>JALGQZ010000001.1:42265621-44827161 GCA_023105745.1 Austropuccinia psidii
CAGTCCAACTGGCTTATAATACAAGCCAGCACTCTACCACAGGAAAAACACCTGCACTGGTAGAGAAAGGGTGGAATCCCCTGTTACCTGTGGATCACTTGAAGAAAAATCTTCTGACCATCCACCCCACAGCCAAAGACTTCCATGATATGTGGAAGAAAGCCTGTGATACTGCTGCCAAATGCATAGCTGAGGCCAAAGAGTATAACAAGCAGAGGTGGGACAAATCACATATGGAACCTGACTTCAAGGAAGGGGACCAGGTGTTAGTATCTACACTGAACTTCAACAATCTCAAAGGACCCAAGAAAATGAGAGACTCATTTGTAGGGCCCTTCATTATCATTAAGTTGATAGGGAAGAATGCAGTAGAGGTCAAGCTCACTGAGGAGGTTTCTAGGAAACACCCAGTCTTTCCAGTAAGCCTGGTCAAACCATACTTCCAAACAGAGGAGGATAAATTCCCCTCCAGGAAGAAAAGCATCACTCCACCAGAAATAGTGGAAGTAGAAGACTCTCCTGGACCTGTGAGTAAAATCATCAGGGCCAGAAAAATCAGACTTAATGGGAAGGATCAGAGACAATATCTAGTCAGATTCAAGAACCAGACAGCTGACAAAGACAAATGGTTAGCAGAGGATGCCATACCAGATGGGAACCTTTATCTAAGGAGATTCAGAGCCTCTAGGAGGACTGAACAGTCTCATCAATGATGAGCCTTTTTTAGAGGGAGGGTATGTCAGCCTGTGACTCAAAACCAGAGCACAAGCATGACAGCCAAAATACCATAAACCAATGGTATAGCCAAAATACCACCAAAACATGGAGCTGAGCCAAATTAGCTCAAAAGGTATCAAAAGAAAGAGGAAACTCACCTCTTTCTGAAAATATAAGTCCCATCACCATAGGACAAGAAATAACAAAGTTATTCCTGCTCAAAGTTATTGCTGAGCATAAACCTTAATTTTCACCTCTCATCTAAAATCTAGAAGGAGAGGCTTAACCCCATCAAATGGGTATTCAAAATGAAGCTCTAAGCCAGGGCTATCTAATGGTGCTAGCCAAACTGAGCTAGCACCAGTATTACTTGAGTTATGGTCAAATTCAGACCAAATAAGGGTGAACAAAACATTCACCTCTCATCTAACTTTTACAGTTTTAGTGTGAGATACCTCAAGTGGGGTCTTTTTGGAAAGAGCACAATCAGGGCTATCTGATGGTGCCATCCATCTCCTCATAGCTCAACTACAACAGAAGGTATTGGCCAAACAAGCTTAATACAGCTTTTGCCCAGACCACGCCAATGTACAAAAATACTTGTACATGGGATAACTTTGTCATATTTAATGATAGCAATGTCAAGTTGGGTACCATTGTGTAGAGCTCATACAGAGCTATTCAATGAACCAACGTTGAGCTTGATATCTCAAAAACTGACAGAGTTATGACCATTTTAAGGTCAAAATCCCCCCTGCTGTCAGATACAGCCTTACCATGGGATAATATCCCATAACCATGAATATGAGGTGTCAAATAGACAAAGAAGCATGTTTTTACTTCAATACCTCATATGTCAGTCAATACTGGGGTCCCATACAGCTTCTGTACAGCATTCTACGCGTCATACACGTCAGAATCAGGCTGTGAGGTCCCCAGATGAAAATTTTCACCCTGTATTGGTGAAAACTGCCCAGATGTGGTTTCAAAACCACATCTGAGCCCAATACAGGGTATACATGCTGTTTGCAAACCACAAGCCTGTCATAGAGAGTGAAAAATCTTCACTTCCTCTACGTGGAAAGGTCTAGCAGCCTTTCCACCTCAATTTCAGGATAAAAGGAGGGCTTTTCACAGCCAAAAGCCTTTCCTCATCCTGCTCTTGAATACCCTACGTAGTAAACTGTCAAAAACAGTTTTACTCTTGGGTAATGAACAGGTATACTCTTAATTTAAAGTATTGTAGTCTTTATTATTGTAACCCAACAGATAAAGCTGCACCCAGGGCTTTCAACAGCGCTCACCACCACTATATTTCTTATAGTAAAGCCCCTTTTATTATTAAATTAATCCATCTTTAACCCTTATAAAACCATTTTAAACTATTTTCCACGTGTCACAGTCATAGTTTTAGTTGTAAATAGCTTTATTTCCACTTCAACATAGACTCATCCTGACACAAAGATAGTAAGAAAACAATTTTAAATAGCTTCTTTCCCAAAAGAAATTTCTATTGTTCAATTTTTTCAATAAATTTGGTCTTTTAAAATTACTTACAAGATATAATTCATGGATCTTCTAAAAAGGAAGTTTATGATATTTCATTTATTATATTAACTTTTGGTCATTCTAATTGGCTCAAAATATCAAATTTAGCCTCACCAAAATAAAATAAAGAAAATTATTTTCAATTTTTTACTGTTAATAAATAATATTCCTAATCAGAATCAGCTTCTGATCACTAAAAGTAGATAACCAGGTCTCATTTTTGTTTCTCTGTTTAAGTGATAATGATACTCGGATTTCTTGGATAGATTTTGAAATTAATTTTTTTCCACATGCCAAAATTTCAATCATTATTTATCAGATTTTTTCAATTCTAATTATTCTTGGATAGTGAAAAATATCATCAATAGATAGCTTATTCAATTTGAATTTTTCTTTTAATTAAATTTCTCCCTTTTTTTTTGAAAATTATAACATTGACAGCTTGAACAATTCTCAAAATCTTTCAATATTGAATTTTAATAATAAATTTATTATATTGAGAATTTTCCCTAAGAAAAATCTCAATTAAATTTTTATCAAAATTTTCAAAAGGGTCTTCATTAAGGAAGGATATTTATTTTTGGAAGAAGAATCAAATATATTGATACAAAAATTCAAATTTGAACTTAAAGTTTCTTATCAATCAGTAAGGGTTATCATTAGTAAAGAAACCATAAATACAAAAAAAATTGTTTTTCAATTCTTCTATTCCAAAAATATGTAAGCTCTGATTCTTAGGTTCTAAAATATATAAATTCTCAATATAACCATGGATAATCAAAGCTTAATAAAATTTTATCAAAATTAATAGTCATATTTCTCTCTTTTCATGGCTTCAAACATTAATTTACATATGATTTAAGCGATGCTTTTAAATAAAACAGAAGATATGTTCTTTGTTTAGAAACCATATTTAAAATTAGAATTTAAGAATAAGAGATGAATTAATTTAAGGGAGAAACTCTAGTGTTTTTTTTTGGTATTTTATCATATTTCCAAAATCCTTTTTTAAGAATCAAACTGATTAACTGTACCATATAAAATCATTTCTTTTTTCCAAAAAATATTTAGAACTCTTTCTAATCAGAGGAATTATATTATTCTTATTTATCTAACTGATGAATCCTCCTTATTCTTCATGTTTTTTAATTCTGAACAGAATACAATACATTTTCGATAATTTTTCCTTTAATCCTTTGTTAAAGTTTGATCTCTTACTGTTTAAAACTGAAAATTTGAAAATTTAGTCATTAATTAAAATTAAAGAGCCCAAATTACTAAATCTTTAACCAATAGTTACTTTTAATCCATGAGATCCCTAAAGCTATTACTGACGATATTCAAAATTATCTTATCAATTTTTAAGTCAAAAAAAAATTCCTCCTAAGCTTTTCAAAATATTTCTGAGATTCCAAAAACAAACTCAAACCAAGTTATTTCATTTTCATTTATGTTTCCATATATTTCTTTTCCTTCTGTGCATTACAATATAATTTCTTATTTTGGATAATATAGGGTGTATACTCATATTAAGAGGAAGAATTTCCTTATTAATGAATCAAATATAAAAGAAAATGAAGCTCAAATTATTTTTAAAATCTAACCACTACATTTATACCCTCAAAAAATGCTTTAATACCAAAAATGTTAAAGTAAGTCACCCATTGGAGTAGAAGGGCCTTATGGATCACGGGAAAATGTTTATTTATAAGCTCAATGAACTTAATATTTACAAAAAGATCCCCTCAAGTTAGTTTTTTGAATTATATTTACATAGGAAATTCAGAAAATTAAATGATCTATCCCCAAAGGTATTTCAAATTTTTGTGAAAATTTCTTATTATTCCCTATAAAGGTTTAATGAGGAGGTCAAAAATACAAAAAAGTAGGTAAATGATTCAAAGATTAAATATAATCCAATTCAATAATCAAAGCTAGAATTAAATTAATAAAATGTTATCTTTTATGATGGAATATCTTCATCTTCAATGAGATTTCAGGCTTCTAATTTACCCCAAATTCCTTCTTATTTGAAGATATTTTTCCCATATTATTCTTTAAGGATAAAAATGTTTGAATATTAGTTTCCAAACTTAAGAAAGCAATTAAGAAAATCCTTTATATAAGGTGGGTCAAGATATTAAAAGAAGTTTCTTCAAACCTCATTTATTTATAAATTCAAAAAATTTGAGGTATTGAAGAATTTTTTAGTGGAAGGACCTATCTTTCTCATATTTAATGCCCTTAAAATCCAACTGAAATAAATTCAAGACCCCAAATTTTTTCTTTTTATGTGAGGTCTAGAACTTTACATAAAAAAGGGTTAATACAACCAAAAAATTAAAAATTTAGAAACCAATATCTACTATTTAAGAAATTATTATCAGCTTCAACTCAGAGAATATATAATAATCTCAAGAGTGAAATTCACCTCATAATTATAGTATTTATTTTAAGGCTTTAAAGCCAAGCTCCAAAAGTTATTTAAAAAAACAGGAAACTCCTGGATATCAAATCCTAATTATTATTTGCCATTTCAAATGTAAGATCACATATATGATAGAGCTTCATTGCTTAATTATTCCATAATTTGATATAATTATTCATTTTAATGAATATTTTTGCTAAATTCTCAGAATTGGAACATTGTGTAAGGTGTGGATATGAAACTTTGATTAAAAATCAAGTACTTTTCCTGTCCTCAAAATTTGTATAAGGTAAAATTCAATTAAAAATAGTAAAGAATATTATTTTTAAGAGAAAACACGCCAATTTTATTGTTTATAACCTTATTAGTATAAAACAATAATATCATAAAGATTTATCGTTTTACCAACAATAAAAATTTATCCAAAAAATACTCTACAAGAGATATTTTAAGGCTACAAAAGAAATTTCTTCAAGAGCAATTTCAATTGGAATTAATTGAGCAAAGAGCTGCAAGCAATTAATTAAAGAACAAAGTCTTTAAAAAGAATATTAAAGAGAAAACACACCCAAAAGTGACCAGAGTGAATTTGGAAACAAAGTGACAAAGTTTACAGTGATGAAAGATGCTTTAATTCACTTTTGGGGTGGTTCAGGAGTAAAAATGATTATAAGAGTTACAAACAATGATTATAATGATTTTTTCACGTGGTTAAAAGGTTTAAAATGATATAAGAAAGGTGGTTGGAATCTTTTATTGATTGGTTTAACAATGTTTGGACTAATTATAAAAGGAAAAGATTCTAACATGAAGAGAAAAGTGGGGCAAAGAAGACATTCTTTTATAGCCATCAATTCTCTTACTCCAAAAGTAAAATTTACTCTTGTCAGTCGTGAAAAACAGTCTGACAACAGAAAAGCCAATTATGGAATCATTGAACCCTGGTTTAGACCAAAAAGGGCTGGTTTAAGCCATTTTTAGCCATTTTAGACCCTTAAATCAGCCATTACTATAGCAATACCAGGCCTATAGCCTTCAAAACACGTCAGAATGTGTTTCAGAGGCGTAGAAACCAGTTAAAACTTTTTTTACTATGATTGTTTTATCTTAAGGGTAGTTTTACCCTCTTGACAATAGCTAAAACTACCCCAGTTGGTATCAAAACCTCATCATCAATTGAGTCCACAGACCCTGTAACTCAATTCCAGGCCAAAAGTGATGAACTTTTGCGTGAATTTCGACATCTCATGCCTGTCAGCAAGGATTTTGGGGGTCTAGCTCCCCCTTAGAGCTGGAGTTCCTTTTCCCCCCCAAATTTAATCTTTCCAATTTATTTTTTCCTTTAATTCCTCATCATGTATTATACTTATAATTTACATATGTAATTCAATTGAATTGTACAGTACAATAAAGTAATAATTGACACCTCATATGTAAATCAAAGTTCACTTATGTAATACACGCGCACATTTTGACATTTCAATTGAATTCAATTGAAAATACTTCAATTCCTCATAACCTCTAAACTAAACACAACACCTCAATTTTAACACCACATGTGGTGGTAATTAAATTAAATTTTTGAGGACTTTCAACTTTTGTATTGAAAATACTAAAAACTTAATTTAAGCTTATTTAGAGTTGAGTTACAAGAATTTCACTCAGAGGTGACCCCACCTGATTTTTTATGAGGAATCCAATGGTGAAATAATTTCTATATATTTATTTATTGGATGAAAAGTTATAATAATTTTTTTTAACTTTTTTCCAAATTTATTTATTTTTTCACAATTTTGTTAAAATTTCATTTTTACTTAATTTTTTCAAGTATAAATGTAATTTCACACTTACAAAATTCAATGCATTTTTATTTTTAAATTGTAATTAATTTTTTTATTTTGAATATAATTTTATATTTATATTTTTATTTTTATTTTAATAATATAAATAACTTTATTTTATCTATATTAATATGTTATTTTTGTATTTGTGGTCTTTTGGGTATATGAAATTACCTCTAAGGCTCACACATTGTCACAGGGGCTCTTGGACAGAAATACAAGAGTGGCCTGGCACTCAGCAATCAGGGAACTCACTTGGAAGACACCAAAAGAATAAAGAATAAAAATAATAAGAATGAATTCCTCTAAAAGATATGCAGGTACAAGATGAGATGCAAAAGAGGAAAGGGAAGCCAAATGGCCAAAGAGCCAACCAAGTAAGTCCTTAATCACTGTTTCAACCTGCCAAAAATGAATAATGGAATTAGTAAGTATATGACCACCAAATATCCATTGACAGGTGAAGAAAGAGAAAGAGAAAAGTGCTAAATGACTGACTTAATAATATCAGTATTTGCTTAACTAAAATGAAAAGAAAATAAAGATAAAAAATAAATCAAAGTATATTAATTAACTGGGGAAAAACCCCCCAGGGTGGAAAGGGTAGCCGGTATATGTGAAGAGCTGGGAGCTTGAGTTCTTCAGGCTGAAAACTGATCTGTATTGATCCTTGAGGCTGTATTGATTGTTTTGGGAATTGATACAGCTGGCTAATATTGAAATTGAATTGGGTTGAATGAATTTCCAATGCTTGAAAATGAAATACAGTTCTTGATGGATCCAGACTGTATTGAAATGAATATGGTTGCCAAGATGGGTTGAGTGGAGCTTTGACACTTGACAATTCTTTTTGGCACTGCCTCTTGAATACAACTTGAGAATGAATTGACAGTATTCCCTTGGAAGGAATACTTGGAGTGAGAATAACCAATGGCTTCCTGATGGCGTCATTGGTATTTGAGGTTTTGACACTTGCCCTTGAGCCTTGATGAATCCTCTTGATGACGTGACTGGATGGCCTGATGGAAAGTTGAAATAACCAGATGATATTGCTGCCAGTGGATTGCTGCTGAAAAAAGATGCATAATGGTGTATAACACCATATATGGCATTTTGGTTATTGAAGGTTGAAAATGGCCATAAGTCTTTAGAGATGACGCCAGGAGGATATTGGTGAAATTTGGTTTTGGAAGGCTTCAGAGGTTTCAGAGTGTCTTTTGAGGTATTTGGCCAAATACAGCTCATACAGTCTTAAAACTGTATTTGCGCAAAGTGCGCAAAAATGCGCAAAAAGTGCACAAAATGCACAAAAAGTGTGCAAATGCGCAGAAACTTTATTTAAAGCCAAATACAGCTTCTTGGGCTGTATTTCCCCTGTTGACTGGGAAATACCAAAATTGCCCAAAATGTAGAGGAAGGCCAGGAAAGGCCTGATGATGGTGAAGGGCACAAGTTGGGCCCAGATGGTGAAATGGCCCTAAAAGGCCAGATGAGGTGAGATGGCCAATTTGGCCAATGATTTATGGATATGGCCAAATTGCCATATATTGGACGTGGCATGGATATTCCATATTGAAGTCCAAGGGGATGAATTTCTATGGTTGTGACAAACATATTTAATTGATTATGACTAATATTTGTTACCCAAAGAATCAATTAATTTTGGATATTAAATTAAAAATGAAAATGAATTTAATGGGAAGTTGTAAACCATGTGATATGTAGTTGATGACTTGCCAAAAGTAGTAAAATTTTATTACATCTTAGCCATCAAATAAAAAATTAATTAAATTGAAGTTTGGTTTTTCTCAAGAATAGGCTCTTCATCTTTATTTTCTCAATTATTTCTCCTTTAGTATAATGCTAATTTTTGAATTTATTTATACTTTTTTTCATTAGCTTGAAATGTGCTTACCTTTTCCCCATTCCATTCCATAAAACCAAATATAATATGAATGTACCTCTATACAAATTTCGATTTCTCAATACTTACTAAAAATATCTATTATTTCTTCTAAAATCCTTTTCACCTCAACATAGTCCTCACCAAAAAGCCTTCTTATTATCTTTATAAACATTATTCCTTATTATAAATTGTCTTTCACTCCAAAAAAATTCATTTTTTCCTTTTAAATGATAAATCACCAAGGTCTGAATTCTTGTAAAGTTCTTTCAATTAGCAAAAAATGAATTTTAATGTAAAGGGTTTATCCATAGGAAATGTAAATCAACTATAAAGCCTTGACAAAACTTTCATTAGGGGATGTAAACGATGTTGTAGGCTATTTGACCCCAAATTTTGAATAAAAGGAAAATTAACACATAAAAAGGTTATTTATTGTCTATCATATACTATGATAAAAGTGGCTACACCTGACAGAAAGTGTGCCATTTTGTGAATAGCTTAAGCCTATATGAGTCTTAGAATAGACCTGTACTCTGAACTAAGTTGAAGCCACAAGTTTTAGTCTTAGTGAGATTACAAGCCATTATAAGAACTGGAAGATTACAGAGCCTTAAATTCCCTTTCTTTATTTGATTAAGTTAAAGGGATTTTACTTTATTCTTACCTTCACCATGTGACTCAAAACCAGAGAAAAAGCATGACACCTAAAATACCATAAAGTATTGTACCTCAACAAAAACGTGTAACACACATCTTTTCCCTTCATTAAACCAAATAAAGGGAGAATGAAGTAATATATATCAAAATAATCACTTAAAATATAAATTCTCTATATGTGAATATCTGAAATAGTCAATGTTTTCCTTTCAAAAAATAATAATTACTATCACCACCCAATAAGAATAGACTATGTTATAGAGGTTGTAAGAGTTTTCTTATCATAAACCTTAATCCTCACCTTTCATCTAGAATCTTGAGCTTCAATTAAAGATCCACGAGCTGGTGTGATTTATTTAATCTAAAAAACAGAACTATTCATTGCCACTAGCTTCACTACTGTATCATCACTGGATCAAAAGAAACCATGCCACTAATATTTGAATGAATGAAGAAAATTATGCTATTTTTCACCTCTAATCTATCTTCTAAAATTTTCATGACACCCATCAAGTAGCATATTTACTGGAAGAGATACTTAATCCTTACATAAAAATTTATCCCTTAACCCTTCATCTCCAAAAGATAAAAATTTATTAAAACTTTCCTCTTAAAAAAAGAAAAGTACTATTTTTTAGAAAGTTAAAAATAATTTTATCCTATAGCTTTGGAATTCTAAACCCAAATTGTACCAAATGTGAACCAACTTTGTATATCTCACCTTCTGGATACAATGTGGGCCATTTTTGAGCCCTTTATATTTATAAATAAAAGTTTTATCAAGGATTTAAGGTTACAATCCCACACCAAGTAGTCTTGTGCGATACTATCCATAAAACTGAATTATACGGTTTCAAAGCTATCAAAATGCTTTTTATCTATCAATTACTCATAATTTAAACAATAATTTTTACTCCTTCTTATACTCAATGATACTGTGGGATACTCTCCTGTATAGCTGAATTATGAGGTTGCAAAGATATTCAAATGGTTTGAAGGCTTTTATTACTCATTAATTGACTAATTAGAGTCCTTAAGACCTGCAAGTTGCAGTTTCTGATGCTTAAAATGGTCACAGGGGCTCTAGTGGAAATCAAGAGTGGCCTGACACTCAGGAATCAAGAACTCACTTGGAGGGCTCCAAAAGAATAAAGAAGTAATAAGTATTTATATTTCTTTCAAGAAGAATAAGATTAAGGACAGTTATGCCAAATATAAAGGAAAAAGGAAGCCAATGGACAAGATAATAAAGAAATTCAAAAGCCAAAGAGCCAACCAAATGAATCCTCAATTTACTGTAGCAACCTGTCAGAAAGAACAATGGAATTAGTAAAGGATATTACCACCAAGATCCACTGACAGGCAAAGAAGAAAAGGTGAAAATGACTGACTTAAGATTATCAGTATTTACTTTAATAAGTGAAAAGAAAATAAGTATAAAAATAAATACAATATATTAATTAACTGGGGAAAAAGTCCCCAGGGAAGAAAAGATGGCCAGTATATGTGAAAAGCTGAAGACTGATGCTGGAGGGTTGATCACCTGGATGTATTGAGTGTTTTGTGTCAATTCAGATCTTGCCATCTTGAGAATTGAACTGTGTGACTGAATTCCCCCATGGAATATGAATTTTCCCAAAAGGGCCAAGGCCATACAGCTTGCTTGAATACAGCCTGTATGGACCAATTGAGTTGTCCAAAGAATACTGAAGTACTTGATGCCTTGACAGCTGATTGAATGATTTATAACCTCTTGAAATTACCCTTGGAATAATTCTGAAAATAAAATACAACCCAACTCCTGCAGGGCCAGGTGGTTAGGGTTCTTGAATGGTCTTCTGGTAGCTGCTAGGTATTGAAAGACTGAATGACTGAAAAGACTTCCTTCAAAATGGGTGATGAATTTGGAGAATTGAATTGAAAAGGCATAATTTGTTTCTGAAAAAATCACAATTGGATTTCTGAGAAAAATTGGTGCATAAGGGTATATTATACCATATATGCACCATGCCTGAATCCTTTGGTATGGAGTACATTGGTGAAGGAAAGTTCTTCTCCTGAATGAAGGGGAAATCTTGCTGGACTTGAGCTGGTGGCCTCTGGTGGTTTCCAGAGGCCAGGGGTTGAAAGTGGGAAAGATGTGGTTCTTGGCTAATTTGGGTCCTGGGGTCCTTTTGGCCATTTTTGGGATGGTTGAGATTGGGGGCCAAAATTGGCTCAGGTGGGCCCACTTGTGGTTTGGGACCCACCTGGCCTTTGGGGCTTTTGGATCTCCCCCTTGGCTCCTTTTCTCCTCATTGGATTGAGACCAAAAGGGGCCTAAGGGTTTCACGGACTGTGGGCCATGGATTATGGCCCGTGGGTTGTAGAGGCCGTAGGGGGCCGAAATGGCCCAAAAAACCATTTAGGCCTTAGACCCCATAATCAAAGGGGTTGTACCAAAGGCCCTGGTGATGGCTAGAGGGGCCAGATGGACCCCCAGGCCCAAAACAAAGGCTGCCTGGGGGTTGGTGAGGTGGAGAATTGGCCAAAAGGGCCAATGGTTGCAGGATGTGGCCAGTGGAAGGTGATATGGTCCAAAGGCCATAAAACACCAAAATGGTCCAATTGGCCATAAAGCTGATGACATGACCAACTGGCCATAAAATGAGGTTAGGCTATATTTTCGGCAAACACCCATTGGGGAGGGTGATTACACGGGGTTGTGACAAAAAGGCATCAAAAGAATCCTGGAGGGTCTTCAGAAAAGATTTTTACCCTTTATGTGGTAAAAGTGGAAACTTAAGGTTGGAAAACCATATTTAAGCTCAATTCAATGCTTTATTAAGATTGGGACCACAAGTGAGCCACAGGAATGAGAAATTTCATTTTTCGGATGTTTTGTAAGGTAGAAAGCCTCCAACTACCCTTGAGTAAAATAAAAAGAGGTCCTACCCTCACCAAAATAAGAAATTTTTTTTTATTGGAATTCTTACATAGTAAATCTGTCAAGTACAGAAGTACTCCAATAATCTACAAGATATAATTATAATATCAATCGTTTTCTTTGATTATTATAGTAAGACAAGTGATAACTAGGGAAACCAGGGCTTTCAACAGATTAATCACCACTATATTATTATAGGTGAGCCCTTTTAATCTTTTTTGTCACACTTACAGTTCTAGATTTTTATGAATATTTCATAGAGCCATCCTGACCCTTATTCCACTTCAACTTTGATATATATGAGAAATTATTTCATCTTCTTTAGTAATTTTTATCAAAATTTCAATGGAATTGAAGGCTTGATCTTGAAGATAAATTGTTAATTTATAAAGAATTCATTTTTGAAGCCCTAAATACAACATAAATATACTTTTATATCATCCAAGATTTTTATTAAATTATGATTATATATCATTAATAAAGAAATCTTTAATATTTTATAAATTGGAGAAAGCTCTTATCAAAATGTAAATATTTTGGGTGAGCCTCTCAACTTTTTTCAAATATAATTTCAGTTCTTCTTATTATTTTACTTTGGTTCTGTAATGTTTTGAAAAAAGGTACCAAATTTTCATAATTCTCTTTTTTCCAAAAATTAATTTATAAAATACATAAGAAAAGGGATATTTTATTTTTCTTGTGAGCCTTTTTTTCAAATAAGAATTATATCCGTTTGTTTTTATTTTAATTCTTGGGAATATTCATGGGTATCATTATTGCTCTTATTATCACGTTTGTTTTGTGATTTCTGATTGTAGCTTTATTTTTAATATGGTTATTTTCTTTTGATAATTATAATCATTATTGCAAATTTCTGAATTTGTTTTTATATAATTTTGTTTTCTTCAAATTATCGTATCAGTTACTGTAAAGCATGCTAGTGTAAATCTCTCAATTATTTTTGAATTATTTATGGTATCATGATCTACATAGTTCCTGTTACTATATTTTCAAATTAAATTAAGCTTCAAAATTATTTTAGCTTAAAAATATGATCCCCAAGCTTAAAATTAGTATAAATAAAATAAGATTAATGATAAAAATATTATGTTCTGAAGAAAATTCCAATTTTCAAAGAATCTTTATTTTCTACTGTATCAGGATACTGCACATTTCTTCTGTTTTCAGCATTAAAAATAAGAATCAAATAAGAATGAAAAATTCTGGCAACTAATTATTCCAAAGAAATATGTGAGTAGAGAATTAATCAAATGAAGAGAATTTTCATTCCCTCTTTTCATAATTCTTTGTTTTAATCTCATATCATTCATTTTAAAACTCAAGTATGCTAATTTTTTGAGTATTTTGAGTACAAAAAGACTTTTTTTCAATTCAATATCCTCAAATATCTGAGGTTCTTGACTTTACTTCTCTCAATAAAATAATGCCAAAGATCTTTGGTTTCACAGGTCAAATTTTCTTGGAAGGCTATTGTACAACAAAAACTCTATATCTTACTCTCTATTAAGCATAAGAACTTGAATATGAAGTTTTATCTAAAGAGCTGAAGATAGAATCATTCAAATTCTGAAATATTTCTCACAAAAAATGAATGGTTTTTCCCAGAAAATAAGCTAAAATGAGTTTTTATTCTATTATTTTAAATTTGGAAAAAATGATATTGATAAGAAAATCATTTCTAAATCTTCAAAGAAGATATGAAAAATATAAAATAATATCCTCACAAAACTTGGCTGTTTGTCCTTTACTCTAGAAAACAAAGATCATCTTAAATACCCACGAAATTGACTTTATGGGGGCAGGTTTCAATAGAAATTTCAATCTTTTGAAGGAAAATATTCTTAAGTATAGCTTTGGGTAGAAAACCAACTTGATTATATATCCTGTATGATGTTTAAAAGGTATAGTGAAGTCTTTGGGGATGAACTTGGACGTCGTTTGTAAAATATCTGGATCTTTCTTGGAAGTTATATGTGCATGAATCCAATTTTAATTATTCATAATCATTTTTTCCTCTATTGAAAGACCCTGACTCATATTTGTACTTAAACTCCTTTCTTAATCATTAAGACCAATAAAATACTGGAAAAACATCCCTCTATTATATTTTGAAAGTATATAAATAAGCTTCAAATATATTTCAATCATCTAAATCCTTCAAATATCCTATAGAAATAATACCATTACGCTTTTCTTAGTATATATATCTGAAAGTACCTTTCAGATTCACAAAGCTTAAAATAATTATGATGAATGAATTTTGAAATAAAATACAATAGAACTACATCCTTGTACCTCTTATATTTTTGAATCTGAACTTGGAGATTCAATTATTTCAAAATATAAAATATTAAGTCTGATATTCATTTAATAATTAGATATGTTTTATATTTCGCTAATATTTAGCTAATATCCACACTGCTTTAATCTTTTTATCTATATGAATGACTTCCCCACAGTTTTCAGGAAAATGTATGAGAGAGATTCACATATTATTTTCCTAATTAATTGTATTTAGTTTATTTTCTTCCTTTTTTCTTATACCTAAATTAATATTATTATTCTCTAAATTCAATTCCCAAATTAATAATCAAGCTATGAATTTTTTTAGCTTAGGCACATAGGTAACTGTTAGTTTATCATAATATTCAACCAAAAAATTTTGATTCAAGGGTAAGAAAGGATATTTTAGCATGTCAAGATATGTAGCCAAGAGGTTTAATTAATACTATTTATCTGATAAGATAGTTCAAAAAATATTATATTGAGAATATTGAGACATACAAGTTCGTTTTGCTCAAACTCCACATGCCTAATTAAAATGGCCAAACAGATAATATCCAAGCTTCAGATAGAAGAGCTAAACAATACCCATATATCACCTTCATTCCCCTTCTTTTCTTCAAATTTCATCTCAAGTATATTGTTATAATGAAGTGAAATAAATTTTGGTTTATCTTATACTTGAATAATTTTTTACATAAACAAACATATTACATTTTTATATTCTTTTTACAGGGAAAAATTACAAAAAAAGAGGCATATAAACATCTTATTAAAGATAAAGCCTCTTCATGTGTAAAATATATTGGATAAATATATTTTTTCTTCACATGAGTCAGGGCTATACTAAGACCAAAAAATGTTCAAACTATTGATATCAGAAATATTTCAATCTTATACCTTGATATTTTAAGACAAGAAAATTCATTCATTTAGAAATGAAAACATAATTCCTGTTTTCTCCTTTGAAAAATATTTTCTATGAAATTTCAAAGGTACTCTTCATAATTTTCTAGACAAACTTCCTGGTAATATCTATCCATAATATATCTTATTTCAATTAATTCTTTATCAAGATAATATTTCTTGAGTAAGCTATAGATTATTCATGTTGAATTTCCAGATAAATCATATTTTCTATGAGAGCAAAAATTGGAGAGATGGAAATTGAAGGTCAATAACTCCTTTCAACAGGAAAAATTTCAATTAAATATTGATATTAATTTGTTTCAAATTTTTAAGAAAGGCTTTGAATATTTAAATTTTTCTTCTTTAAGTAAATTTAATATCAGAAACCAAATCTTCTAATCCTCAAAATATTTAATAACTATTCCCCCATAAGTAGGATTAGTAAGATATCAATGCTAGGTCTTTGAAGCCATGCAAAACTCTTATGTTTTTTAGTCAATAATATTTAGTAAGATACAAGTCAATATAAATCATAAATATGAAACTCCTTTTACTGTTGAGGGATTAATCTTTGATAATTTTAACCAAAGACTGATATCAAGGAAACTGAACTGAAAGAATGTGGCTTGAATTTCTGCTAAAGCTTCTATTTTCTAATTGTATTGCTGTTATTTCTTCCAGCCTGTATCCAATATATATATCATGAAATTTTCAAAATGCAACACCTTCTTTTAGTTTTAACCACTTTTTTCATAGCCTCAAAATTAATTCTTTTTTGTAGAAGGGGAATTTCAAATCTCCTTAAATTTCAATTAATATTGAATTCAGAAATTAGATGCCTATTATTTACCAAAAGGGGAAAAAATGGGTCCAGGGTATCATGAGGACCTACTTGACTCTTGTAAGACCCTTACCAGAGCTTTATCACTTTCAATGAGCCTCTATCCCATGAAATAATATTTACAGAGCTTACTCTTTTCCTCTTTTGGGCCTGCAGAATTTTTTAAGAATATTTGTTTTGTTGGTTTTGAGGGCCCATAATTCTTTGGAAGATATTATAATAATAGCTCATAGCATTCAAATTACCATCTTGGAGTTTATCTGGCGATTAAAAATTTCAAATTGATGCCAGGAACAGCTCTGGTGTGAATCTAAAAATACACTAATATTTCTTCAAACTTAAATCCCTTAATATGACTGTTTTTAAAATTGATTAGCTTATTTGAAGCTTAATTTTTTTAACTGGGATTAAATTATTTAATTATTCCTTTTTTCAAAAATTTAATCATTAAATAACTAAGGAAAATTCCTCTTAATTGAAAATTTCTGGGGGTTATAAGATCTATAAGATAGCTTCTTTAGCTTACTATAAAAGCCAATTAATTCTTTTTGTCTTGAGACCACTAATTGAGGGGGATATGGTGATAAACCAAGAAATATTCTTTAGTTATTTTAATTCAATAATCATAAAAAAATAGTATAAATTTATCATTAAGTATAATAAAAATTAAAAAATAGAGAAGTTTTCATCATTAAATCAAAGTATTAAGAATCTAATCACTAGTTGAAATTTCTCAGGATCATATTCTTTATTTAAATTAATATTTAATGAATATTGAGATATAAATAAAAATATTTCTTTTATCCAAACAAATTCTCATTCAAAAAAAATCTCTAAAATCAAGTTCTACACAATTTTCTTTATTTTAAGACCCCCTATTTAAATATGAAAAATGTTATTAACTGAGTATCTCTCTAAAACTTTGCCAAAATAGATAAAATAGTTCTATTTTCATTAGTATCATATAATAACTCCTAGTAGGAAGTATTAGTATCATATTTTTTTCTGATAATCTTTTATTTACGAACCTAATATTATAATGGTAGTAATTAATGGTTAAATATTATTATCTTGAAGGCTAGATCATTTCAAGATATATTTAAGCTATGATTAGTAATATACATATTCTCCTTAAAGATCCAATTTTACCGTTAAGACTTTCAGAGTATTAATTGAATTTTTCAAATAAATAATCAGGATATAAGCTTAAGGATTTCTTGATAAAAGAGCTTGATATAAGGTTTCTTCTCGGAGGAGAAGGTGATCACAGCTGAATAGTAATACACGTTAATAGAAGGATTAAACTAAATTGATAACAAAATATGATAATATATCCATTTATTTCTCAAGGAAGAGAAAAATGTAATATTATTAAGGACTAAAATGGGGCATCAAATAGAAAATAAGAGGCAATTTGAAATATTTATCTTGAGGATACTTCCTTTGAATCATTTTATAGCATAAAATAAACTGTTGAAAGATCTGTATACTAAATAGATCCAAAGCTTAATACACTGTATTATTTCTAACTTGAATCATCAGCTTCCATGAATTTATGAAACATATAATAAGCTATATCATCATCTCAAATGACTTGGTAAAATTTAGTAATCAATATTGACATCAAAAGATATATGAAGTACACTTTCTTTCCATAATCATAAAAGCAGAACTGTACAATCAGAGAATTTTACTATCTTATATTCTTCAAGGTTTTTCCATTAAACTCTAAATAATGATACTTATTTTTAAGAGTACTGTTACTTTCCTCAAACTAAAATATAATATAATTGACTATCACTTTCACAAACACAAATATAATCATAATTAATATTTATAGCTTTCATATTAATAAAAAATCATCCAAAATTGATATTTTTAAAGCTATTAATAATAAGAACTAATTATATATGAAAATAATATAATTAGTCTAATATTATTAAAATTCATTAATAACTTGAATGATAGGAAAATAAAATCTCTTCTAGGAAAAAGTTTATTTGATTTAAATTAATAAAACCAAGTTATAAATTATATAAATTACTATTTATAAATGGATTTTTTATACACAACTGTTTAATAAGAATTTATGGAGATAATTATATAAGAAAACAACTACAAGTTGAAAAGAAAAATATTGATTAAAAACTCACTTATAATCTATTGTTTGATAAAAAATGACAAAACATGTCATAAATAGTTATTAAATAATGCAAGACGTCAAAAATAGGCCAAAATTAAGAATTAGGGTACCTTTGGAGGATTTGAAAATTTTACAAAAATATCTTCAAAATAGATTTTACAAAACAAAAAAATTATTAAATATTATACAAATTTAATCAAATTTTAGGAGTTTTATTCTATTTTTATAAAAACTAAGAAGAATAAAACACAGAAGAATTATTTACAACAATATAAGGTTTTATCAATAAAACATTATACTTTGAGAGATTGATTGCAATAATTGATGGAAAAAAAACATATTGATATGGCTCTTTTTATAACTTAATACACCTCCTCTGTGATCACATATTCTCTCAGAGGGAATTTACTAATCAGAACTTAAAAACCATTAATAATATTTATTTTTAATTTGAGGAATCTCAGTTTTTAATAAAAAATTAAGTTACAGGTGCTATGCTTAACTCCAAGTAAATCTAAACTTTATTTGTATTTATTATTCTTAAGTTTCAATATGAAAATAATATATTTGTTTTAGAATTTAATATATGAATATCCTTAATATAAAACTTTAAGAAAAAAACATTTTATTAAGATTTTTAATTAATCTGTGAAGAAATCTCAATTTTCTTTAAATAAGGTATTTTCAAGGGTGAATACCAAGAGATATTATTAATTAAAAATACTCTCTTTTCAATTTATGCACATATAACATGAACGTTTAGGCTGTGTTATAAATGAAGTGGAATCCATTTAGAAATGTATTTTCTATAAATTTTTGAAGTTATTTCTTTTTTACACATAAAAATAGAAATATACACTAAACCTGAACTTTAAATAGGTTTTTTATGAAGGAAAATTTTATTTTAAGGTTATTCAAGGTACTATTCAAGGCTAATTAAAATTTCAATGCTCTTAAGAGCTTTATTACAGGCCTTTAGAATAAGATTTACCCTTTGGAAGCTTGTAATTCCCTTGCAGATAAAGAATAAACCAATTTAATAATTTATGTTCAGTTTAAGTCTAATATTAAAGCTTAATAAGTTTGAAAATCCTTCAGCACAGGAACACAGCTATAATTGGGTTCTTTCAGATCCCAAAAGCTGTATACCCTGGCACTTTTCCCATTTTTCCCTTTGTTGCCCCTTTTGCATGGAATTTGCCAATTTATTTATTTGAGTAAATTTTAATTGGGTCCATTTAGGAGTCAAATTATGCATGGAAATTCTTTAGCCAATTCAGAAAATCATGATAAAACCATAACTTTAAAGCAGTTTTTGTAATTTTATGTACACATTATGTAGCTTTAAATTGCAGTTGATATTAACAATTTTAAAATTTTATACAAAATTTATAGAATTGGTTCAGTTTTGATTGAGATTCTTAAATCTTCCAATAACAGCCAAATAACTGATTTTCAGTTTACCCTATGTTCTGTTTTGTGTGGAATCAAAAAATGATGTAATAATTAGATCTTTTCTTATCCAAAATAAAGTATAATCAATTTCCATCATTTTTTGCTTTGAGACAATTTTAAAATTCATTTATTGATTGAATAAAATGCATAAAACATCATTAATGTCCTTATTGTTATGTCATACAAACCTCACAGGCTCACAGCTTTGCAGAAAGCTCTCTAATACTGACAGGTTGTTTTCTTAAGCTAGAAGAAATTCAAAAAAATGAAAAAATAAATTTGGACAAGTAAAACACAAGATCTGTTACAAAAACTAAGTTTTACCTTTACTCAAAGTAAAAAACAGAAACAAAAGCACATAGATTAATTTAAAAAAATAAAAGGAAAAGAACACTCATCCAAGATAAATGTACTGTGTAATCAGTAAGTGATTTTTGTTATCCAACAAAGGTAAGATAGCAACAATACCTATGTCATTGGAATTGAACTCCTAGTAATATTCAAGGATCCCATTCTGTGAAATAACTATTGGTCTCTAATGTGGAATAGGAAGAAGAAGCTCATGAAATTTCCCATGAACGATATAATCCCAGAATGCATGAATTTCCACCTGAGTTTCATTTTATTGAATGAAAACGAGCCAATATCACTCAATTATGTCAATTAAATGTTTAAGTTCTCTTCAATAATCTTGGCATATCATTCTTCCTTGAGGTCCCAAACCCATTGAGCAAGGATACACAGGAGCAACTGGATGTGCAAAAATCCTCCAGATCATGACCAATTGTTGTTCAGAACAACTATCAACCATGAGTATTTTTTAGAAACCGCTTTTCTTCAAGTGTTTTCCAGAATCAGAGTCAATCAACTCACTTCCCTAAATAAAACTCCAATTGTTTATTCCAGATATTCTTTCCCAATCTTTCAATTTTCTGATGGTGATATGGTTGAGTGAAATTGAGAAAAGTTTGAAATTCTTGAGGTTGGAAGTAAGGCCTCTTTGGAAAAATTCTGGATGTCTTACCAAGGTTTTGTATTTTCTTTTGAGAAATTTTTGTTGGTAAATTCCTTTTTATATTGTGAATTATTTCACATTTGTACAAATTAATTATTCAATTGAGCTTTTGTTTCTAATTTTTGTTCAAGGATTTTTTAAAACTGGATTTCTTCTGTGTATGTACTGTTCTTATTTGTTCAAATATAGAAACATTATTTCACACTTTGGTAAGAGGGATCCCAGCCATCTATTAAAACTCTCAATATTATGGCCCTGCCTGTCACATTGCATCATTTTTTCCCTTTTCTGAAGCTTCTTTGTTAGGAATATGCTATATCAATAAAGATATGTTAGTATTTTATAAATTATTCTCAAAAATAAGCAAAATAGGATAGGAATTCTAAGAAACACCACCTTAAAAACAAATAATCAACTAAAATTGTCAAAATTAAACCAAAAAGTAAATTTTATTGACTGAAAAGCTTGAAAAAAGGTTATAGTGACAGCAGAGCCATCGAGGAGGGGTATTTAATAGTCCACTAATTCATTTTTGTACTATCAGTTTCAAATAGGGGTGGGTGAGTGATGTTGATGATGTTTTTTGAGAGAAAGATAATTTTGAGACAAATATTACAAGATTAAAAGAATATGTGGCAGGGTCATTTTCAACCAATTAAATTTCAGTGCGTGCACATTATGCATGCAGCCGCCTTTATTTATTGTAAGGTTTGACTATGAAACAATAAGTAAAAATTACTAATATTTTACTTATTGTAGTATGAATGTCCTTATAAATGAAATAAATAAGATAAAAATAATTATAATAATAAAGTATTATTATAATTATGGCGTAAAATAATTATATTATTAAATAAATATAATAATATAGTTTATATTATAAAAAATAATATATATAAAATAAATATATCAATATAAGATAATTAATCTATTTAAAAGCACTTTATTATTGTTACCAACAAATAATAAAGGCGTAAAAAATTGTTTTTTATTAATAAAAAACAATTAATAACAATAATATCACCAATATTAAAGCTATAAATTAATATAAATACTATTTATATCAATTATAGAATTATTACAAGTAATAATAGAGAAAAATTATTATAATAAAAGAAATAACCTACTTTTAATGCTTAATATAATAATTTTGAATATTTTTATGCCTAGAAATGTAAATACAACTTCTTTAAATTGTAGTTACAATATAATTTAAGAGAAATTACAAATTTTCTTGATTTTACGTGGAATTGAGGTTTTTAAGAGAAATTTAAACAAAACAATTAAATAATTGCAATAATCACGTCAAAGATGAAGATTATTATAAGATTATCTTTGTTCTTTAATAATATAAAAGTTTTATATATAAAGAATAAAGAAATTACCTTTTTATTTAATTATTTAAGGTTTTGTAAGCGTCTGAGGGGGAAATAGAGTAAAAAGAGCTCTATTTATATTAAATTCCTTCCTCCTGGAGTCCAACAGGCTTCTAGTAGGCGTACACTGATCATATCCACTGGAATTGATCAATATTTTAAGGTTTGGTGATGATTACATCATGATCAAACCATATTATCTCATTATTATGCCATTATTTAGAGTTATCACTATAGCTCTACGTTTGATGGCATCAAGGCTTGGAAGAACCCCAAAATTTGTGGATTTTATTAGTTTTAATAATAAACTAACAGTATTCACCAATTTTATCACTCATATGACTGTTAAACTTAATTTAAGGTTACAGTGAGTGATCATAAATGATCAAATTAAGCTCAAACTTTGATCCTTAATACCTTTTGAGTTTTACACACTAAAGCAATTCAGAGAGTGAATTCTAATATCTTGGAATAATATTATTATGCTTCCAAGAGAATTTTATTACATAATTAAAACTCTATTTTTGATGATTTTTCTTGTAACTCATCTTTTCTGTCTAAATTTAATAATCTAAACTTCAAACCATGATTTCAAGGGGTTATACCTTGAATATTATAATACGAAATACATCATTATTCACGAATGAACTAGGAGAATCTAACTGTCTACTTTTTTTAAGCTGGGACCACTTTCACAACAAAGTGGTCAAGAGCTCTATTGATTTCAATCAATAATCCCTTACAGGTTTTAACCTTGTTTATAACTTTTGAAATAAACCTCATTTCTGTATTCCTACAGTAATTAAGTGATGACTTTATTTTTTGTTCATCACTATATAATTCATATTTCAAAAGATATTAGCTAAATTCCTTGAATATATGCATTGACCAAAAAAGTGCATATATTCAGCTTAACTCCTTAAGTATTGACTTTGGAGATTAGCTTCTTAATTGTTTTATATGTGAATTTTTATGGGGATTTCAATGGTACTTTTTATTTCACATTTTGTTTCATTGGTATTTGAAATAATTAGGGATTTATGTTTTTATAAGGTATTATTACTTATAACTCATTAAATATTGACTTTACAGATATGCCATAAAAATGGTATATATGTATTTTACCATGGGGAATCCAATGGTATAATTTATTTCACATGTTTATTCATTGGTTTTTAAGTTAAACCAGACTTTATGCCAATTTATGGCATTTTTGTAGTTTTTAAGGTAAGTATTTTTAATGTATAGTTATTTTAAATATTTCTTGTGACCTTTTTGGGTATGTGGTCATATCTCAAAGGTTCACATTCCCTACCACCAAAAAAGATTTTACCACAATCTGATATGTGTAATTTGGGTATCATCCAGTGTCCTACCTCTTCAATAGACTTTGTTAGTCTTGAAGCTCAATAATGCTTAACTTTTCTATTTTTCAGGTTTTCTTTCATGTCTGAACCTTCTTGGTAGTTTATCAGCATTTGTTATATCTTTCTCAAGTAGCCATTCATCTTCTTGAGTTGAATTTCTATACCTTACAAGATATTCTCTTTCTTTTTTGTTTCTTGTCCTTCTTTCTTTAAGGACTTTTACAATTTTCTTTTCTTCTCCTTCTTCCAAGGGGGGAATTTCAAGTGGGGGTTTATTTCTTAGTGGAAATAACTCCTTGTCACTTGAGCTGTAAGGTTTTATCAGACTTACAGGGAAAGTTGTGTGTTTGTTCATTAATTAACCTGTGAGTTCCAATTGTACAGCATTGGGTCCATGAAGTGCTTTTATCATAAATGGTCCTGCAAAGGAATATTTCAATTTCTTTGGACCTTTTATGTTTTTGAAATTAAGGGTTTATACTAGGACCAAGTCTCTTAATTTGAAGTCAGGTGGTTTATGACCTTTATCCCATCTTTCTTTTGCATATTTGACATAATCTTGCATACATCTGTTTGCATGGTGTCTTTCTTTGTCAAGCATTATCTTAAAACTGCTTGCTGTTGGATGTATATCCACTAAGTCCTTTTTGAGGGTATCATAAGGAAGTCTTGGATTCCAACCTTTTTCTAGCATTGCTGGTGTTTTGCCAGTAGAAGAATGGATTGATGTTTTATATGCCAGTTCAAGAGCTGGTATTAGTGTACACCAATCATGGGTAAAACCATCAGAATCTTTGAATTCTAGTCCATAAGCACAGAATCTTCTGATCATTTCCTCCAAGGTTTGTATCATTCTTTCTGCTAAACCATCAGTTTGAGGATGGTAAGCTGTTGAGAATGATAATTTTGTCCCAAACAAGTTATGAAGATTTGTCCATAATGCTGAAGTGAATTTTGGGTCTCTGTCACTTATAATATTCTGGAATAAGCCTGTATGGCTAATTACTTTATTACATATCATTATGGCTGTGTCCATAGCTGTGTCATCTTTGTGACATGGTAGGAACATGGGAGTTTTGCTATACCTGTCAACTAACACTAGGCATGCATTATAGCTTCTGTCTCCTCCTGGAGGTAATGCTGTTACCCAATCCATATGAACTATTTCCCAAGGGGATTTTGGTTCTTGGATTTGGATCATCATTCCAAATTTTTTTCCTGTGGCTCTGTTGGCCTTTTGACATCTGTCACAGGTTTGGCAGTATTCTGCAACATCTTTCTTACAATTTGGCCACCAAGAGCAGGTTTTGACCCTCTCTAGTGTTCTGTCTTCTGAAAGGTGTCCAGCTGCAACACTATCATGATACTCATTTAAATTAGTGTTTATCAGGGCTCTGTCTGTTAAGGCTATAACACATGTATGTTTTGTTCTATGGTAAAGGATTCCATCAAGGAGGTGGAATCTTCCTTCATCATATGCCTTTTTCCATGTTTCATCTAATTTTGATGAAAGTGATGGATCTTTGCAGTCTTTCATTAGAAGTTGGCTTAAGATATGGCAATTTTTGTCTATCTTATAGCTTTCTTTAACTTGGTTAAAGAATTCTGTGCCAATGTCTGTAACACATATTACTTCTATATGGTGCTCTTCCTGTGGTACCCATGCTGGATTGTCAGGGGTATCTGCTAGAGTCCATCTGCTAAGACCATTTGCATTTTTATGAATATTTCCAGATTTATGAACAATAGTCATATTTCCTCTGTATTTTTGGATAGCAATTTGCCATCTCAGCATATATTTAATAGAGATTTTACAGCATTACAGTCTGTAATCACATCAAATACTGTTCCACCCAAGTAATAATGTAATTTTTCTAAAGCCCACACTAAGCAGAGGCATTCCATTTGGCTTGCTCCATATCTTGCTTCTGTTAGCTTTATTTGTCTTTAAATAAAACAAATTGGTCCTTCTACTGGTTTATCATTGATAATTTGTGTCTAGTGTAGTGCAGCACCTAGTCCTTCTCCACAAGCATCAATGTAAAGTTTGAAGGGTAGTTGCCAATCTGGCATGAGAAGAAATGGGGAATTTGTTAAGGAATTCTTTAATTCTTCATATGCCTTGGCTCTTTCTTCTGTCATTTCATAGACTGTTTGTTGGTCACATAGCTTATACAACGATTTAGCAATTTTTGCAAAGTCCTTTATATGCTGTCTATAGTAACCAGCAAATCCTAGAAATGATTGCATTTCTTTTTTGGTTTGAGGCATTGGCTTAAGTAGTACTGCTGCTACTTTATTCTTGTCTATGCCTAGACTAAGTCCAGATACAACATGTCCTAGTGCTTTCAGTTCACTATATGCAAAGTGACACTTTTTCAAGGAAATTTTCATATTTACTTGCACTATTTTTTGTAGTACCCTTTCTAGTCTTGTAAGGTGATTTTCCCAAGTTTCTGAGCAAACTATGATATCATCAATATAGATAATTAACCATCCTTCTGATAATTCTTTAGAGAATATGGTATTCATCATCCTTTGATAATGGGAAGGTGCATTTTTTATGCCAAATGGCATTCTTAAGTATTCAAAAATCCCACAGTGGACTATTATCCTCAGTAGTTTCTTGGCATTGTCTGTTAATACATTTTGATGAAAACCCTTTGAGGCATCCATTTCTGTAATGAAATTAGCTTGTGACGATTGTGTCAATGTCTCATGTATTCTGGGTATTGGATATCTGTCTGGAATGGTATAGGTGTTCAGTGCTCTGAAGTCTCCTACCATTATTTATTTTCCATTATGCCAAGTTATAATGACAGGTGTAGTGACTTCTACCTGTTCATTATGTCCTACTTTTCTTAATTCTCCAAGGTCCATTAATCCTTCAATGTGTACCTCCAAGGCTTCTCTAGCCCTTGGACTAGCTGGGTAAGAAGTTCTCCTTAGTAAAGGTGGGTAAGGCTTTTCCACATTAAGAATTATATCCACCTCATGCCCAATTATGGCACCTAGTGGCTCCTTGTCAGTTGCAAAGGCATTTTCATATTTAAATAAGAGGTCAATCAACTTTTCTTTCATTTTTTCTGTTAGTTCTTGATTGAATTCTGCCTCTTTGAGTTGTTCAGATATAAAAAGTTCCTTTTCTGGAATTTTCTCTTCATTCTTAATAACTGTGTTTTTTTTGTTATTTAAGAAGCCAAAATTTTGTCTTTTGTTGTCTCCTATGGTAAAATATCTATCTTTTTGGTTAGAGAGATCTATACCATAGATTGATAAGTAGTCATTTCAAAGTATGAAGTGATTACTAGTACAGTTTTCCATTACTACAAACTCTCCTTTAATTCTGACACATTGTGAAGGGTGAGGAAAAATTAGTGTTAAATCAATTATTCCAAGGGGCTTCATGCTCTCACTTGCACTACTAAATTTGACACCTTGTATTGGCATAAGTTTTTGTTGCCAGTCTGGGAAAATGGTTTCTAAATAACTTTTACCAACACAGGTGCAATATGCTCCTGTATCCAAGTTCACTTTTCCTTCTTGGTTATCTACCACAACAATACTTATACTTGATTTTCCAGCTGTATATCCCATTCCTCTTGCAGGTTTGGTTCTATACATTTTGGCATCTTGTATATTTGTCAGGTTTGTGTCAGATTTTCCAACTTGTGGTAAGCTTGAGTTAACATCTAGTACTTCATAAATTATATCAATATTATTAATTTGTGCATTGCTCATATTAATTTCATCACTTTCAGAACTTTCTGACTCTTCTGTTTCTTTTTCAGAGTCATATTCTTCCTCTTTGTCATTGTGATTTTCTGTTTCCACAATTTCATTAATCTTTGC
Organism: Austropuccinia psidii; assembly: GCA_023105745.1. NCBI lineage: Eukaryota > Fungi > Basidiomycota > Pucciniomycetes > Pucciniales > Sphaerophragmiaceae > Austropuccinia > Austropuccinia psidii. The sequence goes on from JALGQZ010000001.1 coordinate 42,292,907, forward strand.
CTTTTTGAGGCAGTTATTGGCTAAGTGTCCAATACCTCCACATTTATGGCATTTTCTTTGCTCATTATTGTTGGATGTATTGGGCTTGAAAGCTTCTTTTGATTCATCTTTTTTGATAAATGGCTTGTTTGGGCTTTTAATGTCCAATTTCTTCCAAGTTCTGCCAATTCTTGTTCTTGTCACTATGTCTTCTAGTGCATTAATATACTTTTCTGTGGAGCATGGTTTTATACACCTGCTTCTCAGGGAATGTTCTAGCTCTCCTCCACATTTCTCAAGGATTTTCATGTGCACCATCTTTTGTGACATTTCCGGGTACAATGCATTGAGTCTTTCAACTTGTTTTAAGAACCAAGCTAAAGGTTTGTCTTTGTCTGGGTCAAAGAAAGAATTTTCAAATGCATTTTCTATCTTGTACCTCCAGGCATCATTAGCCCACTTGGTGATTATTTCTTGTTTCCACCAAGACCAGGTATTTTTGCCATTTGTTTGCCTTATGCCAGAATACCATCTTTTTGCATATTTTTAAAATAATGAATGCAATCTTGCAGTGATTAATTCATCTGGTATGGCATAATTTTCTTGTAGCATGTTAATTGTATTGATAAATGACATGTGGTCATATTCACCTTCTCCTGTGAATTTTGGCCATTCTTTGAATTGAGGTGCTTCCTTAATTAAGACTTGGTTATTGTCTTGGTTACTTAAGTCTGTTATGAATGGATTTGTGAATTCCTCTTTTGGCTTAACAGGGCTTCTTATGTGAGAAAATGGTGTTGATAACTTTGGCATATTTGAGTTAGCCTCATTAATTTTATCCATTTTTTCAGTGATAAGCCTTATTTCACTTTGAATGTCATCTTTCAGATGCATTCTTGCTTCATCACTCTTTTCCACATGGTCCAAAAGTAATTTTTGGTGTGATGAAGTCTTTTCTTCAAATATTTCTACAGAAATGCTTAATTTGTTCAATTTTTATGTAAAATTATCAATACTCATGTCATAACTGATTTTCAAAGTTTTTTCTTTGATATCACTTATGTATTTGTATTAATTTCTGAGTATTATCAATTGATACTTTTGGTTTATTATTTTCAATAATAAATTTTATGTTATCAATTTCTTTTTTATTTTGTACAACAAGTTTTTTAAAGATGATAAGCTATTATTTATTTCTTGGAAAGATAATGAACTATTTTTAATGTCTTTAAGAGGTAAAATACTATTTTTAAGCTCTGTTAAAGTATTTAAAACATCAGGAGACAAGGTTATTTCTTTGGGAAATGGGGTTGTCTCATTCTTTTCTCCTCTTTGTCTTTGAATTCCATCAAGGTTCTGGCCATGTTGAAGACATTGTCCATGGCATCTTTTTGGATTTTGGGGATCCTGTAGCTTGGGGAATATGGTTTTCTCCAATTCTTTTTCTTGTTCTTCTTCCCTTCTTGGGGAAGTGGGTTGGCTTGGGGCTTCTTCCTTGGTTGCCTCCTTCTTTTTGGCATGGTACTCCTTGATCTTTTTGATTTGAGGTTTGGATGATAGTGGATTTCATCCATTGGAGTATCTCACTATTTCCTCCTCTTTGAGGAACTTTTTCGGGATGTGCCAGGAGTTAATCAGTCCTTGGTGTATTTGAGGCAACATTTCCCAATCCCTGTCTTTGTACACTGTGTAGTACTGCTTGTACTGGCTCATGTAAATGTCTATTTGAGCCCTCTGAATGTGATTTGTACCTGTTTGAGTCACTAATACTTACTTCCAATTCTGGTTCAGATATCATGGGCATTTCTGGGACTTGCCTTTGGGATAAGGCACTTCCTTGTGTGGATTCTGTTCCACTGGGGATATTTCCCTTCCTTTTCCCTTTTGAGGAATCAATTCTACCTCTGAGTCCAGCTCCATCTGATTGGATGGAGTATTGGGAGCCTCTTCTGGTAGTCATACTTTAAGAAAAATAAGAAATAAGGGGATTTCAGAACAGAAATTCTTCTTATGGCAATTTAAAAATGAGGTACTCACCTTCAGAGTCCTGAATAGTGGGTCCTGGAAAGTCCAATTTCTTGGCTTTCTTTTTCTTAGTGATTATTGGTGTTGGAGAACTTTGACAAGTTTCTTCCACCAATCTTTCAACAGTGGCTTGGTTGTCCTCTATTGGATTGTCTTCAAACACTAAAAAAGACAAATAAATATAAGTCTTTTATATAAAAAGTGTTATTTTTGGTAAGATATGGCAATTTTCCACGTAAAAAATTGCTTTTATATCTTAAAAAATGAAAATAAATAAAGAAATGAAATTAAAATGAATAAAAAAAATATAACTTTTTTTTATTGGTTTTTATTTATAATTTTTTTTTTGTTTTTTATATTTCATTTTTAAAGAATAAAATAAAAAAATGAATATGATTCTTTTATAAAATTAATTTATAATATAAAATTATTTTTAATTTATAAAATATCTTTTTTAATTACTAGAGTCACTCACAGAAATTTCTTGCAAGTCTAAGGATGTGAAAAACCATGTGTAAGACAGTATAATTGCTTTCCAAATGCCTCAATAGTATTTAAAATCAATAAATAAAAAATTATTATATAATTTTATGATTCTAATTATAATTTATTATTGGATAAACCCAATTAGAATCCTTTTAAAGGTCTTTTAGAGTAAATATCACGGCCAGGCCCCCAAATGTAAGGTTTGACTATGAAACAATAAGTAAAAATTACTAATATTTTACTTATTGTACTATGAATGTCCTTATAAATGAAATAAATAAGATAAAAATAATTATAATGATAAAGAATCATTATAATTATGGCGTAAAATAATTATATTATTAAGTAAATATAATAATATATATAAAATAAATATATTAATATAAGATAATTAATATGTTTCAAAGCACTTTATTATTGTTACCAACAAATAATGAAGGCGTAAAAAAGTTTTTTATCAACAAAAAACAACTAATAACAATAATATTACCAATATTAAAGTTATAAATTAATATAAATACTATTTATATCAATTCTAGAATTATTAAAAGGAATAATAGAGAAAAATTATTATAATAGGAGAAATAACCTGCTTTTAATTCTTAATATGATAATTTTGAATAATTTTACGCTTAGAAATGTAAATACAACTTATGTAAATTGTAGTTACAATAAAATTTAAGAGAAATTACAAATTTTCTTGATTTTATGTGGAATTGATGTTTTTAAGAGAAATTTAAACAAAACAATTAAATAATTGCAATAATCACATCAAAGATGAAGACTATTATAATATTATCTTTGGTCTTTAATAATATAAAAATTTTATACATAAAGAATAAAGAAATTACCTTTTTATTTCATGATCTAATGTTTTGTAAGCATCTGAGGGGGAAATAGAGTAAAAAGAGCTCTATGTATATAAAATTCCTTCCTCCTAGAGCTAAACAGGCTTCTAGTAGACGTGCACTGATCATATCCACTGGAATTGATCAATATTTTAAGGTTTGGTGATGATTACATCATGATAAAACCATATTATCTCATTATTACACCATTATTTAGAGTTATCACTATAGCTCTAAGTTTGATGACGTCAAGGCTTGGCAGAACCCCAAAATTGCTGGATTTTATTAGTTTTAATCGTAAACTAACAGTATTAACCAATTTATTCACTCATATTATGGGAACTCCTCTTGTGTGGGATTAAAATGAGGCAGTACCTGGTGGGGGAAATCACAGGTAACTAGTTTTGAATTGCTAATAACTCCTGTAACCAAGGGTGGCAAGGGTTTATTGCCTGCCCCTCCTAAAATACTGAACAAAATATTCCTTGGAGCTCACAAACCAAAATAAAAGTAGTAAGTGGCTTTACAACTGCAGAAGACAAAATTCAGCAGTCTCAGATCAGACCTATTCAATAAATAATATGAAAAATAATGTCAGTAATTTTGGTTAATTGTTTAGATTTTAATGAAATACTTGTCTGTATAATTTATTTTTTTTTGTGAAATTGGGGTGAGTGGTTTCTTCTTGGTGATGGAATTTTGTTAAGATGAGTTATTTAAGGTGTTTAGAAAAATCTGATGAGTGTTTATAAAGGTAATTTTGTTAAGGTATAGTTATAATAGAGTAAAATAATTTTTCAAAGGTTTTTCATTTTTTTAAGAGTGTTTAAGTTTAATAATGAGATAAAATAGTATTTGTTAACTTTAAGAGGTAAGATTCTTTTATATTGTATTTTTTAAAGGGGTAAGTTATTTTTAAGTCTTGATAATGGTGTTAATTTTACTAGTTAAAATACTTTAATAGAGTAGTAACCCTAATCTTGGGTACTGGGTAATTTTTTATTTTTATTTTTGATAATAATAAGATTCCACTGCGCTTAGCTACTGGGAAATCTTTAACACTATACTTCCACTGAGCTTTACCTACTGGGCAAGTAAATTCACTATAATTTTCTGGACTACCTCCCAGGTGAGGGATTAATTATTCCTGTGCTTTCAATGTGCAGGGGATATAATTTGCATGGGGGGAGAGAGCCTCTCTATTTATACCTTTTGGGAGCCCAGGGGGCCCTCCATGGGAGCTGTCTTTTTCCACTTTAATTCCTCTTGATTTCATCATGTGACTCCATTTTTGGTGAGGCCCTTTCTTGCATGGGTCAGGTGATTTAAGGTTTGGTGATAATTTTTCTCTGCACAGCCTTCTTTCATAACATGATGGTCTTTTGGTGAGCTAATTATGATGTGATTTTCTTGGATTTTCCTTGCATGCATGAGGTGATTTCATTTTGGCTGAGGATTTTTCTTGTGCACAGCCTTTTTTCTGTCACATGATATGCTGCTGGTGGGTTCAGTATCACATGATGAATTTGTATTTCCTTTGCATATGTCATATTTTAGGCTTGGTAGAAGTGGCTGTGTAATTTATGCAGGTGTAATGGTTGTTTCTCTTCTTTTTGAACTTTAAAATGAGGTCAGGTGATAATTTCTTGCACTGATGAATTTACTGTTATGTATGAGATGATGTGATTTTTGAATTTGACACATGTTGGGCATAGTCATGTGGTTGAGATTTAATTAGAATTGTGTACTGCATGCAGCCTGTTGTAACTAGCTTTGGTTTGCATGAGGCAATGAGTGTTGTAAATAATTATGATTCTGTTTTAAGGTTTTAAGTGGGATTACTGTGGATATAAGATAAGGTACTCCTGTGGCTGTGTTGTAAATGAATTGCAGGAATTCCATGGGGTTGAGCTTTGAATAATGTGACTTTTCTATGTTGAGCTCTAGGCTGCTGTGTAGTTCATGCAGTGGTCCTTTTATTACTGCATGAGTCCTGTGGCTATAAGGGGGTGTAAGGCTGGGTGGGTGTGTAATTTAAAGGGTGGTACCTTATTTGTTGTAACTAGTTTACTATATGTAACTTGATTCTTTACATATGCATAATGACATTAAATAATTTATTTAAACACATACACTGCCCTTTGGTGCCTGTGCCATGTTTTTATGAGTTAAAACCAGCTTCTTGCTGTAAAATTGACCTTTTGGTGTAAAATTTGAGTGTAAGTCTGCCTGTAGGCTGTATTTACTGCTGTTATGGGGTACTATTATCCTGAGCCTGGTAAAAAAAAATGGTATGGAATACCACAATATGACTGTTAAACTTAATTTAAGGTTACAGTGAGTGATCATAAATGATCAAATTAAGCTCAAACTTTGATCCTTAATAACTTTTAAGTTTTACACGCTACGGATATTCAGAGAGTGAATTCCAATAGCTTGGCATAATAGTATTTTGCTGCCAAGAGCATTTTATTACATCATCAAAACTCTATTTTTGATGATTTTTCTTGTAACTCATCTTTTCTGTCGAAATTTAATATTTTAAACTTCAAACCATGATTTCAAGGGGTTATACCTTGAATATTATAATAAAAAATATATCATTCTTCGCGAATGAACTATTAGAGCTCAACTGTCTACTTTTTTTTTAAGTCTGGACCACTTTCACAGCAAAGTGGTCAACAGCTCTATTGATTTTAATCAATAATCCCTTACAGGTTTTAACCTTGTTTATAGCTTGTGGAAGAAACTTCATTTCTGTATTCCTACAGTAATTACGTGATGACTTTATTTTTGGTTCATCACTCTATCATGCATATTTCAAAAGATATTAGCTAAAATCCTTGAATATAAGTGTTGACCAAAAAAGCGCATATATTCAGCTTAACTCCTTAAGTATTTACTTTGGAGATTATCTTCTCAATTGTTTTATATGTGGATCTTTATGGAGAATCCAATGGTATCATTTACTTTACATGTTGCTTCATTTGTATTTTAAATAATCAAGGATTTATGTTTTTTATAAGGTATTATTACTTATAACTCATTAAATATTGACTTTACAGATATGCCATAAAAATGGTATATGTGTATTTTACCATGGGGAATCCAATGGTATAATTTATTTCACATGTTTATTCATTGGTTTTTAAGTTAAACCAGATTTTATGCCAATTTATGGCATGTTTGTAGTTTTTAATGTATAATTATTTTAAATATTTCTTGTGACCGTTTTGGGTATGTGGTCATATCTCAAAGGTTCACATTTATAGTCCCTGACCCATTTTTTCATAATTTGGGAAAGGAAGTGTGCTTATTTTTTCATTATTTTGACCTTACTAAGGAGCTTGGACTGAATTGGTGATCCCTTATAGCTCTTCAGCCAGGGATTTCTAAAGTAATTCTGGATACAAATACAAATTCCCTTTATTGGTATGTTATTACAAAGAGCAAAATTTCAATTCAGCATGATATAGCTGAGAATTCTCTATACATATACATGATTAATTTCAAATGGAGGGGCTATAGCTATAGAAAAACAGTGACTATGGACTTCTCAGATTAAACAAGTTATTTTTGACTTGGGTTTTTCTTTAATTGTGTATAGTGCCTACTCAATTGCATTTTCAGTAATTTCTATGCAAGTACTGCTTTTGAGAATTGTAAATCCTCAACACTTTTAGTTAAATTATTGAACAAAGCTGGAAAAATCTTAAATTCATTAAAAGCTAAAATCTGATGGCTCATTTCAGGGACAAATTTATTATAGACACCCATTTAAGTTGTATTTATTCTCTGTTTAAATCTCTATATATTCATCATAGTTAATACTGGGGTTAGAGATAAAAACTTCTCTAAAGCTTAAATTTCCAAGGAATTCTAGTTTCCATTAGTCTCAAATTCTTAAATTTCTTGATATCCCTTCCACAAAGAATTGAAGATTTTTATCTTGATCACAATAATCATTCTTCAATAATAATATTTAGTGTGTCTTGAACAGGATTTTGAAGTCTTGATTTTGACCAATAGCAGCTTCATTAGGCTAAAGCTTTTAAATATCACTGTTTCTTAAAATAAATCAAAAACTGTATGATATGATTATGTGAAACACTATGTTTCTGGGAAGAATAATCTGAAATTTTCGATAAGAAGGACTGAAGCTTCAAAGTCTTTATAAAAAATTCTTCAATTTGTTATCAAAAATTCTTGAATTAAGAGTTTTGGTAAATCAATTCACAATCAATAAGATCTTTATAATAGTGCAAGTTCCTGACGAAAATATAGGACTTCAAATTTGGAGGAATTTCAACATAAGACTGTTATTTTCAGGCCTTTTTGTATACTTATAAGTTTTTGAGAATCATAATTGTCCTCAATGGTAAAACATTACTTCAATGGGGGCTTATCACGATTCTAAGACTTAACAAGAATTCCTGAGCCCACAGAAGGATTCATTTTTTAAATATTTAATCATGAAAATTGAAGATTATATATGATATCTATCTAGGGAATCTTATTACTTTTTAAAGAAACAGGGACTCCTCATGGTATTTAAGTGATATTTGAAATAATTTGGTCATGTTTTTTGGAAATATCCCTTATATTTTGTCTATTTACTCATTAAATAATATGATATAGTTTAATAATTGAATCCGGTATATTTAAAATTGAGACAATATTCTTGGAGAACATTGATTACAATCTTAATAAAAACATTTCCTGTGATATTTGTATTTCAGAATGATTTTGTAATGATTTATTCCAATTTGTCAGAATATTCTCAATTCCAAGACAAAAAAAGGAAAGAAAATTTGAAACACAAATAATAAAGTTTTGTATTTAATAAATTGAAGAAGTTGAAAATTCTACAAAATCAAAATATATAAGAATTTGGTTGGTATTTCAATTTGAAAAAGAATGTTGAATCCACACAACTCCTCACATATATAAACCAAAATTGATCTTTTTTTCCAAATTAAGTTCAAAACACTCAATGTTTTGCAAAAAAGCATTAGTGGGGAATTTTTAAACATTTCACTCCTCTACACTCTTCAACGTCTGAACCTTAACAATTAGAATTATAAAAGTTTAGCCCTCAATAAACCCCATTTATTTTCTGAGAATTTTCTTTTGAAAAAAAAAATGGTAATTTTGGCAATCTTACCCAAAACCTTTCTTTTTCAAAATAATCATATTTTTTTCATTTTGTAATTTCTTAGTTTTTGTCTTTCAAAGATGTCTCACTTTCTGGATAAAATGCAAAATAATTCTCAGAATTTCGCAGTAGGTTTGGGTGGTCCCTTTTTTAGTGTCAAAATTGTTTTCTGGGTTGGCCCAAACCGTCAAATTTAGTAACAAATTATCTTTTACTATAGCCTTTTGATTATTAAATCTTGATTTTTTCACTTTTTTGGTTTCTGAAAGCCCCTTTTTGATCCTATCATTTTGATCCATTACCTTGGGCAATTCATAATCCCAAAATTTAAAGTCAGAAATTTTTTTGAAGCTTCTTCCAAGCCTGTAGAAAGAAGAAATTCTTCCATAAAAACTGTGGTTTCTCAGACAAATGATACCCTAATGGATTTTATATATGATAAAATTATAGAAAAATAATAGTGGGTGGGGAATCGAGTAGAAATTAGAAAAAAGAAGAAAATCAAGGAGTTGTAATAATGTTTCTATTTAGAGGATTACCAGCTTATTATTAGAATAAAAAGACTTTCATCACTTTAATAATGAAATTAATATTACTTTTCCAGTAAAAAGTTCATTTTTTATCAAAACAGTATCATAGGTATAAAGCATCCTTGAAAAGTTATTATAATATTCTATTAATAATAAGAAAAATAACCAATAATACAAGATTTACAATTTAAACAATTATAGCTTTATTATTTCCATAATTTAAAATTCATTATCTTGATAGCTATAAGAGCATTTCTTTGATAAAATTTTGATGAATTTTTTAATAATAATTATATTATTCAATTAGTAGCTGTGTTAATATCAATTTAAGCTTAATTTTCATGAAAATAGAATCCTCTTAACATTAACAAGGCTTTCATTTTGTTCTGAAAATAATTGTGATATGTATGATAACAAATATCTTATTTTTTTATAAAAACATTTTTTATTTTGGATTTATACCTGATATGTAGTTACTGATTCTAAATTCTTTTACCAATCCATGGTAATATCACATAATAATTTTTTAAATAAAAGTAATTTATTAAATTCAATAACCTCTATCACATTAAAATTCATAAAAGAAAAAACATGACAATGATAAAATGGTTTTTACTTTAAGCTGCATTTTCATAACAGGTGTTCAAGCGGGTTAATATGACCCAGTGGATAATTTTTAATTGTGAAGAACATATAGTTTTTTTCAATACAATGTTACATTTAGTATATAAAGGATATTAAAGTCTCAAAAATTGGCAGCGTAGTTAATAATAAACAGCTTGGACCCAGAGATACTTTTCTCAATAAAGTGGTTTAATGCATTTGAATATTGCATTTTTTGATATACTCTAAGAAAAAAAGAACATCTCAAGCTGAGTATTTCAATTATATTTTTGGGATAATAATGGACTAAACTTTAACTTATTCTTAGAAGGATTAATATCTTTTTATAGGTTCCAACATATTCATAATCGCATTTCCTTAAGGGGAAATTTCAATCTACAAGAAATAAGAAGTCGCTGGTCTGGGGGAAATTTATATTAATTAAATTCTTTTGCAAAATTATTTCACCTGTGAGATTTATTATTAATATGTGCTTTATATGAATCCCCCTGATAGTTTGGAATTAAAAAAATATCATTTCTGAATAATTTTGACTTTTATACAATTCCTTTAAATTTTTTATCACAGATATTCTTGAATTGAGTTTCAATGAATAATTCAAAACCTAATCTTATCCATTTGAACATCTTGGGTTGTGAGTTTTACTATTTAATCTTATTTTCAATTACTTTTCACATAAATTTTGTAGTAATAATTTAATTTTTTCTATTCTTTTTCATGGAATAAGATTTAATAAGCTTATTATTATGAAGATAATTTGCATTTTTATCTTCAGAGGCCATTTTCGAGTTGAAGAGAGAATTTTTGTAAGCAATTTTTCCTGAAGATATTTATTTATTTTTATTCCAAAAAGACCTACCGTGAATTCTGTTCTTTGATCTGAGCTCTTTTTTTCTATAAAGAATTAATATATTCATTTTATATTTGAGAGCTTTAATATAGAGAAATACATAATTTAAATATATTATTTGATGGTTCTCACAAATATATTTTATAATACTTTTTAAACCTGAATTTGTGAGGCTATGGAGCTGTGACCTATCTGAAAGAAAATGTATCAAAAGAAAATCATATCTCATTCTGATCCTACATAAAATCATAAAACTTTCTTTCATATTTTATCGAAGAATACAAAAATAGTGATAAGTCATATTTTTAAAAATGTGAGACAGCTTTTTGTATTTGAAATTTCATGTAAGAAGGTAAGAAATTTTTGAGAAATTTTAGAGCATAATCAAGTGTAGTTAGTTAATTTTGAAGGAAATATTAAATTGAATTGAATTTTGTTGATGAAAATTTTGATAAAAATATCTATATATTCATATATCATTCTGAATAAAACTTGTATTTGTCAATTCAGGTAAATCTAAGATTAAAATTTAGAATAAAGAACTTTACTGTATTTTGACAAAAAAACATAATCTATGTGAAAAAACAAAGAATATAATAAGAAAAGAAAAAGTAGAAAATACATTGATAAATATTCAGAAAAATAAATTGTATATAAATTGAGAAAAAGAATAAAAGAAAATCAAGCTTGTCTCACAGCCACTTGGTTTGTTCAAACATTGTTTACATTTCCTTAATATTTCCAAATTCTCTTTATTTGACTTGATATTTAATAATTGAGAAGGTCTTGAGATCTTTTACAATGGACAATATCAGAAGATTTTCACAAAAAATATGAAATCTCCCCAGGTGCTTTTCTGAAAACTGTCAGTTTGAATTAAAGTCAATAAATTTAGAGCTCTCTATATTTCTTAATACATTCCATTTCTAAATTTGAGGCTCAAAAATTAATATTGTGTTTTTCTGAGTGGTACCAAAATCATTATGTGAAAAAACTATTCAATTGTTTTGAAAAAATATAATCAAACTATCATCAATTTCAATGCTCCCCTATTTGAGACATATTTTACTCATGATGGTAATATTAATCTCTTGTTTTTGGAAAATTAATTTTATAAGTAATAGCTCATGAGCACTTTGATTGAATTCTCAAGCATTAAATTTTTCCCACTTAAGCTATCAGGTTTAAATTAGTGCAGAAAATATAGAGTTAAACTGAATTATTTTAATGAAATATTTAAAATTCAACAGAAGAATAATTATTTATTTATATTGAGAAATAGAAATCTTACCCCTCAATTCCTATATTCAGACAAGAAATAAAATGACTATATTTACTTATAAATATTATTCTTATTTTAGTGAAGCAAGAATAATATAATACTGATTTTTATTTAAAACTATATACCAAGCTTTTTTTGAAAATTTGAATATTCTAAAATATTCATATAAATGGACAGGAATCTCATATAATTCACAAGAATCTAATTTAAACTCCTTTTTCATTTCAATATGATACTATATATATGTGCTTTTATAAGAATATATTTCATAATATCTTTTACAGTGATGTATCAAATTTTCACTCCATGAATTTAGATCTGTCATCCTGTGAATCCAAACAGAGCACCAGAACTAGATCTACATACCATAATGAATGTTATAGCAAGTACTGAACAAATCCATCTCATACAGGTATAATTACAAATAGGAGAATTTTCCAATTAATAACATATAGCTCTAATAAAAATTGAATAATAATTATCAAAGAAATAACCACTTGCAGCTTGGATGAAGACAAAATAAACAAAACATCATTTAAACCTCTCATCTATCTTATGAATTTTTAATGCAAGACCTATGAAAATGAAATCATTCTTAAGATTTTGAATGGAGCTATCTAATATTTTCATTAATTTTGCAGTAGCATCCCTACTTCAAGAAAAATACCATATTCACACCTTTGAACTGAGAAACCCCCATCAAAGTCTAAGAGAGCTTATAAAAATTTGTGAAAAGCTATAACTAAATTGAATATCTAGATGATTTCTGGGAATTTGATACCTTGAACATTGGTATCACCAAAATTGGCTTACAGATATTGTAAGTTTTGTCTATGAAACTCTTGATAATAGTAGCAATATCAAGAGTACTATGACTGTACTCAGTAGAAAAATATAATATAATATAATATTAGAACAAAAAATAGATATAATTATTGAAAATAATTATATTAAAAAAAAGAAAATTTAATTATTATTAAACAATTTTATAATAAAAAAAATCTTAATAATTATAATAAATTATAATTATTCTATTATTGTTATAGTCACTGACAATTATAACAATAAGAAGCTTAAAGCTCTTAATGAGACAATTACACATGGAAAATATGAATATTTAACCACTTATAAATAATACAAATATTATTTGGAAAATAATTATCACACACACTGTGCAGAAATAATTCTTATAGAAAAATTCTATATAAAAAAACTAATAATAGATAAAATAATATAGAACTTCAGAGAGAAACTTATTTATAATATATATTTAATACAACAAGTTAAATCTAACATCTATTACATTAAATAATTATTATAAGTTAAAAACACACCAAAAAATCAATATTTTGAATTTGAAACAACTTTTTATAATAAAAAATTGATTTAAAGAGTTTTTAAGAGGAATTTGTGGATTTTAAAAGATATTTAAGATGATAATTTTATAAAATAAAATGTATTATTGGTGATTACAACAATAATCTGAATTCTATTATTTCAATTATTTAATTTTAAGATTAATAAAGAGTAAAATAACTTAAGAAGTACTTTCATAATGATATTTTATATGTAATAAAGCTTTGCCTGTTTAAATGTCTAATATAACTGGATTGATAATGAATTACGGACAAAAACAGTGATTAATAGACTATTTTTATGTCTGCAGAGAAGCTCTCATGATTCATGATGGATATAGAGGGCATGCTCAGGTCAAAACTAAAAAACAAAGTTTTAAAATAAGGTTCTTAGCTTAAGGTAACTTATTTCTAATTCCAATTTAAAGTTATCATTGTTATTCTTAACTCCAAGTAGCTTTAATCCTCATTTGGGTTAATTATTTTAAGTCTTAATATAAAATAAGTTCATTTATATTTAAGTTAATCACATGAAAAAATTAAAAATGGAGTTTCAAGAAAAAATCTCTTAAACTCAATTTTTAATTAATTTTTGAAGAAATCTTAATTTTCTTCAAGTATAATTAAAAGAGTAATTTTCCAGGCTAATTACCAATAAAACCTATTTATAAAAGATACTTAGAATTGAAATTATACGCAGATAAAATTAAATTGTAATCTGTGTGAAGCTCTCTGGCAAATCCATCAATAATTGGATTTTTAATTAATTTTTGAAGTTATCACTATTTCTCCACATAAAATAGCAATACACACCAAACCTTAACTTTTGATAAGGTTTTAACGCTTTTAACTTTAAATTTTTTAGCTTATTTAAGTTTTTTAAACTTAATTAAGCTTTTAAAGTTCTTAAAACCTTAATTTCAAGCTTGCATATTGGGATTTACCATTTGGCAGCTTGAAATTCCTATCCAATTTGGGATAAAACCAGTTTAAACTTTAAGGTTTGATCAAAGTCTAATCTTAAAGTTTAAATAGTGTTTAAAATCCTCCAATACAGGTGTAAAACCTTAATTCAATTCTTGCAGATCCAAAAAGCTGGGTACCCTGGCTCTGTTTGGTCTTTCTTTTGAGTGGAGTTTGCCCTTTTATTTATTCAAAGCCATACTATGGCCTTAAAACCTTTTGAATTGAGCCCATGCAGTATTTACATTCTGTATGGAAAGTCCTTAGCCAATTCAGTAAATTTACACAACACCTTACTTTTAACTAAAGTTTTGGTATGTTTTCATAAACCTTATTCAACTTTAAATTTCAGCTTATTTAAGCTTAAATTTAACAATTTTAAAAATTGTTAAAAAAGGTTTAAATTGTACTTTGAGACTCTTAAATATTCTAATAACATAATAAATAATAATTTTTGGGTATAACACTCTATGGGTGTACCCTAGGTTATTTTTGGTGTAGAATTTAAAAATGACATAATAATTATAACTTTGTTTATCCAAAAAAAGTTATACTTATTTTTTGTTATTTTTTACTATAAATTCAATTGAAAATCCTCTTCAAGAACGAACCAACTGTGTATGAAGTTATTTGTGTCCTTATGGGTGTGTCATATATACCTCACAGGCTCACATTCCCTACCAACAAAAGGAATTGTGCCACAATTCTTTTTTAGTATACCCCCAATTTATTTGGGGGGGGGTATAATCCACTTTCCAACCTCTCTACTATACTTTCTAAGTATGTAAAGTACACAATTAAATCCTTTTATTGAGGAATTGGTCTTATCTCATGTCTGAATCTTCTGAGAAACTTTTGGGAATCAGGTATTTTACATTCTGAAATCCATTCATCTTTATGTTGTGGATTTCTGTACCTGACTAAGTATTCTCTTTAATTTTTTTCCCTCAGTCTTCTTTCTTTCAAGACTTTAAGTACTTTTTTTCTCCTAGCTTTGATCAGGTGGGGGTACTTCTAAGGGTGTTTCCTTTCTCAAAGGAAATAATTCTATGTCACTTGGAGTGTAATGCTTTACTAGACTGACAGGGAAAGCTGGATGCTTGTTTTCCAATTCTCCTGACAGTTGTACTTGTACTGCATTTTTCCCATGAAGGGCTTTAACAATAAATTTTCCTGAAAAGGAATCTTTAAATTTCTTTGGGCCTTTAATATTATTAAAGTTCAATGTTGAAACTAGTATTAAGTCCCCTACTTTGAATTCTGGGGCTTTATGACTTTTATCCCCATTCTGTTTAGCATATTTAAAGACATAATTCATTCTTTGATTTTCATTATGTCTCACTTTATCAAGCAATAGCTTAAAGCTTGAAGCAGTTGGATGAATATAAACTAAATCTTTTTTCAAAGTATCAACTTGAATATTAGGGTTCCATCCTTTTTCCAACATTTCAGGAGTTTTGCCTTTTGCAGCATGGATAGAAGTCATATAGGCTAATTTCAAAGCTGCTATAATAGTACACCAATCATTGGTAAATCAATCAGAATATTTAAACTCTAGGCCATAATCACAAAAGCTTGTGATCATGTCCTCAAGGGTTTGAATCATTCTTTCTGCTAACCCATCTGTTTATGGATGGTATTCTGTTGAAAATGATAGTTTTTTACCCAAAAGCTTATGTAAAGTAGTCCATAAGTCTGATGTAAATTTTGTGTCTCTATCACTAATTATATTCTTAACAAGACCAGTGTGGGATATTACTCTGTTCCAAATCAAAAGAGCTGTATCCATAGCTGGGTCATCTTTATGACATGGTAAAAAGTTGGAGTTTTGCTATATCTGTCTACAATAACAACACATGCATTGTAACTCTAATCACCTCAGGGTGGTAAAGCAGTTACCCAATCCATATGAACCATTTCCCATGGGGTACTTGGCTCTTGAATATGAATCATTAAGCCAAATCTTTTACCAGTAGCTTTATTGGCTTTCTGGAATCTATCACAACTATGACAGTACTCAATGACATCTTTTCTCCAAGATGGCCACCAGGCACATTTCTTAACTCTTTCCATTGTTCTGTATTCAGAAAGATTTCCAGAATAAATGCTATCATAGCATTCTAATAGTATTGTGCTGGTCAAAATTCTACTACATAAGACCATGACACATGTGTGTTTAGATCTATGATATAAGATACCATCAAATAAATGGAATCTTCCATTGTCATAAGATGTCTTCCAAATATCATCCAGAGAATTATCCAAATCTGCATCTTTGCAATCTTTGTCAAGTAGAGCAGTAAGAATATGACAATTCTTGTCTTTTTTATAGATTTCTCTAGCTTCTTAAAAGAACTCTGTACCCACATCTGTGATGTTAATTCCTTCAATTGGAATCTGAGGTTCTGCACTTGTAGGAACATAGGCAGGATTTTCAGGTATATTGGGTAATGCTTATATACTGAATCCATCAGCATTCTTGTGAATATTACTAGCTTTATGCACTATGGTCATATTACCTCTATACTCCTGTATAGAAATCTTCCATCTTAACATGTGTTTGTTTGGATTTTTCATGTTGAGAAGTTATTTAACTGCATTACAATCAATAATCACTTCAAACACACTACCATAAAGATAATAATGAATATTTTCTAGAGCCCAAAAAAGGCAAATACACTCAATTTGGCTAGCTCCATATCTAGCCTCAGTAGCTTTGATTTGTCTTGAGATAAAACAAATTTGGCCTTCATAAGGCTTGTCATTTACAATTTGAACTTGATGAAGAGCTGCACCTAGACCTTTACCACATTCATCAATGTACATCTTGAAGGGAAGTTTCCAGTCTGGCATCAATAATAATGGTGCATTAGTCAAGGCATACTTTATCTTTTCATATCATTGAATACTTTGCTGTGTCATCTCAAAGACAGCTTGTTGATCACATATTCTGTACAATGATTTGGCAAGGATTGCGAAATCTTTAAGGTGCTTCCTTTAATAACTGGAAAACCCTAAGAAAGACATCATTTCTTTTTTGTTCTGGGGAATTTTTTTCAGTAAAACTACAGCCACTTTGTTTTTATCAACACCAAGGCTCAGTCCTGAGACTACATGTCCTAGAACTTTCAACTCATGAAACCCAAAATTACATTTTTAAGAGATATTTTTATGTTCACTTGAAGAATCTTCTTAAGTACTAATGAAAGTCTTTCTAAATGCAATTTCCAGGTTTCTGAACAAATTATAATGTCATAAAGATGAATTATCAAACATCCCTCTGATAATTCATGTGGAAAAATGGTATTCATGTTTTTTTGATAAGGAGAGGGTTCATTTTTAATCCCAAAAGGCACCCTTAAGTATTCATAAATATCACAATGAGAAATTATTCTCAATAATTTCCTAGCATGAGGTGTCAAAAATTCTTATGAAAAACTTTAAGGGCATCCATAGAAGTGATGAATTTCAATTTCGATAATTGAGTCAAAGTGTCATGTATTCTAGGGATTGGATACCTATCTGGGATAGTGTAGATATTCAATTCTCTGGAATCAACAACCATCCTTGATTTATCATTATTCCAATTAATGATTATAGGAGTTGTTACTTATACTTCTTCATTGTGCCCAGCGTTTCTAAGAACTCCCAGTTACATCAGCTCATCAATATGAGTTTCCAATGATTCTCTAGCTCTAGGGATAGCTGGGCAAGCTGGTCTTTTGAATAGTTGAGGGTAAGGTCTTTCCACATTAAACATAATGTTGACTTTATCGCCTTTGATAGATCCAAGTGGTTTACTATCAGAAGCAAAGGCTTCCTTGTATTGAAATAAAACTTCAATAAGTTCTTCCTTCATTTCTGATGTTAATTCAGGGCTAATTTGTGGTTCAATTAATTTATCTGACACAAATATTTCCTTATCAAAATTTTTTACTTGTCTAATGACAGTTATTTCTCTTTTTTATAGAGGAAAAGAAAATTTTTGCCTTTAATTTTCCCCTATAGTAAAATATCTGTCTTCATGATTATTAATATCAATACCACAAATATGAAGATAATAATCCCCAATTACAAAATGTTTTGAAGTGCATTTATTTATAGCAACAAGTTCAACTTTCAGTTTGATACTTCCTTCAGGGTGAGGAAATATCATTGCTGCCTCAAAAGTTCCCAGAGGGTACATATTTTGGCTAGCACTTCTGAGCTTTATACCTCCAATTGGCATTAATTGGTCTTTCCAATTGGTATAAATTTTGTCAAGATAATTCTTCCCAACACAAGTGCAGAAAGCTCCTGAGTCAAGATGTATCTTGGCTTCTTTTTTTTTATCACAATATTAGTGATTCAAGATGATCCAGCTGTATAACATTTACCTCCAGAAGTTTTGGGTTTCTTCATCTTAGCATCTTTCACATGTATGAGATCCATACCTTCATCACTGTACTGTGGTAAATGAGTATGCACTTCTGTGACCTCAAAGGAAACATTAATGTTTTCTATACTAAGTTTATCTTTTAGTTTTTCTTCTTTAGAAGGCTCAGCTTAACTTTCATGTAAAGATACATCATTGGCTTCTTTTGTGTCATTCTCTTTTTCAATTTCTATGTCATTGATTCTTGTCTTTTTTGGACAAGTATTGGCTAAATTAGATGTACTTCCACATTGATGACATTTCAAAGGAGTTTTTTCATATGGTTTATTTGTTTTTGAAATTGGTTTTCCACTAGTCTTCTTATCTATTGGGGGTTTATACCAATTTCTTCCAATTTTTTTTCTGGTTGTAATGTCTTCCATCGAATTCATATAATCTTCTGTAGATCAAGGCTCAATACATCTTCTTCTTATAGCATGCTCAAGGTCACCACCAAAGCTCCTTAATATCCTTTTTTGTATCATTGTTTCCGACATATCAGGATGAAGGGCAGTTAATCTGTCCTTCTGCTTAAGAAACCATGACATGGGCCTGTCCCTCTCAATATTAAAGATGGATTCTTCAAAGGAATTTTCAATCTTAAATCTCCAGGAATCATTTTCCCATTTGGAAATAACTTTTTCTTTCAATAAAGTCCAAGAATGTTTACCATGGTCTTGTCTCATTTTTCAATACAATTTCTTTTCTGATTTGCTAAACAATTAGTGTAATCTGGAACTTATGTATTCATCTGGTATGTTAAATTCCTCTTTGAACATATCAATTGCTCTCATAAATTCCATATGATTATATTCTCCTTCACCACTGAAGGTTGGCCTTACCTCTAATCTTGGAATGTCTTTAAAATTACAAGCAGTATCAACTTCTGCATTACTTTATATTGTATGATGTAAGTCATTGTTCAATATATGCACATTTCTGTCAAGAATCGGTGTGGACTGTCTTGGCAATTCATTATTCAGTAATATATTATTAATACTTGATTGAATATCTTCTTTCAATTCAAGTCTTTCTTTATCACTTTTTTCCAATTGTTCTTGTAAAAGAGCTGCATTGTGACCAGTTGAATTTTCCAAGTTCTGGACTTGTATTCTGAATTCTCTTAACTGTTTAGTAATAAAAGAAATAAAATTGTCCTCTGGTTGATTGAGTAAGGTAACTTTAGACTCAATTCTTGCACAAATTTGTGTCAAAGACAAAATATTGTCTTTATTAATACTTTCTAGATAAATAATGGTCTTTTGTGACTCTTCTACTTGTAAAATCTCTCTACCCAACTTTTGTTGGATATACTCAGAATTGTTTAGCTTTGCTAAAATCTCTTTATTACAAGTTTCAAAATGATTTACAAGCTTTAGAAAGTCTAGCTCTTTGGAAAGCATTTGTTCATCCTTTCCTCCTCCTTTTTTTTAATTCCATCAGAGTTCTTGCCATATTGAACACATTGTCCATGGCTGTCTTCTCTTTCTTGGTAATTCTGTAGTTCTGTGCGTAAGCCTTGTTCCACTTGGGCTTTGCCTTTTTCTTGCCTTTCTGATTCTTCTTTGGGGCTTGCTTTCCCTTGTTTGGCACTTGTTGAGGCGTATTTTTGCTTGTGGAGGCTTGGGGAGCTTCCACTGGGCTGTTGTCCTTTCCTTGGGCTAAATTCTTCTTCTGGTCCTCTGACAACATGCTTTGGTTTTTCAACCAAGCTTTTATCTGTTGGACTTTTCCTTTGCAAGACATGGGTTTCAAACCCCTTCAGAATATCCCCTGTCTGTTCTGGGCCCATGAACCTTTTCACTTGAATATATGAGTTCATTGTGCCTATCCAAAGACTTTGCATAAGTTCCCACTCCTGATTCTTTGCCACCATAAACCAGTTCTTGTATTGAGACTGGTATATTTATATTGTTTCCTGTTGGAAATGATTCGGGTGTGACAACAGGAATAGCAGTTATGTCAGCTTCTGGAATCTCAATAAGAGTGTCAAAGGTGCTGGCTAACCTTTGGGAACTGGGAGAAGCTCTGGCATCTTCCATTTGTGCCTCTCCTCTGGGCTGACAATCTTGTCCTTTGGATTTATGACTTGAATTTCCTGGTCCAGATCCATTTGATTGGATGGAGTGGTTACTTCCAGCTCTAGTAGGAGACATTTCACGTCAATTTAAAGAAAGATCAACTAATAATTTGATTTAATTCACCTTCTGGACCTTTAAGGGGTTCCTTGGTAATTAAACCCCTTGGCTCTGGGCTGGTTTGAATTTCAATACTAGACTCTGAGACCTCAGAGTTTGAATAACTTTCTCTGGTGGATGACAGCAGAGAAAAAAAAATATAAGTTATTTTATTAAACAATAAAAATAACTCATCAACTAAACTCATTGGATAAAGTTGTTTCAATGTAATTTATGGCAAATTATGTCAAAAATAAAGAAAAACATCTAAAGAATAAAGAAAAAAAAATTAAGTAAATATTTTTAACTTTTTTAAATTTTTTTATTTGATTTTATATTTTCTATCAATAAATAATAATTATGCAATTAATAAGTTATTAATCAAAATTGTATTTTTATTCACTTTATACTAGGATAACTCAAAGAGTAAATTTCAAGTCTGTGATGTGAGAGAGCCACTATTTATACAAGAGAAATTTATTCCAAATCACTCAATGGTATCTTGTTTCAAGAAATATTCTTAAGAAAAAATGAATTTATTAATATTATAGAGATTATTTATAAGGGATAAGTCCCAAAAAAGTCCGAAATTAAAGTAAATATGGAAATTTCATGTAAAAAAGGAGTAAAATAAGGTCTAAAATATGATTTATGTCCCAAAGATTGCTGAAAATCATGGCCAGGGCCCTAAATGTAAGGTTTTTCTATGAAACTCTTGATAATAGTAGCAATATCAAGAGTACTATGATTTTCCTCAGTAGAAAAATATAATAAAATAAAATATTGTAACCACAAACATATATAATTATGAAAAAAAAGGATATTCAATATTAAAAAGAATCTCAATAATTATGATAAATTATAATTATTCTATTATTTCTATAGTCACTGACAATTATAACAATAAGAAGTGTAAAGCTCTTAATGAGAAAATTACACAGGGAAAATATGAATATTTAACCACTTATAAGTGATATAAATATTATTTAGAAAAGAATTAACACAAACACTGTTCAGAAATAATTTCTATAGAAAGATTCTATATAAAAAAACTAATAATAGATAAAAAAATATAGAACTTCAGAGAAAACTTACTTATAATATATACTTAATAAAACAAGTTAAATAAAACAGTTATTATATTAAATAAATATTATAAGCTAAAAACAAGCCAAAAAATCAATATTTTAAAGATAAAACAACTTTTTATAATAAAAAAATGATTTAAAGAGCTTTTAAGAGGAACTTGTGGATTTTGAAAGATATTTAAGATGATAATTTTATAAAATAAAATGTATTATTGGTTATTACAACAATAATCTGAATTCTATGATTTCAATTCTTTAATTTTAAGATTAATAAAGAATAAAAAAGCTTAAGAATTACTTTAGTAATAAGATTTTATATGTAATGAAGCTTTACCTGTTTAAATTTCAAATATGATTGCATTGATAATGAATGATGGACAAAAACAGTGATGAATAGACTCTTTTTATGTCTGCAGATAATCTCTCATGATTCATAATGGATATAGAGAGCATGCTCAGGTCAAAAATAAAAAACCATGCTTAAAAATAAGTTCTTGACTTAAGGTAACTTATTTTCAATTGCAATTTAAAGTTACCAGTGTTATTCTTAGCTCCAAGTAACTTTAATCCTCATTTGGATTAAATATTTCAAGTTTTAATATAGGAAAAGCTTATTTATGTTAAATTTCATCACATTAACAACTTACAAGAAGAGTTTCAACCACAAAGCTCTTAAACCCACTGTTTAATCAATTTTTAAAGAAATCTTAATTTTCTTCAATTATAATTAAAAGAGTAATTTTCCAGGCTAATTACCAATAAATCCTGCTTATAAGAGATACTTAATATCTATATTATACAAATATGACACTAAATTGTAATCTGTGTGAAAATTCCAGGCAAATCCATTAAGAATTGGATTTTTAATGAATTTTTCAAGTTATTACTATTTTTCCACATAAAATAGCAATACAAACCAAACCTTAAATTTTGATAAGGTTTTAATGCTTGTGACTTTAAATTTTTAAGCTTATTTAAGTTTTTTAAGCTTAATTAAGCTTTGACAGTTCTTAAAAGCTTAATTTCAAGCCTGCATATTGGGATTTACCCTTTGTCAGCTTGAAATTCCTGTCCAATTTGGGATAAAATCAGTTTAAACTTTAAGGTTTGATCAAAGTCTAATCTTAAAGTTTAAATAATGTTGAAAATCCTCAAATACAGGTGGAAAACCTTAATTTAATCCTTGCAGATCCAAAAGGTTGGGTACCCTGGCTCTATTTGGTCTTTTTCCTTTGTCCTACTGTCACAGGGCCTCTAGTGGAAAGCAAGAGTGGCCTGGAACTCAGGAATCAAGAATTCACTTGGAGGGCTCTAAAAGAATAAAGAAATAACAAGGATTATCCTTCTTTAAAGAATAATAAGAGTAAGGAGAAATATTTCAAAGATAAAAGAAGAAGAAAGCCAATGGCCAAAGATAATAAAAGAAAGCCAAAAGCCAAAGAGCAAACCAAATGAATACTCAATTCACTGTTTCAACCTTCCAGAAATAACAATGGAATTAGTAAAGGATATGACCACCAATATCCACTGACAGGCAAAGAAGAAAAGGTGCAAATGACTGACTTAAGATTATCAGTATTTAATTTAATAAAAGAAAAGAAAAGAAGGATAAGAATGAATCAAATATATTAATTAACTGGGGAAAAAGTCCCCAGGGAAGAAAAGGCAGCCAGTATATGTGAAAAGCTGAAGACTGAACCTGGAGGGTTGATCACCCATCTGTATTGACTGTTTTGGGTCAATACAGATCTGGTCAGCTTGAGAGCTGAACTGTGTGACTGAGTTCCCACAGTGGAATATGAGTTGGCCCAAAAGGGACAAGGCCATACAGCTTGATTGAATACAGCCTGTATGGACCAATTGAGTTGTCCAAAGAATACTGAAGTACTTTATGCCTTGAAAACTTATTTAATGATTTGTAAACTCTTAAAATTACCCTTGGAATAATCCTGAAAAGAAAATACAACCCAACTCCTGCAGGACCAGGTGGTTGGGGTCCTTGAATGGTCTTCTGGTAGCCACCAGGGATTGCAAGACTTAATGACTGAAGAGACTTCCTTCAAAATGGGTGATGGATTTGGGGACTTGAAATGAAAAGACATAAGCTTTCCTTGAAAACATCATCATTGGATTGCTGAGAAAAGCTGTTTCATAATGGTATATTATACCATATATGCACCATTCCTGGATCCTTTGGTATGGAGTAAATTGGTGAAGGAGAGGTCTTCCCCTGAATTTAGGGGATATCTTTCTGGACCTGAGCTGGTGGCCTCTGGTGGTTTCCAGAGGCCAGGAGTTGAAAGTGGCCAAAATGTGGTTCTTGGCCAATTTGGGTCCTGGGGTCCTTTTGGCCATTTTTGGGATTGTTGAGATTGGGGGGCCAAAATTGGCTCAGGTGGGCCCACTTGTGGTTTGGGACCCACCTGGCTTTGTAGGCTGGTGGACTGCCTCCTTGGCCCCTTTGACCTCATTGTATTTAGGCCAAAAGGGGCCTAAGGGTCTCATGGACCATGGGCCATGATCTACGGACTGGGGACTGTGGGCCATAGAGGCTGTAGGGGGCCTAAATGGCCTTTTTGGGCCATTTGGGCCCTAGACCCCAAAATCAAAGGGGTTTTGAAAAAGGCTCTGGTAATTGCTAGAGGGGCCAGAAGCCTCTGGAAGACTATATTGACCCCCCAGGCCCAAAACAAAGGTATATTTACCTGCGGGTTGGTGAGGTGGGGAATTGGCCAAAAGGGCTAATGGTTGCAGGATATGGCCAGTGAAAGGTGCTATGGCCCAAAGGCCATAAACCACCAAAATGGTTGAAATGGCCAATCGGCCATAAAATGGGGTCAGGCTATATTTGATGTAAAACCCACTATGGGTGATTTAAAGCCATACTATGGCCTTGAAACCTTTTAAATTTAGCCCACATAGGATTTACATCCTGTATGGAAAATCCTTAGCCAATTCAGTAAATATACACAACACCTTAATTTTAACTGAAATTTTGGTATGTTTGCATAAATCTTATGCAAATTTAAATTTAAGCTTATTTAAGCTTAAATTTAACAATTTTGAAAAATGTTGAACAAGGATTCAATTGTACTGTGAGATTCTCAAATCTTCTAATAACATAATAAATAATCATTTTTGGGTATAACACCCTATGGCTGTACCCTAGGTTATTTTTGGTGTAGAATCCAAAAATGACATAATAGTTATAACTTTGTTCATCCAAAAAAAGTTATACTTATTTTTTTTTTATTTTTTATTATAAATTCAATTGATAAGTCTTTTCAAGATTTAATCAACTGTATATAAAGTTATTTGTGGCCTTATGGGTATGTCATATATACCTCACAGGCTGATAGATATTAGCTAAAAGTTTTTATGGCAGAAATACAGGATTCCCGAGAATAGTAATATAAATAGAGCCTTTTTATTTCCCATATATTCATAAGTATTTATTGAAAGTAATATAAAGCTGTAGAGCTTATCAATACCTTAAATTCTGAGATCTTTTAAATTGAAAGAGATATCTGTTTTAGAAGTTTTTGAAGCCACATACTGATGCACACAAATATATCATAACCTTCAAACCCTTACAGCTTCTGATTTTTGGAAGTTTAAATAACAATAATATCAAATTAAAGAGCAAAATAATCCCTACAATTCTGTTCTCTTGTATTTTGAATATCTCAAGTATTTACTTAGATATCTGGTTTGGAAGTTTTTGGACAAATACTGGCCTTTACCAAACCTGTTCCATGCAATACTGGTTTGATACTTGGAATCATGGAATTTCAAATGAATATCTGCATAATGTTTAAAATTAAAAAAAAAACTACAACTTCTCTTTAACAAAATTCAATCTATCAGTGCAATTAATCATCAGCTGACCTAACTTTAAATCTCAAAAATAAGAAACACAGCCATGACACCTGCATAAATTACACAGCCACTACAACCAAGCCCAAAATCTTAAATATGTAAGGAAGATCCAAAGTCCTCATGTGATACTTACCCCACTATAATCATATCATGTTATGGAAAAGAAGCTTTTAAAAGGAAAAATTCCCAGAAAAAATGAAATCATCTCATGCATGCAAGGAAAATCCAATAATTTCATTTCATAATCAGCTTACCAAAATAGAATCATGTGACAAAATGGAAGCTGTGAAGAAGAAGAATTATCATTAAACCTTAAATCACCTCACATAAACCAAAAAAGGCCTCACCAAAAATTAAATTCAAATGATGAAATTAAGAGGAATTAAAGTGGAAAGAGACAGCTTCAATGGAAGGCCCCCTATTCTCTCAAAATATATAGATATAGGGCCTATCCCCCCTCCCAGACTTAAGAATCTCCTTTGTGCAAATTATATTCTAAGAACAGGAATAAGTCATTCCTTACCTGGGAGGTAGTCCAGTATATCATAGTTAATTTTCTTACCCATTAGCTAAAGATCAGTGGAATTATGGTGTAGAATATTTCCCAGTAGCTAAGCTCATTGGAATTGCAGTATTGAAAATCATTTACCCAGTAGCTAAAATTAGGTTTACTACCCTATTAACATATTTTATAATGTTAAAATAACACCATTTACCAATATCTGAAATTAACTTCTACCTTTAAAGCATAAAATATAAAAAAATCTTGCCTTTTAATTATAACCAATACTATTATATCTTATTATTAAATAATATTAAAAAAATATCAAGCTCTTGAAAGATTTTTTTACTATATTATCACTTTAACTTGAATAAAATTAATCTTACCAACAATGATTAATTTTTTCAAATCATCCCAAAATACTCATCTTACCTATATTTTATTGCTAAGAAAAACCTACTCACCCCAATTTTGCTCAAAATGAAAATTAAAAATACAAGTATCTCACTCAAACTATAAATATTATCCATATTATTTAAATTATACTTATCTTATAATATATTAAATAGTTTTGATCTGAGACTTCCAAATTTTCTTTCTGGAGCTGTAAATCTGCTTACTTATTTTATCTTGTTTGTGACCTCCAAGGAAGATTTTTTTTAAGTATTTTAGTAGGGTAAAGGAAACATACCTTTCCAAACTTGGTTACAGAATCTATCAAAAATTCAATACTAGTTACCTTTCATTTCCACCTCCAGGTACTGCCTCATTTTAATACAAAACTATTCAATAAAATAAAATAATATAAAAAATAATATATTTATATGATATTAATTAAAGATTAGTTCTTTATTAAATATTAATTTACTAATTATTAAAAAAAATAGATTCATATAGTAAATTTTCCTTTAAGTTTTAATTTAATATATTTTCTTTATATAATTATTTGTTTAAAAATAGAATTTTGATCTCATCTAAATAATTCTTGATTTATAAATATTATTTTCAAAGTTTTAAAATATTTTTTTTTATAAAATATTTTAAAATGAAAATAATATTTAATATTCAATTATAAAACAATTTGAAATTCAAGTTTCAAATTAATTTAATTTGAAACCTTCAATGGAAAAAATAGCATATTTTTTTTTAAGGAGAATTTTTTTCAATTTTTCTTTTCTTATTTTTTTTATTTCCCTTTATATAATACTATTATCACATTAATAACCTTAATAAAATAACTTAAATCTGTTTATACAATTATTGAGAGAAGAAGTAAAAAAGATACACTAATAAATCCTTAAAAAGAAAATTACATGGGTAAGCTCAAATTCCTTTGAGTATTAAAATCTTTATTTTGTGATTTTCTCCTGATTTAAAATCCTTCTCTAGTGAAATTTTCCATTTTATTCCTAAATGTCCTCAATATGTGTTTTGGAAACTTTATTTGGGGTAAAACTAATTTTTGGATTATCATATGATATATTTTTCTGTTAAGAGAAGCAATATGGGGTGAGATTCATCTTATAAATACAATAATTTCCTGAAAGAGAATTACAATTTTTTTACTTTTTTTATTTCTTTAGGACCATTGTTAGAGCTTTAACTATCTCAAAAAGGTTTTCAGTTGATATTGGAATACTTTCCTTTATCATTTAGTGGGTTCCTGATGCTTTTGAGGTTGTATGAACCCCAAAATTTGGGTATTTCTTAGTCCAAAAAGTGATGAAGTTCTTTTTTTGAATTAAGCCAAGTTTCTTATAAATATTTTATTAATTTTATTTACTTAATATTTTTGAGAATGTTTTATAATTTGTGTGAAAAGAATATAAGATTTAATAAACAATACTAATTTTAATGGAATGTGATTAATTAGTTTTTTCAAGAGAAAAATATGTGGGAAAAATACTTCACTTAATTCCAAATAAAATTATTAATTTATAAAGGTAATATTGAAATCTAAAAGTCTTTAATGATTATTTTAAAAGAATTTTATATATTTTCAAAATTAATAACATGAATTTATTCTTTGGTATTTTTTTTCATATTATTCATCAATGGAAAATCTCTAGCTATTACAGTTTTTTGTTCCAAATTTTATTGTATTTTTTGTGATCAATATAAATTTATTTCTTCAAACATCAATGATTAACTTCTAAATTTTTCTTTTTAAGAAAAAAAAATCTCAGAGAGATTCTTTTTCTGAAATTAAACCAAAAATATGGAAGAAGTGCATTCTATTCTTGTTTGTTTTTTAATTAAACTTTCTGAGGATTTCATTAGAGAATCAATTATAGAGTGATACAGGAACTATTTGAGTGAATATTGAATATTTAATATGAGCACTTGAGTCTCTTTGAATTTACCACAAGTGATTTTCTTGATATAAGGTGTAAATGAGAGCCTCAAAGGGACTTCTTCCTTGTAGTTTTTATTGCTGTTTTTTTTGTTGTATTTTAAATTGCTTGAATAATATCAGGTCTTTCAAGCTCTATTTCACTACAAGCTTGAGCCTGATTTTTTTTTTTGTGAAAAAATGGGTTTAGGAGAACTCTTCTATTAAATATTTTTCTTTAAGAGAAACTTTTCTGAATTATTTATGATACATCATATTTTAACAATCCTAATGTTTATTCTGAGGCTTCAAGTCATTATTCTGGCATATACCCTAGTATACAGCCCAAAAGGGAATTCTAAATTCTTGAAAGTGTAACTTTTTCCTTGACATTTTCCCTTTCAAACCTTCTCCCAAGATCTGTCACAACATATTTTAAGCTTATTATGAACTGTGTTAGCTCTTTAGGTGGTCTCAGAATACCCTTCATACCTTGAAATATTTTTGAAATTCTCCTAAAAGGGCCTCAACAATTTTAAATCCCCCTTGAGAGGGGGTTGTATCATGATTACTTGAGAAAAAAAAGGCAGTGGAATGGGAGAAATTTGAGGGTAAAAGGTTATTCAAAGGGAATAAAAAATTATTTTCATTTACCAATCAGGGAATATGAAGGAAAAAAAAGGGGGAGATGTCAAATTAAAAGGGAAAATATGGGTAGAAGTGGTAAAAGAGGAGGTGATATGGTTGCATTCTTTAGACTAATAACTAATTTTAAATGAAAATGTAATAGTTTGATTTTGGAAAGGGTTATTTTGGGGGGATAATGTCTAAATAAATATATTATTCCTAATTTTCCCTGGCCTCACATAAGTCTTGTGGATTTGACAATATCTTATATATAGTGTATATAGTAAATCTACTAACATTTTTCTCCATTTTTCCAAAAACATTCTTAATAGATAAGATATTCATATTGATTTAAGAATTTAGGTTTTACAAAAATGTCAAATAATTATTCCTTTTTCAAACAAAAATTATGATTTTCATCAAGCTTAATATCAATATATCTACATATATCTATTGATGTAAATACTGTAAGATTATTTTGAAAGAAAATCATTTCAATGATAATAATTTTTTGATGTTTTTTTGTGTGCTGCTTTTGAATTTTTCAAAGTTTGATTTTGATTCTCTTTTTTATTGTTTGTTTGTTCTTTGATAATTTCAGACTTAAAGATATATATTAACTTCAATATTTTTAAATAAAATTCAGTTTAGTTTTTCACAAAAAAAACAATAATAATCAGTTCTCTCTAATCTTTTTCTTCACTTTCAAATCAAGAATGATTGATTATTTACTTTGAGCATGTTTATTCCCAAAAAGAGAAACACTTTTCTTGGAGGGGGAAAGGATGTGTTAGTTGCCAAAATCACTAAAACACCCCAGGTCAGCATGTCTGCATCAAAAATGTGCATGTCTTGATTACAATGAACCCATACAGATCTTGGAATTAGTTACAGTAGTTCTTAATGCAGTGTATTTAGCAAGGTACAATGTGTTTTGCAGCCCCCTAAAGACACTTGTGCTCATTAAACGCAAGTTATCATCCTATTTGAGTTTAGGCTAACTTGATATCCATGCTCAAACCTTACAAAGCCATACTTTCAGTTTGAAAATTGAAGGATGCAGCCAGTTTTGGAGACTAATGAAGCTTTCCAGCTTTCCAACTGTCCTGAATTCTATGCTTTGGACCATGGTTGGCTAGTTAGAAATTCAAAACTTTGCTCACCGCAGCGACCAAGCTTTCTGGAGCAGATTGGCTGTCTTTAATCAGGAAATTAGCTCAGTGACATGCCGAGACTAGTGTAGGAACATATACTTGACCTCGACAACTCAGATGAGCCTTCATTTTAATAAAGGCCAACGATGACGATACAAAACTTGGCGAGATGCTTTGAGAAGCCGTCGAGTCAAATCATTGATGATTAAATAAGATTCAAACCATGTTTTTAAATTGATGAATAGCACAAACTTTTACAAACAATGAATACTTTTCTACTATCTTCAGCTTCCTTGCTAGCCATAGCGTCATTTAATTGCCCCAATAACGCCCCAGGCTTGCACCAGGTCAATAAGATTAATTAAGGCTGGTGGAAGAGAAGGAGCGACGATAGTATGAAAGGAAAGAATGACTAGTGTACAATGAAGATGAAAAGGATGGGTTACAGAGGGACTGATTCAGTCTCTCCGTGATGGATGTAGATTTTTTGATAAGTGATAATAAAGAGAAGCGATCTGATGATGTGAGGGCAAGATGCTGTTTGTCAACTCAAGGGATGTGTGGGGGTTTGACTTGTCTTTTTGTTTTTTGGGTTTGGTGGGATAATTTTGTCTAGTCGAGTCGGATCTCATCTACTTTGACCAACTCTTGACTAGTGAACCCATCATCTTGACCAGCCGCTTCATACGCATCACGTTTCCAGGCCGGTAAGAAGATATCCTGAGCGATTCAAGTATTTCAAACAGGTAAATTTGGGTCATCACCAAACAACAAAGACAAATGATTGTTTTTTTTCAATTGTCAAGACCAAGCGGATGAGAATATCTTGAGGAGAAGAAAGATATAAACGAGAATAATGATAGATTGAAGAGAAGAAGGATGATGATATCAAGAGAACGAGAAAAGACTTGAACCAACCTGATCAAAGCACCAGCCGTTGTCTGTCTTGAGCACAATCACGTCGCAATGATGAAGGTCAAAGAGGGATTGATCTTGTCTTCTAGAAGACAGACGGTGATAACTCGAGTCCTCATCTTCGTCTTCGTCTTCATCTTGTTCCTCATCACCACCGACCTCATCTTCTTCGTCGATATCGTCTCTTAAGCAGTGATAGAATACAAACTGAAACAAGGTGATGCAACCCGACAATGTAAATCTAAAGTCAGCTGAAACTCTATCAAGGCCAACAAGTAAGGGATGACTAAGATTGATATGAGTTGAATGAAAACCTAATGATTAATTTAAGCTGAAATGGATGAGCTCCATTAGTCCGACAGGGATCATGAGCTGAAACTAAGCGGTCAATGACTTAAGATTCAATTTAGATGATTTTAATATTTCATCTCCAATGACATGATTTAAATCGGCGATGATGGATAGATCGCCATGAGGGATGAAAGGGATGATAAAAGGGGACAATCTGCAAGATGGATGATGGTAGAGCAAAGGAAAATCTAGATTGAGAATGAACCCATTGGCCAACCTCGATGTGATTGTTAGAGATGGTGTGCCGACGTCTGCGGCCATAGGTGGAAGGCCTGACGTGAATGGATTTTCGGATGTGAGGAGCAGGATTTCCTAAAGACGATGATGGATTGTTGACTTTCGATTCATCGTTGGAGCCTGACAGATTGATCGAACTTGAGGGTGAGCTCGAGTTCAAGCTGTGATGATGAAGATGATGGTGATGATGATGATGATGAAGGTGATGATGATGAAGATGACTTGGATCAGATTTACTGGAGGAGCTATCGGTTTTGATGATGGACGGATTCATTTTAATCTTTGGAATTTTGGGGATTTAAATAATTTTGGGATTTCGAAAATTAAAATTAAAATTTATTGATTTCGACGGTTTGGAGAGAATTAAATTTAAATTTTGGCTTATGATGTCTTATTGTGGCTTAATAATCCAATCAATCGGATCGAGATCGGGATCGATGAGATCGAACGAGGGAACATAAACGGTCAAGACAGATAACAGAGGCAGGACAGAGACGAGAGAGAGACGAGAGAGAGACGAGAGAGAGACAAGGGAGAGTAAGCCAAGCCAAGACAGAGAAAGAAAGAGATTGGACTTAGAGTTGAAGCTTGAATTTAGATATGGCTTACTAATCAAATCAAGCTAAATTTAACCTAAAATAAGTTAGTTTAACTCTAACTTTAATCCAAATCGCAATCGTACTGCACATTGCACAGCAAGTGTCCTGCGTATGGGAGCCTGACCTGCAGGCTTATATTAATCAAGGGAATGGTGTCAAATAAATAAAATAAATCAAGTAAGCTCATCCAGAAAAAACTTCACTTTACTAAGAAGACTCATCACAGGAGATATTGGACTTGGTTCAAAACAAATTATAAAAAAAAACTTCATGAATCAAAACAGGCTTTGAAAGTATGAAAAATCTCAAATTTTCCATATTTCAAAATATTCAATCGAAATGATAAAAATAGGATAGGAAAAAAGAAAAAAAATTCAAATATTTTGGTTTTATGTCTTTCTTTGTATATGAGATATAATTAAGCCAAGTTGCTTTCTCTTGAATTAAGTGTAATATTTATTTATTTTTCAAAATAATTCAAATCTTAATCAAAAGAAAGATTGATGAACTAAAAGAACTAATGAAATTGAAAAATTAATAAGATAAAATGAAATTCATTTAATTATTTTATTAAGTAATTAAAATGAAGCTTAATATCCGATCATTATGATTTTACTATGAAATTTTGAAAAATAAACTCTAATTTGTCTTTCTTTAGATATATATAACATATCTTAATAAATTAATCTGAAATATTACTGAATTATTAAAGGAAAAAATTCCTAGCTTGGTATCATAAAATTTTAAATGAATTTTTTTTTTGGGATCATCGTTTTCAAAATTAAAGAAGATAAGCTTATATATTTTTATTTTCCTTATTTAAAGAATTCTTTTTCGATTTTTAGCATTTTTTTTATAATAGGGCATCAAAAACCTCAAAATCCCATGTTGGAAATTGTGCTTTTTTTCCCTAAAATAAAGAAAAAAACTCATAATTATTTTGTTTTAAATTCAATGAAAATAATCAAGCTCTACAATTTTTAAAAATTTTAAAAATAAAATATTCAGTTTTTTGGGAGAAAACTCACAATTTTTAATCCAGTATTTTGAAGTTTGAGACACCCTAATATTGAATCTGGTATAAAGATAAACATTTCTTCAAAAAATGATTCAAAAATAAAGCTTATATAAGATAACAAAAGAAAGTTATACTATAAAAATACAGATATAAAATTGATATATTTTTAATCCTTTTATAATAATTTATGATAATAATATGATAAACTATTCATCAATTCAATTTATAATTCTTGTATTTATTCATTTTTAATTGACTTTCTATATAAATCCTATATTAATCCAACTTTTTAATCCTTTTTCTTTTTTAAAATATGGTCTATTTTTTTTTTGGTAATTAGAAAAAATGTTTTATTTTCCATTTGATATAATTTCAATATTCAAGGAATAAGGCTGAGTTCTTTTAAATAAGCTCTAGATCTTGATATAAAAGATATACTATTTTTACTACATGTCCTTCAAGATTAGAAAAACAAAATCAGAATATTTTATTCTAGAATACCTTGAACAATAAATATTTTTATACAAAGCTAAAAAATGTTTGTTTTTGAAAAAAACTAAATGAATTCAAGAACTTTGGAAATAATGTTTCAATTTGTGCATAAAGGGTTAATTAAGATTTAATTTATAAAACTCTTTTTTGAGACATTTAAGCTTTTTTTAATAAAAGAAAAAGGATTTCATAATAAAATATTAGAAATAAATGGAGATTTAGATTCATATATTTCATATTAATATCAAATATTTCACAATAATTCATTTCATCTAATTTCCTCAAGAAATAATAAGTTCTCCTTATTATAAAAATAGAATTCCAAGGAATCACTTTATATTAGTAGATAATATTGAGTATAATAAAAACTATCAACTTAATAGTAACATAAAATATAAAACTCTTAATAAAAACAAAAAGTTAAATCTTTGATCAAAAACAAAATCTAGTCAGATTATTATTAATAATAATTAAATTGGATTGAATAAAATAATTCAACTATAATAAAAGTAGAAATAACTAAATTATCTAATAATCGATTTTGAAAAAATATTTCTGTTTTTTTTTCTTAGTACTTGAGAAAATTAACTAAACTTTTTTATTTAAAAATTTCAAATATTTTATGAATTAATAGTATTCTTTCTCATTATAAGCTATATAATTAGATTAATTACCATGATAAAGTCAATATTGATGTACTTAAAGGAAATTTTTTAAATGAAGAGTTAATTATGCAAGATGAAAGAAAATATGATATCTTAAAAGAAGAGGACTGGTATCATTATAAGATAATTCTTTCAAAGAATTTGAACTATTATTGGTTCTTTTATCAGGATCTTTTATAGCTATAGATATTACTAAATAGTACTAAGGCACTTAATATAGGTATTGGGTATGAAAGAGTTTTACATAGTAATTGGGAACCTACTATTTTGGTTTAAATTAATATTATAGGATTAATAAGTTTCCTTGATTATCAAGGTGGAATAAAGCTTAAATGAGATCCCCTCATATTAAAATTAGAAACAAAGTATATATTATCTTTTCTATGTTCTTTCTTTTTTAATTAAGCTTGATTCTGGATGAATTAAATATATGGATCATGTCTAACATTAATTAAAATAAAAGATCTTTCAATGTCAAATTAAAACCATATATTTTACAAGGAAATTAAAAAACATAGTTTTTGGATTCAAAATAAAAAATGGGTTCTGGTAAAAGCACATAAGTTTTTAGTATATACACATAATGTAAGATGTGACTATGAAACTGATGATAATATTACTATTAATCAACAGTACTATGTCTGTTCTTATGTAATATAATAATAAAATATTATTATAACCACAATTAAATAATTAAAAATTATTTCTTTCACGTGTTAAGCACTACTAGTGATTTTAACAGTGAGCAAGTAATTGTCTACAAGAATCAATTACAAGAAGAATTTAATAATAAAAACTTCTTTATTAAAATAATAAAATTATTTTAATATATGATTATCTTTTGCAAGAATAATTATAAAGATAATTCTTGAAGAAAACTATTACTAGAGAAAAACTTTAAGAATTAAAGATAAATGACTCACTAATACTCCAAAGAACTTATTGATAATAAAAGTAGAGAAATTTGACGTGGAATTGTGGATTTAAGGGATCAAAAGGATTTATAACAGTATTAAAACAATA
This sequence comes from Austropuccinia psidii, assembly GCA_023105745.1. Taxonomy (NCBI): domain Eukaryota; kingdom Fungi; phylum Basidiomycota; class Pucciniomycetes; order Pucciniales; family Sphaerophragmiaceae; genus Austropuccinia; species Austropuccinia psidii. The sequence continues at coordinate 42,328,477 of JALGQZ010000001.1, forward strand.
TATAGTTGGATTCTATGATTTCACGTCTTTCTGATTGATTCTGAAAGAATTAAAACACTTAAGAATAGTTGAACTAATACTTACTTGTTGGTAATAAAGATTAATAAATTGATAAGATGATGATACGGAAAAAACAGCAAGAAGAGGCTTCTTTTAAGTCAATAACAGCTCACAGAGGCGTGCCATGGAGCAAACTGAAAAACCAGTGAGTGAGAAAACAATAAACCTTTTTGGATTATTGATTGCATCATCTGTTGTCATGTAAGATTATCATAATTACTTAATTGATGCTTTTACGTGACTACCAACCCCAATATGGTTAAGGATAAAAGGAGTAACACTTGTAAATCTTCTTTTATTCTAAAATAATCATTGATTTCTCAAAGTTATCAATGTTATTGCCAATTTCATCACAGGTTGTAATTACTGTGAATTTTTGAAGATTCAGTGTTTCACGTAGAATATCCAAAAATGGACTGTAAGTAAAACTTTTAATTTTACTAGTAAAACTGTAATTGTTTTTGGTTGTACCATAGATAATACAGTTCTCCTTTAGTCCTGAAAGTTTCAGAAAGATTCATTAAGAATTGTATTTTTAATGAATTTTTGAAGGTTTTACCTCATTTCTACGTAGAATTGCAAATAGCAGTGTTTTGCTGGTTGCTATGAGGTAAATCAATGAATATGGGTCCCAAAAGGGTTTTAATTACTCTTTTGGGGTTTATTCATGGAAAGTCATTAGTAATTGACATGGTTACAGGAGTGTAAGTAGCTCATTACCTCCTTGGCACGTCAAAATAGCAGGTTATTTGCTATTTTCTGATGTTTTACAGTAGTTGTAACTTGGTAACCAAGTTCCCAAAGAGTTTTAGTTTACCAATTGGGCCAAGATGAGCCATGGATCCATGCTCTGGAGCTATCCACGCCTCTGAGGCCTCAGAAGTTGGGTACCCTGGCTCTCTTTGATGTCTTTTGTCCCCCTTGCCTATTTTTTACGTCAAAATAGTAATTTAAGCTTAAAGTGAGATATCCACTATGGGTGTACCAAAAGTCCATGTAAGAATACCATGATATTAAGTGCTCAAAACATGCATAACACTATTCTTAGTGTATATGTAACATGGGATTTCTCACTTTCCCATTATTTTGGCTAAAAATCAAGAAAAACAAAAATTTTCACGGATCTTTTATGTGGTATTAATGATGTGGTATTGAAGTATTTTCCATTTTACCACCTCAAATACTTAAATTGAGCTTATTCACTCTATGGAGCTACCCTAGGTGAATTTTTGTGTAGAATCCAAATCTGGTCTTAAATCCATGGATTTACTTACTCAATAAAAAGTTATTCATCTTTTCTGAAATTGAAAATGATGAATTTTGGATATATGCATGACTTATGAGTTGTGCATAATTCAAAATCTCTTTTTAAGATAATTGTGGCCTATTTGGGTATGTAAAATATACCTCAAGGCTCACATTCCCTCCCACCAAAAAATAAAATTGTACTACAATTTTATTAGTGATAAAAAGAATAAGGCCCCAAAAGGGGGTTAATGTCCACTGTCCAACCTCTTCACATTACTCAGATCAAGTAATTTAAAGCACATTTATAGACATATTCAGGCTTGTGGCCTTCTTTCATGTCTAAATCTTCTTAAGAGTTTATCTGAGTCAGGTATTTCTGATTCTGCCATCCATTCATCTTCATGTACTGGATTTCTATATCTGACAAGATATTCTCTTTGATTTTTACCCCTAAGTCTCCTTTCTTTAATGACTTTCTTTATCTTTCTGTCTTCATTCTGTTCCACAGGGGGCACAGTTAAAGGAGTTGGGTTCCTTAAAGGAAACAATTCTTTGTCAGCTGGTTGATAAGGTTTTATCAGGCTGACTGGAAATGTGGGGTGTTTATTTTCCAATTCACCACTCAATTCCACTTGAACTGCATTGGTTCCATGTAAGGCAACAATAACAAAAGGTCCTACATAAGAATCTTTAAGTTTCTTTGGGCCTTTGATATTATTAAAATTCAAGGTTGAAACTAGAACTAAGTCCCCTACTTTGAAGTCTGGTACTTTATGACTCTTGTCCCACTTCTGTTTTGCATAATCAAAAGCATCATCCATACTTTGTTTTGCATGGTGTTTTACTTTATCAAGCATTAATTTGAAGCTGAAAGCTGTAGGATGAATGTCAATCAAGTCTTTCCTCAGTGTGTCTGCTGGGAGTCTTGGATTCCATCCTTTCTCTAACATAGCAAGAGTTTGTCCTGTGGAAGAAGGGACTGATGTCTTGTATGCCAATTCTAGTGCAGGTATCAGAGTGCACCAGTCATGGGTAAAGCCATCTGAGTCTTTGAATTCTAATCCATAAGCACAAAATCTCCTGATCATGTCTTCTAAAGTCTGAATCATCCTCTCTGCTAGCCCATCTGTTTGAGGGTGGTATGCTGTAGAGAATGATAACTTAGTCCCAAACAATCTATGAAGATTGGTCCAAAGTGCAGATGTGAACTTGGGGTCTCTGTCACTTATGATATTCTTAAATAACCCTGTATGAGAAATAACTCTACTCCATAAAAGAAGAGCTGTATCCATAGCAGTGTCATCTTTATGACATGGTAAGAATATGGGAGTTTTGCTATATCTGTCTACAATGACTAAACAAGCATTATAACTTTTGTCACCACTTGGAGGAAGTGCTGTGACCCAATCCATGTGAACAACTTCCCAAGGGGATTTTGGTTCTTGAATATGGATCATTAATCCAAATTTCTTGCCTGTACTCCTGTTTGCTTTTTGGCATCTATCACAGGTATGGCAATATTCAATGGTTTCTTTTCTCCAAGATGGCCACCATGCACAGTTCTTCACCTTTTCAAGTGTTCTGTCTTCTGATAGGTGTCCAGAGTAAATGCTATCATGGCATTCATGAAGAATGGTATTGATGAGCAATCTACTACACAATGTCATCACACAAGAATGTTTTGTTCTATGGTAAATAATCCCATCAAACAAGTGAAATCTTCCTTCAGAATAGGAATTTTCCAAACTTCATCTAGTGTATTAACCAAAGATGTGTCTTTGCAGTCTTTATCCAATAAAGAAGTCAAGATATGGCAATTCTTGTCTTGTTTATAAGACTCTCTGACCTCTTCAAAGAATTCAGTCCCAATATCAGTTATGTTAATCCCTTCAATTGGAATCTGTGGTTCAGCTTCCGAAGGTACATAAGCTGGGTTATCAGGCGTGTTGGCTAAAGCCCATCTACTAAGTCCATCAGCATTTTTGTGAATGTTTCCTGCTTTATGAACTATAGTCATGTTTCCTCTATATTCTTGAATGGCTATTTGCCATCTCAACATATGTCTGTTGGGAGTTTTCATGTTACAGTCAGTTATCACTTCAAAAACACTGCCATCAAGGTAATAGTGTAATTTCTCAAGTGCCCATACCAAACATAAGCACTCCATTTGGCTTGCACCATATCTGGCTTCTGTTGGTTTGATTTGTCTTGAGATATAACAAACTGGTCCTTCTGTAGGTTTGTCATCAATAATTTGGACTTGGTGTAGGGCTGCCCCTAATCCATCCCCACATGCATCAATGTACAATTTAAAAGGAATATTCCAGTCAGGCATGAGGAGTAAAGGTGCTTCTGTAAGGGCTTTCTTTATCTTCTCATAAGCTTTAATTCTTTCCTGTGTCATTTCAAATACAGTCTGTTGATCACAGATTCTATAAAGTGACTTGGCTAGAATTGCAAAATCTTTCAAGTGTTGCCTATAGTAACTAGCAAATCCAAGAAAAGACATCATTTCTTTTTTATTCTGGGGTATTGGCTTAAGTAACACTGCTGCTACTTTATTCTTGTCAATACCCAAGCTCAAACCAGAAACAACATGTCCTAATGCTTTGAGTTCTTCAAAACCAAAATTGCATTTCTTAAGTGAAATTTTCATGTTCACTTCTGCAACTTTATGAAGTACTCTTGCAAGTCTTTCAAGGTGCAAAGACCATGAGTCAGAACATATAATAATATCATCAATATAAATGATAAGCCATCCTTCAGACAATTCTGTGGGGAAGATGGTATTCATCATTCTTTGATAATGAGATGGAGCATTTTTAATGCCAAATGGCATTCTAAGATACTCATAAATACCACAGTGAGTGATAATTCTAAGTAATTTCCTAGCTTTAGGCGTCAAAACATTTTGATGGAAGCCTTTTAATGCATCCATTGATGTTATATACTTGGCTTTAGACAATTGAGTCAAGGTTTCTTGGATCCTAGGGATTGGATACCTATCTGGAACTGTGTAGGTATTCAAAGCTCCAAAATCTCCAACCATTCTTGACTTATCATTATGCCATGCAATAATAACAGGTGTTGTCACTTCAACTTCCTCATTATGGCCTACTTTCCTTAGCACACCAAGTTGGATCAACTCTTGGATATGTTTTTCCAAGGCCTCTCTAGCTCTGGGACTGGCTGGATAAGCTGGTCTTCTAAGTACTGGAGGATATGGTTTATCAATATTAAGAGTAATATCAATTTCATGTCCCCTTATAGCGCCTAATGGTTCATTATCAGATGCAAATGCATTATTGTATGTATATAATACATCAATAAGTTCATTCCTCATCTTTGGTGACAATGATGGATTAATTTGTGCTTCAACAAGTTGTTTAGACACAAATTCATCTTTGTAAGTATCTTTGACAGAAGATACTACAGATATCTGTTTTGGCATATTGGAGAAAGCAAATTTTTGCCTTTTGTTATCTCCAATTGTGAAATATCTGTCTTTATGGTTATTTATATCAATACCATAAATATTCAAGTAATCATTTCCAAGAATGATATGCTGAGATGTACAATTATCCATTACTACAATCTCAGTTTTCATTCTTACACTTCCTGCTGGATGTGGGAATACAATATTAGTATCCAATATGCCCAAGGGGTACATATTGTTACTGGCACTACTGAACTGTACACCTTCTATTGGTAATAGATGGTTTTTCCATTCAGGAAGTATAATTTGAAGATAATCTTTGCCAATACAAGTGCAAAATGCCCCTGTATCCAGATTCACTTTGGCTTCAATATCACTCATTAGAACTGATGTGATACAGGATGCTCCAGCAGTATAACCCTTTCCTCTAGCAGGTTTTGTTTTACACATTCTGGCATCTTGGATATTGATCAGGTTGTAGCAATCCTCACTGTACTGTGGCAAGTGGGTATGGACTTCTGTGACCTCAAAGAAAGCTGAAATGTTTTCAATGGGATAGTCCTCTACTGGTGTATCTTCAGAGACTGCAGAATCTTGATCAGACTCTTCTTTCTCTTCAGTACACTGAATGTCTTCAATGATTTGAACTTCATTGATCTTTGTCTTCTTAGGGCAAGTGTTGGCTAAATGTGAAGTACTTCCACATTTATGACACTTCAAGACAGGTCTTTCTGGTCTTCTTTCCTCTCTAGGAATCTTTGAGACTATTTTGGACTCTATTGGGTTTCTAACCCAAGTTTTACCAATTCTTGTTCTGGTAATGATATCTTCCATAGCATTAATGTAGTCCTCTGTTGAACAGGGTTCCACACATCTGCTTTTGATAGCATGTTCCAGTTCTCCTCCACACTTTCTTAATATTTTCATATTAATCATAGTGTCAGACATATCTGGGTGTAAAGCAGATAATCTGTCTTTTTGTTTGAAGAACCAAGTAAGTGGTTTGTCTTTTTCTGAGTTAAAAATGGCACTTTCAAAAGCATTCTCCATTTTAAACCTCCAAGAATTATTGGCCCATTTGGTAATCACTTCAGATTTCCACCAAGACCAGTCATGTCTTCCATGATCTATTCTCATCTTGTAATACCATTTCTTTGCAGTCTTGGTAAACAAACAATGTAATTTTCCTACTATGATTTCATCAGGTATATTAAAGTCTTCTTGCAACATATCAATAGTCCTGATGAATTCAATGTGGTTGTATTCTCCTTCACCAGAGAATGTTGGCCCTTCTTCTAATTTGGGAATATCCTTTGCAGAAATAACATTCTCTCCTAAGAATGGAGTCAAACTTTCTTTGACAGAAAGTTTTTCTTCAGTCAAAGGTGTAGAATGTCTTGGCATATGTGGTTCATGATTCTTATGAATTTGCTCCACACTTGCAATTATTTCATTCTTCAATTTCTGCCTTTCACTGTCACTTTTTGCTAAATGTATAGCAAATTGATTGGTGTTCTTAACTATTTGTAAGACATGGTCTTCAAGAGTTTTAAGTCTATCATTTACTTTAAAGATGGAAAGATCCTCTGTGTCATTATTTTGACATTGGTTCTCAATTCTTTCACAAGCATTGCTAATTGACTCAAGGGTGACAGTTGTCAATTTATGCCAATCAGAATGTTGCTTGTCATTTTTCTTTAAATCATTGATGTCTAATGTAATTTGCTTTAACTTTGACTCAAGTTTGCCAATTTCTACAATAATACTTCTATGTACATCATTTATTTGCGTGGAAAAGTCCTGTTCATCCTTTCCTGCTCTTTGGCTGTGAATTCCATAAGAGTTCTGGCCATATTGAAGACACTGTCCACGGCTGAAGGCTCCAATCTGGGGATCCTGTACCCTTGTGGGTAAGGTATGTGCCAATTGGCTTTGCCTTTGCCCTTGCCTTGATGGTTCTTGGGACCTCTCTGTTTCTTTTGAGGTCCTTTGGGCTTGTTCTTGGATGCTTCTGGAGCTGGTTTGGAGCTGGTAGATGCCACTGGTGCCTCTGTCTCCAAAGTTGGAGTCATTTCCAATTCTTTCTTCTGGTCTATGGATAAAAGACTCTGGTTCTTCAACCAATTCTTTATCTTTTTGACCTTGTCTTTGCAAGACAGGGGGCTCCAACCTCCTAAGAGTTCTATGGTCTTCTCCTGACCCAGAAAGCTCTTGATGTGTAAGTAGGAGTTCATGGCCCCCTGCCAAAGGCTTGGGCAGATTTCCCACTCCTCTTCTTTGGCTGCTCTGAACCAATTTTTGTACTGGCTCTGATATATTTCTATTGCTTCCACTTGAAAATGGTTCAGCCCTGGAAATATTATCATAGATTAGTTCAGGCTCAGAATTCACGTCAAAATCTGTTGGTACAGACCTTGGGGAATGGGGGGCAACTCTGGCATCCTCCAGATGTGCCTTTCTTGTGGAAGATTTGGCACTTCTGGATTTGGTCTTGCCTCTTCCTTGTCCACATCCATCTGGTTGGACTGAATAGTTGCTTCCATTTCTGGTATGCACCATTCTCACGTCAATTTAAAGATAAAAGGTGAAAATATAAGATAAAATACACACCTTTTGGTGGTAATTTAGCTTTTTCTGAGTTGAATAAGGTGCCTCTTTTAGCAATCTGCACCTCAATACTGTCTTCAGATTCTGGACTAGTGATATATCTTTTACTGAGTCTGTTGCCAGCTGCACAGTATTTGATTAAAGACACTAAAAGAAATTATAAAAGAGAAAAAAAATATTTTTTTTAAAGATTTTTATAAGTTTTATATTTTTTAATATTAAAAAAATTATTCTTTTTAAAGAAAAAAATTAAAATTTAAGATTTTGAATGAAAATTAATTCAGAGTAACTCAAAGAATAATTTTATAAGTTTTTGGATGTGAAAAAGCCACGTGTAAAAACAATATAAAATTAAACCAAATTCCTCAATGAAAAAGATTTTAAAACAATTTCAAAAATAAAAATATTTTAACTCCAAATTGAAAGAAAAAAATTAATTAAATTAATATATTTTAGAGCTTAAAAATATATTAATTAAGGGTACAAGGTTCAAAAAACATGGCCAGGCCCCCAAATGTAAGATGTGACTATGAAACTGATGATAATATTACTATTAATCAACAGTACTATGTCTGTTCTTATGTAATATAATAATAAAATATTATTATAACCACAATTAAATAATTAAAAATTATTTCTTTCACGTGTTAAGCACTACTAGTGATTTTAACAGTGAGCAAGTAATTGTCTACAAGAATCAATTACAAGAAGAATTTAATAATAAAAACTTCTTTATTAAAATAATAAAATTATTTTAATATATGATTATCTTTTGCAAGAATAATTATAAAGATAATTCTTGAAGAAAACTATTACTAGAGAAAAACTTTAAGAATTAAAGATAAATGACTCACTAATACTCCAAAGAACTTATTGATAATAAAAGTAGAGAAATTTGACGTGGAATTGTGGATTTAAGGGATCAAAAGGATTTATAACAGTATTAAAACAATATATAGTTGGATTCTATGATTTCACGTCTTTCTGATTGATTCTGAAAGAATTAAAACACTTAAGAATAGTTGAACTAATACTTACTTGTTGGTAATAAAGATTAATAAATTGATAAGATGATGATACGGAAAAAACAGCAAGAAGAGGCTTCTTTTAAGTCAATAACAGCTCACAGAGGCGTGCCATGGAGCAAACTGAAAAACCAGTGAGTGAGAAAACAATAAACCTTTTTGGATTATTGATTGCATCATCTGTTGTCATGTAAGATTATCATAATTACTTAATTGATGCTTTTACGTGACTACCAACCCCAATATGGTTAAGGATAAAAGGAGTAACACTTGTAAATCTTCTTTTATTCTAAAATAATCATTGATTTCTCAAAGTTATCAATGTTATTGCCAATTTCATCACAGGTTGTAATTACTGTGAATTTTTGAAGATTCAGTGTTTCACGTAGAATATCCAAAAATGGACTGTAAGTAAAACTTTTAATTTTACTAGTAAAACTGTAATTCTTTTTGGTTGTACCATAGATAATACAGTTCTCCTTTAGTCCTGAAAGTTTCAGAAAGATTCATTAAGAATTGTATTTTTAATGAATTTTTGAAGGTTTTACCTCATTTCTACGTAGAATTGCAAATAGCAGTGTTTTGCTGGTTGCTATGAGGTAAATCAATGAATATGGGTCCCAAAAGGGTTTTAATTACTCTTTTGGGGTTTATTCATGGAAAGTCATTAGTAATTGACATGGTTACAGGAGTGTAAGTAGCTCATTACCTCCTTGGCACGTCAAAATAGCAGGTTATTTGCTATTTTCTGATGTTTTACAGTAGTTGTAACTTGGTAACCAAGTTCCCAAAGAGTTTTAGTTTACCAATTGGGCCAAGATGAGCCATGGATCCATGCTCTGGAGCTATCCACGCCTCTGAGGCCTCAGAAGTTGGGTACCCTGGCTCTCTTTGATGTCTTTTGTCCCCCTTGCCTATTTTTTACGTCAAAATAGTAATTTAAGCTTAAAGTGAGATATCCACTATGGGTGTACCAAAAGTCCATGTAAGAATACCATGATATTAAGTGCTCAAAACATGCATAACACTATTCTTAGTGTATATGTAACATGGGATTTCTCACTTTCCCATTATTTTGGCTAAAAATCAAGAAAAACAAAAATTTTCACGGATCTTTTATGTGGTATTAATGATGTGGTATTGAAGTATTTTCCATTTTACCACCTCAAATACTTAAATTGAGCTTATTCACTCTATGGAGCTACCCTAGGTGAATTTTTGTGTAGAATCCAAATCTGGTCTTAAATCCATGGATTTACTTACTCAATAAAAAGTTATTCATCTTTTCTGAAATTGAAAATGATGAATTTTGGATATATGCATGACTTATGAGTTGTGCATAATTCAAAATCTCTTTTTAAGATAATTGTGGCCTATTTGGGTATGTAAAATATACCTCAAGGCTCACACATAATTGACCCAATTTTTTGAAAAAAATTCCTTAGGCTTAGTTTTGAGGATTTTTTTCATTTTTTTTCCATTTTTTTTCCAACATGAGATGTCAAGATCAACAAATTTTTTCAATTTTGTTTTCCAAATTTCTAAAAATTGTGATTTTTTTCAAAAAAAAATCATTAAGAATCTCCCCAATCATTTATTTCCATATTTTTTTGAATAAAGGGGAGAATCTTGAGAATAAAAAACAAAAAGTCCATAGCTTTGGGATTTTTTTTGGGTGGGACAAGAAAAGGCCCAGAAATTTTTGTTTTTCTTCAAAAAAAATAATTTATATTTTTAATATGACTAATTGTAAGTAAAAAAGTTCCCTATTTTTTGTTAAAAAAAGTGACTGAGGTGGGATTTAAGAAATAAATATTACTGAGGAGGGGGATAGCTGGCATAAATTTTATATACAAAGAAATTCAATCTGAAGAAACCTCTCAAACAGCAAATTGTTTCTAAGAGGGGGGAAGAAGATTGGATAGATATAAACTTCTGTGTTTCTTAAATTTACCTTCCAACCCCAGGGCTTGTGGTTGGGTATGAAATTCCCAATTCACATGAATTGGGGGAAAGGGTAAACTTTAGAAATAATTACATCAAATGGGAAAAATTAGAACAGCTATCCAAAAAACAGATAAAAATGACTGGATTGTCATTTGTATGACAGAAATAAGGGAAAAAGAGAGAGAGATTGGATCTTGGAATGAAAGAAAACTGGGATTTTATAATTATTTGAAATTGGATCCCCCTTATAAGGCATGGAAATTCACTTTCCCTTTGTATCCTGGACAGCATCTTCATACCACTCAATTCTGTCCAAATCAGGGGGTACTGAGGGTACCAAAGTATTCATGGATTCATAAAGGTATTTATTTTTTTGAATTTCTTCAGCAAAGTCACCCTTGGCATCATCCAATTGATCTTGTGTCTTGTAAATTTAATGGGAAAATGTTCTATAGCCACAGTTTCCATCACCATGGAAATTTATTGGCTTGAAGGTGTATTTCAAAATAAATTTTGTAAGTCCTTCTGAGCCAGGTACCTAATAAAAATGGACCAAAAAATTGATAAATAAAAAAATAAAAAAAATTCTTTATCAAAATGAATCAAAAACTCACAAAGAGCTTGTAGCATTCATCACTTGTGTAATAATTGCTTTGGAAATTCTCACAGTTTAAGCAAATTTCATCATAAATATTCAAAGTTGATTCAATATTGTGGGAATTTCTTTTTGCCATTATGCTACTATTTTTCAATCTCCTGGATCTTCTGAGGGTGCCACCTGATTTTCCATATCAATTCAATCTAGTTTCTGAGGTTGGTGAATCTGATGAAGTTATTTATTTAGATAGTGAGGCCTCAGGATCTTCAGAATCTTTTCATTAATCCACTTCCATAATTTGAGGGTGGGGAAGAATTTGAATGTGATATTGAAGTTGTTGTGATGGGTGCCTTCCTCTTCTATTGTATTTACTTTTGATTAATTCAAATATTTAGGGATCTCTTTTACTTTCATTCTTTATTTTTATTTTAATCTTTGGCTCCTTGTGGTCTTCAATGGATATTTTTGCATTCAAGTGGGTTTTCATAATATTCTTGATACTCTTGACTCTTGGGAATTTGATAAAAACATACTTTTCTAGTCAAAAAATCTTGAAAATGATGAAGAATTGGGATTATTTCTGCCATTGGTATTTTAAAAAGGTCTTTCCCAATATCCTCAAATATTCTTTTGGCTTCATTATTTATTTCTTTATCAACAATTTGATCATCAAATTAATAGCCAGTCTGAGAATAATATTATAAATAAAATAAGTTAATGTAAAAAAAAAACTAAGAAATTGAAGATGAAAAAATTCTCACAGGTAAATTAAAATTACACTGAGGATGGAAGTATTATTTCTTGAGACTTTGGTGCTTTGAAAAATTCCTGTAAGGTATTTTTCTTGCAAGGGATTCCTTCATAATTTCTGTATTTTTTGGTGAATTCTTTATTGGGAGTAAATTTTGTTTTGAAATTTTCAAAGGCCATTTAAAGGGAATAATTAGACACCTTTACATTGAGAGAAGAGATGTGATGAGTGAAATTTCTGGTATGGACAATCATTTATTTTTAGATTCTGTTTATGATTCCAATTAATTGTTTCATGAAAGCCATGTTAAGGGCCCTGATAAAATCCAGGATAGTACCAGTGTACTTTTGGAGCCAAATTTTAACCATGGCATGGGAACCTTAAAATCTAGAAGTAGAGCCCACACACAGGTGGAAATGGTATTTGGTCTATGCTGGAATATAATAATAATCTATAGGAAGCCAGGTTATTTCCAAATATTGCAAAAATTTAGGATTTTTGACTTTCTTTTAAGGCTTCTTTCAGTTATTTTTGAAAGAGTTTTTAGTTGATGAATACCTAACCTGAGAAGTTAATCCCACAGTAATGAATAAAAAAATAATTTTAATAAAAGTGAAAATTGAAAGTGATTTACTTGATTCAAAAGGTCCATGAAATTTTCAAAATAAGTCCCATGAAACAAGAATATACATCTTTATTTAAGTGTCAAATGCATAACATTAGTTTTGAGTCTAGGAAGAGCTTCGAAATAGAATTTTTTCAAGGCCAAATCCCTGTAACTAAAAATAACTTGAGGGTAACAATATTGGTGTTTTTGAGGAATTTTTCTATGTATTGATTAAATTCCCAAGTAAATCAGGTTTCAGTCTTTTCCTTCATCAAACAAAAATCCCAAGGTAACATCTTATTTTTTGAGCTGAATTCAATAATATGAAAAAGGGAAATTTTGTATTTATTGTTTTTAAAATTACAATCCATAAGAATCACATGAGGAAAGCCATGAAGGAGTTTTATGGAAAGGGGTGAGTCAAAAAACAATGAGGTAATGTGCCGCTCAGTGTCCCTTGCAGAGGACCAAACATAATTTTCTTCTTTGAGGGTGTAAATAGAAGAATTAATGAGACTTCTTCCTTTCAGTTTGTATTTCTTTATTTTCTTGACTTTGTCGTAAATATCTTTAAAGATTATAGGATTTTCAAGCTACCTCTGGCTGCATAATTGGGCCAAAAATTTCCTTGGAATGAAAAGTGATTCATAAATCTGAAAATTTTGGAATATTTATTTCTCATTGAATTTTCTGAAAGCAGTATGTGTCATGATATTTTCAGTGGAAGCATGACTGTGTTCAGGATTTTTGATTTTTGGAGTCCAAGTGGTACTATGAGCGTATTTTCTGGTATAGTGATCTTTTTGGAGGGGTCCCAAAAATATCACAACCTATTTATATTTGGTTGTGGGTAATATTGGACCTCAAAGTGGACACAGAATACCCCTGTTCCCTGGTAAAATTATGCACATGGGTCTGAAATTAACCTTCAGTGGGGGGTTGAAGAATTATTTAGGGAAAAATTTGTATAAGTTTTGTAAAAAGGGGGGATTTGGAATGAGAAAAGAACCATATGAAATATTAAAAAAGAGAGTATAAAAGGTGTGAAAAGTCAAACAAAGTGCATAAATTTGAAATGAAGTGGTTGGAATTTATAATTAATTGAAGAGGGAAGGTAAAAAAGGGGAACTGTAGAGGCTTGGAGGAAAATGAAGTATTTGGGGAAAAAGCAAAATGAAAATATTTTGGAAAGCTTTGTAAAATTGGGTTTGCAATTTTTTTTGAAAAAAATTGTTTGTTTTTTTGGGGGGGAGGGGGGGAATGAGAAAAATGTGTGAAACAAATGTGTGAGGTTTTTTTTTTTAATTTTTGGGAAGTTTTTGTCAAATACAGACTTTTTGTTTCATTATAAGTGAAAATCGGTCCAGGGAACCCCTTGTGTGCTTTTACTAATTCATGGAAAAAACACAAAAAGGCTTACATGTTTTTACCAAACTGCTTATATGGGTTTACCAAACATCTAAAAAAACCTTTTACAAGTCAGTTATTGAAATTTTAATTTTTTGGAAAATTTATTTAAATGTAATGATATTTGAGAAGTATTATTAGTAATGTTTTAATTCCATTATTTAAATAAAAGATGTGTAATTTAATTCATTTATTTGACTGATTTTCTCTATTATCATATAGCTATATGTCATGATGGGATATAATTTTTGCCACCAAGGAAGTTTCTCTTGAACTATAAATAAATATAGAATCTTAAGCTAGGGAAAAATTTATAATATATATAGATTAAATTCAAATTATATTGAATATTAAGCTTCAATACGGAAGCAAAGGTGTTATATAACAAAAATATTTGTTTTTTGTAATTCAATCAATTGAAAGAAGAAAATCTTCAGTATTCAAAACATTTCTGAAAATTTACAGAACAATTAGTCATAATATGTGGTTCAAATTAATCCACTTAAAGGTATAAATTGACCCTTAAATGATATCTATCCTCTTTCCCTCTCATGAGAGAAATATTATTAATTTGGATATTAAAAATAAATTATTGATAGCTTACCAAGGAAATATTACCTTAATAGAAATTTCATTGAAGGATAATATGTGCTGGATAGATATTACCAGGAATTGTTTGTGAAAAATTCTGAAGAGTAGCTTTTGTAATTGATAGAAAATATATTTAAAAATGGAAAAAAGTTTTTTTTTCTCATTTCTCCATGAAATTAGTTTATTTTATCTTCAGATGAAACGATAAGCTTGGAATACTCCTGTCATGGTATTTTATAATCTTTCTTAATAGTATCCTAGTGATGACTTATGTAAATAAAATTTATCCTTATCTAAGCTTTCTTTACCCAGAAAGTTCTTTTCTTCAAAAGAAGACATTAATATTACTCATTCATGTTAATTTGGTTTGTTAAAGGAATTTAAATGCTCAATTCTTTGTATTTTTGTAAAAAAAGTATTGAGTATGAGATAATTAACAATAGATTTCATTTAAGTATAACTATTCTTTTTATATAAAATTTGAAGAAAATAAGGGAAAGGAAGTGAATAGCTTGATTTTGTTTATCTATTTTAGCTGAATCTGGGATATGATATATTAAACAAGCTCAATAATGAATGTAAATTTTGAGTAAAGCTGATTTGTATTTCTCAATTTTTTCAATATCATCTTTTCCAAAACTATATTAACAGCTGAATATTATTAATTGAAAATATCGGATAAATAATTTTTTATTCAAGTATTTCTCTTTTCGAATTCTTGAATGTAAAATTTGTAGTTTAATATTAGGATGAATTGATATTCCGCTATTTTTCAAGCTAAAAAACTGCATAATTTTATGACAAATTTTGGAAATATAATGAGAAAATAATAGTATTACTTTAGAAGTATCAAAAAATTAATAAGATAAATTAAATAAAATATATAAGGAGAGAAATATGAGAATTTAACCCTCATTAATATTTCTGAAAATGATGGGAAAGCCATGTATATAGATGAAAATTTTCAAGAAGTGTAAAGATTGAAAAGATATTAGATAAAACTTTGATATACATGACTCTTCATAAAGTACCATATTCTATATCCTTCATTTTAAAATAATTGAATTTTCAAGTTTCCTCAAAAAGTAAAGGTGGTAAAAGTATGTAGTTCCATTGTATTGCTTTCCCAAATTATATTCATCATACTTATTTTAATTTTTTTAAATATGAAAAGTACTCCAAACTACCTATAATGAGAAAAGAGGAATGGAATTAGTATTAAAGAATTTCTATAGTCCTTAGGTTATCAAAATATATCTGAAGATTATTTATATAATTCAAAAATATAATACAGGGAAATGTTTTCCAGTATCTGTTTTGTATAAATTATTAATAAATAACTTGTATTGAAAATATTATTTTGTTTTTTCTGAGAGAATAAATGAGGATTAGTTAGAATTATTATTGAATCAATGCACATATAGCTTCACAGAGAGATCCAGCTATTTTCAAAAAATCATCCACATTACTTTCCACAGCCTTCAATATACCTATTAAAGATCAACAAACATATATGACCAGGTTTTTTTTCTATTAAAAATTATACTTATGAATATTTCCTTTTCAAAAATATCCAAGGTTGAAATTGAAACTCTTTCTCATACAATAAGATTTTGTTGGATTTAAAAGAATATTTGTGCACTAGAGTGAATGACAGAAAGTTGAATTTTTTGGGAGGATATTATTTTATAATTTTTCATATTTTAGTAAAATCTCTGAAGATTAATTTATTTATTATTGATATCTTTTCATCTCTGATTTACAAAAATTAACAGAAAATCAGTTTCTAGATTTTTTCCCCACAAGACATGTATGTTTTGTGGAAAATCTTCCAGAATCTAAATTATTTTACCTTCAACTCTTTTGTAAAAGTATAAGATTTGATCTTAAAAACTAAGGTAATAGTAAGATATAAAGCTTTATTGCACAATAGACCTCCAAAAACCCTTTATTTCTGAATTAAAAGACTTTTTAAATTTCTTTCCTCAGGTTAAGGTAAGTAAAAAGGGACAGAAAAAAAGGATATAATGTGCTGGAAGACATAGCTTCTTGTACTGAAATTGTGAGCCTTTGGGATATGACCACATATCCAAAAAAATTCACAAAAAATCTTTAAAATACCTATTTTAATAATAATAATTGCAATTATTATCTTAAAGTAAGAAAAAATTCCCTAAAAGGAACAAAACCTTGATTATCTCAGGAGCCTATTAATCAAAATTTGGAATAAATTACACCATTGGATTCCCCCTGAAAAACTACACATATGAAATTTTTATGTCATACCTGAAAAGTCAATACTTACTGAGATAACCTAAATATATGCAATTTTATGACCAGCACATATATTCATGGAATTTAACTCTTATGTCTTGAAATATAAATGATAAAAAGTTGAAAAAAAAGCAAATTTACCACAAAATTAATGTAAGAGTACATATATAAGCTTTAGTTGGCAAGCTATAAACAAGGTTATAACTTACAATGGTTTATTGAGAAAAATAAGAAAAGCTGTTGACCACTTTGTTGTGAAAGTGGTCCAAACTTATAAAAATGAATATTCAGATTCTACTACCTCATAAGTGAATAATTAAGATATTTTTATCATTATATTCAAGGTATGACCCTTTTAAATCATGGTTTGAAGTTTAAAATAGTAAATTTCAACAGAAAATATGAGTTACAAGAAAAAGAATCAAAAACAGAGCTATGATGATGTAATGAAATTCTCTTGGGAGTTTGATAATGACATCCAAAAATATCAGAATCCACTCTCTGAATGGCTTTAGCATGTACAACTCAAAAGTTATTAATGATAAAAGTTTAAGCTTAAAATTGATCATTTATGATCACTCACTGTACACTTAATTTAAGTTTAACAGTTATATATGTGATAAAATTGATTAATACTAGTTTATTATGATTAAAAGTAATAAAACACACAGCTTTAAGACTTTTTTCAAGCCTATGATGTCATAAAACTTAGAGTTACAGTGATAACTCTAAATCATGGGATAATAATGAGATAAGTTGGTTTATTTATGATTTAATCATCAGTAAGCCTTAATTTAATGATCAAATACAGTCTATAACATCATTAAAATTCTACTAGAAGACCCCCGGATTCTAATAGGGAGGATTTTGATATAAATAGAGCTCTTTTTCCTCTATTTCCCCCTCAGATGCAACAAAAACACTAAAAATATACAATCCAGAGGTAATAAATTTATTATTTTTGTATAATTATATTATATTATCAAAAATTCAAGTTCATATTAATATTAATCATCAATTTTGACTTGATTAAAATATTATTTATTTCTTTATTGTTAAATTTCTCTATATCTCTAATTCCATGTAAAATCAAGAAAATTTGTAATTTCCTTTTATTTGTAAATACCATTTGAATAAGTTGTATTTACATTATTTGACATAAAATAATTCAAAATTATTGTATTAAGTGTTGAAAGTATGTTATATTTCTCTTTATTATTATTTTTAATAATTCTTTGTTAATATAAACAGTATTTTTATTAATACATAACTTTAATATTAGAAATATTAGTGTTATGAATTGTTATTTATTAATAAAAAACAATTTTTCACACATTTATTATTTTTTTTAAAAATAATAAATTTCCATAAATATCAATATATTTATTTTTATCATATTTTTTTATAATATAATCTAGATTATTATATTCATTTAATAATATAAACATTTTTATGCCATAATTATAATTTTTCTTTATCTTATGAATTAGTTTAATAAGAACATTAAGAGTACATTAAGTAAGATATTAGTAATATTTACTTGGTTTTTCATAGTCAAACCCTACAAAAATTACACAAAAGAATTGTTTTAAAATGGATTTTGAAGTTAATGATATGAAATTTTACCATAGAATTACAAAACAGGGAGTTTCATATGCTCTTGAATTTATTTATTATTTATCCTTATATTTATTTCAAATATTTCTATTTTGGAATTTTTTATTTTTATCAAATGTAATTTTTTTCTTGCATACCATAAAAATATGTAATATATTGCCAATTCAGAAAATGAAGAACCATTTGTAATTACTCTTGTGGAAAATTATAATGATTTTAATCATTTAATTTTTTCTTCCCCATTTTTATTGAAAGGATCATTTCTCGTTATTTTTCTTTTCACATTTAGTTTAATTAAGATTTCTCAATTCTTTTTTTTTGAAAAATTATAGTAGCAGTATGAAGGTAATTTTGAAAATGAAGCATATGAAAAAAAAATATTCAAAATTTCAAATAATAATAAGAAATTATTAAAATAAGTCCAAAATCAGAAGTAAAAAAAATGATAATAATAATTATAAAACTAATAAATACAAATGATAAAATCAAAATAAAATAGTTGGTATCAAGAAAAAGACATTTTCTTATGTTTTTCCTAAATTAATATTTTGTGAAACAAAGATTTTTTATATTTAGTTTAGATTTTTCAATATGAAAAACCTCAAGTGAAAAAGTATCTGTTAAACAAGTTGAGAGTTTCACCCACAATACTTCTATTTTGATAAGAAATTGTTTCAATTTATAAAATTATCAATATTATATTATTTATAATAAATAATTAGAAGGTAATGAGAATATTGTATGCTATATAAACATAAGACTTCAAAAATAAACAAATAAATTTCAAATTCACAATATAGCTCTAAGATTTAAGCCTCAGTGTAATGGAAATCGTGATAAATATCCCCAAGAAATCCAAAATAATATTTTATATATCTCATATTTTGAGAAGAATACAAATCAAGCACAATTTATAGAACCTAAGGAAATTAAAAAAGAATAAAGGAGCTTATTTTTCATGTAAAATTCCAGTGGATTAGAATGGCTTGGAATCTAACCAAATATCCAAATTCTCGTTCAAACTTAGTTTGAAGTACAGGTCCAGGATCAGACCATTTTGGGTTCAGGCTATTTTAAAAATGCAGCACCTGATGTCTGGTTTATCCCCTTTGGTAATGGTGATTAGGCACTGAAATAAAAATTTTTGAATCACCCACTGTGGAATAATCCACTCACTTGAAATTATTGGAATAAAATATAAATAAAATGATTTTTGAATTTTTGTGAGCCTTGAGGTATATTTTACATACCCAAATGGGCCACAATTGTCTTGAAAATAAATTGTGAATTATGCATAACCCATAAGTCATGCATATATTCAAGCTTAATCTTTTTGGATTTCAGAAAAGACAAATAACTTTTTATTGAGTACATAAATCCATGGATTTAAGGCCATATTTGGCTTCTACACAAAACTTCATCTAGGGTAGCTCAATAGAGTGAAGAAGCTCAAATCAACTCTTTGAGGTGGTAATATGGAAAATAATTCAATACCACATCATCAATACCACATAAAAGATATGTGAAAAGTTTTGTTTTTCTCAATTTCACGCCAAAATAATGGGAATGTGAGAAATCCCATGTTACATATACACCAAGAATAGTGTTATGGATTTTTGTGGCACTTAATATTATGGTATTCTTACATGCACCTTTGGTACACCCATAGTGGATATCTCACTTGAAGCATGAATTTCTATTTTTGACATGAAAAATAGTCAAGGGGGACAAAAGACATCAAAGAGAGCTAGGGTACCCAACTTCTGAGGCCTGTGAGGCATGAAAAGCTATCAAGCTTGGATCCACGGCTGATCTTGGTCCAATTAGTAAACTAAAACTTTTTGGGAACTTGGTTACCATGTCACAACTTCAGTAAATCATAAGATAATTGCAAATAAGCTGCTATTTTGATGTGCCAAGGAGGTAAAGAGCAGCTTATACTCCTGTAACCATGTCAATTCTTAATTAATTCCCATGAATAAACCCCAAAGGAGTAATTTAAACCCTTTCTGGACTAGTATCCATTGATTTACCTCATAGCAACCAGCCATATACTGCTATTTGCAATTCTACATAGAAATGAGGTAAAAACTTCAAAAATTCCTTAAAAATCAAATTCTGAATGAATCTTTCTGAACCTTTCAGGACCAATTGAAAGCTGTATAACTCATATAAAAACCAACAATAATTATACTTTCATAAGTAAAATTAAATGTTTTACTTACAGTCCATTTTTGATGATTCCATGTGAAACACAGAATATTTAAAAATTTACAGAAAATACATTCTGTGATGAAAATTCCAATAAAATTAATAACTTTGAGAAATCAATGATTATTTTGGAATAAAAGAAGATTTAAATTTTTTACTCCCTTTATTCTTGGCCATAAATGGGTTTGTAGTCACGTAAAAGCCTCAATTAAGTTATTATGATAATCTTATGTGACAACAGATGATGCAATCAATAATAAAAAGAAGGTTTATTGTTTTATCACTCACTTGTTTTTCAGTTTGCTCCATGGAACGCCTCTGTGAGATGTCTTAGACTTAAAAGAGGCCTCCTCTTTCTGTTTTTTCCAAATCATTACATTATTATATTATACCATTATTACCACAAGTAAGTATTAGTTAGAGCTATTTCTTAAGTGTTTTATTCTTTCAGAATCAATTAGAAAGACGTGAAATCATAGAAATAAACTATATATTGTTGTAATCCTGTTATAAATCAATTTTGATCCTTTAAATCCATAATTATCCATCAAATATCTCTACTATTGTCTTCTAAAAAGGTTCATTGGATTAATAGTGAGTGATTTATTTTAATTCTTGATGCTTTTCTCTAGTAATAGTTTTCTTCAAGCATTATCTTTATGTTTATTCTTGTAAAAGATAATTATATATCAAAATAATTTTATTATTTTAATAAAGAAGTTTTTCTTATTAAATTCTTCTTGTAATTGATTCTTGTAGACAATTACTGCTTACTGTTATAATCAATAGTAGTGTATAACACATAAAAGAAATAATTCTTTAATTATTTACTTGTGGTTATAATAATTTTATTTATTATATTTCATAAGAACAATCATAGTACTGTTGATTGATAGTAATATTATCAACAGTTTCATAGACATATCCTACATTTGGGGGCCTGGCTGTGTTTTTTGAACCTTGTACCCTTAATTGATATATTTTCAAGCTCTAAAATATATTAATTTAATAATTTTTGTCTTTCAAATTGAAGTTAAAATAATTTTTATTTTTGAAATTATTTTTAAAATCTTTTTCATTGAGGAATTTGGTTTAATGTTATATTGTTTTACACGTGGCTTTTTCACATCCAAAAACTTATAAAATTATTCTTTGAGTTACTCTGAATTAATTTTGAATCAAAATCTTGAATCTTTAATTTTTTTTCTTTGAAAAGAATAATTTTTTTTAATATTAAAAAGTAAAACTTGCAAAAATACTTAAAAATATTTCAAAAAGCATAAAAATAATTTTTTCTTTTATAATTTTTTTTCTAGTCTCTTTAATAAAATAAAGTGCAGCTGGTAATAAGCTCAGTAAGAGATATATTAATAGTCCAGAATCTGAAGAGAACATTGAAGTGCAAGTTGCTAAAAGAGGCGCTTTATCCAGAACAGAACAAGCTAAATTTGCACACCAGAAATGGAAGCAACTATTCAGTCCAACCAGATGGATGTGGACAAGGAAGAGGCAAGACTAAATCCAGAAGTTCCAAGTCTTCCACAAGAAAGACACATTTGGAGGATGCCAGAGTTGCCCCCCATTCCCCAAGGTCTGTACCCACAGATTTTGACGTGAATTCTGAGCCTGAACTGATTCATGACAATATTTCGAGGGCTGAACCATTTTCAAGTGGCAGCAATAGAAATATATCAATGCCAGTACAAAAACTGGCTCAGAGCAGCCAAAGAAGAGGAGTGGGAAATATGCCCAAGCCTTTGGCAGAGGGCCATGAACTCCTACTTAAACATCAAGAGCTTTCTGGGTCAGGAGAAGACCATAGAACTCTTAGGAGGATGGAGCCCCCTGTCTTGCAAAGACAAAGTCAAAAAGATAAAGAATTGGCTGAAGAACCAAAGTCCTTTATCCATAGACCAGAAGAAGGAACTGGAAATGACTCCAGCTTTGAAGACAGAAGCCCCAGTGGTGTCTACCAGCTCCAAACCAGCTCCAGAAGTGTCCAAAGACAAGCCCAAAGGACCTCAGAAGAAGCAGAGAGGTCCCAAGAACCATCAAGGCAAGGGCAAAGGCAAAGCCAATTGGCACAGACCTTACCCACAAGGGTAAAGGATCCCCAAATTGGAACCTTCAGCTGTGGACAGTGTGTTCAACATAGCCAGAACTCTCATGGAATTCACAGCCAAGGAGCAAGAAAGGATGAACAGGACTTTTCCACGCAAATAGATGATGTACAAAGAGCTATTAATGTAGAAATTGGTAAACTTGATTCAAATTTAACTAAAATAACATTAGATATTAATGATTTCAAAAAACATGACAAGAAATATACTGAATGGTATGAATTAACAAATGCCAAATTTGATTCAATTATCAATGCTTGTAGCAGAATTGAGAGTACATGTCAGATTCAGAATGATGAAATGGAAGATACTTCTATTTTTAAAATGAATGATCAATTTAAAACTCTACAAGACCATGTCTTAAAGATAGTTGAGAATACCAATCAATTTGCTACACATTTGGCAAAAAGTTACAGTGAAAGGCAGAAGTTAAAGAATGAAATCATTCCACATGGAGAACAAATTCATAAGAATTATGAACCACATATGCCAAGACATTCTACACCTTTGACTGAAGAAAAACTTTCTGTTAAAGGAAGTTTTACCCCAGTTTTAGGAGAAAATGTTGTCTCTGTTAAAGATATTCCCAAATTAGAAGAATGGCCAACATTCTCTGGTGAAGGATAATATAACCATATTGAGTTCATCAGGACTATTGATATGTTACAGAAAGACTTTAATATACCTGATGAAATCATAGTGGGGAAATTACACTCTCTGTTTACCAGAATTGCAAAGAAATGGTATTACAAAATGAGAATGGATCATGGAAAAAATGATTGGTCTTGGTGGAAATCTGAAGTGATTACCAAATGGGCCAACAATTCTTGGATGTTTAAAATGGAAAATTCTTTTGAAAGTGCCATTTTTAATTCAGAAAAGGATGAACCACTTACTTGGTTCTTCAAGCAAAAAGACAGATTACCTGCTTTACACCCAGATATGTCTGACACCATGATTAATATGAAAATATTAAGAAAATGTGGAGGAGAGCTGGAACATGATATCAAGTGCAGATGTGTAGAACCCTGTTCAACAGATGAATACATTAATGCAATGGAAGATATGATTAATAGAACAATAATTGGTAAAAGTTGGGCTAAAGTCCCTATGGAGTCCAACATGGTCCCAAAGATTTCCAGAGAGGACAGAAGACCTGAGAAGCCTGTCTTGAAGTGTCATAAATGTGGAAGTACTTCAAATTTAGCCAACACCTGCAACAAAAAGAAAAAGATTAATGAAGTTCAAGTCATTGAAGAAGTTCAGTGTACTGAAGAGAAAGAAGAATCTGACCTAGATTCTGTAGTGTCTGAAGACACACCAGTAGAGGACTATCCCATTGAAAACAGTACAGCTTTCTTTGAGGTCACAGAAGTCCATACTCACTTGCCACAGTACAGTGAGGATTTTAATAAAATCATAAATATCCAGGATGCCAGAATGTGTAAATCCAAACCTGCCAGAGGTAAAGGATACACTGCTGGAGCATCCTGTATCACATCAATCCTGATGAATGATATTGAAGCCAAATTCAATTTGGATACAGGGGCATTTTGTAATTGTGTAGGCAAAGATTATCTTCAAGCCATACTCCCTGGATGGAAAATACATCTATTGCTAATAGAGGGTGTACAATTTAGTAGTTCCAGTAATAATATGTACCCTTTTGGCATCTTGGACACTAATCCTGTATTTCTACATCCAGAAGGAAGTGTAAAAGTGAAAAATGAGATAGTAGTAATAGACAATTGCACATCTCAGCACATTATTCTACAAAATGATTACTTGAATATTTATGTTATTGACATCAATAACCATAAAGACAGATATTTCACAATTGGAGAAAATGAAAGACAAAAATTTGCTTTTTCCAATATGCCAAAACAAATATCTGTGATACCTTCTGTTAAAGATACTTATAAGGAAGAATCTGTGGCTAATAAGATTGTTGAAGCACAAATTAATACATAATTATCACCAAAGATGAGGCATGACCTTATCAATGTGTTATACACATATAAGAATGCCTTTGCTTCTGATAATGAACCATTAGGCGCTATAAAAGGGCATGAAGTTGATGTTACTCTTAATATTGACAGACCATATCCTCCATTACTTAGAAGACCAGCTTATCCAGCCAGTCCCAGAGCTAGAGAGACCTTGGAAAAACATATCCAAGAGTTGGAACAACTTGGTGTACTAAGGAGAGTAGGCCATAATAAAGAAGTTGAAGTGACAACACCTGTTATTATTGCTTGGCATAATGATGAATCAAGGATGGTTGAAGATTTTAGAGCATTGAATACCTACACAGCTCCAGATAGGTATCCAATTTGTAGAATACAAGAAACCTTGACCCAATTGTCTAAAGCCAAGTATATAACATCGATGGATGCATTGGAAGGCTTTCATAAAAATGATTTGACACTCAAAACTAGGAAATTACTTAGAATTATCACTCACTGTGGTTTTTATGAGTATCTTAGAATGTCATTTGGAATTGAAAATTCACCATCTCATTATCAAAGAATGATGAATACCATCTTCCCCACAGAATTGTCTTAAGGATGGCTTATCATTTATATTGATTATATCATCATATGTTCTGACTCATGGTTTTTTTTACCTTGAAAGAATTGTAAGAGTAATTTACAAAATTACAGGAGTGAATAAGAAGATTTCACTCAAGAAATGTAATTTTGCACCAGGGAATTTTTTGCATAACTGGATAGCCAGTGATATATTGTTGCTTCAATCTCTCCTATAATATACCTTTTTTAGTTATCTGAAGGTTCTCAAATAATTCTTAAAAAATGTTTTTTAAAGTTCCCCTGATATAAAATAATTATTTATGTTTCTGCACTATTTTACAAGTTATTTTTGCATCTTGCCCTAAAAGATAAAGTTCATGAGGCTATATACTGACAATAAATGAAATCATTAAGAAAATATACCTTAGATGAACTTACAATCAATAAATATAGCAAAATAAGGAAAATAAATTAAACCTGTTACTTGAGCCTGAAAGGCCTTTTTTGAACATTTCCCTTCAATATGTCAAAATAAATCTTTATTCTTGTAGGTAAAATATTAATTTTATTTCTATAGCTTTTGAGCATAAAAGTTCATAATAAATACAATGAAATAATTCTGTAAATTCCCAATACTTTTAATCTATAGTTGATTTAAATAGCTATTATTAAAACTATTTTCTTTCATAGGATCATCAAGCTTGTTCAAAAAATAGAAGTGTTTACTTGTTAAGATCACTTACAGAGAAACATTTTGATAAAATTTATTTTGTTGGAAATACCTAATATTATTGAAAAAGAAAAAATGGAATAAAACAATAATTGAAGAGGGGACCCCTTTTCAGGGGTTTTACTATGGAAAAATCAGTGAAAACCCCATTAACTGCCAAGATTTGTGCCTTTGAAAATATCTCAAGCATTCTATTGACATAACTGTATTAATAATTTATATTTGGGGGTTTAATATGGTTAATTAATTGAACCCCCTTCCAAAATGGGCAAACATAGAGTCTTAGAAACAAGGACCATCCCTTGGGTTTAGGGACTTGTTTTATCATGCTACCAAAATAGACCCCTGGACTTTTGCAAGGCTTATTTGGGAATAATTGATTTTTAAATCTTGGTGAAATCCCTGTAAAATGGCTTAATTTGTGCCACAAAAGTGTTTTTTGTGTTCAAAAGGCTTTCAAATACTGAATAATTTGCAAGGAACCTTTTGGTATATTTTCCCAACAAATTAGCCATTTTTCTTGGGGTTTATTTTGGCCAATCAGGTCAAATCCCAAAAAAACTGTCAAAAATGGGTTTTCTAGACTCTGGGACATACCTCTAGTGTTTTCTCCCACAGGGTTGGGGGCTTTTTCACTATGGCTACTATAAAAAAACCCCACAGCCATAGGTAATCTGATTTTGGGGGCTTTAACCTGAAATCCCTATAAAATGGCCAGATTTGTGCCATATTATAGGTTTTTGGAGTATAAATGTATTTTGAATACAGAATACGTTTCACAGTACTCTATGAAGTATTTTTTATTTGAGCTGTACTATGCTCAAGTTAGTAAAAACCCCTCAAAACTGTCAAATATAGGCTTTCTGGACCCTGGGGAATCCCCCTGGTGTATTCTCCCACGGTTTCGGGGAGTTGTTCGCTCCAGATACTGCGAAAAACCCCCCGAAACCGTGGGAGATCTTATTTAGGGTGTTTTACCATGCAAAACCAAGTGAAAACCCTGTGAAATGGCCAAACTTGGGAAAAATAATAGGTTGTGGGTGTCTGAACACCTGTATAATACATAATCACTTTCACAGAATTGTATAGAATATTCATTCCATGAAGTGGGAACTTTTTCTTGGGTTCTACTATGTCCAATTGAATAAAACTCCCAAACCTAGCCCAAAAAGCTACTTTTGGACCCTAGGAAATCCCCCTTCTATTCTTCCATGTTTTGGGGCTTGTTTTCTCCAGCTGCTCCAACAAGTTACCTGATCCTTTTCTATAACTCTGTTAGGGTTATTTAGTATGAAATCCTGAGTGAAACCCTGTGAAATGGTCAAATCTATATGGGTTTGGGGGGTCTAAATAGCTCTGAAAGTTTTATTGGTAAAGAATTAATTGAAATATCTCATTTTAGTAAGAGCTCCTGAAAATTATTAAAGCTTGTTGGCAGTTTGGCCTACAGTTAATCCCTAAAGCCAA
The DNA here is from genome assembly GCA_023105745.1 of Austropuccinia psidii. Lineage (NCBI taxonomy): Eukaryota > Fungi > Basidiomycota > Pucciniomycetes > Pucciniales > Sphaerophragmiaceae > Austropuccinia > Austropuccinia psidii. The sequence continues at coordinate 42,355,704 of JALGQZ010000001.1, forward strand.
TTTATCAACCTGAAATGTGATTTCATGTACCTTAAGTATGGTAGAGGGTTTAATTTATTACTAATATTTGACATTATTAAGAACTACAATACTTGTTTTTTGTGATCTTAATACATTTTTTAGTCCATATTAGTTAGCCTTTCTGGATAGAAAGTTCTCCTCTCTAGTTATATCAATATTTCCCTTCTATATATTTTATAATTGTGGTGTGATTCTACTTTTTCTATGGCACTCCATTATGCACATCCAAAAAAGATATTCACAAAGTTATCTTACTTTAATAAAGCTAAAAATAATTCAATAAATCACAGGGATAGATAATTAAACCTCTAACGCCAAGAAAAGAGTTTGGAGAGCTATGATATTTTCATTTGAACATAATTAAAATTATAGAAATTTCAAATAGTTTCCTCTAATATAATATGAACTTCCCCCAAGCTCAATATGATGGAATTTCCAAAATATTGCTTTTTCATGACATAGTTATATTTCAGGAATCTAATAGGAACCTATATTTCACCCCTCAGGAACTTATAAGCAACATTTAAGGCTTATTTGAGGCATAAGGTATGACTGGCCTGCCATTCACACAGAGAATGCCCTGGTGTTGGCTTTGAAGAACTTAAATCTTTAGGACATATTATTTCTGTTTTGAGCTTGGGTATTGACAAAAATAAAGTGGAAGCAGTGTTACTTAAGCCAATACCCCAGAATAGAAAAGAAATCATGTCTTTTCTTGGATATGCCAGTTATTACAGGAAACACCTAAAAGACTTTGCAATTCTAGCCAAGTCACTCTATAGAATCTGTGATCAACAGACAGTATTTGAGATGACATAGGAAAGAATTAAAGCTTATGAGAAGATAAGGAAAGCTCTTACAGAAGCACCTTTACTCCTCATGCCTGACTGGAATATACCTTTCAAATTGTACATTTATGCATGTGGAGATGGATTAAGGGCAGCCCTACATCAAGTCCAAATTATTGATGACAAACCTACAGAAGGACCAGTTTGTTACATCTCAAGACAAATCAAACCAACAGAAGCCAGATATGGTGCAAGCCAAATGGAGTGCTTATGTTTGGTATGGGCACTTGAGAAATTACACTATTATCTTGATGGCAGTGTTTTTGAAGTGATAACTGACTGTAATTCCGTGAAATAACTCCTTAACATGAAAACTCCCAACAGACATATGTTGAGATGGCAAATAGCTATTCAAGAATATAGAGGAAACATGACTATAGTTCATAAAGAAGGAAACATTCACAAGAATTCTGATGGACTTAGCATGTGGGCATTAGCCAATACATCTAATAATCCAGCTTATGTACCTTTGGAAGCATAACCACAGATTCCAATTGAAGAAATTAACATAACTGATATTGGGACTGAATTCTTTGAAGAAGTCAGAGAATCTTATAAGCAAGACAAGAATTTCCATATCTTGACTTCCTTATTAGATAAAGACTGCAAAGATACATCTTTAGTCAATGAACTGGATGAAGCTTGGAAGAATTCCTATTATTAAGGAAGATTTCACTTGTTTGATGGGATTATTTACCACAGAACCAAACATTCTTGTGTAATGAATTTGTGTAGCAGATTGCTTATCAATACCATTCTTCATGAATTCCATGATAGAATCTACTCTGGACACCTGTCAGAAGACAGAACACTTGAAAAAGTGAAGAACTGTGCATGGTGGCCATCTTGGAGAAGAGAAACCATTGAATATTGCCATACCTGTGACAGATGCCAAAAAGAAAACAGGAGTACAGGCAAGAAATTTGGATTAATGATCCATATTCAAGAACCAAAATCCCCTTGGGAAGTTGTTCACATGGATTGGGTCACAGAACTTCCTCCAAGTGGTGACAAAAGTTATAATGCTTGTTTAGTCATTGTAGACAGATATAGCAAGACTCCCATATTCTTACCATGTCATAAAGATGACACAGCTATGGATAAAGCTCTTCATCTATGGAGTAGAGTTATTTCTCATACAGGATTATTTAAGAATATTATAAGTTACAGAGATCCCAAGTCTACATCTGCACTTTGGACCAATCTTCATAGATTGTTTGGGACTAAGTTATCATTTTCTACAGCATATCACCCTAAAACAGATGGGCTAGCAGAGAGAATGATTCAAGCTTTAAAAGACATGATCAGGAGATTTTGTGCTTATGGATTAGAATTCAAAGACTCAGATGGCATGACCCATTGCTGTTGCACTCTAATACCTGCATTAGAATTGGCATATAAGACATCAGTCCATTCTTCCACAGGTCAAACTCCTGCTATTCTAGAAAAAGGATGGAATCCAAGACTCCCAGCAGACACACTGAGGAAAAACTTGATTGGAATTCATCCTACAGCTTCCAGCTTCAAGATAATGCTTGATAAAGTGCAACATCATGCAAAAAAGAGTATTAATGACGCTTTTGACTATGCAAAACAGAAGTGGGACAAAAGTCACAAAGTACCAGACTTCAAAGTAGGGGAATTAGTTCTAGTTTCAACCTTGAATTTTAATAATATCAAAGCACCAAAGAAACTTCAAGAATCTTATGTAAGACCTTTTGTTATTTTTGTCTTACACGGAACCAATGCAGTTCAAGTGGAATTGAGTGGTGAATTGGAAAATAAACAACCCACCTTTTCAGTCAGCTTGATAAAACCTTATCAACCAACTGAAAAAGAATTGTTTCCTTTAAGGAACCCAACTCCTTTTACTGTACCACCAGTGGAACAGAATGAAGACAAAAAGATAAATAAAGTCATTAAGGAAAGAAGACTTAGGGGAAAAAATTAAAGAGAGTATCTTTTCAGATATAGAAATCCAGTACATGAAGATGAATGGCTGGCAGAATCAGAAATACCTGACTCAGATAAACTCTTAAGAAGTTTTAGACATGAAAGAAGGCCACAAGCCTGAATAATTCTATAAATGTGCTTTAAATTACTTGGTCTGGGTAATGTAAAGAGGTTGTACAGTGGACATTAACCCCTTTTGGGGCCCTTTTCTTCTTTATACCATTGATAAAATTGTAGTGAAATTTTATTTTTTGGTGGGAGGGAATGTGAGCCTTGAGATATATTTTACATACCCAAATAGGCCACAATTAAGAAATTTCAAACTATGCATAACCCATAAGTCATGCATATATTCAAAATTCATTTTTTTGATTTCAGAAAAGATGAATAACTTTTTATTGAGTAAGTAAGTCCATGGATTTAAGGAAAGATTTAGATTCTACATAGAATTTCACCTAGGGTAGCTCAATAGAGTTAATAAGCTCAAATCAACTCTTTGAGGTGGTAATATGGAAAATACTTCAATACCAAATAAAAGATCTGTGGAATTTTTGTTTTTCTCAATTTCATGCCAAAATAATGGGAATGTGGGAAATCCCATGTTACATATACACTACAAATAGTGTTATGCATGTTTAAGGCACCTAATATTGTGGTATTGTTAAATGCACTTTTGGTACACCCATAGTGGATATCTCACTTGAAGCATGAATTTCTATTTTTGATGTGAAAAATAGTCAAGGGGGACAAAAGACATCAAAGAGAGCCAGGGTACCCAACTTCTGAGGCCTCTGAGGCATGGACAGCTATAAAGCTTGGATCCATGGCTGATCTTGGTCCAATTAGTAAACTAAAACTTTTTGGGAACTTGGTTACCATGTCACAGCTTCAGTAAATCATAAGATAATTGCAAATAAGCTGCTATTTTGATGTGCCAAAGACGTAAAGAGCAACTTAGACTCCTGTAACCATGTCAATTCTTAATGACTTCCCATGGATTAACCCCTTTTTGGACTATTATCCATTGATTTACCTCATAGCAACCAGCCATATACTGCTATTTGCAATTATACATAGAAATGAGGTAAAAACTTCAAAAATTCATTAAAAATACAATTCTTAATGAATCTTCCTGAACCTTTCAGGGCCAATTAAGAACTGTATAATTCATATAAAAACCAAAAAAAATTATACTTTTACAAGTAAAATTCAAAGTTTTACTTACAGTTCATTTTTGATGATTCCACATGAAACACAGAATCTTTAAAAATTTACAGAAAATACATTCTGTGATGAAAATTCCAATGAAATTTATAACTTTGAGAAATAAATGATTATTTTGGAATAAAAGAAGATTTACAGATGTTACTCCTTTTATTCTTAACCATAAATGGGTTGGTAGTCACATAAAAGCCTCAATTAAGTTATTATTATAATCTTACGTGACAACAGATAATGCAATCAATAATACAAAAATGTTTATTGTTTTCTAACTAACTTGTTTTTCAGTTTGATCCATGGAAAGCCTCTGTGAGCTGTCTTACCCTTAAAAGAGGCCACCTCTTGCTGTTTTTTACAAATCATTACATTATTATATTATACCATTATTACCACAAGTAAGTATTAGTTAGAGCTATTTCTTAAGTGTTTTATTCTTTCAGAATCAATTAGAAAGACGTGAAATCATAGAAATAAACTATATATTGTTATAATCCTGTTATAAATCAATTTTGATACTTTAAATCCACAATTATCCATCAAATCTCTCTACTATTGTCTTATAAAAAGGTTCATTGGATTAATAGTGAGTGATTTATTTTAATTCTTGATGCTTTTCTCTAGTAATAGTTTTCTTCAAGAATTATATTTATAATTATTCTTGTAAAAGATAATTATATATCAAAATAATTTTATTATTTTAATAAAGAAGTTTTTCTTATTAAATTCTTCTTGTAATTGATTATTGTAGACAATTACTGCTTAGTGTTATAATCAATAGTAGTGTATAACACATAAAAGAAATAATTCTTTAATTATTTAATTGTTTCTATAATAATTTTTTATTATTATATTTCATAAGAACAGTCATAGTACTTTTGATTATTAATAATATTATGAACAGTTTCATAGACACATGTTACAATTTTCTTACCATAGGAATAGTTACCTACCATATTTTATTTCACATAAGATAGCTCTGTAAAGCTTAATGATACCAAACTAATAGATTCAAAGAAAAAAATCATTGAAAACTTTCTGTTTTTTGAAATCTATTTCATAAGCCTTACCAAATTAAAGAAAAAAATAAATGGGATTTTGAGAGAACATTTTGTCTTAAGTGTGAATTTCCTTCTCAAAGTTTTCTTATTAATCTTATCAATATTTTGAATTAAATTAATTTTTAAAATACAAATGATAATTAATAATTCTACTCCAATTTCAATCAATAAAATATTGATTTTTCCCATAAAAAAATACAATTGTATAGACTTTAGAGAAATACAAAAAAATGAATTGTTTTTTAAATTCATAAACCAAATTTTTGAGAAAATTTAAAATAAATAAGATTTAATTCTGGCAATTTTCAATAAGAAAAAATTATTTCAAATTATAATTGTTATCATATATCCCCCTTTTAAATAAAATATTTCCCTTTTTTAAAATTGTTTATATTTTTTATTATGAAGAGCATTTTTGATAAAAAAACCATAATATTAACTTCACCTGAAAAAATGTCTTGTATCTATCATAGAATTTCTTATCTTAAAACTCTTCAAAGATATTCCTAAGTAGTAATATTATTTCAATATCTCATGAATTAATTAAGCTTTGGAAACTGTTAATTCAATTGAGTGGTCTATATTTCAGATTTTTCTTGAAGGAAATCAAATTTTGAGTGCCAAATAGTTAATATTTGTCTTTCAAGTCAATTTATTAAAAAGGCAGGGGAAATATTTAGCTTTGAGTTTATTTTAAACATTAATTTCTTTTTGATCAATTTACAGTCCAATGTCAAAATAAAATCTCAAGAAATTATTTTCAATTGTTGAAAATGATAAATATATAATTGAAAAAGAAATTTGACTCATGTAAAATTTCTTCCAAACTCGAGGATATGAATATTTATTTGAGAAGGTGTATTATGAGCCCAATTGTTAATATTAAAAGTAAAGTAAACTTGCTGTACTAAAAGGTCAGTAGACTCAGAACTCATTCATTAAAAAAAGGAAGAGATGTTTATTGAAGTGAATTTTAAAATGAATAGGGTCCAATGTTATTCAACTTTTACAGAAGCCCAGTTTTTGAAAAAAATGAGTTTTCCTATTATTGAAAAAGGGCTCATGGTAATTGAGCCTGAGAGCTTCACCTAGACCAAAAATTTGAAAATCCAATTGCTCAAAATGATCCCTTCTAATGATTGAAAAATGTTATTTCTAACTCTTTTTTCACATCAATAAAAGATATTTACTTCTTAAAAAAATAGACTAAAGATGCTGTTGAGATTATTTAAATTATTATTTACGAAAACGCATTTATAAAAACTTTATCATACCTTACAGTTTCATCATAATCTGCAGAGATAAAGTTTCCATGTATCCCTATTTCTTTTTGGCTTAAAATTCTTCTCTCCTTTTTTGATACTATCAAAAAAAACATCAGAAATTTTGTATAGATTTTGAAAAACCATTAATTATTTTAAGCTTCCGAAAATCTTTTTTTAAATATATGTACAGTATAAATATGAATTTCCTAAAATAAGAAAAAGTGGGTTTTAGAACGAATTAAGATCTATTTAAAGTACTCAGAAATTTAAAATGTTAATCCCTTTTTCAAAAAGCCAAAAAAAATCCCTTGAGTATATATTTTAAATAAGGTATAATATAGAAACAAGAAGTATGATTCTGATAAGGAAAAATAAGTGCGAAATCATTTGGAAATTTTGAGAAAATTAGCATTTGGATTTTTCCGATAAATTGAGGAAAAGGATTGAAGCTCAAAACATATATCAAAAGATAATTTTCAAACTACAAAAAGATTGTGTTACAAACTATTTGGACAAGTGCCTAAGACCTACGTTTTCAAAAGGTCTTCTAGCAAGATTTTGCTAAGCTGTACGCAAGCGACATGCTTTAAGAATTTTGGCTCTATCAAGTAGGAAAGAAGAGAAAAATTGAGTCTGAAAGCCATGACTCAAAGTGAAGCATTTTGGGTGGCAAGTTCAGTTGCTTTGTCTTGTTAAGGAAGGCTGTGGTTGGAAATATATGGGCGCTAACGTAGAATTTGAGGCAAACCTTCCAAGTGCCCATTGAACTCTTGTGTTTTGCCACTCCCAGTAGCTTCACAATTGACAATGAGGTGTCCATAGACCCCAGTTGGCACATCCCATGAGCATTTGAACAAGCCTCAACAAACAGGTCGCTTTGATTTTACAGGGTGGTTCTTCGTCCTGATCAGTTTGGGATGCCCAAATTTTCCCAAGTCATCGCTGAAGCTGCAAATACGCAGACTGTTTAGCCTGAGAGTGTATCAATAATTTTTGAGTGGCTTCATGCTCATCTCGATGTTTTGTAAAGCTGACTCGGTTTGCGTCGTCCAGCTGAGCCCAGCTGTTCCGGCAAGCTGTAGTGTGCCTCATCAGTCCTGATACACCATGGCCTCGACAGTTTCAATCGAAACCGAGGTCTCTCTGGAGAGAGGCACCGCTGAGACAGGCATAGCTGAAGCATCATGGACACCCTTCTTCATGCCTTGAGCCGGCAAGACAGTCTGGACGAACAGGAAAAAGTCTGGTGGTAGCTGGAAGCTCGGCAGCCAGCACCATATATTATATATAGCAGGCTCTTTCTACTCCAGTAAACTCATCTCTCACTCACTCAGCACAGGATCCATCACTTTCGTTTATAATCGTCACTCCTTTTTTCATTCTTTTATCTATTAATCCATCAATTGGTCATAGTTTAATCAAACTATCTGACTCTTATTTATTCGACTGAGGTCTTAATTATTGCTTTACAAGACGGAAGTTTTAGACCTCAACACCACTTGCACTATTCAAATTTTGAAAGGCTGTTGCTTGATTGATTGTCCTTCTTGCCAGACGCTCTTGTAAAGCTGTTATGTCGATGAATTTTGTATTCAGCGCCCTGCTTTTGGCAACTTATCTTGCCCCAACTACGCATGGTGGCTATGTACCCACAACTCAAAGTAGGCGGTGAAACCCTAATAACCCCTTTTAAAATCTAACGCTTATTTCTTGGTCAATTTTCTAGATTCTGTGAAGTTCTCTCAGAGCTTCAACACTCAGACAAGCAGCTCTAGCACTTCCAATTTTACCACTCAGCTCTATTCTTCCGTTTACAACCAACCATTTGTGGTGATCAAAAGCTTCCCCATCGGCCAAAGTGGCATCACCTGCGAGGAACGACGAGCAGCTCCTGGGCAAGGAGCTGGGATGTCACCCACTCCTGCTTCGAGCACCAGCTCCTATGGAGCTGCTTCCACCGGAACTGCGCGTAGCGTCGCTGATTTGTCACCTTATGATTGTCGTGTACAATGCACTCCAAGTAAGTATTGTTATATACAGCTTCAGTTTATTTTCGCTAACTGAACTGGATTCATCATAGGTCTCGGAAAGCTTCCTAACCTGGTAGGCTTTTTCTGAAGTGATATATAATATTATATATGCATATTTCCTGAATTAATTGAAGCCACCAAATTTAATTTGTATTTGCCCTTTGCCTGTTGGCGAAATTCAAACATCAAGGTCAATTGCCAGAAACTCATTACCAGTATTCAAGGCTATAAAAGCCCCATCCAAATTGAACCTGGTAAGCAGCTTTGCATAGTTTCAACTGCGATAACCACAAACGAGGTTTGATTTTTTATAAAACTCTGTCACTTAGAGACGTGGCTTTATATGGCCTATGAAGATTGCGCTGCGATCTTGTAAGTTTCGACTAATCCCAGGCGTTACCACTCCTCCTTGATCTGCAATTCATACGCTGAAAAATTCCGGCCTTTTTGTTATTTTCAAGTGAAAATCCTCATCAAAAAAACCCGGTTGTGATGGTGAGCTCTAAAATTTCTGAAGTGATACTTTGGGCTCGGAGCCAATTTCTATATCATGCTGAATCACAACTTTTTTTAGTATGATTGGGACCAATTAGCAACACAGGTTTCGCGAATTCAAAGGCAATGTTTGACCAGCTCTTCCAGTGGCTATGGCTTGGGAAACCAAGTCTTAACTGTAAGATGAACTTTCCACTAGAATTCGACTTTCAAAATTTGGCGAAAATCAATGATTTTTATCTGCTCTGATGTTTAGAGCGGTGCTTGTTTATTTTCAAACTGTGCCGACAAAAATGTCAACAACCTATCCAGTTATGATAATGGGTACAATTCCAATAAAAACAAAGTCCTCTCAAGCTTACAAGACAGTGGGGTAAGACTAATTTCTTTTTGCCATTCTTCGCCCAAACAGGGGTCAAATATCAACAACTCCAGAAAGAATCACGCTGACTTTCTTGTATGGCAGATTATGATTACGATTCAATTCAACGAACAGGAAGGTCCCAGTCAAGTTACTTATTCTCCAAAGAGCAGCTCATATGTTAAAAGAAGCTATAACGGAAATTATCCTGCCAACCGGCCAAACCCAAAGACATCGGGCTATCACGTTACCAAGCCAGGCGCATCAGGTTATCAAACTGTCAAGTTCAGCTCAAGCAAGTCAAGCTATCAAACTACCCAGTCAAGCTCAAGAGCATCAGGCTATAAAGGCAGCCATTTCAGAACAAGTACGTCGGTCCATAAAATTCAAGGCGGCTCCCCAGCATACCCCAAAAAGTATAAGTCGGGTTATAAGCGTTACAGTCATTGAGTGGGGCTACTAGAGTCAGGACCTCGGACAACTAAAATAGCACGACGATTTGCAATGTCTTCCTTATTTCATAGACACTCCTTAATACATTTTTACAAATTTGGGTAGCTTTTATTCTTTACAGCCTTTGATTCCTTGCTCCTAGTCTAGTTTTAATGAGAAATTTCACATAGGAGTTTTAAATCTTTGGAAATCGGTATTCAAATCCAAATTTGATCAAAAATTTGGAAGTAAACATTATCAATTTTGCATAATTACCATCAACCTTTTGGTTCACATTTTCCATAGAACACCAGGGCGTGAACCATCGCAAAATTTACGGTGAGATTTTTAGAAATCTGGGCTGGTTTTGTGCACACAAAGACATCAGCATGAGTACTTGGAAGAATCATATCGACATATAGCTTCTATCTGGGTGAATATGAAGGAAAAAAAACACATAACGTAAATTAAGAGCTATAAGCGAAGGCTTTACGTGGATTGAAGAAGTATTTGTAAGCTCCGAACCCATCGTAGGCGTGCAAGCTTTCATACTGTCTTGAAATAACACTGGACCATCACGTAGTAATCGATTTTTGGAACAACTGATCCCATAAGAGCTCAAGTTGGAGCTACACTTGAGTTCAATCGCACTAGTCAATGCCTCATGAGGTATTTACCCAGTCCTTGAGAAATTCACCCCATTAGCGAATTCGCACTTGCTAGGTATTTTTTCTGTAATTTACGCAGAATTTATATCTCTCAATACGAATTGTTGAGATTTAACAAAATATCCTTTTACAGTATCATGTACCTTTTTGATAATCTAGTCAATGGTGACGGTGTTTCTACTGATCTAAATGTTGCTTCATGCCAATTTCTAATTCCATTAGATCCCTAAAGCTTATCCTTGCCTTAAATCGGACGTATGATTCCTTAATGACTATTTTCTACCATTATTATCGCAAAAAACCTTTCCATGACATTTCTAACCTCATGGATGGAAAAATTTCAGTTGATAGAGACATCAAACTCAATTATCGAGATATTATTCAAATAGCTAATCAATTCAAACCGAGAAATCTATAGAAAAGCAACACAATTTTGATGTTATAGAAGCTAGTTTTTTACCCTTGAATTTTAGTTATACCAGCTTATATTGGCTAGTTTTTAACACAAAACCTACACCTAAGATTTTTAAATCACTCAAAAACTTATTTAAAATTATTCATAACATACATTAGTTTGAAATAGGCTAAAGAAACCTTTTAATTACTTCAATTCAAATAAATAACTTGTGAAATTTTGGTTCTTCAATAACTAAAATAAGTATTTATTATTCCAGTTTTGGATTGTATTTTTTCTTAAAAAAGTGATCAATCTTCTTTTATTACTTAAACCTAGGTGGTAAGTTTATGAAAGGAATTTCTTAATATAAAAAAGCAAAAAAAAGTTATCAAAAGTTTCCCATTAACAAATCTTATTTCATGTCACCTTATCTAAAAAAAAAAAAGTAAAAAATATTATTCGTGTATATCACATAATTCAAAAAAAAGGGAAGAGCCTCATACTGTAAAAAGAGTAATTGTAGTACATTAAATTGAAAAAGATATCAAAATAATACAATATAGATTCTTTTTTCAAAATTAATGTCTGATTGAAAATCAGTTTAGATAAAGATTTGTATTTTTTTTACATGTGGCCTGCAGAGGTCTCCGGAACGCTGACTGGTCTCCTTTATCGGGTTGGATGATTTAGGTATTACTTGAGCATTTCCTTTGTACAGCTCTTCGACAGCAAGCGTTGTTGGTGTAGGGGTTAGCATTGAGGCCTTCCATGAGAAAGCTTCAGACCGGGGTTCGAGTCCCCGATAACGCATTGTCACGCACATTGCTGTTTAATGTGTCGCTCTACTTGGTGCAGTGCGTCACTCAGTGAGTCGAAGAGAATACATGAGGATGGCTGAAGACCATTTTGTGACATAAATGGATAAGTCGTATACACAGGGTTTTTGTTACCAATCCCTTGCTTTAGTTTGGAACTGTTTATTAATTAATATGAAATGTAAAGTATTACGAGATTCTCGTTTATGACAACTTTTTTTAAAAATTATTTTGTTGGACGAAAAAGCTTGAGAATTAATATTTGAATTCAGTTTAAAAGTTTTTTTTGAATTTTCAAAAATTAATTGACAAATTATATTCAATTTCTTTTGGAATACTTACTCATTTTTTAAGAAAAAGCTTTTTTTAATACTTTTAAATGATATTTTTGTTAAAATTCTTCTTTCAGAAAAAGCAGTTTTCTTATGCAGGTAAAAATCAAGAATTTCTATACGTAAAGATGGTTTAAATTATACATATATATATTGATTAATATACTATCTACTCAAATCATCAGTTCTAACTAAATTTTTAAATTTCACAATAAATAAATATTAAAAAAGAGGAACAAGTTATCTTTTCATTGTTTATTAATAAAAATACTTCATCTGTTGTTTAGAAAAAGAAAGAACGTAAGTTATTTTTTTTGAGGAAGGTTTTGTTGGGGATGAGTGTTTTGGTTTTTTAGTGGAAAATCAATATTTATGAGTTTTAAGGATTCATTATGAATAATATGAAAAGATAATTTGTAAAAACTCAGCAATATCAATAATATTACCTTTGAAATACATAATTATGAAAGATAGCTATTTATGCTATCGTGGGAATTAGAAAAGAATATTTTTACTGTTAAGTTTTTGAATAATTTTGATTTAATTAAATGTTTTTTCCTATTGGTTTCATATCTAACAAATTTTCAAAAAAATAAAATGACATATAAAATAGTTTTCTGAATTCTTTTGATAAGAAAATTATCATTTCTTTATTTTAGTTTTGGAAAAAAAAAAACAAGTAATCACATCCTATAAAGTTAAATTATCAAATTGAAAGATTTTACTCCTTTTTTGAATCAAAAATAGAAATAAAAGATTCTTGAGTTATTTTTCTGTTATAGGGTTATTCTTTACTTTTGGGTATTTAATAATGTGACATTTAGAAATTTTAAGATCTTAAGATATAAAACCATACTCGGAATTTTGAAAGGATATTAGATAAAAATAAAATTTCAATATATTAAAGCTTCATATAATTTTTTTTTTGAGAAATCTTACAAAGAAATTATTTTGGGTTAATAACTGAATTCAATTTTAAATTCGGATTCTCCCTTTAAAGATATCCTTTTTGTTAATTTAAGTACAAGATCATAATTATCATCAGAGCTGAAATTAAGTTTAATTATTGAGATTGATAATGTATCTTATCAATAAATAAAAGATACAAAAGTCAAATTTTTCAATTTATTGATGAAAAGAAAAAATAATACTTAGTTTCATTCAATACCTGTAATTAAAGTAAAAGTAGAAGTGTATTAGCGATTCTCATTGGATACTTCCGGTGTATAAAACAGTAAACTCCATGGGGAATAATTTGATGTTTTTCAAAGAAGAAGAATCAATATTAACTGAAATATGATGAAATTTATATTTAAAACTATTATATTGAAAAAATTTAAGAAAAATTTACAGAAATGATCACTTTGATAAAGAGAACCATAAATTTTCAAACCACTCCTATGCTTATAATGAGAAATTTCATTTTTTTTCATGAAAGAAAATTTGATGCCGCAAGATTACCTTTTATTTTCCCTTTTTCATACATATTCTCATTCTTTTGAGAATAAATAGATTAAATTATATCTTCTGTTACATTTAAATTATATTTAATAATTGTAATTTTGATTGAGAGTAATTTTTATGTCTAGGATACAGTTTCAAATAAATATAAGGGTACTGGTAAAAGCATGTAAGCTGTTACATGTTTTTACCATGAATTTATGTATTTTCACTTATTAATGGCTGAAAACACAATTTTATGGTCAAAGCTATACATAAGCTGTCTTATCTTAAACAAAGCTTCAAACCAATCTTGAAGATATTATTTAACTTTATCAATTTTTGTGTTTTCTATTTGGTGGTGGATTCTCAACCACACTAAATTTTTTCCATATTCTTTCTTTATGATTTTTTCCTTTTAAATGATAAATTTGAAAAAAATTGATTAATTCCATGTGATTGAGAAGCTATCAAAAAGAAAGACCAAAAAATCTGAAATAATTTCCCCAACATTAGTTTAAGGCTTTATTTTAAAAAAAACCCTTTTAATATGTTTCAACATAAAATGATTTTTTTCAGAGATAAATTGGTAAATAAATGTAAAAGCTTATATGTTTTTACTAAATCATTATGTACATTAGCCAAAAAATTATGTTATTTGACCAGCACCCTAGATATTATTTTAAATTGAAGCTGTCATTCTTTATTTTTGAAATTTATTTCATAAAAAGTTCTCAAATAAATCATATTTACTACCAAGATCTATATGTATAATTGAATTTAATGATCAAATTTCATCAGTTTTTATTGACAAGCAATTTTTTAAATAAATGAATTTAAATAATAAGCTAATAAATCATGAATATTTTTGTGAAATTGTCATTTTTAATTAAGAGAAATAACAAGAATATTAATAATTATTTATCATTATTTCCTATCTATATTAAAATCAAGAGTAAAAAAAGAACCTTGAAATAATCTTGAAGATCTTATCATAAGATTTCAATCAAAGAAGGGATCTTTGTATTTATTTGAAAAAAACCTTCAATATAAATCAAATAAAATAAATTTATCTTTTTTGTAGTCAGTAAGGAAGGATACTGCACTTCAATTTTTGATTTTTAACTTTATCTTTATTTTTGAGTTTTAACTTTTTTGTCATTTTTTATCTTTGTTTCTTAGCATTTAGGTTTTAATATTCTATTTCAATTTTCAATTTTTTATTTTGAATTTTAAACTTTTTCTTTTTAAGTTTAATTTTCCCTTCTCTTATTTGAATCTTGTATTTGAATAAGAGTCGATTTCAAAAAATCTTGTCTTATGGTTCATTTTATAATTTTTTTTCTGATAAAGACAGAAATATAAGAAAATAATAATAAAAGTAGAAACCCTATATTTATCAGTAAAATGAAAATAGCTCAAAAAAATAAAGAGAGAACTTACTCTATTTTCATCATATGAATATAGAATCTCTAAGGTAATCAAATCATGAATATAACAGTCAAAAGTAAATTTGATTCAGCTTAATTAATTATTTCCAGAACTATAGAAAAAAGGGGTCTTGATGAAACATAAACTGAGGGAAAATTTCATTCACAAGTAGTAAAAACCTATACAAGGGGGGAGGCAATTATTACCTATTAAATTCTAACAGGAGCTAGAAAATATCACCAGGTTTCTATCCAGAATTCAATTAAAATCACACACAAAACTCTACATTGTATAGAACTATAACTGCGCTTGATAAATTCAAGGAAAACTTAAAATGTGCCAATGGGAGAAGTGTCTTACCATATGAGAGTAAAATAGGCCCGCTGAAGTCTGAAATAGATATAGAGTGGAATATTGAACCAAATTCTAATAAGTTAGTGAAGATATAATGTATATGTTGAAGATATAATGTATATGTATTACTTTTGATACCCCCCTAAGAAAAAGATAGAATAGAAATACTCCTTTTTGAAGAATAACTATATTCAAACTGAAGTATCTTCAAAATTATTAAATTATTATCATCCAGAAACTACTGGGAGGATCATATGAAGCGATTCTATGAGGAATGCAAAGGAAGATAAATAGCACAAAGACTTTACAAATGGGTAAGTATAAGTTAAAAGGAAAGTGATTATTATTTGATAAACATGAATTGAGGGATCGGGGTTGAGTTAGGTTTTAAGTGGCCTTACAGATGAACTCCACGTCTCAAAAAGAAACTCAATTACAATTTATGATATAAGAAGATATAATTAAATGAAGATTGTGAATAAAGAAAAAAGATAGAGAAATCATAAAAATAATAATAATAAATATTAAATTAAGAGATTACTATATAAGAATCCGGAAAAATTAATGGGGATGTGGGTAAATAGAATGAACAAAGGAGGAGTATGAAAATTAGGCGGAAGGAAAAGTTAATTATCAAAAGCTACATCTCAATGATATCTGAATGGGTGGCCATATGCTGTGGAAGCCATTTTTTTGTGAAGAGGTCAGCCTTTATATAATAAGAGGCCACCCAAAAGATTATCACCACTTCTTCAGATAAAGATTTCTTGGGAGTAAATAAATCAATTTTGAAAATAATTGAGTTTTTTGATTAAGAACTTCTTTCTATGTAGCTTGTAAGTTGAACAGGACTTATTGTCAGCCTGTGACTCAAAACCAGAGCACAAGCATGACAGCCAAAATACCATAAACCAATGGTATAGCCAAGATACCACCAAAACATGAAACTGAGCCAAATTAGCTCAGAAGGTATCAAAATAAAGAGGAAACACACCTCTTCCTGAAAATATAAGTCCCATCACCATAGGAAAAGAAATAACAAAGTTATTCCTGCTCAAAGTTATTGCTGCGCATAAACCTTAATTTTCACCTCTCATCTAAAATCTAGAAGGAGAGGCTTAACCCCATCAAATGGGTATTCAAAATGAAGCTCTAAGCCAGGGATATCTAATGGTGCTAGCCAAACTGAGCTAGCACCAGTATTACTTGAGTTATGGTCAAATTCAGACCAAATAAGGGTGAACAAAACATTCACCTCTCATCTAACTTTTACAGTTTTAGTGTGAGATACTTAAAGTGGGGTCTTTTTGGAAAGAGCACAATCAGGGCTATCTGATGGTGCCATCCATTTCGTTATAGCTCAACTACAACAGAAGTTATTGGCCAAACAAGCATAATACAGCTTTTGCCCAGACCACGCCAATGTACAAAAATACTTGTACATGGGATAACTTTGTCATATTTAATGATAGCCATGTCAAGTTGGGTACTATTGTGTAGAGCTCATACAGAGCTATTCAATGAACCAATTTTGAGCTTGATATCTCAAAAACTGACAGAGGTATGACAATTTTAAGGTCAAAATCCCACCTACTGTCATATACAGCCTTACCATGGGATAATATCCCATAAACATGAATATGAGGTGTCAAATAGACGAAGAAGAATGTTTTTACTTAAATACCTCATATGTCAGTCAATACTGGGGTCCCATACAGCTTCTGTACAGCATTCTACGCGTCATACACGTCAGAATCAGGCTGTGAGGTCCCCAGATGAAAATGTTCACCCTGTATTGGTGAAAACCGCCCAGATGTGGTTTCAAAACCACATCTGAGCCCAATACAGGGTATACAGGTTGTTTGCAAACCACAAGCCTGTCATAGAGAGTGAAAAATCTTAACTTCCTCTACGTGGAAAGGTCTAGCAGCCTTTCCACCTCAATTTCAGGATAAAAGGAGGGCTTTTCACAGTCAAAAGCCTTTCCTCATCCTGCTCTTGAATAACCTACGTAGTAAACTGTCAAAAACAGTTTTCCTCTTGGTTAATAATCAGGTATAATTATGAGTTTTAATTATTGTAGTCTTTTATTATTGTAACCCAACAGATAAAGCTGCACCCAGGGCTTTCAACAGCGCTCACCACCACTATAACCACTATAGTAAAGCCCTTTAAATTTATTCTTAATCATCTCAAAACCTTCTTAAAGCATTTTTACCATGTCACAAACATAGTTTGAGTTGTAAATAGCCTACATTACCGCTCTTTCATAGTTTCATCCTGACATTTTGGGGGCCTGGCCGTGTTTTAAATCTTTTTTCGGACCTTATAAGTAAGTCTTTTCTCTCTTTATGACTTATTAACCAGTGTTTTATCCTTTTTTAGGCGTAATTTTTCTATTAAAATATATATTTTATATATTTTTATCTTTTTATATATATACTCATATTATAAGAGTATTATTCACGTGGTTAATACCCACTGAAAATAACTATTTTTGGCGTGTTTTACATATAAGAACACATAAGCCATCAATAAGTCCTGTATTCTTAACTGAATAAGGACACCTCTGACTGAAAAACCATCAGTTGAGGCGTGGTTAGGTGTATTGTTAACTCAATAACACTTAGACAAAGCCACTTGTACAGAATACACTTGAAAACCACAAGTGTATCTGTGGGATACTGGCACACAAACAGTGTGACAGGGTACCAAAAGCTGTAATTATGAAGTGGAATTGTTGATTCAATTACACTGTCATTATACAGGGAACATTGTAATAACATACAAGCCCAGAGGCCAATCTCAGACGTGCAAAATCAGAATTTTTTGAGAAGTCTTAACTGACATAAGCCCTCCTTTTCCTGCCTTGATTTCAGTGGAAGAAAATTACATCCCACTTGAGACCCAGTCACAGGCCAACACACCAGTGACACCCTCAGAACCAGAGGGCAGCAAGAGCAAAGGAAAGAGGCACAGTGAAGGTCTCATCACAGCCAAGAAGTGGACACCAATAGCCACCCAGAGAAGTAGAAAACCACGAAATTCTGCATCAATACAAGGTAAACCAACCTTAACCACTTATACAGGGAAGATTACAATTATTAACCCAGTTGTAACTTCCAAAGGAAAACTGCCCAAATCAGCAGAAAATAAATTTGTACAAGGCACAGTCAAAGGTAAATACCCGAAGAACATAAAGTTGTTGACTGTTTGCAGACACTGATATGTCCCCTGTATACCTCAGAGACCTTGGCTTCCAAAGGAACCAGCCAGAGGATAGAGGAGGATTGTCCAGAACCAGAAGACCTGAAAGAGGACACCCTGGACACAGTGGTGGATGGCAAAACAATGAGGGAGATAATATCAACCTTGCCATTCACACTCCAATTCAACAGAAACCTCAAACCAGAGGACTGGAAGGATATGGATCAAGTTCTTCAGATCAACCAACTCCTCAAAGATTTATTTCAATGGAGCATGGACAACAAGAGGTTCAACCTAGCAACTCACTGGGCAGAACTGGGATCAAGTTGCCAGAAGATCTGTCTCAAAGAGATAGACTTCAAAGACCTTATGGTAATCACCAAGGGTTGGAATCCTACCAGGCAGCACAGACTCCTGGAGGCAAGGGCACAGAGGATAAGGGAGAATCAAGCCACTATCCTAGCTATAGAAGAACAGTTAACCCAGACAGGGCCTACTCAGATTCCTTCAGGTTCACAAGGAGCAGGCCAAATCAGCTCTCCAGTGGCTTCACACCATTCAGAAACCAGCAGATCAGTGTCCAAGAGTCACCATTCTTCACAATTCCAGGAAGTTTCCAGGAGAAGGCAAGGAAACAAGGGCAAGAACAAAGCCTCCTTCAACCAGAGGAGGAAAGAGTCAGACCCCATGATCCAGAAGCTGTTAGATTTGGTAAAAGAAGTACACAAGAACCAGAATTAGTTGTAAACCACTCTAGAATCAGTAGTCCTAGTAATAGAAACATTACCCCCACTCAGACTGAAAATAACATTGTCACATCTGAGAGTAACATCAACAGTGATACACTGTGGTTACAAATGTCCCAATATGCTGAACAATCTGCAAAGCAGTTTGCAGAAATTAAAGCTAGCCAAGAGAGGATGAGACAAACTCAAGCCTCCTTGGAACAAATAGTTAAAAATCTTCAAGAAGGATATGCTCAACTGAGCAAAGCCTCTGAAGAAACCAACAAAAGACTGAATATAGTCTTTGAAGAACAACACCACAGCACAAGGGACAGGGAGTGTCTGGATCAAGACATTAACAAATTGTTTAATGCCTATCATAGCTTGAAGCCCCAACCACAAGGCCAAGCTATGGAGAATCCATATCAACCAGATGACATCAAACCAGATGCCATGTTGTTGAATAAGGCAAGATCTCCATCACAATACCAGGATGGAGATGGCATGTCTTATTCAGAGAAGGAAGCCTTGAAACAGCTTCCTGAGGCCTCAAACTGGCCCAAATTCTCTGGATCAGGAGAATATGATCATATGGAACTCATAGATTATATTGATGGACTCTTCATTGATGTACCAAGCATACCAGACTACTGGATTACTGCTAGATTAAATACTGCATTTAAAGGTCATGCAAGTATATGGTACACAGAAATGAAAGAAATCCATGGAAGAAGAAACTGGCCATGGTGGAAGAGTCAAATAATCCAAAAGTACAGTAATGGAACTTGGATATGGCAAAAGACCATGTCATTTGAGAATGACAAATACTCTGTGGACAAAGATCCATATGAGTGGTGTCTTAGACAGTCTAAAAGACTTAAGGCCATTGATCCTCAAATGAACATCCAAATGAGGAATCACAAACTTCTGACACAACTGCCAGGAGAACTAGAACATGCAGTAAAATGCAGATGCAACCAAAATTGCACTCTAGATGACATAGCCAACACCTTACAAGACATAAGGAAGAGGACAAATATAGGGAAATTCACCCCATATAAGAGCAGTGGTTTCAAAGAGAAACAACCTTTCAGGGTAGAGTTTAAAGACAAACCCAGAGAGAGAGTAGCAGAAGTGGCAAAGAAAAGGAACTCTTGTCACAATTGTGGTTCAACAGACCACTATGCCAACAACTGTCCAAAAGCAAAGAAAAAAGTCTATGCTATAGAAAAAGTCCCTGAAGAAGAACCTCCAACAGAGGATTCTGAATCAGACTCTATGGGAGATGCCATCAGAGAACCATCTGATGATGATCAAGACCCAAGAGAGGAATTTCTAGTGGAATACCAAGAGGAAACCCCATTGGAAATCCAGGATATACAGTTGGAAGAAGGCATGCCACAGGACACTGCCAACAAGAACTTGTGCAAACACACACAAGATGCACAAACATTCCTGGTTACACCAACCAAAGGAATGGCATATATACATGGAACAGCCACAAAAATGACTGTATGTATTGACAATTCTCAGCACCCACTGATCATTGACAGTGGAGCACATTGCTCCATAGTGGCCAGAAATTATCTGGATAACCACTTCCCAAACTGGGAAAAACAGCTCTTGCCCACTAAGGCAAGGAACCTCAAAAGTGCATCAGGGAAGATGACTTCCATTGGGAAAATTATCAAAGAGATAATTATACCCCACAGGAAGGGTAATATCAGACTCAACCCAGAGTTTGTAGTGCTTGAAGATGCTCACATCCAAGGGTTTTTACTGGGAACAGATTACCAGAGGATGTATGGCATAGATATTTACAACAGTAAAAACAGGCACATTACCATTGGTACCAACAAGGAAAAGAAATTTTCACTTGATATATACCACATATCTTCACAGGATCCACTAGAAGAACTCTTGAAGGAATTCAAGGAGGGACAGTTTAGCACTACCCTCACCAGTAAACAAAAACTAAGTTTACTAAAGATGCTGAGGAAGAACAGACCAGCATTTGCCATTGGTGAAGAGCCACTAGGCAAGATTAAAGGCCATGATATAGAACTATATCTGGATGTGGAAAGACCTTATTCACCCATGCTGAGGAGACCTCCTTATCCAGCAAGTCTGGAAACCAGGAAAGAAATTGAAAAACACATCAATGAACTCCTGGACATGGATGTCATCAGGAAGATTGGACATAATGAAATAGTGGAAATCACCACTCCTGTCCTGATCACCTGGCATGATGGCAAGTCTAGATTGTGTGGAGACTTCAGAGCCCTGAATAACTACACAAAAGCAGACAGGTACCCTATACCAAGGATACCCCATGCCTTAGATAAACTGGCCAAGGCCAGATATATAACCAAAATGGTTCGTATGAAAGGCTTCCACCAAAATGGAGTTAAACCAAACTCCATGAAGCTACTCAGGATAATATGCCATATGGGTATATATGAGTATACCAGGATGCCATTTGGAATCAAAAATGCACCAGCCCACTTCCAAAGGATGATGGACACCATATTTCAAGAAGAAATAATGGAAGGCTGGATGGTAGTATATATTGATGATATCATTATATACTCAGAGACATGGGAAGACCATGTACAATACATAGACAGAGTGCTAAGTAAATGTACACCCATCAATCTGAAAATTTCACTTAAAAAGTGTAATTTTGGCCAACAAGAGCTACTAGCTCTAGGACACAAAGTCTCAGGCCTTAGTCTGGCAATTGACCAGAACAAAGTAGCAGCAGTACTGCAAAAGCCAGTACCAAAGAACATCAAAGAGATGCAATCTTTCCTTGGATTTTCTAGCTACTATAGAAACCACATCAAAAGCTTTGCCCACATAACTAGTAGTTTATACAAGTTATGCTCAAAGGATGTAGTTTTTGAAATAACCAAGGAAAGGAGGGATGCATATGAGAGGATCAAATATGAACTGACAAATGCACCTGTGCTCATCTTGACTGACTTTGAACTACCATTCAAGTTATATATAGATGCAGCATGCAGCCAAGGCTTGGGAGCAGCCCTTCACCAAAAACAAATTGTGGATGGTGAACCAAGAGAAGGTGTAATATGTTACATCTCCAGGAAGCTGAAAGATTCAGAAGCCAGGTATGGGGCCACCCAGACAGAATGTCTATGTCTAGTCTGGGCTCTAGAAAAACTCCATTATTATTTGGAGGGTGAAGTCTTTGAAGTCTACACAGACTGCACAGGCTTGAAGTCTTTACTAAACATGAAGACTACTAATAGACACATGCTGAGATGGCAAATAGCCATCCAGGAGTATAGAGGGAACATGACCATCATATACAAGGAAGGTAAAAGCCATACCAATGCAGATGGCCTTAGCAGATGGCCACTGGACAATATCAAAAGCAATCCAGCTTATGACCCTGAAGTTGCTGCAAAAATTCCTATCCATTTTATGGAAATAAATAGGAAGAAGAACTTCAGATTCTCTGAATGGGCACCAGGGAGTGGTACCCTTGACAGTGGAAACACTGATTCAGAAGGGACAGAAACCCCCATACTGGGAATAAGTTCCTCAGAACTGCACAATGAATTTTTCAATGCAGTACTGAAAGCTTATGCTAAACACAAACAATGTAGCATACTACTCCAACTCCTTCAACAAAAATACAGGAGCCCAGAACTGGAAACCCAGCTGGAGGAACCCTGGTTGAGGGCCTATAAGGACAATAAATTCTTCCTTATAGATGGCCTGATTTATCACAGAGAAAAGCACACCAGTGCACTCACACTGATAGACAGAGACCACATCTCTTTAATCCTGCAGGAATGCCATGACTGCCCCTATATGGGACACATGAGTGAGGACAGGACTAAAGAGAGGGTAGCAAGCCCAGCTTGGTGGCCCAAGTGGGAGCAAGAGCTGAGTGAATACATCAACACTTGTGAAAGATGCCAAAAGGAAAATAGAAAACATGGGAAGAAATATGGGTTGCTTCAACATATAGAAGAACCCAAACACCCATGGGAAACCATCAACATGGACTGGGCCACAGGACTTGTCCCAGGAGGCAAAGAAAACTACAATGCCTGATTAATCATAGTTGATAGGTTCAGCAAGAGCATGAGATGTCTTCCATTCCATAAAGAGGACACAGCCATGGACACTGCTCTGTTATTTTGGAATAACATCATATCCACCTGTGGAGTCCCTAAGATCATAATCAGTGACAGGGACCCAAAATTCACATCTGAACTTTGGACCAATTTATATGACATTCTTGGCACCAAGCTTTCTTTTTCCACAGCTTACCATCCACAAACAGATGGCCTAGCTGAGAGGATGATCCAAACAATGGAGGACATCGTCAGGAGGTTCTGTGCCTATGGCATGGAATACAAGGACCATGAGGGATACACCCATGATTGGGTCACCCTCTTACCAGCAGTCCAACTGGCTTATAATACAAGCCAGCACTCTACCACAGGAAAAACACCTGCACTGCTAGAGAAAGGGTGGAACCCCCTGTTGCCTGTGGATCACTTGAAGAAAAATCTCCTGACTATCCACCCCACAGCCAAAGACTTCCATGATATGTGGAAGAAAGCCTGTGATACTGCTTCCAAATGCATAGCTGAGGCCAAAGAGTATAACAAGCAAAGGTGGGACAAATCACATATGGAACCTGACTTCAAGGAAGGGGACCAGGTGTTAGTGTCTACACTGAACTTCAACAATCTCAAAGGACCCAAGAAAATGAGAGACTCATTTGTAGGGCCCTTCACTATCATTAAGTTGATAGGGAAGAATGCAGTAGAGGTCAAGCTCACTGAGGAGTTTTCTAGGAAACACCCAGTCTTTCCAGTGAGCCTGGTCAAACCATACTTCCAAACAGAGGAGGATAAATTCCCCTCCAGGAAGAAAAACATCACTCCACCAGAAATAGTGGAAGTAGAAGACTCTCCTCGACCTGTGAGTAAAATCATCAGGACCAGAAAAATCAGACTTAATGGGAAGGATCAGAGACAATATCTAGTGAGATTCAAGAACCAGACAGCTGACAAAGACAAATGGTTGGCAGAGGATGCAATACCAGATGGGAACCTTCATCTAAGGAGATTCAGAGCCTCTAGGAGGACTGAACAGTCTCATCAATGATGAGCCTTTTTTAGAGGGAGGGTATGTCAGCCTGTGACTCAAAACCAGAGCACAAGCATGACAGCCAAAATACCATAAACCAATGGTATAGCCAAGATACCACCAAAACGTGGAACTGAGCCAAATTAGCTCAGAAGGTATCAAAAGAAAGAGGAAACTCACCTCTTTCTGAAAATATAAGTTCCATCACCATAGGACAAGAAATAACAAAGTTATTCCTGCTCAAAGTTATTGCTGAGCATAAACCTTAATTTTCACCTCTCATCTAAAATCTAGAAGGAGAGGCTTAACCCCATCAAATGGGTATTCAAAATGAAGCTCTAAGCCAGGGCTATCTAATGGTGCTAGCCAAACTGAGCTAGCACCAGTATTACTTGAGTTATGGTCAAATTCAGACCAAATAAGGGTGAACAAAACATTCACCTCTCATCTAACTTTTACAGTTTTAGTGTGAGATACTTAAAGTGGGGTCTTTTTGGAAAGAGCACAATCAGGGCTATCTGATGGTGCCATCCATTTCCTCATAGCTCAACTACAACAGAAGTTATTGGCCAAACAAGCATAATACAGCTTTTGCCCAGACCACGCCAATGTACAAAAATACTTGTACATGGGATAACTTTGTCATATTAAATGATAACCATGTCAGGTTGGGTACCATTGTGTAGAGCGCATACAGAGCTATTCAATGAACCAATTTTGAGCTTGATATCTCAAAAACTGACAGAGCTATGACCATTTTAAGGTCAAAATCCCACCTACTGTCATATACAGCCTTACCATGGGATAATATCCCATAACCATGAATATGAGGTGTCAAATAGACGAAGAAGAATGTTTTTACTTAAATACCTCATATTTGAGTCAATACTGGGGTCCCATACAGTTTCTGTACAGCATTCTACGCGTCATACACGTCAGAATCAGGCTGTGAGGTCCCCAGATGAAAATTTTCACCCTGTATTGGTGAAAACTGCCCAGATGTGGTTTCAAAACCACATCTGAGCCCAATACAGGGTATACAGGTTGTTTGCAAACCACAAGCCTGTCATAGAGAGTGAAAAATCTTCACTTCCTCTACGTGGAAAGGTCTAGCAGCCTTTCCACCTCAATTTCAGGATAAAAGGAGGGCTTTTCACAGTCAAAAGCCTTTCCTCATCCTGCTCTTGAATAACCTACGTAGTAAACTGTCAAAAACAGTTCTCCTCTTGGTTAATAATCAGGTATAATTATAAGTTTTAATTATTGTAGTCTTTTATTATTGTAACCCAACAGATAAAGCTGCACCCAGGGCTTTCAACAGCGCTCACCACCACCATAACCACTATAGTAAAGCCCTTTAAATTTATTCTTAATCATCTCAAAACCTTCTTAAAGCATTTTTACCGTGTCACAAACATAGTTTGAGTTGTAAATAGCCTACATTACCGCTCTTTCATAGTTTCATCCTGACACTTATAGCTACATAAAAGGGCATAAAATTGGTCAGATAAGAATAATAGAATAGTAAAGAGTTTGAAATGGTGAAAAAATGAATCAATGAATAATTAAAAATGAAATTTTATTCTCAGAATAATGTTGGAAAATCCTGAATCTTTTTCAAAAGATCTGATTTCCATAAATTGAGCTTCCATTCCACATTGAGCCTCTGAGGTGAAATGAATTAGTCCAAAAATGGATAGAAAGATATTTTGTATTTGATTTTAGTTTTTTTAATGTGAGCGGTGTTGTTGAAAGAAAATATAATTTTGGCTTAAAATTTCCAATAGTAAAATATATTAATACAATTTTGTCCATTTTGGGATACCTTCTGGATGAGGTGAAATACTCAAAGTACCATTAAGTCAAAATGATCTGTGCCAACATGATAACTATTCAAATTAATGAATTAAAAAGTATTTGGGGCTAAAATTGCGGCTGGCTAAGCTCTGTATAATGCTCTTGGGCCCAAAAATTGAGGGTATTAGGGGGCATTGTTTGAGCGTATTTTGAAAAAGATGGGAGTTATGTCTCTGTGTTGATATAATTGTTGAGTGAAGCTATGAATAAATATATTAATTGATTATTTCATATCTCCATTATACCTATTAAATTTAATTACTCTTTGAATAAAAATATGACTAGTGCAGCTAGATCTTTGTAACAACCATCCATCAGGGGTAAGGGTATTCATTCATACACCCACTCAAACACCCCAAACCAGCAAATCCAGTATCTGCATCAGCATTCAGTTTCAGCAATCTTCATTCTGAAACATGCATAGAGCTTGGTACATCTATACAGCCTGTCAATACCTGTACAGGTTGGATTCACCCAATACAGTTTCAATACACCAATATGGAACTGTATGATCACTCAAATACACCACACCTCTTGTACAGGACCTGTTTTGGCCAGACTCAATTCAATCATCAATTACTCTCATGAAAATTCTTCCTCTGGATCAGGGCTGGTGATTCTCACATATACCAGCCCCCCTTTCTCCCCCCTGGGGACTTTTCCCCAGTTAATTAATTTAGTTATTTATTATTTTATAATTATTCTTATCCTTATAATTGGGTATTATAATTATTTAATTTTAAGTTAGTATTTGCCTTTTCTCTCTTTGCCTGTACAGTATGAGTTGGGTGGCCATATCCTTATTAACCCTTCTCTTTCCATTATGACAGGTTGAAACAGTGGACTTGGACTTGTTTGTGGTTGGCTCTTCTATTTCTTACTCTTACTCTTGTTGCTGCTTTTCTTATATTTATTCTTTTAGAAATTTATCTTTGGCACTCTTCAGTGTACTCCTTCTTACCATATCTTTGAGCCCTCCATAAGTGAGTCCCAGTTTACTGAGTGCCAGGCCCTCTTCACTTCGAAGAGCCCCTGTGACATTAAATTAATTAACTCATATTTGATTCTTTCTTTCATTCATTTTATTCATTTCTCTCATTCTTCAATTATGACCTTTTCATGATTTTATGATTTTTATGATTTTCTATGATTTTTCTCTCTCATCAATTTTCATCTCATTCATTTCATTCAAAATGAAAATTTATTCTTTTTCTCATTTCTAAAAATTCTGCTGACCATTTCATTTTATTTTTTATCACTCTCATTTCTTTTTTTGTCTGAATTCAGGTTTTATCAGATTATTTGAGTGGAATTATTTGGGTTAATTGATTCATCATTCAGGGATTTTTATTGATTTTGGGTTTTGAAATTTCTCAAACTTATTGATTGATTCCTCAAGACATTGATTTCACCTCAAGACTTTGATTTGACTTTGATTGATTCGATTGATTGACTTGATTTGATTCCTCAAGATAGCTGATTTATCCTCAAGATTTGATTTGATTTATTGATTTGAATTTGATTCCTCAAGAAAATTGAATTGATTTTTGAAGATATTGATTGAAATCCTCAAGACTTAATTGATTTGATTTTGATTGACTTGATTTGACTTATTGATTGACATTGATTGTTCATAAGAATTTGACTTTGTCATCTTCACTCTTCAAGATTTATTCATATTGATTCACTTCAAGATTATTGATTGATTTCTCAAGTTCATCAAGATTCTCATTGATTGTTTTGGTCAAGCCTTATTTTATTCAAAGTATCATCAAGTTTTATTTCATTTTATTCAAATGCCAGTTCAGCATAGTCCCCCAGCCAAAAATAATAGATCCCAAAGAATTCAAGCTGTTCTCACTCCTACAGCAAGGGCTCCTCTTGACCGCACACCATCCGTTCATCAACTGAGTGCAAATTTGGACAGAGGACCACCAATGGAAGGAGCAGCACCCTCAAGAAGAGGTGGAATGAAATCTAGAAGATCAAGATCTTTCTCTGGACTTTTGGGTGGCTACCCTGGCATGTCTGAAGGTGCAAGAGCAAGACAAGGGGAAGTTGAAGATGAAGAGGGGGAAGAGTCTGTGGAAGAGGAAGATTCTGGGGAAACTGAAGTGGCAGATGCCTTGGCAAATGCTCCAGAGGTGCCTCAGGGTTCTAATCTAGCCCTTTCTAGTCAACCTCTTGTCTCTCAAACTGATCCAAGTCTCCTCAAGATGATGGAGAAGATGACTCAATTCATGGGGCAACTCACTCAAGCAGTTGCTCCCAGGGACAATTCCAAAGCCCCTGCTTTCAAGACTCCATCCATGAAGGCACCTGATTCTTTTGATGGTACTCAAGCTCATAAATTGAGAGGATTTATCCAATCCTGTCAATTAATCTTCCATAATGATCCGGCAAATTTCTTCTCTGACAGAGAGAAAGTTCTTTACTCAACTTCTTTTCTCACTGGTAGAGCTGGAAAGTGGATTGAACCCTATCTCTCAAATATTTCCAATGAAGACCCTTCCTACCTCCTCAATAATTGGCCATTATTTGAATCTCAATTATTCACTCGGTTTGGTGACCCCAATGAGGTCAGGAAAGCTGAACAAGAGTTGGACAATTTGAGGATGAAGGAAAGTGGTCATGTATCCTTGTACATTGCAGATTTCAGAAGCTTAATGTCAAGAATTGGAGATTGGGGGGAAAGAGCTTATATCCATGTTTACAGAAGAGGATTGGCATCAAGATTATTGGATCAGTTGGCTTCTCACCCTGGAACTTTTGATACTCTTCAAGAACTTATGGATGTCACTTTAGAATCAGACACAAGATATCATGAGAGGCAAAAAGAAAAGGGTGGCAATCAAGAGAAGAAGCCTCCAGTCAATGGATCCAATCAATCTAGGCCTCCTCAAAACTCATCTTCAAAGAGGTCTCACCAGAAGAAGAACAAGAAGGGCAAGCAATTTCAAGCTTTAAAGGACAAGCCCCATGCTGCTCTCCTCAATAAGGACAATAAATTAATCGGTTCTGAAAAGGAGAGGAGGATTAAAGAGGGGTTGTGTACTTATTGTGGTGGAAAGCACCCAATTGAAAAATGCTTCAAGAGACCTCAGAACAAGCCTGGGTCATCATCAAGAGGCTTCCCTAGCAAGCAGGGAAAAGCCTGAGTGGGAATCATGATGTGTTCAATGGTTCTCACTTATTTCCTTCAAGAGCACAATTGTGCACTCTGAATACTAGTGTCAAGAAATCTTCAAAATTTCTTATTTTTTCCTCTGTCTCTGATATTTTTTATAGTATTCTCATTGATTCTGGTGCTACAAACTCTTTTATTGCAAAGAATTTTGTTCTCAAGTACTCATTGACTCTGTCAGAGCTCCCTGAAAAGATTCCTCTTTTCATTTTGGATTCTAATGAATCCCCTGCCTTGTTCATCACCCATTATACCAAGTGGGTAGTTGACTTGCCTTCCTTCCCAAGCTTTGAATGGGACTTCTTTATCATAGATTCACCCAAGGGAGAAGACCTGATATTGGGCTATGATTTCCTTTACCATTTTAATCCCATTATTGATTGGAAAAATGGATTGATCACCTATGATTCTAATCATAAGGATTCTGGTGGTATTATTCCTTCTGCTAGTAATGACTTAGCCACTGCTGTCAACAGTGTTGCTCTGGTCGGTGAACTTAAGACACCTTCCCTTCCTTCTTCTGTCCATATCCCTTCCATTATTCCCTCTCAGTCATTACTTCCATCAAGAGATGAAGTCTTCAAAGAGATAAAGGATGTTGGAGAAGATGTAGCCATATCTTCACTTCATCTCTTTCAAGGGGATATGGACCTTCCTCCCTTATCTTTTCATGCATCCCTGGAGGAGCAGTGGGATGAGGAGGAAGAGCCAGAAGAAATTGAAACTGTGTTGAAGGTTGTTCCTTCTGCTTATCACCAATATTTGGATGTATTCTCCAAGGTGAAAGCAGAGAAACTTCCTCCACACCGCGCCTGTGATCACCATATCGAATTGGAGGGTCTTCTACCTCCAATTGGTGTTATCTACTCATTATCAAATCAAGAGTCAGAAACACTG
This sequence comes from Austropuccinia psidii, assembly GCA_023105745.1. Classification (NCBI taxonomy): domain Eukaryota; kingdom Fungi; phylum Basidiomycota; class Pucciniomycetes; order Pucciniales; family Sphaerophragmiaceae; genus Austropuccinia; species Austropuccinia psidii. Next base: position 42,385,828 of record JALGQZ010000001.1, read on the forward strand.
CGGGCCTACATTTCAGAGAATGTAGAGAAAGGTTTCATTAGACCAAGCTCCTCTTCAACAGGAGCACCTGTCCTTTTTGTCAAGAAAAAGGATGGAGGTCTTCGTTTGTGTGTTGACTACCACAAACTCAATGCTGTCACTAGGAAGAACAGATACCCTGTTCCTCCTATGAACCAGCTTCTTACCGTATTCAACGGTTCCACTATCTTCTCCAAGATAGATTTGTGTGGTGCATATAACCTTCTGAGAATCAAAGAGGGGGATGAGCACTTAACTGCCTTTAGAACCAAATATGGCAGTTATGAGTATTTGGTCATGCCATTTGGTTTGACCAATGCTCCTGCTTCTTTCCAAGATCTAGTAAATGATATCTTTGCAGATTTTTTGGATGTGTTTGTTGTGGTTTATTTAGATGATATTATGGTCTTTTCCAGTTCTGAGGAGGAACATGTCAAACATGTGGCCTCTGTCCTCCAAAGACTGAGGGACAATAATCTGTTTGCCAAAGCCTCCAAGTGTGTATTCCATGCCTCAAGTGTGGAATACTTGGGCTATGTTGTTTCAAGTGATGGCCTCAAGATGGATTCTTCAAACGTTCAGCAAATCCTCAATTGGCCTCAGCCCAAAAACATCAAGGCTCTTCAATCCTTTCTTGGCTTTTCCAATTTTTATCGGCGCTTCATTAAAAATTACTCCAAAAAAATCACTTCTCTCACTTCCCTTCTCAAAAAAGATTCTCCTTTCATCTTCAATGAGGAAGCTCTTAGTCAGTTTCAAGCACTCAAAGAAGCTTTCACCTCTGCTCCTATCTTATCCCATTTCAATCCATCTCTACCTACTATTGTAGAGACTGATGCTTCTGATTATGCATTGGGCGCCGTACTGAGTCAGGTGAATGAATCTGGAAAGCATCCCATTGCATTTGATAGTCGCAAGCTCTTACCAGCTGAACTCAACTATGAAATTCATGACAAGGAACTCCTTGGCATAGTTTGGGCTCTCAAGCGCTGGAGGGCATTTCTTCTTTCTCTTTCCAATCCTTTTGAGGTCTTGACAGACCACTCTTCCTTGCAGTATTTCATGTCTTCCAAAGTTCTTACTCGTTGTTAGGCCCGTTGGGCTGAATTTCTCTCAGAATTTCATTTCACTATCACTTACCGCCCAGGCAGGCTGGCCACTTTACCAGATGCCTTGTCACATCGGGACGACATGTACCCAGAGAGGGGGGTGGACTTCATCAGTAAGAATCCTCATAATTTTCATCAAGTACTTAAGCAAGATGGAATTCAAGAGTCAAGATTCTTCTCAATCAAAGTGGAAATTTTCTCAGATTTAGTGGACAAGATTAAAAAAGAAGTATGGCAAGACAAAGACTATAAAGAGACACTCAAGCAACTAGCAAGAGGTGAATCAGTTCCAGATTATTCTCTTGAACCTCAAGCCAAGTTATTATTATTCAAAGATAGAGTGGTAATCCCAAGCAATGAAGAACTTCAACTCAATATTCTTCAAAAGCGTCATGACTCACCATTGGCTGGCCATCCTGGCCAGGAGAAGACCCTCAAGCTCATCAAGAGGGATTTTTATTGGGATGGCATGAATAAATTCATCAAGGACTATGTGTCCTCATGTCAGCAATGTTCAAGAAACAAGAACATTCATCACAAGAAGTTTGGATTACTCAAGCCTCTTTCAATTCCGTCTGGTCCTTGGAATTCATTATCAATGGACTTCATCACTCAATTGCCACTGTCAAACAACTTTGATTCAATTTTAGTAGTTGTGGACAGATTCTCAAAAATGGAAATCTTCATTCCAACTTATGGCACAATCACTGCTCTGGATTTAGCTCAAATCTTCATTAGTCATGTATTTTCCAAGCATGGACTTCCAGTCAGTATTGTCAGTGATAGAGGATCCTTATTTGTTTCATCATTTTGGACTCAATTGTGTCAGCAGCTCAAGATATCAAGAGATCTTTCAACTGCCTTTCACCCTGAAACAGATGGACAGACAGAGAGGGTAAATCAGATACTAGAACAGTACCTTTGGATGTATGTCAGCTATCATCAAGATGACTGGTACACCTGGCTCCCTCTGGCTGAATTTGCCTATAATAATGCAGAACATTCATCAACCAAGCAATCACCTTTTTTCACCATTTATGGAAGAAATCCCAGCTTTGACTCAATCCATATTTCTCAAGACTCACCTGCTGGAAAGTTATCAACAAAACTCCAATCAGTACAGCAAGTTGTCAAAGAAGAATTAGAGTCAGCAATAAGGAGATTCAAGAAGTATGCAGATAGAAATACAGCAATTCCACCTGATTTCCAACCTGGGGACAAAGTATGGCTAGCTTCCAAGAACATCAAGACAACAAGACCCACCAAGAAATTATCAGAAAGATGGTTGGGACCTTTTGAAGTTCTGAAGAAGATTGGCAGTCATGCATATCACCTCAAGTTGCCTCAGCAATGGAAGACAGTTCACCCTGTATTCCATGTGTCCTTATTAGAACCAGTCAAGCATTCAACTATACCAGATCGTCATCAATTGCCGCCACCACCAGTTTTAGTGGAGCAGCAAGAAGAATGGGAAGTGGCTCAGGTTCTGGACTCAAAACTCAAAAGAGGTAAATTATGGTATCTTGTAGAGTGGAAAGGATTCAGTGAAGACCCAGAAAGAACCACTTGGGAGCCAGCTTCAAACCTTACCAACTCACCAGATCTTGTCAAGGACTTCCACTCATTGTATCCAGACAAGCCTGGTCCAAATACCTCAAGAGTTTGATTTATGGTGCTTGATGGGGAGAAGAAGTTATGAAAGTAAGTTCCTCTCCTGGCATGCACCTTTAAGGGGGTATTCTACCCATATGTTGTTGTAAGAATCACCTTGGCCACTTTGTGAGCACTTGTCAATTCTTTGGACAGGTTCAGGAAGCATACAACACCAATACCCCCCAATTTGGACCTTATCAAGATATGGCCAAATATTCCTTTCTTTGTTTTCTTTTCTTTCTTTTCATTTATCCTTTCAATTTATGCCAATCATAATAATTCAAGACATTCATTACTTCAAGTCATTTACGGCAATTTTTTTCAGAAGTCATTTATGGCAATTCATCTCAGAAGTCATTTATGGCAATCTTTTCAATTTTATGGTGCTTGGTGGGGAGTGGAAGTTATGAAAGTAAGTTCCATCTCCTGGTATGCATCCCTGAGGGTTCTACTTCTTGTAAAACATTACCTTGGCCACTCTGTGAGCATCAAATGCTTGGTTTTCATTTTCAGACACTTTTTGGCCAGAATCAAGCAACTCACTACAAGAAGGACCAACCATCAGGAGTTTTCTTTATTTCTTCTTTACTCTCATTTTCTCTTATTCTTTATTTTTCTTTCTTTATTTACTTGTATAATTTTCTTTCTTTTATTTCTTAAAGCAGCAGCATCCCCTCCCAAATCATGTATTGGGAGGTTCCATTTTTTTTTTTTTTTTTCATTTTTTAGTATTTATAAGAGTGGGGATAGAAGGCAAACCAAACACAAACAAGGAAAAGGAAACTAGTTATCTCTACCCAAATCATCAAAATTTCTCTGGAAATCATTTATCAACTCATCTTCATACCAGGCAAATTTTGCAGCCATCTCTTCAAAAGCAGTACCTGGGATAGTCCTGTCATTGGCATACATAATCACCTTTCTGCTATTCCTATCAACCCTCCTGAACAATCTGGCCACAGCATCTTAACTTTCACTAGCCGCGTTGGGATCTTCTCTGGTAACCCGGATAGGCCAACGTTCCCTTCTTTGAAAAACTTGAGCGGCAGGAAACGGCAGAGGGGACAATCCATCTCTTCTTCTGCTGGAACTGGCCACAGGTTGGAGTTGACGGGAGGTGTTTATGGGTGAGTCCCTGGGCTGTTGAACTGGGGATGGTCTTACTGCTGGATTCAAGGCAGGCCTGGTGGTGTGGGAAGTAGTTGGTGAAGGAGGAGGAAGGGTTGTAGGAATGGAGGCAAGCACTGGTTGGAAGGTTCTTGGAGTACTGGGAATGACTTGACTTTGGAATCTGGTGTTGGCAAGAGGTTGAGAAGAGGAATTGCTGGATGGATGGCCAATGGAATGAGGAATAACTTGAACTTCTTCACCATCCAACTCATCACTTCCTTCAGCATCTGGATCTGATGGGGAATCAACAATTCTTCTTAGCTTCTTCACTACTTTCACCACTCCATCAGCATTGGTCCTTGAAATTGGAATTTCTGAGCTGTAGTGGATGGGCCTACCACCAATTGGAATGGACCCTCCAACATTAGTCCATCTGGCCACATCCCTCTGCCCGGAACCAGTCACTACATCAAGATATCAGCACCAATTCAATCAAAATATTCAAATCACTCACATTGAGAAAATCCAGAAGTGGCATCAGGGGTAGGCTCCTCAAGAAGGGGGAATTCCTGCCCATAAGGCCCATCTTTCCTGCTCCATAAGTGTCTCCTGACCTGGGACAAAGTCAATCCGGTACGGCGGCATGGCTTCTTCCCAACAAAACAAAAATGGCATTTTGATTATCGAGGATTGTAATGTTGAAAGCAATCCTTTCCCTTGGCCAAACACTCAGTAAAGGCAGGATCAAGAACTTCAACTGCTCTGAACCCATCATATGTTTGGGAAGGATCAAAATGGCCAGAAGACGCCATGGAAAGGGAGGACAATCGACTGAAGAGGCCAGAACCATGAAGAACGGACGGTGGCGGTGCAGAAGGAGAAGATTCAGTGAGTTCAGTCAGTTTGGAACTCATAACTGAAGAATATGAAAGCAGAAGATTCAAGACGTCAGAATCAATCCACTCCATATCAAGATAAAAGAATTTGACCTCAAGGAAATGGGGCCATAACTCAATTATGCCCCCCCTCAAAGCCTCTATAGTGAAGGTTCATACCCCTTTGAGGCTGAACTCATCACCCAGGGCCTCCCCTGCAACTTTGGGGAGGCCAGGATGTTGATGGTCCTGGACCCCATTAATGGGTCCAGGCCATGTATGGTGAACTTTTATGCTTGGGCCATTTCTGGGCCCCTTGGTCACCCTGGGTCCCCAGCAAATTTGAGCCCAGGGGGCCTCCATTAACCCCCACGGACCGCGGACCGCAGCATACGGCCCGCGGACCGTAGGACCCCAAAAGCATGAAAAGGCCAATTATGGCCAAAAATCACATAAATGGCCAAATTCACCAAAACACCCAAAAAGGCCAATTATGGCCAAAAATCACATAAATGGCCAAATTCACCAAAACACCCATAAAAGGCCAAAAGGCCATAAAAGATCAAGATATATCAAGAATCATTAGGGTAAAGGCCACAGCCCAAAACATTTTGGAGGGCTGTTGAGGCCATTTCCAGGGGTAATGGGGACAAGACCCCTTGGAGGAAATATTTTCAATTTTGCAATGGATTAAGCCTTGCCCAATGAGTACACTTCATATACTCATTGGGCATCATTTTTTGAGCACAAGAGCTCAGTGGTCCTTATTCAGGGATATATCCCAAGGCCACATCTCAAGGGCATGGTTGATTGAATCAGAAGAAAAGAAATGCATACTTCAAAGTGGAATACTTACTCAAACTTGGGAAAAGGGGGGAATCAATTGAATTTGACAGAGAAGAAGTAATGAAGGATTTTCAGGATAATGGTCAAGAGGGAAAGAAAATTAAATTTTTTTTTTTTTTGAAAAAATGTGGGGATATTGAGATGCCACTCAACAGTGGCAGGGTATTATGGTGTTCAGGAGCCCACCAGTTTCAAGAGGGGGATACTGTAACAACCATCCATCAGGGGTAAGGGTATTCATTCATACACCCACTCAAACACCCCAAACCAGCAAATCCAGTATCTGCATCAGCATTCAGTTTCAGCAATCTTCATTCTGAAACATGCATACAGCTTGGTACATCAATACAGCCTGTCAATACCTGTACAGGTTGGATTCACCCAATACAGTTTCAAGACACCAATATGGAACTGTATGATCACTCAAATACACCACAACTCTTGTACAGGACCTGTATTGGCCAGGCTCAATTCAATCATCAATTACTCTCATGAAAATTCTTCCTCTGGATCAGGGCTGGTGATTCTCACATATACCAGCCCCTCTTTCTCCCCCCTGGGGACTTTTCCCCAGTTAATTAATTTAGTTATTTATTATTTTATAATTATTCTTATCCTTATAATTGGGTATTATAATTATTTAATTTTAAGTTAGTCTTTGCCTTTTCTCTCTTTGCCTGTACAGTATGAGTTGGGTGGCCATATCCTTATTAACCCTTCTCTTTCCATTCTGACAGGTTGAAACAGTGGACTTGGACTTGTTTGTGGTTGGCTCTTCCATTTCTTACTCTTACTCTTGTTGCTGCTTTTCTTATATTTATTCTTTTAGCAATTTATCTTTGACACTCTTCAGTGTACTCCTTCTTACCATATCTTTGAGCCCTCCATAAGTGAGTCCCAGTTTACTGAGTGCCAGGCCCTCTTCACTTCGAAGAGCCCCTGTGACAATCTTGTGAATTCATACCTCAAGCTATTTTAAATATTTTGAAAATATTAACTTTGAGGATATAGCTAGAATTAGAAAGATTATATCGAAGTTTCTGGTAGATAAGACATGTTGGTGAAAGTAATGAAATGTTCCACCAGATTTTGTGGTACACATAATTGATGATAAGAGAAATTTATTATATGATGAAGTATTATTGGACTTGATTCAGTAAATAGTGTCACTAAGGAAATAATGGAACAAAGGTACTAGTATCCACTCTCAGATCGTAAATTTGGAACTATTCCTTATTCCTATTTTTTTTTCAAGTTAGCTTAATGTTAGCTTTTATATGACACTTAAAGAATTTAAATAAACAGACTTCTACATTCTATAAGATTAAGTAGATTTGAAAAGATCAAGAGGCTCAAGCGCTGGTATTGGGTTACTAAATTCAGACACAAGCAGAATTATATTGCATCAATTATAGTTCAAAATATTAATAACTCTTGAATGAAGATCAATGATCTATAAAACAGGTAAAATATATTTAAATATCCAATTAAAAAACAGAAATAGGAGAAAATTAATATTAAAAAAACGGAAATATATGTTTTGATTTTGATTGGAGATAATGAAGGAAAAAATTCAAAGAATGTATGACTTTGGGGTTCTGATAGGGGCTGAACTTAATAAAGAGAAATAAAATCTATTATTTACTACCTTTTTTGGACCATCTGCAATACCATTGAAGGAAGAAAATTACAGATTTTCAACATTTAAAGGGGAAATTTATCAACCATAATACTTAAAGAAACTCTTAAAATTACAAAACACAAATTAAAAATAAATAATCTTAGGTAAAGGAAGACTTTGGCACTCAATAAATAGATAAAACGGACTATTATAATTCAATGAATAACACAGTACCTAAATAGTGAAAAATTACAGGAAAAAAATCTTGTTATCAGCTTTACAACACTCAATAGTGTAGCTTAGTATGAATGGAAGAAATTTGACCAGAAATATACCCTGAATATATCAGAACATCAAATTCCTCAGAATTAAAGTCATCAAAATTTAATTTTGGTAATAAAATAGCCTAAATCTGTATCAATAAGAAGGTCTTTAGTAACAAATGAAAATTAATTGAAACCTTACTTAATATCATGTATGGAAAGCTCATTACAGGGTTGAAATAAGTCTAAAGCTGCACAGCATATTTAGCTTAAGTTACATTCTTTTACATGTAAATGGTGAGAAGACTGTAACAAATTAATTAATATTTCAAATAATACCAAAAGAAATTTCAAGATGATAAATGAATCATATAAAATTGTGGGGTTGAAAAATGATATAGTAAAGTAATTAATTCAAATTATTCCCTCAAAAACACCACATATTACCCAATAGTTCAAGAAATGATAAAATTCACCAAAAAAATGGTGCTATATCTATATAAAATAACACTATTGAAAACATATAAGTAGAAACATTTCCTCAAGTCTGCAAATAACAAGATGAAATCCTAGTTGAAAAAAAACAAATCCTAAAGATATGGTGAAATTTAACAAAACCAATGGTGAAATAGCTCCAGACAATATCATCATTAAAGTATCATATATCAGAAGAAATAGATCAAATATTTGAAAAAAAGAAACTTTCAGAATGATCAAATAGAAAGTAAGTATGGTGCAACAATCAGGTCAAATTATAGCATTTGAGAAACACTCAAAAGATAAAATCTTTCAAGGTAGGATTTTTTCCAAATCCCTTTTTTGGAGGATTATATATGGAGGGATAAGATGCCTTAAATAAGGAGGGACTCCCTAACTCAATTTACCATAATAATAGCTCTTTTTGTCTAAGATTTAGAATATTTATTTACCAGTATTCATCATTGATGCATCAACTTCCTAGTAGAATAATATGAAATTCTGTTTTTAAGAGGATCAGTGGAAATATTTCAGTATTGTATATCAAAGCTAGTACAAAGAATTGATAATTTAAAGGAGTCTATAATATTAAGGAAAGAGTGCTGTATTGCATAAACAGTACAATAATAATAATAGTAGTAATTGAAGATTTGTCCTCTTACAATATTCCAGCAAAACTGATAAATATAAAATAGCTATATCCTCATATTATTCCCCACAACAATTTTATATTGACATAAATCAAAGCTTTGAGATTTATGATCTCCAACAATATTTGGATCTACTGAAATTTAGCTTATTATATATGAATTTCTATTATATGATAATATCTTACCCTTATATATCTATATAAAAAAATAAAATTATAATGATTATTTTTGGATATCTATAGAATAACCTTATATTATTGAGCTCTAAAACTTTTCTTTTAGGTATTCGGAGAACTTAATCAAATAAATTGTGATAAAATATAATTTAAAACTCAGGCTATAAGGATCTTTAAGTAATTGGATTAAATTCCTTCATATTATCATATTACATCAATAGGTAATATCATATTTCAGTATTACCTCAAAGCTATTAGAGGTCGTTACTGAAAACCCAGATATTTTCTTTTGAAACATTTATGATCTGCTTATATAGTTATTCAGTAGATATGATAGAGAAACATGAAGATTATTTTCAATTTTCAAGCAAAAAATCATAAAATATGATATTTGAAACCTTTGGAGAGATTTTTTAGTAGATTCAGAGGAAAAGCTAATTCATCTGACCAAACTTGGCTAAAGGATTAAAACATAAATGATTAAATTTTTAATACTAAATTATCAAATTCAGGATATTGTATAGTAAAACAACTTATTTCAGAGTCCAGTTGAATAAACCAAGTAACCAATGAATCAATCAATCTGATAATGGCTATTTTAGGCTGATATGGTACTGGGATGGAAACAGAAATATAGGTATGATGGAATGTAAGACATAATTGGTGATATATTGAGAAAGCTGAGAGTTATAAAGCCTACAGAAGCTTTCCTTCTGGGAATGTTGCTTAAAGATAGATTGAACCAACTCACAAGCAAAAAGAAGGAATCTTTGAGAAAACATGTATTCCCTACTTGTGATTGTTGATATCCAGATACTTGTCTTTAGAAGGTGTTAAATTAGGATTCCCACTTTCCCATGCAATTCTCAGACTTTGGAGAAGCCACCTTACCCAATGAAAGAATACCTTAGTCACAAAGATTGATTTTGACCTGCCTAGGTGAGGAAAAAGAAGATTGTTATGGATGTCTATTGGGCTTTAGTGATTGAAGGGTTGAAAATTGTTTTATAATGGAAAAGGAACTTAATCACATATTTGAATTACTTGAAAATCACAAAATGAAAGTTCAAATAATTCTTCTACCTTGCCATAAAGTGAATATTAGGATGAACAGCAGATATTATTATAAGTAGAAGGAACTATCTCAAGCTTATTTCTGATTATGAAAGAATATTGATTGATTTTTTTTGAGTGTCACAACCACGTATTTTGACCCTCCTCCTTGATGGCGGCGGCAATCCAACCTGGAGCCAAGTTGGGGCCAATTGGCCATGTCATATCAATTATGGCCAATTGACCCCTTTTGGGTGTTCCATGGCTCTTATGCCATAACCCATTCCATTGGCCACTTATGGCCTCAGGCCATATCCTGCGTCATTGGCCCTCTTGGCCAATTTCCACCTCACCAACCCCCAGGCCTCCATCACTGTTTTTGGGCCTGGGGGGTCCCTTTGTCTTCCAGGGGCTTCCAGGCCCCATGGCCACCCCTTTCATTATGAGGGTTTTGGCCTAAATGGCCTTTTTGGGTCATTTAGGCCCCCCACGGCTTCTACGGTCCGCGGTCCGTAGGCGGATTAGGCCCCTTTTGGCCTAATCCAATGAGGCCAAAAGGGGCCAAAGGGGGAAGCCACCTAGCCCCCAAGGCCAGGTGGGTCCCAAACCACAATTGGGCCCACCTGAGCCATTTTTGGCCACCAATCCCTTGGACCCAATTTGGACCAAAAACACCTTGGATCCATTTTTTGGCCACAAATCCCGTAGGACCCATTTTTGGCCCTGGACCACCATGGACCAACTTCACCGTCATGGCCTCTGGTAACCACCAGAGGCCACCAAATCATCTCAACAAGCATTCCCCTCAACTTAAGGGGAATTCTTTCCTTACCTTCATGCACTCCGTACTCAAGATTACAGGTGTGGTGCATATATGGTATTATATACCATTATGCACCATTTTTACTCAGCAATCCAATGGTGACGTTTTCAGGACCCAATTCCACCTTTCCATTTCAAGGTCCATAATTCCAACGCCCATTTCGAGGGAGGACTTTTCAGCTTATCAGTCTGGCAATCCATGGCGGTAATTCAGAAGATCATTCAAGGATCCCAACCACCTGTATCTGCAGGAGTTGGGTTGGTACAATTCATTCAGGATTATTCTAAGGTCAATTCTCAAGAGGTATTACAAAATTCAATCAGTTGTCAAGACATCAAGTATTCAATACTCTTTGGACAACCCAATTCATCCGTACAGGCCTTATTCAATCAACCTGTATGGCCTTGGCCCAATTGGGCCACTTCTTATTCCACTGTGGGAATTCCATCACACAGTTCAAATTTCGAGATGGCCAGAACTGTATTTCCCGATTCGGACAATACAGTCATTGATCCACCTTCCAGGATCAACTTTTCAGCTTTTCACATATACTGGCCACCTTTCATCACCTGGGGACTTTTTCCCCAGTTAATTAATATAGTGGATTTATTTTTATCCTTATTTTCTTTTACCTTATTAAAGTTAATACTGATAATCTTAAGTCAGTCATTCAGCACCCTTTTCTTTTATTTCCTCGCCTGTCCAGTGGATATTGGTGGTCATATCCTTATACTAATTCCATTTCCTTTTCTGGCAGGTTGAAACAGTGAATTGAGGATTCACTTGGTTGGCTTCTTGGCTGTTGGCTTCTTTATTATCTTTGGCCATTGGCTTCATCTTTTCTTATCTCACCTTTTGGCATACTTGTTTCCCCTTTATTATTTCTTAAAGAAATTCAGTCTTATTATTCTTTTATCTCTGGAGCCCTCCAAGTGAGTTCTTGATTCCTGAGTGCCAGGCCCTCTTCTTCCAAGAGCCCCTGTGACATTGAGTTAAAATCAGGAGTTGAATGAAAGGGAAGTTTTGAAGGGTTTCATAATGAGATCACTGTAAAGAAGTAAATATAATTGACTAAACATGCAAGAATTTGAGATATGACCACATATCCAAAAAGGTCATAAAGAAACTTTACAAAACTTATTTTAACAACAAGAATTGAAATTATAATGTTAAAATAAATAAAACTGCCATAAAAAAGAATTAATTCTTGATTATATCAGAAACCAAAGAGTAAATATGGGAAATAAATACCACCATTGGATTACCAATAAGAAACAACACATATATCATTTTTATGTCATATCTGTAAAGTCAATACTCACTGAGATAACCTGAATACATGCACTTTTATGATCAGCGCATATATCCATGGATGTTAGCTCATATCCTTGAAAGTATGCATAATAAGGAGTTGATAAAAAGGTAAAGTTCCCACCAAATCAGCTGAATAATACAGATATAAACTTTATTTGACAAGCTATAAATAAGATTAAAACTTACAAGGGTCTATTGAGCAAAATAGCAATAGCTGTTGACCACTTCAAATTGAAAGTGGTCCAAACTTAGGAGAGAGTAGATATTCAGCTTCTAATAGCCTTTAAATTAATAAGGATGTAAGCTTCATCATGATATTCAAGTTACAGCCCCAAAAGATCATGGTTTAAAGTTTAAAATAGTAGGTTTCAACTGAAAAGATGAGTTATAACAAAAATTATCAAAAATAGAGTTTTTATGATGTAATGAAATGATCTTGGAAGGTTAATTGTGAGCCTTAGAGGTAATTTCATATACCCAAAAGACCACAAATACAAAAATAACATATTAATATAAATAAAATAAATTTATTTATATTATTAAAATAAAAATCAAAATATAAATATAAAATTAATTAAAATTCAAGAATAACAATACATTAAAATTTGTAAGTATAAAATTACATTTATACTTGAAAAAATTAAGTAAAAATGAAATTTTAACAAAATTGTGAAAAAATAAATAAATTTGGAAAAAAGTTAAATAAAAATTATTATAAATTTTTATCCAATAAATAAACATAGAAAATTATTTCACCATTGGATTCCTCATAAAAAATAAGGTGGGGTCACCTCTGAGTGAAATTCTTGTAACTCAACTCTAAATAAGCTTAAATTAAGTTTTTAGTATTTTCAATACAAAAGTTGAAAATCCTCAAAACCTTAATTTAATTGACACCACATGTGGTGTTAACCATCAATTTTTGTGTTAAAATTGAGGTGTTGTGTTTAGTTTAGAAGTTATGAGGAATTGAAGTATTTTCAATTGAATTCAATTGAAATGTCAAAATGTGCACGTGTATTACATAAGTGAACTTTGATTTACATATGAGGTGTCAATTATTACTGTATTGTACTGTACAATTGAATTGAATTACATATGTAAATTATAAGTATAATACATGATGAGGAATTAAAGGAAAAATAAATTGGAAAGATTAAATTTGGGGGGGAAAAGGAACTCCAGCTCTAAGGGGGAGCTAGACCCCCAAAATCCTTGCTGACAGGCGTGGGATGTCAAAATTCATGCAAAAGTTCATCACTTTTGGCCTGGAATTGAGTTACAGGGTCTGTGGACTCAATTGATGATGAGGTTTTGATACCAACTGGGGTAGTTCTAGCTGTTGCCAAGAGGGTAAAACTACCCTTAAGATAAAACCATCATAGTAAGAACAGTTTTAACTGGTTTCTACGTCTCTGACACACATTCTGACGTGTTTTGGAGGCTCTAGGCCTGGTATTGCTATAGTAATAGCTGATTTAAAGGGTCTAAAATGGCTAAAAATGGCTTAAACCAGCCCTTTTTGATCTAAACCAGGGTTCAATGATGCCATAATTGGCTTTTCTGTTGTCAGACTGTTTTTCACGACTGAAAAGATTAAATTTTACTTTTGGAGTAAGAAAATTGATGGCTATAAAAGAATGTCTTCTTTACCCCACTTTTCTCTTCATGTTAGAATCTTTTCCTTTTAGAATTAGTTTAAACATTGTTAAACCAATCAATAAGAGATTCCAACCACCTTTATTAAATCATTTTTAACCTTTTAACCACGTGAAAAAATCGTTATAATCATTGTTTGTAACTTTTATAATCATTTTTACCCCTGAACCACCCCAAAAGTGAATTAAAGCATCTTTCATCACTGTAAACTTTGTCACTTTGTTTCCAAATTCACTCTGGTCACTTTTGGGTGTGTTTTCTCTTTAATATTCTTTTTAAATACTTTTTTCTTTAATTAATTGCTTGCAGTTCTTTGCTCAATTAATTCCAATTGAAATTGCTCTTGAAGAAATTTCTTTTGTAGCCTTAAAATATCTCTTGTAGAGTATTTTTTGGATAAATTTTTATTGTTGGTAAAACAATAAATCTTTATAATATTATTGTTTTATACTAATAAATTTATAAACAATAAAATTGGTGTGTTTTCTTATAAAAATAATATCCTTTACTATTTTTAATTGAATTTTTACCTTATACAAATTTTGAGGACAGGAAAAGTACTTGATTTTTAATCAAAGTTTCATATCCACACCTTACATTAGTAATATTACTTAAAGCTATCAGAATTAACTCTATGAATGGCTTTAGCGTGAATGACTCAAAATATATTAATGATCAAAGTTAAAGCTCAAAAATGATCTTTTATGATCACTAACTGTAACCTTAATTTAAGTTTAACAGTTGAATAAGTTATAAAACTTGTGGCTAATATTATATTATGATTTGAAATAATAAAATCCACAAATATTAAACCTTTTCCAAGCCTATGAGGTCAGAAAACGTAGAGTCACAGTAATGAATCTAAATAATGGTGTAATAATGTGAGAAGAAGGTTTAATTATGATGTAATCCTTACAAAAACTTGGGATATTAATCAATTACAGTGGATAAAATCAGTAAGAATCTACTATAAGCCTTCTGGTATCTACAAGTGAGCAATTTAGTATAAATAAAGCTATTTTTCCTCTATTTCCCCCTCAGAGGAATCAAAAACACTAAAAATTTAAATTAAAAGGGTAATTTATTCATTATTTATATATAGCATTATTAGTTATTAAAAGCCAAAGATAAGCCTTCTAGTAATCACCAAATTGGATGTGATTAATCCTGTATTTTGAATTTTTTGTTAAATTCTCTCAAAAAATTCCTGAAACCATATAAAAATAGTTAAATTTGTAATTCTCTCTATTTTTATTGTGAATAAAAGTTAAAAAAGATGTATTTACATTATTAGGAATAAATTTATTTAAAATTATTATAATAAGTGTTAAAAGTAGGATATTTTTTCTTTTTTATTATCCTTAATAATTCCTTTTATTAATATAAATAGTTTTTACATTGATATATAACTTTAATATTAGTAATATTATTGTTATAAATTGTTTTTCATTATTAAACAAATTTTTCTACCCATTTATTATTTTTTGGTAACAATAATAAATTTCCATAAATATATTAATTATCAAATATTAATATATTTAGTTTTATAACATAATTTATATTATCTTAATTACTTAAATAAGATAAATATTTTTACCCCATAACTGCAATAATAATTTATTATTATTATTATTTTTAATCTTATTATTCATTGAAACCTGGAAATTAAGAGTAAAATAAGTAAAATATTAGTAATATTTACTTATTGTTTCATAGTCAAACCTTACATTTGGGGGCCTGGATGTGAGATTTACTTAAAATGACTTTAAATAAAAAAAGATTAAAATTGGGGTTATCCAATAATAAATTATATTTATAATTAGAAAACTATATAGTAATTTTCTAATTATTTATTCAAAAGCTATTGTACTGTCTTACACATGTTTTTTCACATACTTAGACTTGCAAGAACTTTATTTTAGTTAATCGAGTGATTGAAAAATATATTTCTAAATTAAAAATAAATTTGTATCATAATTTAATTTCAAAGAATCATATTCAATTTTATTTGATTCTCTAAAAATAAAAATATATGAATAAAAAATAAATTAAAAAAATAATTATATTCTTTTAATTCATTTATTCTACTCATTTCTCTTATTGAAAGAGATAAAAGCAATTTTTACATGGAAAGTTCCATATCTTGCAAAAATAACACTTTTACAAAAAGACTTATATTAATTTGTCTCTATTTTAGTGCTTAAACACAGCCCAACATAGGAAAATTAAGCCACTGTTCAAAGACTGGTGGAAGAAGCTTGTGAAAGCTCCCCAACAACAACATTAAATAAGCAAAGAAAAACTAAGAAATTAGTTTTTCCAGGACCCACTACTAAGGAGTCTGAAGGTGAGTACCTCTCAAATTTCCATAAAAAGACTCTTTATTCTAATATCTTTTTATGTTTCATTCTTTAAATATTACCACTAGAAGAGGTTCCCAATACTCCATCCAATCAGATGGGTAAATGATCCTAAAAAAGGGAAAAGAAAGAGAAAAATACCCAGTGGAACAGAATCCACACAGGGAAGTGCCATATCTCGAAGGCAAGTACCTGAAATTCCTAATATCTCCGAGAACAAATTGGAATCAAGTATGAGTCACTCCAAAGGGAACCAAGCACATTCATAGGGCCAAATAGACATATATATGAGCCAGTAAACTCAGTATCACATAGTGTAAAAGGACAAAAATTGGGAAATTTTGCCACAAATAAACCAAGGAGCAATTTACTCCTGGAATATTCTCAAAATAATCCTCAAAGAGGAGGGAATAGTGAAATAATCCAATGGATAGAATCCACTATCATCCAAACCTCAAATCAAAAGAATAAAGGACTGGCACAGCAAAAAGTGGGAGGCAAGCAAGAAAGAATCACCAGTAGCTTCTCTCAGAAAGCCACAAGTGAAGAAACCTCCCCAAGAAGGGAAGAAGAATAAAAAAGAACTTGAGGACACCATATTCCACAAGCTAAAGTGTGAGCCTTAGAGGTATTTCTATATACCCAAAAGACCACAAAGAATAGGAATTATATAATTATAAATAAAATAAATTTATTTAGATTATAAACAACAAAATTAAAATATGAATATAAAATTCATATAAAAAATTAAAATTTCAATTATAATTTAAAATATAAATTACTTGGAAATTTAAAATTGTGAAAACCCATTTTTACTTGTAAAAATTGAGTAAAAATGAAATTTCATCAAAAATATTAAAATTATAAATTTTTTGGAAAAAGGTTAAATAAAATTCATTATAGATTTTTATCTAATAGATAAAAAAATGAAATTCATTTTACCATTGGATTCCTCATAAAAAATAAGGTGGGGTCACCTCTGGGTGAGATTTCTGTAACTCAACTCTAAATAAGCTTGAATTGAGTTTTTAGTATTTTGTGTACAAAAATTGAAAATACTCAAAACCTTAATTTAATTCACACCACATGTGGTGTTAACAATCAATTTTTATGTTAAAATTGAGGTTTGGTGTGTAGCTTAAAAGTTATGAGGAATTGAAGTATTTTCAATTGAAATGTACAAATGTGCATGTGTATTACATAAGTGAACTTTGATTTACATATGAGGTATCAATTATTACAGCTGTGTACTGTAAAAACTAAATTTAATCACATGTGTAAATTACAAGTATAGTACATGATGAGGAATTAAAGAGAAAATAAATTGGAAAGATTAATTCTGGAGGGGGAAAAGGAATCTTTGCTTCAAGGGAGCCAGACTCCCAAATTCCTTTCTGACTGGCATGATATGTTGAAATTGATGCAAAAGCTCATTACTTTTGGCCTGGAATTGAGTCACAGGGTCTGTGACTCAATTGATGATGATGTTTTGATACTAACCAGGTCAGGTTTAACTGTTGCCAAGAGGGTAAAACTACCCTTAAGTTAGATTAATCTTAGTAAAACCAGTTTGAACTGGTTTCTGAGTCCCTTATACACATTCTGACATGTTTTGAAGGCCTCAAACCAGGTATTACTATAGTAATGGCTGATTTAAGGATCCAAAATGGCTGAAACCAGCCCTTTTTTGGTCTGAACCAGGGTTCAATGATGCCATAATTTGCTTTTCTGTTGTCAGAGTGATTTTCAGAACTGACAGGAGTAAAATTTCTGTTTTTACTGAGAAAATTCGTGGCTATAAAAGAATGCCTTCTTTGCCCCACTTTTCTCTTCATGTTAAAATCTTTTCCTTTTATAATTAGCTTCAACACTGTTAAACCAATCAATGAAAGATTCGAAAAACCTTTCTTAAGTAATTTTAAGGCTTTCAAGCACATGAAAAAAACATTATAATCATAGTTTGTAACTATTATAAGCATTTTTACCCTTGAACCACCCCATAAGTGAATTAAAGCCTCTTTCATAACTATTAGCTTTGTCATTTTGTTTCCAAATTCACTCTGGTCACTTTTAGGAGTGTTTTCTTGTGAAATATTTTTTTTAAATAATTTGTTCTTATATCAATTGCTTGTAGTCCCTTTTCCAATTAAAATTTGAATTGAAATTTCTCTTGAAGAAATTTCTTTTGTAGCCTTAAATATCTCTTGTAGAGTATTTTTGGATAAATCTTTATTTTTGGTAAAACAATAAATATTTATAATATTATTTTTCATAATTATGAAGTTAAAAACAATAAATTTGGTGTGTTTTCTCACCAAAATTATAATTCTTACTATTTTTAATCATATTGTACCTTATACAAATTTTGAGGACAGGAAAAGTACTTGATTTTTAATCAAATTTTAATATCCACACCTGACATTTGGGGGCCCAGCCATAATATCTTACCTGCAACATAATTTTTTCACTTTTTTGAATCTTTTTCTTATATCGAAAAAATTTAAAAAATCCATAATAAATACATAAAAAAACCTTTTTAATATTATAAGTGAGGCTTTATTTTTTTCATTTCTCTTTTTGTAAAAACTTTTTTTTAGTAAATTAATTGCTTTTTTCATTAATTTTAGCATCTGAAAAGGTGGTAAGACAAGAAAACATTGAAACTGCATCAACAGTAACTAGAATTATCCCTGCAAGTACTGTAAACTCTGAGCATAATAGTACTGTTATTGTAACTCAGAATAATCAACCAAAACCAGTTCCTCAGAATTAATCAATTTGGGCATTAGTAATACTCTCCAAAAAGCTAAGAATTTGGCCAATAGTAAGTTTTTTTGACCTAAAATTACCATTTTAAGATTTTTTAATCATAATTATGTCTTCAACCAGATCAGCCGCCAGCTATAACCCCTCAAGCAGCTCCCAAAAAGGTTATAGATGTGATTATGGGAGAAGCCAATCAGCTGCAGAAGGACAAGAGTCAGTAAGTGATGCCATTCTGAAGCTGATAATACTGTTTTACCTTCAAACAGAGCTGACACCACCACAAGAAGCCTCAGTGGACATATAAAAAGACAGCCAGAAGGATTACAGCAATGAATTTCAGCACAAAGAGTACCAGATCCTTGCAGATCTGTGGAAAAACTGCATGAATTCTTACCTGAATGTGAGAAAATTTCTGGGCCACCCCAACACTTGCAAGTTCCTCAATGGATGGCATCCATTGATGGAAAAGAAAAACATGATACTTTTAACAGCAGAATTGAGGAAAAAAACCCTCCACCACCCAAGAAAGTTTGAAAAACAGCCCCAGTAGCCAGAAGCAGCAATTAAAATGTGAAAAAAGCAGCCACAAGCTCAGAACAAGGGAAAAGGAAAGGAACCAGCCACAAAACCTTACAACCAGGGATAAAGAATCCCAAAGATTCAGAAGGATGCCATGGAAAATGTATTTCAGATGGCCAGAACAATGATGGAATTACAGAAAAAGGAGGAAGCCAGATTAAAATATTAGAAATTATTTTTGATATTCTGGATGGCATTCCAAACCTGTACATAGCTATAAATGACATAAAAAGTCATATTTCCAATAAAAATTCTTCAATTTGTAACAATCTTAAGAAAAATAATCTAAGTTTGAGCCTGATAAATGAAACACTTATGCATTTTGAAAAAGTGTTAAGAAAAATTAAAACTTTTAATAGAGACCATTCATTTGTAAATAAGATAAATGAACAACCTGCCATTATTAAAGAATTAACAGACAAATATTCTAAATTCAATATTGATGACATAATTGAAACAAGAATAAAGCAAGCCATAAGTGTTATCAAAGAAGATAATAAGAAAGTCCTTGATGACATTTCAAATTCATTTACTGAAGTAAAGACATATAAAATTTCCTTGAAAAAGTGTTTTGACACCTCACAACAAGTATCAAAATTAACAATGAAGTTAAATAAATTAATTTCTGATAATACTAGAAAGACAGAAATATGGCAAGAATTAACACATAAAGAAAACATGTATAAAATTGAAGTAATAAATTTAATACAAGGCTTCCAACATGAGCTCAGAAATACCCAAAGGTGTAGCAACAGTAAAATGATTGATATTGAACAATTACTGCACACCTTACCAAGAATTGCTACACCTCTGAATCAAAATGAGGGTACAGGAACTTCCAACCCAAAAGTATTTGATGTAGAAAATTCACAATTAAAGAATTAATTTTCCACTTCTTTCCATAACTTGGAACCATCAATGGGCCAAGCACTCTTGAAAGAAGTACCAAAACTTAATGAATGCCTCACTTCAGTGGTGAAGGGAAATATGACCATAGGGAATTCACCAGGGGTATTGACATGATCAAAAGGGATTTTTAATTAACAGACAGATTGGTAACAACTAGATTTAACACCTTGTTTACCAGATCAGCCCACGGATGGTATATGAAATTAAGACAAGCACATGGACACCAAAGTTGGACTTGGTGGAAAACCCAAATTACTCACAAATGGGCCAATGATTCTCAAATATTAAAAGTGGAAACAGCCTTTTAATATTCAAAGTTTAATTCTGAAAAAGGGAGAGCTTTACCATGGCTCTGCCAACAAAAAGACAGATTAACAGCATTATATCCTGACATGTCAGAATTTATGATTCACAGAAAGATTCTAAGACAATGTGTAGGTGATTTTGAGCATTCTGTCAAAAGAAGGACTACTGAACAATCCTTAGTAAGAGATACTATTAATATATTGGAAGAAGTAATAATCAGAACCAAAATTGGTTCTAGTAAGGCGAATCTCAAAACAAGGTTTAACACACCTTGGAAAGATTCTGTGTGGAAAAAATCCCAAAGAAAATTCTAATAATATGAAGTATAAATCTGCAGATGTAATAAGAAAGATCCATATTTGCCAAAGCACCACACATTTAGCTAATTCATGTCTAAGGAAAGGGAGAATTAATGAAATTCACATTGAAAAGGAACCTAATGTTGAAAAAGATGATGGAATTGAAGATAATTCAGATGATAAATCATCAATATTTCTTGAATCTTCAAAAAATATAGAAAATATAAGTGTCACATTTGAAATCATGGGATCTTATTCCCACTTGCCACAATTAAGCAATGGTCAACTTGATTTATCAAAAATTCAAGATGCACAACCGGTGAAAGCCAAAACAAACAGAGGGAAACATTATAAAGCTGGTAATTCCTGTATCACAGAAGTGGTAATTGATAACAAACCCACTAAACATTTAATTTACACAGGAGACTTATGCTCATGCATTGGGAAATCCTTTCTTGAGAACTGTGTACCAAATTTTGAGGATAAATCATTACCAATTGATGGAATAAAATTCAGAAGTGCAAGTAATCCAATGAAAGCATTGGGAGAATATAAGAATAATTTCATATATCCACACATCACTGGAAATTTAAGGATAACTGTTGAACTTGTTGTTATGGACAAATACAATAGTACCCATTTTATATTTTTAAATGATTAATTAATCATGTATGGTATAGATTTGCATAACAATAAAGACAGATACTTTCCTATTGGAGACAATAAGCATCAAAAATTTGCCTTTTTACATTTTAAAAGAAAAATTACAGTAAATAAAGTGTCACCAGTCACCTTGAAGTTAGAAAAATCAAATTTTGAACAGCTAAATGAAGCTGAAGTAAGTCTTCCCTTTACTGATAAACAGGAAAGTGAACCTTCTACCCTTTTATATGACCACAAAGAAGACTTTGCATCAGATAAAGAACCACTAGGGTAAATGTTTGATAATTAAGCTGACATTATCCTGAAAATTGAAAAACCTTATTCACCAATCTTGAGAAGACCTGCATATCCAGCAAGCTCAAAATCAAGAGAAGCTCTAGAACTCCATATTAAAGAACTTATAGAACTTGGTGTAATAAGAAACGTTGGCCACAATGACGAAGTAGAAATAACTACACCAGTCATAGTGGAATGGCATAATGGAAAGTCTAGAATGGATGGGGACTTCAGAGCTCTGAACACTTACACTGTCCCAGACAGGTATCCAATACCAAAATTCCAAATTGCCCTTAGCCAAATATCTCAAGAAGTGTACATAAGCACTATGGATGCCCTTAAGGGATTTCATCAAAATGTGGAAAGACCAAAGGAAAGCAAATACTTGGGAATTATTTTTCATTGTGGAGTGTATGAATATTTGAGGGTGCCTTTTGGTATTGAAAATGCACCTTTACACTTCCAAATAATGCTTAATGAAGTCTTCCCTGAAGAACTTTCAGAAGGATGGTTAATCATTTACATTGATGACATTATTGTCTGTTCCAAGACTTAGGAGGAACATTTATACAGATTATCAAAAGTTTTGGGTAAAATCCAATCTGTAAACATGAAAATTTCTTTAAAGAAATTTGATTTTGGATTTGAAGACCTCAAAGCCCTGGGACATGTAGTATCTGGTTTATCCCTTGGAATTGACAAAAACAAGGTTGCAACAGTACTAATGAAACCTATGCCTCAGAGAAAAAAAGAAATTCAGTTATTTTTGGAGCTAGCAGGATATTACAGACAGCATATAAAAGATTTTGAATCCATAGCAAGACATCTCTATAAATTGTATGAAAAAGACACAGTATTTGATATGACTGTTGACAGATTCAAAGCTTTAAACACTGATTCACTCTTACTGATGCCAGAATTTACGCTTCCCTTTAAGCTTTACATTGATACATCAGGGAATGGGCTGGGTCCTGCACTTCATCAGTACAGATTATAAATGACAAACCTGTAGAAGGACCCATATGTTTCATATCTAGGCAGATAAAACCAACTGAGGCCAGATATGGGGCAAGTCAAATGGAGTGTTTATGCCTTTTCTGGGCCTTGGAAAAGCTCAATTACTTTCTAGAAAGATGTGTTTTTGAAGTAGTAACAGATTGTACTTCTGTTAAATCACTTTTAAACATGAAAAACCCTAACAGAAATATGCTCAGATGGCACATAGCCATACAAGAGTATAGAAGTAATATGACTATTGTTCACAAGGATTGGAATATTCACAAAAAAGCAGATGAACATTACCAAAAAATATTGATAATCCTGATTATGTACCAGAAGAATCTTCCCAACAGATCCCAATAGAAGGAATAAGTGTTACAGATCTGAACACCACATTCTTTCAAGAAGCAAGGAGAAGTTATAATTAGGATAAGAATTGTAGAATCATATGCAAATTGCTTACTCAAGGCTGTAAAGATAACTCCTTAATACATGCCCTAGATGAAGTATGGAGGAAATAATATTATGCAGGAATATTACACTTACTGGATGGTATAATTTACCACAGAACTATTCACACATGTGCAATGGCAGTTGTGGACATATCCTTAGTAAATCTTGTATTGAAGGAATCCCATGATAACCCTTCATCAGAACACCTATCTGAGGACAGAACAAGAGAAAAGGTCAAGACATTTATATGGTGTCCAATGTGGCAGAAATATGTTTCAGAGTATTGCAAAACCTGTGACAGATGTAAAAAAGAAAACAAATCCACTGAAAAAATACATGGGAATATGATCTAAATACAAGAACCAAGAAGACCTTGGGAAATTTTCCATATGGATTGGGTAACTGGCCTACCACCAGGGGGTGATAGAAGCTATAATGCATGCCTTGTGATTTTTGACAGATTTAGTAAGACCCCAATCTTTTTACAATGCCACCAAAATGATACAGCCAAGGATACAGGTCTTTTGATATGGAATAGAGTAGTGTCATGGACTAGAATGAACACAAACATAATCAGTGACAGAGATCCCAAATTCACCTCAGCCCTATGGACAAACCTTCACCAATTATGTGGAAAAAAGTTATCCTTCTCCACAGCCTACCACCCACACAATAATGATCTGGATGAAATAATTATTAAGACTTTGGAAGACATGGTCAGAAGACTTTGTGCCTATGGCCTAGAATTCAAAGATTGTGATGGATTCACCCATGATTGGTGTATCCTTTTACCTTCACTAGAGTTGGAATATAGAACATCTATTCATGCCAGTACCAATCAGACTCCTGATATTCTAGAAAAAGGAGGAAATACCAGATTACCCCAAGATTCCTTGACAAAATATTTGGTTGAGATACATACCACAGATTCTAGCTTCAGGGTAATGCTATAAAAAGCTAGAAAGCATGAAGTAAGGTGCATGGAGGACTCATTTGCATATGCCAAAGAGAAGTGGGACAAATCACATGCCACTCCAGACTTCAAAGTGGGTAATTTATTACTTGTATCTACTACTAACTTCAATAAAATCAAAGGATAAAAGTAGCTCAAGCACTCCTTTTCAGGAACGTTTATTATTAAGGCCCTCTATGGATAAAATGCTGTTGAAGTAGAATTATCTGAGGAAATTAGTAATGAGAATCCTACATTTCCAGTGAGCTTACTAAAGTCATATACATCTTGTGATGCTGAGAAATCCCCTTTGAGGAATAAAGCTCCCCAGCATATACCTCCTGTTTAATCACCTGGTAGTAAGAAAATTACCAAATTTCTCAAAGAAAGGAAATTGAGGACTTAGAAAGTAAGGGAATAACTTTTCAGGTACAGTGACCCAAATTGTGAAGATAAATGGTTGGCAGAAAAAGAAATACCTGAAGCCACCAAACATCTCAGAAGATTCAGACAAACTAAAAATAACAATATTAAAAAGTAATATTCCATTTTTGGGAGAAGGGAATGTGAGCCTTAGAGATATTTCTATACACCCAAAAGACCACAAAGAATAAAAATTATATAATTATAAATAAAATAAATTTATTTATATTATAAACAACAAAATTAGAATATAAATATAGAATTTATACAAAAATTAAAATTAAAATTATAATTTAAAATAAAAATTACTTGGAAATTTAAAATTGTGAAAACACATTTTTACTTGTAAAAATTGAGTAAAAATGAAATTTCAACAAAAATATTAAAATCAAAAGATTTTTTGGAAAAAATTTAAATAAAACTTATTATAAATTTCTATCCAATAAGTAAAAACATGAAAATTCTTTCACCATTGGATTCCTCATAAAAAATAAGGTGGGGTCACCTCTGGTCAAAATTTCTGTAACTCAACTCTAATTAAGCTTAAATTGAGTTTTTAGTATTTTGTGTATGAAAATTGAAAATTCTCAAAAGCTTTCTTTAATTCAAACCACATGTGGTGTTAACCATCAATTTTTGTTTTAAATTGAGGTGTGGTGTGTAGTTTAGTGTCAGCCTGTGACTCAAAACCAGAGCACAAGCATGACAGCCAAATACCATAAACCAATGGTAAAGCTAAGATACCACCAAAACATGGATCTGAGCCAAACCAGCTCAAAAGTATCAAAAGAAATAGGAAAATTACCTGTTTCCAAATATACAAGTCCCATCATCATGGGAAAAAGAATAACAAAGCTATTCATGCTCAAAGTTGTTGCTGAATATAAACCTTAATTTTCACCTCTCATCTAAAATCCAGAGGAAAAGGCTTAATCCCAGGAAATGCATTTTCAAATTGAAGGTCTAAATCAGGGCTATCTAATGCTACTAGCTAAATTGAGCTAGCACCAAAAATAGAGAAGTTATGGAAAAAATAGAGCTAAATAAGGGTGAATAAAATATTCACCTCTCATCTAACTTCTACAGTTTTAGTATGAGATAATTAAAGTGAGGTCTTTTTGGAAAGAGCACAATTAGGACTAACTGATGGTGTCATCAATTTCCCCATATCTCATCTAGAAACAAGGTTATGGGAAAAAACCTACATACATATTTTGAGAAAATCATACATATGGACAACAAAAGTTGAACAAGGCATAACGTTTCCATATTTAATGTTACCCATATCAAATAAGGTACCATTGGGTAGATCTCATCCAGTGATACAAAATGAACCTTTTATGAGCTCAATATCTCTAAAACTGACATTGTTATAGCAGTTTCAAGGTCAAAATCCCACAGTTAGGTCAATACACCTTTACTGTGGGATACTATCCCATAACTATGATTATGAGGTGTAAAATACATTAAGAAGCTTGTTTATACTTCAAATCATAATATTTGATTAAATAATGGGGTCCCATAGAGGTTATGTATAGCATTCTACACATCATGCATGTCAGAAGTGGGCTATGTGGTCTCAAGACAACAGCTTTCACCCTGTATTGGGGAAAACTTCCCAGATGTGGTTTCAAAACCACATATGAGCCCAATATAGAGTATATGGGCCTTGTTAAAGCCACAAGCCAATACTCTGAAGTGAAAGATCTTCACTTCCTCCATGTGAAGTGGTCTAGAGGACCATTCCACAAAGTTTCAGGATAAAAAGGGCTCTTCCTCTTCCCAAAAGAGGAATTACCATCCTGTTCTTAAATTCCTATGTAGTAAAACTTTCAAAAAAAATTATAATCTTGGAATAAGAGTCAGGAATACTTTAAACTTAAGGATTGTAGCTCTTATTATAGTAATCCAACTGGTAAGACTGCAGCCAGGGCTTTGAGCAGCGCTCACCACCAATATTTCTCAATAGCAAAGCCCTTTTATTACCCTTAAAAAACCTTTTGTATCATACTTATCCGTGTCACAGTCATAGTTAAAGTTGTGAGTACAATTTTTTCAACTTCATCATGGACTCAGCCTGACATTTAGAAGCTATGAGGAATTGAAGTATTTTCAATTGAAATGGCAAACTGTGCATGTGTGTTACATAAGTGAACTGTAATTTACTTACAAGGTATCAATTATTACAGTTGCTTACTGTAAAAACTCAACTTAATTACATGTGTAAATCACAAGTATAGTACATGATTAGGAATTAAAGAAAAAATGAATTGGAAATATTAATTCTGTAGAGGGGAAAAGGAATTTTGGCTTCAAGGGAGCCAGACCCTCAAATTGCTGTATGACTGGCATGAGATGGCAAAATCTATACAAACATTTGTTACTTCTGGCCTGGAATTGAGTCACAGGGTCTGTGACTCAATTGATGATTAGGTTTTGATACCAACCACATCAGTTTCAACTGTTTCCAAGAGGGTAAAACTACCATTAAGATGAAAAAATCTTAGTAAAGCCGGTTTTGACTGGTTTCTACATCTCTTACACACATTTTGAAGTGTTTTAAAGTCTTTAAACCAGGTATTACTATATTAATGGCTGAAGCCAGTCCTTTTTTGGTATAAACCAGAGTTCAATGATATCATAATTTGAATTCCTGTTTTTGGAGTGACTTTAAAGACTGAAAAGAGTAAAAATTTATTTTGTAGTAAGAAAATCAGTGGCCATAAAAGAATGTCTTCTTTGCCCCACTTTTCTCTTCATGTTAGAATCTTTTCCTTTTGTAATTAGCTTAAAAAGTATTAAACCAATCAATAAAAGATTCCAACCACCTTTCTTGAATGATTTTAAACATTTGAATCACATGGAAAAATCATTATGATCATAGTTTGTAGCTCTCATAATAATTTTCTCCCTTGAACCAACCCATAAGTTAATTAAAGAATCTTTCATCACTGTTAGCTTTGTCACTTTGTTTCCAAATTCACTCTGGTAAATTTTGGGTGTGTTTTCTCTTTAGATATTCTTTTTGAATACTTTGCTCTTATATAAATCTCTTGAAGTCCCTTGCTCAATTAAAATTTCAGTTAAAATTGCTCTTGAAGAAATCTCTTTTGTAGCGTTAAATATCTCTTGTAGAGTATCTTTGGATAAATTTTCATTGTTGGTAAAACAATAAATTTTTATAATATTATTCTCTTATACTTATGAAGTCAAAAACAATTAATTTGGTGTGTTATCTCTTAAAAATCTTCGTTCTTACAGTTCTTAATCATATTGTACCTTATACAAATTTTGAGGACAGGAAAAGTACTTGATTTTTAATCAAAGATTCATATCAACATCTTACATACAGGATTTCAAGAATACAAAAGGATGCCATGGACAATGTCTTCAACATGGACAGAACTTTAATTGAATTCAAAGACAAAGAGGAGAACAGAATGAGACAAAACCATTTCAAAAAGAAATAACACTGTCTCCTAATGTTGTAAATACTTTAACAGAAATTAAAAACAGAATATTACCTTTGAAATAAATTAAAAATAGTGTATCATATTCAAAAGAAATTAATTTTAGTATATTATCTTTAACAAAAATTGTTGTAAAAAAGAAAAAAGAAATAGAAAATATGAATTTATTGTTGAAAATAACCAACCAAGAATCTTAATTGACAATACTCAGAAATTAATACAAGGACAACAAGAATTGTATAGATACATAAGAGATATCAAAGAAAAATCTTTGACAATAAATTATGACCAGATTATTGAAGAACTGGAAAAAGAAATTGAATAACCTAACCATTTCTGCTGAGAGATTTGAAGAAAAAACTTCATCACACCAAAAATTACTTCTAGATCATGTAGAAAACAGTGATAAAGCAAGAATGAATCCTAAAGATGGAATTCAAAGTGAAATAAGACTTATTACTGAGAAAATGAACAAAATAGATGAATCTAACTTAAATATTCCAAAGTTATCAACCCCCTCTTCCCACATAAGAAGTCCTGTTAAGCTAAACGAAGAGATAAAAAATCCCTTTATAGCAGAGCTAAGCTATCAAGACAAAAATCAAGTTGTGATGAAAGAGGCACCCCAGCTTAAAAAATGGCCAAATTTCACAGGTGAAGGTGAATATGACAACATGTAATTTATTCAAACTATTGACATGTCAAAAAAATATTATGCCATACCAGATGAATTATGTGTCACAACCACAAGTTCGACCCTCCTCCTTGAGGGTTGCGGCAATCCAACCTGGAGCCAAGTTGGGGCCAATTGGTCACGTCATATCATTTACTTCCAATTTGCCCCTTGGGTGTTCTATGGCTCATTCGCCACAACCCATTCCAATGGCCATATCCTGCCGTCATTGGCCTTCTTGGCCTATTTCCACCTCACCAACCCCCAGGCCTTCATCTTTGATTCTGGGCCTGGGGGGTCCTTTTGTCTTCTAGGGGCCTCCAGACTCCCTAGCCATCACCATTGGTTTCTGGCCAACCCCTTTCATTAGTGGGGTTTTGGCCTAAATGGCCTTTTTGGGCCATTTAGGCCCCCTACGGCTCCTACAGCCTGTGGGCCGCGGTCCGCAGGCCAATTAGGCCCCTTTTGGCCTAATCCAATGAGGCCAAAGGGGGCAGCCATCTAGCCCCCAAACCACAATTGGACCCACCTGAGCCAAAATTGGTCACCAATCCCTTGGACCCAAAATTGGCCAAAGACCTTCTGGACACCAATTTGGCCATAAATCCCGTAGGACCCATTTTTGGGCATGGACCACCATGGACCATTATTCCATCCATGGACTCTGGCAACAACCGGAAGCCACCAGACCAGCTCAGCAGGTTTTTCCCTCAACTTATGGGGAATTCTTTCCATCCCTTCATGCCATCCGTACTTAAGGTTGCAGGTGTGGTGCATATATGGTATTATATACCATTATGCACCATTTTTGCTCAGCAATCCAATGGTGACGCTTTCAGGACCCATTTCCATCTTTCCATATCAAGGTCTCAAAATCCAGCACCCATTTCAAAGTAGGATTATTCAACTCAGCAGTCTGACAAGTTATGGTGGCAATCAGAAGACTCTTCAAGGATCCCAACCATCTGTATCTGCAGGAGTTGGGTTGGTACATTATTCAGGATTATTCAGAAGGGGCAATTCTAAAGAGATATTACATTGATTCAATCAGTTGTCAAGACATCAAGTATTTCAATACTCCTTGGACAACTCAATTCATCTGTACAGGCCTCATTCAATAAACCTGTATGGCCTAGGCCCAATTGGGCCATTTCATATTCCACTGTGTGAATTCCATCACACAGTTCAAATTTCAAGATGGCCAGAACTATATTTCCCGATTCGGACAATACAGTCATTGATTCACCTTCCAGGATCAATCTTTCAAGTTTTCACATATACCCGCCACCTTTCATCACCTGGGGACTTTTTCCCCAGTTAATTAATATATTGGATTTATTTCTATCTTTTTTTTCTTTTACCTTATTAAAGTTGATACTGATAATCTTAAGTCAGTCATTAGCACCCTTTCTCTTTTTCTTCCTTACCTGGCAGTGGATATTGGTGGTCATATCCTTTACTAATTCCATTCCTTTTCTGGCAGGTTGAAACAGTGGATTGAGGATTCACTTGGTTGGCTTCTTGGCCTTTGGCTTCCTTTATTATCTTTGGCCCTTGGATTCTTATTCTTTTCTTTCATCTTTGGCATACTTGTATTTTCCATTCGTCTTCTTTAAAGAAATTAAATCTTTATTATTCCTTTACCTTTTGGAGCCCTCCAAGTGAGTTCTTGATTCCTGAGTGCCAGGCCCTCTTGCTTCCATAAGAGCCCCTCTGACATTATGTAAGATGTGTCTATGAAACTGTGATAATATTACTATTAATCAAGAGTACTATGACTGTTCTTATCAAATATAATAATAAGAAATTATTATAACCAAAATTAAATAATTGAAGAATTATTTTCTTTACATGTTATACACTACTAGTGATGATAACAGTAAGCAGTAATTGTCTACACAAATCAATTAAAAGAAGAATTTAATAATAAAAACTTCTTTTATTAAAATAATAGAATTATTTTAATATATATAATTATCTTTCACAAGAATAATTATAAAGATAATTCTTGAAGAAAACTATTGCTAGATAAAAACTTTGAGATTTGAGATAAATTACTCACTATTAATCCAATGAACCTTTTAGATGATAATAGTAGAGAAATTTGACATGGAATTGTGGATTTAATGGATCAAAATTGATTTATAACAGTAGTACAACAAATTATAGTTGATTTCTATGATTCAACGTCTTTCTGATTGATTTCTGAAAGAATAAAACACTTAAGAAATAGTTTTAACTAATACTTACCTGTTTGGTAATAAAGGTATAGTATAATAATGTGATGCTGTGGAAAAAACAGCAAGAGGAGGCCTATTTTAAGTCTAAGACAGCTCACAGAGGAATTCCATGGAGCAAACTGAATAATTGGTGAGTGAGAAAACAATAAAACCTTCTGGATTATTGATTGCATCATTTTTTGTCATGTAAGATTATCATAATTACTTAATTGAGGCTTTTACGTGACTACCAACCCATTCATGGTTAACAATAAAAGGAGTAACATCTGTAAAGCTTCTTTTATTCTGACAAATCATTTATTTCTCAAAGGTATAAATTTTATTGGAAATTCCATCACAGATTGTATTTTCTGTAAAT
Organism: Austropuccinia psidii; assembly: GCA_023105745.1. Classification (NCBI taxonomy): domain Eukaryota; kingdom Fungi; phylum Basidiomycota; class Pucciniomycetes; order Pucciniales; family Sphaerophragmiaceae; genus Austropuccinia; species Austropuccinia psidii. Next base: position 42,417,201 of record JALGQZ010000001.1, read on the forward strand.
TTGTAAAGATTCTGTGTTTCACGTGGAATCATCAAAAATGGACTGTAAGTAAAGCTTTTAATTTTATATATAAAAGTATGACTATTTTTAGTTTTTATATGAATTATAAAGTTCGTAATTGGTCCTGAAAGTTTCAGAAAGATTCATTAAGAATTGTATTTTTAATGAATTTTTGAATTTTTTACCTCAATTCTACGCAGAATTGCAAATAGCAATGTATGGCTGGTTGCTATGAGGTAAATCAATGGATAGTAGTCCAAAAAGGGTTTTAATTACTCTTTTGGGGTTTATCCATGGTAAGTAATTAAGAATTGACATGGTTACAGGAGTCTAAGTTGTTCTTTACCTCCTTGGCACATCAAAATAGCAGGTTATTTGCTATTTTATAATAATTTACTGTAGTTGTAACATGGTAACCAAGTTCCCAAAAGGTTTTAGTTTACTAATTTGGCAAAGATAACTCATGGATCCAAGATTTGGAGCTGTCCATGCCTCAGATTCCTCAGAAGTTGGGTACCCTGGCTCTCTTTGATGTCTTTTGTCCCCCTTGCCTATTTTTTACGTCAAAATAGAATTTTAAGCTTCAAGTGAGATATCCACTATGGGTTTACCAAAGGTGCATGTAAGAATAAAATCATATTAAGTTCTCAAAAAATGCATAACACTATTCTTAGTGTGTATGTAACATGGGATTTCTCACATTCCACTTATTTTGGTATGAAATAGAGAAAACAAAAATTTTCACGGATCTTTTATCTGGTATTGAAGTATTTTCCATATTACCACCTCAAAGAGTTGATTTGAGCTTATTCCCTCTATGGAGATACCCTAGGTAAATTTCTGTGTAGAATTCAAATCTGGCCTTAAATCAATGGATTTACAGACTCAATGAAAGGTTACTCAACTTTTCTGAAATAAAAAATGATGAATTTTGAATATATGCATGACTTATGGGTTATGCATAGCTCAGAATTTATTTGTAAGATAACTGTGGCCTATTTGGGTATGTAAAATATACCTCAAGGCTCACAATCCCTCCCACCAAAAAATGAAATTGTACTACAATTTTATCAATGGTATAAAGAAGGAAAAGACCCCAAAGGGTGTTAATTGCCACTTTCCAAACTTTTTCCATTACTCAGATCAAGTAATTAAAAGCACATTTATAGACATATTCAGGTTTATGGCCTTCTTTCATGTCTAAATCTTCTCTAGAGTTTATCTGAGTCAGGTATTTCTGATTCTGCCAGCCATTCATCTTCATGTACTGGACTTCTATATCTTACTAGATATTCTCTTTGATTTTTACCCCTAAGTCCCCTTTCTTTAATGACTTTCTTTATCTTTTTGTCTTCCAGCTGTTCCACTGGTGATGCAGTCACAGGAGTTGGGTTCCTTAAAGGAAACAGTTCTTTGTCAGTTGGTTAATAAGGTTTAATCAGGCTTACTGGAAAAGTGGGGTGTTTATTTTCCAATTCACCACTTAATTCCACTTGAACTGCACTGGTTCCATGTAAGGCAACAATAACAAAAGGTCCTACATAAGAATCTTTAAGTTTCTTTGGGCCTTTGATATTATTGAAATTCAAGGTTGAAACTAGAACTAAGTACCCTATTTTGAAGTGTGGTACTTTGTGACTCTTGTCCCACTTCTGCTTAGCAGATTCAAAAGCATCATTCATACTTTGTTTTTCAGAATGTTTCACTTTATCAACCATTACTTTGAAGCTGGAAGCTGTAAGATGAATGCCAATCAAGTCTTTCCTCAGTGTATCTGCTGAGAGTCTTGGATTCCATCCTTTCTCTAACATAGCAGGAGTTTGACCTGTGGAAGAATGGACTTATGTCCTATATTCCAATTCTAATGCAGGTATAAGAGTGACCCAGTCATGGGTAAAGCCATCTGAGTCATTGAATTCTAACCCATAAGCACAAAATCTCCTGATCATGTCTTTTAAAGTTTAAATAATTCTTTCTGCTAGCCCATCTGTTTGAGGGTGATATTCTGTAGAGAATGATAACTTAGTCCCAAACAATCTATGAAGATTGGTTCAAAGTGCAGATGTGAAATTGGGATCCCTGTCACTTATGATATTCTTGAATAGTCCTGTATGAGAAATAATTCTACTCCATAGAAGAAGAGCTGTATTGATAGCTGTGTCATCTTTATGACATGGTAGGAATATGGGAGTCTTGCTATATCTGTCCACAATGACTAAAGAAGCATTATAACTTCTGTCACCACTTGGAGGAAGTGCTGTGACCCAATACATGTGAAAAACTTCCCAAGGGGATTTTGGTTCTTGAATATGGATCATAAGTCCAAATTTCTTGCCTGTAATCCTGTTTGTGTTTTGACATCTGTCACAGGTATGGCAATATTCAATGGTCTGTTTTCTCCAAGATGGCCACCATGCAAAGTTCTTCACTTTTTGAAGTGTTCTCTCCTCTGACAGGTGTCCAGAGTAGATGCTATCATGGCATTCATGAAGAATGGTATTGATAAGCAATCTGCTACACAATGTCATTACACAAGAATGTTTGGTTCTGTGGTAAATAATCCCATCAAACAAGAGAAATCCTCCTTCAGAATAGGAATTCTTCCAAACTTCATCCAGTGCATTGACTAAAGATTTAGCTTTGCAGTCTTTATCTAATAAGGAAGTCAAGATATGGCAATTCTTGTCTTGTTTATAAAATTCCCTGACTTCTTCAAAGAATTCAGTCCCAATATCAGTTATGTTAATTCCCTCAATTGGAATTTGTGGTTCTGCTTCCAAAGGTACATAAGCTGGATTATCAGGAGTATTGGCTAATGCCCATCTGCTAGCTCCATCAGCATTCTTCTGAATGTTTCCTGCTTTATGAGCTATAGTCATGTTTCCTCTATATTCTTGAATGGCTATTTGCCATCTCAACATATATCTGTTGGGAGTTTTCATGTTAAGAAGTGATTTTACAGCATTACAGTCAGTTATCACTTCAAAACACTGCCATCAAAATAAGAGTGTAATTTCTCAAGTGCCCATACCAAACATAAACACTCCATTTGGCTTGCACCATATCTGGCTTCTGTTGGTTTGATTTGTTTTGAGATGTAACAAACTGGTCCTTCTTTAGGTTTGTCATCAATAATTTGGACTTGATGTAGGGCTGCCCCTAATCCATCTCCACATGCATCAATGTACAATTTAAAAGGTATATTCCAGTAAGGAATGAGGAGTAAATGTGCTTCTGTAAGAGCTTTCCTTATCTTCTCATAAGCTTTAATTCTCCCTTGTGTCATCTCAAATACTGTCTGCTGATCACAGATTCTGTAGAGTGACTTGGCTAGAACTGCAAAGTCTTTCAAGTGTTGCCTTTAATAATTGGCAAATCATAGAAAAGAAATCATTTCTTTCTTATTCTGGGGCATTGGATTAAGTAACACTTCTTCCACTTTATTTTTGTCAATACCCAAGCTTAAACCAGAAAAAATATGTCCTAATGCTTTGAGCTCTTCAAAACCAAAATTTCATTTCTTGAGTGAAATCTTAATATTCACTTCTGAAACTTGGTGAAGTACTCTTGCAAGTCTTCCAAGGTGCAAAGACCATTAATAAGAACATATTATAATATCATCAATATATATGATAAGCCATCCTTCAGATAATTCTGTGGGGAAGATGGTATTCATCATTCTTTGATAATGAGATGGTGCATTTTTAATACCAAATGGCATTCTAAGATACTCACAAATACCACAGTGAGTGATAATTATAAGCAATTTCTTAGCTTTAGGCGTCAAAAAGGTTTGGTGAAAGCCTTTCAATGCATCCATTGATGTTATATACTTGGCTTTAGACAATTGGGTAAATGTTTCTTGAATTCTAGGGATTGGATACCTATCTGGAACTGTGTAGGTATTCAATTATCTAAAATCTACAACCATCCTTGATTTATCATTATGCCAAGCAATAATAACAGGTGTAGTTACTTCAACTTCTTCATTATGGCCTACTTTCCTCAGTACACCCAGTTGGATCAACTCTTGGATATGTTTTTCCAAGGCTTCTCTAGCTCTGGGACTGCTGGATAAGCTGGTCTTCTAAGGACTGGAGGGAATGGTCTGTCACTATTAAGAGTAATATCAACTTCATGTCCTTTTATAGTGCCTAATGGTTCATTATCAGAAGCAAAGGCATTCTTATATGTGTATAACACATCAATAAGGTCATGCCTCATCTTTGGTGATAATGATTGATCAATTTGTGCTTCAACAAGTTGATTAGTCACAAATTCTTCCTTATAAGTATCATTTTTAGAAGATACCAGTGATAATTGTTTTGGCATATTGGAAAAAGCAAATGTTTCTCTCTTGTTTTCTCCAATTGTGAAATATCTATCCTTATGGTTATTGATGTCAATACCCTTAATATTCAAGTAGTCATATCCATGAATAATGTGCTGAGATGTGCAATTTTCCATTACTACAATCCCAGTCTTCCTTCTAATACTTCCTGCTGGGTGTGGAAATACAAGATTAGTGTCCAATATACCTAAAGGGCACATATTATTACTGGAACTACCAAACTGTACACCCTCTATTGGTAATAGATGATTATTCCATCCAGGGAGTATGGCTTGAAGATAATCCTTTCCAACACAAGTACAAAATGCCCCTGTATCCAAATTAACTTTGGATTCAATATCATTCATCAGAACTGATGTGATACAAGATGCTCCAGCAGTGTATACTTTACCTCTAGGAGGTTTGGTTTTACACATTCTGGCATCTTGGATATTGATCAGGTTATGACAGTGCTCACTGTACTTTGGCAAGTGAGTATGGACTTCTGTGACCTCAAAGCAAGCTGTAATGTTTTCAATGGGATAGTCCTATACTGGTATATCCTCAGAGACTACAGAATCTAGGTAAGATTCTTCTTTCTATTCAGTGCACTGAGCTTCTTCATTGACTTGAACTCCATTGATTTTTGTCTTTTTGGTGCAAGTATTGGCTAAATGTGAAGTGCTTTCACATTTATGACACTTCAAGACAGGTATTTCAGGTTTTCTGTCCTCTCTGGAATTTTTTGGGACCATTTTGGACTCCATAGGGATTTTAGTCCAAGTGTACCAATTCTTGTTCTAGTAATGATATCTTCCATTGCATTGATGTAGTCCTCTGTTGAACAGGGTTCTACACATCTGCACTTGATATCATTTTCCAGCTCTCCTCCACATTTTCTTAATATTTTCATATTAATCATGGTGTCAGACATATCTGGGTGTAAAGCAGAGAATCTGTCTTTCTGTTTGAAGAACCAAGTAAGTGGTTTATCTTTTTCTGAGTTGAAAATGGCACTTTCAAAAGCATTTTCCATTTTAAACCTCCAAGAATTATTGGCCCATTTGGTAATCATTTGAGATTTCCACCAAGACCAATGATGTTTTGCATGATCTTGTCTCATCTTGTAATACCATTTCTTTGCAGTTCCGGTAAACAGAGAGTGTAATTTTTCCACTATAATTGCATCAGGTATGTAAAAATCTTCTTGCAGCATATCAATAGTTCTGATGAACTTAATATGGTTATATTCTCCTTCACCAGAGAATGTTGGCCATTCTTCCAATTTGGGAATATCTTTTGCAGAGATAATATTTTATCCTAAGAATGGGGTCAAACTTCCTTTAACAGAAAGATTTTCTTCAGTCAAAGGTGTAGAATGCCTTGGCATATGTGCTTCATAATTCTTATGAATTTGTTCTACATTTGCAATTATTGCATCCTTTAACTTCTGCCTTTCACTTTCACTTTTTGCCAAATGTGTGGCAAACTGATTGGCATTTTTGGTTATTTCCAAGACACGGTCTTTCAGAATTCTAAGTTGATCATTAATTTTTAAAATAGAAATATCTTACATTTCATAATTTTGAACTTGACATTTACTTTCAATTCTGTCACATGTATTTGTAATTGAATCAAGTCTGACTTTTGTCAATTGATACCATTCCGTATACGTTTTGTCATTTCTTTTCAATTCACTCTTGTCCAATATGATTTTATTTAACTTTGCATCAAATTTTCCAAGTTCTACATCAATACTAGATTTAAAAAAGTGTATTCTATCTATTGTTTGCATGGAAAAGTCCTGTTCATCCTTTCCTGCTCTTTGGCTGTGAATTGCATAAGAGTTCTGGCCATATTGAAGACAATGTCCACTGCTGAAGGCTTGAATTTGGGAATATTGTACCCTTGTGGGTAAGGTCTGTGTCAATTGGCTTTGCCTTTGGTCTGGCCTTGATGGTTCTTGGTACCTTTCTGCTTCCTCTGAGGTCTTTTAGGCTTGTCCCTGGACACTTCTGGAGCTGGTTTGGAGCTGGTAGACGCCACTGGGCCTTCTGTCTGCAAAGCTGGAGTCATTTCCAACTGCTTCTTCTGGTCTATGGATAAACAACTTTGGTTCTTCAAACAATTCTTTATATTTTTGACTTTGTCTTTGCAAGAAAATGGGCTCCAACCTCCTAAGAGTTCTATGGTCTTCTCCTGACCCAGAAAGCTCTTGATGTGCAAGTAGGAGTTCATGGCCCCCTGCCAAAGGCTTGGAAATATTTCCCACTCCTCTTCTTTGGCTTCTCTGAACCAATTTTTGTATTGGAATTGATAAATTTCTATTGCTGCCACTTGAAAGTGGTTCAGCCCTTGAAGTATTATCTTGAATCAGTCCAGATTCAGAATTCATGTCAAAATTTGTGGGTACAGACCTTGGGGAATGGGGGGAAACTCTGGAATCCTTCATATGTGTCTTTCTTGAGGAGGATTTGACACTTCTGGATTTGGTCTTGCCTCTTCCTTGACCGCAGCCATCTGGTTGGACTGAATCATTGCTTCCATTTCTGGTATGCACCATTTTCATGTCAATTCAAGATAAAATAAGAATTGGAAACAAAAAACACACACCTTTTGGTGTTTGTTTGGATTGTTCTGTTTTAAATAAAGTGCCTCTTTTAGCAATTTGAACTTCAATGCTGTACTCAGATTTTGATCTAGTAATGTGTCTTTTACTGAGTCTGCTACCAGCTGCACTGTGAGCCTGTGAGGTATGTATAACATACCCATAAGGCCACAAATGATTTTACAGACAGTTAATTTTGTCTTAAACAGACTTTTCAGTTGAATTCAAAATAAAAAATAACAAAAAATAAGTATAACTTTTTTTTTGGATAAACAAAGTTATAATTATTATGTCATTTTTGGATTCTACACCAAAAATAACCTAGGGTACACCCATAGGGTGTTATGCCCAAAACCACTTATTTCTTGTGTTATTGGAAGATTTAAGAATCTCACAGTACTAATGTAGCTTTTTTAACATTTTTTAAAATTGTTAAATTTAAGCTTAATTAAGCTTAAATTTAAAGTTACATAAGGTTTATGCAACTTTACCAAAATTTTAGTTAAAATTGAGGTGTTGTGTATATTTACTGAATTGGCTAAGGATTTGCCATACAGAATGTAAATCCTGCGTGAGCTCAATTTAAAAGGGTTTAAAGCCATGGTATGGCTTTAAATAAATAAAAGGGCAAAATCCACGCAAAAAGGTGGGACAAAGGAAAAAGACCAAATAGAGCTGGGGTACCCAACTTTTTGGATCTGCAAGGACTCAATTAAGGTTGTCCACCTGTATTGGAGGATTTTCAACCTTATTTAAACTTTAAGATTAGACTTTGATCCAACCTTAAGGTTTAAACTGGTTTTATCCCAATTTGGACAGGAATTTCAAGCTGTCAAAGGGTAAATCCCAATATGCAGGCTTGAAATCAAGGTTTTAAGAACTGTCAGAGCTTAATTAAGCTTAAAAACCTTAAATAAGCTTAGAACTTTAAAGTTTCAAGCATTAAAACCTTATCAAAACTTAAGGTTTGGTGTGTATTGCTATTTTACGTGGAAAAATAGCAATAACTTCAAAAATTCATTAAAAATCTAATTCTTAATGGATTTGCTTGAAAGTTTCACACAACTTAGAATTTAATATTATCAATATATAAATTAAATTTTAAGTATCTTTTATAAATAAATTTCCTGGGTAATTAGCCTGGAAATTTACTCTTTTAATTAAGCTTAAAGAAAATTATGATTTCTTTAAAAATTAATTAAAAATTGGGTTTAAACGATTTCTGCTTGAAACTCTAATTTTAAGTTGTTCATGTGAGGAACTTTAATATAAATAAACTTATTTTATATTAAAACTTAAAATAATTAAACTAAATGAGGATTAAAGTTACTTGGAGTTAAGAATAACACTGGTAACTTTAAATTGGAAGTAAAAATAAGTTGCCTTAAGTTAAGAACTCTATTTTTAAGCATGGTTTTTCAGTTTTGACCTGAGCACGCCCTCTAAATTCATCATGAATCATGAGAGCTGCCCTGAAGACATAAAAAGAGTCTTTTCATCACTGTTTTTGTCCATCATTCATTATCAATCCAATCATATTAGAAATTTAAACAGGTAAAGTTTTATTAAATATAAAATCTTATTATTAAAAGTAATTCTTAAGTTATTTTTATTCTTTATTTATTGAAATTAAAGAATTGAAGTCATAGAATTTAGATTATTGTTGTAATCACCAATAATATATTTTATTATATAAAATTATCATTTTAAATATCTTTTAAAATCCACAAATTCCTCTCAAAAACTCTTAAATCATAATTTATATTATTAAAAGTTGTTTTATCTTTAAATTTATTGATTTTTGACGTGTTTTTAACTTATAATTATTATTTAATATTATAACTGTTGTATTTTAACTTATTGTATTAAATAAATCTTATAAGTAAGTTTTCTCTAGAATTCTATATTTTTTTTATCTAGTATTAGTTTTTTTATATAGAATTTTTATTCTAAAAGAATTATTTCTGCACAGTGGGTGTTTAATTCTTTTTATAAATAATATTTATATTATTTATAAGTGGTTAATATTCATATTTTCCACGTGTAATTGTCTCATTAAGAGTTTTACACTTCTTATTGTTATAACTGTCAGTGACTATAACAATAATAGAATAATTATAATTTATTATAATTATTATTTTTTTTATTATTATATTATTATAATAATAATTAAATTTATTTTTTTATATATAATTATTTTTAATAATTATATTTAAATTTGTGGTTATAATATTTTATTATATTATATTTTTCTACTGAGGACAGTCATAGTACTCTTGATATTGCTACTATTATCAAGAGTTTCATAGACAAACCTTACATTTGGGGGCCTGGCCGTGATTTTAAACCAATTTTTGGGACATAAATCATATTCTAGACCTTATTTTACTGTTTTTTGACGTAAAATTGCCATATTTGTCTTAATATTGGCTTTTTTGGGAATTATCCCTTATAAATAATCTTTATAATATTAATAAAGTTATTTTTTCTTAAGAATATTGTTTGAAACAATATACTATTGAGTGACTTGGAATAAATTTCTTTTGTCTAACTAGTGGCTTTTTCACATCACAGACTTGAAATTTATTCTTTGAGTTATTCTAGTATAAAGTGAATAATAATATAATTTTGATTAATTAACTTGTTAATTGCATAATTATTATTTCTTTAAAGAAAATAATAAATCAAATAAAAAATCTTTAAAAATAAAAAACCTTACAAAAAACATTTTTTCTTTTTATCTTAGACATTTTTCTTTATTTTTGACGTAATTTGCCATAAATTAAATAAAAACAACTTTATTCAATAAGTTGAGTTTATAAGTTATTTTTATTATTTGATAAAATAACTTATATTTTTAATTTTTCTCTAGTGTCTTCCATCAGAGAAAGTTCTTCAGACTCTGAAGCCTCAGAGTCCAGTATTGAAATTCAAACCAGTCCAGCACCAAGGGGTTTAATAACCAAAGAACCCTTTAAAGGTCCTGCAGGTGAATTCAATTCAATTTTTACTCTATTTTTTAAAATTGACGTGAAATGACTCCTACTAGAAGTGGAAGCAACTACTCCATCTAATCAAATGGATCTGGACCAGGCCATTCCAGCCACAAATCCAAAAGGCAAGAATGTCCTCCCAGAGGAGAGGCACAAATGGAGGATGCCAGAACTTCCACCAGTTCCCAAAGGTTAGCCAGCCCCTTTGAACCTCTTCTTGAGAGTCCAGAAGCTGACATAACTGCTATTGCTGTTAGACCTGAACCATTTCCAACAGGCAGCTGTGGAAATTTATCAATCCCAATGGAAAAACTGGTTCCTGGCGTCAAAACAACAAGAGTGGGAACTCCTTCCAAGTCTTTGGATAGGCACCATGAACTCTTATCTTCAAGTGAAGAAGTTCATGGGGCCAGAAAAGACAGAAGATCTTCTACTGGGTTGGACACCAATGTCTGTCAAAGGACAAGTCCAACAGATAAAAGCTTGGTTGAAAAACCAAAGCATGTTGTCAGAAGATCAGAAGAAGAAATTGGCTCAAGGCAAGGACAACAGCCCAGTGGAAGCTCCTCAAGCATCCACCAGCAAAAATCCGCCTCAACCAGTGCCAAACAAGCCCAAGCAAGCCCCAAAAACCAACCAAAAGGGCAAGCAGAAGGCAAAGGGAAAGGCAAAGCCCAAGTGGAACAAGCCTTACCCGCAGAATTACAGAATTCCAAAGAAAGAGAAAACAGCCATGGACAATGTGTTCAATATGGCAAGAACTTTGATGGAATTCAAAAACAAGGAGGAGGAAAGATTGAACCAATCCTTTCCAAAGAAGTAGACCTTGTAAAGCTTGTAACTTACTTTGAATCTTGTAATAAAGAAATTATGGCAAAATTTAAAGCATTTGATCATGTCCAACAGAAGTTGGGTAATGAAATATTACAAGTAAAAGACCAACAAAAGACCATAATTGGCCTTGAAAATGTTAATAAGGCAAATACTTTGTCTTTGACGCAAATTTGTGAAAGACTTGAGTTTAAAGTTACCTTACTCAATCAACCAGATGAACATTCAATTTCTTTTATAACTGGACAGTTGAAAGAATTGAAAATACAAGTGCAAAACTTGGAAAATTCAACTGGTCACAATGCAGCTCTTTTTAAAGAACAATTGGAAAAAAGTGATAAAGCAAGACTTGAATTGAAAGAAGATATTGAATCAAGTATTAATAATATATCACTGAAAAATGAATTGCCAAGGCAATCCACACCATTTCTTGACAGGAATGTTCTTAACTTGAATAATGATTTACATCACACAATTTCAAGTAATGATGTGGAAACTGCTTGCAATTTTAAAGACATTCCAAGATTAGAGGAATGGCCAACCTTCAGTGGTGAAGGAGAATATAATCATATGGAATTTATGAAATCAATTGATATGTTCAAAGAAGACTTTAACATACCAGATGAATACATAAGTGCCAGATTACACTCATTATTTACCAAATCAGCAAAGAAATGGTATTATAAGATGAGAAAAGACCATGGTAAACATTCTTGGCCTTGGTGAAAAGAACAAATTATTTCCAAATGGCCAAATGATTCCTGGAGATTTAGAATGGAAAATCCTTTTGAAGAAGCCATTTTTAATATTGAGAGGGACAGGCCCATGTCTTGGTTTCTTAAACAGAAGGACAGATTAACTGCCCTTCATCCTGATATGTCTGAAACAATGGTACATAAAAGGATATTAAGAAAATGTGGTGGTGACCTTGAGCATGCTATAAGAAGCAGATGTATTGAGCCTTGCTCTACAGAGGATTATATCAATGCTATGGAGGATATCACTACTAGAACAAAAATTGGAAGAAATTGGTATAAACCCCCAATAGACAACAAGACTAGTGGGAAACCAATTTCAAAACCAAATAAACCACATGACAGACCTCCTTTGAAATGTCATAAATGTGGAAGTAAAGCTCATTTGGCAAACACTTGTCCCAAAAAGACAAGAGTCAATGAGATAAATATTGAAAAAGTGGAAGACACAAAAGAAACTGATGTATCCTTACATGAAAGTGATTCTGAACCTTCAGAAGAAGAAGTATTAGAAGAACTTACTATAGAAAATATTAATGTTTCTTTTGAAGTCACTGAGGTACATACTCACTTACCACAGTACAGTGATGAATGCATGGATCTCATACATGTGCAAGATGCCAAAATGCAAAAAACCAAACCTGCCAGAGGTAAAGGTTATACAGCTGGGTCATCTTGTATCACTAATATTATGATAAATAACATAGAAGCCAAGATACATCTTGACTCAGGTGCTTTTTGCACTTGTGTTGGAAAAGATTATCTTGACAAGATTTATACCAATTGGCAAGACAAGTTGATGCCAATTGAAGGTATAAGATTCAGCAGTGCTAGCCAAAACATGCACCCTTTGGGTATATTTGAAGCAGCAATAATATTTCCTCATCCTGCAGGAAGTATAAGATTGAAATCTGAATTTGTTGTTATGAATAATTGTACTTCACAACACTTTATACTTGGAAATGATTATCTCAATATCTATGATATTGATATTAATAATCATAAAGACAGATATTTCACTATAGGGGAAAATAAAAGGCAAAAATTTGCTTTTTCTCCAGAAAGAAGAGAAATCACTGTCATTAAACAAGTGAAAAATGTTAACAAAGACAAATTTGTGTCAGATCAGTTAAGTGAAGCACAAATTAGTCATGAATTAACACCAGAAATGAAGGAAGAACTTATTGAAATTTTATTTCAATATAGAGAAGCCTTTGCTTCTGATAATGAACCACTTGGGGCTATAAAAGGCCATGAGGTGGACATTATGCTTAATGTGGAAAGGCCTTATCTGCCACTATTAAGGAGACCAGCTTACCCAGCTAGCCCTAGGGCTAGAGAAGCATTAGAAAATCATATTAATGAACTAATGAAACTGGGAGTTCTTAGAAAAGTTGGGCACAATGAGGAAGTTGAAGTCACAACTCCAGTAATCATTACTTGGCATAATGATAAGTCAAGGATGGTTGGTGATTTTAGAGCACTGAATACCTAAACTATTCCAGACAGGTATCCAATCCCTAGAATTCATGAGACTTTGACTCAATTATCCAAAGCAAGATTTATTACTTCTATGAATGCTCTAAAAGGCTTTCACCAGAATGTTTTGACACCTCATGCTAGGAAATTATTGAGAATAATTGCTCATTGTGGTATTTATGAATATTTGAGGATGCCTTTTGGTATTAAAAATGCACCCTCTCATTATCAGAGAATGATGAATACCATCTTCCCACATGAATTATCAGAGGGATGGTTAATCATTTATATTGATGACATTATCATTTGTTCAGAAGCCTGGCAATTACATTTAGAGAGACTTTCATTAGTACTTAAGAAAATCTTACAAGTGAACATGAAAATTTCTCTTAAAAAGTGTAATTTTGGATTTCAGGAGTTAAAAGCTCTAGGACATGTAGTCTCAGGACTGAGCCTTGGTGTTGATAAAAAAAAAGTGGCTGCAGTTTTACTGAAACAAATGCCCCAGAACAAAAAAGAAATGATGTCTTTCTTAGGGTTTGCCAGTTATTACAGGCAACACCTTAAAGATTTTGCAATCCATGCCAGATCATTATACAGAATTTGTGATCAACAAACTGTTTTTGAAATGACACAGGAGAGAATTCAAGCATATGATAAAATCAAGTATGCCTTGACCAATGCACCATTATTATTAATGCCAGATTGGAAACTTCCTTTCAAGCTGTATATTGATGCATGTGGTGATGGTTTAGGAGCTGCTCTTCATCAAGTTCAAATTGTCAATGACAAGCCTTATGAGGGTCCAATTTGTTTTATTTCAAGACAAATTAAACCTACTGAGGCCAGATATGGAGCTAGACAAATGGAGTGCCTTTGCCTTGTTTGGGCTCTGGAAAAACTTCATTACTATCTTGATGGTAGTGTGTTTGAAGTAATTACTGATTGTAATGCAGTTAAATCACTTCTTAACTTGAAAACTCCAAACAGACACATGTTAAGATGGCAGATTGCTATACAGGAGTACAGAGGAAATATGACCATAGTACATAAAGCTGGAAATATTCACAAGAATGCTGATGGCTTGAGTAGATGGGCATTACCCAATACACCTGACAATCCTGCCTATGTTCCCACAAGTGCAGAACCTCAAATTCCAATTGAAGGAATTAATATCACAGATGTTGGAACAGAATTCTTTGATGAAGTTAGAGAAAGCTATAAGCAAGATAAAAATTGCCATATACTTACTTCTCTACTTGACAAAGATTGCAAAGATGCAGCATTGGCTAATTCTCTGGATGATACTTGGAAAACATCTTATGACAACGGAAGATTCCATTTATTTGATGGTATATTATACCATAGGTCTAAACACACATGTGTCATGGTCCTATGTAGTAGGATGTTGATTAACACAATACTACTAGAGTGCCATGATAACATTTTTTCTGGACATCTGTCTGAAGACATAACAATGGAAAGAATTAAGACATGTGCCTGGTGGCCATCTTGGAGAAAAGATGTCATTGAGTACTGTCACAGTTGTGATAGATTCCAGAAAGCCAATAAAGCTACTGGTAAAAGATTTGGTTTAATGATCCATATTCAAGAACAAAGTACCCCATGGGAAGTGGTTCACATGGATTGGGTAACTGCCTTACCACCTGATGGTGATAAAAGTTACAATGCATGTCTTGTTATTGTAGACAGATATAGCAAAACACCAATCTTTTTACCATGTCACAAAGATGACACAGCTATGGATACAGCTCTTTTAATCTGGAATAGAGTAATATCCCATACTGGTCTCTTTAAAAACATCATTAGTGATAGAGACCCAAAATTTACATCAGCCTTATGGACTAATTTACATAAGCTTTTGGGTACAAAATTATCATTCTCAACAGCATACCATCCACAAACAGATGGGTTAGCAGAAAGAATGATTCAAACCCTTGAGGACATGATCAGAAGATTTTGTGCTTATGGCCTAGAGTTTAAAGATTCTGACGGCTTTACCCATGATTGGTGTACTCTTATACCAGCATTGGAATTAGCCTATAAGACCTCCATCCATGCTTCCACAGGCAAGACTCCTGCAATGTTAGAAAAAGGATGGAACCCCAAACTTCCATTTGATACTTTGAAGAAAGATCTAGTTGATATTCATCCAACTGCTTCAAGCTTTAAATTGTTGCTTGATAAAGTGAGGCACCATGCAAATAAAAGCATGAATTATGCCTTTGAATATGCTAAACAGAAATGGGATAAAAGTCATAAAACCCCAGAATTCAAAGTAGGGGACTTAATACTAGTTTCAACCTTGAACTTTAATAATATTAAAGGTCCAAAGAAATTGAAAGATTCCTTTGCAGGACCATTTATTATCAAAGCCCTTCATGGGACAAATGCAGTACAAGTGGAACTGTCAGGAGAGTTAGGAAATAAACATCCAACTTTTCCTGTCAGTCTTGTAAAGCATTACACTTCAAGTGATAAGGAATTATTTCCTTTAAGAAATGAAACACCCTTAGAGGTACCCCCACTTGAACCAAGTGAGGAAAAGAAAGTACTGAAAGTCTTAAAAGAAAGAAGACTTAGGGGCAAAAATGAAAGAGAATAGTTAGTAAGGTACAGAAATCCACAACATGAAGATGAGTGGATTGAAGAAAGTAAAATACCTGATTCCCAAAAGTTTCTCAGAAGATCCAGACATGAGAGAAGACCAATTCCTCAGTAAAAAGTTTGAATTGTGTGCTTTACATACTTGAAAAGTATAAGTGAAGAGGTTGGACAGTGGATTATACCCCCCCCAATAACTTGGGGGTATACTACAAAGAAAAATTGTGGTACAATTGTTTTTTGGTGGTAGGGAATGTGAGCCTGTGAGGTATGTATAACATACCCATAAGGCCACAAATGATTTTACAGACAGTTAATTTTGTCTTAAACAGACTTTTTAGTTGAATTTAAAATAAAAAATAACAAAAAATAAGTATAACTTTTTTTTGGATAAACAAAGTTATAATTATTATGTCATTTTTGGATTCTACACCAAAAATAACCTAGGGTACACCCATAGGGTGTTATA
This sequence comes from Austropuccinia psidii, assembly GCA_023105745.1. Taxonomy (NCBI): domain Eukaryota; kingdom Fungi; phylum Basidiomycota; class Pucciniomycetes; order Pucciniales; family Sphaerophragmiaceae; genus Austropuccinia; species Austropuccinia psidii. The sequence continues at coordinate 42,433,291 of JALGQZ010000001.1, forward strand.
CCCAAAAACACTTATTTCTTGTGTTATTGGAAGATTTAAGAATCTCAGAGTACTAATGTAGATTTTTTAACATTTTTTAAAATTGTTAAATTTAAGCTTAATTAAGCTTAAATTTAAAGTTACATAAGGTTTATGCAACTTTACCAAAATTTTAGTTAAAATTGAGGTGTTGTGTATATTTACTGAATTGGCTAAGGATTTGCCATACAGAATGTAAATCCTGCGTGAGCTCAATTTAAAAGGGTTTAAAGCCATGGTATGGCTTTAAATAAATAAAAGGGCAAAATCCACGCAAAAAGGTGGGACAAAGGAAAAAGACCAAATAGAGCTGGGGTACCCAACTTTTTGGATCTGCAAGGACTCAATTAAGGTTGTCCACCTGTATTGGAGGATTTTCAACCTTATTTAAACTTTAAGATTAGACTTTGATCCAACCTTAAGGTTTAAACTGGTTTTATCCCAATTTGGACAGGAATTTCAAGCTGCCAAAGGGTAAATCCCAATATGCAGGCTTGAAATCAAGGTTTTAAGAACTGTCAGAGCTTAATTAAGCTTAAAAACCTTAAATAAGCTTAAAACTTTAAAGTTTCAAGCATTAAAACCTTATCAAAACTTAAGGTTTGGTGTGTATTGCTATTTTACGTGGAAAAATAGCAATAACTTCAAAAATTCATTAAAAATCCAATTCTTAATGGATTTGCTTGAAAGTTTCACACAACTTAGAATTTAATATTATCAATATATAAATTAAATTTTAAGTATCTTTTATAAATAAATTTCCTGGGTAATTAGCCTGGAAATTTACTCTTTTAATTAAGCTTAAAGAAAATTATGATTTCTTTAAAAATTAATTAAAAATTGGGTTTAAAAGATTTCTGCTTGAAACTCCAATTTTAAGTTGTTCATGTGAGGAACTTTAATATAAATAAACTTATTTTATATTAAAACTTAAAATAACTAAACTAAATGAGGATTAAAGTTACTTGGAGTTAAGAATAACACTGGTAACTTTAAATTGGAAGTAAAAATAAGTTGCCTTAAGTTAAGAACTCTATTTTTAAGCATGGTTTTTCAGTTTTGACCTGAGCACGCCCTCTACATTCATCATGAATCATGAGAGCTGCCCTGAAGACATAAAAAGAGTCTTTTCATCACTGTTTTTGTCCATCATTCATTATCAATCCAATCATATTAGAAATTTAAACAGGTAAAGTTTTATTAAATATAAAATCTTATTATTAAAAGTAATTCTTGATTTATTTTTATTCTTTATTTATTGAAATTAAAGAATTGAAGTCATAGAATTTAGATTATTGTTGTAATCACCAATAATATATTTTATTATATAAAATTATCATTTTAAATATCTTTTAAAATCCACAAATTCCTCTCAAAAACTCTTAAATCATAATTTATATTATTAAAAGTTGTTTTATCTTTGAATTTATTGATTTTTGACGTGTTTTTAACTTATAATTATTATTTAATATTATAACTGTTGTATTTTAACTTATTGTATTAAATAAATCTTATAAGTAAGTTTTCTCTAGAATTCTATATTTTGTTTTATCTAGTATTAGTTTTTTTATATAGAATTTTTATTCTAAAAGAATTATTTCTGCACAGTGGGTGTTTAATTCTTTTTATAAATAATATTTATATTATTTATAAGTGGTTAATATTCATATTTTCCACGTGTAATTGTCTCATTAAGAGTTTTACACTTCTTATTGTTATAACTGTCAGTGACTATAACAATAATAGAATAATGATAATTTATTATAATTATTATTTTTTTTATTATTATATTATTATAATAATAATTAAATTTATTTTTTTATATATAATTATTTTTAATAATTATATTTAAATTTGTGGTTATAATATTTTATTATATTATATTTTTCTACTGAGGACAGTCATAGTACTCTTGATATTGCTACTATTATCAAGAGTTTCATAGACAAACCTTACATGCACAGTATTTGATTAAAGACACTAGAGAAAAAAATTAATAAAAGAAAATTATTTTTTATGCTTTTAAGATAATTTCAAGATTTTTTTTATAAATTTTGATTTTTTAATATTAAAAAATTATTCATTTTAAAGGAAAAGAAGTTGAAATTCAAGATTTTGAATCAAAATTAATTCAGAGTAACTCAAAGAATAATTTTATAAGTTTTTGGATGTGAAAAAGCCATGTGTAAAAACAATATAAAATTAAACCAAATTCCTCAATGAAAAAGAGTTTAAGACAATTTCAAGAATAACTATAATTTTAACTTTAAATTGAAAGAAAAAAAATTATTAAATTAATATATTCTAGAACTTAAAAATATATTTATTAAGGGTACAAGGTTTGAAAACACGGCCAGGCCCCCAAATTTAAGATGTGTCTATGAAACTGTGATAAAATTACTATTAATCAACAGTACTATGACTGTTCTTATCAAATATAATAATAAAAATTATTATAACCACAATTAAATAATTAAAGAATTATTTCTTTTATGTTTTATACACTACTAGTGATTATAACAGTAAGCAGTAATTGTCTACAAGAATCAATTACAAGACAAATTTAATAATAAAAACTTCTTTTATTAAAATAATAGAATTATTTTAATATATATAATTATCTTTCACAAGAATAATTATAAAGATAATTCTTGAAGAAAACTATTACTAGAGAAAAACTGTAAGAATTGAGATAAATTACTCACTATTAATCCAATGAGCCTTTTAGATGATAATAGTAGAGAAATTTGACATTGAATTGTGGGTTTAATGGATCAAAATTGATTTATAACAGTAGTAAAACAAATCATAGTTGATTTCTATGATTTCACGTCTTTCTGATTGGTTTCTGAAAGAATAAAACACTTAAGAAATAGTTTTAACTAATACTTACTTGTTTGGTAATAAAGGTATAATATAATAATGTGATGATGTGGAAAAAACAGCAAGAGGAGGCCTCTTTTAAGTCTAAGACAGCTCACAGAGGCATGCCATGGAGCAAACTAAAAACAAGTGAGTGAGAAAAAAATAAAACTTTTTGGATTATTGATTTCATCATTTGTTGTCACATAAGATTATCATAATTACTTAATTGAGGCTTTTACATGACTAGCAACCCATTTATGGTTAATAATAAAAGGAGTAGAATCTGTAAATATTCTTTTATTACAAAAAAAAAAATGATTTCTCAAAGGTATCAATGTTATTGGAAATTTCATCACAGAATTTATTTTCTGTATATTTTTAAAGAGTCTGTGTTTCACGTGGAATCATCAAAAATGGACTGTAAGTAAAATGTTGATTTTACATATAAAAGTATAATTATTTTTGGTTTTTATATGAATTATAAAGTTCTCAATTGGTCCTGAAAGTTTAAGAAAGATTCATTAAGAATTGTATTTTTAATGAATTTTTGAAGTTTTTACCTCAATTCTACATAGTATTGCAAATAGCAGTGTATGGCTGGTTTCTATGAGGTAAATCAATGGATACTAGTACAAAAAGGGCTTTAATTACTCCTTTGGGGTTTATCCATGGTAAGTCATTAAGAATTGACATGGTTACAGGAGTCTAAGGTGTTCTTTACCTCCTTGGCATGTCAAAATAGTAGGTTATTTGCTATTTTCTTATAATTTACTGTAGTTGTAACATGGTAACCAAATTACCAAAAGGTTTTAGTTTACTAATTAGTCCACGATCAGCCATGGATCCAAGCTTTGGAGCTGTCCATGCCTCAGATGCCTCAGAAGTTGGGTACCCTGGCTCTCTTTGATGTCTTTTGTCCCCCTTGCATATTTTTTACATCAAAATAGAATTTTAAGCTTCAAGTGAGATATCCACTATGGGTGTACCAAACGTACATGTACAAATACCATAATATTAAGTGCTCAAAACATGCATAACAATATTCTTAGTTTGTATGTAACATGGGACGCCTCACATTCCCATTATTTTGGCGTGAAATAGAGAAAAACAAAAACTTTCATGGATCTTTTATGTGGTATGGAAGTATTTTCCATATCACCACCTCAAAGAGTTGATTTGAGCTTATTCACTCTATGGAGCTACCCTACGTGAATTGTTGTGTAAAATCCAAACCTGGCCTTAAATCCATGGACTTACTTACTCAACAAAAAGTCATTCATCTTTTCTGAAATCAAAAATGATGAATTTTGAATATATGCATAACTTATGGGTTATGCATAGTTCAGAATTTATTTTTAAGATAATTGTTGCTTATTTGTGTATGTAAAATATACCTCAAGGCTCACAAATTAATTACTGCAGGATTACACTCCTTATTTGAAAGATATGCAAAAAGATGGAGTTATGGCATAAGACAAGCAAATGGAAAAAATAACTGGTCTTGGTGGAAAAATGAAATAATAACCAATTGGGAAAATGATTCCTGGAGTTACAAAATAGAAAATAAACTTAAATAGTTGCTTCTTTGACCTATACAAGGATGAACCTTCAGCTTGGCTCTTGAAAAAAGTTGAAAGATTAAATGCATTATATCCAGAAAGTAAATATGACAGAAAATGGTGCATATTGAGAGAATTTAAAAAAATGTGGCAGATAACTGGAACATCCCCTGAGAGGCAGTGTCAGGCTGAGTCTATGATAAGAGTAATAAAGTGTATTTACAACTTTTAACTATGACTGTGACACGGTATATAAAGGTTAAAAAGGTTTTATAAGAGTTGAAGATGGTTTTAATTTAATAATAAAAGGGCTTTACTATAGTGGATATAGTGGTGGTGAGCGCTGTTGAAAGCCCTGGGTGCAGCTTTACCTGTTGGGTTACAATAATAAAGACTACAATTATTAAGATTATAATAATACCTGATTATTACCCAAGAGTAAAACTGTTTTTGACAGTTTACTACGTAGGGTATTCAAGAGCAGGATGAGGAAAGGTCTTTGGCTGTGAAAAGCCCTCCTTTTATCCTGAAATTGGGGTGGAAAGGCTGCTAGACCTTTCCACGTAGAGGAAGTGAAGATTTTTCACTCTCTAGGACAGGCTTGTGGTTTGCAAACAGCCTGTATACCCTGTATTGGGCTCAGATGTGGTTTTGAAACCACATCTGGGCAGTTTTCACCAATACAGGGTGAAAATTTTCATCTGGGGACCTCACAGCCTGATTCTGACGTGTATGACGCGTAGAATGCTGTACAGAAGCTGTATGGGACCCCAGTATTGACTGACATATGAGGTATTGAAGTAAAAACATGCTTCTTCGTCTATTTGACACCTCACATTCATGGTTATGGGGTGTTATCCCATGGTAAGGCTGTATATGACAGCTGGTGGGATTTTGACCTTAAAATGGTCATAACTCTGTCAGTTTTTGAGATATCAAGCTCAAAGTTGGTTCATTGAATAGCTCTATATGAGCTCTACACAATGGTACCCAACTTGACATGGTTATCATTAAATATGACAAAGTTATCCCATGTACAAGTATTTTTGTACATTGGCGTGGTTTGGGCAAAAAGCTGTATTAAGCTTGTTTGGCCAATAACTTCTGTTGTAGTTGAGTTATGGGGAAATGGATGGCACCATCAGATAGCCCTGATTGTGCTCTTTCCAAAAAGACCCCACTTTAAGTATCTCACACTAAAACTGTAAAAGTTAGATGAGAGGTGAATGTTTTGTTCACCCTTATTTGGTCTGAATTTGACCATAACTCAAGTAATACTGGTGCTAGCTCAGTTTGGCTGGTACCATGGGATAGCCCTGGCTTAGAGCTTCATTTTGAATACCCATTTGATGGGGTTAAGCCTCTCCTTCTAGATTTTAGATGAGAGGTGAAAATTAAGGTTTATGCTCAGCAATGACTTTGAGCAGGAATAACTTTGTTATTTCTTGTCCTATGGTGATGGGACTTGTATTTTCAGAAAGAGGTGAGTTTCCTCTTTCTTTTGATACCTTTTGAGCTAATTTGGCTCAGCTCCATGTTTTGGTGGTATCTTGGCTATACCATTGATTTATGGTGTATTGGCTGTCATGCTTGTGCTCTGGTTTTGAGTCACAGGCTGACATACCCTCCCTCTAAAAAAGGCTCATCATTGATGAGACTGTTCAGTCCTCCTAGAGGCTCTGAATCTCCTTAAATGAAGGTTCCCATCTGGTATGGCATCCTCTGCCAACCATTTGTCTTTATCAGCTGTCTGGTTTTTGAATCTGACTAGGTATTGTCTTTGATCCTTTCCATTAAGTCTGATTTTTCTGGCCCTGATGATTTTACTCACAGGTCCAGGAGAGTCTTCTACTTCCACTATTTCTGGTGGAGTGATGTTCTTCTTCCTGGAGGGGAATTTTTCCTCCTCTGTTTGGAAGTATGGCTTGACCAGGCTCACTGGAAAGACTGGGTGTTTCCTAGAAAACTCCTCAGTGAGCTTGACCTCTACTGCATTTTTCCCTATCAACTTAATGATAGTGAAGGGCCCTACAAATGAGTCTCTCATTTTCTTAGGTCCTTTGAGATTGTTGAAGTTCAGTGTAGACACTAACACCTGGTCCCCTTCCTTGAAGTCAGGTTCCATATGTGATTTGTCCCACCTCTGCTTGTTATACTCTTTGGCCTCAGCTATGCATTTGGCTGCAGTATCACAGGCTTTCTTCCACATATCATGGAAGTCTTTGGCTGTGGGGTGGATGGTCAGAAGATTTCTCTTCAAGTGATCCACAGGTAACAGGGGATTCCACCCTTTCTCTACCAGTGCAGGTGATTTTCCTGTGGTAGAGTGCTGGCTTGTGTTATAAGCCAGCTGGACTGCTGGTAAGAGGGTAACCCAATCATGGGTGTATCCCTCATGGTCCTTGTATTCCATGCCATAGGCACAGAACCTCCTGAGAATGTCCTCCATTGTTTGGATCATTCTCTCAGCCAGGCCATCTGTTTGGGGATGGTAAGCTGTGGAAAAAGCAAGTTTGGTACCAAGCATGTCATATAAGTTGGTCCAAAATTCAGATGTGAATTTTGGGTCCCTGTCACTAATTATGATCTTGGGGACTCCACAGGTGGATATGATGTTATTCCAAAATAACAGAGCAGTGTCCATGGCTGTGTCCTCTTTATGGCATGGTAGACATCTCATGCTTTTGCTGAACCTATCAACTATGATTAAGCAGGCATTGTAGTTTTCTTTGCCTCCTGGGACAAGTCCTGTGACCCAGTCCATGTTAATGGTTTCCCATGGGTGCTTGGGTTCTTCTATGTGTTGAAGTAACCCATATTTCTTCCCATGTTTTCTATTTGCCTTTTGGCATCTTTCACAAGTGTTGGTGTATTCACTCAACTCTTGTTCCCACTTGGGCCACCAAGCTGTGCTTGCTACCCTCTCTTTGGTCCTGTCTTCACTCATGTGTCCCATATAGGGGCAGTCATGGCATTCCTGCAGGATTAGAGAGATGTGGTCTCTGTCTATCACTGTGAGTGCACTGGTGTGCTTTTCTCTGTGATAAATCAGGCCATCTATAAGGAAGAATTTATTTTCCTTATAGGCCCTCAACCAGGGTTCCTCCAGCTGGGTTTCCAGTTCTGGGCTCCTGTATTTTTGTTGAAGGAGTTGGAGTAATATGCTACACTGTTTGTGCTTAGCATAAGATTTCAGGACTGCATTGAAAAATTCATTGTGCAGTTCTGAGGAACTTATTCCCAGTATGGGAGTTTCTGTCCCTTCTGAATCAGTGTTTCCACTGTCAAGGGTACCACTCTCTGGTGCCCATTCAGAGAATCTGAAGTTCTTTTTCCTATTGATCTCCATAAAATGGATAGGAATTTTGGCAGCAACTTCAGGGTCATAAGCTGGATTGCTTTTGACATTGTCCAGTGGCCATCTGCTAAGGCCATCTGCATTGGTATGGCTTTTGCCTTCCTTGTATATGATGGTCATGTTCCCTCTATACTCCTGGATGGCTATTTGCCATCTCAGCATATGTCTATTAGTAGTCTTCATGTTTAGTAAAGACTTCAAGGCTGTGCAGTCTGTGTAGACTTCAAAGACTGCACCCTCCAAATAGTAATGGAGTTTTTCTAGAGCCCAGACTAGACATAGACATTCTGTCTGGGTGGCCCCATACCTGGCTTCTGAATCTTTCAGCTGCCTGGAGATGTAACATATTACACCTTCTCTTGGTTCACCATCCACAATTTGTCTTTGGTGAAGGGCTGCTCCTAAGCCTTGGCTGCATGCTGCATCTATGTATAACTTGAATGGTAGTTCAAAGTCAGGCAAGATGAGCACAGGTGCATTTGTGAGTTCATATTTGATCCTCTCATATGCATCCCTCCTTTCCTTGGTTATTTCAAAAACTACATCCTTTGAGCATAACTTGTATAAGCTACTAGTTATGTGGGCAAAGTTTTTGATGTGGTTTCTATAGTAGCTAGCAAACCCAAGGAAAGATTGCATTTCTTTAATGTTCTTTGGTACTGGCTTTTGCAGTAATGCTGCTACTTTGTTCTGGTCAATTGCCAGACTAAGGCCTGAGACTTTGTGTCCTAGAGCTAGTAGCTCCTGTTGGCCAAAATTACACTTTTTAAGTGAAATTTTTAGATTGATGGGTGTACATTTACTTAGCACTCTGTCTATGTATTGTACATGATCTTCCCATGTCTCTGAGTATATAATGATATCATCAATATATACTACCATCCAGCCTTCCATTATTTCTTCCTGAAATATGGTGTCCATCATCCTTTGGAAGTGGGCTGGTGCATTTTTGATGCCAAATGGCATCCTGGTGTACTCATATATGCCCATATGGCATATTATTCTGAGCAACTTCATGGAGTTTGGTTTAACTCCATTTTGGTGGAAACCTTTCATACAATCCATCTTGGTTATGTATTTGGCTTTAGCCAGTTTATCCAAGGCATGAGGTATCCTTGGTATAGGGTACCTGTCTGCTTTTGTGTAGTTATTCAGGGCTCTGAAGTCTCCACACAATCTAGACTTGCCATCATGCCAGGTGATTAGGACAGGGGTGGTAATTTCCACTATTTCATTATGTCCAATCTTCCTAATGACATCCATGTCCAGGAGTTCATTGATATGTTTCTCAATCTCTTTCCTGGTCTCCAGACTTGCTGGGTAAGGAGGTCTCCTTAACATGGGTGGATAAGGCCTTTCCACATCCAGATATAGTTCTATATCATGGCCTTTGATCTTGCCTAATGGTTCTTCACCAATGGCAAATGCTGGTCTATTCTTCCTCAGCATCTTCAGTAAACTTAACTTTTGTTTACTGGTGAGGGTAGTGCTAAACTGTCCCTCTCTGAATTCTTTCAGAAGTTCTTCCAGTGGGTCCTGAGAAGATATCTGGTATATATCAAGAGAAAATTTCTTTTCCTTGTTAGTACCAATGGTAATATGCCTATTTTTACTATTGTAAATATCTATGCCATACATCCTCTGGTAATCTGTCCCCAGTAAAAACCCTTGGATGTGGGCATCTTCAAGCACTACAAACTCTGGGTTGAGTCTGATATTACCTTTTCTGTGGGGTATAATTATCTCTTTGATAATTGTCCCAATAGAGGTCATCTTTCCAGATGCACTCTTAAAGTTCTTTGCCCTGGTGGGTAAGAGTTCTTTTTCCCAGTTTGGGAAGTGTTTATCCAGATAATTTCTGGCCACTATGGAGCAGTGTGCTCCACTGTCAATGATCAGTGGGTGCTGAGCATTGTCAATACATACAGTCATTTTTGTGGCTGTTCCATGTATATATGCCATTCCTTTGGTTGGTGTAACCAGGAATGTTTGTGCATTTTGTGTATGTTTACACAAGTTTTTGTTGGTAGTGTCTTGTGGCATGCCTGCTTCCAACTGTATATCCTGGATTTCTAGTGGGGTTTCCTCTTGGTATTCCACTAGAAATTCCTCTCTTGGGTCTTGATCCTCATCAGATGGTTCTCTGATGGCATCACCCATAGAGTCTGATTCAGATTCCTCTGTTGGAGGTTCTTCCTCAGGGACTTTCTCTATGGCATAGACTTTTTTCTTTGCCTTTGGACAGTTGTTAGCATAGTGGTCTGTTGAACCACAATTGTGACAAGAATTCTTCTTCTTTGCCACTTCTGCCACTTTTTCTCTGGGTTTGTCTTTAAACTCCACCCTGAAAGGTTGTTTCTCTTTGAAACTACTGCTTCTATATGGGGTGAATTTCCCTATATTAGTCCTTTTCCTTATGTCTTGTAAGGTATTGGCTATATCATCTAGAGTGCAATTTTGGTTGCATCTGCACTTTACTGCATGCTCTAGTTCTCCTGGCAGTTGTGTCAGGAGTTTGTGATTCCTCATTTGGATGTTCATCTGAGGATCAATGGCTTTAAGTCTTTTAGACTGTGTAAGACACCACTCATATGGATCTTTGTCCACAGAGTATTTGTCATTCTCAAATGACATGGTCTTTTGCCATATCCAAGTTCCATTACTGTACTTTTGGATTATTTGACTCTTCCACCATGGCCAATTTCTTCTGCCATGGATTTCTTTCATTTCAGTGTACCATATACTTGCATGACCTTTAAATGCAGTATTCAGTCTAGCAGTAATCCAGTAATCTGGTATGCTTGGTACATCAATGAAGAGTCCATCAATATAATCTATGAGTTCCATATGATCATATTCTCCTGATCCAGAGAATTTGGGCCAGTTTGAGGCCTCAGGAAGCTGTTTCAAGGCTTCCTTCTCTGAATAAGACATGCCATCTCCATCCTGGTATTGTGATGGAGATCTTGCCTTATTCAACAACATGGCATCTGGTTTGATGTCATCTGGTTGATATGGATTCTCCATAGCTTGGCCTTGTGGTTGGGGCTTTAAGCTATGGTAGGCATCAAACAATTTGTTGATGTCTTGGTTCAGACACTCCCTGTCCCTGCTACTATGGTGTTGTTCTTCAGAGACTTGATTCAGTCTCTTGTTGGTTTCTTCAGAGGCTTTGCTCAGTTGAGCATATCCTTCCTGAAGGTTTTTAACTATCTGCTCCAATGAGGCTTGAGTTTTTCTCATCCTTTCTTGGGCAGCTGCAAATTCTGTAGCCTGCTTTGCAGATTGCTCAGCATATTGGGACATTTGTAACCACAGTGTGTCACTGTTGATGTTACTCTCAGATGTGATAATGTTATTTTCAGTCTGAGTGGGGGTAATGTTCCTATTACTAGGACTACTGATTCTAGAGTGGTTTACAGCTACTTCTGGTTCTTGTGTACTTCTTTTACCAAATCTAACAGCTTCTGGATCATGGGGTCTGACTCCTTCCTCCTCTGGTTGAAGGAGGCTTTGTTTTTGCCCTTGTTGCCTTGTCTTCTCCTGGAAACTTCCTGGAATTGTGAAGAATGGTGACTCTTGGCCACTGATCTGCTGGTTTCTGAATGGTGTGAAGCCACTGGAGAGCTGATTTGGCATGCTCCTTGTGAACCTGAAGGAATCTGAGTAGGCCCTGTCTGGGTTAACTGTTCTTCTATAGCTTGGATAGTGGCTTGATTCTCCCTTATCCTCTGTGCCCTTGCCTCCAGGAGTCTGTGCTGCCTGGTAGGATTCCAACCCTTGGTGATTACCATAAGGTCTTTGAAGTCTATCTCTTTGAGACAGATCTTCTGGCAACTTGATCCCAGTTCTGCCCAGTGAGTTGCTAGGTTGAACCTCTTGTTGTCCATACTCCATTGAAACAAATCTTTGAGGAGTTGGTGGATTTGAAGAACTTGATCCATATCTTTCCAGTCCTCTGGTTTGAGGTTTCTGTTGAATTGGAGTGTGAATGGCAAGGTTGATATTATCTCCCTCATTGTTTTGCCATCCACCACTGTGTCCAATGTGTCTTCTTTCAGGTCTTCTGGTTCTAGACATTCCTGCTCTATCCTCTGGCTGGTTCCTTTGGAAGCCAAGGTCTCTGAGGTATGCAGGGGACATATCAGTGTTTGCAAGCAGTCAAAAACTTTATGTTCTTAGGGTATTTACCTTTGACTGTGCCTTGTACAAATTTGCTATCTGCTGATTTGGGCAGTTTGCCTTTGGAGGTTACAACTGGGTTAATAATTGTAATCTTCCCTGCACAAGTGGTTAAGGTTGGTTTACCTTGTATTGAAGCAGAGTTTCGTGGTTTTCTACTCCTCTGAGTGGCTATTGGTGTCCACTTTTTGGCTGTGATGAGGCCTTCACTAAGCCTTTTTCCTTTGCCCTTGCTGCCCTCTGGTTCTGAGGGTGTCACTGGTATGTTGCCCTGTGACTGGGTCTCAAGTGGTATGAAGTTTTCTTCCACTGAATCAAAGCAGGAAAAAGAGGGCTTATGTCAGTTAAGACTTCTTACAAGGCTGGTTTTGCACGTCTAAGAATGGCCTCTGGGCTTGTATGTTACTACAGTATGCTCTTGTATAGTGACAGTGTAATTGAATTAACAATTCCACGTCAGAAATACAGCTTATTGATTATTGGTATACTGTTTGTATACCAATATCTTACAGAATACTTGTTATTGGCAAGTATAATCTGTCAAAAATGGTGTATTACAGGGCAATTGAGTTAACAATGTGCCCAAACACGCCTCAACTGTTGGTTTATCAGTATGAGCTGTCTTAATTCAATTAAGCATTGAGACTGTATAAATGGCTTAAAAGTGTTTTTATATGCAAAACACGCCAAAAATACTGGTCTTGTGGTTATTAGCCACTAGACAAATACTCTTTAAAAATATGAGTATTATTAAATTTTAAAAGAAGAATATATATAAAATATATTTTTCAAAAGAAAATGACGCCTAAAAATAAAAAACAGGTGTCAATAAATGAAAAAAAGAGAAAAAACTTACTTGTAAGGTCCAAAATAAGTAAAAAACACGGCCAGGCCCCCAAAATGTCAGGCTGAGTCTATGATAAGAGTAATAAAGTGTATTTACAACTTTTAACTATGACTGTGACATGGTATATAAAGGTTAAAAAGGTTTTATAAGAGTTGAAGATGGTTTTAATTTAATAATAAAAGGGCTTTACTATAGTGGATATAGTGGTGGTGAGCGCTGTTGAAAGCCCTGGGTGCAGCTTTACCTGTTGGGTTACAATAATAAAGACTACAATTATTAAGATTATAATAATACCTGATTATTACCCAAGAGTAAAACTGTTTTTGACAGTTTACTACGTAGGGTATTCAAGAGCAGGATGAGGAAAGGTCTTTGGCTGTGAAAAGCCCTCCTTTTATCCTGAAATTGGGGTGGAAAGGCTGCTAGACCTTTCCACGTAGAGGAAGTGAAGATTTTTCACTCTCTAGGACAGGCTTGTGGTTTGCAAACAGCCTGTATACCCTGTATTGGGCTCAGATGTGGTTTTGAAACCACATCTGGGCAGTTTTCACCAATACAGGGTGAAAATTTTCATCTGGGGACCTCACAGCCTGATTCTGACGTGTATGACGCGTAGAATGCTGTACAGAAGCTGTATGGGACCCCAGTATTGACTGACATATGAGGTATTGAAGTAAAAACATGCTTCTTCGTCTATTTGACACCTCACATTCATGGTTATGGGGTGTTATCCCATGGTAAGGCTGTATATGACAGCTGGTGGGATTTTGACCTTAAAATGGTCATAACTCTGTCAGTTTTTGAGATATCAAGCTCAAAGTTGGTTCATTGAATAGCTCTATATGAGCTCTACACAATGGTACCCAACTTGACATGGTTATCATTAAATATGACAAAGTTATCCCATGTACAAGTATTTTTGTACATTGGCGTGGTTTGGGCAAAAAGCTGTATTAAGCTTGTTTGGCCAATAACTTCTGTTGTAGTTGAGTTATGGGGAAATGGATGGCACCATCAGATAGCCCTGATTGTGCTCTTTCCAAAAAGACCCCACTTTAAGTATCTCACACTAAAACTGTAAAAGTTAGATGAGAGGTGAATGTTTTGTTCACCCTTATTTGGTCTGAATTTGACCATAACTCAAGTAATACTGGTGCTAGCTCAGTTTGGCTGGTACCATGGGATAGCCCTGGCTTAGAGCTTCATTTTGAATACCCATTTGATGGGGTTAAGCCTCTCCTTCTAGATTTTAGATGAGAGGTGAAAATTAAGGTTTATGCTCAGCAATGACTTTGAGCAGGAATAACTTTGTTATTTCTTGTCCTATGGTGATGGGACTTGTATTTTCAGAAAGAGGTGAGTTTCCTCTTTCTTTTGATACCTTTTGAGCTAATTTGGCTCAGTTCCATGTTTTGGTGGTATCTTGGCTATACCATTGATTTATGGTGTATTGGCTGTCATGCTTGTGCTCTGGTTTTGAGTCACAGGCTGACAGGCAGATGCAATGGACCATGTTCCACAGAGGAGTACATTAATGCACTAGAAGACATAATGAAAAGGATCAAAATTAGCAGAACATGGAAAAATTGGATCTTAAAATTCCAAATAAGCCATTTATTAATAAAGAAAAACAAAAAAAATTCAAACCCAATAATACCAGTGAAAAAAGAAAGCGCCATAAATGTGGTAGTATTGGGCACTTGGCCAATAACTGACTTAAAAAGGCAAAGACCAATGAAAATTGTGGAAATAGAAGACCACAATGGAAAAGAAGAAGAATATGATTCTGAAAAGGACACTGAAGAATCAGATACCTCTGAAAGTAATGAAATAAATATAGTTAATGCCCAAATTAATAATCTTGATGTAATATATGAAGTGCTAGATGTAAACTCAAATCTACCACATGTTGGAACATCTGATACAAGCCTCAAAAATATACAAGTTTCCAAACTGCATGGAACCAAAGCTGCAAAAGGCATGGGTTATACAGCTGGAGAATCAAGTTTAAGTATTGTTATGGCAGAGAACCAAGAGGGAAAAGTAAACTTGGGAACAGGGGCATACTTCACCTGTGCTGGGAAAAATTATTTACATACAATTATACCAGATTGGGAAGAGAAACCTATACCAATACAAGGGGTTTAATTCATTAGTGCAAGTGAAAGCTTGAAGCCCCTTGGGATAATTGACGTAACACTAATTTTCACCCACCCTTCCCAATTCATAAGAATAAAGGTAGAGTTTGTAGTAATGGAGAACTGTACTAGTAGCTATTTTCTACTTGAAAAAGATTACTTGTAAATATATGATATAGATATTACAGATATTTCACCATAGGAGACAATAAAAGACAGAAATTTGGGCTTTTAAACAACAGAAAACAAATCACTGTTATAAAAATGAAGAGAAAATTCTACAGAAGTATTTATTTATGAGTGAAAAGCTCATAGAGGCAGAATTTAATAAATAATCAACAGAAAAAATGAAACAAAAACTGATTTATCTCTTATTCAAACACACAAGTGCCTTTGCAACTGAAAAATGACCACTAGGTTCTATCATTCGAAATGAGGTAGACATTATTCTAAAATTGGAGAAACCTTATCCACCCCTGTTAAGAATACCAGCTTACCCAGCTATCCCAAGAGCTAGAGAAGCATTAGAGGCACATATTAAAGAACTGATGGACCTAGGTGTATTAAGGAAAGTAGGAAATGAAGAAAGGTTAGAGGTCACTACACCTGTTATTATAGCTTGGCATAATGGTAAATAAAGGATAATAGGGGACTTTAGAGCTCTAAACACCTATACTATCCCTGAAAGACATCTAATACCCAGAATCCATGAGAAAATAATACAATTGTCACAGGCTAAGCTTATTACAGCTATGGATTCTCTAAAAGGTTATAATCAGAATGTTTTTACAGACAGTTCAAGAAATCTACTGAGGATCATAGTCCACTGTGGAATATATGAATATTTAAGAATGTCATTTGGTATAAAAATTCCCCTTACCATTAGAAAAGAATGATGAATACCATATTCCCTGAAGAATTATCAGAGGGATGGTTAGTAATCTACATTAATGATATCATTGTTTTGTCAGAAACTTGGGAAAAGAACCTAGTAAGACTAGAAAGAGTCTTACAGCAGATAGTACAAGTAAATATTAAAATTTCCTTGAAAGAAATGTTATTTTACATGTAGTGAACTAAAAGCACTGGGGCATGTTGTATCTGGACTAAGCTTGGGAATAGATAAAAACAAAGTAGAAGGGGTAATAGTAAAACTAATTCCCCAAAGAAAAAAAGAAATGCAATCATTTCTAGGATTTTCTGGTTATTACAGACAGCATATAACAAGCTTTGCAAGAATTGCCAACTCCTTGTATAAACTCTGAGACCAACAAGCAGTCTATGAAATGACTGATGAAAGAGCTAAAGCATATGAGGAAATGAAGGAATCCCTCAAAAATTCCCCATTAATTCTAATTCCAGATTGCAAATTACCTTTCAAACTGTATAGTGAGGCTTGTGGAGAAGGATGAGGTGCTACACTCCACTAAACACAAATGATCAATGATGAACCTGTTGAAGGACTGATTTGCTTCATTTCAAGAAAAATTAAGCCAACAGAAGAAAGATATGGAGAAAGCCAAATGGAATTTATTTTCCTAGTGTGGGCTTTAGAAAAGTTACATTATTACTTAGATGGAACATTGTTTGATGTAATCATAGACTGTAATTCTGTAAAATATTTATTAAGCATGAAGAAAACAAATAGAAATATTCTGAGATGGCAGATTTCTATCTAAGAATATGGAGTAAATATGCCTAAAGCTTAGAAATCTGGAAATATTCATAAAAATGCAGATGGTCTTAGAAGATGGGCTCTAGAAACGTGAGCCTTAGAGGTAATTTCATATACCCAAAAGACCACAAATATAAAAAATAACATATTAATATAAATAAAATAAATTTATTTATATTATTAAAATAAAAATCAAAAAATAAATATAAAATTATATTAAAAATAAAAAATTAATTATAATTTAAAAATAAAAATACATTAAATTTTGTAAATATAAAATTACATTAATACTTGAAAAAATTAAGTAAAAATGAAATTTTAACAAAATTGTGAAAAAATAAATAAATTTGGAAAAAAGTTAAATAAAATTTATTATAACTTTTTATCCAATAAATAAACATATAAAATTTATTTCACCATTGGATTCCTCATAAAAAATCAGGTGGGGTCACCTCTGAGTGAAATTCTTGTAACTCAACTCTAAATAAGCTTAAATTAAGTTTTTAGTATTTTCAATACAAAAGTTGAAAATCCTCAAAACCTTAATTTAATTCACACCACATGTGGTGTTAACCATCAATTTTTGTGTTAAAATTGAGGTGTTGTGTTTAGTTTAGAAGTTATTAGGAATTGAAGTATTTTCAATTGAATTCAATTGAAATGTCAAAATGTGCGCGTGTATTACATAAGTGAACTTTGATTTACATATGAGGTGTCAATTATTACTGTATTGTACTGTACAATTGAATTGAATTACATATGTAAATTATAAGTATAATACATGATGAGGAATTAAAGGAAAAATAAATTGGAAAGATTAAATTTGGGGGGGAAAAGGAACTCCAGCTCTAAGGGGGAGCTAGACCCCCAAAATCCTTGCTGACAGGCGTGGGATGTCAAAATTCACGCAAAAGTTCATCACTTTTGGCCTGAAATTGAGTAACAGGGTCTGTGGACTCAATTGATGATGAGGTTTTGATACCAACTGGGGTAGTTTTAGCTGTTGCCAAGAGGGTAAAGCTACCCTTAAGATAAAACAATCATAATAAAAACAGTTTTAACTGGTTTCTACGCCTCTGACACACATTCTGACGTGTTTTGAAGGCTCTAGGCCTGGTATTGCTATAGTAATGGCTGATTTAAGGGTCTAAAATGGCTAAAAATGGCTAAAAAATGGCTTAAACCAGCCCTTTTTGGTCTAAACCAGGGTTCAATGATGCCATAATTGGCTTTTCTGTTGTCAGACTGTTTTTCACGACTGACAAAAGTAAATTTTACTTTTGGAGCAAGAGAATTGATGGCTATAAAAGAATGTCTTCTTTGCCCCACTTTTCTCTTCATGTTAGAATCTTTCCTTTTATTAATTAGTTTAAAACTGTTAAACCCAATCAATCAAAGATTCCAACCACCACTTTTAAATCATTTTAATCCTTTTAACCACGTGAAAAAATCATTATAATCATTGTTTGTAACTCTTATAATCATTTTTACCCCTGAACCACCCCAAAAGTGAATTAAAGCATCTTTCATCACTGTAAACTTTGTCACTTTGTTTCCAAATTCACTCTGGTCACTTTTGGGCGTGTTTTCTCTTTATTATTCTTTTTAAAGACTTTGTTCTTTAATTAATTGATTGCAGTTCTTTGCTCAATTAATTCCAATTGAAATTGCTCTTGAAGAAATTTCTTTTGTAGCCTTAAAATATCTCTTGTAGAGTATTTTTGGGATAAATTTTTATTGTTGGTAAAACAATAAATTTTTATAATATTATTGTTTTATACTAATAAAGTTATAAACAATAAAATTGGCGTGTTTTCTCTTAAAAATAATATTTCATACTATTTTTAATTGATTTTTACCTTATACAAATTTTGAGGACAGGAAAAGTACTTGATTTTTAATCAAAGTTTCATATCCACACCTTACATTTGGGGGCCCAGCCGTGATATTTTACCTGTGACATATTTTTTTTACTCTTTTTAAATCTTTTTTCTTATATTGAAAAATTTAAAAACATATAAAAAATACTTATAATTCAAAAAATCCATAAAAAATAATTTTTTTCATATTATAAGTGAGGCTTAAATTTTTATTTCTTTTTTTGAAATATCCTTTTTTTTACTTAATTAATTGGCTTTTTCATTAATTTTAGTGTCTGACAACGTGGTAAGACAAGAAAACATTGAAACAGCCTCAACAGTAACCAGAATTATCCCTGCCAGTACTGTCAATTCTGATCATAATAGCACTGTTATTGTGACTCAAAATAACCAGCCTGAACCAATATCTTCTGAATTAATTAACTTGGACATAAGTAATACCCTTCAGAAAGCTGAAATTTGGCCAATAGTAAGTTTTTTGACGTAAAAATACTATTTTAAGCCTTTTTAACCATAATTATGCCTTCAACCAGATCAGGAGCCAGCTACAACCCCTCAAGCAGCTCCCAAAAAGGTAATAGACGTGATTATGGCAGAGGCCAACCAGGTACAGAAGGAAAAGGGTCAGTTGATGACTTCCAAACAACTAAAATGGGTCATTCTGAAGCTGATAATACCATTTTACCTTCAAAAAGAGCTGACACCGCCACAAGAAGCCTCAGTGGACATATACAAAGCCAGCCACAAAGCTTACAACAATGCACTGCAGTACAAGGAGTACCAGATCCTGGCAGATCTGTGGAAAAACTGCATGAATTCTTACCTGACAGTAAGAAAATTCTTGGGCCATCCCAACACTTGCAAATTGCTCAATGGATGGCATCCATTGATGGAGAAGAAAAACATGATGCTTTTGGACACTAGAATGGAGGAAAAACAACCCTCCACCACCCAAACCAGTGCCAAAAACAGCCCCAGTGGCCAGCAGCAGCAATTCCAACGTGAAAAAGCAGCCACAAACTCCAAACAAGGGCAAAGGGAAGGCACCAGCCCCAAAACCTTACAGCCAGGGCTACAGAATCCCAAAGATTCAGCAGGATGCCATGGAAAATGTATTTCAGATGGCCAGAACCATGATGGAATTACAGAAGAAGGAGGAAGCCAGATTAAGGTTCCAGAAATGATTTCTGACATATTTGATTCCATCCCAGAGTTGTATAATGCTATAAATGACGTGAAAAAACATCTTTCTGATAAAAATGACACCATTTGTAACAACATTAAAAGAAACAACCTGAGTCTGTGCCAAATTAATGAAACACTTATGTGTTTTGAAAAATTTTTAAGAACAATTAAAAATTCTAATAATGACAATTCTTCTAACATTAAAATAAATGAACAATCTGCCATTATTAAAGAATTAACAGATAAATATTCTAAATTCAATATTGATGACATGATTGAAACAAGAATTAAACAAGCCATAAATATTATCAAAACAGATAACAAGAAAGTCCTTGATGACATTTCAAATTCATTTACTGAAGTAAAGACATATACCATTGCCTTGAAAAAGTGTTTTGATGCTTCACAAGAAGAAGTATCAAAATTATCAATGAAATTGAATCAAGTCACTGCTGATAATACAAGACAGACAGAGTTATGGCAAGAACTGACACATAAGGAAGACATGTATAAAATTGAAGTAATAAATTTAATACAAAGCTTCCAACATGAATAAAGAAATTCCCAAAGGTGTAGCAACAGTAAAATGAATGACATTGAACAATTACTGAACACCTTACCAAGAATGTCTACACCTCTAAATCAAAATGAGGGCACAAGAATTTCAAATCCACAAGTATTGGATCCTGATAATTCACAATTAAAAAATGAATTATCCACTTCTTTTCATAACTTGGAACCATCAATGGGCCAAGCACTCTTGAAAGAAGTTCCAAAACTTAAAGAATGGCCTCACTTCAGTGGTGAAGGAGAGTATGACCATATGGAATTCATTAGAGGTATTGACATGATCAAAGAGGATTTTGAATTACCAGACAGATTGGTAACAGCCAGGTTTAACACCTTGTTTACCAGATCAGCTCACAGATGGTACATCAAAATAAGACAAGCACATGGACACCAGAGTTGGACTTGGTGGAAAACCCAAATCATCAACAAATGGGCAAATGATGCTTGGAGGTTTAAAGTTGAAACAGCCTTTGAATCTGCCAAATTTAATGCTG
This sequence comes from Austropuccinia psidii, assembly GCA_023105745.1. Lineage (NCBI taxonomy): Eukaryota > Fungi > Basidiomycota > Pucciniomycetes > Pucciniales > Sphaerophragmiaceae > Austropuccinia > Austropuccinia psidii. Next base: position 42,454,062 of record JALGQZ010000001.1, read on the forward strand.
ATAAAGACAGAGATTTACCATGGTTTTGCCAACAAAAGGACAGATTAACAGCATTATATCCTGACATGTCAGAGTTTATGATCCATAGAAAAATTCTGAGACAATGTGGAGGTGACTTAGAGCATGCTGTCAAAAGCAGGACTACTGAACAATCTTCAGCAGAAGATATTATCAATATACTAGAAGAAGTAACCACCAGAACCAAAATTGGTTCTAGTAGGGTGAATCTCAAAAGAAGGTTTAATACACCTTGGAAAGATTCTGTGGACAAAAACCCCAAAGAAAATTCTAGTAATATTAAATATAAATCTGCAGATACAGTCAGAAAATGCCATAATTGCCAAAGCACCACCCATTTAGCCAATAGATGTCCAAAGAGGGGGAAAATCAATGAAATTGACATTGAAAAGGAACCAGATGTTGAAAAAGAAGACATAATTGAAGACAATTCAGATGATAAGTCATCCATATTTTCTGAATCTTCAAAAGATATAGAAAATATCAATGCCACTTTTGACATCATGGAATCTTATTCCCACTTACCACAATTGAGCAATGGTCAAGTTGATTTATCAAAAGTTCAAGATGCACAACTTATGAAGACAAAACCAAACAGAGGAAAAGGTTATACAGCTGGTAACTCCTGTATAACAGAAGTGGTGATTGACAACAAGCCCACCAAACTTTTTCTTGACCCAGGAGCCTTCTGCTCTTGTGTTGGAAAATCCTTTCTTAAGACTTGTGTGCCAAATTTTGAAGACCAATTGTTACCAATTGATGGTATAAAATTCAACAGTGCAAGTAACCCAATGAAAGCATTGGGAATCTTTGAGACCAATGTCATATTCCCACACATAAATGGGAATTTAAGGATCACAGTTGAATTTGTTGTTATGGAAAATTGCTCTAGTACCCATTTTATATTGGGAAATGACTATTTGATCATGTATGGGATAGATTTACATAATAACAAAGACAGATACCTTACAATTGGGGACAATAAGCGCCAGAAATTTGCCTTTTTACCATTTAAAAGACAAATTACAGTAAACAAAGTATCACCAGTCAACTTAGAGTTAGAAAAATTCAAGTCTGAACAGTTAAATGAGGCTGAGATAAGCCTTCATCTGACTGATAAACAAGAAAATGAACTTTCTTCCCTTTTGTATAACCACAAAGGAGCATTTGCTACAGACAAAGAACCTCTGGGAGCAATTATTGGTCATGAAGTTGACATCATTCTTAACATTGAGAGACCTTATCCACCACTCTTAAGAAGACCTGCTTATCCAGCAAGTCCAAAATCAAGAGAAGCTCTAGAAATTCATATCAAAGAACTTCTAGACCTTGGTGTAATAAGAAAAGTAGGCCACAATGAGGAAGTAGAAATAACTACACCAGTCATAGTGGCGTGGCATAATGGAAAATCCAGAATGGTTGGGGACTTTAGAGCTCTGAACACTTACACTGTTCCAGACAGATACCCAATACCAAAAATCCAAATTGCCCTTACTCAAATATCTCAAGCAGTGTATATAACCACTATGGATGCCCTTAAAGGATTCCATCAAAATGTGGTAACACCAAGAGCAAGAAAATACTTGAGAATTATTGTTCATTGTGGAGTGTATGAATACTTAAGGATGCCCTTTGGTATCAAAAATGCACCTTCACACTTCCAAAGAATGATGAATGAAATCTTCCCTGAAGAACTCTCAGAGGGATGGTTAATCATTTACATTGATGACATTATTATCTGCTCAAAGACTTGGGAGGAACACATGTACAGATTATCAAGAGTTTTGACAAAAATCCAATCAGTAAACATGAAAATCTCCTTGAAGAAATGTCATTTTGGATTTAAAGAACTTAAGGCACTAGGACATGTTGTATCTGGTTTGTCCCTTGGAATTGATAAAAACAAAGTTGCAGCAGTATTGTTAAAACCCATGCCTCAGAATAAGAAGGAAATTCAGTCATTCTTGGGTTTTGCAGGATATTACAGGCAACACATTAAAGACTTTGCATCCATAGCAAGACCACTTTATAAGTTGTGTGACAAAGACACAGTATTTGAGATGACTGTTGACAGAGTCAAAGCTTTTGAATCTCTAAGAGAAGCATTGACCACTGCTCCACTCTTACTGATGCCAGACTTTAAATTGCCTTTCAAACTGTATATTGATGCATCAGGGGATAGACTAGGTGCTGCACTTCACCAAGTTCAGATCATAAATGACAAACCTGTAGAAGGACCAATATGTTTCATATCCAGGCAAATCAAACCAACTGAAGCCAGATATGGAGCAAGTCAAATGGAATGTCTATGCCTTGTCTGGGCCTTGGAGAAATTGAACTATTTCTTAGAGGGATGTGTTTTTGAAGTAATAACAGATTGTACAGCTGTGAAATCACTTTTGAACATGAAAACACCTAACAGACACATGCTCAGATGGCAAATAACCATACAAGAATACAGAGGCAATATGACTATTGTTCATAAGGATGGGAATATTCATAAGAATGCAGATGGACTAAGCAGATGGCCATTACCAAATAACATTGATAATCCTGCTTATGTTCCAGAAGAAGCTTCACCACAAATTCCAATAGAAGGAATAAGTGTTACAGACTTGAACACCACCTTCTTTGAAGAAGTCAGAAATAGTTACACTCAAGATAAGAATTGTAGCATCTTATGCCAATTACTTAACAAAGACTGTAAAGACAACTCTCTAATACATGCCTTGGATGAAGTATGGAGAAAATCTTATAATGAAGGAAGATTTCACCTACTGGATGGTATAATTTACCACAGAACCAAGCACACATGTGTCATGACAGTTGTAGACAGGTCATTAATCAATCTTGTACTGAAGGAATGCCATGATAGTCCCTTTTCAGGACATCTTTCTGAAGACAGGACAAGAGAGAAAGTGAAGACCCGCATATGGTGGCCAATGTGGCAAAAAGATGTTGCAGAGTATTGCAAAACCTGTGACAGATGCCAAAAGGCAAATAAATCCACTGGCAAAAGACTTGGAAATATGATGAAAATCCAAGAACCAAACAGACCTTGGGAAATTGTCCATATGGATTGGGTAACTGGCCTACCACCAGGAGGTGACAGGAGCTATAATGCTTGCCTAGTAATTGTGGACAGATTCAGTAAAACTCCAATTTTTTACCATGTCACAAAGATGATACAGCCATGGATACAGCTCTTCTGATATGGAATAGAGTAGTGTCATGGACTGGGATATTTACAAATATCATCAGTGATAGAGATCCCAAATTCACTTCAGCACTGTGGACAAATCTTCACCAATTATTTGGCACTAAACTGTCTTTCTCTACAGCCTACCACCCACAAACTGATGGCCTGGCTGAAAGAATGATCCAAACCTTAGAGGACATGGTGAGAAGATTTTGTGCATATGGCCTTGAATTCAAAGATTGTGATGGATTTACCCATGATTGGTGTACTCTGTTACCAGCACTGGAATTAGCATATAAAACATCAATCCATGCTAGTACCAATCAGACTCCTGCTATTCTAGAAAAAGGATGGAACCCCAAGTTACCCCAAGACTCCTTGAGGAAAGACTTAATTGAAATACATCCCACAGCTGCTAGCTTCAAAGGAATGCTAGACAAAGCTAGAAAGCATGCAGTGAGATGCATGGAGGACTCTTTTGCATATGCTAAAGACAAATGGGATAAATCTCATGCAACTCCAGATTTCAAAGTGGGGGACCTAGCTCTTGTATCCACCACTAACTTCAATAACATCAAAGGATGTAAAAAGTTGAAAGACTCCTTTGCAGGACCTTTTGTGATTAAGGCCCTCCATGGAGAAAATGCTGTTGAAGTAGAGTTATCTGAAGAACTTAGCAATAAGCACCCTACATTTCCAGTGAGCTTGATAAAACCATACAAATCTAGTGATGCTGAGAAATTTCCCTTGAGGAATAAGGTTCCCCAAGTTATACCTCCTATTGAGACATCTGGTACTAAGAAAATAACCAAAGTTCTTAAAGAAAGGAAATTAAGAACCAAGAAAGTAAGGGAATACCTTGTTAGGTACAGTGACCCAACTTGTGAAGATGAATGGTTAGAAGAAAAAGATATACCAGAAACTACCAAACTCCTGAGGAGATTCAGACACACTAGAAACACCAATATTACAAAGTAATATTCTTTTTTAGGGGGAGGTAATGTGAGCCTTAGAGGTAATTTCATATACCCAAAAGACCACAAATATAAAAAATAACATATTAATATAAATAAAATAAATTTATTTATATTATTAAAATAAAAATCAAAAAATAAATATAAAATTATATTAAAAATAAAAAATTAATTATAATTTAAAAATAAAAATACATTAAATTTTGTAAATATAAAATTACATTAATACTTGAAAAAATTAAGTAAAAATGAAATTTTAACAAAATTGTGAAAAAATAAATAAATTTGGAAAAAAGTTAAATAAAATTTATTATAACTTTTTATCCAATAAATAAACATATAAAATTTATTTCACCATTGGATTCCTCATAAAAAATCAGGTGGGGTCACCTCTGAGTGAAATTCTTGTAACTCAACTCTAAATAAGCTTAAATTAAGTTTTTAGTATTTTCAATACAAAAGTTGAAAATCCTCAAAACCTTAATTTAATTCACACCACATGTGGTGTTAACCATCAATTTTTGTGTTAAAATTGAGGTGTTGTGTTTAGTTTAGAAGTTATTAGGAATTGAAGTATTTTCAATTGAATTCAATTGAAATGTCAAAATGTGCGCGTGTATTACATAAGTGAACTTTGATTTACATATGAGGTGTCAATTATTACTGTATTGTACTGTACAATTGAATTGAATTACATATGTAAATTATAAGTATAATACATGATGAGGAATTAAAGGAAAAATAAATTGGAAAGATTAAATTTGGGGGGGAAAAGGAACTCCAGCTCTAAGGGGGAGCTAGACCCCCAAAATCCTTGCTGACAGGCGTGGGATGTCAAAATTCACGCAAAAGTTCATCACTTTTGGCCTGGAATTGAGTAACAGGGTCTGTGGACTCAATTGATGATGAGGTTTTGATACCAACTGGGGTAGTTTTAGCTGTTGCCAAGAGGGTAAAGCTACCCTTAAGATAAAACAATCATAATAAAAACAGTTTTAACTGGTTTCTACGCCTCTGACACACATTCTGACGTGTTTTGAAGGCTCTAGGCCTGGTATTGCTATAGTAATGGCTGATTTAAGGGTCTAAAATGGCTAAAAATGGCTTAAACCAGCCCTTTTTGGTCTAAACCAGGGTTCAATGATGCCATAATTGGCTTTTCTGTTGTCAGACTGTTTTTCACGACTGACAAAAGTAAATTTTACTTTTGGAGCAAGAGAATTGATGGCTATAAAAGAATGTCTTCTTTGCCCCACTTTTCTCTTCATGTTAGAATCTTTTCCTTTTATTAATTAGTTTAAAACTGTTAAACCAATCAATCAAAGATTCCAACCACCACTTTTAAATCATTTTAATCCTTTTAACCACGTGAAAAAATCATTATAATCATTGTTTGTAACTCTTATAATCATTTTTACCCCTGAACCACCCCAAAAGTGAATTAAAGCATCTTTCATCACTGTAAACTTTGTCACTTTGTTTCCAAATTCACTCTGGTCACTTTTGGGCGTGTTTTCTCTTTATTATTCTTTTTAAAGACTTTGTTCTTTAATTAATTGCTTGCAGTTCTTTGCTCAATTAATTCCAATTGAAATTGCTCTTGAAGAAATTTCTTTTGTAGCCTTAAAATATCTCTTGTAGAGTATTTTTGGGATAAATTTTTATTGTTGGTAAAACAATAAATTTTTATAATATTATTGTTTTATACTAATAAAGTTATAAACAATAAAATTGGCGTGTTTTCTCTTACAAATAATATTTCATACTATTTTTAATTGATTTTTACCTTATACAAATTTTGAGGACAGGAAAAGTACTTGATTTTTAATCAAAGTTTCATATCCACACCTTACAAGAAAATACACCTGAAAACCAGAATGGGTACCACAGGAAAAAAATCATATAGAAGAAATATGTGCTACAGATATTGCGACAGAACTCTTTAAACAAGTCAAAGAAAGCTTTAAGATTGACAAGAACAGTCATATCTTATGCCAACTATCAATGAAATATTGTAAAGACCCATCTTTAAGTACCAAGCTAGATGAAATATGGAAGAAAGATTATGATGAAGGAAGATTTCAGCTCCTTGATGAAATTCTTTATCACAGAAACAAACATACATGTGTCATGATCCTGACAGATAGAGCTCTAACAAGCACTATACTACATAAATTCCATGATATTTCTGTATCTGGACATCTGTCAGTGTGGTATTCCATACCTTAATGGCCCAGTTTCAAGTGGAATTTCATTTATAGGACTATAATTTGAAGAAATAACAAAGAAAAATCAATAATTAATCAGCTATAATAGAGGAATTCAGCAATAAAATGGATTTAAATTCATAAAAATGTACAATCCCATAATCAAATCCTGGAAGAATGGACCATTTGATTACAAGAATAACAATAAAATAAGGAAAAGAAAAAGACAAACTAGCAAGAATGTTAAAGTTACCAGTGAAAGGGGTAATGTAATACTCAAGTTACCCTAGCTCTGCTCAACCTTTGGATTACTCAGCAATTCAGTTATTAAACTGAGGCCACTTCAATAAGGAATAAATTAAAACTGTATCAATCAACAGTCACAAGACAGAAAGAAAAAGAAATTAATCAATTTATGCAAGGAAAATCCATCAAAAACCTTAAATTACACAGCATATCTGTGGAAACACAAGCACAGCCAACTGATAAGCCAGTAAATATAAATTAAAAGCAGAATTAAGTTAGATAAAGAAAAGACGAAACTCATACAGGACAAATGGAATCCCCACAATACACAGCATTCTCCACCTACAGTTCAAACAATGCACAGACCTATGGTGCAATAACTGTACAAAATCATCTCATACCACCAAAAATTGTGCAACAAACCAAACAAATGGTGCAATACCTGGAAGGAATGACACCATCTCAAAATTACTCACCAGCTAAATACCCTCAAGGCTGTGCATAATAATATTAAAGTTTGAGTAAAATATAAATAAAGCTTCAGAAATGGTGCAATATACCAAACATATGGTGCAATATCTTGATCAAATGACACCATCTCAAAAATTCCTCACAAGCAAAAACATCTCAGATTACATAATCATACATAAATTGGTGCAAAAAACCAAACAAATGGTATCTCACCACTATAAAGAAATTATCCCAGCCAAAAGAAGTGGAAAAATTCTAAGTCCCTTGTTTTTGAGTGCCTCTATGGAGAGCCCAAAGAATATAAATAAAGGGCCTCTCTCCCTCATTTCTTTCCTCTTTTCCCCATGAATCCAATTAGTTATATACCAAGAAGGAGAATAACTATTCATCCCTTACTAGTAGGATAATCTAGTTATTTTATTAAAGTATTATAGACTTATAAGTTTAATTCATAGTGATTTCCAATTAAGAGTAGTTAACAGAAGGTCTACTTAATATTATTAATCCACCCTATGTTTAAATTATTAGTCTTATAATTATAATACTATCAATAATACTCAAAATATTGAGTTTATCACCATAAACTTTACATTATAAAGGAAAAATAGTCTTATTATACCTTCACATTAAAAAAACCAACCTTACAACTATATATTACTATATATAAAAAACCCTACCCTTATATTATATTATATCTTTTATATATCTAACAAACATCCACTCAATATTGAACAAAATCTTACCTATAAATTATTAAAGGTCTTCTTATTAGATTATATTAACAATTAGCCTCTCAAACCATTAAGTACTATAACATATATAACATCAAATTGAACTTACCCCTTAAAATATATATTATTACTATTATATTAAATCAACCTCTTATACTATTGAGGTCTTACCCTTAAAATTATCTTATATCATTATTTGAAAATTATATTTTATATTTTTTTAACTTATAAGTTACTTATCTGATTATTGAATAGGTCTGATAGAGACTGCTGAAAAGTCTTCTCTAGTTGTAAAGCCACAATCTTAAATATTGATTTGTGAGCTCTGTAGGGAGATTGTTTAGTATATTCAGAGGGGCAGCTAAAAAACCTTTAGCACCCTTGGTTACAGGATTATTTCAGCAATTCAAAACTGTTTACCTGTGATTTCCCCCTCAAGGACTGCCTTATCCAATCCCACACTAAAAGGAGTTCCACATCAGAAGATAGGACACTAGAAAGAGTAAAAAAATGCTCTTGGTGTCCAAGTTGGAGAAAGGATGTTACAGAATATTTCCAAACTTGTGAAAGATGACAAAAGGGAAAGAGAGACACAGGAAAGGAATTTTGAATGATATTCAAAATCCAAGAACCAAACTCCCCATAGGAGATAGTTCATATGGATTGGGTTACAGCTCTACCCCCAGGAGGAGATAGACATTATAACGCATGTCTAGTTTTAGTTGACAGGTACAGCAATACCCCAACACTCTTACCATGTCATAAAAATGACACAGCTATGGACACAGACATAATGATATGGAATAGAGTGATAAGGCATACAGGCCTATTTCAAAATATCATAAGCAATAGAGATCCCAAATCCCCTTCAGAATTATGGACAAACCTCCATAGCTTGTTTGGAACAAAATTATTATTTTAAAAAGATTATCATCATCATAATGATGGCTTAGAAGAAATAATCAGAAAAAACTTTGGAAGACATGATCAGAAGATTCTGTTCTCATGGCCTAGAATTCAACAACTCTGATGGCTTTATCCATGATTGGTGTACTCTAATTAAAGCTCTTGAACTGAAATACAACACATCAATCCATTCTTCACCTGGTAAAACACCAGAAATGTTAGAAAAAGGTTTGAATCCAAGAATTCCTTATGATACTCTCAAACAAATGTAGTTGATATACATCCAACAGCAAGCAGTTTCAAAATAATTCTTGACAAAGCAAGACATAATGCAACCAGATGTATGCAAGATTCTTTTAAACATTCAAAAGAAAGATAGGACAAAAGTCATAACCCACCTGATTTCAAAGTAGGAGACTTGGTCTTAGTATCGTCTCTAAGATTTAATAATATCAAAGGCCCAAAGAAATTGAAAAATTCCTTTGAAGGACCCTTCATGTTGAGAGAAATACATCGCACCAATGCTGTGCAACTAGAATTGACAGGTGAATTGATTAAAAAACACTCAGATTTCCCTGTAAGTCTAATAAAACCTTCCAGTTCAAGTGATAAGGAATTATTTACCCTAAAAGATAAACCACCACTTGAAATTCCTTCTATAGCAGAGGTAGAAAAAAAGAAAATTGTAAAAGTCTCCAAAGAAAAGAGGACAAGAAAAAAAAGAAAGGGAATACCTTGTAAGGTATAGAAAACCAAATAAATAAGATGAATACCTACTTGAGAAGGATATAACTAATGCTTATAAGCTATTAAGGAGGATTAGCCAGGAAGGAAGACCTAAATAATAGAGAAATTAAGCATTATTGAGATTCAAGACTAAGAAAGTCTGTTGGAGAGGTTAGATAGTGGATGATACCCTAATTAACTATGTTGGATTGTGGCGCAATCTTTTTTGGTGGTAGTGAATGTGAGCCTTTGAGATATGACTACATATCCAAAGAGGTCACAAAAAAACTTTGCAAAACTTATTTTAACAACAAGAATTGAAATCATAATATTAAAATAAGTAAAAATTTCATCAAAAAGCTTAAATTACTGATTATTTCAGAAACAAATGAATAAAAATGTGAAAAATTACAACATCAAATTCCCCATCAGAAACTAAAAATATAGCACTTTTATGTCATATCTGTAAAGTCAATACTCACTGAGATAACCTGAATATGTGCACTGTTATGATCAGTGCATATATTCATGGCTTTTAGCTCATATATTTTGAATTATGAATGCTAAAGAGTGGTTCCAAAGGTAAAATTACCACAAAATGCCTTGAAAAATAGAGATATAAACTTTATCTGACAAGCTATAAAAAGGTTAAAGCTTACAAGGCCTTATTTAGATAAATAGCACTAGCTGTTGGCCACTGTAAATTAAAAATGGTCCAAAATTAAACAAAAATGAATATTTAGTCTCTACTAGTTCATATGTTAATAATGACGTCATTTAAATAATTATATTCAAGATAGAACCCCATGAAATCATGGTTTAAAGTTTGAAATAGTAGATTTCAACAGAAAAGATGATTTATAACAAAAATTATCAAAAATAGAGTTTTAATTATGTAATTTAATGCTCTTGGAAGCTTAGTAAGGTTGTTACAAGCTTTCATAATTAACACTCTGGATGGCTTTAGTGCAAATAACTCAAAATTTGATAATGATCAAAGTTACAGCATGAAAATGATCTTTTATGATCACTAACTGTAACCATAATTTAGGTTTAACAGTTAAATAAGTGATAAAACCTGTGGATACTGATATATTATGATTTAAATTAATAAAATTTACAAAGTTGCAACCTTTTCCAAGCCTATGAAGTCAGCAAACTTAGAGCTACAGTGATAACTCTAAATAATGGTCTAATAATGAGAGAAGAAGGTTTAATTATGATGTAATTATCACCAAACCTTAAGCTATTGATCAATTCCAGTGTATAAAATCAGTAAAGGTTCATTAAAAGAATTCTGATCTGTATGAGGGAGGAGTTTAATATAAATGGAGCTCTTTTTCCTCTATTTCCTCCTCAGATGCATCAAAAACACTAAAACATTGAATTAAAAAGGTAATTTTTCTTTTCTTTATATATAACACTATGATATTATTAAAGACCAAAGATAATAATTTTAGTAATCATCAAAGTTTACATGATTAATCCTAAATCTTGTTGCTTTTGTTAAGTTCTCTTAAAAAATCTCTAAATCCACATAAAATAGTTAAATTTGTAATTCTCTCAATTTTTGATTTTAAATACGATTTAAATAAGTTTAATTTAGACTATCAAGAATAAATTTATTCAAAATTACTATAAAAAGTGTCAAAAGTAGGTTATTTTCTTGCTAGTATTATTCTTAATAATTCTGTTATTAATATAGATAGTATTTATATTTTTCAGCCTGTGACTCAAAACAGAGCACTAGCATGACATCCAACATACCATAAATAATGGTATGAAAAGTATTGAACAAACATAGTCAATACAGGTAATAAATAAGAGAAAACAATCCTCTTAAATTAAACACCAACCTTATCCAAACAGAATAAGGAAACCTAGAGGAGAATAAACAGGTCAAAACCCTTATTTTCACCTCTCATCTAACTTATGCATATTTAAGTTATTATATACCAAAATGATATTTTTCTTAAAGCTCACATAGAGAGCTACACAATGATATCATCCATGTTGTTGCAACACCACTACAACTGGAGATACCATATGACCTTTATTTCAAAACCAAGACCCCCCTGAAAGTCAAAGAGGGCTTGTACAAAACTGTACAAAAGTATAACCAAATTAAAGATCTAAACAAGAGCTTTAATTTGAGATACATTAGACCTCTGTATCTCTTAAATTGACTGAGGGATCTTGGTTCAAAGGTTTAACAACCAGAAATACAGATATTCTGAAAACAAGAATGTAAACAAACCCCTGTATCTTTGGCATACACTCATACAACTTTACAGTGTAATATACCAAGCTGTATAGCTAATCAAGCCCTACAAAACTGTATCATCAGAATACAGATATCTTCCAAATTGAAGAAGATATCTGGCATGGAAGTTTTTGAAGCCTCATACTGATGTACAAAAATACATCCAAAAATTTAAAACCCTTATAACTTTTGGTATTTGAAAGAAGGGTAAACATGAAGCATACCAAATTGAAGAGCTCATTAAGCCCTTCAATTCTGTGCTCTTGGTTTCTTGATATCTCAAAAACTGACTAAGATATCTTGGTTGGAAGTATTTTGACCAATACTGGCCTGTACCAAACCTGTACCAACCAGTACTGTCTTGATACTCAAAATAATGGTTGTTCAAAGCTTAAACCCGCCCAGAATGACCAGTATTGATCATACAGACACCAGAACAACGTCATCAAAGTGCTGACGTGGCAGGTGAAAAGTTTTTTCACCCTGTATTGATCCAGAATGATCATTTGTGGTTCGAAAACCACAATTCTGCCTCTACTGACGTCAGAATTGAGGATCCAGAACCACAGACTGACCATTGGAGTGAAAATTTTCACTCCTCTGACGTGTTAAGAGTTAATAACTCTTGACAGTCCTGAAAGATATAAAAAGAAGGGTTTTTTCCTTCAAAAACCCATTATCTTATCTTACTTTACCTATATTCTTACGTGGCAAGACTATTATCCATCAGTAGTGTCCTTAGAATAATTAAAGATATAATTAAAATATAATTATTGTAGTGTTTCTTTACAGTCAAAGATATTAGAGCATTGCAACCCAGGTCCTCAATAGACTCATCACCACTTTTACCACGTAGCAGTAGGACCTGAAGATTTAATTCATTATTTGTTTTTGATGTGTCACAGTCATAATACTAGCTTGTATTTACATTTTATAGCTACTATATAGACTCACCCTGACATTTTGGGGCCCTGGCCGTGGTTTTTCAACCTTATTGGACGTGTTTTGAACTGAATTAGGCGTAAAATTCAGCTATTTACAAGGTATTTTACTAAAAGTGAGTAAAATTTCTAATTTATATTATATTATTATCATTTTTTTTAGCATCATATATCATATATACAATTATTTTTACCTCCAAAAATATATATTCCAAAATATTTTTTTGAGAGTAGGAGTACAAATCCTCCTTTTTATTATATTGCAATAATTTCCACGAAATTTAATAATAATACAACAGTATTATTTGAATTTCAATATAAATAATAATATACAAACAGTATACTATTTATTTTACTATTATTTTTCACCAAAGTGCGTGAAAATTAATATAGAAACATTTATTAATAAATAATTCATAAATATGAAATAATAAAATAATTTTTTATTATTTACAAGGAATATTTTAATTAAATATTTCTTTTAAAACAAGATATCACTCAAATTGACGTGAAAACTTGTAATTAATTGATATTTGAATCAAATATCAAGTGTTATAATAAATATTATTTATAATATTTATAATAACAAATCAAATTTATTATAATTTAATAAATTTGACGTGTTTATACAAAAACACAATAATATCCAAGTGAATCATTCACAAAACACTTGGATATTACAGTTTTTCATTTATAAAACATACGTGAAAAACTCAAAAACTGTTATTTTTCAATAAAAACATATAAAAATAATAAAAATATATAAAATACCTAAAATTTCGAAAAATAACAGTAGAATTGAATATAATCATTTTGTTTTATCATAAAATACTGATATACAATCTGAAATATCTTTTCTGAATAGTGGAAAAAGACTACATTCCATTAGAAACCCAGTCACAAGGAAATCCATCTGTGACAGCCTCAGAAGACAGAGAGGTGCTGCCAAAAACCAAGGGCAAGCAGAAAAGACACAGTGAAGTGACAATCAACTCAAAAGATTGGACACCAATAGCCATGCCAAGGGCCAAAAAACCCAGAAAAGCTCCAACAAAACCAGTTGGATCACCAAAACAAATTGAGAAACAGAAAATCACTGTTATCAACCCAGTTGTAAACTCTAAAGGCAAATTGCCAAAGAGTATAGATCATAAATTTGTACAAGGGCCTGCTAAAGGTAAATAAACCTTGAAAAATACAACATTTTTTATTGTCTGTCATTTTTTAACATTGTTAACATGACACCTCCACTTCTTAGAGATCTTGGATTCCCAAGAAATCAACCAGAACACTGGCCAAGAAGACACAGAGGAAGAAGAACTGGAGCAAATGACCAGCAAAGGACTTACCATCAGGGAACTCCTACCCAAGGTCTTATTCCAAATCAAATTCAACCCAGAAGTCCAACCAGGAGATTGGACAGATGCAGAACAGGTCCTTCAAATACACAAACTCCTGAGAGACCTCTTCACATGGAGCATGGACAACAAAATGTTCACTATGGCAGCATCATGGGCAGAAGTGGGGATAACAACCCAGAAGATCTGTCTCAAGCAAATGGCTTGGATGGAACTTATGACAGAAATGAAAGGTTGGAATCCCAACAAGAATTTCAAACTCTTAGAAGAAAGAGCAACCAGAATCAAAGAGAACCAGGCAGCCATACAAGCCATAGAGAGATCTTGGCACAAGGAAGAGCCCAGTCAGATTCAGGTACCCCCAGAAATGGAAGGAGAAGTCCCATCTTCCCCACAACAATCCAGCAGTTCCAGGCCCTACAAGCCAAAGGAAACTTCATCCAAGGCTCCCCAACCCTTCCAGGTTGTTTCCAACAGGAGAAAAGGAGCCCAAGGGAAAAACAAAACTTCTTTCAACCAGAGGAAGAAGGAAGCAGACCCATTGATGAAAAAGCTGATGGACTTAGTCCAAGAAGTACACAAAAGCAAGAAATAGTTGTACCTACAAATAGTTTTGATAGTTCTGACTCAATAGACCCAGAATTAATAACTGAAACTACAATCCACACTCATGAGTTTGAAAACAAATTCACATGGACCAAATTGGCCCAATTCATGGATTGGACACATGAAACCCCAGGAAAAATGAGGACAGAAGTGGAAACATTGAAAGAAGAAAATGCTTTCCAAGCAACAGTCATAAAAGACTTAAATACAAATCTGGCCAAAATTTGGACAGAATTTGAAAAAACTAACAGACAGTTGAATTCAATTCTAGAAGAACAACAAACTGTGAGGAGGGATCTGAGGAGTATCCAGCAGCAACAGGATAACTTTGACAAAGAAATTGATTACCTCTATGACAGAGAAGACAATCAATACCCTCCAACACAAGGTCAACCTACTACCTCTACAAAATTGAAAGAAGAGGATAAATACTATGACCAGGAACCTGAATATCAGATTCCAAAGTTAAGATCAGAGTCAGTGTACCAAGATGGGGAAAATCTCAACTATTCAGAGAAACAGGCACTAAAACAGCTACCAGAAGTAACAAACTGGCAAAAGTTCTCAGGAATTGGGGAATATGACCATATGGAGATCATTGACTATATTGATGGACTCTTTGTTGATGTTCCAAAGATACCAGACTACTGGATCACAACAAGACTTAATACAGCATTCAGAGGCCATGCAAACATATGGTATACTGAGATGAAAGAAATACATGGCAGGAAAAGCTGGCCATGGTGGAGGAACCAGATTATAGAAAAGTATAGCAATGGTAGTTGGATCTGGCAAAAGACCATGTCCTTTGAAAGTGATAGATACTCCACAGAAAAAGACCCTTATGAATGGTGCCTCAAACAAACAAAGAGGCTAAAAGCTATTGATCCCAATATGACAATAGAAATGAGAAACCATAAACTCCTAACAAAATCGCCAGGAGATCTAGAACATGCAGTCAAATGCAAATGCAACAACATCAGCAGCATTGATGACATAGCAAATGTCATACAAGATGTGAGAAAAAAAACCTCCATAGGAAGGTACACATCCTATAAACCAAACTTCAAAGACAAGAGTGTCACAGGGGCTCTTCTAAAATGAAGAGGGCCTGGCACTCAGTGAACAGACTTACTTATGGAGGGCTCAAAAAGAAATACTCAAAAGATAAGAGTAATGGAGTAAGAGGATAAATTCCTAGTCATAAAATAATAAGTATAAAATTAAGAGAGACAAAACAAAAGCAATAATAAAGAGCCAACCACAAATAATCCTGTACCACTGTTTCAACCTGTTCAGAAAAGAGAAAAGGATTAATAAGGATATGGCCACCAGGACTCCACTGAAACAGGTGAGGGAAGGCAAAGACTAACTTAATAATTAATAAAATAATATTCCAAAGTAAGAATAAAATAATATTAAATAATAAATCAACTATTTTAATTAACTGGGGGAAAAACCCCCAGGTGGGTGAAGAGGGGCTGGTATATGTGAGAAATGCCAGCCTTGGAGTTTGAGTGTTGAGATACTGGCCTGTATGCTGGAAGAAGTTGGATGTGGGATTGAATCCTGTATTGGTGAATCCAATACAGGTTATACAGTCAATACAGGTATTTGCGCCTGTATTGATTACAGGCCTGTATTTGGTGAATCCTGTATTTGGGTCTTGCCTGTATGAAAACTGTATTGAGGTTTGAAACTGTATTTGGATCTTGCCTGTATGAAAACTGTATTTGGAGAGTCTTGAATGAAACCCCCTTGCTGATTGGGTTTTGAAGGGTATCCATGATATAATGATTTGCTGATGATGATTGGAAATGCCCCTGCCTCCTTGGCTGTGACATTATCCCCCTCTTGAAAGTGGTGAGCTCTGAGCACCATAAGTATAGTGAGTCTTGATGAGCTTGCAATCAATTCAAACAGTTCCTTTCCCCAATTCCTTAAGATTTTCCCCTTAAAACTTCTTCTTCAATCAATACTCAAACCAATCTTCATTTAACTATTGTAGGTATTTTCCCATTGATTTTGATTCTGAATTTCCTCTGTTTCATTCAAACTGCCTTCAATCTTCATAAAATTCCTTTAATCTTGTCTTGAGTGTCTTCATCAACTGTTCTTGAGTCCTCATGGCTTTTGAAAAGGTGGTTGATTTGAGTTTTTTGTCCCAAGACCACTTGAAATCATCATAATTTTGAATTTAGAGTGTTGGCATAAGGTGGCCAACATTTGAAATTTTGGACTAAATGAGTAGTCCTGGCCAAAATCCCTGAAAATGTGAAAAAATGGGTTTTTGGCCAATTTGCGCAAAAATGCGCAAAAATGCGCAAATGCGCAAATATGCCATATTTGCATAAATTGGTGAAAATGATGAAAAAATTGAATTATTGTGAAAAAATGGCCTAAAAGTGGTTTTTGGCCATTTTGCGCATTTTTGCGCAAAATGCGCAAATATGCGCAAATGCGCAAAAATGCGCAAAGTGCGCAAATTTTGCGCAAAATGCGCAAATGCGCAAATATGCCATATGTGGCATAAATTGGTGAAAATGATGGAAAATTTGAATTATTGTGAAAAAATGGCCTAAACGTGGTTTTTGGCCATTTTGCGCATTTTTGCGCAAAATGCGCAAATATGCGCAAATGCGCAAAAATGCGCAAAGTGCGCAAATTTTGCGCAAAGTGCGCAAATTTTGCGCAAAATGCGCAAATGCGCAAATATAATGATTTTGGCCAAAAAGGCCTTTTGAAGGCTTTTGACAAGAAAAGGGCCCTTTTGCGCAAAAATGCGCAAAAGTGCGCAAATGCGCAAAAATGCGCAAAATGCGCAAAATTGCGCAAAATGCGCAAATCACCCAATATGCATAATTAAGCATATTATGATAAGAATTGATGAAGAATGGCTGTTTTGATGTTTTGAGGTCTGATATGGCCAATTGTGCCAAAGTACATATCTTGATGAAATTGGCCAATTGGGCCATTTTGAAACAGTTTCTTCTATGAGCTTGATTTCTTTCTTGAATATCTTCTTCTTATCCCCTCCTTCATTGGTCAATTGCCATAAACACCTTGCTGATTGGGTTTTGGCTTTCAATTTTGATCTTGAGGAATGAGTTCAATGCTGACATTCATATTTGACTCCACTGCCTCTGGTTCCCCGCCTTTTGTGATTTGGAGATGCCTTGGTTATGAAGTTTAAAAAAAACCCTTGAAGAAATTTTGATGAGGATTATCTGTAGCTGGTCTTTACCATTACTAGTGTTTGCTCTTGATTATTGAATAAATTCACTCCCCAAACAAGATATGGGAGTTATGATTGCTGCTTTTGAAACAAGAAATGAAAAAATAAATCATACAAATAAAAGAAAATGAAATAAAAAATAAAAAAAAAAATAAAAAATAAAAATGAAAAAGAATTGAGAGAAAAAGAGAGTAAAGAAAGAAATAAGAAATTCCTGAGGGTTGTCCTTCTTGTGGTGAGTTTCTTGATTTTGGCCAAAATGTTCTGAAAGATAAAACCAAGCATTTGATGCTCACAGCGTGGCCAAGGTAATGTTTTACAAGAATTAGACCCCTCAGGGATGCATACCAGGAGATGGAACTTACTTTCATAACTTCCACTCCCCACCAAGCACCATAAATGAAAATTGAAATATGCCATAAGATGAATCTGATAATGAATGTCTTGAAATATAATTTATGGCATGATTTAAGAAAGAAGAGAAAATAAAATAAAGGAAAAGATTGGGCCAAATCTTGATGAAAGGTCCAAATCTTGAGGGTATTATGTTGCAAGGCCTTCTGAACCTGTCCAAAAATTGACAAGTGCTCACAAAGTGGCCAAGGTGATGCTTACAACAAATTTGGGTAGAATACCCCCTTAAAGGTGCATGCCAGGAGAGGAACTTACTTTCATAAACCCCAATCCCCACCAAGCACCATAAAATCAAACTCTTGAGGCATTTGGGCCAGGCTTGTCTGGATACAAAGTGTGAAAATCCTTGACAAGGTCTGGGGAGTTGGTAAGGTTGGAAGCTGGTTCCCAAGTTGTTCTTTCTGGGTCTTCATTGAATCCTTTCCACTCCACTAAATACCATAATGAACCTCTCTTGAGTTTTGAGTCCAGAACCTGAGCCACTTCCCATTCTTCTTGCTCTTCCACTATTACTGGAGGTGGTGGCAATTGGTGTCGATTTGGGATAGTTGATTGCTTCACTGGTTCTAACAAGGACACATGGAAAACAGGGTGAACTGACTTCCATTGTTGAGGCAACTTGAGGTGATATGCATGGCTGCCAATCTTCTTGAGAACTTCAAAGGGTCCCAACCATCTTTCTGAAAGTTTCTTGGTGGGTCTTGTTGTCTTGATGTTCTTGGAAGCTAGCCATACTTTGTCCCCAGGTTGGAAATCAGGTGGAATTGCTCTATTTCTATCTGCATACTTCTTGAATCTTCTTATTGCTGACTCTAATTCTTCTTTGACAACTTGCTGTACTGATTGGAGTTTTGTTGATAACTTTCCAGCAGGTGAATCTTGAGAAACATGGATTGAGTCAAAGCTGGGATTTCTTCCATAAATGGTGAAAAAAGGTGATTGCTTTGTGGATGAATGTTCTGCATTATTATAGGCAAATTCAGCCAGAGGGAGCCAGGTGTGCCAGTCATCTTGATGGTAACTGACATACATCCGAAGATACTGTTCTAGAATCTGATTTACCCTCTCTGTCTGTCCATCTGTTTCAGGGTGAAATGCAGTTGAAAGATCTCTTGATATCTTGAGCTGCTGACATAACTGGGTCCAGAATGATGAAACAAATAAAGAACCTCTATCACTAACAATACTGATTGGAAGACCATGTTTGGAAAAGACATGATTAATGAGTATTTGAGCTAAGTCCAAAGCAGTGATTGTTGAATAAGTTGGAATAAATATTGCCATTTTTGAAAATCTGTCTACAACTACTAAAATGGAATCAAAGTTTCTTGACAAGGGCAATTGAGTGATAAAGTCCATTGATAAAGAATTCCAAGGACCAGATGGAATTTGAAGAGGCTTGAGTAATCCAAACTTCTTATGGTGGATGTTCTTGTTTCTTGAACATTGCTGACATGAGGACACATAGTCCTTGATGATTTGATTCATGCCAGCCCAATAAAAATCCCTCTTGATGAGCTTGAGGGTCTTCTCCTGGCCAGGATGGCCAGCCAATGGTGAATCGTGACGCCTTTGAAGAATATCCAATTGAACTTCATGATTGCTTGGAATAACTACTCTATCTTTGAACAATAACAATTTTGCTTGAGGTTCAAGAGAATAGTCCGGGACTGATTCTCCTCTTGCTAATTTCTTGAGGATCTCCTTATAGTCTTTGTCTTGCCATACTTGTCTTTGGATCTGATCAACTAAATCTGAAAACATTTCAACTTTTATGGAAAAGAATCTTGACTCTTGAATTTCATTCTGCTTGAGAACTTGATGAAAGTTTTGAGGATTCTTGCTGATGAAATCCACCCCCCTCTCTGGGTACACGTCGTCCCGACGTGACAAGGCATCCGGTAAAGTGGCCAGCCTGCCTGGGCGGTAAGTGATAACAAAGTGAAATTCAGACAAAAATTCAGCCCAGCGGGCCTGACGACGAGTAAGGACTTTAGAGGACATAAAATATTGGAGAGAACAATGGTCTGTTAAGACCTCAAAGGAATCAGAAAGAGAAAGGAGAAAGGCTCTCCAGCGCTTGAGAGCCCAAACTATGCCAAGGAGTTCCTTGTCATGAATTTCATAGTTGAGTTCAGCTGGTAAGAGCTTGCGACTATCAAATGCAATGGGATGCTTTCCTGAGTCATTCACCTGACTCAGTACAGCACCCAAGGCATAATCAGAGGCATCAGTCTCTACAATAGTTGGGAGAGAAGGATTAAAATGAGAGAGGATAGGAGCAGTGGTGAAAGCTTCTTTGAGTATCTGAAACTGGCTAAGAGCTTCCTCATTGAAGATAAAGGGAGAGTCTTTTTTGAGAAGGGAAGTGAGAGCAGAGATTTTTTTGGAATAATTTCTAATGAAACAACGATAAAAGTTGGCAAAGCCAAGGAAAGATTGGAGGGCCTTGACGTTCTTGGGCTGAGGCCAATTGAGTATTTGCTGGACTTTTGAAGAATCCATCTTGAGGCCATCACTTGAAACAACATAGCCCAAGTATTCCACACTTGAGGCATGGAATACACACTTGGAGGCTTTAGCAAACAAATTATTGTCTCTCAGTCTTTGGAGAACAGAGGCCACATGTTTAACATGTTCATCCAAAGAGCTAGAGAAGACCATAATATCATCTAAGTACACTACAACAAAAATATCCAAATAATCTGCAAATATATCATTCACAAGATTTTGGAATGAAGCTGGAGCATTGGTTAAGCCAAATGGCATAACCAAATACTCATAACTGCCATATTTGGTTCTAAAGGCAGTTAAATGCTCATCCCCCTCTTTAATTCTCAGGAGATTATAAGCACCACGCAGATCTATCTTGGAGAAGATAGTAGCACCGTTAAAGACGGTAAGAAGCTGATTCATTGGAGGAACAGGATACCTGTTCTTCCTAGTGACAGCATTAAGTTTGCGGTAGTCAACACACAAACGAAGACCACCATCCTTTTTCTTAACAAAAAGGACAGGTGCTCCTGTTGAGGAGGAGCTTGGTCTGATGAAACCTTTCTCTACATTCTCTGAAATGTAGGCCCGCAGTGTTTCTGACTCATTCTTTGATAAAGAGTAGATAACACCAACTGGAGGTAGAAGACCCTCCAGTTCGATATGATGATCACAGGCACGGTGTGGAGGAAGTTTCTCTGCTTTCACTTTGGAGAATACATCCAAATATTTGTGATAAACAGGAGGGACTACCTTCAGCACAGTTTCAATCTCTTCTGGCTCTTCCTCCTCATCCCACTGCTCCTCCAGGGAGGCATGAAAAGATAAAGGAGGAAGGTCCATATCCCCTTGAAAGAGATGAAGTGAAGATATAGCAACATCTTCTCCAACATCTTTTATCTCTTTGAAGACTTCATCTCTTAATGGAAGTAATGACTGAGAGGAAAAAGTGGAGGGGTTATGGACAGAAGGAGGAAAGGAAGGTGTCTTAAGTTCACCAACCAGAGCAACACTGTTGACAGCAGTGGATAAGTCATTACTAGTAGAAGAAATAATGCCACTAGAATCCTTATGACTAGAATCATAGGTGATCAATCCATTTTTCCAATCAATAATGGGATTAAAATGGTAAAGAAAATCATAGCCCAATATTAGGTCTTCTCCCTTGGGTGAATCTATGATAAAGAAATCCCATTCAAAGCTTGGGAAGGAAGGTAAATCAACAACCCACTTGGTATAATGGGTGATGAACAGGGAAGTGGATTCACTGGAATCCAGAATGAAAAGAGGAATCTTTTCAGGGAGCTCTGACATGGTCAATGAGTACTTGAGAACAAAATTCTTTGCAATAAAGGAGTTTGTAGCACCAGAATCAATGAGAATACTATAAAAAATATCAGAGATTGAAGAAAAAATAAGAAATTTTAAAGATTTCTTGACACTAGTATTCAGAGTGCACAATTGTGCTCTTGAAGGAAATAAGTGAGAACCATTGAACACATCATGATTCCCACTCAGGCTTTTCCCTGCTTGCTAGGGAAGCCTTTTGAGGACCCTTGCCTATTTTCAGGCCTCTTGAAGCATTTTTCAAATGGGTGCTTTCCACCACAATAATTGCACAAGCCTTCTTTGATCCTCCTCTCCTTTTCAGAACCAATTAATTTGTTGTCCTTATTGAGGAGAGCAGCATGAGGCTTGTATTTGGACACTTGAAAATTCTTCCCCTTCTTATTCTTCTTATGATAAGGCTTCTTTGATGATGAACTTTGAGGAGGCTTGGAGGAGTTGGATCCACTGATTGGAGGCTTCTTCTCTTGATGACTGCCCTTTTCCTTCTGCCTCTCATGGTACCTGGTATCTAATTCCAAGGTAATATCCATGAGTTCTTGAAGACTATCAAAAGTTCCAGGGTGAGAAGCCAATTGGTCCAACAATCTTGATGCCAAGCCTCTTCTATACACATGAATATAGGCCCTTTCCCCCCAGTCTCCAATTCTTGACATCAAACTTCTGAAATCAGCTATGTACAAGGAAACTTGACCACTTTCCCTCATCCTCAAATTGTCCAACTCTTGTTCAGCTTTTCTGACTTCATTGGGATCACCAAACAGAGTGAATAACTGGGTTTCAAACAACTGCCAGTTATTGAGGAGGTAAGAAGGGTCTTCATTGGAGATATTTGAGAGGTAAGGTTCAATCCATTTGCCAGCTCTACCAGTAAGAAAAGAAGTTGAATAAAGCACCTTCTTCCTGTCAGAGAAGAAGTTTGCTGGGTCATTATGAAAGATTAATTGACAGGATTGAATGAATCCTCTCAATTTATGAGCTTTAGTACCATCAAAAGAATCAGGTGCCTTCATTGATGGAGTCTTGAATGCAGGGGCTTTTGAAGTGTCCCTTGGGGCAACTGCTTGAGTGAGTTGTCCCATAAACTGAGTCATTTGCTCCATCATCTTGAGGAAATTTGGTTCAGCTTGAGAGACAGAAGGTTGATTAGAAAGGGCTAGATTTGGAGCCTCAGGAGCTTCAGTAGCACCTGCCAAGGCAGCTGCCACTTCAGTCTCCTCAGATTCTTCCTCTTCCACAGACTCCTCCCCCTCCTCATCTTCAGCTTCCCCCAATCTACTTCTAGGCCCTTGAGAAACACCAGGATAACCACCCAATAGTCCAGAGAATGATCTTGATCTTCTAGACTTCACACCTCCTCTTCTGGAGGGTGCTGCTCCTTCCATTGGTGGTCCTCTGTCCAGATTTGCACTCAGTTGATGAACTGATGGTGTGCGGTCAAGAGGAGCCCTTTGTGTAGGAGTGAGAACAGCTTGATGTCTCTGGGATCTTGTATTCTTGGCTGGTGGGCTATGCTGAACTGGCATTATGAAAGAAGAATGAATAAAAACTTGATGATACTTTGAATAAATTAAGGCTTGACCAAATCAAATTAAATGAGAATCTTGATGATCTTGAAGAATCAATAAACAGTCTTGAAGTGAATCAATATGAATAAATCTTGAAGAGTGAAGATGACAAGTCAAATTCTTATGAATAATCAATTTCAATCAATAAGTCAAATCAAGTCAATCAAAATCAAATCAATTAAGTCTTGAGGAATTCAATCAATATCTTCAAAAGTCAATTCAATTTTCTTGAGGAATCAAATTCAAATCAATCAATTAAATCAAATCTTGAGGATAAATCAGGTATCTTGAAGAATCAAATGAAGTCAATCAAATCAAATCAAATCAATCAAAGTCAATTCAAAATCTTGAGGTGAAATCAATGTCTTGAGGAATCAATCAATCAATCAATAATCTTGAGAAATTTCAATCAAAACCACTGAATACCCCAAATCAATAAATCCCTGAATAATGAATCAATTAACCCAAATAATTCCACTCAAATAACCTGATAAAACCCTGAATTCAGACAAAAGAGAAATTAGAATGATAAAGAATAAAGTGAAATGGTCAGCAGAATTTTTGAAATGAGAAAGAGAATCAATTTTCATTTGAATAAAATGAATGAGATGAAAATTGATAAGAGAGAAAAATCATAAAAATCATAAAAAATCATAAAATCATGAAAAAATCATAATTGAAGAATGAGAGAAATGAATAAAATGAATGAAGAGAAAGAAGCAATTATGAGTTAATTAAAATAATGTCACAGGGGCTCTTCTAAAATGAAGAGGGCCTGGCACTCAGTGAACAGACTTACTTATGGAGGGCTCAAAAAGAAATACTCAAAAGATAAGAGTAATGGAGTAAGAGGATAAATTCCTAGTCATAAAATAATAAGTATAAAATTAAGAGAGACAAAACAAAAGCAATAATAAAGAGCCAACCACAAATAATCCTGTACCACTGTTTCAACCTGTTCAGAAAAGAGAAAAGGATTAATAAGGATATGGCCACCAGGACTCCACTGAAACAGGTGAGGGAAGGCAAAGACTAACTTAATAATTAATAAAATAATATTCCAAAGTAAGAATAAAATAATATTAAATAATAAATCAACTATTTTAATTAACTGGGGGAAAAACCCCCAGGTGGGTGAAGAGGGGCTGGTATATGTGAGAAATGCCAGCCTTGGAGTTTGAGTGTTGAGATACTGGCCTGTATGCTGGAAGAAGTTGGATGTGGGATTGAATCCTGTATTGGTGAATCCAATACAGGTTATACAGTCAATACAGGTATTTGCGCCTGTATTGATTACAGGCCTGTATTTGGTGAATCCTGTATTTGGGTCTTGCCTGTATGAAAACTGTATTGAGGTTTGAAACTGTATTTGGATCTTGCCTGTATGAAAACTGTATTTGTAGAGTCTTGAATGAAACCCCCTTGCTGATTGGGTTTTGAAGGGTATCCATGATATAATGATTTGCTGATGATGATTGGAAATGCCCCTGCCTCCTTGGCTGTGACAAAGAGGTCTGAAGTTAAAGAGACAAACAAAGAAAAAGGGAAAGAAACCCCAAAAAAGAAATATGTGTGCCACAACTGTGGATCACCAGACCACTATGCCAACAATTGCACAAAACCAAAAAAGAAAATATATGCAATTGATGAAGAATCAGAAGAAGAACAAACAGGTGAAAAATCTGATTCTGACAGCATGGGAAATGGTATGAGAGCAGAATCACAAAGTGAACCTGATACCATAGAAGAATACATAGTGGAATGAAATGAAGAAAGTTCACTTGACATACAAGACATTGAATTGGATTCAGGAATACCACAAATAACAACAGACAAAGAGCTCTGTAAGCACACACAGAATGCACAAACATTCCTGGTAACCCCAAATAGAGGGATGGGATTCATTAATGGAACACCTACAAAATTGACAGTTTATATTGAGAACTGTAAACACCCAATGATCATTGACACAGGAGCAAGTTGCTCCATAGTGGCAAAAGAATACTTGAAACAACACTTCCCCAAATGGGAAGAAGATATAATCCCAACAAAAGCTAGAAACTTTAAAAGTGCATCAGGCAAAATGCACTCACTGGGGACAATAATCAAAGAGATAATTATCCCACACCAAAAAGGAAATATCAGACTGGAACCTGAATTTGTAGTTCTAGAGAATGCACATGTACAAGGATTCTTACTAGGTACAGAGTACCAAAGAATGTATGGTATGGACATTTGCGATAGTAAAAACAGGTATCTTACCATAGGTACAAACAAAGACAAAAAATTTTCCTTTGACATAAATCATGTAACAAATGATAACACCTTGAAAGAACTAGTGGAAGAATTCAAAGAAGCCCAATATGGCACTCAACTCACCAGTAAAATGAAACTCAACTTACTGAAAGTATTGAGAAAGCATAGAGGAGCTTTTGCAATAGGAGATGAACCACTAGGAAAAATCAAAGGACATGATATAGAATTATATCTGGATGTAGAAAGACCATATCCACCTATTCTTAGGAGACCACCATACCCAGCCAGTGTGGAAACTAGGAAAGAAATTGAGAAACATATCAATGAACTCCTAGAAATGGGGGTCATAAGGAAAATAGGACATAATGAGATAGTAGAGGTCACTACACCAGTCCTTATAACTTGGCATGATGGTAAATCCAGACTATGTGGTGACTTCAGGGCTTTGAATAATTACACCAAAGCAGATAGGTACCCCATCCCAAGGATACCACATGCACTAGATAAACTAGCAAAAGCCAAGTTCATTAAAAAAATGGATTGCATGAAAGGCTTTCACCAGAATGGGGTGAAACCAGATTCCATCAAATTGCTAAGAATTATATGCCATATGGGCATATATGAATATACTAGAATGCCATTTGGCATTAAGAATGCACCAGCCCATTTTCAGAGGATGATGGATACCATTTTTCAAGATGAAATAATGGAAGGGTGGATGGTAGTGTACATTGATGATATCATAATATACTCAGAAACATGGGAAGACCATGTGAAGAAAATTGATAAAATATTGGGAAAATGCACACCAATCAACATGAAGATATCTCTTAAAAATGTAACTTTGGACAGCAGGAACTGCTAGCCCTAGGACACAAAGTTTCAGGTTTGATCCTAGCTATAGACCAAAATAAATTTGCTGCAGTACTGAAGAAACCAGTACCAAAGAACATCAAGGAAATGCAATCTTTTTTGGGCTTTGCTAGCTACTACAGAAGCCACATAAAAAACTTTGCACACATCACTAGTAGCCTATACAAACTGTGCTCAAAAGATGTAGTCTTTGAAATTACCAAGGAAAGAAGAGATGCATTTGAAAAGATCAAATATGAACTGACCAATGCCCCTGTCCTAATGATGCCTGATTTTGAACTACCATTCAAACTATATATAGATGCAGCTTGTAGCCAAGGACTAGGAGCAGCACTACACCAGAGGCAACTAGTGGATGGGATACCCAAAGAAGGAGTAATTTGCTATATATCAAGACAACTGAAAGACTCAGAAGCCAGATATGGAGCTACTCAGACAGAATGTCTATGCTTGGTATGGGCATTAGAAAAACTCCATTACTACTTAGAAGGAGAAGTATTTGAAGTTTTCACTGACTGCACAGCCCTCAAATCACTGTTGAACATGAAGACAACAAACAGACACATGATTAGGTGGCAAATAGCCATACAAGAATACAGAGGGAATATGACTATCATCTATAAAGAAGGGAAAAGTCATACTAATGCAGATGGTCTCAGCAGGTGGCCACTGAAGAATGACCAAGAGAATCCAGCATATGACCCAGAAAATGGGACCAAAATACCTATACAATGCATGGAAATAGATAGGAGAAAGAACTTCAAACTATCAAACTGGGCATTAGGGAATGACCCATCAGGCCCAGCACAGAGCTATGGGGAGAGTAAAGAGATACCCATACTGGGAATCAGCTCCTCTAATCTGAACACAGAATTCTTTAGCATAGTACAATCAGCATACAATAAACACAAACAGTGTAGTATATTGATACAACTATTAAAACAAAAGTACAGGAGTCCTGAACTAGAGAGCCAATTGGAAGAGCCATGGCTCAAAAACTTCAAAGAAAATAGATTTTTTCTGATAGATGATCTACTGTACCATAGGGAAAAACACACAAGTGCCCTGGTAATAATAAATAGAGAACATATTTCCCTGATACTACAGGAATGCCATGACTGCCCATACATGGGACATATGAGTGAAGAAAGAACTAAAGAAAGAGTCTTTAGCACAGCTTGGTGGCCAAAGTGGGAACAAGACTTGAGTGAATACATCAACACTTGTACCAGATGCCAAAAAGCCAACAGAAGTCATGGAAAAAGATATGGATTACTCCAGAGTATAGAGGAGCCCAAACACCCCTGGGAAATAATAAACATGGATTGGGTAACAGGCCTGGTCCCTGGAGGGAGAGACAGCTTTAATGCATGCCTAGTAGTAGTAGACAGGTACAGCAAGAGTGTCAGATGTCTCCCCTGTCACAAAGAGGACACAACAATGGACACAGCCTTATTGTTCTGGAACAATGTGATAGCTAACTGTGGAGTTCCAAGAATTATAATTAGTGACAGAGACCCTAAATTCAAATCAGAATTTTGGACTAATCTATATGAGATGCTGGGAACCAAACTAGCATTCTCCACAGCTTACCATCCACAAACAGATGGTCTAGCAGAAAGAATGATCCAAACATTAGAAGACATCATTAGAAGGTTTTGTGCATATGGCATGGAATATAAAGACAATGAGGGATATACCCATGACTGGGTAACCCTCCTACCAGCTGTACAATTGGCATACAACACAAGTATACACTCAGTGACAGGAAAAACCCCTGCCACATTAGAGAAAGGATGGAACCCACTACTTCCAGTATACTACTTGAAGAAGAACCTTCTCTCAGTACACCCCACAGCTAAGGACTTCCACACAATGTGGAAGACTGCCTGTGAAAAAGCAGAGCAATGTGTGGCTGAAGCCAAATTATATAACAAGCAGAGATATGATAAAAGTCACCAAGAACCTGATTTCAAAGAAGGAGACCAAGTTCTAATCTCAACTCTTAACTTCAACAACCTAAGAGGACCCAAGAAGATGAGAGACTCATTCATAGGACCATTCACCATTATTAAATTAATAGGAAAGAATGCAGTAGAAGTCAACCTGACCAAAGAGTTCTCTAGGAAACACCCAGTTTTCCCTGTGAGCCTGGTCAAACCTTATCACCAGACAGATGAGGAGAAATTTCCTGACAGAAAGAAGACAGTCACCCATGAAAGATTGGTAGAGGAAGATGACTCACCTGGACCAGTGAAAAAGATCATTAAAGCCAGGAAAATAAGAATTAATGGGAAAGACAACAGGCAATATCTGGTTAGATTTAAGAATCAACCAGCAGATAAAGATAAATGGTTAACTGAGAAAGAAATCCCAGATGGACAAATACACCTCAGAAGATTCAGAGCCTCCAGGAGGGCTGAAGAGTCTCATCAATGATGAGCCTTCTTTTGAGGGAGGGTATGTCAGCCTGTGACTCAAACAGAGCACTAGCATGACATCCAACATACCATAAATAATGGTATGACAAGTATTGAACAAACATAGTCAATACAGGTAATAAATAAGAGAAAACAATCCTCTTAAATTAAACACCAACCTTATCCAAACAGAATAAGGAAACCTAGAGGAGAATAAACAGGTCAAAACCCTTATTTTCACCTCTCATCTAGCTTATGCATATTTAAGTTATTATATACCAAAATGGTATTTTTCTTAAAGCTCACATAGAGAGCTACACAATGATATCATCCATGTTGTTGCAACACCACTACAACTGGAGATACCGTATGACCTTTATTTCAAAACCAAGACCCCCCTGAAAGTCAAAGAGGGCTTGTACAAAACTGTACAAAAGTATAACCAAATTAAAGATCTAAACAAGAGCTTTAATTTGAGATAAATTAGACCTCTGTATCTCTTAAATTGACTGAGGGATCTTGGTTCAAAGGTTTAACAACCAGAAATACAGATATTCTGAAAACAAGAAAGTAAACAAACCCCTGTATCTTTGGCATACACTCATACAACTGTACAGTGTAATATACCAAGCTGTAGAGCTAATCAAGCCCTACAAAACTGTATCATCAGAATACAGATATCTTCCAAATTGAAGAAGATATCTGGCATGGAAGTTTTTGAAGCCTCATACTGATGTACAAAAATACATCCAAAAACTTAAAACCCTTTTAACTTTTGCTATTTGAAAGAAGGGTAAACATGAAGAATACCAAATTGAAGAGCTCATTAAGCCCTTCAATTCTGTGCTCTTGGTTTCTTGATATCTCAAAAACTGACTAAGATATCCTGGTTGGAAGTATTTTGACCAATACTGGCCTGTACCAAACCTGTACCAACCAGTACTGTCTTGATACTCAAAATAATGGTTGTTCAAAGCTTAAACCCGCCCAGAATGACCAGTATTGATCATACAGACACCAGAACAACGTCATACAAGTGCTGACGTGGCAGGTGAAAGGTTTTTTCACCCTGTATTGATCCAGAATGATCATTTGTGGTTCCAAAACCACAATTCTGCCTCTACTGACGTCAGAATTGAGGATCCAGAACCACAGACTGACCATTGGAGTGAAAATTTTCACTCCTCTGACGTGTGAAGAGTTAATAACTCTTGACAGTCCTGAAAGATATAAAAAGAAGGGTTTTTTCCTTCAAAAACCCATTATCTTATCTTACTTTACCTATATTCTTACGTGACAAGACTGTTATCCATCAGTAGTGTCCTTAGAATAACTAAAGATATAATTAAAATATAATTATTGTAGTGTTTCTTTACAGTCAAAGATATTAGAGCATTGCAACCCAGGTCCTCAATAGACTCATCACCACTGTTACCACGTAGCAGTAGGACCTGAAGATTTAATTCATTATTTGTTTTTGACGTGTCACAGTCATAATACTAGCTTGTATTTACATTTTATAGCTACTATATAGACTCACCCTGACAATATTTATATATAACTTTAATTTTATTAATATTATTTTTATAAACTGTATTGTATTGTTAGATAATTTTTTTATGCATTTATGATTCTTTGGTGAAAATAATAAATTGCCATAAATATATTAATTATCAAATAGTAATATATTTATTTTTATAATATAATTTATATTATTTTATTTACATAAAAAATATAAGAATTTTCATGCCATAATTATAATAATAATTTATTATTATAATTATTTTCAACATTATTATTCATTAAAATTAGGACATTCAGAGTAAAATAAGTAAAATATTAGTAATATTTACTTATTGTTTCATAGTCAAAGCTTATAATCCCAAGTAATCATGTGTAGCCAAGAAAAAAAATCAAAAATCAAAATATAAAAAAACTTTCAATTGAAAGATGTGTTTGTTTTTGGAACAAGAAAAAATCATATGATAAATTCTTGAAAGATAATTAATAATAATGATAAGAATCTCCATCTGAATCTTGAGAAATATCCACTATACTGGTTCAGTATTTAAAAGCTCAAGGTTTTTTCAATGAATGTTTTTATGAAATTTCAATGCATCAATCTTCAAAATAATCCTTCAATGAGTTCTGGAATGAAAAGTTTCCTACTTCCACTTTAGCCTTGAAAATTCAATATAAGGTGAAAAATTACAAGTTGGAAAGAAGGACATTTCCATAAAGACAATAAATTCCAAGAAGATAATTCTTTTGATGAAGAAACAGCTTTTGGTCAATAGAACCTTAATAATAGTCAAATATATAGTTTTAAGAGTTAAAAAGGGCCTGTGAGATTCAAAAGATTTATGAAAAAGGATTAATTCAGGTAGTAAGAGTGATTAAGCAGTACCTCGTAAATCTAGTTGACATGCCATGATGTTCACTTTTTTAAATCCATATGATGTGGCATATCATTTATCAACTAATTTTGTGAATTGAAAGTTGGACTAAGGAAAGATTCTTTCAATCTTTAAGATCCTGTTAAATGAGAAGCATGGGCTTTAATACCATAGACCATCCTGATTTGGGAGGATGGAAATGGAAGGAGGGTTCCAAGAAACCACAGTATGGGGGATAGAATGGCACTAAATATGTGAGCCTTGAGGTATATCCTAAACAACCAAATAGGCCACACAAAACCTGAAATAAAGCTGAATAATATGAAAAGAACCATGAGTCATATAGATATCAAAAATGCATCATTTTCTTGAATAAATGGTTAAATGCCTTCTTTAAGTAAGTGGATTCATGGATTTCAGAGAAGATTTGGATTATACACAAAAGATTCACCTGGGGTATTTCTATAAGCCTTATAGGATTCAATCAAACCTATGAGGTCATAATATGTAGAATTCTTAAAAAACTCATTATAAATACCACAAGAAAGATTTGTGCAATTTTATTTTTCATTTTATTCCAAAAGAATGGGATTTTGACAAATAATATATTATATATGAGCTAAAACTACTTTTAAGAGTGTTTGTAGCACTTATAAATACTTTACTGCTACATACAGTAGTGCTAATCCCATGCTGGTAATTAATCTTGAAGCCCAAAGTACTATTTTGACATAGAAAATAGGCAAAGGGGACAAAAGATATCAAAGGGAGCCAGGGTACCCATCTTGTGCGGCCTATGAGGAACAGCCAGTACTATCACCTGAATGCATGGCTTATAATGACCCAATAGTTTAATCAAGAAATTCTATGAACCTTTTTACTAAGGCTAAGTCCCATTAAATGATGAGAACATAGGAAATAAGATTCTATTTTTCTGTGAAAAGGAGCTAATGAACACCTCTGAATCCTTCAAATCATGTCCATTAGTAATTGATCTACCAAGATTGTAAGGTTTGACTATGAAACAATAAGTAAATATTACAGATATTTTACTTATTTTACTATGAATGTCCTTATGTTTTTAAAGAATAAGATGAAAGATAATTATAATAATAAAGACTTTTTATAATTATGGCATAAAAAAACTATATTATTAGATGAATATATTGATATAATTTATATTATAAAAGAATAATATAATAAATATATATATATTAATATTTAATAATTGATATATTTAAGGCACTTTATTATTGTTACAAACATATAATAAAGGAATAAAAGATTGGTTTTTAATTAAAGAAACAATCAATAACAATAAAATTACTAATATTAAAGTTATATATTAATATAAATACTATTTATATTGATAAATGGATTATTATGAAAGTAATAAAGAGAAAAAAACCTACTTTTAACACTTAATATAATAATTCTGAATACATTCATGCCAAATAATATAAATAAAACTTGTTTAAATTGTGTTTACAATAAAAAATATAAGAAATTACAAAAATTCTTATTTTTATGTGGAATTGGAGATTTTTAGAGACATTTAAGAAAAAAAAATAAAAAAATGATTTAATCACATCAAGATTGATGATTATAATAAAGATTAACTTTGATCTTCAATAATATTAAAGAATTATATATAAAGAATAAAGAATTTACCTTTTGTTTTAATGTTTTTAATGTTTTTGATGCATCTGAGGGGGAAATAGAGTAAAAAGAGCTCTATTTATAGTAAAATATTCCCTCCTAAAGTCCAAAAGGCTTCTAGTAGATGTGTACTTATTTTATCCACTGGAATAGATAAGTATTTTAAGGTTTAGTGATGATTACATCATAATTAAACCATCTTATCTCATTATTACATCATTATTGAGAGCTATCAGTATGACTCTAAGTTTGATGACATCATAGACTTTCAAGAAGCCTAATATTCGTGGATTTTATTAGTATTAAGTATGATATAATAGTTTTCACTAGTTGTATCACTTATATAACTGCTAAACTTAAAATAAGACTACAGTGAATGATCATAGATCATGAATTTTAAGCTTAAACTTTGATCATGAATAACTTTGAATTTATACATGTTAAATCCAATTGGAAGGTGGATTCTGATATATTAACATGTCATGATTAAAATTCCAAGAGGATTTCATTACATAATGAAAAATATATTTTTGATGATTTTTCTTGTAGCTCATCTTTTCTGTCAAAATTTACTATTTTAAACTTCAAACCATGATTTCAAGGGGTTTTGACTTGAATATGATTACGGAAATTACATAATTATTCACTTGTGAACTAGTAGAGCCTGAATATCCACTTTATTTTAAGTTTGGACCCCTTTCACAAAAAAGTGGTCAACAGGTATAGCAATTTTATTCAATAAACCCTTACAAGTTATAACCTTGTTTATAACTTTTCAAATAAAATTTATATATGTATTTTTAAAGTAATTAAATGCCAACTTTTCTTTTGGTTAAACTCTATATCATGTGTTTTTTAAGAGATATGAGCTAAAAGCCATGAATATATGCACTGATAATAAAAGTGCATATATTCAGGCTAATTCCTTAAATGTTGAATTTAAGAATATGACCTGAGAATTTTCTATGTGGATTTTTCATGTGGAATCTAATGGTTAAATTAAATTCACATGTTATTTTATGGGTTTCTGAGATAAATAAAAATTTATGTCTTTTTCATGGAATTTTGCTTATTACTCATTAATTATTGACTTTACAGATATGCCCTAAAGATTATATATGTGTATTTTATCATGAGGAATCTAATAGTGTAGCTCACTTCAAATGTTTACTCATTAGATTCTAAGGTAATTATAACTATATACCTATTTATGGCATTTTCACTTGGTATAAGATAATTATCTTAAAAGAATAATTATTGTAAAGTTTCCTTGTGACTGTTTTGGATATGTGGTAATATCTCAAAGGACCACAAAGATAGACCCAAAGATGATGAATTAAGTCAAGCTTTAGACCAGAATCCCTGTAATTAACACATGAAAAATAGCTGCCACTTTTTTATTGGTATGTACAATGTAGAAAATGAGGTAAAATGTCCAATATTTATTAAAGATACAATTATTGATTACTATCTCTTAATATTTAAGGAGAAATGAATGAAATGGTAATTAATAATAAAATACAAAAGAGGTATTACTTAAGAATTCCAATTATAGGTTATAATCACAGTCCACTCTTGATTACTCCATGGGAAAGACTGAATATTCAAAAATTCCCAGAAAATTTAACCTTTGATGAAATTTTCAATAAATCTGACAGCTTTGTGAAAGAAATTTTTATTCTTGAATTAAATAATATCCAAAATGGTAAATTCGTTATTTTTTTGGCAATAAATGGGTTTGTAGCCACATAAAATCACTCGATTGGATAGTTATAATAATTTTACATGAAAACAAGTTATTGAATAATTGATAGATATAAATTGATTTTTCTCTCATGAATTGGGTTTTAGTTAGAACCATGAAGTTATTCTGTGAGATTTTTTAGACTTGAAAGAAGCATAATGTTTCTTCTTTCCCCAATATTAATTTTTATCATTCAGTTAAATCATTAAATATTCAATACAATGAGTAAGTACTACATATAAATAATTCTTGAGTATTTCTACTTTTCAAAATTAACAAGAAACAGGTGAGAGGGAACAATTTTAATATTTCCCATAGTATTTTAACTGAAATCTTTGTATTAATTTCTTTGTATCAAATTTTGATTGTTTGAATCCAAAAATAATCTAAGAAATCATTTCCAGATCTATTTGGATTATGAGTGTGTGATTTATTAAATTTCTAAAGATCTTCTTCTAAATTTTGAAGTTCTACTTCATAATATTAAATTAATTCCATATAATTCTAAAAAGAGTTTTCATTATTGAATATTCTTCTAATTGATTCTAGTGAATAATTATTTTTATTTTGATAATAACTATTAATTTATAATAAGTAAAAGATACATAGTATTCTTTATTAATAGTAACAGTATCAAGAGTTTAATAGGAAAATATTACAGAATAGGTTTTCCTAATGGAAAGGAGGCTTTTTTTCAAGAAAAAAGGAGAATGCAAGAGTAATTTTTTGAGGTAAGGATGATTAATTTTTGAAAAGCACTAGGTTTACTGATCCTGAAAATATCTAAAATTCAACTAATTTTGAATTTAATTTTACATCACAGAATTTCAAAACAGGTTGTGAAATTTTTTTTGCAGAAGATAATATATTTAAAAGAATTCAATAGACAGCTAATTTCCCGGGAAAATTATGATTTTTCTGATAAAAACATGAAAAGTGCTACTTGTGATATCTCTGTGGTTTGAAAAACTCCCCACGCTGAGAGGATTCAGAAGCTGCTTCAGTGAACTGTTTCCTCTATTAGTGGCTTCCACATTTTATGCTATTGAAGGAATATTTCTAAAATATCTGGTCTCAATATCATTCGGCCTTATATAGTCAGTAAAGTACCCCACATTCAGAAGTGGATTTCTCAGTCCACTGAACAAAAAGACTTTCTGAAAATAAGAAGACACCCAGTTTCTGTAGATTTTTTCCAGGAACCTGAACCACCAGAAAGTTTCAAAAGGGGAGGGGTTTCAGTCTTTTAGATGGAGGAACATACTTGTGATAATATTAAAAGCTTATAGTTGAATAGCATAATACCTTAGGCAATGAAGCTCAATTTACCCACAGCTAAAGGATTACCCACTGACCTTCAAAAAATAAATTGAGAAAGACCTTATAAAAAATATATTTCCACAGCATTCAAGCTTCTAAATCTTTTTTTCGAACAAGCTTAACATCAGAAATCAGGGGTCTCGATAAGTAGGTACCTTATTTTTTCTTTCATTCAGGTAATTTTACGTCAACAGATGCATCAAATGAAAATAATTTTTAGATATTTGAGAAGTGTGACAAAGATATCAGAAAGAAAAATTCTTAAAAGAAATGATACCAGATATGAATATATAAAGGTTTTATCAATAAAGTTGAAGAAAGTGTGTATATTCAGATTTAGAACTATAAGCTCAAAGTTATGGAGATAAATTTAACCATAACTCTAAACTTTGAGCTACTATCTAGCAGATTTTCATGAAATTCTTGAAGAAAAAAGGGGAAATATCTATAAATTTTTTTGATATGAAATATTTCCTTTCAAAATGATATTCTGGAGAGTATTTGATATAGAAATTTATTAAAATACTTGATAGTCATATTTTCCCTTTTATTTTTGAAAGAATCTCAAAAAATTGCTTCTAACCTCCTCATAAAAGATATATTATGCTAAGTCAAAGTGAAATTAAGCATAATTTGACAGAACCTTCTACTCAGTTGTATATTATATCCTAATAGCTTAAATCCAAATTTTTAATCCTTACTGTTGTAAGAGAGGATGAAAAACATAATGAAACTGCAATATACTATCGTAATTAGAATAAAAAATGTAGAAATAGGGATATTAACAGAAAGAAGATATTTTTTTTTAAATTAAGTCTTAGTCCATAGCAAATATATAATGAAATATGATAGGAGTAGTGAGAAATAAGAAAAGAAATTAAAATGTAAAATATGAAATAATTTGAAATTGTTTTAGTATTTTCTGAAGAATTTGAGGATTTGATTCATAAATTAATTCAGCTGATAGGATTTCCAAAGCTTTGGAGAACAAAAGAGATATTGGATTTTTACATGAACACTTTTCAAAATAATATACAAACCCTTCCTAAACATGGATGAATTATAATTGGAGAGCTATACCTATGATTGAATATTAAGTTTTAGGATGAATAATGCACAAAAATACTAAATATGTTTCAGGTTATATTCTTGGGGTGACTCATTAGCTATTTTAGCTTTTAAAACAACTCACGGGGGAAACCATTATCTCAATGAACCACTTTTATTTCAAAAATATCTTTTTCAGCTTTAATTAATCATATCCCAAAGCCTTGAATCCAATTTATTATCAAGTAACAGACATATTTGAGACATACCAGGTTTATCATTTGATAAATTGAAGATCCCTTTAATTAAAACTTTTGTAAAATTATAATGAAATATTTTTTGGAAAAAAATAGATCTAAATTAGAATTTCAACATTTGAAATGAGATATATCGTAGAATATGAGCAGGGGCTTTCTAGAAGAATTCCTGTAATTTAATAAATAAATCTAGGGTTTATAATTTACTCAGCTGTCTCAGATGCAATTTCAAACCTTTCCATACTAGAAAAACATTCTGAAATGTATTTCTGTGAATTTATCATCCACTTTTTGGACAAAAAAATAACACTAATAAGAGAACTAACCCTTTTTTAAAGAAAATGTGTTTAGAAATATACACCTCATTTCTTCCTTCAAAAGAGAAAAATTGAAATCATCTTCCTTGAATTATTTTTTTTCTTGAAAAAACCCTTTTTTAAAAATTTTCTTTTTCTAATTTCTCCTCATTCCAGTTAAGATAAACTTCCTTTTTCTTTTGAAAAGTAGAAAGCTCCATGCAATTTTTTTAATCAGAGGATTTTCTCAAAAAAGCAATAATTATCCATTTTTAATTAAAATCCTATTTTTTTGGAATCTCAATTTCAAAATATGAAAATAGATATTTTAAGCTTGAGATTAATTTAATATTAAGTTAAATTATTTATCATAAATATCTTAAACGTTTCTCTTATTATAATCTTTCCAAATTAAGCACTTGATAGTTAAATCTTAATTTCTTGAATAAAATGTAATCAATCATTTATTAGTCAAAATTGAAGAGTGTTTCACATGAAAAAAATAAAAAATGATCCTATGAAGGCTTTGTGCAATTAATTTAAAATTATTAAAAATAAAAACCAAAAATAGAATTTCTCAACAAATAAGAGAAACTACAGAGCTCTGTCTAAGTGACTCCACATATCAGAGGATATGTTCATATTGTAGTGTAAATTTTATGCATAATAAAGCCATGAGATTTTCTATTCAAAAGTAATTTGCTGAGATTTTAATTAATTATTTAAGCTCTGAATAGGAATAAACAAAAGAAATAATGTATTTATAGAAGGACGTAAATTCATCTTATACTGATCTAAAAAATGGAAAGCTCCATTTCAGAGGAGACTAGTAGAGCTTTGAAATCTCCATATAGATATGAAGTGTAATGAAATGATTAAGATAGTATGAGATATTATGAAGATTAATATATATGTAGATTTGATATGAAAATATCCTTTTAAAATATTCCTAGCTTTGGAATGTGAAGTAAAAAGGAGGGAGAAAAATAGTGAAGAGAATCAAGGCACCCCAGCTTCTGCGACATACTTTCTGGATATACTACCTAAGTATTCAAGAAAAATTGTAAATTATCTCACATATGAAGTTATAATTGTGTGAAGTAATGCTCAACCACTAATTATTGTTATCAATATTATTTGAAATCAGATGAGTGGTAAAGAGAAAGAACCTCCTCAGGGAATAATGCATTTAAATTCATCTCAAATTCTTTTCATTAAAATATAAAAACAGCATATGTTATATTATTTTTTAATTTGAATTTTAATCGCTTGATACCAAAGAACTTGATATATCTATTCTCTTTGTGTATATATAATTTATCTAATAATTCTTCTTTTCTTCCACTTAATTCTCAAAACTCTTACTTTTAACAGGCTAGCTTAATTCCTAAGATTCAGGCATGAATAAACTGAGTTATTTTATAAAATTTGACTAAATATCTTCTATCATGGGTTATTTTCTGTAATCATAATTATGTTATATTTTTCCTACTAGTAGTAATTTTTGCATGAAGGTACAGTAGTAATAGAAATTGTTATTGTTTAATCTTTTAGACATATTTGATATCCATTTATTTGTTTTTCTATCAAGCTAAAAATAACTTCAATGTATTTTGGCCCTTATAAATATAGAGCTTTAAATCAAACACATAAAATGTTCACAAATGATTCACACTGATAAATATAGTCAAAGTGACTGGATTACTGCTCAAAAGCCAAATGAGATTCTCAGGGTGAGTTCATTTAGCAGCTAAAATATTCAATACAAGTTAGTACTATGACTGTGACACACTTGAATTAATGTAAAATAAGGATTAAGACTTTACTGTTATGAGTAACAGTGGTGATGATTCTGTTTAGAGTCTTGGTTTCAGAAATTAAATATCAATTGAGCTTAATGAAAACAAAATAGATCAATTATTATAGTTATATATGATTTATTATAAGGGTACCACTGTTGGATGCCAGTTTTACCATGTAAGAATACAAAAAAATAAGATGATTAGGTCCTTTTCCAATGTGAAAAGGCCTTCTTTCATCCCTTTTGAAGGATTTGAGGGTCTGATAAGCTCTTCACACATCTTCAGAGTGAAATCTTTCACTTTGGAGGCTGGATTGTGGTTCTGAACCATTAATTCTGATTTCAGTACTGTGGAAATGGTAGATTTGGGTCCACAAATGATCATTCTGGAGTAATACAGGGTGAATAAACTTTTCACAGCACAGAATTGGAGGACTTAATGACCTCTTCATTTTCATCATTCTCAGAAATACCAAAATCTATAAGGGATTTAAGTTTTTTAATGTATTTTTCTTTATCAGTATGTGGATCTAAAATCTTTCAACACAGATATCTCTCTAGGTTTGTAAGATATCATAGCTCTGATCATTCATAATGCTAAGGCTTGGTGAGCTCTAATATTTGATATACCCTTTAGTAAATCTGTATAGATATATGGAAAAGATACCGGGGTTTCTTTCATATTTCTATTTTAAGAAAGCCTGAATTTTTATTTGAAATCTTTGAACCAAAATTTCTTTCCAATTTTTAATATACAGATTTCCAAGGTACCTCAAATTGAAGCTTGAATATAGATATATAATCTGGCTTTTGTGAATTCCCTCTTAGAGATTTAAGGGGATTCTTTGGTTTAAAGGTGTGAATATGATGTATTTTGAAGTGGTGAAGGTACTTGAAAATAAATAACACCATAAAACAACTCTCATTGAGAGCTTCAAGAAAATTATCCATTCCATAGTGTTTTCAGTAAATATGAACAAGTTAGATGGGAGGTGAAAATAAAGTTTCTTGATTATTTGGTCTTCAAAAATCTGAAAATGGTTATATCTTTGCCACTTCCTATCCAATTTGCAAAAGGGTGGTATATTCTTAATTGGGGAATTTCCATTTTTAATTTTACCTGTATTAACAGTATTTTTTCATCACTTGCTATCAGAAAATTTATGGTATGTGGATGTCATTCTGGTTCTCTGTTTGGAGTGACAGTCTGACAGAGATCTAATAATTCCTTATAATAGAGGTTTTAACACTATGAAATTTTTGTGGAAAAAGCGTGATATAAAATAATTTTGTATAATAGGAGTTCCTTAACCCCTCTTAATAATTTCAAAATACCAAGATATAAGTATTTTGATTGGAAAAAACAAAATGTTGATTGAAAAAATCTTGAGATAATAATTGAGTTATAAAACCTTTGAAACCCTCAAGTATCCCTTAAATAGTAAGTATAAGGTAATAAAATAATCAAAACTGAAAAATTAATCACGAATAAAAATGAAATACTGAAATTAAATTAAAAGAAAAATACTTACAGCTTAATGAACTAAATTAATTCATTTCACAATGGCTAAAGCTGAAATTTCAATATAAGCTGAAAAAAATCAAAATTTAATGGAAGCTATACTCTATGAGCTAGTCATAAGTCAAAATAGATAATTTACAGAAAAATATATTAAATTCTCAATAAATTTCAATTAAAAACAGATATTTCATTTGATGAGAACCACAATTCGATCAGTAGTCGC
This sequence comes from Austropuccinia psidii, assembly GCA_023105745.1. Classification (NCBI taxonomy): domain Eukaryota; kingdom Fungi; phylum Basidiomycota; class Pucciniomycetes; order Pucciniales; family Sphaerophragmiaceae; genus Austropuccinia; species Austropuccinia psidii. The sequence continues at coordinate 42,495,579 of JALGQZ010000001.1, forward strand.
ATGGGAAAAGCTTAATCTTTTAATTAAAGGTATTTGACTTGTCAGAAAGTAGCTTTATCAAGGTTTTTAAGTGGAGAATCACCAATATTGTAAGGTGTGGATATGAAACTTTGATTAAAAATCAAGTACTTTTCCTGTCCTCAAAATTTGTATAAGGTAAAATTCAGTTAAAAATAGTATGAAATATTATTTTTAAGAGAAAACACGCCAATTTTATTGTTTATAACTTTATTAGTATAAAACAATAATATAAAAATTTATTGTTTTACCAACAATAAAGATTTATCCCAAAAAATACTCTACAAGAGATATTTTAAGGCTACAAAAGAAATTTCTTCAAGAGCAATTTCAATTGGAATTAATTGAGCAAAGAACTGCAAGCAATTAATTAAAGAACAAAGTCTTTAAAAAGAATATTAAAGAGAAAACACGCCCAAAAGTGACCAGAGTGAATTTGGAAACAAAGTGACAAAGTTTACAGTGATGAAAGATGCTTTAATTCACTTTTGGGGTGGTTCAGGGGTAAAAATGATTATAAGAGTTACAAACAATGATTATAATGATTTTTTCACGTGGTTAAAAGGATTAAAATGATTTAAAAGTGGTGGTTGGAATCTTTGATTGATTGGTTTAACAGTTTTAAACTAATTAATAAAAGGAAAAGATTCTAACATGAAGAGAAAAGTGGGGCAAAGAAGACATTCTTTTATAGCCATCAATTCTCTTACTCCAAAAGTAAATTTTACTCTTGTCAGTCGTGAAAAACAGTCTGACAACAGAAAAGCCAATTATGGCATCATTGAACCCTGATTTAGACCAAAAAGGGCTGGTTTAAGCCATTTTTAGCCATTTTTAGCCATTTTAGACTCTTAAATCAGCCATTACTATAGCAATACCAGGCCTAGAGCCTTCAAAACACGTCAGAATGTGTGTCAGAGTCGTAGAAACCAGTTAAAGCTGTTTTTACTCTGATGGTTTTATCTTAAGGGTAGTTTTACCCTCTTGGCAACAGCTAAAACTACCCCAGTTGGTATCAAAACCTCATCATCAATTGAGTCCACAGACCCTGTAACTCAATTCCAGGCCAAAAGTGATGAACTTTTGCGTGAATTTTGACATCCCACGCCTGTCAGCAAGGATTTTGGGGGTCTAGCTCCCCCTTAGAGCTGGAGTTCCTTTTCCCCCCCCAAATTTAATCTTTCCAATTTATTTTTCCTTTAATTCCTCATCATGTATTATACTTATAATTTACACATGTAATTCAATTCAATTGTACAGTACAATACAGTAATAATTGATACCTCATATGTAAATCAAAGTTCACTTATGTAATACACGCGCACATTTTGACATTTCAATTGAATTCAATTGAAAATACTTTAATTCCTCATAACTTCTAAACTAAACACAACACCTCAATTTTAACACAAAAATTGATGGTTAACACCACATGTGGTGTGAATTAAATTAAGGTTTTGAGGATTTTCAACTTTTGTATTGAAAATACTAAAAACTTAATTTAAGCTTATTTAGAGTTGAGTTACAAAAATTTCACTCAGAGGTGACCCCACCTGATTTTTTATGAGGAATCCAATGGTGAAATAAAATTTATATGTTTATTTATTGGATAAAAAGTTATAATAAATTTTATTTAACTTTTTTCCAAATTTATTTATTTTTTCACAATTTTGTTAAAATTTCATTTTTACTTAAATTTTTCAAGTATAAATGTAATTTTATATTTACAAAATTTAAAGTAATTTTATTTTTAAATTATAATTAATTTTTTATTTTTAATATAATTTTATATTTATATTTTTTATTTTTATTTTAATAATATAAATGAATTTATTTTATTTATATTAATATGCTATTTTTTATATTTGTGGTCTTTTGGGTATATGAAATTACCTCTAAGGCTCACATTCCCTCCCCCTAAAAAAGAATATTACTTTGTAATATTGGTGTTTCTAGTGTGTCTGAATCTCCTCAGGAGTTTGGTGGCTTCTGGTATATCTTTCTCTTCTAACCATTCATCTTCACAAGTTGGGTCACTGTACCTAACAAGGTATTCCCTTACTTTTTTGGTTCTTAATTTCCTTTCTTTAAGAACTTTGGTTATTTTCTTAGTACCAGATGTCTCAATAGGAGGTATAACTTGGGGAATCTTATTCCTCAAGGGAAATTTCTCAGCATCACTAGATTTGTATGGCTTTATCAAGCTTACTGGAAATGTAGGGTGCTTATTGCTAAGTTCTTCAGATAACTCTACTTCAACAGCATTTTCTCCATGGAGGGCCTTAATCACAAAAGGTCCTGCAAAGGAGTCTTTTAACTTTTTACATCCTTTGATGTTATTGAAGTTAGTGGTGGATACAAGAACTAGGTCCCCCACTTTGAAATCTGGAGTTGCATGAGATTTATCCCATTTGTCTTTAGCATATGCAAAAGAGTCCTCCATGCATCTCACTGCATGCTTTCTAGCTTTGTCTAGCATTCCTTTGAAGCTAGCAGCTGTGGGATGTATTTCAATTAAGTCTTTCCTCAAGGAATCTTGGGGTAACTTGGGGTTCCATCCTTTTTCTAGAATAGCAGGAGTCTGATTGGTACTGGAATGGATTGATGTTTTATATGCTAATTCCAGTGCTGGTAACAGAGTACACCAATCATGGGTAAATCCATCACAATCTTTGAATTCAAGGCCATATGCACAAAATCTTCTCACCATGTCCTCTAAGGTTTGGATCATTCTTTCAGCCAGACCATCAGTTTGTGGGTGGTAGGCTGTAGAGAAAGACAGTTTTGTGCCAAATAATTGGTGAAGATTTGTCCATAGAGCTGAAGTGAATTTGGGATCTCTATCACTGATGATATTTGTAAATATCCCAGTCCATGACACTACTCTATTCCATATCAGAAGAGCTGTATCCATGGCTGTATCATCTTTGTGACATGGTAAAAAGATTGGAGTTTTACTGAATCTGTCCACAATTACTAGGCAAGCATTATAGCTCCTGTCACCTCCTGGTGGTAGGCCAGTTACCCAATCCATATGGACAATTTCCCAAGGTCTGTTTGGTTCTTGGATTTTCATCATATTTCCAAGTCTTTTGCCAGTGGATTTATTTGCCTTTTGGCATCTGTCACAGGTTTTGCAATATTCTGCAACATCTTTTTGCCACATTGGCCACCATATGCAGGTCTTTACTTTCTCTCTTGTTCTGTCCTCAGAAAGATGTCCTGAAAAGGGACTATCATGGCATTCTTTCAGTACAAGATTGATTAATGACCTGTCTACAACTGTCATGACACATGTGTGCTTGGTTCTGTGGTAAATTATACCATCCAGTAGGTGAAATCTCCCTTCATTATAAGATTTTCTCCATACTTCATCCAAGGCATGTATTAGAGAGTTGTCTTTACAGTCTTTGTTAAGTAATTGGCATAAGATGCTACAATTCTTATCTTGAGTGTAACTATTTCTGACTTCTTCAAAGAAGGTGGTGTTCAAGTCTGTAACACTTATTCCTTCTATTGGAATTTGTGGTGAAGCTTCTTCTGGAACATAAGCAGGATTATCAATGTTATTTGGTAATGGCCATCTGCTTAGTCCATCTGCATTCTTATGAATATTCCCATCCTTATGAACAATAGTCATATTGCCTCTGTATTCTTGTATGGCTATTTGCCATCTGAGCATGTGTCTGTTAGGTGTTTTCATGTTCAAAAGTGATTTCACAGCTGTACAATCTGTTATTACTTCAAAAACACATCCCTCTAAGAAATAGTTCAATTTCTCTAAGGCCCAGACAAGGCATAGAAATTACATTTGACTTGCTCCATATCTGGCTTCAGTTGGTTTGATTTGCCTGGATATGAAACATATTGGTCCTTCTACAGGTTTGTCATTTATGATCTGAACTTGGTGAAGTGCAGCACCTAGTCCATCCCCTGATGCATCAATATACAGTTTGAAAGGCAATTTAAAGTCTGGCATCAGTAAGAGTGGAGCAGTGGTCAATGCTTCTCTTAGAGACTCAAAAGCTTTGACTCTGTCAACAGTCATCTCAAATACTGTGTCTTTGTCACACAACTTATAAAGTGGTCTTGCTATGGATGCAAAGTCTTTAATGTGTTGCCTGTAATATCCTGCAAAACCTAAGAATGACTGAATTTCCTTCTTATTCTGAGGCATGGGTTTTAACAATACTGCTGCAACTTTGTTTTTATCAATTCCAAGGGACAAACCAGATACAACATGTCCTAGTGCCTTAAGTTCTTTAAATCCAAAATGACATTTCTTCAAGGAGATTTTCATGTTTACTGATTGGATTTTTGTCAAAACTCTTGATAATCTGTACATGTGCTCCTCCCAAGTCTTTGAACAGATAATAATGTCATCAATGTAAATGATTAACCATCCCTCTGAGAGTTCTTCAGGGAAGATTTCATTCATCATTCTTTGGAAGTGTGAAGGTGCATTTTTGATACCAAAGGGCATCCTTAAGTATTCATACACTCCACAATGAACAATAATTCTCAAGTATTTTCTTGCTCTTGGTGTTACTACATTTTGATGGAATCCTTTAAGGGCATCCATAGTGGTTATATACACTGCTTGAGATATTTGAGTAAGGGCAATTTGGATTTTTGGTATTGGGTATCTGTCTGGAACAGTGTAAGTGTTCAGAGCTCTAAAGTCCCCAACCATTCTGGATTTTCCATTATGCCACGCTACTATGACTGGTGTAGTTATTTCTACTTCCTCATTGTGGCCTACTTTTCTTATTACACCAAGGTCTAGAAGTTCTTTGATATGAATTTCTAGAGCTTCTCTTGATTTTGGACTTGCTGGATAAGCAGGTCTTCTTAAGAGTGGTGGATAAGGTCTTTCAATGTTAAGAATGATGTCAACTTCATGACCAATAATTGCTCCCAGGGGTTCTTTGTCTGTAGCAAATGCTCCTCTGTGGTCATACAAAAGGGAAGAAAGTTCATTTTCTTGCTTATCAGTCAGATGAAGGCTTATTTCAGCCTCATTTAACTGTTCAGACTTGAATTTCTCTAACTCTAAGTTGACTGGTGATACTTTGTTTACTGTAATTTGTCTTTTAAAGGGTAAAAAGGCAAATTTCTGGCGCTTATTGTCTCCAATTGTAAAGTATCTGTCTTTGTTATTATGTAAATCTATGCCATACATGATTAAATAGTCATTTCCCAATATAAAATGGGTACTAGAGCAATTTTCCATAACAACAAATTCAACTGTGATCCTTAAATTCCCATTTATGTGTGGGAATATGACATTGGTCTCAAAGATTCCTAATGCTTTCATTGGGTTACTTGCACTGTTGAATTTTATACCATCAATTGGTAACAATTGGTCTTCAAAATTTGGTACACAAGTTTTAAGAAAAGATTTTCCAACACAAGAGCAGAAGGCTCCTGGGTCAAGCAAAAGTTTGGTGGGTTTGTTGTCAATCACCACTTCTGTTATACAGGAGTTACCAGCTGTATAACCTTTTCCTCTGTTTGGTTTTGTCTTCATAAGTTGTGCATCTTGAACTTTTGATAAATCAACTTGACCATTGCTCAATTGTGGTAAGTGGGAATAAGATTCCATGATGTCAAAAGTGGCATTGATATTTTCTATATCTTTTGAAGATTCAGAGAATATGGATGACTTATCATCTGAATTGTCTTCAATTATGTCTTCTTTTTCAACATCTGGTTCTTTTTCAATGTCAATTTCATTGATTTTCCCCCTTTTTGGACATGTATTGGCTAAATGGGTGGTGCTTTGGCAAATATGGCATTTTCTGACTGTATCTGCAGATTTATATTTAATATTACTAGAATTTTCTTTGGGGTTTTTGTCCACAGAATCTTTCCAAGGTGTATTAAACCTTGTTTTAAGATTCACCCTACTACAACCAATTTTGGTTCTGGTGGTTACTTCTTCTAGTATATTGATAATATCCTCTGCTGAAGATTGTTCAGTAGTCCTGCTTTTGACAGCATGCTCTAAGTCACCTCCACATTGTCTCAGAATTTTTCTATGGATCATAAATTCTGACATGTCAGGATATAATGCTGTTAATCTGTCCTTTTGTTGGCAAAACCATGGTAAAGCTTTGTCTTTATCAGCATTAAATTTGGCAGATTCAAAGGCTGTTTCAACTTTAAACCTCCAAGCATCATTTGCCCATTTGTTGATGATTTGGGTTTTCCACCAAGTCCAACTCTGGTGTCCATGTGCTTGTCTTATTTTGATGTATCATCTGTGAGCTGATCTGGTAAACAAGGTGTTAAACCTGGCTGTTACCAATCTGTCTGGTAATTCAAAATCCTCTTTGATCATGTCAATACCTCTAATGAATTCCATATGGTCATATTCTCCTTCACCACTGAAGTGAGGCCATTCTTTAAGTTTTGGAACTTCTTTCAAGAGTGCTTGGCCCATTGATGGTTCCAAGTTATGAAAAGAAGTGGATAATTCATTTTTTAATTGTGAATTATCAGGATCCAATACTTGTGGATTTGAAATTCTTGTGCCCTCATTTTGATTTAGAGGTGTAGACATTCTTGGTAAGGTGTTCAGTAATTGTTCAATGTCATTCATTTTACTGTTGCTACACCTTTGGGAATTTCTGTATTCATGTTGGAAGCTTTGTATTAAATTTATTACTTCAATTTTATACATGTCTTCTTTATGTGTAAGTTCTTGCCATAACTCTGTCTGTCTTGTATTATCAGCAGTGACTTGATTCAATTTCATTGATAATTTTGATACTTCTTCTTGTGAAGCATCAAAACACTTTTTCAAGGCAATGGTATATGTCTTTACTTCAGTAAATGAATTTGAAATGTCATCAAGGACTTTCTTGTTATCTGTCTTGATAATATTTATGGCTTGTTTAATTCTTGTTTCAATCATGTCATCAATATTGAGTTTAGAATATTTATCTGTTAATTCTTTAATAATGGCAGATTGTTCATTTATCTTAATGTTAGAAGAATTGTCATTATTAGAATGTTTAATTGTTCTTAAAACTTTTTCAAAACACATAAGTGTTTCATTAATTTGGCACAGACTCAGGTTGTTTGTTTTAATGTTGTTACAAATGGTGTCATTTTTATCAGAAAGATGTTTTTTCACGTCATTCATAGCATTATACAACTCTGGGATGGAATCAAATATGTCAGAAATCATTTCTGGAACCTTAATCTGGCTTCCTCCTTCTTCTGTAATTCCATCATGGTTCTGGCCATCTGAAATACATTTTCCATGGCATCCTGCTGAATCTTTGGGATTCTGTAGCCCTGGCTGTAAGGTTTTGGGGCTGGTGCCTTCCCTTTGCCCTTGTTTGGAGTTTGTGGCTGCTTTTTCACGTTGGAATTGCTGCTGCTGCTGGCCACTGGGGCTGTTTTTGGCACTGGTTTGGCTGGTGGAGGGTTGTTTTTCCTCCATTCTAGTGTCAAAAGCATCATGTTTTTCTTCTCCATCAATGGATGCCATCCATTGAGCAATTTGCAAGTGTTGGGATGGCCCAAGAATTTTCTTACTGTCAGGTAAGAATTCATGCAATTCTTCCACAGGTCTGCAAGGATCTGGTACTCCTTGAATTGGAGTGCATTGTTGTATGCACTGTGGCTGGCTTTGTATATGTCCACAGAGGCTTGTTGTGGCGGTGTCAGCTCTTTTTGAAGGTAAAATGGTATTATCAGCTTCAGAATGACCCATTTTAGTTGTTTGGAAGTCATCAACTGACCCTTTTCCTTCTGTACCTGATTGGCCTCTGCCATAATCACGTCTATTACCTTTTTGGGAGCTGCTTGAGGGGTTGTAGCTGGCTCCTGACCTGGTTGAAGGCATAATTATGGTTAAAAAAGGCTTAAAATAGTATTTTTACGTCAAAAACTTACTATTGGCCAAATTCTTAGCCTTCTGAAGAGTATTACTTATGTCCAAGTTAATTAATTCAGAAGATATTGGTTCAGGCTGGTTATTTTGAGTCACAATAACAGTGCTATTATGATCAGAATTAACAGTACTGGCAGGGATAATGCTGGTTACTGTTGAGGCTGTTTCAATGTTTTCTTGTCTTACCACGTTGTCAGACACTAAAATTAATGAAAAAGCCAATTAATTAAGTAAAAAAAGGTTATTTCAAAAAAGAAATAAAAATATAAGCCTCACTTATAATATGAAAAAAGTTATTTTTTATGGGTTTTTTGAATTATAAGTATTTTTTATATGTTTTTAAATTTTTCAATATAAGAAAAAAGATTTAAAAAGAGTAAAAAAAATATGTCACAGGTAAAATATCACGGCTGGGCCCCCAAATGTAAGGTGTGGATATGAAACTTTGATTAAAAATCAAGTACTTTTCCTGTCCTCAAAATTTGTATAAGGTAAAATTCAGTTAAAAATAGTATGAAATATTATTTTTAAGAGAAAACACGCCAATTTTATTGTTTATAACTTTATTAGTATAAAACAATAATATAAAAATTTATTGTTTTACCAACAATAAAGATTTATCCCAAAAAATACTCTACAAGAGATATTTTAAGGCTACAAAAGAAATTTCTTCAAGAGCAATTTCAATTGGAATTAATTGAGCAAAGAACTGCAAGCAATTAATTAAAGAACAAAGTCTTTAAAAAGAATATTAAAGAGAAAACACGCCCAAAAGTGACCAGAGTGAATTTGGAAACAAAGTGACAAAGTTTACAGTGATGAAAGATGCTTTAATTCACTTTTGGGGTGGTTCAGGGGTAAAAATGATTATAAGAGTTACAAACAATGATTATAATGATTTTTTCACGTGGTTAAAAGGATTAAAATGATTTAAAAGTGGTGGTTGGAATCTTTGATTGATTGGTTTAACAGTTTTAAACTAATTAATAAAAGGAAAAGATTCTAACATGAAGAGAAAAGTGGGGCAAAGAAGACATTCTTTTATAGCCATCAATTCTCTTACTCCAAAAGTAAATTTTACTCTTGTCAGTCGTGAAAAACAGTCTGACAACAGAAAAGCCAATTATGGCATCATTGAACCCTGATTTAGACCAAAAAGGGCTGGTTTAAGCCATTTTTAGCCATTTTTAGCCATTTTAGACTCTTAAATCAGCCATTACTATAGCAATACCAGGCCTAGAGCCTTCAAAACACGTCAGAATGTGTGTCAGAGTCGTAGAAACCAGTTAAAACTGTTTTTACTCTGATGGTTTTATCTTAAGGGTAGTTTTACCCTCTTGGCAACAGCTAAAACTACCCCAGTTGGTATCAAAACCTCATCATCAATTGAGTCCACAGACCCTGTAACTCAATTCCAGGCCAAAAGTGATGAACTTTTGCGTGAATTTTGACATCCCACGCCTGTCAGCAAGGATTTTGGGGGTCTAGCTCCCCCTTAGAGCTGGAGTTCCTTTTCCCCCCCAAATTTAATCTTTCCAATTTATTTTTCCTTTAATTCCTCATCATGTATTATACTTATAATTTACACATGTAATTCAATTCAATTGTACAGTACAATACAGTAATAATTGATACCTCATATGTAAATCAAAGTTCACTTATGTAATACACGCGCACATTTTGACATTTCAATTGAATTCAATTGAAAATACTTTAATTCCTCATAACTTCTAAACTAAACACAACACCTCAATTTTAACACAAAAATTGATGGTTAACACCACATGTGGTGTGAATTAAATTAAGGTTTTGAGGATTTTCAACTTTTGTATTGAAAATACTAAAAACTTAATTTAAGCTTATTTAGAGTTGAGTTACAAAAATTTCACTCAGAGGTGACCCCACCTGATTTTTTATGAGGAATCCAATGGTGAAATAAAATTTATATGTTTATTTATTGGATAAAAAGTTATAATAAATTTTATTTAACTTTTTTCCAAATTTATTTATTTTTTCACAATTTTGTTAAAATTTCATTTTTACTTAAATTTTTCAAGTATAAATGTAATTTTATATTTACAAAATTTAAAGTAATTTTATTTTTAAATTATAATTAATTTTTTATTTTTAATATAATTTTATATTTATATTTTTTATTTTTATTTTAATAATATAAATGAATTTATTTTATTTATATTAATATGCTATTTTTTATATTTGTGGTCTTTTGGGTATATGAAATTACCTCTAAGGCTCACAAATATTCCCACAGTTTTTACTTTATATCTCTCTATTTTCTAATAGGGTTCGGGTAAAAGGATGTAAGGTTTTAGTATGAACATGTAAGCTCTTATCTGTTTTCACTGTAAGATTATGGCTTTTTCCAATTTATGGCCAAAACATGTAATTTTGTAGTAAAAATATGAATCCGGTGTTTTTTTTTTAAAAAAAGCCTCAAACTAAGCTTGGGGACATTATTTCAATTTCTTCATTTTTTGTTTTTGTGGTGGATTCTCAAGAGCACTGAATTTTTGCCATATTTTTTGTTTTATAATTTTTTTCTCTAAATAACATATTTGATTGGACCTTTTCCCTTTTCTTAATTGAGGAATTTCAAATACATTCTTTCAAATTCTCAATAAGAAAAACTAAATTAGTTTCAAAGAAAAAACACAGAATTTTCTATTTTTTGTATAAGAAAGCCAAATTTTAGGGGTTCTTTTTTCATCTTTCGTGGTTTGATTATTTTAATAACTTTTCATTATTGAAGACTAAATTTTGGCTTCTTTCTAAGATATTTTTTTCTTATCTTCTCCTTTTCCTTATGACTATTGTTTCTTAAGTATTTTTTTTGGATTTTTTTGTCTGCCTCATAATTTGGTCTGGTATTCATTTTTTATCACAGTCCAGGACTTGAGCCTGTCTGTATGAATTGTGATTTCCCTGTATAAGATAGATAATGATTTTACTGCTTTTGGTAAAATATTAAAACAATTCTTTAACTATTCTTTTGGAGGCACTTTGGAATTAGTTTTTCCTAGCTTCCATTTGATTTTTTGATTCATTTAAAACATTTTTGCGTTTTTTCTTTCTATTTGTTTTAAGATTTTTTTTAACTTTTTTTTTGATTTTTTTGTGAGCCTTGAGGTGTATTTTACATACCCAAATAGGCCACACTTAATATTGAAATGAATTTTGAACCATGCATAACACATAAGTCATGCATATATCCAAAATCTATCATTTTTATTTAAGAAAAGATGAATAACTCTTTTGTGAGTGAGTAAATTCAGGGATTTGAGGCCATATTTGGATTATACACAAAATATCACCTAGGTAATCCCCATAGAGATAATCAGCTTTAAATAACTCTATGAGGTTGTAATATGGAAAATACTGCACCACCACATCATGAATACCACATAAAAGAGTTATTAAATTTTTTTTGCTTTTCTAAATTTCATGCCAAAATAATGGGAATTTGCAAGATCCCAAGTTACATTTACACTAAGAATAGTGTTATTCATGTTTGTGCCACTTAATATTACTGTTTTCCTACATAAAGTCTTGAAGCCTGAATTACTATTTTTGATGTGAAAATACCTAAGGGGAACAAAAGACATCAAAAACGGCAAGGGTACCCAACTTCTGAGGCCTCTGAGCCACAAATAGCTTCAAAAATTGTATCCATGGCTTATAATTTCCCAAATAGCATACTAAAGGCTTTTGAGAACTTGGTTACCAAGTTAAAGTCCCATTGAATCATACGAAAAGAGTAAATAAGTGTCACAGGGGCCCTAGTGGAAGACAATGGTGGCCTGGCAGTCAGCAATCAGGGAACTCACTTGGAAGACTCCAAAAGAAGAAAGAAGATAAAATAAAAGCATTGAATTTCTCTAAGAAAGATGCAAGTACAAAGATGAGGTGCAATAAGAGAAATGAGAATACAAATGGCCAAAGGTCCAACCAAGTAATTCCTTAATCACTGTTTCAACCTTACAAAATGAATAATGAGATTAGTAAGGATATGACCCCCAAATATCCATTCCCAGGCAGAGCAAGAAAAAGAAAGAGGTGATAAATGACTAGATTCATAATAAGAGTATTCACTTAACACAAATGATAATATAAACAAAGATAAAATAAAATCAAAATATATTAACTAACTGGGGAAGAACGCCCAAGTGTCAAAGGAGGCTGGTATATGTGAAGGGCTGAGAGCTTGACTCCTTCAGGCTGACTATCAGCCTGTGACTCAAAACCAGAGCACAAGCATGACAGCCAAAATACCATAAACCAATAGTATAGCCAAGATACCACCAAAACTTGGAGCTGAGCCAAATCAGCTCAAAAGGTATCAAACAAAAGAGGAAACTCACCTCTTCCTGAAAATATAAGTCCCATCACCATAGGACTAGAAATAACAAAGTTATTCCTGCTCAAAGTTATTGCTGAGCATAAACCTTAATTTCCCCCTCTCATCTAAACTCTAGAAGGAGAGGCTTAACCCCATCAAATGGGTACTCAAAATGAAGCTCTAAGCCAGGGATATCCAATGGTACCAGCCAAACTGAGCTAGCACCAATATTACTGGAGTTATGGTCAATTTCAAGCCAAATAAGTGTGAACAAAACATTCACCTCTCATCTAACTTCTACAGTTTTAGTGTGGGATACCTGAAGTGGGGTCTTTTTGGAAAGAGCACAATCAGGGCTATCTGATGATGTCATCTCCTTCCTCATATCTCAACTACTGCAGAAGGTATGGGGCAAACAAGCTCAATACAGATTTTTGCCTAAAACACGCAAATGTACAAAAATCTTGTACATGGGATAACTTTGCCATTTTGAATGATACACATATCAAGTGAGGTACCGTTGTGTAGAGCACATACAGGGCTACACACCGAACCAATTTTGAGGTTGATATCTCAAGAATTGACAAAGTTATGGCTGTTTTAAGGTTAAAATCCCACCTGCTGTCATATACAGCCTTACCATGGGATAATATCCCATAATCATGAATATGAGGTGTCAAATAGATGATAAAGCATGTTTTTACTTCAATACCTCATATTTCAGTCAATACTGGGGTCCCATACAGTTTCTGTACAGCATTCTACGCGTCATACACGTCAGAATCAGGCTGTGAGGTCCCCAGATGAAACTTTTCACCCTGTATTGGTGAAAACCGCCCAGATGTGGTTTCAAAACCACATCTGAGCCCAATACAGGCTATACAGGCTGTTTTCAAGCCACAAGCCAGTACTAGAAAGTGAAAAAATCTTCACTTCCTCTACGTGGAAAGGTCTAGCACCCTTTCCACCCCATTTCAGGATAAAAAGGAGGCTTTTCACAGCCAGAATTGTCTCCTCATCCTGCTCTTGAATACCCTACGTAGTAAACTGTAAAAAACAGTTTTACTCTTGGGTAATAAACAGGTATAATTATATATTTAATTATTGTAACTCTTATTATAGTAACCCAACTGGTAAGATTGCACCCTGGGTTCTCAATAGCACTCACCAGCACTATTATTCAATAGTAGAAACCCTTAATTATATTATAAATCATCTTTAAAAACCCAAAAATCCTTATTTTAAATCAATTTTCTACATGTCACAGTCATAATTCTAGTTGTAAATACCCTTATTACCACTTCAATATAGACTCAGCCTGACATTTTGGGGGCCTGGCCGTGTTTTAGACTTTTTTGGACCTTATAAGTAAGTTTTTCTCTTATTTTCTCTTTTCTGACAATTGTTTTATATTTTTTAGGTGTATTTTCTTTTAAAATATATATTATATATATATATTTTACTTAATTACTCATATTATAAGAGTATTTACCACGTGGTTAATACCCACTGAAACCTTTCTTTTTGGTGTGTTTACATATAAAACACCTAAGCCATCAATAAGTCCTGTATTCTTGATTGAATAAGGACACCTCTCACTGAAAAACCATTAGTTGAGGCGTGGTTAAGTGTATTGTTAACTCAATTACACTTATACAGAGCCACTTATTCAGATTACACTTGAAAACCACAAGTGTATCTGTGGGATACTGGCACACAAACAGTGTGACAGGGTACCAAAAGCTGTAATTCTGATGTGGAATTGTTAATTCAATTACACTGTCATTATACAGGGAATATTGTAGTAACATACAAGCCCAGAGGCCAATCCTAGACGTGCAAAACCAGCATTCTTGAGAAGTCTTAACTGACATAAGCCCTCTTTTTCCTGCCTTGATTCAGTGGAAGAAAATTACATCCCACTTGAGACCCAGTCACAGGCCAACACACCAGTGACACCCTCAGAACCAGAGGGCAGCAAGGGCAAAGGAAAGAGGCACAGTGAAGGTCTCATTACAGCCACAAAGTGGACACCCATAGCCACTCAGAGGAGTAGAAAACCACGAAACTCTGCTTCAATACAAGGTAAACCAACCTTAACTACTTGTACAGGAAAGATTACAATTATTAACCCAGTTGTAACTTCCAAAGGCAAACTGCCCAAGTCAGCAGACAATAGATTTTTACAAGGCACAGTCAAAGGTAAATACCCTAAGAACATAACGTTTTTGACTGCTTGCAAACACTGATATGTCCGCTGCATACCTCAGAGATCTTGGCTTCCAAAGGAACCAGCCAGAGGACAGAGAAGGATTGTCCAGAACCAGAAGACCAGGAAGAGGACACCTTGGACACAGTGGTGGATGGCAAAACAATGAGGGAGATAATATCAACCTTGCCATTCACACTCCAATTCAACAGAGACCTCAAACCAGAGGACTGGAAGGATATGGATCAAGTTCTTCAGATCCACCAACTCCTCAAAGACTTATTTCAATGGAGCATGGACAACAAGAGGTTCAACCTAGCAACTCACTGGGCAGAACTTGGATCAAGTTGCCAGAAGATCTGTCTCAAAGAGATAGACTTCAAAGACCTTATGGTAATCACCAAAGGTTGGAATCCTACCAGGCAGCACAGACTCCTGGAGGCAAGGGCACAGAGGATAAGGGAGAATCAAGCCACTATCCAAGCAATAGAAGAACAATTAACCCAGACAGGGCCTACTCAGATTCCTTCAGGTTCACAAGGAGCAGGCCAAATCAGCTCTCCAGTGGCTTCACACCATTCAGAAACCAGCAGATCAGTGGCCAAGAGTCACCATTCTTCACAATTCCAGGACGATTTCAGGAGAGGACAAGGAAACAAGGGCAAGAACAAAGCCTCCTTCAACCAGAGGAGGAAAGAGTCAGACCCCATGATCCAGAAGCTGTTAGATTTGGTGAAAGAAGTACACCAAAACCAGAAGTAGTTGTAAACCACTCTAGAATCAGTAGTCCTAGTAATAGAAACATTACCCCCACTCAGACTGAAAATAACATTGTCACATCTGAGAGTAACATCAACAGTGATACACTGTGGTTACAAATGTCCCAATATGCTGAACAATCTGCAAAGAAGTTTGCAGAAATTTAAGCTAGCCAAGAGAGGATGCGACAAACTCAAGCCTCCTTGGAACAAATAGTTAAGAACCTTCAAAAAGGATATGCTCAACTGAGCAAAGCCTCTGAAGAAACCAACAAAAGACTGAATATAGTCTTTGAAGAACAACACCACAGCACAAGGGACAGGTAGTGTCTGGATCAAGACATTAACAAGTTGTTTAATGCCTACCATAGCTTGAAGCGCCAACCACAAGGCCAAGTTATGGATATTCCATATCAACCAGATGCCATATTGATGAATAAGGCAAGATCTCCATCACAATACCAAGATGGAGATGGTATGTCTTATTTAGAGAAGGAAGCCTTGAAACAGCTTCCTGAGGCCTCAAACTAGCCCAAATTCTCTGGATCAGGAGAATATGATCATATGGAACTCATAGATTATATTGATGGACTCTTCATTGATGTACCAAGCATACCAGACTACTGGATCACTGCTAGATTGAATACTGCATTTAAAGGTCATGCTGGTATATGGTACACAGAAATGAAAGAAATCCATGGCAGAAGAAACTGGCCATGGTGGAAGAGTCAAATCATCCAAAAGTACAGTAATGGAACTTGGATATGGCAAAAGACCATGTCATTTGAAAATGACAAATACTCTGTGGACAAAGATCCATATGAGTGGTGTCTTAGACAGTCTAAAAGACTTCAAGCCATTGATCCTCAGATGAACATCCAAATGAGGAATCACAAGCTTCTGACACAACTGCCAGGAGAACTAGAGCATGCAGTAAAATTCAGATGCAACCAGAATTGCACTCTAAATGATATTGCCAACACCTTACAAGACATAAGGAAAAGGACTAATATAGGGAAATTCACCCCATATAAGAGCAGTAGTTTCAAAGAGAAACAACCTTTCAGGGTAGAGTTTAAGGAAAAACCCAAAGAAAGGGTGGCAGAAGTGGCAAAGAAGAGGAATTCTTGTCACAATTGTGGTTCAACAGACCACTATGCCAACAACTGTCCAAAGGCAAAGAAAAAAGTCTATGCCATAGAGAAAGTCCCTGAGGGAGAACCTCCAACAGAGGATTCTGATTCAGACTCTATGGGTGATGCCATCAGAGAACCATCTGAGAGTGATCAAGACCCAAGAGAGGAATTTCTAGTGGAATACCAAGAGGAAACCCCACTGGAAAACCAGGACATACAGTTGGAAGCAGGTATGCCACAAGACACTGCAAACAAGAGCTTGTGAAAACACACACAAGATGCACAGACATTCCTGGTTACACCAACTAAAGGAATGGCATACATACATGGAACAGCCACAAAGATGACTGTATGTATTGACAATGCTCAGCACCTACTGATCATTGATAGTGGAGCACACTGCTCCATAGTGGCCAGAGACTATCTGGATACCCACTTCCCAAACTGGGAAAAACAGCTATTGCCCACTAAGGCAGATAACTTTAAAAGTGCATCAGGGAAGATGACCTCCATTGGGACAATTATCAAAGAGATAATTATACCCCACAGAAAGGGTAATATCAGACTCGACCCAGAGTTTGTAGTGCTTAATGATGCCCATATCCAAGGGTTTTTACTGGGAACAGATTACCAGAGGATGTATGGCATAGACATTTACAACAGTAAAAATAGGAACATCACTATTGGTACTAACACGGAAAAAAAAGTTTCACTTGACATATACCAGATATCTTCTCAAGACCCACTAGAAGAACTTCTGAAAGAATTCAGAGAGGGACAGTTTAGCACTACCCTCACCAGTAAACAAAAACTAAATTTACTGAAGATGCTGAGGAAGAACAGACCAGCATTTGCCATTGGTAAAGAACCATCAGGAAAGATCAAAGGCCATGATATAGAACTATATCTGGATGTGGAAAGACCTTATCCACCCATGTTGAGGAGACCCCCTTACTCAGCAAGCCTGGAAACCAGGAAAGAAATTGAGAAACATATCAATGAACTCCTGGACATGGATGTTATCAGAAAGATTGGACATAATGAGATAGTGGAAATCACCACTCCTGTCCTAATTACCTGGCATGATGGCAAGTCTAGATTGTGTGGAGATTTCAGAGCCCTGAATAACTACACAAAAGCAGACAGGTACCCTATACCAAGGATACCCCATGCCTTAGATAAACTGGCCAAGGCCAGATATATAACCAAAATGGATCGTATGAAAGGCTTCCACCAAAATGGAGTTAAACCAAACTCCATGAAGCTACTCAGGATAATATGCCATATGGGTATATATGAGTATACCAGGATGCCATTTGGAATCAAAAATGCACCAGCCCACTTCCAAAGGATGATGGACACCATATTTCAAGAAGAAATAATGGAAGGCTGGATGGTAGTATATATTGATGATATCATTATATACTCAGAGACATGGGAAGACCATGTAAGATACATAGACAGAGTTCTAAGTAAATGTATACCCATCAATCTGAAAATTTCACTCAAAAAGTGTAATTTTGGCCAACAAGAGCTACTAGCTCTAGGACATAAAGTCTCAGGTCTTAGTCTGGCAATTGACCAGAACAAAGTAGCAGCAGTACTGCAAAAACCAGTAGCAAAGAACATCAAAAAGATGCAATCTTTCCTAGGGTTTGATAGCTACTATAGAAACAATATCAAAGGTTTTGCACACATAACTAGTAGTTTATACAAGTTATGTTCAAAAGATGTAGTTTTTGAAATAACCAAGGAAAGGAGGGATGCATATGAGAGGATCAAATATGAACTCACTAATGCACCTGTGCTCATCTTACCTGACTTTGAACTACAAGTCAAGTTATATATAGATGCAGCATGCAGTCAAGGCCTAGGAGCAGCCCTTCACCAAAGACAAATTGTGGATGGTGAACCAAGAGAGGGTGTAATATGTTACATCTCTAGGCAACTGAAAGATTCAGAAGCCAGGTATGGGGCCCCCCAGACTGAATGTCTATGTATAGTCTGGGCTCTAGAAAAACTCCATTATTATTTGGAGGGTGCAGTCTTTGAAGTCTACACAGACTGCACAGCCTTGAAGTCTTTACTAAACATGAAGACTACAAATAGACATATGCTGAGATGGCAAATAGCCATCCAGGAGTATAGAGGGAACATGACCATCATATACAAGGAAGGTAAAAGCCATACCAATGCAGATGGCATCAGCAGATGGGCACTGGACAATGTCAAAAGCAATCCAGCTTATGACCCAGAAGTTGCAGCAAAAATCCCTATCCATTTCATGGAAATAGATAGGAGGAAAAACTTCAGATTATCTGAATGGGCACCAGAAAGTGGTACCCTTGACAGTGAAAACACTGACTCAGAAGGGACAGAAACTCCCATACTGGGAATAAGCTCCTCAGAACTGCACAATTAATTCTTCAGTGCAGTAAAGAAGTCTTATGCCAAACACAAAAAGTGTAGCATACTACTCCAACTCCTTCAACAAAAGTACAGGAGTCCAGAACTGGAAACCCAGCTGGAAGAACCCTGGTTAAGGGCCTATAAGGAAAATAAGTTTTTTCTTATAGATGGCCTGCTCTACCACAGAGAAAAGCACACAAGTGCACTCACAGTGGTAGACAGAGACCACATCTCATTGATCCTACAAGAATGCCATGACTGCCCCTATATGGGACACATGAGTGAAGACAGGACCAAAGAGAGGGTAGCAAGCACAGCTTGATGGCCCAAGTGGGAACAAGAGTTGAGTGAATACATCAACACTTGTGAAAGATGCCAAAAGGCAAATAGGAAACATTGGAAGAAGTATGGGTTAGTTCAACACATAGAACAACCCAAGCACCCATGGGAAACCATCAACATGGATTGGGTCACAGGACTTGTCCCAGGAGGCAAAGAAAACTATAATGCCTGTTTGATCATAGTTGATAGGTTCAGCAAGAGCATGAGGTGTCTACCATGCCATAAAGAAGACACAGCCATGGATACTGCTCTGTTGTTTTGGAATAACATCATATCTACCTGTGGAGTCCCCAAGATCATCATTAGTGATAGGGACCCAAAATTCACATCTGAATTTTGGACTAACTTATATGACATGCTTGGTACCAAACTTGCTTTTTCCACAGCTTATCATCCACAAACAGATGGCCTAGCTGAAAGGATGATCCAAACAATGGAGGACATCCTCAGAAGATTCTGTGCCTATGGCATGGAATACAAAGACCATGAGGGATACACCCATGATTGGGTTACCCTCTTACCAGCAGTCCAACTGGCTTATAATACAAGCCAGCACTCCACCACAGGTAAAACACCTGCACTGGTGGAGAAAGGGTAAAACCCCCTGTTGCCTGTGGATCACTTGAAGAAAAATCTCCTGACTATCCACCCCACAGCCAAAGACTTCCATGATATGTGGAAGAGGGCCTGTGACACAGCTTCCAAATGCATAACTGAGGCAAAAGAATACAATAAGCAGAGGTGGGACAAATCACATATGGAACCTGACTTCAAGGAAGGGGACCAGGTGTTAGTGTCTACACTGGACTTCAGCAATCTCAAAGAACCTAAAAAGATGAGGGACTCATTTGTAGGACCTTTTACTATCATTAAGTTGATAGGGAAAAATGCAGTGGAAGTCAAACTTACTGAGGAGTTTCTAAGGAAACATCCAGTCTTTCCAGTGAGTTTGGTCAAACCATACTTCCAGACAGAGGAGGATAAACTCCCCTCCAGGAGAAAGAACCCCACACCACAAGAGATAGTGGAAGTGGAGGACTCCCCTGGACCTGTGAGTAAGATCAGACTCAATGGGAAGGATCAAAGACAATACCTAGTCAGATTCAAGAACCAGACAGCAGATAAAGACAAATGGTTGACAGAGGATGCCATACCAGATGGGAACCCACATTTGAGGAGATTCAAAGCCTCTAGGAGGACTGAACAGTCTCATCAATGATGAGCCTTTTTTAGAGGGAGGGTATGTCAGCCTGTGACTCAAAACCAGAGCACAAGCATGACAGCCAAAATACCATAAACCAATGGTATAGCCAAGATACCACCAAAACTTGGAGCTGAGCCAAATCAGCTCAAAAGGTATCAAACAAAAGAGGAAACTCACCTCTTCCTGAAAATATAAGTCCCATCACCATAGGACTAGAAATAACAAAGTTATTCCTGCTCAAAGTTATTGCTGAGCATAAACCTTAATTTTCACCTCTCATCTAAAATCTAGAAGGAGAGGCTTAACCCCATCAAATGGGCACTCAAAATGAAGCTCTAAGCCAGGGATATCCAATGGTACCAGACAAACTGAGCTAGCACCAATATTACTGGAGTTATGGTCAATTTCAGGCCAAATAAGGGTGAACAAAACATTCACCTCTCATCTAACTTCTACAGTTTTAGTGTGGGATACCTGAAGTGGGGTCTTTTTGGAAAGAGCACAATCCGGGATATCTGATGATGTCATCCACTTCCTCATATCTCAACTACTGCAGAAGGTATGGGGCAAACAAGCTCAATACCCCTTTCTTGCCTAAAACACGCAAATGTACAAAACTCTTGTACATGTGATAACTTTGCCATATTTAATGATACCCATATCAAATGAGGTACCATTGTGTAGAGCACATACAGGGCTACACACTGAACAAATTTTGAGGTTAATATCTCAAGAATTGACAAAGCTATGGCTGTTTTAAGGTTAAAATCCCACCTGCTGTCATATACAGCCTTACCATGGGATAATATCCCATAATCATGAATATGAGGTGTCAAATAGACAAAGAAGCATGTTTTTACTTTAATACCTCATATGTCAGTCAATACTGGGGTCCCATACAGTTTCTGTACAGCATTCTACGTGTCATACACGTCAGAATCAGGCTGTGAGGTCCCCAGATGAAACGTTTCACCCTGTATTGGTGAAAACCGCCCAGATGTGGTTTCAAAACCACATCTGAGCCCAATACAGGCTATACAGGCTGTTTTCAAGCCACAAACCAGTAATAGAAAGTGAAAAATCTTCACTTCCTCTACTTGGAAAGGTCTAGCACCCTTTCCACCCCATTTCAGGATAAAAAGGAGGCTTTTCACAGCCAGAATTGTCTCCTCATCCTGCTCTTGAATACCCTACGTAGTAAACTGTCAAAAATAGTTTTACTCTTAGGTAATAAACAGGTATAATTATATATTTAATTATTGTAACTCTTATTATAGTAACCCAACTGCTAAGATTGCACCCTGGGTTCTCAATAGCGCTCACCACCACTATTATTCAATAGTAGAACCCCTTAATTATATTATAAATCATCTTTAGAAACCCAAAAACCCTTATTTTAAATCAATTTTCTACGTGTCACAGTCAT
Source organism: Austropuccinia psidii (assembly GCA_023105745.1). Lineage (NCBI taxonomy): Eukaryota > Fungi > Basidiomycota > Pucciniomycetes > Pucciniales > Sphaerophragmiaceae > Austropuccinia > Austropuccinia psidii. Next base: position 42,517,344 of record JALGQZ010000001.1, read on the forward strand.
AATTCTAGTTGTAAATACCCTTATTACCACTTCAATATAGACTCAGCCTGACACTGACAGCTGGTCTGTTTTGAATCCTTAAAGCTGTATTGACTGCTTGATGAAGTGTATACCTTGCCAAATTGGGAAATGAACTGGTTTGAATGAAATTCCAATGGTGTGTTATTGAAAATACAGGTCTTGATGAAACCAGACCATATTGAATGAATGTGCTTGCCAAGGTGGATTGATGGAGCACTGACCCCTGGAAAATTGCTTTAGAACTGACTATTGAATATCCCTTGAGAATGAACTTCCAGTATTCCATTGGAGGAATACTGTGAATGAGAATGACCAATGTTTGCTTGATGGTGTCATTGGTATTTGAGATTGGCACGTTTCTTCTGAGCCTTGATGACCTGATGAAAAGTTGAAATAACTCTTTGATATTGGCGCCATTGGATTTCTCATGAAAAAAGATGCATAATGGTGTATACCACCATGTATGGCACTTTTGGTTATTGAAGGGTGGGAATGGCCAAAGGTCTTGTGTATTGATTCCAGGAAATATAAGTGAAAATTGGGTTTTGAGTGGCTTCAAAGGTGAAAGAGTGTCTTTGGGTGTTTTAGCCAAATACAGCTAATACATATTTTAAAACTGTATTTGCGCAAAGTGCAAAAATATGGCAATTAAGCCCCAAATGGCCCACTACGGCAATTTGGGCATATTTCCCATATTACATGGGAAAATGGCCTAAAATGCAAAATACAGAAAGATGCAAAAAAATGCGCAAATCTGTATTTAAAGCTTAAAAAGCCAAATACGGGCTTTTGGGCTGTATTTTACCTGTTGACTGGAAAATACAAAAGACTTCCCAAAAGAAAAACCAGGCCAGGAAGGGCCTGATGATGATGAAGGGGACAGGTTGGTCCCAGATGATGAAATGACCATAAAGGCCATAAAAGAATGGAATGGCCAATTTGGCCAATAATTATAGATATGGCATGGATATGCCATATTGAGGTCCAAGAGGGTGAATTTCCATGGTTTTGACAATAAGCTGCTATTTCGACATGACAAGGAGGTAATGAGCAGCATTGACTCTTATATCCATGTAAAATATTAATTAATTTCCATGGATAAACCTTAAAAGATTCATCAAAACACTTTTGGTACTATCATTCTTGAATTTACCTCATGGCAACCAGCCATTACTGTGCTATTTGCTTTTATATGTAGAAATAAGGTACAAACTTCAAAAATTCATAATAAATTGAATTATCAATGAATATTTCTAAAATTTTGGGTACAAATGGAGAAAGGAATAGTCCATATAAAAACCAAAGAAATTTTTACTTCATAGTTCAAATTAAAAGTTTCACCTAAAGTCCATTTTTGATGATTCCACATGAAACATTGAATTTTCAAAAATTCAAAGAAAATACAGTCTGGGATGAAACTTCCAATAAAATTGATAAATTTTATGGGGTTTTTTATTCTTTAATAAAAGAAGCTTGAAAGTTTCTACCAATTTATTTCTTAATTATAAATGGATAGTAGTCACATAAAATGACGTAATTAAGTAATTATTATAATCTTACATGACAACAAGTGGTGTAATTAATAATCCAAAGAGGACAATTGGGTTCTCAGTTCTCTACATGGAAAGCCTCCATGAGATTTCCTTGAATTAAAAGAGTCCCCTCTTTCTGTTTTTACCAGATCATCTTATTATTCAATCATATCATTAGTACCAACAAGTAAGTATTACTTAATTCTTTTCTTGAGTGTTTTGAATTCTTCCGAATAAATCAGAAAGACATGAAATAATAAAAATATACTATTTTAAATGGTTTATAGCTATTATAGTTTTGTTTTACTGTGTTAAAATAAATTTTGATCCCTCAAATCCACAATTAATATTTCAAATCACTCTGCCAATTCTTTTCAAAGTATTATTAGAGTATTAGCGAGTGTTTTCACTTAAGTCTTACAGTTTTTCTCTAGTAATAGTTTTCTTCAATAATTATCTTCATAATTATTTTTGAAAAAGATAATTATACATTAAAAAAATTGTATTCTTTCAATAAGAAGTTTTATTATGAATAATTTCTGTAATTGATTTTAGTAGACAATTACTTCCCACTGTTATAATGACTAGTAGTGTATGACAAACAAAAGGAATGATTAAGTAATTAATTATTTAATTGTGGCTCTAATAAAGCTATTTATTATAATTCATAAGAAACATCATGTTACTCTTTATTAATAGTAATATTATAAAGAGTTTCATAGACACATATTAAATTTTTGGTGTAAGAACAATAACATTTTTTTCAAATTTTTGATTTTCTTTGCAAAAATCATATTTTTCTTATTTAAAAACTGATAATTTACACTTCCTGTTTCAAAAGGCGTTTGCTTTTCTTTCAAAAAACAATACATTTTGTGGTGGGGTGAAGTCCCCTGACAATACCTTAAATGTGCTTCATAGGGATTTAAATAATGTAGGTGAATGATTTCAAAGCTTTTGGAATACTCTGTGTAACACATGTGTCCTTTTAGGCCAAAAATGGACTCTTACAATATTGTCCTCTTTTTTATCTAAAAAAACTGAAATTAATTCCTGTGTAAGAGAACAAGAAAGGTTTTAAAAAATGAATGGAAGATTTCTTAGAAAAAAAGGTTTTTGAAAAAAAATTTGAAGAATTTTTCTTCAAAAATACCTTGATAGAGAGAAAAAGCTGATATATTCAAGGAAATAAGCTGCAGCTTTTGAATAAAGAATTTTGAAGAAAAAGTCAAATAATTTCAGAAAACAATGGAAAGAAAGTGTTACAAGGGAGTTTCAAACAAGATATAAAAATATGAAAAGAAATTCAAAGAATTTTGGATTAATGATATATTGAAAATTAATAGTTTAGAGAAAATAGAATCATATAGAAATATGAGAGCTGAATTACTGAGATTAAGGATTATAAAATACTGGTTAAGGAAGAAAATTGTTAAACAAAAGTAAGATAAGGTAAAAACTCAAAGGTAGAATAAAAGAAGATATAACAGAACAAAAAATATTAAGTTTGCAGAAAAAGAAGAAGGGTATAAATGGGAAGTAAAAAAATTAGAAACAAACATGAAGAGAATGAAATTCAATCAAAAAATCAGAGAGAGAAAAATAAATTTCTCAAAATTGGAAATAAATTATGCAAAGGATAAAACATAGAAGAAATTTAAAATAAACCCACAAAAACAAAAAAAAGCCATCAAATTGAGCTTATGAGATACCAATAAAATGAGAAAACACAAAATAAATAAATAATAGGATAAGTGAGAATAAAAAAGAGAAGAAAAATCTGAAAACAATCTATGACCTTCATTTAAATATTACATCATGTTCAAAGCTAAATTACTGAAATAATTTAATCAATTTTGTGGGAATAAATGGATTTTTTGTAAGGCTCCTTCTAGAATTTTTTTTTGAAACTTCCATTCCTCTATGAAAATTCTTCCTCCCCCTTTACTCAACAAAATATTTCATTTTAAGTAAGGCAAAAAATCAATTGGGTTCATTCATTCTTTACACAATAGGAAAGATAAATGAGAATATATAATACAAATAAAAGTTGAATATTCTTTGTTTTTGGGCTTTTCTGAGCCTTTAAAGCAGAAACAAGGGTAGATTTATTTACTACATGTTACTTCTGAGATTGAATTTGCATTGAATTTTTGGGTGCTATCCTGGTTGTTGTTTATTCAAAGCTCTTTAATTTTCAAATGACTTTGATATAAAAATAAGGAAAAAGAATTCTTCTTGTAAGAAAAATCCTTTCCAATTACAAATAATAGGTAAATACCTTGTTCTGCACAGGTAAAAAAATATAAATTATGAGATTACTAGAGATTTTAAATCCAAATGTGTAATATTCCTAATAGCCAAACATTTATCTGGTATTATTTTAAAAATAAATCAAAATAATTATTATTACTTCTCCTTTGTCTTGTTATTTATTAAGTTTAGGTGTCACAACCATGGAAAATAACCCCCCAATTTGTGGTTATCAAAATTCTATCCTGACCTAAATTCATGACAAATTTCCCATATTATCATTTTATGGCTAATTGGCCCCTTGTGGTGTTTAATGGCTGTTGGGCCACACCCACTTTCCCTGGCCAACCATGGCTCAAAATCCCTCTTCATGACCCCAGGCCATATCCTGCATCTTTGGCCCTTTTGGTAAATGTCTCATCTCACCAACACCCAGGCCAATACCTTTTTTGGGGCCTGGGGGGTCATTTTATGTTCCAGGGGCCCCTGGCCCACCCCCTTTGATCAGGGGGTTTATGACCTAAATGGCCCTTTTAGGCCATTTAGGCCCCCTACAGCCTCTATGGCCTGTGGTACATAGGCCATGAGACCTATGAGGCCCCATTTGGCCTAAATCCAATGAGGTCAAAAGGGGCCAAGGGGGCAGACCAGTGGGCCTACCTGAGCCCATTTCAGCCAAGCATCTCAAAATACCCAAGAACCACAGATTGGCCATAAAATCCCATGGCCTCTGCAAACCACCAGAGGCCATCAGCTCAGGTCCAGAAAGAGTTACCCTCAATTAAAGGGAAGAACCTTTTCTCAGTTATGGACCCTGCACTGCAGGAACTAGGAATGTGGCATATATCGTATTTCATACCATTGTGAACCATTTTTCCTCAGAAATCCAATGGTGATGTTTTCAAGACTCCATCACTTAATTTAAAATCAAGTCCCCAAATCCATCCCCCATTTCACAGGAAGACTTCAGTCACTCAGTCTTGCAATCCTTGACAGCTACCAGAAGACCAGTCAAGGACCCCAAATCACCTGGCCCTGCAGGAGTTGTGCTTGTTATTTAACTTCAGGACTCTTCAAAGGGTAATTTGAATTCTCAAGTTGAAATGACTTTGTTCCTCATGAAAATTTATTTTCTCTTTATGGATTTTCTCTCAATCTTATGAAAACCTCCTTTTCTTTCAAAATTGTGTGGCTGACCATTCTTTTTAGTCATTTTTATTCCACTCAATTTTTTATTTCAGGTTCTAGGTTGAATTTATTTCTGACACAGATATTCATTCATCAAGATTTGCTTTGAAAATATTATTCAAGAATTTTGATTCACAGCAAGATTTTCACTTCATTTATTTGACATATTTGATTTTGACATCAAGATTGACTGACCTGAAGATTCCAGTGATTTCATTTTGAACTTATTTGCCTCTAATCATTGACTGATTTACCTCAAGACTTATTGATTTCAATTCATCATGAAATTGACTCATTGACTCGTGTATCCTTCAAGACTCATTGCTGACTATTGACTTCAAGATTTTGTTTTAAATTTGATTTATTGATTCACCTGAAGTTTATTTAGTTTGATTCGTTGAATCTCTCAAGATTTTGATTTTGATTTTGACCTCAATCCTTGTTGAATTGACTCAAGTAATCAAAATTAATTTTTCTTTTATCTTAAAATTATCTTTTATTATTTCTAATATGCCTGTCCAAAACTAACATCCTGCAAGGAAGACAAGATCTCAGGCCAAATCTTGAGCTGTTCTCACTCCAACTCCAAGAGCTCCTCTCAAAGGCATCAAACCAGTTACTCAACTGAGGGCCCATTTAGCCAGAGGACCAATTATGGAAGTAGCAGCACCATCTAGTAAAGAAGGAAGAGGGCCAAGAAGGTCAATTTCTGTCACATTGATGCCAGAAGCCATCAACAAGAACTCAAGGTCTCCACTCAGGGTCATGTTGGAACAGGTGGTCCCCCACCACCACCATGACTGGACCCTAGGTTTCTTGATTGCGCAATAATCACAACTAAGCAGAAAAGGGTAAAAGATCAAGTTTGAAGTTCCTTGTTCTTTTTCTGGTATTATAGGTCACAGCTCCACCATCTGTGACAAGTTCCTTTTCAGAAGTAGTTGACGGTTTTCCAGGTATTTCAAGGACCACTTTCAGAGGTCCTGGTGAAGATGATGTAGAGGTGAAGGAGAATTCTGTGGAAGAGGAAAAATCTCATAGTACTGAGGCTGCTCCTGCTCCTGTGGGGACATCTCAAGGTAGTGGAGGACCAACTCTAGCCCAGTCTGATCAGCCCGTCTCTAATCAATCTGAACCATCTTTATGGGAAATCATGCATCAATTGACTCAGATTATGGCCAATCCTCAAGCTGCTTCATCCTCTGAAGCTTCAAGACCACCAGACTTCATGACTCTGTCTATGAGGGCACCATACTGTTTTGATGGGACTCAACCCTTGAAAGTCAGAAGTTTTATTCAGTTCAGACAGCTAATCTTTCATAATGACAAGGCAAATTTCTGGGAAGAAAGAAAGAAAGTGCTCTATGCCACATCATTTCTCATTGGCAGGGCTTCAAAATGGATTGAGCCTTGTCTTTCCAGCCTCACTAATCAAATCCAAAGCTAGCTCATGAATAACTGGACCTTGATCAAATCCCAACTCTTCACTTTATTTGGGGACCCAAATGAAGTTGTAAAAGCAGAAGCGGAGTTGGATGGCCTCAGAATGAAGGAAGGAGGGCATGTTTCTTTATACATTGCTTATTTTAGAAGTTTGGTTTCAAGAATTGGGGATTGGGGTGAAAGGGCTCTTATTCATAATCTGAGGAAAGGATTGGCCTCCCATCCTTCAAGAATTGATTCTCAAGAACATCAAGACTACAAGACTCATGAAGAAACTTTCAGAAAGATGGCTGGGAACATTTGAAGTCATGCATACCACCTCAAGTTGCCTCAAAAATGCAAATCAGTTCACCCTGTATTTAATGTGTCCTTATTAGAACCATTGAAGCAATCAGTTATCCCAAATTGACATGAATCGCAACCATCACCAGTCTTAGTGGAGGAGCAAGAAGAATGGGAAGTGGCTCAGGCTCTGGACTCCAAGCTCAAGAGAGGTAAATTATGGTATCTTGTAGAGTGGAAAGGGTTCAGTGAAGACCCAGAAAGAACAAGTTGGGAGCCAGCTTCCAACCTTACCAACTCACCAGACCTTGTCAAGGATTTCCATTCATTGTATCCTGGTAAGCCTGGTCCAAATACCTCAAGAGTTTGATTTATGGTGCTTGGTAGGGAGAAGAAGTTATGAAAGTAAGTTCCTCTCCTGGCATGCACCTTTAAGGGGGTATTCTACCCATATTTTGTTGTAAGAATCACCTTGGCCACTTTGTGAGAACGTTTCAGCATTTTGTGCAGATTCAGGAAGCATGCAACGTCAATACCCACCTATTTGGACCTTATCAATATATAGCCCAATCCCTGCTTTCTTTTTTCTTTTCTTTTTTCTTTTCTTTTCTCTTTTATTTTCTCTTTATCAATATTTCAGCTTATGCCAATCATCATTATTCAAGACATTCATTACTTCAAGTCATTTATGGCAATGTGTTTCATTTTATGGTGCTTGGTGGGGAGTGGGAGTTATGAAAGTAAGTTCCATCTCCTGGTATGCATCCCTGAGGGTTCTACTTCTTGTAAAAAATTAACTTGGCCACTCTGTGAGCATCAAATGCTTGGCTTTAATTCTCAGACATTCTTGGCCAAAATCAAGCAACTCACTACAAGAAGGAAAAACCATCAGGAATTCCTTTATTTCTTTTTCTCTACTCTCTTTTTCTCTCATTCTCTTTCATTTTCTTTACTTGTATAATTTTGTTTTGTTTTATTTCTTTAAAGAAGCAGTATCCCCTCCCAAGTAATGTATGGGGAGGTTCCATTTATTTTTCATTTTTTTTAGTAGTTATAAGAGTGGGGGATAGAAGTCAAACCAAACACAAACAAAGAAAAGGAAACTAGTTATCTCTACCTAAATAATCAAAGGTTCTCTGAAAGTCATTTATCAACTCATCTTTATACCAGGAAGCTTTTGCAGCCATCTCTTCTGAAGCAGTACCTGGAATAGTTCTATCATTTGCATACATAATCACTTCTCCTGAATAACCTGGCCACAGCTTCTTGGTTTTCACTCGCCGTGTTTGGATCTTCTCTGGTAATTTGGATAGTCAAATGATCTCTTCTTTGAAAGAATTGAGCAGCAGTAAATGGCAAAGGAGACAATCCATCTCTTCTTCTAATGGAACTGGCCATGGGTTGGAGTTGTTGAGAGGTGGTTATGGGTGATTTCGTGGGTTGCTGGCTGGGGGATGGTCTTACTTCTTGATTCAAGGCAGGCCTGAAATAGGGAGGACTGGGTGAAGCAGGAGGAATGGAAGCAAGAACAGGTTGGAAAGATCTGGGAGTACTGGGAATAACTTGGCTTTGGAATCTGTTGGCAATAGGCTGAGAAGAGGAAGTGCTGGATTGGTGGTCAACTGAATGAGGAACAACTACAACTTCTTCACCATCAAACTAATCACTACCTTCAGAATCTGGATCAGTTGGGGAATCAGAAATCCTTCTTATCCTTTTCACTACACCTTCAGCATTGATCTTGGAGATTGGGACTTATAGGCTGGAATATATTGGCCTACCACCAACTGGAATTGGCCCTCCAACATTAGTCCACCTTGCCACATCCCTCTGCCTAGAACCAGTAACCACATCAAGAATATCTGTACCAATTTTAATCAAGGTATTCAAGTTACTCACAATGGGAATACCCTGAAGTTCCATTAGGAGTAGGTGCCTCAGGAACTGGGAACTCTTTCCCAAAAGGACCACCTTTCCTACTCCATAAATACCTCCTGACATTAGAATTTGGCACCCCAGTACAACAACATGGCCCCTTTCCAATGAAACAGTAATGGCACATTGAAGATCGAGGATTGTGGTGTTGAAAGCAATCCTTGCCCCTGGCCAAACACTCAGTACAAGCAGGATAAAGGACCTCAACTGCCTTGTAACCGTCATATGTTTGGGAGGGATCAGAATTTGTAGAAGAAGCCATGGAGGGTGAAGAAAATTGACTGAAGACACCAGAACCACAAAGGAGAGATGGTGGAGGCGTGGAAGGAGAAGATTCAGTGATTTCAGTCAGTTTGGAACTCATAACTGAAGAATATGCAAGCAGAAGATTCAATATTTCAGAATCAACCCACTCCAAGTCAAAGACAAATGACCTCAAGGAAATGGGGCATAACTCAATTATCCTCCCCTCTAAGCCTCCAAGGTGAGATTCAGGACCCCTTTGGGGCTGAATTCATCACCCAGGACCTCCCCTTCAGCTTTGGGGAGGCCAGGATACTGATGGTCCTGGACCCTCTCAACGGGTCCAGGCCATGTAGGTGAAATATGGGTACATGGGCCAATTTATGGTCCCCAGAAAAATTGGGCCCAGGGGGCCTCCAATAGCCCCCACAGACCACGGACTGTAGGGCACCAAAAACAAAGAAAAGGCCAAAAAGGGCCATAGAACCAAAAACACCCATTTTCACCCAAGACTCAAAAAAGGCCCAAAAGGCCATAAAATCAATATTCATCAAGAGCTACCTTAGCAAGGGACAAGGCCCAAAAAACTATTGTAAGGCCAGGGGGAGGTATTTCCAAGACAAATGGGGACAAGACCCCTTGAAGACTCTTTCCAGGACATTTTCAGCTGGGCAAGAAGGGTCCAACATCAGGTTGGCCCTTGGGAATTGATTATACCTTCATATACTCATTTTGCATCATTTCTTGAGCAGAAGAGCTCAGTGGCCACCATTTTGGGATACAACCCAAGGCCATGCCCCAAGAAGAAAGACTCATTGAATCTGAAGAAGAAGAAAAGGAATATTTCAAAGTGAAAGACTTACTCAAGTTATAAGAAAGGGGGAATCAAATTAATTTGGCAGGGAAGAATTGAAAGGGGATTTTCAGGATAATGGTCAAGAGGAAATGAAAATTGAAAAGAAATTTTTTTGATAAAATGTGGGGATATTGAGATTCCACTCAACAGTGGCAGGGTATTATGGTGTTCAGGAGCCCACCAGTTTCAAGAGGGGGATACTGTAGCAACCACTCACCAGGGGTAAGGGTATTCTACAATAGACCGACTCAAACACCTCAAATCAGCAGATCCACTATTTGCATCAGCATTCAGTTTCAGCAATCTTCCTTGCTGAAACATGCATACAGTCTGGTTCATCAATACAGCCCGTCAATACTTGTACAGGTTGGAATTACCCAATACAGCTTGTGTAAGGTTTGTCTATCAAACTCTTGATAATAGTAGCAAAGTCAAGAGTACTATGACTGTCCTCAATAGAAATATATAATATAATAAAATATTATAACCACAAATTTAAATATAATTATTAAAAATAATTATATATAAAAAAATAAATTTAATTACTATTATAAAAATAGATTAATAAAAAAAAATATAATAATTATAATAAAATTATAATTATTCTATTATTGTTATAGTCACTGACAGTTATAACAATAAGAATTGTAAAGCTCTTAATGAGACAATTACACGTGGAAATATAAATATTAACCACTTATAAATAATATAAATATTATTTATAAAAGAATTATAACACACATTGTGCAGAAATAATTTTTATAGAATAAAATTCTATATAAAAAAACTAATACTAGATAAAAAAAATATAGAACTTTAGAGAAAAACTTACTTATAATATTTATTTAATACAACAAGTTAAACAGCAACAGTTATTATATTAAATAATGATTATAAGTTAAAAACACGTCTGAAATCAAGGATTTTAAGGATAAAACAACTTTTTATGATAAAATTTAAGATTAAAGAGTTTTTAAGAGGAATTTGTGGATTTTAAAAGATATTTAAGATGAAAATTTTATAATATAAAATATATTATTGATGATTACAACAATAATCTGAATTCTATGACTTCAATTCTTTAATTTACAATTAATAAAGAATAAAATAACTTAAGAGTTACTTTAATAATAAGATTTTATGAATAATAAAACTTTACCTGTTTAAATTTCTAATATGATTGGATTGATAATTGAATGATTGACAAAAACAGTGATGAAAAGACTCTTTTTATGTCTTCAGAGCAGCTCTCATGATTCATAATTAATATAGAGGGCGTGCTAAGGTCAAAACTGAAAAGCCATACTTAAAAACAAAGTTCTTAACTTAAGGCAACTTGTTTTTAATTCCAATTTAAAGTTACCAGTGTTATTCTTAACTACATGTAGCTTTAACCCTCATTTGAACTAATTATATTAAGTTTTTAATATAAATAAACTTATTTATATTAAAGTTCATCACATGAACAACTTAAAAATAGAGTTTCAAGCAGAAATCTCTTAAACTCAATTTTTAATTAATTTTTAAAGAAATCATAATTTTTTTTGAGCTTGATTAAAAGAGTAAATTTCCAGGCTAATTACCCAGGAATTTTATTTATATATAGATAATATTAATTCTAAGCTGTGTGAAATTTTCAAGCAAATCCATTAAGATTTGGATTTTTAATGAATTTTTGAAGTTATTACTATTTTTCCACGTAAAATAGCAATACACACCAAACCTTAGCTTTTGATAAGGTTTTGATGCTTGTAACTTTAAAGTTTTAAGCTTATTTAAGGTTTTTAAGCCTGATTAAGCTTTGACAGTTCCAAAAACCTTGATTTCAAGCCTGCATATTGGGATTTACCCTTTGGCAGCTTGAAATTCCTGTCCAAATTGGGATAAAACCAGTTTAAACCTTAAGGTTGGATCAAAGTCTAATCTTAAAGTTTAAATAAGGTTGAAAATCCTCCAATACAGGTGGACAACCTTAATTGAATCATTGCAGATCAAAAAAGTTGGGTACCCCAGCTCTATTTGGTTTTTTTCCTTTGTCCCACCTTTTTGCGTGGATTTTGCCCTTTTATTTATTTAAAGCCATACCATGGCTTTAAAACATTTTAAATTGAGCTCACGCAGGATTTACATTCTGTATGGCAAATCCTTAGCCAATTCAGTAAATATACACCACACCTCAATTTTAACTAGAATTTTGGTAAGTTTGCATTAACCTTATGCAACTTGAAATTTAAGCTCATTTAAGCTTAAATTTAACAATTTTAAAAAAATGTTAAAAAAGTTACATTAGTACTGTGAGATTCTTAAATCTTCTAATAACACAAGAAACAAGTTTTTTTGGGTATAACACCTTATGGATGTACCCTAGGTTATTTTTGGTGTAGAATCCAAAAATGACATAATATTTATAACTTTGTTTATCAAAAATAAAGTTATACTTATTTTTTGTTATTTTTTATTTTAATTTCAACTAAAAAGTCTGTTTAAGACAAAATTAGCTGTTTATAAAATCATTTGTGGCCTTATGGGTATGTTATACATACCTCACAGGCTCACAGCTTGGATACACCATTTCCAAACTTTATGATCACTGAATACTACCACTCCCCTTGTATAGGCCCTGTACTGCTGTACAGGACCTGTATTGGCCAGAATCAATTCAATCATCCAATCCTCTCATGAAAATTCTCTCTCTGGATCAGGGCTGGTGATTCTCACATATACTAGCCCCTCTTTCTCCCCCCTGGGAACCTTTCCCCAGTTAATTAATTTAGTTTATTTATTATTTTTTAAATATTCTTATCCTTATTTTGGGTATTATATTTATTTAATATTAAGTTAATCTTTGCATTTTCTTTCTTCGCCTGTACAGTATGAGCTGGGTGGCCATATCCTTATTAACCCTTCTCTTTTCATTCTGACAGGTTGAAACAGTGGACTTTGATTTTTTTGTGGTTGGCTCTTCTATTTCTTACTCTTATTCTTTTTTTGCTTCTTTTCTTATATTTATTTTATTATTAGTTCATCTCTTAGCACTCTTAAGTATATTTCTCTTTATCATAGCCTTGAGCCCTCCATAAGTGAGTCCCCGTTTACTGAGTGCCAGGCCCTCTTCACTTAGAAAAGCCCCTGTGACAATAACCACTTCCCAAATTGGAAAAGGAGCACTTGCTAACCAAGGAAAAGAATTTTAAAAGTGCATCAGGGTATATGACATCTGTTGGGACAATTATCAAAGAGATAATTTTACCCCATAGGAAAGGTAATATCACAGTCAACCCAGAGTTTGTTGTGGTTGAGGATTCCTATATACAAGGATTATTACTTGGAACAGATTACCAGAGGATGTATGGAATTGATATTTGCAACTGTAAAAACAGGCACATTAATATAGGTACAAACAAGAAAAAGAAATTTTCATTTGACATACCTTATCCACCCAATTTGAGAAGACTGTCACAGGGGCTCTTCTAAGTGAAGAGGTCCTGGCACTCAGTAAACTGGGACTCACTTATGGAGGGCTCAATGATATGGTAAGAAAGAAATACACTTAGGAGTTTTAAGAGATGAATTACTAAATAAAAGAATATAAGAAAAGAAGCAACAAGAAATAAGAGTAAGAATAAAAGAGAAAACCACAAACAAGTCCAAGTCCACTGTTTCAACCTTTCAGAATGGAAAGAGAAGGGTTAATAAGGATATGGCTACCCAGCTCATACTGTACAGGCAAAGAAAGAAAGAAGGCAAATACTAACTTAAAATTAAATGATTATAATACCCAAAGTAAGGATAAAAATAATTATAGAATAATAAATAATCTAAATTAATTAACTGGGGAGAAATCCCCAGGGGGGAGGAAGAGGGGCTGGTATATGTGAGAATCACCAGCCCTGATCCAGACAGAGAATTTTCATGTGAATATTTGATGATTGAATTGAGTCTGGCCAATGCAGGTCCTGTACGGATGTACAGGATCTGTACAGGAGGGATGGTGGTATTGAGTGATAATACAGTTTGGAAATGGTGTATCCAAACTGTATTGGGTAATTCCAACCTGTCCAAGTATTGACAGGCTATATTGTTGAACCAGACTGTATGCATGTTTCAGCAAGGAAGATTGCTGAAACTGAATTCTGATAAACACAGTGGACTGGCTGGTTTGAGGTGTTTGAGTGGGTGTAGTTATGAATACCCTTACCCCTGGTGAGTGGTTTTTACAGTATCCCCCTCTTGAAACTGGTGGGCTCCTGAACAGCATAATAACCTCCCACTGTTGAGTGTCATCTCAATATCCCCACATTTTTTCAAAATACTTTCTTTTTAATTATCTTTTTCCTCTTTACCATTATGCTGAAAATCCTTCTTCCTATCTTCCCTGTCAAATTGATTTGAATTCCGCCCTTTTTAACTTGAGTAAGTTTTTCCACTTCCAAAAATGCCTTTTTCTTCTTTTGATTCAGTCAGTCCTTCCTTTTGGGGCATGGCCTTGGGATGTATCCCAAAGTGAGTGCCATTGAGCTCTTCTGCTCAAAAATTGATGAAGAAAATTTTTCAAGGGCCAACCGGATGTTGGGCCCTTCCTTGCCTTGACTGGAATTGTCTTGGAAGAATCTTCAAGGGGGTCTTGTCCCAAATAACCTTAGAAATTCCTCAATATCTGGTCTTGAATCTTTTTTGGCCTTACCATAGCTTTGGGTCTTGGCCCTTCCTATGGTGATTCTTGATGGAAATTGAATTTATGGCCCTTTTGGCCTTTTCTGGGTCTTGGGTGTATTTCTTGATTTAATAAATTTATGGCCTTTTTTGGCCATTTGGGGTTCTTGGGGTCCTATGGTCTGTGGACCATACGCTGTGGTCTGCGGTCTGTGGGGGCTGTTGCAGGCCCCCTGGGCCCAATTTTGCTGGGGACCCAGGGGTTCCATGGAACCAAAAAGTGGCCCATGGCCTGGACCCATTGAGAGGGTCCAGGGCCATCAAGATCACGTATTCCCCAAAGTTGCATGGGGGGTCCTGGGTGATGAATTCAGCCCCAAAGGGGTCTTGAGCTATCAGCTTGGAGGCTTTAAGGGGGAACATAATTGAGTTTTGGCCCCATTTTCTTTGGGCTTGAAGTGGACTGATTCTGATGTGCTGAATATTCTGCTTGCATATTCTAAACCATGAGTTCCAAACTGACTGAACTCACTAAATCTTCCCCTTCTGCGCCGCCACCATCTGTCCTTTGTGGTTCTGGCGTACTTAGTCTATTGGCTTCACCCTCAATGGCTTCCTCTGGACATTTTGATCCCTCCCAAACTTATGACGGTTACAAGGCAGTTGAAGTTCTTGATCCTGCTTGTACTGAATGTTTGGCCAAGGGTAAGGATTGTTTTGAACATTACAATCCTAGGTCTTCAAAATGTAACTATTCCTACATTGGAAAGAATCCATGCCGTCAAACTGGAAGACAAGTTTCAAGTGTGAGGAAGTATCTATGGAGTAAGAAAGATGGGCCTTTTGGGAAAGAGTTCCCAGTGTCTGAGGCCCCTACTCTTGATGCAACTTCAAGGTATTCTGCTTGTGAGTGACAGAATTTTATTGCTTGAATGGATACTGATATCTTGATTCTTCAGTAACTGGTTCTAGGCAAAGGTATGTGGCCAGATGGACCAATGTTTGGGGGGCCCTTCCAGTTGGTGGTAGGCCCATATACTCCATTTCAGAAGTCCCAATCTCTAGGATCAATAATGAAGGAGTGGTGAAATGAATAAGAAGAATTAGCAATTCCCCGCCCGATCCAGATGCTGAAGTTAGTGATGAACTTGATGGTGAAGAAGTTGAGGTGGTTCCCAATTCTGCTGGCCATCCAGTCAATTCTTCCCCTTCCCATCCTCCTGCCAAGAGACTGCAGAGCCACATCATCCACAGTAACTCCAGAAACCTCCAGCCTACTCTTTCAACCATTCCTCCTGCCTCACCCAACCCTTCCACACCAAGCCTGCCTTAAATCAAGCAGTAAGACCATCCCCCATTCCACAGCCCAGAAACTCACCCATGGTCACCTCTCAATAGCCCCAACCTGTGGCCAGTACCAGTAGAAGAAGGGAAGAACTATCTCCTTTGCCGTTTCCTGCTGCTCAAATGTTTCAAAACTGGGATCACTGGCCTATCCGAGTTATCAGGGAAGATCCAAATACAGCGAGTGAAAATACAGATTCTGTGGCCAGGTTATTTGTAAGATGTGACTATGAAACTGATGATACTATTACTATTAATCAACAGTACTATGTCTGTTCTTATGAAATATAATAATAAAAAAATTATTATAACCACAATTAAATAATTATAAAATTATTTCTTTCACGTGTTATACACTACTAGTGATTATAACAGTGAGCAGTAATTGTCTACTAGAATCAATTACAAGAAGAATTTAATAATAAAAACTTCTTTATTAAAATAATAAAATTATTTTAATATATAATTATCTTTTACAAGAATAATTATAAAGATAATTCTTGAAGAAAACTATTACTAGAGAAAAACTTTAAGAATTAAGAATAAATGACTCACTAATACTCCAAAGAACTTATTGATAGATAAGAGTAGAGAAATTTGACATGGAATTGTGGATTTAAGGGATCAAAAGGATTTATAACAGTATTACAACAATATATAGTTGGATTCTATGATTTCACGTCTTTCTGGATGATTTTGAAAGATTTAAAACACTTAAGAATAGCTTTAACTAATACTTACTTGTTGGTAATAATGATTTAATAAATTGATAAGATGATTCTTGGAAAAAACAGCAAGAAGAGGCTTCTTTTAAGTCAACAACAGCTCACAGAGGCGTGCCATGGAGAAAACTGAAAAACCAGTGAGTGAGAAAACAATAAAACCTTTTGGATTAATGATTGCATCATCTGTTGTCACGTAAGATTATCATAATTACTTAATTGATGCTTTTACGTGACTACCAACCCCAATATGGTTAAGAATAAAAGGAGTAACATCTGTAAATCTTCTTTTATTCTAAAATAATCATTGATTTCTCAAAGTTATCAATGTTATTGCCAATTTCATCACAGGTTGTAATTACTGTGAATTTTTGAAGATTCAGTGTTTCACGTAGAAGGGTCAAAAATGAACTGTAAGTAAAACTTTGAATTTTACTAGTAAAACCATAATTCGTTTTGGTTGTACCATAGATAATACAGTTCTTCATTGGTCCTGAAAGTTTCAGAAGGATTCATTAAGAATTGTATTTTTAATGAATTTTTGAAGTTTTTACCTCATTTCTATGTAGAATTGCAAATAGCAGTATTTTGCTGGTTGCTATGAGGTAAATCAATGAATATGGATCCCAAAAGGGTTTAATTACTCTTTTAGGGTCTATTCATGGAAAGTCATCAAGAATTGACGTGGTTACAGGAGTCTAAGTAGCTCATTACCTCCTTGGCACGTCAAAATAGCAGGTTATTTGCTATTTTTCTTATGATTACAGTAGGTGTAACTTGGTAACCAAGTTCCCAAAGAGTTTTAGTTTACCAATTGGGCCAAGATGAGCCATGGATCCATGCTCTGGAGCTATCCACGCCTCTGAGGCCTCAGAAGTTGGGTACCCTGGCCCTCTTTGATGTCTTTTGTCCCCCTTGCTTATTTTTTACGTCAAAATAGTAATTTAAGCTTCAAGTGAGATATCCACTATGGGTGTACCAAAAGTCCATGTAAGAATACCATGATATTAAGTGCTCAAAACATGCATAAAACTATTCTTAGTGTATATATAACATGGGATTTCTCACTTTCCCATTATTTTGGCTAAAAATCAAGAAAAACAAAAATTTTCACGGATCTTTTATGTGGTATTAATGATGTGGTATTGAAGTATTTTCCATTTTACCACCTCAAATACTTAAATTGAGCTTATTCACTCTATGGAGCTACCCTAGGTGAATTTTTGTGTAGAATCCAAATCTGGTCTTAAATCCATGGATTTACTTACTCAATAAAAAGTTATTCATCTTTTCTGAAATTGAAAATGATGAATTTTGGATATATGCATGACTTATGAGTTTTGCATAATTCAAAATTTCTTTTTAAGATAATTGTGGCCTATTTGGGTATGTAAAATATACCTCAAGGCTCACATTATTCAGGAGGGTTGACAGAAATAGCAGGGAGGTTATAATCTATGCTAATGATAGGACTATTCCTGGGACTTCTTCTGAGGAGATGGCTGCAAGGTTTTCTTGGCATGCAGATGAGTTGATTAATGAATTCCAAAGAGCTTTTGATGATTTGAGTAGGGAGAACTAGTACCTTTGTTTTTGCTTGTGTTCGGTTTGCCTTTTATCCCCACTCTTATTACTACTAAATATATAAAAGATGAAAACTAAATAGAACCTCCCAATACATTATTTGGAAGGGGAAGCTGCTGCTTAAAGGTTAAAGAAATAAAATAAGATATACAAGTAAAGAGAAAGAAATAAATGAAAAATAAATCAGACAGGAAGAGAGTAGAGAAACAGAATTCAAGAAACTCCTGATGGTTAGTCCTCCTTGTAGTGAGTTGCTTGATTTTGGCCAAGAAGTGTCTTAAAAATGAAAACCAAGCATTTGATGCTCACAGAGTGGCCAAGGTGATGTTTTACAAGAAGTAGAACCCTCAAGGATGCATACCAGGAGATGGAACTTACTTTCATAACTTCCACTCTCCACCAAGCACCATAAACAGTTAGCTTTGCCATAATTGACCTTGAAGTAATGAATGTGTTGAATAATTATTATTGGCATAAGTTGGAAAGCATAGAAAAGGAAAGATAAGAAGGAAAGAAGGAATTTGGCCATATCTTGAAGAAAGGTCCAAATTTGAGCGTATTAATGTTGCAAGGCCTTCTGAATTGAAAAATGCTCACAAAGTGGCAAAGGTGATTCTTACAACAACATTTGGGTAGACTACCTCCTTACAGGTGCATTCCAGGAGAGGAACTTACTTTCATAACCACTTCTCCCCACCAAGCACCATAATGAATCAAACTCTTGAGGCATTTGGACCAGGCTTGTCTGGATACAATGAATGGAAATCCTTGACAAGGTCTGGTGAGTTGGTAAGGTTGGAAGCTGGTTCCCAAGTTGTTCTTTCTGGGTCTTCACTGAATCCTTTCCACTCTACAAGATACTATAATTTACCTCTTTTGAGTTTTTAGTCCAGAACCTGAGTCACTTCCCATTCTTCTTGCTCCTCCCCTAGTACTGGTGGTCGTGGCAATTGATGTTGGTTTGGGATAGTTTATTGCTTCACTGGTTCTAATAAGGACACATGGAAGACAGGGTAAACTAACTTCCATTGCTGAGGCAACTTGAGGTGATATGCATGGCTTCCAATCTTCTTCAGAACTTCAAAAGGTCCCAACCATCTTTCTGATAATTTCTTGGTAGGTCTTGTTGTCTTGATGTTCTTGGAAGATGGCCATACTTTGTCCCCAGGTTGGAAATCAGGTGGAATTGCTCTATTTCTATCTGCATACTTCCTTAATCTCCTCATTGCTTACCCTAATTCTTCTTTGACAACTTGCTGTACTGATTGGAGTTTTGTTGATAACTTTCCAGCAGGTGAGCCTTGGGAAATATGGATTGAGTCAAAACTGGTATTTCATCCATAAATGGTGAAAAAAGGTTATTGATTTGTTGATGAATGTTCTGCATTATTGTCGGAAAATTCAGCCAGAGGGAGCCAGGTGTGCCAGTCATCTTGATGGTAACTGAAATACATCCAAAGATACTGTTCTAGAATCTGATTTACCCTCTCTGTTTGTCCATGTGTTTCAGGATGAAAAGCAGTTGAAAGATCTCTTGATATCTTGAGCTTCTGACGTAAATTGGTCCAGAATGATGAAACAAATAAGGATCCTCTATCACTGACAATACTGATTGGAAGGCCATGTTTGGAAAAGACATGGCTAATAAAGATTTGAGCTAAATACAGAGCAGTGATTGTTCAATAAGTTGGAATGAATATTTCCATCTTTGAACATCTGTCGACAACTACTAGAATTGAATCAAAGCTGTTTGACAAGGGCAATTGAGTGATAAAATCCATTGGTAAAGAACTCCAAGGACCAGATGGAATTTGAAGAGGCTTGAGTAATCCAAACTTCTTATGATTAATGTTCTTGTTTCTTGAACATTACTGACATGAGGACAAATAGTCCTTAATGAATTGATTCATGCCAGCCCAATAAAAGTCCCTCTTGATGAGCTTGAGTGTCTTCTCCTGGCCAGGATGGCCAGCCAATGGTGAGTCATGATGCTTTTGAAGAATATTGAGTTAGATTTCTTTATTGCTTGGGATTACCACTCTATCTTTTAATAACAATAAATAACTTGGCTTGAGGTTCAAGAGAATAATCTGTAACTGATTCACCTCTTGCTAGTTGCTTGAGTATTTCTTTATAGTCTTTTTCTTGCCATACTTCTTTTTGAATCTTGTCCACTAAATCTGAGAATACTTCCAATTTGATTGAGAAGAATATTGACTCTTGAATGCCATCCTGCTTGATTACTTGATGAAAATTCTGAGGATTCTTGCTGATGAAGTCCACCCCCCTCTCTGGGTACACATTTTCCCAACTAGACAAGGCATCTGGAAAAGTGGCCAGCCAGCCTGGGTGGTAAGTGATAGTAAAATGAAACTCAGAGAGAAATTCAGCCCAACAGTCTTGACAACAAGTAAGGACTTTGCAAGACATAAAATACTGAAGAGAAGAGTGGTCTTTCAATACTTCAAAAGAATGGGAAATAGAAAGAAGAAATGCTCTCCAGCGCTTGAGAACCCAAACTATGCGAAGGGGGTCCTTTTCATGGATTTCATACTTCAGCTCAGCTGGGAGAAACTTGTGACTATCAAATGCAATTGGGTGTTTTCCTGAGTCATTCACCTAACTCAGTACAGCACCCAAGGCATAATCAGAACCTTCAGTCTCTACAATAGTAGGTAGAGAAGGATTGAAATGAGATAAGATAGGAGCAGAGGTGAAAGCTTCTTTGAGTACTTGAAACTGACTAAGAGTTTCCTCATTGAAGACGAAGGGAGAATCTTTTTTAAGGAGGGAAGTGAGAGCAGTGATTTTTTTAGAATAATTTTTAATAAAACAATGATAGAAATTGGCAAAGCCAAGAAAGGATTGAAGAGCCTTGATGTTTTTGGGTTGAGGCTAATTGAGGATTTGCTGAACCTTTGAAGAATCCATCTTGAGGCCATCACTTGAAACAACATAGCCCAAGTATTCCACACTTGATGCATGGAATACACACTTGGAGGCTTTGGAAAACAAACCATTGTCCCTCAGTCTTTGGAGGACAGAGGCCACATTTTTGACATGTTCCTCCTCAGAACTGGAGAAGACCATGATATCATCTAAATAAACTACAACAAACACATCCAAGAAAATCGCAAATATATCATTCACAATATTCTGGAAAGAAGCTGAAGCATTGGTAAGGCCAAATGGCATAACCAAATACTCATAACTACCATATTTGGTTCTAAAGGCAGTTAAGTTCTCATGCCCCTCTTTGATTCTCAGGAGACTATATTCACCACACAGATCTATCTTGGAGAGGATAGTGGAACCATTGAATAAGGTAAGAAGCTGGCTCATAGGAGGAACAGGATACCTGTTCTTCCTAGTGACAGAATTGAGTTTGCGGTAGTCAACACACAAACAAAGACCTCCATCCTTTTTCCTGAAAGAAAGGACAGGTGCTCCTGTTGAAGAGGAGCTTGGCCTTATGAAACCTTTCTCTACATTCTCTGAAATGTAGGCCCACAGTGTTTCTGCCTCTTTATTTGATAATGAATAGATACCACCAACTGGAGGTAGAAGACCCTCCAATTCGATATGATGATCACAGGGGTGGTGTGGAGGAAGTTTCTCTGCTTTCACCTTGGATAATACATTCAAATATTGGTGATAGGAAGGAGGGACTACCTTCAACACAGTTTCAATTTCTTCTGGCTCTTCCTCCTCATCCCACTGCTCCTCCAGGGAGGCGTGAAAAGACAAGGGAGGAAGGTCCATATCCCCTTGAAAGAGATGAAGTGAAGATATAGCAACATCTTCTCCAACATCGTTTATATCTTCGAAGACCTCATCTCTTGATTTGAGTAATGACTAAGATGGCATGATGGAAACGATATGGACAGAAGAAGGAAGTGAAGGTGTCTTAGGTTCACCAACCAGAGCAACACTGCTGAAAGTAGTGGCCAAGGCATTACTAGCAGAAGAATTAATACCACTAGAATCCCTACGAATAGAATCATAGGTGATCAATCCATTTTTCCAATCAATAATGGGATTAAAATAGTAGAGGAAATCATAGCCCAAGATCAGGTCTTCTCCTTTGGGTGAATCTATGATAAAAAAGTCCCATTCAAAGCTTGGGAAGGAAGGCAAGTCAACTACCCACTTTCTATAATGGGTGATGAACAAGGCAGGGGATTCATTCAAATCCAGAATGAAAAGAGGGATATTTTCAGGAAGCTCTGACATAGTCAATGAGTACTTGAGAACAAAATTCTTTGCAATAAAAGAGTTTGTAGCACCAGGATCAATGAGAATACTATAAAAAATAAGAAACTTTAAGGATTTCTTAACACTAGTATTCAGAGTGCTCAATTGTGCTCTTGAAGGAAACAAGTGAGAACCATTAAACACATCATGATTCCCACTCAGGCTTTTCCCTGCTTGATAGGGAAGCCTCTTGATGACCCAGGTTTTTTCTGAGGCCTCTTGAAGCATTTTTCAATTGGGTGCTTTCCACCACAAGAAGTACATAACCCTTTTTGATCCTCCTCTCCTTTTCAGAACCAATTAATTTATTTTCCTTATTGAGGAGAGCAGAATGGGGCTTGTCCTTTGAAGCTTGGAATTGCTTCCCCTTCTTATTTTTCTTATGGTGAGGCCTTTTTTAATATGAGTCTTGAGGAGGCCTTGAAGAATTGGATCCAGTAACAGGGGGCTTCTTTTCTTGATGACTACCCTTCTCTTTCTGTCTCTCATGGTATCTGGTATCTAATTCCAAGTTAATGTCCATGAGTTCTTGGAGAGTATCAAAATTAGCAGGGTAGGAAGCCAACTGGTCCAAAAGTCTCGATGCCAATCCTCTTCTATAAACATGAATATAAGCTCTTTCTACCCAATCTCCAATTCTTGACATTAAGCTTCTGAAATAAGCAATGTACAAGAATACATGACCACTTTCCTTCATCCTCAAACTGTCCAACTCTTGTTCAGCTTTCCTGATTTCATTGGGATCACCAAACAGAGTGAATAATTGAGCTTCAAATAACTGCAAATTATTGAGGAGGTAGGAAGGATCTTCATTGGAAATATTGGAGAGGTAGGTTTTAATCCATTTTCCAGCTCTACCAGTGAGAAAAGAAGTTGAGTAAAGAACTTTCTTCCTGTCAGAGAAGAAATTTGCTGGGTCATTATGGAACATCAATTTACAGTATTGGATAAATCCTCTCAATTTATGAGCTTAAGTACCATCAAGAGAATCAGGTGCCTTCATTGATGGAGCTTTGAATGCAGGGGGTTTGGACTTGTCCCTGGGAGCAACTGCTTGAGTGAGTTGGCCCATGAATTGAGTCATCTGCTCCATCATCTTGAGGAAGTTTGGTTCAGCTTGAGAGACAAGAGGTTGATTAAAATGGGCTAGATTTGCAGCTTCAGAAGCCTCAGGGACATATTCCAAGGCATTTTCCCCTTCAGTTTCTTCAGATGCCTCCTCTTCCACAGACTCCTCCCCCTCTTCATCTTTAGCTTCCCCTAATCTTGCTTTTGCACCTTCAGACATGCCAGGGTAGCTACCCAACAAGCCAGAGAAGGATCTGGATCTTCTTGATTTCATTCCCCCTCTTCTGGAGGGTTCTTCTCCTTCCATGGGGGGTCCTCTGTCCAAATTTGCACTCAGTTGATGAAATGATGGTGTGCGGTCAAGAGGAAACCTTGCTGTAGGAGTGAGAACATCTGGATTTATTTGAAATCTAGTGTTCTTGGCTGGAGGGCTATGCTGAACTGGCAATCGTGAGAAATTAGTAATGAAAAATTGATGATACTTTATAATAAGGAATCAATGCTTGGCCAAATCAATAATCAATAAAATCTTGATGATCTTTAGGAATCAATAAACAGTCTTGAGGTGAAAACAATTCAATCAATCAATAAATCAATTCAGTCAATATTAGCAGTCAATCAAATATCAATAATCTTGAAGAATCCAACAATCAATCAATAAGTCAATGTCTTAAATATCAATTCAAGGTCTTGAGGAATTAATCAGTCAAATCAATATCTTCAGGAATCAAATTCAATCAATAATCAATAATCAATTCTTGAGGATCAATCAGTTATCTTGAGGAATTCAAAGTCAATCAGTCCAATCCAAATAAAATCCTGAATTGATGAATCAATAACCCAATGAATCACAATTAATCAACCAATCAATTAGCCAATCAATAACTCCTGATCATATGTGAATGAGAAAACAAAAGAAATATTTTATTGAGATACAATTGAGAATGAAATGAGATAGTCAGAAAATGATCAAGAAATGAAATAATCAATCCTCATATGAATATAATGAATGAGATGAAAATTGAAGATAGAAAAATCATAATCATGAGAATCATAAGATCATTAAAGATTCATAATTGATGAAAGAGAGAAATGAAGTTAAATGAATGCAAAGAAAGAATCAAATATGAGCTAATGAATTTAATGTCACAGGGGCGCTTATAACTGAAGGGGGCCTGGAACTCAGTAAACTGGGACTCACCTGTGGAGGGCTCAATGATATGGTAAGAAAGAAATACACTTAGGAGTGTTAAGAGATGGATTACTAAATAAAAGAATATAGAAAAGCAGCAACAAGAAAGAAGATCAAGAATAAAAGAGCCAACAACAAACAAGTCCAAGTCCACTGTTTCAACCTGTCAGAATGGAAAGAGAAGGGTTGATAAGGATATGGCCACCCAGCTCATACTGTACAGGCAAAGAAAGAAAGAAGGCAAAGACTAACTTAAAATTAAATAATTATAATACCCAAAGTAAAGATAAGAATAATTATAAAATAATAAATGAACCAAATTAACTAACTGGGGAAAAAGCCCCAGGGGGAGGAAGAGGGGCTGGTATATGTGAGAATCACCAGCCCTGATCCAGAAACAGAATTTTCATGAGAAGATTTGATGATTGAATTGAGTCTGGCCAATACAGGTCCTGTAAGGATGTACAGGATTGGTACAGGAGGGATGGTGGTATTGAATGATCATACAGTTTGGAAATGGTGTATCCAAACTGCATTGCGTAATTCCAACCTGTACAAGTATTGACAGGCTATATTGATGAACCAGACTGTATGCATGTTTCATAAAGGAAGATTGCTGAAACTGAATGCTGATACACACAGTGGATTTGATGGTTTGAGGTGTTTGAGTGGGTGTAAGCCTGAATGCCCTTACCCCTGATGAGTGGTTGTTACAAAGACAGCAAGCCTGGAAACTAGGAAAGAAATTGAGAAACACATCAATGAACTACTAGACATGAATGTCATCAGGAATATAAAACACAATGAAATAGTGGAAATCACCACTCCTGTCCTTATCACTTGGAATGATGGCAAATATAGGTTGTGTGGGGATTTCAGAGCCGTGAATAACTACACAAATGCTGATAGGTACCCCATACCAAGGATACCTCATTCCCTAGACAAACTGGAAAAAGCCAAATATATAACCAAGATGGATTTTATGAAAGGTTTCTATCAGAATGGAGTTAAACCAAAATCCCTGAAGTTACCCAGAATTATATACTATATGGGTATATATGAGTATACAAGGATGCCATTTGGAATCAAAAATGCAACAGCTCAATTCCAGAGGATGATCAACACAATATTTCAAGAAGAAATATTAGAAGGATGGATAGTACTCTATATTGATGGCATCATTATATACTCAGAGACATGGGAAGACCATGTGCAGTACATAGACAGAGTACTAAGTAAATACACACCCATCAATCTGAAGATTTCACTTAAGAAGTGAAATTTTGGTCAATAGGAATTACTGGCACTAGGACATAAAGTCTCAGGACTTAGTCTGGCCATAGACCAAAATAGAATAGCAGCAGTACTGCAAAAGCCAGTACCAAAGAACATCAAAGAGATGCAATATTTCGTTGGATTTGCTAGCTACTACAGAAACCACATCAAACATTTTGCTCACATAACTAGTAGTCTATACAAGTTATGTTCAAAGGATGTAGGTTTTGAAATTACCAAGTAAAGGAGAGATGCATATGAGAGGATCAAACATGACCTCACCAATGCACCTGTCCTGATACTTCCTGACTTTGAATTACTATGAAAGCTGTACATAGATGCAGCTTGCAGTCAAGCACTAGGAGCAGCCCTATACCAAAGACAAATTGTGGATGGTGGACCAAGGGAAGGGGTAATATGCTACATCTCCAGAAAACTGCAAGATTCAGAAGCTAGGTATGGAGCAACGCAGACTGAAATCTTATTCCTAGTCCAGACCCTAGAGAAACTCCATTATTATCTGTAGAGTACAGTCCCTGAAGTCTATACAGCCTGCACAGCACTCAAGTCTCCACTCAATATGAAGACTACTAATAGACACATGTTGAGGTGGCAGATAGCCATCCAAGAGTATAGAGTTAATGTTACCATCATATAAAAAGAAGGAAAAAGCCACACAAATGCAGATTGCCACTGGATAATGTCAAGAGCAACCCAGCCTATGACTCTGAAGTAGCAGCCAAAATTCCCATCCATTTCATGGAAATAGACAGGAGGAAAAACTTCAGATTTTCTGAATGGGCACCAGAAGGTGGTGCCCCAGACAGTGAAGACACTGGATCAGAAGGAAAAAAACTCCCATATTGGGGATATGTTCCTCAGAACTACACAATGAGTTCTTCATTGCAGTAATGAAGGCTTATGCCAAACACAAAGAGTTTGGCATATTGTTGAAACTCCTTCAAAAGAAATACAGGAGCCCAGAGCTGGAATCCCAGTTAGAGGAGCCCTGGCTGAGGCTCTATAAGGATAACAAGCTTTTCCTTACAAATGGACTACTCTATCACGGAGAGAAGCACACAAGTTCCCTGACAGTGGTGGACAGGGACCACATATCCCTGATTCTGCAAGAATGTTATGACTGCCCCTATATGGGACACATGAGTAAAGACAGGATCAAGGAAAGGGTAGAAATCAAAGCTTGGTGGCCCAAATGGGAGCAAGAGTTGAGTTAATATAACAACACCTGTGAAAAATGCCAAAAGGCAAACAGAAAACATGGGAAGAAATATGGACTACTTTGACACATAGAAGAACCCAAACACCCATGGGAGACAATTAGTATGGACTGGGTCACAGGACTTGTCCCAGGAGGAAAGGAAAATTTCAATTCCTGCCTAGTCATGATTGATAGGTATAGCAAAAGTATGAGGTGCTTGCGGTGTCATAAGGAGGACACAGAAATGGATACAGCGTTGTTATTTTGGAATAACATCATAGCCACATGCAGAGTCCCAAAAATCATCATTAGTGATAGGGACCCAAAATTCACATCAGAATTTTGAACCAACCTTTATGACATTCTGGGCACAAAACTTGCATTTCCTACAGCTTACCATCAACAGACAGATGGTCTAGCTGAGAGGATGATCAAAACAATGGGGGATGTCATCAGAAGGTTCTGTGCATATGGCATGGAATATAAGGACCACAAAGGGTATACCCATGACTGGGTTACACTTCTCCCAGAAGCCCAGCTAGCTTACAACACAAGCCAGAACTCTACCACAGGGAAATCACCCTCACTGGTAGAAACAGGGTAGAACCCCTTATTTCCTGTGGAAAACCTGAAAAATCTTCTAACTATCCACCCCAAATCCAAGGACTTCCATGACATATATAAGAGAGCTTTTGACACAGCTGCCAAGTGCATAGCTGGAGCTAAAGAATACAACAAGTAGAGGTATGACAAGACACATATGGAACCAGACTTCAAATAAGGGGATCAAGTGTTAGTGTCTACACTCAACTTCAATGATCTCAAGGGACCAAAGAAAATGACGGATTAATTTGTGGGGCCCTTCACTATCATTAAACGGATAGGGAAAATGCAGTGGAGGTTGGACTCACACAGGAATTCCCCACGAAACATCCAGTATTCCCAGTGAGTCCACTCAAACCATACCTCCTGACAGGAGAGGACAAGTTCCCCTTCAGAAAGAAGAATACCACCCCACAAGACATAGTGGAAGAAGAATACTCCCCTGGACCTGTGAAGAAGATCATTGAGGCCAGGAAGATTAGACTGAATTGTAAATACCAAAGACAGTATTTGGTCAGATTCAAAAACCAGACAGCAGACAAAGACAAATGGTAGGCAGAGGATGCCATACCAGATGGGAAACTTCACCTAAAGATACTCAGGGCCTCTAGGAGGACTTAATAGTCTTATCATTTATGATCCTTTTTGGAGGGAGGGTATGTCAGCCTGTGACTCAAAGCCAGAGCACAAGCATGACAGCCAAATATCATGAACCAATGGTAAAGCCAAGATACCACCAAAACATCCATCTGAGCCAAATAAGCTCAAAAGGTATCAAAGGAAGGGGGAAAATCACCCCTTTTCAAATATAAAAGTCCCATTATCATAGGAGAAATAATGAAAAAGTTATTCCTGCTCAAAGTTGTTACTGAGCATAAACCTTAATTTTTACCTCTCATCTGAAATCCAGAGGAAGAGACTTAACCCCAGTAAATGGGTATTCAAACTAAAGCTCTAAGCAAGGCTAACACCAAAATTACAGAAGTTATGGCCAAAATGAGGTCAAATAAGGGTGAACAAAATATTCATCTCTCATCTAACTTCTTCAATTTTAGTGTGACATACTTGAAGTGAGGTATTTTTGTATATAGACCATTAAGGGCTATATGATGGTTCGTTTCATTTCTCTATATTCTATCTAGAACAAATTGCATGGAGCAAACAAGCTCCATACAGATATTGAGAAAATCATATATTTGAATAACAAAACTTCTACATGGCATAACTTTGCCAAATTTAATGTTACCCATATGAAATGAGATACCATTGTGTAGATCCTATTCAGGGCTACAGAATTAACCAATGTTGAGCTCAACATCTCAAAAACCAACAAAGGTATAGTAGTTTCAAGGTTAAAATCCCACAATCGGGCCAATACACCTTTTCTGGGGGATAATATCCCACGACTATGATTATGAGGTGTCAAACAGACAAAGAAGCATGTTTATACTTCAATACTGGAGTCCCATAAAGGTTCTGTACAGCACTCTCTGTGTCATACACTTCAGAAGAGGGCTGTGTGGTCCCCAGATGAACGTTTTCACCCTGTATTGGTGAAAACTGCCCAGATTTGCTTCCAAAGCAACATCTGAGGCCAATACAATGTATACAGGCTTTGTGGAAACCACAAGCCAGTACCCAGAAGTGAAAAGAGCTTCACTTCCTCTACGTGGATGGCCTAGAGGGTCATTCCACCCCATTTTAGGCTGAAAGGAGGCCTTTTCTCCACCATAAAAGGTTTCCTCATCCTGCTCTTAAATCCCTACATAGTAAAGCTTTCAGAAAAACTTATCCTCTTGTAAAATAAACAGGTATAAATATATCTTTAACTATTGTAGTCTTTATTATTGTAACCCAACAGATAAATACTGCCACCAGGGCTTTCAACAGCACTCACCACTAAAAATCTTTAGTGAAGCCCTTATTAAACTCTTTGAAACCATTCTTAACTATTTTCAACTGTGTAACAGTAATAGTTAGAGTTGTACATACTATTTTAATACCTCTATCATAGACTCAGCCTGACAAAGAGCATTCTCCTCCAATCATCATTGAAGAAGAAGAGGAATGGGAAGTCTCTCAAGTACTGGATTCCAAGATCAAGAGAGGAAAATTATGGTATTTGGTCAAATGGAAAGGTTTCAGTCAAGACCCAGAAAGATCCACTTGGGAACCAACCAAAAAACCTCAAGAATTGTCCTGAGTTTGTCAAGGATTTTCATTCTTTATATCCTGAAATGCCATTACCCAATTCCTCAAGAGCTTTATTTTTATGGTGCTTGGTGGGGGAGGAATTAGCAAACGTAAGTCCCACTCATGGTATGCACATTTAGAGGTATTCTGCCATTTTTCATTGTAAGCATAAGCATGGACATTCTGTAAGCACTTGTCAATTTTATGCCCACACACCTTAGCCAAGCTTCAAACATCAATTCAAACACTCATGGCCACTTGTACTTGGGCAAATTGACCATTCAAGGTTCAATTCACTCTCCAAGTATTTCCAATTCCAATCCATTCTTTCAGAAATTTATTTTCTTTTATGGCACTGGCAGGAGTGCTAACTACCAAATGTGAGTTCCTCTCCTGGTGTGCACTTCCCTTAGGGGTCTACAATCTTTCAAAACATAACCTTGGCCACTGTGTGAGGACGTGGAATTAATCTTTGTTTGAAGGTTCTTGGCCAATTCAATTCAGTCCTTAACTTCCATGATCAAGATTGGAATCCCCTCAAGATTTCATTTCCCTTTATTTTTTCATTTTATTTTATTTTTATTTTATTTTCTTTCATCATACTTTTGTTCAAAACTTTCTTTCTTTATAAACTCAATGCCGATATCATTATGTAAATCCAATTCTTTAAATTCCAAAGCCAAATGCAAAAGACGACCAAATCAGCCTCTTATCAGTTTGTCACAGGGGCTCTTGGACAGAAATACAAGAGTGGCCTGGCACTCAGCAATCAGGGAACTCACTTGGAAGACTCCAAAGAATAAAGAAGATAACAATAAAGAATAAATTCCTCTACGAAATATGCAGGTACAAGATGAGATGCAATGAGAGGAAAGAGAAGCCAAATGGCCAAAGAGCCAACCAAGTAAGTCCTTAATCACTGTTTCAACCTGCCAAAATGAACAATGGAATTAGTAAGGATATGACCACCAAATATCCATTGACAGGAAAAGAAAAAAAAAGAGAAAAGGTGCTGAATGACTGACTTGATAATATCAGTATTCACTTAACAAAAATGATAAGATAAATAAAGATAAAATAAAATCAAAATATATTAATTAACTGTGGAAAAACCCCCCAGGGTGGAAAGGGTAGCCTGTATATGTGAAAAGTTGGGAGCTTGAGTTCTTCAGGCTGAAAACTGATCTGTATTGATCCTTGAGGCTGTATTGATTGTTTTGGGAATTGATACAGCTGGCTAATATTGAAATTGAATTGGGTTGAATGAATTTCCCATGCTTGAAAATGAAATACAGTTCTTGATGGATCCATACTGTATTGAAATGAATATGGTTGCCAAGATGGATTGAGTGGAGCTTTGACACTTGACAATTGAATGAATGAATGAATGAATGAACTGCCTCTTGAATCCCTTGAGAATGGTTGAACAGTTTTGCCTTGGAGGAATACTGTGAATGGAATTATCCAATGATGTCTTGATGGCGTGATTGGTCTTTGACACTGAAACATTTGCTCTTCAGCCTTGATGAGTCCTCTGAATGATTGGGTGCCTTGATGACGTGATGATATGTTGGAATATTGAAATGATCATTTGATATTGCCACCATTGAATTGCTATTGAAAAATGATGCATAATGGTATATAACATCATTTATGGCATGTTGGTTCATTAGAAAGAAGATTACGTCCAAAGGTCTTGAGATGGAAAGACAGAGGGGAAAAATATTGATGTGATGGCTTCAGAGCTTGGAAAGGTGTTTCTGGCCACTTTTGGGTTCTGAGCCAAAAACTGGCCCAAACGGCAGGAAAGTGTCTTTTGGACACTTTGTGTCAAAGTGCACAAAAATGGGCAAAATAGGCAAATATGCGCAAATGCACATTGTGAGCCCAAATGGCCAAAAACAGCCATTTGGGCCATTTCCCCTAGTTTTGAGGGAAATGACCAGAAATACCCATTTGGGCATAAATTGCCGCTATGGCTTCTGGATTGAGGTGAAGGGCCATGAAGGCCATAAATGGTCCATAAGATGATGACGTGGCCATATTGGCCACTGGTGATGGATATGGCCAATTGGCCATAAAAGGACTGTGGCTTGAGGAGGTGAATTGCCATGGTTGTGACACAGTTGTACAATTCTGTTTCAAGATTCAAAACCTCCAGAATTGTAAGATGTGACTATGCAACTGATGATAATATTACTATTAATCAACAGTACTATGTCTGTTCTTATGAAATATAATAATACAATATTATTATAACCACAATTAAATAATTAAAGAATTATTTCTTTCATGTGTTAAGCACTACTAGTGATTTTAACAGTGAGTAAGTAATTGTCTACAAGAATCAATTACAAGAAGAATTTAATAATAAAAACTTCTTTTATTAAAATAATAAAAATTATTTTAATATATAATTATCTTTTGCAATAATAATTATAAAGCTAATCCTTGAAGAAAACTATTACTAGAGAAAAACTTTAAGAATTAAAGATAAATGACTCACTAATACTCCAAAGAACTTATTGATAGATAAAAGTAGAGGAATTTGAGGAAGAATTGTGGATTTCAGAGATCAAAATGATTTATAGCAAGATTACAACAATATATAGTTGGATTCTATGATTTCACGTCTTTCTTATTGATTCTGAAAGATTTAAAACACTTAAGAATAGTTTTGACTAATACTTACTTGTTGGTAACAATGATATAAAATGATAATAAGAGTATGATACGGAAAAAACAGCAAGAGAAGGCCTCTTTTAAGTCAACAACAGCTCACAGAGG
Source organism: Austropuccinia psidii (assembly GCA_023105745.1). Classification (NCBI taxonomy): domain Eukaryota; kingdom Fungi; phylum Basidiomycota; class Pucciniomycetes; order Pucciniales; family Sphaerophragmiaceae; genus Austropuccinia; species Austropuccinia psidii. Next base: position 42,549,991 of record JALGQZ010000001.1, read on the forward strand.
CGTGCCATGGAGCAAACTGAAAAACCAGTGAGTGAGAAAGCATTAAACCCTTTTGGATTAGTACTTACATCATCTGTTGTCACGTAAAATTGTCATAATAGCTTAATTAATGCTTTTACGTGACTACCAACCCCAATATGGTTAAGAATAAAAGGAGTAAAATTTGTAAATCTTCTTTTATTCCAAATTAATCATTGATTTCCCAAAGCTATCAATGTTATTGACAATTTCATCACAGGTTGTATTTACTGTGGATTTTTGAAGATTCAGTGTTTCATGTAGAATAACCAAAAATGGACTGTAAGTAAAACTTTTAATTTTACTAGTAAAACTGTAATTATTTTTGGTTTTACCATAGATAATACAGTTCTCAATTGGGCCTGAAGGTTTCAGAAAGATTCATTAAGAATTGTCTTTTTAATGAATTTTTAAATTTTTACCTCATTTCTACGTAGAATTGCAAATATCAGTGTTTGACTGGTTGCTATGAGGTAAATCAATGGATACAAGTCCAAAAAGGGTTTTAATTACTCTTTTAGGGTTTATCCATGGAAAGTAATTAGTAATTGACGTGGTTACAGGAGTGTAAGTAGCTCTTTACCTCCTTGGCACGTCAAAATAGCAGGTTATTTGCTATTTTCTGGTGTTTTACAGTAGTTGTAACTTGGTAACCAAGTTCCCAAAGAGGTTTAGTTTACCAATTGGGTCAGGCTCAGCCATGGAACCAAGCTTTGGAGCTATCCACGCCTTTGGGGCCCCAGAAGTTGGGTATCCTGGCTCTCTTTGATGTCTTTTGTCCCCCTTGCTTATTTTTCACGTCAAAATAGAAATTTAAGCTTAAAGTGAGATATCCACTATGGGTGTACCAAAGGTGCATGTAATAATACCATAATATCAAGTGCTCAAAACATGTATAACACTATTCGTAGGGTATATGTAACATGGGATTTCTCACTTTCCCATTATTTTGGCGTAAAATCAAGAAAAACAAAAATTTTCACAGATCTTTTATGTCGTATTAATGATGTGGTGTTGAAGTATTTTCCATATTACCACCTCAAAGAGTTAATTTGAGCTTATTCACTCTATGGAGCTACCCTAGGTGAATTTTTGTGTAGAATCCAAATCTGGCCTTAAATCCATGGATTTACTTACTCAATAAAACGTTGTTCATCTTTTCTGAAATGAAAAATGATGAATTTTGAATATATGCATCATTTATGAGTTATGTATAATTCAAAATTTCTTTTTAAGATAATTGTGGCCTATTTGGGTATGTAAAATATACCTCAAGGCTCACAAGAATCCCTGTATCCAATCCATCTCACAGCCTCAACAGGCTTCTACCTTGTTTTGGTGCTCAGGAGCTCACCATTCAAGGTTGGGGGTACTGTCATGACCATGGAAAATAACCCCCCAATTGGTGTTTACAGAAATTCTAGCCCGACCCTGATTTTTGGCCAATTGCCCCTTGTGGTGTTTAATGGCTGTTGAGCCACACCCACTTTCCCTGGCCAACCATCGCTCAAAATCCCTCTTCATGGCCCCAGGCCATATCTTGAATATTTGGCCCTTTTGGCCAATTTCTCATCTCCCCAACCCCCAGGCCAATACCTCTGTGTTGGTCCTGGGGGTCATTTCATGTTCCAAGGGCCTCTGCCCACCCCCTTTTATTAGGGGTTTTATGGCCTTAATAGCCTTTTTAGGCCATTTAGGCCCCCTATGGCCTCTACAGCCCTGGAACCTATGAGGCCCCATTTGGCCTAAATCTAATGGGGCTGAACAGTGGGCCCACCTGTGCCCATTTTGGGCAAGTATCTCAAAAGACCCAAGAACCACAGATTTTCCATAAAAGCCCATGGCCTCTGGAAACCACCAGAGGCCATCAGCTCAGGTCCAGCAAGATTTCCCCTCAATTAAAGGGAAGAGCCTTTCCTCAGTTATGAACCCTGCACTGCAGGAACCCGGAATGTTTCATATATGGTATTATGTACCATTATGCACCATTTTTCCTCAGAAATCCAATGGTGATAGTTTCAGGACTCCATTACCCCATTTCAAATCAAGTCCCCAAATCCATAAGCATTTCACAGTAAGACTTCAGTCACTCAGTCTTTCAATCCATGGCAGCTACCAGAAGACCAGTAAAGGACACCAAATCACCTGGCCCTGCAGGAGTTGTGCTTGTTATTTCATTTCATGATTCTTCAAGGGGTAATTTCAAGAGGTTGTTAATCATCAATCAGTTGTCAAGACATCAAGAACTTCTGCACTTCTTGGACAACTCGATTGGTCCATACAGGCTGTATTCAGGCAACCTGTATGGCATTTACCCCTCTAGGCCAATTCATATTCCACTGTGGGAATTCAAGTCACACAGTTCAATTATCAAGATGGCCAGATCTGTATTGACCCAAATCAGTCAATACAGTTTGTTAACCAACCCTCCAGGATTAGTCTTTCAGCTTTTCACATATACTGGCCACCTTTCCCCCAGTTAATTAATATATTGAATTTATTTTCATTATTATTTTCTTTCCATCTTTGAAAGTAAGTACTGATATTCTTAAGTCAGTCATTTGCACCTTTATCTTTGCCTGTCAGTGGATATTGGTGGTAATATCCTTTACCAATTCCATTTCTCTTTCTGGAAGTTTGAATAAGCAAATTGTGGATTCACTTGGTTGGCTCTTTGGCCTTTGTCTTCATTCCTATTTTTTGGCATATTTGTCTTTACTCTATTTTCCTTTAAAGAAATATGGTCTTTTTTATTTTATTTATCCTTTTGGATCCCCCCAAGTGAGCTATTGATTCCTGAGTGCCAGTCCACTCTTTCCTTTGCCAAGAGCCCCTGTGATATTAGGTTATTTTTTTGATGCTTCAGTACCCATTTGTGGTGCTATTTTCTTATGCAGAATCATACTCTTTTATATCTCATAGCCATTGATCCCACTATTAGGCTATTGAGATACCCCCTTTGTTGTGTCCTGTGACTGATTTTAATATTTATCTCCCTCTTTAAATACCATTTCAATATTTTAACATGCTTATTTTGAGCTCTCTCCATGTGCTATCTGCTAATAACATTCCAAATTCCCACCTTTTATTTATTAAAATTCTGAATCAGGTTTCTTTTTTTGAAGAAAAATTTTTATCTATTGGTTAATTTTAATTGAAACTTATATCTTTATTTATCTTTTGTATTTTTCTTTTTCCCCACAATCCAGCCAATAGAGTAATCCTTAAGGACTTCTTCTCATTGGAGAAATTTCAAATTTCAGAACAAGAATATTGGCCTTGGTGGAATTATCAAAGAAAATGAGCTGGGTGGAATAATTTCTTGGAGCTTTGTAAGGTGTGGATATGAAACTTTGATTAAAAATCAAGTACTTTTCCTGTCCTCAAAATTTGTATAAGGTAAAATTCAGTTAAAAATAGTATGAAATACTATTTTTAAGAGAAAAAACGCCAATTTTATTGTCTATAACTCTATTAGTATAAAACAATAATATTATAAAAATTTATTGTTTTACCAACAATAAAAATTTATCCAAAAAATACTCTACAAGAGATATTTTAAGGCTACAAAAGAAATTTCTTCAAGAGCAATTTCAATTGGAATTAATTGAGCAAAGAACTGCAAGCAATTAATTAAAGAACAAAGTCTTTAAAAAGAATATTAAAGAGAAAACACGCCCAAAAGTGACCAGAGTGAATTTGGAAACAAAGTGACAAAGTTTACAGTGATGAAAGATGCTTTAATTCACTTTTGGGGTGGTTCAGGGGTAAAAATGATTATAAGAGTTACAAACAATGATTATAATGATTTTTTCACGTGGTTAAAAGGATTAAAATGATTTAAAAGTGGTGGTTGGAATCTTTGATTGATTGGTTTAACAGTTTTAAACTAATTAATAAAAGGAAAAGATTCTAACATGAAGAGAAAAGTGGGGCAAAGAAGACATTCTTTTATAGCCATCAATTCTCTTGCTCCAAAAGTAAAATTTACTCTTGTCAGTCGTGAAAAACAGTCTGACAACAGAAAAGCCAATTATGGCATCATTGAACCCTGGTTTAGACCAAAAAAGGCTGGTTTAAGCCATTTTTAGCCATTTTAGACCCTTAAATCAGCCATTACTATAGCAATACCAGGCCTAGAGCCTTCAAAACACGTCAGAATGTGTGTCAGAGGCGTAGAAACCAGTTAAAACTGTTTTTATTATGATTGTTTTATCTTAAGGGTAGTTTTACCCTCTTGGCAACAGCTAAAACTACCCCAGTTGGTATCAAAACCTCATCATCAATTGAGTCCACAGACCCTGTAACTCAATTCCAGGCCAAAAGTGATGAACTTTTGCGTGAATTTTGACATCCCACGCCTGTCAGCAAGGATTTTGGGGGTCTAGCTCCCCCTTAGAGCTGGAGTTCCTTTTCCCCCCCAAATTTAATCTTTCCAATTTATTTTTCTTTTAATTCCTCATCATGTATTATACTTATAATTTACATATGTAATTCAATTCAATTGTACAGTACAATAAAGTAATAATTGACACCTCATATGTAAATCAAAGTTCACTTATGTAATACACGCGCACATTTTGACATTTCAATTGAATTCAATTGAAAATACTTTAATTCCTCATAACTTCTAAACTAAACACAACACCTCAATTTTAACACAAAAATTGATGGTTAACACCACATGTGGTGTGAATTAAATTAAGGTTTTGAGGATTTTCAACTTTTGTATTGAAAATACTAAAAACTTAATTTAAGCTTATTTAGAGTTGAGTTACAAAAATTTCACTCAGAGGTGACCCCACCTGATTTTTTATGAGGAATCCAATGGTGAAATAAAATTTATATGTTTATTTATTGGATAAAAAGTTATAATAAATTTTATTTAACTTTTTTCCAAATTTATTTATTTTTTCACAATTTTGTTAAAATTTCATTTTTACTTAAATTTTTCAAGTATTAATGTAATTTTATATTTACAAAATTTAATGTATTTTTATTTTTAAATTATAATTAATTTTTTATTTTTAATATAATTTTATATTTATATTTTTTATTTTTATTTTAATAATATAAATAAATTTATTTTATTTATATTAATATGTTATTTTTTATATTTGTGGTCTTTTGGGTATATGAAATTACCTCTAAGGCTCACATTCCCTCCCCCTAAAAAAGAATATTACTTTGTAATATTGGTGTTTCTAGTGTGTCTGAATCTCCTCAGGAGTTTGGTGGCTTCTGGTATATCTTTCTCTTCTAACCATTCATCTTCACAAGTTGGGTCACTGTACCTAACAAGGTATTCCCTTACTTTCTTGGTTCTTAATTTCCTTTCTTTAAGAACTTTGGTTATTTTCTTAGTACCAGATGTCTCAATAGGAGGTATAACTTGGGGAATCTTATTCCTCAAGGGAAATTTCTCAGCATCACTAGATTTGTATGGCTTTATCAAGCTTACTGGAAATGTAGGGTGCTTATTGCTAAGTTCTTCAGATAACTCCACTTCAACAGCATTTTCTCCATGGAGGGCCTTAATCACAAAAGGTCCTGCAAAGGAGTCTTTTAACTTTTTACATCCTTTGATGTTATTGAAGTTAGTGGTGGATACAAGAACTAGGTCCCCCACTTTGAAATCTGGAGTTGCATGAGATTTATCCCATTTGTCTTTAGCATATGCAAAAGAGTCCTCCATGCATCTCACTGCATGCTTTCTAGCTTTGTCTAGCATTCCTTTGAAGCTAGCAGCTGTGGGATGTATTTCAATTAAGTCTTTCCTCAAGGAATCTTGGGGTAACTTGGGGTTCCATCCTTTTTCTAGAATAGCAGGAGTCTGATTGGTACTGGAATGGATTGATGTTTTATATGCTAATTCCAGTGCTGGTAACAGAGTACACCAATCATGGGTAAATCCATCACAATCTTTGAATTCAAGGCCATATGCACAAAATCTTCTCACCATGTCCTCTAAGGTTTGGATCATTCTTTCAGCCAGACCATCAGTTTGTGGGTGGTAGGCTGTAGAGAAAGACAGTTTTGTGCCAAATAATTGGTGAAGATTTGTCCATAGAGCTGAAGTGAATTTAGGATCTCTATCACTGATGATATTTGTAAATATCCCAGTCCATGACACTACTCTATTCCATATCAGAAGAGCTGTATCCATGGCTGTATCATCTTTGTGACATGGTAAAAAGATTGGAGTTTTACTGAATCTGTCCACAATTACTAGGCAAGCATTATAGCTCCTGTCACCTCCTGGTGGTAGGCCAGTTACCCAATCCATATGGACAATTTCCCAAGGTCTGTTTGGTTCTTGGATTTTCATTATATTTCCAAGTCTTTTGCCAGTGGATTTATTTGCCTTTTGGCATCTGTAACAGGTTTTGCAATATTCTGCAACATCTTTTTGCCACATTGGCCACCATATGCAGGTCTTTACTTTCTCTCTTGTTCTGTCCTCAGAAAGATGTCCTGAAAAGGGACTATCATGGCATTCTTTCAGTACAAGATTGATTAATGACCTGTCTACAACTGTCATGACACATGTGTGCTTGGTTCTGTGGTAAATTATACCATCCAGTAGGTGAAATCTCCCTTCATTATAAGATTTTCTCCATACTTCATCCAAGGCATGTATTAGAGAGTTATCTTTACAGTCTTTGTTAAGTAATTGGCATAAGATGCTACAATTCTTATCTTGAGTGTAACTATTTCTGACTTCTTCAAAGAAGGTGGTGTTCAAGTCTGTAACACTTATTCCTTCTATTGGAATTTGTGGTGAAGCTTCTTCTGGAACATAAGCAGGATTATCAATGTTATTTGGTAATGGCCATCTGCTTAGTCCATCTGCATTCTTATGAATATTCCCATCCTTATGAACAATAGTCATATTGCCTCTGTATTCTTGTATGGCTATTTGCCATCTGAGCATGTGTCTGTTAGGTGTTTTCATGTTCAAAAGTGATTTCACAGCTGTACAATCTGTTATTACTTCAAAAACACATCCCTCTAAGAAATAGTTCAATTTCTTCAAGGCCCAGACAAGGCATAGACATTCCATTTGACTTGCTCCATATCTGGCTTCAGTTGGTTTGATTTGCCTGGATATGAAACATATTGGTCCTTCTACAGGTTTGTCATTTATGATCTGAACTTGGTGAAGTGCAGCACCTAGTCCATCCCCTGATGCATCAATATACAGTTTGAAAGGCAATTTAAAGTCTGGCATCAGTAAGAGTGGAGCAGTGGTCAATGCTTCTCTTAGAGACTCAAAAGCTTTGACTCTGTCAACAGTCATCTCAAATACTGTGTCTTTGTCACACAACTTATAAAGTGGTCTTGCTATGGATGCAAAGTCTTTAATGTGTTGCCTGTAATATCCTGCAAAACCTAAGAATGACTGAATTTCCTTCTTATTCTGAGGCATGGGTTTTAACAATACTGCTGCAACTTTGTTTTTATCAATTCCAAGGGACAAACCAGATACAACATGTCCTAGTGCCTTAAGTTCTTTAAATCCAAAATGACATTTCTTCAAGGAGATTTTCATGTTTACTGATTGGATTTTTGTCAAAACTCTTGATAATCTGTACATGTGCTCCTCCCAAGTCTTTGAACAGATAATAATGTCATCAATGTAAATGATTAACCATCCCTCTGAGAGTTCTTCAGGGAAGATTTCATTCATCATTCTTTGGAAGTGTGAAGGTGCATTTTTGATACCAAAGGGCATCCTTAAGTATTCATACACTCCACAATGAACAATAATTCTCAAGTATTTTCTTGCTCTTGGTGTTACTACATTTTGATGGAATCCTTTAAGGGCATCCATAGTGGTTATATACACTGCTTGAGATATTTGAGTAAGGGCAATTTGGATTTTTGGTATTGGGTATCTGTCTGGAACAGTGTAAGTGTTCAGAGCTCTAAAGTCCCCAACCATTCTGGATTTTCCATTATGCCATGCCACTATGACTGGTGTAGTTATTTCTACTTCCTCATTGTGGCCTACTTTTCTTATTACACCAAGGTCTAGAAGTTCTTTGATATGAATTTCTAGAGCTTCTCTTGATTTTGGACTTGCTGGATAAGCAGGTCTTCTTAAGAGTGGTGGATAAGGTCTCTCAATGTTAAGAATGATGTCAACTTCATGACCAATAATTGCTCCCAGGGGTTCTTTGTCTGTAGCAAATGCTCCTCTGTGGTCATACAAAAGGGAAGAAAGTTCATTTTCTTGCTTATCAGTCAGATGAAGGCTTATTTCAGCCTCATTTAACTGTTCAGACTTGAATTTCTCTAACTCTAAGTTGACTGGTGATACTTTGTTTACTGTAATTTGTCTTTTAAAGGGTAAAAAGGCAAATTTCTGGCGCTTATTGTCTCCAATTGTAAAGTATCTGTCTTTGTTATTATGTAAATCTATCCCATACATGATTAAATAGTCATTTCCTAATATAAAATGGGTACTAGAGCAATTTTCCATAACAACAAACTCAACTGTGATCCTTAAATTCCCATTTATGTGTGGGAATATGACATTGGTCTCAAAGATTCCTAATGCTTTCATTGGGTTACTTGCACTGTTGAATTTTATACCATCAATTGGTAACAATTGGTCTTCAAAATTTGGTACACAAGTGTTAAGAAAAGATTTTCCAACACAAGAGCAGAAGGCTCCTGGGTCAAGCAAAAGTTTGGTGGGTTTGTTATCAATCACCACTTCTGTTATACAGGAGTTACCAGCTGTATAACCTTTTCCTCTGTTTGGTTTTGTCTTCATAAGTTGTGCATCTTGAACTTTTGATAAATCAACTTGACCATTGCTCAATTGTGGTAAGTGGGAATAAGATTCCATGATGTCAAAAGTGGCATTGATATTTTCTATATCTTTTGAAGATTCAGAGAATATGGATGACTTATCATCTGAATTGTCTTCAATTATGTCTTCTTTTTCAACATCTGGTTCTTTTTCAATGTCAATTTCATTGATTTTCCCCCTTTTTGGACATGTATTGGCTAAATGGGTGGTGCTTTGGCAAATATGGCATTTTCTGACTGTATCTGCAGATTTATATTTAATATTACTAGAATTTTCTTTGGGGTTTTTGTCCACAGAATCTTTCCAAGGTGTATTAAACCTTGTTTTAAGATTCACCCTACTAGAACCAATTTTGGTTCTGGTGGTTACTTCTTCTAGTATATTGATAATATCCTCTGCTGAAGATTGTTCAGTAGTCCTGCTTTTGACAGCATGCTCTAAGTCACCTCCACATTGTCTCAGAATTTTTCTATGGATCATAAATTCTGACATGTCAGGATATAATGCTGTTAATCTGTCCTTTTGTTGGCAAAACCATGGTAAAGCTTTGTCTTTATCAGCATTAAATTTGGCAGATTCAAAGGCTGTTTCAACTTTAAACCTCCAAGCATCATTTGCCCATTTGTTGATGATTTGGGTTTTCCACCAAGTCCAACTCTGGTGTCCATGTGCTTGTCTTATTTTGATGTACCATCTGTGAGCTGATCTGGTAAACAAGGTGTTAAACCTGGCTGTTACCAATCTGTCTGGTAATTCAAAATCCTCTTTGATCATGTCAATACCTCTAATGAATTCCATATGGTCATACTCTCCTTCACCACTGAAGTGAGGCCATTCTTTAAGTTTTGGAACTTCTTTCAAGAGTGCTTGGCCCATTGATGGTTCCAAGTTATGAAAAGAAGTGGATAATTCATTTTTTAATTGTGAATTATCAGGATCCAATACTTGTGGATTTGAAATTCTTGTTCCCTCATTTTGATTTAGAGGTGTAGACATTCTTGGTAAGGTGTTCAGTAATTGTTCAATGTCATTCATTTTACTGTTGCTACACCTTTGGGAATTTCTGTATTCATGTTGGAAGCTTTGTATTAAATTTATTAATTCAATTTTATACATGTCTTCTTTATGTGTAAGTTCTTGCCATAACTCTGTCTGTCTTGTATTATCAGCAGTGACTTGATTCAATTTCATTGATAATTTTGATACTTCTTCTTGTGAAGCATCAAAACACTTTTTCAAGGCAATGGTATATGTCTTTACTTCAGTAAATGAATTTGAAATGTCATCAAGGACTTTCTTGTTATCTGTCTTGATAATATTTATGGCTTGTTTAATTCTTGTTTCAATTATGTCATCAATATTGAATTTAGAATATTTATCTGTTAATTCTTTAATAATGGCAGATTGTTCATTTATTTTATTGTTAGAAGAATTATCATTATTGGAATTTTTAATTGTTCTCAAACCTTTTTCAAAACACATAAGTGTTTCATTAATTTGGCACAGACTCAGGTTGTTTGTTTTAATGTTGTTACAAATGGTGTCATTTTTATCAGAAAGATGTTTTTTCACGTCATTTATAGCATTATACAACTCTGGGATGGAATCAAATATGTCAGAAATCATTTCTGGAACCTTAATCTGGCTTCCTCCTTCTTCTGTAATTCCATCATGGTTCTGGCCATCTGAAATACATTTTCCATGGCATCCTGCTGAATCTCTGGGATTCTGTAGCCCTGGCTGTAAGGTTTTGGGGCTGGTGCCTTCCCTTTGCCCTTGTTTGGAGTTTGTGGCTGCTTTTTCACGTTGGAATTGCTGCTGCTGGCCACTGGGGCTGTTTTTGGCACTGGTTTGGCTGGTGGAGGGTTGTTTTTCCTCCATTCTAGTGTCAAAAGCATCATGTTTTTCTTCTCCATCAATGGATGCCATCCATTGAGCAATTTGCAAGTGTTGGGATGGCCCAAGAATTTTCTTACAGTTAGGTATGAATTCATGCAGTTTCTCCACAGATCTGCAAGGATATGGTATTCTTTGTACTGAAGTGCATTGTTGTAAGCCTTCTGGCTGGCTTTGTAAATGTCCACTGAGGCTTCTTGTGGCGGTGTCAGCTCTTTTTGAAGGTAAAATAGTGTCATCAGCTTCAGAATTGGACAATTTATTGTTGTGGAAGTCTTTTACTGACCCTTGTCCTTCTGTATCTGATTGGCTTCTGCCATAATCACGTCTATGACCTTTTTGGGAGCTGCTTGAGGGGTTGTAGCTGGCTCCTGACCTGGTTGAAGGCATAATTATGGTTAAAAAAGGCTTAAAATAGTATTTTTACGTCAAAAACTTACTATTGGCCAAATTTTTGGCTTTCTGAAGTGTATTACTTATATCCAAGTTAATTAATTCAGAAGATATTGGTTCAGGTTGATTATTTTGAGTCACAATAACAGTACTATTATGATCAGAATTAACAGTACTGGCAGGGATAATGCTGGTTACTGTTGAGGCTGTTTCAATGTTTTCTTGTCTTACCACGTTGTCAGACACTAAAATTAATGAAAAAGCCAATTAATTAAGTAAAAAAAAGGTTATTTCAAAAAAGAAATAAAAATATAAGCCTCACTTATAATATGAAAAAAATTATTTTTTAAGGATTTTTTTGGATTATAAGTATTTTTTATATGTTTTTAAATTTTTCAATATAAGAAAAAAGATTTAAAAAGAGTAAAAAAATATGTCACAGGTAAAATATCACGGCTGGGCCCCCAAATGTAAGGTGTGGATATGAAACTTTGATTAAAAATCAAGTACTTTTCCTGTCCTCAAAATTTGTATAAGGTAAAATTCAGTTAAAAATAGTATGAAATACTATTTTTAAGAGAAAACACGCCAATTTTATTGTCTATAACTTTATTAGTATAAAACAATAATATTATAAAAATTTATTGTTTTACCAACAATAAAAATTTATCCAAAAAATACTCTACAAGAGATATTTTAAGGCTACAAAAGAAATTTCTTCAAGAGCAATTTCAATTGGAATTAATTGAGCAAAGAACTGCAAGCAATTAATTAAAGAACAAAGTCTTTAAAAAGAATATTAAAGAGAAAACACGCCCAAAAGTGACCAGAGTGAATTTGGAAACAAAGTGACAAAGTTTACAGTGATGAAAGATGCTTTAATTCACTTTTGGGGTGGTTCAGGGGTAAAAATGATTATAAGAGTTACAAACAATGATTATAATGATTTTTTCACGTGGTTAAAAGGATTAAAATGATTTAAAAGTGGTGGTTGGAATCTTTGATTGATTGGTTTAACAGTTTTAAACTAATTAATAAAAGGAAAAGATTCTAACATGAAGAGAAAAGTGGGGCAAAGAAGACATTCTTTTATAGCCATCAATTCTCTTGCTCCAAAAGTAAAATTTACTCTTGTCAGTCGTGAAAAACAGTCTGACAACAGAAAAGCCAATTATGGCATCATTGAACCCTGGTTTAGACCAAAAAAGGCTGGTTTAAGCCATTTTTAGCCATTTTAGACCCTTAAATCAGCCATTACTATAGCAATACCAGGCCTAGAGCCTTCAAAACACGTCAGAATGTGTGTCAGAGGCGTAGAAACCAGTTAAAACTGTTTTTATTATGATTGTTTTATCTTAAGGGTAGTTTTACCCTCTTGGCAACAGCTAAAACTACCCCAGTTGGTATCAAAACCTCATCATCAATTGAGTCCACAGACCCTGTAACTCAATTCCAGGCCAAAAGTGATGAACTTTTGCGTGAATTTTGACATCCCACGCCTGTCAGCAAGGATTTTGGGGGTCTAGCTCCCCCTTAGAGCTGGAGTTCCTTTTCCCCCCCAAATTTAATCTTTCCAATTTATTTTTCTTTTAATTCCTCATCATGTATTATACTTATAATTTACATATGTAATTCAATTCAATTGTACAGTACAATAAAGTAATAATTGACACCTCATATGTAAATCAAAGTTCACTTATGTAATACACGCGCACATTTTGACATTTCAATTGAATTCAATTGAAAATACTTTAATTCCTCATAACTTCTAAACTAAACACAACACCTCAATTTTAACACAAAAATTGATGGTTAACACCACATGTGGTGTGAATTAAATTAAGGTTTTGAGGATTTTCAACTTTTGTATTGAAAATACTAAAAACTTAATTTAAGCTTATTTAGAGTTGAGTTACAAAAATTTCACTCAGAGGTGACCCCACCTGATTTTTTATGAGGAATCCAATGGTGAAATAAAATTTATATGTTTATTTATTGGATAAAAAGTTATAATAAATTTTATTTAACTTTTTTCCAAATTTATTTATTTTTTCACAATTTTGTTAAAATTTCATTTTTACTTAAATTTTTCAAGTATAAATGTAATTTTATATTTACAAAATTTAAAGTAATTTTATTTTTAAATTATAATTAATTTTTTATTTTTAATATAATTTTATATTTATATTTTTTATTTTTATTTTAATAATATAAATAAATTTATTTTATTTATATTAATATGTTATTTTTTATATTTGTGGTCTTTTGGGTATATGAAATTACCTCTAAGGCTCACAAGCTTGGTGAGTAAATTACTGAAAATTTTAGATTTAGAGGCAGTAAAATTTCTTATTAAGTGGCTCAGACTCATAGAATATTAAATTTTAATGATTTTATCTTAATATTAAGCTATAGAGCTCATAGAGCATGATAGACATTTGACTTATTTATCATGTATAGTTTGGCTAACTGTGAGCCTTAGAGGTATTTCATATACCCAAAAGACCACAAAAGATAAATTAAGATACAAATATAAATAAAATAAATTTATTTATATTATGAAAATGAAAATTGAAATATAAATACGACTTTATATTTAAAAATCAAAATTTAATTATAAATTCAAAATAAAATTACAATAAAATTTAAAATTATGAAATTATATTTTTACTGGTAAAAATTAAGTAAAAATGAATGTTTAATAAAAATTGTGAAATTAAAATATTTTTGGTAAAAAGTTACATAAAATATATTATAACTTTTTATCCAATAAATAAACATAAAAGAAATTATCACATCATTGGATTCCTCATAAAAAATAAAGTGGGGTCACCTCTGGATGAAATTTCTGTAACTCAACTCTAAATAAGCTTTAATTAAGTTTTTAGTATTTTCAATATAAAAATTGAAAAACCTCAAAAATTTAATTTAATTCACACCAAATGTGGTGTTAACCATCAATTTTTGTGTTAAAATTGAGGTGTTGTGTTTAGTTTAGAAGTTATGAGGAATTGAAGTATTTTCAATTGAATTCAATTGAAATGTCAAAATGTGGGCGTGTATTACATAAGTGAACTTTGATTTACATGTGAGGTATCAATTATTACTGTATTGTACTTTACAATTCAATTGAATTACATATGTAAACTACAAGTATAATACATGATGAAGAATTAAAGGAAAAAATAAATTGGAAAGATTAAAATTGGGGGGAAAGGAACTCTAGCTCTCAGGGGGAGCCAGACCCCCAAATTCCTTGCTGACAGGCGTGAGATGTCAAAATCCACACAAAATTTCATTACTTTTGGCCTGGAATTGAGTCACAGGGTCTGTGACTCAATTGATGATGAGGTTTTGATACCAACCAGGGTGGTTCTAACTGCTTCCAAGAGGGTAAAACTACCCTTAAGTTAAAACAATGTTAGTAAAAACAGTTTTCACTGGTTTTTACGCCTCCTACACACATTCTGACGTGTTTTGAAGGCTCCAGAACAGGTATTGCTATAGTAAGGGCTCATTTAAGGGTCTAAAATGGCTAAAAATGGCTTAAACCAGCCCCTTTTTGGTCTAACCCAGGGTTCAATGATGCCATAATTGGCTTTTCTGTTGTCAGACTGTTTTTCACGACTGACAAGAGTAAATTTTACTTTTGGAGTAAGAAAATTGATGGCTATAAACGAATGTCTTCTTTTCCCCACTTTTCTCTTCATGTTAGAATCTTTTCCTTTTATAATTAGTTTAAACACTGTTAAACCAATCAATAAAAGATTCCAACCACCTTTTTTAAATAATTTTGAACCTTTTAACCACGTGAAAAATCATTATAATATTTTTTTGTAACTCTTATAATCATTTTTACCCCTGAACCACCCCAAAAGTGAATTAAAGCATCTTTCATCACTGTTAACTTTGTCACTTTGTTTCCAAATTCACTCTGGTAACTTTTGGGCATGTATTCTCTTTAATATTCTTTTTAAAGACTTTTTTCTTTAATTAATTGCTTGCAGTTCATTGCTCAATTAATTCCAATTGAAATTGCTCTTGAAGAAATTTCTTTTTTAGCCTTGAAGTATCTCTTGTAGAGTATTCTTTGGATACATTGTTACTGTTGGTAAAACAATAAGTCTTTATAATATGATTGTTTTATACTAATAGAGTTGTAAGCAATGAAATTGGTGTGTTTTCTGCTAAAAATAATATTTCTTACTATTTTTAATTGATTTTTACCTTATACAAATTTTGAGAAGAGGAAAAGTACTTGATTTTTGATCAAAGTTTCATATCCACACCTTACACTAACCTACTTTCCTCATATGAGGCCCCTAAAGAAAATGGAAATGGAATGAGAAGAAAATTAGAGCTTTTTCCGGCTGAATTTTGCACCAAGCAATTTGCAAAGGAATAGTAAATAAATAAAACTCAATCATTTTTCCTTGTGTTGATGAATTTCAAGCCAACATTATTCTAATTAGTTATTATTGTAGACTTATTTACTTTTTTCAGAAAGAAATTATGAATTATGAGTTCAAATTTAAACATTCAAATAATAATACAAAAATCATGATGCCATTTTCAAATTTCAAGGACAATCTTTGTTTTTATTGAGAAAAATACAGCATTAATTTTGATTACGTTTTTCTAAAAGCATGATTCTTGTCTGCCTCAAAGGGATTTGTCCTCTTTATTGAGGCCCAAGCCCTTGATAATTACTCTTTTTCAAAAATTAATAGCTATAATAACTCAACAAATCAAACTTACAACAAAAAAGGAAAATAATCAGAAGGAATTAATAAAAAACAGAAATACTATGAATTAATAAAGGGAAATAACCAATAAGCTACTCCAAAAAGGTAAAATAATAGTTGTATTAAAATAGTATTCAAGTAAAACTGCCAAACAAAGACATCATAAGATGAAATTAATAGTAAAAAAGCACCACAAATAACTCCAAAGAGAATTAGGGTGAATTTCATTTTTACAGCTAAATAAGAATTCTATATCTCTACCCTTACAGACAAAATGGATATTTAAAGTTGGTTACCAATGGTTCTTTGTAATATTTTTTTCAGTTTATTATTCTAGATTAGGAACAAAGATCCCTTTTATTTTCCAAATTTGTCAATGAAAGCCATTAAAAAGGCCTTTTTATGACCAAAAAAGTTGGAAAAGTCAGTTTTTGGACCCCCAGAGTGCAAAAAATATTTGTCATGGGGTAAATCTTAAGTTATACATATACTCTTACATTAATTATGCAAAAAAAATAGATTCTAACCCATTCTCATGGCAAATAAAACAGCTCAAACTTTTCCTGATGGCCAACAACTTTGAAGCTTTCAACCTTTTCAATTAGTGAAACTTCCAAAAAATTGGTTTCAATTTTGAAGGAACTTGATATTCCACTTGGGATTGCCAATTTTCTCATGTAAAAAATGGGGGTTTTAAATCCCAATTTACTATCAGAATTTGTTTTGATCTTCTACAAATTTGGTGTTTCAAGGCCAGAGTGGCCTAAAATAACAAAATAAATACATTGATCTTTTTAGGATCTATAGGCTCCAAAATTCTATTGAAAAAATAAAAACTTCCATTTTGGAATTAATTTATCCCTTAAAAAATTCAAATAAAAATTGAATTAGAGGCATGAAGGGGCCCCTGGTATGGGCTTAGTAAGCCCTTATCTAAGCATAAGATTTAGTATGGCTTTAAGGATTATTTTCTTGGATTACTTGAGAAGTATCAAGTTAAGCATAAATAAATAAATTCATGACTCAAAATAATGCATTTAATTTCTCAAAAATAAAATACAATATTGAATTGAAGTGTGTTACTCAAATTTATATCTGTCTCTCTCTGAAAATATTGGAATCCATAAATAAAAATTAATTATGTTATTTTTGAAATATATTCAATTAAAATATTTCTGCCAATTTGGACTGATCTTCTTCTCCTGGTAATTTGAATACTATCCTGTGGGAAAATGAATCTATAACCAATTCACTCAAGGATGATGTTTGAAAATTACATGAGAAATCTTACACTGACCATTTTTTGGTAGTTGGGAGGACATAAGATACTTTTCTGAATTCTCTTTTTATTTTACACCATTGGTTCTTGAAAATTACTTTAAACTTAAAATGACCTTTTAAGAATATCATCTCTTTATACAGGTGTCAGCCTGTGTACTCTAAGAAGAGCACCAGCATGAAATCCAACATACCATAAGTAATGGTATGAAGAGTGTTGGACAGAAGTAGCCAATAAAGGTGTAATATAAAGAGGGAAATTCCTCAAATAGGAGAAGAAGGAACAAAGATATTCCCTGTCAAAGATAAGACCAAATAAGAAAAACCCTTATTTTCACCTCTAATCTATCTTATGCATATTTAATGAAAACCCAAATAAAATTGTATTTTTATTGAATATCTCAAGGAGAGATTTCCAATGATTGCCAGGCTGAGTCTATATTGAAGTGGTAATAGGAGTATTTACAACTAGAATTATGACTGTGACACGTAGAAAATTGATTAAAAATAAGGGTTTTTGATTTAAAAGATGATTTATAATATATTTAAAGGGCTCTACTATTGAAGAATAGTGGTGGTGAGCGCTATTGAGAACCGAGGGTGCAATCTTACCAGTTGGGTTACTATGATAAGAGTTACAATAATTAAATATATAATTATACCTGTTTATTACCCAAGAGTAAAACTGTTTTTGACAGTTTACTACGTAGGGTATTCAAGAGAAGGATGAGGAAAAGCTTTTGGCTGTGAAAAGCCCTCCTTTTATCCTGAAATTGAGGTGGAAAGGCTGCTAGACCTTTCCACGTAGAGGAAGTGAATATTTTTCACTCCCTATGACAGGCTTGTGGTTTGCAAACAGCCTGTATACCCTGTATTGGGCTCAGATGTGGTTTTGAAACCACATCTGGGCGGTTTTCACCAATACAGGGTGAAAAATTTCATCTGGGGACCTCACAGCCTGATTCTGACGTGTATGACGCGTAGAATGCTGTACAGAAACTGTATGGGACCCCAGTATTGACTGACATATGAGGTATTGAAGTAAAAACATGCTTCTTTGTCTATTTGACACCTCATATTCATGGTTATGGGATATTATCCCATGGTAAGGCTGTATCTGACAGCAGGTGGGATTCTGACCTTAAAATGGTCATACCTCTGTCAGTTTTTGAGATATCAAGCTCAAAGTTGGTTCTTTTCATAGCTCTGCATGAGCTCTACACAATGGTACCCAATTTGACATAGTTATCATTAAATATGTCAAAGTTATCCCATGTACAAGTATTTTTGTACATTGGCGTGGTCTGGGCAAAAGCTGTATTAAGCTTGTTTGGCCAATAACTGCTGTTGTAGTTGAGCTATGAGGAAATGGATGGCACCATCAGATAGCCCTGATTGTTCTCTTTCCAAAAAGACCCCACTTTAGGTATCTCACACTAAAACTGGAAAAGTTAGATGAGAGGTGAATGTTCTGTTCACCCTTATTTGGTCTGAATTTGACCATAACTCAAGTAATACTGGTGCTAGCTCAGTTTGGCTAGCACCATTAGATAGCCCTGGCTTAGAGCTTCATTTTGAATACCCATTTGATGGGGTTAAGCCTCTCCTTCTAGATTTTAGATGAGAGGTGAAAATTAAGGTTTATGCTCAGCAATAACTTTGTTATTTCTTGTCCTATGGTGATGGGACTTATATTTTCAGAAAGAGGTGAGTTTTCTCTTTTGTTTGATACCTTTTGAGCTAATTTGGCCCAGTTCCATGTTTTGGTGGTATTTTGGCTATACCATTGGTTTATGGTATTTTGGCTGTCATGCTTGTGCTCTGGTTTTGAGTCACAGGCTGACAATGATACCATCCATTGCTCTGTAGCATTCCTACCTCAGGGTATACCATTATACCACATTTATCTACTAAGAAACCCTCAAATGTCTAAGAGGGATTGTAAAAGACTGTATAAAAGTAAAATCAATATGCAGATCTGAATGAGATATTTAATTTGAGATACCACTTACCACTTTACCTTCAAAGCTGGAAGAGAGATCTTGGATCAAAGGCTTAACAAACCAAATACATGTTTTCTCAAAATAACAATATAAGGAAGGCCCCATATCTTTGCCATATAATTATACAGCTGTACATTTAAATATACCAAATTTTAGGGCTCAAAAATCCCTACAATTTTTAAGATCAAATTTATGATATATTCTAAATTGATTGAGATATCTGGCTTGGAAGTTTCTCAAGCAATATACTGATGTACAAAGATATATCAAAAAGCTTGAAACACTTATAGCTTCTGCTATCTTCAAGAATGGCTAGAATGAAGCATACCAAATTGAAGAGCTCATCAAGACCTTAACTCCTATTCTCTTGGATTCTTGATATCTCAAAGATTGACTGAGATATCTGGGTTGAAAGTTTTTTGACCAATACTGTTCTGTACTAGACCTGTACCAACCAGTACTGATATTATACTTGAAATAATTGTAGTTTAAAGCTCAAACCCTTCCATAATTATTAATATTAGTCATTCATACTCTCTGGTTACATCATAAAAATGCTGATGTGGCAATTGAAAAATGATTTCAACCTTTGTTTCTCCAGAATGATTTTTTGTGGTCTCAAAACCACCATTTTGACAGTACTGCCACCATAATTGATGATTATGAACCACAAACTGGCCTCCAGAGTTAGAATTTTCACTCTGAAGATGTTTGAGGAGCTTGAAAGCCCCTCACAGTCCCCAAAGAGGATAAAAGCAGGTCTTTCCTCACTGTAAAGGCCTCCATAATCATTGAGTTAGAATTCCTATGTAGTAAAACTGTTAATAACCAGTAGTACTCTTAGAATTATAGTGATATAATCATAGTACTAATTCTTTTATTTTGTTTTCATATTCAGTAGTTACTCAACAGCTGCAACAAAGGACCCTCAGTAGATTCATAACCACTGTTACTCACAAAATTAGGGTATTATCTATCATTTTATAGCTATTTTACCATGTCACAGTCATAATACCAGCTTGTATTTACTATTTTTCAGCTGCTACATGGACTCACCCTGACAAAAGAAGTTTTCATAGAACTCTCAAGCACACTCACAAAGGGATTTTTGTCATGGTTTTTTGGATGATTAGTAGAATACTTAGCTCATGGTAATGAGTATTTTTGGAAACCCCTAATATGAATTAAATATAAATTATTTTAATTAAAATATATTCAATGATTTTCTAAGATAAATTACTCTTTTCTAGATGATTTGAAGAATATAATTTTCATTTATTAGAACTGATTTGAATACTGACTAGCATGTAAATCTTACAAGCCATTCCAATTGTATAGGAATTGAATTTAATATCTTCAGATAAAAATAAAATCAATATAATCTATCCTATAATAATTGATGTCCCATTTCATTTCAACCATGAAAAAAAGAAGTGTATGAAGAGATTTAATATTTATGGGATGTTTTCCTATACTTATATGTATTAATTAATCAGAGTGAAATTACTGTATATTACTATTATTGAGAATATTGTTAGAGATCTTTTATTTTTATTGTTATATGCTAAATCAAAATCCTCCTTTTTTAAATTCCTCATTTAAAGATAGATATGACCTATCAGAACTTGGCTCTTTTGAGTAGATCATGTTACTTTACTAATAATGATGTTATTAATTCATTATTTATCAAATCTTATTATTTTGATTTGTAACAGCGCTCAAAATATGAAGATATCTTGCTTGGACTTTATACTGTAAAAAGAGAAATCTTTTCGATATCTAAAAGATAACTCTGGGTTCTGGTATCATTTTCATATTAATTATGATTTCTTTATGATTGAATTTACCTTGAAAGTATTTATAAGTATATTATACATCCTGATTAAATCGAATCTCATATTTTACATTCACTCAAATCTTGGTGAGCTCAAATATATCGGAAAAACCTCTTCAGGTAATACTTTTCAAATTTCTAGTGATATTCTAATATGATTAAATATTTTCAAATTATTTCATTTTCCTAATTAATGATCTTTATGGAATGCTTTTGTATGCATAGTGAGAATATTTCTCTCAAACTGGTTTTTGGAGAAGTAAAATTCTTTAGTTTAAGTACCTATTGAAGTATAGATAGGATATAAGAGAGATGAACCAAGAGTGAAGTTTGAAATTTTTTTCATTCAAGGATAATATTCCTTTATATATTTAGTCATTTAAATATCAGAATCCACATTCAAATTTGTTTATCAAAAATTGAAACTTTTACTTATACTAAGCCTTTTTTTTGGATCCATTTTTTGATGATAAAGGCCCCCTTTTTCGGGGAATAAATTATTCATACAATGATCTAAGTAATCAATATTTCCCTAATTTGATATCAAAAGAAGTAGAATACTGAAAATATAGTTTTCCAATAGAATAATAGTTAATTATAGCTTTTTGCACAAGTAAAGTTTTAGATATTTAGACTTTCTAATAGCCTCAGATTGATTTTGTGTCTCAGAAGGTATATTAAATATATAATGTATATAAAATTAATAAATTTTAGCTTTTTAGATCAATAAAAGCCCCCTCCTAATTTTGTTTAGCATAGCTTGAAAAGGGAACACCATGAAGAAATTATGTTCATGGGTTCAGGAGCAGAGGTTAGGAATTTATAAATAAAATGCGAATTTTTCAACATTTTTCATTTTGCTAATTCCCCATTATCCTTGATATTTTATCAAAATATTCCCTTCTTTATAAATTAAATTTTGTAAGGAACTAGTACATCATCTGCAGTACTTCTTCTAATGTTTTGGGAAGGAATTAGAAAAATCCTCAAGAGAAAAAATTCAATTTTTTTATTCTAGAGTAACTAACACTTAATTTAAGCAAGCTAGTTTGATAAGAAGTATTTAAGCTATAGGTTATTTGATAAAGGATAAGTAGAAGCCAAAAAAGGATAAAAAGGATAAAATTTATACAGGTCATTCTCAATTCAAAAAGATTTCACTTGAGAATAAATTTTTCATCACAAAGGAACTCATGGAAAATATTTCTTGAATGAAAATTATAGATACTGTTTTTCCAAACAGCTATTATTGACCAGCCAATGAATTCAATGCTATTCAGCTTTGAACTAAATATATGAAATTCTTCAAAAATAGATATATTCTTTTTAATGAAGAAAATGAAGAGATCATTTAAAATATCATAAGCTTATTCACAGTAACAAAGCCCCATAGAGCTAATTTATATTTGAAATATGAAAAGAAACAAGAAACTACATACGCAAAGAATATTTAATACATGAATTTAATTTGGAAATAAGATTTAAAGATAATAATACAAATTTAGATATTGATATATATCATATAGATGGGGAGGGAAAATAGAGAAGTTATGTTTCATGAAAACTTCAGAGCTGGCCTGTGAAGAATTTTGAGAGTAATCTTTAGTTATTTAATCAAGTTTTCATTCAATTTACATTTAATCCAACAAATTTGTTATAAAATTTAAGTTTACCTATCTTTAATCAATAAGAAATAAGATTATGATATGCTTAATAATACTGGTGGAAATAACCTGGTTTCTTGCTAATATATATTAAGGGTGTTGGTAAACACACGTAAGATTTTAGTAAAAACACGTAAGTCCTTACGTGTTTTTACTAAAAACTTACGTGTTTTTACCAATTTATGGTAAAAACACGTAATTATATGTTAAAAAGACATAAGGGGTGGTTTTTAAATGAAATATGCCTATTTATGGCATTTTTAAGGCCATTAATGGCATTATAAATGCAATAAAGGGCATTATTAATTCCATCAATGGAATTGTTAATGCCATTTATTGCATTTATAATTCCATTTATGCCATTTATGGCATTGTTAAGGCCACAAATGACATTAACAATGCCATTTATGGAAATTTTAAGGCTATAAATGACATTAACAATGCCATGAATGGCATTTTTAAGGCCATTAATGCCATTTATGGAATTATTAATGTCATTTATAGCCTTACCAATTCCATAAATGGCATTTTTGATGGCATTTATAGCCTTAAAAATTCCATAAATGGCATTGTTATTGTCATTTTTGGCCTTAACATTTTTAGTAAAAACACGTAAGGGCTTACGTGTTTTTACTAAAAGCTTACGTGTTTTTACCAACACCCTATATTAATCAATACTAAGAAATTAAATAAGAAAGACATTTTATCAGCTAGTGTCCCATACACTAAGTGACTTTGAAATAGCTCCATGATGAGTAAAATTTTTACATCAATGTGTAAACTTTCAAGAAGTAGCTCCAGATATCCAAAAGTTTTCATCCACAGGTATGTTAAGATTCTGTCACAACCACAAATAATCACCCCCCTCAATGGGTGTTGCAGAAATTCTAGCCTGACCCAAGTTAGGGCCAATTGGCCATACCATATCATTTATGGCCAATTGGCCCCCTCTTGGCCATTCATGGCCTCAGGTCATATCCTGCCTTCATTGGGCTTCTTGGCCAGCTCTCCACCTCACCAACCCCCAGGCCGTTACTCTTTTTTTGAGCCTGAGGGCTCCTTTCAATCTTCCAGGGGCCCATGGCCCCTCTAGCCACCACCAGGGCCCTTGGCCCAACCCCTTATATTAGTGGCCTTTTGGCCTAAATGGCCTTTTTGGCCCATTTAGGCCCCCTACGGCCTCTATGGCCCCTGGTCTGTGGGACCCTTAGGCCCCTTTTGGCCCAATTCCAATGAGGCCAAAAAGGGCCAAGGGGACAGTCCATCAGCCCCCAAACCACAAGTGGGACCACCTGAGCCAGTTTTGGCCCCAAATCTCAACCAACCCAAAATGGCCTAGAACCACCGCAGGACCACCTGTGGGCCACTATTCAGCCCATGGCCTCTGGCAATCACCAGAGGCCACCAGCTCAGCTCCAAGCAAAGATTCCCCTCAGTTTCAGGGGAGGATATTTCCTTTCTCAATACACCCCGTACTCAAGGATCCAGGAGTGGTGCACATATGGTATAATATACCATTATGCACCATTTTTGCTCAGAAATACAATGGTGACATTTGCAGGACCCAATTACATGATTCCAAATCAAGTACCCAATCCATCACCAATTTCAAAAAAAGTGTCACAACCACAAAGAATGACCCTCCTCCATTGGTGTTGGGGCAATTCCAACCTGGGACCAAGCTGGGGACAATTGGCCAAACAATATCTTTATGGCCAATTTGGCCCCCTCTGGTGCTCTATGGCCTTTTGGCCAATTAGGGCCCCAACCATCATTTATGGCCTCAGGCCATATCCTGCCATCATTGGCCTCCCTGGCCAATTCTCATATCCCCAACCCCCAGGCCTCTATCTTTGTTTTGGGCCTGGGGGTCTCTCTGTCTCCTAGGGGGTTCTGGGCCACCTAGCCCTCATCAGAGTTCTTGGGCCAACCCTTTTCATTAGGGGGGTCCTGGGCTAAATGACCTTTTTGGGCCATTTAGGCCCCTGACAGCCTTTACGGTCCGTGGGCCAAATAGTCCCCTTTTGGCCTAATCCAATGATGCCAAAAGGGGGAAGCCCACTAGCCCCCAAGGCCAGGTGGGTCCCAAATCACATCAAACCCAAAATGGCCAGAAGACCCTCAGGACCCAATTTTGGCCAATAACCACCATGGACCATGTTTTCAGCCCAAGGCCACCAGATCAGTTCAGCTCAAGCGTTCCCCTCACATTAAGGGGAATTCTTCCACCCCTCCATGCACCCTGTACTCAAGGTTTCAGTAGTGGTGGATATATGGTATTATATACCATTATGCACCATTTTTGCTCAGCAATTCAATTGTGACGTTTTCAGGACCCAATTCTATCTTTCCAAATCAAGGTCCCAAAATCCAACGCCCATTTCAAAGGAGGACTTCTTAACTCATCAGTCTGGCAATCCATGGCAGCAATCAGAATACCATTAAAGGATCCCAATCACCTGGCCCTGCAGGAGCTGGGTTGGCAATTTCGTTTAGGATTTTTCTAAGGGCCATTCTCAGAGGTTATACATTCTTTCAATCAGTTGTCAAGGCATCAAGTATTTCAATACTCCTTGGACAGCTCAATTGGTCCATACAGGCGTCAATCAATCAACCTGTATGTACTTGGCCCAATTGGGCCAATTCATCTTCCACTATGGGAATTCAGTCACACAGTTCAAATTCCAAGATTGCCAGATCTGTATTGACCCAATTCAGACAATACAGCCAGTGACTCACCTTTCAGGATCAGCCTTTCAGCTTTTCACATGTACTGGCCACCTTTTAGCACCTGGGCTCTTTTTCCACAGTTAATTAATATATTGGATGTATTTTTATCTTTATTTCCTTTTGCTTTATTAACGTTAATAATGATAGTCTTAAGTCAGTCATTTAGCACCTTTTCTCTTTTCTGCTTTGCCTGTCAGTGGATATTGGTGGTCATATCCTTTACTAATTCCATTTCCTTTTCTGGCAGGTTGAAACAGGTAATTGAGGATTCACTTGGTTTGCTTCTTGGCCTTTGGCTTCTTATCTTTTCTTTTATCTTTGGCATACTTGTCTTTTCCCTTATCCTTCTTCAAAGAAATTTAATCTTTATTATTTCTTGTATCTTTTGGAGCCCTCCAAGTGAGTTCTTGATTCCTGAGTGTCAGGCCACTGTTTCTTCCATAAGAGCCCCTGTGACAAAAAGGATCTTTCAGCTATTTTAGTTTGGAAACTCCCTGGCAGCCACCAGAAGACCATTCAAGGATCCCAACCACCTGGCCCTGCAGGGGTTGGGTTGTCATTTTCTCATCAGGACTATTCTAAGGGCAATTCTCAGAGGTTATCAATAATTTCAATCATTGTCAAGGCATCAAGTACTCAGAATTCCTTGGACAACTCAATTGGTCCATACAGGTAGTAATAAAGCATCCTGTATGGCCTTGGCCCAATTGGGCCAAGTCATATTCCACTGTGGGAACTCAGTCACACAGTTCAATTCTCAAGATGGCCAGAACTGTATTGTCCCAATTCAAAAAATAAAGCCAGATCATTCACCTTCCAGGATCAGCATTTCAGCTTTTCACATATACTGGCCACCTTTCATCATATTGGGACTTTTTCCCCAGTTAATTGATATATTGGATTGATTTTTATCCTTATTTTCTTTTACCTTATTAAAGTGAATACTGATAATCTTAAGTCAGTCATTTGCACCTCTTCTTATTTGCCTGTCAGTGGATATTGGTGGTCATATCCTTAACTAATTCCATTGTTCTTTCTGGCAGGTTGAAACAGTGAATTGAGGATTCATTTGGTTGGCTCTTTGGAATTCTGCTTTCTTATTTTCCCAGCCATTGGCTTCCCTTTCTTTTGTTCTTTTGGCATACTTGTCTTTACTTTTATTCTTCCTTAAAGAAATATATCCTTTAATTTTCTTTAATCTTTTGGAGCCCTCCAAGTGAGCTCTTGATTCCTGAGTGCCAGGCCACTCTTGCTTCCGTAAGAGCCCCTGTGACATTATATTAATTAACTCACAATTTCTTTTCATTCTGTTCACTCATTCTTTTATTATTCTGATTCACTCATTTAGCATAATTATTACTCTTTAATTCTTTATGAGCTTGATGATTCATTGTCACTTCTCAATTTTCTCCCATTCCTTCTCCATTTTGAAAATTGAAAGCTGACCCAATTCTTATTTCTGTTTTCCTCTTTTAAACTTTATTTCAAATCATTAAATCCATTTCATTCTCAATTCAGGAAAAATCCTAATTTTTGATTTGATTTTTCAAAATGGTCATCAAGATTGTTCAGACACACTCTTCATATCAAGTCACATTTTGAATTATTCTTCAAGAAATTTTTGATTTTTAGGATGATTTCACTTTAACTGATTTGATTTATTGATTTGTCATATAGCTGATTTTGACTTCAAGAAAATTGATTGACCTGAATATTTCATTGATTTTGCTGATTTTTCACATCAAGATTTTTGACATAAATAGATTTTTTCCTCAATAATCCAGTTGATTTATTGATTGATTTTTGCAAGATTTGATTTTGATTTATTTTGACATATTGATTTATTGATTTGAAGATTTCATTTGACATTTAATGATTTATTACTTCAAGATTTGCTTGTTGATTTTTTACTTCAAGCAAATTTTGATTCTTTATTCATTTTATTCATTTCTATTCCTGAAATCATGCCTATTACTCCAACTCCAAGAGCTCCTCTTGATGGCACCCCAGCAGTTCCTCAACTGAGGGCCCAACTTGATAGAGGACCCTTCATGGAAGGAGAAACACCATCCAGGAAGGAAGGAAGAGGGCCAAGAAGATGAAGGTCATTCTCAGGAGTAGTTGGTGGATTTCCAGGACTTTCAAGGACCACTCTCAAAGGTTCAGGTGAAGATGGTGAAGAGGAGGAGGAGAATTCTGTGGAAGAGGAAGAGTCTGATGATACAGAAAGTGTTTCTGCTCCAGTGAGGGCATCCCAAGGTACTGGAGGAACAACTCTAGCCCAGTCTGATCAACCTGTCTCTCATTGCTCTGAACCATCCTTATTGGCCATTATGCAGCAGATGACTCAAATTATGGACAATATTCAAGCAGATTCAGTTTGTGAGTCATCAAGACCACCAGCCTTCAAGACTCCATCTATGAAGGCACCAAAATGCTTTGATGGGACTTGGCCCTTCAAAGTCAGAAGCTTCATTCAGTCTTGTCAATGGATCCTATATAATGATCCGGAAAATCTTTCTCAAGACAGAAATTAAGTTCTCTATTCCACTTCATTTCTCATTGCCAGGGCTGCAAAATTGATTGAGCCTTACCTTTCCAATCTCACCAATCAAGATCCAAATTACCTTCTCAATCCATGGGATTTATTTGAATCTCAACTCTTCACCTTTTTGGGGGACCCAAATGAAGTCATAAAAGCTGAAGCAGAATTCGATTCTCCAAGAATAAAAGAAAGTGGCCATGTTTCATTATACATAGCCAATTTCAGAAGTTTGATTTCAAGAATTTGAGATTGGGGTGAAAGGGCTCTTATTCATCATTTCAGGAAGGGATTGCCATCCAGGATTTTGGATCAGTTGGCCTTCCATCCTTCAAGAATTGACTCTCTTCAAGACTTAATAAACATTACCATGAGAGGCAAAAAGAGAAGAAGCCTGAAGCCTCAAAGTCAAATTCTTCTCATCCTCAAAACTCTTCAAGCTCAAGTCAAAAAAAGAAGAAGAATTTTCAGAAGAGGGAAAAGCCCCATTCTTCTTTATTATATGAAGATTTCAAGTTGATAAATTCTGAAAAAGAAAGAAGAATCGAGGAGGGTCTGTGTACATATTGTGGTGGGAAGCATATTCTGGAGTCCTGTCTCAAAAGGCCTCAAAACAAGCTTACCCAACTGTCAGGCAATTTTCCCAACCAGGCAAAATCCTGAGTGAAGACCATGTTGTGTTCAATGGTCTTCACTGTTTTCCATCCAAGGCACAATTGTGCTTTCAGAATACTGGTGTAAAGAATTCTCTTAAATTCTTTGTTTTTTCTTCTCTTTCTGATGTTTTTTACAGTATTCTCATTGATTCTGGTGCTACCAACTCATTTATTGCAAAGCAGTTTGTTCACAAGTATTCATTGTTTACATAAGAACTCCCAGAGGAGATTCCTCTTCTCATTTTGGACTCCTCTGAGTCCCCTTCCTTATTTGTGACTCACCATACTAAATATATGGTTGAGCTTCCTTCATTCCCAAGCTTTTAATTGGACTTTTTAGTCATTGATACTGCCAAGGGAGAAGACCTCATATTGGGATTTGACTTTCTCAATCATTTCAATCCACCTATTGATTGGAGGCAAGGGCTGATCACCTTTGATTCTGATCATAAGGACTATTATGATCCTTCAAAATCATTCGGTAATGACTTTTCTTCTGCCAAATCATGTACAGATCTGGTTGGTGATTCTATAACACCATTGTTTCCATCTAATGTCCATAATCCTTCCCTCAAATCCCAGCAGTCATTACTATCCTCTAGAGATTAAGTCTTCAAAGAGATTCAAGATGTTGGAGAACATAATTCTGTATCTCCACTTCATCTCTTCTTTGGGAATATGGACCTTCCTCCTTCATCTTATCATGACTCCCTGGAGGAGTTGTGGGATGAAGAGGAAGAGCCAGAAGAAGTTGAAACTGTGATGAAGGTTGTTTCCTCTGTCTATCACCAGTACTTGGATGTATTCTCCAAGGTGAAAGCAGAGAAACCTCCTCCTCACCATGCCTGTGATCATCATATTGAGCTGGAGGGGTCTCTACCTCCAGTTGGAGTTATCTACTCTTTATCAAACCAAGAGTCAGATAGACTCAGGGCCTACATTTCAGATAATGTAGAGAAAGGTTTAATCCGGCCAAGCTCCTCTTCAACAGGAGCACCTGTCCTCTTTGTTAAGAAGAAGGATGGTGGCCTCTGTTTGTGTGTTGATTACTGCAAACTCAATGCTGTTACTAGGCAGAACAAGCATCCTGTTCCTCCTATGAATAAGATTCTCAATGTCTTTAATGATTTTTCTATCTTCTCCAAGATTGATTTGTGTGGTGCATATAACCTGCTCAGAATCAAGGAGGGTGATGAACATTTGACAGCTTTTAGAACTAAATATGGCAGTTATGAGTACTTGGTTATGCCATTGGGGCTCACCAATGCTCCTGCCTCTTTTGAAAATCTTGTCAATTATATTTTCCAAGATATTCTTGATGTTTATGTTGTGGTTTATTCGGATGACATTATGGCCTTTTCCAAATCTCAGGAAGAACATGTAATTCATGTGTCCACTGTTCTTTCCAGACTCAGAGCCAATAACATTTTTGATAAGGCCTCCAAGTGCCTATTCCATGTTTCAAGTGTGGAACATCTGGGAAATATTGTTCTTCTGAAGACCTCAAGATGGACCAAGCAAAAGTCCAGCAAATGCTCAATTGGCCACCTCCAAGAAACCTCAAGCCTTTTAAATCATTCCTTGGCTCTTCCAACTTTTACCGCTGTTTCATCAAGAATTATTCAAAGAAAATCAGTTCACTCACCAGTTTCCTCAAGAAAGATTGCTGTTTTCCCCTCAATGAGGTAGCTCTTAGTAAGTTTCACCAATCCAAAGAGGCTTTCACCACCACTCCAAACCTTTCCCACTTCAATCCTTCTCTACCCACCATTGTAGAGAACAATGCATCTGATTATGCTTTGGGTGCTGTACTGAGTCAGGTCTTGGACTCAGGAAAACATCCCGTTGCATTTGACAGCCACAAGCCTATTCCAGCAGAGCCAACTATGAGATTCATGAAAAGGAATTCCTTGGCATAGTCTGTGCTCTCAAGCACTGGAGGGCTTTCCTTCTTTCCCTTTATTCTCCCTTTGAGGTTCTCATTGATCATTCTTCCCTTCAATACTTCATGTCTTCTAAAGTCCTTACTCACTGTCAAGCCTGCTGTGTGGAATTCCTCTCTGAATTTCATTGCTCAATAACTTACCTCCCTGGCTTCCTAGCTACTCTTCTGGACACTTTATCACGTTGGGAAGACGTTTATCTGGAGAGGGGGGAGGATTTCATCAGCAAAAATCCAATGAATTTTCAACAGCTCATCAATTAGGATGAAGTCCAACCTTCAAGATATTTTGCAGTCAAGGTGGAATCTTTATCAAATTTGATTGATTCAATTTAGAAGGATCTATGGCAATATTCTTAGTACAGAAGTATTCTTCAAGCATTGGGTAAAGGAAAATCTGTCCAAGATTATTCTCTTGATTCCTCTTCCCAACTTCTCTTATCCAAAGATTGGGTGGACGTCCCAAATGACCCCACAATTCAACTCAGCATCCTTCAAAAGCATAATTATTCTCCCCTATCTGTATTACCTGGCCAAGAGATGACTCTCAAGCTTGTCAAGCGGGCTTTACACTGGTCCGGCATGACTCAATTCATCAAGGATTATGTCTCATCCTGTAAACAGTTTTCAAGAAACAAGCATATTCATCACAAGAAGTTTGGATTCCTCAAACCTCTTACAATTCCAAATGGTCCTTGTATTTGCCTTTCCATGGACTTTATCACTCAACTGCCACTGTCCAAATCTTTGATTAAATTCTGGTCAAAGTTGACAGATTCTCAAAAATGGCAGTTTTTATTCCCAAAATGTCTTCAATCACTTCACTGTATTTTGCCCATTTATCCATCAAGAATATCTTTTCAAAGCATAGCTTTCCTTCAAGCATTGTTAGTGATAGAGGTTCTCTTTTTGTTTCTTCTTGTTTGACCAATCTTGGTCAGCAGCTCAAGATTTCAAGAGATCTGTCAACTGCTTACCATCCAGAAACTGATGGACAGACAGAAAGGGTAAATCAGATACTAGAACAGTACCTTCAGATTTATTTCAGCTATCATCAAGATGATTGGAACACCTAGCTCCCTCTGGCTGAATTTGCTTACAATAACTCTGTTCACTCTTCAACAAAACAATCACTGTTTTTTACTATTTATGGAAGAGATCCACAATTCAACTCAGTTCAAATTACTCAAGAACTCCTGCTGTAAATTTATCAACAAAACTCCAATCAGTATAGCAAGATGTCAAGAGAGAGCTGGAAGTTGCCATAAACAGGTTTAAGAGGTATGCATATAAAAGTAGAGCAAGTCCACCTGTTTTCAATCCTGGTGACATGGTGTGGCTTTCTTCCAAAAATATCAAATCAACAAGACCCACCAGCAAACTGTCTGAAAGATGGTTGGGTCCTTTTCAAATCTTGCAGAAAATCATTACTTATGCTTACCACCTCAAGCTTCCATCTCAATGGAAATCCATCCATCCAGTCTTCCATATTTCCCTCCTTGAACCAGTCAAGACATCAACAATCCCAAATTGGCATCAAGAGCCTCCTCCTCCAATAATAATTGAATAAGAAGAGGGATGGGAAGTCTCCCAAATACTGGATTCAAAGCTCAAGATAAGACAATTATGGTATCTGGTTGAAGGGAAAGGTTCCAGTCAAGACCCAGAAAGATCCACTTGGGAACCAGCCAAAAGCCTCAAGAATTGCCCTGAACTTGTCAAGGATTTCCATTTTTTATATCCTGACAAGCCAGGCCCCAATTCTACAAGAGCTTGATCTTTTATGGTGCTTGGTGGGGAGAGGAATTACCAAAAGTAAGTCTGACTCCTGGTATGCACCTTTAGGGGTATTCTACTCTTTTCTGTTGCAGGCATCACCTTGGCCACTCTGTGAGCACTTTGCAATTTTGGACACAGATTTCTGGCCTGGCTTTCAACATCAAATTCCAATTTATGGCCATTTCCACTTGGAAAAATGGACCATTCTTCTTCTTAATCCATTTTCCAAGTCATTAATTTTCAATACATTCTTTCATCAATCTTCTTTAATTTATGGCACTGGCAGGAGTGGTAACTATCAAGAGTAAGTTCGTCTCCTGGTGTGCACCTCCCTGAGGGGTCTACAATATTTCAAAAAATCACCTTGGCCGCTCTGTGAGAACCCGGAATCAAATATTGTTTTCCATGTCCTTGGCCAGCTACAAACAACTGTCAATATCTGTGGTGAAGATTGGAATCCCCCTCAAGATTCTCTTTTTTTTTATTTCTTCTGTTTTCTTATTGTCAAGTTTCTTTTTTATCTTTCTCTCTTTATAATTTCTTCAAAATTCCTTTCTTATAGCTTTAATACCAATCTTTAAATCCACTCATTCTTCAAAATTCAAAGCCAAATGGCAAAAGAAGACTGAATCAGCCTCATCTCATATGTTAACCTCTTTACCAGTCTGAAAATTCTTTTCAATATTCAATACCTCTGGAATTCCTACGTCCAATCCATCTCAACAGCCTTAACAGTGTTGTACCTTATCTTGGTGCTCAGGAGCTCACCATTCAAGGTATGGGGGTAATGTCACAACCACAAATAATCACCCCCCTCAATGGGTGTTGCAGCAATTCTAGCCTGACCCAAGTTAGGGCCAATTGGCCATACCATATCATTTATAGCCAATTGGCCCCCTCTAGTTCTCTATGGCCTCAGGCCATATCCTGTCTTCATTGGCCTTCTTGGCCAACTCTCCACCTCACCAAACCCCAGGCCATTACTTTTTGTTGAGCTTGGGGGTCCTTCCAATCTTCCAAGGGCCTATGTCCCCTCTAGCCACCACCAGGTCCCTTGGCCCAACCCCTTATATTAGTGGGGTTTTGGCCTAAATGGCCTTTTGGGGCCATTTAGGCCCCCTACTGCCTCTACGGCCCATGGGACCCTTAGACCCCTTTTGGCCCAATTCCAATGAGGCCGAAAGGAGACAAGGGAGCAGTCCATCAGCCCCCAAACCACAAGTGGGCCCACCTGAGCCAGTTTTGGCCCCAAATCTCAACCAAACCAAAATGGCCTAGAACCACCGCAGGACCACCTGTGGGCCACTATTCAGCCCATGGCCTCTGGCAACCACCAGAGGCAACCAGCTCAGCTCCAAGCAAAGATTCTCCTCAGTTTCAGGTGAAGAATTTTCCTTTCTCAATACACCCTGTACTCAAGGATCCAGGAGTGGTGCATATATGGTATAATATACCATTATGCAACATTTTTGCTCAGAAATCCAATGGTGACATTTTCAGGACCCAATTACATGATTCCAAATCAAGTACCCAATCCATCATCAATTTCAAAAAAAGGATCTTTCAGCTATTTCAGTTTGGCAATTTCCTGGCAGCTACCAGAAGACCATTCAAGGATCCCAACCACCTGGCCTTGCAGGGGTTGGGTTTTCATTTTCTCATCAGACCTATTCTAAGGGCAATTCTCAGAGTTTATCAATCATTTCAATCATTTTTAAGGCATCAAGTACTCAGCATTCCTTGGAAAACTCAATTGGTCCATACAGGTAGTAATCAAGCATCCTGTATGTCCTTGGCCCAATTGGGCCAATTCATATTCCACTGTAGGAACTCAGTCACACAGTTTAATTCTCAAGATGTCCAGAGCTGTTTTGGCCCAATTCAGACAATACAGCCAGATGATTCACCTTCCAGGATCAGCCTTTCAGCTTTTCACATATACTGGCCACCTTTCATCACCTGGGGACTTTTTCCCCAGTTAATTAATATATGGTATTTATTTTTATCCTTATTTTCTTTTACCATATTAAAGTAAATACTAATAATCTTAAGTTAGTCATTTTCACCTTTTCTTCTTTTCCTGTCAGTGGATATTGGTGGTCATATCCTTAACTAATTCCATTGTTCTTTCTGGAAGGTTGTAACAGTGAATTGAGGATTCATTTGGTCGACTCTTTGGCTTTTGGCTTTCTTATTTTTGAGGCCATTGGCTTCCCTTTCTTTTGTTCTTTTGGCATACTTGTCTTTACTTTTAATCTTCCTTAAAGAAATATATCCTTCTTATTTTCTTTAATCTTTTGGAGCCCTCCAAATGAGTTCTTGATTCCTGAGTGCCAGGCCACTCTTGCTGCCATAAGAGCCCCTGTTTGTAAAGTTTGACTATGAAACAATAAGTAAAAATTACTAATATTTTACTTATTGTACTATGAATGTCCTTATAAATGAAATAAATAAGATAAAAGTAATTATAATAATAAAGAATTCTTATAATTATGACGTAAAAATAATTATATTATTAGATAAATATAATAATATTATATATATTATAAAATATAATATATTAATATCAAATAATTAATATATTTCATGGCACTTTATTATTGTTACAAACAAACAATAAAGGCGTAAGAAATTGTTTTTTATTAATAAAGAACAATTAATAACAATCATATTACCAATATTAAAGTTATAAATTAATATAAATACTATTTATATTAATTAAAGAATTATTAAAAGAATAATAAAGAGAGAATTATTATAATAAGAGGAAACAAACTACTTTTAATAGTTAATATAATAATTTTGAGATATTTTACTCCAAAAAATGTAAATACAACTTATCCA
This sequence comes from Austropuccinia psidii, assembly GCA_023105745.1. Taxonomy (NCBI): domain Eukaryota; kingdom Fungi; phylum Basidiomycota; class Pucciniomycetes; order Pucciniales; family Sphaerophragmiaceae; genus Austropuccinia; species Austropuccinia psidii. The sequence continues at coordinate 42,585,136 of JALGQZ010000001.1, forward strand.
AATTGTATTTACAATAAAAATAGAGAAAATTACAAATATTCTTGATTTTTACGTGGAAATGAGATTTTAGAGAGATTTTTAACAAAAACAATTAAATAAATGATTTAATCATGTCAAAATTAATGATTATAATAAGATGATCTTTGTTCTTTAATAATATAAAAGTTTTATATATAAAGAATAAAGATATTACCTTTTTAATTGTATTGATTTAATGTTTTTGATGCATCTGAGGGGAAAACAGAGTAAAAAGAGCTCTATTTATAGTAAATACCTCCCTCCTAGAGTCCAAAAGGCTTCTAGCAGACGTTTACTGACCATATCCACTGAAATGGATCAATATTTTAAGGTTTGGTGAAGATTACATCATGATCAAACCATATTACATCATTATTACGCCATTATTTAAAGTTATCACTATAACTCTAAGTTTGATGACGTCAAAGGCTTGGCAGAACCCCAAAATTTGTGTATTTCATTAGTTTTAATCATAAACTAACAGTATTCACTAATTGTATCACTCATATGACTGTTAAACTTAATTTAAAGTTACAGTGAGTGATCTTAAATGATAAAATTAAGCTCAAACTTTGACCCTTAATACCTTTTAATATTTACACACTACAGCAATTCAATGATTGAATTCTAATAGCTTGGAATAACCGTATTATTCTGCCAAGAGCATTTCATTACATAATCAAAACTCTATTTTTGATGATTTTTCTTGTAACTCATCTTTTCTGTCGAAATTTAATATTTTAAACTTCAAACCATGATTTCAAGGGTTTGTACCTTGAATATTATAACACAAAGTACATCATTATTCACAAATGAACTAGGAGAATCCAACTGTGTGCTTTTTTTTAAGTTTGGACCACTTTCACAACAAAGTGCTCAACAGCTCTGTTGATTTTAGTCAATAATCCCATACGGTTTTTAACCTTGTTTATAACTTGTGAAATAAACTTCATTTCTGTATTCCTACAGTAATTACGTGATTACTTTTTTTTGGTTCATCACTCTATCATGCATATTTCAAAAGATATCAGCTAAAATCCTTGAATATATGCATTGACCACAAAAGTGCATATATTCAGCTTAATTCCTTAAGTATTGACTTTGGAGCTTAGCTTCTTAATTGTTTTATATGTGGATTTTTATGGAGAATCCAAAGGTACCATTTCTTTCACATTTTGTTTCATTGGTCTTTGAAATAAATAGGGATTTGTGTTTTTTATAAGGTATTATTACTTATAACTTATTAAATATTGACTTTACAGATATGCCATAAAAATGATATATGTGTATCTTACCATGGGGAATCCAATGGTATAATTTATTTCACATTTTTATTCATTGGGGTTTAAGTTAAACCAAGTTTTATGCCAATTTATGGTATTTCTGTAGCTTTAAGATAATTATTTTTAATGTATAATTATTTTGAATATTTCTTGTGACCTTTTGTGGGTATGTGGTCATATCTCAAAGGTTCACATTCCCTACCACCAAAAAAGATTGCACCACAATATGATATGTGTAATTAGGGTATCATCCACTGTCCTACCTCTTCAATAGACTTTGTTAGTCTTGAAGCGCAATAATGCTTAGCTTTGCTATTTTTCAGGTTTTCTTTTATGTCTGAACCTTCTTAGTAGTTTATCAGCATTTGTTATATCTTTCTCAAGTAGCCATTCATCTTCTTGAGTTTAATTTCTATACCTTACAAGGTATTCTCTTTCTTTTTTGTTTCTTGTCCTTCTTTCTTTAAGGACTTTTACTATTTTCTTTTCTTCTCCTTCTTCCAAGGGGGGAATTTCATGTGGGGGTTTATTTCTTAGTGGAAATAACTCCTTGTCACTTGAGCTGTAAGGCTTCATCAGTATCACAGGGAAAGTTGGGTGTTTGTTCATTAGTTCACCTGTGAGTTCCAATTGCACAGCATTGGGTCCATGAAGTGCTTTTATCATAAATGGTTCTGCAAAGGAATCTTTTAATTTCTTTGGGCCTTTTATGTTATTGAAATTAAGGGTTGATAGTAGGACCAAGTCTCCTATTTTATAATTAGGTGGCTTATGACTTTTATCCCATCTTTCTTTTGCATATTTGCAAGAATCTTGCATACATCTGTTTGCATGGTGTCTTGCCTTGTCAAGCATTATCTTAAAACTGCTTGCTGTTGGACGTATATCCACTAAGTCCTTTTTGAGGGTATCATAAGGAAGTCTTGGATTCCGACCTTTTTCTAGCATTGCTGGTGCTTTTCCAGGAGAATAATGGATTGATGTGTTATATGCCAGCTCAAGAGCTGGTATTAGTGTACACCAATCATGGGTAAAACCATCAGAATCTTCGAATTCTAGCCCATAAGCAAAGAATCTTCTGATCATGTCCTCTAAGGTCTGTATCATTCTTTCTGCTAAACCATCAGCTTCAGGATGGTAAGCTGTTGAGAATGATGACTTTGTTCCAAAAAAGTTATGGAGATTTGTCCATAATGCTGAAGTGAACTTTGGGTCTCTGTCACTTATAATATTCTGGAATAAGCCTGTATGGCTAATATCTGTATTCCATATCATTATGGCTGTGTCCATAGCTGTGTCATCTTTATGACATGGCAGGAACATGGGAGTTTTGCTATACCTATCAACCAGTACTAGGCATGCATTATAGCTTCTGTCTCCTCCTGGAGGTAATGCTGTTACCCAATCCATATGAACTATTTCCCAAGGGGATTTTGGTTCTTGGATTTGGATCATCATTCCAAATTTCTTTCCTGTGGCTCTGTTGGATTTTTGACATCTGTCACAGGTTTGGCAGTATTCTATAACATCTTTCTTCCAATTTGGCCACCAAGAGCAGGTTTTCACCCTCTCTAGTGTTCTGTCTTCTGAAAGGTGTCCAGCTGCAACACTATCATGGCACTCATGTAAAATAGTGTTTATCAGGGTTCTATCTGTTAAAGCCATAACACATGTGTGTTTTGTTCTATGGTAAAGGATTCCATCAAGGAGGTGGAATCATCCTTCATCATATGCCCTTTTCCATATTTCATCTACTTTCGATGAAAGTGATGGGTCTTTGCAGTCTTTAATTAGAAGTTGGCTTAAGATATGGCAATTCTTGTCTATCTTATAGCTTTCTTTAGCTTGGTTAAATAATTTTGTGCCAGTGTCTGTAACACATATTCCTTCTATATGGTGTTCTTCCTGTGGTACCCATGCTGGATTGTCAGGGGTATTTGCTAGAGCCCATCTGCTAAGACCATCTGCATTTTTATGAATATTACCGGATTTATGAACAATAGTCATATTTCCTCTATATTCATGGATAGCAATTTGCCATCTCAGCATATGTCTTTTTGGAGTTTTCATATTTGATAGAGATTTTACAGCATTACAGTCTGTAATCACATCAAATACTGTTCCATCCAAGTAATAATGTAATTTTTCTAAAGCCCACACTGAGCAGAGGCATTCCATTTGGCTTGCTCCATATCTTTCTTCTGTTGGCTTTATCTGTCTTGAAATAAAACAAATTGGTCCTTCCACTGGTTTATCATTGATAATTTGTGTCTGCTGTAGTGCAGCACCCAGTCCTTCTCCACAAGCATCAATGTAAAGTTTGAAGGGTAGTTTCCAATCTGGCATTAGAAGAAATGGGGCATTTGTTAAGGAATTTTTCAATTCTTCATATGCCTTGACTCTTTCTTCTGTCATTTCATAGACTGTTTGTTGGTCACATAGCTTGTACAAGGATTTAGCAATTTTTGCAAAGTCATTTATATGCTGTCTATAGTAACCAGCAAATCCTAGAAATGATTGCATTTCTTTTTTGGTTTGAGGCATTGGCTTAAGTAGTACTGCTGCTACTTTATTCTTGTCTATGCCTAGACTAAGTCCAGATACAACATGTCCTAGTGCTTTTAATTCACTGTATGCAAAATGACACTTTTTCAAGGAAATTTTCATATTCACTTTTACTATTTTTTGTAGTACCCTTTCTAGTCTTGTAAGGTGATTTTCCCAAGTTTCTGAGCAAACTATGATATCATCAATATAGATAATTAACCATCCTTCTGATAATTCTTCAGGAAATATGGTATTCATCATTCTTTGACAATGGGAAGGTGCATTTTTTATGCCAAGTGGCATTCTTAAGTATTCAAAAATTCCACAGTGAACTATTATCCTCAGGAGTTTTTTGGAATTGTCTGTTAAGACATTTTGATGAAAACCCTTTAAGGCATCCATGGCTGTAATGAACTTAGCTTGTGAAAATTGTGTCAATGTCTCATGGATTCTGGGTATTGGATACCTGTCTGGAATGGTATAGGTGTTCAGGGCTCTGAAGTCTCCTACCATCCTTGATTTTCCATTGTGCCAAGTTATAATGACAGGTGTAGTGACTTCTACCTGTTCATTATGTCCTACCTTTCTTAATACTCCAAGGTCCATTAATTCTTTAATGTGTACCTCCAGGGCTTCTCTAGCCCTTGAACTAGCTGGGTAAGCAGGTCTCCTTAGTAAAGGTGGGTAAGGCTTTTCCACATTAAGAATTATATCCACTTCATGCCCAATTATGGCACCTAGTGGTTCTTTGTCTGTTGCAAAGGCATTTTTGTACTTGAATAAAAGGTTAATTCATTTTTCTTTCATTTTTCCTGTTAAATCTTTATTGAATTCTGCCTCTTTGAGTTGTTCAGATATGAAAAGTTCATTTTTTGGAATTTTTCTTCATTATTAAGAACTGTGATTTGTTTTTTGTTATTTAAGACGCCAAACTTTTGTCTTTTGTTGTCTCCTATGGTAAAGTATCTATCCTTTTGGTTATAGATATCTATACCATAAATTGATAAGTAATCATTTCCAAGTATGAAGTGATTACTAGTACAGTTGTCCATTACTACAAACTCTACTTTAATTCTGACACATTGTGAGGGATGAGGAAAAATTAGTGTTAAATAAATTATTCCAAGGGGCTTCATGCTCTCACTTGCACTACCAAATTTGACACCTTGTATTGGCATAAGTTTTTCTTGCCAGTGTGGGACAATGGTTTTTAAATAACTTTTACCAACACAGGTTCAACATGCTCCTGTATCTAAGCTAACTGTTCCTTGGTTCTCAACCATAACTGTAAGATGTGACTATGAAACTGATGATAATATTACTATTAATCTACAGTACTATGTCTGTTCTTATGAAATATAATAATAAAAATTATTATAACCACAATTAAGTAATTAAAAAATTATTTCTTTCACGTGTTATACACTACTAGTGATCATAACAGTGAGCAGTAATTGTCTACAAGAATCAATTACAAGAAGAATTTAATAATAAAAACTTCTTTATTAAAATAATAAAATTATTTTAATATATAATTATCTTTTACAAGAATAATTATAAAGATAATTCTTGAAGAAAACTATTACTAGAGAAAAACTTTAAGAATTAAAAATAAATGACTCACTAATACTCCAAAGAACTTATTGATAGATAAGAGTAGAGAAATTTGACGTGGAATTGTGGATTTAAGGGATCAAAAGGATTTATAACAGTATTACAACAATATATAGTTGGATTCTATGATTTCACGTCTTTCTGGATGATTTTTAAAGATTAAAACACTTAAGAATAGCTTTAACTAATACTTACTTGTTGGTAATAATGATTTAATAAATTGATAAGATGATGATACGTAAAAAACAGCAAGAAGAGGCTTCTTTTAAGTCAACAACAGCTCACAGAGGCGTGCCATGGAGCAAACTGAAAAACCAGTGAGTGAGAAAACAATAAACCTTTTTGGATTAATGATTGCATCATCTGTTGTCACGTAAGATTATCATAATTACTTAATTGATGCTTTTACGTGACTACCAACCCCAATATGGTTAAGAATAAAAGGAGTAACAGCAGTAAATCTTCTTTTATTCTAAAATAATCATTGATTTCTCAAAGTTATCAATGTTATTGCCAATTGCATCACAGGTTTTAATTACTGTGAATTTTTGAAGATTCAGTGTTTCACGTAGAATGGTCAAAAATGGACTGTAAGTAAAACTTTTAATTTTACTAGTAAAACTGTAATTCTTTTTGGTTTTACCATAGATAATACAGTTCCCCATTGGTCCTGAAAGTTTCAGAAAGATTCATTAAGAATTGTATTTTAATGAATTTTTGAAGTTTGTACCTCATTTCTACGTAAAATTGCAAATAGCAGTATTTTGCTGGTTGCTATGAGGTAAATCAATGAATATGAGTCCCAAAAGGGTTTTAATTACTCTTTTAGGGTCTATTCATGGAAATTCATCAAGAATTTACGTGGTTACAGGAGTCTAAGTAGCTCATTACCTCCTTGGCACGTCAAAATAGCAGGTTATTTGCTATTTTCTTGTGATTACAGTAGGTGTAACTTGGTAACCAAGTTCCCAAAGAGTTTTAGTTTACCAATTGGGCTAAGATGAGCCATGGATCCATGCTCTGGAGCTATCCCCGCCTCTGAGGCCTCAGAAGTTGGGTACCCTGGCTCTCTTGGATGTCTTTTGTCCCCCTTGCTTATTTTTCACGTAAAAATAGAATTTTAAGCTTCAAGTGAGATATCCACTATTGGTGTACCAAAAGTCCATATAAGAATACCATGATATTAAGTGCTCAAAACATGCATAACACTATTCTTAGTGTATATGTAACATGGGATTTCTCACTTTCCCATTATTTTGGCTAAAAATCAAGAAAAACAAAAATTTTCACGGATCTTTTATGTGGTATTAATGATGTGGTATTGAAGTATTTTCCATTTTACCACCTTAAATACTTAAATTGAGCTTATTTACTCTATGGAGCTACCCTAGGTGAATTTTTGTGTAGAATCCAAATCTGGTCTTAAATACATGGATTTACTTACTCAAAAAAAAGTTCTTCATCTTTTCTGAAATTGAAAATGATGAATTTTGGATATATGCATGACTTATGAGTTATGCATAATTCAAAATTTCTTTTTAAGATAATTGTGGCCTATTTGGGTATGTAAAATATACCTCAAGGCTCACATTCCCTCCCACCAAAAAATAAAATTGTACTACAATTTTATTAGTGATAAAAGAATAAGGCCCCAAAGGGGGTTAATGTCCACTGTCCAACCTCTTTACATTACTCAGATCAAGTAATTTAAAGCACATTCATAGACATATTCAGGCTTGTGGCCCTCTTTCATGTCTAAATCTTCTTAAGAGTTTATCTGAGTCAGGTATTTCTGATTCTGACATCCATTCATCTTCATGTACTGGACTTCTATATCTGACAAGATATTCTCTTTGATTTTTACCCCTAAGTCTCCTTTCTTTAATGACTTTCTTTATCTTTTTGTCTTCATTCTGTTCCACAGGTGGTACAGTTAAAGGAGTTGGGTTTCTTAAAGGAAACAATTCTTGATCAGCTGGTTGATAAGGTTTTATCAAGCTGACTGGAAATGTGGGGTGTTTATTTTCTAATTCACCACTCAATTCCACTTGAACTGCATTGGTTCCATGTAAAGCAACAATAACAAAAGGTCCTACATAAGAATCTTTAAGTTTCTTTGGGCCTTTGATATTATTAAAATTCAAGGTTGAAACTAGAACTAAGTCCCCTACTTTGAAGTCTGGTACTTTATGACTCTTGTCCCACTTCTGTTTTGCATAATAAAAAGCATCATCCATACTTTGTTTTTCATGGTGTTTTACTTTATCAAGCATTAATTTGAAGCTGGAAGCTGTAGGATGAATGTCAATCAAGTCTTTCCTCAGTGTGTCTGCTGGGAGTCTTGGATTCCATCCCTTTTCTAACATAGCAGGAGTTTGTCCTGTGGAAGAATGGACTGATGTCTTGTATGCCAATTCTAATGCAGGTATCAGAGTGCACCAGTCATGGGTAAAGCCATCTGAGTCTTTGAATTCTAATCCATAAGCACAAAATCTCCTGATCATGTCTTCTAAAGTTTGAATCATCCTCTCTGCTAGCCCATCTGTTTGAGGGTGATATGCTGTAGAGAATGATAACTTAGTCCCAAAAAATCTATGAAGATTGGTCCAAAGTGCAGATGTGAACTTGGAGTCTCTGTCACTTATGATATTCTTAAATAACCCTGTATGAGAAATAACTCTACTCCATAAAAGAAGAGCTGTATCCATAGCAGTGTCATCTTTATGACATGGTAAGAATATGGGAGTTTTGCTATATCTGTCTACAATGACTAAACAAGAATTATAACTTTTGTCACCACTTGGAGGAAGTGCTGTGACCCAATCCATGTGAACAACTTCCCATGGGGATTTTGGTTCTTGAATATGGATCATAAGTCCAAATTTCTTGCCTGTACTCCTGTTTGCTTTTTGGCATCTGTCACAGGTATGGCAATATTCAATGGTTTCTTTTCTCCAAGATGGCCACCATGCACAATTCTTCACTTTTTCAAGTGTTCTGTCTTCTGACAGGTGTCCAGAGTAGATACTATCATGACATTCATGAAGAATGATATTGATAAGTAATCTACTGCACAATGTCATAACACAAGAATGTTTTGTTCTGTGGTAAATGATTCCATCAAACAAGTGAAATCTTCCTTCAGAATAGGAATTTTTCCAAACTTCATCAAGTTCATTAACTAAAGATGTATCTTTGCAGTCTTTATCCAATAAGGAAGTCAAGATATGGCAATTCTTGTCTTGTTTATAAGATTCTCTGACCTCCTCAAAGAATTCAGTCCCAATATCAGTTATGTTAATTCCTTCAATTGGAATCTGTGGTTCAGCTTCCAAAGGTACATAAGCTGGGTTATCAGGAGTGTTGGCTAAAGCCCATCTACTAAGTCCATCAGCATTCTTGTGAATGTTTCCTGCTTTATGAACTATAGTCATGTTTCCTCTATATTCTTGAATGGCTATTTGCCATCTCAACATATGTCTGTTGGGAGTTTTCATGTTAAGAAGTGATTTCACGGCATTACAGTGAGTTATCACTTCAAAAACACTGCCATCAAGATAATAGTGTAGTTTCTCAAGTGCCCATACCAAACATAAGCACTCCATTTGGCTTGCACCATATCTGGCTTCTGTTGGTTTGATTTGTCTTGAGATATAGCAAACTGGTCCTTCTGTAGGTTTGTCATCAATAATTTGGACTTGATGTAGGGCTGCCCCTAATCCATCTCCACATGCATCAATGTACAACTTAAAAGGAATATTCCAGTCAGGCATGAGGAGTAAAGGTGCTTCTGTAAGGGCTTTCCTTATCTTCTCATAAGCTTTAATTCTCTCTTGTGTCATCTCAAATACAGTCTGTTGATCACAGATTCTATAAAGTGACTTGGCTAGAATTGCAAAGTCTTTCAGGTGTTGCCTATAGTAACTGGCAAACCCAAGAAAAGACATCATTTCTTTTTTATTCTGAGGTATTGGTTTAAGTAACACTGCTGCTACTTTGTTTTTGTCAATACCCAAGCTTAAACCAGAAACAATATGTCCTAATTCTTTGAGTTCTTCAAAACCAAAATTGCATTTCTTAAGTGAAATTTTCATGTTCACTTCTGCAACTTTATGAAGTACTCTTTCAAGTCTTACAAGGTGCAAAGACCATGAATCAGAACATATGATAATATCATCAATATAAATGATAAGCCATCCTTCAGACAATTCTGTAGGAAAGATGGTGTTCATCATCCTTTGATAATGGGATGGAGCATTTTCAATGCCAAATGGCATTCTAAGATACTCAAAAATACCACAGTGAGTGATAATTCTAAGTAATTTCTTAGCTTTAGGCGTCAAAACATTTTGATGGAAGCCTTTCAATGCATCCATTGATGTTATATACTTGGCTTTAGACAATTGAGTCAAGGTTTCTTGAATTCTAGGTATTGGATACCTATCTGGAACTGTGTAGGTATTCAATGCTCTGAAGTCTCCAACCATTCTTGACTTATCATTATGCCATGCAATAATAACAGGTGTTGTCACTTCAACTTCCTCATTATGGCCTACTTTCCTTAGCACACCAAGTTGGATCAACTCTTAGATATTTTTTTCCAAGGCTTCTCTAGCTCTGGGACTGGCTGGATAAGCTGTTCTTCTAAGTACTGGAGGATATGGTCTGTCAATATTAAGAGTAATATCAACTTCATGTCCTCTTATAGCGCCTAATGGTTCATTATCAGAGGCAAATGCATTTTTATATGTGTATAACACATTAATAAGCTCATTCCTCATCTTTGGTGAAAATGATTGATTAATTTGTGCTTCAACAAGTTGATTAGTCACAAATTCATCTTTGTAAGTATCCTTGACAGAAGATACTACAGATATCTGTTTTGGCATATTGGAGAAAGCAAATTTTTGTCTCTTGTTATCTCCAATTGTGAAATATCTGTCCTTATGGTTATTTATATCAATACCATAAATATTTAAGTAATCATTTCCAATAATGATGTGCTGAGATGTACAATTATCCATTACTACAATCTCAGTTTTCATTCTTACACTTCCTGCTGGATGTGGGAATACAATATTAGTGTCCAATATGCCCAGGGGGTACATATTGTTACTGGCACTACTGAATTGTACACCTTCTATTGGTAATAGATGGTTTTTCCATTCAGGAAGTATAATTTGGAGATAATCTTTGCCCACACAAGTGCAAAATGCCCCTGTATCCAAATTTACTTTGGCTTCAATATCACTCATCAGAACTGATGTGATACAGGATGCCCCAGCAGTATAACCCTTTCCTCTAGCAGGTTTTGTTTTACACATTCTGGCATCTTGGATATTGATCAGGTTGCAGCAATCCTCACTGTACTGTTGCAAGTGGGTATGGACTTCTGTGACCTCAAAGAAAGCTGAAATATTTTCAATGGGATATTCCTCCACTGGTGTATCTTCAGAGACTGCAGAATCTTGATCAGACTCCTCTTTCTCTTCAGTACACTGAATTTCTTCAATGACTTGAACTTCATTGATCTTTGTCTTCTTAGGACAAGTGTTGGCTAAATGTGAAGTACTTCCACATTTATGACACTTCAAGACAGGTCTTTCTGGTCTTCTTTCCTCTCTAGGAATCTTTGAGACTATTCTGGACTCTATTGGGTTTTTAATCCAAGTCTTACCAATTCTTGTCCTGGTAATGATATCTTCCATAGCATTAATTTAGTCCTCTGTTGAACAAGGTTCCACACATCTGCTTTTGATAGCATGTTCCAGTTCTCCTCCACACTTTCTTAATATTTTCATATTAATCATAGTGTCAGACATATCTGGGTGTAAAGCAGATAGTCTGTCTTTTTGTTTGAAGAATCAAGTAAGTGGTTTGTCTTTTTCTGAGTTAAAAATGGCACTTTCAAAAGCATTTTCCATTTTAAACCTCCAAGAATTATTAGCCCATTTGGTAATCACTTCAGATTTCCACCAAGACCAGTCATGTCTTCCATGATCTATTCTCATCTTGTAATACCATTTCTTTGCAGTCTTGGTAAACAAACAATGTAATTTTCCCACTATGATTTCATCAGGTATATTAAAGTCTTCTTGCAACATATCAATAGTCCTGATGAATTCAATATGATTGTATTCTCCTTCACCAGAGAATGTTGGCCATTCTTCTAATTTGGGAATATCCTTTGCAGAAATAACATTTTCTCCTAAGAATGGGGTCAAACTTTCTTTAACACAAAGTTTTTCTTCAGTCAAAGGTGTGGAATGTCTTGGCATATGTGGTTCATTATTCTTATGAATTTGTTCCACACTTGCAATTATTTCATTCTTCAATTTCTGCCTCTCACTGTCACTTTTTGCTAAATGTATAGCAAATTGATTGGTGTTCTTAACTATTTGTAAGACATGGTCTTCAAGAGTTTTAAGTCTATCATTTACTTTAAAAATGGAAAGATCCTCTGTGTCATTATTCTGAGTTTGACATTGGTTCTCAATTCTTTCACAAGCATTGCCAATTGACTCAAGGGTGACAGTTGTCAATTGATGCCATTCAAAATGTTTCTTGTCATTTGTCTTTAAACTATTTATGTCTAATGTAATTTGCTTTAACTTTGACTCAAGTTTGCCAATTTCTACATTAATACTTCTATGTACATCAGTTATTTGCGTGGAAAAGTCCTGTTCATCCTTTCCTGCTCCTTGGCTGTGAATTCCATAAGAGTTCTGGCCATATTGAAGACACTGTCCACGGCTGAAGGCTCCAATTTGGGGATCCTGTACCCTTGTGGGTAAGGTCTGTGCCAATTGGCTTTTCCTTTTCCCTTGCCTTGATGGTTCTTGGGACCTCTCTGTTTCTTTTGAGGTCCTTTGGGCTTGTCCTTGGATGCTTCTGGACCTGGTTTGGAGCTGGTAGATGCCACTGGTGCCTCTGTCTCCAAAGTTGGAGTCATTTCCAACTCTTTCTTCTGGTCTATGGATAAAAGACTCTGGTTCTTCAACCAATTCTTTATCTTTTTGACCTTGTCTTTGCAAGACAGGGGGCTCCATCCTCCTAAGAGTTCTATGGTCTTCTCCTGACCCAGAAAACTCTTGATGTGTAAGTAGGAGTTCATGGCCCCCTGCCAAAGGCTTGGGCAGATTTCCCACTCCTCTTCCTTGGCTGCTCTGAACCAGTTTTTGTACTGGCATTGATATATTTCTATTGCTGCCACCTGAAAGTGGTTCAGCCCTGGAAATATTACCATAAATCAGTTCAGGCTCAGAATTTACGTCAAAATCTGTTGGTACAGACCTTGGGGAATGGGGGGCAACTCTGGCATCCTCCAGATGTGTCTTTCTTGTGGAAGATTTGGCACTTCTGGATTTGACCTTGCCTCTTCCTTGTCCACATCCATCTGGTTGGACTGAATAGTTGCTTCCATTTCTGGTATGCACCATTTTTACGTCAATTTAAGGATAAAGAGTAAAAATAAAAATAAAAACACACCTTTTGGTGGTAATTTATTCTTTTCAGAATTAAATAAGGTGCCTCTTTTAGCAATTTGCACCTCAATACTGTCTTCAGATTCTGCTTCTGAAGATTCTGGACTATTGATGTATCTTTTACTGAGTCTGTTACCAGCTGCACAGTATTTGATTAAAGACACTTAAAGAGAAAAAATATGATAAAAAAATTATTTTTGTGTTTTAAGATATTTTTAAAAGATTTTTTATAAATTTTATTATTTTTTAATATTAAAAAAATTTTTCTTTTAGAAGAAAAAAATTAAAATTTAAGATTTTGAATGAAAATTAATTCAGAGTAACTCAAAGCATAATTTTATAAGTTTTTGGATGTGAAAAAGCCATGTGTAAAACAGTATAAAATTAAACCAAATTCCTCAATGAAAAAGATTTCCAAAACAATTTCAAAAATAAGAATTATTTTGACTTTAAAATGAAAGAAAAAAATATTAAATTAATATATTTTAGAGTTTAAAAATGTATTAATTAAGGGTACAAGGTTCAAAACACACGGCCAGGCCCCCAAATGTAAGATGTGACTATGAAACTGATGATAATATTACTATTAATCTACAGTACTATGTCTGTTCTTATGAAATATAATAATAAAAATTATTATAACCACAATTAAATAATTAAAAAATTATTTCTTTCACGTGTTATACACTACTAGTGATCATAACAGTGAGCAGTAATTGTCTACAAGAATCAATTACAAGAAGAATTCAATAATAAAAACTTCTTTATTAAAATAATAAAATTATTTTAATATATAATTATCTTTTACAAGAATAATTATAAAGATAATTCTTGAAGAAAACTATTACTAGAGAAAAACTTTAATAATTAAAAATAAATGACTCACTAATACTCCAAAGAACTTATTGATAGATAAGAGTAGAGAAATTTGACGTGGAATTGTGGATTTAAGGGATCAAAAGGATTTATAACAGTATTACAACAATATATAGTTGGATTCTATGATTTCACGTCTTTCTGGATGATTTTGAAAGATTAAAACACTTAAGAATAGCTTTAACTAATACTTACTTGTTGGTAATAATGATTTAATAAATTGATAAGATGATGATACGGAAAAAACAGCAAGAAGAGGCTTCTTTTAAGTCAACAACAGCTCACAGAGGCGTGCCATGGAGCAAACTGAAAAACCAGTGAGTGAGAAAACAATAAACCCTTTTGGATTAGTACTTACATCATCTGTTGTCACGTAAAATTGTCATAATAGCTTAATTGATGCTTTTACGTGACTACCAACCCCAATATGGTTAAGAATAAAAGGAGTAACAGCAGTAAATCTTCTTTTATTCTAAAATAATCATTGATTTCTCAAAGTTATCAATGTTATTGCCAATTGCATCACAGGTTTTAATTACTGTGAATTTTTGAAGATTCAGTGTTTCACGTAGAATGGTCAAAAATGGACTGTAAGTAAAACTTTTAATTTTACTAGTAAAACTGTAATTCTTTTTGGTTGTACCATAGATAATACAGTTCCCCATTGGTCCTGAAAGTTTCAGAAAGATTCATTAAGAATTGTATTTTAATGAATTTTTGAAGTTTGTACCTCATTTCTACGTAGAATTGCAAATAGCAGTATTTTGCTGGTTGCTATGAGGTAAATCAATGAATATGAGTCCCAAAAGGATTTTAATTACTCTTTTAGGGTCTAGTCATGGAAAGTCATCAAGAATTTATGTGGTTACAGGAGTCTACGTGGCTCATTACCTCCTTGGCACGTCAAAATAGCAGGTTATTTGCTATTTTCTTGTGATTACAGTAGGTGTAACTTGGTAACCAAGTTCCCAAAGAGTTTTAGTTTACCAATTGGGCCAAGATGAGCCATGGATCCATGCTCTGGAGCTATCCACGCCTCTGAGGCCTCAGAAGTTGGGTGCCCTGGCTCTCTTTGATGTCTTTTGTCCCCCTTGCTTATCTTTCACGTAAAAATAGAATTTTAAGCTTCAAGTGAGATATCCACTATGGGTGTACCAAAAGTCCATATAAGAATACCATGATATTAAGTGCTCAAAACATGCATAACACTATTCTTAGTGTATATGTAACATGGGATTTCTCACTTTCCCATTATTTTGGCTAAAAATCAAGAAAAACAAAAATTTTCACGGATCTTTTATGTGGTATTGAAGTATTTTCCATTTTACCACCTTAAATACTTAAATTGAGCTTATTTACTCTATGGAGCTACCCTAGGTGAATTTTTGTGTAGAATCCAAATCTGGTCTTAAATCGATGGATTTACTTACTCAAAAAAAAGTTATTTATCTTTTCTGAAATTGAAAATGATGAATTTTGGATATATGCATAATTCAAAATTTCTTTTTAAGATAATTGTGGCCTATTTGGGTATGTAAAATATACCTCAAGGCTCACAATAACCATACTTATACTTGATTTTCCAGCTGTATATCCCATTCCTCTTGCAGTTTTGGGTCTATACATTTTGGCATCTTGTATATTTGTCAGGTTTGTGTCAGATCTCCCAGCTTGTGGTAAGTTTGAGTTAACATCTAGTACTTCATAAATTATATCAATATTATTAATTTGTGCATTAATTATGTTGATTTCATCACTTTCAGAGCTTTCTGATTCTTCTGTCTCTTTTTCAGAGTCAGATTCCTCCTCTTTATCATTGTGGTTTTCTGTTTCCACAATTTCATTAATCTTTGCCTTTTTGAGGCAACTATTGGCTAAATGAACAATACCTCCACATTTATGGCATTTTATTTGCTCATTATTGTTGGATGTATTGGGCTTGGAGGATTCTTTTGATTTGTCTTTTTTGATAAATGGTTTATTTGGACTTTTAATGTCCAATTTCTTCCAAGTCCTGCCAATTTTTGTTCTTGTCACTATGTCTTCTAGTGCATTGATATACTCTTCTGTGGAGCATGGCTCTATACACCTGCTTCTTAGGGCATGTTCTAGCTCTCCTCCAGATTTTTTAAGTATTTTGATGTGCACCATTTTCTGTGACATTTCTGGGTACAATGCATTCAGTCTTCCAACTTGTTTTAAGAACCAAGTTAAAGGTCTGTCTTTGTCTGGGTCAAAGAAAGAATTTTCAAATGCATTTTCTATCTTGTACCTCCAGGCATCATTAGCCCACTTGGTGATTATTTCTTGTTTCCACCAAGACCAGGTATTTTTTCCATTTGTTTGCCTTATGGCATAATACCATCTTTTTGCAGATTTTTCAAACAATGAATGTAATCTTGCAGTGATTAATTCATCTGGTATGGCATAATCTTCTTGAAGCATGTCAATTGTTTTGATAAATGACATGTGGTCATATTCACCTTCTCCTGTGAATGTTGGTCATTCTTTCAGTTGAGGTGCTTCCTTCATTAAGACTTGGTTATTGTCTTGGTGACTCAAGTCTGTTATGAATGGGTTTGTTAATTCCTCTTTATGTTTAACAGGGCTTCTTATGTGAGAAAATGGTGTTGATAACTTTGGCATATTTAAGTTACTATCATTAATTTTATCCATTTTTTCAGTAATAAGCCTTATTTCACTTTAAATGGCATCTTTCAGATGCATTATTGCTTCATCACTCTTTTCCACATGGTGCAAAAGTAAATTTTGGTGTGATGAAGTCTTTTCTTCAAATTTCTCTACAGAAATTCTTAATTTGTTCAATTTTTTTGTAAGATTATCAATACTTACATCCTAATTGATTGTCAAAGTTTTTTCTTTGATATCACTTATGTATTTTTACAATTCTTGTTGTCCTTGTATTAATTTCTGAGTATTTTCAATTAATACTTTTGGTTTATTATTTTCAATCATAAATTTTATGTTATCAATTTCTTTCTTATTTTGTTGAGGATGATAAGCTATTATTTATTTCTTGGAAAGATAATAAACTATTTTTAATGTCTTTAAGAGGTAAAATACTATTTTTAAGCTCTGTTAAAGTATTTATAACATCAGGAGACAAGGTTATTTCTTTGGGAAATGAGGTTTTCTCATTCTTTGCTCCTCTTTGTCTTTGAACTCCATCAAATTTCTGGCCATGTTGAAGACATTGTCCATGGCATCTTGTTGGATTTTGGGGATCCTGTAGCTTGGGGAATATGGTTTTCTCCAATTCTTTTTCTTGTTCTTCTTCCCTTCTTGGGGAAGTGGGTTGACTTGGGGCTTGCTGGTAGAAGCTACTGGGGCTTCTTCCTTGGTTGCCTCCTTCTTTTTGGCATGGCACTCCTTGATCTTTTTGATTTGAGGTTTGGATGATAGTGGATTCCATCCATTGGAGTATCTCACTATTTCCTCCTCTTTGAGGAACTTTTTCAGGATGTGCCAGGAGTTCATCACTCCTTGGCGTATTTGGGGCAGCATTTCCCAATCTTTGTCCTTGTAAACTGTGTAGTACTGTTTGTACTGGCTCATTTAAATGTCTATTTGAGCCTTCTGAATTTGATTTGTACCTGTTTGAGTCACTCATACTTAGTTCCAATTCAGGTTCAGATATCATGGGCATTTCTGGGACTTGCCTTTGGGATAAGGCACTTCCTTGTGTCTGTTCCACTGGGGATATTGCCCTTCCTTTTCCCTTTTGAGGAATCAATTCTACCTCTGAGTCCAGCTCCATCTGATTGTATGGAGTATTGGGAGCCTCTTATGGTAGTCATATTATAAGAAAAATAAGAAATAAGAGGATTTCAGAACAGGAATTCTGCTTATGGCAATTTATAATGAGGTACTCACCTTCAGAGTCCTGAATAGTGGGTCCTAGAAAGTCCAATTTCTTGGGTTTCTTTTTCTTAGTGATTATTTGTGTTGGAGAACTTTGGCAAGTTTCTTCCACCAATCTTTCAACAGTGGTTTGGTTTTCCTCTGTTGGATTGTCTTCAAACACTAAAAAAGACGAATAAATATAAGTCTTTTATATAAAAGTGTTATTTTTGGTAAGATATGGCAATTTTCCACGTAAAAATTGTTTTTATATCTTTTTTTTTATTAAAAAAATGAAAATAGCTAAAGAAATGAAATTAAAATGAATAAAATAACTTTTTTATTGGTTTTAATATTTTTATTATTTTTTATGTTTTTATTTTTAAAGAATAAAATAAAAATGAATATGATTCTTTTATAAAATTAATTTATAATATAAAATTATTTTTAATTTATAAAATATCTTTTTTAATAACTAGAGTCACTCAAAGAAAGTTTTTGCAAGTCTAAGGATGTGAAAAAGCACGTGTAATACAGTACAATTGCTTTCCAAATGCCTCAATAGCTTTTAAAATCAATAAATATAAAATTATTATATAATTTTATGATTATAAGTATAATTTATTATTGGATAAGCCCAATTAGAATCTTTTTAAAGGTCTTTTAGAGTAAATATCACGGCCACAGCCCCAAATGTAAGGTTTGACTATGAAACAATAAGTAAAAATTACTAATATTTTACTTATTGTACTATGAATGTCCTTATAAATGAAATAAATAAGATAAAAATAATTATAATAATAAAGAATTATTCTAATTATGGCGTAAAAATAATTATATTATTAAATAAATATAATAATATTATTTATATTATAAAATATAATATATTAATATATTTAATGGCACTTTATTATTGTTACAAACAAATAATTAAGGTGTAAACAATTATTTTTCAATAATAAAAAACAATTAATAACAATAATATTACCAATATTAAGGTTATCAATTAATATAAATACTATTTATATTAATTAAGAAATTATTAAAAGAATAATAAAGAGAAAATTATTATAATAAGAGGAAATAAACTACTTTTAATACTTAATATAATAATTTTGAGATATTTTACGCCAAAAAATGTAAATACAACTTATCCAAATTGTATTTACAATACAAAATAGAGAAAATTACAAATATTCTTGATTTTTATGTGGAAATGACATTTTAGAGAGATTTTTAACAAAAACAATTAAATAAATGATTTAATCAAGTCAAAATTGATGATTATAATAAGATGATCTTTGTTCTTTAATGATATAAAAGTTTTATATATATAGAATAAAAATATTACCTTTTTAATTGTATTCATGTAATGTTTTTGATGCATCTGAGGGGAAAACAGAGTAAAAAGAGCTCTATTTATAGTAAATACCTCCCTCCTAGAGTCCAACAGGCTTCTAGTAGACATTTACTGATCATATCCACTGGAATTGATCAATATTTTAAGTTTTGGTGATGATTACATCATGATCAAACCATATTACATCATTATTACGCCATTATTTAAAGTTATCACTATAACTCTAAGTTTGATGACGTCAAAAGCTTGGCAAAACCCCAAATTTAGTGGATTTTATTAGTTTTAATCATAAACTAACATTATTCACTAATGTTATCACTCATATGACTGTTAAACTTAATTTAAAGCTACAGTGAGTGATCTTAAATGATCAAATTAAGCTCGAACTTTGATCCTTAATAGCTTTTAAGATTTACATGCTACAGCAATTCAGAGAGTGAATTCTAATAGCTTGGCATAACCATATTATTCTTCCAAGAGCATTTTATTACATAATCAAAACCCTATTTTTGATGATTTTTCTTGTAACTCATCTTTTCTGTCGAAATTTAATATTTTAAACTTCAAACCATGATTTCAAGGGGTTATACCTTGAATATTATAATACAAAATACATCATTCTTCACAAATGAACTAGGAGAATCTAACTGTGTGCTTTTTTTAATTTTGGACCACTTTCACAACAAAGTGCTCAACAGCTCTGTTGATTTTAGTCAATAATCCCATACAGTTTTTAACCTTGTATATATCTTGTGAAATGAACCTCCTTTCTGTATTCCTACAGTAATTACGTGATGACTTTTTTTTGGTTCATCACTCTATCATGCATATTTCAAAAGATATTAGCTAAAATCCTTGAATATATGCATTGACCAAAAAAGTGCATATATTCAGCTTAATTCCTTAAGTATTGACTTTGGAGCTTAGCTTCTTAATTGTTTTATATGTGGATTCTTATGGAGAATCCAAAGGTAACATTTATTATACATGTTGTTTCATTGGTCTTTGAAATAAATGGGGATTTGTGTTTTTTATAAGGTATTATTACTTATAACTTATTAAATATTGACTTTACAGATATGCCATAAAAATGATATATGTGTATCTTACCATGGGGAATCCAATGGTATAATTTATTTCACATGTTTATTCATTGGTTTTCAAGTTAAGCCAAGTTTTATGCCAATCTATGGTATTTTTGTAGCTTTAAGATAATTATTTGAAATATTTCTTGTGACCTTTTTTGGGTATGTGGTCATATCCCAAAGGTTCACACTGTTACAGATTTTTGTGGATTTCAAAAAATAATACTTCCTTTGAGCTTAAATTCTGATTTTTATCAATAATACAGAATTTTATTCACAAAATCATTCTCATTTTTATTTCCATTTATTTGAAAACTATGGGTATTTTAAATCCACAAATTCAGTCTTTTAGGAAATTTTGGGATAATTTTTCCATTTATGTTAATTAATATAAAAATAAATTTCTATTTTATATCTTTTATGATACCTCCACATTTATAGTGTATATTTCAGAAACATAGAGTAGAAACTGAATTTTTAATGTAGCTATTTGGATAGTTAATTTATTAGAATAACTATAGCTTTAGAATCTTACTAAGTATAACCAATATAATTAAAAGAATTAATCAGATTAAATTTATTTTTTTGGCTTAATTCAGTGATTTTCTTACTTTATTGAGTTACCTCTCTCTCTTGATGTATTTCAATATTATTTATTATTGAAAGATACACAATAAAATTACTCACTAATTATTATACTGAAAACTCAATTAAAAATTAAAAACCTGGTGTGAAATGATTTGAAAACTCCTTTTTATTGAAAGTAAATTTGGTTTTCTCTTCCTCCTTTGGCTGTTTTGAATATTTACTTATTCCATTTCATTAGTAAAATCTAATCAAACTAATAATTAAAAATAAAATCCAAGTATATTAAGGGCCTCTTAGTATAAATTTGGAGATGAATCTCATCCTTTTAGGATTATATTAAAATAATTTTTAAAGGAGAATATTATTATGAGCTAGATCTATGGAAATCTAAATAATTTCTGAGATGTAATTGATTTCAAATCAATAGTTTTTTACCTCTTATAATTATTTTTGTCATTCCAGAGAATGATAACTTCTCACATCTTAATTAACTTGGATCTATTCTCTTTGAAATATGATCTGAAATAATGGAGTCAATTCTTGTTGAGATATATCTTGATCTTAGATATAAAAGTGAGTATAAATATTATTCACAAATATATTGAAAAATATGAGACTTTGAGATATTACCACCTATCCAAAAAGGTCACAGCACAATTTCTGTAATAATTATACTTATAATAATTATATCAGAGACTAGTAAAAATACTATCAATAAGTACAAGATTTTAATTAACTCAGAGTATAATGAGTAAACATGTGAAAGAAGTTACACCATTAGATTTCTCATGGTAAAATACACATATGTCATTTTTATGGCATATCTGAAAAGTCAATAATTACTGAAGTATAAGTAATAATACCTTAAAAAGGTATAAAACCTTATTTTACTCAGCAATAAATGAAACAACATGTGAAATGAATTGTACCATTGGATTCTCCATAGAAATCCACATATAGAACAGCTATCAAGCTATTCTCTAAGGTTCATACTTAAGGAATTAAGCTGAATATACGCACTTTCTTGGTCAATGCATATATTCATGGTTTTTAGCTAATATCTCTTGAAATATACAAGATAGAGAGATAAACCAAAAAAAAAGTCACCACATAACTACTTTAAAAACACAGATATGAACTGTATTTCACAAGTTATAAACAAGGTTAAAACTTGTATTTGATTATTGAATAAAATCAATGGAGCTGTTGACTACTTTGTTGTGAAAGTGGTCCAAACTTAGAAAAGGGTAGACAGTCAGATTCTACTAGATTCTATGTTAAGAATGACATAATGTTTATTATAATATTCAAGGTATAACCCCTTGGAATCATGGTTTCAAGCTTAAAATATTAAATTTTGACAGAAAAGATGAGTTACAAGAAAAATCATCAAAAATAGAGTTTTTATGATGTATTGAAATTCTCTTGGCAGTTTGATAAGGATATTCCAAGCTATCAGAATCCACTCTCAGAATAGCTTTAGCATTTATAAATTAAATGTTATTAATGATCAAAGTTTAAGCTTAAATTTGATCATTTATGATCACTCACTGTAATCGTATTGAAATTTAACAGTTATATAGGTGATGAAACTGGTGAATACTATTATATTTTGATTAATACTAATAAAACCCACAAAGTTTATGCTTATGCCAAGCCTATCAAGTCATTAAACTTAGAGCCATACTTATAACTCTAAATAATGGCGTAATAATGAGATAAGATGGTTTGATCATGACATAATCATCACTAAACCTTAAAATGCTGATCATTTCCAGTTGATACCATCAGTACACATCTACTAGGAACCTACTGGACTCTAGAAGAGAGTTATTTACTATAAATAGAGCTTTTTTTACTCTATCTTTCCCTCAGATGCATCAAAACATTAAAACAATTAAACCAAAGGTAAAAATCTTTATTCTATATAGATAGCTCTTTTATATTGGTATAGACCAAAGATAATCTTTATTATAATCATCATTTTTGACGTGATGAATTCAATTTTTCTGCTGTTTTGTTACAATTCTCTTAAGAATCTCAAATCCACCTAAAATCAAGAAAATTTGTAATTTCTCTTATTTTTTTATTTTAAATACAATTTAAATAGGTTGTATTTATATTATTTGGCATAAAGGTATTCAATATTATTATAATAAGTGTTAAAAGTAGGTTATTTTCTCTTTATCATTGCTTTAATAATTCCTTAATTAATATAAATAGTATTTATATTAGTTTATAACTTGAATATTAGTGAAAATATTGTTATTGATTGTTTTTTATCAATAAAAAACACCTTTTTACACCTTTATTATTTGTTGGTAACAATAATAAATTGCTTTTAAATACATTAAATATTATATATTGATATATTTATTTATTATATTATTTTTTATAATATAAATTATTCTATTTGATTTATTCAATAATATAATTATCTTTATGCCTTAATTATAATAATTCTTCATTATTATAATTATTTTTATCTTATCTACTTTATTTATAAGGACATTCAGAGTACAATAAGTAAAATATTAGTAATTTTTACTTATTGTTTCATAGTCAAACCTTACATTTGGGGTCCTGGCCGTGTTATTTACTTCAAAGACCTTTAAAAAGATTCTAATTGGGTTTATCCAATAATAAACTATAACTATAATCATAAAATTATATAATAACCTTATATTTATTGATTTTAAAAGCTATTGAGGCATTTGGAAAGCAATTGTACTGTTGAACACATGGTCTTTCACATCCTTTGACTTGCAAGAAATTTATTTGAGTGACACTAGTGATTAAAAGAAATATTTTTTAAATTGAAAATAATTTTATATTATAAATTAATTTCATAATAGAATCATATTTAATTTTCTTTTATTCTTTAAAAATAAAAACATAAAAATAATAAAATAATAAAATCTATTCAAAAACCAATAAAAAAGTTATTTTTATTCATTTTTTTCATTTCTTTATTCATTTCATTTATCCAAAGATATAAAAGCATTTTTTACATGTAAAATTGCCATATCTTACCAAAAATAACACCTCCTGTAAGAGACTTATATTTATTTGTCTTTTTTAGTGTTTGAAGATAATCCAACAGAGGACAATCAAGCCACTGTTGAAAGATTTGTGGAAGAAGCTTGCCCAAGTTCTCCAACACCAATTGTAACTAAGAAAAAGAAAGCTAAGAAATTAGACTTTCCAGGACCCATTATTCAGGACTCTGAAGGTGAGTACCTCCTTTATAAATTGCCATAAGAAGAATTCTTGTCCTGAAATCTTCTCATTTCTTATTTCTAAGATTATGACTACCAGAAGAGGCTCCCAATACTCCATCCAATCAGATGGAGCTGGACTCAGAGGTAGAATTGATCCCTCAAAAGGGAAAAGAAAGGGCAATATCCCCAGTGGAACAGAATCCAAAAAAGGAAGTGCCTTATCCCAAAGGTAAGTCCCAGAAATTCCCATATCTGAACCAGAGTTAGAACTAAGTATGAGTAACTCAAACAGGTAACAATCACATTCAGAGGGCTCAGATAGACATTTACATGAGCCAGTACAAGCAGTACTACACAGTGTACAAGGACAAGGACTGGGAAATGTTGCCACAAATGCACCAAGTAGTGATGAACTTCTGGAACATCCCCAAAAAGTTCCTCAAAGAGGAGGAAATAGTGAGATACTCTAATGGATGGAATCCACTATTATCCAAACCTCAAATCAAAAAGATGGAGGAGTACCACGCCAAAAAGAAGGAGGCAACCAAGGAAGAAGCCCCAGTAGCTTCTACCATCAAGCCCCAAGCCAACCCACTTCCCCAAGAAGGGAACAAGAACAAGAAAAGGAACTGGAGAAGACCATATTCCCCAAGCTAAAAGATGCCATGGACAATGTCTTCAACATGGCCACAACCTTGATGGAAGTCAAGGACAAGGAGGAGCAAAGAATGAGAAAACCTCATTTCCCAAAGAAATAACCTTGTCCCCAGATGCTATAAATACTTTAACAAAAATCAAAAATAGTATATTACCTCTAAAAGAAATTAAAAATAGTTTATTTTCATTACAAGAAATAAACAATAATCTATCTTCTTTAACAAAAATTGCTGTAAAAAACAAAAAAGAAATTTAAAACATTAAATTTATTGTTATAAATAACAAACCAAAGGTTTTAATTGACAATACTCAGAAATTAATACAAGGACAACAAGAATTGTATAAATACATAAAATATATCAAACATAAAACTTTGACAATCAATTATGATGTGATTATTTATAATCTTACATAAAAATTGAACAACTTAAGTATTTCTGTAGAAACATATGAAGAAATGACTTCATCACACCAAAAATTACTTTTAGACCATGTGAAAAATAGTGATGAAGCAAGAATGCATCTGAAAGATGATATTAAAAATGAAATAAGTCTTATTACTGAAGAAATGGTTAAAATTAATGAGGCTTACTCAAATATGCCAAAGTTATCAACCCCATTTTCTTACATAAAAATACCTGTTAAACCAAAATAAGAATTAACAAATCCATTCATAACAGACTTGAGTCACCAAGACAATATCCAGTCTTAATGAAGGAAGCACCTCAATTAAAAGAATGGCCAACATTCATAGGAGAAGGTGAATATGACCATATGTCATTTATTAAAACAATTGACATGTTACAAGAAGATTATGCCATACCAGATCAATTGATCACTTCCATATTACACTCACTATTTGAGAAATCTTCAAAAAGATGGTATTATGGAATAAGGCAAACAAATGGCAAAAATACCTGGTCTTGGTGTAAATAAGAAATAATCACCAAGTGGGCTAATGATGCCTGGAGGTACATAAGATAAAATGCATTTGAAAACTCCTTTTTTGACCCAGACAAAGATAAACCTTTGACTTGGTTCTTAAACAAATCTGAAAGATTAATTGCACTGTACCCAGAAATGTCACAAAAAATGGTACACATGAAAATACTTAAGCAATGTGGAGGAGAATTGGAACATTCCCTGAGAAGCAGGTGCATAGAGCCATGCTCCACAGAAGAATATATCAATGCACTATAAGACATAGTGACAAGGAAAAAAATTGGCAGAACTTGGAAAAGATTGGACACCAAAAAAGTCCAAATAAGCCATTTACCAAAAAAGATAAACCAAAAGAAGCTTTCAATCCCAATATATCCAATAGTAATGAGCAAAGAAAATGCCACAAATGTGGAGGTATTGGAAACTTAGCCAATAATCTCCTTAAAAAAGCAAAAATCAATGAAATTGTGGAAACAGAGGACTAAAATGATAAAGATGAAGAATCTGATTCTGAAAAGGAAACTAAAGAATCAGAAACTTCTGAAAGTGATGAAATTAATATATTTAATGCACAAATCAATAATATTTATTTAATATATGAAGTACTGTATGTCAATTCAAACTTACCACAAGTTGGAACATCTGATACAAACCTCACAAATATACAAGATGCTAAATTGTATAGAACCAAACCAGAAAAAGGGATGTGATATACAGCTGGCAAATCAAGTATAATTATTTTAATGGTGGGAAACCAAGAGGCAAAAGTGAATTTAGATACAGGAGCATATTGTACCTGTGTTGCTAAAAGCTATTTGAAAACAATTGTACCACATTGGGAAGAAAAACTTATACCAATACAAGGAGTCAAATTTAGTAGTGCAAGTGAAAGCATGAAGCCCCTTGTAATAATTGACTTAACACTCATTTTTCCTCATCCTTCACAATGTATCAGATTGAAGGTAGAATTTGTAGTAATGAACAACTGCACTAGTAACCATTTTATACTTGGAAATGACTACTTATGAATTTATGGTATAGATATCTCTAACCAAAAAGATAGATATTTTACCATAGGAGAAAATAAAAGACAAAAATTTGGCTTTGCCAGCAACAAAAGACAAATTACAGTTGTCAAAAATGAAGAAAAAATCCCAGAAATGTATTTTTTCATAACTGAACAGCTAGAAGAGGCGGAATTCAATCATGAATTGACTGTCAAAATGAAAGAAAAATTGATTGAACTCTTATTCAAATATAAAAATGCCTTTGCAACTGACAAAGAGCCACTAGGTGCAATAATTGTACATGAGGTAGAAATAATCCTTAATGTAGAAAGACCTTATCCCCCTCTATTAAGAAGACCAGTTTATCCAGCCAGCCCAAGAGCTCGAGAAGCTTTAGAGGTAAACATCAAAGAACTAATGGACCTTGTAGTATTAAGGAAAGTAGGACATAATTAATAATTAACAAGTAGAGGTCACTACACCTTTCATTATAACCTGGCATAATGGAAAATCAAGGATTGTAGGGGACTTTAGAGCTCTAAACACCTATACTATCCCAGACAGATATCCAATACCCAGAATTCATGAGACATTAACACAATTATCTAAGGCTAAGTTCATCACAGCCATGGATGGTCTAAAGGTTTTTCATCCAAATGTCTTGACAGACAATTCCAAGAAACTACTAAGGATAATAGTCCACTGTGTAATCTTTGAATATCTCAGAATGCCATTTGGTATAAAAAATGCACCAGCCACCAAAGGATGATGAATACCATATTTCCTGAAGAATTATCAGAAGGATGGCTGATTATTTGTATTGATTATATCATAATTTGCTCAGAGACTTGGGACAGTCACTTATCAAGACTAGAAAGAGTCTTGCAAAAAATAGTGCAAGTAAAAATAAAAATCTCTCTGAAAAAGTGTCATTTTGCATACAGTGAACTGAAAGCACTACGACATGTTGTATCTGGACTAAATTTGGGCATATACCAAAACAATATAGCAGCAGTACTATTGAAACCAATTCCCCAAACTAAGAAAAAAATGCAATCATTTCTAGGATTTGCTGGTTATTACAGAAAACATATAAAGGTTTTTGCAAGAATTGCTAAGTCATTGTATAAACTCTGTGACCAACAGACAGTCTATGAAATAACTGAAGAAAGAGTCAAGGCATATGAAGAATTGAAAAATTCCTTAATAAATGCCCCATTTCTTCTAATTCCAGATTGGAAGCTACCCTTTAAACTATTCATTGATTCTTGTGGAGAAGGACTAGGTGCTGCACTACACCAGACACAAAGCATCAATTACAAACCTTTTGAAGGATCAATTTGCTTCATTTCAAGACAAATAAAGCCAACAGAAGCAAGGTATGGAGCAAGCCAAATGGAATGCCTCTGCTTAGTGTGGGCTTTGGAAAAATTACACTATTATTTAGATGGAATAGTGCTTGATGTAATTACAGATTGCAATGCTGTAAAATCTTTACTCAACATGAAAACCCCAAATAGACATATGTTAAGATGGCAAATTTCCATCCAAGAATATAGAGGAAATATGACTATAGTTCATAAATCTGGTAATATTCATTAAAATGCAGATGGTCTTAGCAGATGGGCTCTGGAAAATACACCTTAAAATCCAGCATGGGTACCACAGGAAAATCACCATATAGAAAGAATATGTGTAACAGATATAGGCACAGAATTCTTCAACCAAGTTAAAGAAAGCTATAAAATGGATAAAAACTGCCATATCTTATTCCAACTTCTAATGCAAGACTATAAAGACCCATCACTTTCATCAAAACTAGATGAAACATGTAAAAAGCATATTATGAAGGAAGATTCCACCTCATTGATGGAATCCTTTACCATAGAGCTAAACATACATGTGTTATGTCTTTAACAGATAGAGATCTAATAAGAACTATAATATATGAATTTCATGATAGTGTCACAGCTGGACATCTCTCAGAAGACAGAACACTAGAGAGGGTAAAAACCTGCTCTTGGTGGCCAAATTGGAAGAAAGATGTTGCAGAATACTGCCAAACCTGTGACAGATGCCAAAAAGCAAACAGAGCCACAGGTAAGAAATTTGGAATGATTATCCATATCCAAGAACCAAAATCCCTTTGGGGAATAGTTCATATGAATTGGGTAACAGCATTACCTCCAGGAGGAGACAGAAGTTAAAATGCTTGCCTAGTATTAGTTGACAAATATAGCAAAACCCCAATGTTTTTACCATGTCACAAGGAGGATACAGCTATAGATACAGCCATAATGGTATGGAATAAAGCTATTAGCCACACAGGCTTATTCCAAAACATTATAAGTGATAGAGACCCAAAACTCACTTCAGCATTATGGACAAACCTCCATAGCCTGTTTGGAACAATACTATTATTCTCAACAGCTTACCACCCCCAAACTGATAGTCTAGCAGAAAGAATGATACAGACATTAGAAGACATTATCAGAAAATTCTGTTTTTATGGACTAGAATTCAAAGATTATGATGGTTTCACCTATGATTGGTGTACATTGATACCAGCTCTTGAGCTGGCATATAAGAAATAAATCCATTATTCAACTGGAAAGACATCTGCAATGCTAGAAAAAGGCTGGAATCCAAGACTCCCTTATGATACCCTCAAAAAGGACTTAGTGGATATACACCCAACAGCAAGTATCTTCAAGCTAATGACTGACAAAGCAAGACAACATGCAAACAGATGTATGCAACATGCTTTTGATTATGCAAAAGAAAGATGGGATAAAAGTCATAAACCACGTGACTTCAAAATAGGAGACTTGGTCCTAGTGTCAACTCTAAATTTCAATAATACAAAAGGCCCAAAGAAATTGAAAGATTCCTTTGCAGGACCATTTATGTAATATTTGTCTATAAAACTGATGATAATATTACTATTAATCAACAGTACTACGACTGTTCTTATGAAATATAATAACAAAATGTTATTATAACCACAATTAAATAATTAAAGAATTATTTCTTTCACGTGTTAATCACTACTAGTGATTTTAGCCATGAGTAAGTAATTGTCTACAAGAATCAATTACAAGAAGATTTTAATAATAAAACTTCTTTTATTAAAAAAATAATAAAATTATTTTAATATATAATTATCTTTTGCAAGAATAATTATAATGGTAATTCTTGAAGAAAACTATTTTTAGAGAAAAACTTTAAGAATTAAAAATAAATCACTCACTAATATTCCAAAGAGCTTATTGAAAGATAAGATAGAGAGATTTGACGTAGAATTGTGGATTTTAAGGATCAAAATGAATTTATAACAGCATTACAACAATATATAGCTGGATTCTATGATTTCACGTCTTTCTGATTGATTCTGAAAGATTTAAAACACTTAAGAATAGCTATAACTAATACTTACTTGTTGATAATAATGGTTTAATTGATAATAAGATGATGATGTGGAAAAAACAGCAAGAAGAGGCCTCTTTTAAGTCAACAACAGCTCACAGGGGCGTGCCATAGAGCAAACTGAAAAACCAGTGAGTGAGAAAACAATAAACCCTTTTGGATTATTGATTGCATCATCTGTTGTCACGTAAGATTATCATAATTACTTAATTGATGCTTTTACGTTACTACCAACCCCAATATGGTTAAGAATAAAAGGAGTAACATATGTAAATCTTCTTTTATTCCAAAATAATCATTGATTTATCAAAGTTATCAATGCTATTGCCACTTTCATCACAGGTTGTAATTACTGTAAATTTTTGAAGATTCAGTGTTTCACGTAGAATAGTCAAAAATGGGCTGTAAGTAAAACGTTTCATTTTACTAGTAAAACTGTAATTTTCTTTGGTTGTACCATAGATAATACAGTTCTCCATTGGTCCTGAAAGTTTCAGAAATATTCATTAAGAATTGTATTTTAATGAATTTTTGAAGTTTTTACCTCATTTCTACGTAGAATTGCAAATATCAGTGTCTCACTGGTTGCTATGAGGTAAATCAATGGATACAAGTCCAAAAGGGTTTCAATTACTCTTTTGGGGTTTATCCATGGAAAATCATTAAGAATTGACATGGTTACAAGAGTGTAAGTAGCTCTTTGCCTCCTTGGCACATCAAAATAGCAGGTTATTTGCTATTTTCTTAAGATTTACAGTAGTTGTAACATGGTAACAAAGTTCCCAAAAGGTTTTAGTTTACCAATTTGGCCAAGGTCAGCCATGGATCCAAGCTTTGGAGCTGTCCATGCCTCTGAGTCCTCAGAAGTTGGGTACCCTGGCTCTCTTTGATGTCTTTTCTCCCCCTTGCTTATTTTTCACGTCAAAATAGAAAATTAATCTTCAAGTGAGATATCCACTATGGGTGTACCAAAAGTCCATGTACGAATACCATGATCTTGAGTGCTCAAAACATGAATAACACTATTCTTAGTGTATATGTAACATGGGATTCCTCATATTCCCATTATTTTGGCATGAAATTAAGAAAAACAAAAGTTTTCACACATCTTTTATGTGGTATTGATGATGTGGTGTTGAAGTATTTTCCATTTTACCACCTCAAAGAGTTAATTTGAGCTTATTCACTCTATGGAGCTACCCTAGGTGATTTTTTGTGTAAAATCCAAATCTGGTCTTAAATCCATGGATTTACTTACTCAATAAAAAGTTATTCATCTTTTCTGAAATCAAAAATGATGAATTTTGGATATATGCATGACTTATGAGTTATGCATAGTTCAAAATTTCTTTTTAAGATAATTGTGGCCTATTTGGGTATGTAAAATATACCTCAAGGCTCACAATTTGTGATAAAAGCACTACATGGACCTAATTCTGTGCAATTAGAGCTCACAGGTGAACTAATGAACAAACACCCATCTTTCCCTGTAAGTCTGATAAAACCTTACAGCTCAAGTGACAAGGAGTTATTTCCACTAAGAAATAAAGCCCCACTTGAAATACCTCCTTTGGAGGAAGGAGAAGAAAAGAAAATTGTAAAAGTCCTTAAAGAAAGAAGGACAAGAAACAAAAAAGAATGAGAATACCCTGTAAGGTATAGAAATCCAACTCAGGAAGATAAATGGCTACTTGAGAAGGATATAAAAAATGCTGATCAACTAATAAAAAGGTTCAGACATGAAAGAAAGCCTAAATACTAGAAAAATTAAGCATTATTGAGATTCAAGACTAACAAAGTCTATTGAAGAGGTAGGGCAGTGGATGATACCCTAATTAACTATATCAGATTGTGGTAAAAAAAATTGATGGTAGGGAATGTGAGCCTTTGAGATATGACCACATATCCAAAAAGCTCACAGCAAAGTTTTGTAATAATTATATTTATAATAATTATCTCAAAGACTAGTAAAAATACCATAAATAAGTAAAAAATCTGAATTAACTCAGAGTATAATGAGTAAACATGTAAAATAAATTACACCATTAGATTCCCCATGGTAAAATACACATATGTCATTTTTATGGCATATCTGAAAAGTCAATAATTACTGAAGTATAAGTAATAATACCTTAAAAAGGTATAAAACCTTATTTTACTCAGCAATAAATGAAACAACATGTGAAATGAATTGTACCATTGGATTCTCCATAGAAATTCACATATAAAACAGCTATCAAGCTATTCTCTAAGGTTAATACTTAAGAAATTAAGCTGAATATATGCACTTTCTTGGTCAATGCATATATTAATGGTTTTTAGCTAATATCTCTTGAAATATACAAGATAGAGAGATAAATCAAAAAAAAGTCACCACATAACTACTTTGAAAACACAGATATGAACTCTATTTCACAAGCTATAAACAAGGTTAAAACTTGTATTGGATTATTGAATAAAATCAATGGAGCTGTTGACTACTTTGTTGTGAAAGTGGGCCAAACTTAGCAAAGGGTAGACAGTCAGATTCTACTAGCTTCTACGTGAAGAATGATATAATTTGTATTATAATATTCAAGGTATAACCCCTTGGA
Source organism: Austropuccinia psidii (assembly GCA_023105745.1). Lineage (NCBI taxonomy): Eukaryota > Fungi > Basidiomycota > Pucciniomycetes > Pucciniales > Sphaerophragmiaceae > Austropuccinia > Austropuccinia psidii. The sequence continues at coordinate 42,617,699 of JALGQZ010000001.1, forward strand.
ATCATGGTTTCAAGTTTAAAATATTAAATTTTGACAGAAAACATGAGTTACAAGAAAAATCATCAAAAATAGAGTTTTTATGATGTATTGAAATTCTCTTGGCAGCTTAATACGGATATTCCAAGCTATCAGAATCTACTCTCATAATATTTTTAGCCTTTCTAAATTAAAGGTTATTAATGATCAAAGTTTAAGCTTAAATTTGATCATTTATGATCACTCACTGTAATCTTATTTAAATTTAACAGTTATATAAGTGATGAAACTGGTGAATACTATTATATTATGATTAAGACTAATAAAACCCACGAAGTTTATGCTTATGCCAAGCCTATCAAGTCATTAAACTTAGAGTCATACTGATAACTCTAAATAATGGCGTAATAATGAGATAATATGGTTTGATCATGACATAATCATCACTAAACCTTAAAATACTGATCATTTCCAGTTGATACCATCAGTACACATCTACTAGAATTCTACTAGACTCTAGAAGAGAGTTATTTACTATAAATAGATCTCTTTTTACTCTATCTTTCCCTCAGACGCATCAAAACATTAAAACAATTAAACCAAAGGTAAAAATCTTTATTCTATATATATAGCTCTTTTATATTAGTATATACCAAAGATAATCTTTATAATAATCATCATTTTTGATGTGATTAATTCAATTGTTCTTCTGTTTTGTTATAATTCTCTTAAGAATCTCAAATCCACCTAAAATCAAGAAAATTTGGAATTTCTCTTATTTTTTATTGTAAATACAATTTAAATAAGTTTTATTTATATTATTTGGCATAAAGGTATTCAATATTATTATACTAAGTGTTAAAATCTTCTGTTTATTATTGCTTTAATAATTCTTTAATCAATATAAATAGTATTTATATTAATTTATAACTTTAATATTAGTAATATTATTTTTATTAATTGTTTTTTATCAATAAGAAACAATTTTTACACCTTTATTATTTTTTGGTAATAATAATAAAGTGCTTCTCAATATACTAAATATTATATATTAATATATTTATTTATTATATTACTTTATTTATTCAATAATATAATTATTTTTACACCTTAATTATAATAATTCTTTATTATTATAATTATTTTTATCTTATTTACTTTATTTATAAGGACATTCAGAGTACAATCAGTAAAATATTAGTAACTTTTACTTATTGTTTCATAGTCAAACCTCACAAAAAATATGCGCTTCTAATAATTCTTGATTCATTTTTATCTGTAGAGCTCTGCAATCTTTTTTAGAGGTGTTTTTTTTTGAATATATCTTTGATAAATATTTATGAAACACCCTTATTACTAAGATTTGGATCTTCTTCTAGATATAGTCGATTATTCTCAACCTGTGGCTCCAAACGCATCACCAGAATGACATATACAGACCATAGATAATGGTTTAACAGGTGATAAAAACATTTAATACCACTAAAATTATAAGGAGAGAAATCCCTCAATTAATAATATACCATTATTATGCAAATTTGATAAGAACCAGAAAAGATATAACCACTTTCAGCTTGGATTAACACCAAATAAGCAAAACCCTTATTTTCACCTCTCATCTAGCTTATGAATATTTAATTCAAGATCCACAAAAATATTATAATCATGGAAGCTCTGAATGAGAAATATCTGGTGGTGTAGCTCATTTGTCAGTAGCATCCCTACTTGAAGAAATACCATATTCATACCTTCAACCCAAAGAAAACCCCTTAAACATCTAAGAGGACTTGTACAAAACTGTCAAAAAGTACAAATAAATTGATGATATGAGGAAGATCTTTTCATTTGAAGAGTTAGGATAGGTCAATCTCTATAATTGGCTAAGAGATCTTTTTTTAAAGGTTTTATAGAAAAATATAGAATCTCTGAAAATAGTAATTTAAAGAAAACCTTGTATTTTTGCCAAATGTTCATACAGATTTATGAAAAAGTATATCAAATCTTATATCTCATGAAGCCCTGAAATCTTTTAAAATTTAAAATCTGATATTCTATCAAATTACAGAGATATCTGGCTTGAAATGTTTTAAAGCCACATATGTATGTACAAAGATACATCAAAAAACCTCAAACCCTTATAACTTCTGCCATTTTTGACGAGGGTAAAAATGAGGCATAGCAAAAGAAATCTAATGAAGAACTTTGATTTTTGATATCAAAAATATTGACTGGGATATCTTAATTTAAACTTTCTGATAAATACTGATATGCACACAATCTGTACCATCTGGTGCTGGTTTTATACCTGAAATAATGGTATTTTAAAGCTTAAACACTCTCAAAATGATGAATATTAGTCATTAAAACAGTTTTTATTCATAATGAAAGCTCTGAAATGGCCTTTGAAGATTTTTTCACACTTAATTGATACAAAATGCTTATTTGTGGTCCCAAAGCCACAATTCTGACTACTTATCTCAGAATTAATGTCATAGAACCACAATTTAGCCTCCAGGGTAAATATGTTTACTTTGTAAATGTGTGGAGAGCTGAACCACCCCTCAAGGTCCCCAAAAGGAAGAAAAGCAGGCCTTTCCTCACTGTAAAAGGACCTCATCATTCATTCTTAGTACTCTTACATGGTAAAACTGTCTTATAATAGTATTAAACTGAGAATGAAATTGATATAATCCCAATTTATAATTTATTTAGTAGATTTGATTTTTGATTTATATTTCAATACTCGTATAAGGTTTTTCCATGATTCAATAATAGCTATTTTACAATATTATAATCCTTTTATGATTTTTTTACCATGTCACAGTCATAGTACTAGCATGTATTTACTCTTTTTAAGTTACCTCATAGACTCACCCTGGAATTAATTCTTAAACACTTTCTCTTTGAGTCCTTATAGATATATTTATGCATAATGAGATTATTTAAAAGAAGGAGAGTCTTTTACTTGAGCTCTATATGCTGCACAGTTCAATTTAATTTTTATCTTATAGGATTAATGTGGATAAATTGAATATTAACTTGATTGATCTGTAGGCTAACTGAATATAATTATCTATGAGATCTATTGAAGCTTAAAAACAAAGAAGAATATTTACCAATTTAGCTCTATATAAAATTTGTCTCAATTATATTCTATTTCACCTTTTTTTTCTATTGACCATTCAGATATATTTTCCCTAATCCTTATACTCTATTCAATTTCTCACACTTAAATTTCCTTTCTTTCAATTAATCTCAAATTTTCATACACAGATTAATATAGAGATATTTTATCAATGATATCAGCTTTCAAAAGAAAATTATTTCTTTTCATATGCATAATATGAAAAATTCTGATTCATCTTGCTTTGAGCTCATGGGAATGAATCTTGATTTTCTAATTTTCAAACTTTCAATAATGGCTCCCTTTTAGATAGAGTTGAATATGAAGATAACATAAATAATACTATAGCTAAAATAAAATTTTAAGAAAAACGAGTTTTCACTATAAGATTTATTATATAAAAGGAGGGTTATATAATTTATTGAAACAATAATAACCTTGATATTTATGATATAGGAGGAAATTGAGAAATTGGTCACTTTTAAGTCTGTATTTTTAATTGAATTAAGCATTAAAAATATTTATATTGAATTTTCTAAATTCATTACAATTAATTTATTACAAATACCAAATTCCAAATTGATAATAATGACATGTATTTCAAGATAGTACAAAATACCATATGTAAAATTGTGAGAGGAATTCTACTGTCGATCTATAATTAAGGCTTGCATATATTGTAGATTAGATGAATATATTTAACACTAATAATTGCTGGAGATTCTGGGTATATGCATTCTTTACTATCTTATACATAAAAATGGTTTCTCCATTAGAATTATTTTGATTTTCATAATAGAGGCTTATTTATCATTTGATAGTCCTATCAGCTTCAGCTAACACATTATTAATGTATCCATTCAGATATCGCCCCATAATGGTAAGCAAATCTCTATTTTTATAATGATCTTGTTAACAATTCAATTTTCAGAGCTTTAAACCCTTGATATAACCCTTACAGATCTACTATACTGGTCCATTTTTAAGTAATTATTCAGATTTTTTTGAAATTAAGCCTTGGAATAACTATTTTTAATTAGTTTTTTGAGTATACAATAGCAATCTCAAAATAAAAAGGTCTAATAGGAGAAAAAAAATCAAAATTACATTTTCTCTTATACAATGGAGCTATTTTGAATAAAATTGAGAAAATTCCATTTTGTTGAAAAACACTCTCATATTGGTTTCAAATTAAAACATAAAGTAGCATTAATGGATTTAAAATGAGGTATAAAGAACCTTATTTTCACTATATTTCTTATAATAAGGGAATATTATGCAATTTATTCATAGTCATTTCCAAGGATTCAAATAAATGCTGCAATAAGGCGAAAAATTGTTAAATTATTATGTGATAAGATCAGAAACTTCAATTATTTTTGAATTTTAAGGAAATGAATTTTTCAATGTCTATCTTAAATCTTATTCTAGATAGCAAATATTTCTCAATTATAGAATACCCTTTTTTGGCATATTTCCCCCAAACATTGGGATATTATCAAAAAATGAATATTGACTCTTTATTCAACCTTTTATATCAATAGCTCTAGTCAATTATAATTAATATTTAAGTAAAATATGTTCATTATTCTCAATTTCATTTATCCGATACCTAACCTAGATCTTAATAATCTCTTTCTTTCTAATAATCTCCTTTCCATATGAAATAATCGATAATAACACAATACAAGCTGTCTATTATATAGGTATTATTATGATTTTATTTCAATTTCTTGAAGGAATACTATCATTTTAAATTATTCTTCTTGGCTCTAAGAGACTTATTTTTATAAATACTAGAATTCCTATTTCTTTTTCTGGCTTTTATATAGCATAATCCTACTGTATCATTTGCTTCAAGTAACTATATATAAAGTATCAATTTTCAAATTATACTTGGTTTTTTTCTAACCATTATTAAATATATATCTAAGTTGATCCTATATTCATATATAGAGTTTATTTTGAAGATTACCCATCAATTTTAGAAGTCACATATCTTTTATTCCTAGAACTATGATTCAAGAATTTATAATGCTTATTTTCAAGGAAGCTCATATTTCAATAATGGAAAACTAGTATACTTAGATATAGTTTATTATAGTCAATCCTTGAAATATACCCTCACACAGCTATGAAAGGTATCAAACTTCCTATCTAGGCTCATAAGCTATTTATTTCATTCAGACTTTGATCTGATAATATTCTTTATTCTAATTTTTAGTCTGAACACTGTTAGTATTTTTTTAAAAAAAAAACATATTTAAATTGATTTATTTTTAAAGTTCATATAATTGAGCGGAATATCCCTAGATAGATTGTGAATATTTTTTTCAAAGCTTCTACCTTTCTACAAAAGAAGCTTGATATTTTTCATTAAGATATTTTCAATGGAGTTGATAATTTGATGTAAGATTTTGGTGATTTAATATGATTTATTTGCATGAATTTGAGATTTTTTCACCATTTGAATCAGTTTATTTTCAGGTTTTGTGAGAGATGCCTCAGTTTTTAGAGCTTCTCAAGAGTTTTTTGTTTTGAAATTAGAATTAAAATTCTGCCATGTCTGGCCTGGAAATAAAAATACACCAAATAGATTCCACTTATGGGATGCATATATTAATTTTATCATTAATAGGATATGTTTCATTTCTAAGGAGAAGAATGTTTCAGCTTGAAGTGAAATTATGAGATCCCAATATTTACCTTAATAATTCTACAACTTATGATTTTGACAAAAAGCTATGACTTCCTTAGTCGTGTATTTTGAGATTTAAGGTGAATGTGTCCCCCTTAATTACTCAAATAGCTACTTTTTATTAAAAAGAAAAAGTTACAAATTCCATAAGTAAAAAGCTATTTTATAAGTTTTTTTCCAGCCTTCACGTTTGGTCACAATGCTCACACTGAAAGTTTTTTCAAACCAGAAACTCTCAAAAATTTGACAAAGCTTCAGAAGTACATAAAGATAATTAAGAATATAAAATTGGAACTTGGTACAAAAACACCTAAAGCAACTCTCATGAATTCACAAGAAGCTAATTTGAGTCTAAACATCTTCTTTTCAAACTCTCAAACCTTAATTGCATAAGTATGTCACTATGAAATGTAAGTAATATATATATATATATATTAATTTAAATGATTGAATTTAATATATCATTGAAAGGCCAAATCTCTGGTAATTTGTCACAGGGGCTCTTGGGATCAACAAGAGTGGCCTGGCACTCATGAATAAGGGAGCTCACTTTGAGGACTCCAAAATATTAAAGAAATAAGAAAGAGTATATTTTTTTAATAAGAATAATGAAAGTACAAAAATTAGATTCAGAATAAGAAAGAAACCCAAATGGCCAAAGAGAAAGAAAAGTAAGTCCTTCATTCACTTTTTCAACCTTTCATAAATAACAATGAAATTATTAAAGGATATGGCCACCAATATCCACTGACAGGAAAGAAAAGAGGTGTAAATGACTGACTTAATAATATCAGTATTCACTATCAATATAAAATAAAATAAAATATAAAATAAATCCTAGTAGATTGATTAACTGGGGGGAAATCCTGCAGGGTTTAAAGAGAGGCTTATATATATGACAATTTGAGATCTTGAATCCTTCAGGCTGAAAACTAGTCTGTATTGAATCCTTCAAGTTGTATTTATCTCTCTGGGAAATTTAAACCTTACAAAATTGCAAAATGAAATGGGTTTAATGATTTTCCCAGGGTCTATTTTTGGAATACCGGCCTCTATGGAAAAATACTGTATTGAATTAATGTTGTTTCCAAAGTGGATTGATGGATCATTGGAACTTTCTCTTGAATATCCCTTGAGATGAACACTAAAAGTATACCCTTGGGGGAATACTACTTGATCGAACAGAATAAACACCTGATGATATAGGTTATTGGTATTGAACAAAACACTGAGCTTGAGCCTTGAGTAATCCTCCTGAAGTATTATGCCATAAGGGCTGAAAAGTTAATTTCAAATTTGAATTATGACCCCTTGATTTGGTCACCATTTGATTTCTGGTGAAAAAATATGCATGATGGTGTATAACACCATTCATGGCACTTCTAGTTCTTGATAGGAAAAGGCAGCCAAAAGGCTTCTGGAGGATGGCCTTGACAAGAATTGGAAAAATGTGGGTTTTATTTCTTCAGAGGCTTTCTGGGTTCTTTGGCTAAAACAAGCCTGTACAGGGTTAAAACTTTATTTGTGAAAAAAAAATTCAAATATAGCAATAAATCCCCAAATTGCCTAATATGGCAATTTGTTTGGGAATATTTCCCATATTTCATGGGAAATTGGCATATTGTAGCAAAATTTGTAAAACTGTATTTAAAGCTTAAAAAGCATAATACATCCTTTTGGGCTGAAATTTTCCTGTTGAGTGGGAAATTCCCAAAAGTGGCAAAGACTGGCCTGATGAGCAAATGGCATTAAAAGGCCAAAAACTTAAAAATGGCCGATTTGACTAGAAAATGATGGATATGGCCAAATTTCTACAAATTTAGTATGGCATTGATATATCATAAAATGGTTCAAGAGGGTGATTTCCCATGTTTTTGACATAATTCCTCTATCACCTCAAGCTCCAAGCCATCATTTGGAAGAATTTTTGCAATATTATGTAGTCCTAATTGTTTTCAAAAATTCTAAATATATCTCTACCTAAGTAGTTTATACAATTTTTTGTGGTAAGCCTTGAGAAAAATTGGATTAAGATTATACAAAAATGATTATTATTATTGATATTCTGTTACTTTAGTATATATTTTATCAAAGAAGATGGTATTAAGAAAGGGGGATTAATATTATCCAATAAATTCTTTTCATGGAATCACCGTCTATATTTTATTGTGAGAATATTCGAATGTCTTGTTTCACCCAATTGGAAATCAATAGGATCCTTTAAGAAAAACTAAAAAAATGAAATATGAGATATAATATGAGTCAAATTACTTCCTATTATTTGAAGGGGATAAAGGAATAAGCTTTACTTCAAAATAGATATTTATTGTAATTATGTAATTTTAAGATACTTTATTTCTAAATTTTTGACTCTATAGTATGGGGATAATTTCCTCCGTTTTTGAAAACAAGACTTCTAGAGTTTTATATGCAGTTCTCTATGGACTTCCTAAATAAAGATTCTTTATCAAAAGAATTAATTTTACATTTTTATTGAAACGTTTAATGTGGTACAATTTGAATATTGTGAGAATATTCTGATCCTTTGAAGATAATTTCATTTCTATTGATCCATTAACCTGAATAGAAATTGATTTATTTATGAGAAATTGTTCTCATTTTATATCTTCACAGGATATTTATCCTCAATCAATATCTTAAAGACTATGTGATAAATTTCTTGAACTTATATCACACAGCTAAAGAGGATAAAAAAACCAATATATGATCATCTTCATACATTTTTTGTTATCAGATTTTGGATTTGAATTTCAAGCTTTAACAAAGTAGACATATCAAATATTTTTTTAAAATTATCTTGTGGAGCTTCAATTATTCCCCTCGTAGCTCAGGTACAGATATGCTTACTACATGACTTGAGATTTTGTAAGATTTGACAATGAAACAATAAGTAAAAAATTTTAATATTTTCCTTATTTTACTCTTAATTTCTCAATAGAAATGAATAGGAAGATTAAGAATAACCATAATGATAAGATATTATTGTAATTATGGCACCAAATATTCATATCATTCAAAAAGAATAAAATAATAAAATAAAATGAATATATAAATATTTAATGAATTAATAAATTTATGGAAATTTATTATTTTTACAAAAAAATAATTAATGTATGATAAATTTTCATTTAAGAATAAATGCAATTTATAACAATAATATTACTAGTATTAATGTAATATATTAATATAAATACTATTTATATTAATAAAAGAATCATTAATTAATGATAATTAAGAGAAATATTATAATAAGAGAAAATAACCTTCCTTTAGCTCTTAATATGATAATTTTTCTTAATTGTATTCCTAATAATGTAATGACAAATTACTTAAAATTTATTTATAATAAAGAAAAGAGATGAATACAATTCTACTATTTTTGTATGGATTTAGACAAATTAAAAGAATTTAACAAATAATAATACTATATTGATGTTATCAAGTAAAATAAAGTGATTAATAGAAGTTAAGGCTTTGGTATTTTATAATATAAGTTTTATATATAAAAGGAATAAAGTGTGTTACCTTTTTTTAACATTTTATTAAATTTGATGTGCCTGAGGTGGAAACAGAGGAATAAGGGGTCTTTATATAGTGAAGATCCTTCCTTCTAGTAGACCTTTACTGATTTTATCCACTTTAATTGGGCAATATTATATATTTTGGTGAGTATTACATAATTATTAAATCTTTTTATCTCATTATTATTCCATATTTTATAATTATCACTGTAGCTCTCATTTTCTGACATCATAAGCTTGGAATATGAATTAATTTTGTGGATAAAGGTATTTTGAATCATAAAATACCAATATCCACCAGTTTTATATCTTATTCAACTATTAAACTTAAAATAAGAGTACAGTTAAAGATCAAAAATGATCACTTTCAAGCCTTAGATTTAATCTTAAATATCTTTTATGTTTTTCAGGAAAATTACAATCAAAGAGAAAAATCTAATAGATTTTCATATCCTTACTAAGGTTCCAAGAGGATTTCATTACATCATAAAAACTCTATTCTTGATGATTTTTCTTGTAATTCATCTTTTCTGTTGAAATTCACTATTTTAGACTTTAAGCCATGATTTCATAGTATTATACCTTCAATATAATGAAAAGACTTACATAATTCTTCACTTATGAGCTAGTAGAATCTGAATATCTACTTTTTAAGTTTGGATAACTTTTAAGCTTAAGTGGTCAACTGTTATTGCTATTTTGGCCTTTTTCTCTTTATTATTCTTAAGCTTTTCTGTAGCTTTCCAAATCAAGATTATAAATTTATTTTTACATTTAATTAATTGTAAATTTTACTTTATATAATTTCTTTATCATTATTATTTTCAAATATATGATGTAAAAACCATGAATGTATGGATTGATCATAAAAGTGCATATATCCAGGTATCTAAGTAATTATTGGACTTACATATATGACATAAAAAATTCATATATTTATTTCTTGATTTTAAAATCAATTGTGTAATTTATTTCACATTTTTATCCATTTTTATCTGAGATAATTAAGAAATTATGCTTTTTATGGCATTTTTACCTATTTTAATTTTTGTTAAGATTTTGGTTTTAGTTTTTATTATTAAAATAAGTTCTTTAAGATTTTTTGTGTCATTTTTTGATATGTTGGCATATCTTAAACTCCCACAGATTTATTCTCAATGCATATCTTCTAGAGTAATTTTATTTTATTTTATTGAATTATCAATCTAATGTCTGCATGAGTTTTAACCAATTTTCTGAATAAAAACTTGCTAATTTATACTTATTCTCATAGAAAAAATTAATAATGATTTTCACCTCATATTAATTAAAATTCCTAATTTCTAACAAATAATATCATTGTATTTAATATTAATGAAGATTATGATATTAAATAATGCTCTCTTTTATTAAATTTGATATAATTTAATAGCCTTGAGTTTTATTTGAAGATTATATTTATCCTCAATAGATGAAAAAATTGGATGAACTAGCTCTAAAAAAAATTAAAATATTTTCAATCCTTTTTGAATACAGAAGTCACTTACTTCTGATTGGAAGGCCTATCCAGTTCAAATTAATTATCATAATTGAATATTATGATGTTTTCTCAGATTAATCTTCTTTGAAAGAACTAAAGAATATTGTTATTCCAAAACTTTCCATTTCCCCTGTTTTTACTTCCACTTGATGTTTATGTATTTTTTCTAAAAAAAATAGAACATACATTTATTTGCATTGTATGATATTTCATGATCTACCAAAAGTAAGAAAAAATATTATCAATCAATTTTTCAACATTGATATCAATTATATATATTAAAGAATATATTCAAACTAAAATTACTGATTCACAAAAGAAGTGAGAATTCAAAGGCTGAAGAGGTAGCATACTGAAAATCTATATTCAGGAACAGAAATACTAACCCAATTTTAAAATTTCAGATATATGACCTAGTTAGAAGCAACTTTATTCATATATGAATACTCCATAAATATTCATTGGTTCCAATTTAATTATACAATTCTACTTTTTGTTTGATTTATATCTTAAAGAAAACATTAGGAAAAAATATGGAATATGAATTAGTAAATTAAGACACATATATGGTGATTTTTCAGATTAAAAATAATTTTAAAATAGAAAGTCTCTAATCTTTAATATAATTGAAAAACAAAAATTCACTCTGATTAATAATAAATCTTAGAATTTGGATGCACATATCTTAGAAACAGGCTACTGATATCCTGAATTAATGGAAAAAATGACCTGTCTTTAAGAGGTATAAGATAAAACACCTTAGGAAACCATTTAGATCGAAAGATGTGTCTCTTAAACTAGGAATGGTTTTGTGTTTTCTTTGAAGGAATTTTTCATTCCCAATTTTTTAGTTGACCCTTATTATTGATATCAATAACGGATAAAAATTTACTTGAACAATAATATTTATTCACATTACCAGAATAGGAAATATACTACCACAACTTAAACATCTAAATCTACAAGAAAAAGTAGATCTGTGTATATAGTTTTCGTGGAAATATGAGCAGATTTTATAGGGATTATCCATTTGTCTTGGTTGTTCTTGTCCCAAAATTAAGGCTCCCTCAAAATCAAATTTTGGTCGTGGACAATATTTCCATTAATTATGGTGAAAGCTTTAAGCCTGAAGATAACCCCAAATCTGCAAGAGATATGAATATTGGATATTTCTTTATTGATAAACATTTCTCTTTCCAAGTGAGCTCATATATCACCCAATTAAAAATTCCATGCCTTCTACAGAGCTAAAGACCAGATCAGGTCCTGATTCTGAAACCAAAAATGAGCTTGAATCAACACTACATAAAAAATTTGAGTTTTTATAATTCTTTGACAAATATTAAAAAAAATGGCGATCAATCACCTCTTCTGTCTTCGCCAGAGCTCAAAAATAAATGCCATCAGTGGTGAACATGTTCTTTGCGTATAGTTTTTAAATCTCATATGGTAATTTTTGATAAAGCTGGCCAAATGAATAGTAAAAAGTGTCCACTTTTTATTTGAGAGAAATCCAAGGCTCCCATGCGCTTTAAGTGTCAAAAAATCAGGCCGAGAATCAGTACAACTAAGCGCGGTTTGTCTCGAAAATTTTCTAATCTTGATATACACCTTATCTCCCTTGTATATGAAAAGGATTACCATGCAAAATTTATTTTTCGATCATGGGTTGAATTTTCTTTTTGTGAGAAATTGCATGACTCGTGGATGGCTCTAAGTTTTTCAATAAAAAATAGATTCTTTCATTCATAAAATCTTGGTTAATTTTGAGTGTATCTTGAAAAGAAGATCCCCTGCGGAAGATGTCCCACAGCTGATTGCATTTTTCAATTCCTTTTAGAGATTGAAACCCGCATAAAATTTCAAGTTTGAACATGTACTGCTTGGTCAGAACAGTCCTCACGCCCCTGCCGGATTTGAATTATCCATCAGATGTAGAATGCTTTTGGATAAAACTTGTTAGGTGTGCACCATTCAAGCCTAAGAGGTCTGAAATGGTGGAAAAAACCTCACCAAGACATGGCAGGTGTAAATAGCCTCACCTCGGGGTGGGACCCTGCGGTCACACGAAACGGGTGCAAGGGTAAAGCGGAATGTACGACGAACCTCTGGCGTGCGATCATTGTCAGCCAAGGACATGATCCATGAAGCAAGGAGCACAAAATGATGCAGGCCTCGAAATGTAGGACCAAAGCGCAAGCGCCGCTGCCGAAACCTTCTGGTCGGGCTCTAGCCGCCACATCATCATGGGACGGCCTGGACGGCCTACACCTCCACCTGCAAGCAACAATGACCCCGACGTGACTTGAACACGGAACCTTTCGATACAACCAAACTGGAGTCGAACGCGCTACCATTGCGCCACAGAGTCATGTTTGGGAACTCCGCACGTGCGATTTCACAGCCATAATTATATTCCGCTTCTGCAAATGATATGATGACAAGGTTGCTGTGGCTTCATTTAGGTTGTACCTGTTTCCACAATTATCTTTTATAGTAGAAGGTCACAGAAATATTTAAAATGAATTGGTTGAATCCTTTCGAAGACATTTTGAGAATAGACTTTTAAAAAGTCTGCAGCAGCAACTCATTCCATTGCGGGAAGCTACATGTCTTATCAAATCCTAAAAGGATGTTTGGAAGATATGATATGCCATAATGACAGATAAGTTTGGCATCAAAATAGGATGAGAGATTAAAAATTCCTGCGAAAGATAAAATTATCACCACCAGTTAGAGAAGACATAGCTATGAAGTTCAAAACTGTGGATCATCCAATACCCTCAACTCCAGAAAAATTAGTATGCAAGCCAACGATGATTTTTTATCTCATTGTTGAAAGCCCCACTGTAAATGAGGTCTATCAGAGGCTCAAGGTTCGCCAGCGGTTGAGTTCAAATACAAGAACTGTGTGCCACAACGTAAATTGATTATTTTTGATTGTTCTAGCAATAGAGCAATTTGAGCGGTTAGAATCAAGAATGAAATTTTCCTCAATGATTCTTTTACTCTTGCTTTTGAAATTTTTCAAAATGCATTTTTTCGCTTTATAACTTTGATGCCAAGTTAATCTAATTAGAATTTCCAATGTATTTTCGATGCCTTCTTATACAATACACTAAGCGTTTCCGCAGTAATTTTTCAAACAAACATAAGAAAAGGGAGAGTACTATGATTAAAGAAGGGAACCCGAATGGAACTGTAAGTCTCCTCATATCCAAAAAAAATCCGTAATGATAAAGTGCTATAAAGAAAGCATGCAAAATAAAATGATATACCAATTTTTAAACAAAGCCGCACGCATCCCCATAGGGGACTTGCTTGGAACTTCAAGCCTCTTCATATTTAAAAAAAAAAAAAAAAAGACAAACTAAGCCAAAATCAATATTGGTGTTGGAAACATTGAAAATCAAAGATTCCATGAGGAAATTTTGTATTACGACAAATACAATATTCAAAACTAACCTAATGACATTACAAATTGAATATTCATAACCCATCTACAATTATATAAACCTCAATTTGATACAAAAACATCTCTCCTCAGGGGAGATCTTTTCCTAAAACAATTTCAATTTTAATTCTTACTAATTTTTATTAATATATTTATTTATATATATATATATATATACTAACAGGTACGCTAATCTCACTATAGGGGATATCTTTTCCTAAAGCAGTTTTAATTTTAGTATATATTTTTTTACTAAAAGGTACACTAATCTCACTATAGGGGATAGAATATTTGATACATAAAATGGTATCTATAAGATTAGTTGTACCAAATGTATAAAAAATTAGTTTAAATTTTTATTGATTAGTAAAAATTAAAATCTTAAGTTCTAGAACTCGTGAGAATTTTATGGAAGAATAACAGGTTATTTGCCGCCTACCTCAATAGCTCTTGTTTATTTCATTATTTATTCATTATTTATTTTACTCTTATCCTATATATTCCTCTGCTTAGAAGTCCTTGTGATTATTACATTTTTTATTTCATTCTCAAATCTTTATATCTCTTATCTGGTTTATCCTATTATTAAAACTGGCATCATCTACTACTTGATCCAGCAAAAACTTTTCATCCTATGCTTCTGTTAAACCCATGGCTGACTCAAAATTCTATCCCACGAATGACATGGAAATTATAATGGAAGCCAATAAGCAAGCCGAAATATTTCAATGTTTTATCTTATTAGCTGAAAAGATTCGACCATGACTACAAGATGATGGCACAAATTTTAACATGTGGTCATGAAATCTAATCATAGCTTGGACAACCGACTTTATGGGTGATCCTGATTATTTTCAGAAGACAACCAAAGACGAAAATTTCAAATGAAACCTTGTGGTGTTGTTATTTATACAACATAGTGTGGATCATTTTGCTTACAAATCAGTTACATCTCAAATTCACAATTGCAATGCTCGCCTAATTTATCAAGCTTTGAAGGATTGTTTCAACCGTCCATCTTGGTTGTCTTTTGTCTTTCATGCAAGTACCATTTTCTAGAACCAATCAGATCAAGTGCACAACATCAATAAATTTCCTAATACCATCACTGAGGGAATTCAGAACTTAGAGAATCAGCTTGGTACAATTGCCACTGAAACATTAACCACACTGGCCATATTCTTTGCTGTACCATCAATGCACCAATTTATTAATTCTGCCATCAATACTTTAATGACCAAAACTCCCAATATCAAAGTTCATCTGAATGATTTGCTTCACACGATTTGGAAAATTGCTACTGCATCACCCGGCTTCAATCGTAGCACTGAGCTCACACGGATCAATGCTGTGTCTAAGTTTGGAAGGAGGGAATCCAGAAGCAATAGTAATCAGAGAAAATCTATCAATCATAACTCTCAACACAAGCCTGTCCTATCACAGTCTCATAAAAATGATTCACAGACTCCTAGCTCAAGATATCCATGTCATTACTGTGGAGAAGTTGGACACTGGTTGGCAAACTGTCCAGTGCGTGCTAAAGCTAATGAGGCGCGGTCTGGATCTCAATTCCAAAATGTTAATGTTTCCAGAATTGGTGTGGTTCCCATGATAGAAAATGATGCGGCACTGTTGGACTCTGGGGAGATGCACTCAGTAGTAGGCAATATTTCATTGTTTACCTCGCTGGTGAAAACTGACATGACGCTGTCTGTTGTATCATCTGAATTGTTTGATGTGGATGCAGTAGGAACAATCAAGTTGAAAACACCATATGGATTATTGCAACTAGATGGAGTTTTATATTGCAAGAATATAACTGGTGTTGTTCTCTCCGTTGGTCATATGATACAACAAAAATTCTCAGTTTCCGTTCTCAATCACTCCTTCACTCTGTCTCATTAATCTACTATATTTCACACTCTTAAGCAAGAAAAACTATGGCTTATTGCACTTTTTGTCCCTCTGTTAAGACAATTAGTCTTAAATCATCGGTTTCTATTATTCCTGCTTGCACTATCAATGTTTCATCTTCCTCGGATATTAGTTTTCTATGGAACAAATAATTTTCCCATCTATCTATTAGGAAATTAAATATGATGCAGAAATCAAATTCCACCAGAGGTATAACCAAAATCCCTCTTAATGATGTGAATTTATTTCATGACTGCTCAATTTCTAAAACTCAGAATTTTCCTTTGAATACCGCCTCTTGTGAAATGATCACTCAACCAGGTGACCCAATTGTGGAAGACCTTATGGGTCCTTTTGAGCTTAGTCTTAATCGTCAAAAATACATACTCATGATTCAAGATGCTTTTTATCATATGATGGTTGCTATTCCTCTAACAGAAAAATCCAAAGCAAAGACTTATTTCATAAACTGGGTCAGGAAATTCTTGAATGTGATGTTGTAAAAAATCAAAACTATCAGAACTGACAACAGCACTGAATTCAGAAATAATATATTTGATGAATTTTTGAAACAACAGGGTATAATTCACAAACACTCAATGGAATATGAAAATCATCAAAATGGCAGAATTGAATTAACGAACTGAACAATTTCAAAAATGGCTTGAACATGTTTACTGGAAGCACATCTTCCCTCTTTTTGACATTTGGTCTGGATTTTTAATTGATACTTGCATGCAGGTGACAACCAGACACCTTTTGAGATCCTGGGAGGGAAGGAACACAGCCTTGAAATTCTTTGATTCTTTGGGGTGAAATCATACTTATACAAGCACAATTTTTGGAAAGATTTTTCTCCTAGAGTGGTTATTGGTTTTCACCTATGAGTGTCAGTGGATTTGAAGGGTTGGTTATTCTGGGTTCCTGAGAAGAAGACTGTGGTCAAGTCAGCGAGTGTTGTTTTTCAATGAATCCATTTTTTATGAAACCAGGAAGCAACATAATGGCATATTGAACTCAATACAGGTGCACAATCTCTTCAATGCCTCAATGTTTAATGAATTTAATTGAAAAGATGAAGAATTACTTAATTCAAATGATAACAACACTTTGGATGTAAGCTGGGGTCTCTTTCGTGACTTCCAGTTTATATAAAAGGAATTTTAATAAATTAATTTCGAGTGGAACACTGTTAAGATAAGATAACAGGGACATCACTGTAGTTTAATTATAGTATTATTAGTGGTATGAGATTCACTAATAATATCAAAGATAATTTATAATTTTAAGTAATATAAATTTCTATATAAAAGCTTGAGAGATCTTATATCTTTTAAAGTAATAAATGATTTAATTTAAATTGTAAAAAATATATATAAAATTGAGCTCTGCGGTATCATTCAAAGGTAAGAATGATCCTCTTAAATATTGTAAATACAAAAATATAAATGATGGCATCGTAAGACTTTTATGACATCATAAAAAGAAATTAATAATGATTTATTTACAAAATTAAATGATGTCATATAATATTTTATGACATCATCACGATTTAAAATAATAAATTTTAATTATTAGGTTCAAGTTTGAACCTAATAATTGAATAAAGTGAAAAATTAAGATGTAGATGGTGTAGCAGGTAAGCCATTACATGCTTGCAGGCTCACAATGGAAATATTGATCCCATGAACCTATCGGGAGGCTATGAAATCTGAGAATAAAGACAATTGGAAGACTGCTATACAGGAAGAGATCAAGAGCATGAATAATGAAGAATTATTTGAAACAATTTATATTAAAGAGGCACTGAAAGAAGTACCCCACAAGAGTATTACTAGCACCAAGTGGGTCTTTACCAACAAACATGATCATTTTAAAGCAAGAGTGTTTTGACAGATTCATGGCATTAACTATGAGGAAACCTTTTCACCTACTCCCACTTTTAACTCCTTGCATTTATTATTTTCTACTGCTTTCTTGAAGAAATGGAAGATACAGACTTTTGATGTAAAGCTTGATTTTCTGCATAGCCTGATCAACAAACCAGTTTACCTTTAGTCCCTGTTGGGTATTGAGGTTCCAAAATTTAATGTCCTGAAATTACGTAAGGCACTTTACGGAATGAAGAAATCTTCTTAATGTTGGTGGTTGCACCTAAAGAGTATTCTAGAAAGCATTGGCTTCAAGAGCACTGGGGAGGACCCCAGCACCTATACTTTTAATTGAAGTGAGCAACAGGCCATACTTTGGATTCATGTGGATGATTGAGCACTTACAGCTTCATTGCTAAAACCTCTTGATTGAATATCAGCTCAACTCAACGAAAATCTGAAGCTCAAATGGGATGACACAATTAAGGGCCTGGTAGGTATTTCAATAACCAATACAAAGGAAGGCTTCAAATTTCATCAACCAGAATTAATATACAAGCTTATCAACCTCATTCCTAGAAAAAACTTTGTGAAATCACCTTTACCCTCTAATTGTCAATTGGAATCGAATTTCACATGAAGCAACATAGAAAAGCCTTATTTGAAGCGGATTGGAATTTTATTATATATTGCTCAAGCATCCCATCCCAACATATCTTATTATGTTAATTACTTGGCAAGATTCTCTCTAAACACAGATGAATCACATTGAAATGCTTTGACTCACCTCATCTCTTACTTGTGTAGTACAAGAGAAGTAGGTATCCTTATTGACAATTGAAACAATTCCTCAGAAATGCACTGCTATGTTGACGCGAACTGGGGATGTGAAGGAAATTTATCAACACATGGATGCCTTTTCATGCACAGAATAAATCCTATTTCATGGCAATCAAAACTCCAAAATTTTATTGCTTCTTCCACGGCGCAAGCAGAGTATATGAAGTTATTGTTTTCAGTAAAAGAGACTCTCTGGTTATAAAATTTATTGCAGCCTATTCTCCAGAATCCAGTCCCTACTTTACTATTGGATAATAAGACAGCTCTTGGGATCTCCACAGACTCCATGAATCGCAAGCAGACACGACACTTGATTAGGGATTTTAATCTCATCAATGAATATATTATAGCAGGGAGATTAGCATTGAAATGGGTATCCATTAGGAAGCAGATTGCTGATATTCTTACTAAGCCGTTAGGAAGTCTGAAGACTTCTCAGTTTGTTTCAGAGATTAAATTAGTATTATGGGTTATGGAGGGGAGTGTTGTATTACAACAAATACAATATTCAAAACTAACCTAATGACATTCCAAATTGAAAATTCATAACCCATCTATGACTATATAAACCTCAATTTGATACCAAAAGATCTCTCCTCAGGAGAAATGTTTTTCTAAACCAATTTTAACTTTAATCTTTACTAATTTTTATTAATATACTTATATATATATATATATATATATTTACTAACATGTATGCTAAGCTCACTATGGGGGAGATCTTTTCCTAAAACCATTTTAATTTCAATGTTTACTAATTTTTATTAATATATTTTTCTACTAACAGGTACTCTAATATCATTATAGGGGAGATTATATTTGATAGATAAAATAGTATTTATGAGATTAGCTGTACCAAATATATGAAACATTAGTTTAAATTTTTATTGATTAGTAAAAATTAAAATATTAAGTTTTAGAACTTGCGAGAATTTGATGGAAGAATAAAAAGAGCTTATGAAAAAGAAGATTGCGTTTAAAATATTATGAGAAGCCACATTATTTGAGGTGTTTCTTAGCTTAAAATACCAGGAAAACCTAAAATAAGAAATACTCTGAGAGCATTTGCAGCTGTTTCAGTATCCTTTTATGTAAGTTACAGTAATTAAAAAAAATACAGAACTTAATGCAACCACAACCACTCTAAGTTTTACATAGAAATCACTTAAATCTGATCTACAGAAAATCATATTCATTCACATTTCTGTAACAAACAATGAGTTTCCTTCCACAACTACTCATAAACCAAAAGTTTATCTGGGATGATTACAAGGAAGAACATGTTGTATTATACAATACAAGAGTATATGTTTAAATAGTGATAAACCTAATAGAATGATATTCACAAAATAAATACGCATGTAAATAAACCATAAATACATAATTCTGTCTCATGAAGATTCTCTATCAGGGGATATTTCTCTTCTATTTTTCTTTCTATGATTAATTAATTTATAGATTTTTTAAAATATTTTTTAAACATTAGGTACACACCAAAAGGGGAGATAAAGCATTGATTAAAGCAGCAAGATTTGAATTTTAAATCTATTGTAACCATAGTAGTAGCTAATCATAGTATTATACTTTAGTAATCTTATACAAATAAACTTTTTCCAAATTGAGGCTATAACAGGTTATGGGATGTTGACTGCCAGTTGTGCATTGAATCTTTGCTATATATATACTCCCTGAACTTTGAACTTTACTCATTCTGGATCCATCAACGACTTGTTCTGGAAAAAGATTCTGTAAAGAAACGGGAGACTCCTAAAAAATTTCTGATCTCTGCAGTCTATCAATCAGTGACCCAGTACTTTGTACTGATAAACTGGAGGAAATCATGCAGCAATTCTCCTTAATTTCCGACCAAATTAGGCCAAAACTATCCATTTATGGATCAAAATTCAATAATTGTTCTAGGAGAATCATCCACATCTGTTAAATGTGTTTTATAAAAGAATTGGAATATTTTGAAAATCAAGAACGATACACAGACTATTGTAGGAATTTGATTGTGTTATCATTAATGCGTAATAGTGTGGAAAGATCTCTGTATGACTTGAATATTGCAAGGCTGAAAATTGAAAATTAAAGCACAGTCTATCAAGCTATCAATAAATAATTGAGCAAATTGTCCTGGTTCTCAATCATCCATCACGCTGGCCTGATATTTAACCTATTCAACCATCAAAGAAATTTAGTTCAACAAACAATCAAAATCCATGAAGCTACTGAAGCCATCAAAAGCCAGTTTGGGCCACTTGACAGTTCCAAAATCACTAGGCTCTCTCTTTTCTTCTCTCTGACACATCTACAAGATCAGATTACATCCACCCTTGACAGAAGATTGGATTCCAATCCTAATTTGGCTATTAATGCTAAGGATATCCTTGATATTGTGCAACAAATGGGAAGGAAATCCACAGCTGTTTCGGGCGACGACACAATGCATCTAGCCAGATCAAATCAAACTTTGTATAAATCTAACTCTGGACGCAGATCCAGGCCTTTTCAAGTGAATTGTTCAGCAAATTTTAATTCTGCAATATCTTCATTAACGGAAGAGTGGAACCGCAAATAGATTACACCACAGAACCCATGTTTTTACTGCAGTGAGGCTGGTCATTGGGCTACCAAATGTCCAGAATAAAAGAATTCCAGAAATTCCAGGGTCTCTGCATCTCAACGGAAGGCAATGGTTTCAAGAATTGGTACAGCTCCTTTTCCGGAGGATAGTTAAGCCTTGTTGGACTCTGGTTCAGCTCATTCTGTCATAGGGGTTATCTCTCTCTTGACTGAAATAAGGAAGACTAATATGAATTTGTTGGTTGAATCCTCTCACTAATTTCAAGTAGATGCCATTGGCGAAGTTACCCGGAAAACTCCACAAGGCCCACTATCCATCAATAATTTATTGCTGTGCACTGCAATAAATGAAATAGTCCTTTCAATCAGACAGATGATCTCCCAAGATATTTTGGTAACTCTTGAAAATCGAACGTTTCTTATACAGCAAGAAAATGATTTTTTTATACTTTTATTTTCAGATTCCACTGTTTTATACCTATTTATTCATACTACCGCCCTATGAATGCTAATTCCATTTCTAATTCACTTGTTCCTCCCCCAAAAAACATGATAAATTGTCCCAATTCCAAAGCCAAATACAATTATACTTATCTATGGCATTGATGATTGGGACATTTCCCTATTAGAAATATTAAGCAACTTGTGAAATTTAAATCTGCAGAAGGCATTCCAAATTTTCCATTTGAAAATATAAATATATGTCATCCTTGTTTGTTATCAAAAGCTGAGAACCATCCCTTTATGTCCCCTTCACAAAAGCACATTAACAAACCGGGTGACATAATTGCTTCTGACCTCATTGGCCCTTTACCAATAATTTTAGACAGAAAGAAATTTTCCTTAAAAATTCATGATATCTTCTTATTAATAATAAGAATAATACCCCTGAATCACAAATATGAAGCTAAACATAAATTTTTATTATGATTGAGTAGGTCTTTGAGCACCACCAATTTCAAGGTACAAGAAATAAGGACTGTTAATGGTGCAGAGTTCTGTAATCAATTTCTCAATAATTATCTGAAGAAAAATTGGATAATCAATGAACTATCTATTCTCTATTAGCACCACCAAAATGTTCAGGTGGAAAAAACAAATCAGGCTATCTCAGAGATTCCTAGGGCTGCATTTATTGCACAAAATCCACCAAAATGCCTATGGCCTTATGCTTTTAATACTTCTTCCTTGATATTTGATTGTACCTTGCACTCAGACAGAAATACTACACAATACACAATTTTTGGATCTAGGAAACCTTCTCTTACACACTTAAGGACGCTTTGGGAAGAGTTGTATATCTTCAATCACCAAGCCAGGAAGGACTTTGGTGGGTTATCATCTTGGAATAATGATAGACTCAAAGGGATGGGTTTTTTGGATTCCAGAGAGGAATATTTCATTGTTATTGGCAAGCTTTAAGCTTGACAAAGACATCTTTTTTCAGGGTGGGTTTACATGCCAAATCAACACTGGCTGCAATCCAAACTAATAATATTTTTTACATGTCAATCGTTAACCAAATGGACATGCAAGACTCTTTTGTTTCTGCAAGCAACTCATCCAGTGACATCTCAGAAACTTCAATTACAGAATGCAAATCAGCAATTTCTTCACCTCAATCAATCCAATGGCAACAATCTGTCAGCCTGTGACTCAAAACCAGAGCACAAGCATGACAGCCAAATACCATAAACCAATGGTAAAGCTAGGATACCATCAAAACATGGATCTGAGCCAAATCAGCTTAAAATTTATCAAAATAAAGGAAAAACCTACCTCTTTCCAAATATACAAGTCCCATCATCACAGGAAAAAGAATAACAAAGTTGTTGCTGAGCATAAACCTTAATTTTCACCTCTAATCTGAAATACAGAGGAAAATGCTTAACCCCAGAAAATGGGTATTCAAATTAAAGCTCCAAGTCAGGTCTATCCAATGGTACTATCCAAATTTATTTAACAACAAAATTACAGGAGTTATGGCCAAAAAAAGGTCAAATAAGGATGAGCAAAATATTCACCTCTCATATAGCTTTTACAGTTTTAGTGTGAGATACTTAAAGTGGGGTCTTTTTGGAAAGAGCACATTCAGGGCTATCTGATGGTGCCTTTCATTTCCCCATATCTCCTCTGGAACAAAAGTTATGTAGCAAACAAGCTCCATACAGATATTGAGAAAATCATATATCTGAATAACAAAACTTGTACATGGAATAACTTTGCCATATTTAATGTTACCCATACCAAATTAGGTACTATTTTATAGATCTCATCCAGGGATACACAATGAACAAATTTTGAGCTCAATATCTCAAAAAACGACAAAGTTATAGCAGTTTTAATGGTAAAATCCCACAATTGGGCCAATACACCTTTTCTGTGGGATAATATCCCACAACTATGATTATGAGGTGTCAAAAAGATGAAGAAGCATGTTTCTCCTTCAATAAATCTTAGTTCATTGACTCCTGGGGTCCCATACAGGTTCTGTACAGCATTCTATGCATCATACACATCAGAAGAGGGCTGTGTGGTTCCCAGATGAAACTTTTCACCCTGTATTGGTGAAAACTGCACAAATGTGGTTTCAAAACCACATCTGAGTCCAATATAGTGTAAACAGGCTTTTTGTAAACCATAAGCCAGTACTCTGAAGTGAAAAACTCTTCACTTCCTATAAATGGATGGTCTAGAGGGCCATTCCACCCCATTTTAGGATAAAAGGAGGCCTTTTCTCCACCAGAAAAGGTTTCCTCATCCTGCTCTTGAATTCCTATGTAGTAAAGCTGTCCAAAAGCAGTTATACTCTTGAAAATAACCAGGTATAACTATAACTTTAATTATTGAAGTCTCTTATTATAATAAACCAATTGATAAAGCTGCACCCAGGGCTTTCAACAGTGCTCACCACCACTATTTCTTAATATTGAAGCCCTTAATACTTCATTTTTAAACCCTTATTATTATTTTTAACCCTTTTTAAAGAATTTAACCATGTCACAGTCATAGATAAATTTGTAAATAATCTTATTATAACTTCATCATAGACTCAGCCTGACACAATCCATAAATAAAGAGTTACATAGAATTAATAAACAAAAGGTATTTATTGATACAACTATGCAAAAATATCTAAAGGTGGTCCCCTGGGAACCAATTCTCAGCACAAAACTGTTTTTTTGCAAAAAAGGAACAAGCCAGAGAAATACAAGCAACAACTAGTAGCTTGTGTATTTAGACAAATTCATGGGATCAAGTTTGAAGAGAGTTTCGTACAAACTCCAACCTTTGGTTTTATATGAGTTGTTTTCTTCTATTTCTTGTAAAAAGAAATGGTAAATCTTTATGTTTGATTTAAAATTCAATTTCCTGGATGGCCTGATTGATAAGCCAGTGTACCTGTGGCCCCTGAAAGGGATGGACTTACCACCACATCTTGCCCTGAAGCTCAATAGAGCACTACACGGTACAAAGCAGTAGGCCTGTGGTTGGTCATTGCATCTTAAAGAAATAATTCAACAAATGGTCTTTAGATTAAATGGTAAAGAACCAAGCACCCATTTTTTTCATTCTTCAAGAGGGCAAGCTATGATATGGATTCATTTGGACAATGGAGCTTTTCAAGGATCATATAGCAATGTCATTGAATATATCTTGACTGAATTGAGCAATTATCTGCAGATCAAATGGGGTAAAAAAAGCACTGGACTTGTGGGCTTTTCAATTGATAGATTTGATACTGGTTATAAATTTACCCAAAAGGATCTTATTGAAAAGATGAGTGGTCTCTCACCCATTAACATTACTGATAGCTCTCCTCTTCCATCAAACTGCATTCTCCTTTCAAACCCTACAAATGAAATGAATAGAGAATTTTTGAAGAGAATATGAATGATATTATACATTTCTCAAGGAACAGGTCCAGATATTTTCTATGCAGTAAATTACCTGGAGTGTTACTCTTTAGGACCATACGCAACTCACTTGGCAACTTGAGAATGTAATTGATTATTTGTGGAGAACAAGACTTACAGGAATATTGATCTCAGAAAATGAAGAGTCAAATGTACTGAAGTTCTATTCAGATTCCAACTGGGGGGAGAAGTAAATTGATCAAATCATGGTTTCCTACTTCTATATGGTATCAACTCAATAATGTGGCAGGCAAAAAGGAAGGCAATGGTTGCATATTTGAAAGAACAGGAGGAGTAGATTATGATTTCATTTGCAGCCAAAGAATGCCTTTGGTTATCCAAAATTTGCTTTCCACTATTGTTAAATCGATTACCTCAATTTTTGTCAGACAACAGAACTGCAATTGGAATTGCATCAGATTCTGTCAGCCGGAAGCAGACATGGCACCTGGTTTGGGAATTAAATCTAATTAATGAATTAATTGCCTCAAGGAAGATACAACTAGAATGGGTGAACACCCACACACAACTGGCAGATATCATGAAAAAGAGCTTGGGTCAACCAAATGCTAAGAAATTTCCATTGAAAGTCAACAAATCATAACTACCCGTTATGAATGGAAGTGTTGTAATATACAATATAAGAATAGAGGTTTATAAAATCATAAAACCAATAACCATGGGAAAAGTGGCTAAACCTCAAAGAAGGTGTTCCATTTGGAAATAATATTTGACTTAACTTGTAATGAGAATGGGCTCTCCCTCTATACTAGGTTGAATGCAATATTCAATTCTTTGTTCAAATTCCAGGTTATTCAAAGCCACTGGAATATCAATGAATATTAAATATTCTTTTATTTTTTCAATTGATGAAATACAACAATATTACTTAACATTTAATTTCTCTCCCTTTCCATATTCATATTAGTTAGAGTATCACCTACTTTGAAAATTTAACTTTACAGATATACTCTTGATTGAAACACTTCTACTTGTCTTTGGAAGGCCATAATGATAAAAATACATCTTTCAAAATAGATAAATCTTTTTTATTGAGTAATTGGACAGTTTCTTTCACTTTATAGCAATGGAAATACTTATTCATTTTCTAGAATATTTCTTGAAGAATTACAATTTATAATGAAAGCCAGGTATTAAAAAACTAAATAATTTGATATTTTTTGAGAATTTTTTATTCAAATATATGTAATCTCAAAATAAAATATAAGATATTTCAAATATTAAACCTTAGTCATTTATTTTTGAAAGAAAAAAACATAAAATGCATATCTTTTGTTTCTTATTGATTAGGTTTTTATATTTTCAATCTTATTTTGATTGTTTTTTGTTCTATGATTCTTTTCTTATGAAACTCATAGGTCTTACTACCAATGATGATCTTATCTCTACTTTTTAAAGAGAAAATATTTCTTTATTGTCTGTCTTTTTAATTAATTTTTGCTCATTGAAATAGCAGCAGCAAGTGTTGTGCAGTACAGAACCTGCTACTGGAAAAGAGCTGATATATGTGAAGATTGAAATTTCAGAAATTTAGTATCCCACTACTGTAAAGTTGATTAAAATTGTCAGATATTTTTCAGGAAATTTCATTCAAAATTGTCAACAATTGTCTATAATTTCATGGTAGCAGCTTTACAGGGATACTACTGTAACGTTAAATCCAATATTAAAGTTTAAAATGAATGAAACACATTTGAAAATTAAAACAAGAATAGAAAAATAAAATAACAAATAATTTGAATAAAGCCTCAGATAAATTGGGGGGAAACTGAAAAATCAAAAAAAACTGAATAATAGAATATCATATAATCAAAAAAAATATTTAATACAGCTCATAAAACTGAATATAATAAAGGGAAAAACTGTTTTTCATAGTTACAGGAGTACAGTTTTTTATACTGTATCTCTTTAAACAAAAATGAAAAGAATAAAGCTATTAATAATAATGAAAAGAAAAATAGCTCATTTTCAGAAAAAACGTTTATTATTAATTCTCTCAAGTTATCCTTTACATCTAGTTGAATACTTTGTAATTTTTCTTTGATTCATTCTTTTTTGTTTTCCATTGTCTGTTTTGTCCTTATAAGATAAGAAGTAGTACTTGATTAAGTAAGTAAACATGTCAGAGGTGTTAATAGAAAATTTCTGACTTAAATATACCGCGGATAATATTGATAATATTAGTTAAAGACCTCAATATTATTCTTTATTTTAAGAAATGAGGACCAAGTCACTATATCTCCGAGAGATCTATGAGCATATCATTCATATTCTTAAGTAAGAGATATTCCAAAAAACTTCATTCAACTGCAATCCTGGTCAAATAAGCTCAACCGTGAATATGAATTAATTATTCTACTTTGAAAAGGCTTAGAAGCTTTTTGGGGATTTCAAATTGATATTAATTTGAAATTTGATTAGAACTTCATTGGTTAATGCATTTTGTTTCATGATTTGAATGAAAAACAACTACAATTTAACAACAAAAGCTCTATTTATGAACTTGAAAACTATATGAGATAAAAATTTTCATAAATTTATATTCAAAAAAGTCAAAAAAATGTGAATTAATTGATAAATTTTCATTAAATAAATGAAAATATTGAGAGAGTAATTTAGACTATATTTGGAAGGTGGTTTGACATGGCTCTGAAGTAAAGTTGGTAATTTTCCAATTCTACATCTTAAAGGGTTCCACCTTATTTTTGTATCCTCTCTTTCCAAAATATTGCTTTATTTAATATTTTAAGCCCCCTTTTCAACATAAAGCCAAGAATAAAAACAAGAATAATTCAAATCCTCTATCTGAAAGACAACGAAGTGAGCTTTATATCAATTTCAATAAGCTTCAACTTTCAAATGGCTCATCATCCTCACTTTGAGTTTTTTAGGTTTTATGCATTTATAAACGTAAATTAAACTGCAAAAGCGCCTCATAGGTTATAGATACACTTCAAAAAAAAATATAAATGAAAATTTTTATCCATTATTTTTTTTCTCTATATTGCAATAGACCTCAATAATCACATGAAAATCAGATGAATTGTTTATTTATTCAGAAATTATTAGTGGCTTATTCTTTTAAATAGATATTTGATATGAAAATTAGCTTTCCTTAAATGGTTAGTAAGAATACACAGACATTTCCCAAATATCTTTTAGAAAAACTCAATTTTTCAAAATTCTGAAAGAACTTCCCAATTAATTTTGACAGCTTAGTTTTTCTCATTTTTATCCATAATAAAATAGAAAAAAGACTTTTATAATAGCTGAGTTTCCAACCCATTTAGTGCAGATGAGCTTTTCAATTCTTTAAAACACAGAGGGATTTTCATACATCCTCAAAATTGAAGACATTCAAAATAAATCAACTTTAAAAAAGGGAAAATGGCTATAAAATAGAATCAACATAATTCAACAAAAAAATACATAGCAAGTGGTTTTAATTAAATATCTTTAAATAAGATAGTTATTGATGAGAATTAACTTACCCTCTTCTTAAAATTGAAACATATATTTTCATTGACTCCATATAGGCTTTATAGATATTAGGTTTTCGAGCTGTATTACACTTATTGATATGGCTTCCCTCCAAGATGAATGAAATAAAAACTCACAATATCAATAATTTTTCGAATTTTCAATTAAAAAACTGTCTCAAGTGGTTGAACTCAGAAGGGATATATAGGGTGATATATGATGTTTTATTCAGGAAGAAAAGATTAAATGGGACAAAAAATCAAGGCACTTAATATTCTATCTGCTTGTGAGAATCAAATTTTCAGTTATAAATCCACCCTTCTTTTATGAAGATAATTATTATTGCTAATTCAAACATTGCTCTTGTAAAATGAAAAGATCCTCAATGGAAAGATAAATCCCAATATTTCAATTTAAATATTCATGTCTTCTCAATTTAAGTGAGAATACCTCCTCTACAGCTACTTATGGTCCTGAATAATAGTTAATACCACTCATTATGCACTTCATCTTGGTGAGAATTTTCTCAAAATGAGCTTGCGACATCAATATTAATGATGTTCCTCAATATAAAATAGAACCTTACTTAATAACATAATGAAATTAATTGATATAGTGTCTCAATTAATATGGATTTTCTTAAGAGAGAATAGTGTTATAGCAGGGTATCTCTTTTTTAGTATATACGTGCAGAAAGGCCTTCATTAATTTAGAAATTTCTCATTGATAGAAACTTATTACGAACTTTAAGGGACCAAGCTTCAGGACCATTTATCTGTATAATAAGATATGTGAGAAGTAGAGATTATTCATATTGTCAGGCTGAGTCTATGATAAAGGTGTATATGAGTACTTACAAGCTTTAACTATGACTGTGACACGGTATAAATGGTTTTAAAAGATGATAAGATTGATAATAAATGATTTAATTTAAGATTTAAAGGGCTTTACTATAGAGATATAGTGGTGGTGAGCGCTGTTGAAAGCCCTGGGTGCAGCTTTACCTGTTGGATTACAATAATAAAGACTACAATACTTTAAGTTAAGAGTATACCTGATTATTTAACCAAGAGTAAAACTGTTTTTGACAGTTTACTACGTAGGTTATTCAAGAGCAGGATGAGGAAAGGCTTTTGGCTGTGATAAGCCCTCCTTTTATCCTAAAATTGAGGTGGAAAGGCTGCTAAACCTTTCCACGTAGAGGAAGTGAAGATTTTTCACTCTCTATGACAGGCTTTTGGTTTGCAAACAGCCTGTATACCCTGTATTGGGCTCAGATGTGGTTTTGAAACCACATCTGGGCAGTTTTCACCAATACAGGGTGAAAATTTTCATCTGGGGACCTCACAGCCTGATTCTGACGTGTATGACGCATAGAATGCTGTACAGAAACTGTATGGGACCCCAGTATTGACTGACATATGAGTTATTGAAGTAAAAACATGCTTTTTCGTCTATTTGACACCTCATATTCATGGTTATGGGATATTATCCCATGGTAAGGCTGTATCTGACAGCAGGTGGGATTTTGACCTTAAAATGGTCATAACTCTGTCAGTTTTTGAGATATCAAGCTCAATGTTGGTTCATTGAATAGCTCTGTATGAGCTCTACTCAATGGTACCCAATTTGACATGGCTATCATTAAATATGACAAAGTTATCCCATGTACAAGTATTTTTGTACATTGGCGTGGTCTGGTCAAAAGCTGTATTAAGCTTGTTTGGCCAATAACTTCTGTTGTAGTTGAGTTATGAGGAAATGGATGGTACCATCAGATAGCCCTGATTGTGCTCTTTCCAAAAAGACCCCACTTTAAGTATCTCACACTAAAACTGTAAAAGTTAGATGAGAGGTGAATGTTTTGTTCACCCTTATTTGGTCTGAATTTGACCATAACTCAAGTAATACTGGTGCTAGCTCAGTTTGGCTGGTACCATTGGATAGCCCTGGCTTAGAGATTCATTTTGAGTACCCATATGATGGGGTTAAGCCTCTCCTTCTAGATTCTAGATGAGAGGTGAAAATTAAGGTTTATGCTCAGCAATAACTTTGAGCAGGAATAACTTTGTTATTTCTTGTCCTATGGTGATGGGACTTGTATTTTCAGGAAGAGGTGAGTTTCCTCTTTCTTTTGATACCTTTTGAGCTAATTTGGCTCAGTTCCATTTTTTGGTGGTATTTTGGTTATACCATTGGTTTATGGTATTTTGGCTGTCATGCTTGTGCTCTGGTTTTGAGTCACAGGCTGACATACCATCCCTCTAAAAAAGGCTCATCATTGATGAGACTTTTCAGTCCTCCTAGAGGCTCTGAATCTCCTTAAATGGAGGTTCCCATCTGGTATGGCATCTTCTGCCAACCATTTGTCTTTGTCAGCTGTCTGGTTCTTGAATCTGACTAGATATTGTCTCTGATCCTTCCCATTGATTCTGATTTTTCTGGCCCTGATGATTTTACTCACAGGTCCAGGAGAGTCTTCTACTTCCACTATTTCTGGTGGAGTGATGTTTTTCTTCCTGGAGGGGAATTTATCCTCTTCTGTTTGGAAGTATGGTTTGACCAGGCTTACTGGAAAGACTGGGTGTTTCCTAGAAAACTCCTCAGTGAGCTTGACCTCTACTGCATTCTTCCCTATCAACTTAATGATAGTGAAGGGCCCTACAAATGAGTCTCTCATTTTCTTGGGTCCTTTGAGGTTGTTAAAGTTTAGTGTAGACACTAACACCTGGTCCCCTTCCTTGAAGTCAGGTTCCATATGTGATTTGTCCCACCTCTGCTTATTATACTCTTTGGCCTCAGCTATGCATTTGGCAGCAGTATCACAGGCTTTCTTCCACATATCATGGAAGTCTTTGGCTGTGGGGTGGATGGTCAGAAGATTTTTCTTCAAGTGATCCACAGGTAAAAGGGGATTCCACCCTTTCTCTACCAGTGCAGGTGTTTTTCCTGTGGTAGAGTGCTGGCTTGTATTATAAGCCAGTTGGACTGCTGGTAAGAGGGTGACCCAATCATGGGTATATCCCTCATGGTCCTTGTATTCCATGCCATAGGCACAGAACCTCCTGAGGATGTCCTCCATTGTTTGGATCATCCTCTCAGCTAGGCCATCTGTTTGTGGATGGTAAGCTGTGGAAAAAGCAAGCTTGGTGCCTAGCATGTCATATAAATTGGTCCAAAATTCAGATGTGAATTTTGGGTCCCTGTCACTAATTATGATCTTAGGGACTCCACAGGTGGATATGATGTTATTCCAAAATAACAGAGCAGTGTCCATGGCTGTGTCCTCTTTATGGCATGGTAGACATCTCATGCTCTTGCTGAACCTATCTACTATGATTAGGCAGGCATTGTAGTTTTCTTTGCCTCCTGGGACAAGTCCTGTGACCCAGTCCATGTTGATGGTTTCCCATGGGTGTTTGGGTTCTTCTATGTGTTGAAGCAACCCATATTTTTTCCCATGTTTTCTATTTGCCTTTTGGCATCTTTCACAAGTGTTGATGTATTCACTCAACTCTTGCTCCCACTTGGGCCACCAAGCTGTGCTTGCTACCCTCTCTTTAGTCCTGTCCTCACTCATGTGTCCCATGTAGGGGCAGTCATGGCATTCCTGCAGGATTAAGGAGATGTGGTCTCTGTCTATCACTGTGAGTGCACTGGTGTGCTTTTCTCTGTGATAAATCAGGCCATCTATAAGGAAGAATTTATTGTCCTTATAGGCCCTCAACCAGGGTTCCTCCAGCTGGGTTTCCAGTTCTGGGCTCCTGTATTTTTGTTGAAGGAGTTGGAGTAGTATGCTACACTGTTTGTGTTTGGCATAAGATTTCAGTACTGCATTGAAAAATTCATTGTGCAGTTCTGAGGAACTTATTCCCAGTATGGGGGTTTCTGTCCCTTCTGAATCAGTGTTTCCACTGTCAAGGGTACCACTCCCTGGTGCCCATTCAGAGAATCTGAAGTTTTTCTTCCTATTTATTTCCATAAAATGGATAGGAATTTTTGCAGCAACTTCAGGGTCATAAGCTAGATTGCTTTTGACATTGTCCAGTGGCCATCTGCTAAGGCCATCTGCATTGGTATGGCTTTTACCTTCCTTGTATATGATGGTCATGTTCCCTCTATACTCCTGGATGGCTATTTGCCATCTCAGCATGTGTCTATTAGTAGTCTTCATGTTTAGTAAAGACTTCAAGGCTGTGCAGTCTGTGTAGACTTCAAAGACTGCACCCTCCAAATAATAATGGAGTTTTTCTAGAGCCCAGACTAGACATAGACATTCTGTTTGGGTGGCCCCATACCTGGCTTCTGAATCTTTCAGCTGCCTAGAGATGTAACATATTACACCTTCCCTTGGTTCACCATCCACAATTTGTCTTTGGTGAAGGGCTGCTCCCAAGCCTTGGCTGCATGCTGCATCTATATATAACTTGAATGGTAGTTCAAAGTCAGGCAAGATGAGCACAGGTGCATTTGTGAGTTCATATTTGATCCTCTCATATGCATCCCTCCTTTCCTTGGTTATTTCAAAAACTACATCCTTTGAGCATAACTTGTATAAACTACTAGTTATGTGAGCAAAGTTTTTGATGTGGTTTCTATAGTAGCTAGCAAATCCAAGGAAATATTGCATCTCTTTGATGTTCTTTGGTACTGGCTTTTGCAGTACTGCTGCTACTTTGTTCTGGTCAATTGCCAGACTAAGGCCTGAGACTTTGTGTCCTAGAGCTAGTAGCTCTTGTTGGCCAAAATTACACTTTTTAAGTGAAATTTTCAGATTGATGGGTGTACATTTACTTAGCACTCTGTCTATGTATTGTACATGGTCTTCCCATGTCTCTGAGTATATAATGATATCATCAATATATACTACCATCCAGCCTTCCATTATTTCTTCCTGAAATATGGTGTCCATCATCCTTTGGAAGTGGGCTGGTGCATTCTTGATGCCAAATGGCATCCTGGTGTACTCATATATGCCCATATGGCATATAATTCTGAGTAATTTCATGGAGTTTGGTTTAACTCCATTTTGGTGGAAGCCCTTCATACAATCCATCTTGGTTATGTATTTGGCTTTGGCCAATTTATCCAAGGCATGAGGTATCCTTGGTATAGGATACCTGTCTGCTTTTGTGTAGTTGTTCAGGGCTCTGAAGTCTCCACACAATCTAGACTTGCCATCATGCCAGGTGATCAGGACAGGAGTGGTGATTTCCACTATTTCATTATGTCCAATCTTCCTAATGACATCCATGTCCAGGAGTTCATTGATATGTTTCTCAATCTCTTTCCTGGTCTCCAGACTTTCTGGGTAAGGAGGTCTCCTTAACATGGGTGGATAAGGCCTTTCTACATCCAGATATAGTTCTATATCATGGCCTTTGATCTTGCCTAATGGTTCTTCACCAATGGCAAATGCTGGTCTATTCTTCCTCAGCATCTTCAGTAAACTTAGCTTTTGTTTACTGGTGAGGGTAGTGCTAAACTGTCCCTCTCTGAATTCATTCAGAAGTTCTTCCAGTGGGTCCTGAGAAGATATCTGGTATATATCAAGAGAAAATTTCTTTTCCTTATTAGTACCAATGGTAATATGCCTATTTTTACTGTTGTAAATATCTATGCCATACATCCTCTGGTAATCTGTTCCCAGTAAAAACCCTTGGATGTGGGCATCTTCAAGCACTACAAACTCTGGGTTGAGTCTGATATTACCTTTTCTGTGGGGTATAATTATCTCTTTGATAATTATCCCAATAGAGGTCATCTTTCCAGATGCACTCTTAAAGTTCTTTGCCCTGGTGGGCAAGAGTTCTTTTTCCCAGTTTGGGAAGTGGTTATCCAGATAATTTCTGGCCACTATGGAGCAGTGTGCTCCACTGTCAATGATCAGTGGGTGCTGAGCATTGTCAATACATACAGTCATTTTTGTGGCTGTTCCATGTATATATGCCATTCCTTTGGTTGGTGTAACCAGGAATGTTTGTGCATCTTGTGTATGTTTACACAAGTTCTTATTGGCAGTGTCTTGTGGCATGCCTGCTTCCAACTGTATATCCTGGATTTCCAATGGGGTTTCCTCTTGGTATTCCACTAGAAGTTCCTCCCTTGGGTCTTGATCATCATCATATAGTTCTCTGATGGCGTCTCCCATAGAGTCTGATTCAGAATCCTCTGTTGGAGGTTCTTCTTCAGGGACTTTTTCTATAGCATAGACTTTCCTCTTTGCTTTTGGACAGCTGTTGGCATAGTGGTCTGTTGAACCACAATTGTGACAAGAATTCTTCTTCTTTGCCACTTCTACCACTCTTTCTCTGGGTTTGTCTTTAAACTCTACCCTGAAAGGTTGTTTTTCTTTGAAACTATTGCTTCTATATGGGGTGAATTTCCCTATATTAGTCCTTCTCCTTATGTCTTGTAAGGTGTTGGCTATATCATCTAGAGTGCAATTTTGGTTGCATCTGCACTTTACTGCATGCTCTAGTTCTCCTCGCAGTTGTGTCAGAAGTTTATGATTCCTCATTTGAATGTTCATTTGAGGATCAATGGCTTTAAGTCTTTTAGACTGTCTAAGACACCACTCATATGGATCTTTGTCCACAGAGTATTTGTCATTTTCAAATGACATGGTCTTTTGCCATATCCAAGTTCCATTACTGTACTTTTGGATTATTTGACTCTTCCACCATGGCCAATTTCTTCTGCCATGGATTTCTTTCATTTCAGTGTACCATATACTTTCATGACCTTTAAATGCAGTATTCAGTCTAGCAGTAATCCAGTAATCTGGTATGCTTGGTACATCAATGAATAGTCCATCAATATAATCTATGAGTTCCATATGATCATATTCTCCTGATCCAGAGAATTTGGGCCAGTTTGAGGCCTCAGGAAGCTGTTTCAAGGCTTCCTTCTCTGAATAAGACATGCCATCTCCATCCTGGTATTGTGATGGAGATCTTGCCTTATTCAAAAACATGGCATCTGGTTTATATGGATTCTCCATAGCTTGGCCTTGTGGTTGGGGCTTTAAGCTATGGTAGGCATCAAACAATTTGTTGATGTCTTGGTTCAGACACTCCCTGTCCATGCTACTATGGTGTTGTTCTTCAGAGACTTGATTCAGTCTCTTGTTGGTTTCTTCAGAGGCTTTGCTCAGTTGAGCATATCCTTCCTGAAGGTTTTTAACTATCTGCTCCAATGAGGCTTGAGTTTTTCTCATCCTCTCTTGGGAAGCTGCAAATTCTGTAGCCTGCTTTGCAGATTGCTCAGCATATTGGGACATTTGTAACCACAGTGTGTCACTGTTGATGTTACTCTCAGATGTGATAATGTTATTTTCAGTCTGAGTGGGGGTAATGTTTCTATTACTAGGAC
This sequence comes from Austropuccinia psidii, assembly GCA_023105745.1. Taxonomy (NCBI): domain Eukaryota; kingdom Fungi; phylum Basidiomycota; class Pucciniomycetes; order Pucciniales; family Sphaerophragmiaceae; genus Austropuccinia; species Austropuccinia psidii. Next base: position 42,654,015 of record JALGQZ010000001.1, read on the forward strand.
TACTGATTCTAGAGTGGTTTACAACTACTTCTGGTTCTTGTGTACTTCTTTTACCAAATCTAACAGCTTCTGGATCATGGGGTCTGACTCTTTCCTCCTCTGGTTGAAGGAGGCTTTGTTCTTGCCCTTGTTGCCTTGTCTTCTCCTGGAAACTTCCTGGAATTGTGAAGAATGGTGACTCTTGGCCACTGATCTGCTGGTTTCTGAATGGTGTGAAGCCACTGGAGAGCTGATTTGGCATGCTCCTTGTGAACCTGAAGGAATCTGAGTAGGCCCTGTCTGGGTTAACTGTTCTTCTATAGCTTGGATAGTGGCTTGATTCTCGCTTATCCTCTGTGCCCTTGCCTCCAGGAGTCTGTGCTGCCTGGTAGGATTCCAACCCTTGGTGATTACCATAAGGTCTTTGAAGTATATCTCTTTGAGACAGATCTTCTGGCAACTTGATCCCAGTTCTGCCCAGTGAGTTGCCAGGTTGAACCTCTTGTTGTCCATGCTCCATTGAAACAAATCTTTGAGGAGTTGGTGGATTTGAAGAACTTGATCCATATCCTTCCAGTCCTCTGGTTTGAGGTTTCTGTTGAATTGGAGTGTGAATGGCAAGGTTGATATTATCTCCCTCATTGTTTTGCCATCCACCACTGTGTCCAATGTGTCTTCTTTCAGGTCTTCTGGTTCTAGACATTCCTGCTCTATCCTCTGGCTGGTTCCTTTGGAAGCCAAGGTCTCTGAGGTATGCAGGGGACATATCAGTGTTTGCAAGCAGTCAAAAACTTTATGTTCTTAGGGTATTTACCTTTGACTGTGCCTTGTACAAATTTGTTATCTGCTGATTTGGGCAGTTTGCCTTTGGAGGTTACAACTGGGTTAATAATTGTAATCTTCCCTGTACAAGTGGTTAAGGTTGGTTTACCTTGTATTGAAGCAGAGTTTCGTGGTTTTCTACTCCTCTGAGTGGCTATTGGTGTCCACTTCTTGGCTGTAATGAGGCCTTCACTAAGCCTTTTTCCTTTACCCTTGCTGCCCTCTGGTTCTGAGGGTGTCACTGGTGTGTTGGCCTGTGACTGGGTTTCAAGTGGGATGTAGTTTTCTTCCACTGAATCAAGACAGGAAAAAGAGGGCTTATGTCAGTTAAGACTTCTTACAAGGCTGGTTTTGCATGTTTAAGAATGGCCTCTGGGCTTGTATATTATTACAGTATGCCCCTGTATAATGACAGTGTGGTTGAATCAACAATTCCACGTCAGAATTACAGCTTTTGGTACCCTGTCACACTGTTTGTGTGCCAGTATCCCACAGATACACTTGTGGTTTTCAAGTGTATTCTGTACAAGTGGTTTTGTATAAGTGTTATTGAGTCAACAATACACTTAATCCACGCCTCAACTGATGGTTTTTCAGTCAGAGGTGTCCTTATTCAGTCAAGAATACAGGACTTATTGATGGCTTATGTGTTTTTATATACAAAACACGCCAAAAATAATTATTTTCAGTGGGTATTAGCCACGTGAAAAATACTCTTTTATAATATGAGTATATGAAAAAGATAAAAATATATAAAATATATATATTTAAATGGAAATTACGCCTAAAAAAGATAAAACAATGTGTTAATAAGTCATAAAAAAGAGAAAAGACTTACTTGTAAGGTCCAAAAAGTTAAAAAAAACATGGCCAGGCCCCCAAAATGTCAGGCTGAGTCTATGATAAAGGTGTATATGAGTATTTACAAGCTTTAACTATGACTGTGACATGGTAAAAATGCTTTTAAAAGATGATAAGATTGATAATAAATGATTTAATTTAAGATTTAAAGGGCTTTACTATAAAGATATAGTGGTGGTGAGCGCTGTTGAAAGCCCTGGGTGCAGCTTTACCTGTTGGATTACAATAATAAAGACTACAATACTTTAAATTAAGAGTATACCTGATTATTTAACCAAGAGTAAAACTGTTTTTGACAGTTTACTACGTAGGTTATTCAAGAGCAGGATGAGGAAAGGCTTTTGGCTGTGATAAGCCCTCCTTTTATCCTAAAATTGAGGTGGAAAGGCTGCTAAACCTTTCCACGTAGAGGAAGTGAAGATTTTTCACTCTCTATGACAGGCTTGTGGTTTGCAAACAGCCTGTATACCCTGTATTGGGCTCAGATGTGGTTTTGAAACCACATCTGGGCAGTTTTCACCAATACAGGGTGAAAATTTTCATCTGGGGACCTCACAGCCTGATTCTGACGTGTATGACGCGTATAATGCTGTACAGAAACTGTATGGGACCCCAGTATTGACTGACATATGAGGTATTGAAGTAAAAACATGCTTCTTCGTCTATTTGACACCTCATATTCATGGTTATGGGATATTATCCCATGGTAAGGCTGTATCTGACAGCAGGTGGGATTTTGACCTTAAAATGGTCATAACTCTGTCAGTTTTTGAGATATCAAGCTCAACGTTGGTTCATTGAATAGCTCTGTATGAGCTCTACACAATGGTACCCAATTTGACATGGCTATCATTAAATATGACAAAGTTATCCCATGTACAAGTATTTTTGTACATTGGCGTGGTCTGGTCAAAAGCTGTATTAAGCTTGTTTGGCCAATAACTTCTGTTGTAGTTGAGTTATGAGGAAATGGATGATACCATCAGATAGCCCTGATTGTGACCTTTCCAAAAAGACCCCACTTTAAGTATCTCACACTAAAACTGTAAAAGTTAGATGAGAGGTGAATGTTTTGTTCACCCTTATTTGGTCTGAATTTGACCATAACTCAAGTAATACTGGTTCTAGCTCAGTTTGGCTGGTACCATTGGATAGCCCTGGCTTAGAGCTTCATTTTGAGTACCCATTTGATGGGGTTAAGCCTCTCCTTCTAGATTTTAGATGAGAGGTGAAAATTAAGGTTTATGCTCAGCAATAACTTTGAGCAGGAATAACTTTGTTATTTCTTGTCCTATGCTGATGGGACTTGTATTTTCAGGAAGAGGTGAGTTTCCTCTTTCTTTTGATACCTTTTGAGCTAATTTGGCTCAGTTCCATGTTTTGGTGGTATTTTGGTTATACCATTGGTTTATGGTATTTTGGCTGTCATGCTTGTGCTCTGGTTTTGAGTCACAGGCTGACACATATTGAAACTGTAACATTTATGTAAAAATATATAGGAAATAATTCAAGTTTTAAATTTTTTTGTTCATGAAAGTATCTGAAATAGAAAAATTAAAATATAAGGTGAATGAAAAAAATCAATTTTATCATGTATTGTTAAATTATTGAGCTTTGAGAGTTTATAGAAAACACTGATATCAAGCCAATTGAATCAAACCCCTGTGACTTGTATATCTGCCTTCAAGTTCTTCAAAAACTTCTTTTTAGAAATCCAACTTCTGTCTCAGCTTCTACCTGAGTCCAATCTATATTCCACGTCACATTCTAAATGAACACCTGCTGTCAGGTGTAGACACTTTGATAATGGTGAATAGAATGATAGTCAAAAACTAAATACGCATGTAAATAAACCAGAAATACATAATTCTGTCTCAGCAAGATTCTCCCTCAGGGGAGATTTCTCTTATATTTTTCTTTCTATGATTAACTAATTTATAAATTTTTTGGAATCTTAATTAAACATTAGGTACACACAAAAAGGGGAGATAAACTATTAATTAAAGCAGTAATTTTTAAATCTTAAATCTATTTTAATTTTAGTAGTAGTCAATCCTAGTATTATACTTTAGTAATCTTATACAAATAAAATTCTTCCAAACTGAGGGTATAAAAGAACAATCATATCTTATTGTTCAATCTGTTAAATCAAGTAATTCACAATTTTTTGTTTTCCAAAATAGAGAAGGTGGTTCTTAATGTTTATGTAATGATTATTTCAAGTGAGGATGTACCTTCCCAGAGCACAAATTTCAATTTCAGTTTTGTATGCCAAAGACCCTTTTCTTAGAGATCATAGAGAGATTACAAGAGCACAATATTTATTGTAAACAAAAAAGGGGTGAGGCAGCTACCCTTTGCATAAAACAACATGAATTTATATATTTTTTTCATGGACAGAATTTTTGCAAGAAAGATGGTCTCTCGGCTTATAGGGAGAGTTTTTCATTACTTTTTCAATGAGACTATGTATTATCAGCAGATAAAATGGAAAAATACTTGTTTCTTGAGGAATCAACATCATTTTTTTGCCTCAAAGTTTTTTCAGAAGATATAATCACAATTTATTGAAAAGAGTACTCATGAGGCCCTAATATCATGAGATGGAGGTAATAATTTACAAATATGGGAAAAAAGGCTTTCCTTCCTGTATAGGAAGCCTTTCATTGTGTGTAAAAAAACTTTCCTCAAGCTTGGGGAGGACGGTTTTAATGGAAGTAAAAAGAACACTGATAAATTTAGAAGGATTGGCCTCTAAGAGTCACCAAATTTTTCTTGAGTTCTTGGGTACATGAGGATCTTTGAATGAGATAAAGTTCCTTAATTTAATAAACCTGTTATATGAATTATTAAAAGGAATTTGAAACCAATGTCAATTTCAATGTAAATAACAATAATTACAAATGCATACTACCTTTTGGATGGTATTTATCCTGATTGGTTTTTTGAATTAAAAGCTTTTCCCATTCATGGAAAAAATAAGGAAAGATGTTATTGGAAAGGAATTAGAGTGAAATCAAAGATATCAAAAGGAAACTTTGTGAAGTATTGCAAGAAATATTGGAAATCCTGAGCCAACCTTCTTTAATATGGATATTCAAAAAAATAGAAAAACAACATGTATTGGTGCATAATTTTTCACAATATGTTTGTTTAGAACAGAAAAAACATATGACCTCTTCCTTCTTGAAAAACCCTCCACAAATTCAGAAACAACAACTCTAACACATTATTATCCTAACTTGTTTCATACCATAGAAAACTAAATTAAAAAGGACAGGCACCTCAAAATTGTGCTCTCCACAAACAGCTAACAGAAGGACTAAACATTCACAGCTGGATGAGACATGGAATAAATTCTGAATGAAGGTTAGTAATAATCTAATAAATTATTAATAGATAAACGTATAAGATCAAAACAAGCCAATTTTTCATATTTTCTTATACATTTCTTGCATAATTTATTTTTTTATAAAATATTTTCAATTTTAATATTTCTTTTCTCTCTTCATCATCCAATTAATCCTCTTTTTATCAATTATTTCTCTCTCCTCTTGTGATGTTTCCATTTTTTGAACCTCTGGTAGCTCCTCATTTTCTTTTGCACTTTAATTAATGGCTTAAAGGTTTTTTTTAGAGCCTCAAGTGCTTTTGAATCCAGCTTTAACCTTTCTTCATTTTACTCCTGTTTTATTTTTATGTACTTTAAATTCTTTGTTCTCATTGATAAATCATCAAATGGGGTCTGTGCATCTGGAACAGAGGATATTAAGAATCTTGAAGGAGTAGAGTGGGAACTCTGTTGCATTTATAGTGTTGCTCCCAGATCATTTCTTGCATTGAAACCCTCCTTTAGCTATTTTGGTGAGTCAAAAACTACCTCCCAATCTTTCTCAATATTTAGTTCTTGCACCAAGTTATCTTCTTAATATAGCTCCCTCTCCATTTTCATCCAATACCTAGGTTATTCACCTCTTGATGGGCTGATACAGATGAAATTATAAATTTCTAATAAATTAAGTGTAGCAGTTTTCATTTCAAGACAGCTAAGATGAAAGAAATAAAATATTAAATAAAAAATATAAAAAAAGAAAATTGAAACTATACTACTGTAAATATATTTTTTCATAACAACAAGAGTGCACTCTTTGCATAGTATTAATTTCCTCACAGCTCTTTTCATAAAATTTCTCTCAAGTTTTATTATTTGAACTGCTGGTATCATCAATTAAATGAAGCCAGGAGATTGAAAGATGTTCTTCTTCAGTTGGAAGCCAGTTTTAATGTTGTTTCTTCATTTTAGGATTACTTTCCTAATATTAAATAGTTTTTATTGACTAATCTTTTTCTTACCTTTTGTTACAAGAGTTTTGATTGTAAAGAATAAGTGGTATATTATAAAATAACTGAGATTTTAATAAGGTGTAATATTACAACAAGTTACAATACAGTTATTGCAAACATAACTTCATAAACCTTTATTCCAAAATCACTTGATGTTGAGGAGGAAGAAATTATACTAATTCTATTGCTATAAATATTTTCCAGAAAATTAATATGGGAAAAATGCAAAAAAATCTGTAAGCTCCTTCCCCCAAACAGGCTTAGAGAAACTGCTGTAAATTCTCTGAGTAAAACAATCAAATAAAGTAGCTTTTCATAATGAAAAAACTCAGATACCAAAACATGATAATGTATCTTTCTCCAAATTATATTTTCAAGATAGAAATTTCTTCAAGCTCAACAATTAATAATATGGTGTAGTTTTATTCCTAATACTCAGACTTCTGACCACCTTATATGAGATAGATATTTATAATTATATAAAACATTAATATATAACGGTATTTGGTAAACCCACATATATTTTTAGTAAAAACACATAAGGGGTGCCCTGGACCCATTATTAATTAAAATGAAGCCAAAAAAAAACCAGTATTGACAAAAAACATGCCAAAACCCCCCAGAATATGGAATTTTTGATCACATATATGGCACAGTTAGCTCAATATATAACATTTTTTATTCCATAAATAGCACTTTTGATTCTAATTGTGCCATTTTTGATTCCACTAATGACATAAATTACATTTTCAATTTCATTAATTCCGTGAATGGCATTTTTAATTTACTTACAAACATGAACAAAAGAACACTTTTTGGGCCTACAATTGTCCCACCCAAAAAAAGTCCCAAAAATATGGACTTCTTATTCTTTACTCTCAGAATTCTTCTCTTAATTTTAGAAAATAAATTATGGAAATTAATAAGCAGGAAGCTTTTTAATGAATTTTTTCAAAAAAAAAAGGCCAATTTGGAGATATTTGTCAAAAAACAATCAAAAAATTTGGGGATCTTGACATCTCATGTTGGGAAAAATATGGCAAAAAAATTAAAAAAATACTCAAAACTAAGCCTAAAGATTTTTTGAAAAAATATTTGAACACTTACTTGGTTTGGTCATAATTGGTAAAAACAAATAAGGTCTTACATGTTTTTTCCAGCAGCCTATATTATTTACATGTCTCTTTATAATTATATGAGATTGTATCAGTTATAAATATATTTAGGATATTATAAGGGATGAATTTAAGAATTGGAGGATGTCAGTGGCTATAATATTTTATTATTATTATATTACACTCTTCCTCAAATGAGAAATTTAATTCTATTCAGATTCTGATACTTATGAAAGGCTATGAGTCAGTGTACCTTCTCTTATCTCACACATATCAAAATATTGTATTCTAATAATATTATTATATTATTTCTAATCTTCATACGTTAAACCCAAACTGTGTTATTCCTAATACCTAAAAGCATATTATGGATATAATCTCACAAAATTTATGAAAGAGCACACCTTAAGTAGCTATATCTTATTATTATCCATTATGAAAATAATAATTTAATTTTTAAAGGGCGGGTTGAATGGAGGAACTTATGTTAATTGAAAATATTTTAATTGCTAGTTCAAAAGGGAATCAAGTATCTAAATAGAGGAATCATTTTTTTTATATATTTAATTGAAAAAATAGAGAAATTATTGCTGAATGACTACCACATGTTTGTTGTATTTCAGTGTATTTTCTAACTAATCCAGATCTATGAAAATATGCTCTTATGGGTTTCCAGAGGAATCAATTATGAAGCTTCATATGACTATATATTTAGATATAATATACTATTTATTATTCATTCACACAAGACCAAAAACTACTCTAATTCCTATTATACAGCCAAATTTTCTTATACCTACTATCACTGAATCTCTACCAAAAAATATGTTTTTATTGAATATTATGTTATTTAGCTACTAGTGATAGCTTTGGCAATAAAAGGTAACTATTTGTGTAAAAAAGTGTAAAATTTTGAGGATATTTAGAATTCAAGCCAAATATTGTAATTGTTTTTGGCAATTTCTTCTTATTTTATGCTTATTTGAGGAATTATTAAGCTCCAAAAATGAATAAATAAAATTTATGAAAATTTGACCAAAGCAGTCAGCTTGGTCGATTTCTTTCATGCACACAAGAAAAGCTAAAGATTATTTTCCCCTTATGGAATCCAATAAATTTGGAAAATTATATTTTTCTCAAAATATTATTTTTCAGAAGGTTATTTTAGTGCGTAAATTTCTTTAAAACTTCTTGTTTTATCTTGGTGATCTAATTGAAATTCGATTTTGGCATGAACTTTAGTAAAAGTATGATCTCATACAAAGTACTGTTTTAAGGAAAGCTATAGATCTTAAGCTTTCTCCAAAGGATTTTTTCCTTCACATAAGTGGAATAAAGTGCTACAGCTTTCATTTTGCACATGAAAGAAACTGACCAAATTAACCAATTTGATGCAATAAATTCTGAATTAGAATGAAAAATTTGTTTGTAGATTGATAATCCCTTTAAAATTTTGAACAAATCCGCAAAAAAATTAAAATAAATTTGTGAAAAAATTCTTAAAAACAACACAAACCTTATGTGTTCTTAACAAACCCTTATTTTTATTCATTATTTATTTTCGATTTACATTAATTTAAATTGAACCACAAGCTTAATTTGATAACAATATGTACTGCCACATAGTCTTATTATTAAATATCTTTTGATCTTTATTCATGTCAATTTCAATATTAAGTTTAAGATTTCAACATCTCAGCAAAATTCCACAAAAATATAAATTGATATCTTGAACTATATTTTTGCGATAAAACTTATTTTTTACAAAGAAAATTTCAATATTTATTTCAGTAATAGAATTTGAAAGGTACTAATTTCTTGAGAAAAATAAAATTTAATAAATTAATCATATTTAATCTTTTGATAGTATCCTTTCTATTAAAAAGGGTGTTCATTTGGTTCTATTATGCAATATTACTACAATTTAGCTCTTGAATTCGGTTTTTAACAGCTGATAAGCTCATATGAAAAACCATAACACTAATATTATTAGTTTTTTACATCGAAGGTTCAAGTGAGTTTAAGCTCATTAAAACTCTATATCATTTATTGAATAATTCCCCCAATATTAACTAGTGTTTATTTCTCAAAAACACTGATTGAAAAAATTATATTTAAGAATTTCAAAAAAAATAGTAGTTTATTTTTCTTCAAGGAATATGCTTTTGTTTAAGATTTGGTATTTTTTGATAAGATCTATATGTGTATCATTATATTCCAACTATTAAAGTATTCCATCATACATTTAAACAAGTAAAAATTCAGAAACCAAACATTCTAATTAGATCTCTCCCTTATTCAAATATATATCCAAATCTAAATATGACTCACAATATCATAATAATATTATGAGCTTAGAAGTTTTTATTCTTCTAATTTTTTCAAAATAAATGAGGCTTTTAATTAACTAAATTTAATTTGATATTTTTCTACTGGTATAATAATATTTATATAATAATACAAAGTATTTCACACAAATACAATTTCAATATAGTATCAAAAGGGAATATATCCAATTCAGTGATCCAAATAAAGTCCTCATAATACATGAAAAATATCACAATTTTCATAAATTATTAGGAATATTAATAACTAGGCTTTATTCCCCAATATCACGTATTTTCACTAAAAATATACAATATAGATATAATAAAGCCTGTTCATAGGCTTCATAGAATAATAATCCAATTTTTTGAAGTAAGCCCTTTACTATAAATAGGATAAATTCAATCTTTATGTTACATAGAATTTTTTTAAAAACATGTAATTTTTTCTTACACTTGTATTTATTTGATAAGTTTTGAAATACTTTTACCATAAGTTCACATAAGGAATGCCTGTTACTCAAATTTTTTAATATTTATTTCATTTATAAGTCTAGGTGTCCTTGGATATGAAAATTTGTTATTAGCTAAAAAATATCAATTCAATCAATTCTTTCATTTAGAAATTACTAATTATATTTGTTTCTTCTTGAAATAAGATTAAGTAAGCTAATCAAGACCTTTTATAATTTGATAATAGTTATGTGATATTGGTGAGTTTTTAGGAAAATGAATTTGGAAAAGTTTAACCATACAGTGGAAAATTCTTTCTTTTTATTAATCAAAGTACTCCATCCGAATTTTGTTAATTTTTCAAAAAAATATAAGTTTTATTCCTGTTAGCTGAAAAAAAATCTATCTGAGGCTTAACAGTAAATATTACAGATTCAAGTTCCCCATTCTCTATTTTGATTGAAATATTAAGCTTAAAAATCATTTGGGATGATTATTCTTCAAAAATTAAAGACCTATTTCATAATTGAAGATCAAATAATTCAATATTTTAAAATTTTCCTAAAGATGAAGAACTATTAAAGTAGAACTGAAAAAACATTTTCTTCAATTATTCATGATTTTATATGTCCTTAACTGAATAAGAGTATTTTGAGGGTTTTTCACAAAAAACAGAAATTATGGCAAGGTTGTTTCAAATATTGAATTGGAATTATTCGCCACTATTATATTCAATTTATTCTAATAAAAAGCAAAATTACTCTCATCTAATTTAAGCCAGTTTTATTTCAGAGTTCAAAATGACATAGAAATTAATATCCTCTCCTAAATTTAATAAGAAAAAACATATTATTACATGGATGATATAAAATCAAGAGGAAGAAAATTTAGATAACTCAGAATTCTATAAATAAAGGGATTAGCTAATAATATTTTAGAAGTAGTCTAAAAATACCCTATCTTTAGAATAAATAATTTTCAACTGTAAGGTCTGCAAAAAATTTAAGAATCATTTTTTCTTAATTCTTCATGTAATTTGAAATTTATTGAAAAAAAATTGTGATTTTTTCCCCAAAAACATCTTTTGGCTAGAATGATTAAACTGGAAAATTTATTTAAAAAGGAATTTTTCAAAAAAAAATTGGTATCTTACTGATAACAAGATTACTATTTTTTCTTACTAAAATGTTTGAAATTTTGAGAACAAATTTTCCTCAAATCAGGGCCCGCTGAGCTTTTTATTCCATAGTGTTTTAAAAGCACTGAAGATATCTCATTCATTTACTAATTCTTTCTTCATATTTCCCAGATACCATTAATTATAAAAAAATTAATTGCATAGAATATTAATAAGTCATCTATATATGAATTATAAAATATTTACCTTTTCAGCTCCATAATTTCATTCAGAAATTGATACACACACCGTGAAACTTTGAATTTCTGATATATATTGCCTTATTTGATATAAAAATGATTTTATAAATATAAACTGCTGTATGAACTCTTACCATAATTCATAGTTTAAGTATAGAGAACTACATTATTTAATTTTATTAATGAAGCTTGATATTCATTTTCTTATAAAAATCAAAATTCAAAAAATTACTGATACAAAAACTCAATATCTGAGGACAAAATTTATTCAGCTTTTATTATTTTTTGCATTTGAAGTATTTTTTCCTGAATTAAAAATAGAAAAAAGTTTTCATATCATTATTAAAATAGATAAAATCTATATAAATAATTTCTCTCAAATAAAAATTAACAAAAAAACAATATTTTATTCAAGAGGACCTATTAATTAATACAAAAAGTTTTATTTAATTAATTTATATAATTGTAACATCAATTTGATAAGAATACTTCTTTTCAAAATGTAAATTTGGTATATTAATTTTATTATTTTTTTACTCTATGAAAATTCAATTTTTCACCTTATTTCCAGAATTAAAATAAAATAAAATAACTAAATTAAGAAAAGAAAACTTAAATATTGTAATATCTTTACTTTACTATCTATTTTTTTCAAAAATTTTGTTTTGTTTTGGTTTTTTTAAGGTTGTTGTCACAAAAATGAAAATATCATTATTTTAATTTTTAATTCTATATATTTATTTCTCAAATTAGAACAAACTACTGACTCTTTGAGTACCAAACCAGAGAGTACAGTATTTTCCAGAAAACACATACAATAAATGAAGCACAAAGTATTTCGCTTTTTTTAGATAAAAAACAAAGCAATGTAAATAAAAAGTAAAAAATTAGTGATTTGGTATTTCATTTAAAAGTAAAAATCACCTTTCAATGGTGTAATACACCAACAGGGTTTAAAAAAATTTATGTAAAGAAATTTAACTTCAAAATAAATATTAGCTTAACTATAATTTTTTTGTTTTTCTGGAAAAGAGGAAATTTTTTAAGGTGTTTATAGTTTTATAAAATTGCCAAAATTGTTTTTTTCAGTTGAAAATAAAAAATTTGAAGCTTCAAATTTTACTACAATTTCACCACCTTTTTCTAACACACCCGACAATTTATCAATTACCCAGCAGCTGAAACAAAAACCTTTAAGAACTACTTGATGATTTTACATTTTGGAAATATCTTCATTTACTGATCTCTTCATAATAGAAAAAGACCTATACCTGCTCCTTAAAATTTCTTAAAACTTTTTCTCGTGGATCCAGCTTCTTGAATGATAAAACTGCCATCTTAGACAAAATTTAAGATGAGCCGCGTGTTTTACAGCAAGTAAATCAGTGAAATGTGAATATATGCAGTCTTATTTCCAAAAAATTCAATGAAAGCTTATAATAGAGCTCAGAGTCCCAGTAGCTTCTGGAAAACCAATTATTACATTAAGCATATAACATATTTTGTCTACTTGGGGTAATATGGTAACTTGGCCGAGTTGGTCTAAGGCGGCGGTCTTAAGATCCTCTAGCGCGAGCTGCGTGGGTTCGAATCCCACAGTTACCAATTTCTTTTATCAATCTACTTACTCCTAGCACCCTCCTCTTGCCAAACTGCAGACGGTATGGGGACGTTTTGGCGGAAACCACACCCGCACGTTGGAGGTGCGCGGAAGGTGTCGCTGCATACGCCAGACTGCGGCAGTAGGCGCGGTGACTGCGCGCGCAAGCGTCTCGCTGAGGTTCATCTGGTGCGACATTGACTTGTCTATGGTATAGTAGTGCCACTCGTGTGTCCCTTACGAGGGACGGTCTTTTTTGGAAATTAGCCAGCTTCAGATTGGCTTGAAAGACAATAGTGCAATGCAAGCGGTACATTTTTACGAGTAGGGCGATGACGTCTGTGAAAATCTTTCTGGATCAAAATACATCAAATACATCGAGAGCACCAGATCAAAACATGCTTTAAGGAAGAAAAATTAATAAAACAATAAACGCTTCATGGCACAACGCTGTGTCACCAAGGTTGTTTGCCTATGAGAATGCTTGGACGCCTGTTATTGCTTTTCCTAGTATGAGTGTATGGATGTCCTGCAGTCAAAAAGGATAAAGCATTAGCAATGGATCAATCCAACAGCCAGGTAAAAACTGATTTGATTAGCTGACGTGAGTGCCTTCATAAGTGTTAGCAATTTGCAAATTGCCCGTGATTCGACCTATATGGTATTCATCTGATGCCGCATTTCCTCCAAGGATGTCTAACAGAATGCGGGAATGCTGGAGGGCTTTGCCACAATTGTTGCGTTTCAAGAGACTAACCATCTCGGCTGAATGATGAAACAAAAACTTGAGTAAAGCAGTATCGGATTTAAAGCAATCATTGCGAATCAAATTCTAATAGATACGCACGTGACCAAGTGCCCGCATCTTTCATGCGCCCCAATTGAATCGCAGAACATAACCCCATTGCAGCTTCTGTGTGCGCATCGACCAATTTTTTTTGAACCAGTTGAAAAGCAGCCAATGGCTTATTAAACTGAGTTCTTTCCAAAGCATAATCTCTGGCTTTGCTGATACAATCTTCCAGAGCCCCCATAACCCCAAATGAGATTCCAAACCGGGCATTGTTTAAACAGGAAAAGGGGCCTTTGAGTCCGGACACATTTGGCAAGAGGTTGCGAGAAGGAACCAAAACAGAATCCATGTAGACCGAGCCAGTGGTACTAGCTCTGAGAGAAAGTTTGTGACTGATTTTGGGCGCCGATAATCCTTTCATTCCCTTTAAAAAACATGTGAATGATTCGCAGATTTAGTTATTTTAAAACATCAACTTACTTTTTCCAAAATAAAACCTCTTATCTTCTCGTCCCATTTGCACTTAGCCCATATGATAAATATGTCAGCAATAGGCGAATTGGTAATCCAAGTTTTACTTCCATTAAGAACTAAATGTTTGAAAAATTCACAAAGCTGAAGTCAGTATGTTGAAGCGCGATTTCGTGAAAAGCTGATTTACCATATCCTCCAGACGGGTGCTCTGATGCTCGTGTTAGCATTCCTGAAGGATCTGAGCCATGGCTGGGTTCGGTTAACCCAAAGCATCCAATCATGTTTCCGCTCGCCAGTTCCGGTAAAAATTTTGATTTTTGCTCTTCTGAACCAAATGCATCTAAAAATAATTGATGATTTGAAATTAAATAAAGATTCTCAAAATTGAGCTTAGAGGCAAGGACAAAGCATACGAATTGGATGCATGACTAATGAAGATTGTACACTCATTGCCGAGCGGTAACCGGAGTCTACTCGTTCGACTTCACGGGCAATTAGCCCGTACGCAACTGAGGATGCCTAAGAATAAAGGAACCAAAGCCTCTCAAATAATAAAAACGCTGGGGAGAAGGGATATAAGGATAGATGAATTGCAACCTACACCTGCACAGCCATAGCCCGAGATTGTTGACCCCAACAAGCCTAGCCGACCCATTTCGCTCAAGATTTTAGGATCAAAGGCTGCAGATGAAGTTATCGAGTATCAACTGAAAGTTTCTTTCCCTTTTGAACGCATCATTTCCAACTTACACTCGTTACGATGGTTTTCCAAGACCCGGTTCATTAAGTTATCCTGACAGTATTCATGACTGGCCTGTCTAAATAAGGAAGACGATGAATGAAATTTCATAAAGCTTTCCAACCTATTTAAGCATCGGCGTTTATTTACTTGATAGCAAGCTCTTCGTCAGTTAAGAGACTTTTCTCCAAGCGAAGGGGATCTTCCCAATCATAATCAGCGAAAGATTTTGACGATGCACGTCTCGAAAGGCCAGAGGCCCATGTGCCATTCAAGCAGAATGGTGAAGCTCGAGCAAAAGGCTGAACACCACGAATGAGCAGCCTTGATGAAGACGATAGCATTGCGAATGAATTGAGGACGATTTTTTACTTTGGCTTTGGCTGAGCGCATTGTGCCCGTGAACCTGTCATAACGCATATGTGTGGTGTTCACCATTTAATATGGGGTTTGGAAGGTTATGGGTTAGTGCAGGCCCACCAAAACCCATGCGATAAACCCATAGCTGTAGGAAACTATCATATAATTAATTTGTAAAGAGTCTAGCCATAATCTTCTGATAATTCACTAAGCTGGTCAGCTTGCTTGGGAAATAAAGCTGCTAAATTTCTGATATTTCCTTTTTGACAACAAAAATTAGAGGATATGGTAGTGAGGGCTCTTCAACATGGACTGCTTCAATTTCTTGAACAAAGGATTAGACTTAATAAAAAAAACTGATATTGAAAGCAATTGGGATATGTTCTCTTTGACTAGGCTCAAAATCTCATAAATAGGAATTTGATTCATGGAATTAATGACTACAAAATCCTCTGAACAGTAGCTTTCATTCTCTAGCTGCCTTCAGCAGCGATGACTCTGCAATTGTTAGGCAAGAATCCTAGTATTGGAAGGCTCCTGGGGTGAGCCCAACAGTTGCAGGTTTGACAGAGTCATATCACACTAAATTGGTCAATATTTTAAAGGCGGTGTGGATTATTATTATTATTATTATTATTATTATTATTGTATCAAATGGCTAAGGAAATGAAATATATATGGTATTCAATCTTGATAGTCTGTATAATACCAGCATGAAGTGTTTACACATGAGAAGTACGTCGGAGTCCAAAAAGTATTAAGTAATTCTTTACAAACCATTAGGTGGTATGATACCACCTCAGGAGTTTTGAGTTTTTAAAGGGGTAAATAATTTTTCATTTGGTTTCACACTCAGCTCAGCATTCCATCCAAGGCGTTTCCAGAAGAGCTAGGTCCATGATTTTGTATTATGATAGCATTGAAAGCTGACCTGAAAGGTGTGTTAGTTTTTCAGCTCCTGTGGCATTTCATATCATTGAAATGGATAAACGGGTTTTATTTAATTTTGAAAGGTCATCTGTGAGTATGTAAGGTTCTTGGATAGTGAAATTATAGTATAAATGAAACATCTCAAAACAATATTGTTGTTTGAGAAAATACAGAATACTCAAATATAAAACAAACAATTTTGATCCACTTTGTCAATTTTATTTTGGGTTGAAGGCCTCTTAAAGTGGAACCAATTTTAAAATATCATTGTTGAAAATAATCAGGTCAATTCCTTTTTTCTCCCCATTTCATTTGTGGTTTCTTAACTCATTTCTAATTTTAATGAATACAGACAGTCAATGAATAAATGAAAAAACTCCCCGGGAACACCTCCTAAGTATATGAGATACCTTAATTTTTGACCAATGACTTCACTAGTTATTGTAATATTGTAATTTCTTCTTGAAACTATTATTAATCAAACCTGTTCATGTTTTTATTTACCCTAGTAAAATATGATCAATATTTTTTGAACCAGTATTATGATTACCTTTTCAAAAAATGGTTTTTGCTTTGATACAAACAGGTATTTGCGACTTATGGATAATTTTAAGCTAGGTTTTGTGTAAATTCTCAAAATTTGATTTCTGATTCTTCCCACTTCTATTTTACCAATCCAAAATTTAATTCCTCTATTTAATAGTGACAGGAATTCATTTCAAATTTGTTTACTTGTTACAGTTTTTGATTATTCTATTCATTTTTTTGGTTTCTAAAAGGTTTTTGACATTTCAATTAATATTACAAAAGCTGGTAAATAATATTATTGATTCAGTTTCATTATTTTTTACCTAGGTTAATTTTCTCAAAATCATTTTTTATTGATATCCAGAATTTTTTTTGAAAATGGATTATATTCAATGAGGCTGTATTGGTTTTAAAGACAGTCATCCTTACCATGTTTATGTATTGCTTTATTCTGTTTTTCTGAAATATTTAGTCATCTATTTTTAATATATTGTTCCAATTCATTCATAATTTAATCAAAATGGTTTAGTTTGGAACTATGTATCACTTGTGAAAGGGAAAATTGATTTAGAATCAGAGTAGGAGAATGAGATGAATTTTTTACAACACATGGAGAAAATTTTTTATAGGATTTCAAAAATAATATTCAGGAAAGTCATTTATATTATTGAAAAACACTTAAGGGTTGGTAGACTTTATGTATTTCAAAAGTAAAATATATGTAAATGTATATAAGAACCCTGTGAACCTTTGAGATATGACCACATACCCAAAAAGGTCACAAGAAATATTTAAAATAATTATACAATAAAAATAATTACCTTAAAACTACAAAAATGCCATAAATTGGCATAAAACCTGGTTTAACTTAAAACCCAATGAATAAACATGTGAAAGAAATTATACCATTGGATTCCCCCTGGTAAAATACACATATACCATTTTTATGGCATATCTGTAAAGTCAATATTTAATGAGTTATAAGTAATAATACCTTATAAAAAACATAAATCCTTAATTATTTCAAATAACAATGAAACAACATGTGAAATAAATGGTACCATTGGATTCTCCATAAAAATCCACATATAAAACAATTAAGAAGCTAATCTCCAAATTCAATACTTAAGGAGTTAAGCTGAATATATGCACTTTTTTGGTCAATGCATATATTCAAGGATTTTAGCTAATATCTTTTGAAATATGCATGATAGAGTGATTAACCAAAGAGAAAGTCATCACGTAATTACTGTGTGAATACAGAAATGAAGTTTATTTCACAAGTTATAAACAAGGTTAAAACCTGTAAGGGATTATTGATTAAAATCAATAGAGCTGTTGACCACTTTGTTGTGAAAGTGGTCCAAACTTGAAAAAAAGTAGACAGTTGGATTCTAATAGTTCATTTGTGAATAATGATGTATTTTTTATTATAATATTCAAGGTATAACCCCTTGAAATCATGGTTTGAAGTTTAAAATATTAAATTTCAACAGAAAAGATGAGTTACAAGAAAAATCATCAAAAATAGAGTTTTGATGATGTAATGAAATGCTCTTGGCAGCATAATATGATTATGCCAAGCTATTAAGATTCACTCTCTAAATTTCTTTATTGTGTAAAACTTAAAAGTTAGTAAGGATCAAAGTTTGAGCTTAATTTCATCATTTATGATCACTCACTGTAACCTTAAATTAAGTTTAACAGTCATATGAGTGATAAAATTGGTGAATACTGTTAGTTTATGATTAAAAGTAATGAAATCCACGAATTTTTGGAGCTCTGCCAAGCCTTGACGTCATCAAACTTAGAGTTATAGTGATAACTCTAAATAATTGCGTAATAATGAGATAATATGGTTTGATCATGATGTAATCATCACCAAACCTTAAAATATTGATTGATTCCAGTGGATATGATCAGTGCACGTCTACTAGAAGCCTTTTGGACTCTAGGAGGAAGTAATTTAATATAAATAGAGCTCTTTTTACTCTATTTCCCTCTCAGACGCTTACAAAACATTAAATCATTAAATAAAAAGGTAATTTCTTTATTCTTTATATATAAAACTTCTATATTATTAAAGACCAAAGGTAATATTATTATAATCATAATCTTTGAAGTGATTATTTCAGTTATTCAATTGTTTTGTTTAAATTTCTCTTAAAAACCTCTATTCCACATAAAATCAAGAAAAATTGTAATTTCTCTTAATTTCTATTGTAATTACAATTTAAATAAGTTGTATTTACATTCTTAGGCATAAAGGTATCCAAAGTTATTATATTAAGAATTAAAAGTAGGTTATTTCTCTTATTATAATAATCTTTCTCTATTATTACTTTAATAATTCTATAATTAATATAACTAGTATTTATATTAATTTATAAATTTAATATTAGTAATATTATTGTTGTTAATTGTTTTTTATTAATAAAAAAAATTTTTTTACGCCTTTACTATTTGTTGGTAACAATAATAAAGTGCTTTTAAATATATTAATTATCTTATATTACTATATTTATTTATCATATTATTTTTTTATAATATAAATTATATTATTATATTTATTTAATAATATAATTCTTTTACGCCATAATTATAATAATTCTTTATTATTATAATTATTTTTATCTTATTTATTGCATTTATAAGGACATTCATAGTACAATAAGTAAAATATTAGTAATTTTTACTTATTGTTTCATAGTCAACCCTTACATTTGGGGGCCTGGCCATGATATTTACTCTAAAAGACCTTTAAAAAGATTCTAATTGGGCTTATCCAATAATAAATTATATAATAATTTTATATTTATTGATTTTAAATACTATTGAGGCATTTGGAAAACAATTGTACTGTCTTACACATGGTTTTTCACATCATTAGACTTGCAAGAACTTTCTTTGAGTGACTCTAGTAACTAATAAGATATTTTATAAATTAAAAATAATTTTATATTATGAATTAATTTTATAAAAGAATCATATTTATTTTTATTTTATTCTTTAAAAATAAAAATATAAAAAGCAAAAAAAAATTATAAATAAAAGCCAATATAAAAAAAAAGTTATATTTTTGTTTATTCATTTCAATTTCATTTCTTTATTTATTTTCATTTTTTAAGATATAAAAGCAATTTTTTACGTGGAAAATTGCCATATCTTACCAAAAATAACACTTTTTATATAAAAGACTTATATTTATTTGGCTTTTTTAGTGTTTGAAGACAATCCAACAGAGGAAAACCAAACCACTGTTGAAAGATTGGTGGAACAAACTTGTCAAAGTTCTCCAACACCAATAATCACTAAGAAAAAGAAAGCCAAGAAATTGGAATTTCCAGGACCCACTATTCAGGACTCTGAAGGTGAGTACCTCATTTATAAATTGCCATAAGAAGAACTCCTGTTCTGAAATTCTCTTATTTGTTATTTTTCTTAAAATATGACTACCAGAAGAGGCTCCCAATACTCCATCCAATCAGATGGAGCTGGACTCAGAGGTAGAATTGATTCCTCAAAAGGGAAAAGGAAGGGCAATATCCCCAGTGGAACAGAATCCACACAAGGAAGTGCCTTATCCCAAAGGCAAGTCCCATAAATGCCCATAATATCTGAACCAGAATTGGAACTAAGTATGAGTGACTAAAACAGGTACAAATCACATTCAGAGAGCTCAAATAGACATCTACATGAGCCAGTACAAACAGTACTACACAGTGTACAAAGAGAAGGATTGGGAAATGTTTCCCCAAATACACCAAGGAGTGATGAACTCCTGGCACATCCTGAAAAAGTCCCTCAAAGAGGAGGAAGTAGTGAATTACTCCAATGGATGGAATCTACTATCATCCAAACCTCAAATCAAAAAGATCAAGGCATACCATGCCAAAAAGAAGGAGGAAACCAAGGAAGAAGCCCCAGTAGCTTCTACCAGCAAGGCCCAAGACAACCCACTTCCCCAAGAAGGGAAGAAGAACAAGAAAAAGAATTGGAGAAAACCATATTCCCCAAGCTACAGGATTCCAAAAATCCAAAAGGATGCCATGGACAATGTTTTCAACATGGCCAGAACCTTGATGGAATTCAAAGACAAAGAGGAGCAAAGAATGAGACAACCCCATTTCCCAAAGAAATAACCTTGTCTCCTGATGTTGTTAATACTTTAACAGAGCCCAAAAATAGTATTTTACCTCTTAAAGACATTAAAAATAGTTTATTATCTTTGCAAGAAATAAATAATAGCTTATCATCTTTAACAAAACTTGTTGTACAAAATAAAAAAGAAATTGATAACATAAAATTTATGATTGAAAATAATAAACCCAAGGTATTAATTGATAATACTCAGAAATTAATACAAGGAAAACAAGAGTTGTACAAATAGATAAGTGATATCAAAGAAAAAACTTTGACAATCAATTATGATGTAAGTATTGATAATATTACAGAAAAGTTAAACAAATTAAGCATTTATGTAGAAAGATTTGAAGAAAAGACTTCATCACACCAAAAATTACTTTTGGACCATGTGGAAAAGAGTGATGAAGCAAGAATGCATCTGAAAGATGACATTCAAAGTGAAATAAGGCTCATCACTGATAAAATAGACAAAATTAATGAGGCTAACTCAAATATGCCAAAGTTATCAACACCATTTTCTCACATAAGAAGCCCTGTTGAACCAAAAGAGGAATTAAAAAATCCATTCATAACAGACTTGAGTCACCAAGAAAATAACCAAGTCTTAATGAAGGAAGCACATCAATTGAAAGAATGGCCAGCATTCACAGGAGAAGGTGAATATGACCACATGTCATTTATCAAAACAATTGACATGCTACAAGAAGATTATGCCATACCAGATGAATTGATCACTGCAAGATTACATTCATTGTTTGAAAAATCTGCAAAAAGATGGTATTATGGCATAAGGCAAACAAATGGCAAAAATACCTGGTCTTGGTGGAAACAAGAAATAATCACGAAGTGGGCTAATGATTCCTGGAGGTACAAGATATAAAATGAATTTGAAAATTCTTTCTTTGACCCAGAAAAAGATAAACCTTTAGCTTTGTTCTTAAAACAAGTTGAAAGACTCAATGCATTGTACCCAGAAATGTCACAAAAAATGGTGCACATGAAAATACTTAAAAAATGTGGAGGAGAGCTAGAGCATTCCCTAAGAAGAAGGTGTATAGAACCATGATCCACAGAAGAGTACATCAATGCACTAGAGGACATAGTGACAAGAACAAAAATTGGCAGAACTTGGAAGAAATTGGACATTAAAAGGCCAAATAAGCCATTTATCAAAAAAGATAAATCAAAAGAAACTTTCAAGCTAAATACATCCAACAATAATGAGCAAAGAAAATGCCATAAATGTGGAGGTATTGGACACTTGGCCAATAATTGCCTCAAAAAGGCAAAGATTCATGAAATTGTGGAAACAGAAAACCACAATGACAAAGAGGAGGAATCTGACTCTGAAAAAGAAACAAAAGAGTCAGAAAGTTCTGAAAGTGATGAAATTAATATAATTAATGCACAAATTAATAATATTGATATAATTTATGAAGTACTAGATGTCAGCTCAAACTTACCACAAGTTGGAACATCTGACACAAACCTGACAAATATACAAGATGCCAAAATGTACAGAACCAAACCTGCAAAAGGAATGGGATATACAGCTGGAAAATCAAGTATAAGTATTGTTATGGTTGATAATCAAGAAGGAAAAGTGAACTTGGATACAGGAGAATATTGCACCTGTGTTGGTAAAAGTTATTTAGAAACCATTGTCCCAGACTGGGAAGAGAAACTTATGCTAATAAAAGGTGACAAATTTGGTAGTTCAAGTGAGAGCATGAAGCCCCTTGGAATAATTGATTTAACACTAATGTTTCCTCACCCCTCACAATGTGTCAGAATTAAAGTAGAGTTTTTAGGAATGAACAACTGTACTAGTAATCACTTCATACTTGGAAATGACTAATTATCAATTTACGGTATAGATATCTCTAACCAAAAAGATAGATATTCTACAATAGGAGACAACAAAAGACAAACGTTTGGCTTCTTAAATAAAAAAAAACAAAAAACAGTTATTAAGAATGAAGAGAAAATTCCAGAAAAGGAACTTTTTATATCTGAACAACTCAAAGAGGCAGAATTCAATCAAGAATTAACAGAAAAAATGAAAGAAAAATTGATTTACCTCTTATTTAAGTACAAAAATGCCTTTGCAACTGACAAGGAGCCACTAGGTGCCATAATTGGGCATGAGGTGGATATAACTCTTAATGTGGAAAAGCCTTACCCACCTTTACTAAGGAGACCTGCTTACCCAGGTAGTCCAAGGGCTAGAGAACCCTTGGAGGCACACATTAAAGAATTAATGGACCTTGGAGTATTAAGAAAAGTAGGACATAATGAACAAGTAGAGGTCACTACACCTGTCATTATAACTTGGCATAATGGAAAATCAAGAATGGTAGGAGACTTCAGAGCCCTGAGCACCTACACCATTACAGACAGATATCCAATACCCAGAATCCATGAGACATTGACACAATTATCACAAGCTAAGTTAATTACAGCCATGGATGCCTTAAAGGGTTTTCATCAAAATGTCTTAACAGACAATGCCAAGAAATTACTGAGGATAATAGTCCACTGTGGGATTTTTGAATACTTAAAAATGATGAAGGTTCCCATCTGGTATAGCAGAAGATGCCATACCAGATGGGAACCTTCATCTAAGGAGATTCAGGGCCTCTAGGAGGACGGAACAGTCTCATAAGTGATGAGGCTTTTTTAGAGGGAGGGTATGTCAGCCTGTGACTCAAAACCAGAGCACAAGCATGACAGCCAAAATACCATAAACCAATGGTATAGCCAAGATACCACCAAAACATGGAGCTGAGCCAAATCAGCTCAAAAGGTATCAAAAGAAAGAGGAAACTCACCTCTTTCTGAAAACATAAGTCCCATCACCATAGGACATGAAATAACAAAGTTATTCCTGCTCAAAGTTATTGCTGAGCATAAACCTTCATTTTCACCTCTCATCTAAGATCTAGAAGCAGAGGCTTCACCCCATCAAATGGGTACTCAAAATGAAGCTCTAAGCCAGGGCTCTTATGGAAGCAAGAGGGCCTGGCACTCAGGAATCAAGAACTCACTTGGAGGGCTCCAAAGATGATAAGAAATACTGCGGAATATATTTCTTAACCAGGAATAAGAGAAAGGACAATATGCCAAAGATAACAAAGAATAGTAAGAGTGAAACCAGAGGCCAAAGATAAAAGAAAGCCAACCAAGTGAATCCTCAATTCACTGTTTCAACCTGCCAGAAAGAACAATGGAATTAGTAAAGGATATGACCACCAATATCCACTGACAGGTGAGGAAAGAAAAGAGAAAGGGTGCTAATGACTGACTTAAGATTATCAGTATTAACTTTAATAAGATAAAAGAAAATAAGGATAATAATAAATCAAATATATTAATTAACTGGGGAAAAAATCCCCAGGTGATGAAAGGTAGCCGGTATATGTGAAAACTGAAAGATTGATCCTGGAAGGTGGATCAATGGCTGTATTGTCCGTATCGGGAAATACAGTTCTGGCCATCTTGAGATTGAACTGTGTGATGGAATTCCCACAGTGGAATATGAAATGACCCAATTGGGCCAGGACCATACAGGTTGATTGAATGAGGCCTGTACGGATGAATTGAGTTGTCCAAAGGAGTATTGAATACTTGATGCCTTGACAACTGATTTTAATGATGTAATACCTCTTGAGAATTGCCCTTGAATAATCCTGAATGAATTTTTCCAACCCAACTCCTGCAGATATAGGTGGTTGGGATCCTTGAAGAGTCTTCTGATTGCTGCCATAACTTGTCAGACTGATGAGCTGATTAACCCTCCTTCAAAATGGGCGTTGGGATTTGAGACCTTGAATTGGGAAGGTGGAATTGGATCCTGAAAATATCACCATTGAATTGCTGAGAAAAAAAGGGTGCATAATGGTATATAATACCATATATGCACCATGCCTGCAACCTTGAGTACGGATGGTATGAAGGAAAGGAGGAAATCCCCTGGAGTTGAGGGGAAAAACAGGCTGAGCTTATCTGATGGCCTCTGGTGGTTTCCAGAGGCCATGGCTGAACTATTGACCCATGATGGTCCATGGCCAAAATTGGGTCCTACGGGATTTATGGCCAAAATGGTGTCCATGGGGTTTTTGGTCACTTTTGAGTCCAAGGGAATGATGACCAAAAATGGCTCAGGTGGGCCCACCTGGCTGGCCCCTTTTGGCCTCATTGGATTAGGCCAAAAGGGGCCTAAATGGCCTACGGACCGCGGACCGTGGACTGTGAATCACGGCCCACAGGCCATAGGAGCCGTAGGGGGCCTAAATGGCCCCAAAAGGCCATTTAGGCCAAAACCCCATTAATGAAAGGGGTTGCCCTGAATCCAAAAATGATGGCTAGGGGGCCTGGAGACCCCTAGAAGACCAACTGACCCCCCAGGCCCAAAATCAAAGATGAAGGCCTGGGGGTTGGTGGAGTGGAAAATTGGCCAAGAAGGCCAATGACGGCAGGATATGGCCCGAGGCCATAAAATGGCCATGGGGAGGTGTCATGGCGTGGATGCCATAGAACACCCAAGGGGGCCAATTGGCCATAAAATATATGACATGGCCAATTGGCCCCAACTTGGCTTCAGGTTGGATTGCCGCAACCATCAAGGAGGAGGGTAAAACTCGTGGTTGTGACAGTACCCCCCTACCTTGAATGGTGAGCTCCTGAGCACCAAGATAAGGTAGAAGCCTGTTGAGGCTGTTGAGACGGATTACAGAGGTATTTTGATCTTGAAAAGAAAATTTGAACTGATAATAATGTTGGCATATGAATTGAGGGTGACGTAGTCTTCTCTTGACATTTGGCTTGAAAATGTTGAAGGATTGAATTTGACGTAGAATTTTGGCATAAAGATTAAAATAAACTAAATTTTAAAGAAAAGTAAAGATAAAAAAAACAGAAAAGGAAAATAAAATAAAATAAAAGAAAAAATTTTGAAAGGGGATCCAAATCTTCATCACGGATTTTGACAATTGACTTGTAAGTGGCCAAGGACCTAGAATAAAAGAATTTGATGCCAGGTGCTCACAGAGTGGCCAAGGTGATGTTTTGAAAAGATTGTAGACCCCTCAGGGAAGTGCACACCAGGAGAGGAACTTACTTTTAGAAGTTTCCAATCCTGCCAGTGCCATAATTAAGAATATGAATTTGATGAAGGAATGTCTTGAATTGGAAAACTTGGAAAGGAAAATGAATGTGAATGGTCCATTTGCCCAAGTGAAAAATGGCCATAATTTTGGAATTGATGTTGAAAGCCAGGCCAACGAATCTGTGTCCAAATTGCAAAGTGCTCACAGAGTGGCCAAGGTGATGCTTACAACAAAGAGGAGTAGAATACCCCTAAAGGTGCATACCAGGAGTGGGACTTACTTTTGGTAATTCCTCTCCCCACCAAGCACCATAAAAGATCAAGCTTCTGAAGAATTGGGTCCTGGCTTGTCAGGATACAAAGAATGGAAATCTTTGACAAGATCAGGACAATTCTTGAGGTTTTTGGCTGGTTCCCAAGTGGATCTTTCTGGGTCTTGACTGAAACCTTTCCATTTCACCAGATACCATAGCTTTCTGCTCTTGAGCTTTGAATCCGGTACTTGAGAGACTTCCCATTCCTCTTCTTCTTAAATGGTAATTGGAGGAGGAGGCTCTTGATGCCAATTTGGGATTGTTGATGTCTTGACTGGTTCCAGAAGGGAGATATGGAAGACTGGGTGGACGGATTTCCATTGGGATGGAAGCTTGAGGTGGTAAGCATGAGAACTGACTTTCTTCAAGATTGGAAAGGGACCCAACCATCTTTCAGATAGTTTTTTGGTGGGTCTGGTTGATTTGATATTCTTGGAGGAAAGCCATACCATGTCACCAGGATTGAAAACAGGTGGACTTGCTCTACCTTTATCTGCATACCTCTTAAACCGGTTTATGGAAGCTTCAAGTTCTCTCTTGACATCTTGCTGTACTGATTGGATTTTTGTTGATAACTTTCCAGCAGGAGTGTCTTGAGTGATGTGAACTGAATCAAAATGCGGATCTCTTCCATAAACAGTGAAAAACGGGGATTGCTTGGTCAAAGAGTGATCAGAATTATTGTAGGAAGATTCAGCCAGAGGGAGCCAGGTGTTCCAATCATCTGGATGATAACTGACATACATCCGAAGATACTGTTCTAGTATCTGATTTACCCTCTCTGTCTGTCCATCAGTTTCTGGATGGTAAGCAGTTGACAAGTCTCTTGAAATGTTGAGCTGCTGACAAAGATTGGTCCAAAAGGAAGAAAAAAAGAGGGAACCTCTATCACTGACAATGTTTAACGGAAGGCCATGCTTTGAAAAGATATCCTGATGAATAAATGGGCCAACTCCAGGGAAGTGATTGAAAACATTGTTGGAATAAAAACCGCCATTTTTGAGAATCTGTCCACTATGAACAGGATTGAATCAAAGGAATTGGACGGTGGCAGTTGAGTGATGAAGTCCATTGAAAGACAAATCCAAGGACCACTTGTAATTGGAAGAGGTTTGGGGAATTCAAACTTCTTATGGTGAATATTCTTGTTTCTTGAGCACTGTTGACAGGATGAAACATAATCCTTGATAAATTGAGTCATGCCGGACCAGTGGAAATCCCACTTGACAAGTTTGAGAGTGTTCTCTTGGCCAGGGTGTCCAGCTAGAGGAGAATTGTGACGCTTTTGAAGAATACTGAGCTGAATTGTGGAGTCATTTGGGACTACCACCAGATCTTTGAAGAGAAGAATCTGGGAAGAGGAATCAAGAGAATAATCTTGGACAGATTTACCTTTACCCAAATCTTCAAGGATACTTCTGTACTGAGGATCTTGCCATAATTTCTTCTGGATTGAATCAATCAAATTTGAAAAACATTCCACCTTGACTGAAAAAAACTTTGAGGGTTGAACTTCATCTTGCTTAATGATTTGCTGAAAATTCATTGGATTCTTGCTGATGAAATCCTCCCCCCTCTCTGGATAAACGTCGTCCCGACGTGATAAGGCATCCGGAAGAGTAGCTAGGCGGCCAGGTCAGTAAGTGATTGAGAAATGAAATTCAGAAAGGAATTCAGCCCAACGGGCTTGACGGCGAGTGAGTACTTTGGAGGTCATGAAGTATTGAAGGGAAGAGTGATCGGTAAGAACTTCAAAAGGGGAAGCCAGTGAAAGAAGAAAAGCCCTCCAGCGCTTGAGAGCCCAGACAATACCAAGGAGTTCCTTGTCATGAATTTTGTAATTGAGCTCTGCTGGGATAAGCTTGCGGCTGTCAAATGCAATTGGATGTTTTCCTGAATCAGAGATCTGACTCAGTACAGCACCCAAGGCATAATCTGATGCATCGGTCTCTACAATGGTGGGTAGAGAAGGATTGGAGCAGTGGTGAAAGTCTCTTTGAGTCGGTGAAACTGACTTAGAGCTTCCTCATTGAGGGGAAAACAGGAATCTTTCTTAAGGAAACTGGTGAGTGAACTTATCTTCTTTGAATAATTCTTGATGAAACGGTGGTAGAAGTTGGCAAAGCCAAGGAAGGATTGAAGAGCCTTGAGGTTTCTTGGAGGCGGCCAATTGGGAATCTGATGGACTTTTGCTTGGTCCATCTTGAGGCCTTCAAAGGAAACTACATAACCAAGATATTCCACGCTTTAAACATGAAACAGGCATTTGGAAGCCTTAGCAAAAAGGTTATTGGCTCTGAGTCTGGAAAGAACAGTGGACACATGAGTGACATGTTCTTCCCCAGATTTGGAAAAGACCATAATGTCATCCAAATAAACCACAACATAAACATTGAGAAGATCTTGAAAGATATCATTGACAAGATTTTGAAAAGAAGCAGGAGCATGGGTGAGCCCAAATGGCATAACTGCCATATTTAGTTCTAAAACAAGTCAAATGTTCATCACCCTCCTTGATTCTGAGCAGGTTATATGCACCATGCAAATCAATCTTGGAGAAGATAGAAGAACCATTAAAGACATTGAGAAGCTGATTCATAGGAGGAACAGGATACTTGTTCTTCCTAGTAACAGCATTGAGTTTGCGGTAATCAACACACAAACGGAGGCCACCATCTTTCTTTTTGACAAAAAGGACAGGTGCTCCTGTTGAAGAGGAGCTTGGCCGGATGAAACCTTTCTCTACATTATCTGAAATGTAGGCCCTGAGTGTATCTGACTCTTGTTTGGATAAAGAGTAGATAACCACAACTGGAGGTAGAGACCCCTCCAGCTCAATATGATGATCACAGGTGTGGTGAGGAGGAAGTTTCTCTGCTTTCACCTTGGATAATACATCCAAGTATTGGTGATAGACAGAAGGAACAACCTTCATCACGGTTTCTACTTCTTCTGGCTCTTCCTCTTCATCCCACAACTCCTCCAGGGAGTCATGATAATGTGAAGGAGGAAGGTCCATATTCCCAAATAAGAGGTGAAGTGAAGATACAGAATTATCTTCTCCAACATCTTGAATCTCTTTGAAGACTTCAGCTCTAGGAGATAGTAATGACTGTGGGGAATTAAGGGAAGGAATATGGACAGAAGACAGAAATGATGGTGTTCTAGAATCACCAACCAGAGCTGCACAAGATTTGGCAGAAGAAAGGTCATTATGGACAGAATTAGAAGGATCAGAATAGTCCAAATGATCAGGATTAAAGGTGATCAGCCCTTGCCTCCAATCAATAGAAGGATTAAAATGATTGAGAAAGTCAAAGCCCAATATGAGGTCTTCTCCCTTGGGAGTATCAATGACTAAAAAGTCCCATTCAAAGCTTGGGAAGGAAGGGAGCTCAACCATATATCTAGTATGGTGAGTCACAAATAAGGAAGGAGACTCAGAGGAGTCAAGAATGATAAGGGGAATCTTCTCTGGAAGTTCTGACGTAGTCAATGAGTACTTGTGAACAAACTGCTTTGCAATAAATGAGTGTGTAGCACCAGAATCAATGAGAATACTGTAAAAGACATCAGAAAGAGAAGAAAAAACAAAAAATTTAAGAGAATTTTTGACACCAGTATTCAAAATGCACAATTGTGCTCTATAAGGAAAACTGTGGAGACCATTGAACACAACATAGTCTCCACTCAGGCTTTTCCCTGGCTGGGAAATTGGCCTGACAGTTGGATAAGCTTGTTTTGAGGTCTTTTGAAACAAGACTCAAGACTATGCTTCCCACCACAATAGGTACACAAGCCCTCCTTGATTCTTCTTTCTTTTTCAGAACCTTTCAACTTGAAGTCCTTATTCAACAAGGAAGAGTGGGGCTTTTCCCGCTTTTGAGCATGAAAATTCTTCTTCTTGTGACTTGAGCTTGAAGAATTTTGATGATGAGAAGAACTTGACTTTGAGGCTCCAGTCTTCTTCTCTTGATGATAATTCTTCTCCTTTTGCCTCTCATGGTACCTGGTATCAAGTTCCAGGGTAACAACCATTAATTCTTGAAGAGAATCAATATTTGCAGGATGGGAGGCCAATTGATCCAGAATCCTGGATGGCAATCCCTTCCTGAAATGATGGATGAGAGCTCTTTCTCCCCAATCCCCAATTCTTGAAACCAAACTCCTGAAATTGGCTATGTATAGTGAAACATGGCCACCTTCTTGCATTCTAAGGCCATCCAACTCTGCTTCAGCTTTTCTTAATTCATTTGGGTCCCCAAATAAAGTGAAGAGTTGGAATTCAAAAAATGGCCAAGAATTGAGAAGGTAACTTGAGTATTGATTGGTGGATTAGAAATATAAGGGTCAATCCATTTTGAAGCCCTGCCAATAAGAAATGAAGTGACATAAAGAACCTTCTTCCTGTCTTGAGAGAAGTTTGCCGGATCATTATGAAAGATAAGCTGGCATGACTGAATAAAGATTCTGACTTTGAAGGGCTGAGTCCCATCAAAGCATTCTGGTGCCTTCATAGATGGAGTCTTGAAAGCTGGTGGTCTTGATGAATCAGAAGAAGAAGCTGCTTGAAGATTGGCCATAATCTGAGTCATTTGCTGCATAATGGCCAATAAAGATGGTTCAGATTGGTGAGAGACAGGCTGATCAGACTGGGCTAGAGTTGGTCTTCCAGTACCTTGGGAGGCCCCACCGGAGCAGGAACACCTTCAGTACCATCAGACTCTTCCTCTTCCACAGAATTCTCCTCCTCCTCTTCACCATCTTCACCTGGACCCTTGAAACTTGTCCTTGACATGCCTGGAAAACCGCCAACTACTCCTGAAAAAGAATTTGATCTTCTTGGCACTCTTCATTCCTTCCTGGATGGTGCTGCTCCTTCCATGCGGGGTCCTCTATCTAATTGGGCCCTCAGTTGAGGAACTGTTGGGGTGCCATCAAGAGGAACTCTTGGAGTAGGAGTAAGAACAGCTTGAGTTTGAGCCTGGGATCTAGTCTGTCTTGCAGGAGGTGAATGTTGGAGTGGCATGATTGAATAAGAATAAAAGTTTTAAATAAAAGGAATCAAAGCTTGGATAGAAGCTTGAGGCAAAACCAATATAGTCTTGAGGATCAAATCAAATCAAATCTTGAGGGAAAAAAAATCAATGAATCAATGAAAATCTTCAAGTACGTCAATCAATCAAATCAAATGAGTCTTGAAGTCAAAATCAATATCAATGAAAAATCTTGAAGTCAATCAAATCAATCAATCAATAAATAAATGAAATCTTGCAGTGAAAATCAATCAGTCAAATGAATTCTTGAGTCAAAATCAATTAATGTCAAAGTCTTGATGTGAAATTCAGCAAATTGATAAAAAACCTTCAGGTCAATCAATTATCTTGAAGTCAATATCAATTATGTCAAATAAGTCAATCAAATCAATTATCAAGTGAATTCTTCCTGAAATCAAAATTCTTGAAGAGAAAATCAAATCAAATCCTGATATGAAGAACGTGTCTGAATAATTTGATGAATAATCTGAAAAATCAAAATAATAAGACACTTGGAATGAAGGATAAAAATGGGATTGATGATTGAGATTAAGATTGAAAAGATAAACAGAAAATAAAATTTGGGTCAGCTTTCAATTTTCAGAATGAAGAATGAATGAGAGAAAATTGGGAGGTGACAAAGAATCATTAATTTTTATAAGCGTTAAAGAGTCATAATTTTGATGAATGAATGAATGAATAAAAATGATGAAGAATGAATGAATAGAATGAAAAGAAATTATGAGTTAATTAATATAATGTCACAGGGGCTCTTATGGAAGCAAGAGGGCCTGGCACTCAGGAATCAAGAACTCACTTGGAGGGCTCCAAAGATGATAAGAAATACTACGTAATATATTTCTTAAGCAGGAATAAGAGAAAGGAAAATATGCCAAAGATAACAAAGAATAGTAATAGTCAAGCCAGAGGCCAAAGATAAAAGAAAGCCAACCAAGTGAATCCTCAATTCACTGTTTCAACCTGCCAGAAAGAACAATGGAATTAGTAAAGGATATGACAACCAATATCCACTGACAGGCGAGGAAAGAAAAGAGAAAGGGTGCTAATGACTGACTTAAGATTATCAGTATTAACTTTAATAAGATAAAAGAAAATAAGGATAATAATAAATCAAATATATTAATTAACTGGGGAAAAAATCCCCAGGTGATGAAAGGTAGCCAGTATAAGTGAAAACTGAGAGATTGATCCTGGAAGGTGGATCAATGGCTGTATTGTCCAGATCGGGAAATACAGTTCTGGCCATCTTGAAATTGAACTGTATGATGGAATTCCCACAGTGGAATATGAAATGACCCAATTGGGCCAGGACCATACAGGCTGATTGAATGAGGCCTGTACGGATGAATTGAGTTGTCCAAAGGAGTATTGAATACTTGATGCCTTGACAACTGATTGTAATGATGTAATACCTCTTGAGAATTGCCCTTGAATAATCCTGAATGAATTGTGCCAACCCAACTCCTGCAGATACAGGTGGTTGGGATCCTTGAAGAGTCTTCTGATTGCTGCCATAACTTGTCAGACTGATGAGCTGATTAAACCTCCTTCAAAATGGGCGTTGGGATTTGAGACCTTGAATTGGGAAGGTGGAATTGGATCCTGAAAACGTCATCATTGGATTTCTGAGCAAAAAAGGGTGCATAATGGTATATAATACCATATATGCACCATGCCTGAAACCTTGAGTACAGATGGTATGAAGGAAAGGAGGAAATCCCCTGGAGTTGAGGGGAAAAACGGGCTGAGATGATCTGATGGCCTCTGGTGGTTGCCAGAGGCCATGGCTGAACTATTGACCCATGGTGGTCCATGGCCAAAATTGGGTCCTACGGGATTTATGGCCAAAATGGTGTCCATGGGGTTTTTGGTCACTTTTGAGTCCAAGGGAATGATGACCAAAAAATGGCTCAGGTGGGCCCTAGGTGGCTGGCCCCTTTTGGCCTCATTGGATTAGGCCAAAGGGGGCCTAAATGGCCTATCGACTGTGGACCGTGAATCCCGGCCCATGGGCCATAGGAGCCGTAGGGGGCCTAAATGGCCCAAAAAGGCCAAAACCCCATTAATGAAAGGGGTTGCCCTGAATCCAAAAATGATGGCTAGAGGGCCTGGAGACCCCTAGAAGACAAACTGACCCCCCAGGCCCAAAATAAAAGATGAAGGCCTGGGGGTTGGTGGAGTGGAAAATTGGCCAAGAAGGCCAATGACGGCAGGATATGGCCTGAGGCCATAAAATGGCCATGGTGTGGATGCCATAGAACACCCAAGGGGGCCAATTGGCCATAAAAGATATGACGTGGCCAATTGGCCCCAACTTGGCTTCAGGTTGGATTGCCGCAACCATCAAGGAGGAGGGTTGAACTCGTGGTTGTGACAGCTATCCAATGGTACCAGCCAAACTGAGCTAGCACCAATATTACTGGAGTTATGGTCAATATCAGGCCAAATAAGGGTGAACAAAACATTCACCTTTCATCTAACTTCTACAGTTTTCGTGTGAGACACTTGAAGTGGGGTTATTTTGGAAAGGGCACACTCAGGGCTATCTGATGGTGTCATCCATTTCCCCATAGCTCAACTAGAACAAAAGTTATGGGGCAAATAAGCTCAATACAGCTTTTTGCCTATACCATGCAAATGTACAAAAATCTTGTACATGGGATAACTTTGCCATATTGAATGATACCCATATCAAATGAGGTACCATTGTGTAGAGAGCATATGGGGATACACACTGAACCAATTTGAGGTTGATATCTCAAGAATTGACAAAGTTATGGCTGTTTTAAGGTCAGATTACCACCTGCTGTCATACACAGCCTTACCATGGGATAATATCCCATAACCATGAATATGAGGTGTCAAACAGACGAAGAAGCTTGTTTTTACTTCAATACCTCATATGTCATTCAATACTGGGGTCCCATACAGGTTCTGTACAGCATTCTATGTGTCATACACGTCAGAATCAGGCTGTGAGGTCCCCAGATGACAATTTTCACCCTGTATTGATGAAAACTGCCCAGATGTGGTTTCAAAGCCACATCTGAGCCCAATACAGGTTATACAGGCTGTTTGAAAACCACAAGCCAGTACTAGAGAGTGAAAAAATCTTCACTTGCTCTATGTGGAAAGGTCTAGCACCCTTTCCACCCCATTTCAGGATAAAAAGGAGGCTTTTCACAGCCAGAATTGGTTCCTCATCCTTCTCTTGAATAACCAACATAGTAAAATTTCAAAAACAGTTTTATTCTTGGTTAATAATAAGGTATAGTTATAAACCTTAATTATCGTAGTCTTTTATTATTGTAACCCAATATATAAAGCTACACCCAGGGGTTTCAACAGCGCTCACCACCACCATATTATATATAGTAAAGCCCTTTTAATCTCCAATTAAATTATCTTTAAAACCCTTATAAATCTTTTTTAAACCATTTTACTGTGTCACAAACATTGTTAAAGTTGTACTTAGCCTATTTACACCTTTATCATAGTTTCATCCTGACAAAGAAAGTGCTTTTAAATATATTAATTATCTTATATTGATATATTTATTTATTATATTATTTTTTTATAATACAAATGATATTATTATATTCATTTAATAATATAATTATTTTTACGCCATAATTATATTAATTCTTTATTATTATAATTATTTTCATCTTACTTATTTCATTTATAAGGACATTCATAGTACAATAGGTAAAATATTAGTAATTTTTACTTATTGTTTCATAGTCAAACCTTACAATTTTGGAATAAAAGAATATTTAAAGTTGTCACTACTTTTATTCTTGACCATAAATGGGTTGGTAGTCACATAAAAGCATCAATTAAGTAATTATGATAATCTTACATTACAAGAGATGATGCGATCAATAATCCAAAAAGAATTATTGTTTTCTCACTCACTGGTTTTTCAGTTTGCACCATTGCATGCCTCTGTGAGCTGCCTTAGACTTAAAAGAGGCCTCCTCTTGCTGTTTTTTCCAAAGAATCACATTGTTCAATTATACCTTTATTACCAACAAGTAAGTATTAGTAAAAACTTTTCTTAAGGGTTTTATTCTTTCAGAATCAATAAGAAAGACGTGAAATCTTAGAAATCAGATATATATTGTTGTAATCTTGTTATAAATCAATTTTGATCCTCTAAATCCACAATTACCCATCAAAGCTCTCTACTATTATCTTTCAATAAGTTCTTTGGAGTATTAGTGTGTGATTTATCTTAATTCTTGAAGTTTTTCTTTAGTAATAGTTTTATTCAAGAGTTATCTTTACAATTATTATTGTAAAATATAATTATATAATAAAATAATTTTATTTTTTTAATAATGAAGCTTTTATTATTAAATTCTTCTTGTAATTGATTCTTTTAGACAATTACTGCTTACTGTTATAATCACTAGTAGTGTATAACAAGTAAAAGAAATAATGAATTATTTAATTATTTAATTGTGGTTCCAATAATTTTCATTATTATATTTCATAAGAACAGTCATAGTATTGTTGATTAATAGTAATATTATCAACAGTTTCATAGGCACCTCTTACATTTGGGGCACTGGACATGTTTTTTGAAT
Source organism: Austropuccinia psidii (assembly GCA_023105745.1). Taxonomy (NCBI): domain Eukaryota; kingdom Fungi; phylum Basidiomycota; class Pucciniomycetes; order Pucciniales; family Sphaerophragmiaceae; genus Austropuccinia; species Austropuccinia psidii. Next base: position 42,689,930 of record JALGQZ010000001.1, read on the forward strand.
CTTGTACCCTTAATTGATATAGTTTTAAGCTTTAAAATACATTCATTTAATTTTTTTTTGTTTCAATTTGAAGTTAAAATTATTTTTATTATTTAAATTATCATGAAATCTTCTTCATTGATGAATTTGGTTTAATTTTATACTATTTTTACACATGGCTTTTTCACATCCAAAAACTTATAAAATTATTCTTTGAGTTACTCTGAATTAATTTTGATTCAAAATCTTAAATTTTACTTCTTTTTCTTTAAAAAGAATAATTTTTCAATATTAAAAAATAAAAAACTTATAAAATATTTTAAAAGTATGAAAAATAATTTTCTTATATCAAATTTCTTTCTCTAAAGTCTTTAATCAAATACTGTGCAGCTGGTAACAGACTCAGTAAAAGATACATTACCAGTTCCAACTCTTCAGAAGCAGAATCTGAGGACAGTATTGAAGTGCAAATTGCTAAAAGAGGCACTTTATTTAAGACAGAATGAGCCAATAAACCACCAAAAGGTGTCATTTTTCTGTTTTCAATTCTTATTTTGTATTGAATAGATGTGAAAAATGGTGCATACAAGAAATGGAAGCAGCTATTCAGTCCAACCAGATGGACCTGGAAAAGGAAGAGGTAAGAGCAGAACAAGGTCTGCCAAGTCTTCCTCAAGAAAGACACATCTGGAGGATGCCAGAGCTGCCCCCCATTCACCAAGGTCTGTACTAACAAGCTTTGATGTGAACTCTGAGCCTGAACTAATTGAAGGTAATATTTTAAGAGCTGAACCACTTCCAAGTGGCAGACATAGAAATATATCAGTCCAAATACAAAAATTGGTTCAGAGCATCAAAAGAAGAGGAGTGGTAAATATGCCCAAGCCTTTGGCAGGGGGCCATGAACTCCTACTTACACATCAAGAGCTTTCTGGGTCAGGAGAAGACCATAGAACTCTTAGGAGGTTAAAGCCCATTGTCTTGCAAAGAAAAGGTCAAAAAAATAAAGAATGGGTTGAAGAACCAAAGTCTTTTATCTGTAGACCAGAAGAAGGAATTGGAAATGACCCCAGCTTTGGAAGAAGTCCCAGTGGCGTCTACCAGCTCCAAACCAGAACCAGAAGCATCCAAAGAGAAGCCCAAAGGACCTCAGAAGAAGAAGAAAGGTCCCAAGAACCATCAGGGAAAGGGAAAAGGAATAGAAAATTGGCACAGACCTAAACCAAAAGGGTACAGGATCCCCAAATTGGAGCCTTCAGCCGTGGACAGTGTCTTCAATATGGCCAGAACTCTTATGGAATTCACAGCCAAAGAGCAGAAAAGGATGAACAGGACCTTTCCACATAAATAATACAAGAAATACAATTTGTTAAATCTAGTATTGATGTAGAACTTGGTAAATTTGATTCAAATTTAAATAAAATAACATCATATATAAGTGAATTAAAAAGAAATGACAAAAATTATACTGAATGGTATAAGCTGAAACATGTCAAACTTGATTCAATTACCAATATATGTGACAGAATTGAAAGTAAATTTCAATCCCAAAATGATTAAATGGAAGATATTTCCGTTTTAAACATCAATGATCAGCTTAGAATTCAAAAAGATCATGTTTTGGAAATAATTAATAATACCAATCAGTTTGCCATACATTTGGCAAAAAGTGACAGTGAAAGGCAGAAGTTAAAGAATAAAATCATTGCAAATGTGGAGCAAATTAATAAGAATTATGGACCACATATTGCAAGACATTCTACACCTTTGACTGAAGAAAAACTTTCTGTCAAAGGAATTTTGACCCATTTTTAGGAGAAAATCCTATCTGTGCAAAAGATATTCCAAAAACGGGAGAATGGCCAGCATTCTCTGATGAAGGAGAATACAATCATATTGAGTTCATCAGAAAAATTGATATATTTCAAGACGATTTTCACATACCCAATGAAATAATAGTGGGAAAGCTACACTCTTTGTTTACCAGAACTGCAAAGAAATGGTATTACAAAATGAGACAAGATCATGGTAAACATGATTGGCCTTGGTGGAAATCTGAGATAATCACCAAATGGGCTAAAAATTATTGGAGATTTAAAATGGAAAATGCTTTTTAAAGTGCCATTTTTAACTCAGAAAAGGATAAACCACTTACTTGGTTCCTCAAACAGAAAGACAGATTATCTGCCTTACACCCAGATATGTCTGACTCTATGATTAACCTGAAAATATTAAGAAAATGTGGAGGAGAAATAGAAAATTCTATCAAGTAAAGATGTGTAGAACCCTGCTCAACAGAAGACTACATCAATGCCATGGAGGATATCATTACTAGAACAAGAATTGGTAAAACCTGGAATGGAGTCCCTATTGAATGCAACATTGTCTCTAAAACTTCCAGAGAAGATAAGAGGCCTGAAAGACCTGTCTTGAAGTGTTATAAATGTGGAAGCACTTCAAATTTAGCCAACACTTGCACCAAAAAGACAAAGATGAAAGAAGTTCAAGTCATTGAAGAAGTTCAGTGTACTGAAGAGACAGAAGAATCTGACCTAGATTCTGAAGTCTCTGAGGATACACCAGTACAGGACTATCACATGTAAAACATTAAAGGTTTCTTTGAGGTCACAGAAGTACATACTCACTTGCCACAGTACAGTGAGGATTGTCAAAACCTGATCAATATCCAGGATGCCAGAATGTGTAAAGCCAAACCTGCTAGAGGTAAAAGATCCACTGCTGGAGAATCTTGTATCACAATATCTCAAAAATTAGTAAAATACCATAAATAAGTACAAAATCTGAATTAACTCAGTATCTAATGAATAAACATGTGAAGTAAATTACACCATTAGGTTCCCATGGTAAAATACACATATGTAATTTTTATGGCATACCTGAAAAGTCAATAATTACTAAAGTATAAGTAATAATATCTCAAAAAGGTACAAAACCTCATTTATCTCAGAAACCAATGAGAAACATGTGGAATAAATTGTACCATTGGATTCTCCATAAAAGCCTACACATAAAAAAATTATAAAGCTAATCTCTAAAATTAATACTTAAGGAATTAAGCTGAATATATCCACTTTTTTGGTCAATGCATATATTCATGGTTTTTAGCTAATATCTCTTGAAATATACAAGATAGAGAGATAAACCAGAAAAAAAGTCACCACATAATTACTGTAGGAATACAGATATGAACTTTATTTCGCAATTATTAAACAAGGCTTAAACTCGCAATGGATCATTGAATAAAATCAATAGAGCTACTGACCACTTTGTTGTGAAAGTGGTCCAAGCTTAAAAAATAGTAGACAGTCAGATTTCAATAGCTCATACATGAATAATGACGTAATTCTTATTACAATATTCAAGGTATAACCCCTTGAAATCATGGTTTGAAGTTTAAAATATTGAATTTCGACAGAAAAGATGAGTTTGTCACAGGGGCTCTTCGAAGTGAAGAGGGCCTGGCACTCACTTATGGAGGGCTCAAAGATATGGTAAGAAGGAATACACTGAAGAGTGTTAAAGATAAATTGCTAAAAGAATAAATATAAGAAAAGCAGCAACAAGAAATAAGAGTAAGAAATAGAAGAGCCAACCACAAACAAGTCCAAGTCCACTGTTTCAACCTGTCAGAATGGAAAGAGAAGGGTTAATAAGGATATGGCCACCCAACTCATACTGTACAGGCGAAGAGACAAAAGGCAAAGACTAACTTAAAATTAAATAATTATAATACCCAATTATAAGGATAAGAATAATTATAAAATAATAAATAAACTAAATTAATTAACTGGGGAAAAGTCCCCAGGGGGGAGAAAGAGGGGCTGGTATATGTGAGAATCACCAGCCCTGATCCAGAGGAAGAGTTTTCATGAGAATAATTAATGATTGAATTGAGTCTGGCCAATACAGGTCCTGTACAGCTGTACAGAACCTGTACAAGAGGTGTGGTGTATTTGAGTGATCATACAGTTCCATACTGGTGTATTGAAACTGTATTGGGTGAATCCAACCTGTACAGGTATTGACAGGCTGTATTGATGTACCAAGCTGTATGCATGTTTCAGAATGAAGATTTCTGAAACTGAATGCTGATGCAGATACTGGATTTGCTGATTTGGGGTGTTTGAGTGGGTGTATGAATGAATACCCTTACCCCTGATGGATGGTTGTTACAGTATCCCCCTCTTGAAACTGGTGGGCTCCTGAACACCATAATACCCTCCCACTGTTGAGTGGCATCTCATTATCCCCACATTTTTTCAAAAAAATTTCTTTTTAATTTTCTTTTCCTCTTTACCATTATCCTGAAAATCCTTCATTACTCCTTCCCTGTCAACTTCAATTGATTCCCCCCTTTTTCCAAGTTTGAGTAAGTATTCCACTTCAAAGTATGCATTTCTTGTCTTCTGATTCAATCAACCATGCCTTTGGGATATATCCCAGAATAAGGACCACTGAGCTCTTGTGCTCAAAAAATGATGCCCAATGAGTATATGAAGTGTACTCATCGGGCAAGGCTTAATCCATTGAAAAATTGAAAAAATTTCCTCCAAGGGGTCTTGTCCCCATTACCCATGGAAATGGCCTCAACAGCCCTCCAAAGTGCTTTGGGCTGTGGCCTTTACCCCCTGATGAATCTTGACATTTCTTGCTTTTTATGGCCTTTTGGGTGTTTTGGTGAACTTAGGTATTTATATGATTTTTTTGGCCATATTTGGCCTTTTTATGCCTTTTAGGTCCTACGGTCCGCAGTCTGTGGGGGTTATTGGAGGCCCCCAGGACCAAAATGGAGCCCCTGGGCCCCAGGGTGACCAAGGGGCCCAGAAATGGCTCAATCATAGATATCAATATACATGGCCTGGACCCATTGATGGGGTCCAGGACCATCAAGATCCTGGCCTCCCCAAAGTTGCAGGGGAGGCCCTGGGTGATGTGTTCAGCCCCAAAGGGGTATGAACCTTCACCTTAGAGGCTTTGAGGGGGGGGAATAATTGAGTTATGGCCCCATTTCCTTGAGGTCAAATTCTTTATTCTTGATATGGAGTGGATTGATTCTGACATCTTGAATCTTCTGCTTGCATATTCTTCAGTTATGAGTTCCAAACTGACTGAACTCACTGAATCTTCTCCTTCTGCACCACCACCGTCTGTTCTTCATGGTTCTGGCGTCTTCAGTCAATTGTCCTCCCTTTCCATGGCCTCTTCTGGCCATTTTGATCCCTCCCAAACGTATGATGGGTTCAGAGCAGTTGAAGTTCTTGATCCTGCCTGTACTGAGTATTTGGCCAAGGGTAAGGATTGCTTTCAACATTACAATCCTCAATCATCAAAATGCCACTTTTGCTTTGTTGGGAGGAAGCCATGCCGCCGTACCGGATCAACTTTGTCCCAGGTCAGGAGACACTTATGGAGCAGGAAAGATGGGCCTTGTGGGCAGGAATTCCCCATTCTTGAGGAGCCTACCCCTGATGCAACTTCTGGATTTTCTCAATGTGAGTGATTTGCATATTTTGGTTGAATTGGTGCTGATATCTTGATGTAGTGACTGGTTCCAGGCAGAGGGATGTGGCCAGATGGACTAATGTTGGAGGGTCCATTCCAAGCGGTGGTAGGCCCATACACTACAGCTCGGAAATCCCAATCTCAAGGACCAATGCTGATGGAGTGGTGAAAGTAGTGAAGAAACTAAGAAGAATTGTTGATTCCCCAACAGATCCAGATGCTGAAGGAAGTGATGAGCTGGATGGTGAAGAAGTTCAAGTTATTCCTCATTCAATTGGCCATCTGTCCAGCAATTCCTCTTGTCAACCTCTTGCCAACACCAGATTCCAAAATCAAGTTATTCCCAGCACTCCAAGAACCTTCCAACCAATGCTTGCTTCCATTCCTACAACCCTTCCTCCTCCTTCACCAACTACTTCCCACACCACCAGACCTGCCTTGAATCCAGCAGTAAGACCATCACCAGTTCAACAGTCCAGGAACTCACCCATAAACACCTCCCTTCAACTACAACCTGTGGCCAGCTCCAGCAGAAGAAGAGATGGATTGTCCCCTCTGCCGTTTCCTGCCGCTCAAGTTTTTCAAAGAAGAGAACACTGGCCTATCCGGGTTACCAGAGAAGATCCCAACGCGGCTAGTGAAAGTCAAGATGCTGTGGCCAGATTGTTCAGGAGGGTTGATAGAAATAGCAGAGAGGTGATTATGTATGCCAATGACAGGACTATTCCAGGTACTGCTTCTGAAGAGATGGCTGCAAAATTTGCCTGGTATGAAGATGAGTTGATAAATGATTTCCAGAGAACTTTTGATGATTTGGGTAGAGATAACTAGTTTTCCTTTTCCTTGTTTGTGTTTGGTTTGCCTTCTATCCCCACTCTTAAAAATACTAAAAAATGAAAAAATAATGGAACCTCCCGATACATGATTTGGGAGGGGATGCTGCTGCTTTAAAGAAAAAAAGAAAGAAAATTATACAAGTAAATAAAGAAAGAAAAATAAAAGAATAAGAGAAAATGAGAGTAAAGAAAGAAATAAAGAAATATCCTGATGGTTGGTCCTTCCTGTGGTGAGTTGCTTGATTCTGGCCAAAAAGTGTCTGAAAAATGGAAACCAAGCATTTGATGCTCACAGAGTGGCCAAGGTGATGTTTTGCAAGAAGTAGAAACCTCAGGGATGCATATGAGGAGATGGAACTTACTTTCATAACTTCCACTCCCCACCAAGCACCATAAAATTGAAAAGGATTGCCATAAATGACTTCTGAGATGAATTGCCATAAATGACTTCTGAAAGGAATTGCCGTAAATGACTTGAAGTAATGAATGTCTTGAATTATGATGATTGGCATAAATTGAAATGATAAATAAAAAGAAAGAAAAGAAAAACAAAGAAAGGAACATTTGGCCATATCTTGATAAGGTCCAAATCGGAGGGTATTGGTGTTGTATGCTTCCTGAACCTGTCCAAGGAATGGATAAGTGCTCACAAAGTGGCCAAGGTGATGCTTACAACAACATATGGGTAGAATACCCCCTTAAAGGTGCATGCCAGGAGAGGAACTTACTTTCATAACTTCTTCTCCCCACCAAGCACCATAAATCAAACTCTTGAGGTATTTGGACCAGGCTTGTCTGGATACAATGAATAGAAGTCCTTGACAAGTCCTGGTGAGTTGGTAAGGTTTGAAGCTGGTTCCCAAGTGGTTCTTTCTGGGTCTTCACTGAATCCTTTCCACTCTACAAGATACCATACTTTACCTCTTTTGAGTTTTGAGTCCAGAACCTGAGCCACTTCCCATTCTTCTTGCTCCTCCACTAAAACTGGTGGTGGCAGCAATTGATGACGATTTGGGATAGTTGAATGCTTGACTGGTTCTAATAAGGACACATGGAATACAGGGTGAACTGTCTTCCATTTCTGAGGCAACTTGAGGTGATATGCATGGCTGCCAATCTTCTTCAGAACTTCAAAAGGTCCCAGCCATCTTTCTGATAATTTCTTGGTGGGTCTTGTTGTCTTGATGTTCTTGGAAGCTAGCCATACTTTGTCCCCAGGTTGGAAATCAGGTGGAATTGCTCTATTTCTATCTGCATACTTCTTGAATCTCCTTATTGCTGACTCTAATTCATATTTGACAACTTGCTGTACTGATTGGAGTTTTGTTGATAACTTTCCAGCAGGTGAGTCTTGAGAAATATAGATTGAGTCAAGGCTGGGATTTCTTCCATAAATGGTGAAAAAAGGTGATTGCTTGGTTGATGAGTGTTCTGCATTATTATAGGCAAATTCAGCCAGAGGGAGCCAGGTGTACCAGTCATCTTGATGATAGCTGACATACATCCAAAGGTACTGTTCTAGTATCTGATTTACCCTCTCTGTCTGTCCATCTGTTTCAGGGTGAAAGGCAGTTGAAAGATCTCTTGATATCTTGAGCTACTGACACAATTTAGTCCAAAATGATGAAACAAATAAGGATCCTCTATCACTGAAAATACTGAATGGAAGTCCATGCTTGGAAAATACATGACTATTGAAGATTTGAGCTAAATCCAGAGCAGTGATTGTTCCATAAGTTGGAATGAAGATTGCCATTTTTGAGAATCTGTCAACAACTACTAAAATTGAATCAAAGTTGTTTGACAGTGGCAATTGAGTGATGAAGTCCATTGATAATGAATTGCAAGGACCAGACGGAATTGAAAGAGGCTTGAGTAATCCAAACTTCTTGTGATGAATGTTCTTGTTTCTTGAACATTGCTGACATGAGGACACATAGTCCTTGATGAATTGATTCATTCCAGCCCAATAAAAATCCCTCTTGATGAGCTTGAGGGTCTTCTCCTGGCCAGGATGGCCAGCCAATGGTGAGTCATGACGCTTTTGATAAATATTGAGTTGAAGTTCTTCATTGCTTGGGATTACCACTCTATCTTTGAATAATAATAACTTGGCTTGAGGTTCAAGAGAATAATGTGGAACTGATTCACCTCTTGCTAGTTGCTTGAGTATTTCTTTATAGTCTTTGTCTTGCCATACTTCTTTTTGAATCTTGTCCACTAAATCTGAGAAAATTTCCACTTTGATTGAGAAGAATCTTGACTCTTGAATTCCATCTTGCTTAAGTACTTGATGAAAATTTTGAGGATTCTTGCTGATGAAGTCCACCCCCCTCTCTGGGTACCCGTCTTCCCGACGTGACAAGGCATCTGGTAAAGTGGCCAGCCTGCCTGGGCAGTAAGTGATAGTGAAATGAAATTCTGAGAGAAATTCAGCCCAACAGGCCTGACGACGAGTAAGAACTTTGGAAGACATGAAATACTGCAAGGAAGAGTGGTCTGTCAAGACCTCAAAAGGATTGGAAAGAGAAATAAGAAATGCCCTCCAGCGCTTGAGAGCCCAAACTATGCCAAGGAGCTCCTTGTCATGAATTTCATAGTTGAGTTCAGCTGGTAAGAGCTTGCGACTATCAAATGCAATGGGATGCTTTCCAGAGTCATTCACCTGACTCAGTATGGCGCCCAAAGCATAATCAGAAGCATCAGTCTCTACAATAGTAGGTAGAGATGGATTGAAATGGGATAAGATAGGAGCAGAGGTGAAAGCTTCTTTGAGTGCTTGAAACTGACTAAGAGCTTCCTCATTGAAGATGAAAGGAGAATCTTTTTTGAGAAGGGAAGTGAGAGAAGTGATTTTTTTGGAATAATTTTTAATGAAACGACGATATACATTGGCAAAGCCAAGAAAATATTGAAGGGCCTTGATGTTTTTGGGATGAGGCCAATTGAGGATTTGCTGAACTTTTGAAGAATCCATCTTGAGGCCATCACTTGAAAAAACATAGCCCAAGTATTCCACACTTGAGGCATGGAATACACACTTGGAGGCTTTGGCAAACAGATTATTGTCCCTCAGTCTTTGGAGGACAGAGGCCACATGTTTGACATGTTCCTCCTCAGAACTGGAAAAGACCATAATATCATCTAAATAAACCACAACAAACACATCCAAAAAATCTGCAAAGATATCATTTACTAGATTTTGGAAAGACGCAGGAGCATTGGTCAAACCAAATGGAATGACCAAATACTCATAACTACCATATTTGGTTCTAAAGGCAGTTAAGTGCTCATCCCCCTCTTTGATTCTCAGAAGGTTATATGCACCACACAAATCTATCTTGGAGAAGATAGTGGAAATGTTGAATACGGTAAGGAGCTGGTTCATAGGAGGAACAGGGTATCTGTTCTTCCTAGTGACAGCATTGTGTTTGCGGTAGTCAACACACAAACGGAGACCTCCATCCTTTTTCTTGACAAAAAGGACAGGTGCTCCTGTTGAAGAGGAGCTTGGTCTAATGAAACCTTTCTCTACATTCTCTGAAATGTAGGCCCTCAGTGTTTCTGACTCTTGATTTGATAATGAGTAGATAACACCAATTGGAGGTAGAAGACCCTCCAATTCAATATGGTGATCACAGGCGCGGTGTGGCGGAAGTTTCTCTGCTTTCACCTTGGAGAATACATCCAAATATTGGTGATAAGCAGGAGGAACAACCTTCAACACAGTTTCAATTTCTTCTGGCTCTTCCTCCTCATCCCACTGCTCCTCCAGGGATACATGAAAAGATAAGGGAGGAAGGTCCATATCCCCTTGAAAGAGATGAAGTGAAGATATGGCAACATCTTCTCCAACATCCTTTATCTCTTTGAAGACTTCATCTCTTGATGGAAGTAATGACTGAGAGGGAATAATGGAAGGGATATGGACAGAAGAAGGAAGGTAAGGTGTCTTAAGTTCACCAACCAGAGCAAAACTGTTGACAGCAGTGGCTAAGTCATTACTAGTAGAAGGAATAATACCACTAGAATCCTTATGACTAGAATCATAGGTGATCAATCCATTTTTCCAATCAATAATGGGATTAAAATGGTAAAGGAAATCATAGCCCAATATCAGGTCTTCTCCCTTGGGTGAATCTATGATAAAGAAGTCCCATTCAAAGCTTGGGAAGGAAGGCAAGTCAACTACCCACTTGGTATAATGGGTGATGAACAAGTCAGGGGATTCATTAGAATTCAAGATGAAAAGAGGAATCTTTTCAGGGAGCTCTGACAGAGTAAATGAGTACTTGAGAACAACATTCTTTGAAATAAAAGAGTTTGTAGCACCAGAATCAATGAGAATACTATAAAAAATATCAGAGACAGAAGAGAAAATAAGAAATTTTAAAGATTTCTTGACACTAGTATTCAGAGTGCACAATTGTGCTCTTGAAGGAAATAAGTGAGAACCATTGAACACATCATGATTCCCACTCAGGCTTTCCCCTGCTTGCTAGGGAAGCCTCTTGATGATGACCCAGGCTTGTTCTGAGGTCTCTTGAAGCATTTTTCAATCGGGTGCTTTCCACCACAATAAGTACACAACCCCTCTTTAATCCTCCTCTCCTTTTCAGAACCAATTAATTTATTGTCCTTATTGAGGAGAGCAGCATGGGGCTTGTCCTTTGAAGCTTGAAATTGCTTGCCCTTCTTGTTCTTCTTCTGGTGAGACCTCTTTGAAGATGAGTTTTGAGGAGGCCTAGATTGATTGGATCCAATGACTGGAGGCTTCTTCTCTTGATTGCCACCCTTTTCTTTTTGCCTCTCATGATATCTTGTGTCTAATTCTAAGGTGACATCCATAAGTTCTTGAAGAGTATCAAAAGTTCCAGGGTGAGAAGCCAACTGATCCAATAATATTGATTCCAATCCTCTTCTGTAAACATGGATATAAGCTCTTTCCCCCCAATCTCCAATTCTTGACATTAAGCTTCTGAAATCTGCAATGTACAAGGAAACATGACCACTTTCCTTCATCCTCAAATTGTCCAACTCTTGTTCAGCTTTCCTGACTTCATTGGGGTCACCAAACAGAGTGAATAATTGAGATTCAAATAATGGCCAATTATTGAGGAGGTAGGAAGGTTCTTCATTGGAAATATTTGAGAAATAGGGTTCAATCCACTTTCCAGCTCTACCAGTGAGAAAAGAAGTTGAGTAAGGAACTTTCTTCCTGTCAGAGAAGAAATTTGCTGGATCATTATGGAAGATTAATTGACAGGATTGGATAAATCCTCTCAATTTATGAGCTTGAGTACCATCAAAAGAATCAGGTGCCTTCATGGATGGAGTCTTGAAAGCAGGGGCTTTGGAATTGTCCCTGGGAGCAACTGCTTGAGTGAGTTGCCCCATGAATTGAGTCATCTGCTCCATCATCTTGAGGAGACTTGGATCAGTTTGAGAGACAAAAGGTTGAATAGAAAGGGCTAGATTAGAACCCTGAGGCACCTCTGGAGCATTTGCCAAGGCATCTGCCACTTCAGTTTCCCCAGAATCCTCCTCTTCCACAGACTCTTCCCCCTCTTCATCTTCAACTTCCCCTTGTCTTGCTCTTGCACCTTCAGACATGCCAGGGTAGCCACCCAAAAGTCCAGAGAAAGATCTTGATCTTCTAGATTTCATTCCACCTCTTCTTGAGGGTGCTGCTCTGTCCAAATTTGCACTCAGTTGATGAACTGATGGTGTGCGGTCAAGAGGAGCCCTTGCTGTAGGAGTGAGAACAGCTTGAATTCTTTGGGATCTAGTATTTTTGGCTGGGGGACTATGCTGAACTGGCATTTTGAATAAAATGAAATAAAACTTGATGATACTTTGAATAAAATAAGGCTTGACCAAAACAATCAAATGAGAATCTTGATGAACTTGAGAAATCAATCAATAGTCTTGAAGTGAATCAATATGAATAAATCTTGAAGAGTGAAAATGACAAAGTCAAATTCTTATGAACAATCAATTTCAATCAATAAGTAAAATCAAGTAAATCAAGTAAATTCAAAATCAAATCCATTAAGCCTTGAGGAATTCAATCAATATCTTCAAACATCAATTCAATTTTCTTGAGGAATCAGATTCAAATCAATAAATCAAATCAAATCTTGAGGATAAATCAGCTATCTTGAGGAATCAAATCAAAGTCTTGAGGTGAAATCAATGTCTTGAGGAATCAATCAATAAATTTGAGAAATTTCTAAACCAAAATCAATGAATACCCCAAATCAATAAAAATCCCTGAATGATGAATCAAATAACCCAAATAATCCCACTCAAATAACTTGAATTCAGACAAAAAGAGAAATGAGAATGATAAAGAATAAAGTGAAATGGTCAGCAGAATTTTTGAAATGAGAAAGAGAATCAATTTTCATTTTGAATGAAATGAATGAGATGAAAATTGATGAGAGAGAAAAAATCATAAAAAATCATGAAAAGATCATAATTGAAGAATGAGAGAAATGAATAAAATGAATAAAATAAAGAATCAAATATGAGTTAATTAATTTAATGTCACAGGGGCTCTTCGAAGTGAAGAGGGCCTGGCACTCAGTAAACTGGGACTCACTTATGGAGGGCTCAAAGATATGGTAAGAAGGAATACACTGAAGAGTGTTAAAGATAAATTGCTAAAAGAATAAATATAAGAAAAGCAGCAACAAGAAATAAGAGTAAGAAATAGAAGAGCCAACCACAAACAAGTCCAAGTCCACTGTTTCAACCTGTCAGAATGGAAAGAGAAGGGTTAATAAGGATATGGCCACCCAACTCATACTGTACAGGCGAAGAGAGAAAAGGCAAAGACTAACTTAAAATTAAATAATTATAATACCCAATTATAAGGATAAGAATAATTATAAAATAATAAATAAACTAAATTAATTAACTGGGGAAAAGTCCCCAGGGGGGAGAAAGAGGGGCTGGTATATGTGGGAATCACCAGCCCTGATCCAGAGGAAGAATTTTCATGAGAGGATTGAATGATTGAATTGAGTCTGGCCAATACAGGTCCTGTACAGCTGTACAGAACCTGTACAAGAGGTGTGGTGTATTTGAGTGATCATACAGTTCCATACTGGTGTATTGAAACTGTATTGGGTGAATCCAACCTGTACAGGTATTGACAGGCTGTATTGATGTACCAAGCTGTATGCATGTTTCAGAATGAAGATTGCTGAAACTGAATGCTGATGCAGATACTGGATTTGCTGATTTGGGGTGTTTGAGTGGGTGTATGAATGAATACCCTTACCCCTGATGGATGGTTGTTACAGAATTACAAGAAAAATCATCAAAAATAGAGTTTTGATGATGTAATGAAATGCTCTTAAAATTTTAATAAGGACATTCCAGGATATCAGAATAAACTCTCAGAATAGCTGTAGCATGTATAACTTGAAAGGTATCAATGATCAAAGCTAAAGCTTAAATTTGATCATTTATGATCACTCACTTTAATCTTATTTTAAGCTTAACAGTCATATAAGTGATAAAACTGATGAATACTATTAGATTATGATTAATGATAATAAAATACACAAAGTTTAGGCTTCTGCCAAGCCTATGATGTCATCAAAATTAGAGTTATAGTGATAACTCTAAATAATGGCATAATAATGAGATAAGATGGTTTGATCATGATGTAATCATCACCAAACCTTAAAATATTGATCATTTCTAGTAGAAAGCATCAGTACACGTCTACTAGAAGCCTTCTGAACTCTAGAAGGGAGTTATGTACTATAAATAGAGCTCTTTTTACTCTATTTTCCCCTCAGACACATCAAAAACACTAAAATAATTGAATCAAAAGGTAAAGTCTTTATTCTTTATATATAAGACTTTTATATTATCAAAGACCAAATATCATCTTTATTATAATCATTGATATTGATGTGAATAAATAAATTATTTAATTTTTTTGTTCAAAAATCTCTTCAACTCAATTTCCACATGAAAATTAAATGATATTTGTAATTTCTCTATTTTTATTGTAAATACAGTTTGTCTAAATTGTATTGATATTATTCTGCCGCAAAATCTTTCAAAAGTATTACATTAAGTCTCAAAAGTAGGTGATTTTTTCTTTTATAATAATTTCTCTTTATTATTATTTCTAATAATTCTTATATTAATATAAATAGTTTATATATTAATAAATAACTTTAATATTAGTAATATTATTGTTATTAATTGTTTTTTTATTTATAAAAAACAATATTTCACACGTTTATTATTTGTTCGTAACAATAATAAAGTGCTTTTAAATATATTAATTATCTTATATTAATATATTTATTTATTCTATTTATCTAATAATATAATCATTTTTACCACATACTTCTAATAATTCTTTATTATTATAATTATTTTTATCTTATTTATTTTATCTATAAGGACTATCATAGTACAATAAGTAAAATATTAGTAATTTTTACTTATTGTTTCATAGTCAAACCTTACACAACGTAAATTTGGATACAGGGGCATTTTGTACTTGTGTAGGAAAAGATTATCTTCAAGCCATACTTCCTGGATGAAAGAACCATCTATTACCAATAGAAGGTGTACAATTTAGTAGTGCCAGTAATAATATGTACCCTTTGGGCATATTGGACACTAATCTTGTATTTCCACATCCAGCAGGAAGTGTAATAATGAAAACTGGGATAGTAGCAATGGACAATTTAAACTCTCAGCACATCATTCTTGGAAATGATTACTTGAACATTTATGGTATTGACATCAAGATCCATAAAGACAGATATTTCACAATTGCAGAAAAAAAGAGACAAAAATTTGCTTTTTGCAATATGCCAAAGCAAATAGCTGTGATATCTTCTGTTGTAGATACTTATAAGGAAGAATTTTTGGATAATCAACTTGTTGAAGCACAAATTAATCCATCATTATCACCAAAACTGAGGCATGACCTTATTGATGTGTTATACACATATAAGAATGCCTTTGCTTCTGATAATGAACCAATAGGCACTATTAAAGGCCATGAAGCTGATATTACTCTTAATATTGACAGACAATACCCTCCAGTACTTAGAAAACCAGCTTATCCAGCCAGTCCCAGAGATAGAGAAGCCTTGGAAAAACATATCCAAGAGTTGATCCAACTTGGTGTATCAAGGAAAGTAGGCCATAATGAATAAATTGAAGTGACAACACCTGTTATTATTGCTTGGAACAATGATAAATCAAGGATGGTTGGAGATTTGAGAGCATTGAATACCTACACAGTTCCATATAGGTATCCAATTCCTAGAACTCAAGAAACCTTGACTCAATCGTCTAAAGCCAAGTATATAACATCCATGGATGCATTGAAAGGCTCTCATGAAAATGTTTTGACACTCAAAAGTAAGAAATTACTTATAATTATCACCCACTGTGGTATTCATGAGTATCTTAGAATGCCATTTGGTATTAGTAATGCAACATCTTATTATCAAAGAAAGATGAATACCATCTTCCCCACAGAGTTATATGAAGTATGACTTATCATTTGTATTGAGGATATTATCATCTGTTCTGACTCATGGTCTTTGCACCTTGAAAGACTTGCAAGAGTACTTGACAAAGTTACAGGAGTGAATATGAAGATTTCACTCAAGAAATGTAACTTTGGCTTTGAAGAACTTAAAGCTTTAGGACCTATTATTTTTGGTTTAAGCTTGGGTATTGACAAAAATAAACTGGAAGCAGTGTTACATAAGCCAATACCCCAGAATAAGAAAGAATTGATGTCTTTTCTTGGCTTTGCCAGTTATTACAGGAAACACCTGAAAGAATTTGCAATTATAGCCAAGTCACTCTATAGAATCTGTGATCAAAAGACAGTATTTGAGATGACACAGGAAAGAATTGAAGCTTATGAGAAGATAAGGAAAGCTCTTATGGAAGAACCTTTACTCCTGATTCCTGACTGGAATATAACTTTTAAATTGTACATTGATGCATGTGGAGATGGATTACGGGCAGCCCTACATAAGGTCCAAATTATTGATGAAAAACCTACATAGGGACCAGTTTGTTACATCTCAAGACAAATCAAACCAACAGGAGCCAAATATGGTGCAAGCCAGATGGAGTGCTTATGTTTGGTATGGGCACTTAAGAAATTACACTATTATCTTTATCACAGTGTTTTTGTAGTGATAACTGACTGTAAGGCCATTAAATCACTTCTTAACATGAAAACTCCCAACTAACATATGTTGAGATGGCAAATAGCCATTAAAGAATATAGAGGTAACATGAATATAGTTCATAAAACAGGAAAATTTCATAAGAATGTTTATGCACTTAGAAGGTGGGCATTAGCCAATACTCCTGATAACCCAGATTATGTACCTTTGGAAGAAGAACCGCAGATTCCAATTGAAGGAATTAACATGACTGATATTGGGACTGAATTTTTTGAAGAAGTCAGAGAATATTGTAAGCAGGACAAGAATTGTCATATCTTGACTTCCTTGTTAGATAAATACTGCAAAGATACATCTTTAGTTAATGCACTGGATGAAGTTTGGAAGAATTCCTATTCTGAAGGAAGATTTCACTTGTTTGATGGGATAATTTACCACAGCACCAAAAATTCTTGTGTAATGACATTGTGTAACAGTTTTATTATCAATACCATTTTTCATAATTGCCATGATAGCATCTACTGTGAACACATGTCAGAAGACAGAACACTTGAAAAAGTAAAGAACTGTGCGTGGTGGCCATCTTGGAGGAAAGAAACCATTGAATATTGCCATACCTGTGACAGATGTCAAAAAGCAAACACGAGTACAGGCGAGAAATTTGGACTTATGATCCATATTCAAGAACCAAAATTCCCTTGGGAAGTTTTTCACATGGATTGGGTCACAGCACTTCCTCCAAGTGGTGACAAAAGCTATAATGCTTGTTTAGTCATTGTAGAAAGATATAGCTAAACTCCCATATTCTTACCATGTCATAAATATGACACTGCTATGAATAAAGCTCTTCTTCTATGGAGTAGAGTCATTTCCCATACAGGATTATTTAAGAATATCATAAGTTACAGAGATCCCAGATTCAAGTCTGCACTTTGGACCAATATTCACAGATTGTTTGGGACTAAGTTATTATTATCAAAAGCACATCACCCTCAAACAGATGGACTAGCAGAGAGAATGATTCAAACTTTAGAGGACATGATCAGTAGATCCTGTGCTTATTTTTTAGAATTCAAAGGCTCAGATGGCTTTACCCATGACCGGTGCACTGTAATACCTGCATTAGGACTGGCATATAAGAAATAAGTCCATTCTTCTACAGGCCAAACTACTGCTATGTTAGAAAAAGGATGGAATACAAGACTCCCAGCAGACACACTGAGGAAAGACTTGATTGAAATTCATCCTAAAGCTTTGAGCTTCAAGATAATGCTTGATAAAGTGAAACATCATGCAAAACAGAGTATGAATGACACTTTTGACTATGCAAAGCAGAAGTGGGACAAGAGTCACAAAGTACCAGACTTCGAAGTAGGGGACTTACTTCTGGTTCCAACCTTGAATTTTAATAATATCAAAGGCCCAAAGAAACTTAAAGATTCTTATTTAGGACCTTTTTTTATTGTTGCCTTACATGGAACCAATGCAGTTCAAGTGGAATTAAGTGGTGAATTGGAAAGTAACACCCCACCTTTCCCGTCAGCTCAATAAAGCCTTATCAACCAGCTGACAAAGAGCTGTTTCCTTTAAGAAACCGAACTACTTTGACTTTACCACCAGTGGAACAGAGTGAAGAAAAAAATATAAAGAGAATCATTAAAGAAAGGAGACTTAGGGGTAAAAATGAAAGAGAATATCTTGTCAGATATAGAAATCCAGTACATGAAGATGAATGGCTGGAAGAATCAGATATACCTGACTCAGAGAAACTCTTAAGAAGATTTAGACATGAAAGAAGGCCACAAGCCTGAATATGTCTATAGATGTGCTTTAAATTACTTGATCTGAGTAATGTAAAGAGGTTGGACATGTGGTCATTAACCCCCTTTCCGGCCTTTTTCTTCTTGATACCATTAATAAAATTGTACTACAATTTTCTTTTTTGGTGGGAGGGAATGTGAACCTTGGAGTATATTTTACATACCCAAATGGGCCACAATTATCTTAAAAATAAATTCTGAACTACGCATAACCCATAGGTCATGAATAGATTTAAAATTCATCATTTTTGATTTCAGAAAAGATGAATAACGTTTCATTGAGTAAGTAAATACTTGGATTTAAGGCCAGATTTGGATTCTACACAAAATCTCACCTAGGGTAGATCCATAGAGTGAATAAGCTTAAATCATCTCTTTGAGGTGGTGATATGGAAAATACTTCCATACCACATCATCAATACCAGATAAAAGATCTGTGATTTTTTTTCTCAATTTCACGCCAAAATAATGGGAATTTGAGAAATCCCATCTTACATATACACTAAGAATAGTGTTATGCATAATTGTGGCACTTAATATTATGGTATTCTTACATACACTTTTGGTACACCCATAGTGGATATCTCACTTGAAGCCTGAATTTTTATTTTGACATATAAAATAGTCAAGGGGAACCAAAGACATCAAAGAGAGCAAGGGTAACCAACTTCTGAGGCCTCTGAGGAATGGACAGCTCCAAAGTTTTGATCCATTTCTGATCTTGGCCCAATTAGTAAACTAAAACCTTTTGGGAACTTGGTTACCAAGCCAAAACTTCATTATATCATAAGAAAATAGCAAATAAGCTGCTATTTTGACATTCCAAGGAGGTAAAGAGCAACTTAGACTCCTGTAACCATATCAGTTCTATGTAGAAATGAGGTACAAACTTCAAAACTTCATTAAAAATAAAATTCTTAATGAATATTTCTGAAACTTTCAGGACCAATTTAGAACTGCGTAATTAATTTAAAAACCAAAAATAATCATACTTTTATAAGTAAAACTAAACATCTTACTTACAGTCCATTTTTGATGATTCCACGTGAAATACTGAATCTTTGAAAATTCATAGAAAATACACTCTGTGATAAACTTTCCAATAACATTGATAAATTTGAGAAATAAATGATCATTTTGGAATAAAAGAAGATTCACAGTTTTTACTCCTTCTATTCTTAACCATAAATGGGTTGGTAGTCATGTAAAAGCATCAATTAAGTAATTATGATAATCTTATGTGACAACAGATGATGCAATCAATAATTAAAAAAATTATTGCTTTCTCACTCACTGGATTTTCAATATGCACCATGGAATGACTCTGTGAACTGTCTTAGACTTAAAAGAGGCCTCCTCTTGCTGTTCTTTCCAAAGAATCACATTATTAAATTATACCTTTATTACCAACAAGTAAGTATTAGTTGAAACCTTTCTTGAGTGTTTTATTCTTTCAGAATAAATCAGAAAAACTTGAAATAATAGAAATCACCTATATATTGTTTTAATCTTTCTATAAATCAATTTTGATGCTCACAATCCACAATTACCCATCAAATTTCTCTACTATTATCTTTCAATAAGTTCTTTGGAGTATTAGTGAGTGATTTATCTTAATTATTGAAGTTTTTCTCTAGTAATAGTTTTATTCAAGAGTTATCTTTTAATTATCCTTGTAAAAGATAATTATAAATTAAAATAATTTTATTATTTTAATGAAGAAGTTTTTATTATTAAATTCTTCTTGTAATTGATTTTTGTAGAAAATTACTGCTTGCTGTTATAAACACTAGTAGTGTATAACAAGTAAAATAAATAATTGATTCTTTAATTATTTAATTGTTGCTATAGTAATTATTATTATTATATTTCATAAGAACAGTCATAGTACTGTTGATTAATAGTAATATTATCAACAGTTTCATAGGAATATCTTACATTATCCCTATTATTAGTATCAACCCTTCTTCAATTGATATAAATAGTATTTATATTAATATATAGCTTTAATATTGGTATCATTATAGTTATTAATTGTTTTTTAACAATGAAAAATAGTTTTTTATGCCTTGTTTATTTGTTGGTAAAATAATAAAGTGCTTTTACATCTCTTAATTATCACATTTTAATATACTTCTCTATGATATTATTTTTTTCATAATATAAATTATATTATTATAATTATTTTATCTTATTTATTTTATTTATAAGGACATTCAGAGTACCACAAGTAAGATATTAGTAATTTTTACTTATTGTTTCACATTCAAACCTTACAATACACATTAATATTGTAGAAATAAACAAATTTATAGAATTATCAAGAAAATTAATAAGATTGAAATCTTGCTTCATTATCAATTCATTTTTTTAAAAGGTATTAAAAGTTTTCATAATTAATTGATTTATTTAATAATATATATATATATATATATTGATTGAAATATATGCTATATAACAAGCTTAGAGTAATACTTGGGTTATGAAATAAATTTAGTAAATAAATTTAATCCCTTATGTGTATTTACACACTTTTGGCCAGAAAACATAGTAAAAATGCTTTTAAAACAAGATTACCTTGTCAACCAATTTCAAAATTTAAAAAAAAAAACAATACAAATATAAATTGGTTCCCCAAATAAACCTCCCTTCATTTTTTCATGATTTTATTTTTGAAAAATATTTTCAAATATATTGATGTTTGAGAGGAAATTAATGAGTATCCTTGTGATTATAGACTTATATACTTTCCTTTTTGAAAGATTCATCATTAGATGAAAGTTCTTCTAAATATTTTCAATAATCATGGGAGAGATTTCCATGGCCCATTGGTTAAAACCAAAATTTGTATTTCTGGACTTTCCCCCAAAAAATAATTTTCTCTTTTACATAGCCTTTTTATTGGTAAATATTTTACATTTTTGGAAACATTTGGGAATTTTTGAACCAAATTCTTTGCAAAGGGAAATATTTCCATAAAACTCAGAGTATTTTTGAGAATGAAATCCAATATTGCTTTGAAATCTTTTTTAGTATAACCATTTTTTTGTTTTGATTTTATTATGACTATAAATAAGTATATATTATGAGAAAAATTGAAATTCTATCATTAATATGAGAAGAAATCTATTATGAGTATAATGAAAATTTTATTATGTGTATTAGAGATATTATATATTTAGTGGAATGAAACTTTATTCTTAGTATGATAGAAAACCTATTTATTTCATAAACAAAATTTCATTATGAGTATAATGAAATAATATGTATGAGTAAAACTAAAATTTGATAATTACAGTGATAAAGGCTTTGTAGATATAATATTGATAGTTCTGTTATTACTCTAATGAAAATTCTATTATTATTGAAGTAGATATTTTACTATCAACTCAAGAAAATTTGTATAATTAATAAAATACAAAATCTATCATTAGTAGAAGAAAATAATTCAGAAAAAATTAATTAGTTGAATCATGAACTACTTAGTCTAATGAGAGTGATGTTATGAGGATATACAGTTTGTCTTACAATTACAAGGCTATTATGAGAATTATAGCCCTTTTTAAAATACACCTGTTATCCTTTTTATAAACAAATATTAATTATTTTCATAGAAAACCTTTTTTGGTATATTATCGAATTTTTTTGGGGGGATTTGTGTTCTCTTATGTACATATACCATTTCAAAATGTGCTTACTAGTTCATTTTAAAAAGAAAACAAAATTAGTAAATAAATTTGTTTTCAATTTTCATAATACAATTTTAACATTAAACTAAGCTTATTTTTTCAAAAAAGCCTCATTAAAATAAAATTAATATAAGAACTTCACTTTTTATAAATTATTAAACAAATGAAGATTTGACGAAATCAGAAATTAAGTATTAATTGGAAAAAAATATACAAAATTAATCATTTTCATTTTATAATGAAAATAATACATTGTAGCTGAGCTCAAAAATGAATAAATAGCATATAAATATTTTTCTCATTTTTGAAAATCAATTTCTCAAAAGAAGATGAAGAAAAAAATCAGAAATAAAATTATTATAAAATAAAAGTTAATTTATAATTATTTCAATTTCAAAAATGAGATTATAAAGATGAATTTTTCTTATTTTACCTGAAATTTTGATAAATGATTATTATCAAGAATAATCCAAATTTTAATTTTTTTCTTTTTGAGATAAGGAATAATTTCTTACCATATATTTAGGAGATTTCAAAATTAACACCATTTTTTTTCTTATTTTATACACATATATTCTTCCTCTAGTAAAAAAAGTATATTAGTTTAACTCACAATTAGAAAAGTGGCTACACCTTACAGAAAGTGATTTATTTTGAAATTAGCTCGGACCAGCCTAGACCGACCTTGGACACTTCCTCTGAAATTAGTTTGACCCAATATTTGAATGTTTGTTAATATTTCAATTTATTAAAAGCCACTAAAATATTACAGAATTTCCAGAAAAACATTTTCAATTGTATAAAATTCATAGATGTTATGTTTAATGAGAATCTTTCACTTTTATATTTTCATTTTCATGAATATATTATTTACTATGAAATGTTCACTTCAAAGCTCTATTATCAATCTAAAAACTTGTCTTTTTCTTTTTGAAGGAAATTGTAATACCATGACATTTTCCTAAATTAAAGAAGCCATCTCCTTACTTTATTGTTCACTTATTATTTGCCAGGATGAATTTATGATATAGTAATAAAAAATCCATAACTCTGAGTGTGACATGAAGTCAATTGTTGGAAAAAGCTTAAAAGGGATCTCCTGCAATGATATAATGGTGATTAGGATACAGAAATTTCTAGCTGGTCTATTATAATAATTAAACAAATCATTGAAACTATAAATATATTTATAGTCAATTATAAGATTACTGGTTATTGTGGCACCTTTACTGTGTAAGGATCCCAATGAAAAAACAATATTTTTTCTTACTTTGGGAAGAAGAAGACCTCCTTGATCTTACTATAGGGTATTGGAATATTTTTCACCTTTGAAAGTGACTACAGAGTAGACCTTTTAGCTCCTTTGGATTACTTTCAGCCCCACAGTCTTGATAAAGCCTTTAATTGAGCTTAAATGTGGTTTTGGGACCACAAGTTTTCACTTTTATCCCATAAAGGGTGAAAAATGTTCTCTAAAGACTGTAAGGTGTGGATATGAAACTTTGATTAAAAATCAAGTACTTTTCCTGTCCTCAAAATTTGTATAAGGTAAAAATCAATTAAAAATAGTATGAAATATTATTTTTAAGAGAAAACACGCCAATTTTATTGTTTATAACTTTATTAGTATAAAACAATAATATTATAAAAGTTTATTGTTTTACCAACAATAAAAATTTATCCAAAAAATACTCTACAAGAGATATTTTAAGGCTACAAAAGAAATTTCTTCAAGAGCAATTTCAATTGGAATTAATTGAGCAAAGAACTGCAAGCAATTAATTAAAGAACAAAGTCTTTAAAAAGAATATTAAAGAGAAAACACGCCCAAAAGTGACCAGAGTGAATTTGGAAACAAAGTGACGAAGTTTACAGTGATGAAAGATGCTTTAATTCACTTTTGGGGTGGTTCAGGGGTAAAAATGATTATAAGAGTTACAAACAATGATTATAATGATTTTTTCACGTGGTTAAAAGGATTAAAATGATTTAAAAGTGGTGGTTGGAATCTTTGATTGATTGGTTTAACAGTGTTTAAACTAATTAATAAAAGGAAAAGATTCTAACATGAAGAGAAAAGTGGGGCAAAGAAGACATTCTTTTATAGCCATCAATTCTCTTACTCCAAAAGTAAAATTTACTCTTGTCAGTCGTGAAAAACAGTCTGACAACAGAAAAGCCAATTATGGCATCATTGAACCCTGGTTTAGACCAAAAAGGGCTGGTTTAAGCCATTTTTAGCCATTTTTAGCCATTTTAGACCCTTAAATCAGCCATTACTATAGCAATACCAGGCCTAGAGCCTTCAAAACACGTCAGAATGTGTGTCAGAGTCGTAGAAACCAGTTAAAACTGTTTTTACTCTGATGGTTTTATCTTAAGGGTAGTTTTACCCTCTTGGCAACAGCTAAAACTACCCCAGTTGGTATCAAAACCTCATCATCAATTGAGTCCACAGACCCTGTAACTCAATTCCAGGCCAAAAGTGATGAACTTTTGCGTGAATTTTGACATCCCACGCCTGTCAGCAAGGATTTTGGGGGTCTAGCTCCCCCTTAGAGCTGGAGTTCCTTTTCCCCCCCAAATTTAATCTTTCCAATTTATTTTTCCTTTAATTCCTCATCATGTATTATACTTATAATTTACACATGTAATTCAATTCAATTGTACAGTACAATACAGTAATAATTGACACCTCATATGTAAATCAAAGTTCACTTATATAATACACGCGCACATTTTGACATTTCAATTGAATTCAATTGAAAATACTTTAATTCCTCATAACTTCTAAACTAAACACAACACCTCAATTTTAACACAAAAATTGATGGTTAACACCACATGTGGTGTGAATTAAATTAAGGTTTTGATGATTTTCAACTTTTGTATTGAAAATACTAAAAACTTAATTTAAGCTTATTTAGAGTTGAGTTACAAAAATTTCACTCAGAGGTGACCCCACCTGATTTTTTATGAGGAATCCAATGGTGAAATAAAATTTATATGTTTATTTATTGGATAAAAAGTTATAATAAATTTTATTTAACTTTTTTCCAAATTTATTTATTTTTTCACAATTTTGTTAAAATTTCATTTTTACTTAAATTTTTCAAGTATAAATGTAATTTTATATTTACAAAATTTAAAGTAATTTTATTTTTAAATTATAATTAATTTTTTATTTTTAATATAATTTTATATTTATATTTTTTATTTTTATTTTAATAATATAAATGAATTTATTTTATTTATATTAATATGCTATTTTTTATATTTGTGGTCTTTTGGGTATATGAAATTACCTCTAAGGCTCACAAAGACCCTCCATAATTGTTCTGGTGTTTCTGAAATGTCAGAAACTGTAAAGTGCAGGTCTTGGTTTGTTAGGAGGACTCTTTGATATATATCTACAATTATGATAAAAAGCTATAAATCTGAGTGTTACAATAAAATAATGAGGATAAATTAATAAGAAGATGGTCAACAAGGCTATACCAAAGATTTTAGTTATGGTAAGTGCTACTGATAGCCCTGGGTGCAGTGTTTACCTGTTGGTTTACAATGATAAACCCTAAAATAATCAAATAATATAATTATAACTGTTATATTCTAAGAGTACCACTTCTTTAAGACGCTATACAACATAAGAATAATAAGAACAGGATGATAGATTTACCTTTTGGTGAGGAAAAGGATCATTTTATCTTGTTCTGGGGTTATGGGAGGTTTCTTACCTCTGCACACAGCCACAGAGTGAGACTTTTCACTACTGTTGGCTGGATGTTGGCTCTATACACTCAATAAAGACCAGAACTGGGTGAAAATGTGGTTTTAGAACCACAAATTGGCATTTTTACCCTTTTCAGGGTGAAAAATTTCACTAATGGAGCTTACAAGTGTGGGGTGGTTATTCTGATACATCAGAAACTGTACAGAAAATTCCTCTATGACTATTATTTTCCAGGTTATGAGGAATTGAAGAGCAAAAAGCATTTAATTCAATTATATGGACAGCTGTCCCACAGTAAGATCACATGATGGCTAGTGTGGGATTATAATCTTGAAACCTAAATAATTTTGTCAGTTTCCAAGACATGGATCTTAAAAGGGACTCATTTTGTAGCCCTTTATTATTTCTACACAATGGTTACTCATTTGGTATAGCTAACATTAAATTTGGCAAAGTTATACCAACTCTAAGTTCCATTATCAATTTGTAAATCTGTTATGAATCCTGTATTGAGCTTGTTTGCTCCATAACTTTTGTTCTACATGTGCTATGAGGAAATAGATGGCATCATCAGAAATCCCCAATTTTCCTCTTTTGAAAGAGAGCTCACTTTAGGTATGGAACACTAAAACTGTAGAAGTCTGATTAGAGGTGAATATTTTGTTCACGCTTATTTGGCTTATTTTTAGCCATAACTTCTGTAGTTTTGATGCTAGCTAAATTTGGCTAGTATGATTATATAGCCCTGATTGATGGCTCCACTTCTAACACCCATTTGATGGGGTTACCCCTCTTCCTCTATATTCTATATGAGAGGTGAAAATTAAGGTTTATGCTCAGATCTTGCTTTGAGCTTGAATAACTATGACATTCCTTATTCTAAGCTTATAGGATTGTTCTCTTTGGAAAGAGGAAAATTAACTCTTTTATTTGATTCCCTTCATGAGCTATTTTGGCTCAGTTCACTCTTCAGTGGGAACTTTTTTCTACCATTGGTTTATGGTATTTTAGTGTCATGCTTGTTCTCTGGTTTCAAGTCACAGGCTGACAGGGGGCTTTTACTCTCGAAGCTATGAGTAATAAAAGTTTAAACATACATTGAATAACTTTGACACCTCATATCTCAATTATATTCAAACGTATCCCATAGAACCACCAAGTATATTAATCATTGGAGCTGTATGGTCCAGATAATGAGTAATCAATAAATAAACAGCCTTTTGATGGACTTCAAATCTCAGAATTTACTTTGATGGGATAGTACTCCACAATAACACTTGGTGTGAGATTATATCCTTGAATTATTGATAGATCCTTTCTTTTTCAAGGTACAGAGCTAAAACGTGGCTCAAATTGTAGCCAAAAAGTGAGCTATACAAGAGGGTTACACATTTGGTGCAGTTTGGCTTTATTATTGTAAATTTATACAGTATTAAGCTGGGTTGTTACTTTCTGAAAAAGACTAATTTTATTATTTTAAGAGAAAAGTGCTACTAAAATTTGGTCTGTTTGAAATCAAGGGATAGGAGCTACATTTTCATTTAGCCCTGAAATAGAGCTTTTATAAAGTATTCTACTTGATGGGTCTCTAATCAAAACTGTAGAAGGCTGGTGAGGGTTGAAAGAATAGAATACTTCTCTTCGTTCATTCAAGTAGTAGTGTAATGATATCTTTTAATTCAATGAGGCTAAAGTATTGAATCTAGTACCATTGGATGTGCCTTTTTGAGATATTTAATCAAGGACCCCATATTATGGGCCTGTAATTCAAGCTAAATATTCTAAATGAAAGGTAAACATTAGGGGTTATTCTCAGAAAGGGCTTAATAGCTTCCCAATAGTTAGTTCCTATTGGTTGGTTATAAGCATGATGTTTTTTTGAAAGGGTAAAGTTTCCTCTTTCATATGGTCACATTTACAGGCTGATTTTTTACAGTTATTGGTTTTATATATATGACCTCATTGTTTCTTTTTCCTTGGTTCAATAAATGTTAAAGATGTGTTTTCCACTCTATTAATTAAGTAAAATCTTTCATGGTATTTTAGGTATCATTCTTGTATTCTGGATTTGCGTCACATGCTGAAATTATTACTTTAAGATTCTAATTCATTATTTAAATTAGTAATAAATTCAGTTCATAAAAAAATAAATCCATTTATGGGTTTGATAATTTTTTACAGGAAACGTTTCATCAATCAACATTCAAAAAATTAGAAAATCTGGGTAAGTGTGTTGGTAAAGATTCAATAATTAAAGCAAGATCTTTGATTTGGAACCACTTTTTCAATCTGTCAGACAATTCTATGAAGATATATTTGTGTTAATAAAATCTTAATTCCCAAAAAATCTCGATATTATCTCAGTGGATTCTCTTAAAAGTATCATTTCATTAAGAATTTCAACTCCCTTTTTCAACATAAGTACAAAAAAACAAGTAATAAATTATCCTAAATTGCATTTCAAAAATACTTGAATAAGCTGAATAGATTATTTGTTCAATCACAATTTGTTAATAGCATATGATAAGGAATTAATTGTCATTTGAGTTTGTATGAGTTCATTAAAGCAAACCTCCTGTCCTTTGAATAGATAAATTTTGAGAAATAAATATGATGCAAGAAATTATTTATACCAGCTATATAGCTTCAATGAAGAAATTGATTCCACTAATTGAAAAAAATCTTAATAAAGAATTTTATCGAGGAATCATTTTTTTATTATTATTTTAAACAGATAATTAATATATATATCAGCTTTAATTAAATTTTTTGCTAATAATCTACACAGGTGTCCCCCACAACTTCAAAAAGAATTCAACTTAGAGAAGGTGAAAAATTATTTTTTATAATTTGAGGCTTTTGATTGTTTAGAATTGATAAGGTCATATAATTATTATAGGAGAGTGTCACAGGGGCTCTTTGAAGTGAAGAGGGCCTGGCACTCACTTATGGAGGGCTCAAAGATAAGATAAGATGAGATACACTTAAGTGTGTTAAAGATAAATTGCTAAAGAATAAATATAAGAAAAGCAGCAACAAAGGATAAGAGTAAAAGAATAGAAGAGCCAACCACAAACAAGTCCAAGTCCACTGTTTCAACCTGTCAGAATGGAAAGAGAAGGGTTAATAAGGATATGGCCACCCAACTCATACTGTACAGGCGAAGAGAAAAATGCAAAGACTAACTTAAGATTAAATAATTATAATACCCAAAATAAGGATAAGAATAATTATGAAATGATAAATAAACTAAATTAATTAACTGGGGAAAAGTCCCCAGGGGGGAGAAAGAGGGGCTGGTATATGTGAGAATCACCAGCCCTGATCCAGAGGAAGAATTTTCATGAGAATAATTGATGATTGAATTGAGTCTGGCCAATACAGGTCCTGTACAGCTGTACAGAACCTGTACAAGAGGTGTGGTGTATTTGAGTGATCATACAGTTCCATACTGGTGTATTGAAACTGTATTGGGTGAATCCAACCTGTACAGGTATTGACAGGCTGTATTGATGTACCAAGCTGTATGCATGTTTCAGAATGAAGATTGCTGAAACTGACTGCTGATGCAGATACTGGATTTGCTGATTTGAGGTGTTTGAGTGGGTGTATGAATGAATACCCTTACCCCTGATGGATGGTTGTTACAGTATCCCCCTCTTGAAACTGGTGGGCTCCTGAACACCATAATACCCTGCTACTGTTGAGTGGCATCTCAATATCCCCACATTTTTTCAAAAAATTTTCTTTTAATTTTCTTTTCCTCTTGACCATTATCCTGAAAATCCTTCATTATTTCTTCCCTGCCAAATTCATTTGATTCCCCCCTTTTTTTTCCAAGCTTGAGTGAGTATTCCTTCAAAATATGCCATTCTTTTCTTTTGATTCAATCAGCCATGCCTTGGGATATATCCCAGAATAAAGGCCATTGAGCACTTGTGCTCAAAAAATGGTGCCCAATGAGTATATGAAGTGTACTCATTGGGCAAGGCTTAATCCAACCAAAAATATGAAAAATGTACTCCAAGGGGTCTTGTCCCCATTGTCCAAGGGAATGGCCTCAGACAGCCCTCCAAATGTTTTTTGGGTGGTGGCCTCCATCCTGAGGGATCTTGAGGCAATTTGCTTTTTATGGCCCTTTTGGCCTTTTTGGGTGTTTTAGGGATTAGGCACTTTTTTTTGATTTGTTTGAATTTTTTGGTCATAATGGGCCTTTTCGAGTCTTTGGGATCCTACGGTCCGTGGTTCACAGTCCGTGGGGGCTATTGGAGGCCCCCAGGACCAAAATGGAGCCCCTGGGCCCAAATTTGCTGGGGACCCAGGGTGACCAAGGGGTCCAGAAATGGCCCTTACCCAATTTTCACCCTACATGGCCTGGACCCATTGATGGGGTCCAGGACCATCAAGATCCTGGCCTCCCCAAAGTTGCAGGGGAGGCCCTGGGTGATGGGTTCAGCCCCAAAGGGGTATGAACCTTCACCTTAGAGGCTTTGAGGGGGGGGGCATAATTGAGTTATGGCCCCATTTCCTTGAGTCAAGTTCTTTTTTTTCTTGATATGGAGTGGATTGATTCTGACGTCTTGAATCTTCTGCTTGCATATTCTTCAGTTATGAGTTCCAAACTGACTGAGCTCACTGAATCTTCCCCTTCTGCACCGCCACCATCTGTTCTTCATGGTTCTGGCATCTTCAGCCGACTGTCCTCTCCTTCCATGGCGTCTTCTGGCCATTTTGATCCCTCCCAAACTTATGACGGGTTCAGAGCAGTTGAAGTTCTTGATCCTGCCTGTACTGACTTTTTGGCCAGGGGTAAGGATTGCTTTCAACATTACAATCCTCAATCGTCAAAATGCCATTATTGCTTTATTGGGAAGAAGCCATGTCGCCGTACTGGAACCACTTCGTCCCAGGTCAGGAGGCACTTATGGAGTAGGAAGGATGGGCCTTATGGGAAGGAGTTCCCCATTCTTGAGGAGCCTACCCCTGATGCCATTTCTGGATTTTCTCAATGTGAGTGATTTGCATATTTTGATTGAATTGGTGCTGATATCTTGATGTAGTGACTGGTTCCAGGCAGAGGGATGTGGCCAGATGGACTAATGTTGGAGGGTCCATTCCAATTGGTGGTAGGCCCATCCACTACAGCTCAGAAATTCCAATTTCAAGGACCAATGCTGATGGAGTGGTGAAAGTAGTGAAGAAGCTAAGAAGAATTGTTGATTCCCCATCAGATCCAGATGCTGAAGGAAGTGATGAGTTGGATGGTGAAGAAGTTCAAGTTATTCCTCATTCAAGTGGCCATCCATCCAGCAATTCCTCTTCTCAACCTCTTGCCAACACCAGATTCCAAAGCCAAATTATTCCCAGAACTCCAAGAAACTTCCAACCAATGCTTGCCTCCATTCCTACAACCCTTCCTCCTCCTTCACCAACTACTTCCCATACCACCAGGCCTTCCTTGAATCCAGCAGTAAGACCATCACCAGTTCAACAGTCTAGAAACTCACCCATAACCACCTCCCGTCAACTCCAACCTGTGGCCAGCTCCAGCAGAAGAAGAGATGGATTATCCCCTTTGCCGTTTCCTGCCGCTCAAGTCTTCCAAAGAAGAGAACGTTGGCCTATCCGGGTTACCAGAGAAGATCCCAACGCGGCTAGTGAAAATCAAGATGCTGTGGCCAGATTGTTCAGGAGGGTTGATAGAAATAGCAGAGAGGTTATTATGTATGCCAATGACAGGACTATTCCAGGTACTGCTTCTGAAGAGATGGCTGCAAAATTTGCCTGGTATGAGGATGAGTTGATAAATGACTTCCAGAGAACTTTTGATGACTTGGGTAGAGATAACTAGTTTCCTTTTCCTTGTTTTTGTTTGGTTTGGCTTCTATCCCCACTCTTATAAATACTAAAAAATAAAAAATAAAAAGATAATGGAACCTCCCAATACATGACTTGGGGAGGGGATGCTGCTGCTTTAAGAAATAAAAGAAAGAAAATTATACAAGTAAAGAAAGAAAGAAAAAAAATAAGAGAAAATGGGAGTAAAGAAAGAAATAAAGAAAAATTCCTGATGGTTGGTCCTTCTTGTGGTGAGTTGCTTGATTCTGGCCAAGAAGTGTCTGAAAGATGAAAACCAAGCATTTGATGCTCACAGAGTGGCCAAGGTAATGTTTTTACAAGAATTAGAACCCTCAGGGATGCATACCAGGAGTTGGAACTTACTTTTACAACTTCCACTCCCCACCAAGCACCATAAGACTGAAATAAATTGCCATAAATGCCTTCTGAAATGAATTGCCATAAATGACTACTGAAATGAATTGCCGTAAATGACTTGAAGTAAAGAACGTCTTGAATTATGATGATTGGCATAAATTGAAATGGTAGTAAAGAAAGAAAATGAAAAAATAAAGAAGGAAAGAAACATTTGGCCATATCTTGATAAGGTCCAAACGGAGGGTATTGATGTTGTATGCTTCCTGAACCTGTCCAAAGAATTGACAAGTGCTCACAAAGTGGCCAAGGTGATGCTTACAACAACATATGGGTAGAATACCCCCTTAAAGGTGCATGCCAGGAGAGGAACTTACTTTCATAACTTCTTCTCCCCACCAAGCACCATGAATCAAACTCTTGAGGTATTCGGACCAGGCTTTTCTGGATACAATGAATGGAAATCCTTGACAAGGTCTGGTGAGTTGGTAAGGCTGGAAGATGGTTCCCAAGTGGTTCTTTCTGGGTCTTCACTGAATCCTTTCCACTCTACAAGATACCATAATTTACCTCTTTTGAGTTTTGAGTCCAGAACCTGAGCCACTTCCCATTCTTCTTTCTCTTCCACTAAAACTGGTGGTGGCGGCAATTGATGACGATTTGGGATAGTTGAATGCTTGACTGGTTCTAATAAGGACACATGGAATACCGGGTGAACTGTCTTCCATTTCTGAGGCAACTTGAGGTGATATGCATGGCTGCCAATCTTCTTAAGAACTTCAAAGGGTCCCAACCATCTTTCTGATAATTTCTTGGTGGGTCTTGTTGTCTTGATGCTCTTGGAAGCTAGCCATACTTTGTCCCCAGGTTGGAAATCAGGTTGAATTGCCCTATTTCTATCTGCATACTTCTTGAATCTCCTTATTGCTGACTCTAATTCATATTTGACAACTTGCTGTACTGATTGGAGTTTTGTTGATAACTTTCCAGCAGGTGAGTCTTGAGAAATATGGATTGAGTCAAAGCTGGTATTTCTTCCATAAATGGTGAGAAAAGGTGATTGCTTGGTTGATGAATGTTCTGCATTATTATAGGCAAATTCAGCCAGAGGGAGCCAGGTGTACCAGTCATCTTGATGATAGCTGACATACATCCAAAGGTACTGTTCTAGTATCTGATTTACCCTCTCTGTCTGTCCATCTGTTTCAGGGTGAAAGGCAGTTGAAAGATCTCTTGATATCTTGAGCTGCTGACACAATTGAGTCCAGAATGATGAAACAAATAAGGATCCTCTATCACTGACAATACTGACTGGGAGTCCATGCTTGGAAAATACATGACTAATTAATATTTGAGCTAAATCCAGAGCAGTGATTGTGCCATAAGTTGGAATGAAGATTGCCATTTTTGAGAATCTGTCCACAACTACTAAAATTGAATCAAAGTTGTTGGACAGTGGCAATTGAGTGATAAAGTCCATTGATAATGAATTCCAAGGACCAGATGGAATTGAAAGAGGCTTGAGTAATCCAAACTTCTTATGATGAATGTTCTTGTTTCTTGAACATTGCTGACATGAGGACACATAGTCCTTGATGAATTGATTCATGCCAGCCCAATAAAAATCCCTCTTGATGAGCTTGAGGGTCTTCTCCTGGCCAGGATGGCCAGCCAATGGTGAGTCATGACACTTTTGAAGAATATTGAGTTGAAGTTCTTCATTGCTTGGAATTACCACTCTATCTTTGAATAATAATAACTTGGCTTGAGGTTCAAGAGAATAATCTGGAACTGATTCACCTCTTGCTAGTTGCTTGAGTATTTCTTTGTAGTCTTTGTCTTGCCATACTTCTTTTTGAATCTTGTGAACTAAATCTGAGAAAATTTCCACTTTGATTGAGAAGAATCTTGACTCTTGAATTCCATCTTGCTTAAGTACTTGATGAAAATTCTGAGGATTCTTGCTAATGAAGTCCACCCCCCTCTCTGGGTACACGTTGTCCCGACGTGACAAGGCATCTGGTAAAGTGGCCAGCCTGCCTGGGTGGTAAGTGATAGTGAAATGAAATTCTTAGAGAAATTCAGCCCAACGGGCCTGACGACGAGTAAGAACTTTGGAAGACATGAAATACTGCAAGGAAGAGTGGTCTGTCAAGACCTCAAAAGGATTGGAAAGAGAAAGAAGAAATGCTCTCCAGCGCTTGAGAGCCCAAACTATGCCAAGGAGTTCCTTGTCATGAATTTCATAGTTGAGTTCAGCTGGTAAAAGCTTGCGACTATCAAATGCAATGGGGTGCTTTCCTGAGTCATTCACCTGGCTCAGTACGGCGCCCAAAGCATAATCAGAAGCATCAGTCTCTACTATAGTAGGTAGAGAAGGATTAAAGTGAGATAAGATAGGAGCAGGGGTGAAAGCTTCTTTGAGTGCTTGAAACTGACTAAGAGCTTCCTAATTGAAGATGAAAGGCGAATCTTTTTTAAGGAGGGAAGTGAGAGAAGTGATTTTTTTAGAATAATTTTTAATGAAACGTCGATAAAAATTGGCAAAGCCAAGGAAAGATTGAAGAGCGTTGATGTTTTTGGGCTGAGGCCAATTGAGGATTTGCTGAACGTTTGAAGAATCCATCTTGAGGCCATCACTTGAAACAACATAGCCCAAGTATTCCACACTTGAGGCATGGAATACACACTTGGAGGCTTTGGCAAACAGATTATTGTCCCTCAGTCTTTGGAGGACAGAGGCCACATGTTTGACATGTTCCTCCTCAGAACTGGAAAAGACCATAATATCATCTAGATAAACCACAACAAACACATCTAAAAAATCTGCAAAGATATCATTTACTAGATTTTGGAAAGAAGCAGGAGCATTGGTCAAACCAAATGGCATGACCAAATACTCATAACTTCCATATTTGGCTCTAAAGGCAGTTAAGTGCTCATCCCCCTCTTTGATTCTCAGAAGGTTATATGCACCACACAAATCTATCTTGGAGAAGATAGTGGAACCGTTGAATACGGTCAGAAGCTGGTTCATAGGAGGAACAGGGTATCTGTTCTTCCTAGTGACAGCATTGAGTTTGCGGTAGTCAACACACAAACGAAGACCTCCATCCTTTTTCTTGACAAAAAGGACAGGTGCTCCTGTTGAAGAGGAGCTTGGTCTAATGAAACCTTTCTCTACATTCTCTGAAATGTAGGCCTGCAGTGTTTCTGACTCTTGATTTGTTAATGAGTAGATAACACCAATTGGAGGTAGAAGACCCTCCAATTCAATATGGTGATCACAGGCGCGGTGTGGAGGAAGTTTCTCTGCTTTCACCTTGGAGAATACATCCAAATATTGGTGATACGCAGGAGGAACAACCTTCAACACAGTTTCAATTTCTTCTGGCTCTTCCTCCTCATCCCACTGCTCCTCCAGGGATACATGAAAAGATAAGGGAGGAAGGTCCATATCCCCTTGGAAGAGATGAAGTGAAGATATGGCAACATCTTCTCCAACATCCTTTATCTCTTTGAATACTTCATCTCTTGATGGAAGGAATGACTGAGAGGGAATTATGGAAGGGATATGGACAGAAGAAGGGATGGAAGGTGTCTTAAGTTCACCAGCCAGAGCAACACTGTTGACAGCAGTGGCTAAGTCATTACTAGTAGAAGGAATAATACCACTAGAATCCTTATGATTAGAATCATAGGTGATCAATCCATTTTTCCAATCAATAATGGGATTGAAATGGTAAAGGAAATCATAGCTCAATATCAGGTCTTCTCCCTTGGGTGAATCTATGATAAAGAAGTCCCATTCAAAGCTTGGGAAGGAAGGCAAGTCAACTAACCACTTGGTATAATGGGTGATGAACAAGGCAGGGGATTCATTAGAATCCAGAATGAAAAGAGGAATCTTTTCAGGGAGCTCTGACAAAGTCAATGAGTACTTGAGAACAAAATTCTTTGCAATAAAAGAGTTTGTAGCACCAGAATCAATGAGAATACTATAAAAAATATCAGAGACAGAAGAGAAAATAAGAAACTTCAAAGATTTCTTGACACTAGTATTCAGAGTGCACAATTGTGCTCTTGAAGGAAATAAGTGAGAACCATTGAACACATCATGATCCCCACTCAGGCTTTTCCCTGCTTGCTAGGGAAGCCTCTTGATGATGACCCAGGATTGTTCTGAGGTCTCTTGAAACATTTTTCAATTGGGTGCTTGCCACCACAATAAGTACACAACCCTGCTTGAATCCTCCTCTCCTTTTCAGAACCAATTAATTTATTGTCCTTATTGAGGAGAGCAGCATGGGGTTTGTCCTTTGAAGATTGAAATTGCTTGCCCTTCTTATTCTTCTTCTGATGAGGCCTCTTTGGAAATGAGTTTTGAGGAGGCCTAGACTGATTGGATCCACTGACTGGAGGCTTCTTTTCTTGATTGCCACCCTTTTCCTTTTGCCTCTCATGATATCTTGTGTCTAATTCTAAAGTGACATCCATAAGTTCTTGAAGAGTATCAAAGGTTCCAGGGTGAGAAGCCAACTGATCCAATAATCTTGATGCCAATCCTCTTCTGTAAACATGGATATAAGCTCTTTCCCGCCAATCTCCAATTCTTGACATTAAGCTTCTGAAATCTGCTATGTACAAGGAAACATGACCACTTTCATTCATCCTCAAATTGTCCAACTCCTGTTCAGCTTTCCTGACTTCATTGGGGTCACCAAACAGAGTGAATAATTGAGATTCAAATAATGGCCAATTATTGAGGAGGTAGGAAGGGTCTTCATTGGAAATATTTGAGAGGTAAGGTTCAATCCATTTGCCAGCTCTACCAGTAAGAAAAGAAGTTGAGTACAAAACCTTCTTCCTGTCAGAGAAGAAGTTTGCTGGATCATTATGGAAGATTAATTGACAGGATTGGATAAACCCTCTCAATTTATGAGCTTGAGTACCATCAAAAGAATCAGGTGCCTTCATGGATGGAGTTGTAAGGTGTGGATATGAAACTTTGATTAAAAATCAAGTACTTTTCCTGTCCTCAAAATTTGTATAAGGTAAAAATCAATTAAAAATAGTATGAAATATTATTTTTAAGAGAAAACACGCCAATTTTATTGTTTATAACTTTATTAGTATAAAACAATAATATTATAAAAATTTATTGTTTTACCAACAATAAAGATTTATCCAAAAAATACTCTACAAGAGATATTTTAAGGCTACAAAAGAAATTTCTTCAAGAGCAATTTCAATTGGAATTAATTGAGCAAAGAACTGCAAGCAATTAATTAAAGAACAAAGTCTTTAAAAAGAATATTAAAGAGAAAACACGCCCAAAAGTGACCAGAGTGAATTTGGAAACAAAGTGACAAAGTTTACAGTGATGAAAGATGCTTTAATTCACTTTTGGGGTGGTTCAGGGGTAAAAATGATTATAAGAGTTACAAACAATGATTATAATGATTTTTTCACGTGGTTAAAAGGATTAAAATGATTTAAAAAGGGTGGTTGGAATCTTTTATTGATTGGTTTAACAGTTTTAAACTAATTAATAAAAGGAAAAGATTCTAACATGAAGAGAAAAGTGGGGCAAAGAAGACATTCTTTTATAGCCATCAATTCTCTTACTCCAAAAGTAAAATTTACTCTTGTCAGTCGTGAAAAACAGTCTGACAACAGAAAAGCCAATTATGGCATCATTGAACCCTGTTTTAGGCCAAAAAAGGGCTGGTTTAAGCCAATTTTAGCCAATTTTAGCCAATTTTAGCCATTTTAGACCCTTAAATCAGCCATTGCTATAGAAATATCAGGCCTAGAGCCTTCAAAACACGTCAGAATGTGTGTAAGAGGCGTAGAAACCAGTTAAAACTGTTTTTACCATGGTTGTTTTATCTTAAGGGTAGTTTTACCCTCTTGGCAACAGCTAAAACTACCCCAGTTGGTATCAAAACCTCATCATCAATTGAGTCCACAGACCCTGTAACTCAATTCCAGGCCAAAAGTGATGAACTTTTGCGTGAATTTTGACATCCCACGCCTGTCAGCAAGGATTTTGGGGGTCTAGCTCCC
Organism: Austropuccinia psidii; assembly: GCA_023105745.1. NCBI lineage: Eukaryota > Fungi > Basidiomycota > Pucciniomycetes > Pucciniales > Sphaerophragmiaceae > Austropuccinia > Austropuccinia psidii. The sequence continues at coordinate 42,727,988 of JALGQZ010000001.1, forward strand.
CCTTAGAGCTGGAGTTCCTTTCCCCCCCCAATTTTAATCTTTCCAATTTATTTTTCCTTTAATTCCTCATCATGTATTATACTTATAATTTACACATGTAATTCAATTCAATTGTACAGTACAATACAGTAATAATTGACACCTCATATGTAAATCAAAGTTCACTTATGTAATACACGCGCACATTTTGACATTTCAATTGAATTCAATTGAAAATACTTTAATTCCTCATAACTTCTAAACTAAACACAACACCTCAATTTTAACACAAAAATTGATGGTTAACACCACATGTGGTGTGAATTAAATTAAGGTTTTGAGGATTTTCAACTTTTGTATTGAAAATACTAAAAACTTAATTTAAGCTTATTTAGAGTTGAGTTACAAAAATTTCACTCAGAGGTGACCCCACCTGATTTTTTATGAGGAATCCAATGGTGAAATAAAATTTATATGTTTATTTATTGGATAAAAAGTTATAATAAATTTTATTTAACTTTTTTCCAAATTTACTTATTTTTTCACAATTTTGTTAAAATTTCATTTTTACTTAAATTTTTCAAGTATAAATGTAATTTTATATTTACAAAATTTAAAGTAATTTTATTTTTAAATTATAATTAATTTTTTATTTTTAATTTTAATAATATAAATAAATTTATTTTATTTATATTAATATGTTATTTTTTATATTTGTGGTCTTTTGGGTATATGAAATTACCTCTAAGGCTCACATTCCCTCCCCCTAAAAAAGAATATTACTTTGTAATATTGGTGTTTCTAGTGTGTCTGAATCTCCTCAGGAGTTTGGTGGCTTCTGGTATATCTTTCTCTTCTAACCATTCATCTTCACAAGTTGGGTCACTGTACCTAACAAGGTATTCCCTTACTTTCTTGGTTCTTAATTTCCTTTCTTTAAGAACTTTGGTTATTTTCTTAGTACCAGATGTCTCAATAGGAGGTATAACTTGGGGAATCCTATTCCTCAAGGGAAATTTCTCAGCATCACTAGATTTGTATGGCTTTATCAAGCTTACTGGAAATGTAGGGTGCTTATTGCTAAGTTCTTCAGATAACTCCACTTCAACAGCATTTTCTCCATGGAGGGCCTTAATCACAAAAGGTCCTGCAAAGGAGTCTTTTAACTTTTTACATCCTTTGATGTTATTGAAGTTAGTGGTGGATACAAGAACTAGGTCCCCTACTTTGAAATCTGGAGTTGCATGAGATTTATCCCATTTGTCTTTAGCATATGCAAAAGAGTCCTCCATGCACCTTACTGCATGCTTTCTAGCTTTGTCTAGCATTCCTTTGAAGCTAGCAGCTGTGGGATGTATTTCAATTAAGTCTTTCCTCAAGGAGTCTTGGGGTAACTTGGGGTTCCATCCTTTTTCTAGAACAGCAGGAGTCTGATTGGTACTAGCATGGATTGATGTTTTATATGCTAATTCCAGTGCTGGTAACAGAGTACACCAATCATGGGTAAATCCATCACAATCTTTGAATTCAAGGCCATATGCACAAAATCTTCTCACCATGTCCTCTAAGGTTTGGATCATTCTTTCAGCCAGACCATCAGTTTGTGGGTGGTAGGCTGTAGAGAAAGACAGTTTTGTGCCAAATAATTGGTGAAGATTTGTCCATAGAGCTGAAGTGAATTTAGGATCTCTATCACTGATGATATTTGTAAATATCCCAGTCCATGACACTACTCTATTCCATATCAGAAGAGCTGTATCCATGGCTGTATCATCTTTGTGACATGGTAAAAAGATTGGAGTTTTACTGAATCTGTCCACAATTACTAGGCAAGCATTATAGCTCCTGTCACCTCCTGGTGGTAGGCCAGTTACCCAATCCATATGGACAATTTCCCAAGGTCTGTTTGGTTCTTGGATTTTCATCATATTTCCAAGTCTTTTGCCAGTGGATTTATTTGCCTTTTGGCATCTGTCACAGGTTTTGCAATATTCTGCAACATCTTTTTGCCACATTGGCCACCATATGCAGGTCTTTACTTTCTCTCTTGTTCTGTCCTCAGAAAGATGTCCTGAAAAGGGACTATCATGGCATTCTTTCAGTACAAGATTGATTAATGACCTGTCTACAACTGTCATGACACATGTGTGCTTGGTTCTGTGGTAAATTATACCATCCAGTAGGTGAAATCTCCCTTCATTATAAGATTTTCTCCATACTTCATCCAAGGCATGTATTAGAGAGTTGTCTTTACAGTCTTTGTTAAGTAATTAGCATAAGATGCTACAATTCTTATCTTGAGTGTAACTATTTCTGACTTCTTCAAAGAAGGTGGTGTTCAAGTCTGTAACACTTATTCCTTCTATTGGAATTTGTGGTGAAGCTTCTTCTGGAACATAAGCAGGATTATCAATGTTATTTGGTAATGGCCATCTGCTTAGTCCATCTGCATTCTTATGAATATTCCCATCCTTATGAACAATAGTCATATTGCCTCTGTATTCTTGTATGGCTATTTGCCATCTGAGCATGTGTCTGTTAGGTGTTTTCATGTTCAAAAGTGATTTCACAGCTGTACAATCTGTTATTACTTCAAAAACACATCCCTCTAAGAAATAGTTCAATTTCTCTAAGGCCCAGACAAGGCATAGACATTCCATTTGACTTGCTCCATATCTGGCTTCAGTTGGTTTGATTTGCCTGGATATGAAACATATTGGTCCTTCTACAGGTTTGTCATTTATGATCTGAACTTGGTGAAGTGCAGCACCTAGTCCATCCCCTGATGCATCAATATACAGTTTGAAAGGCAATTTAAAGTCTGGCATCAGTAAGAGTGGAGCAGTGGTCAATGCTTCTCTTAGAGACTCAAAAGCTTTGACTCTGTCAACAGTCATCTCAAATACTGTGTCTTTGTCACACAACTTATAAAGTGGTCTTGCTATTGATGCAAAGTCTTTAATGTGCTGCCTGTAATATCCTGCAAAACCTAAGAATGACTGAATTTCCTTCTTATTCTGAGGCATGGGTTTTAACAATACTGCTGCAACTTTGTTTTTATCAATTCCAAGGGACAAACCAGATACAACATGTCCTAGTGCCTTAAGTTCTTTAAATCCAAAATGACATTTCTTCGAGGAGATTTTCATGTTTACTGATTGGATTTTTGTCAAAACTCGTGATAATCTGTACATGTGCTCCTCCCAAGTCTTTGAACAGATAATAATGTCATCAATGTAAATGATTAACCATCCCTCTGAGAGTTCTTCAGGGAAGATTTCATTCATCATTCTTTGGAAGTGTGAAGGTGCATTTTTGATACCAAAGGGCATCCTTAAGTATTCATACACTCCACAATGAACAATAATTCTCAAATATTTTCTTGCTCTTGGTGTTACTACATTTTGATGGAATCCTTTAAGGGCATCCATAGTGGTTATATACACTGCTTGAGATATTTGAGTAAGGACAATTTGGATTTTTGGTATTGGGTATCTGTCTGGAACAGTGTAAGTGTTCAGAGCTCTAAAGTCCCCAACCATTCTGGATTTTCCATTATGCCACGCCACTATGACTGGTGTAGTTATTTCTACTTCCTCATTGTGGCCTACTTTTCTTATTACACCAAGGTCTAGAAGTTCTTTGATATGAATTTCTAGAGCTTCTCTTGATTTTGGACTTGCTGGATAAGCAGGTCTTCTTAAGAGTGGTGGATAAGGTCTCTCAATGTTAAGAATGATGTCAACTTCATGACCAATAATTGCTCCCAGGGGTTCTTTGTCTGTAGCAAATGCTCCTCTGTGGTCATACAAAAGGGAAGAAAGTTCATTTTCTTGCTTATCAGTCAGATGAAGGCTTATTTCAGCCTCACTTAACTGTTCAGACTTGAATTTCTCTAACTCTAAGTTGACTGGTGATACTTTGTTTACTGTAATTTGTCTTTTAAAGGGTAAAAAGGCAAATTTCTGGCGCTTATTGTCTCCAATTGTAAAGTATCTGTCTTTGTTATTATGTAAATCTATTCCATACATGATTAAATAGTCATTTCCCAATATAAAATGGGTACTAGAGCAATTTTCCATAACAACAAATTCAACTGTGATCCTTAAATTCCCATTTATGTGTGGGAATATGACATTGGTCTCAAAGATTCCTAATGCTTTCATTGGGTTACTTGCACTGTTGAATTTTATACCATCAATTGGTAACAATTGGTCTTCAAAATTTGGTACACAAGTCTTAAGAAAAGATTTTCCAACACAAGAGCAGAAGGCTCCTGGGTCAAGCAAAAGTTTGGTGGGTTTGTTATCAATCACCACTTCTGTTATACAGGAGTTACCAGCTGTATAACCTTTTCCTCTGTTTGGTTTTGTCTTCATAAGTTGTGCATCTTGAACTTTTGATAAATCAACTTGACCATTGCTCAATTGTGGTAAGTGGGAATAAGATTCCATGATGTCAAAAGTGGCATTGATATTTTCTATATCTTTTGAAGATTCAGAGAATATGGATGACTTATCATCTGAATTGTCTTCAATTATGTCTTCTTTTTCAACATCTGGTTCTTTTTCAATGTCAATTTCATTGATTTTCCCCCTTTTTGGACATGTATTGGCTAAATGGGTGGTGCTTTGGCAAATATGGCATTTTCTGACTGTATCTGCAGATTTATATTTAATATTACTAGAATTTTCTTTGGGGTTTTTGTCCACAGAATCTTTCCAAGGTGTATTAAACCTTGTTTTAAGATTCACCCTACTAGAACCAATTTTGGTTCTGGTGGTTACTTCTTCTAGTATATTGATAATATCCTCTGCTGAAGATTGTTCAGTAGTCCTGCTTTTGACAGCATGCTCTAAGTCACCTCTACATTGTCTCAGAATTTTTCTATGGATCATAAATTCTGACATGTCAGGATATAATGCTGTTAATCTGTCCTTTTGTTGGCCAAACCATGGTAAAGCTTTGTCTTTATCAGCATTAAATTTGGCAGATTCAAAGGCTGTTTCAACTTTAAACCTCCAAGCATCATTTGCCCATTTGTTGATGATTTGGGTTTTCCACCAAGTCCAACTCTGGTGTCCATGTGCTTGTCTTATTTTGATGTACCATCTGTGAGCTGATCTGGTAAACAAGGTGTTAAACCTGGCTGTTACCAATCTGTCTGGTAATTCAAAATCCTCTTTGATCATGTCAATACCTCTAATGAATTCCATATGGTCATACTCTCCTTCACCACTGAAGTGAGGCCATTCTTTAAGTTTTGGAACTTCTTTCAAGAGTGCTTGGCCCATTGATGGTTCCAAGTTATGAAAAGAAGTGGATAATTCATTTTTTAATTGTGAATTATCAGGATCCAATACTTGTGGATTTGAAATTCTTGTGCCCTCATTTTGATTTAGAGGTGTAGACATTCTTGGTAAGGTGTTCAGTAATTGTTCAATGTCATTCATTTTACTGTTGCTACACCTTTGGGAATTTCTGTATTCATGTTGGAAGCTTTGTATTAAATTTATTACTTCAATTTTATACATGTCTTCTTTATGTGTAAGTTCTTGCCATAACTCTGTCTGTCTTGTATTATCAGCAGTGACTTGATTCAATTTCATTGATAATTTTGATACTTCTTCTTGTGAAGCATCAAAACACTTTTTCAAGGCAATGGTATATGTCTTTACTTCAGTAAATGAATTTGAAATGTCATCAAGGACTTTCTTGTTATCTGTCTTGATAATATTTATGGCTTGTTTAATTCTTGTTTCAATCATGTCATCAATATTGAATTTAGAATATTTATCTGTTAATTCTTTAATAATGGCAGATTGTTCATTTGTTTTAATGTTAGAAGAATTGTCATTATTAGAATTTTTAATTGTTCTTAAAACTTTTTCAAAACACATAAGTGTTTCATTAATTTGGCACAGACTCAGGTTGTTTGTTTTAATGTTGTTACAAATGGATTCATTTTTATCAGAAAGATGTTTTTTCACGTCATTTATAGCATCATACAACTCTGGGATGGAATCAAATATATCAGAAATCATTTCTGGAACTTTAATCTGGCTTCCTCCTTCTTTTGTAATTCCATCATGGTTCTGGCCATCTGAAATACATTTTCCATGGCATCCTGTTGAATCTTTGGAATCCTGTAGCCCTGGCTGTAAGGTTTTGGAGCTTGTGCCTTCCCTTTGCCCTTTTTTGGAGGTTGTGGCTGCTTTTTCACGTTGGAATTGCTGCTGCTGGCCACTGGGGCTGTTTTTGGCACTGGTTTTGGTGGTGGAGGGTTGTTTTTCCTCCATTCCAGTGTCAAAAGCATCATGTTTTTCTTCTCCATCAATGGATGCCATCCATTGAGCAATTTGCAAGTGTTGGGATGGCCCAAGAATTTTCTTACAGTTAGGTATGAATTCATGCAGTTTCTCCACAGATCTGCAAGGATCTGGTATTCTTTGTACTGAAGTGCATTGTTGTAAGCCTTCTGGCTGGCTTTGTAAATGTCCACTGAGGCTTCTTGTGGCGGTGTCAGCTCTTTTTGAAGGTAAAATAGTGTTATCAGCTTCAGAATGACCCATTTTAGTTGTTTGGAAGTCATCAACTGACCCTTTTCCTTCTGTACCTGGTTGGCCTCTGCCATAATCACGTCTATTACCTTTTTGGGAGCTGCTTGAGGGGTTGTAGCTGGCTCCTGATCTGGTTGAAGGCATAATTATGGTTAAAAAGGCTTAAAATAGTATTTTTACGTCAAAAAACTTACTATTGGCCAAATTTTTAGCTTTCTGAAGGGTATTACTTATGTCCAAGTTAATTAATTCAGAAGATATTGGTTCAGGCTGGTTATTTTGAGTCACAATAACAGTGCTATTATGATCAGAATTGACAGTACTGGCAGGGATAATGCTGGTTACTGTTGAGGCTGTTTCAATGTTTTCTTGTCTTACCACGTTGTCAGACACTAAAATTAATGAAAAAGCCAATTAATTAAGTAAAAAAAAGGATATTTCAAAAAAAGAAATAAAAATTTAAGCCTCACTTATAATATGAAAAAAAAATTATTTTTTATGGATTTTTTGAATTATAAGTATTTTTTATATGTTTTTAAATTTTTCAATATAAGAAAAAAGATTTAAAAAGAGTAAAAAAAATATGTCACAGGTAAAATATCACGGCTGGGCCCCCAAATGTAAGGTGTGGATATGAAACTTTGATTAAAAATCAAGTACTTTTCCTGTCCTCAAAATTTGTATAAGGTAAAAATCAATTAAAAATAGTATGAAATATTATTTTTAAGAGAAAACACGCCAATTTTATTGTTTATAACTTTATTAGTATAAAACAATAATATTATAAAAATTTATTGTTTTACCAACAATAAAGATTTATCCAAAAAATACTCTACAAGAGATATTTTAAGGCTACAAAAGAAATTTCTTCAAGAGCAATTTCAATTGGAATTAATTGAGCAAAGAACTGCAAGCAATTAATTAAAGAACAAAGTCTTTAAAAAGAATATTAAAGAGAAAACACGCCCAAAAGTGACCAGAGTGAATTTGGAAACAAAGTGACAAAGTTTACAGTGATGAAAGATGCTTTAATTCACTTTTGGGGTGGTTCAGGGGTAAAAATGATTATAAGAGTTACAAACAATGATTATAATGATTTTTTCACGTGGTTAAAAGGATTAAAATGATTTAAAAAGGGTGGTTGGAATCTTTTATTGATTGGTTTAACAGTTTTAAACTAATTAATAAAAGGAAAAGATTCTAACATGAAGAGAAAAGTGGGGCAAAGAAGACATTCTTTTATAGCCATCAATTCTCTTACTCCAAAAGTAAAATTTACTCTTGTCAGTCGTGAAAAACAGTCTGACAACAGAAAAGCCAATTATGGCATCATTGAACCCTGTTTTAGGCCAAAAAAGGGCTGGTTTAAGCCAATTTTAGCCAATTTTAGCCATTTTAGACCCTTAAATCAGCCATTGCTATAGAAATATCAGGCCTAGAGCCTTCAAAACACGTCAGAATGTGTGTCAGAGGCGTAGAAACCAGTTAAAACTGTTTTTACCATGGTTGTTTTATCTTAAGGGTAGTTTTACCCTCTTGGCAACAGCTAAAACTACCCCAGTTGGTATCAAAACCTCATCATCAATTGAGTCCACAGACCCTGTAACTCAATTCCAGGCCAAAAGTGATGAACTTTTGCGTGAATTTTGACATCCCACGCCTGTCAGCAAGGATTTTGGGGGTCTAGCTCCCCCTTAGAGCTGGAGTTCCTTTCCCCCCCCCAATTTTAATCTTTCCAATTTATTTTTCCTTTAATTCCTCATCATGTATTATACTTATAATTTACACATGTAATTCAATTCAATTGTACAGTACAATACAGTAATAATTGACACCTCATATGTAAATCAAAGTTCACTTATGTAATACACGCGCACATTTTGACATTTCAATTGAATTCAATTGAAAATACTTTAATTCCTCATAACTTCTAAACTAAACACAACACCTCAATTTTAACACAAAAATTGATGGTTAACACCACATGTGGTGTGAATTAAATTAAGGTTTTGAGGATTTTCAACTTTTGTATTGAAAATACTAAAAACTTAATTTAAGCTTATTTAGAGTTGAGTTACAAAAATTTCACTCAGAGGTGACCCCACCTGATTTTTTATGAGGAATCCAATGGTGAAATAAAATTTATATGTTTATTTATTGGATAAAAAGTTATAATAAATTTTATTTAACTTTTTTCCAAATTTATTTATTTTTTCACAATTTTGTTAAAATTTCATTTTTACTCAAATTTTTCAAGTATAAATGTAATTTTATATTTACAAAATTTAAAGTAATTTTATTTTTAAATTATAATTAATTTTTTATTTTTAATTTTAATAATATAAATAAATTTATTTTATTTATATTAATATGTTATTTTTTATATTTGTGGTCTTTTGGGTATATGAAATTACCTCTAAGGCTCACAGGAGTCTTGAAAGCAGGGGCTTTGGAATTGTCCCTGGGGGCAACTGCTTGAGTGAGTTGTCCCATGAATTGAGTCATCTGCTCCATCATCTTGAGGAGACTTGGATCAGTTTGAGAGACAAGAGGTTGACTAGAAAGGGCTAGATTAGAACCCTGAGGCACCTCTGGAGCATTTGCCAAGGCATCTGCCACTTCAGTTTCCCCAGAATCTTCCTCTTCCACAGACTCTTCCCCCTCTTCATCTTCAACTTCCCCTAATCTTGCTCTTGCACCTTCAGACATGCCAGGGTAGCCACCCAAAAGTCCAGAAAAGGATCTTGATCTTCTAGATTTCATTCCACCTCTTCTTGAGGGTGCTGCTCCTTCCATTGGTGGTCCTCTGTCCAAGTTTGCACTCAGTTGATGAACTGATGGTGTGCGGTCAAGAGGAGCCCTTGCTGTCGGAGTGAGAACAGCTGGAATTTTCTGGGATCTAGTATTCTTTGCTGGGGGGCTATGCTGGACTGGCATTATGAAAAGAATTAAAATAACTTGATGGTATTAAGAAGAATAATCAGGCTTGGCTAAATCAATCACAATAAAATCTTGATGAATCTTGAGGAATCAATTCAAATCTTGAGGAATCAAATTCAATCAACAGTCAAATAAATTCAATCAATCAACAATCAATTCAAATCAAATATCAATAATCTTGAGGAAATCAATAATCAATCAATATTCAATCAATAATCAATCAATAAATGTCTTCAATATGAAATCAAGTCCTGAGGAATCAATCAATCAGTTCAAAATCTTCAGAAATCAATTCAATATCTTGATGAGTCAAATCAAATCAATAATCAAAATCAATTCTTGAGGATCAATCAATATCCTGAGAGTTCAAAGTCAATAAATCCAATAAATCATGAATCAATAACCCAAATGAATCCCAATGAATAATCCAATCAATTAAACCAATCAATAATTCCTAGATGAAACCTGAATAAGAACACAGAAAAATTTGATTGATAAAAGTAAAATGAAGTGATGAAATGGTCAGCAATGATTAAGAAAGGAAAAAGAATCAATTTTCATAAGAATGAAATGAATGAGATGAAAATTGATGAGAGAGAAAAATTCATAGAAAATCATAAAAAATCATAAAATCATGAAAAGGTCATAATTGAAGAATGAGAGAAATGAATAAAATGAATGAAAAGAAAGAATCAAATATGAGTTAATTAATTTAATGTCACAGGGGCTCTTTGAAGTGAAGAGGGCCTGGCACTCAGTAAACTGGGACTCACTTATGGAGGGCTCAAAGATAAGATAGGATGAGATACACTTAAGAGTGTTAAAGATAAATTGCTAAAGAATAAATATAAGAAAAGCAGCAACAAGAAATAAGAGTAAGAAATAGAAGAGCCAACCACAAACAAGTCCAAGTCCACTGTTTCAACCTGTCAGAATGGAAAGAGAAGGGTTAATAAGGATATGGCCACCCAACTCATACTGTACAGGCGAAGAGAAAAATGCAAAGACTAACTTAAGATTAAATAATTATAATACCCAAAATAAGGATAAGAATAATTATGAAATGATAAATAAACTAAATTAATTAACTGGGGAAAAGTCCCCAGGGGGGAGAAAGAGGGGCTGGTATATGTGAGAATCACCAGCCCTGATCCAGAGGAAGAATTTTCATGAGAATAATTGATGATTGAATTGATTCTGGCCAATACAGGTCCTGTACAGCTGTACAGAACCTGTACAAGAGGTGTGGTGTATTTGAGTGATCATACAGTTCCATACTGGTGTATTGAAACTGTATTGGGTGAATCCAACCTGTACAGGTATTGACAGGCTGTATTGATGTACCAAGCTGTATGCATGTTTCAGAATGAAGATTGCTGAAACTGACTGCTGATGCAGATACTGGATTTGCTGATTTGAGGTGTTTGAGTGGGTGTATGAATGAATACCCTTACCCCTGATGGATGGTTGTTACAGAGAGATGAATTTGTGAACCCATTAAGAGCCAGCGAAATTTTAAATTTTTAAATACATGGAAGGATATCTAACAATACATCTTAATTCTTATAAAATGTATTAAAATATAATTAATTTGGAATTTAAATAAAAAATAGCTACAAAATATAATAAACCTAATCTAAACATAAATACCATATGAAATTTTTTTGATGAACTCTTTTCAAATAAGAAACTAACTCATGACAATGAGGGGTAACCATATGAATAAATGAAGTTGACCTTTTCTGAGATTTGATAGAGACACTTTCATTTCAATCATATAAGTTATAGATATATTACATATTAAAGCTATATTATACTTTTTAATATAGCTTCTTCCCTCATTTATTTCCATAAGAAGTCACAATATCAAAAATTGTTAAAAATACTATATTGATTCTCACATATTCAAAGAATCTACTACAGAAAGTTGGTTAATTGAGTATTAATAATTTTTCAACAGTCAATATACAAAGTTACAGATAAATCTTTTTTCAGAAATAAAACACTTGGATGGTCAAAGGAGTTAAAAAACTTGTTACCTTTAATTGTAAGGAGAATTAAGTATGTAATTATTAATCCATGGCTTTCTTATGAATATGATAATTATTATTAATTTCTATCTTTCAATTATATCAAAAAAGTCCCCAGTGAGAAAAAGAAAAGTAGATATTCTACTTTGAATATATACAGATTCTATCTATAAGTGAAAAACCCTCCTCTAAATAAATTTATTGAATGAAATATGGGCTATATTTATTCAATATATACAATATTTTGGTGAGCCTCTCCCTAAAATAACTCTGTTTCATTGATTTGAATGGCTTTTTTTGATTAAAGTTTAGAGAAATGAATTCAAGAAGGGAATAAAAAAGTGATATAATCTCTTGCTAAATATATATTTTCTCAAAAAAAAATGATTGTAGGATATATTCTTTACATTATATATATTTTTAGCAAATTCTTCAATCCCTTGAGAAATTCTATTCAATAATACAAGGGCTTCAGTGTAAATATTTTTCATCTATGAATTCCCATAAATTGAGGTGAGGTAATTTTTGGCAGATGATATCATCAGCTACAGTGCCACAGAAAAATTTATTTCTATAAAAAAAACTAAACTAATACAAAAATACAAAAATACAATAGCATCCTTTTCTGCTTTATTATTCTCACTTTGTTCCTCAGAAGACTCAAGAATTAATATTCAAAAACCAAATCAACTCCTGGAAATATGTGGTCACAGTGGAGGTAAAGAAAGAACTTAACCAGAACTAAGTCTTGTTTGTGCACTAAAATTATCTATTTAGGCTGTAGCTATTGTATACAAAGAGTTTAGTCAAATTTGTGTATATTTGATTTTTTTAGCTAGTGTAGGTTTCTAAAAAGGTACATAGCAGTGTTCTCTGTTTTATTTACCAATATCAACTAATCAGACATACTAATTAATATTCTATTAAATTATTATAACCTAGATTACCCACTACTATGTGTTTGTTACTTAAATCTAATGGTATCTAATTTCCTAAATGAAGTATCTAAGATTATACAATTTTAACCAAATCTCGCCTTTACTTACATGGTAGCAAACCGTTACTACTTGGGAATCATCAACACATAGAGAAGGAAACCAAGAACAGGTAATGATGGACCTGATAAAAGAAAGGAGCACATCCAGGATTTCTCTATAAATGCAGAATCCGACTATTCATCAAAGATACCATTGTCAAACTAACACCCCTGAACTGGGTATGGTGAAGATAACAGCTCAAACATGCATTTATTTTTTGGGTGTACAGAAAATAGTTTGAGGCCAAATGCACTAAGACCAATTCTCACACTCCAGATTTAATCAAGATAAATGCCTTTGGAATTTCTATGTTATTATTTACTGTTTAAGAAGAACTTCCTCCAATACTCCTCAACAAAGAATTATTTATCGAGACATTAGATAAGCTAGCTGATGCCTTTTGTAAAAACTCTGTAGTCACTCTGTTTTACGCAATTCAAGAACTAGTCACCCTCTAATTTGGCCCAAACAGTTACCTCTCTGTTCACATCTATAAGTTCAGCAGCCTATATGACTCTTTTTAAAACTTCTCTGCTGGTAATAAACAAAAAACTACCCTAGGTGAATGAACAGCTCCTGAACTCTTTCTTATGAGGATAAGTAAAGAACAATCACTTAAAAGCTTGGTTAAGAATCTATATGATACCAGTCCCTTCAATCTTGAACAGATATGCAGCAGAATGTTAATAGAAGACAATCATAGGTCCAAAAAACCAATTTACTCTACAATGTATGAAAATCAAACAAAGCAAATTTGTTGTTCAAATCACCATTCTTCACCTATCATAAAACTTAATTGTGAGCCTTGAGGTATATTTTACATACCCAAATAGGCCACAATTATCTTAAAAATAAATTCTGAACTATGCATAACCCATAAGTCATGCATATATTCAAAATTCATCATTTTTTATTTTAGAAAAGATGAATAATGTTTTATTGAGTAAGTAGATCCATGGATTTAAGGCCAGATTTCGATTCTACACAAACCTTCACCTAGGGTAGCTCCATATAGTGAGTAAGCTCAAATCAACTGTTTGAGGTGGTAATATGGAAAATACTTCAATGCCACATCATAAATACCACATAAAAGATCTGTGAAAATTTTTGTTTTTCTCTATTTCACGCCAAAATAATGGGAATGTGAGAAATCCCATGTTACAAACACACTAAGAATAGTGTTACGCATGTTTTGAGCACTTAATATTATGGTATTCTTACATGCACTTTTGGTACACCCATAGTGGATATCTCACTTTAAGCTTAAAATTCTATTTTGACATAAAAAATAGGCAAGGGGGACAAAAGACATCAAAGAGAGCCAGGGTACCCAACTTCTGAGGCCTCTAAGGCGTGGACAGCTCCAAAGCTTGGATCCATGGCTGATCTTGGCCCAATTAGTAAACTAAAACCTTTTGGGAACTTGGTTACCATGTTATGACCACAGTAAATTATAAGAAAATAGCAAATAACCTGCCAATTTGATGTGCCAAGGAGGTAAAGAACAGCTTAGACTCCTGTAACCATGTCAATTCTTAATGACTTACCATGGATAAACCCCAAAGGAGTAATTGAAACACTTTTTGGACTAATATCCATTGATTTACCTCATAGGAACCAGCCATACACTGCTATTTGCAATTCTATGTAGAATTGAGGTAAAAACTTCAAAAATTCATTAAAAATACAATTCTTAATGAAGCTTTCAGGACCAATTCAGAAATTTATAACTCATATAAAGACCAATAATAATCATACTTTTATATGTAAAATTGAACGTCTTACTTACAGTCCATTTTTGATGATTCCATGTGAAATACAGAATCCTTCAAAATTTACAGAAAATACATTCTGTGATGGAATTTCGAATAACATCAATAACTTTGAGAAATAAATGATTATTTTGGAATAAAAGAAGATTTACAGTTGTTACTCCTTTTATTCTTAACCATAAATGGGTTGGTAGTCACGTAAAAGCCTCAATTAAGTAATTATGATAATCTTACGTGACAACAAATGATGCAATCAATAATCCAAAAAGGTTTATTGTTTTCTCACTGACTGGTTTTTCAGTTTGCTTCATGGAACGCCTCTGTGAGCTGTCTTAGACTTAAAAGAGGCCTCCTCTTGCTGTTTTTTCCACATCACATTATTATATTATACCTTTATTACCAAACAAGTAAGTATTAGTTAAAACTATTTCTTAAGTGTTTTATTCTTTCAGAAATAAATCAGAAATACGTGAAATAATGGAAATCAACTATAATTTGTTGTAATACTGGTTTAAATCAATTTTGATCCATTAAATCTACAATTCCCCATCAAATTTCTCTACTATTATCATCTAAAAGGTGCATTGGATTGATAGTGAGTAATTTATCTCAATTCTTAAAGTTTTTCTCTAGTAATAATTTTATCCAAGAATTATCTTTATAATTATTCTTGTAGAAGATAATTATATATTAAAAGAATTTTATTATTTTAATAAAAAAAGTTATAATTATTAAATTCTTGTAGTAATTGATTCTTGTAGACAATTAATCCTT
Source organism: Austropuccinia psidii (assembly GCA_023105745.1). Taxonomy (NCBI): domain Eukaryota; kingdom Fungi; phylum Basidiomycota; class Pucciniomycetes; order Pucciniales; family Sphaerophragmiaceae; genus Austropuccinia; species Austropuccinia psidii. The sequence continues at coordinate 42,743,080 of JALGQZ010000001.1, forward strand.
ACTGTTATATTGACTAGTAGTGTATAACACGTAAAATAAATAATTGTTTAATTATTTAATTGTGGCTATAATAATTTATTATTATTATATTTCATACTAACAGTCATAGTACTGTTGGGTAATAGTAATATTATCAAAAGGTTCATAGACACATCTTACATTAATTGTCTTGATAAAACAAATCCTAAAATTCAAAGATCATAAAAATTTACCTGTCCAAGCACATTTACCTCAGGATCTACCCAAACTAAATTTAACCAAAATCCAAATCTTGAAGATCTTTTTTATAATTTTTTAGATAGAGACCTAAAGGAATATTTAGATAATCAATCATCAGCACATACAATCAAGGAGGTACCCCTATTAATATTAAGAAGAGGATGAACGTTTCCTTTTTCAAGAAAAAAAACAAGTTATCACCTTAGTATATGAAGAAAACAATGAATTAATTCATGACTATAGAGCATCACAGTCCACTGTGTGCAACCTGTCCCTGTTGACAGACACCAAACCAGGCAATATCACCATGAAAGGTTTCTCCAGGTAAATTCAGATAACCTTGGTAGGAAAACTCAACTTAGCTGGCATAATCCTCTACCTAGTTTATTATGCCCCAATAGGTAAATCAAATATAAAATCTGTCTCACAGCTTGAAGATAATGGTTTACAATCCTATCAGAAGAACCAAGAAATAGTAGTCAAGTGTGGGAAAAAGATTCCAAACCTTTCCAATACAAGGTAACCTGTATATACACATAAAAACACAAAACACAAACCACACTTTTTTTCAACAGTCTGAATGTTAACTGAATTGAACCTGCAGACTGGAACCTGACTCTAGGTCATCCTTCCCTCCCTTTTCTAAAAAATCCTTATCCAGACACAACCTCAATGAATCTATCACACTCTCCACCATCAACAATTTTTCCATTTTCAATTCCTGCAAACTATAAGAAACACCCCATAACCAACCAATCCTGTGTGAAAAAGTACCTTTTAGAAAAATACATTTTGATCTACTAAAAATCACACCACTTTGAAAAAGCACAACCAGATAAATGTTGTTTGTAATCGAAAATTATTCCAGGTAAAACAGGATTGATTTTCTCTCTCCAAAATCTCAATCAGAATAAAAGATACTGTCATTGATAAGAAAAATAAAAAACAAATTTCAGAGGTATCTAGCTTGCCTGCACACCAACAGAATAGGGGAGTTAAGCTCAAACAAACTCAAGTCTTACATAACCAAGCTGGGTATTGTAATGGAGTGTGGACCAGCTAAACGTCCACAAAATAATGGTATAGAATAAATTTTTAATCAAACTCTGATAATTTAAATAAGGTTCTTACTAGCTCAATCAAGCATACCAATCAGCTACTGGGACAGAGAAGCTAAATACACCTCTCTTCTCATCAACATTCTACTTTCAAAAAGCCTCAAAGGAAATTGCCTGTCAGTATCCTGTATGATCTTAATCTCACTACTGAATATATTGGATCAATCTACTCACTCACATCATTTGGACTGAAGGTCTTTGCTAATGGACAAGAAAAATAAAAGGTTTTACCACTGTCAAAACCACTCTTATTAATGAGATACAACAATTAATCGGATGCTTCTAGATTATTTGACCCAGTTAAAATAAAAATAATCATTAGTAGAGATTTTAAACCTACAGCCTTGAAGTTTAACCATGACTAAATCAACATGCTCAAGAAGCCAAAAGAATCCTCCCTCACAGTCCAAATGAAGTTTTTCCGTCTCCAAATAGGTATGGTCAGATTCCCTATCCACATCATGTAAGGCGCCTAACCAATAAATTATACAAATACACTGAAAATACTCCAGCTGATGAACCAACAGTAACTGTTAAAAGTGATTTACCATCCAATCACTCTTCTCCCACTCTCCAACAATAAAAATCAGCAGAGTATGAATATGTAAATCTCAGTTCCTCTCCCTCCCACATTCAACTACCTAAAAAGAAAGGTTACTAATATTTTACACACTATACAACTTCAACAAGAAATTTTGAAAATATCTTAACTAGCTCAAGATGTCACACTCAACCTGATGTAAACTTCTCACTAGAAATGGAAGAAAGTCAGCTAAGCATAACTGAAACTATCTCTAAGAAGGAAGAAATTTCAGATCCTAGCAAAGAAAATCTACAGAAAGAGGTAATGGATGAGGATTTTGTGTCTCTGTCACAACCACATGTAATATCCCCCCAATGGGTTTTTGCAGCAAATATAGCCTGACCTCATTTTATGGCCAATCGGACCATCTTTGGTGTTTATGGCCTTTGGGCCAAACAACCTTTCACTGGCCATATCCTGCATCCATTGGCCTTTTTTACCAATCAACCACCTCACCAACCCCCAGGCCAAGAACCCTTTTCTCGGCCTGGAGGGTCCATCTGGACTTCCAGGGGCTTCTGGCCCCTTGTCCCCACACCTTTAATTATGGGGTTTTAGGACTAAATGGCCTTTTTGGGACATTTAGGCCCCCTAAGCCCTCTATGGCTCATGGGCTGTAATCCATGGTCCATGGTCTATACACCGTGTACTGTGGGACCCTTAGGCCCCTTTTGGCCTAAATCCAATGAGGCCAGGTGGGTCCCAAACCATACGTGGACCCACCTGAGCCAATTTTGGCCCCCAATCTCATCAGTCCCAAAAATGGCCAAAAGGACCCCAGGACCCAAATTGGCAATTTTCAACCCCTGGCCTCTGGAAACCACCAGAGGCCCCCAGCTCAAGCTCAGCAAGCTTTCCCCTCCATTCAGGGGAAAGAATCTCCTTCACCAAGGATTCAGGTATGGTGCATATATGGTATAATATACCATTATGCACCAATTTTGCTCAGAAATCCAATGGTGATAGTTTCAGGAACAAATTATTCCATTTAAAATTAAGTCCCCAAATCCATCACCCATTTCAAAGGAAGTCTTTTCAGTCATTCAGTCTTGCAATCCCTGGCAGCTACCAGAAGACCATTTGAGGACCCCAACCACCTGGCCCTGCAGGAGTTGGCTTGTATTTTCTCTCAGGATTATTCCAAGGGTAGTTTCAAGAGTTTATTAATAATCCAATCAGTTGTCAAGGCATCAAGTACTTCAGTATTTCCTTGGACAACTCAATTGGTCTATACAGGAAGTATTCAAGCAAGCTGTATGGCCTTGTCCCTTTTGGGCCAGTTCATATTTCACTGTGGGAATTCCATCACACAGTTCAATTCTCAAGATTGCCAGATCTGTATTGACCCAAAACAGTCAATGCAGACAGGGATAAACACTCCATGATCAGTCTTCAACTTTTCACATATACTGGCCACTTTTTCTTCCCTGGGAACGTTTTCCCAGTTAATATATATATTGAGTTTATTTTTATCGTTATTTTATTTTCATTTATTAAAGTAAATACTGATAATCTTAAGTCAGCAATTGGCACCTTTTCTTCTTTGCCTATCAGAGGATATTGGTGGTCATATCCTTTACTAATTCCATTGTTCTTTCTGACAGGTTGAAATAGTGAATTGAGGATTCATTTAGTTGGCTCTTTGGCTTTAGGATTTCTTATTATCTTGGCCATTGGCTTCCTTTTCTTTTATCTTTGGCACACTTGTCTTCACTATTATTCTTCCTTAAAGAAATATATTCCTTTTTCTTTCTTTCTTTTTTTTGAGCCCTCCAAGTGAGCTCTTGATTCCTGAGTGCCAGGCCACTCTTGCTTTCAGCAGAGCCCCTGTGACAGTCTCTTACCTCAAAAACACCAGAACACTGGTTCCTACACTAAGAAGGAGAAAATCATTGGTGATATGTAGACTTTAGTAAAGAAAAAGAATCAATTTGGCAATTTAGTAAAATATAAGGCAAAATTGGTCTGTTGTGGGAATCATCAAGAATACCTAATTAACTATTCTGACACATATCCATCAGTAGCAAGATCCAAACTGTTCAAAGTACTTTTATCCTCAGCGTTTAATTGTAAGTAAGTTAACTATAAATTCAATGTTGAAACCACCCTTTTATATGGAAAAATGGATTCAATGAATTATGTTGCTCATGTTTCTAACTAAAGCGTTACTGGTGAGGAAAATTGGATATGGAACCAAACAAGCTACATGGAAATGGAAGTCTCACTTATAAAATAAAATAAACACTTTTAGCTTTTACTCAACAGATACAAATTAATATATTTTGTTAAATGGAATTAATACTATCTTCTTTCACATTCATGTTAATGATGGGTTTATTGTGGCAGAGTCACAAGCCAAGATTGAGAATTTTTTGAATCAATTGGCTAAAGTTCATACAAGCAAAAGAATTAGAAAACCAACACAACACCTAAATTATACATTGAAATGGCTTTCAGATGGCTCACTGATACTTCACCAAAAACACTGGAACAATTTAACATGTGTTCAGAAAACCCTAGCAAAACACCTTCACCTGCCAACGTTCGTACCCTAGTAGCTCAAGAAACAACACCAATTGAGAAGGGGCCACTACAAAAGAGTCATTGTAAAGTGAAATTACTTCTCACTTTATACAAGACCTGAATTAAGCTTCACAAAGAATTTACTCTGACAATTCACAAAAAACTGGCCTCATCTCATTGGACATTAATTAAGTACTTATTCAGGTATCTCAATGGATAAAGAGACCTAGGGTTGCATTTCACCAAATAAACAATTCATCAATGACTAACTGTGGTTATTACAGGACATAATTAGTATTGAAAAAGGCAATCTCAGGCTATGCCATGACATTTCTTGGTAATCCAATCTTGTGGACAACTAAAAAACAAACAGTAGTGGCACAGTAAACTACTGAAGCAGAATTCATTGTGATTAATAAATGTTTGAAATAAATGCATTGGCTATTTAAAATTATTATGAATTTTGGATTCAACCTCAAAACACCAGAGTTCAAAAATGAAAACACAGGAGCATTGGTCAGAAGTAAACAAGCCCAGTTGAATCCAAATTATAAACACATTTAAGTACAATATCAATACCTCCAAGATCTTATTAAGAGAAACATACTGGTAGTCTCTCAAATACCAACTCATGAAAAGATTCCTGATATATTAAAAAAACTTCTTTCAAACATTAAACACAGTTTTTCTGGCAGAATGTTAAGCCTGGTACATGCTAACAAAATTAAGGAGGGGTGAAATGATGTAATTTTGGCAGACGATGTCATCGGCTATGGTTCCACAGAGAGATATACTTTAATAAAAAACTTAACTTAACCAAAAAAGCTAAAAAATCCCTTTTTGTTTTATTCTTCTTACTTTGTTCCTCACAAAACTCAAAAATCAAGATTCAAACACCAAATTGACTCCAGGAAATACATGGTCACAGTAGGGGTAAAGAAATAACTTTACCATAACTAAGTATTGTTTGTTCACTAACATTATCTATTTAGGCTATAGCTATTGTACACAGAAATTGTTGTAAGCTTTGTGTATGTTTGATATTTGGAGCTATCGTATCTTTCTCAAAAGGTAAATAACAGTGTTCTTTTTTATTCATTGATATTAACAAATCAGACATACTCATTAATATTATCTTAACCTCTTATAGCCTAGTTTATGTACTACTATGTGTTTTTGAGTACTGAAATCTAACAGTATTTTATTTCCCAAGTAAAGTACCTAAGATCATAAAATTGTAACTACCTCCTTCCTTTGCTTACATAAATTAGTTATAGGAAAAGATGAGTATTTAAGCTGTAATATTTATTTAAACATTTATAAAAGGCTATAATTTGTTTCATGAAGCTATATAATGTAAGAATAAATCTTCAATTAAATGAATAATTATAAGAATTGTTTTAATAATTTTTCTTGAAATTAATGAGCTTTGAAAAACATGACCAAATTCTGATACCAATGCAACTGAATTGAGCCTATGTGGGCTTAATTTATTCCAAAAAAATCCATTTCTAGATTTCATTTTTGTACTATCTCCTACCTACAACCAATTTGTAACCCACATCAAATTACAAATGAAATAACTGCAGTCAGGTGTAGCCAATTTTTTCATTGAAGCTTGAAAAAATAAATTATAATTTGTTTTTATTGTTGTTTTCTCTAAATTCTGATTTTAAAAAAATGAAATTGATTCCTAATTACTAAAAAAAAGCTTATAATATAGTTCTTTCTCCAAACCAAACAAAAAACCTTATTATGAAATATAATAAATTTAAATAATTGAAGGAAATTGGAAATAAATTGTGTAGTGAATGTCTTTTAAAAGGGATATGATCAAAATACCTTTAAGTAGGAATTTATAAAAAAAATAGCAAAAAAAGAGGTGTTTTTATTCTAATTTTGTCAAATCAATTCAAAAAAATTAGTAAATAACATATTTGTTGTAAAAAATTGGATTAGTAATCTGTTTAACCCATTTATTTATCTTCCTCTTTTCATTTTAAAATTGAATTTCTTCTCTCATAAATAATTAAATCAATTAAGTCCTCACCCAAAAAAGAGATAAAATAAAGAGAATTCTTGAGTTTTTTCTTAAAGACTGAACTATCATCAGTTAATAAAGATTTTAATTAATTCAAAGAAATATTAATAGCTTACTGTTATCTAATTCTTATTTGAAATCTTTTTTTTGGTAATTTTTTCTTAATTGTAAAAAAAGATCATCTTAGTCTTCCTTTTTACTTGATATCTATATTTATAGGTATTTATTTATTAAATAAAAACTTGAAAATGATTAAGTAACCAAAAAATCCAAAACTTATGAGAGGATAAAAAAAGAAAACATAATAATACTTAATAATAGGTATTTTTTGAAAAAATACAATATGAAACACAAAAAAAACAAATTTAAACCTTCATAACTGGAATATTTCTCTGTTATTTATTTATGTATTTGTTCATTTATTCTTTCAGAATTGGCTCTATTTTTTTAACAAAATTATATCATTTTATTTTCAAAAAACCAAATAAATATAATGATCAATAGCTTTATGAATCCAAGAAAATAATTTAAAAAAGTTTAGGTAAAAAACAATTAGAAAGAAAATTAAAAAACAACTCATATGTATTGAATTAAAACTTCCATTTTGTTTTACAAAGAACCTGAATTAAGAAAAAAAAGAGGTTTTTATTGAGGTTTGGAACGGTATCAATGAATAGTGTATGAACTTATATCTCAATTGAAGAGTCATTTTATAACTTGTATAAAGAAGAAACTATCATAAATAGCCCTACTTATGATATAAAACATGGATTTAGGGAAAGGGTAAGTGGTAGCAAACTTATAGAATATCAAAAAATGACTTTCTTAAAGTAAATTTATCCGATTTCTTCAACGCTTTTTATTAATTAAAAAAGGAAAATATTTTCCATAGTATTAACATAAAATGTTTCTTTTAATAGCATGCAACAATTTCTTTGAAAGATGTATTCTCTAGTAGGAATTTACAAGAAAAGAATTTATCTTCTTACAAACATATCCTGTATCAAATAGTTCATAGAAATACTTTACATAAGCTTTTTAGTCTGATCATAAGCTTCATGCCTACCTATAAAAATGAGGTAAGATATTTGTAAATTTTAATTATATCCTTTCAAATATGAATATTTTCTTTCATTAAATATGACCAATAAATCTTCCACTAAAGCTTAAACAGAAATGAAAAAAAACACTTACAAAATTGGCTAAATTCAGAAGAAGAAAATCATCCAAAATAATAGCTAAATGTTAGCAAAGACCCATAATCAGTAACAAACTAAATAAAGGAAAGGTCTTGTATTAAATTTTCTAAGTACCTTAATTTGTTCAGAATGACACACCAATGTGATTCAGATTAAACTAAAATTTGATGAAGTTTTTCTTTTATATTTTTGATAAAATAAAACTAACTTTTGTCTTATTCAATATAAGGCTGGCTTTTAATGAAGTAAAACTGAAATTCTCAGAATCATATAATAAACTATGTGCAACTCCTCCAAGTGGCTTATCACTATCAAATTGGAAGAAGAAGAGTCTGAATGTGGTCTCTCAAGCTGACAATAAATGAAAACAGTATGTACTTAAGATAGATTGGAAATGGGTTTAAAATCCACCTAAATGAGCTCAAGAGGTATTAACTTCCAAGAAAGATTCTTTTTTACAACATTTGAATGGAAGTGAACATTTTATACAACTTATAAGTCAGAATTAAAAACACCAAATTTCCTTCAACAATGAACTCCACTCATTATTTGATACTTTCCCAGTGGCTTTCAAAAAATTCAAATTAATGTGCCTGCAATAAATAGATAATTAAAGTGACCAAATGATCTGAAAACATTCTGTGGAAATTTCTGATAAAAGGATTAAAGTAATTTTAAACAGGTTAAAAGCTAAATTTCAGGCTGAGTCTATGATGGAGGTATCAAAATAGTATATACAGCTCTAACTATGACTGTGACGCAGAATAAAATAGTTAAAAAAGGTCTTTAAAGAGTTTGATAAGGGACTTACTAAAGTGTTTTAGTGGTGGTGAGCACTGTTAAGAGCCCTGGGTGCAGTCTTTATCTGTTGGGTCAAAATAATAAAGACTAAAATAATCAGGATTATAACTATACCTGTTTATTTTCCAATAGTATAAATGTTTTTGATGGTTGTACTACATAGGAATTTAAGAGCAGGATGGGGATTCCTCTTTCGGGCAGAGAAAGGTCCTTTTTTATCCTGAAATTGGGTGAAAAGGTCTTCTAGAACATTTCAAATGGATGAAGTGAAGATTTTTCACTTCAGAGTACTGGCTTGTGGTTTCCTCAAGGCCTGTATACTCTGTATTGGGCTCATATGTGGCTTTGAAACAACATCTGGTGTGAGCCTGCAAGCTTGTAAACCTTTCCCTGCTATACAGACTCCAATTACTTTCTTTAAATTTTTGTCTCATTTTATTTTATTATTTTGTATAAATTTCAAATACTTGAATTCATATTATTATAATATGAATTAAATCTTGTTGCTATGAGTGATTACTAAATATGTCATAGTATAAGGTTCCCACTATGTCATCAATCTTGTTGTTATATCTGCTGATGTTGCTATAACAGATCTTTCCTCATTAAAACGAAATTATTTCACATTATTTTGATTTCAAATTTGTAAATACAACATTTAAAGAGGGTTAATTGTCTTAGAATTAGTCCTCAGATGTCAGGCTGAGTCTATGATGAGGAAGTAATCAAGCTATTTACAATTTCAACTATGACTGTGACATGGTGATAAGGGTTTAAAATAAAGTTATTTAATGTTAATAAGGGTTTATAAATAAAATAAGAGGGCTTTGCTATTGTGGAAGAGTGGTGTGAATGCTGTTGAAAGCTGTCAGCCTGTGACTCAAAACCAGAGCACAAGCATGACAGCCAAAATACCATAAACCAATGGTATAGCCAAGATACCACCAAAACATGGAGCTGAGCCAAATTAGCTCAAAAGGTATCAAAAGAAAGAGGAAACTCACCTCTTTCTGAAAATATAAGTCTCATCACCATAGGACAAGAAATAACAAAGTTATTCCTGCTCAAAGTTATTGCTGAGCATAAACCTTAATTTTCACCTCTCATCTAAAATCTAGAAGGAGAGGCTTAACCCCATCAAATGGGTATTCAAAATGAAGCTCTAAGCCAGGGCTATCTAATGGTGCTAGCCAAACTGAGCTAGCACCAGTATTACTTGAGTTATGGTCAAATTCAGACCAAATAAGGGTGAACAAAACATTCACCTCTCATCTAACTTTTACAGTTTTAGTGTGAGATACTTAAAGTGGGGTCTTTTTGGAAAGAGCACAATCAGGGCTATCTGATGGTGCCATCCATTTCCTCATAGCTCAACTACAACAGAAGTTATTGGCCAAACAAGCATAATACAGCTTTTGCCCAGACCACGCCAATGTACAAAAATACTTGTACATGGGATAACTTTGTCATACTTAATGATAACCATGTCAAGTTGGGTACCATTGTGTAGAGCCCATACAGAGCTATTCAATGAACCAATTTTGAGCTTGATATCTCAAAAACCGACAGAGTTATGACCATTTTAAGGTCAAAATCCCACCTGCTGTCTTATACAGCCTTACCATGGGATAATATCCCATAACCATGAATATGAGGTGTCAAATAGACAAAGAAGCATGTTTTTACTTCAATACCTCATATTTCAGTCAATACTGGGGTCCCATACAGTTTCTGTACAGCATTCTACGCGTCATCCATGTCAGAATCAGGCTGTGAGGTCCCCAGATAAAAATTTTCACCCTGTATTGGTGAAAACCGCCCAGATGTGGTTTCAAAACCACATCTGAGCCCAATACAGTGTATACAGGTTGTTTGCAAACCACAAGCCTGTCATTGAGAGTGAAAAATCTTCACTTCATCTACGTGGAAAGGTCTAGTAGCCTTTCCACCTCAATTTCAGGATAAAAGGAGGGCTTTTCACAGTCAAAAGCCTTTCCTCATCCTGCTCTTGAATAACCTACGTAGTAAACTGTCAAAAACAGTTTTACTCTTGGTTAATAATCAGGTATAATTATAAGTTTTAATTATTGTAGTCTTTTATTATTGTAACCCAACAGATAAAGCTGCACCCAGGGCTTTCAACAGCACTCACCACCACTATAACCACTATAGTAAAGCCCTTTAAATTTATTCTTAATAATCTCAAAACCTTTTTAAAGTATTTTTACCGTGTCACAAACATAGTTTGAGTTGTAAATAGCCTATATTACCACTCTTTCATAGTTTCATCCTGACATTTTGGGGGCCTGGCCATGTTTTAAATCTTTTTTTTGGACCTTATAAGTAAGTCTTTTCTCTCTTTATGACTTATTAACCAGTGTTTTATCCTTTTTTAGGCGTAATTTTTCTATTAAAATATATATTTCATATATTTTTATCTTTTTATATATATACTCATATTATAAGAGTATTATTCACGTGGTTAATACCCACTTAAAATAACTATTTTTGGCGTGTTTTGCATATAAAAACACATAAGCCATCAATAAGTCCTGTATTCTTAACTGAATAAGGACACCTCTGACTGAAAAACCATCAGTTGAGGCGTGGTTAGGTGTATTGTTAACTCAATAACACTTAGACAAAGCCACTTGTACATAATACACTTGAAAACCACAATTGTATCTGTGGGATACTGGCACACAAACAGTGTGACAGGGTACCAAAAGCTGTAATTCTGACATGGAATTGTTGATTCAATTACACTGTCATTATACAGGGCACATTGTAGTAACGTACAAGCCCAGAGGCCAATCTTAGACATGCAAAACCAGCACTTTTAAGAAGTCTTAACTGACATAAGCCCTCCTTTTTCTGCCTTGATTTCAGTGGAAGAAAATTACATCCCACTTGAGACCCAGTCACAGGCCAACACACCAGTGACACCCTCAGAACCAGAGGGCAGCAAGGGCAAAGGAAAGAGGCACAGTGAAGGTCTCATCACAGCCAAGAAGTGGACACCAATAGCCACTCAGAGAAGTAGAAAACCACAAAACTCTGCATCCATACAAGGTAAACCAACCTTAACCACTTGTACAGGAAAGATTACAATTATTAACCCAGTTGTAACTTCCAAAGGCAAACTTCCCAAGTCAGCAGACAATAAATTTGTACAAGGCACAGTCAAAGGTAAATACCCTAAGAACATAAAGTTTTTGACTGCTTGCAAACACTGATATGTCCCCTGCATACCTCAGAGACCTTGGCTTCCAAAGGAACCAGCCAGAGGATAGAGGAGGATTGTCCAGAACCAGAAGACCTGAAAGAGGACACCCTGGACACAGTGGTGGATGGCAAAACAATGAGGGAGATAATATCAACCTTGCCATTCACACTCCAATTCAACAGAAACCTCAAACCAGAGGACTGGAAGGATATGGATCAAGTTCTTCAGATCCACCAACTCCTCAAAGATTTATTTCAATGGAGCATGGACAACAAGAGGTTCAACCTAGCAACTCACTGGGCAGAACTGGGATCAATTTGCCAGAAGATCTGTCTCAAAGAGATAGATTTCAAAGACCTTATGGTAATCACCAAGGGTTGGAACCCTACCAGGCAGCACAGACTCCTGGAGGCAAGGGCACAGAGGATAAGGGAGAATCAAGCCACTATCCAAGCTATAGAAGAACAGTTAACCCAGACAGGGCCTACTCAGATTCCTTCAGGTTCACACGGAGCAGTCCATATCAGCTCTCCAGTGGCTTCACACCATTCAGAAACCAGCAGATCAGTGGCCAAGAGTCACCATTCTTCACAATTCCAGGAAGTTTCCAGGAGAAGACAAGGGAACAAGGGCAAGAACAAAACCTCCTTCAACCAGAGGAGGAAAGAGTCAGACCCCATGATCCAGAAGCTGTTAGATTTGGTAAAAGAAGTACACAAGAACAAGAAGTAGTTGTAAACCACTCTAGAATCAGTAGTCCTAGTAATAGAAATATTACCCCCACTCAGACTGAAAAAAACATTGTCACATCTGAGAGTAACATCAACAGTGATACACTGTGGTTACAAGTGTCCCAATATGCTGAACAATCTGCAAAGCAATTTGCAGAAATTAAAGCTAGCCAAGAGAGGATGAGACAAACTCAAGCCTCCTTGGAACAAATAGTTAAGAATCTTCAAGAAGGATATGCTCAACTGAGCAAAGCCTCTGAAGAATCCAACAAAAGACTGAACCAAGTCTTTGAAGAACAACACCACAGCACAAGGGACAGGGAGTGTCTGGATCAAGACATTAACAAATTGTTTAATGCCTATCATAGCTTGAAGCCCCAACCACAAGGCCAAGCTATGGAGAATGCATATCAACCAGATGACATCAAACCAGATGCCATGTTGTTGAATAAGGCAAGATCTCCATCACAATACCAGGATGGAGATGCCATGTCTTATTCAGAGAAGGAAGCCTTGAAACAGCTTCCTGAGGCCTCAAACTGGCCCAAATTCTCTGGATCAGGAGAATATGATCATATGGAACTCGTAGATTATATTGATGGACTCTTCATTGATGTACCAAGCATACCAGACTACTGGATTACTGCTAGATTAAATACTGCATTTAAAGGTCATGCAAGTATATGGTACACATAAATGAAAGAAATCCATGGCAGAAGAAACTGGACATGGTGGAAGAGTCAAATCATCCAAAAGTACAGTAATGGAACTTGGATATGGAAAAAGACCATGTCATTTGTGAATGACAAATACTCTGTGGACAAAGATCCATATGAGTGGTGTCTTAGACAGTCTAAAAGACTTAAGGCCATTGATCCTCAAATGAACATCCAAATGAGGAATCACAAACTTCTGACACAACTGCCAGGAGAACTAGAACATGCAGTAAAATGCAGATGCAACCAAAATTGCACTCTAGATGACATAGCCAACACCTTACAAGACATAAGGAAGAGGACAAATATAGGTAAATTCACCCCATATAAGAGCAGTGGTTTCAAAGAGAAACAACCTTTCAGGGTAGAGTTTAAAGACAAACCCAGAGAGAGAGTAGCAGAAGTGGCAAAGAAAAGGAATTCTTGTCACAATTGTGGTTCAACGGACCACTATGCCAACAACTGTCCAAAAGAAAAGAAAAAAGTCTATGCTATAGAAAAAGTCCCTGAAGAAGAACCTCCAACAGAGGATTCTGAATCAGACTCTATGGGAGATGCCATCAGAGAACCATCTGATGATGATCAAGACCCAAGAGAGGAATTTCTAGTGGAATACCAAGAGGAAACCCCATTGGAAATCCAGGATATACAGTTGGAAGCAGGCATGCCACAGGACACTGCCAACAAAAACTTGTGCAAACACACACAAGATGCACAAACATTCCTGGTTACACCAACCAAAGGAATGGCATATATACATGGAACAGCCACAAAAATGACTGTATGTATTGACAATGCTCAGCACCCACTGATCATTGACAGTGGAGCACATTGCTCCATAGTGGCCAGAAATTATCTGGATAACCACTTCCCACACTGGGAAAAACAGCTCTTGCCCACTAAGGCAAAGAACTTCAAAAGTGCATCAGGGAAGATGACTTCCATTGGGACAATTATCAAAGAGATAATTATACCCCACAGGAAGAGTAATATCAGACTCAACCCAGAGTTTGTAGTGCTTGAAGATGCCCACATCCAAGGCTATTTACTGGGAACAGATTACCAGAGGATGTATGGCATAGATATTTACAACAGTAAAGACAGGCACATTACCATTGGTACAAACAAGGAAAAGAAATTTTCACTTGATATATACCACATATCTTCACAGGATCCACTAGAAGAACTCTTGAAGGAATTCAAGGAGGGACAGTTTAGCACTACCCTCACCAGTAAACAAAAACTAAGTTTACTGAAGATGCTGAGGAAGAACAGACCAGCATTTGCCATTGGTGAAGAACCACTAGGCAAGATTAAAGGCCATGATATAGAACTATATCTGGATGTGGAAAGACCTTATCCACCCATGCTGAGGAGACCTCCTTATCCAGCAAGTCTGGAAACCAGGAAAGAAATTGAAAAACACATCAATGAACTCCTGGACATGGATGTCATCAGGAAGATTGGACATAATGAAATAGTGGAAATCACCACTCCTGTCCTGATCACCTGGCATGATGGCAAGTCTAGATTGTGTGGAGACTTCAGAGCCCTGAATAACTACACAAAAGCAGACAGGTACCCTATACCAAGGATACCTCATGCCTTGGATAAGCTGGCCAAAGCCAAATACATAACCAAGATGGATTGTATGAAAGGCTTCCACCAAAATGGAGTTAAACCAAACTCCATGAAGTTGCTCAGAATAATATGCCATATGGGCATATATGAGTACACCAGGATGCCATTTGGCATCAAGAATGCACCAGCCCACTTCCAAAGGATGATGGACATCATATTTCAAGAATAAATAATGGAAGGCTGGATGGTAGTATATATTGATGATATCATTATATACTCAGAGACATGGGAAGACCATGTACAATACATAGACAGAGTGCTAAGTAAATGTACACCCATCAATCTGAAAATTTCACTTAAAAAGTGTAATTTTGGCCAACAAGAGCTACTAGCTCTAGGACACAAAGTCTCAGGCCTTAGTCTGGCAATTGACCAGAACAAAGTAGCAGCAGTACTGCAAAAGCCAGTACAAAAGAACATCAAAGAAATGCAATCTTTCCTTGGATTTGCTAGCTACTATAGAAACTACATCAAAAATTTGCACACATAACTAGTAGTTTATACAAGTTATGCTCAAAGGATGTAGTTTTTGAAATAACCAAGTAAAGGAGGGATGCATATGAGAGGATCAAATATGAACTCACAAATGCACCTGTGCTCATCTTGCCTGACTTTGAACTACCATTCAAGTTATATATAGATGCAGCATGCAGCCAAGGCTTGGGAGCAGCCCTTCACCAAAGACAAATTGTGGATGGTGAACCAAGAGAAGGTGTAATATGTTACATCTCCAGGCAGCTGAAAGATTCAGAAGCCAGGTATGGGGCCACCCAGACAGAATGTCTATGTCTAGTCTGGGCTCTAGAAAAACTCCATTATTATTTGGAGGGTGCAGTCTTTGAAGTCTACACAGACTGCACAGCCTTGAAGTCTTTACTAAACATGAAGACTACTAATAGACACATGCTGAGATGGCAAATAGCCATCCAGGAGTATAGAGGGAACATGACCATCATATACAAGGAAGATGAAAGCCATACCAATGCAGATGGCCTTAGAAGATGGCCACTGGACAATGTCAAAAGCAATCCAGCTTATGACCCTGAAGTTGCTGCAAAAATTCCTATCCATTTTATGGAAATAAATAGGAAGAAGAACTTCAGATTCTCTGAATGGGCACCAAGGAGTGGTACCCTTGACAGTGGAAAAACTGATTCAGAAGGGACAGAAACCCCCATACTGGGAATAAGCTCCTCAGAACTGCACAATAAATTTTTCAATACAGTACTGAAATCTTATGCTAAACACAAACAGTGTAGCATACTACTCCAACTCCTTCAACAAAAATACAGGAGCCCAGAACTGGAAACCCAGCTGGAGGAACCCTGGTTGAGGGCCTATAAGGACAATAAATTCTTCATTATAGATGGCCTGATTTATCACAGAGAAAAGCACACCAGTGCACTCACAGTGATAGACAGAGACCACATCTCTTTAATCCTGCAGGAATTCCATGACTGCCCCTATATGGGACACATGAGTGAGGACAGGACTAAAGAGAGGGTAGCAAACACAGCTTGGTGGCCCAAGTGGGAGCAATAGTTGAGTGAATACATCAACACTTGTGAAAGATGCCAAAAGGCAAATAGAAAACATGGGAAGAAATATGGGTTGCTTCAGCATATAGAAGAACCCAAACACCCATGGGAAACCATCAACATGGACTGGGTCACAGGACTTGTCCCAGGAGGCAAAGAAAACTACAATGCCTGCTTAATCATAGTTGATAGGTTCAGCAAGAGAATGAGATGTCTACCATGCCATAAAGAGGACACAGCCATGGACACTGCTCTGTTATTTTGGAATAACATCATATCCACCTGTGGAGTCCCTAAGATCATAATCAGTGACAGGGACCCAAAATTCACATCTGAATTTTGGACCAATTTATATGACATGCTTGGCACCAAGCTTGCTTTTTCCACAGCTTACCATCCACAAACATATGGCCTAGCTGAGAGGATGATCCAAACAATGGAGGACATCCTCAGGAGGTTCTGTGCCTATGGAATGGAATACAAGGACCATGAGGGATACACCCATGATTGGGTCACCCTCTTACCAGCAGTCCAACTGGCTTATAATACAAGCCAGCACTCTACCACAGGAAAAACACCTGCACTGGTAGAGAAAGGGTGGAATCCCCTGTTACCTGTGGATCACTTGAAGAAAAATCTTCTGACCATCCACCCCACAGCCAAAGACTTCCATGATATGTGGAAGAAAGCCTGTGATACTGCTGACAAATGCATAGCTGAGGCCAAAGAGTATAACAAACAAAGGTGGGACAAATTACATATGGAACCTGACTTCAAGGAAGGGGACCAGGTGTTAGTGTCTACACTGAGCTTTAACAATCTCAAAGGACCCAAGAAAATGAGAGCCTCATTTGTAGGGCCCTTAACTATCATTAAGTTGATAGGGAAGAATGCAGTAGAGGTCAAGCTCACTGAGGAGTTTTCTAGGAAACACCCAGTCTTTCCAGTGAGCCTGGTCAAACCATACTTCCAAACAGAGGAGGATAAATTCCCCTCCAGGAAGAAAAACATCACTCCACCAGAAATAGTGGAAGTAGAAGACTCTCCTGGACCTGTGAGTAAAATCATCAGGGCCAGAAAAATCAGACTTAATGGGAAGGATCAGAGACAATATCTAGTCAGATTCAACAACCAGACAGCTGACAAAGACAAATGGTTGGCAGAGGATGCCATACCAGATGGGAACCTTCATCTAAGGAGATTCAGAGCCTCTAAGAGGACTGAACAGTCTCATCAATGATGAGCCTTTTTTAGAGGGAGGGTATGTCAGCCTGTGACTCAAAACCAGAGCACAAGCATGACAGCCAAAATACCATAAACCAATGGTATAGCCAAGATACCACCAAAACATGGAGCTGAGCCAAATTAGCTCAAAAGGTATCAAAAGAAAGAGGAAACTCACCTCTTCCTGAAAATATAAGTCCCATCACCATAGGACAAGAAATAACAAAGTTATTCCTGCTCAAAGTTATTGCTGAGCATAAACCTTAATTTTCACCTCTCATCTAAAATCTAGAAGGAGAGGCTTAACCCCATCAAATGGGTATTCAAAATGAATCTCTAAGCCAGGGCTATCTAATGGTGCTAGCCAAACTGAGCTAGCACCAGTATTACTTGAGTTATGGTCAAATTCAGACCAAATAAGGGTGAACAAAACATTCACCTCTCATCTAACTTTTACAGTTTTAGTGTGAGATACTTAAAGTGGGGTCTTTTTGGAAAGAGCACAATCAGGGCTATCTGATGGTGCCATCCATTTCCTCATAGCTCAACTACAACAGAAGTTATTGGCCAAACAAGCATAATACAGCTTTTGCCCAGACCACGCCAATGTACAAAAATACTTGTACATGGGATAACGTTGTCATATTTAATGATAACCATGTCAAGTTGGGTACCATTTTGTAGAGCTCATACAGAGCTATTCAATGAACCAATTTTGAGCTTGATATCTCAAAAACTGACAGAGTTATGACCATTTTAAGGTCAAAATCCCACCTGCTGTCTTATACAGCCTTACCATGGGATAATATCCCATAACCATGAATATGAGGTGTCAAATAGACAAAGAAGCATGTTTTTACTTCAATACCTCATATTTCAGTCAATACTGGGGTCCCATACAGTTTCTGTACAGCATTCTACGCGTCATACACGTCAGAATCAGGCTGTGAGGTCCCCAGATAAAAATTTTCACCCTGTATTGGTGAAAACCTCCCAGATGTGGTTTCAAAACCACATCTGAGCCCAATACAGGGTATACAGGTTGTTTGCAAACCACAAGCCTGTCATAGAGAGTGAAAAATCTTCACTTCCTCTACGTGGAAAGGTCTAGTAGCCTTTCCACCTCAATTTCAGGATAAAAGGAGGGCGTTTCACAGTCAAAAGCCTTTCCTCATCCTGCTCTTGAATAACCTACATAGTAAACTGTCAAAAACAGTTTTACTCTTGGTTAATAATCAGGTATAATTATAAGTTTTAATTATTGTAGTCTTTTATTATTGTAACCCAACAGATAAAGCTGCACCCAGGGCTTTCAACAGCGCTCACCACCACTATAACCACTATAGTAAAGCCCTTTAAATTTATTCTTAATCATCTCAAAACCTTTTTAAAGTATTTTTACCGTGTCACAAACATAGTTTGAGTTGTAAATAGCCTATATTACCACTCTTTCAGAGTTTCATCCTGACAAAAGCCCTGGGTGCAGCCTTACCTGTTGGATTACAATAATAAAGACTACAATGCTTAAATTTAAAGAATACCTGATCATTTCCCAAGATTATAACTGTTTTTGACAGTTTTACTACATAGGAATTCAAGATCAGGATGAGGAAACCTTTTCTGGCTGTGAAAAGGCCCCTTTTTATCCTGAAATGGGGTGGAAAGGCTGCTAGACATTTTCATGTAGAGGAAGTGAAGATTTTTCACTCTCCAGGACAGGCTTGTGGTTTGCAAAAGGCCTGTATAGCCTGTATTTGGCTCTGATGTGGTTTTGAAACCAAATCTAGGCAGTTTTCACCAATACAGGGTGAAAATTTGCATCTGGGGACCACACAGCCTGATTCTGACGTGTATGATGCATAGAATGCTGTACAGAACCTGTATGGAACCCCAGTATTGAATTAACTATGAGTTATTGAAGTAAAAAAATCTTCTTTTTCTGTTTTACACCTCATAATCATGGTTATGGGATATTATCCCATGGTAAGGCTGTATTTGCCAAACTGTGGGATTTTTACCTTAAAACAGCAATAACTCTGTCAGTTTTTGAGATATCAATTTCAGAATTGGTTCAGTGTGTAGCCCTGTATGTGTTCCACACAATGGTAACTTATTTGATATGGTTATCATTAAATATGGCAAAGTGATCCCATGTACAAGATTTTTGTACATATGCGTGGTTTTAGGCAAAAGCTGTATTGGGCTTGTTTGCCTTATAAATTTTGTTCTATATGAGATATGAGAAATTAATGGCACCATCAGATAGCCCTTATTGTGCTCTTTCCAAAAAGACCCCACTTTAGGTATCTCACACTAAAACTGTAGAGGTTAGATGAGAGGTGAATATTTTATTCACCCTTATTTGGCCTGAATTTAGCCATAACTTCAGTAATACTGGTGCTAGCTCAGTTTGGCTGGTACAATTGGATATCCCTGACTTAGAGCTTCATTCTGAATACCCATTTGATGTGGTTAGTCCTCTTACTCTGTATTTCAGATGAGAGGTGAAATTGAAGGTTTATGCTCAGCAACAACTTTGAGAAGCAATAACTTTGTTATTCTTTGTCCTATGGTGATGGGACTTGTATATTTGGAAAGAGGTGATTTTCCTCTTCCATTTGATAACTTTTGAGCTGATTTGGCTCAGCTCCATGTTTTGGTGGTATCTTGGCTATACCAATGATTTATGGTATCTGGCTGTCATGCTTGTGCTCTGCTTTTGAGTCACAGGCTGACATCGGAGCTCTTACCAATTATATTTTTACATTTAAAGTTACTTAAATTTCATTTTAGTAATATTAAGCCCTCTCACTTACAATTGATTCAATTCAATTTACCATTTATAGTATTGTTGAAGCTTAAATCCCAACAGTAAATCATTATAATACTAGTGACATGTCTATCAATTCAATTTGAATAGTATTCCACTTCTTGTTAGGTTATTAAATTCCTTGTATTTCAGTCTGGAAGCCACAAAAGAGGCACCAGTTAACATCTGGGCAGTTTTCACCAATACAGGGCAAAAGGTTTCATCTGGGGATCACACATCCCTCCTCTGACATGTATGACATGTATAATTCTGTACAGAACCTGTATGAGACCCCAGTATTGGATAAACTATGAGGTATTGGAGTATGAACATGCTTCTTCATCTGTTTGACACCTCATAATCATGGTTATGGGATATTATGCCACAGAGAACGTGTATTGGCCCAATTGTGGGATGTTAACCTTAAAGCTGCTATAGCTTTGTTGGTTTTTTTGATATTGAGCTCAAAGTTGGTTCATTGTGTAGCCCTGGCTGAGATCTAAACATTAGTACCTTATTTGATATGGGTAACAGTAAGTATGGAAAGGTTATGCCATGTACAAATTCTGTCATTCAGATATATGATTTTCTCATTTTTCACATGGAGCTTGTTTGCTCCATAATGTGTTTTCTCGATGCAATATGGGGAAATTGATGCCACCATAAGATAGCCCTGATTGTGCCCTTTGCAAAACAACCCCACTTTGAGTATCTCACACTAAACCTGTAGAAGTTAGATGAGAGAGTAATATTTTTATTCATCCTTATTTGGCCTTATTTTGGCCATACCTTCTGTAGTATTGGTGTTAGCTCAATTTGGCTAGTACCATTGGATATCCCTGACTTGGAGCTTCAACTTGAATACCCATTTTATGGGGTTAAGCCTCTTCCTCTGGGCTTCATAGGAGGTTAAAATTAAGGTTTATGCTCAGCAACAACTTTGAGCAGGAATAACTTTGTTATTCTTTGTCCTAAAATGATGGGACTTGTATATTTGGAAAGAGGTGATTTTCCTCTTTCTTTTGATACCTTTTGAGCTGGCATGGCTCAGCTCCATTTTTTGGTGGTATCTTGGTTTTACCATTGGTTTATTGTATTTGGCTGTCATGCTTGTGCTCTTGTTTTGAGTCACAGGGTGACATACCCTCCCTCTAAAAAAGGCTCATCATTGATGAGCCTTTTCAGTCCTCCTAGAGGTCTTGAATCTTCTCAGATGAAGGTTCCCATCTGGTATGGCATCCTCTGCCAACCATTTTTCTTTGTCTGCTGTCTGGTTTTTACATCTAACCAAATATTGTCTTTGGTCTTTACCATTCAGTCTAATCTTCCTGGCCTTGATGATCCTCTTCACAGATCCAGGGGAGTCCTCCACTTCCACTATATCTGGTGGAGTGGTAGTCCTCCTTCTGGAGGGGAACTTGTCCTCTCCTGTCTGGAATTATGGTTTGACCAGACTCACTGGGAATACTGGGTGCTTCCTGGAGAATTCCTCTGCGAGTCTAACCTCCACTGCATTCTTCCCTATCAGTTGAATGATAGTGAAGGGTCCCACAAATGAATCTCTGATTTTCTTTAGTACCTTGATATTATTGAAGTTGAGTGTAGACACTAACACCTGGTCCCCTTCTTTGAATCCTGGTTCCGTATGTGTGTTGTCATACCTCTGCTTGTTGTATTCCTTAGCTTCAGCTATGCTGTAAGGTTTGTCTATGAAACTCTTGATAATAGTAGCAATATCAAGAGTACTATGACTGTCCTCAGTAGAAAAATATAATATAATAAAATATTATAACCACAAATTTAAATACAATTATTAAGAATAATTACATATAAAAAATAAATTTAATTATTATTATAATAATATAATAATAATAAAAAATAATTATAATAAATTATAATTATTCTATTATTGTTATAGTCACTGACAGTTATAACAATAAGAAGTGTAAAGCTCTTAATGAGACAATTACACGTGGAAAATATGAATATTAACCACTTATAAATAATATAAATATTATTTATAAAAAGAATTAAACACACACTGTGCAGAAATAATTCTTTTAGAATAAAAATTCTATAAAAAAAACTAATACTAGATAAAAAAATATAGAATTCTAGAGAAAACTTACTTATAAGATTTATTTAATACAATAAGTCAAAATACATCAGTTATAATATTAAATAATAATTATAAGTTAAAAACACGTCAAAAATAAATAAATTTAAAGATAAAACAGCTTTTAATAATATAAATTATGATTTAAGAGTTTTAGAGAGGAATTTGTGGATTTTAAAAGATATTTAAAATGATAATTTTATATAATAAAATATATTATTGGTGATTACAACAATAATCTAAATTCTATGACTTCAATTCTTTAATTTCAATAAATAAAGAATAAAAATAACTTAAGAATTACTTTTAATAATAAGATTTTATATTTAATAAAACTTTACCTGTTTAAATTTCTAATATGATTGGATTGATAATGAATGATGGACAAAAACAGTGATGAAAAGACTCTTTTTATGTCTTCAGGGCAGCTCTCATGATTCATAATGAATGTAGAGGGCGTGCTCAGGTCAAAACTGAAAAACTATGCTTAAAAATAGAGTTCTTAACTTAAGGCAACTTATTTTTACTTCCAATTTAAAGTTACCAGTGTTATTCTTAACTCCAAGTAACTTTAATCCTCATTTAGTTTAATTCTTTTAAGTTTCAATATAAAATAAGTTTATTTATATTAAAGTTCATCACATGAACAACTTAAAATTAGAGTTTCAAGCAGAAATCTTTTAAACACAATTTTTAATTGATTTTTAAAGAAATCATAATTTTCTTTAAGCTTAATTAAAAGAGTAAATTTCCAGGCTAATTACCCAGGAAATTTATTTATAAGAGATACTTAAAATTTGATTTATATATTGATAATATTGAATTCTAAGTTGTGTGAACGTTTCAAGCGAATCCATTAAGAATTGGATTTTTAATGAATTTTTGAAGTTATTGCTATTTTTCCACGTAAAATAGCAATACACACCAAACCTTAAGTTTTGATAAGGTTTTAATGCTTGAAGCTTTAAAGTTTTAAGCTTATTTAAGGTTTTTAAGCTTAATTAAGCTCTGACAGTTCTTAAAACCTTGATTTCAAGCCTGCGTATTGGGATTTACCCTTTGGCAGCTTGAAATTCCTGTCCAAATTGGGATAAAACCAGTTTAAACCTTAAGGTTGGATCAAAGTCTAATCTTAAAGTTTAAATAAGGTTGAAAATCCTCCAATACAGGTGGACAACCTTAATTGAGTCCTTGCAGATCCAAAAAGTTGGGTACCCCAGCTCTATTTGGTCTTTTTCCTTTGTCCCACCTTTTTGCGTGGATTTTGCCCTTTTATTTATTTAAAGCCATACCATGGCTTTAAACCCTTTTAAATTGAGCTCACGCAGGATTTACATTCTGTATGGAAAATCCTTAGCCAATTCAGTAAATATACACAACACCTCAATTTTAACTAAAATTTTGGTAAAGTTGCATAAACCTTATGTAACTTTAAATTTAAGCTTAATTAAGCTTAAATTTAACAATTTTAAAAAATGTTAAAAAAGCTACATTAGTACTGTGAGATTCTTAAATCTTCCAATAACACAAGAAATAAGTGTTTTTGGGTATAACACCCTATGGGTGTACCCTAGGTTATTTTTGGTGTAGAATCCAAAAATGACATAATAATTATAAATTTGTTTATCCAAAAAAAAGTTATACTTATTTTTTGTTATTTTTTATTTTAAATTCAACTAAAAAGTCTGTTTAAGACAAAATTAACTGTCTGTAAAATCATTTGTGGCCTTATGGGTATGTTATACATACCTCACAGGCTCACATTCCCTACCACCAAAAAAAATTGTACCACAATTTTTCTTTGTAGTATACCCCCAAGTTATTGGGGGGGGGTATAATCCACCGTCCAACCTCTTCACTTATACTTTTCAAGTATGTAAAGCACACAATTCAAACTTTTTACTGAGGAATTGGTCTTCTCTCATGTCTGAATCTTCTGAGAAACCTTTGGGAATCAGGTATTTTACTTTCTTCAATCCACTCATCTTCATGTTGTGGATTTCTGTACCTGACTAAGTATTCTCTTTCATTTTTGCCCCTAAGTCTTCTTTCTTTTAAGACTTTCAGTACTTTCTTTTCCTCACTTGGTTCAAGTGGGGGTACCTCTAAGGGTGTTTCATTTCTTAAAGGAAATAATTCCTTATCACTTGAAGTGTAATGCTTTACAAGACTGACAGGAAAAGTTGGATGTTTATTTCCTAACTCTCCTGACAGTTCCACTTGTACTGCATTTGTCCCATGAAGGGCTGTGATAATAAATGGTCCTGCAAAGGAATCTTTCAATTTCTTTGGACCCTTAATATTATTAAAGTTCAAGGTTGAAACTAGTATTAAGTCCCCTACTTTGAATTCTGGGGTTTTATGACTTTTATCCCATTTCTGTTTAGCATATTGAAAGGCATCATTTATGCTTTGATTTGCATGGTGCCTCACTTTATCAAGCAACAATTTAAAGCTTGAAGCAGTTGGATGAATATCAACTAGATCTTTCTTCAAAGTATCAACTGGAAGTTTGGGGTTCCATCCTTTTTCCAACATTGCAGGAGTCTTGCCTGTGGAAGCATGGATGGAGGTCTTATCGGCTAATTCCAATGCTGGTATAAAAGTACACCAATCATGGGTAAAGCCGTCAGAATCTTTAAACTCCAGGCCATAAGCACAAAATCTTCTGATCATGTCCTCAAGGGTTTGAATCATTCTTTCTGCTAACCCATCTGTTTGTGGATGGTATGCTGTTGAGAATGATAATTTTGTACCCAAAAGCCTATGTAAATTAGTCCATAAGGCTGATGTAAATTTTGGGTCTCTATCACTAATGATGTTTTTAAAGAGACCAGTATGGGATATTACTCTATTCCAGATTAAAAGAGCTGTATCCATAGCTGTGTCATCTTTGTGACATGGTAAAAAGATTGGTGTTTTGCTATATCTGTCTACAATAACAAGACATGCATTGTAACTTTTATCACCTCCAGGTGGTAAGGCAGTTACCCAATCCATGTGAACCACTTCCCATGGGGTACTTGGTTCTTGAATATGGAACATTAAACCAAATCTTTTACCAGTAGCTTTATTGGCTTTCTGGCATCTATCACAACTGTGACAGTACTCAATGACATCTTTTCTCCAAGATGGCCACCAGGCACATGTCTTAGTTCTTTCCATTGTTCTGTCTTCAGACAGATGTCCAGAATAAATTTTATCATGGCATTCTAGTATTATTGTGTTAATCAACATCCTACTACATAGGACCATGACACATGTGTGTTTAGACCTATGGTATAATATACCATCAAATAAATGGAATCTTCCGTTGTCATAAGATGTTTTCCAAATATCATCCAGAGAATTAGCCAATTCTGAATCTTTACAATCTTTGTCAAGTAGAGAAGTAAGTATATGGCAATTTTTATCTTGCTTATAGCTTTCTCTAACTTCATCAAAGAATTCTGTTCCAACATCTGTGATATTAATTCCTTCAATTGGAATTTGAGGTTCTGCACTTGTAGGAACATAGGCAGGATTGTCAGGTGTATTGGGTAATGCCCATCTACTCAAGCCATCAGCATTCTTGTGAATATTTCCAGCTTTATGTACTATGGTCATATTTCCTCTGTACTCCTGTATAGCAATCTGCCATCTTAACATGTGTCTGTTTGGAGTTTTCATGTTAAGAAGTGATTTAACTGCATTACAATCAGTAATTACTTCAAACACACTACCATCAAGATAGTAATGAAGTTTTTCCAGAGCCCAAACAAGGCAAAGGCACTCCATTTGGCTAGCTCCATATCTGGCCTCAGTAGGTTTAATTTGTCTTGAAATAAAACAAATTGGACCCTCATAAGGCTTGTCATTGACAATTTGAACTTGATGAAGAGCAGCTCCTAAACCATCACCACATGCATCAATATAAAGCTTGAAAGGAAGTTTACAATCTGGCATTAATAATAATGGTGCATTGGTCAAGGCATACTTGATTTTATTATATGCTTGAATTCTCTCCTGTGTCATTTCAAAAACAGTTTGTTGATCACAAATTCTGTATAATGATCTGGCATGGATTGCAAAATCTTTAAGGTGTTGCCTGTAATAACTGGCAAACCCTAAGAAAGACATCATTTCTTTTTTGTTCTGGGGCATTTGTTTCAGTAAAACTGCAGCCACTTTGTTTTTATCAACACCAAGGCTCAGTCCTGAGACTACATGTCCTAGAGCTTTTTACTCATGAAATCCAAAATTACACTTTTTAAGAGAAATTTTCATGTTCACTTGTAAGATTTTCTTAAGTACTAATGAAAGTCTCTCTAAATGTAATTGCCAGGTTTCTGAACAAATGATAATGTCATCAATATAAATGATTAACCATCCCTCTGATAATTCATGTGGGAAGATGGTATTCATCATTCTCTGATAATGAGAGGGTGCATTTTTAATACCAAAAGGCATCCTCAAATATTCATAAATACCACAATGAGCAATTATTCTCAATAATTTCCTAGCATGAGGTGTCAAAACATTCTGGTGAAAGCCTTTTAGAGCATCCATAGAAGTAATAAATCTTGCTTTGGATAATTGAGTCAAAGTCTCATGAATTCTAGGGATTGGATACCTGTCTGGAATAGTGTAGGTATTCAGTGCTCTAAAATCACCAACCATCCTTGACTTATCATTATGCCAAGTAATGATTACTGAAGTTGTGACTTCAACTTCCTCATTGTGCCCAACTTTTCTAAGAACTCCCAGTTTCATTAGTTCATTAATATGATTTTCTAATGCTTCTCTAGCCCTAGGGCTAGCTGGGTAAGCTGGTCTCCTTAATAGTGGCGGATAAGGCCTTTCCACATTAAGCATAATGTCCACCTCATGGCCTTTTATAGCCCCAAGTGGTTCATTATCAGAAGCAAAGGCTTCTCTATATTGAAATAAAATTTCAATAAGTTCTTCCTTCATTTCTGGTGTTAATTCAGGACTAATTTGTGCTTCACTTAACTGATCTGACACAAATTTGTCTTTGTTAACATTTTTCACTTGTTTAATGACAGTGATTTCTCTTCTTTCTGGAGAAAAAGCAAATTTTTGCCTTTTATTTTCCCCTATAGTGAAATATCTGTCTTTATGATTATTAATATCAATACCATAGATATTGAGATAATCATTTCCAAGTATAAAGTGTTGTGAAGTACAATTATTCATAACAACAAATTCAGCTTTCAATCTTATACTTCCTGCAGGATGAGGAAATATTATTGCTGCTTCAAATATACCCAAAGGGTGCATGTTTTGGCTAGCACTGCTGAATCTTATACCTTCAATTGGCATCAACTTGTCTTGCCAATTGGTATAAATCTTGTCAAGATAATCTTTTCCAACACAAGTGCAAAAGGCACCTGAGTCAAGATGTATCTTGGCTTCTATGTTATTTATCACAATATTAGTGATACAAGATGACCCAGCTGTATAACCTTTACCTATGGCAGGTTTGGTTTTTTGCATTTTGGCATCTTGCACATGTATGAGATCCATGCATTCATCACTGTACTGTGGTAAGTGAGTATGTACCTCAGTGACTTCAAAAGAAACATTAATATTTTCTATACTAAGTTCTTCTAATACTTCTTCTTCTGAAGGTTCAGAATCACTCTCATGTAAAGATACATCAGTTTCTTTTGTGTCTTCCACTTTTTCAATATTTATCTCATTGACTCTTGTCTTTTTGGGACAAGTGTTTGCCAAATGAGCTGTACTTCCACATTTATGACATTTCAAAGGAGGTCTGTCATGTGGTTTATTTGGTTTTGAAATTGGTTTCCCACCAGTCTTGTTGTCTATTGGGGGTTTATACCAATTTCTTCCAATTTTTGTTCTAGTAGTGATATCCTCCATAGCATTGATATAATCCTCTGTAGAGCAAGGCTCAATACATCTGCTTCTTATAGCATGCTCAAGGTCACCACCACATTTTCTTAATATCCTTTTATGTACCATTGTTTCAGACATATCAGGATGAAGGGCAGTTAATCTGTCCTTCTGTTTAAGAAACCAAGACATGGGCCTGTCCCTCTCAATATTAAAAATGGCTTCTTCAAAAGAATTTTCCATTCTAAATCTCCAGGAATCATTTGCCCATTTGGAAATAATTTGTTCTTTCCACCAAGGCCAAGAATGTTTACCATGGTCTTGTCTCATCTTATAATACCATTTCTTTGCTGATTTGGTAAATAATGAGTGTAATCTGGCACTTATGTATTCATCTGGTATGTTAAAGTCTTCTTTGAACATATCAATTGTTTTCATAAATTCCATATGATTATATTCTCCTTCACCACTGAAGGTTGGCCATTCCTCTAATCTTGGAATGTCTTTAAAATTGCAAGCAGTTTCCACATCATTAATTGAAATTGTGTGATGTAAATCATTATTCAAGTTAAGAACATTCCTGTCAAGAAATGGTGTGGATTGCCTTGGCAATTCATTTTTCAGTGATATATTATTAATACTTGATTGAATATCTTCTTTCAATTCAAGTCTTGCTTTATCACTTTTTTCCAATTGTTCTTGAAAAAGAGCTGCATTGTGACCAGTTGAATTTTCCAAGTTTTGCACTTGTATTTTCAATTCTTTCAACTGTCCAGTTATAAAAGAAATTGAATTTTCATCTGGTTGATTGAGTAAGGTAACTTTAAACTCAAGTCTTTCACAAATTTGCGTCAAAGACAAAATATTTGCCTTATTAACATTTTCAAGGCCAATTATGATCTTTTGTTGGTCTTTTACTTGTAATATTTCATTACCCAACTTCTGTTGGAGATGATCAAATGCTTTAAATTTTGCCATAATTTCTTTATTACAAGATTCAAAGTAAGTTACAAGCTTTACAAGGTCTACTTCTATGGAAAGGATTGGTTCAATCTTTCCTCCTCCTTGTTTTTGAATTCCATCAAAGTTCTTGCCATATTGAACACATTGTCCATGGCTGTTTTCTCTTTCTTTGGAATTCTGTAATTCTGCGGGTAAGGCTTGTTCCACTTGGGCTTTGCCTTTCCCGTTGCCTTCTGCTTGCCCTTTTGGTTGGTTTTTGGGGCTTGCTTGGGCTTGTTTGGCACTGGTTGAGGCGGATTTTTGCTGGTGGATGCTTGAGGAGCTTCCACTGGGCTGTTGTCCTTGCCTTGAGCCAATTTCCTCTTCTGATCTTCTGACAACATGCTTTGGTTTTTCAACCAAGCTTTTATCTGTTGGACTTGTCCTTTGACAGACATTGGTGTCAAACCCAGTAGAAGATCTTCGGTCTTTTCTGGCCCCATGAACTTCTTCACTTGAAGATAAGAGTTCATGGTGCCTATCCAAAGACTTGGAAGTAGTTCCCACTCTTGTTGTTTTGACGCCAGGAACCAGTTTTTCCATTGGGATTGATAAATTTCCACAGCTGCCTGTTGGAAATGGTTCAGGTCTAACAGCAATAGCAGTTATGTCAGCTTCTGGACTCTCAAGGAGAGGTTCAAAGGTGCTGGCTAACCTTTGGGAACTGGTGGAAGTTCTGGAATCCTCCATTTGTGCCTCTCCTCTGGGAGGACATTCTTGCCTTTTGGATTTGTGGCTGGAATGTCCTGGTCCAGATCCATTTGATTGGATGGAGTAGTTGCTTCCACTTCTAGTAGGAGTCATTCCATGTCAATTTTAATAAAAAATAGAGTAAAAATTGAATTGAATTCACCTGCAGGACCTTTAAAGGGTTCTTTGGTTATTAAACCCCTTGGTGCTGGACTGGTTTGAATTTCAATACTGGACTCTGAGGCTTCAGAGTCTGAAGAACTTTCTCTGATTGAAGACACTAGAGAAAATTAAAAATATAAGTTATTTTATCAAATAATAAAAATAACTTATAAACTCAACTTATTGAATAAAGTTGTTTTTATGTAATTTATGGCAAATTACGTCAAAAATAAAGAAAAATGTCTAAGATAAAAAGAAAAAATGTTTTTAGTAAAGATTTTTATTTTTAAAGATCTTTTATTTGATTTATTATTTTCTTTAAAGAAATAATAATTATGCAATTAACAAGTTAATTAATCAAAATTATATTATTATTCACTTTATACTAGAATAACTCAAAGAATAAATTTCAAGTCTGTGATGTGAAAAAGCCACTGGTTAGACAAAAGAAATTTATTCCAAGTCACTCAATAGTATATTGTTTCAAACAATATTCTTAAGAAAAAATAACTTTATTTATAAGGGATAAGTGCCAAAAAAGCCAATATTAAGACAGATATGGCAATTTTACGTCAAAAAACAGTAAAATAAGGTCTAGAATATGATTTATGTCCCAAAAATTGGTTTAAAATCACGGCCAGGCCCCCAAATGTAAGGTTTGTCTATGAAACTCTTGATAATAGTAGCAATATCAAGAGTACTATGACTGTCCTCAGTAGAAAAATATAATATAATAAAATATTATAACCACAAATTTAAATACAATTATTAAAAATAATTATATATAAAAAATAAATTTAATTACTATTATAATAATATAATAATAAAAAAAAAATAATTATAATAAATTATAATTATTCTATTATTGTTATAGTCACTGACAGTTATAACAATAAGAAGTGTAAAGCTCTTAATGAGACAATTACACGTGGAAAATATGAATATTAACCACTTATAAATAATATAAATATTATTTATAAAAAGAATTAAACACACACTGTGCAGAAATAATTCTTTTAGAATAAAAATTCTATAAAAAAAACTAATACTAGATAAAAAAATATAGAATTCTAGAGAAAACTTACTTATAAGATTTATTTAATAGAATAAGTCAAAATACAACAGTTATAATATTAAATAATAATTATAAGTTAAAAACACGTCAAAAATCAATAAATTTAAAGATAAAACAACTTTTAATAATATAAATTATGATTTAAGAGTTTTAGAGAGGAATTTGTGGATTTTAAAAGATATTTAAAATGATAATTTTATATAATAAAATATATTATTGGTGATTACAACAATAATCTAAATTCTATGACTTCAATTCTTTAATTTCAATAAATAAAGAATAAAAATAACTTAAGAATTACTTTTAATAATAAGATTTTATATTTAATAAAACTTTACCTGTTTAAATTTCTAATATGATTGGATTGATAATGAATGATGGACAAAAACAGTGATGAAAAGACTCTTTTTATGTCTTCAGGGCAGCTCTCATGATTCATAATTAATGTAGAGGGCGTGCTCAGGTCAAAACTGAAAAACCATGCTTAAAAATAGAGTTCTTAACTTAAGGCAACTTATTTTTACTTCCAATTTAAAGTTACCAGTGTTATTCTTAACTCCAAGTAACTTTAATCCTCATTTAGTTTAATTCTTTTAAGTTTCAATATAAAATAAGTTTATTTATATTAAAGTTCATCACATGAACAACTTAAAATTAGAGTTTCAAGCAGAAATCTTTTAAACACAATTTTTAATTGATTTTTAAAGAAATCATAATTTTCTTTAAGCTTAATTAAAAGAGTAAATTTCCAGGCTAATTACCCAGGAAATTTATTTATAAGAGATACTTAAAATTTGATTTATATATTGATAATATTAAATTCTAAGTTGTGTGAAATTTTCAAGCGAATCCATTAAGAATTGGATTTTTAATGAATTTTTGAAGTTATTGCTATTTTTCCATGTAAAATAGCAATACACACCAAACCTTAAGTTTTGATAAGGTTTTAATGCTTGAAACTTTAAAGTTTTAAGCTTATTTAAGGTTTTTAAGCTTAATCAAGCTCTGACAGTTCTTAAAACCTTGATTTCAAGCCTGCATATTGGGATTTACCCTTTGGCAGCTTGAAATTCCTGTCCAAATTGGGATAAAACCAGTTTAAACCTTAAGGTTGGATCAAAGTCTAATCTTAAAGTTTAAATAAGGTTGAAAATCCTCCAATACAGGTGGACAACCTTAATTGAGTCCTTGCAGATCCAAAAAGTTGGGTACCCCAGCTCTATTTGGTCTTTTTCCTTTGTCCCACCTTTTTGCGTGGATTTTGCCCTTTTATTTATTTAAAGCCATACCATGGCTTTAAACCCTTTTAAATTGAGCTCACGCAGGATTTACATTCTGTATGGAAAATCCTTAGCCAATTCAGTAAATATACACAACACCTCAATTTTAACTAAAATTTTGGTAAAGTTGCATAAACCTTATGTAACTTTAAATTTAAGCTTAATTAAGCTTAAATTTAACAATTTTAAAAAATGTTAAAAAAGCTACATTAGTACTGTGAGATTCTTAAATCTTCCAATAACACAAGAAATAAGTGTTTTTGGGTATAACACCCTATGGGTGTACCCTAGGTTATTTTTGGTGTAGAATCCAAAAATGACATAATAATTATAACTTTGTTTATCCAAAAAAAGTTATACTTATTTTTTGTTATTTTTTATTTTAAATTCAACTAAAAAGTCTGTTTAAGACAAAATTAACTGTCTGTAAAATCATTTGTGTCCTTATGGGTATGTTATACATACCTCACAGGCTCACATATGCACTTAGCAGCTGTGTCACAAGATCTCTTTGACATATCATGGAAGTCCTTGGCTTTGGGGTGAATAGTTAGAAGATTGTTCTTCATTTGATGCACAGGCAACAGGGGCTTCCACCCTTTTTCTACCATTGAGAGTTATTTCCTTGTGAAAGAGTGCTGTCTTGTGTTTTAAGCCAGCTGGACTTCTGGTAGAAGTGTAACCCAGTCATGTGTATATCCTTCATGGTCTTTATATTCCATGCCATATGCACAGAACCTTCTAATGATGTCCTCCGTTCTTTGAATCATCCTTTCAGATAAACCATCTGTCTGTGGGTGGTAAGCTGTTGAAAACTCAAGATCTTTACCCAGCATGTCATAGAGGTTGGTCCAGAACTCTTATGTGACTTTTGGGTCCCTATCACTAATGATAATTTTTGGGACACCACATGTGGCTATGATGTTATTCCAGAATAACAAAGCTTTATCCATTGATGTGTCCTCCTTATGACATGGTAAGCACCTCACACTTTTGCTATACCTATCAATTATTTCTAGGCAGGCATTGAAGCTTTCTTTGCCTCCTGGGCCAATTCCTGTGACCCAGTCCATATTGATGGTTTCCCATGGGTATTTAGGTTCTTCTATGTTTTTAAGTAGCCCATATTTTTTCACATGTTTTCTGTTTGCCTTTTGGCATCTTTCCCAAGTGTTGATATATTCACTCAACTATTGCTCCCATTTGGGCCACCAAGATGTGCTTGCTACCCATGACATTCCTGCAGGACCAGTGATATGTGGTCCCTGTCTATCACTGTGAGGGCACTTGTATGCTTCTCTTTGTGATAGAGTAGTCCATCTATAAGGAAAAACTATTTCTCTTTATGTTCCCTCAGCCAGGGTTCCTCTAATTGGGATTCCAGTTCTGGGCTCCTGTTTTTGTGTTGAAGGAGTTGCAACAATATGCCACACTTTTTGTGTTTGGCATAAGTCTTCATTACTCCACTGAAGAACTGATTTTGTAGTTCTGAGAAACCTATCACCAATATGGGAGTTTCTGTTCCTTCTTATTCAGTGTCTTCACTGTCTGGGGTACCATGTTCTGGTGCCCATTCAGAAAATATGAAGTTTTTCTGCCTGTCTATCTCCATGAAATGGATAGGGATCTTGGCTTCTACTTCAGGGTCATAAGCTGGGTTGCGTTCAACATTATCCAGTGGCAATCTGTTGAGGCCATCTGCATTGGAATGGCTTTTCCCTTCTCTTTATATGATTTTAATGTTACCTCTATACTCTTGGATGGCTATTTGCCACCTCAAAATGTGTCTATTAGTAGTCTTAATATTAAATAAAGACTTGAGTGCTGTTCAGTCTGCGTAAACTTCAAAGACTGCACCCTCCAGATAATAATGGAGTTTATCTAGGGCCCAGACTAGGCATAAGAATTCATTCTGGGCTGCTCCATCCCTAGCTTTTGGATATTTCTGTTGCCTGGAGATGTAGCATATTACCCCTTCCCTTGGTTCACCATCCACAATTTTTCTTTGGTGTAGGGAAGCTCCCAATCCTTGACTGCAAGCTGCATCTATGTACAACTTAAATGGTAATTCAAAGTCAGCAAGTATCAGGAAAGGTGCATTAGTGAGTTCTTGTTTGATCCTCTCATATGCATCTCTCCTTTCCTTGGTAATTTCAAAAACTACATCTTTTGAGAATAACCTGTATAGACTACTAGTTATGTGAGCAAAATATTTGATATGGTTTCTGTAGTAGCTAGCAAACCCAAGGAAATATTGAATCTCTTTCATGTTTATTGGTACTGGCTTTTTCAGTACTTCTGCTACTTTATTTTGGTCTATGGCCAGACTAAGGCCTGAGACTTTATGTCCTAGTGCCAGTAATTCCTGTTGGCCAAAATTGCACTTCTTAAGTGAAATCTTCAGATTGATAGGTGTGCATTTACTGAGTCCTCTGTCTATGTACTGCACATGGTCTTCCCATGTCTCTGAGTATATAATGATATCATCAATATATACTACCATCCAGCCTTCTAATATTTCTTCTTGAAATATTGTGTCCATCCTGCTTTGGAAGTGGGCTGGTGCATTTTTGATTCCAAATGGCATCCTGGTGTACTCATATATACCCATATGGCATATAATTCTTAGTAACTTCATGGAGTTTGGTTTAACTCCATTCTGATGGAAACCTTTCATAAAATCCATCTTAGTTATATATTTGGCTTTTTCCAGTTTGTCTAGGGCATGGGGTATCCTTGGTATAGGGTACCTGTCAGCTTTTGTGTAGTTATTCAGAGCCCTGAAATCCACACACAACCTAGATTTACCATCATTCCAGGTGATAAGGACAGGAGTGGTGATTTACACTATTTCATTATGTCCTATCTTCCTGATGACATCCATTTCTAGGAGTTCATTGATGTTTTTCCCAATTTGTTTCCTAGTTTCTAGGCTTTCTGGATATGGAGGTCTTCTCAGAATGGGTGGATAATGTCTTTTCACATCTAGATATAATTCTATATCATGGCCTCTTATTTTTCCCAAGGGTTCTACACCAATAGAAAATGCTGGTCTATTACTTCTCAGCATTTTTAGTAAACTAAGCTTTTGTTAACTGGTGAGGCTGGTACTGAATTGGCCCTCTCTGAATTCATTCAGTAATTTTTCTAGAGGGTCATTGGTGGACATCTGGTATATTTCAAGTGAAAATTTCTTTTCCTTGTTTTTACCTATGTTAATGTGCCTGTTCTTACTATTTTAAATATCAATGCCATACATCCTCTGGTAATCTGTTCCCAGTAAGAATCCTTGTATGTGGGCATCTTCAAGGAGAACAAACTGTGGTTTGAGTCTGATATTACCTTTCCTATGGCGTATAATTATCTCTTTGATAATTGTCCCAATGGATGTCATCTTCCCTGATGCACTTTTAATTGTTTTTTCCTTGGTTGGCAAGAGATGTTTCTTCCAATTTGGGAATCTGTTATCCAGATAATATTTAGCCACTATTGAGTAGTTCTCACCACTGTCAATGATCAATGGATGTTGAGAATTGTCAATACAAACAGTCATCTTTATGGATGTACCATGTATATATGCCATTCCTATAGTTGGTATAACTAGGATTGTTTGTGCATCTTGTGTGTGTTTACACAAGTTCTTATTTTCAGTGTCTTGTGGCAGTCATTCTTATAACTGTACTTCTTGATTTTCTATTTGTGTTTACTCTTGGTACTCCACTAGAAATTCTTCCCTTGGGTCTTGGTCTTCATCAGAATTTTCTCTAATGGCATCTCCCATAGAGTCTAATTCAGAATCCTGTCTTGGGGATTCTTCCTCTGGGACTTTCTCAATGGCATAGATTTTTTTCTTTGCCTTTGGACAGTTATTAGCATAGTGGTCTGTTGACCCACAATTGTGACAAGAGTTTTTTTTGGTCACTTCTGCCACTCTTTCTTTGGATTTATCCTTGAACTCCACCCTAAAAGGTTGTTTCTCTTTGAAACTACTGCTTTTAAATTGGGAATATTTACCTATGTTTGTTCTTTTCCTTACATCTTGTAAGGTTTTTGCAATGACATCTAGAGTGAAACTTTGGTTGCATCTGCATTTTACTGCATGCTCTAGTTCTCCTGGCATTTGTGTCAGGAATTTGTGATCCCTCATCTGAATATTCATTTGAGGGTCAATGACTTTAAGTACTTTAGACTGTCTAAGACACCAATCATATGGATCTTTGTCCACACAGTACTTTTCATTTTCAAATGGCATGGTATGTTTCCATATCCAAGTACCATAACTGTACTTTTGGATTATTTGACTCTTCCACCATGGCCAGTTTCTTGTGCCATGGATTTCTTTCATCTCTGTGTACCAGATACTAGCATTTCCTTTAAATGCTGTATTCACTCTAGTAGTAATCTGGTAATCTAATATACTTGTTAAATCAATCAGAGTCCGGAAACATAATATATGAGATCCATGTGATCATATTCTCCTGTGCCAAATAATTTGTTGCTGCTTCAGGCCTCTGGAGGCTGTTTTAATGCTTCCTTCTCAGAATAAGACATGTCATCTCCATCTTGGTATTGATATAGAGACCTTGCCTTATTCTTCAACAAAAAATCAGTTTTTATGTCTTCTTGTTGGTATGGATTATCCAGAAAATGGCCTTGTGGTTGAGGCTTCATGTTTTGGTAGACATTAAACAATTTGTTCAAGTCCTGAACCATAAAATCCCTGTCCCTTTTGCAGTGATGCTGTTCTTTGAAGACTTTATTAATTCTTTTGTTGGTTTCTGCAGAAGCTTTGCTCAATTGAGGTTGGCTTTCTTGAAGATTTTTAACAAATTTTTCCATGGAGGCTGTTGATGTTTTCATCCTCTAATGGCATTCTTGGAGTTCTGAAAACTGTTTCTGAGTTTTCTCTGCAAATTGGGACATTTGTAACCACAGTGCATCACTGTTTAATTTACTCTCAGGTGTAACAACACTGTGTTCATTATGAGTGGGGGTAATATTTCTATTATTGGTGCTACTGATTATAGAAGTATTTACAACTATTTCTGGCACGTGTGTACTTCTTTCACCAAGTCCAAAAGCTTCTGGATCATTGGGTCTGACTCTTTCTGCCTTTGGCTGAAAGAAGTCTTTTTTTGCCCTTTTATCCTTTTCTTCTCCTGGAAACTACCTGGGATTGCGGAAGATGGTGACTCTTGGCCATTCATCTGCTGGTACCTGAATGGTGTGAATCCACTTGAGAGTTGGGTTTGTCTACTCCTTGTGAGCCTGAAGGAATCAGAGTAGGCCCTGTCTGGCTCAGCTGTTCTTCTATAGCTTGGATAGTGGCTTGATTCTCCCTTATCCTGGTTGCCCTCTTCTAAAGGAGTCTGAACTTCCTGGTGGGATTCTAACCTTTGGTGATTACCATAAGGTCTTTGAAGGGTATCTCTTTGAGAAATATATTCTGGAAACTTGCTCCAAGTTCTGCCCAGTGGGATGCTAGGTTGAACCTCTTTTTGTCCATGCTCCATTGGAAAATATCTTTGGGGAGTTGGTGGAGCTGCAGAACTTGATCTATATCCTTCCATTCCTCTGGTTTGAGGTTTCTGTTGAATTGGAAGGTGAATGGAAGAGTGGTTATGAGTTCCCTCAGTGTCTTTCCATCCACCACTGTGTCCAAGGTGTCCTCTTCCAGGTCTTCTGGTCCTGAACAGGCCTTCTCTGTCCTCTGGCTGGTTCCTTGGGATTCCAAGGTTCCTGAGGTGTACAGGTGACATATCAGT
The DNA here is from genome assembly GCA_023105745.1 of Austropuccinia psidii. Classification (NCBI taxonomy): domain Eukaryota; kingdom Fungi; phylum Basidiomycota; class Pucciniomycetes; order Pucciniales; family Sphaerophragmiaceae; genus Austropuccinia; species Austropuccinia psidii. The sequence continues at coordinate 42,781,398 of JALGQZ010000001.1, forward strand.
GGTTGCAAGCAGTCAACAACTTAACTTTTGTAGGGTATTTACCTTTGACTGTGCCTTGTACAAATTCTTTATCAACAGATTTGGGCAGTTTGCCTTTAGAATTTACAGCTGGGTTAATCACTTTAATCTTCCCAGTACAAGTTTGTAAGGTTGGTTTACCTTTTATTGATGCAGATTTTTGTGGTTTTCTACTCCTCTGAGTGGAAATTGGTGTCCATTTCTTGGCTGTTATGAGGCTTTCACTATGCCTCTTTCCTTTGCCCTTGCCTTCTGGTATAACAACCACTCACCAGGGGTAAGGGTATTCATCAATACACCCACTCAAACACCTCAAATCAGCAGATCCACTATCTGCATCAGCATTCAGTTTCAGCAATCTTCCTTGCTGAAACATGCATACAGCTTGGTACTTCAATACAGCCTGTCAATACCTGTACAGGTTGGATTCACCCAATACAGTTTCAATACACCAGCATTAAACTGTATGATCACTCAAATACACCACACCTCTTGTACAGGTTCTGTACAGCTGTACAGGACCTGTATTGGACAGACTCAATTCAATCATTCAATCCTCTCATGAAAATTCTTCCTCTGGATCAGGGCTGGTGATTCTCACATATACCAGCCCCTCTTTCTCCCCCCTGGGGACTTTTCCCCAGTTAATTAATTTAGTTTATTTATTATTTTATGAATATTATTATCCTTATTTTAGGTATTATATGTATTTAATATTAATTTAGTATTTGCATGTCTCTCTTTGCCTGTACAGTATGGGCTGGGTGGCCATATCCTTATTAACCCTTCTCTTTTTATTCTGACAGGTTGAAACAGTGGACTTGGACTTGTTTTTGGTTGGCTCTTCTATTCTTTACTTTTATTATTTTTGTTGATGCTTTCTTATATTCTTTACTTTAGTAATTCATCTCTTGCACTCTTAAGTGTACTCTTTCTTACCATATCTTTGAGCCCTCCATAAGTGAGTCCCAGTTTACTGAGTGCCAGGCCCTCTTCACTTTGAAGAGCCCCTGTGACATTAAATTAATTAACTCATATTGATTCTTTCTTTTCATTCTTTTATAATCATTTCTCTCATTCATCAATTATGACTTTTTAATGATCTTATGATTCTTAATGATTATGATTTTCTCTCTCATCAATTCCCATCTCATTCATTTCATGTATATGAAAATTGATTCTTTCTTCTTTCTTAATCATTGCTGACCATTTAAGTCACTTCATTTTATTTTATCAAATCAAGTTTTTTCTGGGGTCTCATTCAGGTCTTATTTAGGAATTATTGATTGGTTTAATTGATTGGATTATTCATTGGGATTCATTGGGTTTATTGATTCAGCGATTCAGGATTTGTCATTTGGATTGGATTGATTGACTTTGAATTCTCAAGATATTTTATTGATCCTCAATAATTGATTTTGATTATTGATTGATTTTGACTCATCAAGATATTTGAATTGATTTCTGAAGATTTTTAATTGATTGATTGATTCCTCAAGACCTTGATTTCATATTGAAGACACTGATTTATTGATTGAATATCGATTGATTGTTGATTTCCTCAAGATTATTGATATTTGATTTGAATTTGATTGATTGTTGATTATTGATTGAAATTGATTTCACCTCAAGACTCATCAAGATTTTTATTGTGATTGATTTGGCCAAGTTTTGATTTCTGTTCTCAATACCATCAAGTTTCTTTTATTCAAATTCTGTTCATAATGCCAGTTCAGAATAGTCCCCCAGCAAAGAACACTAGATCCCAAAAGATTGTAGCTGTTCTCACTCCTACAGCAAGGGCTCCTCTGGACCACACACCATCAGTTCATCAACTGAGTGCAAACATGGACAGAGGACCACCAATGGAAGGAGCAGCACCCTCAAGAAGAGGTGGAATTAAATTTATAAGATCAAGATCCTTTTCTGGACTTTTGGGTGGCTACCCTGGCATGTCTGAAGGTGCAAGAGCAAGATTAGGGGAAGTTGAAGATGAAGAGGGGGAAGAGTCTGTGGAAGAGGAAGATTCTGGGGAGACTGAAGTGGCAGATGCCTTGGAAAATGCTCCAGAGGTGCCTCAGGGTTCTAATCTAGCCCTTTGTAGTCAACCGCTTGTCTCTCAAACTGATCCAAGTCTCCTCAAGATGATGGAGCAGATGACTCAATTCATGGGGCAACTCACTCAAGCAGTTGCTCCCAAGGACAATTCCAAAGCCCCTGCTTTCAAGACTCCATTCATGAAGGCACCTGATTCTTTTGATGGTACTCAAGCTCATAGATTGAGAGGATTTATCCAATCCTGTCAGTTAATCTTCCAAAATGATCCAGCAAATTTCTTCTCTGAAAGGAAGAAAGTTCTTTACTCAACTTCTTTTCTCACTGGTATAGCTGGAAAGTGGATTGAACCCTATCTCTCAAATATTTCCAATGAAGACCCTTCTTATCTCCTCAATAATTGGCCATTATTTGAATCTCAATTATTCACTCTTTTTGGTGACCCCAATGAAGTCAGGAAAGCTTAACAATAGTTGGACAATTTGAGGATGAAGGAAAGTGGTCATGTATCCTTGTAAATTTCTGATTTCAGAAGCTTAATGTCAAGAATTGGAGATTGGGGTAAAAGATCTTATATCCATTTTTACAGAAGAGGACTGGCATCAAGATTATTGGATCAGTTGGCTTCTCACCCTGGAACTTTTGATACTCTTCAAGAGCTTATGGATGTCACTTTAGAATTAGACACAAGATATCATTAGAGGCAAAAAGAAAAGGGTGGCAATCAAGAAAAGAACCTCCTGTCAATGGATCCAATCAATCTAGGCCTCCTCAAAACTCATCTTCAAAGAGGCCTCACCAGAAGAAGAACAAGAAGGGCAAGCAGTTTCAATCTTCAAAGGACAAGCCTCATGCTGCTCTCCTCAATAAGGACAATAAATTAATTGGTTCTTAAAAGGAGAGGAGGATTAAAGAGGGGTTGTGTACTTATTGTGGTGGAAAGCACCCAGTTGGAAAATTCTTCAAGAGACCTCAGAACAAGCCTGGGTCATCATCAAGAGGCTTCCCTAGCAAGCAGGGAAAAGCCTGAGTGGGAATCATGATGTGTTCAATGGTTCTCACTTATTTCCTTCAAGAGCACAATTGTGCACTCTGAATACTAGTGTCAAGAAATCTTTAATGTTTCTTATTTTCTCTTCTGTCTCTGATATTTTTTATACTATTCTCATTGATTCTGGTGCTACAAACTCCTTTATTGCAAAGAATGTTGTTCTCAAGTACTCATTGACTCTGTCAGAGCTCCCTGAAAAGATTCCTCTTTTCATTCTTGATTCTAATTAATCCCCTGCCTTGTTCATCACCCATTATACCAAGTGGGTCGTTAACTTGCCTTCCTTCCCAAGCTTTGAATTGGACTTCTTTATCATAGATTCACCAAAGGGAGAAGACCTGATATTGGGCTATGATTTCCTTTACCATTTTAATCCCATTATTTATTGTAAAAATGGATTGATCACCTATGATTCTAGTGGTATTATTCCATCTACTAGTAATGACTTTGCCACTGCTGTCAATGGTGTTGCTCTGGTTGGTGAACTTAAGACACCTTCCCTTCCATCATTCCCTCTCAGTCATTACTTCCATTAAGAGATGAAGTCTTCAAAGAGATAAAAGATGTTGGAGAAGATGTTGCTATATCTTCACTTCATCTCTTTCAAGGGGATATGGACCTTCCTCCTTTATCTTTTCATGCCTCCCTGGAGGAGCAGTGGGATGAGGAGGAAGAGCCAGAAGAAATTGAAACTGTGTTGAAGGTAGTCCCTCCTGCTTATCACCAATATTTGGATGTATTCTCCAAGGTGAAGGCAGAGAAACTTCCTCCACACCGTGCCTGTGATCATCATATTGAATTGGAGGGTCTTCTACCTCCAATTGGTGTTATCTACTCATTATCAAATCAAGAGTCAGAAACACTATGGGCCTACATTTCAGAGAATGTAGAGAAAGGTTTCATAATACCAAGCTCCTCTTCAACAGGGGCACCTGTCCTTTTTGTTAAGAAAAAGGATGGAGGTCTTCATTTGTGTGTTGACTACCGCAAACTCAATGCTGCTACTAGAAAGAACAGGTATCCTGTTCCTTCTATGAACCAGCTTCTTACCGTATTCAACGGTTCCACTATCTTCTCCAAGATAGACTTGCGTGGTGCATATAACCTTCTGAGAATCAAAGAGGTGGATGAGCACTTAACTGCCTTTAAAACCAAATATGGTAGTTATGAGTATTTGGTCATGCCATTCAGTTTGACCAATGCTCCTGCTTCTTTCCAGAATCTATTAAATGATATCTTTGCAGATTTCTTGGATGTGTTTGTTGTGGTTTATTTAGATGATATCATGGTCTTTTCCAGTTCTGAGGAGGAACATGTCAAACATGTTGCCTCTGTCCTCCAAAGACTTACGGACAATAATTTGTTTTCCAAAGCCTCCAAGTGTGTATTCCATGCCTCAAGTGTGGAATACTTGGGCTATGTTGTTTCAAGTGATGGCCTCAAGATGGATTCTTCAAACGTTCAGCAAATCCTCAATTGGCCTCAGCCCAGAAACATCAAGGCTCTTCAATCTTTTCTTGGCTTTGCCAATTTTTATCGACGTTTCATTAAAAATTATTCTAAAAAAATCACTTCTCTCACTTCCCTCCTTAAAAAAGATTCTCCCTTAATCTTCAATGAGGAAGCTCTTAGCCAGTTTCAATCACTCAAAGAAGCTTTCACTACTGCTCCTATCTTATCCCATTTTATTCTTTATCATAGATTCACCAAAGGGAGAAGACCTGATATTGGGCTATGATTTCCTTTACCATTTTAATCCCATTATTTATTGTAAAAATGGATTGATCACCTATGATTCTAGTGGTATTATTCCATCTACTAGTAATGACTTTGCCACTGCTGTCAATGGTGTTGCTCTGGTTGGTGAACTTAAGACACCTTCCCTTCCATCATTCCCTCTCAGTCATTACTTCCATTAAGAGATGAAGTCTTCAAAGAGATAAAAGATGTTGGAGAAGATGTTGCTATATCTTCACTTCATCTCTTTCAAGGGGATATGGACCTTCCTCCTTTATCTTTTCATGCCTCCCTGGAGAAGCAGTGGGATGAGGAGGAAGAGCCAGAAGAAATTGAAACTGTGTTGAAGGTAGTCCCTCCTGCTTATCACCAATATTTGGATGTATTCTCCAAGGTGAAAGCAGAGAAACTTCCTCCACACCGCGCCTGTAATCACCATATCGAATTGGAGGGTCTTCTACCTCCGATTGGTGTTATCTACTCATTATCAAATCAAGAGTCAGAAACACTGCGGGCCTACATTTCAGAGAATGTAGAGAAAGGTTTCATTAGACCAAGCTCCTCTTCAACAGGAGCACCTGTCCTTTTTGTCAAGAAAAAGGATGGAGGTCTTCGTTTGTGTGTTGACTACTGCAAACTCAATGCTGTCACTAGGAAGAACAGATACCCTGTTCCTCCTATGAACCAGCTTCTTACCGTATTCAACGGTTCCACTATCTTCTCCAAGATAGATTTGCGTGGTGCATATAACCTTCTGAGAATCAAAGAGGGGGATGAGCACTTAACTGCCTTTAGAACCAAATATGGCAGTTATGAGTATTTGGTCATGCCATTTGGTTTGACCAATGCTCCTGCTTCTTTCCAAAATCTAGTAAATGATATCTTTGCAGATTTTTTGGATGTGTTTGTTGTGGTTTATCTAGATGATATTATGGTCTTTTCCAGTTCTGAGGAGGAACATGTCAAACATGTGGCCTCTGTCCTTCAAAGACTGAGGGACAATAATATTTTTGCCAAAGCCTCCAAGTGTGTATTCCATGCCTCAAGTGTGGAATACTTGGGCTATGTTGTTTCAAGTGATGGCCTCAAGATGGATTCTTCAAAAGTTCAGCAAATCCTCAATTGGCCTCAGCCCAGAAACATCAAGGCTCTTCAATCTTTTCTTGGCTTTGCCAATTTTTATCGACGTTTCATTAAAAATTATTCTAAAAAAATCACTTCTCTCACTTCCCTCCTTAAAAAAGATTCTCCCTTAATCTTCAATGAGGAAGCTCTTAGCCAGTTTCAATCACTCAAAGAAGCTTTCACTACTGCTCCTATCTTATCCCATTTTAATCCTTCTCTACCTACTATTGTAGAGACTGATGCTTCTGATTATGCTTTGGGTGCTGTACTGAGCCAGGTGAATGACTCAGGAAAGCATCCCATTGCATTTGATAGTCCCAAGCTTCTCCCAGCTGAGCTGAACTATGAAATTCATGACAAGGAACTCCTTGGCATAGTTTGGGCTCTCAAGCGCTGGAGAGCATTTCTTCTCTCTCTTTCCAATTCTTTTGAGGTCTTGACAGACCACTCTTCCTTTCAGTATTTCATGTCTTCCAAAGTTCTTACTTGTCGTCAGGCCCGTTGGGCTGAGTTTCTTTCAGAATTTCACTTCACTATCACTTACCGCCCAGGCAGGCTGGCCACTTTACCAGATGCCTTGTCATGTCGGGACAATGTGTATCCAGAGAGGGGGGTGGACTTCATCAGCAAGAATCCTCAAAATTTTCATCAAGTAATCAAGCAGGATGGAATTCAAGAGTCAAGATTTTTTTCACTAAAAGTGGAAGTATTTTCAGATTTAGTCGACAAGATTCAAAAAGAAGTATGGCAATACAAGGACTATAAAGAAATACTCAAGCAACTAGCAAGAGGTGACTCAGTTTCAGATTATTCTCTTGAACCTCAAGCCAAGCTGTTATTATTCAAAGATAGAGTGGTAATCCCAAGCAATGAAGAACTTCAACTCAATATTCTTCAAAAGCGTCATGACTCACCTTTGGCTGGCCATCCTGGCCAGGAGAAGACCCTCAAGCTCATCAAGAGGGATTTTCATTGGTCTGGCATGAATCAATTCATCAAGGACTATTTGTCCTCATGTCAGCGATGTTCAAGAAACAAGAACAGTCATCACAAGAAGTTTGGACTACTCAAGCCTCTTCAAATTCCATCTGGTCCTTGGAATCCCTTATCAATGGACTTTATAACTCAATTGCCCTTGTCAAACAACTTTGACTCAATTCTAGTAGTTGTGGACAGGTTTTCAAAAATGGCAATCTTTATTCCAACTTATGGAACAATCACTGCTCTGGACTTAGCTCAAATCTTCATCAGTCATGTATTTTCTAAGCATGGCCTTCCAGTCAGTATTGTCAGTGATAGAGGATCCTTATTTGTTTCATCATTCTGGACCCAATTATGTCAGCAGCTCAAGATATCAAGAGATCTTTCAACTTCTTTTCATCCTGAAACAGATGGACAGACAGAGAGGGTAAATCAGATTCTAGAACAGTATCTTTGGATGTATGTCAGTTACCATCAAGATGACTGGCACACCTGGCTCCCCCTGGCTGAATTTTGCTTATAATAATGCAGAACATTCATCAACCAAGCAATCACCTTTTTCACCATTTATGGAAGAAATCCCAGCTTTCACACAATCCATATTTCTCAAGATTCACGTGCTGGAAAGTTATCAACAAAACTCCAATCAGTACAGCAAGCTGTCAAAGAAGAATTAGAGTCAGCAATAAGGAGATTCAAGAAGTATGCAGATAGAAATAGAGCAAATCCACCTGATCTCCAACCTGGGGACAAAGTACGGCTAGCTTCCGAAAACATCAAGACAACAAGACCCACCAAGAAATTATCAGAAAGATGGTTGGGACCCTTTGAAGTTCTGAAGAAGATTGGCAGCCATGCATAAAGTTGCCTCAGCAATGGAAGTCAGTTCACCCTGTATTCCATGTGTCTTTATTAGAACCAGTGAAGCATTTAAATATCCCAAATTGACATCAATTGCCACCAACACCAGTCTTAGTGGAGGAGCAAGAAGAATGGGAAGTGGCTCAGGTTCTGGACTCAAAACTCAAGAGAGGTAATTTATGGTATCTTGTAGAGTGGAAAGGATTCAGTGAAGACCCAGAAAGAACCACTTGGCAACCAGCTTCCAACCTTACCAACTCACCAGACCTTGTCAAGGACTTTCATTCATTGTATCCAGACAAGCCTTGCCCAAATACCTCAAGAGTTAGATTTTATGGTGCTTGGTGGGGAGAAGAAGTTATGAAAGTAAGTTCCTCTCCTGGCATTCACCTTTAATGGGGTATTCTACCCATATCTTGTTGTAAGCATCACCTTGGCCACTTTGTGAGCACTTGTCAATTCTTTGGACAGGTTCAGGAAGCATGCAACATCAATACCCTCCATTTGGACCTTATCAAGATATGGCCAAATGTTTCTTTCTTGCTTTTTATTTATCATTTCATTTATTCCAATCATCATAATTCGAGACATTCATTACTTCAAGTCATTTATGGCAATTCATTTCAGAAGTCAGTTATGGAAATTTATTTCAGTTTTATGGTGCTTGGTGGTGAGTGGGAGTTATGAAAGTAAGTTCCATCTCCTGGTATGCATCCCTGAGGGTTCTACTTCTTGTAAAACATTACCTTGGCCACTCTGTGAGCATCAAATGCTTGGTTTTCATCTTTTGAGAAATTCCTTGGCCAAAATCAAGCAACTCACCACAAGGACAAACCATCAGGAGTTTCTTTATTTCTGTTTCTTTACTCTCTTTTTCTCTCTTTTTCTTTCTTTCTTTTACCTGTATAATTTTGTTTTCTTTTTATTTCTTTAAAGCAGCAGCATCCCCTCCCAAATCATGTATTGGGAGGTTCCATTATTTTTTCATTTTTTAGTATTTATAAGAGTGGGGATAGAAGTCAAACCAAACACAAACAAGGATAAGGAAACTAGTTATCTACCTAATTCATCAAAAGTTTTCTGAAAATTATTTATCAACTCATCTTCATACCAGGCAAATTTTGCAGCCATCTCTTCAGAAGCAGTACCTGGAATAGTCCTGTCATTGGCATACATAATCACCTCTCTGCTATTTCTATCAACCCTCCTGAATAATCTGGCCACAGCATCTTGGTTTTCACTAGCCACATTGGGATCTTCTCTGGTAACCCGGATAGGCCAACATTCTCTTCTTTGAAAAACTTGAGCAGCAGGAAACGGCAAAGGGGACAATCCATCTCTTTGTCTGCTGGAGTTGGTGGGAGGTGGTTATGGGTGAGTTTATGGATTTCTGAACTGGTGATGGTCTTACTGCTGGATTCAAGGCAGGCCTGACATGGGAAGTAATGGGTGAAGGAGGAGGAATGGTAGGAGGAATGGAAGCAAGAATTGGTTGGAAGGTTCTGGGAGTGCTGGGAATTACTTGCCTTTGAAATCTGTTGGAAAAGGGTTGAGAAGAGGAATTTCTGGATGGATGGCCAACTGAATGAGGAGCAACTTGAACTTCTTCACCATCCAACTCATCACTTCCTTCAGCATCCGGATCAGTGGGGGAATCATCAATCCTTCTTACTCTCTTCACTATCTTCACTACCCCTTCAGTATTGGTCCTTGAGATTGGGAGCTCTGAGCTGGCATATATGGGCCTACCACCAACTGGAATTGGCCCTCCAACATTAGTCCACCTTGCCACATCCCTCTGCCTGGAACCAGTCACTACATCAAAATATCAATACTAATTCAATCAAGATATGCAAATCACTCACATTGAGATAATCCTGAAGTTGCATCAGGAGTAGGTTCCTCAGAGACTGGCAACTCTTGCCCAAAGGGCCCATCCTTTCTACTCCATAAATGCCTCCTGACATTAGAAGACATCACCCTGGTACAACAAAATGGTTTCTTTCCAATGAAGAAAAAATGGCATTTTGAAGATCGGGGATTGTAGTGTTGGAAACAATCCTTACCCTTGCCCAAACATTCAGTACAGGCAGGATCAAGAACTTCAAATGCTCTGAATCCATTGTAGGTTTGGGAGGGATCAAAATGACCAGAAGACGCCATGGAGGGGGAAGATAATTGACTGAAGATTCCAGAACCACAAAGAACAGACGGTGGCGGTGCAGAAGGAGAAGATTCAGTGAGTTCAGTCAGTTTGGAACTCATAACTGAAGAATATGCAAGCAGAAGATTCAAGACGTCAGAATCAGTCCACTACATATCAAAAAAATTGACCTCAAGGAAATGGGGGTCATAACTCAATTATGCCCCCCCTCAAAGCCTCTAAGGTGAGGATTCATACCCCTTTGGGGTTGAATTCATTACCCAGGGCCTCCCCTGCAACTTTGGGGAGGCCAAGATCTTGATGGTCGTGGACCCCATCAATGGGTCCAGGCCATATGTGGTGAGTTTTTGGTTTTGGGCCAATTCTTGGCCCCTTGGTACCCCTGGGTCCCCAGCAAAATTGGGCCCAGGGGGCCTCCAATAGCCCCCACAGACTATGGACCACGGTGTATGGCCCGCTGACCGTAGGACCCCAAGACACAAAAAATGGCAAAAATGGCCATATATCATCAAATCACCAAAAAGGCCCAAAAGGCCATAAAATCAAGTTTTATCAAGATTCATCATAGAAGAGGCCACAGCCCAAAAACATGATGGAGGGCTGTTTGAGGCAATTTCCAAGGACAATGGGGACAAGACCCCTTGAAGGAATTATTCAAGATTTTATTTTTATTAAGCCTTGCCAAATGAGTACACTTCATATACTCATTGGCCATCATTTTTTGAGCACAAGAGCTCAGTGGCCATCATTTTGGGATACATCCCAAGGCCATACCCCAAGGACAAGATTGATTGAATCAGAAGAAAGAAAAAGCATATTTCGAAGTGGAATACTTACTCAAAACTTGAAAGAAGGGGGGAATCAATTAAATTGACAGGGAAGAATTGAAGAAGGATTTTCAGGATAATGGTCAAGAGGAAAGGAAAATTAAAAAGAAAGTTTTTTGAAAAGATGTGGGGATATTGAGATTCCACTCAACAGTGGCAGGGAATTATGGTGTTCAGGAGCCCACCAGTTTCAAGAGGGGGATACTGTAACAACCACTCACCAGGTGTAAGGGTATTCATCAATACACCCACTCAAACACCTCAAATCAGCATATCCAATATCTGCATCAGCATTCAGTTTCAGCAATCTTCCTTGCTGAAACATGCATACAGCTTGGTACTTCAATACAGCCTGTCAACATCTGTACAGGTTGGATTCACCCAATACAGTTTCAATACACCAGCATTAAGCTGTATGATCACTCAAATACACCACACCTCTTGTACAGTTTCTGTACAGCTGTACAGGACCTGTATTGGCCAGACTCAATTCAATCATTCAATCCTCTCATGAAAATTCTTCCTCAGGATCAGGGCTGGTGATTCTCACATATACCAGCCCCTCTTTCTCCCCCCTGGGGACTTTTCCCCAGTTAATTAATTTAGTTTATTTATTATTTTATGAATATTATTATCCTTATTTTAGGTATTATATGTATTTAATATTAATTTAGTATTTGCATTTCTCTCTTTGCCTGTACAGTATGGGCTGGGTGGCCATATCCTTATTAACCCTTCTCTTTTTATTCTGACAGGTTGAAACAGTGGACTTGGACTTGTTTGTGGTTGGCTCTTCTATTCTTTACTTTTATTTCTTTTGTTGTTGCTTTCTTATATTCTTTATTTTAGTAATTCATCTCTTGCACTCTTAAGTGTACTCTTTCTTACCATATCTTTGAGCCCTCCATAAGTGAGTCCCAGTTTACTGAGTGCCAGGCCCTCTTCACTTCAAAGAGCCCCTGTGACATCTGGTTCTGAATGTATCACTGGTTCACTTCCTTGTGATTGGTTTTCAGGTGGTATGAAGTTTTCATCCACTGAATAAAAGAGGAAAAGAGGTCTTATTTCAGTTAAGACTTCTTAAAATTCTGTTTTCATGTCTAAGAATGGCCTCTTGGAAATATATTTCTATATTGTGCCCTATTATTATGATGTTGTAATCAAAGTTATCAATTACACATCAAAAATATTGTTTTGTGGTTTTCTGGTACACTGTTGGTGTACCAGTATTTTACAGATTAACTTTAAATTAATAAGCGTAATCCAAAATGGTTCTGTAATGAGCAATTGAAATCATCAACATACCCAACCATGCCTTCAAAATGCTATTTACAGTAAGGAGGGTTTCTTTTAGCTTAAAAAAGAAGATTATTAAGGTCTCTGGGTGTTTTAATATGCAACACATGCCCAAAATACCACTAATGGTGATTAAATTTCAATCAACCATGTGGATAATAAGAAAAAACACAGTGGTATATTAATTAATATACCACTCAAAAAAATAATAATTTACATAATATATTATTATTATTTTAATAACTTCATGGTAAAAAAAGAAAAAATGGTGTCAATATAAGAGCTAAAGAGGAAAAACTCACTTTTGGTGTAAAAATGGTCCAAACATGTTCAAAAAACACAGCCAGGCCCCCATATTGTCATGCTGATTCTATGATAGAGGGATTAAAATAGTATATACAGCTCTAACTATGACTGTGACATGGAATAAAATTGTTTAAAAAGGTTTTTAAATAGTTTAATAAGGGCTTTACTAAAGGTTTTAATGGTGGTGAGTGCCATTGAAAGCCCTGGGTGCAGTGTGTATCTTCTGGGTTACAATAATTAAGATTATAATTGTACCTGTTTATTTTACAAGAGTATAACTGTTTTTGACAGTCTTACTATGTATTAATTTAAGAACAGGATGGGGATTCCTCTTTTGGGAAGAGAAAGGTCCCTTTTTATCCTAAAATTGGGTGAAAAGGTCCTCTAGACCATTTCAAATGGATGAAGTGAAGATTTTTCACTTCAGAGTACTGCCTTGTGGTTTCCACAAGGCCTTTATACTCTTTATTGGGCTCAGATGTGGTTTTAAAACCACATCTAGGAAGCTTTCACCAATACAGGCTGAAAACTTTCTGTCACAACCACGAGTTTGACCCTCCTCCTTGATGGTTGCGGCAATCCAACCTGAAGCCAAGTTGAGGCCAATTGGTCACGTCATATCATTTATGGCCAATTGGTCCCCTTGGGTGTTCTATGACTCTCATGCCATAACCCATTCCAATGGCCATTTATGGCCTCAGGCCATATCCTGCCATCATTGGCCTCCTTGGCCAATTTCCACCTCACCAACCCCCAGGCCTTCATCTTTGATTTTGGGCCTGGGGGGTCCTTTTGTCTTCTAGGGGCCTCCAGGCCCCCTAGCCATCACCATTGGTCTCTGGCCAACCCCTTTCATTAATGGGGTTTTGGCCTAAATGGCCTTATTGGGCCATTTAGGCCCCCTATGGCTCCTACGGCCCGTGGGCCATGATTCACGGTCTGCGGTCCATACGGTCCGTAGGTCATTTAGGCCCCTTTTGGCCTAATCCAATGAGGCCAAAAGGGGCCAGCCACCTAGGTCCCAAACCACAATTGGGCCCACCTGAGCCATTTTTGGCCACCACTTCCTTGGACCCAAAAGTGACCAAAAACCTCATGGACACCATTTTGGCCATAAATCCCGTAGGACCCAATTTTGGCCAATGACCACCATGGACCAATAGTTCAGCCATGGCCTCTGGCAACCACCAGAGGCCACCAGATCAGCTCAGTCCGTCTTTCCCCTCAACTCCAGGGGATTTCTTCCTTTCCTTCATACCATCTGTACTCAAGGTTGCAGGCATGGTGCATATATGGTATTATATACCATTATGAACCATACTTGCTCAGCAATCCAATGGTGACGTTTTCAGGACCCAATTCCACCTTTCCAAATCAAGGTCTCAAATCCCAATGCCCATTTCGAAGGAGGATTAATCAGCTCATCAGTCTGACAAGTTATGGCAACAATCAGAAGACTCTTCAAGGATCCCAACCACCTGTATCTGCAGGAGTTGGGTTGGCACAATTCACTCAGGATTATTCAAGGGCAATTCTAAAGAGGTATTACATCATTTCAATCAGTTTTCAAGGCATCAAGTATTCAATACTCCTTGGACAACTCAATTCATCCATACAGGCCTCATTCAATCAACCTGTATGGTCTTGGCCCAATTGGGCCATTCCATATTCCGTCACACAGTTCAAATTTCAAGATGGCCAGAACTTTATTTCCCAATTCGGACAATACAGTCATTGATCCACCTTCCAGGATCAATCTTTCAGTTTTCACATATACCAGCTACCTTTCAGCACCTGGGGACTTTTTCCCCAGTTAATTAATATATTGGATTTATTTTTATCCTTATTTTCTTTTACCTCATTAAAGTTAATACTGATAATCTTAAGTCAGTCATTAGCACCTTTTCTCTTTTTCTTCCTCTCCTGTCAGTGGATATTGGTGGTCATATCCTTTACTAATTCCATTCCTTTTCTGGCAGGTTGAAACAGTGAATTGAGGATTCACTTGGTTGGCTTCTTATTCTTTTCTTTTATCTTTGGCATACTTGTCTTTTCCACTCTTATTCTTTAAAGAAGTTAAAATCTTTATTATTCCTTTATCCTTTGGAGCCCTCCAAGTGAGTTCTTGATTCCTGAGTGCCAGGCCCTCTTGCTTCCATAAGAGCCCCTGTGACACTATGTAGGAATTTAAGAACAGGATGGGGATTCCTCTTTTGGGAAGAGAAAGGTCACTTTTTATCCTAAAATTGGGTGAAAAGGTCCTCTAGACCATTTCAAATGGTTGAAGTGAAGATTTTTCACTTCAGAGTACTGCCTTGTGGAAACCACAAGGCCTGTATACTCTTTATTGGGCTCAGATGTGGCTTTGAAACCACATCTAGGAAGCTTTCACCAATACAGGGTGAAAACTTTCATCTGGGGACCACACAGCCCTCTTCTGACATGTATGACATGTATAATGCTGTACAGAACCTGTATGGGACCCCATTATTGGATAAACTATGAGGTATTAAAGTATAAACATGCTTATCCATATGTTTGACACCTCATTATCATGGTTATGGGATATTATCCCACAGAAAAGGTGTATTGGCCCAATTGTGGGATTTTAACCTTAAAACTGCTATAACTTTGTTAGTTTTTGAGATATTGAGCTGAAAGCTGGTTCATTGTGTAGCCCTGAATGGGATCCACACAACGGTACCTCATTTGATATGGGGAAAATTAAATATACCTTAGTTATGCCACGTACATTGTTTGTTCTTCAAATATATTATTTTCTCAATATCTGCATGTAGCTTGTTTGCTCCATACCTTTTGTTCTAGATGAGATATGGGGAAATAAATGGAACCATCAGATAGCCCTGAACATACTCTTTTGAAAAAGACCCCATTTTAAGTATCTCACACTAAAAATGTTGAAGCTAGATGGGAGGTGAATATTTCATTCACCCTTATTTGGCCTTCTTTTGGCCATAACTTCTTTAGTTTTGGTGTTAGCTCAATTTGGCTAATACAATTGGATAGCACTCAATTAGAGCTTCAATTTAAATACCCATTTTCTGGGGTTAAGCCTCTTCCTCTGGATTTCAGATGAGAGGTGAAAATTAGGGTTTATGCTCAGCAACAACTTTGAGCAGAAATAACTTTGTTATTATTTGTCCTAAAATGATGAGACTTGTATATTTAGAAAGAGGTGAGTTTCCTCTTTATTTTGATTCTTTTTGAGCTGGTTTGGCTCAGCTTCATGTATTGGTGGTATCTTGGTTTTACCATTGGCTTACGGTATTTGGCTGTCATGCTTGTGCTCTGGTTTCAAGTCACAGGCTGACACTACACAAGAGGTTTTAGAGATTGAACTTTGGTGCTTATGTCAGGATGAACTGGAATCTCTAATACAAAAAGATGAAGAAATAACTGACAATTAGAGTAAGGAATATTTAAACTAATGGAACAAGCAATATAAAAAGGTTGTTGGTAGGAACATGTAAGCCCTTACATGTTTTTGCAAGAAATTGGTAAAAACACATAAGGGGTGTTTTTTTAAATGAAATATAGCTACTTATGGCATTTCTGATGCCATTAATGTTATTTATGGAATTTCTGATACCATTAATTCCATTAATGCCATTTATGCCATTTATGGAATTTCTGATTCCATTGATGCCATTAACGCCATTTATGGAATTGTTAAGGCCATTTATGGCATTTCTGATGCCATTCATGGCAGTAGCATTCCTATTTCTGGAATTAAAAATTCCATAAATGACATTATCAAGGCCATAAATGGAATTTTTAATGCAATAAATGACATTTTTATGGCCATTCATGCCATTCTTGAGGCCATTTATGGCATTGTTAATTTCATACAATGCCATTTATGCCAATGTTATGGCCATAAATGGCATCTATATGTCACTCTTGATGCCATTTATGGCATTATTATGTCATTTATGGCACTTTTAATGCCACAAATGGAATTTTTAATTTCCCCTAATGTCATAAATTACATTCTTAATTAGATTGATGTCAGAAATGGCATTTTAAATTTACTTCCAAACATGAACAAAAAACATAAAAAAAGGACTTTTTGGGCCTACAATTGTCCTGCCAAAAAAAATCCCAAAATTTTGGGCTTCTGGTTTTTTATTCTGAAGGGTTTTCCCTTCATTTTAAAAAAATGGAAATTCAGTAGTGGGAACATTTTTAATGAATTTTTTTAAAAAATAGGCCATTTTGCCAAGTTGGCCAACACCTTATAAAAAATATGAATGACCAAACAAACTGGTAAGAAAAAGAATTGTATTTCTTACTCTTCTATTCCATTCTGAATCCTATTGTGTATTTCTAAAGCTTTGGTTAACTGATGGTGAAGACATTTATCCTTTAAGATAGAACATTACCAAACATAAAATAATATGTTGTGTAAAGGTTTTCAGATAAGCCACCACAGTAGTTCCTCCAAGTCTATATTCATTCATTGCATTGGCTGTTATGCTATGAGCTGGCTATCAAAGTGCTAATGACGCCTTCAGGTATGTTGACAATTCCATATGCTTATAATCATCCTAAAACAAAATAATTCAGAAATTGAAAACCAAAAGAGAAATCATTGTGTGAAATTAAATTGTCACCAATCTCTACAAAAAGTGACCTTGACATACGAAAATGCCGTTGAAATTGATGGTCCTTGTAGCCACTGTTTTCTTGGAAATAATTTTTATATAACATCTCCGATTAATGTATACTCGAGTTTTCTTTGAGGGATGAATACTTGTGTCTACAAGGTCTAGCTCATTATCGTCATCAGTTTTGACATGTTCTTTTAATTTTTGATGATTGTGATCTCACTTCAGTAAATCTTAACTCTTTAGTAAAAGAAAAGAAATTTAGTGTACGATCGGGGCTAGGTGGCAATCTGTGTCAAATTTTTCTGTATAATCCCCTTTACAGAAAGAGCTCTAAGGGTTGTTAGCTGGCATTAGATTTGAATGTTCATTATACTTACTCATAGAAAGGCCTACCTTAATCCTCATAAAAGGATAAGTATGAGTCCTAAACAAATCATGAAACATAAATATAATTTATTTTTTCAAACACATTAAACTTGAATGCTTTTTCTTTCGGCTGTTTAGATGATTTCTTAAAATCCAAAGAAAATCTCAATTTTTGCCATTTGATAAACCGAAGCGCAAGATTAAATTGATAAGTTATTTGAAGAGTTTTACAAAAACAACCTGGTGGTGAAAGTAAAAAATCTTTGATTTTTTAAATAAATTGGTAATTTTACAAAAAAAAGCTTTCTTTTTTACTTTTGTTTAGAAAAATGTTTTTTATGAATAAAACTATTTTAATCCGATTGATTGAACAGGATTGTTATTGATATTTAAGGAACCGTTTTGTTTTCCATTTGTTAAATTATGGTTAGGTTCAATTGGAGTTTTTGATCCACTTGGTGTTACAGGTGATAAAGTTGGTGAAGTATTTGATTGATGATTGATAGGTAAGGCGATATTGGAACCACTTGGTGGTGTTGTTCCTGTTGCAGCGCTAGATTTGCGGCTAGCATTGGATGTATGAACGATTGATGCTAAACTTTTCTTGCGGGCATGAAGAACTGATGAGGGAATTTTACTTGGGGTGGGAGTAATGCCATGAGGTAAGGTAGCTTGAGTTGAAGTACTACCAATTCTTTGATGGGAAACTGGTATGGGCGTCACCGGATTGTTAGTTGAACCTGGTGAAAAAGTTACAGATGAAATATGCCCTGGTGGGGATTGTCCATTAAGAGAATCAGGCGGAGGGCGGGAATGAGTAGGAGATGGATAAACTCCATGATGATGATCTCCAGGTGTTCTTTCCTCATCGCGACCTAAACTTTCTTCTACGATTGCATTTGATTCGTCCTCACGACCTACGTTGATCTGATGAATTTGTTGACGACGTAGTTTTTCATGTTTAGTCTGAACTGTTTTAAAATGAATTAATAAAGAATTCCAATTAATAGATTCTTGTTCAACTACTTTTGGCGAGTTTTTCATTCCTCGAGGTGGATTTAAATTGGTGGCTTGTAATGAGGTTGGAAGATTTCTTGAGGATTTTAAAGAGAAGTTTTAATTTTTTTCATAATGAATTTATCAAATTAACCTTGGAATAACTTGAATTGATAAAAGCAATAAAAGGCACTTACGATTTTGAAATCACATGAGCGTAACCAAAAGTACTTACAGCACCTAAGCGATTTCTTAAAGTAGCAAAAGCACTACTTTGAGGTAAAAGCATTAAAATTCCATAGAGTGCCTTGTAAAGAAAAGGGTACTTTTCAGGTTCTAATAATTGCAATCTCAATGCTGGTGAAATGAATTGTTTAAAAAAAATTAGCAAAGATAAATCTATTCAAACCATTAATTGTCAAACTTACAGGTAAATACAGGACTTTCTAAAAGTTGAATTAATTTATCGATTTGAATTAATAAACCAACGGTAATTTCAAGATCATTGGCGAGGATGTTTAAAAGGTTAAAAGCATGCTCATAAGCTACTGGACATAATAAGCATAATGTTAAAGTTGAAATTGGGTTATGGCTAAAAGATCGATACAGATGAGTGAAAAGTTGAATGTTATCTTTTGTTTCAAGTTGTCTTAGTTTTTTTCTCATTTCACTCAATTCAGGTGAGGTGATCATGATTAAAGTCAAATTTTGGACCATGGAAGATGCGAATTCTATATCCTAATGATCATTGAAAAATTTGCAAAAAAAAAAAGCATCATCAGGGATCGAAAAGAGATTGTATTAAAAAAGATGAATATCAATTAAAATAAAATTCATTAGATTACTTCAAGTACAAAAAAAAGAACTTACCTCATCAGCTTCAAGATATTCGGAAAATACTTTGAAGATTCTCTCAGGGTTTAAGTTTTTACATAAGATTCTGATGATTAAATTACCACGAGATTCCAACAAATTACGATCTGTGCCGAATAAGCTTAAAAGGTTCCACATGAAATGGCGAAAATAGTAACCGTCTTCTTGAGACACTAGACTTCTTAGACTGATTTGGGATAAGAGTTCTAAATCGTACTTGATCACTAACTCCGAATCATCTGATAAAGTTTTTAATAAAGCGGGAAAAGTCCCGTCATCGAGTGTTAAGATTTTATTTGGGACTTTATTATGTAACATCATCAACCACTTTAAAGCAGCTAATCGGGTATCTTCGTTTTCGTTCAGGAATTGTAATGTTAAAGCATTTACAGTCAAATTATAATCTAAAGGGTCAGTTGAAGGTTCGGATTTTGAATTGAATTGATCTTGAGTGGATGGAAGGATTGGAATTGATTTAGGTTGATGATTATTTGAAAGATTGATTTTCTTGTAAGGATTTACCCAAGATGAAGGGTTGGAGGTAATTGAAGCAGAATTTAACTTTTCATTTCTGATTGATTTGTTTTTCCATTTGTCTACTAAACTAGTGGTTTGAAGACCAAGACGATGATTGATTTGTTTTTTCTTTTCAGTTTTAGGAATAGTTTGAGTAGGTTGTTGAGGGATGATTTGAAGGGAAGGAGGAGGAGGAGGAGGAGTAGGAAGCTGTTCTATAGCTTTGAATAAATTATAATTTGTTTCGATTGCAATTTCTTTAATGTGATGGCGATCATGAGAAAGACAAGCCAGGATGATAGGAATTAATTTAGGTGTGAAAGGGATCATGACCGACTGATCGATGTGAATGAGTTCATTTAACCACCTTAGACAAGTTGATTGAATTTCTTCAGAAACATCATTCATGGACATCCAACGAATTAAGATTTCAATGATGGATGATAGATCGAGATGTAAATCTTGATTAAGAAAATAGGGGTCATTGATTGAATCATCAGAAGAGAGATCATGATCGGGATTTGATTGGATTGATTGATCTAATTCTAATTGAGATGAAGAAAGATTAGGATTGATTGATTGAAGAGGTTTATCAGGTGAGGTTAAGTTTTCGATTTCTAAAGATTGATTAATGATAGAAGGATCGATTTGATGGTTATGAGTGTTGGGTAAAGGATTAAGATGATCTGGATTTGAAGAAGGTTCGATTTGATTTTCAAATGATTTAGGTTGATGAGAATGAAATTTTTGATGATGATTGTAATGATGATTTGAATGAACTAGATTATCGATTTCGATCAAAAAGTCAGCCAAAAGGTTTTGAACTGCCATTTGAATTTCATGACCTGAATCGCTTAGATATTTGATTAGACCGTCTAAGAATTCAGGTAGATGACAGATTAAATTGAGTTGAGGGATTGAATTTAATAAGTGTAACCAAGAGACTAAATATTGCCTTGTGAAAGGATTAAGGTTATAAATTCTTTCGCGTAAAAGGGGAATGAATTTATCTAAAGAGAAAGCTTTATTAAGATTTGAATGAAGAAGATTAGAAGATGAAGGAGATGGAGGTTTAGAGCTGGAGATTGAATTAGGAGAATTGGTAGGATGATGCTGAGGATGAAATTGATTGGATGGCATGACTGAAATATAAGTTGCAGCTTGTTCGGTGACGATATCTTTGATTAGTCTATCTAAAAGTTCAGCTCCATTTTTAACGGCAGGATCGGTATCGGCTACGAGCTAAGAAGAAAAAATGAGGAAAGCCCAAAAAGATGAAATTTCAAAAAGAAAGATGATTAATTTCAAGGAATTTTGATTATTATTATTTTGAAAAAGAAGATTACCTTTGAAGCTGAATCGAATAATTCATTAAAATAAATTAAGATTTCACCTTTTGCTACTTTAGCGACGTTGTACATACTCTCACAAGAGAAGTATCTGACTTTGGAATCGGGATCTGAGAAGCAAGTAATGATTGGAGGAACGATTTTGGAAAGGTAAGATGGAATTTGATGGCTGAGGGCTATGGAGCAAGCCGCCAAACCCATCACACCACCCCATCTCCAAGAGGGATTTGAGTTTAACGCCAGAGTTGAAAGTTGGGAGATGATCTGATCGATTGAATGAAAATCATTTTTGGAAAGATGATCCTTTATCTGACTGGTCGAAATGAGACGAGCTTAAAACAGACTCCAGTTAATTTTGAAGATGAAGATAAAAGACATACGATTCAAGCAAGAAAGCAGCATGTTTTCTTTTATCATAAACTGAAAACAACCAATATTAAATTAACGATTGATCTTTGAAAGGCTGAAGCTTAGAATACCTTTGTCTTGAAGAGATCTTAAAAGGGTAGGATCTGAATAAAATGGCACTCTGATCAGGTTGGAGACAGGTTGGTATGAACAAGAGAAAGGCGCTGACCCATTTGAAGACGAAAGAAACCAATCGAATCGTGATAGAATATTGATGATTGTGATCTTGATGGTGATCTTGATGATCTTGATGGCAATCTTGATCGCAATCTTGATGAGATCGATGATGAAATTGATGATGAGATCGATGATGAGATTAAAGATGGTAATGAGGATGGTAATGAGGATGGTAATGACGGTAATGAAGAAAAGGTTTACCAAGGGGGCAGGGGGCAACTGGAATCCAGCCACGACTGAGTGGCCAAAATCGAATTCTCAATTGATTCTTTTTGAAAACTTGATTCAAATTTTCATTCAAAACTCATAAAAAAGCAAAAAAACTTGGTTTTCTTTAAATCATCGTTCTTTTTTGATATTTAAATACCATAAATTTTAACCTGCCTGATTTTGGACGATAAAATCATCAGCAAAGAGCTCATTTCTGGCAATTGGATATCCACATTTTAGTGATGCTCATAAGTTTGATTCAATGAAGGCTGAATAAGAGATATTATGGAAAGCATTTATTGAGAACATATTCTCATCATTCCCCCACAAGAGAAGCAATGGAGCTCTGATTTAAAATTCAAAGGATGGATTCAATTGTCTTTCAAGGTGGTGTTGATAGACATGATATTTTTTGTGAGGTAATTTTATTTATTGATATCCTGTCTGATTTTGGATTATATCTAAATGGTGGTTTTCCAGGATCAGTTAATGATAGCTGGGCATTCTCTATTGCTGAAAGAGGTTTTGATCTACTAAATGGCATAGCTAGGCTCCCAAAGAATTGTGTGATGAGTGGAGATGGGGGATGTCCTTTTAAAGGCCCAATTGTAAGCTCTTAAATAAATGAAATCAGTGAGAAAGAAACAATTTTGAATTTAATTCTTGCTTTGACTAGGTAGAGCCATATTCTTCCATCTTCAAATTATTTGGAGATTTTTTCAATAAAAAATAGATTTATGATAAATTTTTAATACAATACTAGCAGGGTGTTGACAAAAATTCTCAAGCAGAAAACAATGCAGTGGGTTTCAGGTCCAGAAATATTTCCAAAACTCATTTATTTCAGTTTGACACACTTTCAGAATAATAAACATAAGCTATCAGCAAGTAAAGTAAACATAAAAAATGAAAAGAATGCAATCAAACACAGTTAATTGAATCAATATGAGGGAATTATAATTGAACTAAGCAAGATTTTATGTACAGACACATCTCAGAGAGGCTTGAAGTGAGTATGGTTTCCCTAATATATGAGAAATAAAGTTTTATTTTCATAAAATATTATTTAGTTTTTAAAGAATAATAATCATAAATTTCAATTTTTCTGAATAAAGAAATAAAATATGAGTTTTAAGATTTCAGATTGAGAAGATATTTGGGTATCAAATAAAACAACATTATATTTAATCAATCAGAGCTATTACATAAAAAACATGGAACTCTGGGCTGCATAAAAAAAACTTTTATTTATAAGCCATAGAATCATTTAAAGGTAATAAAGTAAGCTTAATCAAAAGTTTAGCTAAAATTGAAATTTATTCTATAAAACTTCTTTTTATAAAATTAAATTATTGAGAGAGATTTAGTTTTTCATTTTGATAATAGAAACTTGACATTGGAATTAGATTATTTCTTATTTTTTCAAAATTCATAAATTATGTCAAAAATCAGGGAGTTTCTTAAGAGCAGAAATTTGAGTTCCAAGATAAAAATCATGATATTTTTTGTTAAAAAAATGGAAAATTATTTCAAAATTTAAAAACTAATATTCCTGAGCCTTAATTCTCATACATTATTGATGTATTTCTGAATATTATTGAGAAATTCTTTGTATTACAGTTTTGCTACAATGATAGTTAATTATATTCAGCTCTTTATTTAATTTTGGAATCTCTATATATTCTTCATGATTATTGTATTTTTGATATTTCTCTTCTTAAATCAAAAGGGGCTCAAGCCTCCATAATTCAGTTTAATTTTAGTATATTAAAGAAGCTTTTATTTTCATATTAAGCTGGGTATTTTAATACTTATTTATGTGTTGATCTCAAAATGAAAAATAAAAACAATAAGATTATTCTCAATTCAAGATGTTTTAATTTTTACTAATGGATTTAATCTATTTAGCAGAAATAATTGATAAATATTTCTTTCCAAATAGAATATAAATATATTCAGATTACCTTATTGGAGCAATTCTTCTTTGAAAAAATTTAGCTAAGCTCCCAAAATACCAAGTCAATGATTAATCATATGAGCTTTAGTAAATTTGTTTACTTCCTATTTATTAGTAAATAAATACAAATCTCCAAATATATATTCAGACTGCAATAAAGTCTCAATATGATATATTCTGATGTAGCCTTCATTACTTATAGTATTTCTCTTCGATAGTAAGCCAATTTAGCTAATTGATTTGAACTTCAAGAAGAACTTATCCTTTTGTTGAAAAAGATAATACAGCTAGGTGAGTGTTTATAAGATTTAGATACCTCCATGTTATTGGCTTAAAGAAGGTTCCATTTTATTAATAAAATTGAGTTTTTCTGTTTCTTTTTCAATTCATGTTCTTCTTATGGAAAATTTGAAACAGCCTAAAAATAATAGACTTATAAAAAATAAATTAAATGAAAAAGTTCAAAAAACTATTGTATTTTCATATATATCTTATGAGAATCTTGTTTTTGAAGTTGTAAATAATATCAAGTGGGATAATATGATATTGATTATTCTCCATAAAATGTGAAATGAATTTTAAAGTAACTTTTAAAGTTGCATAATGCATGAGATTTTTTGAATAAACGTTTTCAGATTATCTCCAACTGTGTCTGTAAATGCCTTCTTCAATGGGGTTTTACAGAATATCTTTGGTACAGTTGAGCTTGTCTTAACAGATAACCCCCAAACCCATGTAATTTATAATCCACCAGGCTGGTTCCTGCTTAAAAATGGGGCAAAAACCATAAACTGTCCAACACAATAACCCATGTCCTTTTGGTCCACCAAATCTTGGTTTACTTCTCAAGACCCATACATTCCTTTTTTTACTTTTTTTTCATCCAAATGCCTTTCCTCCAGAACTGATTTTTGCCACATGAAGTGGCAATACAATCTTCTTTTCTCCCTTTTAACAAAAGCCTGGCTTGAAAATAATCACAAAAGAAATTGATTAAATAGAAATTGATAACTGTGAAACAAGACCCAATGCACTCAAAAAGTCTATAAATCAAAAATAAAAACCAGATCTTTCACAAGCAAAAAAATGGTGATATTACCACATAAGATGAATAATGGCCTGATTGAAGAGAACCTCATTTTCAATAAGCTCCTTAAATGAAATAAAATATCTACAAAAGAACAAAAAACATGGTTCTAGCAAGATGAGGAAAGTTATGGCTGTAAAAAATGTCAAAGCTGATGACATTTTGTGTAAGGTGTGGATATGAAACTTTGATTAAAAATCAAGTACTTTTTCTGTCCTCAAAATTTGTGTAAGGTAAAAATCAATTGAAAATAGTAAGAAATATTATTCTTAAGAGAAAACACACCAATCTTATTTTCTATAACTTTATTAGTATATGTGAGCCTTGAGGTATATTTTACATACCCAAATAGGCCACACTTATCTTAAAAAGAAATTTTGAATTATGAATAACTCATAACTCATACATATATCCAAAATTAATCATTTTTGATTTCAGAAAAGATGAATAACTTTTTATTGAGTAACTAAATCCATGGATTTAAGGCCAGATTTGGATTCTACACTAAAATTCACCTAGGGTAGCTCCATAGAGTGAATAAGCTCAAATTAACTCTTTGAGGTGGTAATATGGAAAATACTTCAATACCACATAAAAGATCTGTGAAAATTTTTGTTTTTCTTAATTTCATGCCAAAATAATGGGAATGTGAGGAATCCCATGTTACATATACACTAAGAATAGTGTTATGCATATTTTGAGCACCTAATATCATGGTATTCTTACATGGACATTTGGTACACCCATAGTAGATATCTTACTTGAAGCTTAATTTTCTATTTTGACATGAAAAATAGGCAAGGGGGACAAAAGACATCAAAGAGAGCCAGGGTACCCAACTTCTGAGGCCTCAGAGGCGTGGACAGCTCCAAAGCTTGGATCCATGGCTGATCTTGGCCTAATTGGTAAACTAAAACCTTTTGGGAACTTGGTTACCATGTTACAACTACTGTAAATCTTAAGAAAATAGCAAATAACCTGCTATTTTGACGTGCCAAGGAGGTGAAAAGCTACTTAGACTCCTTTAACCATGTCAATTCTTAATGATTTTCCATGGATAAACCCCAAAAGAGTAATTAAAACCCTTTTTGGACTTGTATCCATTGATTTACCTCATAGCAACCAGTTAAACACTGATATTTGCAATTCTATGTAGAAATGAGGTAAAAACTTCAAAAATTCATTCAAAATACAATTCTCAATGAATCTTTCTGAAACTTTCAGGAATAATGGAGAACTGTATTATCTATGGTAAAACCAAAAAAAATTACAGTTTTACTAGTAAGATTAAAAAGTTTTACTTACAGTCCATTTTTGACTATTCTACGTGAAACACTGAATCTTCAAAAATTTACAGTAATTACAACCTGTGATGAAATTGGCAATAACATTGATAAATTTGAGAAATCAATGATTATTTTGGAATAAAAGAAGATTTACAGATGTTACTCCTTTTATTCTTAACCATATTGGGGTTGGTAGTCACATAAAAGCATCAATTAAGTAATTATGATAATCTTACATGACAACAGATGATGAAATCAATAATCCAAAAGGGTTTATTGTTTTCTCACTCACTGGTTTTTCAGTTTGCTCCATGGCATGCCTCTGTGAGCTGTTGTTGACTTAAAAGAGGCCTCCTCTTGCTGTTTTTTCCAGATCATCATCATCTTATTATCATTTAAATCATTATTACCAACAAGTAAGTATTAGTTATAGCTATTCTTAAGTGTTTTAAATCTTTCAGAATCAATCAGAAAGACGTGAAATCATAGAATCCAACTATATATTGTTGTAATACTGTTATAAATTCATTTTGATCCTTAAAATCCACAATTCTACGTCAAATCTCTCTATCTTATCTTTCAATAAGTTCTTTGGAATATTAGTGAGTGATTTATTTTTAATTCTTAAATTTTTTCTCCAAAAATAGATTTCTTCAAGAATTACCATTATAATTATTCTTGCAAAAGATAATTATATATTAAAATCTTCTTGTAGACAATTACTTACTCACTGTTAAAATCACTAGTAGTGTTTAACATGTGAAATAACTCTTTAACTATTTAATTGTGGTTATAATTACATTTTGTTATTATATTTCATAAGAACAGTAATAGTACTGTTGATTAATAGTAATATTATCATCAGTTTCATAGACAAATCTTACATTTGGGGGCCTGGCCGTGTTTTTTGAACCTTGTACCCTTAATTGATATATTTTTAAGTTCTGAAATATATAAATTTAATAATTTTTTCTTTCATTTTAAAGTTAAAATAATTCTTATTTTTGAAATTGTTTTTGAAATCTTTTCATTGAGGAATTTGGTTTGATTTTATACTGTTTTTACAGATGGCTTTTTCACATCCAAACACTTATAAAATTATTCTTTGAGTTACTCTGAATTAATTTTCATTCAAAATCTTAAATTTTAATTTTTTTTCTTTAAAACGAATAATTTTTTTAATATTAAAAAATATAAAACTTATAAAAAATCTTTAAAAATATTTTAAAAAAAGTATAAATTTTTTTTTCTTTTATAATTTTTTTTCTAGTGTCTTTAATCAAATACTGTGCAGCTGGAAACAGACTCAGTAAAAGATATATCACTAGTCCAGAATCTTCAGAAGTAGAATCTGAAGACAGTATTGAGGTGCAAATTGCTAAAAGAGGAACCTTATTTAGCTCAGATAAGACTAAATTACCACCAAAGGGTGTGTATTTTATCTTATATTTTCACCTTTTATCTTTAAATTGACCTGAAAATGGTGCATACCAGAAATGAAAGCAACCATTTAGTCCAACCAGATGGATGTGGACAGAGAGGAGGCAAGACCAAATCCAGAAGTGCCAAGTCTTCCACAAGAAAGACACATTTGGAGGATGCCAGAGTTGCCCCCATTCCCCAAGGTCTGTACCCACAGATTTTGACGTGAATTCTGAGCCTGAACTGATTCATGACAATATTTCCAGGGCTGAACCATTTTCAAGTGGAAGCAATAGAAATATATCAATGCCAGTGCAAAAACTGGTTCAGAGCAGCCAAAGAAGAGGAGTGGGAAATATGCCCAAGCCTTTGGCAGGGGGCCATGAACTCCTACTTACACATCAAGAGCTTTCTGGGTCAGGAGAAGACCATAGAACTCTTAGGAGGATGGAGCCCCCTGTCTTTCAACGACAAGGTCAAAAAGATAAAGAATTGGTTGAAGAACCAAAGTCTTTTATCCATAGACCAGAAGAAGGAACTGGAAATGACTCCAGCTTTGGAGACAGAGGCCCCAGTGGCCTCTGCCAGCTCCAAACCAGCTCCAGAAATGTCCAAAGACAAGCCCAAAGGACCTCAGAAGAAGCAGAGAGGTCCCAAGAACCATCAAGGCAATGGCAAAGGAAAAGCCAATTGGCACAGACCTTACCCACAGGGGTACAGGATCGCCAAATTGGAGCCTTCAGCTGTGGACAGTGTGTTCAACATGGCCAGAACTCTCATGGAATTCACAGCCAAGGAGCAGGAAAGGATGAACAGAACCTTTCCACGCAAATAGATCATGTAAAAAGAGTTATTAATGTAGAAATTGGTAAACTTGATTTAAACTTAACTAAAATAACATTGGATATTAATGATTTGAAAAAACATGACAAGAAATATACTGAATGGTATGAATTAACAAATGCCAAATTTGATTCAATTATCAATGCTTGTAGCAGAATTGAGAGTACATGTCAGATTCAGAATGATGAAATGGAAGATCTCTCTATTTTCAAAATGAATGATCAACTTAAAACTCTACAAGATCATGTCTTGAAGATAGTTGAAAATACCAATCAGTTTGCTACACATTTAGCAAAAAGTAACAGTGAAAGGCAGAAGTTAAAAAATGAAATCATTGCAAATGTAGAACAAATTCATAAGAATTATGAACCACATATGCCAAGAAATTCTACACCTTTGACTGAAGAAAAACTTTCTGTTAAAGGAAGTTTTACCTCACTTTTAGGAGAAAATATTGTCTCTGTTAAAGATATTCCCAAATTGGAAGAATGGCCAACATTCTCTGGTGAAGGGGAATATAACCACATTGAGTTCATCAGGACTATTGATATGTTGCAGGAAGACCTTAATATACCTGATGAAATCATAGTGGGTAAATTACACTGTCTGTTTACCAAGACTGCAAAGAAATGGTATTACAAGATGAGGATAGATCATGGGAAACATGATTGGTCTTGGTGGAAATCTGAAGTGATTACCAAATGGGCCAATAATTCCTGGAGGTTTAGAATGGAGAATGATTTTGAAAGTTCCATTTTTAACTCAGAGAAAGATAAACCACTTACTTGGTTCTTCAAGCAAAAAGACATATTATCTGCTTTACACCCAGATATGTCTGACACTATGATTAATATGAAAATATTAAGAAAGTGTGGAGGAGAACTGGAACATGCTATCAAAAGCAGATGTGTAGAACCCTGTTCAACAGAGGACTACATTAATGCAATGGAAGATATCATTACCAGAACAAGAATTGGTAAAACTTGGACTAAAATCCCTATGGAATCCAAGATGGTCCCAAAGATTCCCAGAGAAGATAAAAGACCAGAAAGACCTGTCTTGAAGTGTCATAAGTGTGGAAGTACTTCACATTTAGCAAACACTTGCACCACAAAGACAAAAATCAATGAAGTTCAAGTCATTGAAGAAATTCAGTGTACTGAAGAGAAAGAAGAATCTGATCAAGATTCTGAAGTCTCTGAAGATACACCACTGGAGGACTATCCCATTGAAAACATTACAGCTTTCTTTGAGGTCACAGAAGTCCATACCCACTTGCCACAGTACAGTGAGGATTGCTGCAACATGATCAATGTCCAAGATGCCAGAATGCGTAAAACAAAACCTGCTAGAGGAAAAGGTTACACTGCTGGAGCATCCTGTATTACATCAGTTTTGATGAGTGATATTGAAGCCAAAGTAAATTTGGATACAGGGGCATTTTGCACATGTGTGGGCAAAGATTATCTCCAAGTGATACTTCCTGAATGGAAAAACCATCTATTACCAATAGAAGGTGTGCAATTTAGTAGTGCCAGTAGCAATATGTACTCCTTGGGTATATTAGACACTAATCTTGTATTTCCACACCCAGCAGGAAGTGTAAGTATGAAAACTGAGATTGTAGTAATGGATAATTGCACATCTCAGCACATCATTCTTGGAAATGATTACTTAAATATTTATGGTATTGACATCAATAACCACAAAGACAGATATTTCACAATTGGGGATAACAAAAGACAAAAATTTGCTTTTTCCAATATGCCAAAACAAATATCTGTGGTATCTTCTGTTAAGGATACTTATAAAGATGAATTTGTGTCTAATCGACTTGTTGAAGCACAAATCAATCCATCATTATCACCAAAAATGAGGAATGAACTTATTGATGTGTTATACACATAAAATAATGCATTTCCCTCTGATAATGAACCTTTAGGTGCTATATGTCACAGGGGCTCTTCGAAGTGAAGAGGGCCTGGCACTCACTTATGGAGGGCTCAAGGATAAGATAAAAGGGGATACACTTAAGAGTGTTAAAGATAAATTGCTAAAGAATAAATATAAGAAAAGCAGCAACAAAAGATAAGAGTAAAGAATAGAAGAGCCAACCACAAACAAGTCCAAGTCCACTGTTTCAACCTGTCAGAATGGGAAGAGAAGGGTTAATAAGGATATGGCCACCCAACTCATACTGTACAGGCAAAGAGAGAAATGCAAAGACTAACTTAAGATTAAATAATTATAATACCCAAAATAAGGATAAGAGTAATTATAAAATAATAAATAAACTAAATTAATTAACTGGGGAAAAGTCCCCAGTGGGGAGAAAGAGGGGCTGGTATATGTGAGAATCACCAGCCCTGATCCAGAGAAGAATTTTCATGAGAATAATTGATTGTTGAATTGAGTCTGGCCAATACAGGTCCTGTACAGCTGTACAGAACCTGTACAAGAGGTGTGGTGTATTTGAGTGATCATACAGTTTCATACTGGTGTATTGAAACTGTATTGGGTGAATCCATCCTGTACAAGTATTGACAGGCTGTATTGATGTACCAAACTGTATGCATGTTTCAGAATGAAGATTGCTGAAGCTGACTGCTGATGCAGATACTGGATTTGCTGATTTGAGGTGTTTGAGTGGGTGTATGAATGAATACCCTTACCCCTGATGGATGGTTGTTACAGTATCCCCCTCTTGAAACTGGTGGGCTCCTGAACACCATAATACCCTGCCACTGTTGAGTGGCATCTCAATATCCCCACATTTTTTCAAAAAATTTCTTCTTTTAATTTTCTTTCCTCTTGACCATTATCCTGAAAATCCTTCATTCCTTCTTCCCTGCCAAATTCAATTGATTCCCCCTTTTTCCAAGCTTGAGTGAGTATTCCTTCCAGAATATGCCATTCTTTTTCTTTTGATTCAATCAGCCATGCCTTGGGATATATCCCAGAATAAAGGCCATTGAGCACTTGTGCTCAGAAATTGGGGCTCAATGAGTATATGACTTGTACTCATTGGCCCAGACTTAATCCAATGAATGAGTGAAACTTTCCTCCAAGGGGTCTTGTCCCCATCATCCAAGGAATTGGCCTCAGACAGCCCTCCAAGTGGGTTTTGGGCTGTGGCCTCCATCCTGAGTGATCTTGATGAAATTTGCTTTTTATGGCCTTTTAGGCCTTTTTGGGTGCTCTGGTGAAAAACCTTGATATATTGATTTTTGGCCTTTTTTGGCCCTTTTGAGTCTTTGGGATCCTACGGTCCGCGGTCCGTGGTCCGTACGCCGCGGTCCGTGGTCCGTGGGGGCTATTGGAGGCCCCCAGGACCAAAATGGAGCCCCTGGGCCCAAATTTGCTGGGGACCCAGGGTGACCAAGGGGTCCAGAAATGGCCCTGACCCATTTTTTACCCTACATGGCCTGGACCCATTGATGGGGTCCAGGACCATCAAGATCCTGGCCTCCCCAAAGTTGCAGGGGAGGCCCTGGGTGATGAGTTCAGCCCCAAAGGGGTATGAACCTTCACCTTAGAGGCTTTGAGGGGGGGCATAATTGAGTTATGGCCCCATTTCCTTGAGTCAAGTTCTTTTTTTCTTGATATGGAGTGGATTGATTCTGACGTCTTGAATCTTCTGCTTGCATATTCTTCAGTTATGAGTTCCAAACTGACTGAGCTCACTGAATCTTCCCCTTCTGCACCGCCACCGTCTATTCTTCATGGTTCTGGCGTCTTCAGTCGATTGTCTTCTCCTTCTATGGCGTCTTCTGGCCATTTTGACCCCTCCCAAACATATGATGGGTTCAGAGCAGTTGAAGTCCTTGATCCTGCCTGTACTGAGTGTTTGGCCAGGGGTAAGGATTGCTTTCAACATTACAATCCTCGATCGTCAAAATGCCATTTCTGCTTTATTAGGAAGAAGCCATGCCGCCGTACCGGATCAACTTTGTCCCGGGTCAAGAGAAACTTGTTGAGTAGGAAGGATGGGCCTTATGGGCAGGAATTCCCCATTCTTGAGGAGCCTACCCCTGATGCCACTTCTGGATTTTCTCAATGTGAGTGCTTTGCATATTTTGATTGAATTGGTGCTGATATCTTGATGTAGTGACTGGTTCCAGGCAGAGGGGTGTGGCCAGATGGACTAATATTGGAGGGTCGATTCCAATTGGTGGTAGGCCCATCCACTACAGCTCAGAAATTCCAATTTCAAGGACCAATGCTGATGGAGTGGTGAAAGTAGTGAAGAAGCTAAGAAGAATTGTTGATTCCCCATCAGATCCAGATGCTGAAGGAAGTGATGAGTTGGATGGTGAAGAAGTTCAAGTTATTCCCCATTCAAGTGGCCATCCATCCAGCAATTCCTCCTCTCAACCTCTTGCCAACACCAGATTCCAAAGTCAAGTCATTCCCAGTACTCCAAGAACCTTTCAACCAATGCTTGCCTCTATTCCTACAACCCTTCCTCCTCCTTCACCAACTACTTCCCATACCACCAGGCCTGCCTTGATTCCAGCAGTAAGACCATCACCA
Source organism: Austropuccinia psidii (assembly GCA_023105745.1). NCBI lineage: Eukaryota > Fungi > Basidiomycota > Pucciniomycetes > Pucciniales > Sphaerophragmiaceae > Austropuccinia > Austropuccinia psidii. The sequence continues at coordinate 42,814,473 of JALGQZ010000001.1, forward strand.
GTTCAACAGCCTAGAAACTCACCCATAACCACCTCCCGTCAACTCCAACCTGTGGCCAGCTCCAGCAGAAGAAGAGATGGATTATCCCCTTTGCCGTTTCCTGCCGCCCAAGTCTTCCAAAGAAGAGAACGTTGGCCTATCCGGGTTACCAGAGAAGATCCCAACGCGGCTAGTGAAAATCAAGATGCTGTGGCCAGATTGTTCAGGAGGGTTGATAGAAATAGCAGAGAGGTGATTATGTATGCCAATGACAGGACTATTCCAGGTACTGCTTCTGAAGAGATGGCTGCAAAATTTGCCTGGTATGAGGATGAGTTGATAAATGACTTCCAGAGAACTTTTGATGACTTGGGTAGAGATAACTAGTTTCCTTTTCCTTGTTTGTGTTTGGTTTGGCTTCTATCCCCAATCTTATAAATACTAAAAAATAAAAAATAAAAAAGATAATGGAACCTCCCAATACATGATTTGGGGAGGGGATGCTGCTGCTTTAAAGAAATAAAAGAAAGAAAATTATACAAGTAAAGAAAGAAAGAAAAATAATAAGAGAAAATGAGAGTAAAGAAAGAAATAAAGAAAAATCCTGATGGTTGGTCCTTCTTGTGGTGAGTTGCTTGATTCTGGCCAAAAAAAAGTGTCTGAAAAGTGAAAACCAAGCATTTTGATGCTCACAAAGTGGCCAAGGTGATGTTTTACAAGAAGTAGAACCCTCAGGGATGCATACCAGGAGATGGAACTTACTTTCATAACTTCCACTCCCCACCAAGCACCATAAGACTGAAATAAATTGCCATAAATGCCTTCTGAAATGATTTGCCATAAATGACTACTGAAATGAATTGCCGTAAATGACTTGAAGTAATGAATGTCTTGAATTATGATGATTGGCATAAAATGAAATGATAATAAAGAAAGAAAATGAAACATAAAGAAAGAAAGAAAGAAAGAAAATATTTGGCCATATCTTGATAAGGTCCAAATGGAGGGTATTGATGTTGTATGCTTCCTGAACCTGTCCAAGGAATTGACAAGTGCTCACAAAGTGGCCAAGGTGATGCTTACAACAACATATGGGTAGAATACCCCCTTAAAGGTGCATGCCAGGAGAGGAACTTACTTTCATAACTTCTTCTCCCCACCAAGCACCATAAAATCAAACTCTTGAGGTATTTGGACCAGGCTTGTCTGGATACAATGAGTGGAAATCCTTGACAAGGTCTGGTGAGTTGGTAAGGTTGGAAGCTGGTTCCCAAGTGGTTCTTTCTGGGTCTTCACTGAATCCTTTCCACTCTACAAGATACCATAAATTACCTCTTTTGAGTTTTGAGTCCAGAACCTGAGCCACTTCCCATTCTTCTTGCTCTTCCACTAAAACTGGTGGTGGCGGCAATTGATGACGATTTGGGATAGTTGAATGCTTGACTGGTTCTAATAAGGACACATGGAATACAGGGTGAACTGTCTTCCATTGCTGAGGCAACTTGAGGTGATATGCATGGCTGCCAATCTTCTTAAGAACTTCAAAGGGTCCCAACCATCTTTCTGATAATTTCTTGGTGGGTCTTGTTGTCTTGATGTTCTTGGAAGCTAGCCATACTTTGTCCCCAGGTTGGAAATCAGGTGGAATTGCCCTATTTCTATCTGCATACTTCTTGAATCTCCTTATTGCTGACTCTAATTCTTCTTTGACAACTTGCTGTACTGATTGGAGTTTTGTTGATAACTTTCCAGCCGGTGAGTCTTGAGAAATATGGATTGAGTCAAAGCTGGGATTTCTTCCATAAATGGTGAAAAAAGGTGATTGCTTGGTTGATGAATGTTCTGCATTATTATAGGCAAATTCAGCCAGAGGGAGCCAGGTGTACCAGTCATCTTGATGATAGCTGACATACATCCGAAGGTACTGTTCTAGTATCTGATTTACCCTCTCTGTCTGTCCATCTGTTGCAGGGTGAAAGGCAGTTGAAAGATCTCTTGATATCTTGAGCTGCTGACACAATTGAGTCCAGAATGATGAAACAAATAAGGATCCTCTATCACTGACAATACTGACTGGGAGTCCATGCTTGGAAAATACATGGCTAATGAATATTTGAGCTAAATCCAGAGCAGTGATTGTGCCATAAGTTGGAATGAAGATTGCCATTTTTGAGAATCTGTCCACAACTACTAAAATTGAATCAAAGTTGTTGGACAGTGGCAATTGAGTGATAAAGTCCATTGATAATGAATTCCAAGGACCAGATGGAATTGAAAGAGGCTTGAGTAATCCAAACTTCTTGTGATGGATGTTCTTGTTTCTTGAACATTGCTGACATGAGGACACATAGTCCTTGATGAATTGATTCATGCCAGCCCAATAAAGATCCCTCTTGATGAGCTTGAGGGTCTTCTCCTGGCCAGGATGGCCAGCCAATGGTGAGTCATGACGCTTTTGAAGAATATTGAGTTGAAGTTCTTCATTGCTTGGGATTACCACTCTATCTTTGAATAATAATAACTTGGCTTGAGGTTCAAGAGAATAATCTGGAACTGATTCACCTCTTGCTAGTTGCTTGAGTATTTCTTTATAGTCTTTGTCTTGCCATACTTCTTCTTGAATCTTGTCAACTAAATCTGAGAAAATTTCCACTTTGATTGAGAAGAATCTTGACTCTTGAATTCCATCTTGCTTAAGTACTTGATGAAAACTCTGAGGATTCTTGCTGATGAAGTCCACCCCCCTCTCTGGGTACACGTCGTCCCGACGTGACAAGGCATCTGGTAAAGTGGCCAGCCTGCCTGGGCGGTAAGTGATAGTGAAATGAAATTCTGAGAGAAATTCAGCCCAACGGGCCTGACGACGAGTAAGAACTTTGGAAGACATGAAATATTGCAAGGAAGAGTGGTCTGTCAAGACCTCAAAAGGATTGGAAAGAGAAAGAAGAAATGCTCTCCAGCGCTTGAGAGCCCAAACTATGCCAAGGAGTTCCTTGTCATGAATCTCATAGTTGAGCTCAGCTGGTAAGAGCTTGCGACTATCAAATGCAATGGGATGCTTTCCAGAGTCATTCACCTGACTCAGTACGGGGCCCAATGCATAATCAGAAGCATCAGTCTCTACTATAGTAGGTAGAGAAGGATTAAAATGAGATAAGATAGGAGCAGAGGTGAAAGCTTCTTTGAGTGCTTGAAACTGACTAAGAGCTTCCTCATTGAAGATGAAGGGAGAATCTTTTTTAAGGAGGGAAGTGAGAGAAGTGATTTTTTTAGAATAATTTTTAATGAAACGTCGATAAAAATTGGCAAAGCCAAGAAAAGATTGAAGAGCCTTGATGTTTCTGGGCTGAGGCCAATTGAGGATTTGCTGAACTTTTGAAGAATCCATCTTGAGGCCATCACTTGAAACAACATAGCCCAAGTATTCCACACTTGAGGCATGGAATACACACTTGGAGGCTTTGGCAAACAGATTATTGTCCCTCAGTCTTTGAAGGACAGAGGCCACATGTTTGACATGTTCCTCCTCAGAACTGGAAAAGACCATAATATCATCTAGATAAACCACAACAAACACATCCAAAAAATCTGCAAAGATATCATTTACTAGATTTTGGAAAGAAGCAGGAGCATTGGTCAAACCAAATGGCATGACCAAATACTCATAACTGCCATATTTGGTTCTAAAGGCAGTTAAGTGCTCATCCCCCTCTTTGATTCTCAGAAGGTTATATGCACCACGCAAATCTATCTTGGAGAAGATAGTGGAACCGTTGAATACGGTAAGAAGCTGGTTCATAGGAGGAACAGGGTATCTGTTCTTCCTAGTGACAGCATTGAGTTTGCGGTAGTCAACACACAAACGAAGACCTCCATCCTTTTTCTTGACAAAAAGGACAGGTGCTCCTGTTGAAGAGGAGCTTGGTCTAATGAAACCTTTCTCTACATTCTCTGAAATGTAGGCCCGCAGTGTTTCTGACTCTTGATTTGATAATGAGTAGATAACACCAATCGGAGGTAGAAGACCCTCCAATTCGATATGGTGATCACAGGCGCGGTGTGGAGGAAGTTTCTCTGCTTTCACCTTGGAGAATACATCCAAATATTGGTGATAAGCAGGAGGAACAACCTTCAACACAGTTTCAATTTCTTCTGGCTCTTCCTCCTCATCCCACTGCTCCTCCAGGGATGCATGAAAAGATAAGGGAGGAAGGTCCATATCTCCTTGGAAGAGATGAAGTGAAGATATGGCAACATCTTCTCCAACATCCTTTATCTCTTTGAAGACTTCATCTCTTGATGGAAGTAATGACTGAGAGGGAATTATGGAAGGGATATGGACAGAAGAAGGGATGGAAGGTGTCTTAAGTTCACCAGCCAGAGCAACACTGTTGACAGCAGTGGCTAAGTCATTACTAGTAGAAGGAATAATACCACTAGAATCCTTATGATTAGAATCATAGGTGATCAATCCATTTTTCCAATCAATAATGGGATTGAAATGGTAAAGGAAATCATAGCCCAATATCAGGTCTTCTCCTTTGGGTGAATCTATGATAAAGAAATCCCATTCAAAGCTTGGGAAGGAAGGCAAGTCAACTACCCACTTGGTATAATGGGTGATGAACAAGGCAGGGGATTCATTAGAATCCAAAATGAAAAGAGGGATCTTTTCAGGGAGCTCTGACAGAGTCAATGAGTACTTGAGAACAAAATTCTTTGCAATAAAAGAGTTTGTAGCACCAGAATCAATGAGAATACTATAAAAAATATCAGAGACAGAAGAGAAAATAAGAAATTTTAAAGATTTCTTGACACTAGTATTCAGAGTGCACAATTGTGCTCTTGAAGGAAATAAGTGAGAACCATTGAACACATCATGATCCCCACTCAGGCTTTTCCCTGCTTGCTAGGGAAGCCTCCTGATGATGACCCAGGCTTGTTCTGAGGTCTCTTGAAGAATTTTTCAATTGGGTGCTTGCCACCACAATAAGTACACAACCCTGCTTGAATCCTCCTCTCCTTTTCAGAACCGATTAATTTATTGTCCTTATTGAGGAGAGCAGCATGGGGTTTGTCCTTTGAAGATTGAAATTGCTTGCCCTTCTTATTCTTCTTCTGATGAGGCCTCTTTTGAAATGAGTTTTGAGGAGGCCTAGATTGATTGGATCCACTGACTGGAGGCTTCTTTTCTTGATTGCCACCCTTTTCCTTTTGCCTCTCATGATATCTTGTGTCTAATTCTAAAGTGACATCCATAAGTTCTTGAAGAGTATCAAAAGTTCCAGGGTGAGAAGCCAACTGATCCAATAATCTTGATGCCAATCCTCTTCTTTAAACATGGATATAAGCTCTTTCCCCCCAATCTCCAATTCTTGACATTAAGCTTCTGAAATCTGCTATGTACAAGGAAACATGACCACTTTCCTTCATCCTCAAATTGTCCAACTCTTGTTCAGCTTTCCTGACTTCATTGGGGTCACCAAAAAGAGTGAATAATTGAGATTCAAACAATGGCCAATTATTGAGGAGGTAGGAAGGGTCTTCATTGGAAATATTTGAGAGGTAAGGTTCAATCCATTTGCCAGCTCTACCAGTAAGAAAAGAAGTTGAGTACAAAACCTTCTTCCTGTCAGAGAAGAAGTTTTCTGGATCATTATGGAAAATTAGTTGACAGGATTGGATAAATCCTCTCAACTTATGAGCTTGAGTACCATCAAAAGAATCAGGTGCCTTCATGGATGGAGTCTTGAAAGCAGGGGCTTTGGAATTGTCCCTGGGGGCAACTGCTTGAGTGAGTTGTCCCATGAATTGAGTCATCTGCTCCATCATCTTGAGGAGACTTGGATCAGTTTGAGAGACAAGAGGTTGACTAGAAAGGGCTAGATTAGAACCCTGAGGTACCTCTGGGGCATTTGCCAAGGCATCTGCCACTTCAGTTTCCCCAGAATCTTCCTCTTCCACAGACTCTTCCCCCTCTTCATCTTCAACTTCCCCTAATCTTGCTCTTGCACCTTCAGACATGCCGGGGTAGCCACCCAAAAGTCCAGAAAAGGATCTTGATCTTCTAGATTTCATTCCACCTCTTCTTGAGGGTGCTGCTCCTTCCATTGGTGGTCCTCTGTCCAAATTTGCACTCAGTTGATGAACTGATGGTGTGCGGTCAAGAGGAGCCCTTGCTGTAGGAGTGAGAACAGCTGGAATTTTCTGGGATCTAGTATTCTTTGCTGGGGGGCTATGCTGGACTGGCATTATGAAAAGAATTAAAATAACTTGATGATATTAAGAAGAATAATCAGGCTTGGCCAAATCAATCACAATAAAATCTTGATGAATCTTGAGGAATCAATTCAAATCTTGAGGAATCAAATTCAATCAACAGTCAAATAAATTCAATCAATCAACAATCAATTCAATCAAATATCAATAATCTTGAGGAAATCAATAATCAATCAATATTCAATCAATAATCAATCAATAGGTGTCTTCAAATGAAATCAAGTCTTGAGGAATCAATCAATCAGTTCAAAATCTTCAGAAATCAATTCAATATCTTGAGAGTTCAAAGTCAATAAATCCAATAAATCCTGAATAAATAACCCAAATGAATCCCAATGAATAATCCAATCAATTAAACCAATCAATAATCCCTAGATAAAACCTGAATAAGAACACAGAAGAAATTTGATTGATAAAAATAAAATAAAGTGATGAAATGGTCAGCAATGATTAAGAAAGGAAAAAGAATCAATTTTCATAAGAATGAAATGAATGAGATGAAAATTGATGAGAGAGAAAATTTCATAGAAAATCATAAAAAATCATAAAATCATGAAAAGGTCATAATTGATGAATGAGAGGAAATGAATATAAATGAATGAAGAGAAAGAATCAAATATGAGTTAATTAATTTAATGTCACAGGGGCTCTTCGAAGTGAAGAGGGCCTGGCACTCAGTAAACTGGGACTCACTTATGGAGGGCTCAAGGATAAGATAAAAGGGGATACACTTAAGAGTGTTAAAGATAAATTGCTAAAGAATAAATATAAGAAAAGCAGCAACAAAAGATAAGAGTAAAGAATAGAAGAGCCAACCACAAACAAGTCCAAGTCCACTGTTTCAACCTGTCAGAATGGGAAGAGAAGGGTTAATAAGGATATGGCCACCCAACTCATACTGTACAGGCAAAGAGAGAAATGCAAAGACTAACTTAAGATTAAATAATTATAATACCCAAAATAAGGATAAGAGTAATTATAAAATAATAAATAAACTAAATTAATTAACTGGGGAAAAGTCCCCAGGGGGGAGAAAGATGGGCTGGTATATGTGAGAATCACCAGCCCTGATCCAGAGAAGAATTTTCATGAGAATAATTGATTGTTGAATTGAGTCTGGCCAATACAGGTCCTGTACAGCTGTACAGAACCTGTACAAGAGGTGTGGTGTATTTGAGTGATCATACAGTTTCATACTGGTGTATTGAAACTGTATTGGGTGAATCCATCCTGTACAAGTATTGACAGGCTGTATTGATGTACCAAACTGTATGCATGTTTCAGAATGAAGATTGCTGAAACTGACTGCTGATGCAGATACTGGATTTGCTGATTTGAGGTGTTTGAGTGGGTGTATGAATGAATACCCTTACCCCTGATGGATGGTTGTTACACTATAAGAGGACATGAAGTTTATATTACTCTTAATATTGACAGACCATATCCTCCAGTACTTGGAAGACCAGCTTATCCAGCCAGTCCCAGAGCTAGAGAAGCCTTGGAAACACATATCCAAGAGTTAATCCAACTTGGTGTGCTAAGGAAAGTAGGCCATAATGAGGAAGTTGAAGTAACAACACCTGTTATTATTTCCTGGCATAATGATAAGTCAAGAATGGTTGGAGATTTCAGAGCATTGAATACCTACACAGTCCCAGATAGGTATCCAATCCCTAGAATTCAAGAAACCCTGACTCAATTGTCTAAAGCCAAGTATATAACATCAATGGATGCATTGAAAGGCTTCAATCAAGATGTTTTGACGCCTAAAGCTAAGAAATTACTTAGAATTATCACTCACTGTGGTATTTATGAGTATCTTAGAATGCCATTTGGCATAAAAAATTGTCCATCCCATTATCAAAGAATGATGAATACCATCTTTCCCACAGAATTGTCTGAAGGATGGCTTATCAATTATATTGATGATATTATAATATGTTCTGATTCATGGTATTTGCACCTTGAAAGACTTTCAAGAGTACTTCACAAGGTTGCAGAAGTGAACATGAAACTTTCACTTAAGAAATGCAATTTTGGTTTTGAAGAACTCAAAGCATTAGGACATATTGCTTCAGGTTTAAGCTTGGGTATTGACAAAAACAAAGTAGCAGCAGTGTTACTTAAGGCAATACCCCAGAATGAAAAAGAAATGATGTCTTTTCTTGGGTTTGCCAGTTATTATAGGGAACACTTGAAAGACTTTGCAATTCTAGCCAAGTCACTTTATAGAATCTGTGATCAACAGACTGTATTTGAGATGACACAGGAAAGAATTAAAGCTTATAAGAAGATAAGGAGAGCTCTTACAGAAGCACCTTTACTACTCATTCCTGAATGGAATATTCCTTTTAAATTGTACATTGATGCATGTGGAGATGAATTAGGAGCAGCCCTACATCAAGTGCAAATTATTGATGACAAACCTACAGAAGGACCAGTTTGTTACATCTCAAGACAAATCAAACCAACAGAAGCCAGATATGGTGCAAGCCAAATGGAGTGCTTATTTTTGGTATGGGCACTTGAGAAATTACACTATTATATTTATGGCAGTGTTTTTGAAGTGATAACTGACTGTAATGCAGTAAAATAACTTCTTAACATGAAAACTCCCAACAGACATATGTTGAGATGGCAAATAGCCATTCTGGAATATAGAGGAAACATGACTATAGTCCACAAAGCAGGAAACATTGACAAGAATGCTTATGGACTTAGAAGGTGGGCATTAGCCAACACTCCTGATAACCCAGCTTATTTACCTTTGGAAGCTGAACCACAGATTCCAATTGAAGGGATTAACATAACTGATATTGGGACTGAATTCTTTGAAGAGGTCAGAGAATCTTATAAAAAGGACAAGAATTGCCATATCTTGACTTCTTTATTAGATAAAGACTGCAAAGATACATCTTTGGTCAATGCACTAGATGAAGTTTGGAGAAATTCTATTCTGAGGGAAGATTTCACTTGTTTGATGGGATTATTTACCACAGAACCAAACATTCTTGTGTAATGACATTATGTAGCAGATTGCTTATTAATACCATTCTTCATGAATGCCATGATAGCATCTACTCTGGACACCTGTCAGAAGACAGAACACTTGAAAAAGTAAAGAACTGTGCATGGTGGCCATCTTGGAGAAAAGAAACCATTGAATATTGCCATACCTGTGACAGATGTCAAAAAGCAAACAAGAGTACAGGCAAGAAATTTGGACTGATGATTCATATTAAAGAACCAAAATACCCTTGGGAAGCTGTTCACATGGATTGGGTCACAGAACTTCCTCCAAGTGGTGACAAAAGTTATAATGCTTGTTTAGTCATTGTAGACAGATATAGCAAGGCTCCCATATTCTTACCATGTCATAAAGATGACACAGCTATGGATACAGCTCTTCTTCTGTAGAGTAGAGTTATTTCTCATACAGGATTATTTAAGAATATCATAAGTGACAGAGATCCCAAGTTCACATCTGCACTTTGGACCAATCTTCATAGATTGTTTGGGACTAAGGTATCATTCTCTACAGCATATCACCCTCAGACAGATGGGCTAGCAGAGAGGATGATTCAAACTTTAGAAGACATGATCAGGATATTTTGTGCTTATGGGTTAGAATTAAAAGACTCAGATGGCTTTACCCATTACTAATGCACTCTGATACCTGCACTAGAATTGGCATACAAGACATCAGTCCATTCTTCCACAGGACAAACTCCTGCTAGGTTAGAAAAAGGATGGAATCCAAGACTCCCAGCAGACACACTGAGGAAAGACTTCATTGACATTCATCCTACCGCTTCCAGCTTCAAGATAATGCTTGATAAAGTAAAACATCATGCAAAACAAAGTATGAATGATGCTTTTGATTATGCAAAACAGAAGTGGGACAAGAGTCATAAAGTACCAGACTTCAAAGTAGGGGACTTAGTTCTAGTTTCAACCTTGAATTTTAATAATATCAAAGGCCAAAAGAAACTTAAAGATTCTTATTTATGACCTTTTGTTAAGGTTGCCTTAAATGGAACCAATGCAGTTCAAATGGAATTGAGTGGTAAATTGGAAAATGAACGTCCCACTTTTCCAGTCAGCTTGATAAAGCCTTATCAACCAGCTGATAAAGAATTGTTTCCTTTAACGAACCCAACTCCTTTGACTGTTCCACCAGTGGAACAGAATGAAGACAAAAAGATAAAGAAATTCATTAAAGAAAGGAGACTTAGGGGTAAAAATCAGAGAGAATATCTTGTCAGATATAGAAATCCAGTACATGAAGATGAATGGCTGGCAGAATCAGAAATACCTGACTCAGATAAACTCTTGAGAAGATTTAGACATGAAAGAAGGCCACAAGCCTGAATATGTCTATTAATGTGCTTTGAATTACTTGATCTGAGTGATGTAAAGAGGTTGGACAGTGGACATTAACACCCCTTTTGGGGCCTTTTTACTCTTTATACCATTGATAAAATTGTAGTACAATTTTATTTTTGGGTGGGAGGGAATGTGAGCCTTGAGGTATATTTTACATACCCAAATAGGCCACAATTATCTTAAAAAGAAATTTTGAATTATGCATAACTCACAAGTCATACATATATCCAAAATTCATCATTTTTGATTTCAGAAAAGATGAATAACTTTTTATTGAGTAAGTAAATCCATGGATTTAAGAGCAGATTTGAATTCTTTACAAAAATTCACTTAGGGTAGCTCCATAGAGTGAATAAGCTCAAATTAACTCTTTGAGGTGGTAATATGGAAAATAATTCAATACCACATCATCAATACCACATAAAAGATCTGTGAAAATTTTCATTTTTCTTAATTTCACGCCAAAATAATGGGAATGTGAGGAATCCCATGTTACATATACACTAAGAATAGTGTTATGCATATTTTGAGCACCTAATATCATGGTATTCTTACATGGACATTTGGTACACCCATAGTAGATATCTTACTTTGAGCTTAATTTTCTATTTTGACGTGAAAAATAGGCAAGGGGGACAAAAGACATCAAAGAGAGCCAGGGTACCCAACTTCTGAGGCCTCAGAGGCGTGGACAGCTCCAAAGCTTGGATCCATGGCTTATCTTGGCCTAATTGGTAAGCTAAAACCTTTTGGGAACTTGGTTACCATGTTACAACTACTGTAAATCTTAAGAAAATAGCAAATAACCTGCTATTTTGATGTGCCAAGGAGGTAAAAAGGTACTTAGACTCCTGTAACCATGTCAATTCTTAATGGTTTTCCATGGATAAACCCCAAAAGAGTAATTAAAACCCTTTTTGGACTTGTATCCATTGATTTACCTCATAGCAACCAGTTAAACACTGATATTTGCAATTCTATGTAGAAATGAGGTAAAAACTTCAAAAATTCATTAGAAATACAATTCTTAATGAATCTTTCTGAAACTTTCAGAACCAATGGAGAACTGTATTATATATGGTAAGACCAAAAATAATTACAGTTTTACTAGTAAAATTCAAAGTTTTACTTACAGTCCATTTTTGACTATTCTACGTGAAACACTGAATCTTCAAAAATTTACAGTAATTACAACCTGTGATGAAATTGGCAATAACATTGATAAATTTGAGAAATCAATGATTCTTTTGGAATAAAAGAAGATTTACAGATGTTACCCCTTTTATTCTTAACCATATTGCGGTTGGTAGTCACGTAAAAGCATCAATTAAGTAATTATGATAATCTTACGCGACAACAGATGATGCAATCAATAATCCAAAAGGGTTTATTGTTTTCTCACTCACTGGCTTTTCAGTTTGCTCCATGGCATGCCTCTGTGAGCTGTTGTTGACTTAAAAGAGGCCTCCTCTTGCTGTTTTTTCCAGATCATCATCATCTTATTATCATTTAAATCATTATTACCAACAAGTAAGTATTAGTTATAGCTATTCTTAAGTGTTTAAAATCTTTAAGAATCAATCAGAAAGATATGAACTCATATAATCCAACTATATATTGTTGTAATACTGTTATAAATTCATTTTGATCCTTAAAATCCACAATTCTACATCAAATCTCTCTATCTTATCTTTCAATAAGTTCTTTGGAATATTAGTGAGTGATTCATTTTCAATTCTTAAAGTTTTTCTGTAAAAATAGTTTTCTTCAAGAATTACCATTATAATAATTCTTGCAAAAGATAATTATATATTAAAATAATTTTATTATTTTAATAAAAGAAGTTTTATTATTAAAATCTTCTTGTAATTGATTCTTGTAGACAATTACTTACTTACTGTTAAAATCACTAGTAGTTTTTAACATGTAAAAGAAATAATTCTTTAATTATTTAATTGTGTTTATAATAACATTTTGTTATTATATTTCATAAGAACAGTCATAGTACTGTTGATTAATAGTAATATTATCATCAGTTTCATAGACAAATCTTACAGTATAAAACAATAATATTATAAAGCTTTATTGTTTTACCAACAATAAAAATTTATCCCAAAAATACTCTACAAGAGATATTTGAGGCTACAAAAGAAATTTCTTCAAGAGCAATTTCAATTGGAATTAATTGAGAAAAGAACTGCAAGAAATCAATTAAATAACAAAGTCTTTAAAAAATGTTTAAAGAGAAAACACACCCAATAGTGACCAGAGTGAATTTGGAAACAAAGTGACAAAGCTAACAGTGATGAAAGATGCTTTAATTTACTTTTGGGGTGGTTCAGGGGTAAAAATGATTATAAGAGTTACAAACAATGATTATAATGATTTTTTCATGTGGTTAAAAGGCTTAAAATGATTTAAAAAAGGTGGTTGTAATCTTTTATTGATTGGTTTAACAGTGTTTAAACTAATTATAAAAGGAAAAGATTCTAACATGAAGAAAAAAGTGGGGCAAAGAAGACATTCTTTTATAGCCATCAATTTTCTTACTCCAAGAGTTAAATTTACTCTTGTCAGTCGTGAAAGACAGTCCACCAACAGAAAAGCCAATTATGGCATCATTGGACCCTGGTTTAGACCAAAAAAGGGGCTGGTTTAACCCATTTTAGACCCTCAAATCAGCCATTACTATAGCAATACCTGGTCTAGAGCCTTCAAAACAAGTACGAATGTGTGTCAGAGGCTTAGAAGCCAGTTAAAACTGCTTTTACTAACATTGTTTTAACTTAAGGGTAGTTTTACCCTCTTGGAAGCAGTTAAAACCACCCTGGTTGGTATCAAAGCCTCATCATCAATTGAGTCACAGACCCTGTGACTCAATTCCAGGCCAAAAGTAATGACCTTTTGTGTGGATTTTGACATCCCACGCCAGTCAGCAAGGATTTTGGGGGTCTGGCTCCCCCTTAGAGCTAGAGTTCCTTTCCCCCCAATTCTAATCTTTACAATTTATTTTTTCCTTTAATTCCTCATCATGTATTATACTTGTAATTTACATATGTAATTCAATTGAATGGTACAGTACAATACAGTACTAATTGATATGTCATATGTAAATCAAAGTTCACTTATGTAATACACGCGCACATTTTGACATTTCAATTGAATTCAATTGAAAATACTTCAATTCCTCACAACTTCTAAAATAAACACAACACCTCAATTTTAACACATAAATTAATGGTTAACACCACATGTGGTGTGAATTAAATTGAAGTTTTGAGGATCTTCAATTTTTGTATTGAAAATACTGAAAACTTAATTTAAGCTTATTTAGAGTTGAGTTACAAAAATTTCATCCAGAGGTGACCCCACTTTATTTTTTATGAGGAATCCAATGGTGTGATAATTTGTTTATGTTTACTTATTGGATAAAAAGTTATGATATATTCTATATAACTTTCCACCAAAAATATTGTAATTTCACAATTTTTATTAAAAATTACTTTTTACTTAATTTTTAGAAGTAAAAATATAATTTCATAATTTCAAATTTTATTCTTAAATTATAATTAAATTCTGATTTCTAAATATAAATTTGTATTTATCTTTCAATTTTTATTTTTCTAATAGAAATAAATTTATTTTATTTATCTTTGTATCTTAATTTATCATTTGTGTTCTTTTGGGTATATGAAAATACCTCCAAGGCTCACATTCTCTCCCCCTAAAAAAAGAATATTACTTTGTAATATTGTTATTTCTAGTGTGTATGCACCTTCTGAGAAGTTAAGTAGCTTCAGGTATGTCTTTTTCTGGCAACCATTCTTTTTCACAAGTTGGGTCACTGTACCTAACAAGGTATTCCCTTACTTTGTTGGTTCCAAACTTCCTTTCTTTGAGAACTTTGGTAATTTTCTTACTACCAGATGACTCAATAGGAGTTATAGCTTGGGGAACTTTATTCCTCAAGGGGAATTTTTCAGCATCACTAGATTTATATGGCTTTATCAAGCTCACTGGAAATGTAGGATTGTGAGCCTTTGAGGTATATATAGCATACCCATAAGGCCACAAATAACTTTATACACAGTTGAATTTGTCTTCAACAGAGTTTTTAATTGAATTTAAAATAAAAAATAACAAAAAATAAGTATAACTTTTTTTTGGATAAACAAAGTTATAAATATTGTGTCATTTTTGGATTCTACACCAAAAATAACCTAGGGTACACCCATAAGGTGTTATACCCAAAAACACTTATTTCTTATGTTATTGGAAGATTTAAGAAGCTCACAGTACTAATTTAACTTTTTTAATTTTTTTTTAAAATTGTTAAATTTAACCTTAAATAAGCTTAAATTTAAAGTTGCATAAAGTTTATGCAAACTTACCAAAATTTTAGTTAAAATTGAGGTGTTGTGTATATTTACTGAATTGGCTAAGGATTTGCCATACAGAATATAAATCCTGCGTGAGCTCAATTTAAAAGGGTTTAAGGCCATAGTATGGCTTTAAATAAATAAAAGGGCAAAATCCATGCAGAAAGGTGGGACAAAGGAAAAAGACCAAATAGAGCTGGGTATCCAACTTTTTGGATCTGCAGGGATTTAATCAAGGTTGTCCACCTGTATTGGAGGATTTTCAACCTTATTTAAGCTTTAAGATTAGACTTTGATCCAACATTAAAGTTTAAACCAGTTTTATCCCAGTTTATACAGGAATTTCAAGCTGCCAAAGGGTAAATCCCAATATGCAGGCTTGAATTTAAGGCTTTAAGAACCGTCAAAACTTAATTAAGCTTAAAACTTTAAGGTTACAAGCATCAAAACCTTATCAAAAGTTAACGTTTGGTGTGTATTGCTATTTTACATGGAAAAATAGCAATAACTTCAAAGATTCATTAAAAATCCAATTCTCAATGGATTTGCTTGAAAATTTCACACAGCTTAAAATTGAATATTATCTACATATCAATGAAATTTTAAGTATCTTTTATAAATAAATTTCCTGGGTAATTAGCCTGGAAATTTACTTTTTTAATTAAAGCTCAAAGAAAATTATAATTTCTTCAGAAATTAATTAACAATTGAGTTTAAGAGATTTCTGCTTAAAACTCTATTTTTAAGTTTTTCATGTGAGGAACTTTAATATAAGTAAGTTTATTTATATTGAAAACTTAAAAATAATTAGTTTAAATGAGGATTAAAGTTACATGGAGTTAAGAATAACACTGGTAACTTTAAATTGGAATTAAAAACAAGTTACCTTAAGTTAAGAGCTTTATTTTTAAGCATGGTTTTTCAGTTTTGACCTGAGCACTCCCTCTATATTCATTATGAATAATGAGAGCTGCTCTGAAGACATAAAAAGAGTCTTTTCCTCACGGTTTTTGTCCATCATTCATTATCAATCCAATCATATTAGAAATTTAAACAGGTAAAGTTTTATTAAATATAAAATCTTATTATTAAAGTAATTCTTGAGTTATTTTATTCTTTATTAATTAAAATTAAAGAATTGAAATCATAGAATTTAGATTATTGTTGTAATCACCAATAATACATTTTATTATATAAAATTATCATCTTAAATATCTTTTAAAAATCCACAAATTCCTCTTAAAAACTCTTTAATCATAATTTTTATTATAACAAGTTGTTTTATCTTTGAAAATATTGATTTTTGGCGTGTTTTTAACTCATAATTATTATTTAATATAATAACTGTTGTTGTTTGACTTGTTGTATTAAATAAATATTATAAGTAAGTTTTCTCTAAAGTTCTATATCTCTTTTATCTAGTATTAGTTCTTTTATATAGAATTTTACTCTATAAGAATTATTTCTGCACAGTGTGTGCTTTAATTCTTTTATAAATAATATTTATATTATTTATAAGTGGTTAATATTCATATTTTCCACGTGTAATTGTCTCATTAAGAGCTTTACACTTCTTATTGTTATAACTGTCAGTGACTATAACAATACTAGAATAATTATAATTTATTATAATTATTATATTTTTTTATTATTATATTTCATAATAATAATTAAATTTATTTTTTTGTATAATTATTTTTAATAATTATTTTTAATTTTGTGGTTATAATATTTTATTATATTATATATTTCTACTGAGGACAGTCATAGTACTCTTGATATTGCTACTATTATCAAGAGTTTGATAGAAAAACCTTATAAGGATGCTTATTGCTAACTTCTTCAGATAACTCTACTTCAACAGCATTTTCTCCATGGAGGGCCTTAATAACAAAAGGTCCTGAAAAGGAGCGTTTCAGATTTTTACATCCTTTAATGTTATTGAAGTTAGTGGTGGATACAAGAGCTAAGTCCCCCACTTTGCAATCTGGAGTTGCAAGTGATTTATCCCATTTGTCCTTAGCATACGCAAAAGAGTCCTCCATGCACCTTACTGCATGCTTTCTAGCTTTGTCTAGCATTCCCTTGAAGCTAGCAGCTGTGGGATGTATTTCAATCAAATCTTTCCTCAAGGAATCTTGGGGTAATTTGGGGTTCCATCCTTTTTCTAGGATAACAGGAGTTTGATTGGTACTGGCATGGATTGATGTTTTATATTCTAATTCCAGTGCTGGCAACAAAGTACACCAATAATGGGTAAATTCATCACAATCTTTGAGTTCAAGGCCATATGCACAAAATCTTCTTACCATGTCCTCTAAGGTTTGGATCATCCTTTCAGCCAGACCATCAGTTTGTGGGTGGTAGTCTGTAGAGAAAGACAGCTTAGTGCCAAATAATTGGTGAAGATTTGTCCATAGTGCTGAAGTTAATTTGGGATCCCTATCATTAATGATATTTGTAAATATTCCAGTCCATTACACTACTCTATTCCATACCAGAAGAGCTGTATCATCCTTGTGACATGGTAAAAAGATTGGAGTTTTACTGAACCTGTCCACAATTACTAGGCAAGCATTATAGCTTCTGTCACCTCCTGGTGGTAGGCCAGCTACCCAATCCATATGGAAAATTTCCCAAGGTCTGCTTGGTTCTTGGATTTTTATCATATTTCCAAGTCTCTTGCCAGTGGATTTATTTGCTTTTTGACATCTGTCACAGGTTTTGCAATACTCTGCAACATCTTTCTGCCACATTGGCCACCATATACAGGTTTTTACCTTTTCTCTTGTTCATCCAAGGCATGTATTAGAGAGCTGTCTTTGCAGTCTGTGTTAAGTAATTGGCATAAGATGCTACAATTCCTATCCTGAGTGTAACTGTGTCTTACTTCTTCAAAGAAGGTGGTGCTAAAGTCTGTAACACTTATTCCTTCTATTGGAAGCTGTGGTGAAGCTTCTTCTGGAACATAAGCAGGATTATCAATATTATTTGGTAATGGCCATCTGCTTAGTCCATCTGCATTCTTATGAATATCCCCATCCTTATGAGCAATAGTCATATTGCCTCTGTATTCTTGTATGGCTATTTGCCATCTGAGCATATTTCTGTTGGGATTTTTCATGTTTAAAAGTGATTTGACAGCTGTACAATCTGTTATCACCTCAAAAACACATCCCTCTAAGAGGTAGTTCAATTTTTCCAAGGCCCAGACAAGGCATACACATTCCATTTGACTTGCTCCATATCTGGCTTCAGTTGGTTTGATTTGCCTGGATATGAAACATATGGGTCCTTCCACAGGTTTATCATTTATGATATGAACTTGGTGAAGTGCAGCACCCATCCCATCCCCTGATGCATCAATATACAATTTAAAAGGCAACTTAAAGTCTGGCATCAGTAAGAGTGAAGCAGTGGTCAAGGCTTCTCTTGGAGACTCAAAAGATTTAACTCTGTCAACAGTCATTTAAAATACTGTGTCTTTGTCACACAATTTATAAAGTGGTCTTGCTATGGATGCAAAATCTTTAATGTGTTGGCTGTAATATCCTGCAAAACCTAAAAATGACTGAATTTCCTTTTTGTTCTGAGGAATGGGTTTTAGCAATACTGCTGCAACTTTGTTTTTGTCAATTCCAAGGGAAAAACCAGATACAACATGTCCTAGTGCTTTAAGTTCTTTAAATCCAAAATGGCATTTCTTCAAGGAGATTTTCATGTTTACTTATTGAATTTTTGTCGAAACTCTGGACAATCTGTACATGTTCTCTTCCCAAGTCTTGGAACAGACAATAATGTCATCAATGTAAATGATTAGCCATCCCTCTGAGAGTTCTTCAGGGAAGATTTCATTCATCATTCTTTGGAAGTGTGAAGGTGCATTTTTGATACAAAAGGGCATTCTTAAGTATTCATACACTCCACAATGAACAATAATTCTCAAGTATTTTCTTGCTCTTGGTGTTACCACATTTTGATGGAATCCTTTAAGGGCATCCATAGTGGTTACATACACTGCTTGAGATATTTGAGTAAAGGAAATTTGGATTTTTGGTATTGGGTACCTATCTGGAACAGTGTAAGTGTTCAGAGCTCTAAAGTCTCCAGCCACTCTGTATTTTCCATTATGCCATGCCACTATGACTGGTGTAGTTATTTCTAATTCTTCATTATGGCCAACTTTTCTCCTTAAACCAAGGTCTAGAAGTTCTTTGATATGTGTTTCCAGAGATTCTCCTGACTTGGGACTTTCTGGGTATGCAGGTCTTCTCAAGAGTGGTGGATAAGGTATTTCAATATTAAGAATGATATCAACTTCATGACCAATAATTGCTCCTAGAGGTTCTTTGTCTGAAGAAAATGCTCCTCTGTGGTCATACAAAAGGGAAGAAAGTTCATTTTCATGTTTATCAGTCAGATGAGGGCTTATTTCAGCCTCCTTCAACTGTTCAGATTTGAATTTTTCCAATTGTAAGTTGACTGGTGTCATCCTGTGACTCAAAACCAGAGCACAAGCACGACAGCCAAAATACCATAAACCAATGGTATAGCCAAGATACCACCAAAACATGGATCTGAGCCAAATTACCTCAAAAGGTATCAAAAGAAAGAGGAAACTCACCTCTTTCCAAATATACAAGTCCCATCATCATAGGACAAGGAATAACAAAGTTATTCCTGCTCAAAGTTGTTGCTGAGCATAAACCTTAATTTTCACTTCTCATCTGAAATACAGAGTAAGAGGCTTAACCCCATCAAATGGGTATGAAAGATGAAGCTCTAAGTCAGGGCTATCCAATGGTACCAGCCAAACTGAGCTAGAACCATTATTACAGAAGTTATGGTCAAATTCAGGCCAAATAAGGGTGAACAAGATATTCACCTCTCATCTAACTTCTACAATTTTAGTGTGGGATACCTAAAGTGGGTTTTTTTTGGAAAGAGAACAATAAGGGCTATCTTATGGTGTCATCCATTTCCTCATATCTCAACTAGAACAAAGGTTATGGGGCAAACAAGCCCAATGAAGCTTTTGGCCAAAACATACATATGTACAAAAAAACTTGTACATGGAATAACTTTGCCATTTTTAATGATAAACATATCAAATGAGGTACCATTGTGTAGAAAGAATTCAGGGCTACACACTGAACCAATTCTGAGGTTAATATCTCAAAAACTGACAAAGCTATGGCTGTTTTAAGGTCAAAATCCCACAGTTTGGCCAATACAGCCTTATAGTGGGATACTCCCCCATAAGTATGATTATGAGGTGTAAAACAGACGCAGAAGCTTATTTATACTTCAATACCTCATAGTTAAGTCAAATACAGAGGTCCATACAGGTTCTGTACAGTTTCTGACGCGTCAGAAGCACCAGAACACACCTGTAAACTCCATTGGTGAAAACGTTCACCCTGTATAGGGTAAAAATGACTACTTGTGGTTATAAAACCACATTCCAACCCAATACTAGCCTGTATTGATTGTATAGAACCACAAACCAGCCCAAATTAGTGAAAGGTTTCACTCTGTGGTCATGTGCAGAGCTAAACCACCTCCCACTACCCCAGAACAAGATAAAAGGAGGCTTTTCCTCATCAGAAAGCTAATCCAGCATCCTGTTCTTGATATTCTTACGTGGTATAACTTCTCAAAAGAAGCGGTACTCTTAGAATTTAACAGGTATAATTATAAATTATAATTATTGTAGGGCTTATTATTGTAAACCAACAGATAAACACTGCACCCAGGGCTATCAACAGTACTCACCATCACTAAATTCATTTAGTATAGCCCTTTTAACAATCTATTATCTTAATTCTCATCTTTATTTTTGTGTCACACTCATAGTTATAGAATTTATTTGTCATCATAAAGCTATATCATAGGGTCACCCTGACAACTGGTGATACTTTATTTACTGTAATTTGTCTTTTAAATGGTAAAAAGGCAAATTTCTGACGCTTATTGTCTCCAATAGTAAAGTAGCTGTCTTTGTTGTTATGTAAATTTACCCCATACATGATTAAATAGTCATTTCCAAATATAAAATGGGTACTAGAGCAATTTTCCACAACAGCAAATTCAACAATGATTCTTAAATTTCCATTTATACGTGGAAATATGAAAGTAGTTTCAAATATTCCCAATGATTTCATTGGGTTACTTGCACTATTGAGTTTTATGCCATCAATTGGCAACAACTGATCTTCAAAGTTTGGTACAAATGTTTTAAGAAATGATTTACCAACACAAGAGAAGAAGGCTCCTGGGTCAAGCAAAAGTTTAGTGGGCTTGTTGTCAATCACCACTTCTGTTATACAGGAGTTACCAGCTGTATAACCTTTCCCTCTGTTTGGTTTGGTTTTCATAAGTTGTGCATCTTGAACTTTTGATAAATCAAGTTGACCATTGCTCAATTGTTGCAAGTGGGAATAAGATTCCATGATGTCAAAAGTGGCATTGATACTTTCTATACCTTTTGAAGATTCAGAAAATATGGATGACTTCTCATCTGGATTGTCTTCAATTATGTCATCTTTTCAACATCAGGTTCCTTTTCAATATCTATTTCATTGATTTTCCCCCTTTTTGGACATTTATTGGCTAAATGGGTGGTGCTTTGGCAAATATTGCACTTTCTGACTGTATTTTCAGATTTATACTTAACATTATTAGTATTTGCTTTGGGGTTTTTGTCCACAGAATCTTTCCAAGGTGTATTAAACCTTGTTTTGAGATTCACCCTACTAGAACCAATTTTGGTGCTGGTGGTTACTTCCTCTAATATATTGATAATATCCTCTGCTGAAGATTGTTCAGTAGTCCTGCTTTTGACAGCATGCTCTAAGTCACCTCTACATTGTCTCAGAATTTTTCTATGGATCATAAATTCTGACATTTCAGGATATAATGCTGTTAATCTGTCTTTTTTTTGGCAAAAACATGGTAAATATTTGTCTTTATCAGCATTAAATTTTGCAGATTAAAAGGCTGTTTCCACTTTAAACCTCCAATAATCATTGGCCCATTTGTTGATAATTTGGGTTTTCCATCAAGTCCAACTTTGGTGTCCATGTGCTTGTCTCAATTTGATATACCATCTGTGAGCTGATTTGGTAAATAAGGTTTTAAACCTGGCTGTTACCAATCTGTCTGGTAATTCAAAATATTCTTTAATCATGTCAATTCCTCTGATGAATTCCATATGGTCATATTCTCCTTCACCACTGAAGTGAGGCCATTCCTTAAGTTTTGGAACTTCTTTCAACAGTGCTTGGACAATAGATGGTTCCAAGTTATGAAAAGAAGTGGAAAATTAGTTTTTTAATTGAGAATTGTCAATATCCAATAATTGTGGATTGTGAATCCCTGTAAGCTAATTTTGATACAAAGGTGTAGACATTCTTGGTAAGGTGTTTAGTAGTTGTTCAATATCATTCATTTTCCTGTTGTTACACCTTTGTGAATCTTGTAATTCATGTTTTAAGCTTTGTATAGAGGTTATTACATTCTTTTTATGATCATCCTCTTTATATGTCAGCTCATTCCATAATTCTGTTTGTTTAGTATTATCAGATATAGCCTCATTTAGCTTTATTGTTAATTTTGATATTTCCTCTTTTGAGGTATCAAAACACTTTTTCAAGGCAATTTATGTGTCTTTAATTCAGTATATGATTTTGAAATATCATCAAGAGCTTTCTTATTATCCTCTTTGATAGTATTGATGGCTTGTGTTATTCTTGTTTCAATCATGTCATCAATATAGAACTTAGAATATTTGTCTGTCAATTCTTTAATAATGGAAGATTGTTCATTTATCTTATTAACACAAGAATTATCATTATTGGAAGTTTTAATTGTTCTTAAATCTTTTTCAAAAAATTTAAGTGTTTCATTGATTTGGCTCAGACTCAAGTTATGTGTTTTAAGATTGTCACAAATTGATATATTTTTATCAGAAAGATGACTTTTTACATCAGTTATAGCTTCATAAAACTCTGGAATAGAACCAAAAATATCAGAAATCATTTCTGATATTTTAATCTGGCCTCCTCTTTCTTTTGTAATTCCATCATTGTTCTGGCTATCTGAAACACATTTTCCATGGAATGCTGTAGCCCTGGCTGTAAGGTTTGGTGGCTGGTGCCTTTCCTTTGCCCTTGTTTGGAGCTTGTGGCTGCTTTTTCAAATCGGAATTTCTGCTGTTTTTGGCACTTGCTTGGGTGGTGGAGGGTTGTTTTTCCTCCATTCTAGCGTCAAGAGCATCACATTTTCCTTCTCCATCAATGGATGCCATCCATTGAGAAATTTGCAAGTATTGGGATGGCCCAGGAATTTTCTCACAGTCAGGTAAAAATTCATGCAGTTTTTCCACAGATCTGCATGGATCTGGTACTCCTTGTACTGCAGGGCATTGTTGTAAGCTTTGTGGCTGGCTTTGTATATGTCCACTGAGGCTTCTTGTGGCAGTGTCAGCTCTTTGTGAAGGTAAAATGGTATTATTAGCATCAGAATGACCTATTTTAGTTGTTTGGAAGTCATCAACTGACCCTTTTCCTTCTGTACCTTGTTGGCCTCTGCCATAATCATGTCTTTCACCTTTCTGGGAGCTGCTGGAGGGGTTATAGCTGGCTCCTGATCTAGTTGAAGACATATTTCATGATTAACAAAGGCTTAAAATAGTATTTTGACGTCAAAAACTTACTATTGGCCAAATTCTTAGCTTTCTGAAGGGTATTACTTATACCCAAGTTAATCAATTCAGAAGATATTGGTTCAGGTTGGTTATTTTGAGTCACAATAACAGTACTGGCCGGAACAATGCTGGTGACTTTTGAGGCTGTTTCAATGTTTTCTTGTCTTACCACATTGTCAGACACTCAAATTAATGAAAAAGCCAATTAATTAAGTAGAAAAAAGGTTATTTCAAAAAAAAAGAAATAAAAATATAAGCCTCACTTATAATATGAAAAAAATTATTTTTTATGGGTTTTTTTGAATTGTAAGTATTTTTTATATGTTTTTTAAATTTTTCAATATAAGAAAAAAGTTTAAAAAAATTAAAAGAATATGTCCCAGGTAAAATATCACGGCTTGGCCCCCAATTGTAAGGTGTGGATATGAAACTTTGATTAAAACTCAAGTACTTTTCCTGTCCTCAAAATTTGTGTAAGGTAAAAATAAATTAAAAATAGTAAGAAATATTATTCTTCAGAGAAAAGACGCCAATCTTATTGTTTACAACCTTATTAGTATAAAAAAATAATATTATAAAGATTTATTGTTTTACCAACAATAAAAAGTTATCCCAAAAATACTCTACAAGACATATTTAAGGCTACAAAAGAAATTTCTTCAAGAGCAATTTCAATTGGAATCAATTGAGCAAAGACCTCAAAGAAATCTATTAAAGAAAAAAGTCTTTAAAAAGATACTTGAAGAGAAAACACACCTAAAAGTGACCAGAGTGAAGTTGAAAAAAAAGTGACAAAGCTAACAGTGATGAAAGATGCTATAATTCACTTTTGGGGTGGTTCAGGGGTAAAAATGATTATTAGAGTTACAAACAATGATTATAATAATTTTTTTCCGGGGTTAAAAGGTTTAAAATGATTTAAAAAAGGTGGTTGGAATCTTTTATTGATTGGTTGAACAGTGTTTAAACTAATTATAAAAGGAAAAGATTCTAACATGAAGAGAAAAGTGGGGTAAAGAAGACATTCTTTTATAGCCATCAATTTTCTTACTGCAAGAGTAAAACTTACTCTCTTCAGTCGTGAAAAACCAGTCTGACAACAGAAAAGCCAATTATGGCATCATTGGACCCTGGTTTAGACCAAAAAAGGGGCTGGTTTAAGCCATTTTTAGCCATTTTAGACCCTTAAATCAGCCATTACTATAGCAATACCTGGTCTAGAGCCTTCAAAACACTTCAGAATGTGTGTAAGAGGCGTAGAAACCAGTTAAAAAAGGTTTTACTAACATTCCTTTAGCATAAGGGTAGTTTTACCCTCTTGGCAGCAGTTAAACCCAACCTGGTTGGTATCAAAACCTCATCATCAATTGAGTCACAGACCCTGTGACTCAATTCCAGGCAAAAAGTAATGAACTTTTGCATGGATTTTGACATCCAACGCCAGTCAACAAGGATTTTGGGGGTCTGGCTCCCCCTTAGAGCTAGAGTTCCTTTTACCCCCCAATTTTAATCTTTCCAATTTATTTTTCCTTTAATTCCTCATCATGTATTATACTTGTAATTTACATATGTAATTAAATTGAATTGTACAGTACAATACAGTAATAATTGATACCTCATATGTAAATCAAAGTTCACTTATGTAATACATGCGCACATTTTGTGAGCCTCAGAGGTAATTTCATATACCCAAAAGACCACAAATACAAAATTAACATATGAATATAAATAAAATAAATTTATTTATATTATTAAAATAAAAATAAAAATATAAATATAAAATTATATTCAAAATAAAAAGATTAATTACACTTTAAAAATAAAATTACATTGAATTTTGGAATTATAAAATTACATTTATACTCAAAAAAATTAAGTAAAAATGAAATTTTAACAAAATTGTAAAAAAATAAATAAATTTGGAAAAAAGTTAAATAAAAATTATTATAAATTTTTATCCAATAAATAAACATATGGAAATTATTTCACCATTGGATTCCTCATAAAAAATCAGGTGGGGTTACCTCTGAGTGAAATTCTTGTAACTCAACTCTAAATAAGCTTAAATTAAGTTTTTAGTATTTTCAATGCAAAAGTTGAAAATCCTCAAAACTTTAATTTAATTCACACCACATGGGGTGTTAACCATCAATTTATGTGTTAAAATTGAGGTGTTGTTTTTAGTTGAGAAGTTGTGAGCCTTAGAGGTAATTTCATATACCCAAAAGACCACAAATATAAAAATAACATATTAATATAAACAAAATAAATTTATTTATATTATTAAAATAAAAATCAAAATATAAATGTAAAATTATATTAAAAATAAAAAATCAATTACAATTTAAAAATAAAAATACATTAAATTTTGTAAGTATAAAATTACATTTATACTTGAAAAAATTAAGTAAAAATGAAATTTTAACAAAATTGTGAAAAAATAAATAAATTTGGAAAAAAGTTCAATAAAAATTATTATAACTTTTTATCCAATAAATAAATACATAAAAATTATTTCACCATTGGATTCCTCATAAAAAATCAGGTGGGGTCACCTCTGAGTGAAATTCTTGTAGCTCAACTCTAAATAAGCTTAAATTAAGTTTTTAGTATTTTCAATACAAAAGTTGAAAATCCTCAAAACCTTAATTTAATTCACACCACATGTGGTGTTAACCATCAATTTTTGTGTTGAAATTGAGGTGTTGTGTTTAATTTAGAAGTTATGAGGAATTGAAGTATTTTCAATTGAATTCAATTGAAATGTCAAAATGTGCGCGTGTATTACATAAGTGAACTTTGATTTACATATGAGGTGTCAATTATTACTGTATTGTACTGTACAATTGAATTGAATTACATATGTAAATTATAAGTATAATACATGATGAGGAATTAAAGGAAAAATAAATTGGAAAAATTAAATTTGGGGGGAAAAAGGAACTCCAGCTCTAAGGGGGAGCTAGACCCCCAAAATCCTTGCTGACAGGCGTGGGATGTCAAAATTCATGCAAACATTCATCACTTTTGGCCTGGAATTGAGTTACAGGGTCTGTGGACTCAATTGATGATGAGGTTTTGATACCAACTGGGGTAGTTTTAGCTGTTGGCAAGAGGGTAAAACTACCCTTAAGATAAAACCATCATAGTAAAAACAGGTTTAACTGCTTTCTACGTCTCTGACACACATTCTGACGTGGTTTGAAGGCTCTAGGCCTGGTATTGCTATAGTAATGGCTGATTTAAGGGTCTAAAATGGCTAAAAATGGCTTAAACCAGCCCTTTTTGGTCTAAACCAGGGTTCAATGATGCCATAATTGGCTTTTCTGTTGTCAGACTGTTTTTCACGACTGACAAGAGTAAATTTTACTTTTGGAGTAAGAGAATTGATGGCTATAAAAGAATGTCTTCTTTGCCCCACTTTTCTCTTCATGTTAGAATCTTTTCCTTTTATTAATTAGTTTAAACACTGTTAAACCAATCAATCAAAGATTCCAACCACAATTTTTAAATCATTTTAATCCTTTTAACCACGTGAAAAAATCATTATAATCATTGTTTGTAACTCTTATAATCATTTTTACCCCTGAACCACCCCAAAAGTGAATTAAAGAATCTTTCATCACTGTAAACTTTGTCACTTTGTTTCCAAATTCACTCTGGTCACTTCTGGGGGTGTTTTCTCTTTAATATTCTTTTTAAAGACTTTGTTCTTTAATTACTTGCTTGCAGTTCTTTGCTCAATTAATTCCAATTGAAATTGCTCTCGAAGAAATTTCTTTTGTAGCCTTAAAATATCTCTTGTAGAGTATTTTCTGGATAAATTTTTATTGCTGGTAAAACAATAAATTTTTATAATATTATTGTTTTATACTAATAAAGTTATAAACAATAAAATTGGTGTGCTTTCTCTTAAAAATAATATTTCATACTATTTTTAACTGAATTTTACCTTATACAAATTTTGAGGACAGGAAAAGTACTTGATTTTTAATCAAAGTTTCATATCCACCCCTTACAGAAGTTATGAGGAATTGAAGTATTTTCAATTGAATTCAATTGAAATGTCAAAATGTGCGCGTGTATTACATAAGTGAACTTTGACTTACATATGAGGCATAAATTATAATTGTATTGTACTGTACAATTGAATTGAATTACATATGTAAGTTATAAGTATAATACATGATGAGGAATTAAAGGAAAAATAAATTGGAAAGATTAAATTTGGGGGGAAAAGGAACTCCAGCTCTAAGGGGGAGCTAAACCCCCAAAATCCTTTCTGACAGGTGTGGGATGTCAAAATTCATGCAAACGTTCATCACTTTTGGCCTGGAATTGAGTTACAGGGTCTGTGGACTCAATTGATGATGAGGTTTTGATACCAACAGTGTAGTTTTAGCTGTTGCCAAGAGGGTAAAACTACCCTTAAGATAAAAACATCATAGTAAAAACAGCTTTAATTGGTTTCTACACCTCTTACACACATTCTGACGTGTTTTGAAGGCTCTAGACCAGGTATTGCTATAGTAATGGCTGATTTAAGGGTCTAAAATGGCTAAAAATGGCTTAAACCAGCCCTTTTTGGTCTAAACCAGGGTTCAATGATGGGATAATTGGCTTTTCTGTTTTCAGATTGTTTTTCACCACTGACAAGAGTAAATTTTACTTTTGAAGTAAGAGAATTGATGGCTATAAAAGAATGTCTTCTTTGCCCCATTTTTTTCTTGATGTTAGAATCTTTTCCTTTTATTAATTAGTTTAAACACTGTTAAAACAATCAATAAAAGATTCCAACCACCTTTTTTAAATCATTTTGAGCCTTTTAACCACGTGAAAAAATCATTATAATCATTGTTTGTAACTTTTATAATCATTTTTACCCCTGAACCACCCAAAAGTGAATTAAAGCATCTTTCATCACTGTAAGCTTTGTCACTTTGTTTCCAAATTCACTCTGGTCACTTTTGGGTGTGTTTTCTCTTTAATATTCTTTTTAAAGACTTTGTTCTTTAATGAATTGCTTGCAGTTCTTTGCTCAATTAATTCCAATTGAAATTGCTCTTGAAGAAATTCCTTTTGTAGCCTTAAATATCTCTTGTAGAGTATTTTTGGATAAATTTTTATTGTTGGTAAAACAATAAATCTTGATAATACTATTGTTTTATACTAACAAAGTTATAAACAATAAAATTGGTGTGTTTTATATTAAAAATAATATTTCTTACTATTTTTAATTAATTTTTCATCTTATACAAATTTTGAGGACAGGAAAAGTACTTGATTTTTAATCAAATTTTCATATCCACACCTTACATTTGGGGGCCCAGCCATGATATTTTACCTGTGACATATTTTTTTTACTCTTTTTAAATCCTTTTTTCTTATATCGAAAAATTTAAAAACATATAAAAAATACTTATAATTCAAAAAATCCATAAAAAATCTTTTTTTTAATATTATAAGTGAGAGTTATATTTTAATTTCTTTTTTTGAAATATCCTTTTTTTACTTAATTAATTGGTTTTTTCATTGATTTTAGTGTCTGACAACGTGGTAAGACAAGAAAAAATTGAAACAGCCTCAACAGTAACCAGCATTATTCCTGCCAGTACTGTTAATTCTGATCATAAGAGTACTATTATTGTGACTCAGAATATTCAACCAGAGACAATTTCTTCTGAATTAGTCAACTTGGAAATAAGTAATACTCTTCAGAAAGCCAAAGAATTGGCCAATAGTAAGTTTTTTGACGTAAAATTGCGATTTTAAGCCTTTTTAAACATAATTATGCCTTCAACCAGGTCAGGAGCCAGCTATAACCCCTCAAGCAGCTCCCAGAAAGGTAATAGACGTGATTATGGCAGAGGCCAATAAGGTTAAGAAGGAAAAGGGTAAGTTGATGACTTCAAAACAACTAAAATGGGTCATTATGAAGCTGATAATGCCATTTTACCTTCAAAAAGAGCTGAAACCTCCACAACAAGCCTCTGTGGACATATACAAAGCCAGCCACAGTGCATACAACAATGCCCTCCAGCTCAAGGAGTACCAGATCCTTGCAGACCTGTGGAAGAATTGCATGAATTCTTACCTGACAGTGAGAAAATTCCTGGGCCATCTCAATACTTGCAAATTGCTCAATGGATGGCATCCATTGATGGAGAAGAAAAACATGATGCTTGTGACACTAGAATGGAGGAAAAACAACCCTCCACCACCCAAACCAGTGCCAAAAACAGACCCAGTGGCCAGAAGCAGCAATTCCAACGTGAAAAAGCAGTCACAAACTCCAAACAAGGGCAAAGGGAAGGCACCAGCCCCAAAGCCCTACAGCCAGGGCTACAGAATCCCAAAGATTCAACAGGATGCCATGGAAAATGTATTTCAGATGGCCAGAACCATGATGGAATTACAAAAGAAGGAGGAAGCAAGATTAAAATATCAAAAATGATTTCTGCTACTTTTGATTGTATTCCAGAGTTGTATAAAGCCATTTCTGACGTAAAAAGTCATCTTTCTGATAAAAATACATCAGTTTGTGACAATCTTAAAAAAATAACTTGAGTCTGAGTCAAATAAATGATACACTTAAATTCTTTGAAACAGTTTTAATAACAATAAAAACTTCCAATAATGATAATTCTTCTGGCATTAAGATAAATGACAATCTGCCATTATTAAAGAATTAACAGACAAATATTCTAAATTCAATATTGATGACATAATTGAAACAAGAATAAAACAAGCCATAAACACCATCAAAGAAGATAATAAAAAAGCTCTTGATTATATTTCAAAATCATTTGCAGAAGTAAAGACAAATACAATTGCCTTGAAAAAGCATTTTGATACCTCAAGAGAGGAATTATCAAAATTAACAATAAAGTTAAATGAAGTTATATCTGATAATACTAAACAAACAGAATTATGGAATGAGCTTACATATAAAGAAGATTATCATAAAAAGAATTTCATAGACTCTATACAAAGCTTACAACATGAATTAAGAAATTCACAAAGGCGCAACAACAGTAAAATGAATGATATTGAACAACTGCTAAACACCTTCCCAAGAATTTCTACACCTCTGAACCAAAATGAGGGAGCAAGAATTACTAAGCCACAAGTATTGGATATTGAAAATTCACAGTCAAAAGATGAATTCTCTACTTCTTTTCATACCTTGGAACCATCAATGGGCCAAGCACTCTTGAAAGAAGTTACAAAACTTAAAGAATGGCCTCACTTCAGTGGTGAAGGAGAATATGATCATATGGAATTCATTAGAGGTATTGACATGATCAAAGTGGATTTTGAATTACCAGACAGATTGGTAACAGCCAGATTTAACACCTTGTTTACCAGATCAGCTCACAGATGGTACATAAAAATAAGACAAGCACATGGACACCAGAGTTGGACTTGGTGGAAAGCCCAAATCATTAACAAAAGGCAAGTGATGCTTGGAGGTTTAAAGTTGAAACAGCCTTTGAATCTGACAAATTTAATTCTGATAAAGACAAAGCTTTACCATGGTTTTGCCAACAAAAAGACAGATTAACAGCATTATATCCTGACATGTCAGAATTTATGATCCATAGAAAAATTCTGAGACAATGTAGAGGTGACTTAGAGCATGCTATCAAAAGCAGGACTACTGAACAATCTTCAGCAGAGGATATTATCAATATATTGGAAGAAGTAACCACCAGAACCAAAATTGGCTCTAGTAGGGTGAATCTCAAAACAAGGTTTAATACACCTTGGAAAGATTCTGTGGACGAAAACCCCAAAGAAAATTCTAATAATATGAAGTATAGATCTGCAGATACAGTCAGAAAATTCCATATTTGCCAAAGCACCACACATTTAGCCAATACCTGTCCAAAGAAGGAAAAATAAATTAAATTTATATTGAAAAGGAACCTGATGTTGAAAAAGATGACATAATTGAAGACAATTCAGATGAGAAGTTATCAATATTTTCTGAAAGTTCAAAAGATATAGAAAATATCAATGCAACTTTTGAAATCATGGAATCTTATTCCCACTTGCCACAATTGAGCAATGGTCAACTTGATTTATCAAAAGTTCAAGATGCACAACTTATGAAAACAAAACCAAACAGGGGAAAAGGTTATACAGCTGGTAACTCCTGTATAACAGAAGTGGTGATTGACAACAAACCCACCAAACGTTTGCTTGACCCAGGAGCCTTCTGCTCTTGTGTTGGAAAATCTTTTTGTAAGACTTGTGTACCAAACTTTGAAGACCAATTGTTACCAATTGATGGTATAAAATTCAACAGTGCAAGTAACCCAATGAAAGCATTAGGAATCTTTGAGACCAATGTCATATTCCCACACATAAATGGGAATTTAAGAATCACAGTTGAATTTCTTGTTATGGAAAATTGCTCTAGTACCCATTTTATATTGGGAAATGACTATTTAATCATGTATGGGATAGATTTTCATAACAACAAAGACAGACACTTTACTATTGGAGACAATAAGCGCCAAAAATTTGCCTTTTCACCATTTAAAAGACAAATTACAGTAAACAAAGTATCACCAGTCAACTTAGAGTTAGAGAAATTCAAGTCTGAACAGTTAAATGAGGCTGAAATAAGGCTTCATCTGACTGATAAACAGGAAAATTAACTTTCTTCCCTTTTGTATGACCACAGAGGAGCATTCACTTCAGGAAAAGAACCTCTAGGAGCAATTATTGGTCATGAAGTTGACATAATTCTTAATATTGAGAGACCTTATCCACCACTATTAAGAAGACCTGCATATCCAGCAAGTCCAAAATCAAGAGAAGCTCTAGAAATTAATATCAAAGAACTTCTGGACCTTGGTGTAATAAGAAAAGTAGGCCACAATGAATAAGTAGAAATAACTACACCAATCATAGTGGCATGGCATAATGGAAAATACAGAATGGTTGGAGACTTTAGAGCTCTGAACACTTACACTGTTCCAGGCAGATACCCAATACAAAAATTCAAATGGCCCTTACTCAAATATCTCAAGCAGTGTATATAACCACTATGGATGCCCTTAAAGGATTCCATCAAAATGTGGTGACACCAAGAGCAAGAAAATACTTGAGAATTATTGTTCATTGTGGAGTGTATGAATACTTGAGGATGCCCTTTGGTATCAAAAATGCACCTTCACACTTCCAAAGAATGATGAATGAAATCTTCCCTGAAGAACTCTCAGAGGTATGGTTAACTTTCTACATTGATGACATTATTATCTGATCCAAGACTTGGGAGGAGCACATGTACAGATTGTCCAGAGTTTTGAGAAGAATTAAATCAGTAAACATGAAAATCTCCTTGAAGAAATGTCATTTTGGATTTAAATAACTTAAAGCACTAGGACATGTTGTCTCTGGTCTGTCCCTTGGAATTGACAAAAATAAAGTTGAAGAAGTATTTCTAAAACCCATGCCTCAGAATAAGAAGGAAATTCAGTCATTCTTAGGTTTCGCAGTATATTACAGGCAACAAATTAAAGATTTTGCATCCATAGCAAGACCACTTTATAAATTGTGTGACAAAGACACAGTATTTGAAATGACTGCTGACAGAGTCAAAGCTTTTGAGTCTCTAAGAGAAGCCTTGACCACTGCTCCACTCTTACTAATGCCAGACTTTAAATTAACTTTCAAACTGTATATTGATGCATCAGGGGATGGACTGGGTGCTGCAGTTCACCAAGTTCAGATCATAAATGATAAACCTGTAGAAGGACCCATATGTTTCATATCCAGGAAAATCAAACCAACTGAAGCCAGATATGGAGAAAGTCAAATGGAATGTCTATGCCTTGTCTGGGCCTTGGAGAAGTTGAACTACTTCTTAGAGGGATGTGTTTTTGAGGTAATAAGAGATTGTACAGCTGTCAAATCACTTCTGAACATGAAGACACCCAACAGATATATGCTCAGATGGCAAATAGCCATACAAGAATACAGAGGCAATATGACTATTGTTCATAAGGATGGGAATATTCATAAGAATGCAGATGGACTTAGCAGATGGCCATTACCAAATAATATTGATAATCCTGCTTATGTTCCAGAAGAAGCTTCACCACAGATCCCAATAGAAGGAATAAGTGTTACAGACTTGAACACCGCCTTCTTTGAAGAAGTAAGAAACAGTTACACTCAAGATAAAGACTGTAGCATCTTGTGCCAACTACTGAGCAAAGAATGTAAAGACAACTCTCTCATACATGCCTTGGATGAAGTATGGAAGAAATCTTATGATGAAGGAAGCTTTCACCTACTGGATGGTATAATTTATCACAGGATAAAGCACACATGTGTCATGACAGTTGTGGACAGGTCATTAATCAATCTTGTACTAAGAAAATTACCAAAGTTCTTAAAGAAAGAAAATTAAGAACCAAGAAAGTAAGGGAATACCTTTTTAGGTACAGTGACCCAACTTGTGAAGATGAATGGTTAGAAGAAAAAGATATACCAGAAGCTACCAAACTCCTCAGGAGATTCAGACACACTAGAAACACCAATATTACAAAGTAATATTCCTTTTTAGGGGGAGGGAATGTGAGCCTTAGAGGTAATTTCATATACCCAAAAGACCACAAATACAAAATTAACATATGAATATAAATAAAATAAATTTATTTATATAATTAAAATAAAAATCAAAATCAAAATATAAAATTATATTCAAAATGAAAAAATTAATTACAATTTAAAAATAAAATTACATTAAATTTGGAATTATAAAATTACATTTATACTTGAAAAAATTAAGTAAAAATGAAATTTTAACAAAATTGTAAATAAATAAATAAATTTGGAAAAAAGTTAAATAAAAATTATTATCACCTTTTATCCAATAAATAAACACATAAAAATTATTTCACCATTTGATTCCTCATAAAAAATTAGGTGGGGTCACCTCTGAGTGAAATTCTTGTAACTCAACTCTAAATAAGCTTAAATTAAGTTTTTAGTGTTTTAAATACAAAAGTTGAAAATCCCCAAAACTTCAATTTGATTCACACCACATGTGGTGTTAACCATCAATTTTTGTGTTGAAATTGAGGTGTTGTGTTTAGTTTAGAAGTTATGAGGAATTGAAGTATTTTCAATTGAATTCAGTTGAAATGTTAAGATGTGCGCGTGTATTACATAAGTGAACTTTGATTTATATATGAGGTATCAATTATTACTGTATTTTACTGTACAATTCAATTGAATTACATATGTAAATTATAAGTATAATACATGATGAGGAATTTAAGGAAAAATAAATTGGAAAGATTAAATTTGGGGGGGGGGGGAAAGGAACTCCAGCTCTAAGGGGGAGCTGGACCCCCAAAATCCTTGCTGACAGGTGTGGAATGTCAAAATTCACGCAAAAGTTCATCACTTTTGGCCTGGAATTGAGTGACAGGGTCTGTGGACTCAATTGATGATGAGGGTTTGATACCAACTGGGGTAGTTTTAGCTGTTGCAAAGAGGGTAAAACTACCCTTAAGATAAAACGATCATAGTAAAAACAGTTTTTACTGGTTTCTACGCCTCTTACACACATTCTGACGTGTTTTGAAGGCTCGAGACCAGGTATTGCTATAGTAATGGCTGATTTAAGGGTCTAAAATGGCTAAAAATGGCTTAAACCAGCCCTTTTTGGTCTAAACCAGGGTTCAATGATGCCATAATTGGCTTTTCTGTTGTCAGACTGTTTTTCACGACTGACAAGAGTAAATTTTACTTTTGAAGTAAGAGAATTGATGGCTATAAAAGAATGTCTTCTTTGCCCCACTTTTCTCTTGATGTTAGAATCTTTTCCTTTTATCAATTAGTTTAAACACTGTTGAACCAATCAATAAAAGATTCCAACCACCTTTTTTGAATCATTTTGAACCTTTTAACCACGTGAAAAAATCATTATAGTCATTGTTTGTCACTTTTATAATCATTTTTACCCCTGAACCACCCCAAAAGTGAATTAAAGCATCTTTCATCTCCGTAAACTTTGTCACTTTGTTTCCAAATTCACTCTGGTCACTTTTGGGTGTGTTTTCTCTTTAATATTCTTTTTAAAGACTTTGTTCTTTAATTAATTGCTTGCAGTTCTTTGCTCAATTAATTCCAATTGAAATTGCTCTTGAAGAAATTTCTTTTGTAGCCTTAAATATCTCTTGTAGAGTATTTTTGGATAAATTTTTATTGTTGGTAAAACAATAAATCTTTATAGTATTATTGTTTTATACTAATAAAGTTATAAGCAATAAAATTGGCGTGTTTTCTATTAAAAATGATATTTCTTACTATTTTTAATTGATTTTTTACCTTATACAAATTTTGAGGACAGGAAAAGTACTTGATTTTTAATCAAAGTTTCATATCCACACCTTACACATTTTGTCATTTCCATTGAATTCAATTGAAAATACTTCAATTCCTCATAACTTCCAAAATAAACACAACACCTCAATTTTAACACACAAATTGATGGTTAACACCACATTTGGTGTGAATTAAATTAAATCTTTGAGGATTTTCAATTTTTGTATTGAAAATACTGAAAACTTAATTTAAGCTTATTTACAGTTGAGCTACAAACATTTCATCCAGAGTGACCCCACTTTATTTTTTATGAGGAATCCAATGGTGTGATAATTTCTTTATTTTTATTTATTGGATAAAAAGTTATAATATATTTTATATAACTTTTTACTAAAAATATTTTATTTTCACAATTTTTATTGAAAATTCATTTCTACTTAATTTTTACAAGTAAAAATATAATTTCATAATTTCAAATTTTATTGTAACTTTATTTTTAAATTATAATTAAATTTTGATTTTTAAATATAAATTTGTATTTATATTTCAATTTTTATTTTTATAATGTGAATAAATTTATTCTATTTATATTTTTATCTTAATTTATCATTTGTTGTCTTTTGGGTATATGAAAATACCTCTAAGGCTCACATTTTGAAAGAATGGGTCCAAAAACCATTGAAACAAAATTAAGTCCTTACTGGGATGTGCTTCAGGAAAATTGGAAATCCCTTTTCCAGTTGTGTGGATTTCCTAGAAGTAAATTGGTTAGGTCTATCCAATGGATGGCTTCATGAATTGAAGAGCTGGAAAAATTTTCAAAGCTAAGAGAAGCATGGAAAAGAAAGTGCTACTTCCCAGGCTCAAATTACATATGAGATTGAGAATCTGTGTGAGCCTGTTAGATATTTATGACATACCAATAAGGCCGAAAATAACTTTTTATGCAGTTCATTCAGTCTTAAACAGACTTATCAATTGAATTCAAAACAAAAAATAACAAAAACCAAACATAACTCTATTTTGGATAAACAAAGTTATAATAATTATTTCATTTTGGATTCTAAACCAAAAATAACCTAGGGTAGACCCATATGGTTTTATACCCCAAAATGGAGATTTCTTATTTTATTGGAAGATTTAATAATCTTAAAGTACAATTGAAACTTTTTTAATTTTTTTTGGAATTGTTAAATTTAAGCTTAAATAAGATTAAATTTAAAGTTTCATAAGGTTTATTAAAACTTACCAAAATTTTAGTTGAAATTGAGTTGTTGTGTATATTTACTGAATTGGCTAAGGATTCGCCATACAGAGTGTAAATCCAGTGAGTTCAATTTACAAAGGATTAAGGCCATATTATAGCTTTAAATGAATAAAAGGGAAAAATCCACACAGAAAGGTGGGACAATGTCACAACCACAAAGAATGACCCTCCTCAATTGGTGTTGCGGCAATCCCAGCCTGAAACCAAGTTGGGGCCAATTGGTCACACCATATCTTTTATGGCCAATTGGCCCCCTCTTGTGCTCTATGGCCTTTTTGTCATAGCACTTTTCCCCTGGTCAACTTCCACCTCACCAACCCCCAGGCCTTTATCTTTGTTTTTGGGGCTGGGGGTCCTTTCAGTATTCCAGGGGTCTAAGGACCCTCTAGCCACCATCAGGCCTCCTGGCCCAACCCCTTATATTAGGGGGGTTTTGGGCCGCTTAGGCCCCCTATGGCCTCTACGGCCCATGGTTCATGGGCCCTTTAGGCCCCTTCTGGCCTAATACAATGAGGCTGTCCACTAGCCCGCAAGGGCAGGTGGGCCCACCTGAGCCAGTCTTTGACCATGGACCCCAGTCCACCAATTTTGGCCAAAAACTAAAAGAACCACCTGTGGCCCATTTTCAGCCATGGCCTCTGGTAACCCCCAGAGTCCACAAGCTCAGCTCAAATCCACTCTTCCACTCAGCTCAAGGGGAAGATTTCCCATTCCTCCATGCACCCCATACTCAAGGATGCAGGAGTGGTGCATATATGGTATTATATACCATTATGCACCATTTTTTCTCAGCAATCCAATGGTGACCCTTTCAGGACCCAATTCCTTGATTCCGAATCAAGGTCCCAAAATCCATCACCAATTTCAAAGGAGGACTCTTCAGCTTGTCAGTCTGGCAATCCATGGCGGCTATCAGAAGACCATGTCAGGACCCCAACCACCTGGCCCTGCAGGAGTTGGGCTGAAAATTCTTTCAGGATTATTCCAAGGGCCATTCTAAGAGGTTATTCATGGTTCAATCAGTTGTCAAAACAGCAAGTACTTCAATACTCCTTGGAAAACTCAATTGGTCCATACAGACAGCAAGCAATCATACCTGTATTTCCTTAGCCCAATTGGGCCAATTCATAGTCCACTGTGGGAATTCACTCACATAGTTCAATTTTCAAGTTGGCCAGAACTGTATTGACCCAATTCAGCCAATAAAGCCGGATGATTCACCTTCCAGAATCAGCCTCTCAGTTTTTCACATATACTGGCCACCTTTCATCACCTGGGGACCTTTTCCCCAGTTAATTAATATATTGGATTTATTTTTGTCCTTATTTTCTTTTACCTTATTAAAGTAAATACTGATAATATGAAGTCAGTCATTTGAACCTTTTCTTATTTGCCTGTCAGTGGATATTGGTGGTCATATCCTTTACTAATTCCATTGTTCTTTCTGGCAGGTTGAAACAGTGAATTGAGGATTCATTTGGTTGGCTCTTTGGCTTTTGGCTTCTTATTATCCCGGCCATTGGGTTCTTTTTCTTTTATCCTTGGCATACTTTTTTTACCCTTTTATTCTTCTTTTAAGAAATATATTCTTCTATTCTTTTACTCTTTTGGAGCCCTCCAAGTGAGTTCTTCATTCCTGAGTGCCAGGCCACTCTTACTTTCATAAGAGCCCCTGTGACAGACAAAGGAAAAAGGCCAAATAGAGGTTGGGTACCCAGCCTTTTGGATCTTCAAGGACTCAGTTAATGTTTTTAAACCTTCTTTAAAATTTAAGATTAGATTTTGATCCAACCTTAAAGCTTAAACTGGTTTTATCCCAAATTTGGACAGGAATTTCAAGCTGCCAAAGGGTAAATCCCAATATGAAAGCTTTTAATAAAGCTTTTAAGAAATTTCAAAGATTAAACAAGCCTAAAACTTTAACTTTCTAAGTGTTAAACCCTTATCAAAAGTTGAGTTTTGGTGTGTATTGCTATTTTATGGGGAAAATTAGCAATAACTTCAAAAATTCATCAAAAATCCATTTCTTAGTGGATTTTCTTGAAGATTTCACACAGCTTACAATTCAATTTTATGTGTGTATGAATTAAATTATATGTATATTTTTTTAAACAGGTTTAATTGGTAATTAGCCTTGAAATTAACATTTTCAATTATAGCATAAGAAAACTGGAATTTCTTTAAAAATTAATTAAAAAATCAGTCTACAAGATTTCTACTTGAAAATTTATTTTTAATGTTTTCATGTGATGAAATTTAATAAAAAAATAAACTTTTTTTTTCATTTAAGCTTAAAATAAATAATCCAAAAGAGGATCAAAGCTACTTGGAGTCAAGAATAACACTGGTAGCTTTAAAATGGAATTAAAAATAAGCTATCTTAAGCTAAGAACATTATTTTTAAGCATGGTTTTTCAGTTTGGACATTAGAACAACCTTTATGTCCATTATGAATCACGAGAGCTGCTCTGAAGGAATAAAAAGAGCCTTTACATCACTGTTTTTGCCAATAACCAATTATCATTCTAATCCTATTAGAAATTTAAACAGGTAAAGTTTTATTAAATATAAAATACTATCATTAAGGTATTTATTAAGAGTTTTATTTTTTATCAATGTTAAATTAAAGAATTGAAATAATAGAAATTAGATTATTGTTGTAATAACCAATAATAAATTTTATTATATAAATTATTGTCTTAAATATCTTCTAAAATACACAAATTCCTCTTAAAAACTGATAAATATTATTTTTCCCCATAAATAACTGTTTTGTATCTTAAAATATTGATTTTTGAAATGTTTTTAGCTTATAAGCATTATTTGATATAATAACTTTTTTGTTTGACTTGCTGTATTCAATAAATATTATAAGGAAGTTTTCTTTGAAATTCTATATACTTTGTTATCTAGTATTAGTTTGTTCATATAGGACTTCTTTCTGCACAATGTGTGTGATATTTATTTTTTATAAATAATATTTATATTATTTATAAGTGGTTAAATATTATCATTTACCACATATAGTTGTCCCAGTCAGAGCTTTATACATTCTTATTGTTATAATGATCAGTGACTATAATAACAATATAAAAATTATAATTCATTGTAATTATCAAATTATTTTAAATAAATATATTGATTTGTGGCTATAATATATAATTATATTATATTTTCTACTGAGGACAGTCATAGTACTCTTGATACTTGTTACTATTATCAAGAGTCTCATAGAAACACCTTACATTTGGGGCTTGTCCATGATTTTAACCAATTTTCTGGGACATAAATCATATTCTAGACCTTATTTTACTGTTTTTTGATGTAAAATTGCCATGTTTACTTTAATTTTGTCTTTTTTGGGACCCATCCCTTAGTAATAATGCTTATAATATTAATAAATATATTTTCTTAATAATATTGTTTGAAACAATATACTATTGAGTGATTTGGAATAAACTTCTATTGTCTAACTAATGGCTTTTTCACATCACAGACTTGAAATTTATTCTTTGAGCTATTCTAGTATGAAGTGAATAATAATACAATTTTAATTAATAATTTATAAATTGAATAATTATTATTTATTTAAAGAAAATAAAAAATTCTAAAAGTTAAAAATCTTTACTTAAAAACATCTCTCTTTACTCTTTAGACATTTCTCATTATTTTTGACATGATTTTCCATAAATTACATTAAAAAACATTATCCAATAAGCTGAGTTAATAAGCTATTTTGTATGCTTCAATGAAATAACTTATTTTTCCTGTTTTCTCTAGTGTCATCTATCAGAGAAAGCTCATCTTACTCTAGTGCCTCAGAGTCAAGTATTGAAATTCAAACCAGACAAGAACCAAGGGGTTTAATGACAAAATAAGCCTTGAGAGGCCCAGCAGGTGAACTAAATCCATTTCTTTGGCTAATTCACTCTAAATAGACGTGAAATTACTTCTAATAGAAGTGGAAGAAATTACTCCATCCAATCAAATGGATCTGGACCAGGAAATTCAAGTCATAAGTCAAAAAGATAAGAATGTCAGCCCAGAGGAGAGGCACAAATGGAATATTCCAGAACTTCAAACAGTTCCAAAAGGTTAGCCAGCACCTTTGAGACTCTTATTGAGAGTCCAGAAGCTGGCATAACTGCTATTAATGTTGTCAGACCTGAACCATTTCCAACAGGAAACAATAGATATATACCAGTATCAGTACAAGAAATGGTTTATGGCAGCAAAGCAACAGGAGTGGGAACTTCTGCCAAGTCTTTGGATAGAAACAATGAACTCTTATGTTAAAGTGAAGAATCTAATGGGCCAAGAAAAGACAGAGGATATTCTGAGGGGTTGGAAACCCATGTCTTGAAAAGGACAAGTCCAACAGATAAAAGCTTGGTTGAAAAACCAAAGTGTGTTCTCAGAGGACCAGAAGAAGTTGGCCCAAGGAAAGGACAACATTCCAGTGGAAGATTCTCAAGCCTCCACCTCAAAAAGTGCCAACCAAACAAGGACAAGCCATCCCCAAAGATCAATAAGAAGGGCAAGCAAAAGGTAAAGGGAAAGGCAAAGTCCAAGTGTAACAAGCCTTACCCACAGAATTACAGAATTTCAAAGGGAGCAAAGACAGCCATGGTGAATTTGCTCAATATGGAAAGAACTCTGATAGAATTCAAAAACAAGAAGGAGGAAAGAATGAACCAATCCTTTCCAAAGAAATAGACCTTGTAAAATTGTAACAAAGAAATTTTGGCAAAGATTAACAATTTTGAGTATATACAACAAAAGTTGGGTAGAGAAATTTTACAAGTAAAAGAGACACAAAAGACCATTATTGGTCTAAAAATTGTAAATAAAGACAATATTTTGTCTTTGAAACTGTGCTATTCCATACCAATCATACCAGTATCAAGCTTACCAAATGTA
The DNA here is from genome assembly GCA_023105745.1 of Austropuccinia psidii. Classification (NCBI taxonomy): domain Eukaryota; kingdom Fungi; phylum Basidiomycota; class Pucciniomycetes; order Pucciniales; family Sphaerophragmiaceae; genus Austropuccinia; species Austropuccinia psidii. The sequence continues at coordinate 42,856,741 of JALGQZ010000001.1, forward strand.
AAAAAAAGAGATGAGAATGAAATTAAGGAAAACTCTCAAGAGGAAAATCAAATTTCAGAATAACTTTGGAAATGAAAATGGGAATTGGGGAATAACTCCAGAGGTGAAAATAGGAATTAGGTAATAACTCAGGGGAAAATTGAGGAATAACTCCCAAGAAGAAAATCGAATTGAGGAATAAATCTGGAAATGAAAATAGGAATTACCGAATTACTCTGGAGTGAAAATAGGAATCAGGGAATAACTCAAAAAATAAAAATAGGAATTATGGAAGAACTCCCAAGAAGAAAATAAAATTGTGGAATAACTCTGGAAATGAACATAGGAATTAGGGAATAACTCCAGAGATGGAAATAGGAATTAGGGAATAACTACAGAGATGGAAATAGGAATTAGGGAATAACTCTTAAGGTGAAAAGAGGAATTAGGGAATAACTTTGAGATGAACAGTGGAAATAGGAATTAGGAAATAACTCCAGATATGGACATAGGAAGTAGGGAATCACTCTGAATATGGAAATATGAGTTAGGGAATAACTACAGAAATGTAAATAGGAATTAGGGAGTGCCTCTGAAGATGGAAATAGGAGTTAGGGAACAACTACAGAAATGAAAATAGGAATGGGGAAATAACTCTAGAGATGGAAATAGGAATTAGGGAAGAACTTTGGAAATAAAAATTGGAATTAGGGAATAACTATGAAAATTGAAATAGGAATTAGGGAAAAACTTTGGAGATGGAAATAGAAATTTGGAAATGATGCTTAAGAAGGAAATCAAATTTCAGAACTCTGAAACTAGGTAGATCAAACTATAAAGAAGTCCTACAGCATAATCAATAATATTAAAAGCTTCAACCAGAAGAATTTCAATTACAATAGAAAATACAAGCTTCCTCACATTTTTCAAATCTAATGGCAGTGAACTCAATAACAAAAAACTGTATTTTACCCACTTTCTCCACTTCAAAGAGAAATATCACCAGCTAAATTCTCTCAAAGGTATCATATGACTAGACAAAATCTCAATTATCAGACGCTGTATTTTATCCACTTTTGTTGCAAAAATAAACACTCACCAACCAAATTATCTCAATGAAATCACATGATTTTGATATGACAAAACTCTCATCAGACAAATTCTCTCAATGAAATCACATGATTTTGATAAGACAAAACACCACCAGAAAAATTATCTCAGCAAAAATGTAACAAAGACACCAAAACTAAAAGTCTCACCAGCTAAAACATGTCAACTATTATTTTTCTAAGTCCCCTGTTTTGAGAAGCTCTATGGAGGCCCAAAAGGTATCAATAGAGGTATTCTCTCCCTCATTTTCCAAGAAAAACAATTGAAAATTTCCCATTATTGAGGATCAAAAACATCCCTGAATTAGCAGGATATCTAGAGTAGTAGTAGTTTAACCATAGTGAAAAGCTCAGTAGCCTTTCTCAGAAGCTTGGTATTAGTGTAAGATGTGTCTATGAAGTTGTTGATAATATTAATATTAATCAAAAATACTATGACTGCTCTTATGAAGTATAATAATAAAATTATTAGACCCACAATTTAAGAACTTAATTAATTAATTATTTCTTTTACTTTCTATACACTACTAGTAATTGTCTACAAGAATCAATTACAAGAATTATTGAAATAATGAAGTTATTTTAATATATAATTATCTTTTACAAGAATAATTTAAAACATTTTATTTAATAAAAAAAATAGTAGAGAAAAATATTAAGAATTAATTATAAAACACTCACTAATACTCATTGAACCTTGGAAAGAATATGGTAGAGAGATTTGATGGATAAATTGTGGATTTAAGGAATCAAAATTGATTTATAACAATATTAAAACAATAGAAAGTTGATTTCTATTATTTCAGGTCTTTCTTATTCATTCTGAAGGAATAAAAAACATAAGAAAATATTTAACTAATACTTGTTAGTAACAAAGATATCATTGGATAAGAAGATTATTTGGAAAAAAAAAGGAAGCCTCTTTTAAGTTAATAAAAGCTCACAAAGGAATTCCAGAGAGCAAACTGCAAAGCCAGTGAGTGAGAAAACAATAATCCTTTTTGAATTATTAATTTCATCATCTGATGTCACATAAGATGATCATAATTACTTAATTAATGCTTTCATGTGACTAACAACCCATTGATGGTTAGGAATAAAGGGAGTAACAACTGTCAATCTTCTTTTATATCAAAAATAAACATTAATTTCTCAAATTTCTTAATGTTATTAGAAATTTCATCACAAGTTGTATTTTCTGTGAATTTTTGAATATTCAGTGTTTTATGTGGAATCATCAAAAATGGAATGTAAGTAAAACTTTTAATTTTACTTATGAAACCATAATAACTAATTTATGTATTCTTTATGAGTCATACCACTCTCCATTTTTACTTAAATTTTCAGAAAAATTAATCAAGAAATTTATTTTCAATGAAATTTTGAAGTTTTTACCTCATTTCTATGTAGAATCACATATAGCACAGTATAGCAGGTTTCTATGAGGTAAATCAATGGATACTATTCCAAAAAGGGTTTTAATTACTCATTTAAGGTTTATAAATGGAAAATCATTAAGACTTGACATGGTTACAGGAGTCTAAGTTTCTCTTTACGTCTTTGTCATCTCAAAATAACAGCTTATTTGCAACTTCCTTATGATCTAATGAGAGTTTCAACTTGGTAACTAGGTTCCCAAAAGGCTTAATATACTAATTGGGGGATGATCAGCCATGTATCCAAGATTTAGAGCTATCCGAGCCTCAGAGGTCTCAGAAGTTGGGTACACTTGCTCTCTTTGATGTCTTTTGCCCCCCTTGACTATTTTTCAAGTCAAGATAGAAATACAGGCTTCGAGACTGATATCCACTATGGGTGTATCAAAACTGTATGTAAGAATACCATAATATTAAATTCCACAAGCATGCATAACACTATTCTTAGTGTATATGTAGCATGGGATTTCTCACATTCCCATTATTTTGGTGTGAAATTGAGAAAAACAAATATTTTCACAATTCTTTTCTGTGGTATTGAAGTATTTTCCATATTACCACCCCATAGAGTTAACTTAAGCTTATTCACTCTATGAAGCTACACTAGGCAAAGTTTTGTGTAGAATCCAAATCTGGCCTTAAATCCATGAATTTTCTTACTCACAAAGAGGTTATTTATCTTTTCTGATTTTAAAAATGATGAATTTTGAATATATGCATTACTTATGGGTTATGCATAGTTCCAAATTTATTTCAAAGACAATTGTGGCCTATTTAAGTATGTAAAACATACCTCAATTCTCACATTCCCTCCTACCAAAAAATAAAATTGTACCACATTTTCATTAATGATATTTAAGAAGAAAAAGGCCCCAAAGGGGGTTAATTTCCACTGTCCAACCTCTTTACATTACTCAGGTCAAGTAATTTAAAGCACAATTATAGAAATATTCATGCTTCTGGCCTTATTTTATGTTTAAATCTTCTCAAGAGCTTATCTGATTCTCCCAGCCATTCATATTCATGTACTGAATTTCTATATCTGACAAGATATTCTCTTTGATTTTTACCACTAAGTCTCCTTTCTTTATCTTTTGTCTTCACTCTGTTCCACTGGTGGTATAGTTAAAGGAGTTGGGCTCCTTAAGGAAAACAATTCTTTGTCAGCTGGTTGGAAACCATGTGTAATAACCCCCCAATGGGTGTTTAGGGAAAATACAGCCTGACCTAATTTATGGACAATTGGCCATATCATCAGTTTTATGGCCAATTGCCCGCTTTTGGTGTTTTATGGCCTTTGGGCCATATCCTTCAATTATTGGCCTCTGGCCAATTCTCCACCTCACCACCCCAGGTCAATATCCTTGTTTTGGGCCTGGGGGTCATTCTGCCTTCCAGGAGCCTCTGGCCCACCCCCTTTGATTAGGGGGTCTATGGCCTTTTTGGCCCACAGTCCACAGTCTGTGGGACCTTTAGGCCCCTTTTGGCCCAAATCCAATGATACCAAAACGGGCCAAGGGGGCAGTCCACTAGCCCCCAAGGCCAAGTGGGCCCACCTGAGCCCATTTTGGCCCCAAATCCCAAGAATCCCAAAAATGGCCAAAAATACCACAGGACCTCAATATGGCCAAGAAACACAGATTGACCATAATCGACAATGGCCTCTGGCAACCACCAGGGGCCACCAGCTCAGTTCCAGCAAGGATTCCCCTCAATTGAGGGGAATACCTTTCCTTCTTTAATGTACCCTGTACCAAAGGATCCAGGTGTAGTGCATATATGGTATAATATACCATGATGCACCATTTTTGCTCAGAAATCCAATGGTGATGTTTGCAGGACCCAAATATGTCATTTCAAGTCAAGTCTCCAAATTCATCACCCATTTCAAAGGAAGACTTTTCAGTCATCCAGTCTTGCAATCCCCAATAGCTACCAGAAGACCATTTGAGGACCCCAACCACCTGGCCTTGCAGGAGTTGGGTTGTTATTTCATTGCAGGATCATTCAAGGGGTAATTTCAAGAAGTTATCAATAATTCAATCAGATGTCAAGGCATCAAGCACTTCAGTATTCCTTGGACAACTCAATTGGTCCATAAAGGCTGTATTAAAGCAACCTGTATGGCCTTGGCCCATTTGGGCCAATTCATATACCACTGTGGGAATTCATTCACACAGTTTAATTATCAATATGGCCAGCTCTATATTGACCCAAAACACTCAATAAAGCTGGGTGATAAATCCTCCAGGATCAGTCTTCAGATTTTCACATATACTGGCTACCTTTTCTTCCCTGGGGACCTTTTCCCCACTGACTTGATATATTGGATTTATTTTTATCCTTATTTTCTTCTGTAATTCTTAGATTAAATACTGATAATCCTAAGTAAGTCATTTGTACCTTTTTCTTTGCCTGCAAGTAGATATTGGCGGTAATATCCTTTACTAATTACATTTTCATTTCTGGAAGGTTGAAGAAGTCAATTGAGGATTAATTTGGTTGGCTCTTTGGCTTTCTCTTATTATCTTTGGCATCTGGCTTCCTTCTTATTTTGGCATATATTGTATTGCTTCCTTTTTCTCTCAAAGAAGTATACTATTCTTTATTTCTTTATTATTTTGGAGCCATCCAAGTCAGCTCTTGATTCCTGAGTGTCAGGCCACTCTTGTCCTCAACAAGAGCCCCTGTGACATTATATTAACCAACTCATAGTTTCTTTCCATTCTATTCATTAATTCTTTATAATTGCATTCACTCATTTAATTGAAATTTTGACTCTTTAATGCTTATGAATTTTATGATTTATCATAACTTCTAAATTTTCTCTGACTCATTCCTCATTCTTGAAGATTGAAAACTGATCCATTTCTATTTTTTATTTTTCTCTTTTAAATCTTCAATTTAAATCATAAATTCTTTTCAAATGATAATTCAGGTCTCATTTTATTCTTTAATTGATTTTCAAATTGGTCATCAAGATTATTCAGACACGTTCTTCATATCAGGATTCAATTGGATTTATTCTTCAAGAATTTTCATTTAAGGAAGAATTAACTTCATTTAGATTTGATTGACTAATTTGACTTAAAATTAAATTTGAATTAAAGAAATTTGATTGACCTGAAGATTATTAATTTTGCTGAATTTTTCAAATCAAGATTTTTGACATAAATTGATGTTTCCTCAAGAATTAATTGGATTGATTTTCTCAAAGATTTTGATTTGATTGAATTGACATATTGATTGATTGTCTTCAAGACTTCATTTGATATTTGATTGATTGACGCACCTGAAGAATTTTCATTTGATTAATTCCTTTTTCTCAATATTTGATTTTGATTTTGACTTAAAGCTTTATTTTTGAATTGCCTCAAGGTTACCATCCTCAAATTTTGATTTATTATTCATTTTATTTCATATTATTCCTGAAATCATGCCTATCCAGCACTCACCTCCTGAAAGACAGACAAGATCTCAGGCCAGAGCTCAAGCTGTTCTTACTCCAAATCCAAGAGCTCCTCTTGAAAGCACCCCAGAGGTTCCTCAACTGAGGGCCCAAATTGGAAGGAGCAGCACCATCCATCCAGGAGGGAAGAGGGCCAAGAAGATCAAGTTCCTTTTCAGGAGTAATTGGTGGTTTTCCAGGAACTTAAAGGACCATTTTCAAGGGTCCTTCTGAAGATGGTGAAGAGGAGGAGGAGAATTTTGTGGAAGAGGAAGAGTCTGAAGGTACTGAAGGTGTTCCTGCTCCTGTGGGGGAATCTCAAAGTACTGGAGGGCCAAATATAGCCCAGTCTAATCAGCCTGTCTCTCATCCATCTGAACCATCTTTATTGATCATTATGCACAAGATGACTCAAATCATGGCCACTCTTAAAGCAGATTCATCTTTTAAAGTATCAAGACCACCAGCCTTCAAGACTCCATCTAGGAAGGCACCAGAATGCTTTGATGGACTCACCCCTTCAAAGTTAGAAGCTTTATTCAGTATTGTAAATGAATCATTCAAAATTATCTGGAAAATTACTCTGATTACAGAAAGAAAGTTCTTTATGCCACTTCATTTCTTATTGGCAAGGCTGCAAAATGGATTGAGCCTTATATTTACCATCTTACCAATCAAGACACAAGGTTCCTTCTTAATTCTTGGACTTTATTTGAATCACAACTCCTTACTTTATTTGGGGACTCAAATGAAGTTAGAAACGCTGAAGCAGAGTTGGATGCCTTAAGAATGAAAGAAGGTGTGCTGGTTTCACTATAAATTTCCAATTTCAGAAGTTTGGTTTCAAGAATTGGAGATTGGGGTGAAAGGGGTCTCATCCACCACTGCAGGAAGGGATTGCCATCCAGGATTTTGGATCAATTGGCCTCTCATCCCTCAAGAATTGACTCCCTTCAAGACTTAATGGATATTACCCTGGAGCTTGATACTAGGTACCATGAGAGGCAAAAGGAGAAGAATCATCATCAAGAGAAGAATCATGAAGCCTCAAAGTCAAATTCTTCTTATCCTCAAATTTCTTCAAGTTCAAAGCAAAAGAAGAAGAAGAATTTTCAGAAGAGGGACAAGCCCCATTCTTCTTTGTTAAATGAATATTTCAAATTGATGAATTCTGAAAAGGAAAGAAGAATCAAGGAGGGATTATGTACCTATTGTGGGGGGAAGCATATTCTTGAGTCCTGTCTCAAAAGGCCTTAAAACAAGCTTAACCAACCATCAGGCAGATCTACCAGCCAGGGAAAAGCCTGAGTGAAGATAATGTTTTGTTCAATGGTCTTCACTATTTTCCATCCAGAGCACAATTGTGCATTCTTAATACTGGGGTCAAGAATTCTCTTAAATTTTTTTCTTTTCTTCTCTCTCTGATATGTTTCACAGTATTCTCATTGATTCTGGTGCTACCAACTCATTTATGGCAAGGCAATTTGTTCACAAGTATTCTTTGACCATCTCAGAACTCCCAGAAAAAATTCCTCTTATCAATTTGGACTATTCTGAGTTCCCTTCCTTCTTTGTGACTCCCCATACACCAGGGAAAATCTCGTGTCAATCGTCGGCAATTGACTTCACGTTGAACCATGGTCAGTATAAAGTCTTGCTTCAGTCATGTTAGTGTCACTGGATTTAGTGGGTCACGTCACATCAGCATCAAGACAACGTCAATTGTCACATGAGAGTGTCACTCAAAGCCCAAACCCATTTCAACACTATTCGCAATGTTTGGGTAATTTCACCTCATTGGCTTCTGCATCCCCGCCTAATCCTCCCCAACACTTTGCATGCTTACGCGCCCGCACCACCCTCCAGATGAGACTTCGACACTTCCCCCATCTCTGCCCTCACCACTCCTTACGCTTTCACACCCCCGCCCTTACCATCTTTAGGCTCACGTGGTGCCCTTCCGACATGCCTCCGCTGCCGCTAACCATCCTTATGCTTGTGTAGTGCCCTTCTGACATGCCTCCAACACCGCTAACCATCCTTATGCTTGTGTAGTGCCCTCCCGACATGCCTCTGACACCACTTACAATCCTTATGCTTGTGGAGAGCCCTCCCAACATGCCTCCCACACCACTTACAATCCTTATGCTTGTGCAGAGGCCTCCTGACATGCCTCCAACACCGCTAACGACCCTTAAACTTGTGTAGTGCCCTCCCAACATCCCTCCGACACCCCTAACCATCCTTACACTTGTGTAGTGCCCTCCCAACATGCCTCCGACACCGCTAACCATCCTTACGCTTGTGTAGAGCCCTCCCAACATGCCTCCAACACCACTTACTATACTTACACTTGCAGAGTGCCCTCCCGACATGGCTCCAACACTGCTTACCATCCTTAAACTTGTGTAGTGCCCTCCCAACATGGCTCCAACACCGCCCTCACACTGGCCTAATCCTCAAAGCTGCTCATGATCCTTACCCTCCTGCTGGGCCCTCAAGATGAGACTACAATGCTGCCCCCATCTCCACCCTTGCAACTCCTTATGCTTCTGCCCCCCCTCCGCTTGCAATCCTTACGCTCCCGCGGCGCCCTCAAGATATGCCTCCAACACCGCCCTCAACCCTCCTTATGCCTGGGCACCCCCGCCACTTACCATCCTCACACTTCTGTATTACATCCATTGTGTATGGTGGCTTGTTGGCGTACACGATCAACGCAATCAAGGAAAGATGCTGAGTGGCCTTCTCTGCCAATGGAACCTAAGGGGAAATTGGTCAGTATATTCACAATGTTGTGGTTAGGGTTTAAATCATGAGACTCACAAATTAAAACCTAATAAGTGGACTATTTAAGACAAGAATTGTGTCTCCTTTTTCCCCGACAAAACCATTTTATTTCATATCATTCAAATGGAACACTTTGCTTAGTCCTTACCTCATGAGCATTGAATAGTTCAAGAGTTGACTTTAGTAGGTTTCTCACTAGTCAACTTTATTCAATGGCTCATAGGGAAGTGATTTCACTTGCATGATATGAAATAATTTGCAAAACATTGCCTCCTTCAATTTAGCGACAAATTGTATTTTGCAAATGCAATACAGCTTCAATAGAAGGTTCCAAGGCTGTTGATGCACAGGTTTATTTTGGTCAGCTTGTGGTTCTAAAATGTATTTTTTCTAGAATATTCAATAACTCTTAAACTGCCTTAAATTGATAGGTAACTTCTTTCAAACTTGCCGAAATTCTCCAATATTACCTAAAAAAGAATCAATTATTTGAAACTTATTTTACTTCCACCTTTTTTCTTCAATTTTGATCTTTTTATTAAAATTTTTTCAAACAAGTTATCAATCAACTCGTAACCATCTATTTGCTAAATAAACTACCTCTGCTATGGCCCAAACCCCAGGAAATTCAACTGAATTCAATGAACTACCAACTTCAGCCCCAGAGAGTGGAAGTGAAATCTCTGATATGGCCAGTAGTTGTGAATTGGGCATTGAAGTAGAGCGCCAGTCACATGAAGATAATCAAGATCCACTAGTTCTTCCAGAATGTGAGTATGCATCCATGTCGAATATTTCAAATCTCTCAAAACCTGATATTGTGTCATAGCCTTTATTTCAGCTCAGCCTCCAAGCTGTCAGAAGCCGAATTTTAAAAGCTATGAGAAGGAAAAGACTGTTGAACCTTGTGCACTGACAGAAGATGCTGGGCAAGATGATGTAATTTTCAGTGGGGAGGTGGAAATTATATCCAAGGAACAATTTGTCTCAAACATTGCTCAAACAATCCCAAGGCTCAAAAAAATTCAAAATGATAGTAAAATTCCTGATTATGTGTGTCAAAGGATTGCTGAAGCAATGAGCCTCCTAAAAATGGATTTGAACTGTAAGTCCATTACTAATTCAATACAGAATCATCAAAAAGGCTTCTTACAATATATTTGCAGGTGTGGAGGTGAGAGAATCTCTACCTGAAGGATCTCTAGTGGTAATTGGAATTCCAGGAAAAGGATTAGGAAAAAGACCAAATATACATGCCACCAAAAAAACCAAAAAAAAATGCCGTACCTTTGAAGCCGCAAAATATTCCCCGGATCAGGGTGATGAAATGATCAATGTTGAAGGGGGCCATATTGATAATCAACCTCTGCATACTGAAAGCCCCCCCATACTCAATGAAACAATATATGATGAACCTCCACATGCTGAAAGCCCCCCATACTCAATGAAACAATCCATGATAAAACCCCTCCCGCCTCTCCTCGAAATATTCAAGCCTTTCAAGAAAGGGAGACAATTAAACAAGCTACAATGGGACAAGATATGACTGATATAACTACCAACCCTGAGCCCGAAGTGTCATCCTCTGCTAATTTTCAAGGAATATTTTTATCCTGCATGGAAGAGTTTGGACACATTTTGAATTATCATTCCAATATTACTCAACAATCATGGAAAAGGGGGCTTGATAATATCAATAGGATTTACAAAAATCGATGGGACAATTTACCAACAAAGGATGCTCATAAATTCCTGCCCGTTGGTATTAAGGTGATCAGTAAACAAGAGCTTAAAATGTCGGCCTGGCTTGAGGACTTTGAGATGGAAGGTGAGTTTTATCTTTGTGCATGAAAAGTGATTATTGGCTGTTGACTGGTGATACAAATTGCAACATACAGGGTTAGATTTTTTAAGCCAACAGAAACAGAAGCGTTTTTCAATAACAACATTTGGAATCTCAAATTGATGAAGGAATCAGTTAAACCTCCAGATAATCTCCCAAAATCTGGACACTCCTTCTTCAAAATGGTTCAGAGCATTCTTTACCCCGCCAATCCAGTTAAACATTTTTGGGCAAATGTTATGTTTGAATCCATTAGTTTAGTCTCATACGATGTGATTGCACCCAGACTATATGTGGCACTAACATCAAATTTGACTGATCCTCTTGGACTCAAACGGGGAGCAGTTGAATACCCTGCCTCCTGCTTGAGTAAATCAAAGCAATGTGCAACACAACCTAGAATTGAAGGTGGCGGGGCTGACAATGAGATATCAACAAAGCCACACAAGAACCTGGAGGATCTAATGGATACAGTTATCCATTTGATGATTGTGTACAACATGGTACGTGCACATACAAAGGTCAAAGTGAATGGCATCAAAGGCAAACTCATGAGCTTCAAAAAAAATGAGGCCATCAAAGATCTTTTGACGTTTCACAAGAATCTTGGAATAAATTGAGTTTGCTATGGTATATTAGCGGCTTTCTGTGCCTCGGGGGTTCGTGGTTTGATGGTATGCTCAGATGACTGGAGAACAAGCTCAGCTAAAGGGGCTTTATCACTCATTGACATTTCAAAAAAACTTTCAGAGGGTAAAAATCTAGTGGAGCCGGTGTGGCTACATACTAATAAGTATATATGTAATTCACTGAATAAAAGTTTCTTCTCATCAGAGTCTTTTAACCCAGCTGTACCTCTTAGATTTGAATTGCACAATGCTTGGTATTAGACTTTGGTGATGCCTGGGTGGCAAAGCGTGGTCTTGGTTCAAGTGATGAGGTCACATTGACTGTACCCAGGTCAGCTAAACTTACAAGCAGGATTGACCCGTTTTAGATTAACTTTGTACTAAATAGATTGTAATTGAATTTTGCAAAGTTATTTATGAATTTAATAATCTTGACTACCCATCCTACTACTGCCCGGATGCCATAGTATGAATACCAATAGTAATTGTACAGAGGCATGCCTCCGTACACCAATGAAAATACTCCAACAATACGCAAACTGAGTCAGGCAGTTGTGCCCGTGATTAGCACATGCATGGGCATTGCGGGAAGTGGATTTTATCACTTCCCGCCAGCCCATAATAGGCCAAATGGCCCTCTTTGTTTCAAGGGGACTAGGATAATTAGGGATCTGCATCATGGTGCATATTGCATTCACGCGTGCTTGCAATATTCCACATGGTTGGATTGGAAAGTGATTGAATGGGAAAATCAATATGTCAAATTGAATAATGCACTATCCACTGAGATTTTCAGGTTCAGGTACTTGAGATAATGAATTTGAAAAGGTAAGGTGTTATCTTTCATTTGTAGCCGCAATGAGAAAAGATTCATCGACCAAGATCACATTTAGGTAATATTAATAATTCAGTAATCATTTGGTTTCATTTCATTTTCCGCTGCAAGCATACCATGCACAAAAAAAGGAAAGGAGCATATAAGGGAACTCGTGGGAAAGTGTTGGGGTGAGGAAGGAAAGTGTGAGTGGCTTGCTTATTGTCAGCATATATATATATAGATATATATATGCTTCTGCATTTATGTGGCACCCTCAATGGGCCCCATTGAAGAAAATTGGTTTTAGTCAGTTCAGATCAAGCCAATGGCATGTGGGCCTCAACAGGGAAGTCAAAGGATGTGTTCTGAATGAGGCTCCTTGGGAATTAGGCACCATTCTGGACTCAAACCTCCTTAGCTTCAAATGGCAGGAAGAAGTATCTGATATATTGTCTGCTTCAACACAAAGTGATCCCTCAACCACTCGGGAATAGTGGGACATCCCAAAAGACAAATGAGGCCATATTGCCCAAAAGAATAGGTTGTTTTCCTCCTCTCAACCAACAGCACAAATATCAATGCCAGTATCAGCAAATATGAACCTAAGTGCAATTCGGAGGCTTGTGGATGTCAATCAGATCAAACACAGTCACTTCGGCCACGTGGCAATTTTCTCTTCAACCGGATTACTCATTTCCCTTGTTGAATTCAGACCATTCACAACAATGAGTGAAGTCAAGGTCAATCAATGGGATGAATTATCACAATTCTTATTTTGTGAAAGAAGATTCACCAACCCGATTGCAACAAATGGGGCATTACTGGAGGGATTTATGTTCGCAATTGGGTGGCCCAAATTCAGCAAAAAGAATGAGCAACTTGGTCTGTATGGAAGTCTCAGGGAATTGAAAACACAAAAGATGAATGGCGGAACCAAGGTGCCAATCTTAGCTCAGTGGGTTGCATTCTAGGTCAATCCTTACAATATGTTGGGGATAATTTATTTCAGAAGATTCAAAATTGCTACAAGTCATTGGGGGCTCCGTCTTTTGATCAAGTTAACTATGAAGCTGATATTGCTGCAAATCAGTGTGCATTCAAGTTTGCTTCCGCAGTCACTTTCACCATGAATGGATTCAAAAACGCACCTCATGTTGATAAGGATGCATTGCTGTATGCTTCGGGATGGTGGTTTCAAGCTGATAAGCGGACCGGCCAAATTCAAAGAGATGCATCAAAGTGGTGTACAGGTGGAAAATTGATTTTCCCAAATGAGCATTTTTGGATTTGTAAGGTTTGACTATGAAACAATAAGTAAAAATTACTAATTTTTTACTTATTGTACTCTGAATGTCCTTATAATTGAAATAAATAAGATTAAAATAATAATAATAATAAAGAAATATTATTATTATGGCGTAAAAAATATTATATTATTAAATAAATATAATAATATAATTAATATTATATGAAATTATAATATTATAAATAATATATTAATATAAAATAATTAATATATTATAAAGCTCTTTATTATTGTTACCAACAAATAATAAAGGCGTAAAAAACTGTTTTTTATAAATAAAAAACAATTAATAACAATAATATTACTAATATTAAAGTTATATATTAATATAAATACTATTTATATTAAATAAGAATTATTGAGAGTAATAATAAGAGAGAAATTATTATAATAAGATGAAATAACCTACTTTTAACACTTAAAATAATAATTTTGAGATATTTTACACCAAAAGAATATAATACAACTTTTTCAAATTGTATTTACAATAAAAAATAAAGAAAATTACTAAAATTCTTGATTTTACGTGGAAATGAGTTTATAGAGAGATTTATGACAAAAACAATTAAAGAATTGATTTAATCACGTAAAAATAGTGATTAATCTTAAGATGGTCTTTGGTATTTAATAATATAAGAGTTTTATATATAAAGAATAAAGAAATTACCTTTTTATTTAATTGATTTAATGTTTTTGATGCGTCTGAGGGGTAAATAGAGTAAAAAGAGCTCTATTTATAGTAAATACCTCCCTATTAGAGTCCACCAGGCTTCTAGTAGACGTGTACTGATCATATCCACTGGAATTGATCAATATTTCAAGGTTTGAGGGTGATTACATCATGATCAAACCATATTACATCATTATTACACCATTATTTAGAGTTATCACTATAACTCTAAGTTTGATGACATCAGAGGCTTGGCAGAACCCCAAATTTCGTGGATTTTATTAGTTTTAATCATAAACTAATAGTATTCACCAATTTTATCACTCTTAAGACTGTTAAACTTAAATTAAGGTTACAGTATGTGATCATAACTGCTCAAATTAAGCTCAAACTTTGATCCTCAATAACTTTTAAGATTTACACGCTACAGCAATTCAAAGAGTGAATTCTGATAGCCTGGCATAACCTTATTATGCTTCCAAGAGCTTTTAATTACATCATCAAAACTCTAATTTTGATGATTTTTCTTGTAACTCATCTTTTCTGTTGAAATTCAATATTTTAAACTTCAAACCTTGATTTCAGGGGGTTATACCCTGAATTTAATAATAAAAATTACATCATTCTTCACGAATGAACTAGGAGAATCCAACTGTGTATGTTTTTTTAAGTTTGGAACACTTTCACAATAAAGTGGTCAACAGCTCTGTTGATTTTTATCAATAATTCATCATAGGTTTTAACCTTGTTTATAATTTGTAAAATAAAGTTCATATCTGTGTTCTTACAGTAATTACGTGGTAACTTTATTTTTGGTTCATCATTCTATCATGTATAGTTTAGAAGATATTAGCTATGATCCTTGAATATATGCGTTGACCAAAAAAGTGCATATATTCGGGATAATTCCTTAAGTATTAACATTGGAAATTAGCTTATTAACTGTTTTATGTGTGTACCTTCATGGAGAATCCACTGGTAAAATTTATTTAACATGTTGTTTCATTAGTGTCTGAGATAAATAAGGGTTTATGGTTTTTATAAGGTATTATACCTTATAATTCCTTAAGTATTGACTTTACAGATATGCCATAAAAATGGTATATGTGTATTTTTCCATGGGGAATCCAATGGTATAATTTATTTTACATGTTGATTCATTGGTTTTTAAGTTAAACCAATTTTTGTACCAATTTATGGTATTTTTTGTATATTTAATTAATTATTTTTAATGTATAATTATTTTAAGTAATTTTAATATAATTATATTAAAAGTCTAATTATTCTGAGTCTTTTTGTGACCTTATTGGGTATGTGGTCATATCTCAAAGGCTCACATTCCCTACCACCAAAAAAGATTGTACCACAATCTGATATGTGTGATTAGGGTATCATCCACTGTCCTACCTCTTCAATAGACTTTGTTAGTCTTGAAGCTCAATAATGCTTAACTTTTTTATTTTTCAGGTTTTCTTTCATGTCTGAATCTTCTTAGTAATTTATCAGCATTTGTTATATCTTTCTCAAGTAGCCATTCATCTTCCTGAGTTGAATTTCTATACCTTACAAGGTATTCCCTTTCTTTTTTGTTTCTTGTCCTTCTTTCTTTAAGGACTTTTACTATTTTCTTTTCCTCTCCTTCCTCCAAGGGGGGAATCTCAAGTGGGGGTTTATTTCTTAGTGGAAATAACTCCTTGTCACTTGAACTGTAAGGTTTTATCAGACTTACAGAGAAAGTTGGGTGTTTGTTCATTAGTTCACCTGTGAGTTCTAATTGCACAGCATTGGGTCCATGAAGTGCTTTTATCATAAATGGTCCTGCAAAGGAATCTTTCAATTTCTTTGGGCCTTTTATGTTATTGAAATTAAGGGTTGATACTAAAACCAAGTCTCCTATTTTGAAATCAGGTGGCTTATGACTTTTATCCCATCTTTCTTTTGCATATTTAAAAGAATCTTGCATGCATCTGTTTGCATGGTGTCTTGCTTTGTCAAGCATTATTTTGAAACTGCTTGATGTTGGATGTATATCCACTAAGTCCTTTTTGAGGGTATCATAAGGAAGTCTTGGGTTCCAACCTTTCTCTAGCATTGCTGGTGTTTTGCCAGTAGAAGAATGGATTGATGTCTTATATGCCAGTTCAAGTGCTGGTATTAGTGTACACCAATCATGGGTAAAACCATCAGAATCTTTGAATTCTAGCCCATAAGCACAGAATCTTGTGATCATATCCTCTAGGGTCTGTATCATTCTTTCTGCTAGACCATCAGTTTGAGGATGATAAGCTGTTGAGAATGATAATTTTGTCCCAAACAAGTTATGGAGATTTGTCCATAATGCTGAAGTGAACTTTGGGTCTCTGTCACTTATAATATTTTGGAATAAGCCTGTGTGGCTAATGACTTTATTCCATATTATTATGGCTGTATCCATAGCTGTGTCATCTTTATGACATGGTAAGAACATGGGAGTTTTACTGTACCTGTCAACTAACACTAGGAATGCATTATAACTCCTGTCTCCTCCTGGAGGTAAGGCTGTTACCCAATCCATATGAGCTATTTCCCATGGGGATTTTGGTTCTTGGATTTGGATCATCATTCCAAATTTCTTTCCTGTGGCTCTGTTGGCTTTTTGACATCTGTCACAGGTTTGGCAGTATTCTGCAACATATTTCTTCCAATTTGGCCACCAAGAGCAGGTTTTCACCCTCTCTAGTGTCCTATCTTCTGAGAGATGTCCAGATGCAACAATATCATGACACTCATGTAAAATAGTGTTTATTAGTGTTCTATCTGTTAAGGCCATAACACATGTGTGTTTTGTTCTATGGTAAAGGATTCCATCAAGGAGGTGAAATCTTCCTTCATCATATACCTTTTTCCATATTTCATCTAGTTTTGATGAAAGTGATGGATCTTTGCAGTCTTTCATTAGAAGTTGGCTTAAGATATGGCAATTTTTGTCTGTCTTATAGCCTTCTTTAACTTGGTTAAAGAATTCTGTGCCAATGTCTGTAACACATATTCCTTATATATGGTGCTCCTCTTGTGGTACCCATGCTGGATTGTCAGGGGTATTTGCTAGAGCCCATCTACTAAGACCATCTGCATTTTTATGAATATTTCCAGATTTATGAACAATAGTCATATTTCCTCTATATTCTTGGATAGCAATTTGCCATCTCAGCATATGTCTATTTGGAGTCTTCATATTTAATAGTGATTTCACAGCATTACAGTCTGTGATTACATCAAATACTGTGCCATCCAAATAATAATGCAGTTTTTCTAAAGCCCATACTAGGCATAAGCATTCCATTTGGCTTGCTCCATACCTTGCTTCTGTTGGCTTTATCTGCCTTGAAATGAAACAAATTGGTCCTTCCACTGGTTTATCATTGATAATTTGTGTTTGGTGAAGTGCAGCACCTAGTCCTTCTCCACAAGCATCAATGTACAGTTTGAAGGGTAGTTTCCAATCTGGCATCAGAAGAAATGGGGCATTTGTTAAGGAATTTTTCAATTCTTCATATGCCTTGACTCTTTCTTCTGTCATCTCATAGACTGTTTGTTGGTCACATAGCTTATACAAGGATTTAGCAATTTTTGCAAAGTCCTTTATCTGCTGTCTATAGTAACCAGCAAATCCTAGAAATGATTGCATTTCTTTTTTGGTTTGAGGCATTGGCTTAAGTAGTACTGCTGCTACTTTATTTTTGTCTATGCCTAGACTAAGACCAGATACTACATGTCCTAGTGCCTTTAATTCACTGTATGCAAAATGAAATTTTTTCAAGGAAATTTTCATATTTACTTGGACTATTTTCTGTAGTACCCTTTCTAGTCTTGTAAGGTGATTTTCCCAAGTTTCTGAGCAAACTATGATATCATCAATATAGATAATCAACCATCCTTCTGATAATTCTCCAGGGAATATAGTATTCATCATTCTTTGATAATGGGAAGGTGCATTTTTTATTCCAAATGGCATTCTTAAGTATTCAAAAATTCCACAATGGACTATTATTCTTAGTAGTTTCTTGGCATTGTCTGTTGAGACATTTTGATGAAAACCCTTCAGAGCATCCATAGCTGTGATGAACTTAGCTTGTGACAATTGGGTTAATGTCTCATGGATTCTGGGTATTGGATATCTGTCTGGAATGGTATAGGTATTCAGGGCTCTTAAGTCTCCTACCATCCTTGATTTTCCATTATGCCAAGTTATAATGACAGGTGTAGTAACTTCTACTTGTTCATTATGTCCAACCTTTCTTAATACTCCAAGGTCCATTAATTCTTTAATGTGCACTTCTAAGGCTTCTCTAGCTCTTGGACTGGCTGGATAAGCAGGTCTTCCTAATAAAGGTGGGTAAGGTTTTTCTACATTAAGAATTATATCCACTTCATGTCCAATTATGGCACCTAGTGGCTCTTTGTCAGTTGCAAAGGCATTTTTATACTTAAATAAGAGATCAATCAATTTTTCTTTCATTTTTTCTGTTAATTCTTGATTGAATTCTGCTTCTTTGAGCTGTTCAGATATAAAAAGTTCCTTTTCTGGAATTTTTTCTTCATTCTTAATAACTGTGATTTGTTTTTTGTTATTTAAGAATCCAAACTTTTGTCTTTTGTTATCTCCTATGGTAAAATATCTATCCTTTTGGTTGGAGATATCTATACCATAGATTGATAAGTAGTCATTCCCAAGTATGCAATGATTACTATTACAGTTGTCCATTACTACAAACTCTACTTTAATTCTGACACATTGTGAGGGATGAGGAAAAATTAGTGTTAAATCAATTATTCCAAGGGGCTTCATGCTCACACTTGCACTACTAAATTTGACACCTTGTATTGGCGTAAGTTTTTCTTTCCAGTCTGGGACAATGGTTTTTAAATAATTTTTGCCAACACAAGTGCAATATGCTCCTGTATCCAAGTTAACCTTTCCTTCTTGGTTATTAACCATAACAATACTTATACTTGATTTTCCAGCTGTATATCCCATTCCTTTTGCAGGTTTGGTTCTATACATTTTGGCATCTTGTATGTTTGTCAGATTTGTGTCAGATGTTCCAACTTGTGGCAAGTTTGAATTAACATCCAGTACTTCATAAATTATATCAATATTATTAATTTGTGCATTAATTATATTGATTTCATCACTTTCAGAGCTTTCTGACTCTTCTGTCTCTTTTTCAGAGTCAGATTCCTCTTCTTTGTCATTGTGGTTTTCTGTTTCCACAATTTCATTAATCTTTGCTTTTTTAAGGCAATTATTGGCTAAGTGTCCAATACCTCCACATTTATGGCATTTTCTTTGCTCATTATTGTTGGATGTATTGGGTTTAAAGGATTCTTTTGCTTTATCTTGTTTGATAAATGGTTTATTTGGGCTTTTAATGTCCAATTTTTTCCAAGTCCTGCCAATTTTTGTTCTTGTCACTATATCTTCTAGTGCATTTATATACTCTTCTGTGGAGCATGGCTCTATGCACCTGCTTCTTAGGGCATGTTCTAGTTCCCCTCCACATTTTTTAAGTATTTTCATATGCACCATCTTCTGTGACATTTCTGGGTACAGTGCATTAAGCCTTTCAACTTGTTTTAAGAACCAAGTTAAAGGTTTATCTTTCTCTGGGTCAAAGAAAGAGTTTTCAAATGCATTTTCTATCTTATACCTCCAGGCATCATTTGCCCACTTGGTGATTATTTCTTGTTTCCACCAAGACCAGGTATTTTTACCATTTGTCTGTCTTATGCCATAATACCATCTTTTTGCAGATTTCTCAAATAATGAATGTAATCTTGCAGTGATTAATTCATCTGGTATAGCATAGTATTCTTGTAACATGTCAATTGTTTTAATAAATGACATGTGGTCATATTCACCTTCTCCTGTGAATGTTGGCCATTCCTTCAATTGAGGTGCTTCTTTCATTAAGACTTGGTTATTGTCTTGGTGACTCAAGTCTGTTATGAAAGGATTTGACAATTCCTCTTTTGTTTTAACAGGGCTTCTTATATGAGAAAATGGTGTTGATAACTTTGGTATATTTAAATTAGCCTCATTAATTTTATCCATTTTTTCTGTAATAAGCCTTATTTCACTTTGAATATCATCTTTCAGATGCATTCTTGCTTCATCACTTTTTTCCACATGGTCCAAAAGTAATTTTTGGTGTGATGAAGTCTTTTCTTCAAATTTTTCTACAGAAATACTTAATTTATTTAATTTTTCTGTAAGATTGTCAATACTCACATCATAATTGATTGTCAAAGTCTTGTCTTTGATATATTTTATGTATTTATACAATTCTTGTTGTCCTTGTATTAATTTTTGAGTATTGTCAATTAAATTCTTTGATTTATTATTTTCAACAATAAACTTAATGTTGTCAATTTCCTTTTTGTTTTGCACAACAATTTTTGTTAAAGAAGATAAATTGTTATTTATTTCTTGTAGTGATAATAAACTATTTTTAATTTCTTTTAGAGGTAATATACTATTTTTAATTTGTGTTAAAGTATTTACAACATCTTTGGACAAGGTTATTTCTTTGGGAAATGAGGTTGTCTCATTCTTTGCTCTTCCTTGTCCTTGAATTCCATCAAGGTTCTGGCCATGTTGAAAACATTGTCCATGGCATCCTTTTGGATTCTTGGGATTCTGTAACTTGGGGAATATGGTTTCCTCCAATGCTTTTTCTTGTTCTTCTTCCCTTCTTGGGGAAGTGGGTTGGCTTGAGGCTTGCTGGTAGAGGCTACTGGGGCTTCTTCCTTGGTTGCCTCCCTCTTTTTGGCATGATAATCCTTGATTTTTTTGATTTGAGGTTTGGATGACAGTGGATTCCATCCATTGGAGTATTTCACTATCTCCTCCTCTTTGAGGAACTTTTTCAGGATGTGCCAGGAGTTCATCACTCCTTGGTGTATTTGAGGCAGCATTTCCCAGTCTTTGTCCTTGTATACTGTGTAATACTGCTTGTACTGGCTCATGTAGATGTCTATTTGAGCCCTCTGAATGTGATTTGTACCTATTTGAGTTACTCATACTTAGTTCCAATTCAGGCTCAGATATCATGGGCATTTCTGGGACTTGCCTTTGGGATAAGGCACTTCCTTGTGTGGATTGTGTTCCACTGGGGATATTGCCCTTTCTTTTCCCTTTTGAGGGATCAATTCTACCTCTGAGTCCAGCTCCATCTGATTGGATGGAGTATTGGGAACCTCTTCTGGTAGTCATAATTCAAAGAATAAGAAAAAATAAAAGTATTTTAGAAAAAAATTCTGTTATGGCAATTTAAAAAGAGGTGCTCACCTTCAGAGTCTTGAATGGTGGGCCCTGGAAAGTCTAATTTCTTAGCTTTCTTTCTTTTGGTGATAACTGGTGTTGGAGAACTTTGACAAGTTTCTTCCACAAATCTCTCAACAGTAGCTTGGTTGTCTTCTGTTGGGTTATCCTAAAACACTAAAAAAGACAAATAAATATAAGTCTTTTTATAAGAAGTGTTATTTTTGGCAAGATATGGCAATTTTCCACGTATAAATTGCTTTTATATCTTTGAAAAATTGAAATAAATAAAGAAATGAATAAAAATGAATAAAAATAACTTTTTTATTTGTTTTTAATATTTCTTAATATTTTTTATATATTTTTTATTTTTAAAGAATAAGATACAAAATGAATATGATTCTTATAAAATTAAATTATAATAAAAATTATTTTTAATTTATAAAATATCTCTTTTAATCACTAGAGTCACTCAAAGAAAGTTCTTGCAAGTCTAAGGATGTGAAAAACCACGTGTAAGACAGTACAATTGCTTTCCAAATGCCTCAATAGCTTTTAAAATCAATAAAATATAAACTTATTATATAATTTTATGATTATAAATATAATTTATTATTGGATAAACCCAAATAGAATCTTTTTAAAGGTCTTTTAAGTAAATATCACGGCCAGGCCCCCAAATGTAAGGTTTGACTATGAAACAATAAGTAAAAATTACTAATTTTTTACTTATTGTACTCTGAATGTCCTTATAATTGAAATAAATAAGATTAAAATAATAATAATAATAAAGAAATATTATTATTATGGCGTAAAAAATATTATATTATTAAATAAATATAATAATATAATTAATATTATATGAAATTATAATATTATAAATAATATATTAATATAAAATAATTAATATATTATAAAGCTCTTTATTATTGTTACCAACAAATAATAAAGGCGTAAAAAACTGTTTTTTATAAATAAAAAACAATTAATAACAATAATATTACTAATATTAAAGTTATATATTAATATAAATACTATTTATATTAAATAAGAATTATTGAGAGTAATAATAAGAGAGAAATTATTATAATAAGATGAAATAACCTACTTTTAACACTTAAAATAATAATTTTGAGATATTATACGCCAAAAGAATATAATACAACTTTTTCAAATTGTATTTACAATAAAAAATAAAGAAAATTACTAAAATTCTTGATTTTACGTGGAAATGAGTTTATAGAGAGATTTATGACAAAAACAATTAAAGAATTGATTTAATCACGTAAAAATAGTGATTAATATTAAGATGGTCTTTGGTCTTTAATAATATAAGAGTTTTATATATAAAGAATAAAGAAATTACCTTTTTATTTAATTGATTTAATGTTTTTGATGCGTCTGAGGGGTAAATAGAGTAAAAAGAGCTCTATTTATAGTAAATACCTCCCTCTTAGAGTCCAACAGGCTTCTAGTAGACGTGTACTGATCATATCCACTGGAATTGATCAATATTTCAAGGTTTGAGGGTGATTACATCACGATCAAACCATATTACATCATTATTACACCATTATTTAGAGTTATCACTATAACTCTAAGTTTGATGACATCAGAGGCTTGGCAGAACCCCAAATTTCGTGGATTTTATTAGTTTTAATCATAAACTAATAGTATTCACCAATTTTATCACTCTTAAGACTGTTAAACTTAAATTAAGGTTACAGTATGTGATCATAACTGCTCAAATTAAGCTCAAACTTTGATCCTCAATAACTTTTAAGATTTACACGCTACAGCAATTCAGAGAGTGAATTCTGATAGCCTGGCATAACCTTATTATGCTGCCAAGAGCTTTTAATTACATCATCAAAACTCTAATTTTGATGATTTTTCTTGTAACTCATCTTTTCTGTTGAAATTCAATATTTTAAACTTCAAACCTTGATTTCAGGGGGTTATACCCTGAATTTAATAATAAAAATTACATCATTCTTCACGAATGAACTAGGAGAATCCAACTGTGTATTTTTTTTTTAAGTTTGGAACACTTTCACAATAAAGTGGTCAACAGCTCTGTTGATTTTTATCAATAATTCATCATAGGTTTTAACCTTGTTTATAATTTGTAAAATAAAGTTCATATCTGTGTTCTTACAGTAATTACGTGGTAACTTTATTTTTGGTTCATCATTCTATCATGTATAGTTTAGAAGATATTAGCTATGATCCTTGAATATATGCGTTGACCAAAAAAGTGCATATATTCGGGATAATTCCTTAAGTATTAACATTGGAAATTAGCTTATTAATTGTTTTATGTGTGGATTTTCATGGAGAATCCACTGGTACAATTTATTTAACATGTTGTTTCATTAGTGTTTGAGATAAATAAGGTTTTATGGTTTTATAAGGTATTATACCCTATAATTGCTTAAGTATTGACTTTACAGATATGCCATAAAAATGGTATATGTGTATTTTTCCATGGGGAATCCAATGGTATAATTTATTTTACATGTTGATTCATTGGTTTTTAAGTTAAACCAATTTTTGTACCAATTTATGGTATTTTTTGTATATTTAATTAATTATTTTTAATGTATAATTATTTTAAGTAATTTTAATATAATTATATTAAAAGTCTAATTATTCTGAGTCTTTTTGTGACCTTATTGGGTATGTGGTCATATCTCAAAGGCTCACAGGATTGATCTAGCCAAATGCCATGGGCTCATTCAGGTATTGTGGGCCAGTAGTACATTTCCTCATTATACTGATCCAGAACAGGACAACAAAAGCACAACACTAGTGGGTATGTTGGCGCAATCCTAAAGGAGGTTAGCCAAAAAAATGTGCCAAAAAAAGCCATGGCTGTTATGAGGTTGGCGAGGGAGCGGGCTATCAAATCAGGGATGGTAATACAATCTCATCCCAAGTCAAAAAATGTGGAGATTTACATGTGTGTTTGAATTGCAGTGTGATTGGTAAATAATGGTGGGGCAAGGCAGAGGAAAATATACACCAGGATTGGATTATTTGGAGTGCAGGAGATAGGGTGGCTCACATGAAAAAGGGGTGAAATGGATTGTGTATGGTGGCATGCCATCGTACATATGTCCTGGTTTGTTGCTCTTTTCCAGGATCCCAATGCTTCAAATGCGAATCCTTATGCTTGTGCAGGTTTTCAATAATTCAAACAATTCCTTATGCCAGGGCAGCCTGCCAACGCTTCACATGCAAATAATTATGCTTGTACAAGCTCCCAACAATTCAAACAACTCCCTACGCCTCCCACGCAAATCCTTTCAATGTGCAGGTTCCTGAAAATTTAAAAGTCTCCTTACGCCGGTGCTGGCTTCCAATAATTCACATGCAAATCCTGACGCTTGTGCAGGTTCCCAACGATTCAAACAATTCCTTATGCCGTGGCAGGCTTCCGAAAATTCACAAGCCAATCCTTATGCTTGTGCAGGTTCCAAAAATGCTAAAAATTCCTTACGGCTGTGCAGGCTTCCAACAATTCACACGCAAATCCTGACACTTGTGCAGGTTCCCAAAAAGTCAAACAATTCCTTATGCTGGGGAAGGCTTCCAACAATTCACACGTGAATCCTTACGCTTGTTGTAAGGTGTGGATATGCAACTTTGATTAAAAATCAAGTACTTTTCCTGTCCTCAAAATTTGTATAAGGTAAAAATCAATTAAAAATAGTAAGAAATATTATTTTTAAGAGAAAACACTCCAATTTCATTATGTATAACTTTATTACTATAAAACAATAATATTATAAAGATTTATTGTTTTACCAACAATAAAAATTTATCCAAAAATACTCTACAAGAGAGATTTAAGGCTACAAAAGAAATTTCTTCAAGAGAAATTTCAATTGGAATTAATTGAGCAAAGAACTTCAAGAAATTAACTAAAGTACAAAGTCTTTGAAAAGAATATTAAAGAGAAAACATTCCCAAAAGTGACCAGAGTGAGTTTGCAAACAAAGTGACAAAGTTAACAGTGATGAAAGATGCTTTAATTCACTTTTTGGGGTCGTTCAGGGGTAAAAATAATTATAAGAGTTGCAAACAATGATTGTAATGATTTTTTCACGTGGTTGAAAGGTTTAAAATGATTTAAGAAAGGTGGTCGGAATCTTTTATTGATTGGTTTAACAGTGTTTTAAACTAATTGTAAAAGGAAAAGATTCTAGCATGAAGAGAAAAGTGGGACAAAGGAGACATTCTTTTATAGCCATCAATTGTCTTACTCCAAAAGTAAAATTTACTCTTGTCAGTCGTGAAAAACAGTCTGACAACAGGAAAGCCAATTATGGAATCATTGAACCCTGGTTTACCCCAAAAAGGGCCGGTTTAAGCCATTTCTAGCCATTTCTAGCCATTTTAGACCCTTAAATCAGCCATTACTATAGCAATACCTGGTCTAGAGCCTTCAAAACACGTCAGAATGTGTGTAAGAGGCGTAGAAACCAGTTAAAACTGTTTTTACTAACATTGCTTTAACTTAAGGGTAGTTTTACCCTCTTGGCAGAAGTTAAAACCACCCTGGTTGGTATCAAAACCTCATCATCAATCGAGTCACAGACCCTGTGACTCAATTCCAGGCCAAAAGTGATGAACCTTTGCGTGGATTTTGACATCCCACGCCTGTCAGAAAGGATTTTGGGGGTCTGGCTCCCGCTTAGAGCTAGAGTTCCTTTCCCCCCCAATTTTAATCTCTCCAATTTATTTTTTCCTTTAATTCCTCATCATGTATTATAATTGTAATTTACATATGTAATTCAATTGAATTATACAGTACGATACAGTAATGATTGATACCTCATATGTAAATCAAAGTTCACTTATGTAATACATGCGCACATCTTGACATTTCAACTGAATTCAATTGAAAATACTTCAATTCCTCATAGCTTCTAAATCAAACACAACACCTCAATTTTATCACAAAAATTGATTATTAAAACTACATTTGATGTGAATTAAATGAAGGTTTTGAGGATTTTCAACTTTTATACAGAAAATACAAAAAACTTAATTTAAGCTTATTTAGAGTTGAGTTACAAAAATTTCACTCAGAGGTGACCCCACCTAATTTTTTATGAGGAATCAAATGGTGAAATAATTTTTATATGTTTATTTATTGAATAAAAAGTTATAATATATTTTATATGAATTTTTACCAAAAATATTTTAATTTCATAATTTTTATTAAAAATTCATTTTTACATCAATTTTACAAGTAAAAATGGATTTTCATAATTTTAAATTTTATTGTAATTTTATCTTTAAATTATGATTAAGTTTTGATTTTTAAATATAAATTTGTATTTATATTTTGAATTTTTATTTTTAGAATATAAATAAATTTACTTCATTTATATTTATATCTTAATTTATCTTCTGTGGTCTTTTGGGTATATGAAAATACCTCTAAGGCTCACATTCCCTCCCCTCAAAAAAAGAATATTACTTTGTAATATTGTTATTTCTAGTGTTCCTGAACCTTTTGAGAAGTTTAGTAGCTTCAGGTATGTCGTTTTCTCTTGTTCTGTTCTTCAGACAGATGTCCTGAGAAGGGGCTGTCATGGTATTCCTTTGGTACAAGATTGATTAATGACCTGTCCACAACTGTGATGACACATGTGTGTCTGGTCCTGTGAAAAATTATACCATCCAGTAGGTGAAATCTTCCTTAATCATAAGATCCTTTCCATACTTCATCTAAGGCATGTATTAGGGAGTTGTCTTTACAGTATTTGTTCACCAATTGGCATAAGATGCTATAATTCTTATCTTGAATGTAACTATTTCTGACCTCTTAAAAGAAGGTTGTCAGGGTGAGTCTATATAGTAGCTATGAAATGTAGTTACAAGCTAGTATTATGACTGTGACACGTCAAAAAACAAATAAATTTAAATCTTCAGGTCCTACTGCTACATGGTAACAGTGGTGATGAGTCTGTTGAGGACCTGGGTTGCAATACTCTAATATCTTTGACTGTAAAGAAGTATTACAATAATTATATTCTAATTATATCTTTAATGATAATTCTAAGGAAACTACTGATTGATAACAGTTTTGTCACCTAAGAATATGGATAATAAGATAAAGATGATGGGTTTTCAAGGAAAAAGCCCTTCTTTTTATATCTTTCAAGACTGTCAAGAGTTATTAACTCTTCACGCATCAGAGGAGTGAAAATTTTCACTCCAATGATCAGTCTGTGGTTCTGGATCGTCAATTCTGACATCAATAGAGGCAGAATTGTGGTTTTGGAACCACAAATGATCATTCTGGATCAATACAGGGTGAAAAAACCTTTCACCTGCCTCGTCAGCACTTGGATGACATTATTCTGGTGTCTGTATGATCAATAATGATGATTTTAGAGAGGTTATATCTTCATAAGTATATTATTTTAAGTATGAGAGCAATACTGTTTGATACAAGTTTGATACAGTCATGTATTGCTAGAAAAACCTTCCAATCAAGATATCTCAGTCAGTTCTTAAGATATCAAGAAACCAAGAGCACAGAATTGAAGGGCTTAATGCGCTCTTCAATTTGGTATGCTTCATGTTCACCCTTCTTTAAAATAGGAAAAGCTATAAGGGTTTTAAGGTTTGGGATGTTTTTTTGTACATTGGTATGAGGCTTCAAAAACTTCCATACCAGATATCTTCTTCAATTTGGAAGATATCTGTATTCTGATGATACAGTATTGTAGGGCTTGATTAGCTCTACCGTTTGTTATATTACACTGTACAGTTGTATGAGTGTATGCCAAAGATACAGGGGTATGTTTACATTGTTGTTTTCAGAATATCTGTATTTTGGTTGTTAAACCTTTGAACCAAGATCCCTCAGTCAATTTAAGAGATACAGAGGTCTAAGGTGTCTCAAATTAAAGCTCTTGTTTAAATATTTAATTTGGTTATACTTTTGTACAGTTTTGTACAAGCCCTCTTTGACCTTTGGGGGGGTCTTGGTTTTAAAATAAAGGTCATATGATATCTCCAGTTGTAGTGGTGTTACAGCGACATGGATGATACCATTGTGTAGCTCTCTATGTGCGCTTTAAGAAAAATACCATTTTGGTATAGAATAACTTAAATATGCATAAGTTAGATGAGAGGTGAAAATAAGGGTTTTGACTTGTTTATTCTCCTCTAGGTTTCCTTATTCTGTTTGGATAAGGTTGGTGTTTCATTTAAGAGGAGTTTTTTCCTCTTATTTATTACCTGTATTGACTATGTTTGTTCAATACTTGTCATAACATTATTTATGGTATGTTGGATGTCATGCTAGTGCTCTGTTTTGAGTCACAGGTTGACAAAGGTGGTGTTCAAGTCTGTAACACTTATTCCTTCTTTTGGGATTTGGCTTTCATAAGTTGTGCATATTGATCTTTTGATAAATCAAGTTGATCATTGCTCAATTGTGGCAAGTTGGAATAAGATTCCATGATTTCAAAAGTTGCATTGATATTTTCTATATCTTTTGAAGTTTCAGAAAATATTGATGACTTATCATCTGAATTGTATTCAATTATGTCATCTTTTTCAACATCAGGTTCTTTTTCAATATTAATTTCATTGATTTCCCCCCTTTTTGGACATGTATTAGCTGAATGGGTGGTGCTTTGGAAAATATGGCACTTTCTGCCTGTATCTGCATATTTATACCAAACATTATTAGAATTTTCTTTGGGGTTTTTGTCCGCAGAATCTTTCCAAGGTGTATTAAACCTGTTTTTGACATTCACCATACTAGAAAAAATTTTGGTTCTGGTGGTTACTTCTTCTAATATATTTATAATATCCTCTGCTGAAGATTGTTCAGTAGTCCTGCTTTTGACAGCATGCTCTAAGTCACCTCCACATTGTCTCAGAATCTTTCTATGGATCATAAATTCTGACATGTAAGGATATAATACTGTTAATCTGTCTTTTTTTGGCAAAACCATGGTAAAGCTTTGTCTTTATCAGCATTAAATTTGGCAGATTAAAAGGCTGTTTCCACTTTAAACCTCCAAGCAACATTGGCCCTTTCGTTGATAATATGGGTTTTCCACCAAGTCCAACTTTTGTGTCCATGTGCTTGTCTCAATTTGATATGCCATCTGTGAGCTGATTTGGTAAATAAGGTGTTAAACCTGGCTGTTACCAATCTGTCTGGTAATTCAAAGTCTTCTTTGATCATGTCAATACCTCTGATGAACTCCATATGGTCATTATCTCCTTCACCACTGAAGTGAGGCCATTCCTTAAGTTTTGGAACTTCTTTCACGAGTGCTTGGTCCATTGTTAGTTTCAAGTTATGAAAAGAAGTGGCAAATTAATTTTTTAATTGAGAATTTTCAATATCCAATACCTGTGGATTAGAAATCCCTGTAACCTCATTTTGATTCAGGGGTGTAGACATTCTTGGTAAGGTGTTTAGTAGTCGTTCAATATCATTCATTTTACTATTGTTACACCTTTGTGAATTTCTTAATTCATGTTGTAAGCTTTGTATAGAGGTTATTACATTCTTTTTATGATCATCCTCTTCATATGTCAGCTCATGCCATAATTCTGTTTGTTTAGTATTATCAGATATAGCCTCATTTAACTTTATTGTTAATTTTGATATTTCCTCTTTTGAGGTATCAAAACACTTTTTCAAGGCAATTATATGTTTCTTTACTTCGGTAAATAATTTTGAAATATCATCAAGAGCTTTCTTATTGTCCTCTTTGATATTCTTTATGGCTTGTTTTATTCTTGTTTCAATCGTGTAATAAATATTGAATTTAGAATATTTGTCTGTCAATTCCTTAATAATGGTAGATTGCTCATTTATCTTATTGCCAAAAGAATTCTCATTATTAGAAGTTTTAATTGTTCTTCAAACCTATTCAAAACATTTAAGTGTTTCATTGATTTGGCTCAGACTCAAGTTATGTGTTTTAAGATTGTCACAAATTGATGCATTTTTATCAGAAAGGTGACTTTTTACGTCAGTTATAGCTTCATACAACTCTGGAATAGAATCAAAAATATCGGAAATCATTTCTGATATTTCAATCTGGCCTCCTCTTTCTTTTGTAATTCCATCATTGTTCTGGCCATCTGGAACACATTTTACATGGCATCCTGTTGAATTTTTGGAATTCTGTATCCCTGGCTGGTGCCTTTCCTTTGCCATTGTTTGGAACTTGTGGCTGCTTTTTCACATTGGAATTGCTGCTGCTGGCCACTGGGGCTGTTTTTGGCACTTGCTTGGGTGGTGGAGGGTTGTTTTTCCTCCATTCTAGTGTCAAGATCATCATGTTTTTCTTCTCCATCAATGGATGCCATCCATTGAGAAATTTGCAAGTATTGGGATGGCCCAGGAACTTTTCCACAGTCAGGTAAGAATTCATGCAGTTTTTCCACAGATCTGCAAGGATCTGGTAATCCTTTTATTGCAGGGCATTGCTGTATGCTTTGTGGCTGGCTTTGTATATGTCCACTGAGGCTTCTTGTGGAGGTGTCAGCTCTTTTTGAAGGTAAAATGGTGTTATCAGCATCAGAATGACCTATTTTAGTTGTTTGGAAGTCATCAACTGACCCTTTTCCTTCTGTACCTGGTTGGCTTCTGCCATAATCACGTCTATTACCTTTATGGGGGCTGCTTGAGTGGTTATAGCTGGCTCCTGATCTAGTTGAAGGCATATTTTATGATTAAAAAGGCTTAAAATAGTATTTTTATGTCAAAAAACTTACTATTGGCCAAATTCTTAGCTTTCTGAAGGGTATTACTTATATTTAAGCTAATCAATTCAGAACATATTGATTCAGGTTGGTTATTTTGAGTCACAATAACAGTACTATTACGGTCTGAATTAACAGTACTGGCAGGAATACTGCTGGTGACTGTTGAGGCTGTTTCAATGTTTTCTTGTCTTACCACGTTGTCAGACACTAAAATTAATGAAAAAGACAATTAATTAGGTAAAAGAAAGGTTATTTTAAAAAAGAAATAAAAATATAAGCCTCACTTATAATATGAAAAAAATTATTTTTTTATGGATTTTTTGGATTATAAGTATTTTTTTTATATGTTTTTAAGTTTTTTGTCAATATAAAAAAAAGGTTTAAAAAGAGTAAAAAAATATGTCACAGGTAAAATCTCATGGCTGGGCCCCCAAATGTCAGGTGTGGATATGAAACTTTGATTAAAAATCAAGTACTTTTCCTGTCCTCAAAATTTGTATAAGATAAAAATCAATTAAAAATAGTAAGAAATATTATTTTCAAGAGAAAACACGCCAATTTCATTGTTTATAACTCTATTAGTATAAAACAATAGTATTCTCAAGATTTATTGTTTTACCAACAATAAAAATTTATCCAAAAATACTCTAAAAGAGATATTTAAGGCTACAAAAGAAATTTCTTCAAGAGCAATTTCAATTGAAATTAATTGAGCAAAGAACTGCAAGCAATTAATTAAAGTACAAAGTCTTTAAAAAAATATCAAAGAGAAAACACTCCCAAAAGTGGCCAGAGTGAATTTGGAAACAAAGTGACAAAGTTAACAGTGATGAAAGATGCTTTAATTCACTTTTTTGGGGTGGTTCAGGGGTAAAAATGATTATAAGAGTTACAAACAATGATTGTAATGATCTTTTAACATGGTTGAAAGGTTTAAAATGATTTAAGAAAGGTGGTTGGAATCTTTTATTGATTGGTTTAACAGTGTTTAAACTAATTAATAAAAGGAAAAGATTCTAACATGAAGAGAAAAGTGGGGCAAAGAAGACATTCTTTTATAGCCATCAATTTTCTTACTCCAAAAGGAAGATTTACTCTTGTCAGTCGTGAAAAACAGTCTGACAACAGAAAAGCCAATTATGGCATCATTGAACCCTGGTTTAGACCAAAAAGGGCTGTTTTAAGCCATTTTTAGCCATTTTAGACCCTTAAAGCAGCCATTACTATAGCAATACCTGGTCTAGAGCCTTCAAAACACTTCAGAATGTGTGTGAGAGGCGTAGAAACCAGTTAAAACTGTTTTTACTAACATTGTTTTAACTTAAGGGTAGTTTTACCCTCTTGGCAGCAGTTAAAACCACCTTGGTTGGTATCAAAACCTCATCATCAATTGAGTCACAGACCCTGTGACTCAATTTCAGGCCACAAGTGATGAACCTTTGCATGGAGTTTGACATCCCACGCCAGTCAGCAAGGATTTTGGGGGTCTGGCTCCCCCTTAGAGCTAGAGTTCCTTCCCCCCCCAATTTACATTTTCCTTTAATTCCTCATCATGTATTATACTTGTAGTTTACATATGTAATTCAATTGAATTGTACAGTAAAATACAGTAATAGTTGATACCTCATATGTAAATTAAAGTTCACTTATGTAACACACGCGCACATTTTGCCATTTCAACTGAATTCAATTGAAAATACTTCAATTTCTCATAGCTTCTAAACTAAACACAACACCTCAATTTGAACACAAAAATTGATGGTTAACACCACGTGTGGTGTGGATTCAATTAAAGCTTTGAGGATTTTCAATTTTTGTATTGAAAATACTAAAAAACTTAATTTAAGCTCATTTAGAGTTGAGTTACAAAAATTTCACTCAGAGGTGACCCCACCTAATTTTTTATGAGGAATCAAATGGTTAAATGATTTTTATATGTTTATTTATTGGATAAAAAGTTACAAAATATTTTAATTTCATAATTTTTATTAAAAATTCATTTTTCATCATTTTTACAAGTAAAAATGAATTTTCCTAATTTTAAATTTTATTGTAATTTTATCTTTAAATTATAATTAAGCCTTGATTTTTAAACATAAATTTGTATTTAGATTTTGAATTTTTATTTTTATAATATAAATAAATTTATTTTATTTCTATTTATATCTTAATTTATCTTTTGTGGGCTTTTGGGTATATGAAAATACCTCTAAGGCTCACACTTGTGCAGGTTCCAACAATGCTAAAAATGCCTTACCCCTGTGCAGGTTCAGACAATGCTAAAAATTCCTTACGCTTGTGCAGGCTTCCAACAATTAATATGCAAATCCTTACGCTTGTGAAGGTTCCCAACAATTCAAACAATTCAAGACATGACTAAGATCAATAGCGTGTGATCATAGGAAAGGCAATGTCTAATGAATCTCCAGTGGATTTCTCACATGCAGGGAACACCCACATTTTTACAGTTAAGATCTGATATGATTGTCACCCATATCAGAAGAAAATGTAGGAGGCCATAATGGTGACTATTTGCACATTTTTGGCAAAATAGGTTCTCACAAACAAATACCGACTCAAACATTTGGTGGGGCACTTACAAAAATTATTCTCATACAAGCAGAGATTTTCTCTAAGGAGGAAATAAATAATTGTTACGTGAACAAAGAATGTAATAGAAATTGAACATAACAATAATTGAATACAAATAATTTATTTAAAAGAAAGTATTACAAAAGATAAAAAGTGGAAAGAATGTGATTCTTTTTAATTTTATTTTTCTAAGTATTTGGAGACTATCCCGGTGATGTCCTCCTTTGGATAAGCCTCCAGTGCCTGGCAAAAGAGGGAGTTTAGTTCCTCCTGGAATTCCTGGTGCATCTCATTTCAATGTGTTGCATCCACAAAAGGAATCATGTGGAGCAAGTGGCAATGCTTCAATAAGATTCAGTTGATGGCTTGAGGAATCATTAGTGTTGGCCGCAGGTCATTGAATTCCTGGCAAGTGTCAATCGTAGGAATGAGAGGAGCTTGGCACTGGGGGGGAGGAGGCGGTTGGGTTCTCAGTGGCAATGGGAGGGAGATCCGGGGTAGGAGTGGAAGGTGGCGGAGTCGGGGATCCAACGGGGGTATCGTCAATGATGATGATTGAGCGGGGAGTAGCGGGAGGAGCTGGAGATAGGCAAAGGAGGGGTGAAGAAAAGTTGGGACTTACCAAATGGTTCCTCCATGGATTGTGTTGGAGCCACCTCTGGTTCTGGCTCACAAGTCAGAACATCCTCAGATGGTTTGGAGGATGGACTCAGGCCGGGAATAGGTGGCTCATTGTGTTGGGAGGGTTCTACAAAATGAGGAAGAGTCAGTTAGCTTGATGCAGAAGTTCAAATGAGGAAATTGAAAGTTGGCTTCTTACCCCAGAATAAGTCCTCCGACCGGGAGTGGGTTGCCATGGGGTTTTCTCGCGAGGCATACATTGAATGGGTGAGTCTTGTTGGGGGGGATTTGGTGGGTTTTGTTCTATGTGTAATTGAAAAAAGTCAGTATGATTGTGTGAACGGAAATGAATTAAGAAGCAAAAAGAAGACTTACTTTGGCATTTGAATTTCATGGGTGACAATCGGCCCAAGCTCAAATGTCCTCTTGCCATAGCCATCCTTCATCAGCCGGATAATCAATTTGCTCTGGTAAAGGAGTGAAGTTGTGAGCCTTAGAGGTAATTTCATATACCCAAAAGACCACAAATATAAAAAATAACATATTAATATAAATAAAATAAATTTATTTATATTATTAAAATAAAAATCAAAATATAAATATATCAAAAATAAAAAATTAATTATAATTTAAAAATAAAAATACATTAAATTTTGTAAATATAAAATTACATTTATACTTAAAAAAATTAAGTAAAAATGAAATTTTAACAAAATTGTGAAAAAATAAATAAATTTGGAAAAAAGTTAAATAAAATTTATTATAACTTTTTATCCAATAAATAAACATATAAAATTTATTTCACCATTGGATTCCTCATAAAAAATCAGGTGGGGTCACCCCTGAGTGAAATTCTTGTAACTCAACTCTAAATAAGCTTAAATTAAGTTTTAGTATTTTCAATACAAAAGTTGAAAATCCTCAAAACCTTAATTTAATTCACACCACATATGGTGTTAACCATCAATTTTTGTGTTAAAATTGAGGTGTTGTGTTTAGTTTAGAAGTTATGAGGAATTGAAGTAATTTCAATTGAATTCAATTGAAATGTCAAAATGTGCGCGTGTATTACATAAGTGAACTTTGATTTACATATGAGGTGTCAATTATTACTGTATTGTACTGTACAATTGAATTGAATTACATATGTAAATTATAAGTATAATACATGATGAGGAATTAAAGGAAAAATAAATTGGAAAGATTACATTTGGGGGGGAAAAGGAACTCCAGCTCTAAGGGGGAGCTAGACCCCCAAAATCCTTGCTTACAGGCGTGGGATGTCAAAATTCACGCAAAAGTTCATCACTTTTGGCCTGGAATTGAGTTACAGGGTCTGTGGACTCAATTGATGATGAGGTTTTGATACCAACTGGGGTAGTTTTAGCTGTTGCCAAGAGGGTAAAACTACCCTTAAGATAAAACAATCATAATAAAAACAGTTTTAACTGGTTTCTACGCCTCTGACACACATTCTGACGTTTTTTGAAGGCTCTAGGCCTGGTATTGCTATAGTAATGGCTGATTTAAGGGTCTAAAATGGCTAAAAATGGCTTAAACCAGCCCTTTTTGGTCTAAACCAGGGTTCAATGATGCCATAATTGGCTTTTCTGTTGTCAGACTGTTTTTCACGACTGACAAGAGTAAATTTTACTTTTGGAGTAAGAGAATTGATGGCTATAAAAGAATGTCTTCTTTGCCCCACTTTTCTCTTCATGTTAGAATCTTTTCCTTTTATTAATTAGTTTAAAACTGTTAAACCAATCTATCAAAGATTCCAACCACCACTTTTAAATCATTTTAATCCTTTTAAACCACGTGAAAAAATCATTATAATCATTGTTTGTAACTCTTATAATCATTTTTACCCCTGAACCACCCCAAAAGTGAATTAAAGCATCTTTCATCACTGTAAACTTTGTCACTTTGTTTCCAAATTCACTCTGGTCACTTTTGGGCGTGTTTTCTGTTTAATATTCTTTTTAAAGACTTTGTTCTTTAATTAATTGCTTGCAGTTCTTTGCTCAATTAATTCCAATTGAAATTGCTCTTGAAGAAATTTCTTTTGTAGCCTTAAAATATCTCTTGTAGAGTATTTTTTGGATAAATTTTTATTGTTGGTAAAACAATAAATTTTTATAATATTATTGTTTTATACTAATAAAGTTATAAACAATAAAATTGGCGTGTTTTCTCTTAAAAATAATATTTCATACTATTTTTAATTGATTTTTACCTTATACAAATTTTGAGGACAGGAAAAGTACTTGATTTTTAATCAAAGTTTCATATCCACACCTTACAGAAGTGACCATTGGATGGTGGCCTAGGAGGGGGGGTGGACAAATCAATGCGTGAGGGGACAGGGATAATTGTCTGGAATCATTCCCATCAGCCTGTTTGGGGTCCCAGGGTCCATTCCCGCTTGGGAATACTTTCATCATTGTTGACCACAAGGGAGTCCTCGCAAGGGCGTCTTGGGTGGAACTCCTCTGGCTGTGTGGTCAGAAGGGTCTGAGAACAAAAAAGCATTTATTGTGTGCTTTTTGGCAAGAATCACAAGCATCGGTTGTTGTCAAGGAACAAATGCAGGGGATAACCCGCTTAGTGCATAAAGTGCACAACATCTAAAAGAAAAACAATTGGGGTTAGTAACTGAATAGAAAGTAAACAATCAGGAAAGAAAATGAAGATGTACGATGAGTTATAAATTTGAAATGGAATTAAAAAAAAGTGCTCTAGTCGGAAGTTTTTAAAAGTCTGGAAGAGAGTTGTGAAGAAAAATAAGTATTAATATTGGTACATAATGTGGACAAAAGTTTTAAATGGAGGAAACGCACAAGGTGGATAAAAGGGGGGTTCTGGATGTACAAGTGGGAAAAACAAATAAGCAAGAAGGAAGGGTAGTGGGGTCAGTGGAGTGCAATATAAAAGAGTGGAAAGGCAGGAAGACAAGGGGGAATATGCACAAAATTGAGAAGAGTGGGTGATATGGAAGAAAGTGGGGGGCTTGTCCAGCAAAGATGGTCTTTTATACCATGGTGAAGCTGAGCCAATTGCAGCAGTCTCAGAACCCAACAAACGCTCAGCTTCAAGTTGTGTTGGAAAAATTGAAGCTCAGTCGCAGCCAATGCTGCAACTGAGAAGGGAAATGCTTGTGTGAGGCAGAGGAACAAAGGGTTTCTGGCTGAGTATTTCAATTGATTGAATTTTCAGACTCAGTCAAATCCCCTTTTTTTCCTTAAATAGCCACCTGATCACCTGGGAGGACTTTTGTGAGGGCATTGTTGAATGTGCACAGTGGGTGAAATCCACAAATGCCCCATGCAGAATAGCATGTGGTGCATTTGGTCACAGGTGACCGCAGCGAGCATACCGGCCTTATGGCTGGGTGATAGTGTTTGAACAAATGGTCAGGCAGCTGTATGACAAGTGAATACAGCGTGAGCTTGGGTCAACCCATTGCTCAGGTTTGCTTTGGGGTCATAATTGAAATGCTCAGTGGCTGAAAATTTGAAATGCACGGTTATTGAGCTATTGATATAACAATATCAAATGCACTATGCTGAGCAATTGCTAGGTCAGTTTTGTAAGAACGCAATCTGAGCATTTGGCACAACGTCAGATGAGATTTCAGCCAGGCGCAGAATATCACACGCTTTGGTGAAGTGCTCCAAACTGAGCCTTCTGATGAACTATGGCAAAAAGTCTTCTGACCATGGCTCTACTGAAAGCTTCCACACTGAGCTTTTGACCTTGACATGCTCAGCTTGCATGTGAAAATTGGGTGGAACACAATGCTGAGGATGTGGCACATGAGCCACATGTATCCTAACAATTAGAAGGTGGATCCCAATCAGTAATATGCATGCAGGCGGGAGTAGTGTTACTCTAGCCTAATTTGTACAGCGGACATTGTATACGTGCACCTTTGTACATGTATGCTGTGGGGAATAGCAACAGCTGTACAAGAATGTAACATGCAATCATGCCAAGCCATTGAGTCAAATTTCTCAAATATATCCCTTTGATGCACCTTTTTGGAGAGCTCTGCCTAACAACTGCACAGATTCTGGTGTAATCCAAGCTAATGTAATGGGTGCATAATCAGATGCCTGATGATTTGGGTCATACACAAACGGTGGATTCACTCCAGTGCCAAGGTCGGGGCAAACAATGACTGTGTCACAGGGGCTCTAGTGTAAATACAAGAGTGGCCTGGCACTCAGCAATCAGGGAACTCACTTGGAAGACTCCAAAAGAATAAAGAATAAAAATAATAAGAATGAATTCCTCTAAAAGATATGCAGGTACAAAATGAGATGCAATAAGAGGAAAGGGAAACCAAATGGCCAAAGAGCCAACCAAGTAAGTCCTTAATCACTGTTTCAACCTGCCAAAATGAACAATGGAATTAGTAAGGATATGACCACCAAATATCCATTGACAGGTGAGGAAAGAATAAGAGAAAAGTGCTAAATGACTGACTTAATAATATCAGTATTTGCTTAACTAAAATGGAAAGGAAATGAAGATAAAAATAAGTCAAAGTATATTAATTAACTGGAGGAAAACCCCCCAGGGTGGAAAGGGTAGCCGGTATATGTGAAAAGTTGGGAGCTTGAGTTCTTCAGGCTGAAAACTGATCTGTATTGATCCTTGAGACTGTCTTGATTGGTTTGGGAATTGATACAGCTGGCTAGTATTGAAATTGAAATGGGTTGAATGAATTTCCCACACTTGAAAATGAAATACAGTTCTTGATGGATCCAGACTGTATTGAAATGAAGGTGGTTGCCAAGATGGATTTAGTGGAGCTTTGACACTTGACAACTCCGTTTGGCACTGCCTCTTGAATACACCTTGAGAATGAATTGACAGTATTCCCTTGGAAGGAATACTTGGAGTGAGAATAACCAATGACTGCTTGATGGCGTCATTGGTATTTGATGTTTTGACACTTTCCCTTGAGCCTTGATGAATCCCCTTGATGACGTGACTGGATGGCCTGATGGAAGGTTGAAATAACCAGATGATATTGCCGGCAGTGGATTGCTGCTGAAAAAGGATGCATAATGGTGTATAACACCATATATGGCATTTTGGTTATTGGAGGTTGAAAATGGCCATAAGTCTTTAGAGATGACGCCAGGAGGATATTGGTGAAATTTGGTTTTGGAAGGCTTCAGAGGTGTCAGAGTGTCTTTTGAGGTATTTGGCCAAATACAGCTCATACAGACTTAAGACTGTATTTGCGCAAAGTGCACAAAAAGTGTGCAAAAGTGTGCAAATGCGCAAAAATGCGCAAAAATGCGCAAATGCGCAGAAACTGTATTTAAAGCCAAATAAAGCTTCTTGGGCTGTATTCCCCCTGTTGACTGGGGAATACCAAAATCGCCCAAAAGTAGAGAAAGGCCAGGAAAGGCCTGATGAGAGTGGAGGACCCAAGTTGGGCCCAGATGGTGAAATGACCATAAAAGGCCAATTTGGCCAATGATTTATGGATATGGCCAAATTGCCATATATTGGACGTGGCATGGATATGCCATATTGAAGTCCAAGGGGATGAATTGCCATGGTTGTGACAGACTGGCCCCGCTTGTTTATTGCACACGTTCATTGTTGGGCAGCCACACACTTTCATACTGTAAGGTTTGGCTATCAAACTCTTGATAATAGTAACAATATCAAGAGTACTATGACTGTCCTCAGTAGAAAAATATAATATAATAAAATATTATAACAACAAATTTAAACATAATTATCAGAAATAATTAGATAAAAAAATAAGTTTAATTATTATTATAAAATACAATAATAATAGAAAAATATAATAATTATAAAGAATTATAGTTATTCTATTATTTCTATAGTCACTGACAATTATAACAATAAGAAGTGTAAAGCTCTTGATGAGACAATTACACCTGCAAAATATAAATATTATTTATAAAAGAATTAAAACACACACTGTGCAGAACTAATTCTTATAGAAAAATTCTATATAAAAAAACTAATAATAGATAAAAAAATATAGAATTGTAGACAAAAACTTACTTATAATATAAATTAATACAGCAAGTTAAATACAAACGTAATTATATTAAAAGAGTATTATAAGCTAAAAACAGGCCAAAAATCAATAATTTAAATGATAAAACAACTTCTTATGATTAAAATTATGATTAAAGAGTTTTACGAGGAATTTGTGGATTTTAAAAGAGATTTAAGATGATAATTTTGTAATAGAAAATATATTATTGAAGATTACAACAATAATCTGAATTCTATGATTTCAATTCTTTAAATTACAATTAATAAAGAATAAAATGCTTAAGAATTACTTTTAATGTTAAGTTTTTATAAATAATAAAACTTTACCTGATTAAATTTCTAGTATGATTGGATTTATTGATGATTATGGACAAAAACAGTGATGAAAAGACTCTTTTTATGTATAAAGAGTAACTCCCATAATTCATAATGAATATAGGCGGCGTGCTCAGGTAAAAACTGAAAAACCATGCTTAAAAATAAAGCTCTTAACTTAAGGCAACTTATTTTTACTTCCAATTTAAAGTTACCAGTGTTATTCTTAAATCCAAGTAACTTTAATCCTCATTTAAACCAATCATTTTAAGTTTTAATATAAAAAAAGCTTATTTATATTAACGTTCATCACATGAACAACTTCAAAATGGAGTTTCAAGCAGAAATCCCGTAAACTCAATTTTTAATTAATTTTTCAAGAAATTATAATTTTCTTTGAGCTTAATTAAAGGAGTAAGGTTCCAGGCTAATTACCTAGGAAATTTATTTTTAAAAGATACTTAAAAATTCAACTTATACATAAATAATATTAAATTGTAAGTTGTCTGAAAATTTCAAGCAAATACATTAAGAATTGGATTTTTAATGAATTTTTGAAGTTATTGCTATTTTTCCATGTAAAATAGCAATACACACTAAACCTTAACTTTTGATAAGGTTTTAATGCTTGTAACATTAAGGTTTTAAGCTTATTTAAGCTTTTTTAAGATTAATTAAGTTTTGGCAGTTCTTAAAACCTTAATTTCAAGCCTGCATATTGGGATTTACCCTGTGGCAGCTTGAAATTTGTGTTCAATTTGGGATAAAACCAGTTTAAACTTTAAGGTTGGATCAAAGTCTAATCTTAAAGCTTAAATAAGGTTTAAAATCCTAAAATACAGGTGGAAAACCTTAATTGAATCCTTGAAGATCCAAAAAGCTGGGTACCTCAGCTCTATTTGGTCTTTTGCCTTTGTCCCACCTTTTTGTGTGGATTTTGCCCTTTTATTGATTTAAAGCCATATTATGGGCTTAAAACCTTTTAAATTGAGCTCACGCAGGATTGAAATTCTGTATGGAAAATCCTTAGCCAATTCAGTAAATATACACAACACCTCAATTTTAACTAAAATTTTGGTAAGTTTGCATAAAACTTATGCAACTTTAAATTTAAGCTTATTTAAGCTGAAATTTAACAATTTTAAGGAAATGTTAAAATAGTTAAATTAGTACTGTGAGCTTCTTAAATCTTCCAATAACATCAAAAATCAGGATTTTTGGGTATAACACCCTATTGGTGCACCCTAGGTTATTTTTGGTGTAGACTCCAAAAATGACATAATATTTATAACTTTGTTTATCCAAAAAAAATTTATACTTATTTTTTATTATTTTTTATTTTTAATTCAATTAAAAATTCTGTTGAAGACAAATTTAACTGTGTATAAAGTCTTTTGTGGCCTTATGGGTATGTTATATATACCTCACAGGCTCACATTCCCTACCACCAAAAAAAAATTGTACTACAATTTTTCTTTTTCAGTATACCCCCAAGTTGTTTGGGGGGGTATAATCCACTGTCCAAGCTCTCTATTTATATTTTTTAAGTATCTAAAGCACACAATTCAAACTACTTTACTGAGCAATTGGTTTTCTCTCATGTCTGAATCTTCTGAGAAACTTTTGGGAATCAGGTATTTTGGTCTCTTCAATCCATTCATCTTCATGTTGTGGATTTCTGTACCTGACTAAGTATTTTCTTTCATTTTTTCCCCTAAGTCTTCTTTCTTTTAAGACTTTTAGTACCTTTTTACCCTCACTTTGATCCAGTTGGGGTACTTCTAAGGGTGTTTCATTCCTTAAAGGAAATGATTCCTTGTCACTTGAAGTGTAATGCTTTACCAGACTGACAGGGAAAGTTGGATGTTTGTTTTCCAATTCTCCTGACAGTTCTACTTGTACTGCATTTGTCCCATGAAGGGCTTTAATAATAAATGGTCCTGCAAAGGAATCTTTCAATTTCTTTGGACCTTTAATATTATTAAAGTTCAAGGTTGAAACTAGTATCAAGTCCCTGTAACAACCATCCATCAGGGGTAAGGGTATCCATTCATACACCCACTCAAACACCCCAAATCAGCAAATCCAGTATCTGCATCAGCATTCAGTTTCAGAAATCTTCATTCTGAAACATGCATTCAGCTTGGTACATCAATACAGCCTGTCAATAACTGTACAGGTTGGATTCACCCAATACAGTCTCAATACACCAGTATGGAACTGTATGATCACTCAAATACACCACACCTCTTGTACAGGTTCTGTACAGCTGTACAGGACCTGTATTGGCCAGACTCAATTCAATCATCAATTATTCTCATGAAAATTCTTCCTCTGGATCAGGGCTGGTGATTCTCACATATACCAGCCCCTCTTTCTCCCCCCTGGGGACTTTTCCCCAGTTAATTAATTTAGTTTATTTATTATTTTATAATTATTCTTATCCTTATAATTGGGTATTATAATTATTTAATTTTAAGTTAGTCTTTGCCTTTTCTCTCTTTGCCTGTACAGTATGAGTTGGGTGGCCATATCCTTATTAACCCTTCTCTTTCCATTCTGACAGGTTGAAACAGTGGACTTGGACTTGTTTGTGGTTGGCTCTTCTATTTCTTACTCTTATTTCTTGTTGCTGCTTTCTTATATTTATTCTTTTAGCAATTTATCTTTAACACTCTTCAGTGTGTTCCTTCTTACCATATCTTTGAGCCCTCCATAAGTCAGTCCCAGTGTACTGAGTGCCAGGCCCTCTTCACTTGGAAGAGCCCCTGTGACATTAAATTAATTAACTCATATTTGATTCTTTCTTTCATTCATTTTATTCATTTCTCTCATTCTTCAATTATGATCTTTTCATGATTTTATGATTTTTATGATTTTTTATGCTTTTTTCTCTCTCATCAATTTTCATCTCATTCATTTCATTCAAAATGAAAATTGATTCTCTTTCTCATTTCAAAAATTCTGCTGACCATTTCACTTTATTCTTTATCATTCTCATTTCTCTTTTTGTCTGAATTCAGGTTTTTATCAGGATATTTTGAGTGGAATTATTTGGTTTAATTGATTTATCATTCAGGGATTTTATTGATTTGGGGTATTCAGTGATTTTGGTTTTGAAATTTCTCAAATTTATTGATTGATTCCTCAAGACATTGATTTCACCTCCAGACTTTGATTGATTTGATTCCTCAAGATAGCTGATTTATCCTCAAGATTTGATTTGATTTATTGATTTGAATTTGATTCCTCAAGAAAATTGAATTGTGTTTTGAAGATATTGATTGAATTCCTCAAGGCTTAATTGATTTGATTTTGAATTAACTTGATTTAATTGATTTGACTTATTGATTGAAATTGATTGTTCACAAGAATTTGACTTTGTCATCTTCACTCTTCAAGATTTATTCATATTGATTCACTTCAAGACTATTGATTGATTTCTCAAGTTCATCAAGATTCTCATTTGATTGTTTTGGTCAAGCCTTATTTTATTCAAAATATCATCAAGTTTTATTTCATTTTATTCAAAATGCCAGTTCAGCATAGTCCCCCAGCCAAAAATACTAGATCCCAAAGAATTCAAGCTGTTCTCACTCCTACAGCAAGTGCTCCTCTTGACCGCACCCCATCAGTTCATCAACTGAGTGCAAAGTTGGACAGAGGACCACCAATGGAAGGAGCAGCACCCTCAAGAAGAGGTGGAATGAAATCTAGAATATCAAGATCTTTCTCTGGACTTTTGGGTGGCTACCCTGGCATGTCTGAAGGTGCAAGAGCAAGACAAGGGGAAGTTGAAGATGAAGAGGGGGAAGAGTCTGTGGAAGAGGAAGATTCTGGGGAAACTGAA
Source organism: Austropuccinia psidii (assembly GCA_023105745.1). Taxonomy (NCBI): domain Eukaryota; kingdom Fungi; phylum Basidiomycota; class Pucciniomycetes; order Pucciniales; family Sphaerophragmiaceae; genus Austropuccinia; species Austropuccinia psidii. The sequence goes on from JALGQZ010000001.1 coordinate 42,901,265, forward strand.
GTGGCAGATGCCTTGGAAAATGTTCCAGAGGTACCTCAGGGTTCTAATCTAGCCCTTTCTAGTCAACCTCTTGTCTCTCAAACTGAGCCAAGTCTCCTCAAGATAATGGAGCAGATGACCCAATTCATGGGGCAACTCACTCAAGCAGTTGCCCCCAGGTACAATTCCAAAGCCCCTGCTTTCAAGACTCCATCCATGAAGGCACCTGATTCTTTTGATGGTACTCAAGCTCACAAATTGAGAGGATTTATCCAATCCTGTCAATTAATCTGCCATAATGATCCAGCAAATTTCTTCTCTGACAGGAAGAAAGTTCTTTACTCAACTTCCTTTCTCACCGGTAGAGCTGGAAAGTGCATTGAACCCTATCTCTCAAATATTTCCAATGAAGACCCTTCCTACCTCCTCAATAATTGGCCATTATTTGAATCTCAATTATTCACTCTGTTTGGTGACCCCAATGAAGTGAGGAAAGCTGAACAAGAGTTGGACAATTTGAGGATGAAGGAAAGTGGTCATGTTTCCTTGTACATTGCAGATTTCAGAAGCTTAATGTCAAGAATTGGAGATTGGGGGGAAAGAGCTTATATCCATGTTTACAGAAGAGGATTGGCATCAAGATTATTGGATCAGTTGGCTTTTTCACCCTGGAACCTTTGATACTATTCAAGAACTTATGGATGTCACCTTAGAATTAGACACAAGATATCATGAGAGACAAAAGGAAAAGGGTGGCAATCTAGGCCTCCTCCAAACTCATCTTCAAAGAGGTCTCACCAGAAGAAGAATAAGAAGGGCAAGCAATTTCAATCTTCAAAGGACAAGCCCCATGCCGCTCTCCTCAATAAGGACAATAAATTAATCGGTTCTGAAAAGGAGAGGAGGATTAAAGAGGGGTTGTGTACTTATTGTGGTGGAAAGCACCCGATTGAAAAATGCTTCAAGAGACCTCAGAACAAGCCTGGGTCATCATCAAAAGGCTTCCCTAGCAAGCAGGGAAAAGCCTGAGTGGGAATCATGATGTGTTCAATGGTTCTCACTTATTTCCTTCAAGAGCACAATTGTGCACTCTGAATACTAGTGTCAAGAAATCTCTAAAATTTCTTATTTTCTCTTCTGTCTCTGATATTTTTATAGTCTTCTCATTGATTCTGGTGCTACAAACTCTTTTATTACAAAGAATTTTGTTCTCAAGTACTCATTGACTCCTTCAGAGCTCCCTGAAAAGATTCCTCTTTTCATTTTGGATTCTAATTAATCCCCTGCCTTGTTCATCACCCATTATACCAAGTGGGTAGTTGACTTTCCTTCCTTCCCAAGCTTTGAATGGGACTTCTTTATCATAGATTCACCCAAGGGAGAAGACCTGATATTGGGCTATGATTTCCTTTACCATTTCAATCCCATTATCAATTGGAAAAATGGATTGATCACCTATCATTTTAGTCATAAGGATTCTAGTGGTATTATTCCTTCTACTAGTAATGACTTAGCCACTGCTGTCAACAGTGTTGCTCTGGTTGGTGAATTTAAGACACCTTCCCTTCCTTCTTCTGTCCATATCCCTTCCATTATTCCCTCTCAGCATTACTTCCATCAAGAGATGAAGTCTTCAAAGAGATAAAGGATGTTGGAGAAGATGTTGCCATATCTTCACTTCATCTCTTTCAAGGGGATATGGACCTTCCTCCCTTATCTTTTCATGCATCCCTGGAGGAGCAGTGGGATGAGGAGGAAGAGCCAGAAGAAATTGAAACTGTGTTGAAGGTTGTTCCTCCTGCCTATCACCAATATTTGGACGTATTCTCCAAGGTGAAAGCTGAGAAACTTCCTCCACACTGCGCCTGTGATCACCATATCGAATTGGAGGGTCTTCTACCTCAAATTGGTGTTATCTACTCATTATCAAATCAAGAGTCAGAAACACTGCGGGCCTACATTTCAGAGAATGTAGAGAAAGGTTTCATTAGACCAAGCTCCTCTTCAACAGGAGCACCTGTCCTTTTTGTCAAGAAAAAGGATGGAGGTCTTCGTTTGTGTGTTGACTACCGCAAACTCAATGCTGTCACTAGGAAGAACAGATACCCTGCTCCTCCTATGAACCAGCTCCTTACCGTATTCAACGGTTCCACTATCTTCTCCAAGATAGATTTGCATGGTGCATATAACCTTCTGAGAATCAAAGAGGGGGATGAGCACTTAACTGCCTTTAGAACCAAATATGGTAGTTATGAGTATTTGGTCATGCCATTTGGTTTGACCAATGCTCCTGCTTCTTTCCAAAATCTAGTAAATGATATCTTTGCAGATTTTTTGGATGTGTTTGTTGTGGTTTATTTAGATGATATTATGGTCTTTTCCAGTTCTGAGGAGGAACATGTCAAACATGTGGCCTCTGTCCTCCAAAGACTGAGGGACAATAATCTGTTTGCCAAAGCCTCCAAGTGTGTATTCCATGCCTCAAGTGTGGAATACTTGGGCTATGTTGTTTCAAGTGATGGCCTCAAGATGGATTCTTTAAAAGTTCCGCAAATCCTCAATTGGCCTCAGCCCAAAAACATCAAGGCCCTTCAATATTTTCTTGGCTTTGCCAATTTCTATCGTCGTTTCATTAAAAATTATTCCAAAAAAATCACTTCTCTCACTTCCCTTCTCAAAAAAGATTCTCCTTTCATCTTCAATGAGGAAGCTCTTAGTCAGTTTCAAGCACTCAAAGAAGCTTTCACCTCTGCTCCTATCTTATCCCATTTCAATCCATCTCTGCCTACTATTGTAGAGACTGATGCTTCTGATTATGCATTGGGCGCCATATTGAGTCAGGTGAATGACTCAGGAAAGCATCCCATTGCATTTGATAGTCACAAGCTCTTACCAGCTGAACTCAACTATGAAATTCATGACAAGGAACTCCTTCGCATAGTTTGGGCTCTCAAGCGCTGGAGGACATTCCTTCTTTCTCTTTCCAATCCCTTTGAGGTCTTGACAGACCACTCTTCCTTGCAGTATTTCATGTCTTCCAAAGTTATTACTCGTCGTCAGGCCCGTTGGGCTGAATTTCTCTCAGAATTTCATTTCACTATCACTTACCGCCCAGGCAGGCTGGCCACTTTACCAGATGCCTTGTCACGTCGGGACGACGTGTACCCAGAGAGGGGGGTGGACTTCATCAGCAAGAATCCTCAAAATTTTCATCAAGTACTTAAGCAAGATGGGATTCAAGAGTCAAGATTCTTCTCAATCAAAGTGGAAATTTTCTCAGATTTAGTGGAAAAGATTCAAAAAGAAGTATGGCAAGACAAAGACTATAAACAAATACTCAAGCAACTAGCAAGAGGTGAATCAGTTCCAGATTATTCTCTTGACCTCAAGCCAAGTTACGCACAACCATGGCAATTCACCTCCTTGGATCCCCATATGGCATATCAAGCCACAGTTCTTTTATGGCCAATTGGCCATATCCATCACCAGTGGCCAATATGGCCACGTCATCATCTTATGGACCATTTACGGCCATTTGTGTTTTGGGGCCTTCATGGCCCTTCACCTCAATCCAGAACCCATAGTGGCAATTTATGCCCAAATGGGTATTTCTGGTCATTTCCCTCAAAACCAGGGGAAATGGCCCAAATGGCTGTTTTTGGCCATTTGGGCTCATAATGCACATTTTGCGCATTTTTGCGGATTTTGCACATGTTTGCGGATTTTGCGCACTTTTGCGCACATTTGCGCATTTTTGCGCACTTTGACGCAAAGTGTCCAAAAGACACTTTCCCGCCTTTTGGGCCAGTTTTTGGCTCAGAACCCAAAAGTGGCCAAAAACCCCAAAGGGCCCAGAAACACCTTTCCAAGATCTGAAGCCATCAAATCCATCCTTTTCCCCTCTGCCTTTCCACCTCAAGACCTTTGGACTTCATCTTCTTGCCAATCAACCAATATGACATAAATGATGTTATATATCATTGTGCATCATTTTTCAACAGCAATTCAATGGTGGCAATATAAAATGGTCTTTTCAAAATTCCAACATCTCATAACTTCATCAAGTCACCCAATCATTCAGAGGAATCATCAAGGCTCAAGAGCAAGTGTTTCAGCGTCAAAGACCAATGACGCCATCAAGCAGTCATTGGTTATTCTCACTCCAAGTATTCCTTCCAAGGGAATACTGTAAATTCATTCTCAAGGTGTATTCAAGAGGCAGTGCCAAACGGAGTTGTCAAGTGTCAAAGCTCCACTAAATCCATCTTGGCAACCACCTTCATTTCAATACAGTCTGGATCCATCAAGAACTGTATTTCATTTTCAAGCATGGGAAGTTCATTCAACCCAATTCAATTTCAATATTATTCAGCTGTATCAATTCCCAAAACAATCAATACAGCCTCCAGGATCAATACAGATCAGTTTTCAGCCTGAAGAACTCAAGCTCCCAACTTTTCACATATACCGGCTACCCTTTCCACCCTGGGGGGTTTTCCCCAGTTAATTAATATACTTTGATTTTATTATATCTTTATTTTCTTTTCATCTTAGTTAAGCAAATACTGATATTATTAAGTCAGTCATTTAGCACCTTTCTCTTTCTCTTTCTTCGCCTGTCAATGGATATTTGGTGGTCATATCCTTACTAATTCCATTATTCATTTTTGGCAGGTTGAAACAGTGATTAAGGACTTACTTGGTTGGCTCTTTGGCCATTTGGCTTCCCCTTCCTCTTTGCATCTCATCTTGTAGCTGCATATCTTATAGAGGAATTCATTCTTATTACTTTTATTCTTTATTCTTTTGGAGTTTTCCAAGTGAGTTCCCTGATTACTGAGATCCAGGCCACGCTTGTATTTCTGTCCAAGAGCCCCTGTGACAAGTTATTATTATTCAAAGATAGAGTGGTAATCCCAAGCAATGAAGAACTTCAACTCAATATTCTTCAAAAGCTTCATGACTCACCATTGGCTGGCCATCCTGGCCAGGAGAAGACCCTCAAGCTCATCAAGAGGGATTTTTATTGGGCTGGCATGAATAAATTCATCAAGGACTATGTGTCCTCATGTCAGCAATGTTCAAGAAACAAGAACATTCATCACAAGAAGTTTGGATTAATCAAGCCTCTTTCAATTCCGTCTGGTCCTTGGAATTCATTATCAATGGACTTCATCACTCAATTGCCACTGTCAAACAACTTCGATTCAATTTTAGTAGTTGTGGACAGATTCTCAAAAATGGCAATCTTCATTCCAACTTATGGAACAATCACTGCTCTGGATTTAGCTCAAATCTTCATTAGTCATGTATTTTCCAAGCATGGACTTCCAGTCAGTATTGTCAGTGATAGAGGATCCTTATTTGTTTCATCATTTTGGACTCAATTGTGTCAGCAGCTCAGGATATCAAGAGATCTTTCAATTGCCTTTCACCCTGAAACAGATGGACAGACAGAGAGGGTAAATCAGATACTAGAACAGTACCTTCGGATGTATGTCAGCTATCATCAAGATGACTGGTACACCTGGCTCCCTCTGGCTGAATTTGCCTATAATAATGCAGAACACTCATCAACCAAGCAATCACCTTTTTTCACCATTTATGGAAGAAATCCCAGCTTTGACTCAGTCCATATTTCTCAAGACTCACCTGCTGGAAAGTTATCAACAAAACTCCAATCAGTACAGCAAGTTGTCAAAGAAGAATTAGAGTCAGCAATAAGGAGATTCAAGAAGTATGCAGATAGAAATAGAGCAATTCCACCTGATTTCCAACCTGTAGACAAAGTATGGCTAGCTTCGAAGAACATCAAGACAACAAGACCCACCAAGAAACTATCAGAAAGATGGTTGGGACACTTTGAAGTTCTGAAGAAGATTGGCAGCCATGCATATCACCTCAAGTTGCCTCAGCAATGGAAGACAGTTCACCCTGTATTCCATGTGTCCTTGTTAGAACCAGTCAAGCATTCAACTATCCCAAATCGTCATAAATTGCCGCCACCACCAGTGTTAGTGGAAGAGCAAGAAAATGGGAAGTGGCTCAGGTTCTGGACTCAAAACTCAAAAGAGGTAAATTATGGTATCTTGTAGAGTGGAAAGGATTCAGTGAAGACCCAGAAAGAACCACTTGGGAACCAGCTTCCAACCTTACCAACTCACCAGACCTTGTCAAGGATCTCCATTCATTGTATCCAGACAAGCCTGGTCCAAATACCTCAAGAGTTTGATTTATGGTGCTTGGTGGGGAGAAGAAGTTATGAAAGTAAGTTCCTCTCCTGGCATGCACCTTTAAGGGGGTATTCTACCCATATGTTTTTGTAAGCATCACCTTGGCTACTTTGTGAGCACTTGTCAATTCTTTGGACAGGTTCAGGAAGCATACAACACCAATACCCTCCAATTTGGACCTTATCAAGATATGGCCAAATGTTCCTTTCTTTATTTTTTCTTTTCTTTCTTTTTGTTTATCTTTTCAATTTATGCCAATCATCATAATTCAAGACATTCATTACTTCAAGTCATTTATGAAAATTCTTTTCAGAAGTAATTTATGGCAATTCTTTTCAGAAGTCATTTATGGCAATTCTTTTCAATGTTATGGTGCTTGGTGGGGAGTGGAAGTTATGAAAGTAAGTTCCATCTCCTGGTATGCATCCCTGAGGGTTCTACTTCTTGTAAAACATCACCTTGGCCACTCTGTGAGCATTAAATGCTTGGTTTTCATTTTTCAGACACTTTTGGCCAGAATCAAGCAACTCACCACAAGAAGGACCAACCATCAGGATTTTTCTTTATTTCTTTCTTTACTCTCATTTCTCTTATTCCTTTATTTTTCTTTCTTTATTTAATTGTATAATTTTCTTTCTTTTATTTCTTTGAATCAGCGCATCCCCTCCCAAATCATGTATTGGGAGGTTCCATTATTTTTTCAATTTTTAGTATTTATAAGAGTGGGGATAGAAGTCAAACCAAACACAAACAAGGAAAAGGAAAACTAGCTATCTATACCCAAATCATAAAAAGTTCTCTGGAAATCATTTATCAACTCATCTTCATACCAGGCAAATTTTGCAGCCATCTCTTCAGAAGCAGTACCTGGAATAGTCCTGTCATTGGCATACATAATCACCTCTCTGCTGTTTCTATCAACCCTCCTGAACAATCTGGTCACAGCATCTTGACTTTCACTAGCCGCATTGGGATCTTCTCTGGTAACCCAGATAGGCCAACGTTCTCTTCTTTGAAAAACTTGAGCGCCAGGAAACGGAAAAGGGGACAATCCATCTCTTCCTCTGCTGGAGCTGGCCACAGGTTGGAGTTGACGGGAGGTGTTTATGGGTGAGTTCCTGGACTGTTGAACTGGTGATGGTCTTACTGCTGGATTCAAGGCAGGCCTGGTGGTGTGGGAAGTAGTTGGTGAAGGAGGAGAAAAGGGTTGTAGGAATGGAAGCAAGCATTGGTTGGAAGGTTCTGGGAGTGCTGGGAATAACTTGGCTTTGGAATCTGGTGTTGGCAAGAGGTTGAGAAGAGGAATTGCTGGATGGATGGCCAATGGAATGGGGAATAACTTGAACTTCTTCACCATCCAACTCATCACTTCCTTCAGCATCTGGATCTGTTGGGGAATCAACAATTCTTCTTAGTTTTTTCACTACTTTCACCACTCCATGAGCATTGGTCCTTGAAATTGGGATTTCTGAGCTGTAGTGTATGGGCCTACCACCTATTGGAATGGACTCTCCAACATTAGTCCATCTGGCCACATCCCTCTGCCTGGAACCAGTCACTACATCAAAATATCAGCACCAATTCAACCAAAATATGCAAATCACTCACATTGAGAAAGTACAGAAGTTGCATCAGGGGTAGGCTCCTCAAGAATGGGGAATTCCTGCCCATAAGGCCCATCTTTCCTGCTCCATAAGTGTCTCCTGACCTGGGACAAAGTTGATCCGGTATGGCGGCATGGCTTCTTCCCAACAAAGCAAAAGGGGCATTTTGATGATTGAGGATTATAATGTTGAAAGCAATCATTTCCCTTGGCCAAACACTCAGTACAGGCAGGATCAAGAACTTCAACTGCTCTGAACCCATCATATGTTTGGGAGGGATCAAAATGGCCAGAAGACGCAATGGAAATGGAGGACAATCGACTGAAGATGCCAGAACCATGAAGAACAGACGGTGGCGGTGCAGAAGGAGAAGATTCAGTGAGTTCAGTCAGTTTGGAACTCATAACTGAAGAATATGCAAGCAGAAGATTCAAGACGTCAGAATCAATCCACTCCATATCAAGAAAAAAAATTTGCCCTCAAGGAAATGGGGCCATAACTCAATTATGCCCCCCCTCAAAGCCTCTAAGGTGAAGGTTCATACCCCTTTGGGGCTGAACTCATCACCCAGGGCCTCCCCTGCAACTTTGGGGAGGCCAGGATCTTGATGCCCCTGGACCCCATCAATGGGTCCAGGCCAGGTATGTTGAATTTTATGATTGGGCCATTTCTGGGCCCCTTGGTCACCCTGGGTCCCCAGCAAATTTGGGCCCAGGGGCTCCATTTTGGTCCTGGGGGCCTCCATTAACCCCCACGGACCGTAGGACCCAAAGGCTTAAAAAGCCCAAATATGGCCATTTTCACCAAAACACCCAAAAGGCCCAAAAGGCCATAAAAATCAAGAAATGACAAGATTCATCAGGGGTAAAGTCCACAGCCCAAAAACACTTTGGAGGGCTGTTGAGGCCATTTCCATGGGTAATGGGGACAAGACCCCTTGCAGAAAAGTTTTTCAATTTTTCAATGGATTAAGCCTTGCCCAATGAGTACACTTCATATACTCATTGGGCATCATTTTTTGAGCACAAGAGCTCAGTGGTCCTTATTCTGGGATATATCCCAAGGCCACATCCCAAGGGCATGGTTGATTGAATCAGAAGACAAGAAATGCATATGTTGAAGTGGAATACTTACTCAAATTTGGATAAAGGGGGGAATCAATTGAATTTGACAGAGAAGAAGTAATGAAGGATTTTCAGAATAATGGTCAAGAGGAAAAGAAAATTAAAAAGAAATTTTTTTGAAAAAATGTGGGGATAACGAGATGCCACTCAACAGTGGCAGGGTATTATGGTTTTCAGGAGCCCACCAGTTTCAAGAGGGGGATACTGTAACAACCATCCATCAGGGGTTAGGGTATCCATTCATACACCCACTTAAACACCCCAAATCAGCAAATCCAGTATCTGCATCAGCATTCAGTTTCAGCAATCTTCATTCTGAAACATGCATACAGCTTGGTACATCAATACAGCCTGTCAATACCTGTACAGGTTGGATTCACCCAATACAGTCTCAATACACCAGTATGGAACTGTATGATCACTCAAATACACCACACCTCTTGTACAGGTTCTGTACAGCTGTACAGGACCTGTATTGGCCAGACTCAATTCAATCATCAATTATTCTCATGAAAATTCTTCCTCTGGATCAGGGATGGTGATTCTCACATATACCAGCCCCTCTTTCTCCCCCCTGGGGACCTTTCCCCAGTTAATTAATTTAGTTTATTTATTATTTTATAATTATTCTTATCCTTATGATTGGGTATTATAATTATTTAATTTTAAGTTAGTCTTTGCCTTTTCTCTCTTTGCCTGTACAGTATGAGTTGGGTGGCCATATCCTTATTAACCCTTCTCTTTCCATTCTGACAGGTTGAAACAGTGGACTTGGACTTGTTTGTGGTTGGCTCTTCTATTTCTTACTCTTATTTCTTGTTGCTGCTTTCTTATATTTATTCTTTTAGAAATTTATCTTTAACACTCTTCAGTGTGTTCCTCCTTACCATATCTTTGAGCCCTCCATAAGTGAGTCCCAGTTTACTGAGTGCCAGGCCCTCTTCACTTCAAAGAGCCCCTGTGACAGTCCCCTACTTTGAATTCTGGGGTTTTATGACTTTTATCCCATTTCTGCTTAGCATATTCATAGGCATCATTCATGCTTTGATTTGCATGATGTCTTACTTTATCAAGCATTAACTTGAAGCTTGAAGCAGTTGGATGAATATCAAACAGATCTTCTTTTCACAGTATCAACCGGAAGTTTGGGGTTCCATCCTTTCTCCAACATTTCAGGAGTTTTTCCTGTTGAAGCATGGATGGAGGTCTTGTAGGCTAATTCCAATGCTGGTATAAGAGTACACCAATCATGGGTAAAGCCATCAGAATCTTTAAGCTCCAGGCCATAAGCACAAAATATTCTGATCATGTACTCAAGGGTTTGAATCATTCTTTCTGCTAACCCATCTGTTTATGGATGGTAAGCTGTTGAGAATGATACTTTGTACCCAAAAGCTTATGTAAATTAGTCGATAAGGCTGATGTGAATTTTGAGTCTCTATCACTAAAAATATTTTTAAAGAGACCAGTATGGGATATGACTCTATTCCAGATCAGAAGAGCTGTGTCATCTTTATGACATGGTAAGAATATTGGTGTTTTGCTATATCTGTCTACAATAACAGGACATGCATTATAACTTTTATTACCCCCAGGTGGTGAGGCAGTTACCCAATCCATGTGAACCACTTCCCATGGGGTATTTGGTTCTTGGATATGGATCATTAAGCCAAATCCTTTACCAGTAGCTTTATTGGCTTTCTGGCATCTGTCACAACTATGGAAATACTAAATGACATCCTTTCTCCAAGATGGCCTGCAGGCACATGTCTTAATTCTTTCCATAGTTCTGTCTTCAGACAGATGTCCAGAATAAATGTTATCATGAAATTCTAGTAGTATTGTGTTAATTAACATTCTACTACATAGGACCAGGACACATGTGTGTTTAGATCTATAATATAATATCCCATCAAATAAATGGAATCTTCCATTGTCATAAGATGCTTTCCAAATATCATCTAGAGAATTAGCTAATGCTGCATCTTTGCAATCTTTTTCAAGTAGAGCAGTAAGGATATGACAATTCTTATCTTGCTTATAGCTTTCTCTAACTTCTTCAAAGAATTCTGTTCCAAAATCTGTGATGTTAATTCCTTCAATTGAAATTTGAGGTTCTGCACTTGTAGGAACATAGGCAGGATTGTCAGGTGTATTGGGTAATGCCCATCTACTTAAGCCATCAGAATTATTATGAATATTTACAGCTTTATGTACTATGGTCATGTTGCCTCTATACTCCTGTATAGCAATCTGCCATTTTAACATGTGTCTGTTTGGGGTTTTCATGTTAATAAGTGATTTTACTGCATTATAATCAGTAATTACTTCAAACAAACTACCGTAAAGATAGTAATGGAGTTTTTCCAGAGCCCAAACAAGGCAAAGGCACTCCATTTGGCTAGCTCCATATCTGGCCTTAGTAGGCTTAATTTGTCTTGAAATAAAACAAATTGGACCTTCATAGGGTTTGTCATTGACAATTTGAACTTGATGAAGAGCAGCTCCTAGACCTTCACCACATGCATCAATATACAGCTTGAAAGGAAGTTTCCAGTCTGGCATCAGTAATAATGGTGCATTGGTCAAGCAATACTTGATTTTATCATACGCTTGAATTCTCTCCTGAGTCATTTCAAAAACAGTTTGTTGATCACAAATTCTGTATAATGATCTGGCATGGATTGCAAAATCTTTAAGGTGTTTCCTGTGATAAATGGCAAGCCCCAAGAAAGACCTCATCTCTTTTTGTTTTGGGGCATTTGTTTTGGTAAGAATGCAGCCACTTTGTTCTTATCAATACCAAGGCTCAGTCCTGAGACTACATGTCCTAGAGCCTTCAACTCATGAAACCCAAAATTAAATTTCTTAAGAGATATTTTCATGTTCACTTGTAGAATTTTCTTAAGTACTGATGAAAGTCTCTCTAAATGTAATTGCCAGGTTTCTGAACAAATGATAATGTCATCAATATAAATGATTAACCATCCCTCTGATAATTCATGTGGGACGATGGTATCAATCATTCTCTGATAATGAGAGGGTGCATTTTTAATACCAAAAGGCATCCTCAAATATTCATAAATACCACAATGAGAAATTATTCTCAATAATTTCCTAGCATGAGGTGTCAAAAAATTCTGATGGAAGCCTTCAAGAGCATCCATAGAAGTAATGAATCGTGCTTTGGATAATTGAGTCAAAGTCTAATGGATTCTAGGGATTGGATACCTGTCTGGATGTCACAGCCGAAGAGGCAGGGGCATTACCAATCATCTTCAACAATCATTACTTCATTGATACCCTTCAAAACCCAAACAGCAAGGGGGTTTCATTCAACATTCTCCAAATACAGTTTCATACAGGCAAGACCCAAAAACAGGCCTGTCATCAATACAGGCGCAAATACCTGTTTTGACTGTATAGCCTGTATTGGATTCACCAATACAGGATTAAATCCCACATCCAACTTCTTCCAGCATACAGGCAAGTATCTCAACACTCAAACTCCAAGGCTGGTATTTCTCACATATACCAGCCCCTCTTCATCCACCTGGGGGTTTTCCCCCAGTTAATTAAAATATTGGATTTATTATTTAATATTATGTTATTATTTATTAAGTTAGTCTTTTCCTTCCCTCACCTGTTCAGTAGAGTCCTGGTGGCCATATCCTTTATTAATCCTTTTCTCTTTTCTGAACAGGTTGAAACAGCCGTACAGGATTATTTGTGGTTGGCTCTTTATTATTTCTTTTTTTTTCTCTCATATCTTTTAATGCTCATTATTTTATGACTAGGAATCTATCCTCTTATTTCATTACTCTTATCATTGAGTATTTTATTCTGAGCCCAACATAAGTAAGTCTGTTCACTGAGTTCCAGGCCCTCTTCATTTTAAAGAGCCCCTGTGACATTATTTTAATTAACTCATAATTGCTTCTTCTTTTCATTCATTTTATTCATTTTTCTCATTCTTCAATTATGATTTTGAATGATTATGAACTTTAATGATTTTATGACTTTCATCAATTTTCATCTCACTCATTTCATTCTCATGAAAACTCATTCTTTTCTCATTTCTCAATTTTTCTGACCATTTCACTTTATTCTTTATCATTCTCATTTTTCTTTTTGTCTGAATTCAGGTTTTTAAAAGGTTATTTGAGTGGACTTATTTGGCTTAATTGATTCATCATTCAGGGATTTTATTGATTTGGGGTATTCAGTGATTTTGATTTTGCAATTTCTCAAGATTTACTGATTGATTGATTGATTCCTCAAGACATTGATTTCACCTCAAGACCTTGATTTGACTTTGATTGATTTGATTTGATTTGATTGAATTCATTTGATTCCTCAAGATAGCTGATTTATCCTCAAGATTTGATTTGATTGAATTGATTTTGAAGATATTGATTGAATCCTCAAGACTTAATTGATTTGATTTTGGATTGACTTGATTGAATTGAATTGATTTATTGATTGACATTGATTATCGATAAAAATTTTATTCTGCCATTTTCATTATTCAAGATTACTAAGAGTATTTGCACTTCAAGACTGTTTATTGATTCTTCAAGATCATCAAGATTCCCATTTAATTTGATTTGGTCAAGCCTTATTTTATTCAAAGTATCATCAAGTTTTTATTCATTCTTCTTTCATGATGCCAGTTCAGCATAGCCCACCAGCCAAGAATACAAGATCCCAGAGACATCAAGCTGTTCTTACTCCTACAGCAGGGGCTCCTCTTGACCACACACCATCAGTTCATCAACTGAGTGCAAATTTGGACAGAGGACCACCAATGGAAGGAGCAGCACCCTCCAGAAGAGGAGGTGTGAAGTCTAGAAGATCAAGATCATTCTCCAGACTATTGGGTGGTTATCCTGGTGTTTGTCAAGGGCCTAGGAGTAGATCAGGGGAAGCTGAAGATGAGGAGGGGGAGGAGTCTGTGGAAGAGGAAGAATCTGATGAGACTGAAGGAGAAGCTGCCTTGGCAGGTGCTCCTGAAGCTCCTGAGGCTCTAAATCTAGCCCTTTCTAATTAACCTTCTGTCTATCAAGCTGAACCAAATTTCCTCAAGATGATGGAGAAAATGACTCAGTGTATGGGACAACTCACTCAAGCAGTTTCCCCAAAGGAAAATTCAAAAGCTCCAGCATTACAAACTCCATCAATGAAGGCACCTGATTCTTTTGATGGTACTAAAGCTTATAAATTGAGATGATTTATCCAATCTTGTAAATTAATTTTCCATAATGACCCAGCAAACTTCTTCTCTGACAGGAAGAAGGTCTTATACTCAACTTCTTTTCTTACTGGTAGAGCTGGAAAATGGATTGAACCTTACCTCTCAAATATCTGCAATGAAGACCCTCCTTATCTCCTCAATAACTGGCAGTTGTTTGAAACCCAGTTATTCACTCTGTTTGGTGATCCTGATGAAGTCAGGAAAGCTGAACCAGAGTTAGACAATCTCAGGATGAAAGAAAGTGGTCAAGCTTCCTTGTACATAGCAGATTTCAGAAGTTTAATGTCAAGAATTGGAGACTGGGGGGAAGGGCCCTATATTCATGTGTATAGGAGAGGCTTGGCATCAAGATTGTTGGACCAATTTGCTTCTCACCCTGGAAAATTTGATAGCCTTCAAGAGCTCATTGAGATCACCTTGGAATTAGATACCAGATACCATGAGAGGCAGAAGGAAAAGGGTAGTCATCAAGAGAAGAAGCCTCAAATCAGTGAATCCAACTCCTCCAAGCCCCCTCAAAGAAGCCCTATCACAAGAAGAATAAGAAGGGGAAGAAGTTTCAAGTGTCCAAAGACAAGCCTCATGCTGTTCTCCTCAATAAGGAGAACAAATTAATTGGTTCTGAAAAGGAGAGAAGGATCAAAGAAGGCTTGTGCAATTATTGTGGTGGAAAGCACCCATTTTAAAAATGCTTCAAGAGGCCTGAAAATAGGCAAGGGTCATCAAAAGGCTTCCCTAGCAAGCAGGGAAAAGCCTGAGTGGGGATCATAATATGTTCAATGGCTCTCACTTCTTTCCTTCAAGAGCACAATTGTGCACTCCGAATACTAGTGTCAAAAAATCTTTATGATTTCTTGTTTTTTCTTCAATCTCTGATATTTTTTATAGTATTCTCATTGATGCTGGTGCTACAAACTCCTTTATTGCAAAGAATTTTGTTCTCAAGTACTCATTGGCAATGTAAGAGCTCCCTGAAAAGATTCCTCTTTTCATTTTGGATTCAAATGGATCCACTTCCCTGTTCATCACCCATTATACCAAGTGGGTTGTTGACTTGCCTTCATTCCCAAGCTTTGAATGGGACTTCTTTATCATAGATTCACCCAAGGGAGAAGACCTGATATTGGGCTATGATTTCCTTTACCATTTCAATCCCATTATTGATTGGAAAAATGGATTGATCACCTATGATTCTAATCATAAGGATTCTAGTGGTATTATTCCTTCTACTAGTAATGACTTAGCCACTGCTGTCAACAGTGTTGCTCTGGCTGGTGAACTTAAGACACCTTCCATCCCTTCTTCTGTCCATATCCCTTCCATAATTCCCTCTCAGTCATTACTTCCATCAAGAGATGAAGTCTTCAAAGAGATAAAGGATGTTGGAGAAGATGTTGCCATATCTTCACTTCATCTCTTCCAAGGAGATATGGACCTTCCTCCCTTATCTTTTCATGCATCCCTGGAGGAGCAGTGGGATGAGGAGGAAGAGCCAGAAGAAATTGAAACTGTGTTGAAGGTAGTCCCTCCTGTTTATCACCAATATTTGGATGTATTCTCCAAGGTGAAGGCAGAGAAACTTCCTCCACACCTCGCCTGTGATCATCATATTGAACTGGAGGGTCTTCTACCTCCAGTTGGTGTTATTTACTCTTTATCAAAGAATGAGTCAGAAACACTGCGGGCCTACATTTCAGAGAATGTAGAGAAAGGTTTCATCAGGCCAAGCTCATCTTCAACAGGAGCACCTGTCCTTTTTGTTAAGAAAAAGGATGGTGGCCTTCATTTGTGTGTTGACTACTGCAAACTTAATTCTGTCACTAGGAAGAACAGGTATCCTGTTCCTCCAATGAATCAGCTTCTTACTGTATTCAATGCTGCTACTATCTTCTCCAAGATAGATCTGCATGGTGCTTATAATCTCCTGAGAATTAAAGAGGGGGATGAGCACTTAACTGCCTTTAGAACCAAATATGGTAGTTGTGAGTATTTTGTTATGCCATTTGGCTTAACCAACGCTCCAGCTTCATTCCAAAATCTTGTGAATGATATCTTTGCAGATTATTTGGATATTTTTGTTGTAGTGTACTTAGATGATATTATGGTCTTCTCTAGCTCTTTGGATGAACATGTTAAACATGTGGCCTCTGTTCTCCACAGACTGAGAGACAATAATTTGTTTGCTAAAGCCTCAAAGTGTGTATTCCATGCCTCAAGTGTGAAATAATTGGGCTATTTTGTTTCAAGTGATGGCCTCAACATGTATTCTTCAAAGGTTCAACAAATCCTAAATTGGCCTCAGCCCAAGAACATCAAGGCCCTCCAATCTTTTCTTGGCTTTGACAACTTTTATTGTCATTTCATTAAAAATTATTCCAAAAAAATCTCTGCTCTCACTTCCCTCCTCAAAAAAGATTCTCCCTTTATCTTCAATGAGGAAGCTCTTAGTCAGTTTCAAATACCCAAAGAAGCTTTCACCACTGCTCCTATTCTCTTTCATTTTAATCCTTCTCTACCAACTATGGTAAAGACTGATGCTTCTGATTATGCCTTGGGTGCTGTACTGAGTCAGGTGAATGACTCAGGAAAGCATCCAATTGCATTTGATAGTTGCAAGCTCTTACCAGCTGAACTCAACTATGAAATTCATGACAAGAAACTACTTGGCATAATTTGGGCTCTCAAGCACTGGGGAGCTTTTCTCCTTTCTCTTCCTGATTCCTTTGAGGTCTTGACAGACCATTGTTCTCTTCAGTGTCTTATGTCCTCTAAAGTCCTTACTTGTCTTCAAGCTCGTTGGGCAGAATTTATATCGGAATTCCATTTTATCATCACTCACCGCCCAGGCAGGCTGGCCACTTTACCAGATGCCTTGTCACGTTGGGAGGACGTGTACCCAGAGAGGGGGGTGGATTTCATCAGCAAGAATCCTCAAAATTTTCATCAAGTTCTCAAGCAAAATGAAATTCAAGAGTCAAGATTCTTTTCAATAAAAGTTGATATGTTTTCAGATGTAGTTGATCAAATTCAAAGACAAGTATGGCAAGACAAAGATTATAAGGAGATCATCAAGAAATTAGCAAGAGGAGAATCAGTCCCAGACTATTCTCTTGAACCTCAAGCAAAATTATTATTGTTCAAAGATAGAGTAGTCATTCCAAGCAATCATGAAATTCAATTTGACATTCTTCAAAAGCGTCATGACTCAGTGTTGGCTGGCCATCCTGGCCAGGAGAAGAACCTCAAGCTCATCAAGAGGGATTTTTATTGGGCTGGCATGAATCAAATCATCAAGGACTATGTGTCCTCATGTCATCAATGTTCAAGAAACAAGAACATCCACCATAAGAAGTTTGGGCTACTCAAGCCTCTTCAAATTCCATCTGGTCCTTGAAATTCTTTATCAATGGACTTTATCACTCAATTGCCCTTGTCAAGCAACTTTGATTCAATTCTAGTAGTTGTAGAAAGATTTTCAAAAATGGCAATATTTATTCCAACTTATTCAAGAATCACCGCTTTGGACTTAGCTCAAATCTTTATTAGTCATGTCTTTTCCAAACATGGTCTTCCAATCAGTATTTTTAGAGATAGAGGTTCATTATTTTTTTCATAATTTTGGACTCAATTGCTTCAGCAGCTCAAGATATCAAGAGATCTTTCAACTTCCTTTTACCCTGAAACAGTGTCACAGGGGCTCTTTGAAGTGAAGAGGGCCTGGGACTCACTTATGGAGGGCTCAAAGATATGGTAAGAAAGGATACAATTAAGAGTGTTAAAGATGAATTACTAAAAGAAGAAATATAAGAAAGCAGCAACAAAAGAATAGAAGAGCCAACCACAAACGAGTCCAAGTCCACTGTTTCAACCTGTCAGAATGGAAAGAGAAGGGTTAATAAGGATATGGCCACCCAACTCATACTGTAGAGGCAAAGAGAGAAATGCAAAGACTAAATTAAAATTAAACAATTATAATATTCAAAAATAAGGATAAGAATAATCATAAAATAATAAATAAACTAAATTAATTAACTGGGGAAAAGTCCCCAGGGGGGAGAAAGAGGGGCTGGTATATGTGAGAAACACCAGCCCTGATCCAGAGGAAGACTTTTCTGAGAGGATTGAATTATTGAATTGAGTCTGGCCAATACAGGTCCTGTACAGCTGTACAGAACCTGTACAATAGGTGTGGTGTATTTGAGTGATCATACAGCTTCATGCTGGTGTATTGAAACTGTATTGGGTGAATCCAACCTGTACAGGTATTGACAGGCTGTATTGATGTACCAAACTGTATGCATGTTTCAGAATGAATATTGCTGAAACTGAATGCTGATGAAGATACTGGATCTGCTGATTTGAGGTGTTTAAGTGGGTGTATTGATGAATAACCTTACCCCTGGTGAGTGGTTGTTACAGTATCCCTCTCTTGAAATTGGTGGGCTCCTGAACACCATATTACCCTGCCACTGTTGAGTGGCATCACAATATCCCCACATTTTTTCAAAAAATTTCTTTTTGATTTTCTTTTCCTCTTGACCATTATCCTCAAAATCCTTCTTCAACTCTCCTCTGTCAAATTAAATTGATTCCCCCCTTCTTTCAAGTTTTTAGTAAGTATTCCACTTTGAAATATGCTTTTCTTTTCTTCTGATTCAATCAACCTTGCCCTTGGGGTATGGCCTTGGGATATATCCCAAAATAATGGCCACTGAGCTCTTGTGCTCAAAAAATGATGCCCAATGAGTATATGAATGGTACTCATTGGACAAGGCTTAATCCAATGAAATCTTGAAAAAATTTCCTCCAAGGAGTCTTGTCCCCATTGTCCATGGAAATGGCCTCAAACAGCCCTCAAAAGTGTTTTTGGGCTGTGGCCTATTCCCTGATGAATCTTGATAAATTTTGATTTTTATGGCCTTTTGGGCCTTTTTCGGATTTTGGTGAATTTTATTGATTTCATGATCTATGGCCATTTCTGGCCATTCTGGGTCTTTGGGGTCCTACGGTGCGCGGGCTGTACGCCGCGGTCTGCGGTCCGTGGGGGCTATTGGAGGCCCCCTGGGCCCAATTTTTCTGGGGACCTCCCCAAAGTTGCAGGGGAGGCCCTGGGTGATGAGTTCAGCCCCAAAGGGGTATGAACCTTCACCTCAGAGGCTTTGAGGGGGGGCATAATTGAGTTATGGCCCCCATTTCCTTGAGGTCAAAATCTTTTTCTTGATGTGTAGTGGATTGATTCTGACGTCTTGAATCTTCTTCTTGCATATTCTTCAGTTATTAGTTCCAAACTGACTGAAATCATTGAATCTTCTCCTTCTGCACCACCACCATCTGTTCTTTGTGGTTCTGGCGTCTTCAGTAAATTGTCCTCCCATTCCATGGCGTCTTCTGGTCATTTTGATCCCTCCAAAACCTATGATGGGTTCAGAGCAGTTGAAGTCCTTGATCCTGCCTGTACTGAATGTTTGGCCAAGGGTAAGGATAGCATTCAACATTACAATCCTCAATCGTCAAAATGCCACTTTTGTTTCATTGGAAAGAAACCATGTTGTTGTACCGGGTCAACTTTGTCCAATGTCAGGAGGCACTTATGGAGCAGGAAAGATGGGCCTTATGGGCAGGAATTCCCCATTCTTGAGGAACCTACTCCTGATGCAACCTCAGAATTTTGTCAATGTGAGTGATTTGCATGTCTTGATTGAATTGGTACTGATATCTTGATGTAGTGACTGGTTTCAGGCAGAGGGATGTGGCAAGATGGACTAATGTTGGAGGGCCCATTCCAGCTTGTGATAGGCCCATACATTACAGCTCAGAAGTCCCAATCTCAAGGACCAATACTGATGGAGTAGTGAAGGTAGTGAAAAAGATAAGAAGGATTTCTGATTCCCCATCTGATCCAGATGCTGAGGGGAGTGATGGGTTGGATGGTGAAGAAGTTGAAGTTGTCCCTCATTCAGTTGGCCATCCATCCAGCAATTCCTCTGCTCAGCCTCTTGCCACCAGATTCCAAAGCCAAGTAATTCCCAGTACCCCCAGAACCTTCCAACTAATGCTTGCTTCCATTCCTTCCACAATTCCTCCTCCTTCACCAACTACTTCCCATTCCAGGCCTGCCTTGAATCCAGCAGTAAGGCCATGACCAGTCCAACAATCCAGAATCTCACCCATGCCCACCTCTCGTCAACTCCAGTAGAAGAAGGGATGGTTTGTCTCCTTTACCGTTTCCTGCCGCTCAAGTGTTTCAAAGAAGGGATTGTTGGCCTATCTGAGTTACCAGAGAAGATCCCAATGCCGTGAGTGAAAATAAAGATGCTGTGGCCAGATTATTCAGGAGGGTTGATAGAATTAGCAGAGAGGTGATCATGTATTCCAATGATAGAATGATTCCAGGGACTGCTTCTGAAGAGATGGCTGCTAAATGTGCCTGGTATGAAGATGAGTTGATAAATGACTTCCAGAGAACTTTTGATGATTTAGGTAGAGATAACTAGTTTTCCTTTTCCTTGTTTGTGTTTGGTTTGACTTCTATCCCCACTGTTATAACTACTAAAAAATGAAAAAAAAGATAATGGAACCTCCCAATACATGATTTGGGGAGGGGATGCTGCTGATTTAAAGAAATAAAAGAAAGAAAATTATACAAGTAAAGAAAGAAAGAGACAAAATAATAAGAGAAAATGAGAGTAAAGAAAAGAAATAAAGAAAAATCCTGATGGCTGGTCCTCCTTGTGGTGAGTTGCTTGATTCTGGCCAAGAAGTGTCTGAAAAATGAAAACCAAGCATTTTATGCTCACAGAGTGGCCAAGGTAATGTTTTACAAGAAGTAGAACCCTCAGGGATACATACCAGGAAATGGAACTTAATTTCATAACTTCCACTCCCCACCAAGCCCCATAAAACTGAAATAATTTGCCATAAATAACTTCTGAAATGAATTGCCATAAATGAGTTGAAGTAATCAATGTCTTGAATTATGATGATTGGCATAAATGAAAAGAGAAAGAGAAAGAAAGAAAGAAACATTTGGCCATATCTTGATAAGGTCCAAATGGAGGGTATTGATGTTGTATTCTTCCTGAACCTGTCCAAAGAATTGACAAGTGCTCACAAAGTGGCCAAGGTGATGCTTACAACAACATATGGGTAGAATACCCCCTTAAAGGTGCATGCCAGGAGAGGAACTTACTTTCATAACTTCTTCTCCCCACCAAGCACCATAATAAAACTCTTGAGGTATTTGGACCAGGCATGTCGGGATATAATGAATGGAAATCCTTGACAAGGTCTGGTGAGTTGGTAAGGTTGGAAGCTGGTTCCCAAGTGGTTCTTTCTGGGTCTTCACTGAATCCTTTCCACTCTACAAGATACCATAATTTACCTCTTTTGAGTTTTGAGTCCAGAACCTGAGCCACTTCCCATTCTTCTTGCTCCTCCACTAAAACTGGTGGTGGCGGCAATTGATGACGATTTGATGTAGTCGAATGCTTTACTGGTTCTAATAAGGACACATAGAATACAGGGTGAACTGTCTTCCATTGCTGAGGCAACTTGAGGTGATATGCATGACTGCGAATCTTCTTCAGAACTTCAAAAGGTCCCAGCCATCTTTCTGATAATTTCTTGGTGGGTCTTGTTGTCTTGATGTTCTTGGAAGCTAGCCATACTTTGTCCCCAGGTTTGAAATCAGGTGGAATCGCTCTATTTCTATCTGCATACTTATTGAATCTCCTTATTGCTGACTCTAATTCTTCTTTGACCACTTGCTGTACTGATTGGAGATTTGTTGATAACTTTCCAGCAAGTGAGTCTTGAGAAATATGGATTGAGTCAAAGCTGTGATTTCTTCCATAAATGGTGAAAAAAGGTGATTGCTTTGTTAATGAATGTTCTGCATTATTATAGGCAAATTCAGCCAGAGGGAGCCAGGTGTACCAGTCATCTTGATGATAGCTGACATACATCCGAAGATACTGTTCTAGAATCTGATTTACCCTCTCTGTCTGTCCATCTGTTTCAGGATGAAAAGCAGTTGAAAGATCTCTTGATATCTTGAGCTGCTGACATAATTGAGTCCAAAATGATGAAACAAATAAAGATCCTCTATCATTGACAATACTGACTGGAAGGCCATGCTTGGAAAATACATGACTAAGGAAGATTTGAGCTAAATCCAGAGCAGTGATTGTTCCATAAGTTGGAATGAAGATTGCCATTTTTGAGAACCTGTCCACAACTACTAGAATTGAGTCAAAGCTGTTTGACAAGGGCAATTGAGTGATATAGAATTCCAAGGACCAGATGGAATTTGAAGAGGCTTGAGTAGTCCAAACTTCTTGTGATGAATGTTCTTGTTTCTTGAACATTGCTGACATGAGGACACATAGTCCTTCATGAATTGGTTCATGCCAGCTCAATAAAAATCCCTCTTGATGAGCTTGAGGTTCTTCTCCTGGCCAGGATGGCCAGCCAAAGGTGAGTCATGATGCTTTTGAAGAATATTGAGTTGAAGTTCTTCATTGCTTGGGATTACAACTCTATCTTTGAATAATAACAACTTGTCTTGAGGTTCAAGGGAATAATCTGATACTGATTCACCTCTTGCTAGTTGCTTGAGTATTTCTTCATAGTCTTTGTCTTGCCATACTTCTTTTTGAATCTTGTCAACTAAATCTGAAAACACTTCCACTTTGATTGAAAAGAATCTTGACTCTTGAATTCCATCTTGCTTGATTACTTGATTAAAATTTTGAGGATTCTTGCTGATGAAGTCCATCCCCTCTCTGGGTACACGTTGTCCCAACGTGACAAGGCATCTGGCAAAGTGGCCAGCCTGCCTGGGCGATAAGTGATAGTGAAGTGAAATTCTGAAAGGAATTCAGCCCAACAGGCCTGACAATGAGTAAGAACTTTGGAAGACATAAAATACTGCAAGGAAGAGTGGTCTGTCAAGACCTCAAAAGAATTGGAAAGAGAGAGAAGAAATGCTCTCCAGCGCTTGAGAGCCCAAACTATGCCAAGGAGTTCCTTGTCATGTATTTCATAGTTCAGCTCAGCTGGGAGAAGCTTGAAACTATTAAATGCAATGGAATGCTTTCCTGAGTCATTCACCTGGCTCAGTACAGCACCCAAAGCATAATCAGAAGCATCATTCTCTACTATAGTAGGTAGAGAGGGATTAAAGTGAGACAAGATAGGAGAAGAGGTGAAAGCTTCTTTGAGTGCCTGAAACTGACTACGAGCTTCCTCATTGAAGATGAAAGGAGAATCTTTTTTAAGGAGGGAAGTGAGAGAAGTGATTTTTTTAGAATAATTTTTAATGAAACAACGATAAAAATTGGCAAAGCCAAGAAAAGATTGAAGGGCCTTGATGCTTTTGGGCTGAGGCCAATTGAGCATTTGCTGAACTTTTGAAGAATCCATCTTGAGGCCATCACTTGAAACAACATAGCCCAAGTATTCCACACTTGAGGCAGGGAATACACATTTGGAGGCTTTGGCAAACAAATTATTGTCCCTCAGTCTTTGGAGGACAGAGGCCACATGTTTGACATGTTCCTCCTCAGAACTGAAAAGACCATAATATCATCTAAATAAACCACAACAAATATATCCAAGAAATCCACAAAGATATCATTTACTAGATTCTGGAAAGAAGCAGGAGCATTGGTCAAACCAAATACTCATAACTACCATATTTGGCTCTAAAGGCAGTTAAGTGCTCACCCCCCTCTTTGATTCTCAGGAGGTTATATGCACCACGCAGGTCTATCTTGGAGAAGATAGTGCAACCGTTGAATACGGTAAAGAGCTGGCTCATAGGAGGAACAGGATACCTGTTTTTCCTAGTAACAGCATTGAGTTTGCGGTAGTCAACACACAAAAGAAGACCTCCATCCTTTTTCTTAACAAAAAGGACAGGTGCTCCTGTTGAAGAGGATCTTGGTCTAATGAAACCTTTCTCTACATTCTCTGAAATGTAGGCCCGTAGTGTTTCTGACTCTTGATTTGATAAGGAGTAGATAACACCAATTGGAGGTAGAAGACCCTCCAATTCAATATGGTGATCACAGGCGCAGTGTGGAGGAAGTTTCTCTACTTTAACCTTGGAGAATACATCTAAATATTGGTGATAAACAGGAGGGACTACCTTCAACACAGTTTCAATTTTTTCTGGCTCTTCCTCCTCATCCCACTGCTCCTCCAGGGAGGCATGAAAAGATAATGGAGGAAGGTCCATATCCCCTTTAAAGAGATGAAGTGAAGATATGGCAACATCTTCTCCAACATCCTTTATCTCTTTGATGACTACATCTCTTAATGGAAGTAATGACTGAGAGGGAATGATGGAGGGGGTATGGACAGAAGAAGGAAGGGAAGGTGTCTTAAGTTCACCAACCAGAGCAACATTGTTGACAGCAGTGGCTAAGTCATTACTAGTAGAAGGAATAATACCACTAGACTCCTTATGACTAGAATCATAGGTGATAAATCCATTTTTCCAATGAATAATGGGATTAAAATGATAAAGGAAATCATAGCTCAATATCAGGTCTTCTCCCTTGGGTGAATCTATGATAAAGGAGTCCCATTCAAAGCTTGGGAAGGAAGGCAAGTCAACTACCCACTTGATATAATGGGTGATGAACAAGGCAGGGGATTCATTAGAATCCAAAATGAAAAGAGGAATCTTTTCAGGGAGCTCTGACGGAGTCAATGAGTACTTGAGAACAAAATTCTTTGCAATAAAATAGGTTGTAGCACCAGAATCAATGAGAATACTATAAAAAATATCAGAGACAGAAGAGAAAATAAGAAATTTTAAAGATTTCTTGACACTAGTATTCAGAGTGCACAATTGTGCTCTTGAAGGAAATAAGTGAGAACCATTGAACACATCATGATCCCCACTCAGGCTTTTCCCTGCTTGCTAGGGATGCCTCTTGATGATAACCCAGGCTTGTTCTGAGGTCTCTTGAAGCATTTTTCAATTGGGTGCTTTCCACCACAATAAGTACACAATCCCTCTTTAATCCTCCTCTCCTTTTCAGAACCGATTAATTTATTGTCCTTGTTGAGGAGAGCAGCATGAGGTTTGTCCTTTGAAGATTGAAATTGCTTGCCCTTCTTATTCTTCTTCTGGTGAGGCCTCTTTGAAGATGAGTTTTGAGGAGGCCTAGATTGATTGGATCCAATGACTGGAGGCTTCCTCTCTTGATTGCCACTCATGAAATCTTGTTTCTAATTCTAAAGTGACATCCATAAGTTCTTGAAGAGTATCAAAAGTTCCAGGGTGAGAAGCCAACTGAACCAATAATCTTGATGCCAATCCTCTTCTGTAAACATGGATATAAGCTCTTTCACCCCAATCTCCAATTCTTGCCATTAAACTTCTGAAATCAGCAATGTACAAGGATACATGACCACTTTACTTCATCCTCAAATTGTCCAACTCTTGTTCAGCTTTCCTGACTTCATTGGGGTCACCAAACAGAGTGAATAATTGAGATTAAAATAATGGCCAATTATTGAGGAGGCAGGAAGGGTCTTCATTGGAAATATTTGAGAGATAGAGTTCAATCCACTTTCCATCTCTACCAGTGAGAAAGGAAGTTGAGTAAAGAACTTTCTTCCTGTCAGAGAAGAAATTTGCTGGATAATTATGGGAGAGTAATTGACGGGATTGGATAAATCCTCTCAATTTATGAGCTTGAGTACCATCAAAAGAATCAGGTGCCTTCATGGAGGAGTCTTGAAAACAGGGAGTTTGAAATTGTCCCTGGGAGCAACTGTTCGAGTGAGTTGCCCCATGAATTGAGTCATCTGCTCCATCATCTTGAGGAGACTTGGATCAGTTTGAGAGACAAGAGGTTGACTAGAAAGGTCAAGATTAGAACCCTGAGGCACCTCTGGAGCATTTGCCAAGGCATCTGCCACTTCAGTTTCCCCAGAATCTTCCTATTCCACAGACTCTTCCCCCTCTTCATCTTCAACTTCCCCTAATCTTGCTCTTGCACCTTCAGACATGCCAGAGTAGCCACCCAAAAGTCCAGAAAAGGATCTTGATCTTCTAGATTTCATTCCACCTCTTCTTGAGGGTGTTTCTCCTTCCATTGGTGGTCCTCTGTCCAAATTTGCACTCAGTTGATGAACTGATGGTGTGCGGTCAAGAGCAGCCCTTGCTGTAGGAGTGAGAACAGCTGTAATTTTTTGGGATCTAGTGTTCTTTGCTGGGGGACTATGCTGAACTGGCATTATGAACAGAAGTTGAATAAAAGAAACTTGATGGTATTGAGAACAGAAATCAAAGCTTGGCCAAATCAATCACAATAAAATCTTGATGAGTCTTGAGGAATCAATTCAATTCTTGAGGTGAAATCAGCTTCAATCAACAATAAATCAATTCAATCAATAATCAACAATAAATCAAATTCAAATAAAATATCAATAATATTGAGTAAATCAACAATCAATCAATATTCAATCAATAATCAATCAATCAATAAATCAGTGTCTTCAATATGAATCAAGGTCTTGAGGAATCAATCAATCAATTCAAAATCTTCAGAAATCAATTCAAATATCTTGATGAGTCAAATCAATCAATAATAAAAATCAATTCTTGAGTATCAATAAAATATCTTGAGAATTCAAAGTCAATCAATCCAATCCAATTGAAAAAATCCTGAATCGCTGAATCAATAAACCCAATGAATCCCAATGAATAAAGCCAATAAATCAATCCTGAATAAGACCTGAATGATAACACAGAAAAAATTGATTTGATGAGATTAAATGAAGTGAATGAGATGGTCAGCAATGGTTAAGAAAGAAGAAAGAATCAATTTTCATATAAATGAAATAAATGAGATTAAAATTGATGAGAGAGAAAAATTATAATCATTAAGAATCATAAGATCATTAAAAGTTGTAATTGATGAATGACAGAAATGATTATAAAATAATGAAAAGAAAGAATAAATATGAGTTAATTAATTTAATGTCACAGGGGCTCTTCGAAGTGAAGAGGGCCATGCACTCAGTAAACTGGGACTCACTTATGGAGGGCTCAAAGATATGGTAAGAAAGGATACACTTTAGAGTGTTAAAGATGCATTACTAAAAGAATAAATATAAGAAAGCAGCAACAAAAGAATAGAAGAGCCAACCACAAACAAGTCCAAGTCCACTGTTTCAACCTGTCATAATGGAAAGAGAAGGGTTAATAAGGATATGGCCACCCAACTCATACTGTACAGGCAAAGAGAGAAATGCAAAGACTAACTTAAAATCAAATAATTATAATACCCAAAATAAGGATAAGAATAATCTTAAAATAATAAATAAACTAAATGAATTAACTGGGGAAAAGTCCCCAGGGGGGAGAAAGAGGGGCTGGTATATGTGAGAAACACCAGCCTTGATCCAGAGGATTGAATTATTGAATTGAGTCTGGCCAATACAGGTCCTGTACAGCTGTACAGAACCTGTACAAGAGGTGTGTTGTATTTTAGTGATCATACAGTTTCATGCTGTTGTATTGAAACTGTATTGCGTGAATCCAACCTGTACAGGTATTGACAGGCTGTATTGATGTACCAAACTGTATGCATGTTTCAGAATGAAGATTTCTGAAACTGAATGCTGATGCAGATACTGGATCTTCTGATTTGAGGTTTTTGAGTGGGTGTATTGATGAATACCCTTACCCCTGGTGAGTGGTTGTTACAAACAGATGGACAGACAGAGAGGGTAAATCAGATTTTAGAAAAGTATCTTCAGATGTATGTCAGTTACCATCAAGGTGACTGGCACACCTGGCTCCCTCTGGCTGAATTTGCCTATAATAATGAAGAACATTCATCAACAAAACAGTCACCATTTTTCACCATTTATGGAAGAAATCCCAGCTTTGACTCAATTCACATTTCTCAAGATACACCTGCTGGAAAGTTATCAACAAAACTCCAATTGGTACAGCAAGTTGTCAAAGAAGAATTAGAGTCAGCAATAAAGCATTTTAAGAAGTATAGAGATAGAAATAGAGCAATTCCACCTGATTTCCAACCTGGGGAGAAAGTATGGCTAGCTTCCAAGAACATAAACACAACAAGACCCACCAAGAAACTTTCAGAAAGATGGTTGGGACCCTTTGAAGTTCTGAAGAAGATTGGCAGCCATGCATATCACCTCAAGTTGCCTCAACAATGGAAGTCAGTTCACCCTGTTTTCCACATTTCCTTGTTAGAACCAGTGAATAAATCAACTATCCCAAATCAACATCAATTGCCACCACCTCCAGTAATAGTGGAAGAGCAAGAAGAATGGGAAGTGGCTCAAGATCTGGACTCAAACCTCAAGAGAGGTTCATTATGGTATTTAATTGAGTGGAAAGGATTCAGTGAAGAACCAGAAAGAACAACTTGGGAGCCAGCTGCCAACCTTACCAACTCTCCAGACCTTGTCAAGGACTTTCACACCTTATATCTTGACAAGCCTGGCCCAAATGCGTCAAGAGTTTGATTTATGGTGCTTGGTGGGGATTGGAGGTTATGAAAGTAAGTTCCTCTCCTGGCATGCACCTTTAAGGGGGTATTCTACCCAAATTTGTTGTAAGCATCACCTTGGCCACTTTGTGAGCACTTGTAAATTCTTTGGACAGGTTCAGAAGGCCTTGCGACATCATAACCTCAAGAGTTTGGACACTTCATCAAGATTTGGCCCAATATTTTCTCTTATTTTCTTTTCTTTCTTTGTTCATGCCATGAATTATATTTCAAGACATTCATTACCACGATTCATGGTATGGCATAATTTCTTTTTCATTTATGGTGCTTGGTGGGGAGTGGAAGTTATGAAAGTAAGTTCCATCTCCTGGTATGCATCCCTGAGGGGTCTACTTCTTGTAAAAGATTACCATGGCCACGCTGTGAGCATCAAATTCTTGATTTTATCTTTCAGCACATTTTGGCCAAAATCAAGCAACTCACCACAAGAAGGATAACCCTCAGGCATTTTCTTATTTCTATTTCTTTACTGTCTTTTTCTCTCAATTCATTTTCATTTTTATTTCTTATTTCATTTTCTTTTACTTGTATGATTTATTTTTCATTTCTTGTTTCAAAAGCAGTAGTCATTACTCCCATATCATGTTTGGGGAGTCAATTCATTCAATAATCAAAGAGCAAAACACTAGTAATGGTAAAGACTAGCTACAGATAAACCTCATCAAAATTTCTTCAAGTCAGCCTTAAACTCATTACTTAAGATCAAAATTGAAAGCCAAAACCCAATCAGCAAGGTGTTTATGGCAATTGACCAGTACAGGAGGGGATAAGAAGAAAGAAATTCAAGAATAAATAAAGATCAAAAAGAAAAAACTGCTTCAAATGGCCCAATTGGCCAATTTCATGAATTTATGCACTTTGGCACAAATGGCCATATCAGACCTTAAAACTTAAAAAGAGCTCCTTTTTATCATTTTTCATCAAAATATGCTTAATTATGGATATTGGCAAATTTGTGCATTTTGCGCAAAAGGCCTCTTCATCTTCTCAAAAGGCTTCAAAAGGCCTTTTTGGCCCATTTCATCATAATTGCGCATTTGCGCGCTTTGCGCATTTTGCGCAAAAATGCGCAAAATGGCCAGAATCCATTATAAGGCCATTTTTTCATCATTAATCACTTTTTTTTCAATTTTTTCACCAATATATGCCATTATGACATATATGCTCATTTTTGCGCGAATTCGCGCACTTTGCTCAAATTGGCCAAAAATCCCTTTAATCACAAAATCAGGGATTTTGGCCAGGACTTCTGAAATGGTCGAAACCCTCAAGTATTGGCCATTTTATGCCAACACTCTCAAGATTCAAATTATGATGAAATCAGGTGTTCTTGTGACATAAGCCCAGGTCACCCACTTTTCAAAAGCCATGAGGACTCAAGAAAGGTTTGGTGAAGACACTCAAGACAAGAATGAAGAAATTTTAAGAAGAATGAAGGCATTTAGAAGGAAAACAGGGAATTCAGAATCAAGATCAAGGGGAAAATACCTACAAGTGATCAAATGAGGATTTTGTTTGAGTATTGATTGAAGAAGAAATTTTAATGGGATAAATTGAAGGAATTGGGGGAAAGAACTGTATGGATTGATTGCAAGCTCATCAAGACTCACTATGTAAGGTTTATCTATGAAACTCTTGATAATAGTAGCAAAAGCAAGAGTACTATGACTGTCCTCAGTAGAAATGTAAAATATAACAAAATATTATAACCACAAATTTAAATATAATTATTAAAGAACTGTCAGCCTGTGACTCAAAACCAGAGCACAAGCATGACAGCCAAAATACCATAAACCAATGGTATAGCCAAGATACCACCAAAACATGGGACTGAGCCAAATCAGCTCAGAAGGTATCAAACGAAAGAGGAAACTCACCTCTTCCTGAAAATATAAGTCCCATCACCATAGGACTAGAAATAACAAAGCTATTGCTGAGCATAAACCTTAATTTTCACCTCCCATCTAAAATCTAGAAGGAGAGGCTTAACCCCATCAAATGGGTATTCAAAATGAAGCTCTAACCAGGGCTATCCGATGGTACCAGCCAAACTGAGCTAGCACCAATATTACTCGAGTTATGGTCAATTTCAGGCCAAATAAGGGTGAACAAAACATTCACCTCCCATCTAACTTCTACAGTTTTAGTGTGGGATACCTGAAGTGGGGTCTTTTTGGAAAGAGCACAATCAGGGCTATCTGATGGTGTGATCCACTTGCCAATATCTCAACTACTGCAGAAGGTATAGGGCAAACAAGCTCAATACAGCTTTTTGCCTAAAACACGCAAATGTACAAAATTCTTGTACATGGGATAACTTTGCCATGTTTAATGATACCCATATCAAATGAGGTACCATTGTTTATAGCACATAGAGGGCTACACACTGAACCAATTTTGAGGTTGATATCTCAATAATTGACAAAGGTATGGCTGTTTTAAGGTCAAAATCCCACCTGTTGTCATATACAGCCTTACCATGGGATAGAATCCCATAATCATGAATATGAGGTGTCAAATAGACAAAGAAGCATGCTTTTACTTCAATACCTCATATTTCAGTCAATACTGGAGTCCCATACAGTTTCTGTACAGCATTCTACGCGTCATACACGTCAGAATCAGGCTGTGAGGTCCCCAGATGAAAATTTTCACCCTGTATTGGTGAAAACCGCCCAGATGTGGTTTCAAAACCACATCTGAGCCCAATACAGGCTATACAGGCTGTTTGCAAACCACAAGCCAGTACTAGAAAGTGAAAAAATCTTCACTGCCTCTACATAGAAAGGACTAGCACCCTTTCCACCCCATTTCAGGAAAAAAAGGAGGCTTTTCACAGCCAGAATTGTCTCCTCATCCTGCTCTTGAATAACCTACGTAGTAAACTGTCAAAAACAGTTTTACTCTTGGTTAATAATCAGGTATACTCTTGAATTAAAGTATTGTTGTCTTTATTATTGTAACCCAACAGGTAAAGCTGCACCCAGGGCTTTCAACAGCGCTCACCACCACTATATCCATTATAATAAAGCCCTATATTTTAAATTAAATCCATCTTTAACCCTTATAAATCTTTTTTACAACTATTTTCCACCTGTCAAAGTCATAGGTTTAGTTGTAAATAGCTTTATTACCACTTCAACATAGACTCATCCTGACAAGAATAATTATATAAAAAAAATAAATTTAATTATTATTATAAAAATATAATAATAAAAAAAAAAATAATAATTATAATAAATTATAATTATTCTATTATTGTTATAGTAACTGACAGTTATAACAATAAGAATTGTAAAGCTCTTAATGAGACAATTACACGTGGAAATATGAATATTAACCAGTTATAAATAATATAAATATTATTTATAAAAGAATTAGAACACACTGTGCAGAAATAATTCTTATAGAATAAAAATTCTATATAAAAAAACTAATACCAGATAAAAAAAATTTAGAACTTTAGAGAAAACTTATAATATTTATTTAATACAAAAAGTCAAACAACAACAGTTATTATATTAAATAATAATTATTTTGGGAACGGCTCTGTGTGGGATGAATGAGGCAGTACCTGGAAGGGGAAATTACAAGAAAAAGTTTTGAATTTCTTTTATGCTTGGAACCCTTGCTCTGCTTATGTGCTAGAATACTCTAGACTGCCCTTCCTAGTAATGCTGAGTTCTCTTGACTTGAGTTCCACAATCAATTTATTTATTTGATGGTGGCTGGGTCAGAAAAGTCTATTCAACAGACTCTATCAGACTTTGTTTGATCTGGGAACAATGGTTAGTAAACCTTAAAACAAGTAAATAAATATATAAAACTGGAGAAAAGACTTTTGATTCCTTTAGTGAGAACAGTAACACCTTGAGGTATTCCCAATCTTGATGATAGCACTGTTGATAATATGATAACTAATAATGAGAAACACTACTATTTTTTTAAGGGTTTAATAATTTTATAAGATGATAACTTGGGATAACAGACACTACTATGGTTCAATCTACTACTTAGTAAAGAACTTTGTCAATGGGATGGATTTATAGCATAATGTAGACCAACTGTTAACTACTATTATCTATAAAACACCCAGACAATGCTACTGAGCAATAATGGGATGGGGATAGTCAATGAGATGAGTTTATGAATTGAAGTAGACCAACTGTTAACTACTATTAATCATAAATCACTCAGACAGTGCTACTGAGCTTAGCTACTGAGTATTCCTAAAAAATTAGGATAATGTGGATGGATGGAGGGGATTTCCCTCCGAAAAAATATTAAGAAGTTATGTTTGTGTGATAGACCTCTGTCTAGGCCATGAGGAAAATTGAATTGAGGGGGGGAGGGGACCTCTATTTATAGTTTTTGGGGCCTCCATGGGAGTGTCAAAAAAAAGGGGACTTAGAATTTTTCAGGTCTTCAAATCAAGGTTTGGTGGTAATTGAATTGAGAGATCTGTGCTTTAATTTAGTTCTTGATTTTGTGGGGAAATTGTGGGTAAATGATTTAATTGATTATGTAATCCTAGTTTTTTTTTTTTTTTTATTAATCCAAACTGAAAGAAATGGTATGGCATACCACATTATAAGTTAAAAACATGCCAAAAATCAATAATTTTAAAGATAAAACAACTTTTTATAATAAAATTTAAGATTAAAGAGTTTTTAAGAGGAATTTGTTGATTTTAAAAGATATTTAAGATGATAATTTTATAATAGAAAATATATTACTGATGATTACAACAATAATCTGAATTCTATGATTTCAATTCTTTAATTTACAATTCATAAAGAATAAAATAACTTAAGAATTACTTTAATAATAAGATTTTATAAGTAATAAAACTTTTCCTGTTTAAATTTCTAATATGATTGGATTGATGAATGATAATGGACAAAAACAGTGATGAAAAGACTCTTTTTATGTCTTCAGAGCAGCTCTCATGATTCATAATGAATATAGAGGGCGTGCTCAGGTCAAAACTGAAAAACCATACTTAAAAACAGAGTTCTTAACTTAAGGCAACTTGTTTTTAATTCCAAATTAAAGTTACCATTGTTATTCTTAGCTCCATATAGCTTTAATCCTCATTTGAGCTAATCATTTTTAAGTTTTCAATATAAATAAACTTATTTATATTAAATTTCATCACATGAACAACTTAAAAATAGAGTTTCAAGCAGAAATCTCTTAAACTCAATTTTGAATTAATTTTTAAAGAAATCACAATTTTCTTTGAGCTTAATTAAAAGAGTAAATTTCCAAGCTAATTACCCAGGAATTTTCTTTATAAAATATACTTAAAATTTAATTTATATCTAGATAATATCAAATTCTAAGCTGTGTGAAATTTTAAAGCAAATCCATTGAGATTTGGATTTTTAATGAATTCTTGAAGTTATTGCTATTTTTCCATGTAAAATAGCAATACACACCAAACCTTAGCTTTTGATAAGGTTTTGATGCTTGTAACTTCACAGTTTTAAGCTTGATTAAGCTTTTACAGTTCTTAAAACCTTGATTTCAAGCCTGCATATTGGGATTTACCCTTTGGCAGCTTGAAATTCCTGTCCAAATTGGGATAAAACCAGTTTAAACCTTAAGGTTGGATCAAAGTCTAATCTTAAAGTTTCAATAAGGTTGAAAATCCTCCAATACAGGTGGACAACCTTAATTGAATCATTGCAGATCCAACAAGTTGGGTACCCCAGCTCTATTTGGTCTTTTTCCTTTGTCCCACCTTTTCGCGTGGATTTTGCCCTTTTATCTATTTAAAGCCATACCATGGCTTTAAACCCTTTTAAATTGAGCTCACGCAGGATTTACATTCGGTATGGAAAATCCTTAGCCAATTCAGTAAATATACACCACACCTCAATTTTAACTAAAATTTTGGTAAGTTTGCATTAACCTTATGCAACTTGAAATTTAAGCTTATTTAAGCTTAAATTTAACAATTTTTAAAAAAATGTTAAAAAAGTTAAATTAGTACTGTGAGATTCTTCAATCTTCTTATAACATAAGAAATAAGTGTTTTTCGGTATAACACCTTATGGATGTACCCTAGGTTATTTTTGGTATAGAATCCAAAAATGACATAATATTTATAACTTTGTTTATCCAAAAAAAAGTTATACTTATTTTTTGTTATTTTTTATTTTAAATTAAATTAAAAAGTCTGTTGAAGACAATTTTAACTGTTTGTAAAGTTATTTGTGGCCTTATGGGTATGTTATACATACCTCACAGGCTCACACACTATACTTATGGTACTCAGAGCTCACCACTTTCAAGAGGGGGATAATGTCACAGCCAAGGAGGCAGGGGCATTACCAATCATCTTCAACAATCATTACTTCATTGTTACCCTTCAAAACCCAATCAGCAAGGGGGTTTCATTCAACATTCTCCAAATACAGTTTTCATACCTCAATACAGTTTCATACAGGCAAGACCCAAATACAGGATTCACCAAATACAGGCCTGTCATCAATACAGGCGCAAATACCTGTATTGACTGTATAACCTGTATTGGATTCACCAATACAGGATTCAATACCACATCCAACTTCTTCCACCATACAGGCAAATATCTCAACACTCAAACTCCAAGGCTGGTATTTCTCACATATACCAGCCCCTCTTAATCCACCTGGGGTTTTTCCCCCAGTTAATTAAAATATTGGATTTATTATTTAATATTATTTTATTATTTATTAAGTTACTCTTTGCCTTCCCTCACCTGTTCTGTAAGATTTGTCTATGAAACTGATGATAATATTACTATTAATCAGCAGTACTATGACTGTTCTTATGAAATATAATAACAAAATGCTATTATAACCTTAATTAAATAATAAAGGAATTATTTCTTTCATGTGTTAAAAACTACTAGTGATTGCAACAGTGAGCAAGTAATTGTCTACAAGAATCAATTACAAGAAGATTTTAATAATAAAAATTATTTTATTAAAATAATAAAACTATTTTAATATATAATTATCTTTTGCAAGAATAATTATAATGATAATTCTTGAAGGAAACTAATTTTAGAGAAAATTTTAAGAATTAAAAATAAATCACTCACTAATATTCCAAAGAACTTATTGAAAGATAAGATAGAGAGATTTGATGTAGAATTGTGGATTTTAAGAATCAAAATGAATTTATAACAGTATTACAACAATATATAGTTGGATTCTATGATTTCATGTCTTTCTGATTAATTCTGAAAGATTTAAAACACTTAAGAATATGTAAGGTTTGTCTATGAAACTCTTGATAATAGTAGCAAAATCATGAGTACTATGACTGTCCTCAGTATAAATATATAATATAACAAAATATCATAACCACAAATTTAAATATAAATATTAAAAGTAATTATATATAAAAAATAAATTTAATTATTATTATAAAAATATAATAATAATAAAAAATAATAATAATTATAATAAATTATAATTATTCTGTTAGTGTTATAGTCACTGACAGTTATAACAGTACGAAGTGTAAAGCTCTTAATGAGACAATGACACGTGGAAATATGAATATTAACCACTTATAAATAATATAAATATTATTTATAGAAGAATTATAACACACACTGTGCAGAAATAATTCTTATAGAATGAAAATTCTATATAAAAAAACTAATACTTAGATAAAAAAAGATATAGAACTTTAAAGAAGATTTACTTATAATATTTGTTTAATACAATAAGTCAAACAACAACAGTTATTATATTAAATAATAATTATAAGTTTAACACACGCCCAAAATCAATATCTTTAAAGATAAAACAACTTTTTATAATAAAAATTATGATTATAGAGTTTTTAAGAGGAATTTGTGGATTTTAAAAGATATTTAAGATGATAATTTTATAATATAAAATATATTATTGATGATTACAAAAATAATCCGAATTCTATGATTTCAATTCTTTAATTTACAATTAATAAAGAATAAAATAACGTAAGAATTACTTTAATAATAAGATTTTATATTTAATAAAACTTTACCTGCTTAAATTTCTAATATGATTGGATTGATAATGAATGATGGACAAAAACAGTGATGAAAAGACTCTTTTTATGTCTTCAGAGCAGCTCTCATGATTCATAATGAATATAAAGGGCGTGCTCAGGTCAAAAATGAAAAACCATACTTAAAAACAAATTTCTTAGCTTAAGGCAACTTTTTTTTAATTCCAATTTAAAGTTACCAGTGTTATTCTTAACTACATGTAACTTTAATCCTCATTTAAACTAATTATTTTTAAGTTTTCAATATAAATAAACTTTTTTATATTAAAGTTGATCACATGAACAGCTTAAGAATAGAGTTTCAAGCAGAAATCTCTTAAACTCAATTTTGAATTAATTTTTAAAGAAATCATAATTTTCTTTGAGCTTAATTAAAAGAGTAACTTTCCAGGCTAATTACCCAGGAAATTTATATATAAAAGATACTTAAAACTTAATTTATATACAGATAATAGTAAATTGTAATCTGTGTGAAAGTTTCAAGAAAATCCATTAAGAATTGGATTTTTAATGAATTTCTGAAGTTATTGCTATTTTTCCACGTAAAATAGCAATACACACCAAACCTTAGCTTTTGATAAGGTTTTGATGCTTTTAACCTTGAAGTTTTAAGCTTATTTAAGATTTTTAAGCTTCATTAAGCTTTTACAGTTCTTAAAACCTTGATTTCAAGCCTGCATATTGGGATTTACCCTTTGGCAGCTTGAAATTCCTGTCCAAATTGGGATAAAACCAGTTTAAACCTTAAGGTTGGATCAAAGTCTAATCTTAAAGTTTCAATAAGGTTGAAAATCCTCCAATACAGGTGGACACCCTTAATTGAATCACTGCAGATCCAAAAAGTTGGGTACCCCAGCTGTATTTGGTCTTTTTCCTTTGTCCCACCTTTTCGCGTGGATTTTGCCCTTTTATCTATTTAAAGCCATACCATGGCTTTAAACCCTTTTAAATTGAGCTCACGCAGGATTTTCATTCTGTATAGAAAATCTTTAGCCAATTCAGTAAATATACACCACACCTCAATTTTAACCAAAATTTTGGTAAGTTTGCATTAACCTTATGCAACTTTAAATTTAAGCTTATTTAAGCTTAAATTTAACAATTTAAAAAAATGTTAAAAAAGTTACATTAGTACTGTGAGATTCTTAAATCTTCTAATAACACAAGAAATAAGTGTTTTTGGGTATAACACCTTATGGATGTACCCTAGGTCATTTTTGGCGTAGAATACAAAAATGAAATAATATTTATAACTTTGTTTATCCAAAAAAAACTTATACTTATTTTTTTTTATTTTTTATTTTAATTTCAACTAAAAAGTCTGTTTAAGAAAAAATTAACTGTTTATAAAATCATTTGTGGCCTTGTGGGTATGTTATACATACCTCACAGGCTCACATTCCCTACCATCAAAAAAAAATTGTACTACAATTTTTCTTTTGTAGTATACCCCCAAGTTATTTGGGGGGGTATAATCCACTGTCCAACCTCTCTACTTATACTTTCAAGTATGTAAAGCACACAATTCAAACTTTTTATTGAGCAATTGGTCTTCTCTCATGTCTGAATCTTCTGAGAAACATTTGGGAATCAGGTATTTTCCTTTCTACAATCCATTCATCTTCATGTTGTGGATTTTTATACCTGACTAAGTATTCTCTTTCATTTTTTCCCCTAAGTCTTCTTTCTTTCAAGACTTTCAGTACCTTTTTCTCCTCACTTTGATCTAGTGGGGGTACTTCTAAGGGTGTGCCATTTCTTAAAGGAAATAATTCCTTATCACTTGAAGTGTAATGCTTTACTAGACTGACAGGGAAAATTGGATGTTTATTTTCCAGTTCTCCTGACAGTTCTACCTGTACTGCATTTGTCCCATGAAGGGCTTTAATCATTGTTGGTCCTGCAAAGGAATCTTTCAATTTATTTGGACCTTTAATATTATTAAAGTTTAAGGTTGAAACTAGTATTAAGTCCCCTACTTTGAATTCTGGGGTTTTATGACTTTTATCCCATTTCTGCTTAGCATATTCAAAGGCATCATTCATGCTTTGATTTGCATGATGTCTCACTTTATCAAGAAATAGCTTAAAGCTCAAAACAGTTGGATGAATTTCAACCAGATCTTTCTTTAAAGTATCAATTGGAAGTTTGGGGTTCCATCCTTTTTCCAACATTGTAGGGGTCTTGCCTGTTGAAGCATGGATAGAGGTCTTGCAGGATAATTCCAATGCTGGTATAAGAGTACACCAATCATGGGTAAAGCCAGCAGAATCTTTAAACTCCAGGCCATAAGCACAAAATCTTCTGATCATGTCCTCAAGGGTTTGAATCATTCTTTCTGCCAACCCATCTGTTTGTGGATGGTATGCTGTCGAGAATGATAATTTTGTACCCAAAAACCTATGTAAATTAGTCCATAAGGCTGATGTAAATTTTGGGTCTCTGTCACTAATGATGTTTTTAAAGAGACCAGTATGGGATATTACTCTATTCCAGATCAAAAGGACTGTATTCATAGCTGTGTCATCTTTATGAGATGGTAAAAAAGATTGGTGTTTTGCTATATCTGTCTACAATAACAATACATGCATTGTAACCTTTATCACCTCCAGGTGGTAATTCAGTTACCCAATCCATGTGAACCACTTCCCATGGGGTACTTGGTTCTTGGATATGGATCATCAGACCAAATATTTTACCAGTAGCTTTATTGGCTTTCTGGCATCTATCACAACTATGACAGTACTCAATGACATCTTTTCCCCAAGATGGCCACCAGGCACACGTTTCAATTCTTTCCATTGTTCTGTCTTCAGACAGATGTCCAGAATAAATGTTATCATGGCATTCTAGTAGTATTGTGTTAATCAACATTCTACTACAGAGGACCATGACACATGTGTGTTTAGATCTATGATATAGTACACCATCAAACAAATGGAATATTCCATTATCATAAGATTTTTCCAAATATCATCCAGAGAATTAGCCAATGCTGCATCTTTGCAATCTTTTGCAAGTAGAGCAGTAAGTATATGGCAACTTTTATCTTGCTTCTAGATTTCTCTAACTTCCTCAAAGAATTGTGTTCCCACATCTGTGATGTTAATTCCTTCAATTGGAATTTGAGGTTCTGCAGTTGTAGGAACATAGGCAGGATTTTCAGGTGTATTGGGTAATGCCCATCTACTTAAGCCATCAGCATTCTTTTGAATATTTCCAGCTTTATGTACTATGGTCATATTGCCTCTATACTCCTGTATAGCAATCTGCCATCTTAACATGTGTCTGTTTTGAGTTTTCATGTTAAGAAGTGATTTTACTGCATTACAATCAGTAATTACTTCAAACACACTACCATCAAGATAGTAATGAAGTTTTTCCAGAGCCCAAACAAGTCAAAGGCACTCCATTTGGCTAGCTCCATATCTGGCCTTGGTAGGTTTAATTTGTCTTGAAATAAAACAAATTGGACCTTCATAAGGCTTTTCATTGACAATTTGAACTTGATGAAGAGCCGCTGATAAACCTTCACCACATGCATCAATATACAGGTTGAAAGGAAGTTTCCAGTCTGGCATCAATAATAATGGTGCATTGGTCAAGGCATACTTGATTTCATCATATGCTTAAATTCTCTCCTGCATCATTTCAAAAACAGTTTGTTGATCACAAATTCTGTATAATGATCTGGCATGGATTGCAAAATCTTTAAGGTGTTTCTTGTAATAACTGGCAAACCCTAACAAAGACATCATTTCTTTTTTGTTCTGGGGCATTTGTTTCAGTAAACCTGCAGCCACTTTGTTCTTATGAACACCAAGGCTTAGTCCTGAGACTACATGTCCCAGAGCTTTTAACTCATGAAACCCAAAATTACATTTTTTAAGAGAAATTTTCATGTTCACTTGTAGAATTTTCTTAAGTACTGATGAAAGTCTCTCTAAATGTAATTGCCAGGTTTCTGAACAAATGATAATGTCATCAATATACATGATTAACCATCCCTCTGATAATTCATGTGGGAAGATAGTGTCCATCATTCTTTGATAATGAGAGGGTGCATTTTTAATGCCAAAAGGCATCCTCAAATATTCATAAATACCACAATGAGCAATTATTCTCAATAATTTCCTAGCATGAGGTGTTAAAACATTCTGATGGAAGCCTTTAAGAGCATCCATGGAAGTGATAAACTTTGCTTTGGATAATTGAGACAAAGTCTCATGGATTCTAGGGATTGGCTACCTGTCTGGAATGGTATAGGTATTCAGTGCTCTAAAATCACCAACCATCCTTGACTTATCATTATGCCAAGTAATGATCACTGTAGTTGTGACTTCTACTTCCTCATTGTGTCCAACCTTTCTAAGAACTCCCAGTTTCATTAGTTCATTAATATGACTTTCTAATGCTTCTCTAGCCCTAGGGCTGGCTGGGTAAGCTGGCCTTCTTAATAGTGGAGGATAAGGTCTCTCCACATTAAGCATGATATCCACTTCATGGCCTTTTATAGCCCCAAGTGGTTCATTATCAGAAGCAAAGGCTTCTCTATCTTGAAATAAGATTTCAATGAGTTCTTCCTTCATTTCTGGTTTTAATTCAGGACTAATTTGTGCTTCACTTAACTTATCTGACACAAATCTTTCTTTATTAAAATCTTTTACTTGTTTAATGACAGTAATTTCTCTTCTTTCTAGAGAAAAACCAAATTTTTGCCTTTTATTTTCCCCTATAGTGAAATACCTGTCCTTATGATTATTAATATCAATACCATAGATATTGAGATAATCATTTCCAAGTATAAAGTGTTGTGAAGTACCATTATTCATAACAACAAATTCAGCTTTCAATCTTATACTCCCTGCAGGATGAGGAAATATTATTGCTGCTTCAAATATACCCAAAGGGTGCATATTCTGGCTAGCACTGCTGGATCTTATACCTCCCATTGGCATCAACTTGTCTTGTCAATTGGTATAAATTTTGTCAAGATAATCTTTCCCAACACAAGTGAAAAAAGCACCTGAGTCAAGATGTATCTTGGCTTCTGTGTTATTTATCACAATATTAGTGATACAAGATGACCCAGCTGTATAACCTTTACCTCTGGCAGGTTTGGTTTTTTGCATTTTGGCATCTTGCACATGTATGAGATCCATACATTCATCACTGTACTGTGGTAAGTGAGTATGTACCTCAGTGGCTTCAAAAGAAACATTAATATTTTCTATACCAAGTTCTTCTGATACTTCTTCCTCTTCCAAAGGCTCAAAATCACTTTCATGTAAAGATACATCAGTTTCTTTTGTGTCTTCCACTTTTTCAACATTTATCTCATTGACTCTTGTCTTTTTTGGACAAGTGTTTGCCAAATGAGATGTACTTCCACATTTATGACATTTCAAAGGAGGTCTGTCATGTGGTTTATTTGGTTTTGAAATTGGTTTCCCACTAGTCTTGTTGTCTATTGGAGTTTTGGACCAATTTCTTCCAATTTTTGTTCTAGTAGTGATGTCCTCCATAGCATTGATATAATCTTCCGTAGAGCAAGGCTCAATACATCTGCTTCTTATAGCATGCTCAAGGTCACCACCACATTTCCTTAATATCCTTTTATATACTATTGATTCACACATATCAGGATGAAGGGCAGTTAACCTGTCCTTCTGTTTAAGAAACCAAGCCATTTTTTCCAATTGTTCTTGAAAAAGAGCTGAATTGTGACCATTTGAATTTTCCAAGTTTTGAACATGTATTTTCAATTCCCTTGACTGTCAAGTTATAAAAGAAATTGAGTTCTGATCCGATTGATTGAGTAAGGTAACTCTAGACTCAAGTCTTTCACAAATTTGCTTCAAAGACACAATATTGTCTTTATTAACCTTTACAAGGCCAATAATGGTCTTTTTCTGCTCTTTAACTTTGAATATCTCATTACCCAACTTCTATTGGACATAATCAAATGTTTTGAATTTGGTCATGATTTCTTTATTACAAGATTCAAAGTGAGTTACAAGTTTTACAAGATCAATTTCTTTAGGAAAGATTGGTTCAATCTTTCCTCCTCCTTGTTTTTGAATTCCATCAAGGTTCTTGCCATATTGAACACATTGTCCATGGCTGTCTTTTCCTTCTTTGGGATTCTGGAATTCTGAGGGTAAGGCTTGTTCCACTTGGGCTTTTCCTTTACCTTTGCCTTTTGCTTGCCCTTCTGGTTGGTCTTTGAGGCTTGCTTGGGCTTTTTTGGCACTTGTTGAGGCGGAATTTTGCTGGTGGATGCTTGGGGAGCTTCCACTGGGCTGTTTTTATTACCTTTGGCCAACTTCTTCTTCTGATCCTCTGATAACATGCTTTGGTTTTTCAACCAAGATTTTATCTGTTGGACTTGTCCTTTGACAGACATGGGTGTCCAACCCATCAGAAGATCTTCTGTCTTTTATGGTCCCATGAACGTCTTCACTTGAAGATAAGAGTTCATGGTGCCTATACAAAGACTTGGGAGAAGTTCCCACCCTTGTTTTTTTTATGCCAAGAACCAGTTTTTCCGTTGAGATTGATAAATTTCCACAGCTGCCTGTTGGAAATGGTTCAGGTCTAACAGCAATAGCAGTTATGTCAGCTTCTGGACTCTCAATAAGAGGCTCAAAGGTGCTGGCTAACCTTTGGGAACTGGTGGAAGTTCTGGCATCCTCCATTGGTGCCTCTCCTCTGGGAACACATTCTTGCCTTTTTGGTTTGTGGCTGGAATGTCCTGGTCCAGATCCATTTGATTGGATGGAGTAGTTACTTCCACTTCTATTAGGAGTCATTTCACGTCAATTTTAATAAAAAATAGAGTAAAATTGAATTGGATTCACCTGCAGGACCTTAAAAGGGCTCTTTGGTTATCAAACCCCTTGGTGGTGGGCTGGTTTGAATTTCAATACTGGACTCTGAGGCTTCAGAGTATGAAGAATTTTCTCTGATGGAAGACACTAGAGAAAATTAAAAATATAAGTTATTTTATCAAATAATAAAAATAACTTATAAACTCAACTTATTAAATAAAGTTGTTTTAATGTAATTTTATGGAAAATTACGTCAAAAGTAAAACAAAAATGTCTAAGATAAAAGAAAAAAAATG
This sequence comes from Austropuccinia psidii, assembly GCA_023105745.1. Classification (NCBI taxonomy): domain Eukaryota; kingdom Fungi; phylum Basidiomycota; class Pucciniomycetes; order Pucciniales; family Sphaerophragmiaceae; genus Austropuccinia; species Austropuccinia psidii. The sequence continues at coordinate 42,945,207 of JALGQZ010000001.1, forward strand.
TTTTTAGTAAAGATTTTTTATTTGATCTATTATTTTCTTTCAAGAAATAGTAATTATGCAATTAAAAAGTTAATTAATCAAAATTGTATTATTATTCACTTTATACTAGAATAACTCAAAGAATAAATTTCAAGTCTGTGATGTGAAAAAGCCACTAGTTAGACAAAAGAAATTTATTCCAAGTCACTCAATAGTATATTGTTACAAACAATATTCTTAAGGAAAAATACCTTTATCAATATTATAAAGATTATTTATAAGGGATAAGTCCCAAAAAAGCCAATATTAAGACAAATATGGCAGTTTTACGTCAAAAAATAGTAAAATAAGGTCTAGAATATGATTTATGTCCCAAAAATTAGTTTGAAATGACGGCCAGGCCCACAAATGTAAGGTTTTTCTATGAAACCCTTGATAATAGTAGCAAAATCAAGAGTACTATGACTTTCCTCAGTAGAAATATATAATATAACAAAATATTATAACCACAAATTTAAATATAATTATATAAAAAAATAAGTTTAATTATTATTATAAAAATATAATAATAAATAATAATAAATTATAATTATTCTATTATTGTTATTGTGAAACTTTGAGATATGACCACATACCCAAAAAGGTCACAAGAAATATTTTATATAATTATAAGTACCTTAAAAACTATAAAAATACCATAAACTGGTACAAAATTTGGTTTAACTCAAACCCCAATGAATAAACATGTGAAATAAATTACACCATTGGATTCCCCATGGTAAAATACACATATACCATTTTTATGGCATATCTGTAAAGTCAATATTTAATAAATTATAAGTAATAATACCTTATAAAAACCACAAATCCTTATTTATTTCAAACAATAATGAAACAACATGTAGAATAAATGGTACCATTGGATTATTCATAGAAATCCACACATAAAACAATTAATAAGCTAAGATTCAAAACCAATACTTGAGGAATTAACCTGAATCTATGCACTTTTTTGGTCAACGCATATATTCAAGGATTTTAGCTAATATCGCTTAAATTATACATGATAGAGTGATGAACCAAAAATAAAGTCATCACGTATTTACTGTAGGAACACAGATATGAAGCTTATTTCACATGTTATAAACAAGGGAAAACCTGTAAGGAATTATTGATTAAAATCAATAGAGCTGTTGACCACTTTGTTGTGAAAGTGGTCCAAACTTAAAAAAAAGTAGACAGTTGGATTCCAATAGTTCATGAGTGAAGAATGATGTATTTTCTATTACAATATTCAAGGTATAACCCCTTGAAATCATGGCTTGAAGTTTAAAATATTAAATTTAGACAGAAAAGATGAGTTACAAGAAAAATAATCAAAAATAGAGTTTTGATGATGTAATGAAATTCTCTTGGAAGAATAATAAGGTTATTCCAAGCTATCAGAATTCACTCTCTGGATTGCTGTAGCGTGTAAATCTTGAAAGTTATTAAGGATCAAAGTTTAAGCTTAATTCGATCATTTATGATCACACAATGTAACCTTAAATTAAGTTTAACAGTCATATAAGTGTTAAAATTGGTGAATACTATTAGTTTATGATTAAAAATAATAAAATCCACGAAATTTGGGGTTCTGCCAAGCCTTTGACGTCATCAAACTTAGAGTTATAGTGATAACTCTAAATAATGGCGTAATAATGATGTAATGAGGTTTGATCATGATGTAATCATCACCAAACCTTAAAATATTGATCAATTCCAGTGTATATGATCAGTACACGTCTACTACGAGCCTTTTGGACTCTAGGAGGGAGGTATTTACTATAAGTAGAGCTCTTTCTGCTCTGTTTTCCCCTCAGACGCATCAAAAACATTAAATAAATACAAACAAAAAGGTAATATATTTATTCTTTATATATAAAACTTTTATATTATCAAAGACCAAAGTTACTCTTTATTATAATCATCAATTTTGACGTGATTAAATTGTTTGTTTAACTGTTTTTGTTAAAAATGTCTCTAAAACTCATTTCCACGTAAAAAATCAAGAATATTTGTAATTTCTCTATTTTCTATTGTAAATACAGTTTGTATAGGTTGTATTTACATTATTTGGCGTAAAATATCTCAAAATTATTATATTAAGTGTTAAAAGTAGGTTATTTTCTCTATATTATTCTCTTAATAATTCTTTAATTAATATAAATGGTATTTATATTAATTTATAACTTTAATATTAGTAATATTATTGTTATTAATTGTTTTTTACGCCTTTATTATTTGTTTGTAACAATAATAAAGTGCTTTTTAAATATATTAATTCTTTTATATTAATATATTTATTTTATTATATTATATTTTATAATATAAATTATATTATTATATTTTTATTAATAATATAATTATTTTTACGCCATAATTATAATAATTCTTATTATGATAATTATTTTTATCTTATTTATTTCATTCATAAGGAAATTCATAGTACAATAAGTAAAATATTAGTAATTTTTACTTATTGTTTCATAGTCAAACCTTACAGTTATAGTCACTGACAGTTATAACAATAAGAAGTGTAAAGCTCTTAATGAGACAATTACACGTGGAAATATGAATATTAACCACTTATAAATAATATAAATATTATTTATGAGATAATTATAACACACACTGTGCAGAAATAATTCTTATAGAATAAAAATTATATATAAAAGAACTAATACTTAGATAAAAAAAGATATAGAAATTTAAAGAAAACTTACTTATAATATATCTTTAATACAATAAGTCAAAAAACAGTTATTAATGTAAATAACAATTATAAGTTAAAAACACGCCAAAAATCAATATTTTTAAAGATAAAACAACTTTTTATAATAAAAGCTATGATTATAGAGTTTTTAAGAGGAATTTGTGGATTTGAAAAGATATTTAATATGATAATTTCATAATATAAAATATATTATTGATGATTACAACAATAATCTGAATTCTATGATTTCAATTCTTTAATTTACAATTAATAAAGAATGAAATTAATTAAGAATTACTTTAATAATGAGATTTCATAAATAAAAAAACTTTACCTGTTTAAATTTCTAATATGATTGGATTGATAATGAATGATGGACAAAAACAGTGATGAAAAGACTCTTTTTATGTCTTCATAGCAGCTCTCATGATTCATAATGAATATAGAGGGCGTGCTCAGCTCACAACTGAAAAACCATATATAAAAACAAAGTTCTTAACTTAAGGAAACTTGTTTTTAATTCCAATTTCAAGTTACCAGTGTTATTCTTAACTCCATGTAACTTTAATCCTCATTTAAACTAATTATTTTAAGTTTTCAATATAAATAAACTTATTTATATTAAATTTCATCACATGAACAACTTAAAAATAGAGTTTCAAGCAGAAATCTCTTAAACTCCATTTTGAATTAATTTTTAAAGAAATCATAATGTTCTTTGAGCTTAATTAAAAGAGTAAATTTCCAGGCTAATTACCCAGGAATTTTTTTTAGAAAAGATACTTACAATTTAGTTTATATGTAGATAATATTAAAGTCTAAGCTGTGTGAACATTTCAACCAAATCCATTAAGAATTGGATTTTTAATGAATTTTTGAAGTTATTGCTATTTTTCCATGTAAAATAGCAATACACACCAAACCGTAGCTTTTGATAAGGTTTTGATGCTTGTAACTTTAAAGTTTTAAGCTTATTTAAGGTTTTTAAGCCTTATTAAGCTTTGAAAGTTCTTAAAACCTTGATTTCAAGCCTGCATATTGGGATTTACCCTTTGGCAGCTTGAAATTCCTGTCCAAATTGGGATAAAACCAGTTTAAACCTTAAGGTTGGATCAAAGTCTAATCTTAAAGTTTCAATAAGGTTGAAAATCCTCCAATACAGGTGGACAACCCTAATTGAAACATTGCAGATCCAAAAAGCTGGGTACCCCAGCTCTATTTGGTCTTTTTCCTTTGTCCCACCTTTTTGCATGTATTTCGCCCTTTTATTTATTTAAAGCCATACCATGGCTTTAAACCATTTTAAATTGAGCCCACGCAGGATTTACATTCTGTATGGCAAATCCTTAGCCAATTCAGTAAATATACACCACACCTCAATTTTGACTAAAATTTGGGTAAGTTTGCATTAACCTTATGCAACTTTAAATTTAAGCTTATTTAAGGTTAAATTTAACAATTTAAAAAAAATGTTAAAAAAGTTACATTAGTACTGTGAGATTCTTAAATCTTGTAATAACACAAGAAATAAGTGTTTTTGGGTATAACACCTCATGGATGTACCCTAGGTCATTTTTGGTGTAGAATCCAAAAACGACATAATATTTATAACTTTGTTTATCCAAAAAAAAGTTATACTTATTTTTTGTTATTTTTTATTTTAATTTCAACTAAAAAGTCTGTTTAAGACAAAATTAACTGTTTATAAAATAATTTGTGGCCTTATGGGTATGTTATACATACCTCACAGGCTCACAGAATAACTATAACTAATACTTACTTTGTGAGCCTTGAGGTATATTTTACATACCCAAATAGGCCACAATTATCTTAAAAAGAAATTTTGAATTATGCAAAACTCATAAGTCATGCATATATCCAAAATTCATCATTTTCAATTTCAGAAAAGATGAATAACTTTTTATTGAGTAAGTAAATCCATGGATTTAAGACCAGATTTGGATTCTACACAAAAATTCACCTAGGGTAGCTCCATAGAGTGAATAAGCTCAATTTAAGTATTTGAGGTGGTAAAATGGAAAATACTTCAATACCACATCATTAATACCACATAAAAGATCCGTGAAAATTTTTGTTTTTCTTGATTTTTAGCCAAAATAATGGGAAAGTGAGAAATCCCATGTTACATATACACTAAGAATAGTGTTATGCATGTTTTGAGCACTTAATATCATGGTATTCTTACATGGACTTTTGGTACACCCATAGTGGATATCTCACTTTAAGCTTAAATTACTATTTTGACGTAAAAATTGGGCAAGGGGGACAAAAGACATCAAAGAGAGCCAGGGTACCCAACTTCTGAGGCCTCAGAGGCGTGGATAGCTCCAGAGCATGGATCCATGGCTCATCTTGGCCCAATTGGTAAACTAAAACTCTTTGAGAACTTGGTTACCAAGTTACACCTACTGTAATCATAAGAAAAATAGCAAATAACCTGCTATTTTGACGTGCCAAGGAGGTAATAAGCTACTTAGACTCCTGTAACCACGTCAATTCTTGATGACTTTCCATGACTAGACCCTAAAAGAGTAATTAAACCCTTTTGGGATCCATATTCATTGATTTACCTCATAGCAACCAGCAAAATACTGCTATTTGCAATTCTACGTAGAAATAAGGTAAAAACTTCAAAAATTCATTAAAAATACAATTCTTAATGAATCCTTCTGAAACTTTCAGAACCAATGGAGAACTGTATTATCTATGGTACAACCAAAAAGAATTATGGTTTTACTAGTAAAATTAAAAGTTTTACTTACAGTCCATTTTTGACCATTCTACGTGAAATACTGAATCTTCAAAAATTCACAGTAATTACAACCTGTGATGAAATTGGCAATAACATTGATAACTTTGAGAAATCAATGATTATTTTAGAATAAAAGAAGATTTACAGATGTTACTCCTTTTATTCTTAACCATATTGGGGTTGGTAGTCACGTAAAAGCATCAATTAAGTAATTATGATAATCTTACGTGACAACAGATGATGCAATCATTAATCCAAAAGGGTTTATTGTTTTCTCACTCAATGGTTTTTCAGTTTGCTCCATGGCACGCCTCTGTGAGTTGTTGTTGACTTAAAAGAAGCCTATTCTTGCTGTTTTTTCCGTATGATCATCTTATAAATTTATTAAACCATTATTACCAACAAGTAAGTATTAGTTCAACTATTCTTAAGTATTTTTAAATCTTTCAGATTCAATCAGAAAGACGTGAAATCATAGAATCCAACTATATATTGTTGTAATACTGTTATAAATCATCTTGATCCCTTAAATCCACAATTCCACGTCAAATTTCTCTACTCTTATCTTTCAATAAGTTCTTTGGAGTATTAGTGAGTCATTTATCTTTAATTCTTAAAAGTTTTTCTCTAGTAATAGTTTTCTTCAAGAATTATCTTTATAATTATTCTTGCAAAAGATAATTATATATTAAAATAATTTTTTATTATTTTAATAAAGAAGTTTTTATTATTAAATTCTTCTTGTAATTGATTCTTGTAGACAATTACTTGCTCACTGTTAAAATCACTAGTAGTGCTTAACACGTGAAAGAAATAATTTTTAATTATTTAATTGTGGTTATAATAATATTTCATTATTATATTTCATAAGAACAGACATAGTACTGTTGATTAATAGTAATATTATCATCAGTTTCATAGTCACATCTTACATTTGGGGGCCTGGCCGTGTTTTTTGAACCTTGTACCCTTAATTAATATATTTTTAAGCTCTAAAATATATTAATTTAATTAATTTTTTTCTTTCAATTTGGAGTTAAAATATTTTTTATTTTTGAAATTGTTTTAAAATCTTTTTCATTGAGGAATTTGGTTTAATTTTATATTGTTTTTACACGTGGCTTTTTCACATCCAAAAACTTATAAAATTATTCTTTGAGTTACTCTGAATTAATTTTCATTCAAAATCTTAAATTTTAATTTTTTTTCTTTAAAAAGAATAATTTTTTTAATATTAAAAAATATAAAACTTATAAAAAATCTTTAAAAAATATTTTAAAAAGTATAAAAAATAATTTTTTCTCTTTTCTTTTAGTGTCTTTAATCAAATACTGTGCAGCTGGCAACAGACTCAGTAAAAGATATATCACTAGTCCAGAATCTTCAGAAGCAGAATCTGAAGACAGTATTGAGGTGCAGATTGCTAAAAGAGGCACCTTATTCAACTCAGAAAAAGCTAAATTACCACCAAAAGGTGTGTATTTTATCTTATATTTTCACCTTTTATCTTTAAATTGACTTGAAAATGGTGCATACCAGAAATGGAAGCAACTATTCAGTCCAACCAGATGGATGTGGACAAGGAAGAGGCAAGACCAAATCCAGAAGTGCCAAATCTTCCACAAGAAAGGCACATCTGGAGGATGCCAGAGTTGCCCACCATTCCCCAAGGTCTGTACCAACAGATTTTGACGTGAATTCTGAGCCTGAACTAATTTATGATAATATTTCCAGGGCTGAACCATTTTCAGGTGGCAGCAATAGAAATATATCAGAGCCAGTTCAAAAATTGGTTCAGAGCAGCCAAAGAAGAGGAGTGGGAAATCTGCCCAAGCCTTTGGCAGGGGGCCATGAACTCCTACTTACACATCAAGAGCTTTCTGGGTCAGGAGAAGACCATAGAACTCTTAGGAGGTTGGAGCCCCCTGTCTTGCAAAGACAAGGTCAAAAAGATAAAGAATTGGTTGAAGAACCAGAGTCTTTTATCCATAGACCAGAAGAAAGAATTGGAAATGACTCCAACTTTGGAGACAGAGGCACCAGTGGCATCTACCAGCTCCAAACCAGCTCCAGAAGCATCCAAGGACAAGCCCAAAGGACCTCAAAAGAAACAGAGAGGTCCCAAGAACCATCAAGGCAAGGGCAAAGGCAAAGCCAATTGGCACAGACCTTACCCACAAGGGTACAGGATCCCCAGATTGGAGCCTTCAGCCGTGGACAGTGTCTTCAATATGGCCAGAACTCTTATGGAATTCACAGCCAAAGAGCAGGAAAGGATGAACAGGACTTTTCCACGCAAATAAATGATGTACATAGAAGTATTAGTGTAGAAATTGGCAAACTTGAGTCAAAGTTGAAGCAAATTACATTAGACATCAATGATTTAAAGAAAAATGACAAGCAACATTCTGATTGGCATAAATTGACAACTGTCACCCTTGAGTCAATTAGCAATGCTTGTGAATGAATTGAGAACCAATGTCAAAATAATGACACAGAGGATCTTTCCATCTTTAAAGTAAATGATAGACTTAAAACTCTTGAAGACCATGTCTTACAAATAGTTAAGAACACCAATCAATTTGCTATACATTTAGCAAAAAGTGACAGTGAAAGGCAGAAATTGAAGAATGAAATAATTGCAAGTGTGGAGCAAATTCATAAGAATCATGAACCACATAGGCCAAGACATTCTACACCTTTGACTGAAGAAAAACTTTCTGTCAAAGAAAGTTTGACTCCATTCTTAGGAGAGAATGTTATTTCTGCAAAGGATATTCCCAAATTAGAAGAATGGCCAACATTCTCTGGTGAAGGAGAATACAACCATATTGAATTCATCAGGACTATTGATATGTTGCAAGAAGACTTTAATATACCTGATGAAATCATAGTAGGAAAATTACATTGTTTGTTTACCAAGACTGCAAAGAAATGGTATTACAAGATGAGAATGGATCATGGAAGACATGACTGGTCTTGGTGGAAATCTGAAGTGATTACCAAATGGGCCAATAATTCTTGGAGGTTTAAAATGGAGAATGCTTTTGAAAGTGCCATTTTTAACTCAGAAAAAGACAAACCACTTACTTGGTTCTTCAAACAAAAAGACAGATTATCTGCTTTACACCCAGATATGTCTGACACTATGATTAATATGAAAATATTAAGAAAGTGTGGAGGAGAACTGGAACATGCTATCAAAAGCAGATGTGTGGAACCCTGTTCAACAGAGGACTACATTAATGCTATGGAAGATATCATTACCAGAACAAGAATTGGTAAAACTTGGGTTAGAAACCCAATAGAGTCCAAAATAGTCTCAAAGATTCCTAGAGAGGAAAGAAGACCAGAAAGACCTGTCTTGAAGTGTCATAAATGTGGAAGTACTTCACATTTAGCCAACACTTGCCCTAAGAAGACAAAGATCAATGAAGTTCAAATCATTGAAGACATTCAGTGTACTGAAGAGAAAGAAGAGTCTGATCAAGATTCTGCAGTCTCTGAAGATACACCAGTAGAGGACTATCCCATTGAAAACATTTCAGCTTTCTTTGAGGTCACAGAAGTCCATACCCACTTGCCACAGTACAGTGAGGATTGCTACAACCTGATCAATATCCAAGATGCCAGAATGTGTAAAACAAAACCTGCTAGAGGAAAGGGTTATACTGCTGGAGCATCCTGTATCACATCAGTTCTAATGGGTGATATTGAAGCCAAAGTAAATCTGGATACAGGGGCATTTTGCACTTGTATTGGCAAGGATTATCTCCAAATTATACTTCCTGAATGGAAAAACCATCTATTACCAATAGAAGGTGTACAGTTCAGTAGTGCCAGTAACAATATGTACCCCTTGGGCATATTGGATACTAATATTGTATTCCCACATCCAGGAGGAAGTGTAAGAATGAAAACTGAGATTGTAGTAATGGATAATTGTACATCTCAGCATATCATTCTTGGAAATGATTACTTGAATATTTATGGTATTGATATAAATAACCATAAAGACAGATATTTCACAATTGGAGATAACAAAAGGCAAAAATTTGCTTTCTCCAATATGCCAAAACAGATATCTGTAGTATCTTCTGTCAAAGATACTTACAAAGATGAATTTGTGTCTAAACAACTTGTTGAAGCACAAATTAATCCATCATTGTCACCAAAGATGAGGAATGAACTTATTGATGTATTATATACATACAATAATGCATTTGCATCTGATAATGAACCATTAGGCGCTATAAGGGGACATGAAATTGATATTACTCTTAATATTGATAGACCATATCCTCCAGTACTTAGAAGACCAGCTTATCCAGCCAGTCCCAGAGCTAGAGAGGCCTTGGAAAAACATATCCAAGAGTTGATCCAACTTGGTGTGCTAAGGAAAGTAGGCCATAATGAGGAAGTTGAAGTGACAACACCTGTTATTATTGCATGGCATAATGATAAGTCAAGAATGGTTGGAGATTTTGTAGCTTTGAATACCTACACAGTTCCAGATAGGTATCCAATCCCTAGGATCCAAGAAACCTTGACTCAATTGTCTAAAGCCAAGTATATAGCATCAATGGATGCATTAAAAGGCTTCCATCAAAATGTTTTGACGCCTAAAGCTAGGAAATTACTTAGAATTATCACTCACTGTGGTATTTATGAGTATCTTAGAATGCCATTTGGCATTAAAAATGCTCCATCTCATTATCAAAGAATGATGAATACCATCTTCCCCACAGAATTGTCTGAAGGATGGCTTATCATTTATATTGATGATATTATTATATGTTCTGACTCATGGTCTTTGCACCTTGAAAGACTTGCAAGAGTACTTCATAAAGTTGCAGAAGTGAACATGAAAATTTCACTTAAGAAATGCAATTTTGGTTTTGAAGAACTCAAAGCATTAGGACATGTTGTTTCTGGTTTGGGCTTGGGTATTGACAAAAATAAAGTAGCAGCAGTGTTACTTAAGCCAATACCCCAGAATAAAAAAGAAATGATGTCTTTTCTTGGATTTGCTAGTTACTATAGGCAACACTTGAAAGATTTTGCAATTCTAGCCAAGTCACTTTATAGAATCTGTGATCAACAGACTGTATTTGAAATGACACAGGAAAGAATTACAGCTTATGAGAAGATAAAGAAAGCCCTTACAGAAGCACCTTTACTCCTCATGCCTGACTGGAATATTCCTTTTAAATTGTACATTGATGCATGTGGGGATGGATTAGGGGCAGCCCTACACCAAGTCCAAATTATTGATGACAAACCTACAGAAGGACCAGTTTGTTATATCTCAAGACAAATCAAACCAACAGAAGCCAGATATGGTGCAAGCCAAATGGAGTGCTTATGTTTGGTATGGGCACTTGAGAAATTACACTATTACCTTGATGGCAGTGTTTTTGAAGTGATAACTGACTGTAATGCCGTGAAATCACTTCTTAACATGAAAACTCCCAACAGACATATGTTGAGATGGCAAATAGCCATTCAAGAATATAGAGGAAACATGACTATAGTTCATAAAGCAGGAAACATTCACAAAAATGCTGATGGACTTAGTAGATGGGCTTTAGCCAACACTCCTGATAACCCAGCTTATGTACCTTTGGAAGCTGAACCACAGATTCCAATTGAAGGGATTAACATAACTGATATTGGGACTGAATTCTTTGAAGAGGTCAGAGAGTCTTATAAACAAGACAAGAATTGCCATATCTTGACTTCTTTATTGGATAAAGACTGCAAAGACACATCTTTGGTTAATACACTAGATGAAGTTTGGAAAAATTCCTATTCTGAAGGAAGATTTCACTTGTTTGATGGGATTATTTACCATAGAACAAAACATTCTTGTGTAATGACATTGTGTAGTAGATTGCTCATCAATACCATTCTTCATGAATGCCATGATAGCATTTACTCTGGACACCTATCAGAAGACAGAACACTTGAAAAGGTGAAGAACTGTGCATGGTGGCCATCTTGGAGAAAAGAAACCATTGAATATTGCCATACCTGTGATAGATGCCAAAAAGCAAACAGGAGTACAGGCAAGAAATTTGGATTAATGATCCATATTCAAGAACCAAAATCCCCTTGGGAAGTTGTTCACATGTATTGGGTCACAGCACTTCCTCCAAGTGGTGACAAAAGTTATAATGCTTGTTTAGTCATTGTAGACAGATATAGCAAAACTCCCATATTCTTACCATGTCATAAAGATGACACTGCTATGGATACAGCTCTTCTTTTATGGAGTAGAGTTATTTCTCATACAGGGTTATTTAAGAATATCATAAGTGACAGAGACCCCAAGTTCACATCTGCACTTTGGACCAATCTTCATAGATTGTTTGGGACTAAGTTATCATTCTCTACAGCATATCACCCTCAAACAGATGGGCTAGCAGAGAGGATGATTCAAACTTTAGAAGACATGATCAGGAGATTTTGTGCTTATGGATTAGAATTCAGAGACTCAGATGGCTTTACCCATGACTGGTGCACTTTGATACCTGCATTAGAATTGGCATACAAGACATCAGTCCATTCTTCCACAGGACAAACTCCTGCTATGTTAGAAAAAGGATGGAATCCAAGACTCCCAGCAGACACACTGAGGAAAGACTTGATTGACATTCATCCTACAGCTTCCAGCTTCAAATTAATGCTTGATAAAGTAAAACACCATGCAAAACAAAGTATGGATGATGCTTTTGATTATGCAAAACAGAAGTGGGACAAGAGTCATAAAGTACCAGACTTCAAAGTAGGGGACTTAGTTCTAGTTTCAACCTTGAATTTTAATAATATCAAAGGCCCAAAGAAACTTAAAGATTCTTATGTAGGACCTTTTTTTATTGTTGCCTTACATGGAACCAATGCAGTTCAAGTGGAATTGAGTGGTGAATTGGAAAATAAACACCCCACATTTCCAGTCAGCCTGATAAAACCTTATCAACCAGCTGACAAAGAATTGTTTCCTTTAAGGAACCCAACTCCTTTAACTGTGCCCCCTGTGGAACAGAATGAAGACAGAAAGATAAAGAAAGTCATTAAAGAAAGGAGACTTAGGGGTAAAAATCAAAGAGAATATCTTGTCAGATATAGAAATCCAGTACATGAAGATGAATGGATGGCAGAATCAGAAATACCTGACTCAGATAAACTCTTAAGAAGATTTAGACATGAAAGAAGGCCACAAGCCTGAATATGTCTATAAATGTGCTTTAAATTACTTGATCTGAGTAATGTGAAGAGGTTGGACAGTGGACATTAACCCCCTTTTGGGGCCTTATTCTTTTTATCACTAATAAAATTGTAGTACAATTTTATTTTTTGGTGGGAGGGAATGTGAGCCTTGAGGTATATTTTACATACCCAAATAGGCCACAATTATCTTAAAAAGAAATTTTGAATTATGCAAAACTCATAAGTCATGCATATATCCAAAATTCATCATTTTCAATTTCAGAAAAGATGAATAACTTTTTATTGAGTAAGTAAATCCATGGATTTAAGACCAGATTTGGATTCTACACAAAAATTCACCTAGGGTAGCTCCATAGAGTGAATAAGCTCAATTTAAGTATTTGAGGTGGTAAAATGGAAAATACTTCAATACCACATCATTAATACCACATAAAAGATCCGTGAAAATTTTTGTTTTTCTTGATTTTTAGCCAAAATAATAGGAAAGTGAGAAATCCCATGTTACATATACACTAAGAATAGTGTTATGCATGTTTTGAGCACTTAATATCATGGTATTCTTACATGGACTTTTGGTACACCCATAGTGGATATCTCACTTTAAGCTTAAATTACTATTTTGACGTAAAAATTGGGCAAGGGGGACAAAAGACATCAAAGAGAGCCAGGGTACCCAACTTCTGAGGCCTCAGAGGCGTGGATAGCTCCAGAGCATGGATCCATGGCTCATCTTGGCCCAATTGGTAAACTAAAACTCTTTGGGAACTTGGTTACCAAGTTACACCTACTGTAATCATAAGAAAAATAGCAAATAACCTGCTATTTTGACGTGCCAAGGAGGTAATAAGCTACTTAGACTCCTGTAACCACGTCAATTCTTGATGACTTTCCATGACTAGACCCTAAAAGAGTAATTAAACCCTTTTGGGATCCATATTCATTGATTTACCTCATAGCAACCAGCAAAATACTGCTATTTGCAATTCTACGTAGAAATAAGGTAAAAACTTCAAAAATTCATTAAAAATACAATTCTTAATGAATCCTTCTGAAACTTTCGGGACCAATGGAGAACTGTATTATCTATGGTACAACCAAAAAGAATTATGGTTTTACTAGTAAAATTCAAAGTTTTACTTACAGTCCATTTTTGACCATTCTACGTGAAATACTGAATCTTCAAAAATTCACAGTAATTACAACCTGTGATGAAATTGGCAATAACATTGATAACTTTGAGAAATCAATGATTATTTTAGAATAAAAGAAGATTTACAGATGTTACTCCTTTTATTCTTAACCATATTGGGGTTGGTAGTCACGTAAAAGCATCAATTAAGTAATTATGATAATCTTACGTGACAACAGATGATGCAATCATTAATCCAAAAGGGTTTATTGTTTTCTCACTCAATGGTTTTTCAGTTTGCTCCATGGCACGCCTCTGTGAGCTGTTGTTGACTTAAAAGAAGCCTATTCTTGCTGTTTTTTCCGTATGATCATCTTATAAATTTATTAAACCATTATTACCAACAAGTAAGTATTAGTTCAACTATTCTTAAGTATTTTTAAATCTTTCAGATTCAATCAGAAAGACGTGAAATCATAGAATCCAACTATATATTGTTGTAATACTGTTATAAATCATCTTGATCCCTTAAATCCACAATTCCACGTCAAATTTCTCTACTCTTATCTTTCAATAAGTTCTTTGGAGTATTAGTGAGTCATTTATCTTTAATTCTTAAAAGTTTTTCTCTAGTAATAGTTTTCTTCAAGAATTATCTTTATAATTATTCTTGAAAAAGATAATTATATATTAAAATAATTTTTTATTATTTTAATAAAGAAGTTTTTATTATTAAATTCTTCTTGTAATTGATTCTTGTAGACAATTACTTGCTCACTGTTAAAATCACTAGTAGTGCTTAACACGTGAAAGAAATAATTTTTAATTATTTAATTGTGGTTATAATAATATTTCATTATTATATTTCATAAGAACAGACATAGTACTGTTGATTAATAGTAATATTATCATCAGTTTCATAGTCACATCTTACATACTTGTTGGTAATAATGGTTTAAATCATAATAAGATGATGATGATGTGGAAAAAACAGCAAGGAGAGGCCTCTTTGAAGTTGACAACAGCTCACAGAGGCGTGCCTTGGAGCAAACGGAAAAACCAGTGAGTGAGAAAACAATACACCTTTTTGGATTATGGATTGCATCATCTGTTGTCACTAAGATTATCATAATTACTTAAGTGATGCTTTTATGTGACTACCAACCCCAATATGATTAAGAATAAAAGGAGTAAAATCTGTAAATCTTCCTTTATTCAAAAACAATCATTGATTTCTCAAAGTTATCAATGTTATTTCCAATTTCATCACAGGTTGTAATTACTGTAAATTTCTGAAGATTCAGTGTTTCACGTAGAATAGTCAAAAATGGACTATCAGTAAAACATTTAATTTTACTAGTAAAACTATAACTCTTTTTGGTTGTACCATAGATAATACAGTTCTCCATTGGTCCTTAAACTTTAAGAAAGATTAATTAAGAACTGCATTTTTAATAAATTTTTGAAGTTTTTACCTCATTTCTACGTAGAATTGCAAATATCAGTGTTTAACTGGTTGCAATGAGGTAAATCAATGGATACAAGTCCAAAAAGGTTTTAATTACTCTTTTGGGGTTTATCCATGGAAAATCATTAACAATTGACATGGTTACAGGAGTCTAAGTCGCTTTTTACCTCCTTGGAACGTCAAAATAGCAGGTTA
Source organism: Austropuccinia psidii (assembly GCA_023105745.1). NCBI lineage: Eukaryota > Fungi > Basidiomycota > Pucciniomycetes > Pucciniales > Sphaerophragmiaceae > Austropuccinia > Austropuccinia psidii. The sequence goes on from JALGQZ010000001.1 coordinate 42,960,736, forward strand.
TTTGCTATTTGCTTAAGATTTACAGTAGTTGTAACATGGTAACCAAGTTCCCAAAAGGTTTTAGTTTACCAATTAGGCCAAGATCAGCCATTGATCCAAGCTTTGGAGCTGTCCACGCCTCTGAGGCCTCAGAAGTTGGGTACCCTGGCTCTCTTTGATGTCTTTTGTCCCCCTTGCTTATTTTTTACGTCAAAATAGAAATTTAAGCTTCAAGTGAGATATCCACTATGGGTTTACCAAACGTCCATGTAAGAATACCATGATATTAAGTGCTCAAAACATGCATAACACTATCCTTAGTGTATATGTAACATGGTATTTCTCACATTCCCATTATTTTGGCGTGAAATTAAGAAAAACAAAAATTTTCACGGATCTTTTATGTGGTATTGAGGATGTGGTATTGAAGTATTTTCCATTTTACCACCTCAAAGAGTTAATTTGAGCTTATTCACTCTATGGAGCTACCCTAGGTGAATTTTTGTGTAGAATCCAAATCTAGTCTTAAATCCATGGATTTACTTACTCAATAAAAAGTTATTCATCTTTTCTGAAATCAAAAATTATGAATTTTGGATATATGCATGACTTATGAGTTATTCATAATTCAAAATTTATTTTTAAGGTAATTGTGGCCTATTTGGGTATGTAAAATATACGTCAAGGCTCACATGTTCAGTAGAGTCCTGGTGGCCATAACCTTTATTAATCCTTTTCTCTTTTCTGAACAGGTTGAAACAGTGGTACAGGATTATTTGTGCTTGGCTCTTTATTATTGCTTTTGTTTTCTCTCATATCTTTTAATGCTAATGATTTTATGACTAGGAATCTATCCTCTTATTTCATTACTCTTATCATTGAGTATTATATTCTGAGCCCTCCATAAGTAAGTCTGTTCACGGAGTGCCAGGCCCTCTTCATTTAGAAGAGCCCCTGTGACACTGGAATAGTATAGGTATTCAGTGCTCTAAAATCACCAACCATGCTTGACTTATCATTATGAAAGGTAATAATCACTGGAGTTGTGACTTCTAATTCCTCATTGTGTCCAACCTTTCTAAGAACTCCCAGTTTTATCAGGTCATTAATATGACTTTCTAATGCTTCTCTAGCCCTAGGGCTAGCTGGGTAAGCTGGTATTCTTAATAGTGGAGGATAAGTGCTTTCCACATTAAGTATAATTTCCACTTCATGGCCTTTTATAGCTCCAAGTGGTTCATCATCTGAAGCAAAGGTTCCCCTGTATTGAAATAAAATTTCAATAAGTTCGTCCTTCATTTCTAGTGTTAATTAAGGACTAATTTGTGCTTCAATTAACTTATTTAACACAAATTTGTCTTTATTAACATTCTTCACAAGTTTAATGACAGTGATATCTCTTTTTTCTAGAGGAAAAGCAAATTTTTGTCTTTTATTTTCCCTATAGTGAAATACCTGTCTTTATAATTAATGATATCAATAACATAAATATTGAGGTAATCATTTCCAAGTTTAAAGTGTTGTGAAGTACAGTTATTCATATTAACAAATTCAACTTTTAATCTGATACTTCTTGCAGGGTGGGTAAATATCATTGCTGCTTCCAATATACCCAAGAAGTGCATATTCTGGCTAGCAGTGCTGAATTTTATACCTTCAATTGGCATTATCTTGTCTCTCCAATTGGTAAAAATCTTGTCAAGATAATCTTTCCCAACACAAGTGCAAAAAGCACCTGAGTCAAGATGAATCTTGGCTTCTGTGTTGTTTATCACAATATTAGTGATAAAAGATGATCCATCTGTATACCCTTTACCTCTGGCAGGCTTGGGTTTTTGCATTTTAGCATCTTGTACATGTATGAGATCCATACATTCATCACTGTAATGTTGTAAGTGAGTATGCACTTCTGTGACTTCAAAGGAAACATTAATATTTTCTTTACTAAGTTCTTCAGGTACTTCCTCCTCTTCAGAAGGCTCAGAATCACTTTCATGTACATGGACATCATTTGTTTCCTTTATGTCATCTTTTTCAATTTCTATCTCATTGATTCTTGTCTTTTTGAGACAAGTATTAGCCAAATGACATGTACTTCCACACTTATGACATTTCAAAGGAAGTCTGTCTTGTGGTTTATTTGGTTTTGAAATTGGTTCCCCACTAGTCTTGTTGTCTTTTGGGGATCTATACCAATTTCTGCCAATTTTTGTTCTAGTAGTGATGTCCTTCATAGCATTGATATAATCTTCTGTAGAGCAAGGCTCAATACATCTGCTTCTTATAGCATGCTCAAGGTCACCTCCACACTTCCTTAATATTCTTTTATGTACCATTGTTTCAGACATATCAGGATGAAGGGAAGTCAATCTGTCCTTCTGTTTAAGAAACCAAGACATGGGCCTGTCCCTCTCAATATTAAAAATGGCTTCTTCAAAAGAATTTTCCATTTTAAATATTCAGGAATAATTTTCCCATTTGGAAATAATTTGTTCTTTCCACCAAGGCAAATAATGTTTACCATGGTCTTGTCTCATTTTATAATACCATTTCTTTGCTGATTTGGTAAATAATGAGTGTAATATGGCACTTATGTATTCATCTGGCATGTTAAAGTCTTCTTTGAACATATCAATTGTCTTCATAAGTTCCATATGATTATATTCTCCTTCATCACTGAAGTTTGGCCATTCCTCTAATTTTGGAATGTCTTTAAAATTACAAGCAGTCTCCACATCTGAATTACTTGAAATTGTATGATGTAAACCATTATTCAGGTTAAGCACATTTCTGTCAAGAATTGGTGTGGATTGTGTTGGCAATTCATTTTTTAGTGATATATTATTAATACTTGATTGAATATCTTCTTTCAATTCAAGTCTTGCTTTATCACTTTTTTCCAATTGTTCTTGGAAAAGAGCTGCATTGTGCACAGTTGAATTTTCCAAGTTTTGAACTTGTATTCTTAATTCCTTTAACTTTCTAGTTATAAAAGAACTTGAATTGCCATCTGGTTGATTGAGTAAGGTAACTTTAGACTCAATTCTTGCACGAATTTGCGTCAAAGACACAATATTGTCTTTATTAACATTTTCAAGGCCAACAATGGTCTTTTGTGTTTCTTTCACTTGTAATATCTCATTACCCAACTTCTGTTGGATATACTCAAATGTTTTAAGCTTTGTCATAATTTCTTTATTAAAAGATTCAAATTGAGTTACAAGCTTTACAAGAGCTATTTCTTTTGGAAATATTGGTTCAATCTTTCCTCTTCCTTGTTTTTGAATTCCATCAAAGTTCTTGCCATATTGAACACATTGTCCATGGCTGTTTTCTCTTTCTTGGGAAGTCTGTAATTCTGATAGTAAGGCTTGTTCCACTTGGGCTTTACCTTTTTCTTGCCCTTCTGATTGGTCTTTGGGGTTTGCTTGGGCTTGTTTGGAACTGGTTGAGGCAGAATTTTGCTGGTGGATGCTTGGGGAGCTTCCACTGGGGTGTTGTCCTTGCTTTGGGACAACTTCTTCTTCTGATCCTCTGATAACATGCTTTGGCTTTTCAGCCAAGCTTTTATCTGTTGGACTTGCTCTTTGCAAGACATGGGTGTCCAACCCTTCAGAAGTTCCTCTGTCTTTTCTGGCCCCATGAACCTCTTCACTTGAAGATATGAGTTCATGATGCCTATCCAAAGACTTGGGAGAAGTTCCCACTCTTGCTGTTTTGCTTCCATATACCAGTTCTTGTACTGACACTGGTATATCTCTACTGCTGCCTGTTGGAAGTGATTCAGGTCTAACAGCAATAGCGGTTATGTCAACTTCCGGACTCTCAATAAGAGTGTCAGAGCTGCTTGCTAACCTTTGGGAACTGGTGGAAGCTCTGGCATCCTCCATTTGTGCCTCTCCTCAGGCTGACATTCTTGTCTTTTGGATTTGTGACTGGAATGTTCTGGTCCAGATCCATTAGATTTGATGGATCAATTGCTTCCACTTCTAGTAGGAGTCATTTCACGTCAATTTTAAGGATAAAACAGACTAAGAATGAATTGAATTCACCTGATGGACCTTTGATGGGTTCTTTGGTTATTAAACCCCTTGTTGCTGGGCTAGTTTGAATTTCAATACTAGATTCTGAGGCTTCAGAGTCTGAAGAGCTTTCTATGATGGATAAAACTAGAGAAAAATAAAAATATAAGTTATTTTATAAAGAAATCAAAATAACTTATAAACTCAACTTATTGAATAAAGTTGTTTTAATGTAATTTAGGGAAAATTACGTCAAAAATAAAGAAAAATGTCCAAGATTAAAGAAAAAAAAAGTTTTTAGTAAAGATTTTTATTTTTTTTATTTGATTTAATATTTTCTTTAAAGAAATAATAATTATGCAATTAATAAGTTATTAATCAAAATTCTATTACCATTCACTTTATACTAGAATAACTCAAAGAATAAATTTCAAGTCTGTGATGTGAAAAAGCCACTAGTTAAACAAAAGAAATTTATTCCAAGTCACTCAATAGTATATTGTTTCAAACAATATTCTTAAGAAAAAAGTAACTTTATTGAAACTATAAAGATTATTTATAAGGGATAAGTCCCAAAAAAGCCAATATAAAAGTAAATATGGCAATTTTACATCAAAAAACAGTAAAATAAGGTCTAGAATATGATTTATGCCCCAAAAATTGGTTGAAATCACAGCCAGGCCCCCATATGTAAGTTTTGTCTACGAAACCCTTGATAATAGTAACAATATCAACAGTACTATGACTGTCCTCAGTAGAAAAATATAATATGATGAAATATTATAACCACAAATTTAAATATAATTATCAGAAATAATTATATAAAAAAATAAATGTAATTATTATCATAAAATATAATAATAATAGAGAAATATAATAATTATAGAGAATTATAATTATTCTATTATTGCTATGGTCACTGACAATTATAACAATAAGAAGTGTAAAGCTCTTAATGAGACACTTACACATGGAAAACATAAATATTTAACCACTTATAAATAATAGAAATATTATTTATAAAAGAATTAAAACACACACTGCGTAGAACTAGTTCTTATAGAAAAATTCTATATAAAAAAACTAATAATAGATAAAAAATATAGAATTCTAGAGAAAAACTTACTAATAATGTAAATTAATACAGCAAGTTAAATACAACAGTTATTATATCGAAAGAGTATTATAGCTTAAAAACACGCCAAAAATCAATAATTTAAATGATAAAGCAACTTCTTATGATTAAGATTATGATTAAAGAGTTTTAAGAGGGATTTGTGGATTTTCAAAGACATTTAATATGATAATTTCATAATATAAAATATATTATTGAAGATTACAACAATAATCTGAATTCTATGATTTCAATTCTTTAATTTATAATTAATAAAGAATAAAATTCTTAAGAATTACTTTTAATAATAAGATTCTATAAATAATAAAACTTTACCTGTTTAAATTTCTAGCAGGATTGGATTGATTGATGATGATGGACAAAAACAGTGATTAAAAGACTCTTTTTATGTCTACAGAGTAACTCTCATCATTCATAATGAATATAGGGGGCGTGCTCAGGTAAAAAATGAAGTTCTTAACTTAAGGCAACTTATTTTTACTTCCAATTTAAAGTTACCAGTGTTATTCTTAACTCCAAGTAGCTTTAATCCTCATTTGAACCAATCATTTTAAGTCTTAATATAAAATAAGTTTATATATATTAAATTTCATCACATGAGAAACTTAAAAATAGAGTTTCAAGCAGAAATCTCTTAAACTCAATTTTTAATTAATTTTTAAAGAAATTATAATTTTCTTTGAGCTTTATTAAAAGAGTAAATTTCGAGGCTGATGTATTGGATTTTTAATGAATTTTTCAAGTTATTGCTATTTCTCCATGTAAAATAGCAATACACACTAAACCTTAACTTTTGATAAGGTTTTGATGCTTGTAACCTTAAGGTTTCCAGCTTATTTAAGTTTTTACTGTTCTTAAAACCTTGATTTCAAGCCTGCATATTGCAATTTACCCTGTGGCAGCTTGTAATTCCTGTCTAATTTGGCATAAAACCAGCTTAAACCTTAAGGTTGGATCAAAGTCTAATCTTAAATTTCACAAAAGGTTGAAAATCCTCCAATACAGGTGGACAACCTTAATTGAATCCTTGCAGATCCAAAAAGTTGGGCACCTCAGCTCCCTTTGGTCTTTTTCCTTTGTCCCACCTTTTCGCGTGGATTTTGCCCTTTTATTTATTTAAAGCCATACTATGGCCTTAAACCCTTTTAAATTGAGCTCACGCAGGATTTACATTCTGTATGGCAAATCCTTAGCCAATTCAGTAAATATACACCACATCTCAATTTTAACTAAAATTTTGGTAAGTTTGCATAAACCTTATGCAACTTTGAATTTAAGCTTATTTAAGCTTAAGTTTAACAATTTTAAAAAAGGGTTAAAAAAGCTACATCAATACTGTGACTTTCTTAAATCTTCCAATAGCATAAAAAATAAGTATTTTTGGGTAAAACACCCTATGGGTGTACCCTAGGTTATTTTTGGTGTAGACTCCAAAAATGATATAATATTTATAACTTTGTTTATCCAAAAAAAAGTTATACTTATTATTTGTTATTTTTTATTGTAAATTCAATTAAAATGTCTGTTGAAGACAAATTTAACTGTGTATAAAGTCTTTTGTCGCCTTATGGGTATGTTATATATACCTCACAGGCTCACACATATGCACCCCCCAATGGGTCATACGTAGGCTCCTTTCACGCGCCTGGCAGACCTTGTACCGCCAGTCTTCCAACTGGCTATTTGCTTGGTTGGGTGGTCAGCTTGACTGCAGACGCTCACCCACTTGCGCACGGAAACCTGAGGCCAATCAGTGTAGATTTGCTTCAGCCTCATCCGCATTAGCATAATCCCAGCCTATGTTTGTGTGGGGATCTGCCACCGCGGGTAATTTGCTGCACATTCTCACACACCCCGCGCCAGTTGTGGCACCTGGCTTGAAGCCAAAAAATCCCTTGGACGGGTGGCCTCTTTTGCCGGTGTTTTGTACACGCGTGAGGGAAATACCCTGATGCCAATCTGGGTGGATTAGGACCCGCCTCAAACGCAATAGTGGTGAATTTATATGTGGGTCACGGCTCACGGCCAGAGCCTCCTTTTATCATGCCACACATTCCCCCCTGGAATCCCAGTAGGCATCAGTCATCAAAAAACTTTGGGCAAAACCAAACTCATGTTTGGTGGCACACCACCAAACACATCTCACCCGCCCACACACAAACATCCCCACAGTGAGATTGCCCTTTGAAACCACCAACATTGCCCAGTAGGTCCCTGTACAATAATTAACCTGGGGAAGATACGCTTATTGTTTGCTGTCACACGAGAAAACATGGCTGCATGCCTCTAATATGCCCCTCCACAATAACTTGCACAACCCACCCAATTTCGGATATGCTAATGTCAACCTTGGTCCACCAAAGGTTGCATAACTTGCTGCAGCTCCAGCAGTCATATCAGTGCACCCACACCTTTGCCACATTGCCTTGTAATATGCCTCAAATCGCATATGAAAATTATGAGCCCAAGAGGCCCATCTTCCTAAAGACCATGCACGTAACCACAGGCCACCCCCCTTTGAGCCCATTGCTGCCTCTCATATAAGTTTCCCACCTGCACTTATTGGTCTTCATTCCCTTTAGCTACCCCTTCCTGATCATATAATTTCCAACTGTCCCCAAATAATTCATAATAGCCATCATGCCAACCCCTTCACAACCACTTTGCATTGGAATGATCAATATTTGTATTCAAATAAATGGTGATATAACCTTAAATCCTGATAATTTCCACTTAGCTTCTTGGATTATCCTATGGCACAATCAAAAAAACATATTTGTATATCTCCCCAATCACCAGCATGCTATTGGCTCTCTCCCTGAAACCCTTTCCAACACATTGATACAATTCCTTGGGGCACCACAAACTTTCATACACTGTGGTCCTGGTGGGGCATGGATTGAAAATTTACAATCCAATCCTACTCAAACATTATTTGTTGAGGGAGTATTTATGACTGATGCAAATGATCCCTCCTCATCTCAGAAACCCAATCTAGTGTTGATTTTCTTCACATGGTATCCAAAAGTTCTATTCATAATTGAAAGCTTTTGGAACACAAGATTTCAAACTTAAAATTCCCAAAGAATATGACTGTAATACTCATAGTCAATTTCAAGTCTTTACTCCCATATTTCCCACTTCAAACTTGACGCCAGCTTCATATACTGCGGTTTTATCATTGACTTCCAAGAAAAAACTGATACAATTACCCAGTGGATCAGACCTCCCCATGATGACCCCACCGCATTCAATGGTTCAAACCCCCTTCCTCCCTCATCAAAAGACCGGACTAGCTTTTCTCTGGGATCAAGAAATCCCCAATGGCCAATCAGCCCATAGCCTTTGGGCCACCTCACCCCCAGGATCCACTTTGAATGCCAGGCACATCATTACAAAAAAGGTTGTTAGCTCATTTGAATCCCTTTTGACCAATACCCCTCTTGGAGGACAGCTCGTGGATGATATGGGATTAGGTAAAACCGTTCAAGCCATTGCTCTAATTGGTACCTCCAAGGAGCAGTTGATTGAAAACCCCCATTTCTCCACGTCTACCATGATCATCTTCCCCCTTGCTTAATTACCAACTGGCCATCTGAAATATCCAAGCATGCTGAGGCTGGAGCGGTGCAAGCCAAAATCTACCATGGTCCCACTTGTCACTCATGATCAGAGGCCGACATCTTAAAATATGATATCATCATCACTTCTTACAATACTATCACCCAAGAATTTAAGCAAACCAATACCTCTACATCATTCATTTTCAAATCAATTGGCATTGTATTATTTTGGATGAAGCACAGTGAGTGTCTGATCTTTAAATAATTAAAATTACCTTTTATATCCAATAACCCTTCCCCCATCTTATAGCTATATTCTGTCTCAATACACTGCCGCTAACCGTGCCATTAATAGCCTCCTTTCATCCTGTCAAATATTTTTAATGGGCACACCTATTCACAACACCATTTATGACCTTTTGAGCATAATATCATTCATCACCCAACCCAAGAGCTCAGATCAAGATAACTGGTCACCATTCATCCTGAGTATTCTTTCCAAAGGTAGCCATGATATTTTGCATTTGGCATTGCAGAATTTAAGTTTGCGCCGCACCAAAACTGTGAGGTTTGTCTATGAAACTCTTGATAATAGTAGCAAAATCAAGAGTACTATGACTGTCCTCAGTAGAAATATATAATATAACAAAATATTATAACCACAAATTTAAATATAATTATATAAACAAAAAAAATATAATAATAATAATTATAATAAATTATAATTATTCTATTATTGTTATAGTCACTCACAGTTATAACAATAAGAAGTGTAAAGCTCTAAATGAGACAATTACACATGGAAAATATGAATATTAACCACTTATAAATAATATAAATATTATTTATAAAATTAAACACACACTGTGCAGAAATAATTCTTATAGAATAAAAATTCTATATAAAAAAACTGATACTAGATAAAAAAGATATAGAACTTTAGAGAACATTTACTTTTAATATTTATTTGATACAACAAGTCAAAAAACAACAGTTATTATATTAAATAATAATTATAAGTTAAAAACACGCCTAAAATCTATGATTTTAAAGATAAAACAGCTTTTTATACTAAAACTTAAGATTAAAGAGTTTTTAAGAGGAATTTGTGGAGTTTAAAAGATATTTAAGATGATTAATTTTATATAATAAAATATATTATTGGTGATTACAACAATAATATAAATTCTATGATTTCAATTCTTTAATTTTAATTAATAAAGAATAAAATAACTTAAGAATTACTTTAATAATAAGATTTTATAAATAATAAAACTTTACCTGTTTAAATTTCTAATATGACTGGATTGATGAATGATTATTGACAAAAACAGTGATGAGAAGACTCTTTTTATGTCTTCAGAGCAGCTCTCATGATTAATAATGAATATAGAGGGCGTGCTCAGGTAAAATCTAAAAAAAAATACTTAAAAACAAAGTTCTTAACTTAAGGCAACTTGTTTATAATTCCAATTTAAAGTTACCAGTGTTATTCTTAACCCCATGTAGCTTGAATCCTCATTTAAACTAATTATTTTTAAGTTTTCAATATAAATAAACTTATTTATATTAAAGTTCATCACATGAACCACTTAAAAATAGAGTTTCAAGCAGAAATCTCTTAAACTCAATTTTTAATTAATTTTTAAAGAAATCATAATTTTCTTTGAGCTTAATTAAAAGAGTAAATTTGAAGGCTAATTACCTAGGAAATTTATTTATAAAATATACTTAAAAATTAGTTTATATGTAGATAATATTAAACTCTAAGCTGTGTGAAAATTTCAAGCAAATCCATTAAGAATTGGATTTTTAATGAATTTTTGAAGTTATTGCTATTTTTCCACATAAAATAGCAATACACACCAAACCTTAGCTTTTGATAAGGTTTTGATGCTTGTAACCTTGAAGTTTTAAGCTTATTTAAGGTTTTTAAGCCTTATTAAGCTTTGACAGTTCTTAAAACCTTTATTTCAAGCCTGCATATTGGGATTTACCCTTTGGCAGCTTGGAATTCCTGTCCAAATTGGGATAAAACCAGTTTAAACCTTAAGGTTGGATCAAAGTCTAATCTTAAAGTTTAAATAAGGTTGAAAGTCCTCCAATACAGATGGACAACCCTAATTGAAACATTGCAGATCCAAAAAGCTGGGTACCCCAGCTCTATATGGTATTTTTCCTTTGTCCCACCTTTTTGCATGGATTTTGCCCTTTTATTTATTTAAAGCTATACCATGGCTTTAAACCCTTTTACATTGAGCCCACGCAGGATTTACATTCTGTATGGCAAATCCTTTTCCAATTCATTAAATATACACCACACCTCAATTTTAACTAAAATATTGGTAAGTTTGCATTAACCTTATGCAACTTTGAATTTAAGCTTATTTAAGCTTAAATTTAACAATTTTAAAAAAATGTTAAAAAAGTTACATTAGTACTGTGAGATTCTTAAATCTTCTAATAACACAAGAAATAAGTGTTTTTGGGTATAACACCTTATGGATGTACCCTAGGTCATTTTTGGTGTAGAATCCAAAAATGACATAATATTTATAACTTTGTTTATCCAAAAAAAAGTTATACTTCTTTTTTGTTATTTTTTATTTTAATTTCAACTAAAAAGTCTGTTTAAGACAAATTTAACTGTTTATAAAATCATTTTTGGCCTTATGGGTATGTTATACATACCTTACAGGCTCACAAAAGCCACACATCTCAAATCCCTCCCCACTATTATCCATCATTATGAACTGCTCTCACTCAACCCAACCATGCAGCAAGAATATTTCACATTATACAAACAATTCCTATCATCCAAAAGCAAAGGACCAGGAGAATCTTTCAGAAATATTAATAAGCTGCCAATATGTTGCAGCCATCAAATAATGCTTAACACAATTTCAGATGCAGATTTGGAAGACCACCAGGGCAGGAGCACTCAGGATAACTCCTCAACAATCACACAAACTATTGTGGATGTGAAAAAATGCATGATGAGTAGTAAAATTGCACAACTCCTACAAAGCTTAATGAAGAACAAACAATCAAAGTGTGGTCCAACCGAATCGGTGGTTTATACCCAATGGACCAAATTTCTTGTTTTGTGAGTATATTCTAATATGCATCCATTACCAATTGAATCCATCTGACTGTTTTTTATTGTAGAATTGGTATTGCACTTGCCCATCACTCTATCCTTTCAGCACAAATTGATGGAACAATTACAGCATCAGTGCAGGAGAAGGCACTGGAGAATGTCTTCAATAATCCTGAATGTGAAGTACCAATTGCATCCACTGCCACAGCTAGAGCTGGCCTCAATATAACTTATGCTAATGTTGTCTATTTAATGGTGAGGGGACCCCAAACTTCTACCCTGATTTTTGGACACTGACATCCACATTTCCAGGAGCCCAATTGGAACCCAGCCATTGAGGCTCAGGCTGTTGATCAACTCCATCGTATTGGCCAACAACAACCTGTAAAGGTCATCCACTATATCAATCCTCATTCAGTTGAGGTCAAAATTTGGAAGGTATCTTTCAAGCTCATCTTTGACCCTCATTGTATTGCTATTCTGAAATAATTCCTTATGGGAATGCTATATTCCAATCACCAATAGGTCCAATAAAAGAAAAACTCATTAGCTGCGTGAGCCTTACTGATATTATATAATTTGTGTTTGACAAAGTTGATAACTCCTTTTCAACCCAGCACAGATCCACAATTATGAACACCATGAGCTGGATCAAACTCCTTCAATATTTCCTCAATGAAAATGAGCAATAGAGTCTCATTTCAAAGGGAGACAGTGATACATTCCAATTCATATTGTCTAAATTCTGACATATTTAGCAAGCTGTTGCATCTTTAAGAAATAGTAATCAGATTGTATTAAACCTGCACAAATAATTCACAAAATGTTAATTTGTAATGGTGCTATACATTTATATTACTAAGTTATTGCAGAGCATCACCATTTGGCCTGATAGATAGCATGTCAAGTATTTTGAGGGCAATAGTCTGCATCTTACTACAGCTCTTGAGCCAATCTTGATCAAATACCTGAAATGATAGGCCTTCCAGAATATCACCATCATTGGTTGATTGTATTTCTGGCAATCTATCAATAGTTTTTTACCCTTTTTTGAATCCAATTACAAAACTGTGAGCCTTGAGGTATATTTTACATACCCAAATAGGCCACAATTATCTTAAAAAGAAATTTTGAATTATGCATAACTCATAAGTCATGCATATATCCAAAATTCATCATTTTCAATTTCAGAAAAGATGAATAACTTTTTATTGAGTAAGTAAATCCATGGATTTAAGGCCAGATTTGGATTCTACACAAAAATTCACCTAGGGTAGCTCCATAGAGTGAATAAGCTCAATTTAAGTATTTGAGGTGGTAAAATGGAAAATACTTCAATACCACATCATTAATACCACATAAAAGATCCGTGAAAATTTTTGTTTTTCTTGATTTTTAGCCAAAATAATGGGAAAGTGAGAAATCCCATGTTACATATACACTAAGAATAGTGTTATGCATGTTTTGAGCACTTAATATCATGGTATTCTTACATGGAATTTTGGTACACCCGTAGTGGATATCTCACTTTAAGCTTAAATTACTATTTTGACGTAAAAATTAGGCAAGGGGGACAAAAGACATCAAAGAGAGCCAGGGTACCCAACTTCTGAGGCCTCAGAGGCGTGGATAGCTCCAGAGCATGGATCCATGGCTCATCTTGGCCCAATTGGTAAACTAAAACTCTTTGGGAACTTGGTTACCAAGTTACACCTACTGTAATCATAAGAAAAATAGCAAATAACCTGCTATTTTGACGTGCCAAGGAGGTAATAAGCTACTTAGGCTCCTGTAACCACGTCAATTCTTGATGAATTTCCATGACTAGACCCTAAAAGAGTAATTAAACCCTTTTGGGATCCATATTCATTGATTTACCTCATAGCAACCAGCAAAATATTGCTATTTGCAATTCTACGTAGAAATGAGGTAAAAACTTCAAAAATTCATTAAAAATACCATTCTTAATGAATCTTCCTGAAACTTTCAGGACCAATGAAGAACTGTATTATCCATGGTAAAACCAAAAAGAATTATGGTTTTACTAGTAAAATTCAAAGTTTTACTTACAGTCCATTTTTGACTATTCTACGTGAAACACTGAATCTTCAAAAATTCACAGTAATTACAACCTGTGATGAAATTGGCAATAACATTGATAACTTTGAGAAATCAATGATTATTTTAGAATAAAAGAAGATTTACAGATGTTACTCCTTTTATTCTTAACCATATTGGGGTTGGTAGTCACATAAAAGCATCAATTAAGTAATTATGATAATCTTACGTGACAACAGATGATGTAATCATTAATCCAAAAGGGTTTATTGTTTTCTCACTCACTGGTTTTTCAGTTTGCTCCATGGCACGCCTCTGTGAGCTGTTGTTGACTTAAAAGAAGCCTATTCTTGCTGTTTTTTCCGTATCATCATCTTATCAATTTATTAAATCATTATTACCAACAAGTAAGTATTAGTTGAAGCTATTCTTAAGTGTTTTAAATCTTTCCAAATCATCCAGAAAGACGTGAAATCCTAGAATCCAACTATATATTGTTGTAATACTGTTATAAATCCTTTTGATCCCTTAAATCCACAATTCTACGTCAAATTTCTCTACTCTTATCTATCAATAAGTTCTTTGGAGTATTAGTGAGTCATTTATTCTTAATTCTTAAAGTTTTTCTCTAGTAATAGTTTTCTTCAAGAATTATCTTTATAATTATTCTTGCAAAAGATAATTATATATTAAAATAATTTTATTATTTTAATAAAGAAGTTTTTATTATTAAATTCTTCTTGTAATTGATTCTAGTAGACAATTACTTGCTCACTGTTAAAATCACTAGTAGTGCTTAACACGTGAAAGAAATAATTTTTTAATTATTTAATTGTGGTTATAATAATACTTTATTATTATATTTCATAAGAACAGACATAGTACTGTTGATTGATAGTAATATTATCATCAGTTTCATAGTCACATCTTACAAAAACTCTATGTCTCTATCCATATCAAATACCAATTCATTAAATAACTGGGAGCGCCAGCGTAATCCCACTTTGCGGTAAACTTGACGGCCATTTTCCAGTACCTCCTCAGTATCTGAGAATACTCAAGGGTCATTGAATTGTGATGCTAGAATGGTAAATTTAGTGGTATCACACCATTCCAGACGGCCTCACAGGTCTGCACATAATCAAGTAGATTATCATCAGACTTTGTTCACAATGAGGAAGAGATACAGTAACTAACCCTTTGATGAATCTTTGCAAGCTTTTGATTCTCCTTCTTTTTTAACTAGATTCCTCATCCTTTTGAATAGACTTCCATTCTGTTTTCAAATAAGTGAAATATTGCTCCATTAAAGCCGCCACGACCCCAAAGTTATTATGATCCTTGTTCCAACAGTAGTGATGATACTAGGTGCTGACAAGTGTGAGACGGAATGTATGGTAAAACACCATAGACATCAACTCGTTGAACAGATGTTGCCATGAGTTCTCCCAGTCCCAAATGAATTTCTTTAGTCCTAGCTTGTGGAGCTCATTTTTGCAGTAGCTTTGAAAACCCTGAGACTGAACCTGTGTTGATGGCTCATTGAAAAAAGCTTTGGGGACATATCTGAGATGACCAGCCACTTGAATTGCAATTTCACGCTCTTCTGTGCTGGGTGGTGCTGGTAGTGAGGAAAAAGCCTTGTCCTTAACTTTGAGTAGGAACAGGCAATGGGCATGTACTGATGATCTTATTCCATGGACATTCTCTGGCAGGTCTGCTCTCATCCATTTTTTTTGCTCCTTCTGGATTGCACGTTTTGCCACATTGTGAGCTTTACAAGCCTGGTTCCTTTGCTGTCTGACCTCGGATTGTTCAAGCATACTCTGGGCAAGGCCCATTTGAGGATGGGTGAACTCACTATTTGACTGAGTGCCTTTCTCATTTGCCGTGAAATCGTACCTCCTTGGTTCATCATTTCTTTCACTTTGAGTCAGAGACATGTTCTCATCCTCATCATCCAAAATTCTTTCTCTTGATGAACTGGCATGACACATTCTTGGTTTGGAGGCATATGGATGATGACATCTAGTGACTTTCTCTTTATGCACCAGATGTGCAGCGGCAAAAAGTTCATCACCTGCCATGAAAATGATCAGTTAACACATCAAAACATTAATTAATACTGGTCATACTCACGATCTTCAATTGGCTCCTGAGATTGGACTGACTTGCCTTTAGGTGCCATATCTAACCCATTAAACAAACAGATCAAATTGTGAAAAGGCTTATACTCCAACATCAAAATGACTTACTTTGATGAAGCATCAATCCTGGATTTCCCTCAAACAGACCACTCCAAGTTACATTTTTCAATGGTCTTTTTTGTCACCCGCCATCAACCTGCTTTTCATTTCCCACATGAATCTGAGATCCTGATGGAATATTGAGGGTTGGCTGTTTACTTTGTCCAAAGGGATCCTGGGATGCAGCTGGATTCTGACCAGGATTAAGGAGGAACTCACGTGGAAATTTTGATTGGGGATTAGCGTTTGATGAGATTTGAGGTGTGCCTTCTGGCCCCTCAGACACATGCATTTGTGTATTAGTGGGATTTGGGGGAATTGGTGTTATGGAAATATTTGGGATCAACCAAGTGCTTGAAGTTGGCGCCTTTGGATTTGCCACATCAATTTTAAGACCTGATAAATTCATTGAGGATGCAATAGGGGTTGTGAGAGGAATGTTGGGACTCAATGGTGACTGTTTTCAAACATATTCTATGCTAGATTCACTATCTGAGTCATGAACAGATCCTGAACAGGATTTATGTGGCTTGGAAGATGAAATAAGGGCTAAAAAAGTACATTAATTTTTTTAACTTGATAAAACAGCTCAGTATTATGATAAAATAGAGTGATTTCAAACATATAATAGAGAAATTGTATGAAAAGTGGGAATCAAGCCTCTTGTGGAAGTTTAATAAGACTATTTTTAGGAGAATTCTCCCTGCCTCCTCTTGAGCTCCTCTGCTTTTGTCGGAAACCACCCTGCCCAGCCTACCAGCATATAATGTGATGTTTCCTTGATCTCAAAGGGGACCCATCATCCATAAGTAATAAGATCTAATAAACATTTCACCCTCCCCATTGTCACATTTTGTGAATTATCCAAACTGTCAATATATGCATCAAAATTACACAGCTTTCTATATCTGCATAAGGGTATATTAATGAAGGATTTACTCACAAAAGAGACATCACCTTTTCAATAAAGGCAAGAAAATCCAAATTACATTCCAACCAATTAAAAGAACACTGCACTCCAACCAAATGACAAGACTCTAGCTCCACTCCAAATGCTTATGTAATAGGGTTATATTGTTATGTCTGTAATAAGGTTTAAACCATGTACAATGGCGTGCAAGCGTACATGGTTTGAATGTTAATCACCTCAATTCAATGTTGACACATCCCTAATGGAACACCCATCAAGGGTCAAATCGGGAGTATCACCATGTGTAAATAAAAGAGGATATGTATGAGCATTGAGAAGCATGGAAATTTACCAAATTAAACTCCTAACCAATTCCGCCATCCAGATGAGACTTGTTACACTTTATCACCTGCAGCTCAGCCACCATTACAAATGGGATAAAATCCTCAGCTGGCTCAAATCATCTCCCCCTTCATAAATAATCACTAAATTTTTTTGCAATTGATAACACTCCCAAACACTTTCACATCAACCATAGATATTTATACACAAACCAACCTTACTCACGATTCCTGCATCAATGACAACCCGCCACTATTCCTCAATGCATATATGCATGTGTCAACACTGCTCCACCCAAACACACTGTTCCGCTGAGGGTGATAGGCAGGGAGTTGCCTTCACACTTTTCCAATATAAACAACACATTAAGAAGCTCAAATCAACCATTGAACCCAAATCTCTTCCAGACATCCCTACTTCTGCATCAGGATCTGAGTGCCCACAAATTTTATTGGATCAAATCTTCCCAGCTGATTATTCACAATCGACCCAAAGCACCTTCTCCACTCCAGCGGGTCTCAATTCAACTGCACAGAAAACATACAGTGGAAGTCAAAGCCTTCCCCCACAAGACCTTGGAATGATAATATCTGCAATTCTATCATTAAGGTATAATATACCCTGCAGGTCTTTACACATTCTCAACCCTGCCCTGAACCTGCTCATCAAGTCCAGTATCTCAAGCTCAGGTGGTCCCCCCACTCCTGCATTCCATATACCTCAAGATATCAGTACCATACTTGAAAATCTCCAATTGGAGCCAGTTATTGAAAGCTATATATGTTGTCCTCAATGTTTCTTTCTTAATGGCCTCACTGAATCTGTCACACTCACCATTAAAGGTGGGGGGTACTGTAGCAACCACGTGTAATACCTCCCCCAACAGGTGTTTACGGCAAATCTAGCCTGACCCAATTTATGGACAATTGGCCATATCATCAGTTCTATGGCCAATTGGCCCCTTTTGGTGTTTTATGGCATTTGGGCCATATCCACTTCTTCTAGCCACTAATGGGCCCAGCACATATCCTGCAAACATTGTCCTCCTTGGCCAATTCTCCACTTCACCAACCCCCAGGTCAATACTGTTGTTTTGGGCCTGGGGGATCATTCTGCCTTCCAGGGGCCTCTGGCCCCCCTATCAATCACCAAGGCCTTTGGCCCACCCCCTTATATTAGGGGGTATATGGCCTCAATGGCCATTTTGGGCCATTTAGGCCTCCTACGGCTTGCAGGCTGTTATCCACAGTCAGTAGCCACATTTTGCGGTCCGTGGGACCCTCAGGCCCCTTTTGGCCTAAATCTGTGAGCTGTAGAGGTATTTTCAGATACCCAAAAGACCACAAATAATAAAAAAAGATTCAATTATAAATAAAATAAAATTATACATATTATCAAAACAAAAATTAAAACATAAATATAAATTTATACAAAAAAATGAAAATTTAATTATAATTGAAAAATAAATTTATATTGAAATTTAAAATTTTGAAAACACATTTTTACTTGAAAAAATTGAGTAAAAATCAATTTTCAACAAAAATACCATAATTAAAGTATTTTTGGAAAAATGTTAAATAAAATTCATTATAAATTTCCATCCTACAATCAAACATATGAAAATTATTTCACCATTGGACTCCTCATAAAAATCAGGTGGGGTCACCTCTGGGTAAAATTTGTGCAACTCAACTCTAAATAAGCTTCAATTAAGTTTTTAGTATTTTCTGTACAAAAGTTAAAAATCCTAAAAACCTTAATTTAATTCACATCACATGTGGTGTTACAAATAAATTTTTGTATGAAAATTGAGGCGTTGTGTGTAGTTTAGAAGTCAGGAGGAATTGAAATATTCCAATTAAATTGTTGAAATGTGTGCATGTATTACATGAGTGAAATTTCATTTACATATGAGGTATCAATCATTACAGTGGTGTACTGTAAGAGCTCAATTGAATTACATATGTACATTATAAGTATAATACAAGATCATGAATTAAAGAAAAAATAAATTGGAAAGATTAATTCTGGGGGAAAAAAGGAATCTTGGCTCTAAGGGGGAGCCAGACCCCCAAATTACTTTCTGACAGGTGTGAGATGTAAAGGTCTACACAAAAGTTCATAAATTGGCCTGGAATTGAGTCACAGGGTCTGTGACTCAATTGATCATGAGGATTTGATACCAACTGGGGAAGTTTTAACTGTTGCCAAGAGGGTAAAACTACCATTCAGAGAAAACAATAATTGTGAAAACAGTTTTGACTGGTTTTGACATCTCTTAAACACATTATGACATGTTTTGAAGGCTTAAAACCAGGTATTAATATAGCAATGTCTGATTTAAGGGTCCAAAATGGCTGAAAATAGAAAAATATGGCTAAAACCAGCCCTTTTTTGGTTTAAACCAGGGTTCAATGATGCCATCATTGGCTTTTATGTTGTCAGAGTGTTTTCAACGACTGAAAAGAGCAAATTTACCTTTGTAGTAAGAGAATCAATGGCTATAAAAGAATGTCTTCTTTGCCCCAGTTTTGCCTTCATGTTAGATTATTCTCCTTTTATAATTAGTTTAAACACTATTAAACCAATCAATAAAAGATTAAAACCACCCTTTTCAAATAAATTTGAACCTTTCAACCATGTTAAAAAAATCATTATAACCATTGTTTTTAAATCTTATATTCATTTTTACTACTGAAGCACCCCATAAGTGAATTAAAGCATCTTTCATCGCTGTTAACTTTATCACTCTGTTTCCAAATTCACTCTGGTAAATTTTGGGTGTGTTTTCTCTTTGATATTCCTTTGAAGGACGTTTTGTTTATTTTAGTTTCCTGCAGTCCTTTTCTCAATTAATTCCAATGGAAATTGCTCTTGAAGAAATTTCTTTTGTAGCTTAAATATCCCTTGTAGAGTATTTTTGGATCAATTTTTATTATTGGTAAAACAATAAATCTTTATAATGTTATTTTTTTATACTCATAAAGTTAAAAACAAGAAAAGTGGTGTGTGTTCTCTGAAAAATCTCATTTCCTACTATATTTAATCAATTTCACCTTCTACAAATTTTGAGGACAGGAGAAGTACTTGATTTTTAATCAAAGTTTCATATCCACATGTTACAAAATACAATGAGGCCAAAAGGGGGAAAGGGGGAAGTCCACTAGCCCCTAAAGCCAGGTGGGCCCACTTGAGCCTATTTTGACCCCAAATCCCAAGAATTCCAAAATGGCCAAAAAGACCCCAGGACCCCAAAATGGCCCAAAACCACAGATTGGCCATAATCAACACTGGACCCCATTTTTAACGAATGGGCTTTGGGAACCACCAGGGGCCACCAGCCCATTTCTCAAAAACCTTCCCCTCAATTGTGGGGTAGACATTTCCTTCATTCATGTACCCCATATCAAAGGATCCAGGCATGGTGCATATATGGTATAATATACCATGATGCACCATTTTGCTCAGCAATACAATGGAGATGTTTTCAGGACCCAAATATTTCATTTAATTTCAAGTACCCAAATCCATAACCCATTTTGAAAGAAGACTTTTCAGTCATTCAGTCTTGCAATCCCTGACAGCTACAAGAAGACCATTTGAGGACCCCAACCACCTGTCCCTGCAGGAGTTGGGTTGTTATTTAATTTCAGGATCATTGAAGGTGTGATTTCAAGGTGTTATCAATCATTAAATCAGCTGTCAAGGCATCAAGCATTTCAATATTCCTTGGACAACTCAATTTGTCCATACAGGCTGTAATAAAGCAACTTGTATGGCCTTGGCCCTTTTGGGCCATTTCATATTCCACTGTGGGAATTCAGTCACACAGTTCAATTCTCAAGATGGCCAGATCTGTATTGACCCAAAACATTCAATACAGCTGGGTGATCAACCCTCCAGGATAAGTCTTCAGCGTTTCACAAATTTTGGCCACCTTTTCTTCCCTGGGGACTTTTTCCCCTGTTGATTAATATATTGTATTTATTTTTATCCTTATTTTATTCTTTCATTATTACAGTAGATACTGATAATCTTAAGTCAGTCATTTGCACCTTTTTCTTTGCATTTAAGTGGCTATTGGTGGTGATATCCTTTACTAACTCAATTGTTCTTTATGGGAGGTTGAGACAGTGAATGGAGGATTCATTTTGTTGAGTCTTTGGCCTTTGTATTTCTCTTATTATCTCTGGACTCTGGCTTCCTTCTTATTTTGGCATATCTTGTATTGCTTTCTTTTTCTCTCAAAGAAATATACTCTTCTTTATTTCTTTTGTCTTTTGGACCCCTCCAAGTGGGTTATTGATTCCTGAGTGCCAGGCCACTGTTGTCTTCAACAAGAGGCCCTGTGACAGGTTTTATCAGGCTGACTGGCAAAATGGGGTGTTTGATTTCTAATTCACCACTCAATTCCACTTGAGCTGCATTAGTTCCATGTAAGGAAACAATAAAAAAAGGTTCTACATAAGAATATTTGAGTTTCTTTGGGCCTTTGATATTATTGAAATTCAAGGTTGAAATTAGAACCATGCCCTCTAATTTGAAGTCTGGTACTTTATGACTATTGTCCCACTTCTGTTTTTCATAGTCAAAAGAATCATTCATTCTTTTTCATCTTGTTTCACTTTATCAAGAATTATTTTGAAGCTGGAAGCTGTAGGATGGATTTCAATCAAGTCTTTCCTCAGATTGCTGGTTGGGAGTCTTGGATTCCATGATTTTTCTAACATAGCAGGAGTATGACCTGTGGAAGAATGGACTAATGTCTTATATGCCAATTCCAATGAAGGTATTACCATGAACCAGTAGTTGGTAAAGCCATCTGAGTCTTTGAATTCTAATCCATAAGAACCAAATCTCCTGATCATGTACTCCAAAGTTTGAATCATTTTTTCAGCTAGCCCATCAGTTTGAGGGTGATATGCTGTAGAGAATGACAGCTTAGTCCCAAAAAATCTATGAAAATTGGTCCAAAGTGTAGATGTGAATTTGGGATCTATGTCACTTTTGATATTATTAAATAACCCTTTATGGGAAATAACTCTATTCCATAGAAGAAGAGCTTTATCCATAGCAGTATCATCTTCATTACATGGTAAGAATATGGGAGTTTTGCTATATCTGTCTACAATTACTAAAAAAGAATTATAACTCCTGTCACCACTTGGAGGGAGTGCTGTGACCAAATCCATGCAAACAACTTCCCAAGCAGACTTTGGTTCTTGAATATGAATCACAAGTCCAAATTTATTTCCTATACTCCTGTTTGCTTTTTGGTATTTGTCACAGGTATGGCAATATTCAATGGTTTCTTTTATCCAAGATTCCAAAAAGGCACAGTTTTTCACTTTTTCAAGTGTTCTATCTCCTGAAGGGTGTTCAGAGTAAATTCTATCATGAAAATAATGAGTAATTGTATTGATAACTAATAAACTGCATTATGTCATTACACAAGAAAGTTTGGTCCTGTGGTAGATTATGCTGTCAAACAAGTGAAATCTTCCTTCAGAATAGGAAGTTTTCCATGCTTCATCTAATGAACTAATGAAAGCTGTATTTCTGCACTCTTTATCTAGTAAGGATTTCAAGATATGGAAATTCTTGTCCTGCTTATGAGATTTTTGATCTTCCTCAAAGAATTCAGTCCCAATATAAGTTATTTTAATACCTTGAATTGGAATCTGTGGTCCCACTTCCAAAGGCACATAAGCTGGGTTATCAGGAGTATTGGCTAAAGCCCATGTATCAAGTCCATCAGCATTCTTATGAATATTCCTTTCTTTATGGAATAGAATCATGTTTTCTCTATATTCTTGGATGGCTATCTGCCATCTCAACATATGTCTGTTGGGTTTCTTTATGTTAAAAAGTGATTTCACTGCATTAAAGAAAGTTATCACTTCAAAAAAGACTGCCATCAGGATAATAATTTCATTTCTCAAGTGACCATATCAAACATACACACTCCATTTGGCTTGCACCATATATGGCTTCTGTTGGTTTAATTTTCCTTGAGATATAAAAAGTTGGTCCTTCTGTAGGCTTGTAATAAATAATTTGAACTTGATGTAGGGCTGCCCCAAATACATCTCTACATTCATCAATGTAAAATTTGAAGAGTATATTCCATCCTGGAATGAGGAGTAAAGGTGCTTCTGTAAGAGCTTTTCTTATCCTCTCATAAGCTTTAATTCTTTCTTATGTCATCTCAAATGCTGTCTGTGGATCACAAATTCTATAGAGTGACTTGGCTAGAATTGAAAAATCCTTCAGGTGTTGCCTGTAATAACTGGAAAATCCAAGAAAAGACATCATTTCTTTTTTGTTCTGGGGGTTTAGTTTGAGTAATACTGCTGCTACTTCATTTTTGTCAAAACCAAAACTTAAAACAGAAACAATATGTCCTAGAGCTCTAAGCTCTTCAAAGCCAAAGTTGAACTTCTTGAGTGAAATATTCATATTCACTCATTCAAATTTTTAAAGTAACCCTGCAAGGCTTTCAAGGTGCGAAGACCATGAATCTGAACATATTATCATATAATCACTATAAATAATGAGCCATCCTTAAGATAATTCTGTGGCAAAGATGGTATTCATCATCCTTTGATAATGGGATGGAGCATTTTTAATACCAAATGGCATTTTAAGATACTCATAAATACCACAGTGGGTGATTATTATAAGTAATTTATTGGATTTGGGCATCAAAACATTTTGATGAAAGCCTTTCAATGTATCCATTGATGTAAATAAAATAAAAAGATATTTCAGGATATGTATCCATATTCAAGGCAATAGTTCAAGTCCAAAGCTCTAAGAATTTATTTTATTCAATTTAAAAGTATCATAGTTTCATTAAAAAAACAAAATAAAAACAGGGGTGTTTATTTGTTCTTATTCCACCTAAAATTAAAAATAAATGGAAAATGTTTGGGGACATGTGGGCCTAGTCAACTTACTAATTTTTTTCAGTAAAATAAAATAAAACCAAATAATGAAAAAAAGTCAAATTCCTACTTAAAAGAAGATTTTCAATGAATTTTTTGGAATTAATATAAAAAAACATACAGAATCAGATTTACTTATAAGAAATTCCTTTTTGAGGCCATAAAGAATATTTTCTGTTGATGTATTTTGGCTTCCTTTTCTGTACAGTTTTGGAATGGAATTCCAAAGGAGAAGGAGGTGTTTCAAGGAAAATTTGGATGATGGATGAGGAAGAATCCAACTCTTTGACTTCATCAAGCTTTGGTTCATGGGAACACCAGGGCAAATCTCGCGTCAATCGTTGGCAATTGACTTCACGTCAAGTAAATATCAAGCAGGGTAAAGGTCAAGCTCATGTCAAGCAAAAATCAAGCAAACGTCAAGCACATGCCACACTCTGGTCTTACACCAAATCCTGTGAGATCCACCAATATTGGTTCCCCTGTGCCTTCAACTGAGATTCCTCACCACCAGATCCTCCCTCAACCATCCAAAAGTTGGTAAAAATTACACAAGACCCGCCTGTTTCCTCATGCACACATCAAAGAGGTCCTTCAGCCAGTCTTGATGTAGAGGGGGGGTTGACCTCACCAGGTCATCCATGAAAGGACTCCACCTCCGCAGGATTGTCATTTTGCGGATGACACTGGTAGAGCCCACCGCACAATACCGCAGGTGCAGTTTGGTCGCATTGGCATGTGCAGGGGCGGGTGCGTACGGGCCAATTCCCCTTCCAATGTGATGATGGCACAGTTTACTCTGATGAAGTTGATTAAATTAAAACAATTTCATGATACTTGACATAGTTTAATCTCGGAGAAGCAATTCATCTAAAAATCAAAACCATGACTACTAATGAATTTGTGCATTTCCTATTATATTTTTCCTCCATTTAATGTGAAAAACTGTCTTTGTGGTTTGTTCTCCATAAATTTATGTATAGATGAAAACAAAGAATGATTTTCAACAAAAATATAAAATAATCTATAATAGCTATTTTTATTTGATAATATTTCAGAAATTTCAATTATTCCGAGCCCTGTATTTTTCAATATATCTCTCTGTTTTTAGGCCAAATAATCTAGATCTTCACTAAGAATTATTAATTTCTTATTTTTCAAATTGCAACTCAGAGGCTTTTTAAGGAAACTTCTTGATTTTTATCTTTCTCTTTACATATTTTTGAACTATGTTGGAAAACTTCAAAATTCCTTTAAACATATTAAAATTTTGAGAGTTAATAATGCTCTCATGAAATTCTCAAAATTTAAAACACTTTTCTTGAATTTTTCACTGATTTGGTGGCTTGGTAGTTCCCAGGACAGTTGGAAAAGGTTCTTATATTCTCTGAATCATTTTTGATTCAAATGTTTCATTAGAATAAACTCTTAATCAGGCTTTGTACTCTGGAGGAATAAAATTTATGCTATCCTAATTTTCTTCATATCAATTCATGATTAATACAGCTTATGACCTTGATTTATCAAATTCAAATGAGATAAATCATTATTACTAACTAAGATGATTTAGATTTACAAATTGAACTATGTTTTCCATGAAAGGAATAGTATCTTTGAGAAAGTATTACTAATGTAATTTCTATCTTGCTTAATATTGAATTACTTGATAGAAATTGATACTAAAATTATGTAAGACAACACAAAAGGACATTTCATCAAAGAAGAAAGCATCACTCAATGTGTGAACCTTTGAGATATGACCAAATACTCAAAAAAGGTCACAAGAAATATTTAAAATAATTATACCTTAAGAATAATTACGTTAAAGCTACAAAAATACCATAAATTGGCATAAAACTTGGTTTCACTTAAAAACCAATGAATCAACATGTGAAATAAATTATACAATTGGATTTCCCATGGTAAGATACACCTATATCATTTTTATGGCATATCTGTATAGTCAATATTAAATAAGTTATAAGTAATAATATCTTACAAAAAACACAAATCCCTATTTATTTCAAAGACCAATGAAACAATATGTGAAATAAATTGTACCATTGGATTCTCCATAAAAATTCCACATATAAAACATATAAGAAGGTAAGCTCCAAAGTCCATACTCAAAAAATTAACCTGAATATATGCACTTTTTTGGTCAACGCATATATTCAAGGATTTTAGCCAATATCTTTTGAAATATGCATGATAGAGTGATGAACCAAAAATAAAGTCATCACGTAATTACTGTAGGAATACAGAAATGAAGCTTACTTCACAAGTGATAAACAAGGTTAAAACCTGTAAGGGATTATTGATTAAAATCTACAGAGCTGTTGACCACTTTGTTGTGAAAGTCGTCCAAACTTAAAAAGAAGTAGACAGTTGGATTCTACTAGTTCATTTGTGAATAATGATGTATCTTCTATTATAATATTCAAGGTATAACCCCTTGAAATCATGGTTTGAAGTTTAAAATATTAAATTTCGACAGAAAAGATGAGTTACAAGGAAAATCATCAAAAATAGAGTTTTGATGATGTAATAAAATTCTCTTGGCAGAATTATAAGGTTATGCCAAGCTCCTACAATTTGTTCTCTGAATTGCCGTAGCGGGTAAATCTTAAAAGTTATTAAGAATCAAAGTTTGAACTTAATTTGATCATTTGTGATCACTCACTGTAACCTTAAATTAAGTTTAACAGTCATATGAGGTATAAAATTGGTGTATACTGTTAGTTTATGATTAAAACTAATAAAATCCACGAATTTTGGGGTTCGGCCACGTCTTTGACGTCATCAAACTTAGAGCTATAGTGATAACTCTAAATAATGGCATAATAATGGTGTAATCTGGCTTGATCATGATGTAATCATCACCAAACCTTGAAATATTGATCAATTCCAGTGGATATGATCAGTACACCTCTACTAGAAGCCTGTTGGACTCTAGGAGGGAGGTACTTACTATAAATAGAGCTATTTTTACTCTGTTTTCCCCTCAGATGCATCAAAAACATTAAATCAATAAAATTAAAAAGGTAATATCTTTATTCTTTATATATAAAACTTTTATATTATTAAAGACCAAAGATCATCTTATTATAATCATCAATTTTGACGTGATTAAATCATTTATTTAATTTTTTTGTTAAAAGTCTCTCTAAAATCTCATTTCCACGTAAAAATCAAGGATATTTTTATTGTAAATACAATTTGGATAAGTTGTATTTACATTTTCGGCGTAAAATATCTCAAAATTATTATATTAAGTATTAAAAGTAGGTTATTTTCTCTTTATTATTACTTTAATAATTCTTTAATTAATATAAATAGTATTTATATTAATTTATAACTCTAATATTGGTAATATTATTGTTATTAATTGTTTTTTATGAATAAAAAACAATATTTTACGCCTTTATTGCTTGTTTGTAACAATAATAAAGTGCCATTATATATATTTATTATTTTATATTAATATATTTATTTTATTATATAAATAATATTATCATATTTATTTAATAATATAATTATTTTTACGCCATAATTATAATAATTATTCATTATTATAATTATTTTTATCTTATTTATTTCATTTATAAGGACATTCATAGTACAATAAGTAAAATATTAGTAATTTTTACTTATTGTTTCATAGTCAAACCTTACATTTGGGGGCCTGGCCGTGATATTTACTCTAAAAGACCTTTAAAAAGATTCTAATTTGGCTTATCCAAAAATAAATTATACTTATAATCATAAAATTATATAATAATTTTATATTTATTGATTTTAAAAGCTATTGAGGCATTTGGAAAGCAATTGTACTGTCTTACACGTGGTTTGCACATCCTTAGACTTGCAAAAACTTTCTTTGAGTGACTCTAGTGATTAAAAAAGATATTTTATAAATTAAAAAGCATTTTATATTATAAATTAATTTTATAAAAGAATCATATTAATTTCATTCTATTCTTTAAAAATAAAAATATTAAAAACCAATAAAAAAGTTATTTTATTCATTTTAACTTCATTTCTTTGATTATTTTCATTTTTTTTAATAAAAAAAAATATATAAAAGCAATTTTTACGTGGAAAATTGCCATATCTTACCAAAAGTAACACTTTTATATAAAAGACTTATATTTATTTGTCTTTTTTTAGTGTTTGAAGACAATCCAACAGAGGACAACCAAACCACTGTTGAAAGATTGGTGGAAGAAACTTCTCAAAGTTCTCAAACACCAATAATTACCAAGAAAAAGAAAGTCAAGAAATTGGACTTTCCAGGACCCGGAATTCAGGACTCTGAAGGTGAGTACCTCATTTATAAATTGCCATAAGAAGAATTCCTGTTCTGAAATCCTCTTATTTCTTATTTTTCTTATAATATGACTACCAGAAGAGGCTCCAAATACTCCATCCAATCAGATGGAGCTGGACTCAGAGGTGGAATTGATTCCTCAAAAGGGAAAAGGAAGGGCAATATCCCCGGTGGAACAGAATCCACACAAGGAAGTGCCTTATCCCAAAGGCAAGTCCCAGAAATGCCCATGATATCTGAACCTGAATTGGAACTAAGTATGAGCGACCCAAACAGGTACAAATCACATTCAGAAGGCTCAAATAGACATTTACATGAGCCAGTACAAACAGTACTACACAGTGTACAAGGACAAAGATTGGGAAATGTTGCCCCAAATACACCAAGGAGTGATGAACTCCTGGCACATCCTGAAAAAGTTCCTCAAAGAGGAGGAAATAGTGAGATACTCCAATGGATGGAATCCACTATCATCCAAACCTCAAATCAAAAAGATCAAGGAGTACCATGCCAAAAAGAAGGAGGCAACCAAGGAAGAAGCCCCAGTAGCTTCTACCAGCAAGCCCCAAGTCAACCCACTTCCCCAAGAAGGGAAAAAGAACAAGAAAAAGAATTGGAGAAAACCATATTCCCCAAGCTACAGGATCCCCAAAATCGAAAAAGATGCCATGGACAATGTCTTCGACATGGCCAGAACTTTGATGGAATTCAAAGACAAAGAGGAACAAAGAATGAGACAACCCCATTTCCCAAAGAAATAACCTTGTCTCCTGATGTTTTAAATACCTTAACAGAGCTTAAAAATAGTATTTTACCTCTTAAATAAATTAAAAATAGTTTATTATCTTTCCAAGAAACAAATAATAGCTTATCATCTTTAACAAAACTTGTTGTACAGAATAAGAAAGAAATTGATAACATAAAATTTATGATTGAGAATAATAAACCAAAAGTATCAATTGACAATACTCAGAAATTAATACAAGGACAACAAGAGTTGTACAAATACATAAGTGATATCAAAGGAAAAACTTTGACAATCAATTATGATGTAAGTATTGATAATCTTACAGAAAAATTAAACAAATTAAGCATTTCTGTAGAAAAAGTTGAAGAAAAGACTTCATCACACCAAAAATTACTTTTGGACCATGTGGAAAAGAGTGATGAAGCAAGAATGCATCTGAAAGATGACATACAAAATGAAATAAGGCTTATTACTGAAAAAATGGATAAAATTAATGAGGCTAACTTAAATATGCCAAAGTTATCAACACAATTTTCTCACATAAAAAGCCCTGTTAAACCTAAAGAGGAATTAACAAATCCATTCATAACAGACTTGAGTCACAAAGACAATAACCAAGTCTTAATGAAGGAAGAACCTCAATTGAAGGAATGGCCAACATTCACAGGAGAAGGTGAATATGACCACATGTCATTTATTAAAACAATTGACATGCTGCAAGAAGATTATGCCATACCAGATGAATTAATCACTGCAAGATTACATTCATTGTTTGAAAAATCTGCAAAAAGATGGTATTATGGCATAAGGCAAACAAATGGCAAAAATACCTGGTCTTGATGGAAACAAGAAATAATCACCAAGTGGGCTAATGATGCCTGGAGGTACAAAATAGAAAATTCATTTGAAAATTCTTTCTTTGACCCATACAAATAACAACCTTTAACTTGGTTCTTAAAACAAGCTGAAAGACTTAATGCATTGTACCCAGAAATGTCACAAAAAATGGTTCACATGAAAATACTCAAGAAATGTGGAGGAGAGATAGAACATGCCCTAAGAAGCAGGTGTATAGAACCATGCTCCACAGAAGAGTATATTAATGCACTAGAAGATATAGTGACAAGAACAAAAATTGGAAGGACTTGGAAGAAATTGGACACTAAAAGCTTAAATAAACCATTGATCAAAAAAGATAAATCAAAAGAATCCTTCAAACCGAATACATCCAACAATAATGAGCAAAGAAAATGCCATAAATGTGGAGGTATTGGACACTTAGCCGATAATTGCCTCAAAAAGGCAAAGATTAATGAAATTGTGGAAACAGAAAACCACAATGATAAAGAGGAGGAATCTGACTCTGAAAAAGAGACAGAAGAATCAGAAAGCTCTGAAAGTGATTAAATCATCATAATTAATGCACAAATTAATAATATTGATATAATTTATGAAGTACTGGATGTTAACTCAAACTTACCACAAGTTGGGACATCTGACACAAACCTGAAAAATATACAAGATGCCAAAATGTATAGAACCAAACCTGCAAGAGGAATGGGATATACAGCTGGAAAATCAAGTATAAGTATGGCTATGGTTGATAACCAAGAAGGAAATGTTAACTTAGATACAGGAGCATATTGAACCTGTGTTGGTAAAAGTTATTTAAAAACCATTGTCCCAGACTGGCAAGAAAAACTTATGCCAATACAAGGTGTCAAATTTAGTAGTGCAAGTGAGAGCATGAAGCCTCTTGGAATAATTGATTTAACACTAATTTTTCCTCATCCCTCACAATGTGTCAGAATTAAAGTAGAGTTTGTATTAATGGACAGCTATACTAGTAATCACTTCATACTTGTAAATGATTACTTATCAATTTATGGTATAGATATCTCTAACCAAAAGGATAGATATTTTACCATAGGAGACAACAAAAGACAAAAGTTTGGCTTCTTAAATAACAAAAAACAAATCACAAGATGCAGAATTCAATCAAGAATTAACAGAAAAAATGAAAGAAAAATTGATTAACCTCTTATTTAAGTACAAAAATGCCTTTGCAACTGACAAAGAACCACTAGGTGCCATAATTGGGCATGAAGTGGATATAATTCTTAATGTGGAAAAACCTTACCCACCTTTACTAAGGAGACCTGCTTACCCAGCTAGTCCAAGGGCTAGAGAAGCGCTGGAGGTACACATTAAAGAATTAATGGACCTTGGAGTATTAAGAAAGGTAGGATATAATGAACATGTAGAAGTCACTACACCTGTCATTATAACTTGGCACATTGGAAAATCAAGGATGGTAGGAGACTTCAGAGCCCTGAACACCTATACCATTCCAGACAGGTATCCAATACCCAGAATCCATGAGAAATTGACACAATTGTCACAAGCTAAGTTCATTACAGCCATGGATGCCTTAAAGGGTTTTCATCAAAATGTCTTAACAGACAATGCCAAGAAACTACTGAGGATAATAGTTCACTGTGGAATTTTTGAATACTTAAGAATGCCATTTGGCATAAAAAATGCACCTTCCCATTATCAAAGAATGATGAATACCATATTTCATGAAGAATTATCAGAAGGATGGTTAATTATCTATATTTATGATATCATAGTTTGCTCAGAAACTTGGGAAAATCACCTTACAAGACTAGAAAGGGTACTACAAAGAATAGTCCAAGTGAATATGAAAATTTCCTTGAAAAAGTGTCATTTTGCATACAGTGAATTAAAAGCACTAGGACATGTTGTATCTGGACTTAGTCTAGGCATAGACAAAAATAAAGTAGCAGCAGTACTAATTAAGCCAATGCCTCAAACCAAAAAAGAAATGCAATCATTTCTAGGATTTGCTGGTTACTATAGACAGCATATAAAGGACTTTGCAAAAATTTCTAAATCCTTGTACAAGCTATGTGAGCTACAAACAGTCTATGAAATGACAGAAGAAAGAGTCAAGGCATATGAAGAATTGAAAAATTCCTTAACAAATGCCCCATTTCTTATAATGCCAGATTGGAAACTACCCTTCAAATTTTACATTGATGCTTGTGGAGCAGGACTGGGTGCTTCACTACACCAGACACAAATTATCAATGATAAACCAGTGGAAGGACAAATCTGTTTTATTTCAAGACAGATAAAGCCACCAGAAGCAAGATACGGAGCAAGCCAAATGGAATGCCTCTGCTTAGTGTGGGCTTTAGAAAAATTACATTATTACTTGGATGGAACAGTATTTGATGTGATTACAGACTGTAATGCTGTAAAGTCTCTATTAAATATGAAAACTCCAAATAGACATATGCTGAGATGGCAAATTGCTATCCAAGAATATGAAGGAAATATTACTATTGTTCATAAATCTGGTAATATTCATAAAAATGCAGATGGGCTCTAGCAAATACCCCTGCAAAGCCAGCATGGGTACCACAGGAAGAACATCCTATAGAAGGAATATGTGTTACAGACATTGGCACAGAATTCTTTAACCAAGTTAAAGAAAGCTATAAGATAGACAAAAATTGCCATATCTTAAGCCAACTTCTAATGAAAAACTGGAAAGACCCATCACTTTCATCAAAACTAGATGAAACATGGAAAAAGGCATATGATGAAGGAAGATTCCACCTCCTGGATGGAATCCTTTACCACAGAACAGAACACACATGTGTTATGGCCTTAACAAATAGAACCCTGATAAACACTATTTTACATGAGTGTCATGATAGTGTTGCAGCTGGACACCTTTCAGAAGACAGAAAACTAGAGAGGGTGAAAACCTGCTCTTGGTGGCCAAATTGGAAGAAATATGTTATAGAATACTGCCAAACCTGTTACAGATGTCAAAATGCCAACAGAGCCACAGGAAAGAAATCTGGAATGATTATCCAAATCCAAGAAGAAAAATCCCTTTGGGAAATAGCTCATATGGATTGGGTAACAGCATTATCTCCAGGAGGAGACAGAAGCTATAATGCATTCCTAGTATTGGTTGACAGGTATAGCAAAACTCCCATGTTCCTACCATTTCATAAAAATGAAACAGCTATGGACACAGCCATAATGATATGGAATAAAGCTATTAGCCATACAGGCTTATTCCAGAATATTATAAGTGACAGAGACCCAAAGTTCACTTCAGCATTATGGACAAATCTCCATAACTTGTTTGGGACAAAGTTATCATTCTCAACAGCTTACCATCCTCAAACTGATGGTTTAGCAGAAAGAATGATACAGACCTTAGAGGACATGATCAGAAGATTCTGTTCTTATGGGCTAGAACTCAAAGATTCTGATGGTTTTACCCATGATTGGTGTACACTAATACCAGCTCTTGAACTGGCATATAGAACATCAATCCATTCTTCTACTGGCAAAACACCAGGAATGCTAGAAAAAGGTTGGAATACAAGACTTACTTATGATACCCTCAAAAAGGACTTAGTGAATATACATCCAACAGCAAGCAGCTTTAAGATAATGCTTGACAAGGCAAGACACCATGCAAACAGATGTATGCAAGATTCTTTCAAATATGCAAAAGAAAGATGGGATAAAAGTCATAAGCCACCTGATTTCAAAATAGGAGACTTTGTCCTAGTATCAACCCTTAATTTCAATAACATAAAAGGCCCAAAGAAATTGAAAGATTCCTTTGCAGGGCCATTTATGATAAAAGCACTTCATTGACCCAATGTTGTGCAATTGGAACTCACAGGTGAACTAATGAACAAACACCCAACTTTCCCTGTAAGTCTGATAAAACCTTACAGCTCAAGTGACAAGGAGTTATTTCCACTAAGAAATAAACCCCCACTTGAAATTCCCCCTTGGAAGAAGGAGAGGAAAAGAAAATAGTAAAAGTCTGTGAAGAAAGAAGGACAAGAAATGAAAAAGAAAGAGAATAACTTGTAAGGTATAGAAATTCAACTCAAGAAGATGAATGGCTACTTGAGAAAGATATAACAAATGCTGATAAACTATTAAGAAGGTTCAGACATGAAAGAAAACCTGAAAAATAGAAAAGTTAAGCAGTATTGAACTTCAAGACTAACAAAGTCTATTGAAGAGGTAGGACAGTGGATGATACCCTAACTAAACATATCAGATTGTGGTACAATCTTTTTTGGTGGTAGGGAATTTGAACCTTTGAGATATGACCACATACCCAAAAAAGGTCACAAGAAATATTTAAAATAATTATACATTAAAAATAATTACCTTAAAGCTACAAAAATACCATATATTGGCATAAAACCTGTTTTAACTTGAAATCCAATGAATAAACATTTTAAATAAATTATACAATTGGATTCCCCATGGTAAGATACACCTATATAATTTTAAGGCATATCTGTAAAGTCAATATTTAATAAGTTATAAGTAATAATACCTTATAAAAAACACAAATCCCTATTTATTTCAAAGACAAACGAAACAACAAGTTAAATAAATGGTACCATTGGATTCTCCATAAAAATCCACATATAAAACAATTAAGAAGCTAAGCTCCAAAGTCAATACTTAAAGAATTAACCTGAATATATGCACTTTTTTGGTCAACGCATATATTCAAGGATTTTAGCCAATATTGTTTGAAATATGCATGATAGAGTGATGAACCAAAAGTAAAGTCATCACTTAATTAATATAGGAATACATAAATGAAGTTTATTTCACAATTTATAAACAAGGTTAAAACCTGTAAGGGATTATTGATTAAAATCAACAGAGCTGTTGACCACTTTGTTGTGAAAGTGGTCCAAACTTAAAAAAAAAGTAGACAGTTGGATTCTACTAGTTCATCGTGAAGAATGATGTATCTTTTATTATAGTATTCAAGTTATTACCCCTTGAAATCATGGTTTGAAGTTTAAAATATTAAATTTCGACAGAAAAGATGAGTTACAAGGAAAATCATCAAAAATAGGGTTTTGATGATGTAATAAAATTCTCTTGGAAGCATAATAGGGTAATGCCAAGCTATTAGAATTCACTCTCTGAATTGCTGTAGCGTGTAAATCTTAAAAGGTATTAAGGATCAAAGCTTGAACTTAATCTGATCATTTGTGATCATTCACTGTAACCTTAAATTAAGTTTAACAGTCATATGAGTGATAAAATTGGTGAATACTGTTAGTTTATGATTAAAACTAATAAAATCCACAAATTTTGGGGTTCTGCCAAGTCTTTGACGTCATCAAACCTAGAGTTATAGTGATAACTCTAAATAATGGTGTAATAATGATGTAATATGGTTTGATCATGATGTAATCATCACCAAACCTTAAAATATTGATCAATTCCAGTGGATATGATCAGTACACGTCTACTAGAAGCCTGTTGTACTCTAGGAGGGAGGTATTTACTATAAATAGAGCTATTTTTACTCTGTTTTCCCCTCAGACGCATCAAAAACATTAAATCAAAAAAATTAAAAAGGTAATATCTTTATTCTTTATATATAAAACTTTTATATTATTAAAGACCAAAGATCATCTTATTATAATCATCAATTTTGATGTGATTAAATCATTTATTTAATTGTTTTTGTTAAAAATCTCTCTAAAATCTCATTTCCACGTAAAAATCAAGAATATTTGTAATTTTCTCTTTTTTTTATTGTAAATACAATTTGGATAAGTTGTATTTACATTTTTGGCGTAAAATATCTCAAAATTATCATATTAAGTATTAAAAGTAGGTTATTTTCTCTTATTATAATAATTTTCTCTTTATTATTACTTTAATAATTCTTTAATTAATATATATAGTATTTATATTAATTTATAACTTTAATGTTGGTAATATTATTGTTATTAATGGTCTTTTATTAATAAAAAACAATATTTTACACCTTTATTGTTTGTTTGTAACAATAACAAAGTGCCATTAAATATATTAATATATTTATTTTATTTTATTATATTTTATAATATAAATAATATTATCATATTTATTTAATAATATAACTATTTTTACGCCATAATTATAATAATTCTTTATTTTTACAATTATTTATATCTTATTTATTCCATTTATAAGGACATTCATAGTACAATAAGTAAAATATTAGTAATTTTTACTTATTGTTTCATAGTCAAACCTTACACAATGAAGGCTTACACTTCTCACTGAAAAAAACTCTCAATAAATATCAAGTTGAATTTTATTCTATGTGGAATTCTAAGAGTGAAATAGCTATAAGAAATTTTAGCATCTCACAAAAACTAAGTGTGGAAATTTCATCAACTCACTACACCTTTTAATACTGCCAGTAATAGCCGAGTTGAATATCAGAGTTATCAAGCATTAATCCATTACTTGCCTCAATTTCAATTCAGCTAAAGATCATCTCCACAGGAAAGTAACTCAGATTCATTTATTCCAAAATGTCTTCAACGTCTTGAAATTGGATTTTAAAGCTCGTCATGATATCATGCAGTTATAATTCCTCTCCTTTTTATGGGTATAAGACAAACCAATTTAAATTTTTCTTTCATTTTTGACTTCTTAAGGCCTACCCAATTCATTTTGTAATGTTTTTTATCACCTTTATAAGAAGTATTTCATATATTGAGAAAATGATAAAATTTGATACAATATGAGTAAAAATAGTTTGCAAGAAATGTTTTTCTATCAGTATTTCTGGTTATCAGAGTACAAGAAATGCAAAATAGAGAATTATGTTTTAATAAAAGGTGATTGCTATCCCTTAGCCTTCTATTTGTCTGTCCCCTTTCTTTCTAAAAAGGGGCAATCTATTTATAATGAGTGAGCCTCCGTTCTGAGTAAGATGACTATGTGGTTCCGTTGTCATTGTTCAATGACAACAATGGTCTGTAGTTTCCTCTATGTTGGTGACTCAGGTCTGTAGGCATGGATCAGCGTTAGTTTCTGAGCTATGTCTTGCTTCCTACGGCAGTTTTAAGTGTTTTTGGGCTAGGATGGAACTAACCTTAGCTCTTCACGGCTTTCTTTTTCAACAAAATTGAGATGTATGCGTCCTAATTACATAAATCATACCCCAGTATAGAGAGCTTGACAAAAGGTGCCTCACAAAAATCTTTGTGAAAGTGTTTTGTATCAGAATTAAAATAAATAGATTGAAGAGATTGGCCATTACTAAGAAAGAGTGATTTCCTGAGGAAATAAAGAATATAGCACTATCTCATTAGCCCAAAGGTGTCACATCAGACAAATATAAGCAAGATATAATCCGTAGAAAGGTTTATAAAGGGTTGTTTAGTTAAAGTGATTATATTGAAGGAGAACATTCATCTTTTAAAAGAATTCATAAATAAGAATTTAAATATTCATTCAAGAAATATAGTTTCTTATTATATGTAAGGAGCATTTTAACCACTTATCTGAATTATTTGAGCTGGGAATCACTCATGTTCTTCACAAACTTGGGTATAATACTGAGATTCTTCCTTATTGAAGGGCTCCTATCATCTTCATGTCATACTTTTCACTACTTTCAACTTATGGTCCTTTATTTAGTGAGGCATAAATAATTTTCATATCAAGACTTCAGAAACTGAGAGTTTATTCACTTGAAAAGACCTTGAAATGAATTTTTTGAGTCAATTTGAATTTCAAGGAATCTTCAATATATTTTCTCCCAATTTTTTTTCAAAAAGTTAATTGTCAAATTAATCCAGATTTAAATAAAATTTGATTTCTAATTTCCGACTTTTCCCCAAAAATAATTTTTTCCTTCTTTCTGCTCAAAATCGATATAATATTTCGATGAGCCAAAGCAGCATCATATTGCAATTCTAGGACTAGTCTTTTTGTAACGAGAAAGAAACTTATTCCACTGAGTGGTAAAAATACTCTCCTAACTTAAGAGGTATCAAGGAAAACAAATTATTTTATCGTTTGCACCATAATTTTGGGCTTTTCAAGCTGAATGTAATATTCATTCATTTGACTTTGATGATTTCGAAAACCATAAGTCAGCTAAATGAATATCTCTCAAAGGTTAGAGAACCAATGATTTGTTAATCTATCAAAAACGAAATGTTTTGAATCATTCTTAACCTGGATTCATTCGCCGAAGCGTGCTATGAAAGCTGAAGCAGGCAGTTAATGAATAAAAAAACTTAATAACTCAGATGTCTTGTTTGATCAAACTCATTTCACTCCTCAAATTCCGATATGCTGAATACTTGGTGGAGTTGAAAGCTTCTTAATTCAACAAACTCGTTTTGGGCTAAGCTTTGAAAGATTCATTCAGCCATTTGCAAGGCTCGTATTCTTGTGATTATCAACTTCTTGCTAAATATGCTGAATCAAATGCCTTGAGAGGTACTTTGAGTTCGTCTTCATCTTCTTACTTGAGGTGGTCCAATGTTCAATCTTCATTGATAATCTTGTCCTTCATCAGCAAATCAATTCAATTTCAATATTCAATTCATCAGCAGAGCCACCGTAATCCTAATTCAGAGTGTCTGGTTTCATCCTTGAGTGGCTCGGTTAAAGTTGTTACTTGAGGCAGACCGACGTTCGTTCATTCTTCATTTTCCTTCATCAGCAAGTCAATTCAAATTCAATACTCAAGTCATCAGCAGAGCGAGTGAGGCCAATTCAGTATCTGGTTTCATCCTTGAGTTGCTTGGTTGAAGCTGTTACTTGAGGCGGACCGATATTCATTCTTCCCTAATATCTCTTATTGTCTTTCATCAGCAAATCAATTCAAATTCAAAACTCAATTCATCAGTAGAGCCACAGTAATCCTAATTCGGAGTTTCATCATTGAGTTGCTCGGTTGAAGTTGTTGCTTGAGGCAGACCGACATTTGTTCTTCATTAACATTTCATCTTGTGCTTCATTAGGGAATCAATTTAAATTCAATACTCAAGTCATCAGAGGAGCCACCATAAGGTCAATTTCAAGGGCCTGGCTTCGGATCTCACATGGCACCTCATGCTCACATCTTAAAAAATTGTGCCAATGAACGCCATACATACCTTATATCCTCCATCCTTTCAATTTGCTTTCCCTATAATTCAATGATAGAACTCACGACCCTGATATGGTCTGACAGATAGCCTTACCTCTATGTGAAGCATGGCTTTGTCTTTTACTATAAAACAAATAAACAATTGAAATCATCGACATATCAGTAAATTGTTAGCTTTCAAGTCATAGTAACATGGAACATACCTTAAATTCTTCATCGTTCGACTTTGCTCAACGGCTTCCTGGTAAACTTAAGGCTCAGGGCATAAGCTTTTACATGAACCAGGGTCTCACTCTTCCAATCTTATTGCTGAAATCTGCGCTTCTCCCTTCTTGGAACTCCGCACCCAGGTTGAGGCTCTCACTTCGGGGTTATAGCCATCTTAGATCCAATATGATGGAAAAGGCTTCTCAACCTTCTCACTAAACTCTAAGTCTCTCACTGATTCAGTCTTGAGGGCAGCACGTCTGGGGCGCTGGGCAAACTTCTCGCTCTCATCTCACTTCACCTACCAGGATAAAGACTAATCCAAGTGCTCAGTTTCGCCATTCCCTATAAAATGAACGCGAACGAGTTTTCAATCAATCAAGAAGTTATCATTTCTTTTCGATGTATGAAATAATTAGCATACCTTAAATTCCCGGTTATTTTTTCAACCAGCTTCTTGACCTTGAGACGATAGAAGAGCATAGAATCTAAGCCAAATATTTAAGGCATGGTTCCAAAGAGAACTGTGAGCTAAATGAAATATAGGGAGAAGTATAGGTTTTTTCTTCAACGTGAAAAACCCACCTTCGAAACTAAAGGATTTGGCTCAGAAGCCTCTCGTTATCTTCCAAGTCATTTCGTTTCATGAGAATCTCGACGCTGTTAAGTGAATACACTAAATTAGCGCAGTATGATAAATTATATGAGCCCAGTATGACTGACATGGTTGACAAACCTGGCTAGACGGAAGGGAAATCATATTGATAAATAAATAAACATAATCATTAACATAGAAGCTATTTTGTTATCATCTTTACGAATATCAAAAGCAATAGCAATACTACTTTGGATGATAAGATGATGGGATGATCGACGTCCAAGCAGAATGAGCTTGACAAGCAAAGAACGAATAAACTAAAACGTTGATTAACTATTTTTCACTCGCAAGCAGGCCTCATGATATCATAAGGGAGACGGATTATGAGATTAAATATTCACATTTTAATAATGATCTCCTTGATATGATATGAGAGAATGCGTATGAAGATAAAGACCATATATGTAGAGATATATATGAACTGTTCGTAGACTAAGAAGGGATTTGTTTTTTTTAAATCCGAGTGCGAGGAAGTAAAGGAATTTCTAGAGGAAGGAAAAATGCGGTTGGTTTTTTGATGGGGAGGATGGAGCGCCCATGGATCGAGGGCGCCTTTTATGCCTTCAGAAGAGCATGGGTACTGGTCTAACGGAGAGAAAAACGTCCTCAGCAAGATGTTCACCCATCTGATCAGCTGATTCTATAGAACAATTTTCATCTAGTGTTGTTTGGCTGTGGGTCGAAATGATTGAAAGACTAGTTCATTACTATTGGACCCCTTTTTCTTTCTAGTTTGTGTAACTTTTTACATACTAATTCTCCATATCTCTTGAGCTTTGGCAGAGGATCTAAACAAAAAGCTACACAAGTGAAACTTCACCAGACGATTCTCTGTGTAGGCTTTGAGATGAGTTAGAAGAGATATTCAATTTCTTACGCAATAGCTCACTCAGCTCAAGTGGTTATTTTACCCTAAGAATTCCCTTAAAGAATATTGAATAAGATTTTTCGTTGAAATTTAACTTAGCTAATTTGCTTATTCAAATTTTTCAACTTTAATTTTTAGCCTTTACCAAGTCTAATTACTTTAATATATTTTTAGTTTAAAGAATAAATTTTTAATTTCAAAAACAAATTTAAAGCTAGGTTCAGCATTTTTTTATTTTCAAAAAAACTAATTTACTTACATCTTTATCTTGCTTTATATATAAATTCATATGTAACTGAAATTTGAAAGAACGTTCATT
Source organism: Austropuccinia psidii (assembly GCA_023105745.1). Taxonomy (NCBI): domain Eukaryota; kingdom Fungi; phylum Basidiomycota; class Pucciniomycetes; order Pucciniales; family Sphaerophragmiaceae; genus Austropuccinia; species Austropuccinia psidii. The sequence continues at coordinate 43,002,162 of JALGQZ010000001.1, forward strand.
AATAAATATTATCCACAATTGGTGAAATAATCTTATTTTTGAAACATTGTGTAAGAATGAATAAAAGAAACTAATGGTTTTTTTTTTTATTTTAAAGTTCAATCAAATTATAGGGAAATTAATTAACTTCAAGTCTTGATTTAAACATATATATATATATTTATTTATTATTTGGAATTTCTTTGAAGGACTTAAGAGATCTTATTATACTCATAACAATTTCAATATAATTCTTCAAATTATTTTCATTAGTGAATTTTAACTTAATTCCTCAATATAAAATATAGCCAAAAAAAGTAAAGAAACCTGGATTAAAAATCCATGTTTTAATTTTTGAAGGTAAGACAAATTAAATTGATTTTGTTGCAGCAGAAAAATAATAATCCATTATTCTATATTAATTTATCAATTTGATAGATATGAAGCTTAAGCAATTTAATTAAGAGAAACATTACTTTCACAAACAGATCAGGCAAAAAAGATACAATATAAGACGTTGAGGTATTTATACCCAAAAATTACAAGGAATAATTTCGGACAATATTGAAACACAAATTTCTCAACTTCATGGTGAGAAGTACAGGGAGATAGAGCAGATATCTACAATAGGATAAAAGATGGCATTTAAAGTGATGATTGTCTTCCTGGATTGTCTCTTCATCATGAATCCACATTGATTCTTCAAACCTTGAAATGTCTTAATGCTTGTTTAAGCAATGATATTGGGTTCTATACAAATATCTTCATGTTTTCATTGTCCTAGTCCCTTGGTAAGTATATCTGAACAGTTTAAATTTGTGGCATATAATTGACTGGAATGTCCTTACTGTTAGTAGTGTCTCAAATCCAATTCATTCATATATTGATGTGTCAAGTAAAATGATTATATCAAGGTTTCTGGAAAAGATAAATAGCCCCTCAATCCTCAGACCTTAGCTCAATTAGAATGGCAATGTAGAAATCTTTGAGCAGATTCTTGACCTGTAGTAAATCTTGTAGTGAGTCCAAATGTGATTGTAATTCAGATTCAGTTAGCTATAGAGAAACAATTGGATGTTTCATGAAAGCCTAGAAGAATAATCCTTCCAAGTTGATTCCATATCCAGAAAAGAATTTCCCATCATAATGTGGAAATGCATAGCTATCCTTTATCTCATAAATCTGGCCCAACCGTATATCAAGGTTAACCCATGAATCCCCTTCTCTTATTGTAATGAACCAAGCTGTTATGTCTTATTGTCAGTGTATAATAATGAATCATAAACCTGTTGTATTTAATATTAAAGAGGTAGGAGAAACAAGTAGTCTTCTACTTATAAAACTAATTTTTTCCCTATCATAAGACTCCTTGAACATCTCAATATACTTATTACCCCAATCCAAGTCTCAGGAACAATGCGTACATTCTTAAGAAGAGATTTCTCCTAGGATTACATCAACACCCTTGGCTCATTGTAGTTATTTAAGGACTACTTTAAAGGAAGTATTTTATTTTTTTGATAAAATTTTAGATCAAGGGGCTGTAAATTAAGCTAGGTCCAGTCTGCTACATGAAACAAAATGTTTAAATACTCCAATGAATTTGCAATATGCCAGCTCAGGGTCTTTTTCATTGCTTTCAATGAGGACTAGTCTTTCATTAGGAATCATCAGAGTGGATAAAGAATTAAAATAATTCATTACAAATCTGAAGAGTATTTGTTTGAGCCAAATGTATTAGAGTTTAATTCCTAAAACATAAATTTCTTATCCTAATTTGTCTATATGGAAATATTCCTTTAACATATTTTTTAAAAGATTAATCTCCTGTAATTGTATCCTTATTATCATTTCATAAACATGAACATGAAGATTCAGGATATTTTTATTCCTTTTTATCAATAATAATGGATTGGCCCTGGTTGTATGAAAATTGAGCTTTTCGAAGACAGAGGCTAGATTTTGGTACCAAAATCCAAAACTTTATTTCAAGAAATAGAGTTATTTTTGTAGCTTAAAGTAAGTTCCTTTTGGTTTTTTTTGGACATCCTTCAGGATATTTCATTAAGACAACTTCCGGATTTCCATAGAGGAAGGCTATTTTACCCTCCATTTGGAAAGATTAAAAATATTTGTGAGTGCAGTATGCAAGGATGAATAAAAGCTAATTGATTCTGCAAGTCTATGAGATTTTTTTCATTAAATTCAGCGCCCTAGATGCGGGAAAAGGTTGTAATGCATATCCCAGGCTTGTGCCTCACAATTTTACCTTCACTATTTTCTTTTTCTGAATACCCATGTAGATCTCAAAATGTTTGAATTTGGAATAGTTTTGAGCTTACTCCATATAGAGGGTGTTTATTCTTTGTATTTTGTTGTTGATGGAATTGGCCTACTTTGAGGGTTTTTAATGGGTCAAGGCCTTTTCATCATTTGAAGAAAGATTAAAGGTACTTTTAGCAACATGAAAAGTAGCTTTATGTACCCATTTTTATTAATGATATTCTTTCTGTAACAAATTTTTGACATGTGTTGACGTGTTACTTCAGGGATTTCAGGTAGATTATCCATGACTCAATGCTTGGGAAGTGTCACAGGGGCTCTTCTAAGTGAAGAGGACCTGGTGCTCAGTAAAATTGGACTAACCTATGAGGGGCCAATATGACATAAGATAAAGAGTACACTGAATAGTGTCATAAGAATGAGATTCATAATAAAAGGCATATAAGAAAAAGAAGAAACAACAAAGAACAAGAGTGAATAATAAAAGAGCAAACCACAAACAAGTCCAACTCTACTGTTTCAGCCTGTAAGAAAAAAAGAGAAGGGTTAATAAGGATATGGCCACCACAACTCTACTGAACAGGTGAGGAAATGCAAAGAAAAACTTAATACCAATAAATAAAATGTTCCCAAATAATTAATAAGAGTATTTATTGAAGAATAAATGAAAGATATTAACTAACTTGGTAAAATCCTGAAGGGGAGAAAGAGGGGATGGTATATTTGATAATCCACAAGCCCTCATCCAAAGAGTGAATTTTATTGAGAGGAATCCTGATTTGAATTGATTTGGATAGTACAGTCCCCATATGAATGTACAGGGTCTGTACAAGAGGTGTGGTGGATTTGAATGATCATGCACTTTTGCACAAGTGTCTGCAAAAACTGTATTGGTGAATTCAGCATGTACAAGTATTTTCAGGCTGTATGGATGAACCAAACTGTATGAGTGTTTCTTAAAGAAGATTTCATGAAACTGATTACTGCTACATACAATGAATTTCTGGTTTGGCAAGTTTGAGTGGGTTGAACGTTAAAACCCTTACCACTGATAGTGGCTGTGACAGTATTCCCCTTTTGAAGCTGATGGGCTTCTGAAAACCATAATAGCTTGCATTCTTGACCGTAATACCCATGTACCCACATTTTTTGAAAATATTTAAATTTTAAACTTCATTCCTCTTGGTCATTATCATCAAAATTCCCTGCCTTCATTATTCTTTGTTCTTTTTTCCATAATGACTTTTCCCCCTTCAATAAGTAAGTAATTTCAATTTTCTTGAGTTATATCTTCCATCCTTAGTCTTTTCAATATAAATTTTTTTTTCCTTCATTTTCCTTGGGGTGTATCCCAAAATGAAGGTTTCCAAGTTCTTCAGCCTGAAATTTGATTAATGATGGTTATGTGATTGTATAACCTTGCAAGAATTAGCCATATTGGTCTTCTGGGGATCTTTCTGGAATTCAGTCAGAAATATGTGTAGCTTCCTGTCCTGAAATGAGGTGTCTTGTCCCATAATACTTGAAAAAAATTGGCCCAAATGCCTTTTGGGGTCATTTTGGGTCCCTACAACCTTTATGGGAATGAAGGCAAGTAAACAACCCACTTGGTATAATGGGTGATGAATAAGGAAGTGGATTCATTTGAATACAAAATGAAAAGAGGAATATTTTCAGGGAGCTTTGAAATAGTCAATGAGCACTTGAGAACAAAATTCTTTGCAATAAAAAGGTTTTGAGCACCAGAATCAATGAGAATACTATAGAAAATATGATATATGGAACAGAAAGTAAGAAATTTTAATGATTTATTAACACTAGTATTTGGAGTGCAAAACTGTGCTCTTCAAGGAAAAAAGTGACAACCATTGAACACAACATGATTCCCACTCAGGCTTTTCCCTGCTTTCTAGGGAAGCCCTTTGATTACAATGGCCTATTTTGAGGCCTCTTGAAGAATTTTTAAATCATTTTATTTTCACAACAATAAGTACATAAGTCTTATTTTATCCTCCTCTCCTTTTCAAAACAAATTGATTTGTTGTCCTTATTGAGGAGATACGCATGATTGTTATCCTTAGAAACTTGAGAATTATTCCCCTTCTTGGAAGATGATCTGTGAGGTCTCCTGAAAGAATTCAATCCAGTGGCAGAAGGTGTCTTTTCTTGATTACCAGGTTTTTCTCCTGCCTCTCATGGTAACTGGTATCTAACTCCATAGTAATTTCCATGAGGTTTGAAGGCTATCAACATTTATGGGGTGAGAAGCAAGTTTATCAAATAGCCTTGATGCAAACCCTCTTTTATACACATGAATATAAGCTATTTTTACGCAATACCCAATTCTTGACATGAAGCTTCTGAAATCAGAAATGTACAAGGAAACATGAATATTCTCCTTGAGCCTTAAATTTACAAGCTCTATTTCAGCTTTCCTAACCTCATTGGGATTGTCAAACAGAGTAAATAACTGGGTTTCAAACAACTGCTAGTTAATCAGGAGGTAGGTAGGGCCTTCATTGGAGATATTAGAGAAATATGGCTCAATCCATTTTCCAGCTCTTCCAGTGAGAAAAGAATTTGAATAAAGAACCTTCTTCCTTTCAAAGAGCAAGTTTTCTAGGGCATTATGGAAAATTCATTGACAGGATTGAATAAATTATCTCAATTTATGTGCTTGAGTACCATAAAAAGAATCAGGTCTCTTGATGGATGGAGTCTTGAATTCAGGGGCTCCACAATTGTTCCTGGGGAATACTAATTGATGGTAAGGATTGGATATGAAAGTCTGATTAGAAATCAAGTACTTTTCCTGTCATCAAAATTTGTATAAGGTAAAATTTAATTGAAAATGATAGACTTTGAGAGTTTTAAGAAAAAACACCCCACATTTATGGTTTTTGACTTTATTAGTATAAATCAATGATATTATAAAGATTTTTTTTTCAAAAATAAAAAATTATCCCAAAAATACTCTACAAGAGATATTAATGGCTACAAAAGAAATTTCAATTTCAATTCATTGAGAAAAAAACTGCAGGAAATTAATTTGAGAACAGAGTCTCTAAAAACAATATTAAAGAGAAAACATACCCAAAAGTGATCATCCTGAAGTTAGAAACAAAGTTGCAAAGTTAACAGCAATGAAAGATGCTTCAATTCACTTTTGGGGTTTCTCAAGGGTAAAAATGATCATAATGATTCTTTCATGTGGGTATAAGGTTAAAAATGATTAAAAAAGGGTGGTTGGAATCCTCTATTTATTGGACTAACATTGCTTAAAAAATCATAAAAGAAAAGATTCTAACATAAAGATGAAAATGTGGCAAAGAAGACATTCTTCTATAGACACTAATTTTCTTCCCCAAAAAGTAAAATCTACTCTCATCGGTTCCAAGAAAGATACTGATACCAGAAAAGTCAATTAAAGAATTATTGAACCCTTGTTTAGAACAAAAAAGTGCGGAGTTTTGCCATTTTAGTCCCTTGAATCAGCCATTGCTATAGTAATACATGATTTCAAGGCTCCAAAATACATCATAATGTGTGTATGAGACATCAAAACCAGTCAAAACCGTCTCTACTAGGATTTTACCAACTTAAGGGTAGTTTAACCCTCTTGGAAAAAGTTAAAACTGCTCTGGTTGGTATCAAAACATAATCATCAATTAAGTCACAGACCCTGTGAATCAATTAAAGGCTGAAAGCAATGAACCTTTCCATGGCTTTTGACATACCACACCTGTCAGCAAGGAATTTGACTGAGTCTGGCACCTTTGGAGCCAAGATTCCTTCCCCCCCAAAAAATTAATCTTTCCAATTATTTTTCTTTAATTCATAATCATTTATTATACTAGAAACTGTACATATGTAATTCAATTGCAATTCACAGTACACAACTGTAATTATTGATTCTTAATATTAAAATCCCAGTTTAATAACTTAATACAGACTAACATTTTTATATTCCAATTGAAAATAATTCAATTCCTCATAGCTTCTAAGCTACACCCCACACCTCAATTTAAATACAAAAATTGATGGTTAAAGCCACACATGGTGTGTTTGAGCTTAACATTTTGTGAATTTTAAGATCTTCATATTAGGAATCCAATGGAGAAATAATTTTTTAGCTTTATCAATTGGGAAAAGTTATGATAATCTTTGTTGACTTTTTTTCCAAAAATATTTGAATTTTAATATTTTTGGTGAAAATTTATTTTGGCTTAATTATTTTGAAGTAAAAATGTATTTTCACAAATTTGAATATTTATGTGATTTGAATGTTAAATTATAGTTAGAATTTTTTTTCTTGTGTTCAATTCTTATCTTAATAATTGAATTTTGCTTTGACATTTTAAAATTGAATTTTATATTTTCAATTATAACTCAATTTTATGATTTGTGGTCTTTTGGGTATATGAAAATACCTCTAGGGCGCACATTCCCTCCCCTAAAAATACAATTATTTGTAATATTGTTATCTTTAGTGGATCCAAACCTTCTGAGAAGTTTGGATCATTCTTTCAGCTAGGCCATCAGTTTGTTGGTGATAAGATTTAGAGAAGAATAGCTTGGTTCTAAATAATTAGTCAACATTTGTCCATAGTGTGGAGGTAAGGTTGGGATCTCTTTCACTAATAAGTTTGGTGAATATTCCAGTCCATTATATTACTATATTCTATATTAGAATACGTGTACCCATGGCTGTATAATCTTTGTGACATGCTAAAAAAACTGGAGTCTTACTAAAGCTTTCAAAAATTACTAGGTAGGAATTATAGCTTCTATCAACTCCTGGTGGTAGGCCATTTAACTGTTCCATATGGACAATTTCCCAATGTCTACTGGGCTCTTGTATTTTAGCAACATTTTTTTGCCACATTGGCCAACATATGCAGGTCTTAAGCTTCTCTCCTGTTCTGTCCTCAGATAGGTGTCCTGCAAAGGGTCTTCCATGGCATTATTTCAACAGAAGTTTGATTAAGGACCTGTCTGCAAATATCATGAAACATTTGTATTTAGTCCTATAGTAAATAATGCAATCAAGTAAATTAAATCTTCCTTGATCATCAGAAATCTACCATATTTGATGCAAGGAGTGTATTAAGGAGTTATCTTTAGAATATTGACTAATTAATTAGTATAAGATGCTAAAATTACTATCTTAAGTATAGCTGCTTCTTACTTCCTCAAAGAAGGTAGTGTTCAGGTCTGTAAAACCAATTCCTTTTATTGAGATTTTTTGCAGAAGATTCCTCTGGTAGAGAAGCAGTAATGTTCAATTACATTTGGTAATGGCCATATTTTCAGTCAATCTGCATTATTGTGAATATTCCCATCTTTGTGCACAATAGTCATATTACCTCTATATTCTTTTATGGCTAATTTCCATCTGAGCATATGTCTGTTGAGTGTTTTCATGTTCAGAAGTGATTTCAAAGTGGTACAATCTGTTATGAAATCATTGATGGCTATCTAAAAAGCTGAAAGTCCATCTGAAATTGCAGAAATCTGTTCTGATATTTTGATTTTTCTTCTTGTATCTTCTGCATTTCCATCAATTTTCTGGCCATCTGAAACAAATTTTCAATGGCATCTTGATAAATATTTGGGATTATGTATCCCTGGTTGTATGGGTTTGTGGCTGGTGCTTTTACCTCGCCCTTTTTCTGAGGTTGTGGGTGCTTTTTCACATTGAAATCACTTCGGCTGGCCACTGCGATTGTTTTTGGAATGTTTTGGCCTGTGGGAGGTTGTTTTTCCTCTATTATGCTTTTGAAATAATCATTTTGTTCTTTTAACTCAATAAATGCCACCCATTAAGTAACTTTCATGTTTTTGGATGGCCCAGAAACTTTATCACATTCAGGCAATACTTCATGCAGTTTTTTCCAAAGGTATGCTAGAATTTGATACTCTTTGTGTTGAAGTGCATTGTTGTATGCCTTCTGGCTGGCTTTTTATATGTTCATTGAGGCTTCTTGTGGTGTTTTCAGCTCTTTTGAAGTTAAAAAAGTTTTATCAGCTTCAGAATGGCATAATTTGTCAATTTGGTATTCATTTACTGACCCTTAGCCTTCTGCAACTGATTGGATTCTGCCATAATCACATCTATAAACTTTTTGAGAGCTGCTTAAAGGGTTATAGCTTGTTCCTGATCTGGTTGAAGAATATTTAGAAGTAAGTAGCATAAAAATAGTAATTTTAAATCACAAAATTACTCTTGGTCAAATTTCTTGCTTTTGAGAGAGTATTGCTAATATCCAAATTGATTACTTCAGAAGAAATTGGCTCTGCTTGATTATTCCAAGTTATAATTAAAGTGGTGTTATGGTCAGAATTAACAGTACTGGCTGGGATGAAACAAGTAAAAAAAATATTTTGCAAAAGAGCAATGAAAAATAAATCCTCACTTATAATATGAAAAGAACTTTTTTTATAAGTGTTTTTTGAGATTGTAAGTATTTTTTATGTAATTTTGAATTTTTCAACATAATAAGGAGGGTTAAAAAATAAAAAAAATTACAGGTAAAATATCACACTGGGGACCCCAAATTTATAGTGTGGATCTGAAACTTTAATTAAAAGTCAAGTGCTTCTCCTTTGCTAAAAATTCTTTTAAGGTAAAATTTAATTAAAAATAATAAATTGTAAAAGTTTTAAGAAAAAAACACGAAGTTTATTGTTTTTAACTGTTTTAGTATGAAAAAAATAATATTTTAAAGATGTATTGTTTTACCAATAATTCAAATTAATGCCAAAAATACTCTACAATGGATATTCATCGCTAAAAAAGAAAATTAATTATCAATTAATAGAGCAAAGAAGTACACACAATCAATATCAGAAAAGAGCCACTAAGTAGAATATTAAAGAGGAAACATTCCCAAATTGAGGAGGGTGGATTTGGAAACAAAGTGAAAAAGTTAACAGTGATAAAAAAATGATTATAATTGTTTTTTTCACGTGGTTGTAAGGCTTAAAATTATTAAAAAAAGGATGGGTGGAATATTTTATTGATCGGTTGAAATATGTTTGAAATAATTATAAAAAGAAAGGATTATAAATTGAAGAGAAAAGTGGGGCAAAGAAGACATTGTTTTATAGCCACCAATTTTCTTACTCCAAAAGTAAAATTTACTCTACTCAGTTTTGAGACACACACTGAAAACAGAAAAGCCAATTATGGAATAATTCAACCCTGGTTTAGACCAAAAAAGGGGTGTTTTAGCCATTTTTTCTATTCACAGCCATTTTAATTATTTAAATCAGCCATTTTTTTTAGTAATGATTTCTTTCAAGCCATCCAAACATGTCTGAATGTGTGTAAGAGACCTAAAAACCAGTTAAAACTCATTTTACTAGGATTATTTTAGCTTAAGGGTAGTTTTACCCTCTTGGCAAAAGTTAAAACTGCCCTAGTTGGTATCAAAACCTCATCATAAATTGAATCACAGACCCTGGGACTCAATTAACAGCAAAAAAGTGCTGAATTTGTGCAAGGATTTTGACATCTCATGCCTATCTGAAAGGAATTCAGGGGAGTCTGGCATCCTTGGAGCCAACATTCTTTGCCCCCCAAAATTCAATGTTCCAATTTCATTATTATTTAATTCCCCATAATCTATTATACTAGAAATTTTGAATATGTAATTCAATTAAAATATACAATAAACAACTGTAATTATTGATTACACATATGTCAGTCCAAATTCACTTATGTAATACACATGCACATTTTGACATTTCAATTGAAACTACTTCAATTACTCATAGCTTCCAAATTACATACCACACCTCAATTTCAACACAAAAATTTATGTTCAACAAAATATGTGGTGCCATTTAAGTTGAATATTTGTTTGTTTTGTGATTTTCATACAAAAAATACTATAAACTTAATTTACACTTATTTAGAGTTGAGTTACAGAATTTTCACTCAAAGGTGAACTGACCTGATTTTTTATGAGGAATTCAAGGGTGAAATGATTTGCATAAGTTATTTTATTGGAAAAAAAGCTATATGTATTTTATGAAATGCTTTTCCAAAAATATTTTAATCTTAATATTTTTGGTGAAAATTTATTTTTGCTCAATTTTTTCAAGTAAAAATGTATATTCACAATTTCAAATTTTAATGTTAAATTATAATTTAACTTTTATTTTTGTATCCAATTTTCATATTTATAATCAAATTTTGTTTCTAAATTTTGAAATAAAATTAGTTATATCTAATTGTAACTTAATTTCATTAATTGTGGTCTTTTGTGTGTATGAAAATACCCCTAAGGATCACATTGAGTGAGCTTTCCCATGAATTGAGTCATTTTCTTCATCATCTTGAGGAAATTTGGTTCAGCTTGAGAGACAAGAGGTTGGTAGAAAGGGCTAGATTTGGGGCCTCAGGCGCTTCAGAGCCACCTGACAAGGAAACTGCTACTTCAGTATCCTCAGACTCCTCTCCTCTCCATTTTAAGCTTCCCCCAATATACTTCCATGTCCTTGAGAAATGCCCTGTTAGCCACCCAAAAAGACAGATAATGATATTTCTTTTCTTTACTTCATAACTCCTCTCTTGACAGGTCCTGTTCTTTCAGTTGGTTGTGCTCTGTCCAACTTTGAACTCAATTGACGAACTGATGGTGTGCAGTCAAGAGGAACCCTTGCTTTCTTTGAGATCTTGTATTCTTGGCTGGGGGACTATGTGTAACATGTGTTACTTAAGAATAATAAATGAAAACTTGATTATACTTTGAGAATGAAATTATAAGGCTTGACCAAATCTAATAAAATAAAAATATTGACGTGAGATTGTGGAATTAATCAAATCTTGAGGTGAAATAAATATCTTGTAGAATATAAAATCAATTTTATATAAATAATCCAATCAATTAAGTAAAAAATAAAAGATAAATAGAGTCTTCAAGAATTCAATGAATAAATTTCTTCAAAATCAAATTCAAGATCTTGAGGAATTCAATCAGTCAATAAATATCTTCAGGAATCAGTTTAATATCTTGATGAGTCAAAATTTAATCAGTAAATCAAATCAATTCCTGAGGGTTAATCAGTTATCTTGAAGATTTCAATACTCAGACAATAAGTCAATTCAATAAGATCCTGAAAACACTTAATCAATTATCCTGATTAATCCCAATCAATTAGCCATCAAATCAAAAACTGATAACACGTGATTATCAAACAAAAAAAGAAATTTGAATTTTAATTGATAACTATATAAAAAGAATTAAATGGTCACAGAGGATTGAGAAATGGGAAAAAGGTCAATCTTCATATGAATGAAATGTGAATTGATGGGAAAATCACAAACTTATAAAAAATAATAAAAAAGATAATAATTGACTAATGAGCAAATTATTTCATAAAAAGAATGAACAAAGAAAGAAGAAATTATGATTTAATTGATATAAGTCAAAGGGGATATTGTAAGTGAAGAGGACCTGGTACTGACTTATGGATGGCTCAAATGGAATACAATAAAGAGTAAATTTAAGAGTGTAATAAGTATGAGATTGATAAGAAACAAAATATAAGAAAAAGAAGAAAAAACAAACAATAAGATTAAAGAATAAAAGAATGAACCCCAAACAAGGCCAAGTCCACTGTTTCAACATGTCAGAAAGATACAGAAGGGTTAATAAGGATATGGCCACCACAACTCAATTGAACAGGTGAGGAAATTCAAAGAAAAACTTAATACCAATAAACAAAATATTACAAAATAAGAGATAAGAGTATTTATTCAATAATAAATCAAATATATTAATTAACTGGGGAACAATCCCCATGGGGAGAAAGAGGGTCTGGTATTTTTAAGAATCCACAAGACCTGATCAAAAGAGTCAATTTCATTGAGAGGAATCTTGATTTGAATTTGTTTATATAATACAGCTCATGTCTTCATTTAAAGGGTCTGTAAAAGAGTTTTAGTGGAGTTTAGTGATCACACAGTTTCAGACTAGTCTATCCAAAACTGTATTGGTGAATTCGGCCTGTAAAGGTTTTAGGCTGTATTGATGAACTAAACTGTATGAGTCTTTCAGAAAAAAGATTTTCTGAAGCTTATCACCGATACAAACAATTAATTTATGTTTTGGTGAGTTTGAGGGAGTTTAAAGTTGAAACCCTACCCCTTGATGGTGGCTGTGACAGGAAGGTATTTTTTTCTATATCCTATATTCCTAATTCTTCACCTGGAAAGTACCAAAGAGGAATTTTGGCAAGATATTATTCACAAAATCTCTCCTGGGGTATTTAGTAATTAAAATCTATTAAATAATGAGATTAAATTACACTCAGAAGAGTAAAATTCATCACCATTTTTCTAAGGTGTGGTTATGAGACTTTGATTAAAATCAAGTACTTTTCCTGTCCTCAAAATTTGTATAAGGTAAAATAGCATTATGAATAGTAAGAAATATTATTTTGAAGAGAAAACATGCCAAATCTATTGCTTATAACTTTATAAGTATAAAAAAATAATATCAGAAAGATTTATTGTCTTACCAACAATAAATATTTATCCAAAAATGATCTAAAATAGTGTCACAGGGGCTCTTATGGAAGCAAGAGGGCCTGGCACTCAGGAATCAAGAACTCACTTGGAGGGCTCCAAAAGATGATAAGAAATACTACGGAATATATTTCTTAAGCAGGAATAAGACAAAGGACAAATATGCCAAAGATAACAAATAATAATAAGAATGAAGCCAGAGGCCAAAGATAAAAGAAAGCCAAAAGCCAAGAAGCCAACCAAGTGAATCCTCAATTAACTGTTTCAACCTGCCAGAAAGAACAATGGAATTAGTAAAGGATATGACCACCAATATCCACTGACAGGCAAAGAAAGAAAGAGAAAAGGTGCTAATGACTGACTTAAGATTATCAGTATTAACTTTAATAATGTAAAAGAAAATAGAGACAAAAGTAAATCCAATATATTATTTAACTGGGGAAAAAGTCCCCAGGTAATGAAAGGTAGCCGGTATATGTGAAAACTGAAAGATTGATCCTGGAAGGCGGATCAATGGCTGTATTGTCCGGATTGGGAAATACAGTTCTGGCCATCTTTGAATTTTGAACTGTGTGATGGAATTCCCACAGTGGAATATGAAATGACCCAATTGGGCCAAGACCATACAGGTTGATTGAATGAGGCCTGTACGGATGAATTGGGTTGTCCAAAGGAGTATTGAATACTTGATGCCTTGACAACTAATTGAACTGATGTAATACCTCTTGAGAATTGCCCTTGAATAATCCAGAATGAATTGTGCCAACCCAACTCCTGCAGATACAGGTGGTTGGGATCCTTGAAGAGTCTTCTGATTGCCGCCATAACTTGTCAGACTGATGAGCTGATTATCCTCCTTCAAAATGGACGTTGGGATTTGAGACCTTGAGTTGGGAAGGTGGAATTGGATCCTGAAAACGTCACCATTGGATTGCTGAGCAATAATGGTGCATAATGGTATATAATACCATATATGCACCATGCCTGCAACCTTGAGTACAGATGGTATGAAGGAAAAGAGGGAATCCCCTGGAGTTGAGGGGAAAGACGGGCTGAGCTGATCTGGTGGCCTCTGGTGGTTGCCAGAGGCCATGGCTGAAACTATTGGTCCATGGTGGTCCATGGCCAAAATTGGGTCCTATGGGATTTATGGCCAAAAAGGTGTCCATGAGGTTCTTGGTCATTTTTGGGTCCAAGGAGGTGATGGCCAAAAAATGGCTCAGGTGGGCCCAATTGTGGTTTGGGACCTAGGTGGCTGGCCTCATTGGATTAGGCCAAAAGGGGCCTAAATAGCCTACAGACCGCGGACCGCGGCCCACGGGCTGTAGGAGCCGTAAGGGGCCTAAATGGCCCAAAAGGCCATTTAGGCGAAAAACCCCATTGATGAAAGGGGTGGCCCTGAATCCAAAGATGATGGCTAGGGGGCCTGGAGGCCCCTAGAAGAAAAAATGAACCCCCAGGCCCAAAATCAAAGATGAAGGCCTGGGGGTTGGTGAAGTGGGAATTGGCCAAGAAGGCCAATGACGGCAGGATATGGCCTGAGGCCATAAAAGATGGTTGAGGCCATAAAATGGCCATGGAAAGGTGTTATGGCATGGATGCCATAGAACACCCAAGGGGGCCAATTGGCCATAAAGATATGATGTGGCCAATTGGCCCCAACTTGGCTCCAGGTTGATTTGCCGCAACCATCAAGGAGGAGGGTCAAACTCGTGGTTGTGACAAATAGATATTTGAGGCTACAAAAAGAAATTTCTTCAAGAGCAATTTAAATTGGGATTAATTGAGCAAACAACTGCACACAATTAATTAAAGAAAAAAGTCTTTAAAAAGATACTTAAAGAGAAAACACACCCAAAAGGGACCAGAAGGAATTTGGAAAAAAAGTGAAAAAGTTAACAGTGATGAAAGATGCTTTAATTGACTTATGGGGTGGTTCAAGGGGTCAAAAATGATTATAAGATTTACAAGCAATGATTATAATTATTTTTTCATGTGGTTAAAAGGTTTAAAAGGATTTAAAAAGGGTTGTTGGAATCTTTTCTTGATTGGCTTAACAATGTTTAAGCTAATTATAAAAGGAAAAGATTCTATCATGAAGAGTAAAGTGGGGCAAAGAAGAAATTCTTTTATAGAAATCAATTTTCTTACTCCAAAAGTAAGATTTACAATTTGAAGTCGTGGAAAACACTCTGACAACAGAGAAGCTAATTATGGCATCATTGAACCCTGGTTTAGACCAAAAATGGCTGGTTTTAGCCATTCCAGACCCTTAAATCAGCCATTACTATAGTAATATGTGGTATAGGGCCTTCAGAACACGTCAGAATGTGTGTACGGGTCGTAGAAACCAGTTAAAACTGTTCTTAATAAGATTTTTTCAACTTAAGGGTAGTTTTACCCTCTTGGCAACAGTTAAAACTGCCCTGGTTTGTATCAAAACCTCATCATCAAGTGAGTCACAGACCCTGTGACTCAATTTCAGGCCAAAAGTGATGAATTTTTGCGTGTATTTTGACATCCCACGCCTTTCAGCAAGGAATTTGGGGGTCTGCCTCCACCCTAGAGCTAGATTTCCTTTCCCCCCCAGATTTAATCTTTCCAATTTATTTTTTCTTTAATTCCTCATCATGTAATGCATTTTTAATTTATACATGCATTTCAATTGAAATTTTACAGTACACAACTGTAATAACTGTTACCTCATATGTAAATGACAGTTCACTTATGTAATACACGCGCACATTTTGACATTTCAATTGAAAATACTTTGCTTCCTCATAACTTCTAAACTACACACAACACCTCAATTTTAACACAAAAATTGATGGTTAATGCCACATGTGGTGTTAATCAAATTAAGGTTTTGAGGATTTTAAACCTTTTGTACAGAAAATACCAAAAACTTAATTTAGGATTATTTAGAGTTGAGTTACAGAATTTTTACCCAGAGGTGACCCCACCTTATTTTTTATGAGGAATCCAATGGTGAAGTAATTTTCTTAACCTTAATTTTTGGATAAAATGTTAAAATATATTTCATGTAACCTTTCACCAAAAATATTTCAATTTCATTGATTTTATCAAAAATTCATTTTTACTTAATTTTTTCAAGTAAAAATGCATTTTCACAATTTTAAAATATAAAGTTATTTTTATTTTAAATTATAATTAAATTTTTATTTTTGTAAATAAAGTTGTATTTATATTTTAATTCTTCATTTTTATAATATAAATAAATCTATTTTATTTATATTTATATCTTATTTTGTTATTTGTGGTCTTTTGGGGATATGAAAATACCTCTAAGGCTCACATTCCCTCCCCCTAAAAAAGAATATTACTTTGTAGTATTGTTATTTCTAGTGTTTAGAAGAATTCTGAGAAGGTTAGTAGCTTCAGGTATGTCCTTTTCTGCTAACCATTAATCTTCACAAGTTGGGTTACTGTACCTAACAATTTATTCCCCTACTTTATGGTTCTCAACTTTCTTTCTTTGAGAACTTTGGTAATCCTTTTAATACCAGATGATTTAATAGGAGGTATAACTTGGGGAACTTCATTCTTCAAAGGAAATGTTTCAGCATCACTAGATTTATATGGCTTTGTAAAGCTCACTAGAAATGTAGGGTGCTTATTGCTAAGCTCTTCAGATAGTTCCACTTCAACAGAATTTTATCCATGGAGGGCCTTAATAACAAAAGGTCCTGCAAAGGAATCTTTGAGCTTTTTACATCCTTTGATGTTATTGAAGTTACTGGTGGATACAACTACTAAATCCCCCACTTTGAAATCTGGAGTGGCATGTGACTTGTCCCATTTGTCCTTAGAATATGAAAAAGAGTCTTCCATGCACCTCACTTCATTCTTTCCAGCTTTTTATAGCATTTCTTTGAAGCTAGAAGCTGTAGGATGTATTTCAACAAATTCTTTTCTCAAGGAATCTTGAGGTAATTTGGGATTCCATCCTTTTTCTAGAATAGAAGGAGTTTGATTGGTACTGGCATGAATATATGTCTTATATTCCAGTTCTAGTGTTGATAAAAGAGTACACCAATCATGGGTAAATCCATCACAATCTTTAAATTCAAGGCCAAATGCACAAAATCTTCTTACCATATCCCCCAAGGTTTGAATCATCCTTTCAGCCAGACCTTCAGTTTGTGGGTGGTAGGCTTGAGAGAAGGATAATTTTGTCCCAAAGAGTTGGTGAAGATTTCTCCATAGTACTGAGGTGAATTTGGGATCTCTGTTGCTAATTATGTTTGTGAATATGCCAGTCCATGTAATTACTCTATTCCATATCAGAAGAGCTGTATCCATGGCTGTATCATCCTTGTGACATGGTAGAAAGATAGGAGTTTTACTAAATCTGTCAGCAATCACTAGGCAAGCATTATAACCTCTGTTGCCCCCTGGTGACAGGCCAGATACCCAATCCATATTGACAATTTCTCAAGGTCTGCTGGGTTGTTGGATCTTGATCATACTTCCAAGTCTCTTGCCAGTGGATTGATTTGCCTTTTGACATCTGTCACAGGTTTTTTGGCCACCATATGCAGGTTTTTATTTTTTATCTTGTTCTGTCCTCAGACAGATGTCCTGAGAAAGGGCTGTCATGGCATTCTTTAAGTACAAGATTAATTAAGGACCTTTCCACAACTGTCATCACACATGTATTCTTAGTTCTGTGGTAAATTATACCATCCAGTAAGTGGAATCTTCCTTCATGATATGATTTCCTCCATATCTCATCTAAGGCATGTATCAAAGAATTGTCTTTACAGTCGTGAGTAAGTAATTGGCATAAAATGGTACAATTTTTATCTTGAGTATAACTGTTTCTTACCTCCTCAAAGAAAGGGGTGTTCAGGTCTGTAACACTTATTCCTTCTATGAGGATTTGTGGGGAAGCTTCCTCTGGAACATAAGCAGGATTATCAATATTATTTGGTAATTGCCATCTGCTTGGTCCATCTGCATTTTTATGATTATTTCCATCTTTATGAACAATAGTCAAATTGCCCCTATACTCTTGTATAGCTATTTGCCATCTGAGCATATGCCTGTTTGGAGTCTTCATATTTAAAAGAGACTTAACAGCAGTAAAATCTGTTATTACTTAAAAATCACATCCTTACAAAAAGTAATTTAGCTTCTCCAAGGCCCAGACAAGGCATGAGCATTCCATTTGACTGGCTCCATATCTGGCTTCAATTGGTTTGATTTGCCTTGATATGAATCATATGGGTCCTTCCACAGGTTTATCATTGATAATCTGGACTTGATGAAGTGCAGCGCCAAGCTCATCTCCTGATGCATCAATATAAATCTTAAAAGGTAGCTTAAAGTCTGGCATCAGTAAGAGTGGATCAGTGGTCAAGGCTTGTCTCAAAGATTCAAAGGCCTTGACTTTGTCAACAGTCATTTCAAATACTGTTCCTTTGTCACATAATTTATAAAGAGGTCTTTCTATCAATGCAAAATCTTTAATATGTTGCCTGTAATATCCTGCAAACCCCAAAAATGACTCAATTTATTTCTTGTTCTGAGGCATGGGTTTCAGCCAAACTGCTGCAACCTTGTTTTTGTCAATTCCAAGAGATAAACCAGATTGTAAGATGTGTCTATGAAACTTTTGATAATATTACTATTAATCAACAGTATTATGACTGTTCTTATGAAATTTAATAATAAAGAATTATTATAACCACAATTAAATAATTAAAGAATTATTTCTTTCATGTGTTATACACTACTAGTGATTATAATAGTGAGAAGTCATTGTCTACAAGAATCAATTACAAGAAGAATTTAATAATAAAAACTTCTTTTATTAAAATGATAAAATTATTTGAATATATAATTATGTTTTGCAAGAATAATTATAAAGATAACTCTTGAAGAAAACTAATTTTAGAAAAAAAAATTAAGAATTAAAGATAAATCACTCACTAATACTCCAAAGAACTTATTAAAGATAAAAGTAGAGAGATTTGACATATAATTGTGGATTTAATGGATCAAAATGATTTTATAGCAATATTAAAACAATATGTAGATGATTTCTATGATTTCACGTCTTTCTGATTTATTCTGAAAGAATAAAACACTTCAATAAATGTTTTAACTAATACTTACTTGTTGGTAACAATGATATAAATGAATAATGTGATGATTATTTGGAAAAAACAGCAAGAGGAGGCCTCTTTTAAGTCTAAGACAGCTCACAGAGGCATGCCATGGAGCAAGCTGAAAAGCAAGTGAGTGAGAAAACAATAAACCTGTTTGGAATATTGATTGCATCATCTGTTGTCACATAGGATTGTCATAATTACTTAATTGAAGTTTCTACGTGACTACCAACCCATTTATGGTTAAGAATAAAAGGACTAACATCTGTAAATATTCTTTTATTCCAAAATAATCATTGATTTCTCAAAGCTATCAATTTTATTGGAAATTTGATCACAGAATGTATTCTCTGTAAATTTTGAAAGATTCTGTGTTTCATGTGGAATCCCCAAAAATGGACTGTAAGTAAAACTTTTACTTTTACAAACAGAAGTATAATTATTTTTGGTTTTTATATGAGTTATACTGTTCTTAATTGGTCCTGAAAGTTTAAGAAAGATTTATTAAGAATTGTATTCTTAATGAATTGTTGAATTTCTTACCTCATTTCTATGTAGAATTGCAAATATCAGTCTATGACTGGTTGCTATGAGGTAAAACAATGGATACTAGTCCAAAAGGGGTTTTAATTACTCTTTTGGTGCTTACCCATGGAAAGTCATTAAGAATTGACATGGTTACAGGAGTCCAAGTAGCTTTTTACCTCCCTGGCACGTCAAAATAGCAGGTTATTTGCTATTTTCTTATGATTTACTGTAGTTGTAACATGGTAACTCAGTTCCCAAAAGGTTTGAGTTTAACAATTAGGCCAAGATCAGCCATGGATCCAAGCTTTGGATCTATCAACTTCTCAGAGGCCTCAGAAGCTGGGTACCCTGGCTCTCTTTGATGCCTTTTGTCCCCATTGCTTATTTTTCATGTCAAAAATAGAAATTTAAGCTTCAAGTGAGATATCCAATATGGGTGTAACAAAGGTGCATGTAAGAATGCCATAATATTAAGTGCCCAAAACATGCATAACACTATTCTTAGTGTATATGGACCATGGGATTTCTCACATTCCCATTATTTTGGCATGAAATGGAGAAAAACAAAAATTTTCATGGATTTTTTATGTGGTATTGATGATGAGGTATTGATGTATTTTCCATATTACCACCTCAAAGAGTTAATTTGAGCTTATTCACTCCATGGAGCTACCCTAGGTGAATTTTTGTTTAGAATCCAAATCTGGCCCTAAATCCATGGATTTACTTACTCAATATAAAGTTATTCATCTTTTCTGAAATCAAAAATGATGAATTTTGAATATATGCATGAGTTATGGGTTATTGATATTTCAGAATTTGTCTTCAAGATAATTGTGGCCCATTTGGGTATGTAAAATATACTTCAAGGATCACATTTCCTCCCACCAAAAAATAAAATTGTATTACAATATTATCAATGGTATAAAGAATAAAAGCCCCAAAGGGGGGTTACTTTCCACTGTCCAACCTGTTTACATTACTCAGATTAGGTAATTTAAAGCACATTTATAGACATATTCAGAAAGAAACATATGGAGGATGCCAGAGTTGCCCCCCATTCTCCAAGGTCTGTACCCGCAAACTTTGATGCAAATTCTGAATCTGAACTGATTCATGATAATATTTTAAGGGCTGAACCACTTACAACTGACAGCAATAGAAATTTATCAATTCCAATACAAAAATTGGTGCAGAGGAGCCAAAGAAGAGGAGTGGGAAATATGCCCAAACCTTTGCCAGGGGGCCATGAACTCCTACTTACACATCAAGAGCTTTCTGGGTCATGAGAAGACCATGGATGTTAGCTGGCACCTCTTTTGTGGTTTCCAGACTAAAGTATTAGTAATTTTAATAAACTAATTAGAAGTGGAATACTATTAATTTTAATTTAATAGATGCGTCACTGGTTTTATAGTTATGTACTGTTGGAATTAAGGCTTCAACAGTATTATTAAAGTGTAAGAAGTGAATTGAATCACTTATGAGGTGAGAGCGTTAATATTTCTAAAATAAAAATTGAAGTAATTTTAATTGTAAAAATATATTTTGGTAAGAGCTCTGAGGATTAATTCAAAGAGAATTAATCCTCTTTAAATGTTGTAATTACAAATTTGAAATCCAAACAATGTAAAAGAATTCTGTTTTGAATGAAGAAAGATTTGCTATGGTAACAGGAGCAAATGTAACAACAAAATTAATGACATAGTGGGAGCATATACTATGACACATTGAATGATTAGTCATAGAAACAAGATTTAATTCATATTATAATAATATGAATTGAGGTATTTCAAATTTATACAAAAGAAAGAAAGAAAATGAGACGAAAATTTAAAGAAAGTATTTGGAGTCTGTATAGCAGGTAAAGGTTTACAAGCTTGCAGGCTCACATTTGGTGATACTAAAAAAAATAGTAAAAAAAATGATTTAGTTATGTTAATAATAACAACTGTATTCCTGTATAATTTTCATGATAACATCTTGAGTTGTTGAATTATTAAAATAAAGCTAGTCTCTTGTTGTATAATCTGAATCATAGAAATTGTTACAAATTTGTATTTCTTCTTCATTTAGAAATTCAAAATAAAATGGTTCTTTGCGTTTTTTTATTTTTTTAATGTAAATTTTCAATCGATTGTAGTCTTTATTTGGAAATAATAACTTATCAATGTCTATTGCATTATCAATGTCTATTGCAATGTTCTTTAAAGTATTTGATATTGTTTCCTTCAGTGTTGTAGATTGTCCGATTGCCCTCTTCGCTATAAATCTTTGAATTTCATTTTTCATTTTAATGGCTTTTTCTTTATTTTTAGTAATGGTCGCATCTATCGTTTCAAATTCAATTCTGTTGATACTGGAGCTAGTACGACTTGTATTAAGTTGTACTTTTTGTTCTTCCTTATTATAAATCTCATTATTATTCGTGTCAGGTTGATTACAGCTCAAAGGTCTGTTATCATTACTAATTGTTGTTTTTGTATTAGTACTGGGATTTTTATACTTCTCCATAGTTTTCGCGTTGAACTTTTGACTATCAAAATTAATACTGTATCCTTCTCTAGAAAAATTCTTCTTGGTTGGAATAAAAGTAGCAATAGGCAGAGGAGCAGAGCTATTTTGTAGAGATCCAGACTCGTACGTGAAGTGAGATTGTCTATTAATATCAGGATCAGGAACGAAGGGCTTGAACGCAGTGTTGTAAGCTGTATTTGATGAGGAGTTGGTAATATTATTTCTACTCCTATGTTCCGGAGCTGTATTGGTTGCTGAATCATCAATGTAGTTTGATGTATCTTGTGTTTTTTGCTTCGTTGTTATGGTTTTTTGATCCTCATCACCTAATTGTGATCCTTTAGGTTGAAAGGAATTCAATTTAAACTCATTGGTGGTTTTGGGACCTCCAGATTGAATCTTTGCTGTAGGAGACAGTGATAAACTATCATAGCTACGAGATTTGCCTTGGAAATGGTCTTTTTTCCAGGCTTCCGACCAATCTGTAGGCTTTCTTCCCTGCCGATGAGTATTAGGATGGTTGATAGAACGGCTACTGGTAATCATTTTGGATAGATGACCAGTAAAAATGCTTAAGTCTTTCATGAACAAAGACAAGCGTTGCCAAGCTTCAATTTCATGGGGGGCTATAGTCATCGAAACTTGTTTACTGGTGTTGGAGGATGGTACTGATGGCTCCAACAAGATTTTGAGAAAAATAGCTTTGTTATTAAGTCTTCAAAGCTGTAGAATAATAATAAAAAAAAAGGAATCAGTACTATAACGTTGATTCTTGATTTTTGACGGAAGCGTCAGTTATAGAAAAAACTATATATTATTAACTAGGTATTCCAACGTCTAATTAATTTATGAGATGTAATTAATTAATCAATTAAATCTAATATAAATTTTAATATATTAAATGTTAGCTGGCGCCTCTTTTGTGGTTTCCAGACTAAAGTATTAGTAATTTTAATAAACTAATTTGAAGTGGAATACTATTAATTTTAATTTAATAGACGCGTCACTGGTTTTATAATTATGTACTGTTGGAATTAAGGCTTCAACAGTATTATTAAAGTGTAAGAAGTGAATTGAATCACTTATGAGGTGAGAGCGTTAATATTTCTAAAATAAAAATTGAAGTAATTTTAATTGTAAAAATATATTTTGGTAAGAGCTCTGAGGATTAATTCAAAGAGAATTAATCCACTTTAAATGTTGTAATTACAAATTTGAAATCCAAACAATGTAAAAGAATTCTGTTTTGAATGAAGAAAGATTTGCTATGGTAACAGGAGCAAATGTAACAACAAAATTAATGACATAGTGGGAGCATATACTATGACACATTGAATGATTAGCCATAGAAACAAGATTTAATTCATATTATAATAATATGAATTGAGGTATTTGAAATTTATACAAAAGAAAGAAAGAAAATGAGACGAAAATTTAAAGAAAGTATTTGGAGTCTGTATAGCAGGTAAAGGTTTACAAGCTTGCAGGCTCACAATGGAACTCTTAGGAGGTTGGAGCCCATTGTCTTGCAAAGACAAGGTCAAAGAGATAAAGAATTGGTTGAAGAACCAAAGTCTTTTATCCATAGACCAGAAGAAGGAACTGGAAATGACTCCAGCGTTGGAGACAGAAGACCCAGTGGCGTCTACCAGCTCCAAACCAGCTCCAGAAGTGTCCAAAGGCAAGCTCAAAGGACCTCAGAAGAAACAGAGAGGTCCCAAGAACCATCAAGGCAAGGGCAAAGCAAAAGCCAATTGGCAGAGATCTTACCCACAAGGGTACAGGCTTCCCAAATTGGAGCCTTCAGCTGTGGAAAGTGTGTTCAATATGGCCAGGAATCTCATGGAATTTACAGCCAAGGCGCAGGAAAGGATGAACAGAACATTTCCACCCAAATAGTAGATGAAATACATTTTGTTCAATCCAATATTTATGTAAAAATTGGTAAACTTGATTCCAAGTTGATGTCACAGGGGCTCTTCTAAAATGAAGAGGGCCTGGCACTCAGTGAACAGACTTACTTATGGAGGGCTCAGAAAAAATACTCAAATGATAAGAGTAATGGAGTAAGAGGATAAATTCCTAGTCATAAAATAATAAGCATAAAAGATAAGAGAGACAAAACAAAAGCAATAATAAAGAGCCAACCACAAATAATCCTGAGTCACTGTTTCAACCTGTTCAGAAAAGAGAAAAGGGATTAATAAGGATATGGCCACCAGGACTCTACTGAACAGGTGAGGGAAGGCTAAGACTAACTTAATAAGTAATAAAATAATATTCAAAAAGTGAGAATAAAATAATATTAAATAATAAATCAACTATTTTAATTAACCGGGGGAAAAACCCGCAGGTGGGTGAAGAGGGGCTGGTATATGTGAGAAATACCAGCCTTGGAGTTTGAGTGTTGAGATACTGGCCTGTATGCTGGAAGAAGTTGGATGTGGGATTGAATCCTGTATTGGTGAATCCAATACAGGTTATACAGTCAATACAGGTATTTGCCCCTGTATTGATTACAGGCCTGTATTTGGTGAATCCTGTATTTGGGTCCTGCCTGTATGAAACTGTATTGAGGTTTGAAACTGTATTTGGAGAATGTTGAATGAAACCCCCTTGCTGATTGGGTTTTGAGGGGTATCCATGATATAATGATTTGCTGATGATGATTGGAAATGCCCCTGCCTCCTTGGCTGTGACATTATCCCCCTCTTGAAAATGGTGAGCTCTGAGCACCATAAGTATAGTGAGTCTTGATGAGCTTGCAATCAATTCAAACAGTTCTTTCCCCCAATTCATTAAGATTTTCCCCTTAAAACTTCTTCTTCAATCAATACTCAAACCAATCTTC
Source organism: Austropuccinia psidii (assembly GCA_023105745.1). Classification (NCBI taxonomy): domain Eukaryota; kingdom Fungi; phylum Basidiomycota; class Pucciniomycetes; order Pucciniales; family Sphaerophragmiaceae; genus Austropuccinia; species Austropuccinia psidii. The sequence goes on from JALGQZ010000001.1 coordinate 43,026,991, forward strand.
ATTTGACTATTTGTAGGTATTTTCCCCTTGATTTTGATTCTGAATTTCCTCTGTTTCATTCAAACTGCCTTCAATCTTCATAAAAATTTCTTTAATCTTGTCTTGAGTGTCTTCATCAATTTTTCTTGAGTCCTCATGGCTTTTGAAAGGTGGTTGATTTGGTTTTTTGTCCCAAGACCACTTGAAAATCATCATAATTTTGAATTTTAGAGTGTTGGCATAAGGTGGCCAACAGTTGAAATTTTGGACCAAATGAGTAGTCCTGGCCAAAATCCCTGAAAGGGTGAATAAATGGGTTTTTTGGCCAATTTGCGCAAAATGCGCAAAAGTGCGCAAAATGCGCAAGTGCGCAAAATGCGCAAATGCGCAAATATGCCATATGAGGCATAAATTGGTGAAAATAATTAAAAACCTGAATTTTTGTGAAAAAATGGCCTAAAGGTGGGTTTTGGCCATTTTGCGCATTTTTGCGCAAAATGCGCAAATGCGCAAATATGCCATATGTGGCATAAAGTGGTGAAAATAATGAAAAAACTGGATTATTGTGAAAAAATGGCCTAAAAGTGGGTTTTGGCCATTTTGCGCATTTTTGCGCAAAATGCGCAAATATGCGCAAAATGCGCAAAAATGCGCAAAGTGCGCAAATTTTGTGCAAAGTGCGCAAATGCGCAATTATAATGATTTTGGCCAAAAAGGCCTTTTGAAGGCTTTTGACAAGAAAAAAGGCCTTTTTGCGCAAAAGTGCGCAAAAAGTGCGCAAATGCGCAAATTTGCCAATATGCCTAATTAAGCATATTAAGATAAGAATTGATGAAAATTGGCTGTTTTAATGTTTTGAGGTCTGATATGGCCAATTGTGCCAAAGTGCATATCTTGATGAAATTGGCCAATTGGGCCATTTGAAACAATTTCTTCTATGAACTTGATTTTTATTTTTCTTGAACATCTTCTTCTTATCCCCTCCTTGATTGGTCAATTTCCATAAACACCTTGCTGATTGGGTTTTGGCTTTCAATTTTGATCTTAAGGAATGAGTTTAAGGCTGACTTGAAGAAGTTTTGATGAGGATTATCTGTAGGTGGTCTTTACCATTACTAGTGTTTTGCTCTTTGATTATTGAATGAATTGACTCCCCAAACGTGATATGGGAGTGATGACTACTGCTTTTTGAAATAAGAAATAAAAATGAAAATAAAAATAAAAATAAAAGGTACAAGTAAAAGGAATAAAAATAGAAAATAAAAATGAAAAGAATTGAGAGAAAAAGAGAGTAAAGAAAGAAATAAGAAATTCCTGAGGGTTGTCCTTCTTGTGGTGAGATTCTTGATTTTGGCCAAAATGTTCTGAAAGATAAAACCAAGCATTTGATGTTTCATGACTTCCACTCCCCACCAAGCACCATAATGAAAATTGAAATATGCCATAAGATGAATTTGATAATGAATGTCTTGAAAGATAATTTATGGCATGATTAAAGAAAGAAGAGAAAATAAAAGAAAAGATTGGGCCAAATCTTGAGGGTATTATGTTGCAAGGCCTTCTGAACCTGTCCAAAAAATTGACAAGTGCTCACAAAGTGGCCAAGGTGATGCTTACAACAAATTTGGGTAGAATACCCCCTTAAAGGTGCATGCCAGGAGAGGAACTTACTTTCATAAACTCCAATCCCCACCAAGCACCATAAAATCAAACTCTTGAGGCATTTGGGCCAGGCTTGTCAGGATACAAAGTGTGAAAGTCCTTGACAAGGTCTGGAGAGTTGATAAGGTTGGAAGCTGGTTCCCAAGTTGTTCTTTCTGGGTCTTCACTGAATCCTTTCCACTCAACTAAATACCATAATGAACCTCTCTTGAGTTTTGAGTCCAGAACCTGAGCCACTTCCCATTCTTCTTGCTCTTCCACTATTACTGGAGGTGGTGGCAATTGGTGTCGATTTGGGATAGTTGATTGCTTCACTGGTTCTAACAAGGACACATGGAAAACAGGGTGAACTGACTTCCATTGTTGAGGCAACTTGAGGTGATATGCATGGCTGCCAATCTTCTTCAGAACTTCAAAAGGTCCCAACCATCTTTCTGAGAGCTTCTTGGTGGGTCTTGTTGTCTTGATGTTCTTGGAGGCTAGCCATACTTTGTCCCCAGGTTGGAAATCAGGTGGAATTGCTCTATTTCTATCTGCATACTTCTTGAATCTTCTTATTGCTGACTCTAATTCTTCTTTGCCAACTTGCTGTACTGATTGGAGTTTTGTTGATAACTTTCCAGCAGGTGAATCTTGAGAAACATGGATTGAGTCAAAGCTGGGATTTCTTCCATAAATGGTGAAAAAAGGTGATTGCTTTGTGGATGAATGTTCTGCATTATTATAGGCAAATTCAGCCAGAGGGAGCCAGGTGTGCCAGTCATCTTGATGGTAACTGACATACATCCAAAGATACTGTTCTAGAATCTGATTTACCCTCTCTGTCTGTCCATCTGTTTCAGGGTGAAATGCAGTTGAAAGATCTCTTGATATCTTGAGCTGCTGACATAATTGGGTCCAGAATGATGAAACAAATAATGAACCTCTATCACTAACAATACTGATTGGAAGACCATGTTTGGAAAAGACATGATTAATGAATATTTGAGCTAAGTCCAGTGCAGTGATTGTTGAATAAGTTGGAATAAATATTGCCATTTTTGAAAATCTGTCTACAACTACTAAAATTGAATCAAAGTTGCTTGACAAGGGCAATTGAGTGATAAAGTCCATTGATAAAGAATTCCAAGGACCAGATGGAATTTGAAGAGGCTTGAGTAATCCAAACTTCTTATGGTGGATGTTCTTGTTTCTTGAACATTGCTGACATGAGGACACATAGTCCTTGATGATTTGATTCATGCCAGACCAATAAAAATCCCTCTTGATGAGCTTGAGGGTCTTCTCCTGGCCAGGATGGCCAGCCAACGGTGAGTCATGACGCCTTTGAAGAATGTCCAATTGAACTTCATGATTTCTTGGAATAACTACTCTATCTTTGAACAATAATAATTTTGCTTGAGGTTCAAGAGAATAGTCTGGGACTGAATCTCCTCTTGCTAATTTCTTGAGGATCTCCTTATAGTCTTTGTCTTGCCATACTTGTCTTTGGATCTGATCAACTAAATCTGAAAACATTTCAACTTTTATGGAAAAGAATCTTGACTCTTGAATTTCATTCTGCTTGAGAACTTGATGAAAGTTTTGAGGATTCTTGCTGATGAAATCCACCCCCCTCCCTGGGTACACGTCGTCCCGACGTGACAAGGCATCTGGTAAAGTGGCCAGCCTGCCTGGGCGGTAAGTGATAACAAAGTGAAATTCAGACAAAAATTCAGCCCAACGGGCTTGACGACGAGTAAGGACTTTAGAGGACATAAAATATTGGAGAGAACAATGGTCTGTCAAGACCTCAAAGGAATCAGAAAGAGAAAGGAGAAAGGCTCTCCAGCGCTTGAGAGCCCAAACTATGCCAAGGAGTTCCTTGTCATGAATTTCATAGTTGAGTTCAGCTGGTAAGAGCTTGCGACTATCAAATGCAATGGGATGCTTTCCTGAGTCATTCACCTGACTCAGTACAGCACCCAAGGCATAATCAGAGGCATCAGTCTCTACAAAAGTTGGGAGAGAAGGATTAAAGTGAGAGAGGATAGGAGCAGTGGTGAAAGCTTCTTTGAGTATCTGAAACTGGCTAAGAGCTTCCTCATTGAAGATGAAGGGAGAATCTTTTTTGAGAAGGGAAGTGAGAGCAGAGATTTCTTTGGAATAATTTTTAATGAAACGACGATAAAAGTTGGCAAAGCCAAGGAAAGATTGGAGGGCCTTGATGTTCTTGGGCTGAGGCCAATTGAGGATTTGTTGAACTTTTGAAGAATCCATCTTGAGGCCATCACTTGAAACAACATAGCCCAAGTATTCCACACTTGAGGCATGGAATACACACTTGGAGGCTTTAGCAAACAAATTATTGTCTCTCAGTCTTTGGAGAACAGAGGCCACATGTTTAACATGTTCATCCAAAGAGCTAGAGAAGACCATAATATCATCTAAGTACACTACAACAAAAATATCCAAATAATCTGCAAAGATATCATTCACAAGATTTTGGAAAGAAGCTGGAGCATTGGTTAAGCCAAATGGCATAACCAAATACTCATAACTGCCATATTTGGTTCTAAAGGCAGTTAAATGCTCATCCCCCTCTTTAATTCTCAGGAGATTATAAGTACCACGCAGATCTATCTTGGAGAAGATAGTAGCACCGTTAAAGACGGTAAGAAGCTGATTCATTGGAGGAACAGGATACCTGTTCTTCCTAGTGACAGCATTAAGTTTGCGGTAGTCAACACACAAACGAAGACCACCATCCTTTTTCTTAACAAAAAGGACAGGTGCCCCTGTTGAGGAGGAGCTTGGTCTGATGAAACCTTTCTCTACATTCTCTGAAATGTAGGCCCGCAGTGTTTCTGACTCATTCTTTGATAGAGAGTAGATAACACCAACTGGAGGTAGAAGACCCTCCAGTTCGATATGATGATCACAGGCACGGTGTGGCGGAAGTTTCTCTGCTTTCACTTTGGAGAATACATCCAAATATTTGTGATAAACAGGAGGGACTACCTTCAGCACAGTTTCAATCTCTTCTGGCTCTTCCTCCTCATCCCACTGCTCCTCCAGGGAGGCATGAAAAGATAAAGGAGGAAGGTCCATATCCCCTTGAAAGAGATGAAGTGAAGATATAGCAACATCTTCTCCAACATCTTTCATCTCTTTGAAGACTTCATCTCTTAATGGAAGTAATGACTGAGAGGGAAAAATGGAAGGGATATGGACAGAAGGAGGAAGGGAAGGTGTCTTAAGTTCACCAACCAGAGCAACACTGTTGACAGCAGTGGATAAGTCATTACTAGTAGAAGAAATAATACCACTAGACTCCTTATGACTAGAATCATAGGTGATCAATCCATTTTTCCAATCAATAATGGGATTAAAATGGTAAAGAAAATCATAGCCCAATATTAGGTCTTCTCCCTTGGGTGAATCTATGATAAAGAAATCCCATTCAAAGCTTGGGAAGGAAGGTAAATCAACAACCCACTTGGTATAATGGGTGATGAACAGGGAAGTGGATTCACTGGAATCCAGAATGAAAAGAGGAATCCTTTCAGGGAGCTCTGACATGGTCAATGAGTACTTGAGAACAAAATTCTTTGCAATAAAAGAGTTTGTAGAACCAGAATCAATGAGAATACTATAAAAAATATCAGAGATTGAAGAAAAAATAAGAAATTTTAAAGATTTCTTGACACTAGTATTCAGAGTGCACAATTGTGCTCTTGAAGGAAATAAGTGAGAACCATTGAACACATCATGATTCCCACTCAGGCTTTTCCCTGCTTGCTAGGGAAGCCTTCTGATGATCCTTGCCTATTCTCAGGCCTCTTGAAGCATTTTTCAAATGGGTGCTTTCCACCACAATAATTGCACAAGCCTTCCTTAATCCTCCTCTCCTTTTCAGAACCAATTAATTTGTTGTCCTTATTGAGGAGAGCAGCATGAGGCTTGTCTTTGGACACTTGAAAATTCTTCCCCTTCTTATTCTTCCTATGATAAGGCTTCTTTGATGATGAACTTTGAGGAGGCTTGGAGGAGTTGGATCCACTGATTGGAGGCTTCTTCTCTTGATGACTGCCATTTTCCTTCTGCCTCTCATGGTACCTGGTATCTAATTCCAAGGTGATATCCATGAGTTCTTGAAGACTATCAAAAGTTCCAGGGTGAGAAGCCAATTGGTCCAACAATCTTGATGCCAAGCCTCTTCTATACACATGAATATAGGCACTTTCCCCCCAGTCTCCAATTCTTGACATTAAACTTCTGAAATCAGCTATGTACAAGGAAACTTGACCACTTTCCCTCATCCTCAAATTGTCCAACTCTTGTTCAGCTTTTCTGACTTCATTTGGATCACCAAACAGAGTGAATAACTGGGTTTCAAACAACTGCCAGTTATTGAGGAGGTAAGAAGGGTCTTCATTGGAGATATTTGAGAGGTAAGGTTCAATCCATTTGCCAGCTCTACCAGTAAGAAAAGAAGTTGAATAAAGCACCTTCTTCCTGTCAGAGAAGAAGTTTGCTGGGTCATTATGAAAGATTAATTGACAGGATTGAATGAATCCTCTCAATTTATGAGCTTTAGTACCATCAAAAGAATCAGGTGCCTTCATTGATGGAGTCTTGAATGCAGGGACTTTTGAAGTGTCCCTTGGGGCAACTGCTTGAGTGAGTTGTCCCATAAACTGAGTCATTTGCTCCATCATCTTGAGGAAATTTGGTTCAGCTTGAGAGACAGAAGGTTGATTAGAAAGGGCTAGATTTGGAGCCTCAGGAGCTTCAGAAGCACCTGCCACTTCAGTCTCCTCAGATTCTTCCTCTTCCACAGACTCCTCCCCCTCCTCATCTTCAGCTTCCCCCAATCTACTTCTAGGCCCTTGAGAAACACCAGGATAACCACCCAATAGTCCAGAGAATGATCTTGATCTTCTAGACTTCACACCTCCTCTTCTGGAGGGTGCTGCTCCTTCCATTGGTGGTCCTCTGTCCAAATTTGCACTCAGTTGATGAACTGATGGTGTGCGGTCAAGAGGAGCCCTTGGTGTAGGAGTGAGAACAGCTTGATGTCTCTGGGATCTTGTATTCTTGGCTGGTGGGCTATGCTGAACTGGCATTATGAAAGAAGAATGAATAAAAAACTTGATGATACTTTGAATAAATTAAGGCTTGACCAAATCAAATTAAATGAGAATCTTGATTATCTTGAAGAATCAATAAACAGTCTTGAAGTGAATCAATATGAATAAATCTTGAAGAGTGAAGATGACAAAGTCAAATTCTTATGAATAATCAATTTCAATCAATAAGTCAAATCAAGTCAATCAAAATCAAATCAATTAAGTCTTGAGGAATTCAATCAATATCTTCAAAAATCAATTCAATTAAATCAAATCTTGAGGATAAATCAGCTTTCTTGAGGAATCAAATCAAGTCAATCAAATCAAATCAATCAAAATTCAATCAATGTCTTGAGGTGAAGTCAATGTCTTGAACAATCAATCAATCAATCAATAATCTTGAGAAATTTCAATCAAAACCACTGAATACCCCAAATCAAATAACCCTGAATGATGAATCAATTAACCCAACTAATTCCAAGCAATAAAACCTGAATAAACCTGAATTCAAACAAAAGAGAAATGAAGATGATAGAGAATAAAGTGAATTGGTCAGCAGAATAGAGAAATTAGAAAGAATAAATTTTCATGAGAATGAAATGAGAGAGATGAAAATTGATGAAAATCATAAAATCATTAAAGTTCATAATCATTAAAAGATCATAATAGAAGAATGAGAGAAATGAATAAAATGAATGAAAAGAAAGAAGCAATTATGAGTTAATTAAAATAATGTCACAGGGGCTCTTCTAAAATGAAGAGGGCCTGGCACTCAGTGAACAGACTTACTTATGGAGGGCTCAGAAAAAATACTCAAATGATAAGAGTAATGGAGTAAGAGGATAAATTCCAAGTCATAAAATAATAAGCATAAAAGATAAGAGAGACAAAACAAAAGCAATAATAAAGAGCCAACCACAAATAATCCTGAGTCACTGTTTCAACCTGTTCAGAAAAGAGAAAAGGGATTAATAAGGATATGGCCACCAGGACTCTACTGAACAGGTGAGGGAAGGCTAAGACTAACTTAATAAGTAATAAAATAATATTCAAAAAGTGAGAATAAAATAATATTAAATAATAAATCAACTATTTTAATTAACCGGGGGAAAAACCCCCAGGTGGGTGAAGAGGGGCTGGTATATGTGAGAAATACCAGCCTTGGAGTTTGAGTGTTGAGATACTGGCCTGTATGCTGGAAGAAGTTGGATGTGGGATTGAATCCTGTATTGGTGAATCCAATACAGGTATTTGCGCCTGTAATGATTACAGGCCTGTATTTGGTGAATCCTGTATTTGGGTCCTGCCTGTATGAAACTGTATTGAGGTTTGAAACTGTATTTGGAGAATGTTGAATGAAACCCCCTTGCTGATTGGGTTTTGAGGGGTATCCATGATATAATGATTTGCTGATGATGATTGGAAATGCCCCTGCCTCCTTGGCTGTGACAGTTGACTAAAATAGCATTGGACATCAATGACTTAAAAAATACTGACAAATAGCCTGCTGAGAGGCATAAGTATGTGATTACCACACTGAAAATACTTACCAATACATGTGACAGAATTGAGATTAAATATCAAGCTCAAATTGATGAAATGGAAGATCTTTCCATTTTAAACATTAATGATCAACTTAAAATTCTGAAAGATCATGTCTTAGAAATGGCTGAAAATACCAATCTGTTTGCTACACATTTAGCAAAAAGTGAAAGTGAAAGGCAGAAATTAAAGAATGAAATCATTGCAAATGTGGAACATATTCATAAAAATTATGAACCACATATGCCAAGGAATTCTACACCTTTGACTGAAGAAAAACCTTCTGTTAAAGGAAGTTTACCCCACTCTTAGGAGAAAATGTTATCTCTGCAAAAGATATTTCCAAATTGGAAAAATGGCCAACATTCTCTGGTGAAGGTGAATAGAACCATATTGAGTTCATCAGAACTATTGATATGTTTCAGGAAGACTTTAATATACCTGATGAAATAATAGTGGGTAAATTACACTGTCTGTTTACTAAAACTGCAAAGAAATGGTACTACAAGATGACAATAGATCATGGAAAGCATGACTGGTCTTGGTGGAAATCTGAAGTGATTACCAAATGGGCCAATGATTATTGGAGGTTTAAAATGGAAAATGCTTTTGAAAATTCCATTTTTAACCCAGAAAAAGATAAACCACTTACTTGGTTCTTCAAGCAAAAAGACAGATTATCTGCTTTACACCCAGATATGTCTGACACTATGATTAATATGCAAATATTAAGAAAGTGTGGAGGAGAACTGGAACATGGTATCAAAAGCAGATGTGTAGAACCCTGTTCAAAAGAAGACTACATTAATGCAATGGAAGATATCATTACCAGAACAAGAATTGGTAAAACCTGGACTAAAACCCCTATGGAATCCAAGATAATCTCAAAGGTTCCCAGAGAGGACAGAAAACCTGAGAAACCTGTCTTGAAGTGTCATAAATGTGGAAGCACTTCACATTTGGCCAACACTTGCACCAAAAATACAAAAATAAATGAAGTTCAAGTAATTGAAGAAGTTCAGTGTATGAAGGAAAAGAAGAAACTGACCTAGATTCTGCAGTCTCTGAGGATACACCAGTAGAGGACTATACCATTGAAAACATTACAGCTTTCTTTGAGGTCACAAAAGTCCATACTCACTTGCCACATTACAGTGAGGACTTTCATAACCTGATCAATATCCAAGATGCCAGAATGTGTAAGACCAAACCTGCTAGAGGAAAAGGTTATACTGCTGGAGCATCTTGTATCACATCGATTCTGATGAATGGTATTGAAGCCAAAGTAAATTTGGATACAGGGGCATTTTGCACTTGTGTAGGCAAAGATTATCTCCAAGTTATACTTCCTGAATGGGAAAACCATCTATTACCAATAGAAGGTGTACAATTTAGTAGTGCCAGTAACAATATGTGACCTTTTGGCATATTGGACACTAATATTGTGTTCCCACACCCTGCAGGAAGCATAAGAATGGAGACAGAGATAATAGTAATGGACAATTGCACATCTCAACATATCATCCTTGGAAATGATTACTTGAAAATCTATGGTATTGACATCAATAACTATTTTGGTATTCCATACCATTTTTTCACCAGGCTGAAGCTCATAGTACCCCATAACAGCAGTAAATCCAGCCTACAGGCAAACTTAAACTCAAATTTTACACCAAAAGGTCAATTTTACAGCGATAATCCGGATTTAACTCATAAAACCATGGCACGGGAACCAAAGGGCAGTCTATGTGTTTAAATAAATTATTCAATTTCATTATGCATATGTAAAAATCAAGTTACATATAGTAAACTAGTTACAAAGAATAAGGGACCACCCTTTAAATTACACCACCTTACAGCCACAGGACTCATGCATCAAGAAAATTACACATGCATTAGCTATACAGCCAACTTGCATTCAAAGTCACATGATGCAAAGCTCAAATCCATGGAATTCCTGCAAGTCATTTACAACACAGCCAAAGGAGTACCTTATCTTATATCCTCAGTAACCCCACTCAAAACCTTAAAACAGAATCATAATTATTTACACCACTCATCACCTCATGCAAAACAAAGCTAGTTAAAACAGGCTGCATTCAGTACACAATTCTAATTAAATCTCAACCATATGACTATGCACAGCATGTGTCAATCTCAAAAGTCACATCATCTCATACATCACAGTAAACTCATCAGTGCAAGAAATTATCACCTCACCTCATTCTAAAGTTCAAAAAGAAGAAAAACAACCATGACACCTGCATAAATTACACAGCCACTTCTACCAAACCTAAAATAGGACATATGCAAAGGAATTTCAAGTTCATCTTGTGATACTCCATCCACCAACAGCATATCATGTGACAGGAAAGAGGCTGTGCACAACAAAAGTCCCTAGCCAAAATTGAATAACCTCATCTATGCAAGGAAAATTCAAGAATATCACATCATAATTAGTTCACCAAAAGACAATCATGTGATAAATGGAGGCTGTGCAGAGAGAAAATTATCACCAAACCTTCAATCACCTGACTCAGGCAAGAAAGGTCGTCACCAAAATGGAGTCACATGATGAGATCAAGAGAAATTAAAGTGGAAAAAGACAGCTGCCATGGAGGGCCCCCTGGGCTCCCAAAAGGTATAAATAAAGGGGCTCTCTCCCCCCAAATTTCAAATTCCCCCCATGAAAATTGTATCCTCTGCACAGTAGAGGCATAGGAATAATTCATCCCTCACCTGGGAGGTAGTCGAGAAAATTATAGTGAATGTGACTTGCCCAGTAGCTAAGCTCAGTGGAATTATAGTGTTAAAGATTGCCCAGTAGCTAAGCTCAGTGGAATCTTATTATTATTAAAATAAAAATAAAAATTATCCAGTACCCAAAATTAGGGTTACTACTCTATTAAAATACTTTATCCAGTAAAATCAACACCATTATCAAGACTTAAAAATAACTTACCCCTTTAAAAATCCAATATCAAAGAACCTTACCTCTTAAACTTAACAAATACAATTCTATCTTCTTATTAACCCCTCTTAAAAAAATTACAAACCCTTAAAAAATTATTTTACTCTATTATAACTATACCTTAACAAAATTACCTTTATCAACACCAATCAAATTTTTCAGAAAACCTTAAATAACCCATCCTACCAAGGATTTATCACCAAGAAGAAACAACTCACCTCAATTTAACCAAAAAAGAAATATTAAAATTAAACAGACAAGTATTTCATTAAAATCTCAAATTTAACCAAAATAACTGACATTATTTTTTTATATTATTTATTGAATAGGTCTGATCTGAGACTGCTGAATTTTTTCTTCTGCAGTTGTAAAGCCACTTACTAATTTTATTTTGGTTTGTGAGCTCCAAGGACGATTTTGTTCAGTATTTTAGGAGGGGCAGGCAATAAACCCTTGCCACCTTTGGTTACAGGAGTTATTAGCAATTCAAAACTAGTTACCTGTGATTTCCCCCTCCAGGTACTGCCTCATTTTAATCCCACACAAGAGGAGTTCCCACATCTGGTGTCCCAAAAGTGGCAGACAACCTCAACTTCAATAATAAATCAATTAAATTACAATAAATTATAAAATTCTTAACTACTCCCAGAATACTATTTTTCATAACAAAAACTGGATTCAAATAATCAAAATCAGCAAAAACCATCATCTCAAGAATCTGAATCATCAACTTACTCTGACCATTACTATTATCCACCAAAGCAAGAAACAGAACTAGGGGAGGAATCAAATAAATATTACAATTTCCCAATTGCAACACCAAGAACCAATAAAAGGGACTTGAAGGTTGTGGAAAAATTCTTCCTTGATCTCCTTGAAAGAAATAAAATCAATAACTCAACACCAAAATAAAAGGAAGAAATAATTAAATCAAAAATGGATAAACCTTCATCATCAAAATTACCTGGTAGTATTGAAGAAATCCAGGAAGAAACTTTTAATGAAGAAACTGTTGAAGGACAGGAAGAAATTTCTTCAACAGAGAGACTTCAGAAGAAGATGCTAGAAATGCAAGCAGAATTACTAGCACTAATCAAAAAGGAAGGCAAAAATAAATCATCAAGTCATACTCTACAGAATAGTCCTCTTGAGGAACAGACCACCCTTCCAAGATCATTCAGGCAGCATGGATCACCTTCACCTTACCCAAGACCCAAGGCCACATAAACACCTTACACAGAACAAAGACCAAGTACCTTACCAAGAAGAGTAAACATTTCTTCCCAAATCGCAACTCCATTACATCAAGCAATTACAAGAAACACTACTCCAATAGTGAAAATCAGAGCTAAGGACTATAACTTGTGGTTTGATGAAAACGATGTTGAAAGATTCATCAAGAAAGTTGAAAATATTTCAGAAATTGAAGGAGCAAGTGGAAGAGACATTGCAAGAAAAATATCATTTTGGACAAAAGATGAAGAAATCAGTTATCATATTGAAGGAATGCCAGGAGCTGAAAGAGCTGATTGGGATCAATTAAAAGTGGATATGAGAAGAACATGGGGAACAGTCTCACCTGAAAGAAGATACATATTATCCTCAATCACTGATTTATTCACAAAACCTCAACAAGAAGGTGGAATAGGAAACATGACTCAATACAGAAAATTCATTGGGGAATATGAAGCAATCATCACTTACCTCAAAAGATACCAATATATCCAACGTGATATCAATCATAACCAGGAAATATTGGCCAGCCTTTCCACTTGTGTTCAAGAGTAAATTTACAAAGAAATGATTAAAGACAGAGCTATGGTTCAAGCCTTGGATGGAGGTTACATGTAAGATGTGACTATGAAACTGATGATAATATTACTATTAATCAACAGTACTATGTCTGTTCTTATGAAATATAATAATAAAAAATTATTATAACCACAATTAAATAATTATAAAATTATTTCTTTCACGTGTTATACACTACTAGTGATTATAACTGTGAGCAGTAATTGTTTACAAGAATCAATTACAAGAAGAATTTAATAATAAAAGCTTCTTTTATTAAAATAATAAAATTATTTTAATATATAATTATCTTTTACAAGAATAATTATAAAGATAATTCTTGAAGAAAAATATTACTAGAGAAAAACTTTCAGAATTAAAGATAAATGACTCACTAATACTCCAAAGAACTTATTGATAGATAAAAGTAGAGAAATTTGACGTGGAATTGTGGATTTAAGGGATCAGAAGGATTTATAACAGTATTACAACAATATATAGTTGGATTCTAGGATTTCACGTCTTTCTGGATGATTTGGAAAGATTTAAAACACTTAAGAATAGCTTTAACTAATAATTACTTGTTGGTAATAATGATTTAATAAATTGATAAGATGATGATGATACGGAAAAAACAGCAAGAATAGGCTTCTTTTAAGTCAACAACAGCTCACAGAGGCGTGCCATGGAGCAAAATGAAAAACCAGTGAGTGAGAAAACAATAAACCTTTTTGGATTAATGATTGCATCATCTGTTTTCACGTAAGATTATCATAATTACTTAATTGATGCTTTTATGTGGTTACCAACCCCAATAGGGTTAAGAATAAAAGGAGTAACATCTGTAAATCTTCTTTTATTCTAAAATAATCATTGATTTCTCAAAGTTATCAATTTTATTGCCAATTTCATCACAGGTTTTAATTACTGTGAATTTTTGAAGATTAAGTATTTCACGTAGAATGGTCAAAAATGGACTGGAAGTAAAACTTTTAATTTTATTAGTAAAACTGTAATTCTTTTTGGTTTTACCATAGATAATACAGTTCTCCATTGGTCCTGAAAGTTTCAGAAGGATTCATTAACAATTGTATTTTCAATGAATTTTTGAAGTTTTTACCTCATTTCTACGTAGAATTGCAAATATCAGTGTTTCACTGGTTGCTATGAGGTAAATCAATGGATACAAGTCCAAAAAGGGTTTTAATTACTCTTTTGGGTTTTATCCATGGAAAGTCATTAAGAATTGACGTGGTTACAGAAGTCTAAGTAGCTCTTTACCTCCTTGGCATGTCAAAATAGCAGGTTATTTGCTATTTTCTTATGATTACAGTAGGTGTAACTTGGTAACCAAGTTCCCAAAGAGTTTAAGTTTACCAATTGGGCCAAGATGAGCCATGGATCCATGCTCTGGAGCTATCCACGCCTCTGAGGCCTCAGAAGTTGGGTACCCTGGCTCTCTTTGATGTCTTTTGTCCCCCTTGCTTATTTTTCACGTAAAAATAGAAATTTAAGCTTCAAGTGAGATATCCACTATGGGTGTACCAAACGTCCATGTAAGAATACCATGAAATTAAGTGCTCAAAACATGCATAACACTATTCTTAGTGTATATGTAACATGGGATTTCTCACTTTCCCATTATTTCGGCTTAAAATCAAGAAAAACAAAAATTTTCACAGATCTTTTATGTGGTATTAATGATGTGGTATTGAAGTATTTTCCATTTTACCACCTCAAATACTTAAATTGAGCTTATTCACTCTATGGGGCTACCCTAGGTGAATTTTTGTGTGAAATCCAAATCTTGTCTTAAATCCATGGATTTACTTACTCAATAAAAAGTTATTCATCTTTTCTGAAATTGAAAATGATGAATTTTGGATATATGCATGACTTATGAGTTATGCATAATTCAAAATTTCTTTTCAAGATAATTGTGGCCTATTTGGGTATGTACGATATACCTCAAGGCTCACACTTCGCCAATAATTGCCTTAAAAAGGCAAACATTAATGAAATTGTGGAAACAGAAAACCACAATGACAAAGAAGACGAATCTGACTCTGAAAAAGAGACAGAAGAGTCAGAAAGCTCTGAAAGTGATGAAATCAATATAATCAATGCACAAATTAAGAATATTGATATAATTTATGAAGTACTGGATGTTAACTCAAACTTGCCACAAGTTGGGACATCTGACACAAACCTGACAAACATACAAGATGCCAAAATGTATAGAACCAGACCTGCAAAAGGAATGGGATATACAGCTGGAAAATCAAGTATAAGTATTGTTATGGTTGATAACCAAGAAGGAAAAGTTAACTTGGATACAGGAGCATATTGCACCTGTGTTGGCAAAAGTTATTTAGAAACCATTTTCCCAGACTGGCAAGAAAAACATATGCCAATACAAGGTGTCAAATCTAGTAGTTCAAGTGAGAGCATGAAGCCCCTTGGAATAACTGATTCAACACTAATTTTTCCTCATCCCTGGCAATGTGTCAGAATCAAAGTAGAGTTTGTAGTAATGGACAACTGTACTAGTAATCACTTCATACTTGGGAATGACTACTTATCAATTTATGGTATAGATATCTCTAACCAAAAGGATAGATATTTTACCATAGGAGACAACAAAAGAAAGACAAAAGTTTGGCTTCTTAAATAACAAAAAACAAATCAAAGGTATTAAAAATGAAGAAAAAAGTCCAAAAAAGGAACTTTTTATATCTGAACAACTTAAAGAGGCAGAATTCAATCAAGAATTAACAGAAAAAATGAAAGAAAAATTGATTAACCTCTAATTTAAGTATAAAAATGCCTTTGCAACTGACAAAGAACCACTAGGTGCCATAATTTGACATGAAGTGGATATAATTCTTACTATGGAAAAACCTTACCCACCTTTACTAAGGAGACCTGCTTACCCAGCTAGCCCAAGGGCTAGAGAAGCCTTGGAGGTACACATTAAAGAATTACTGGACCTTGGAGTATTAAGAAAGGTAGGACCTAATGAACAGGTAGAAGTCACTACACCTGTCATTATAACTTGGCATAATGGAAAATCAAGGATGGTAGGAGACTTTAGAGCCCTGAACACCTATACCATTCCAGACAGGTATCCAATACCCAGGATCCATGAGACATTGACATAACTGTCACAGGCTAAGTTCATCACAGCCATGGATGCCTTAAAGGGTTTTCATCCAAATGTCTTAACAGAAAATCCCAAAGAACTACTGAGGATAATAGTCCACTGTGGAATTTTTGAATACTTAAGAATGCCATTTGGTATAAAAAATGCACCTTCCCATTATCAAAGAATGATGAATAACATATTTCCTGACGAATTATCAGAAGGATGGTTAATTATCTATATTGATTATATCATAGTTTGCTCAGAAACTTGGGAAAATCACCTTACAAGACTAGAAAGGGTACTACCGAAAATAGTCCAAGTAAATATGAAATTTCCTTGAAAAAGTGTCATTTTGCATACAGTGAACTAAAAGCACTAGGACATGTTGTATCTGGACTTAGTCTGGGCATAGACAAGAATAAAGTAGCAGAAGTAGTACTTAAACCAATGCCTCAAACCAAAAAAGAAATGCAATCATTTCTAGGATTTTCTGGTTACTATAGACAGTATATAAAGGACTTTGCAAAAATTGCTAAATCCTTGTATAAGCTATGTGACCAACAAACAGTCTATGAAATGACAGAAGAAAGAGTCAAGGCATATGAGGAATTGAAAAATTGCTTAACAAATGCCCCATTTCTTCTAATGCCAGATTGGAAACTGCCCTTCAAACTTTACATTGATGCTTGTGGAGAAGGACTGGGAGCTGCACTACAACAGACACAAATTATCAATGATAAACCAGTGGAAGGACCAATTTGTTTTATTTCAAGACAGATAAAGCCAACAGAAGCAAGATATGGAGCAAGCCAAATGGAATGCCTCTGCTTAGTGTGGGCTTTAGAAAAATTACATTACTATTTGGATGGAACAGTACTTGATGTGATTACAGACTGTAATGCTGTAAAATCTCTATTAAATATGAAAACTCCAAAGAGACATATTCTGAGATGGCAAATTGCTATCCAAGAATATAGAGGAAATATGACTATTGTTCATAAATCTGGAAATATTCATAAAAATGCAGATGGTCTTAGCAGATGGGCTCTAGCAAATACCCCTGACAATACAGCATGGGTACCATGAGAAGAACACCATGTAGAAGGAATATGTGTTACAGACATTGGCACAGAATTCTTTAACCAAGTTAAAGAAAGCTACAAGATAGACAAAAATTTCCATATCTTAAGCCAACTTCTAATGAAAGACTGCAAAGACCCATCACTTTCATCAAAACTAGATGAAATATGGAAAAAGGCATATGATGAAGGAAAATTCCACCTCCTTGATAGAATCCTTTAACATGGAACAAAACACACAGGTGTTATGGCCTTAACAGATAGAACCCTGATAAACACTATTTTACATGAGTGTCATGATAGTGTTGCAGCTGGACACCTTTCAGAGGACAGAACACTAGAAAGGGTGAAAACCTGCTCTTGGTGGCCAAATTGGAAGAAAGATGTTATAGAATACTGCCAAACCTGTGACAGATGTCAAAAATCCAACAGAGCCACAGAAAGGAATTTGGAATGATGATCCAAATCCAAGAACCAAAATCCCCATGGGAAATAGTTCATATGGATTGGGTAACAGCATTACCTCCAGGAGGAGACAGGAGTTATAATGCATGCCTAGTGTTAGTTGACAGATACAGTAAAACTCCTATGTTCTTACCATGTGACAAAGAGGAAACAGCTATGGATACAGCCATAATGATATGGAATAAGGTCATTAGCCACACAGGCCTATTCCAAAATATTATAAGTGACAGAGACCCAAAGTTCACTTCAGCATTATGGACAAACCTCCATAACTTGTTTGGGACAAAGTTATCATTCTCAACAGCTTACCATCCTCAAACTGATGGCTTAGCAGAAAGAACGATACAGACCTTAGAGGACATCATCAGAAGATTCTGTGCTTATGGGCTAGAATTCAAAGATTCTGATGGTTTTACCCATGATTGGTGTACACTAATACCAGCACTTGAACTGGCATACAAAACATCAATCCATTCTTCTACTGGCAAAACACAAGCAATGCTAGAAAAAGGTTGGAATCCAAGACTTTCTTATGATACCCTCAAAAAGGACTTAGTGGATATACATCCAACAGCAAGCAGTTCTAAGATAATGCTTGATAAGGCAAGACACCATGCAAACAGATGTATGCAAGATTCTTTCAAATATGCAAAAGAAAGATGGGATAAAAGTCATAAGCCACCTGATTTCAAAATAGGAGACTTGGTCCTAGTATCAACCCTTAATTTCAATAACATAAAAGGCCCAAAGAAATTAAAAGATTCCTTTGCAGGACCATTTATGATAAAAGCACTTCATGGACCCAATGCTGTGCAATTGGAACTCACAGGTGAACCAATGAACAAATACCCAACTTTCCCAGTAAGTCTGATTAAACCTTACAGCTCAAGTGACAAGGAGTTATTTCCACTAAGAAATAAACCCCCACTTGAAATTCCCCCTTGGAAGAAGGAGAGGAAAAGAAAATAGTAAAAGTCCTTAAAGAAAGAAGGACAAGAAACAAAAAAGAAAGAGAATACCTTGTAAGGTATAGAAATTCAACCCAAGAAGATGAATGGCTTCTTGAGAAAGATATAACAAATGCTGATAAACTACTAAGAAGGTTCAGACATGAAATAAAGCCTGAAAAATAAAAAAGTTAAGCATTATTGAGCTTCAAGACTAACAAGGTCTATTGAAGAGGTAGGACAGTGGATGATACCCTAATCACACATATCAGATTGTGGTACAATCTTTTTTGGTGGTAGGGAATGTGAATCTTTGAGATATGACCACATACCCAAAAAGGTCACAAGAAATATTTAATATGATTATACATTAAAAATAAGTACCTTAGGACTATAAAAATACCATAAATTGGTACAAAACTTGGTTTAACTTAAAAGCCAATGAATGAAAATGTGAAATAAATTTTACCATTGGATTCCCCATGGTAAAATACACATATACCATTTTTATGGCATATCTGTAAAGTCAATATTTAATAAGTTATAAGTAATAATACCTTATAAAAAGCACAAATCCTTATTTATTTCAGAACACAATGGAACAACATGTGAAATAAATGGTACCATTGGATTCTCCATAAAAATCCACATATAAAACAATTAATAAGCTAAGCTTCAAAATCAATACTTAAGGAATTAACCTGAATATATGCACTTTTTTGGTCAACGCATATATTCAAGGATTTTAGCTAATATCTCTTGAATTATGCATTATAGAGTGAGGAACCAAAAATAAAGTCATCACGTAATTACTTTAAAAATACGGAAATGAAGTTTATTTCACAAGTTATAAACAAGGTTAAAACCTGTAAGGAATTATTGATTAAAATCAACAGAGCTGTTGACCACTTTCTTGTAAAAATGGTGCAAACTTAAAAAATAGTAGACAGTTGGATTCTACTAGTTCATTCGTGAAGAATGATGTATTTTTTATTATAATACTCCAAGTATAACCCCTTGCAATCATAGTTTGAAGTTTAAAATATTAAATTTCAACAGAAAAGATGCATTACAAGAAACTTCATCAAAAATAGAGTTTTGATGATGTAATATTATCCTCTTGACAGCATAATGAGGTTATGCCAAGCTATTAGAATTCACTCTCTGAATTTCTGTAGCCTGTAAATCTTAAAAGTTATTAAGGATCAAAGTTTGAGCTTAATTTGATCATTTATGATCACTCACTGTAACCTTAAATTAAGGTTAACAGTCATATGAGTGATAAAATTGGTGAATACTATTAGTTTATGATTAAAATTAATAGAATCCACGAATTTTGGGGTTCTGCCCAGCCTTTGACGTCATCAAGCTTAGAGTTATAGTGATAACTCTAAATAATGGCGTAATAATGATGTAAAATGGTTTGATCATGATGTAATCATCACCAAACCTTAAAATATTGATCAATTCCATTGGATATGATCATTGCACATCTACTAGAAGCCTGTTGGACTCTAGGAGGGAGGTATTTACTATAAATAGAGTTCTTTTTCCTCTATTTTCCCCTCAGACGCATCAAAAACATTAAATCAATACAATTAAAAAGGTAATTTCTTTATTCTTTATATATGAAACTTTTATATTATTAAAGACCAAAGATCATCTTATTATAATCATCAATTTTGAAGTGATTAAATCATTTGTTTAATTGTTTTTGTTAAAACTCTCTCTAAAACTCATTTCCACGTAAAAAATCAAGAATATTTGTGATTTCTCTATTTTTTATTGTAAATACAATTTGTATAAGTTGTATTTACATTATTAGGCGTAAAATATCTCAAAATTATTATATTAAGTATTAAAAGTAGTTTATTTTCTCTATTATTACTGTTTTAATAATTCTTTAATTAATATAAATACTATTTATATTAATTTATAACTTTAATATTGGTAATATTATTGTTATTAATTGTTTTTTATTAATAAAAAACAATTTTTTACGCCTTTATTATTTTTTTGTAACAATAATAAAGTTCTATTAAATATATTAATTAATTTATATTAATATATTTATTTTAGGGTGTTGGTAAACACATGTAAGCCCTTACATGTTTTTACTAAAAACGTATGTGTTTTTACCAATTTATGGTAAAAACACGTAAGTGACCTCAATTTTCAAAAAAAAAATTCCTCAGGCTCAGTTTTGAGGATTTTTGCCATATTTTTCCCGACTTGGCAGGTCAATAAGCACAGATTTTTTCAAAATTTTTTTTTGGCCAAATTTCACCAATTTGGCCAATATGCCAAAATGGCATATTTTTTTCCAAAAATTCATTTAAAATCTTCCCACTTATGAATTTCCTTAACTTTTTTTTAAAAATGAAGGGTTCAATGTGAAGAATAAAGCACCAGAATCCCATAATTTTGGGAATTTTTTTGGGTGGGACAAGTGAAGGCGCAAAAAGGGGTTTTTTGTTGAATGTTTTTTCCCGTCATTGTAATATGCCTATTTTTAAAAAGTGAATTTAATAACTTCCCACTCATGAATTTCCTTATTTTTTTTTAAATTAAAGGGTTCAATATGGACAATAAAGAACCAGAAGCTCATGAATTGGGAAAATTTTTTGGGTGGGACAACAAGTGAAGGCGCAACGAGTGTTTTTTTAACTGTTTTTTCTCTTGTGTGTAATATGACTATTTTCAAGTACAAAAGTTCCACATGTTTGATGAAAAATGAGACTGAGGTGGGATTTAAGCCATATATATGACTGAGGAGGGGGATAATTGGCATAAATTGTATATACAAAAATCATTCAATCAGAATCAACCTCCAAAATAGTGGGTTTTTTCTGAGAGGGGGGAGGAAGATTGGACAAATACAACATTCTGTGTTTCTTAAATTTATCAGCCCACCCCAGGGCTTGTTTTTGGGAATGAATGTCCCAGTTCACAGTAATGGGGGGGACTGGATAAACTTTAGAAATGATGATGTCCAAAGGAACAAAATGAGCACAACTATTCAAGAAGCAAATGAAAATGGGGGGATTATCATTTGGAGGACAGAAATAAGGGAAAAAAGAAAAGATTGGGCTGTGGAATAAAAGAAAACTGGTCTTTTATACTTATTTGCAATTGCATCCCCCATATCAGGCATGGACATCCACTTGCTTTTTGGAGCCTGGCCAACATCTTAATACCATTCAATTCTTTCCAAATAAGAAGATACTGAGGGAATTAAGGTGTTCATGGCTTCATAAAGGTCTTGATTTTGGTGAATTTCTTCAGCAAAGTCACCTCTGACATCAGCCCGTTGATCTTGAGTCTTGTAAATGAAGTGGGATACTGTTCTGTAGCCACAGTTTCCATCACCCTGGACATTGATGGCCTTGAAGGTGTATTTCAATATAAACTTGGGCAAGTCTTCTGAGCCAGTTATCTGATAAAATAAGTTCAAAAAATGAATAAATATCAAAATAAACAACATAAAATTACATTAAAAAGAATCAGAAACTCACAAACAGCTTGGAGCATTCATCACTTGTGTGATAATTGCTTTGACAATGCTCACAGGTCAAGTCAATTGCATCATAGATATTCAAACTGGTGGCAGGCTTGTGTGATTTTCTTTGTGATGTTTTGCTTCCAATTGCCAATCTTCTGGACCTTCTAAGGGTTACTTGTAATTTATTTAATTCAGTTGCTGAGTGTAGTGAATCTGATGAACTGATGGATTTAGATAATGAGTCCTCAGAATCTTCAGATGAGTCCACTTCCATAATTGGAGAGGGGACATTTGACTGGGATCTTGAAGTTGTTGTGCTGGTCACTTTTGATGGGGGTCTTCCTCTCCTCTTTGATTGACTTTCAATAATTTCAAATCTTGAAGGTTCTCTTTTGTTTTTATTCTTGGCTCCTTGGGGTCTTCCACGGATATTCTTGCATTCTAGAGTGTCTTCATAATATTGATCATCCTCTTGACTCTTGGGAATTTGATCAAATGGGACTTTTCCAGTCAAAACATCTTGAAAATGTTGGAGTATTGGAGTGATTTCTGCCATTGGTCTTTGAAACAGGTCTTCCCCAATGTCTTCAAATATTTTCTTGGCTTCATTCTTTCTTTCTTTTTCAACACTTTGATCATCACCTTGAAAACCAGTCTGAGAAGAATATGACAACTAAAATCAGTTAATAAGAAAAAAAATAATAAGAAGAAATTAAAAAACCCTCACAGGCAAATTCAAATGCCATTGAGGATGGAAGTCTGATAATTCAAGCCTTTGGCACTTGGCAAATGCCTTTTGGGTCTTATGCTTGCAAGGAATGCCTTTATAATTGTTGTATTTGTTGGTGCATTTTTCATTTGGAGAAAATTTTGTTTTGAAATTTTCAAAGGCAATCTTAAGAGCATAATGAGACACCTTTCCATTGAGGGCACAGATGTGTGGAGGAAAATTCTTGACATGGACAATCATTTCTTTGGAGATTCTGTTGATAATTTCAATAAATTGTTTTCTGAATTCCATGTGGAGTGCCCTGACTACCTCCAGGAGAGTACCAGTGGACTTTTGGAGCCAAATTTTAACCATGGAATGGGCACCTTCAACTCTGGAGTTGGATCCCACACCCAGGTGGCAATGGTGGTTGGTCCAGGCTGGCACATAATACTCCTTTAGAGGAAGCCAGGTATTTTCCAAATACTGCAAGACCTCAGCATTTTTAGCTTGCTTTTGAAGCTTCTTCTAGTTGTCTTTGAAAGACTTTTCAGTGGGTGAATACATAAGCTGAGAAAATAATCCCAAAGTCATTAATAAAGACAATAATAAGAAAAAAGTGAAATAAAATGAAATAAAGTGAAGAAGTATATTACTTGATTCCAAAGGCCCATAAAATTTTCAAAATCAGTTCCATGACCAATTTTCTTCATGCAATGAGCAGATACATCCTTGTTGATGTGCCAAATGCATAGGATGACTTTGGAGTCTGGGAAGAGCTTCTTAATAGAGTTTTTCAAGGCCAGATCCCTGTCAATAACAATAACTGGAGGGGGAACAAGATTGGTGTTAATGAGGACCTTTTCAATGTATTTATTTAATGACCAAGTATATGAAGTTTCATTCTCATTCTTCATCAAACAAAAAGCCCCAGAAAAGGTATTATTTGTTGAGCTGAATCCAACAATATGAAAAAGGGGCATTTTGTACTTATTGGTTTTATAAATACAATCCATAAGAATGACATGAGGAAAGCCATGAAGAAGTTTTATGGCCAGGGGGTGAGTAAAAAACAAGGAGGTAATGTGTCCCTCAGAATCCCTTGCAGAGGACCAAACAAAATTTTCTTCTTTGAGAGTGTCCATAAGAGCATCAATGGGCCTTCTGCCTTGCAGTTTGTCTTTCTTGATTTTCTTGACTTGGTTATAAATGTCTTGAAGGATTACAGGCCTGTCAGACTCCCTCTGGCTGTATAATTGGGCCTGAATTTGCCTTGGCATGAGCAGTGATTCAGACATTTGAGCAATTTGGGATGTTTCTTGCTCATTGAATTTCCTGAAAGCAGGATGTGCCATGATATTTTCAGTGGCATCATGGCTATGTTCAGGATTTTTGACTTTAAGAGTCCAAGTGGTACTCTTGGCATATTTCCTGGCATAAAGTCTAAAAGGACAGTCAAGCTTTCTTGAGGTGACTGTTTTGGAGGGGCTTTTGTTGGGATTTGGGGTGCCAGACCTGTCACAACATATTTCAATTTGGTTGTGGGTCATATTGGACCTCAAGTTGGACACAGCATACCCCTGAGCCCTTGCAACATTATGCACATGTTGCCAAAGAAGCTCAAGGGTCTGAAATTCACCTTCAGTGGGGGGTTGAAGCATTTTTTTAATGAAACTTTTGTATAAAAGTAAAAAAAAGGGGGAATTGAGGGATTTGGAATGGGGTAAGAACCTTTTGCAATGTGAAAAAGAGGTGAAAAAAGGTGTGAAAAATGAACAGAAGTGGTTAAGAGTGACAGAAAGTGGTTTAAATGTGGGATTAATAGATGAGGGAAGGTAAAAAATTGACAATTGAGAGGCTTGAAAGCAGGTTGTTGTGGTGGAAAATGCAGTCTTTGAGGGAAAAAAAGAAAAAAAAGTGTGAAAAGCTTTGCAAAATGGCTTTGGTAATGCTGTTTTTCCAAAAAAACAATGGTTTGGGGTGGGGATAATGTGGATTATTGGGGTGATTGAGCTTGTTTGTATTTTTTGGGGGGTGCTGGGCAAAAAAATCTGAAACAATTTGGAGTTAGAGAGGTTTTGTGGGGGAAAAAAACCTCTTTTGGGCATGTTTTGGCCCAATACAGGCCCAATGGTGTTTCATTTTTGATTAAAAATGGGCCCAGGGCACCCCTTACGTCTTTTTACTAAAAACGTACATGTTTTTACCAAATTATGGCCAAAACATTTAAGTTTTTAGTAAAAGCACATAAGCTCTTACGTGTTTTTACCAATTGGCTTACGTGTTTTTACCAATTGGCTTACGTGTTTTTACCAACACCCTATTTTTTAAAGATTTTTTATAAGTTTTATTTTTTAATATTAAAAAATTATTCTTTTCAAAAAAAAAAAATTAAAATTTAAGATTTTGAATGAAAATTAATTCAGAGTAACTCAAAGAATAATTTTATAAGTTTTTGGATGTGAAAAAGCCATGTGTAAAAACAATATAAAATTAAACCAAATTCCTCAATGAAAAAGACTTCCAAAACAGTTTCAAAAATAAGAATTATTCTAACTTCAAAATGAAAGAAAAAATTATTCGATTAATATATTTTAGAACTTAAAAATATATTAATTGAGGGTACAAGGTTCAAAAAACAAGGCCAGGCCCCCAAATGTAAGATGTGACTATGAAACTGATGATAATATTACTATTAATCAACAGTACTATGTCTGTTCTTATGAAATATAATAATAAAATATTATTATAACCACAATTAAATAATTAAAAATCATTTCTTTCATGTGTTAAACACTACTAGTGATGTAAACAGTAAGAAAGGAATTGTCTACAAGAATCAGTTACAAGAAGATTTTAATAATAAATACTTCTTTTAGTAAAATAATAAAATTCTTTTAATATATAATTATCTTTTGCAAGAATAATTATAATGGTAATTATTGAAGAAAACTAATTTTGGAGAAAAACTTTAAGAATCAAAAATAAGTCACTCACTAATATTCCAAAGAACTTATTGAAAGATAAGGTAGAGAGATTTGACGTAGAATTGGGTATTTAAGGATCAAAATGGATTTATAACAGTATTACAACAATATATAGTTGGATTCTATGATTTCACGTCTTTCTGGTTGATTCTGAAAGATTTAAAACACTTAAGAATAGCTGTAACTAATACTTACTTGTTGGTCATAATGGTTTAAATGATAATAAGATGATGATGTGGAAAAAACAGCAAGAAGAGGCTTCTTTTAAGTCAACAACAGCTCACAGAGGCGTGCCATGGAGCAAAATGAAAAACCAGTGAGTTAGAAAACAATAAAACTTTTTGGATTATTGATTGCATCATCTGTTGTCACGTAAGATTATCATAATTACTCAATTGATGCTTTTACATGACTACCAACCCCAATATGGTTAAGAATAAAAGGAGTAACATCTGTAAATCTTCTTTTATTCCAAAATCATCCTCGATTTCTCAAAGTTATCAATGTTGTAGCCAATTTCATCACAGGATGTAATTACTGTGAATTTTTGAAGATTCAGTGTTTCACGTAGAATAGTCAAAAATGGACTGTAAGGAAAACCTTTAATTTGGCTAGTAAAACTGTAATTATCTTTGGTTGTAACATAGATAATACAGTTCCTCATTAGTCCTGAAAGTTTCAGAAAGATTCATTAAGAATTGTATTTTTAATGAATTTTTGAAGTTTCTACCTCATTTCTACGTAGAATTGCAAATATCAGTGTTTCACTGGTTGCTATGAGGTAAATTAATGGATACAAGTCCAAAAAGGGTTTTAATTACTCTTTTGGGGTTTATCCATGGAAATTCATTAAGAATTGACATGGTTACAGGAGTCTAACTAGCTCTTTACCTCCTTGGCACGTCAAAATAGCAGGTTATTTGCTATTTTCTCAAGTCTTACTGTAGTTGTAACATGGTAACCAAGTTCCCAAAATGTTTTGATTTACCAATTAGGCCAAGATCAGCCATGGATCCAAGCTTTAGAGCTGTCCACGCCTCTGAGGCCTCAGAAGTTGGGTACCCTGGCTATCTTTGATGTCTTTTGTCCCCCTTGCCTATTTTTCACGTCAAAATAGAAATTTAAGCTTCAAGTGAGATATCCACTATGGGTGTACCAAAAGTCCATGTAAGAATACCATGATATTAAGTGCTCAAAACATGCATAACAATATTCTAAGTGTATATGTAACATGGGATTTCTCACATTCCCATTATTTTGGCGTGAAATTAAGAAAAACAAAAATTTTCACAGATCTTTTATGTGGTATTGATGATGTGGTATTGAAGTATTTTCCATTTTACCACCTCAAAGAGTTGATTTGAGCTTATTCACTCTATGGAGCTACCCTAGGTGAATTTTAGTGTAGAATCCAAATATGGCCTTAAATCCATGGATTTACTTACTCAATAAAAAGTTATTCATCTTTTCTGAAATCGAAAATGATGAATTTTGGATATATGCATGACTTATGAGTTATGCATAATTCAAAATTTCTTTTTAAGATGATTGTGGGCTATTTGGGTATGTAAAATATACCTCAAGGCTCACACACTAGGTGCAATTATGGAAAATCAGGGGGAAATTATTCTAAATGTGGCAAAACCATATCCATCCTTGTTAAGAAGAACAGCTTACCCGGCGAGTCCAAGAGCTGGAGAACTCTTAGAAGTCCTTATTAAGAAATTCATGGACCTAGGGGTGCTAAGAAAAGTAGGACCTAATGAATAGGTAGGGGTCACTACACCTGTTGTTCTAAGATGGCACAATGGAAAATCAAGGACTTTAGGGGAATTTAGAGCTCTAAATACCCATAATGTCCCTGACAGATACCCAATACGCAGAATCCATGAGACATTAAAACAATTGTCATAGGCTAATCTCATTACATCAATGAATGTTCAAAAGGGTTTTCACCAAAATGTCTTACCAGAAAATGCCAGAAAACTACTAAGGACAATAGTCCATTGTGGCATATATGAGTACCTAAGAATTCCTTTTGGTATGAAAAATACCACTTCCCATTATCAAATAATGATTAATACCATATTTCCTCAAGAGGTATCAGAAGGATGGCTAATCATCTACATTGATGATATTATAGTTTGCTCAGAAATTTGGGAAAATAACCTAACAAGACTAAAAAGAGTCTTGCAAAAGATATGAGAAGTTAATATGAAAATTTCCTTGAGAAAGTGTTTTTTTGCATATAGTGAACTAAACACACTGGGGTATGTTGTATATGCACTAAGGTTGGGCAGAGATAAAAACAAAGCATCAGAAGTACTATTGAAACCAATTCCCCAAACCCAAAAAGGAATTCAATCATTTCTAGGCTTTTCTGGTTATCACGGACAGCATATAAAAGACTTTGCAAGAATTTCCAAATCCTTTTACAAACCCTGTGACTGACAGATGGTCTATCAAAAGACTGAAGAAAGAGTTAAAGCATATGAGGAACTGAAAACAGCCCTCACAAATTCCTCATTTATTCTAATTCCGTATTTAAAATTAGCTTCTAAACTGTAAATTGATGCCTGTGGAGAAGTACTAGGGGCTGCACTACACCAGACACAAATCATCAATGATAAGCCTGTTTAAGGACCAATTTGCTTCATCTCAAGAAAAATTAAGACAACAGAAACAAGATATGCGGCAAGCAATATGGAATGTCTCTGTCTAGTGTGAGTCCTATAAAAATTACATTATTACCTAGATGGAACAGTATTTGATGTAATCACAGACTTCAATTCTGTAAAATCTTTATTAAACATAAAGACACCAAACAGACTTATACTAAGGTGGCAGATTTCTATCCAAGTGTATGGAGGAAATGTGACTATAGCTCCTAAATATTGAAATATTCATAAAAATATAGATGGTCTTAGCAGAGGTGCTTTAGCAAAGAGACCTGAAAACTCAGCATGGGTAGCACAGGGAGAAGTTAATATAGAAAGTATATGTGTCACAAATATTGGCACAGAATTCTTTAACCAAGTTTCAGAAAGCTATGAGATGGACAATAACTGTCATATCTTTTTCCAACTCTTAATATAAGATCAGAAAGACCCATCTTTATATACCAAACTAGATGAAATATGGAAGAAAGCTTATGATGAAGGAAGATTCCACCTCCTTGATGGAATTCTTTATCATTGAACCAAACATACATGTGTCATGACCCTGATAGATAGTGTTCTGATAAATACTATACTACATGAATCCCATTATAGTGTTGTATCAGGAAACCTCTCAGAAGATAGGACACTAGAGCGAGTAAAAACATGTTCTTGGTGTCCAAATTGGAGAAAGGATATTGCAGAAAATTTCTAGACTTGTGACAGATTCCAAGAAGCCAATAGAGCTACAGGAAAGAAACTCAAAATGATGATCCAGATCCAAGAATTAAAATACCCATGGGGAATAGTTCTTATGGACTGGTTAACAGCCCTACTCCCAGGAGGAGATCGAAGTTATAATGAATGCTTAGTATCAGCTGAGATGTAAAGAAGGATCCCAACGTTTTTCCCATGTCATAAAGATTAAACAGCTATGAACACATCTATAATGATATTGAATAGAGTCATGAGTCATAAAGGCTTATTCCCAAATATCAAAGGTGATAGAGATCCCCAATTCACTTCAGCATTATGAAAGAATCTCTATAACATTTTCAGAGCACAATTATCATTTGCCACAGCTTATCACCCTCAGACTGATGGTTTAGAAGGAAGATGATACAAAATTTGGAAGAAATGATCAGAAGATTCTGTGTGTAGGGCCTGGAATTCAAAGACTCTGATTTCTTTAACCATGATTTGTGTACTCTAATACTAGATCTTAAGCTTCCATACAAGACATCTATTAATTATTCAACTGGAAAAGCACCAACAATATTAGAAAGAGGTTGGAATGAAAGACTTCTTTATGACACTTTGAAAAAGGACTTAGTTGATATACATCCAACAGAAAGTAGTTTCAAAATAATGCTTGACAAAGCAAGAAATCATGCAAACAGATGTATACAAGATTCTTTAAAATATGCAAAAGAAAGATGGGACAAAATTCATATTCCACCTGATTTTCAAGTAGGAGACCAGGTCTTAGTATCAACTCTAATATTTGATAATAAGAAAGGACCAAAGAAATATAAAGATTCCTTTTAAGGAGCCTTAATGATAAGAGAACTAAATGGCCTTAATGCTGTGAAAATAGAATTCACCCTGAGAAAAGTGGCTACACCTGACAGCAGGTTTTCCATTTGGAAATTGGCTTGGACCCAGCTCAGACTGAGCTTGGTACCTTCCTCTGAACTAGGTTTGTCCCAGGATTTAATTGTTTGTAAATATTCCCAGGCCTTCTAAGCCACTGGAATATTGGAGAATTTCCACGTTTTATATTCTATCCTTTAAATTGAATATAATAGATCTAAATTAAATCATATTTTACATTCTCAGATGTTGGGATGGGCTAAAAATTGTTTTGCTTAGTTATATCCTCTTCATCAAAATATCATCTACTATAAAGAATTCACTTTCAACGCTACAGTACAGATTTAAGTAATTCATTTTTCCCTTTGAAGGCCTCAATAAGCCAGGCTCAGGATTGATAATTTTGAAATAATTTGTTTTTTGAGGGTATTTATTATTAGAATTTATTTATTAATATTAAGTATGTTTTTTTCCTCAATAGATGACTTACAAAAACATCCATTTTAAGTCAGAACCTTTCCTTAATATCCTTTATAATGGTGAGCTCTCAATATAAGCAAATTATTTTGTATTAAGAAAAAATATAGTCATAGATTGTTTCAAAAAAAACCTCTAAAAGAAAAAAGTATAGAATATTTTTATCTTTCTTGCTTTGTTGAATTGAATTTTTTCACTTATAGTATTATTTTGGTTTTTCTATTTGGAAATTGTTTGTCATTACTCATAATTCAACAAAATCATTTTCACCAGGAAGAGTAATATGAATTCTTGTTAAAAAAAAAAGATTTTGACTTTTGTTTTTTATGCGATTCTTCAATGTTTCATTCAATTTTTATTTATAAAATTAGACTTTATAATTTCTTGAAGCTTTATTTCATATTGTTTTCAATTTTGAATAAATGTATCAGGAGTTTACAGTAAAAATATAAAGGATCATTATTTGTTACAGTAATGTACTGTACAGTAAATCCTGTAACTGAAAGAGTGTCAACATTTGTTGAGAATATTACAGGAGCAGGCCTTACTAGCCCCGCTACAGCTCTTTTAAATAGAAAAGAAATTAAATAAGAATAAGTAACCAAATTAACAATACAAAAAAATCTTCAAGAAATCTTTAAAAAACATTAAAAATATATATTTATACATAAACATAATAATCATAATAAAAATACACAATAGAGCTTAAATGAACACAAAGAATACTCTTCTTAAAAATCGGAATGCTATATCTTGCTCCTAATTTCATACTGAACAGTGCAAGGAAATTTAATTGTAAAGATAGAAAAACTTGCTAATAAATAAAACAAACCTTCAGCTCAGCTGTCATGAATTTTTATACAATCAATTTTGGAAATAATTTTGACATTTCATAAATATTATAAATGAATTTGAACTTTTTTTATTTGTATTTTCTCTCTAGACAATCAACATAAGAAATCTGTCATTTGGAAATGCAAAGCATCATCAAAATAAATGAGGAATATATTTCTCAATATACTCCTAATAATTTCAGCTTAAACTTTAAAAATTATGTCCAAATTCCAAGAAATGAGGTTCAAGTTACTCATTATTTGTAAGCTAAAGGAACATCTTACAGATAGAATTTCTCTTAAAATACTGTAAAATAACTATTTAGCCATAATAATGGTCAAAAAATTTCAACATTCAAATAAAAGAGTGATTGGTAAATCAAAAAGGGATGATAGAAATATAATTATTTTACTAATATACTCCTAATTTGATTTACAAAAGGATATGATTATTTCTTTAAATGGAAAATAACTTCAGAATATGAACAGAAATCACATTCATGGTTTTTATACCTCTTGACAGGAAATATTTTGTAAATTTCAATAAAACTAATACCAAAATTTGTTTGAACTTCTTTTAAGGCTTTCAGTAATAATAGGGAAATGCTTGATAGGTGATTGAGACCACTGTTGAATCTAGTTGAAAATGGCTTAGAAGTGATATGTGTATAACCTCAAGCTTACTTTCAAGAAAATTAAATCTTATTTCTGTTGACTATCCTTCCAGAATAACAATTGAAGCAATAGTTCAGGCACCTTTTTCATCATACATAGCAAAATTAAAAAGAATAAATTTTCCCATATTGGAGCATTTAAACACTTAAGTAAGTTTAATGTATGATTTTATGACCCAACCTTTTCAAATATCCCATTATTATCAGTTTATCGTTCTTTTACATAATATTAATTCCTGTATTTCGATTGAACTAATTAAGATTTTAATTACTTTCCCAAATAATGTTTGGAAATGAGTTTTGTAAAAGAGCTTCTTTATGTCAGTTATTTCTTAAGACCACATAAGATGATCATTATTAGAAAACAATTAGTTTCTTTGTGTCAGAAGTGATTGTTTTTAAGTTACTTTCAAAATCTATTTACTAATGCTTAATGATATTTAATACTGGTGTCCCACATACCTTTTGAGTTTGAATTAAGGTTAAGAAATCATCAAACAATTTCTTGAATCAATTTTGTCAATCTTTTAGTATTGATACACTCACAAATTGCTTTTGGGATAATGGAGCTTTCCATTCTCTAAAAAAAAGCTATTGTATTGAGGTCTCAGGTATAATAATAAATCTCCATTGATACAAATGATTAAAGCTTAGATGAAAAATTCAGTAAACTAACAAAGTAAGAATAATTCAAAAATCAATTCAGAAGTAAGTGTGAGCCTTTGAGATATGACCACATACCCAATAAGGTCACAAAAAGACTCAGAACAATTATACCCTTAATATAATTATATTAAAATTACTTAGAATAATTATACATTAAGAATAATTACTTAAATATACAAAAAATACGATAAATTGGTACAAAAATTGGTTTAACTTAAAAACCAATGAATCAAAATGTAAAATAAATTATACCATTGGATTCCCCATGGAAAAAACACATATACCATTTTTATGGCATATCTGTAAAGTCAATATTTAAGGAATTATAAGGTATAATACCTTATAAAAATCATAAAACCTTATTTATCTCAAGAACTAATGAAACAACATGTGAAATAAGTTTACCAGTGGATTCCCCATGAAAATACACACATAAAACAATTAATAAGCTAATTTCCAATGTTAATACTTAAGGAATTATCCTGAATATATGCACTTTTTTGGTCAACGCATATATTCAAGGATCATAGCTAATATCTTCTAAACTATACATGATAGAATGATGAACCAAAGATAAAGTTACCACGTAATTACTGTAAGAACACAGATATGAACTTTATTTTACAAATTATAAACAAGGTTAAAACCTATGATGAATTATTGATAAAAATCAACAGAGCTGTTGACCACTTTGTTGTGAAAGTGTTCCAAACTTGAAAAAAAGTATACAGTTGGATTCTAATAGTTCATTTGTGAAGAATGATGTAATTTCTATTATTAAATTCAGGGTATAACCCCCTGAAATCAAGGTTTGAAGTTTAAAATATTGAATTTCGACAGAAAAGATGAGTTACAAGGAAAATCATCAAAATTAGAGTTTTGATGATGTAATGAAGAGCTCTTGGCAGCATAATAAGGTTATGCAAGGCTATCAGAATTCACTCTCTGAATCGCTGTAGTGTGTAAATCTTAAAAGTTATTGAGGATCAAAGTTTGAGCTTAATTTGAGCAGTTATGATCACATACTGTAACCTTAAATTAAGTTTAACAGTCTTAAGAGTGATAAAATTGGTGAATACTATTAGTTTATGAACAAAACTAATAAAATCCACGAAATTTGGGGTTCTGCCAAGCCTCTGATGTCATCAAACGTAGAGTTATAGTGATAACTCTAAATAATGGTGTAATAATGATGTAATATGGTTTGATCATGATGTAATCACCCTCAAACCTTAAAATATTGATCAATTCCAGTGGATATGATCAGTACACATCTACTAGAAGCCTGTTGGACTCTAGGAGGGAGGTATTTACTATAAATAGAGCTCTTTTTACTCTATTTACCCCTCAGACGCATCAAAAACATTAAATCAATTAAATAAAAGGTAATTTCTTTATTCTTTATATATAAAACTCTTATATTATTAAAGACCAAAGACCATCTTAATATTAATCACTATTTTTACGTGATTAAATCAATTCTTTAATTGTTTTTGTCATAAATCTCTCTATAAACTCATGTCCACGTAAAATCAAGAAATTTAGTAATTTTCTTTATTTTTTATTGTAAATACAATTTGAAAAAGTTGTATTATATTCTTTTGGGGTAAAATATCTCAAAATTATTATTTTAAGTGTTAAAAGTAGGTTATTTCATCTTATTATAATAATTTCTCTCTTATTATTACTCTTAATAATTCTTAATTAATATAAATAGTATTTATATTAATATATAACTTTAATATTAGTAATATTATTGTTATTAATTGTTTTTTATTTATAAAAAACAGTTTTTTACGCCTTTATTATTTGTTGGTAACAATAATAAAGAGCTTTATAATATATTAATTATTTTATATTAATATATTATTTATAATATTATAATTTCATATAATATTAATTACATTATTATATTTATTTAATAATATAATATTTTTACGCCATAATAATAATATTTCTTTATTATTATTATTATTTTAATCTTATTTATTTCAATTATAAGGACATTCAGAGTACAATAAATAATAAATTAGTAATTTTTACTTATTGTTTCATAGTCAAACCTTACATTTGGGGGCCTGGCCGTGATATTTACTTAAAAGACCTTTAAAAAGATTCTATTTGGGTTTATCCAATAATAAATTATATAATAATTTTATATTTTATTGATTTTAAAAGCTATTGAGGCATTTGGAAAGCAATTGTACTATCTTACACGTCGTTTTTCACATCCTTAGACTTGCAAGAACTTTCTTTGAGTGACTCTAGTGATTAAAAGAGATATTTTATAAATTAAAAATAATCTTTATTATAATTTAATTTTATAAGAATCATATTCATTTTTTATCTTTTTCTTTAAAAATAGAAAAATATATAAAAAATATTAAAAAATATTAAAAACCAATAAAAAAGTTAATTTTATTCATTTTTATTCATTTCTTTATTTATTTCAATTTTTCAAAGATATAAAAGCAATTTCTACGTGGAAAATTGCCATATCTTGCCAAAAATAACACTTCTTATAAAAAGACTTATATTTATTTGTCTTTTTTAGTGTTTGAAGATAACCCAACAGAAGACAACCAAGCTACTGTTGAGAGATTGGTGGAAGAAACTTGTCAAAGTTCTCCAACACCAGTTATCACCAAAAGAAAGAAAGCTAAGAAATTAGACTTTCCAGGGCCCACCATTCAAGACTCTGAAGGTGAGAACCTCTTTTCAAATTGCCATAAAAGAATTTTATTCTAAAATACTTTTATTTTTTCTTATTCTTTAAATTATGACTACCAGAAGAGGTTCCCAATACTCCATCCAATCAGATGGAGCTGGACTCAGAGGTAGAATTGATCCCTATAAAGGGAAAAGAAAGGGCAATATCCCCAGTGGAACAGAATCCACACAAGGAAGTGCCTTATCCCAAAGGCAAGTCCCAGAAATGCCCATGATATCTGAGCCTGAATTGGAACTAAGTATGAGTAACTCAAATAGGTACAAATCACATTCAGAGGGCTCAAATAGACATCTACATGAGCCAGTACAAGCAGTATTACACAGTATACAAGGACAAAGACTGGGAAATGCTGCCTCAAATACACCAACGAGTGATGAACTCCTGGCACATCCTGAAAAAGTTCCTCAAAGAGGAGGAGATAGTGAAATACTCCAATGGATGGAATCCACTGTCATCCAAACCTCAAATCAAAAAAATCAAGGATTATCATGCCAAAAAGAGGGAGGCAACCAAGGAAGAAGCCCCAGTAGCCTCTACCGGCAAGCCTCAAGCCAACCCACTTCCCCAAGAAGGGAAGAAGAACAAGAAAAAGCATTGGAGGAAACCATATTCCCCAAGCTACAGAATCCCAAGAATCCAAAAGGATGCCATGGACAATGTTTTCAACATGGCCAGAACCTTGATGGAATTCAAGGACAAGGAAGAGCAAAGAATGAGACAACCTCATTTCCCAAAGAAATAACCTTGTCCAAAGATGTTGTAAATACTTTAACAGAAATTAAAAATAGTATATTACCTCTAAAAGAAATTAAAGATAGTTTATTATCACTACAAGAAATAAATAACAATTTATCTTCTTTAACAAAAATTGTTGTGCAAAACAAGAAAGAAATTGACAACATTAAGTTTATTGTTGAAAATAATAAACCAAAGAATTTAATTGACAATACTCAAAAATTAATACAAGGACAACAAGAATTGTATAAATACATAAAAGATATCAAAGACAAGACTTTGACAATCAATTATGATGTGAGTATTGACAATCTTACAGAAAAATTGAATAAATTAAGTATTTCTGTAGAAAAATTTGAAGAAAAGACTTCATCACACCAAAAATTACTTTTGGACCATGTGGAAAAAAGTGATGAAGCAAGAATGCATCTGAAAGATGATATTCAAAGTGAAATAAGGCTTATTACAGAAAAAATGGATAAAATTAATGAGGCTAATTTAAATATGCCAAACTTATCAACACCATTTTCTCATATAAGAAGCCCTGTTAAAACAAAAGAGGAATTGTCAAATCCTTTCATAACAGACTTGAGTCACCAAGACAATAACCAAGTCTTAATGAAAGAAGCACCTCAATTGAAGGAATGGCCAACATTCACAGGAGGAGGTGAATATGACCACATGTCATTTATTAAAACAATTGACATGTTACAAGAAGACTATGCCATACCAGATGAATTAATCACTGCAAGATTACATTCATTGTTTGAGAAATCTGCAAAAAGATGGTATTATGGCATAAGACAAACAAATGGTAAAAATACCTGGTCTTGGTGGAAACAAGAAATAATCACCAAGTGGGCAAATGATGCCTGGAGGTATAAGATAGAAAATGCATTTGAAAACTCTTTCTTTGACCCAGAGAAAGATAAACCTTTAACTTGGTTCTTAAAACAAGTTGAAAGGCTTAATGCACTGTACCCAGAAATGTCACAGAAGATGGTGCATATGAAAATACTTAACAAATGTGGAGGGGAACTAGAACATGCCCTAAGAAGCAGGTGTATAGAACCATGCTCCACAGAAGAGTATATAAATGCACTAGAAGATATAGTGACAAGAACAAAAATTGGCAGGACTTGGAAAAAGTTGGACATTAAAAGCCCAAATAAACCATTTATCAAAAAAGATAAGTCAAAAGAATCCTTTAAGCCCAATACATCCAACAATAATGAGCAAAGAAAATGCCATAAATGTGGAGGTATTGGACACTTAGCCAATAATTGCCTTAAAAAAGCAAAGATTAATGAAATTGTGGAAACAGAAAACCACAATGACAAAGAAGAGGAATTTGACTCTGAAAAACAGACAGAAGAGTCAGAAAGCTCTGAAAGTGATGAAATCAATATAATTAATGCACAAATTAATAATATTGATATAATTTATGAAGTACTGGATGTTAATTCAAACTTGCCACAAGTTGGAACATCTGACACAAATCTGACAAACATACAAGATGCCAAAATATATAGAACCAAACCTGCAAGAGGAATGGGATATACAGCTGGAAAATCAAGTATTAGTATTGTTATGGTTGATAACCAAGAAGGAAAGGTTAACTTGGATAAAGGAGCATATTGCACTTGTGTTAGCAAAAGTTATTTAAAAACCATTGTCCCAGACTAGCAAGAAAAACTTATGCCAATACAAGGTGTCAAATTTAGTAGTGCAAGTGAGAGCATGAAGCCCCTTGGAATAATTGATTTAACACTAATTTTTCCTCATCCCTCACAATGTGTCAGAATTAAAGTAGAGTTTGTAGTAATGGACAACTGTACTAGTAATCATTTCATACTTGGGAATGACTACTTATCAATCTATGGTATAGATATCTCCAACCAAAAGGATAGATATTTTACCATAGGAGATAACAAAAGACAAAAGTTTGGATTCTTAAATAACAAAAAACAACTCACAGTTATTAAGAATGAAGAAAAAATTCCAGGAAAGGAACTTTTTATATCTGAACAACTCAAGGAGGCAGAATTCAATCAAGAATTAACAGAAAAAATGAAAGAAAAATTGATTGAGCTCTTATTTAAGTATAAAAATGCCTTTGCAACTGACAAAGAGCCACTAGGTTCCATAATTGGACATGAAGTGGATATAATTCTTAATGTAGAAAAACCTTACCCACCTCTATTAAGAAGACCTGCTTATCCAGCCAGTCCAAGAGCTAGAGAAGCCTTAGAGGTGCACATTAAATAATTAATGGACCTTGGAGTATTAAGAAAGTTTGGACATAATGAACAAGTAGAAGTTACTACACCTGTCATTATAACTTGGCATAATGGAAAATCAAGGATGGTAGGAGACTTCAGAGCCCTGAATACCTATACCATTCCAGACAGATATCCAATACCCAGAATCCATGAGACATTAACCCAATTGTCACAAGCTAAGTTCATCACAGCTATGGATGCTCTTAAGGGTTTTCATCAAAATGTCTTAACAGACAATGCCAAGAAACTACTAAGAATAATTGTCCATTGTTGAATTTTTGAATACTTAAGAATGCCATTTGGAATAAAAAATGCACCTTCCCATTATCAAAGAATGATGAATACTATATTCCCTGAAGAATTATCAGAAGGATGGTTGATTATCTATATTGATGATATCATAGTTTGCTCAGAAACTTGGGAAAATCACCTTACAAGACTAGAAAGGGTACTACAGAAAATAGTCCAAGGAAATATGAAAATTTCCTTGAAAAAATGTCATTTTGCATACAGTGAATTAAAGGCACTAGGACATGTAGTATCTGGCCTTAGTCTAGGCATAGACAAAAATAAAGTAGCAGCAGTACTACTTAAACCAATGCCTCAAACCAAAAAAGAAATGCAATCATTTCTAGGATTTGCTGGTTACTATAGACAGCATATAAAGGACTTTGCAAAGATTGCTAAATCCTTGTATAAGCTATGTGACCAACAAACAGTCTATGAGATGACAGAAGAAAGAGTCAAGGCATATGAAGCATTGAAAAATTCCTTAACAAATGCCCCATTTCTTCTGATGCCAGATTGGAAACTACCCTTCAAACTGTACATTGATGCTTGTGGAGAAGGACTAGGTGCTGCACTTCACCAAACACAAATTATCAATGATAAACCAGTGGAAGGACCAATTTGTTTCATTTCAAGGCAGATAAAGCCAACAGAAGCAACGTATGGAGCAAGCCAAATGGAATGCTTATGCCTAGTATGGGCTTTAGAAAAACTGCATTATTATTTGGATGGCACAGTATTTGATGTAATCACAGACTGTAATGCTGTGAAATCACTATTAAATATGAAGACTCCAAATAGACATATGCTGAGATGGCAAATTGCTATCCAAGAATATAGAGGAAATATGACTATTGTTCATAAATCTGGAAATATTCATAAAAATGCAGATGGTCTTAGCAGATGGGCTCTAGCAAATACCCCTGACAATCCAGCATGGGTACCACAAGAAGAGCACCATATAGAAGGAATATGTGTTACAGACATTGGCACAGAATTCTTTAACCAAGTTAAAGAAAGCTATAAGACAGACAAAAATTGCCATATCTTAAGCCAACTTCTAATGAAAGACTGCAAAGATCCATCACTTTCATCAAAACTAGATGAAATATGGAAAAAGGCATATGATGAAGGAAGATTTCACCTCCTTGATGGAATCCTTTACCATAGAACAAAACACACATGTGTTATGGCCTTAACAGATAGAACACTAATAAACACTTTTTTACATGAGTGTTATGATAGTGTTGCATCTGGAAATCTCTCAGAAGATAGGACACTAGAGAGGGTGAAAACCTGCTCTTGGTGGCCAAATTGGAAGAAGGATGTTGCAGAGTACTGCCAACCCTGTGACAGATGTCAAAAAGCCAACAGAGCCACAGGAAAGAAATTTGGAATGATGATCCAAATCCAAGAACCAAAATCCCCATGGGAAATAGTTCATATGGATTGGGTAACAGCCTTACCTCCAGGAGGAGACAGGAGTTATAATGCATGCCTAGTGTTAGTTGACAGGTACAGTAAAACTCCCATGTTCTTACCATGTCATGAGAAGGACACAGCTATGGATACAGCCATAATGATATGGAATAAAGTCATTAGCCACACAGGCTTATTCCAAAATATTATAAGTGACAGAGACCCAAAGTTCACTTCAGCACTATGGACAAATCTCCATAACTTGTTTGGGACAAAGTTATCATTCTCAACAGCTTATCATCCTCAAACTGATGGTCTAGCAGAAAGAATGATACAGACCCTAGAGGATATGATCAGAAGATTCTGTGCTTATGGGCTAGAATTCAAAGATTCTGATGGTTTTACCCATGATTGGTGTACACTAATACCAGCACTTGAACTGGCATATAAGACATCAATCCATTCTTCTACTGGCAAAACACCAGCAATGCTAGAAAAAGGTTGGAATCCAAGACTTCCTTATGATACCCTCAAAAAGGACTTAGTGGATATACATCCAACAGCAAGCAGTTTCAAGATAATGCTTGACAAAGCAAGACACCATGCAAACAGATGCATGCAAGATTCTTTTAAATATGCAAAAGAAAGATGGGATAAAAGTCATAAGCCACCTGATTTCAAAATAGGAGACTTGGTTTTAGTATCAACCCTTAATTTCAATAACATAAAAGGCCCAAAGAAATTGAAAGATTCCTTTGCAGGACCATTTATGATAAAAGCACTCCATGGACCCAATGCTGTGCAATTAGAACTCACAGGTGAACTAATGAACAAGCACCCAACTTTGCCTGTGAGTCTAATAAAGCCTTACAGTTCAATTGACAAGGAGTTATTTCCACTAAGAAATAAACCCCCACTTGAAATTCCACCCTTGGAAGAAGGAGAAGAAAAGAAAATAGTAAAAGTCCTTAAAGAAAGAAGGACAAGAAACAAAAAAGAAAGGGAATACCTTGTAAGGTATAGAAATTCAACTCAAGAAGATGAATGGCTACTTGAGAAAGATATAACAAATGCTGATAAGCTACTAAGAAGGTTCAGACATGAAAGAAAGCCTGAAAAATAGAAAAGTTAAGCATTATTGAGCTTCAAGACTAACAAAGTCTAATGAAGAGGTAGGACAGTGGATGATACCCTAATCACACATATCAGATTGTGGTACAATCTTTTTTGGTGGTAGGGAATGTGAGCCTTTGAGATATGACCACATACCCAATAAGGTCACAAAAAGACTCAGAACAATTATACCTTTAATATAATTATATTAAAATTACTTAGAATAATTATACATTAACAATAATTACTTAAATATACAAAAAATACCATAAATTTGTACAAAAATTGGTTTAACTTAGAAACCAATGAATCAACATGCAAAATAAATTATACCATTGGATTCCCCATGGAAAAATACACATATACCATTTTTATGGCATATCTGTAAAGTCAATATTTAAGGAATTATAAGGTATAATACCTTATAAAAATCATAAAACCTTATTTATCTCAAGAACTAATGAAACAACATGTAAAATAAATTGTACCAGTGGATTTCCCATGAAAATCCACACATAAAACAATTAATAAGCTAATTTCCAATGTTAATACTTAAGGAATTATCCTGAATATATGCACTTTTTTGGTCAACGCATATATTCAAGGATCATAGCTAATATCTTCTAAACTATACATGATAGAATGATGAACCAAAAATAAAGTTACCACATAATTACTGTAAGAACACAGATATGAACTTTATTTTACAAATTATAAACAAGGTTAAAACCTATGATGAATTATTGATAAAAATCAACAGAGCTGTTGACCACTTTGTTGTGAAAGTGTTCCAAACTTGAAAAAAAGTATACAGTTGGATTCTACTAGTTCATTCGTGAAGAATGATGTAATTTTTATTATTAAATTCAGGGTATAACCCCCTGAAATCAAGGTTTGAAGTTTAAAATATTGAATTTCGACAGAAAAGATGACTTACAAGAAAAATCATCAAAATTAGAGTTTTGATGATGTAATGAAGAGCTCTTGGAAGAATAATAAGGTTATGCGAAGCTATCAGAATTCACTCTCTGAATTGCTGTAGCGTGTAAATATTAAAAGTTATTGAGGATCAAAGTTTGAGCTTGATTTGAGCAGTTATGATCACATACTGTAACCTTAAATTAAGTTTAACAGTCTTAAGAGTGATAAAATTGGTGAATACTATTATTTTATGATTAAAACTAATAAAATCCACGAAATTTGGGGTTCTGCCAAGCCTCTGATGTCATCAAACGTAGAGTTATAGTGATAACTCTAAATAATGGTGTAATAATGATGTAATATGGTTTGATCATGATGTAATCACCCTCAAACCTTAAAATATTGATCAATTCCAGTGGATATGATCAGTACACGTCTACTAGAAGCCTTTTTGACTCTAGGAGGGGGGTATTTACTATAAATAGAGCTCTTTTTACTCTATTTACCCCTCAGACGCATCAAAAACATTAAATCAATTAAATAAAAGGTAATTTCTTTATTCTTTATATATAAAACTCTTATATTATTAAAGACCAAAGACCATCTTAATATTAATCACTATTTTTATGTGATTAAATCAATTCTTTAATTGTTTTTGTCATAAATCTCTCTATAAAC
Source organism: Austropuccinia psidii (assembly GCA_023105745.1). Taxonomy (NCBI): domain Eukaryota; kingdom Fungi; phylum Basidiomycota; class Pucciniomycetes; order Pucciniales; family Sphaerophragmiaceae; genus Austropuccinia; species Austropuccinia psidii. The sequence goes on from JALGQZ010000001.1 coordinate 43,069,948, forward strand.
TCATTTCCACGTAAAATCAAGAAATTTAGTAATTTTCTTTATTTTTTATTATAAATACAATTTGAAAAAGTTGTATTATATTCTTTTGTCGTAAAATATCTCAAAATTATTATTTTAAGTGTTAAAAGTAGGTTATTTCATCTTATTATAATAATTTCTCTCTTATTATTACTCTTAATAATTCTTAATTAATATAAATAGTATTTATATTAATATATAACTTTAATATTAGTAATATTATTGTTATTAATTGTTTTTTATTTATAAAAAACAGTTTTTTACGCCTTTATTATTTGTTGGTAACAATAATAAAGAGCTTTATAATATATTAATTATTTTATATTAATATATTATTTATAATATTATAATTTCATATAATATTAATTATATTATTATATTTATTTAATAATATAATATTTTTACGCCATAATAATAATATTTCTTTATTATTATTATTTTAATCTTGTTTATTTCAATTATAAGGACATTCAGAGTACAATAAGTAATAAATTAGTAATTTTTACTTATTTTTTCATAGTCAAACCTTACAGTAAGAAAGCTCAATGGATCACTTTTAAATGGAAAAATATCCAATCGTAATCAAGTTGAGCTATATTTTTGTATGCAGGTCGCCTTTCTCCAAATTACACACATACTTTCATTTTATTCATACTTACCATTAAAGCATTAGTTATTTGAGCTTAAATAACCTTTTTTATAGAAATACCACCCTCATTTAATTGAAATGAAAATGAAAAGAAAATCAAAAGGAATAATTAGGATATTTTTTTATTTTTCTCACATTAAAGTAATACACTATATAGAAATGGTTCATCATAATAAAATATACTTTGAAAGGAATACCAAAAGTGATATATTAATTGATTTTAATGAGGAAAAATCTCAAAATTTCAAAGTATAAATGAGAGATATTTTGTATGTATATGAGTATTATCTAGGCAATCATTAGGGTTTTTTTTCTGAAGCTCCTAATTACTCTTCATTTAACTGTTGGGATCCTACAATAGAAAAAACTCATCAGCTATAAATCAAGCCCAGATATTCTATCATAAATTCTTATATATCTCATCTAAAAGTGACCAAATATACTTTACAGAACTTTATGGGCTGAAAAAAATGGTAATATTTATTTAGGAGATATTGAATTTGGGTAAGATTTAATTTTTGATGAATCTGGGTACTTACACTTCAGAGGTTTTTCAAATATTAAATATATGATATTGCTGAAAGAATAGGAGGAAAATCACTTATGTGATATCTTTTTAGCTACAAATGTTAATAATCTAAACCAAATTGATTGTGAGACATCAATTCTATATTTTGTGATGCATTAAAAGATTATCAATCCCTTCAGAGTAATTTTGATTAACTTAGAATCCCTTTCAAAGGAAAAGGGTTCAAATGTGAATAGTATCCAGTGATTTACTACCATAGATTATATGGAGATTAGATTCATGGTCTTATTTGAGTATACACCTCAAAAATTGATCTGTTTTTAAATAAACTAGTTTTAAGTAAAAAGAAAAAATCATTCTGAGCTTAAATGAGAATTATTCTTTTGAGCCAAATTTTTGGACTCATTGAGATTTGAAAATCATGAGGACACATTGAGATTGATACAATGGAATTTAAGCTTTGTGGCTTGCATATGTCGCTTGAATTTCTTCCAAAAATTCTATTTTGGTTATATTTCCTACCTGCATCCAACCCACATCCAATTTCAAATTCCAAATGCAACACCTGCTGTCAGGTGTAGCCACTTTTCTCATGGTGATTTACAGGTGAATCAATGAACAATAACTCAAATTTCCCTGTAAGCTTGATAATCTTTACAGCTCAAGTTATAGGGAATCATTCCTCTTATAATTAAACCACCACTTGAAATTTCCCCTCTAGGAGAAGGAGAATAAAAGAAAATTGTAAAATTTGTCAAGGAAAGGAGGACAATAAACAAAAAAGAAAGGGAGTACCTTGTAAGGTATAGAAACCCAACTCAAGAAGATTGAATGGCTACTTTAGAAGGACATATCTACTTCTGATAAGCTATTAGGGAGATTTAGAAATGAAAGAAAACCTAAAGAATAGAAAATTAAGCATTATTGAGCTTCAAGACCAAAAAAAAGTACATTGAAGAGGTAGGACAGTGGATGATACCCTAATTAACTATTTCAGATTGGCTCCAATCTTTTTTGGTGGTAGGGAGGTTTTTCCTCTGCAATATGACCAAATATGCAAATATTTTACAAAACAACTTTACAAAACTTATTTGAACAATAAGAATTGAAATTTTAATCTTAAAATAAGTAAGAATATCATAAACTTAGACCATTGGATTCCCAATCAAATGCTTCACATATATGATTGTTATTTCATATGTGCAAAGTTGATACTTACTGAGATAACCTGAATATAGGCACTTTTATGATCAGGGCATATATTCACGGTTTTTAGCTCATCTATTTTTAACTGTGAATGTTAAATATTTGAAACAAAAATGATTTTACCACAAATTAACTGTATAAATTCATATATAAACTTCATTTGGAAAGCTATGAACAAAGTTAAAACTTCCAAGGTCTTATTGAGAAAAATAGCAATAGCTGTTGACCACTTTAAGTTAAAAGTGGTACAAACTGAAAATAAACTGTAAATTAATACCCTAGTAGCTCATAAATTAAGAATTATTTAATATTCATTATTATATTCAAGGTATAACCCCCTGAATTCATGGTTAAAAGTTTAAAATATTAAATTTTGGTAGAAAAGATGAGTTATGAGAGAAATAATCAAAAAGGGATTTCAATTATGTAATGAAATTCTCTTTGAAGATTTGTAACGACCCTCCAAGCTACCCTAACTCACACTCAATGGCTTTATTGTTAATAACTCAAAGGTTACTAATGATCAAAGTCAAAGCTTCAAAATTATCACTTATGATCTCTAACTGTAATCTTATTTTAAGTTTAACAGTTAAATAAGTGATAAAACTTGTTGATAGTAGTCTATTGTGGCTAAAACCCATAAAATCTACGAAGTTTAATCTTTTTCCAAGTCTATGAGGTCAGAAAGCTTAGAGTTACAGTGATAACTCTAAATAATGGGGTAATAATGAGATAATAAGATTTAATTATGATGTAATCATTGATAAACTTGAAACTATCAATCAATTCCAGTTTGTAACATCAATAAAGGCTTACTAGATTCCTTATGTACTCTTGGAAGGAGGATTTCAATATAATTAGGGCTCTTTTTACTCTATTTCCCCCTCAGATGCACCAAAAACATTAAAACATCAAATCAAGAGGTAATTTCTCTATTCTTTACATATAAATACATTATATTATGAAAGAAAAGACATAATACTTGTAGTAATCACCAACCTTGACATGATTAATCTAAAACTTTGTTTTTTTGTTAAATTCTCTCTAAAATCCTCAATTCTGTATCAAAATAGTCAAATTTGTAATTTTCTCTATTTTTATTGTAAATGAAACTTGAAGAAGTTGTATTTGAATTTTAGGCATACATTTATTCAAATTTATAGCATTAAGTGTTAAAAGGAGCTTATGTTCTCTTGTCATAATGTTTTTCTCTTCATTATTATTATTAATGATTCCTTTATTGATATTAATAGTATTTATATTAATATATAACTTTAACATTGGTAATATTATTGTTATAAATTTCTTTTCATTATTAAATAATTCTTTTCCACAAATTTATGATTTGTTGGTAACAATGATAAATTTCCATAAATATATTAATTATTGAATATTAATATATTTCTTTGAGGGTGTTGGTAAAAACACATAAGCTTTTAGTAAAAAGATGTAAGTGGCCTATTTTTTCAAAACAAATTCCTCAGGCTTAGTTTTGTGCTTTTTTTGCTATATTGTTTCTGAAATGGGATTTGAAGATCCCAAATCTTTTCCATTTTTTTTGACCATTTCTCTATTTTGACTAATTTGGTGAAATAGCCTGTTTTCAAAAAACAATAATTGAAATTTTTCCCACTTACAAATTCCTAATGTTTTCTTTTTGAAATAAAGAAAAGAATCTTGAGAATAAAAAACTATAAGACCAAAGTTTTGTGATTTTTTTTGCTGTGACAATTGTAGGCCCAAAAAGTCCTTTTTTTATGTTTTTTGTTCATGTTTTCAAGTAAATGAAAATTCCATTTATGAAATTTAGGGAATCATTGGAAGTTAAAAATTCTATTAGTAGAATTATTGGTTCCATTTATGGAATTAAAAGTGCCATAAATGGCATCAAATATGACATAATAATGCCATAATTGGCATCAAAAATGACATGATAATGCTATCAATGGCATCAAAAGTGACATATAGATTCCATTTATGGTATTAAGAATTCCATGAATGGCCTCAAAAATTCTATAAATGGCTTCAGCAATTCCATAGATGGCCTTAACAATACAAGAAATGGCCCTAACAATTCCATAAATGAAATCAGAAATTCCATAAATAGCCTAAACAATTTCATTAACGGCCTTAAAAATTCCATAAATAGCCTCCACAATGGCATAAATGGCCTTAAAAGTGCCATAAATGGCATTAAAAATGCCATAAATAGCTACATTTCATTTAGAAAACACTCCTTATGTGTTTTTACCAATTTATGGCAAAACATGTAATGGATTACATGTTTTTACCAAATTGCTTATGTGGGTTTAACAACACCCCTTTTTTATTATTTTATTTCATTTATTTAAATAACATAAATATTTTTATGCCATAACTATAAAAATCATTTTTAATCTTATTCTTGATTTAAATTAGGACCTTAAGAGTACAACAGCTGAGATATTAGTAATATTTACTTATTTTTTCATAGTCAAACATTACACAAATATTTTGAGCTTTAAAATTTTAGATAAGGATTACTCCCTATTTTTATATCTCCCTTCAGAAAAATGAAAAGAAATTTCTCTTAAAGCCAATTCACCCAGGTCATCAAGCATGTTAGGGCACAAGATTCATTCCAATTTCAATTTTCTATATTAGTATGTTATGTGAAAAGAATCCTTTTATGTATATCCTTCATTGATTATTTATAAACAAGATACAATATTTGGAATTTTTATGGTAAGGAGAGAATATGATTTTTGTATTTTAAGAAGGTATTTAAGTGAATAAAATCTTTAAGCTTTTAATACTAAAGAGCTATATAATAATGAAGATGTTTTGAAATATATATTTTATACACAAATCCTATTGGATAGGGATTAATTAATTCAAGTGAATGATTAAAGTATTTAATATCACCATATTTATTAAAAACTAGAAGCTTTAGCTTTCTGGACCTCTCATAAATAATTAATTCATGAGATCATTCCTTTCTTGGAACATAATTCAGATTTCAGGGTGAGAAACAGGAAGGTAGAGCTCTAAAGAGGATTATTAAATATTGAATTGAGAAAGAGAATTCAGGGAAAAAACACTTTTCAACCTCATTTGAGAGGACCTTTCTTGTAAAAATTTATGGATTAAATTATCATAATAATTGAGAATTTTGAGTTTATTTTAGTGTAAAAGTATTCTTCTGACCAATCAATATTTTTTCATTGAAATCAGATTTTCATTAAGGTTTCCTTGAATAAAAACATAAAAGTAATATTATAAAAGAAATTACTTTTCTGGATCAATATTATTGAGATACGTTTTGAAGAAATGGTGAGACAACTCTCAAAATACCAGCTACAAGCCCTAAATAGCCTAATTAAAAAGCCATTCTTTCTCCAATAATATGCGAATTGAGTCTTAATCATCTGAGAGTTATAGTTATTTCTCTTTAAACTCACTTTTCCAGACAACCAATAATTCTTGAGCAGCTAGGGAGCCCCCAGAAAATTATGATTATTAGCCACCAAAAAACTCACTTCTAGAATACACCACAGACACTAAACTATTTGGAAAAACTATAAGGCCATGGAATCCATATTTTAACATCTTAGAAGGGGCTATAGCTGAAATTATTATTCATCCATAGATTTCAAATCAACTCACTGTTCTAAATTTGAAAAGAATTGCCATTTCCCATTTTTCTGAAAATTAATGAGTCAGAATAGCTTCCCAAATGCATTTTGAGACACAAAGCCTGAGAAACTAGTGTACATAAAATTAAAATATGTGGTTAAAGGAGTTCGGACCACTTTATTGGAGATATGAAAGACAGATTGAAAGACATAGTATAGGGTTTATCTAAAAAATCAAAGACAGAGTTTGTACCTGAGAAAATTTGTCTCCTCAATTTAAGAATTATTGTATAAAATATCACGGGAAAGCCATCTAAATAAAGTGAATTTAAATTCCTGAAATGGGTAATTGAATTATAAATAGAAATAAAGAAAGGTGTTCTTTTACTTAGATACCAAATAAATGAATTTTATTCCTCATTTCTTCCCTAAAAGTTACACCTTCAATTTTAAACTTATTTCTGGAATAATGGATTACACCTTTTTTCCATTAAAACTGGTATTTACAATAAGCACATCATCTCTACCACAAATACTCAGTAGTGAGTTCTTTTTCAAACATGATATCTAGGATTTTGACAAATTACTATAGGTATTCATCATTGTTTTTTTTAAATAAACTCAATAATGTACACAAATCCAAACACAATTTCAAATACGTAAAATGATTTTTTTTGAAACAGATATTCTTCTTTCCTTATATCCTATGATCACCACTGAAGTATTTCTAACTTGTGAAAATTCAAGATATGAATAAGTTTATATAATATCAAATTCATTTTTGGAAACACAAGCGCATAAATATTCACAAAAAAGCAAAGCTATTTGTGGGAAGAATTTTCTTTTGCTTGAAATTTGGTCCAAAAAATCTGAAAATTGGACCAATTTCTAGCTTATGGAATTTTCTTTCTGAAAGATCATAAGAATTACTCAGTGTATTATGAATTGATTAAAACTAAAAGGAAAGTAAAATACTACTACAATTAGAAGATTTTGGAGGTTCATCCACTAAAATATATTGTAATCACTTTCAGAAAGCTGGCCCAAAAAGGCCTCATTTTGACTCTCAGGAATTGCTTCCCAGAAGCCCTCCCAATGCTCTTTTTTTGTATTTTTTGAAGAGGAGGGTAAGTCTTTCAAAAAAATAATTATCAACTTGTTTTTTGCCAACATAGGACAGTTTGTGGAAATACTAACATTTCTTCATAATGATGAGCTTAGAACAAAATTCAGGGTGGATCACAGTTAGTGTCTCATGGTGGAATGTGATCTGGAACTTGCCAGTATTAACCAGTCTTTCAACCAGTTTCATAGCCGTTTTGGCAAGAGTTCCCTTTGTTGAGGTCTGGCAGACAGCATTGTGACAATAAATGTCACAACCACTATCAGGGGTAAGGGTATTCAACCTTAAACCCACTCAAACACATAAAACCAGAAAATCTGGTATGTACATCAGGAATCAGTTTCAGCAAATCTTCTTGCTGAAACATGCATACAGCCTGTCAATACTTGTTCAGGCTGGATATTCCCAAATTCAGCTTGAATTCACAAGAATGAAACTGTATGATCACCCCATTTCACCACACCTCTTGTATAGACCCTGTACATCCATACAGGGGCTGTATTATTCAAATCAATTCAAATGAAGATTCCTCTCAAGAAATGTTACTCTATGGATCAGGGCTGGTGGGTTCTCACATATACCAGACCCTCTTCCTCCCTCTGGGGACTTTTTCCCCAGTTAATTAATATAGTGGATTTATTATTCAATGAAAATTCTTACTCTTATTTTGGGTATTATATTTATTTCTATGAAATTAGTCTTTGCATTTCTTCTTTGCCTGTATAGTATACGTTGCGGTGGCCATATTTCTTTCTGATAGGTTGAAACAGTGGGCTTGGAATTTTTTGTGGTTGGCTCTTTTATTTCTTACTCTTATTCTTTGTTTCTTCTTTTATTATATTTCTTTTATCAGAAATTTTACTCTTATTACACTATTAATTGTATTCCATCTTATCATATCCTTGAGCGCTCCAAAAGTGAGTCCCGGTTTACTGAGTGCAAGGCCCTTTTCACTTAGAAGAGCCCGTGTTACAGTTAGCTCCAGACAGCATATTTTTCTTGTTTAAGAGCTGTAGGAAAATTTGGGGAAAGGCATGTTTTTCAAAAAATAAAAGTGTCTAATTAGGGGGTGTCAAAGTCACGAAATCCTGCCTTAAAATAACACGGGATTTGGAACCCAAATACCAACACTAAATTGCAGGTTTTTTATGTGTAAATCCCATGGCATTTTAACTGAGTCCCCTGGTATATTGACAAAATCCCATGCATCTGGGATTTCAGCTTGAAACCTAACCCAAATGAGTACTCACAATTCATACCTGTATAACATATCCTTCTACACTCCATTTTGGACAATCTGACCAAACAGCTTACAGTCCATTTATACTTCTTCATCCATATAATAATGCCTTGATCCAAAGCAAGACAAATCAAGACAGATATGAAGATAACCTCTGGCCTGCCTCATCCATCAGGTAACTTAATACGTACAGATTATTTAACCATAACTGATTGGCTTTCAGTCAAATCCAATTTCAAGTCATGTTTTGGTACTAGCGGCTCAACATCTATTGGAAGACCTCCTTCCTCAAAGCAGAATGGCTTTCAGCTTATGGCCATTGAGGTCAACAAAAAATCACAAAATCATCTAAAACTTAGTTCAAGCAGCATCCGAGATCAATAGCGAACATATAAAAATAAATATATGGCAGCAAAAAAATTCAAAAACTTAACTGGGGCTGGAATAACGGAAGAAGATGAGAGGAAAGGAATAAAATCAATGAGTGAAAAGCTGGAACGTATGTGTCCTTGCTATGCCAAAATGGATGTGCTTTTTGGCCACAAGCCCAATGTCACTCCCATTGCAAGCTATGATTTGCAAGAAAAAGACAGTTTCAATGGTGATGATGATGATGTTTTTCTTGATAAGTTAAGTTATCATCTCTTCCATTTTTTACCTTGGATAATTAAAGCTCATTTGCTTTTCAAAGGAGAATAACTGCTTGGATTCACCTCACAATCTGGATCCTTTGCTCAATAATGATGCTAACTTGGTCCCAGTGGAAAGCCTTCAAGATGATTTGGTAAGTACATTTGAGAGTGATATTTATTCACTCAAATATTGATTATTTCTCCTTTTACCAGAAAATTAAATCCATAACGCATTCAACACAAAAGTGTAATCAAGCCATGACACCCAACTTGAATGACAAGAGTGGTTCTAGGAAAAGGTCTCAGGATAAGTTTGTGCCTAATTATGCAAATTTACTTGAATCACAGAGCAAAGGTATGACATGCGATTATGGTTACCATAATGAATCCTACTGACAAAATTTATGCTTATTAGCCTGTGAAATCAGTGATAATACATGTTTGGAGTGGGACAGGGAGAGGTGGAATGAAGAGAAAGTGTGCAATATGGAAAAAAATGGTTTGAAGAAGTCAAGTTACAATAAAAAAATGGAGTTTGACAAGAAGCAACATGCAAAGAAACATCAATTTGAAAAAGAAAAGTGGAATTGGGAATGTGAAATTAAGGGAAAGAAATGCCAGATGGATCTCACTATTGCGGAATTGTCATCAAGCAGGCCAATTGCGGAATTGGAACAAATTCTGACTTTGATCAATAAAAAATGACGTATCAAATGGCCAGATGTCATGTGATAATTTGATACATGGGGATTTGTCGAAGACATTTGATGTTTATTTGGAAATGATCTTATGTTTTGAAATAGGATTGCAATTTATGACAAAATTGAAAATTTGTGCAAGTTGGGCATCATGATGTTATGTGCCAAACCTCCAGGTCTGCATGCCAACCAATTAAATTTGAAGGTTTGCTTGAAATTTCAATTTTGTGATGAATTTTTGCCAAATAAGGGTGGTATGTGCCATGGATTTTTGGTCTGTTATTTGTCTCATTTTCTGTAACTTTGATTTAATTGAATATTCGATTTGCTTCCTTATTCTTGATTTTTTGATGCTTGGGGTATGTCATATTTTCTTTTTGGGGACTCTTGCTTATTTTGATTTGTTTAAACCAAATGAATTTGAAGGTGCCATCAAAATTTCCATTCTGTGGTGAATTTTTGCCACTTAAGAGTGGATTGTGCCTTTTCTTATTTTTCCCCTTTCTTTGTCTCATTTTCTTTCAATTTAATTTAATTCAATTTGGAAGGTTTGACTATGAAACAATAAGTAAAAATTACTAATATTTTACTTATTGTACTATGGATGACCTTATGACTGAAATGAATAAGATAAAAATAATTATGATAATAAAGAATTATTATAATTATGGCGTAAAGATAATTATATTATTAATAAAATATGATAATATAATTTGTATTATAAAATATAATATAATAAAATAAATATATTAATATAAGATAATTAATATATTTAATAGCACTTTATTATTGTTACAAACAAATAATAAAGGCGTTAAAAATTGTTCTTTATTAATAAAAAACAATTAATATCAATAATATTACCAATATTAAAGTTATAAATTAATATAAATACTATTTATATTAATTAAAGAATTATTAAAAGAATAATATAGAGAAAATTATTAATGTAAGAGAAAATAACCTACTTTTAACACTTAATATAATACTTTTGAGATATTTTACGCCAAATAATGTAAATACAACTTATACAAATTGTATTTACAATAAAAAATAGAGAAATTACAGATATTCTTGATTTTTTACATGGAAATGAGTTTTAGAGAGATTTTTGACAAAAACAATTAAACAAATGATTTAATCACGTCAAAATTGATGATTATAATAAAGATGAACTCTGGTCTTTAATAATATAAAAGTTTTATATATAAAGAATAAAGATATTACCTTTTTGGTTGTAGTGATTTAATGTTTTTGATGTGTCTGAGGGGAAAACAGAGCAGAAAGAGCTCTATTGATAGTAAGTACCTCCCTCCTAGAGTCCAAAAGGCTTCTAGTAGACGTGTAATGATCATATCCACTGGAATTGATCAATATTTTAAGGTTTGGTGGTGATTACATCATGATCAAACCTCATTACATCACTATTATGCCATTCTTTAGAGTTATCACTATAACTCTAAGTCTGATGATGTCAAAGGCTTGGCAGAACCCCAAATTTCGTGAATTTTATTAGTTTTAATCATAAACTAATAGTATTCACCAATTTTAACACTTATATGACTGTTAAGCTTAATTTAAGGTTACAGTGTGTGATCATAAATGATCAAATTAAGCTCAAACTTTGATCCTTAATAACGTTTAAGATTTACACGCTACAGAAATTCAGAGAGTGAATTCTGATAGCTTGGCATAACCTTATTATGCTTCCAAGAGAATTTTATTACATTATCAAAACTCTATTTTTGATGATTTTTCTTGTGACTCATCTTTTCTGTTGAAATTTAATATTTTAAACTTCAAACTATGATTTCAAGGGGTTATACTTTGAGTATTATAATAAAACGATACATCATTCTTCACGAATGAACTAGTATAATCCAACTGTCTACTTATTTTTAAGTTTGGACCACTTTCACTACAAAGTGGTCAACAGCTCTGTTGATTTTAATCAATAATTCCTTACAGATTTTAACCTTGTTTATAGCTTGTGAAATAAACTTCATATCTGTTTTCCTAAAGTAATTACGTGATGACTTTATTCTTGGTTCATCACTCTATCATGTATAATTCAAGAGATATTAGGTAAAATCCTTGAATATATGCGTTGACCAAAAAAGTGCATATATTCAGGTTAATTCCTTAAGTATTGGTTTTGAAGCTTAGCTTATTAATTGTTTTATGTGTGGAAGTTTATGGAGAATCCAATGGTACCATTTATCTTACATGTTGTCTCATTAGTTTCTGAAATAAATAAGGATTTGTGGTTTTTCTAAGGTATTATTACCTATAACTTATTAAATATTGACTTTACAGATATGCCATAAAAATGGTATATGTGTATTGTACCATGGGGAATCCAATGGTATAATTTATTTCACATGTTTATACATTCGCCTTTAAGTTAAACCAAATTTTGTACCAATTTATGGTATTTTTATAGTTTTAAGGTATTTATTTTTAATGTATAATTATATAAAATATTTCTTCTGACCTTTTTGGGTATGTGGTCATATCTCAAGGGTTCACATTCCCTACCACCAAAAAAGATTGTACTACAATCTCATATGTGTAACTAGGGTATCATCCACTGTCGTACCTCTTCAATAGACTTTGTTAGTCTTGAAGCTCAATAATGCTTAACTTTTCTATTTGTCAGTCTTTCTTTCATGTCTGAACCTTCTTAGTAGTTTATCAGCATTTGTTATATCTTTCTCAAGAAGCCATTCATCTTCTTGGGTTGAATTTCTATACCTTACAAGGTATTCTCTTTCTTTTTTGTTTCTTGTCCTTCTTTCTTTAAGGACTTTTACTATTTTCTTTTCCTCTCCTTCTTCCAAGGGGGAATTTCAAGTGGGGGTTTATTTCTTAGTGGAAATAACTCCTTGTCACTCGAGCTGTAAGGTTTAATCAGACTTACTGGGAAAGTTGGGTATTTGTTCATTGGTTCACCTGTGAGTTCCAATTGCACAGCATTGGGTCCATGAAGTGCTTTTATCATAAATGGTCCTGCAAAGGAATCTTTTAATTTCTTTGGGCCTTTTATGTTATTGAAATTAAGGGTTGATACTAGGACCAAGTCTCCTATTTTGAAATCAGGTGGCTTATGACTTTTATCCCATCTTTCTTTTGCATATTTGAAAGAATCTTGCATACATCTGTTTGCATGGTGTCTTGCCTTATCAAGCATTATCTTAAGACTTCTTGCTGTTGGATGTATATCCACTAAGCCCTTTTTGAGGGTATCATAAGGAAGTCTTGGATTCCAACCTTTTTCTAGCATTGCTGGTGTTTTGCCAGTAGAAGAATGGATTGATGTTTTGGATGCCAGTTCAAGTGCTGGTATTAGTGTACACCAATCATGGGTAAAACCATCAGAATCTTTGAATTCTAGCGCATAAGCACAGAATCTTCTGATGATGTCCTCTAAGGTCTGTATCATTCTTTCTGCTAAGCCATCAGTTTGAGGATGGTAAGCTGTTGAGAATGATAACTTTGTCCCAAACAAGTTATGAAGATTTGTCCATAATGCTGAAGTGAACTTTGGGTCTCTGTCACTTATAAGATTCTGGAATAAGCCTGTATAGCTAATAACTTTATTCCATATCATTATGGCTGTGTCCATAGCTGTGTCATCTTTATGACATGGTAAGAACATAGGAGTTTTGCGATACCTGTCAATCAATACCAGGCATGCATTATAGCTTCTGTCTTGTCCTGGAGGTAATGCTGTTACCCAATCCATATGAACTATTTCACAAGGGTATTTTGGTTCTTGGATTTGGATCATCATTCCAAATTTCTTTCCTGTGGCTCTGTTGGCTTTTTGACATCTGTCACAGGTTTGGCAGTATTCTATAACATCTTTCTTCCAATTTGGCCACCAAGAGCAGGTTTTCACCCTCTCTAGTGTTCTGTCTTCTGAAAGGTGTCCAGCTGCAACACTATCATGACACTCATGTAAAATAGTGTTTATCAGGGTTCTATCTGTTAAGGCCATAACACATGTGTGTTTTGTTCTATGGTAAAGGATTCCATCAAGGAGGTGGAATATTCCTTCATCATATGCCTTTTTCCATATTTCATCTAGTTTTGATGAAAGTGATGGGTCTTTCCAGTCTTTCATTAGAAGTTGGCTTAAGATATGGCAATTTTTGTCTATCTTATAGCTTTCTTTTCCTTGGTTAAAGAATTCTGTGCCAATTGCTGTGACACATATTCCTTCTATATGGTGTTCTTCTTGTGGTGCACCTGCTGGGTTGTCAGGGGTATTTGCTAGAGCCCATCTGCTAAGAACATCTGCATTTTTATGAATATTTCCAGATTTATGAACAATAGTCATACTTCCTCTATATTCTTGGATAGCACTCTGCCATCTCAGCATATGTCTATTTGGAGTTTTCATATTTAATAGAGATTTTACAGCATTACAGTCTGTAATCACATCAAATACTGTTCCATCCAAATAGTAATGTAATTTTTCTAAAGCCCACACTAAGCAGAGGCATTCCATTTGGCTTGCTCCATATCTTGCTTCTATTGGCTTTATCTTTCTTGAAATAAAACAGATTGGTCCTTCCACTGGTTTATCATTGATAATTTGTGTCTGATGTAGTGCAGCACCCAGTCCTTCTCCACAAGCATCAATGTAAAGTTTGAAGGGTAGTTTCCAATCTGGCATTAGAAGAAATGGGCCATTTGTTAAGGAATATCTCAATTGCTCATATGCCTTGACTCTTTCTTCTGTCATTTCATAGACTGTTTGTTGGTCACATAGCTTATACAAGGATTTAGCAATTTTTGCAAAGTCCTTTATATGCTGTCTATAGTAACCAGCAAATCCTAGAAATGATTGCATTTCTTGTTTGGTTTGAGGCATTGGTTGAAGTAGTACTGCTGCTACTTTATTCTTGTATATGCCCAGACTAAGTCCAGATACAACATCTCCTAGTGCTTTTAGTTCACTGTATGAAAAATGACACTTTTTCAAGGAAATTTTCATATTCACTTAACCTATTTTCTGTAGTACCCTTTCTAGTCTTGTAAGGTGATTTTCCCAAGTTTCTGAGAAAACTATGATATCATCAATATAGATAATTAACCATCCTTCTGATAATTCTTCAGGAAATATGGTATTCATCATTCTTTCATAACGGGAAGGTGCATTTTTTATGCAAAATGGCATTCTTAAGTATTCGAAAATTCCACAGTGGACTATTATCCTCAGTAGTTTTTTGGCATTGTCTGTTAAGACATTTTGATGAAAACCCTTTATGGTATCCATGGCTGTGATGAACTTAGCCTGTGACAGTTGTGTCACTTTCTCATGGATCCTGGGTATTGGATACCTGTCTGGAATGGTATAGGTGTTCAGGGCTCTAAAGTCTCCTACCATCCTTGATTTTCCATTATGCCAAGTTATAATGACAGGTGTAGTGAATTCTACCTGTTCATTATGTCCTACCTTTATTAGTACTCCAAGGTCCATTAATTCTTTAATGTGTACCTCTAAGGTTTCTCTAGCCCTTGGACTAGCTGGGTAAGCAGGTCTTCTTAGTAGAGGTGGGTAAGGTTTTTCCACATTAAGAATTATATCCACTTCATGTCAAATTATGGCACCTAGTGGTTCTTTGTCAGTTGCAAAGGCATTTTTATACTTAAATTAGAGGTTAATCAATTTTTATTTAATTTTTTCTGTTAATTCTTGATTGAATTCTGCCTCTTTAAGTTGCTCAGATATAAAAAGTTCCTTTTTTGGACTTTTTTCTTCATTTTTAATAACTTTGATTTGTTTTTTGTTATTTAAGAAGCCAAACTTTTGTCTTTCTTTTGTTGTCTCCTATGGTAAAATATCTATCCTTTTGGTTAGAGATATCTATACCATAAATTGATAAGTAGTCATTCCCAAGTATGAAGTGATTACTAGTACAGTTGTCCATTACTACAAACTCTACTTTGATTCTGACACATTGTGAGGGATGAGGAAAAATTAGTGTTGAATCAATTATTCCAAGGGGCTTCATGCTCTCACTTGCACTACTAGATTTGACACCTTGTATTGGCATAACTTTTTCTTGCCAGTCTGGGACAATGGCTTTTAAATAACTTTTACCAACACAGGTGAAATATGCTCCTGTATCTAAATTAACTTTTCCTTCTTGGTTATCAACCATCACAATACTTATACTTGATTTTCCAGCTGTATATCCCATTCCTCTTGCAGGTTTGGTCCTATACATTTTGGCATCTTGTATGTTTGTCAGGTTTGTGTCAGATGTCCCAACTTGTGGTAAGTTTGAGTTAACATCCAGTACTTCATAAATTATATCAATATTCTTAATTTGTGCATTAATTATATTGATTTCATCACTTTCAGAGCTTTCTGACTCTTCTGTCTCTTTTTCAGAGTCAGATTCCTCTTCTTTGTCATTGTGGATTTCTGTTTCCACAACTTCATTAATGTTTGCCTTTCTAAGGAAATAATTGGCTGAGTGTCCAATACCTCCACATTTATGGCATTTTCTTTGCTCATTATTGCTGGATGTATTGGGCTTGAAAGATTCTTTTGTTTTATCTTGTTTGATAAATGGTTTATTTGGGCTTTTAATGTCCAATTTCTTCCAAGTCCTGCCAATTTTTGTCCTTGTTACTATGTCTTCTAGTGAATTAATATACTCTTCTGTGGAGCATGGTTCTATACACCTGCTTCTTAGGGCATGTTCTAGCTCTCCTCCACATTTCTTGAGTATTTTCATCTGCACCATATTTTGTGACATTTCTGGGTACAATGCATTAAGTCTTGCAACTTGTTTCAAGAACCAAGTTAAAGGTTTGTCTTTGTCTGGGTCAAAGAAAGAATTTTCAAATGCATTTTCTATTTTGTATCTCCAGGAATCATTAGCCCACTTGGTGATTATTTATTGTTTCCACCAAGACCAGGTATTTTTGTCATTTGTTTGCCTTATGCCATAATACCATCTTTTTGCAGATTTTTCAAACAATGAATTAAATCTTGCAGTGATTAATCCGTCTGGTATGGCATAATCTTCTTCTAGCATGTCAATTGTTTTCATAAATGACATGTGGTCATATTCACCTTCTCCTGTGAATGTTGGCAATTCTTTTAATTGAGGTGCTTCCTTCATTAAGACCTGGTTATTTTCTTGGTGACTCAAGTCTGTTATGAATGGATTTGTTAATTCCTCTTTTGATTTAACAGGGCTTCTTATGTGAGAAAATGGTGTTGATAACTTTGGCATATTTAAGTTAGCCTCATTAATTTTATCCATTTTTTCAGCAATAAGCCTTATCTCACTTTGAATGTCATCTTTCAGATGCATTCTTGCTTCATCACTCTTTTCCACATGGTCCAAAAGTAATTTTTGGTGTGATGAAGTCTTTTCTTCAAATTGTTCTACAGAAATACTTAATTTGTTTAATTTTTCTGTAAGATTGTCAATACTCACGTCATAATTGATTGTCAAACTTTTTTCTTTGATATCACTTATGTATTTATACAACTCTTGTTGTTCTTGTATTAATTTCTGAGTATTCTCAATTAATACTTTTGGTTTATTATTTTCAATCATAAATTTTATGTTATCAATTTCTTTCTTATTTTGTACAACAAGTTTTGTTACAGATGATAAGCTGTTATTTATTTCTTGGAAAGATAATAAACTATTTTTAATGTCTTTAAGAGGTAATATACTATTTTTAAGCTCTGTTAAAGTATTTACAACATCAGAAGACAAGGTTATTTCTTTGGGAAATGGGGTTGTCTCATTCTTTGTTCCTCTTTGTCTTTGAATTCCATCAAAGTTCTGGCCATATTGAAGAAATTGCCCATGGCATCTTTTTGGATCTTGGGGATCCTGTAGCTTGGGGAATATGGTTTTCTCCAATTCTTTTTCTTGTTCTTCTTCCCTTCTTGGGGCTTGCTGGTAGAAGCTACTGGGGCTTCTTCCTTGGTTGCCTCCTTCTTTTTGGCATGATGCTCCTTGATGTTTTCGATTTGAGGTGTGGATGATAGTGGATTCCATCCATTGGAGTATCTCACTATTTCCTCCTCTTTGAGGAACTTTTTCAGGATGTGCCAGGAGTTCATCACTCCTTGGTGTATTTGAGGCGACATTTCCCAATCTTTGTCCTTGTACACTGTGTAGTACTGTTTGTATTGGCTCATGTAAATGTCTATTTGAGCCCTCTGAATGTGATTTGTACCTATTTGAGTTACTCATACTTAGTTCCAATTCAGGTTCAGATATCATGGGCATTTCTGGGACTTGCCTTTGGGATAAGGCACTTCCTTGTGTGGATTCTCTTCCACTGGGGATATTGCCCTTCCTTTTCCCTTTTGAGGAATCAATTCTACTTCTGAGTCCAGCTCCATCTGATTGGATGGAGTATTGGGAGCCTCTTGCGGTAGTCATATTATAATAAAAAATGAGAAATGAGAGGATTTCAGAACAGGAATTTCCTTATGGAAATTTATAAATGAGGTGCTCACCTTCAGAGTCCTGAATGGTGGGTCCTGGAAAGTCCAATTTCTTGGCTTTCTTTCTTTTGGTGATTATTGGTGTTGGAGAACTTTGACAAGTTTCTTCCACCAATCTTTCAACAGTGGTTTGGTTATCCTCTGTTGGGTTGTCTTCAAACACTCAAAAAGACAAATAAATATAAGTATTTTATATAAAAGTGTTATTTTTGGTAAGATATGACAATTTTCCACTTAAAAATTGCTTTTATATCTTTTTTTATGGAAAAAAGAATGAAAGTAATTAAAGAAATGAAATTAAAAAGAATAAAATAACTTTTTTATTGGTTTTTAATATTTTTATTATTTTTTATGTTTGTATTTTTGAAGAACAAAATCAAAATGAATATGATTCTTTTTATAAAATTAATTTATAATATAAAATTAATTTATAATATAAATTTTTTTTTAATTCATAAAATATCTTTTTTAATCCATAGAGTAACTCAAAGAAAGTTTTTGCAAGTCTAAGTATGTGAAAAACCATGTGTAAGACAGTACAATTGCTTTCCAAATGCCTCAATAGCTTTTAAAATCAATAAATATAAAATTATTATATAATTTTATGATTATAAGTATAATTTATTATTGGATAGGCCCAATTAGAATCTTTTTAAAGGTCCTTTAGAGGAAATATCACGGCCAGGCCCCAAATGTAAGGTTTGACTATGAAACAATAAGTAAAAATTACTAATATTTTACTTATTGTACTATGAATGTCCTTATGAATGAAATAAATAAGATAAAAATAATTATGATAATAAAGAATTATTATAATTATGGTGTAAAAGTAATTATATTATTAATAAAATATGATAATATAATTTATATTATAAAATATAATATAATAAAATAAATATATTAATATAAAATAATTAATATATTTAGTAGCACTTTATTATTGTTACAAACAAATAATAAAGGCGTAAAAAATTGTTTTTCATTCATAAAAAACAAATAATAACAATAATATTACCAATATTAAAGTTATAAATTAATATAAATACTATTTATATTAATTAAAGAATTTTTAAAAGAATAATATAGAGAAGATAATCTACTTTTAACACTTAATATAATAATTTTGAGATATTTTACGCCAAATAATGTAAATACAACCTATACAAATTGTATTTACAATAAAATGTAGAGAAATTATAAATATTGTTGATTTTTTACGTGGAAATGAGTTTTAGAGAGATTTTTAACAAAACCAATTAAACAAATGATTTAATCACGTCAAAATTGATGATTATAATAAAGATGAACTTTGGTCTTTAATAATATAAAGGTTCTATATATAAAGAATAAAGATATTACCTTTTTGTTTGTAGTGATTTAATTTTTTTGATGCGTCTGAGGGGAAAACAGAGCAGAAAGAGCTCTATTTATAGTAAATACCTCCCTCCTAGAGTCCAACAGGCTTCTAGTAGACGTGTACTGATCATATCCACTGGAATTGATCAATATTTTAAGGTTTGGTGGTGATTACATCATGATCAAACCTCATTACATCACTATTACGCCATTATTTAGAGTTATCACTATAACTCTAAGTCTGATGATGTCAAAGGCTGGGCAGAACCCCAAATTTCGTGGATTTGATTAGTTTTAATCAGAAACTAATAGTATTCACCAATTTTAACACTTATATGACTGTTAAGCTTAATTTAAGGTTACAGTGTGTGATCATAAATGATCAAATTAAGCTCAAACTTTGATCCTTGATAACGTTTAAGATTTACATGCTACAGAAATTCAGAGAGTGAATTCTGATATCTTGGCATAACCTTATTATGCTGCCAAGAGAATTTTATTACATTATCAAAACTCTATTTTTGATGATTTTTCTTGTAACTCATCTTTTCTGTTGAAATTTAATATTTGAAACTTCAAACTATGATTTCAAGGGGTTATACCTTGAATATTATAATAACAAAATACATCATTCTTCAAGAATGAACTAGTAGAATCCAACTGTCTACTTATTTTTAAGTTTGGACCACTTTCACAACAAAGTGGTCAACAGCTCTGTTGATTTTAATCAATAATTCCTTACAGATTTTAACCTTGTTTATAACTTATGAAATACACTTCATATCTGTGTTCCTACAGTAATTACGTGATGAATTTATTTTTGGTTAATCACTCTATCATGTATAATTAAAGAGATATCAGCTAAAATCCTTGAATATATGCGTTGACCAAAAAAGTGCATATATTCAGGTTAATTCCTTAAGTATTGGTTTTGAAGCTTAGCTTATTAATTGTTTTATGTGTGGATGCCTATGGAAAATAGAATGGTACCATTTATTTCACATGTTGTTTCAATATTTTTTTGAAATAAATAAGGATTTGTGGTTTTTCTAAGGTATTATTACTTATAACTTATTAAATATTGACTTTACAGATATGCCATAAAAATGGTATATGTGTATTTTACCATGGGGAATCCAATGGTGTAATTTCTTTCACATGTTTATTCATTGGTTTTTAAGTTAAACCAAATTTTGTACCAATTTATGGTATTTTTATAGCTTTAAGTTATTTATTTTTAATGTATAATTATATAAAATATTTCTTGTGACCTTTTTGGGTATGTGTTCATATCTCAAATTTTCACACAATTTGCCTTTACAATCCTACCTCTTGATTTTTGGATAATTTTGGTATGTCCTATTTGATTTTTCTGGACTTTTCCTTATTTTGATTTTTTTAAATATATTGGTATTTTTTTCTTTGTGTTTATCTCTTTTATTTTGATTTTTCTTTTTTTAAATCATAAATTTGAAAAAATGTGTTTTCAAATTTTTGATTTTGTTTTGTTTGGGTTTTAATTTTGGCTTGAATGGTCCCATTTTATTATGATTTGTTGTTATTTCTTTGGCTTAATTTTTATTTTTTGGGGTTGTTTGAAGTTTCATTCAAATTTTTACATTTGATTTTGTTTTGATTTGATGAACCATCTGTTTCTTTTTTTTCTTTGCATGGATGTTTTTTTTTTCAATGCAATTTTTCTTCCAACAGTGGTCATTACAATTGATTTTCTAACTGTATTCTGCTAGTTCATTCAAAAGCGTTTTTCATTTCTTGGTCTTTCAATACTTCTCTGTCTAGATACCATTCTTTTTAAGGACAATAAAAATTGATTTTAGCCAATTCGTTTCCGATTTTCCTTTTTCTTTTTGGATTTGATTGTGTGTTTTCTGAAGGCTACCATATCTTCACGGTTGGTTGTTTTAGGATCGAGGTGTGTCATTTGTCTTAAATTTGGTTGTTACACTGAGTGCAATCAAACTAATCTTTTGTTTAACGATCTTTGTAGATCTTTTGTCAAACTTTTTAAATATTCCTCATAGGATCGAGGTGAGTCTTTATCTTTTTTTCTCTCCTTTCAACAGGCTACTCTTAGGAATCAACACCACCATGTCAGAGCCAAGTTTCGTGGCAAGCTCCTTTTGATTCAGAAGCGGCCGACCATTCTCAAGAGACTGACAACATGGCTAAAACCAGGACAATGGGTGAGAAATAGTGTCTTGAGACTATTCAAGTGTCACAGGGGCTCTTATGGAAGCAAGAGGGCATGGCACTCAGGAATCAAGAACTCACTTGGAGGGCTCCAAAAGATAAAGGAATAATAAAGATTGAATTTCTTTAAAGAAGAAGAATGGGAAAGACAAGTATGCCAAAGATCAAAAGAAAATAATAAGAAGCCAAAGGCCAAAGATAATAAAGGAAGCCAACCAAGTGAATCCTCAATTCACTGTTTCAACCTACCAGAAAAGGAATGGAATTAGTAAAGGATATGACCACCAATATCCACTGACAGGCGAGGAAGAAAAAGAGAAAAGGTGCTAATTACTGACTTAAGATTATCAGTATTAACTTTCATAAGGTAAAAGAAAATAAGGATAAAAATAAATCCAATATATTAATTAACTGGGGAAAAAGTCCCCAGGTGCTGAAAGGTGGCCAGTATATGTGAAAAACTGAAAGACTGATCCTGGAAGGTGAATCAATTGACTGTATTGTCTGAATCGGGAAATACAGTTCTGGCCATCTTGAAATTCGAACTGTGTGATGGAATTCCCACAGTGGAATATGAAATGGCCCAATCGGGCCAAGGCCATACAGGTTGATTGAATGAGGCCTGTACGGATGAATTGAGTTGTCCAAGGCGTATTGAGATACTTGATGCCTTGACAACTGATTGCATTGATGTAATACCTCTTGAGAATTGCCCTTTGAATAATCCTGAATGATGTACCAACCCAACTCCTGCAGATACAGGTGGTTGGGATCCTTGAAGAGTCTTCTGATTGCCGCCATAACTTGTCAGACTGATGAGCTGAATAATCCTCCTTAGAAATGGGAGTTGAGTTTTAGGACCTTGATATGGAAAGCTGGAAAAGGGTCCTGAAAGCATCACCATTGGATTTCTGAGCAAAAATGGTGCATAATTGTATATAATACCATATATGCACCATGCCTGCAACCTTAAGTACGGATGGTATGAAGGAATGGAAAGAATTCCCCATAGGTTGAGGGGAAGGCTGACTGAGCTGATCTGGTGGCCTCTGGTGGCTGGAAATATGGTCCATGGTGGTCAATGGCCAAAATTGGGTCCTACGGGATTTATGGCCAAAATGGTGTCCAACAGGTCTTTGGCCAAGTTTGGGTCCAAGGGATTGGTGGCCAATTTTGGCTCAAGTGGGTCCAATTGTGGTTTGGGGGCTAGATGGCTTCCCCCTTTGGCCCCTTTTGGTCTCATTGGATTTGGCCTGCGGACCGTGGACCGTGAATCACAGCCCATGGGCCGTAGGAGCCATAGGGGGCCGAAATGGCCCAAAAAGGCCATTTAGGCCAAAACCCCCTTAATGAAAAGGGGTGGCCAAGATTGGGTGGAGATGGCTAGGGGGCCTGGAGACCCCTAGAAGACAAAAGGACCCCCCAGGCCCAAAATCAAGAGTGAAGGCCTGGGGTTTGGTGAGGTGGAAATTGGCCAAGAAGGCCAATGACAGCAGGATATGGCCATTGGAATGGGTTATGGCATAAGAGCCATAGAACCCCCAAGGGGGCCAATTGGCCATAAATGATATGACGTGACCAATTGGCCCCTACTTGGCTCCAGGTTGGATTGCCACAACCATCAAGGAGGAGGGTCAAACTCGTGGTTGTGACAGTACCCCCCTACCTTGAATAGTGAGCTCCTGAGCACCAAGATAAGGTAGAAGCCTGTTGAGCCTGTTGAGATGGATTGGACAGAGGGATTCCAGAGATATTTGAATCTTGCAAAGAAAATTATGAGCTGGTAATAATGTTGGCATATGAATTGAGGTTGACGTAGTCTTCTCTTGACATTTGGCTTTCAAAATGTTGAAGGATTGAACTTGACGTAGAATTTTGGCATAAAGATTATGATAAAAGAAATTTATAGAAAAAGAAAAGGGAAAGATAAAGAAACAGATATAAAGAAAAGGAAAGAAGAATAAAATAAAAATGAAAAATGAATTTTGAGGGGGAGTCCAATCTTCATCAGAGTTTGTGATGGTTGATTTTGAAAGTGGCCAGGGACCTGGATAAAAGAATTCGATGCCAGGTGCTCACAGAGAGGCCAAGGTGATATTTTGAAAAAATTGTAGACCCCTCAGGGAAGTGCACACCAGGAGAGGAACTTACTTTTAGTAGTTGCCACTCCCACCAGTGCCATAAATAAGAATATAAATTTGATAAAGGGATGTGTTGAATTGGAAAACTTGGAAAGGAAAATAAAAGTGAAATGGTCCATTTGTTCAAGTGAAAAATGGCCATGATTTGGAATTGATGTTGTAAGCCAGGCCAACAAATCTGTGTCCAAATTGTAAAGTGCTCACAGAGTGGCCAAGGTGATGCTTACAACAAAGAAGAGTAGAATACCCCTAAAGGTGCATACCAGGAGTGGGACTTACGTTTGGTAATTCCTCTCCCCACCAAGCACCATAAAAGATCAAGCTTTTGATATTGGGTCCTGGCTTGTCAGGATACAAAGAATGGAATTCTTTGACAAGATCAAGACAATTCTTGAGGTTTTTGTCTGGTTCCCAAGTGGATCTTTCTGGGTCTTGACTGATACCCTTCCATTCCACCAGATACCATAGCTTTCTCCTCTTGAGCTTTGAATCCAGTACTTGAGAGACTTCCCATTTGTAAGGTGTGGATATGAAAGTTTGATTAAAAATCAAGTACTTTTCCTGTCCTCAAAATTTGTATAAGGTGAAAAATCAATTAAAAATAGTAAGAAATATTATTTTTAAGAGAAAACACGACAATTTTATTGTTTATAACTTTATTAGTATAAAACAATAATATTATAAAGATGTATTGTTTTACCAACAATAAAAATATATCCAAAAATACTCTACAAGAGATCTTTAAGGCAACAAAAGAAATTTCTTCAAGAGCAATTTCAATTGGAATTAATTGAGCAAAGAACTGCAAGCAATTCATTAAAGAACAAAGTCTTTAAAAAGAATATTAAAGAGAAAACACACCCAAAAGTGACCAGAGTGAATTTGGAAACAAAGTGACAAAGTTTACAGTGATGAATGATGCTTTAATTCACTTTTGGGGTGGTTAAGGCGTAAAAATGATTATAAAAGTTACAAACAATGATTATAATAATTTTTTCACGTGGTTAAAGGGTTCAAAATGATTTAAAAAAGGTGATTGGAATCTTTTATTGATTGGTTTAACAGTGTTTAAACTAGTTAATAAAAGGAAAAGATTCTAACATGAAGAGAAAATTGGGGCAAAGAAGACATTCTTTTATAGCCATCAATTCTCTTACTACAAAAGTAAAATTTACTCTTGTCAGTCGTGAAAAACAGTCTGACAACAGAAAATCCAATTATGGCATCATTGAACCCTGGTTTAGACCTAAAAGGGCTGGTTTAAGCCATTTTTAGCCATTTTTAGCCATTTTAGACCCTTAAATCAGCCATTACTATAGCAATACCTGGCCTAGAGCCTTCAAAATACGTCAGAATGTGTTTCAGAGGCGTAGGAACCAGTTAAAACTGTTTTTACTATGATTGTTTTATCTTAAGGGTAGTTTTACCCTCTTGGAAGCAGCTAAAACTACCCCAGTTGGTATCAAAACCTCATCATCAATTGAGTCCACAGACCCTGTAACTCAATTCCAGGCCAAAAGTGATGAACGTTTGCGTGAATTTTGACATCCCACGCCTGTCAGCAAGGATTTTGAGGGTCTAGCTCCCCCTTAGAGCTGGAGTTCCTTTCCCCCCCCAAATTTAATCTTTCCGATTTATTTTTCCTTTAATTCCTCATCATGTGTTATACTTATAATTTACATATGTAATTCAATTGAATTGTACAGTAAAATACAGTAATAATTGATAACTCATATGTAAATCAAAGTTCACTTATGTAATACACGTGCACATTTTGACATTTCAATTGAATTCAATCGAAAATACTTCGATTCCTCATAACTTCTAAACTAAACACAACACCTCAATTTTAACACAAAAATTGATGGTTAACACCCCATGTGGTGTGAATTAAATTAAAGTTATGAGGATTTTCAACTTTTGTATTGAAAATACTAAAAACTTAATTCAAGCTTATTTAGAGTTGAGTTACAAGAATTTCACTCAGAGGTGACCCCACCTGATTTTTTATGAGGAATCCAATGGTGAAATAATTTTTATATATTATTTATTGGATAAAAAGTTATAATAATTTTTATTTAACTTTTTCCAAATTTATTTATTTATTTACAATATTGCTAAAATTTCATTTTTACTTAATTTTTTCAAGTATAAATGTAATTTTATAATTCCAAAATTTAATGTAATTTTATTTTTAAATTGTAATTAAATTTTTTATTTTGAATATAACTTTATATTTATATTTTTATTTTAATAATATAAATAAATTGATTTTATTTATATTTATATGTTAATTTTGTATTTGTGGTCTTTTGGGTATATGAAATTACCTCTAAGGCTCACATTCCCTCCCCCTAAAAGAGAATATTACTTTGTAATATTGGTATTTCTAGTGTGTCTGAATCTCCTGAGGAGTTTGGTAGCTTCTGGTATATCTTTTTCTTCTAACCATTCATCTTCACAAGTTGGGTCACTGTACCTAACAAGGTATTCCCTTACTTTTTTGGTTCTTAATTTTCTTTCTTTAAGAACTTTGGTAGTTTTCTTAGTACCAGATTTCTCAATAGGAGGTATAAATTGGGGAATCTTATTCCTCAAGGGAAATTTCTCAGCATCACTAGATTTATATGGCTTTATAAAGCTCACTGGAAATGTAGGATGCTTATTGCTAAGTTCTTCAGATAACTCTACTTCAACAGCATTTTCTCCATGGAGGGCCTTAATCACAAAAGGTCCTGCAAAGGAGTCTTTCAACTTTTTACATCCTTTGATGTTATTGAAGTTAGTGGTGGATACAAGAACTAGGTCCCCCACTTTGAAAACTGGAGTTGCATGTGATTTATCCCATTTGTCTTTAGCATATGAAAAAGAGTCCTCCATGCACCTTACTGCATGCTTTCTAGCTTTGTCAAGCATTCCTTTGAGGCTAGCAGCTGTGGGATGTATTTCAATTAAATCTTTCCTCAAGGAATCTTGGGGCAACTTGGGGTTCCATCCTTTTTCTAGAATAGCAGGAGTTTGATTGGTACTGGCATGGATTGATGTTTTATATGCTAATTCCAGTTCTGGCAACAGAGTACACCAATCATGGGTAAATCCATCACAATCTTTGAATTCAAGGCCATATGCACAAAATCTTCTCACCATGTCCTCTAAGGTTTGGCTCATCCTTTCAGCCAGGCCATCAGTTTGTGGGTGGTAGGCTGTAGAGAAAGACAGTTTAGTGCCAAATAATTGGTGAAGATTTGTCCATAGTGCTGAAGTGAATTTGGGATCCCTATCACTAATGATATTTTTAAATATTCCAGTCCATGACACTACTCTATCCCATATCAGAAGAGCTGTATCCATGGCTGTATCATCCTTGTGACATGGTAAAAAGATTGGAGTTTTACTGAATCTGTCCACAATTACTAGGCAAGCATTATAGCTTCTGTCACCTCCTGGTGGTAGACCAGTTACCCAATCCATATGGACAATTTTCCAAGGTCTGCTTGGCTCTTGGATTTTTATCATATTTCCAAGTCTCCTGCCAGTGGATTTATTTGCCTTTTGGCATCTGTCACAGGTTTTGCAATACTCTTCAATATCTTTCTGCCACATTGGCCACCATATGCAGGTTTTTACTTTCTCTCTTGTTCTGTCTTCAGACAGATGTCCTGAAAAGGGACTATCATGGCATTTTTTCAGTAAAAGATTGATTAATGACCTGTCTACAACTGTAATGACACATGTGTGCTTGGTTCTGTGGTAAATTACTCCATCCAGTAGGTGAAATATTCCTTCATCATAAGATTCTTTCCATACTTCATCCAAGGCATGTATTAGAGAGTTGTCTTTACAGTCTTTTCCAAGTAATTGGCATAAGATGCTACAATTCCTATCTTGAGTGTAACTACTTCTGACTTCTTCAAAGAAGGTGGTGTTCAACTCTGTAACACTTATTCCTTCTATTGGAATTTGTGGTGAAGCTTCTTCTGGCACATAAGCAGGATTATCAATATTATTTGGTAATGGCCATATGCTTAGTCCATCTGCATTATTATGAATATTACCATCCTTATGAACAATAGTAATATTGCCTCTGTATTCTTGTATGGCTATTTGCCATCTGAGCATATGTCTGTTGGGTGTCTTCATGTTCAGAAGTGATTTGACAGATGTACAATCTGTTATTACCTCAAAAACACATCCCTCTAAGAAGTAGTTCAATTTCTCCAAGGCCCAGACAATGCATAGACATTCCATTTCACTTGCTCCATATCTGGCTTCGGTTGGTTTGATTTGCCTGGATATGAAACATATGGGTCCTTCTACAGGTTTATCATTTATGATCTGAACTTGGTGAAGTGCAGCACCTAGTCCATCCCCTGATGCATCAGTATACAGTTTGAAAGGTAATTTAAAGTCTGGCATTAGTAAGAGTGGAGCAGTGGTCAAGGCTTATCTTAGAGACTCAAAAGCTTTGACTCTGTCAACAGTCATTTCAAAACTGTGTCTTTGTCTCACAATTTATAAAGTGGTCTTGCTATGGATGCAAAATCTTTAATGTGTTGCCTGTAATATCCTGCAAAGCCTAAGAATGACTGAATTTACTTCTTATTCTGACGCATGGGTTTCAGCAATACTGCTGCAACTTTATTTTTGTCAATTCCAAGGGACAAACCAGACACAACATGTCGTAGTGCTTTAAGTTCTTTAAATCCAAAATGACATTTCTTCAAGGAGATTTTCATGTTTACTGATTGAATTTTTGTCAAAACTCTGGAAAATCTTTATATGTGCTCCTCCCAAGTCTTTGAACAGATAATAATGTCATCAATGTAAATGATCAACCATCCCTCTGAGAGTTCTTCAGGGAAGATTTCATTCATGATTCTTTGGAAGTGTGAAGGTGCGTTTTTGATACCCAAGGGCATCCTCAAGTATTCATACACTCCACAATGAACAATAATTCACAAGTATTTTCTTGCTCTTGGTTTCACCACATTTTGATGGAATCCTTTAAGGGCATCCATAGTGGTTATATACACTGCTTGAGATATTTGAGTAAGGGCAATTTGAATTTTTGGTATTGGGTATCTGTCTGGAACAGTGTAAGTGTTCAGAGCTCTAAATTCCCCAACCATTCTGGATTTTCCATTATGCCATTCCACTATGACTGGTGTAGTTATTTCTACTTCTTCATTGTGGCCTACTTTTTGTAAGGTTTGACTATGAAACAATAAGTAAAAATTACTAATTTATTACTTATTGTACTCTGAATGTCCTTATAATTGAAATGAATAAGATTAAAATAATAATAATAATAAAGAAATATTATTATTATGGCGTAAAAATATTATATTATTAAATAAATATAATAATATAATTAATATTATATGAAATTATAATATTGTAAATAATATATTAATATAAAATAATTAATATATTATAAAGCTCTTTATTATTGTTACCAACAAATAATAAAGGCGTAAAATACTGTTTTTTATAAATAAAAAACAATTAATAACAATAATATTACCAATATTAAAGTTATATATTAATATAAATACTATTTATATTAATTAAGAATTATTAAGAGTAATAATAAGAGAGAAATTATTATAATAAGATGAAATAACCTACTTGTAACACTTAAAATAATAATTTTGAGATATTTTACGCCAAAAGAATATAATACAACTTTTTCAAATTGTATTTACAATAAAAAATAAAGAAAATTACTAAATTTCTTGATTTTACGTGGAAATGAGTTTATAGAGAGATTTATGACAAAAACAATCAAAGAATTGATTTAATCACGTAAAAATAGTGATTAATATTAAGATGGTCTTTGGTCTTTAATAATATAAGAGTTTTATATATTAAAGAATAAAGAAATTACCTTTTATTTAATTGATTTAATGTTTTTGATGCGTCTGAGGGGAAAATAGAGTAAAAAGAGCTCTATTTATAGTAAATACCTCCCTCCTAGAGTCCAACAGGCTTCTAGTAGACGTTTACTGATCATATCCACTGGAATTGATCAATATTTTAAGGTTTGGAGATGATTACATCATTATCAAACCATATTACATCATTATTACACCATTATTTAGAGTTATCACTATAACTCTAAGGTTGATGACATCAGAGGCTTGGCAGAACCCCAAATTTCGTGGATTTTATTAGTTTTAATCATGAACTAATAGTATTCACCAATTTTATCACTCTTAAGACTGTTAAACTTAAATTAAGGTTACAGTGTGTGATCATAACTGCTCAAATTAAGCTCAAACTTTGATCCTCAATAACTTTTAGGATTTGAACGCTACAGCAATTCAGAGATTGAATTCTGACAGCCTGGCATAACCTCATTATGCTGCCAAGAGCGTTTTATTACATCATAAAAACTCTAATTTTGATGATTTTTCTTGTAACTCATCTTTTCTGTCGAAATTCAATATTTTAAACTTCAAACCTTGATTTCAGGGGGTTATACCCTGAATTTAATGATACAAATTACATCATTCTTCACGAATGAACTAGTAGAATCCAACTGTATACTTTTTTTTAAGTTTGGAACACTTTCACAACAAAGTGGTCAACAGCTCTGTTGATTTTTATCAATAATTCATCATAGGTTTTAACCTTGTTTATAATTTGTAAAATAAAGTTCATGTCTGTGTTCTTACAGTAATTACGTGGTAACTTTATTTTTGGTTCATCATTCTATCATGTATAGTTTAGAAGATATTAGCTATGATCCTTGAATATATGCGTTGACCAAAAAAGTGCATATATTCAGGTTAATTCCTTAAGTATTAACATTGGAAATTAGCTTATTAATTGTTTTATGTGTGGATTTTCATGGGGAGCCCACTGAAACAATTTATTTTACATGTTGTTTCATTAGTTCTTGAGATAAATAAGGTTTTATGGTTTTTATAAGGTATTATACCTTATAATTCCTTAAATATTGACTTTACAGATATGCCATAAAAATGGTATATGTGTATTTTTCCATGGGGAATCCAATGGTATAATTTATTTTACATGTTGATTCATTGGGTTTTAAGTTAAACCAATTTTTGTACCAATTTATGGTATTTTTTGTATATTTAAGTAATTATTCTTAATGTATAATTATTCTAAGTAATTTTAATATAATTATATTAAAGGTATAATTGTTCTGAGTCTTTTTGTGACCTTATTGGGTATGTGGTCATATCTCAAAGGCTCACACTTTTCTTATTACACCAAGGTCCAGAAGTTCTTTGATATGAATTTCTAGAGCTTCTCTTGATTTTGGACTTGCTGGATATGCAGGTCTTCTTAAGAGTGGTGGATAAGGTCTCTCAATATTAAGAATTTTGTCAACTTCATGACCAATAATTGCTCCTAGAGGTCCTTTGTCTGAAGCAAATGCTCCTCTGTGGTCATAAAAAAGGGAAGAAAGATCATTTTCCTGTTTATCAGTCAGATGAAGGCTTATTTCAGCTTCATTTAACTGCTCAGATTTGAATTTCTCCAACTCTAAGTTGACTGGTGATACTTTATTTACTGTAATTTGTCTTTTCAATGGTAAAAAGGCAAATTTTTGGCACTTATTGTCTCCAATAGTAAAGTATCTGTCTTTGTTATTATGCAAATCTATCCCATACATGATTAAATAGTCATTTCCCAATATAAAATGGGTACTAGAGCAATTTTCCATAACAACAAATTCAACTGTGACTCTTAAATTCCAATTTATGTGTGGTAATATTACATTGGTCTCAAAGATTCCTAATGCTTTCATTGGATTACTTGCACTGTTGAATTTTATACCATCAATTGATAACAATTGGTCTTCAAAATTTGGTACACAAGTCTTAAGAAAAGATTTTCCAACACAAGAGCAGAAGGCTCCTGCGTCAAGCAAAAGTTTGGTGGGTTTGTTACTTCTTTTATACAGGAGTTACCAGCTGTATAACCTTTTCCCCTGTTTGGTTTTGTTTTCATAAGTTGTGCATCTTGAACTTTTGATAAATCAAGTTGACCATTGCTCAATTGTGGCAAGTGGGAATAAGATTCCATGATGTCAAAAGTTGCATTGATATTTTCTATATCTTTTGAAGATTCAGAAAATATTGATGACTTATCATCTGAATTTTCTTCAATTATGTCATCTTTTTCAACATCAGGTTCCTTTTCAATATCAATTTCATTGATTTTCCGTTCTTTGGACATGTATTGGCTAAATGGGTGGTGCTTTGGCAAATATGGCATTTTCTGACCCAATCTGCAGATTTATATTTCATATTATTAGAATTTTCTTTGGGGTTTTTGTCCACAGAATCTTTCCAAGGTGTATTAAACCTTGTTTTGAGATTCACCCTACTAGAGCCAATTTTGGTTCCGGTGGTTACTTCTTCCAATATATTTATAATATCCTCTGCTGAAGATTTTTCAGTAGTCCTGCTTTTGATAGCATGCTCTAAGTCACCTCCACATTGTCTCAGAATGTTTCTATGGATCATAAATTCTGACATGTCAGGATATAATGCTGTTAATCTGTCTTTTTGTTGGCAAAGCCATGGTAAAGCTTTGTCTTTATCAGCATTAAATTTGGCAGATTCAAAGGCTGTTTCAACTTTGAACCTCCAATCATCATTTGCCCATTTGTTAATGATTTGGGTTTTCCACCAAGTCCAACTCTGGTGTCCATGTGCTTGTCTTATTTTTATGTACCATTTGTGAGCTGATCTGGTAAACAAGGTGTTGAATCTGGCTGTTACCAATCTGTCTGGTAATTCAAAATCCTCTTTGATCATGTCAATACCTCTAATGAATTCCATATGATCATATTCTCCTTCACCACTGAAGTGAGGCCGTTCTTTAAGTTTTTGAACTTCTTCCAAGAGTGCTTGGCCCATTGATGGTTCCAAGTTATGAACAGAAGTAGAAAATTCATCTTTTAACTGTGAATTTTCAATATCCAATACTTGTGGATTAGGAATTCTTGCTCCCTCATTTTGGTTCAGAGGTGTAGACATTCTTGGAAAGGTGTTTAGCAGTTGTTCAATATCATTCACTTTACTGTTGTTCCACCTTTGTGAATTTTTTAATTCATGTTGTAAGCTTTGTATAGAGTCTATGACATTCTTTTTATGATCATCCTCTTTATATGTAAGCTCATTCCATAATTCTGTTTGTTTAGTATTATCAGATATAACTTCATTTAACTTTATTGTTAATTTTGATAATTCCTCTCTTGAGGTGTCAAAATGTTTTTTCAAGGGAATTGTATTTGTCTTTACTTATGCAAATGAGTTTGAAATATCAGCAAGAGCTTTTTTATTATCTTCTTTGATAGTGTTTATGGCTTGTTTTATTCTTGTTTCAATTATGTCATCAATATTGAATTTAGAATATTTGTCTGTTAATTCTTTAATAATGGCAGATTGTTCATTTATCTTAATGCCAAAAGAATTATCATTATTGGAAGTTTGCATTGTTCTTAAAATTGTTTCAAAGCATTTAAGTGTATCATTTATTTGACTCAGACCCAAGTTATTTGTTTTAAGATTGTCACAAATTGATGCATTTTTATCAGAAAGATAACTTTTTACGTCAGAAATGGCTTTATACAACTCTGGAATACAATCAAAAGTAGCAGAAACATTTTTGATATTTTAATCTTGCTTCCTCCTTCCTTTGTAATTCCATCATGGTTCTGGCCATCTGAAATATATTTTCCATGGCATCCTGTTGAATCTTTGGGATTCTGTAGCCCTGGCTGTAAGGTTTTGGGTCTGGTGCCTTCCCTTTGCCCTTGTTTGGAGTTTGTGGCTGCTTTTTCACGTTGGAATTGCTGCTGCTTGCCACTGGGGCTGTTTTTGGCACTGGTTTGGGTGGTGGAGGGTTGTTTTTCTTCCATTCTAGTGTCAAAAGCATCATGTTTTTCTTCTCCATCAACGGATGCCATCCATTGAGCAATTTGCAAGTATTGGGATGGGCCAGGAATTTTCTCACTGTCAGGTAAGAATTCATGAAATTATTCCACAGGTCTGCAAGGATCTGGTACTCCTTGAGCTGGAGTGCTTTGTTGTATGCACTGTGGCTGGCTTTGTATATGTCCACAGAGGCTTGTTGTGGCGGTGTCAGCTCTTTTTGAAGGTAAAATGGTATTATCAGCTTCAGAATGACCCATTTCAGTTGTTTTGAAGTCATCAACTGACCCTTTTCCTTCTATACCTGATTGGCCTCTGCCATAATCATGTCTATTACCTTTCTGGGATCTGCTTGAAGTGTATAGCTGGCTCCTGACCTGGTTGAAGGCATAATTATGGTTAAAAAAAGGCTTAAAATAGTACTTTTACGTCAAAAAAACTTACTATTGGCCAATTCTTTGGCTTTCTGAAGAGTATTACTTATTTCCAAGTTGACTAATTCAGAAGAAATTGGCTTGGTTGAATATTCTGAGTCACAATAATAGTACTATTATGATCAGAATTAACAGTACTGGCAGGAATAATGCGGATTACTGTTGAGGCTGTTTCAATGTTTTCTTGTCTTACCTCGTTGTCAGACACTAAAATCAATGAAGAAATCAATTAATTAAGTAAAAAAAGGATATTTCAAAAAAAGAAATTAAAATATAAGCCTCACTAATAATATTAAAAAATTTATTTTTTATGGATTTTTTGAATTATAAGTATTTTTTATATGTTTTTAAATTTTTCAATATAAGAAAAAGGATTTAAAAAGAGTAAAAAAATATGTCACAGGTAAAATACCACAGCTGGGCCCCCAAATGTAAGGTGTGGATATGAAACTTTGATTAAAAATCAAGTACTTTTCCTGTCCTCAAAATTTGTATAAGGTAAAAAATCAATTAAAAATAGTAAGAAATATTATTTTTAAGAGAAAACACGCCAATTTTATGGTTTATAACTTTATTAGTATAAAACAATAATATTATAAAGATTTATTGTTTTACCAACAATAAAGTTTATCCAAAAATACTCTACAAGAGATATATAAGGCTACAAAAGAAATTTCTTCAAGAGAAATTTCAATTGGAATTAATTGAGCAAAGAACTGCAAGCAATTAATTAAAGAACAAAGTCTTTAAAAAGAATATTAAAGAGAAAACACACCCAAAAGTGACCAGAGTGAATTTGGAAACAAAGTGACAAAGCTTACAGTGATGAAAGATGCTTTAATTCACTTTTGGGGTGGTTCAGGGGTAAAAATGATTATAAAAGTTACAAACAATGATTATAATAATTTTTTCACGTGGTTAAAAGGTTCAAAATGATTTAAAAAAGGTGGTTGGAATCTTTTATTGATTGGTTTAACAGTGTTTAAACTAATTAAGAAAAGGAAAAGATTCTAACATGAAGAGAAAAGTGGGGCAAAGAAGACATTCTTTTATAGCCATCAATTCTCTTACTTCAAAATTAATATTTACTCTTGTCAGTCTTGAAAAACTGTCTGACAACAGAAAAGCCAATTATGGCATCATTGAACCCTGGTTTAGACCTAATAGGGCTGGTTTAAACCATTTTTAGCCATTTTAGACCCTTAAATCAGCCATTACTATAGCAATACCAGGCCTAGATCCTTCAAAACACGTCAGAATGTGTGTCAGAGGCGTAGAAACCAGCTAAAACTGTTTTTAATATGATTGTTTTATCTTAAGGGTAGTTTTACCCTCTTGGCAACAGCTAAAACTACCCCAGTTGGTATCAAAACCTCATCATCAATTGAGTCCACAGACCCTGTAACTCAATTCCAGTCCAAAAGTGATGAACTTTTGCGTGAATTTTGACATCCCACGCCTGTCAGCAAGGATTTTGGGGGTCTAGCTCCCCCTTGGAGCTGGAGTTCCTTTTCCCCCCCAAATTTAATCTTTCCAATTTGTTTTTCCTTTAATTCCTCATCATGTATTATACTTATAATTTACATATGTAATTCAATTGAATTTTACAGTACAATACAGTAATAATTGATACCTCATATGTAAATCAAAGTTCACTTATGTAATACATGCGCACATTTTGACATTTCAATTGAATTCAATTGAAAATACTTCAATTCCTCATAACTTCTAAACTAAACACAACACCTCAATTTTAACACAAAAATTGATGTTTAACACCACATGTTGTGTGAATTAAATCAAATTTTTGAGGATTTTCAACTTTTGTATTGAAAATACTAAAAACTTAATTTAAGCTTATTTAGAGTTGAGTTACAAGAATTTCACTCAGAGGTGACCCCACCTGATTTTTTATGAGGAATCCAATGGTGAAATAATTTTTATATTTTTATTTATTGGATAAAAAGCTATAATAATTTTTATTTAACTTTCTTCCAAATTTATTTATTTTTTTAAAATTTTGTTAAAATTTCATTTTTACTTAATTTTTTCAAGTATAAATGTAATTTTATAATATAAAATTTAATGTAATTTTATCTTTAGATTGTAATTAAATTTTTTATTTTGAATAGAATTTTATATTTATATTTTTATTTTAATAATATAAATAAATTTCTTTTATTTATATTTATATGTTAATTTTGTATTTGTGGTCTTTTGGGTATATGAAATTACCTCTGAGGCTCACACCATTCCTCTTCTTCTTCAATCGTAATTGGAGGAGGAGGCTCTTGATGCGGATTTGGGATTGTTGATGTCTTGACTGGTTCCAGGAGGGAAATATGGAAGACTGGGTGGATGGATTTGCATTGAGATGGAAGCTTGAGGTGGTAAGAATGAGAACTGACTTTCTTCAAGATTGGAAAAGGACCCAACCATCTTTTGGATAGTTTTTTGGTGGGTCTGGTTGATTTTATATTCTTGGAATAAATCCATACCATGTCACTGGGATTGAAAACAGGTGGACTTGCTCTACCTTTATCTGCATACCTCTTAAACCGGTTTATGGCAGCTTCAAGTTTTCTCTTGACATCTTCCTGTACTGATTGGCCTTTTGTTGATAACTTTCCAGAAGGAGTATCTTGAGTGATGTGGACTGAATCAAATTGTGGATCTCTTCCATAAACAGTGAAAAACGGGGATTGCTTGGTTGAAGAGTGATCAGAATTATTGTAGGCAAATTCAGCCAGAGGGAGCCAGGTGTTCCAATCATCTTGATGATAACTTACATACATCCAAAGATACTGTTCTAGTATCTGATTTACCCTCTCTCCCTGTCCATCAGTTTCTGGATGATAAGCAGTTGACAAGTCTCTTGAAATCATGAGCTGCTGACAAAGATTGGTCCAAAAGGAAGAAACAAAGAGTGAACCTCTATCACTGACAATGCTTGACAGAAGGCCATGCTTTGAAAAGATATTCTTGATGAATAAATGGGCCAAATCCAGGGAAGTTATTGAAGACATTTTTGGAATAAAAACCACCATTTTTGAGAATCTGTCCACTATGACCAGGATTGAATCAAAGGAATTGGACAGTGGCAGTTGGGTGATGAATTCCATTGAAAGACAAATACAAGGACCATTTGGAATTTGAAGAGGTTTGAGAAATCCAAACTTCTTATGATGAATATTCTTGTTTCTTGAGCACTGTTGACAGGATGAAACATAATCCTTGATAAATTGAGTCATGCCGGACCAGTGGAATTCCCGCTTGACAAATTTGAGAGTCTTCTCTTCGCCAGGGTGGCCAACTAGAGGAGAGTCATGACAATTTTGAAGAATACTAAGTTCAATTGTGGA
The DNA here is from genome assembly GCA_023105745.1 of Austropuccinia psidii. Classification (NCBI taxonomy): domain Eukaryota; kingdom Fungi; phylum Basidiomycota; class Pucciniomycetes; order Pucciniales; family Sphaerophragmiaceae; genus Austropuccinia; species Austropuccinia psidii. Next base: position 43,107,575 of record JALGQZ010000001.1, read on the forward strand.
GTCATTTGGGACTACCACCTGATCTTTGAAGAGAAGAAGTTGGGAAGAGGAAACAAGAGAATAATCTTGGACAGATATACCTTTACCCAAATCTTCAAGGATACTTCTGCACTGAGGATCTTGCCATGATTTCTTCTGGATTGAATTAATCAAATTTGAAAAGGATTCCACCTTGACTGCAAAATACCTTGAGGGTTGAACTTCATCTTGCTTAATGAGTTGTTGAAAACTCAATGGATTCTTGCTGATGAAATCCTCCCCCCTCTCCGGATAGATGTCGTCCCAACATGATAAGGCATCCGGAAGAGTAGCTAGAGGGCCAGGGCGGTAAGTGATTGAGAAATGAAATTCAGAAAGGAATTCAGCCCAACGGGCTTGACGGCGAGTGAGTACTTTGGAGGTCATGAAGTATTGAAGGGAAGAGTGATCGGTGAGAACTTCAAAAGGGGAAGAAAGAGACAGGAGAAACGCCCTCCAGCGCTTGAGAGCCCAGACAATGCCAAGGAGTTCCTTGTCATGAATTTCGTAATTGAGCTCTTCTGGGATAAGCTTGCGGCTGTCGAATGCAATGGGATGTTTTCCTGAGTCAGAGATCTGACTCAGTACAGCACCCAAAGCATAATCTGATGCATCGGTCTCTACAATGGTGGGTAGAGAAGGATTGGAGCGGTGGTGAAAACCTCTTTGAGTTGGTGAAACTGACTGAGAGCTTCCTCATTGAGGGGAAAACATGAATCTTTCTTGAGGAAATTGGTGAGTGAACTGATCTTCTTTGAATGATTCTTGATGAAATGGTGGTAGAAATTGGCAAAGCCAAGGAAGGATTGAAGAGCCTTGAGGTTTCTTGAAGGCGGTCAATTTAGAATCTGCTGGACTTCAGAATGAATATTTTAGAATAAAAGAAGATTTACAGATGTTACTCCTTTTATTCTTAACCATATTGGGGTTGGTAGTCACGTAAAAACATCAATTAAGTAATTATGAAAATCTTACGTGACAATTGATGATGCAATCAATAATCCAAAAGGGTTTATTGTTTTCTCACTCACTGGTTTTTCAGTTTGCTCCATGGAACGCCTCTGTGAGCTGTTGTTGACTTAAAAGAAGCCTCTTCTGGCTCTTTTTTCTGCATCATCATCTTATTAATCATTTATATCAATATTACCAACAGGTAAGTATTAGTTAAAACTTTTCTTAAGTGTTTTATTCTTTCAGAATCAATCAGAAAGACGTGAAATCATAGAAATCAACTATATATTGTTGTAATACATTTATAAATTCATTTTGATCCTCTAGATCCACAATTCTAAGTCAAATCTCTCTATCTTATCCTTCAATAAGCTCTTTGGAATATTAGTGAGTGATTTACTTTTAATTCTTAAAGTTTTTTCTTAAAATTAGTTTTCTTCAAGAATTATCATTATAATTATTCTTGCAAAAGATAATTATATATTGAAATAATTTTATTATTTTAATAAAAGAAGTTTTTATTATTAAATTCTTCTTGTAATTGATTGTTGTAGACAATTACTTGCTCACTGTTAAAATCACTAGTAGTGCTTATCAAATACTTAAATTGAGCTTATTCACTCTATGGGGCTACCCTAGGTGAATTTTTGTGTAGAATCCAAATCTGGTCTTAAATCCATGGATTTACTTACTCAATAAAAATTTATTCATCTTTTCTGAATTTGAAAATGATGAATTTTGGATATATGCATGACTTATGAGTTATGCATAAATCAAAAATTTCATTTTAAGATAATTGTGGCCTATTTGGGTATGTAAAATATACCTCAAGGCTCACATTCCCTCCCACCAAAAAAAATTGTACTACAATTTTATTGGTGATAAAAGAATAAGGCCCCAAAGGGGGGTAATGTTCACTGTCCAACCTCTTCACATCACTCAGATCAAGTAATTTAAAGCACATTTATAGACATATTCAGGCTTGTGGCCTTCTTTCATGTCTAAATCTTCTTAAGAGTTTATCTGAGTCAGGTATTTCTGATTCTGCCATCCATTCATCTTCATGTACTGGATTTCTATATCTGACAAGATATTCTCTTTGATTTTTACCCCTAAGTCTCCTTTCTTTAATGAATTTCTTTATCTTTTTGTCTTCATTCTGTTCCACAGGTGGTACAGTTAAAGGAGTTGGGTTTCTTAAAGGAAACAATTCTTTATCAGCCAGTTGATAAGGCTTTATCAAGCTGACTGGAAAGGTGGGGTGTTTATTTTCCAATTCACCACTCAATTCCACTTGAACTGCATTGGTTCCATGTAAAGCAACAATAACAAAAGGTCCTACATAAGAATCTTTAAGTTTCTTTGGGCCTTTGATATTATTAAAATTCAAGGTTGAAACTAAAACTAAGTCCCCTACTTTGAAGTCTGGTACTTTATGACTCTTGTCCCACTTCTGTTTTGCATAATCAAAAGCATCATCAATACTTTGTTTTGCGTGGTGTTTTACTTTATCAAGCATTATCTTGAATCTGGAAGCTGTAGGATGAATGTCAATCAAATCTTTCCTCAGTGTGTCTGCTGGGAGTCTTGGATTCCATCCTTTTTCTAACATAGCAGGAGTTTGTCCTGTGGAAGAATGGACTGATGTCTTGTATGCCAATTCTAATGCAGGTATCAGAGTGCACCAGTCATGGGTAAAGCCATCTGAGTCTTTGAATTCTAATCCATAAGCACAAAATCTCCTGATCATTTCTTCTAAAGTTTGAATCATCCTCTCTGCTAGCCCATCTGTTTGAGGGTGATATGCTGTAGGTGATATTCGTAAATAACCCTGTATGATAAATAACTCTACTCCATAAAAGAAGTGCTGTATCCATAGCAGTGTCATCTTTATGACATGGTAAGAATATGGCAGTTTTGCTATATCTGTCTACAATGACTAAACAAGCATTATAACCTTTGTCACCACTTGGAGGAAGTGCTGTGACCCAATCCATGTGAACAACTTCCCAAGGGGATTTTGGTTCTTGAATATGGATCATTAATCCAAATTTCTTGCCTGTACTCCTGTTTGCTTTTTGGCATCTGTCACAGGTATGGCAATATTCAATGGTTTCTTTTCTCCAAGATGGCCACCATGCACAGTTCTTCACTTTTTCAAGTGTTCTGTCTTCTGACAGGTGTCCAGAGTAGATACTATCATGAAATTCATGAAGAATGGTATTGATAAGTAATCTACTGCATAATGTCATAACACAAGAATTTTTTGTTCTGTGGTAAATTATTCCATCAAACAAGTGAAATCTTCCTTCAGAATAGGAATTTTTCCAAACTTCATCAAGTGCATTAACTAAAGATGTATCTTTGCAGTCTTTATCTAATAAAGAAGTCAAGATATGGCAATTCTTGTCTTGTTTATAAGATTCTCTGACTTCCTCAACGAATTCAGTTCCAATATCAGTTATGTTAATTCCTTCAATTGGAATCTGTGGTTCAGCTTCCAAAGGTACATAAGCTGGGTTATCAGCAGTGTTGGCTAGAGCCCATCTACTAAGTCCATCAGCATTATTGTGAATTTTTCCTGCTTTATGAACTATAGTCATGTTTCCTCTATATTCTTGAATAGCTATTTGCCATCTCAACATATGTCTGTTGGGAGTTTTCATGTTAAGAAGTGATTTTACTGCATTACAGTCAGTTATTACTTCAAAAACACTGACATCAAGGTAATAGTGTAATTTCTCAAGTGCCCATACCAAACATAAGCACTCCATTTGGCTTGCACCATATCTGGCTTCTGTTGGTTTGATTTGCCTTGAGATATAACAAACTGGTCCTTCTGTAGGTTTGTCATCAATAATTTGGACTTGATGTAGGGCTGCCCCTAATCCATCTCCACATGCATCAATGTACAACTTATAAGGAATATTCCAGTCAGGCATGAGGAGTAAAGGTGCTTCTGTAAGGGCTCTCTTTATCTTCTCATAAGCTTTAATTCTTTCCTGTGTCATCTCAAATACAGTCTGTTGATCACAGATTCTATAGAGTGATTTGGCTAGAATTGCAAAGTCTTTTAAATGTTAACTATAGTAACTAGCAAATCCAAGAAAAGACATCATTTCTTTTTTATTCTGGGGTATTGGCTTAAGTAGTACTGCTGCCACTTTATTTTTGTCAATACCTAAGCCTAAACCAGAAACAACATGTCCTAATGCTTTAAGTTCTTCAAAACCAAAGTTTAATTTCTTAAGTGAAATTTTCATATTCACTTCTGCAACTTTGTGAAGTAATCTTGCAAGTCTTTCAAGGTGCAAAGACCATGAGTCAGAACATATGATAATATCATCAATATAAATGATAAGCCATCCTTCAGACAATTCCATGGGGAAGATGGTATTCATCATTCTTTGATAATGAGATGGAGCATTTTTAATGCCAAATGGAATTCTAAGATACTCAAAAATACCACAGTGCGTGATGATTCTAAGTAATTTCTTAGCTTTATGCGTCAAAAATTTTGATGGAAGCCTTTCAATGCATCCATTGATGTTATATACTTGGCTTTGGATAATTGAGTCAAGGTTTCTTGGATTCTAGAGACTGGATACCTATCTGGAACTGTGTAGGTATTCAAAGCTCTAAAATCTCCAACCATTCTTGACTTATCATTATGCCAAGCAATGATAACAGGTGTTTTCACCTCAACCTCCTCATTATGGCCTACTTTCCTTAGTACACCAAGTTGAATTAACTCTTGGATATGTTTCTCCAAGGCTTCTCTAGCTCTGGGACTGGCTGGATAAGCTGGTCTTCTAAGTACTGGAGGATATGGTCTGTCAATATTAAGAGTAATATCAACTTCATGTCCTCTTATAGCGCCTAATGGTTCATTATCAGAGGCAAATGCATTTTTATATGTGTATAACACATTAATAAGTTCATTCCTCATCTTTGGTGACAATGATTGATTAATTTGTGCTTCAACAAGTTGATTAGTCACAAATTCATCTTTGTAAGTATCCTTGACAGAAGATACTACAGATATCTGTTTTGGCATATTGGAGAAAGCAAATTTTTGTCTCTTGTTATCTCCAATTGTGAAATATCTGTACTTATGGTTATTTATATCAATACCATAAATATTTAAGTAATCATTTCCAAGAATGATGTGCGGAGATGTGCAATTATCCATTACTACAATCTCAGTTTTCATTCTTACACTTCCTGCTGGATGTGGGAATACAATATTAGTGTCCAATATGCCCAGGGGGTACATATTGTTACTGGCACTACTGAATTGTACACCTTCTATTGGTAATAGATGGTTTTTCCATTCATGAAGTATAATTTGGAGATAATCTTTGCCCACACAAGTGCAAAATGCCCCTGTATTGAAATTTACTTTAGCTTCAATATCACTTATCAGAACTGATGTGATACAGGATGCCCCAGCAGTATAACCCTTTCCTCTAGCAGGTTTTGTTTTACACATTCTGGAATCTTGGATATTGATCAGGTTGCAGAAATCCTCACTGTACTGTGGCAAGTAGGTATGGACTTCTGTGACCTCAGAGAAAGCTGAAATGTTCTCAATGGGATAGTCCTCCACTGGTGTATCTTCAGAGACTGCAGAATCTTGATCAGACTCCTCTTTCTCTTCAGTACACTAAATTTCTTCAATAACTTGAAATTCATTGATTTTTGTCTTCTTTGTGCAAGTGTTGGCTAAATGTGAAGTGCTTCCACATTTATGACACTTTAAGACAGGTTTTTCTGGTCTCTTATCCTCTTTGGGAATCTTAGAGGTCATCTTGGATTCTGTTGGGATTTTAGACCAAGTTTTACCAATTCTTGTTCTGGCAATGATATCTTCCATAGCATTAATGTAGTCTTCTGTTGAACAGGGTTTTACACATCCTCTTTTGATAGCATGTTCCAATTCTCCTCCACACTTTCTTAATATTTTCATATTAATCATAGTGTCAGACATATCTGGTTGAAAGGCTGATAATCTGTCTTTTTGTTTGAAGAACCAAGTAAGTGGTTTATCTTTTTCTGAGTTGAAAATGGCATTTTCAAAGGCATTTTCCATTTTAAACCTCCAAGAATTGTTGGCCCATTTGATAATCACTTCAGATTTCCACCAAGACCAATCATGTTTACCATGATCAATCCTCATTTTGTAATACCATTTCTTTGCAGTTCTGGTAAACAAACAGTGTAGTTTTCCCACTATGACTTCATCAGGTATATTAAAGTCTTCTTGCAACATATCAATAGTCCTGATGAATTCAATGTGGTTGTATTCTCCTTCACCAGAGAATGTTGGCCATTCTTCTATTTGGGGAATATCTCTTGCAGAGTAGGCATTTTCTCCTAAGAATGGGGTAATACTTTCTTTAATAGAAAGTTTTTCTTCAGTTAAAGGTGTAGAATGTCTTGGCATGTGTGGTTCATGATTCTTATTAATTTGTTCCTGTAAGGTTTGACTATGAAACAATAAGTAAAAATTACTAATTTATTACTTATCGTACTCTGAATGTCCTTACGAATTGAATAAATAAGATTAAAAATATAATAATAAGAAATAATTATTATTATTATGGCGTAAAATAATTATATTATTAAATAAATATAATAATATGATTTATATTATGAAAATATAATATAATAAGTAAATATATTAATATAAAATAATTAATATATTCAAAAAGCTCTTTATTATTGTTACCAACAAATAATAAAGGCGTAAAAAATTGCTTTTTATTAATAAAAAACAATTAATAACAATAATATTACTAATATTAAAGTTATAAATTAATATAAATACTATTTATATTAATTAAAGAATTATTAAGAGAGTAATAATAGAGAAATTATTATAATAAGAGAAAATAACCTACTTTTAACACTTAATATAATAATTTTGAAATATTTTATGCCAAAAAATTTAAATACAACTTTTTCAAATTGTATTTACAATAAAAATAAAGAAAATTACAAATTATTCTGGATTTTAACGTGGAAATGAGTTTTTAAAGAGGCTTTTAGCAAAAACAATTAAATAAATGATTTAATCACGTCAAAATAGATGATTACAACAAGGTGGTCTTTGGTCTTTAATAATATAATAGTTATATATATAAAGAATAAAGAAATTACCTTTGATTTAATTGATTTAATGTTTTTGATGCGTCTGAGGGGAAAATAGAGTAAAAAGAGCTCTATTTATAGTAAATACCTCCCTCCTAAAGTCCAACAGGCTTCTAGTAGACGTGTAATGATCATAGCCACTGGAATAGATCAGTATTTTAAGGTTTGGAGATGATTACATCATTATCAAACCATATTACATCATTATTACACCATTATTTAGAGTTATCACTATAACTCTAAGTTTGATGACATCAGAGGCTTGCCAGAACCCCAAATTTTGTGGATTTTATTAGTTTTAATCATAAACTAATAGTATTCACCAATTGTATCACTCTTAAGACTGTTAAACTTAAATTGAGGTTACTGTGAGTGATCATAACTGCTCAAATTAAGCTCAAACTTTGATCCTCAATAACTTTTAAGATTTACACGCTAAAGCAATTCAGAGAGTGAATTCTGATATCCTGGCATAACCGTATTATGCTGCCAAGAGCTTTTCATTACATCATCAAAACTCTAATTTTGATGATTTTTCTTGTAACTCATCTTTTCTGTCGAAATTCAATATTTTAAACTTCAAACCTTGATTTCAGGGGGTTATACCCTGAATTTAATAATACAAATTACATCATTCTTCACGAATGAACTAGTAGAATCCAACTGTATACTTTTTTTTAAGTTTGGAACACTTTCACAACAAAGTGGTCAACAGCTCTGTTGATTTTTATCAATAATTCATCATAGGTTTTAACCTTGTTTATAATTTGTAAAATAAAGTTCATATCTGTGTTCTTACAGTAATTACGTGGTAAATTTATTTTTGGTTCATCATTCTATCATGTATAGTTTAGGAGATATTAGCTATGATCCTTGAATATATGTGTTGACCAAAAAAGTGCATATATTCAGGTTAATTCCTTAAGTATTAACTTTGTGAATTAGCTTATTAATTGTTTTATGTGTGGGCTTTCGTGGGGACTCCACTGGTACAATTTATTTCACATGTTGTTTCATTAGTTCTTGAGATAAATAAGGTTTTATGGTTTTTATAAGGTATTATAGCTTATAATTCATTAAATATTGACTTTACAGATATGCCATAAAAATGGTATATGTGTATTTTACCATGGGGAATCCAATGGTATCATTTATTTTACATGTTGATTCATTGGTTTTTAAGTTAAACCAATTGTTGTACCAATTTATGGTATTTTTTGTATATTTAAGGAATTATTTTTAATGTATAATTATTCTAAGTAATTTTAATATAATTATATTAAAGGTATAATTATTCTGAGTCTTTTTTGTGACATTATTGGGTATGTGGTCATATCTCAAAGGCTCACATTCCCTACCACCAAAAAAGATTGTACCACAATCTGATATGTGTGATTAGGGTATCATCCACTGTCCTACCTCTTCATTAGACTTTATCAGTCCTGAAGCTCAATAATGCTTGGTTTTGTTATTCTTTAGGTTTTCTTTCGTGTCTAAACCTCCTCAGTAGTTGATCAGCATTTGTTATATCTTTCTCAAGTAGACATTCATCTTCTTGAGTTGGATTTCTATACCTTACAAGGTATTCTCTTTCTTTTTTGTTCCTTGTCCTTCTTTCTTTAAGGACTTTTACAATTCTTTTTTCTTCTCCTTCTTCCAAAGGGGGAATTTTAAGTGGGGGTTTATTTCTTAGTGGAAATAATTCCTTGTCACTTGAGCTGTAAGGTTTTATAAGACTTACAGGGAAAGTTGGGTGTTTATTCATTAAATCACCTGTAAGTTCCAATTGTACAGCATTGCGTCCATGAAGTGCTTTTACCATAAATGGTCCTGCAAAGGAATCTTTTAATTTCTTTGGTCCTTTTATGTTATTAAAGTTAAGAGTTAATACTAATACCAAATCTCCTATTTTGAAGTCAGGTGGTTTATGACTTTTGTCCCATCTTTCTTTTGCATATTTGAAAGAGTCTTGCATGCACCTGTTTGCATGGTGTCTTGCTTTGTCAAGCATTATTTTAAAACTGCTTGCTGTTGGATGTATGTCCACTAAGTCCTTTTTGAGGGTATCATGAGGAAGTCTTGGATTCCAACCTTTCTCTAGCATTGCTGGTGTTTTGCCAGTAGAAGAATGGATTGATGTCTTATATGCCAGTTCAAGTGCTGGTATTAGTGTACACCAATCATGGGTAAAACCATCAGAATCTTTGAATTCTAGCCCATAAGCACAGAATCTTCTGATCATGTCCTCTAAGGTCTGTATCATTCTTTCTACTAAACCATCAGTTTGGGGATGGTAAGCTGTTGAGAATGATAGCTTTGTCCCAAATAAGTTATGGAGATTTGTCCATAATGCTGAAGTGAACTTTGGGTCTCTGTCACTTATAATATTTTGGAATAAGCCTGTGTGGCTAATGACTTTATTCCATATCATTATGGCTGTATCCATAGCTGTGTCATCTTTATGACATGGTAATAACATGGGAGTTTTACTGTACCTGTCAACTAACACCCAATCCATATGAACTATTTCCCATGGGGATTTTGGTTCTTGGATTTGGATAATCATTCCAAATTTCTTTCCTGTGGCTCTGTTGGCTTTTTTACATCTGTCACAGGTTTGGCAGTACTCTGCAACATCTTTCTTCCAATTTGGCCACCAAGAGCAGGTTTTCACCCTCTCTAGTGTTCTATCTTCTGAGAGATGTCCAGATGCAACACTATCATGACACTCATGTAAAATAGTGTTTATTAGTGTCCTATCTGTTAAGGCCATAACACATGTGTGTTTTGTTCTATGGTAAAGGATTCCATGAAGGAGGTGGAATATTCCTTCATCATATGCCTTTTTCCATATTTCATCTAGTTTTGATGAAAGTGATGGATCTTTGCAGTCTTTCATTAGAAGTTGGCTTAAGATATGGCAATTTTTTTCTGTCTTATAGCTTTCTTTAACTTGGTTAAAGAATTCTGTGCCTATGTCTGTGACACATATTCCTTCTATATGGTGCTCTTCTTGTGGTACCCATGCTGGATTGTCAGGGGTATTTGCTAAAGCCCATCTGCTAAGACCATCTGCATTTTTATGAATATTTCCAGATTTATGTACAATAGTCATATTTCCTCTATATTCTTGGATAGCAATTTGCCATCTCATCATATGTCTATTTGGAGTCTTCATATTTAATAGTGATTTCACAGCATTACAGTCTGTGATTACATCAAATACTGTGCCATCCAAATAATAATGCAGTTTTTCTAAAGCCCACACTAGGCATAAGCATTCCATTTGGCTTGCTCCATACCTTGCTTCTGTTGGATTTATTTGCCTTGAAATGAAACAAATTGGTCCTTCCACTGGTTTATCATTGATAATTTGTGTTTGGTGAAGTGCAGCACCTAATCCTTCTCCACAAGCATCAATGTATAGTTTGAAAGGTAGTTTCCAATCTGGCATTAGAAGAAATGGGGCATTTGTTAGTGAATTTTTCAATTATTCATATGCCTTGACCCTTTCTTCAGTCATTTCATAAACTGTTTGTTGGTCATATAATTTATATAAGGATTTGGCAATTTTTGCAAAGTCCTTTATATGCTGTCTATAGTAACCAGCAAATACTAAAAATGATTGCATTTCTTTTTTGGTTTGAGGCATTGGTTTGAGTAGTACTGCTGCTACTTTATTTTTGTCTATGCCTAGACTAAGTCCAGATACAACATGTCCTAGTGCTTTTAATTCACTATATGCAAAATGACACTTTTTCAAGGAAATTTTCATATTCACTTGGACTATTTTTTGTAGTACCCTTTCTAGTCTTGTAAGGTGATTTTCCCAAGTTTCTGAGAAAACTATGGTATCATCAATATAGATAATTAACCATACTTCTGATAATTCTTCAGGGAATATGGTATTCATCATTCTTTGATAATGGGAAGGTGCATTTTTTTATCCCAAATGGCATTCTTAAGTATTCAAAAATTCCACAATGGACTATTATTCTTAGTAGTTTCTTGGCATTGTCTGTTAAGACATTTTGATGAAAACCCTCAAGAGCATCCATAGCTGTGATGAACTTAGCTTGTGACAATTGGGTCAATGTCTCATGGATTCTAGGTATTGGATATCTGTCTGGAATGGTATAGGTGTTCAGGGCTCTGAAGTCTCCTACCATCCTTGATTTTCCATTATGCCAAGTTATAATGACAGGTGTAGTAACTTCTACTTGTTCATTATGTCCAACCTTTCTTAATACTCCAAGGTCAATTAATTCTTTAATGTGCACTTCTAAGGCTTCTCTAGCCCTTGGACTGGCTGGATAAGCAGGTCTTCTTAATAAAGGTGGGTAAGGCTTTTCTACATTAAGAATTATATCCACTTCATGTCCAATTATGGCACCTAGTGGCTCTTTGTCAGTTGCAAAGGCATTTTTATACTTAAATAAGAGGTCAATCAATTTTTCTTTCATTTTTTCTGTTAATTCTCGATTGAATTCTGCCTCTTTAAGTTGCTCAGATATAAAAAGTTCCTTTTCTGGAATTTTTTCTTCCTTCTTAATAACTGTGATTTGTTTTTTGTTATTTAAGAAGCCAAACTTTTGTCTTTTGTTATCTCCTATGGTAAAATATCTATCTTTTTGGTTGGAGATATCTATACCATAGATTGATAAGTAGTCATTCCCAAGTATGAAATGATTAATAATACAGTTGTCCATTACTACAAACTCTACTTTAATTCTGACACATTGTGAGGGATGAGGAAAAATTAGTGTTGAATCAATTATTCAAAGGGGCTTCATGCTCTCACTTGCACTACTAAATTTGACACCTTGTATTGGCATAAGTTTTTCTTGCCGGTTTGGGACAATGGTTTTTAAATAACTTTTGCCAACACAAGTGCAATATGCTCCTGTATCCAAGTTAACTTTTCCTTCTTGGTTATCAACCATAACAATACTTATACTTGATTTTCCAGCTGTATATCCCATTCCTCTTGCAGGTTTGGTTCTATACATTTTGGCATCTTGTATGTTTGTCAGGTTTGTGTCAGATATTCCAAATTGTGGTAAGTTTGAATTAACATCCAGTACTTCATAAATTATATCAATATTATTAAGTTGTGCATTAATTATATTGATTTCATCACTTTCAGAGCTTTCTGACTCTTCTGTCTCTTTTTCAGAGTCAGATTCCTCTTCTTTGTCATTGTGGTTTTCTGTTTCCACAATTTCATTAATCTTTGCTTTTTTAGGGCAATTATTGGCTAAGTGTCCAATACCTCCACATTTATGGCATTTTCTTTGCTCATTATTGTTGGATGTATTGGGCTTAAAGGATTCTTTTGATTTATCTTTTTTGGTAAATGGTTTATTTGGGCTTTTAATGTCCAATTTTTTCCAAGTCCTGCCAATTTTTGTTCTTGTCACTATATCTTCTAGTGCATTTATATACTCTTCTGAGCAGCATGGTTCTATACACCTGCTTCTTAGGGCATGTTCTAGTTCCCCTCCACATTTTTTAAGTATTTTCATGTGCACCATCTTTTGTGACATTTCTGGGTACAGTGCATTAAGCCTTTCAACTTGTTTCAAGAACCAAGCTAAAGGTTTGTCTTTCTCTGGGTAAAAGAAAGAGTTTTCAAATGCATTTTCTATCTTATGCCTCCAGGCATCATTTGCCCACTTGGTGATTATTTCTTGTTTCCACCAAGACCAGGTATTTTTACCATTTGTTTGTCTTATGCCATAATACCATCTTTTTGCAGATTTCCCAAACAATGAATGTAATCTTGCAGTGATTAATTCATCTGGTATGGCATAGTCTTCTTGTAACATGTCAATTGTTTTAATAAATGACATGTGGTCATATTCACCTTCTCCTGTGAATGTTGGCCATTCTTTCAATTGAGGTGCTTCCTTCATTAAGACTTGGTTATTATCTTGGTGACTCAAGTCTGTTATGAAAGGATTTGACAATTCCTCTTTTGTTTTAACAGGGCTTCTTATATGAGAAAATGGTGTTGATAACTTTGGCATATTTAAATTAGCCTCATTAATTTTATCCATTTTTTCTGTAATAAGCCTTATTTCACTTTGAATATCATCTTTCAGATGCATTCTTGCTTCATCACTTTTTTCTACATGGTCCAAAAGTAATTTTTGGTGTGATGAAGTCTTTTCTTCAAATTTTTCTACAGAAATATTTAATTTATTTAATTTTTCTGTAAGATTGTCAATACTCACATCATAATTGATTGTCAAAGTCTTGTCTTTGATATCTTTTATGTATTTATACAATTCTTGTTGTCCTTGTATTAATTTTTGAGTATTGTCAATTAAATTCTTTCGTTTATTATTTTCAACAATAAACTTAATTTTGTCAATTTCTTTCTTGTTTTGCACAACAATTTTTGTTAAAGAAGATAAATTGTTATTTATTTCTTGTAGTGATAATAAACTATCTTTAATTTCTTTTAGAGGTAATATACTATTTTTAATTTCTGTTAAAGTATTTACAACCTCTTTGGACAAGGTTATTTCTTTGGGAAATGAGGTTGTCTCATTCTTTGCTCTTCCTTGTCCTTGAATTCCATCAAGGTTCTGGCCATGTTGAAAACATTGTCCATGGCATCCTTTTGGATTCTTGGGATTCTGTAGCTTGGGGAATATGGTTTCCTCCAATGCTTTTTCTTGTTCTTCTTCCCTTCTTGGGGAAGTGGGCTGGCTTGGCGCTTGCTGGTAGAAGCTACTGGGGCTTCTTCCTTGGTTGCCTCCCTCTTTTTGGCGTGGTAATCCTTGATTTTTTTGATTTGAGGTTTGGATGACAGTGGATTCCATCCATTGGAGTATTTCACTATCTCCTCCTCTTTGAGGAACTTTTTCAGGATGTGCCAGGAGTTCATCACTCCTTGGTGTATTTGAGGCAGCATTTCCCAATCTTTGTCCTTGTACACTGTGTAATACTGCTTGTACTGGCTCATGTAGATGTCTATTTGAGCCCTCTGAATGTGATTTGTACCTATTTGAGTTACTCATACTTAGCTCCAATTCAGGTTCAGATATCATGGGCATTTCTGGGACTTGCGTTTGGGATAAGGCACTTCCTTGTGTGGATTCTGTTCCACTGCGGATATTGCCCTTTCTTTTCCCTTTTTCGGGATCAGTTCTACCTCTGAGTCCAGCTCCATCTGATTGGCTGGAGTATTGGGAACCTCTTCTGGTAGTCATAATTTAAGAAAATAAGAAATAAAAGTATTTTAGGATAAAAATTCTTTTTATGGCAATTATAAATGAGGTGCTCACCTTCAGAGTCTTGAATGGTGGGTCCTGGAAAGTCTAATTTCTTAGCTTTCTTTCTTTTGGTGATAACTGGTGATGGAGAACTTTGACAAGTTTCTTCCACCAATCTCTCAACAGTAGTTTGGTTGTCTTCTGTTCAGTTATCTTCAAACACTAAAAAAGACAAATAAATATAAGTCTTTTTATAAGAAGTGTTATTTTTTGGCAAGATATGGCAATTTTCCATGTAGAAATTGCTTTTATATCTTTAAAAACTTTAAATGAATAAAGAAATGAATAAAAATAAAAAAATAACTTTTTTTTTATTGGTTTTTTAATTTTTTTTAATTTTTTTTATATTTTTATTTTTAAAGAATAAAATAAAAAATGAATATGATTCTTTTACAAAATTAAATTATAAAAAATTATTTTGAATTTATAAATTATCTTTCTTAATCACTAGAGTCACTCAAAGAAAGTTCTTGCAAGTCTAAGGATGTGAAAAAACCACGTGTAAGACAGTACAATTGCTTTCCAAATGCCTCAATAGCTTTTAAAATCAATAAAATATAAAATTATTATATAATTTTATGATTATAAATATAATTTATTATTGGACAAACCCAATTAGAATCTTTTTAAAGGTCTTTTAAGTAAATATCACGGCCAGGCCCCCAAATGTAAGGTTTGACTATGAAACAATAAGTAAAAATTACTAATTTATTACTTATTGTACTCTGAATGTCCTTATGAATTGAATAAATAAGATTAAAAATATAATAATAATAAATAATAATTATTATTATGGCGTAAAATAATTATATTATTAAATAAATATAATAATATAATTTATATTATGAAAATATAATATAATAAATAAATATATTAATATAAAATAATTAATATATTTAAAAAGCTCTTTACTATTGTTACCAACAAATAATAAAGGCGTAAAAAATTGCTTTTTATTCATAAAAAACAATTAATAACAATAATATTACTAATATTAAAGTTATAAATTAATATAAATACTATTTATATTAATTAAAGAATTATTAAGAGAGTAATAATAGAGAAATTATTATAATAAGAGAAAATAACCTACTTTTAACACTTAATATAATAATTTTGAAATATTTTATGCCAAAAAATATAAATACAACTTTTTCAAATTGTATTTACAATAAAAATAAAGAAAATTACAAATTATTCTGGATTTTAACGTGGAAATGAGTTTTTAAAGAGATTTTTAGCAAAAACAATTAAATAAATGATTTAATCACGTCAAAATAGATGATTACAACAAGGTGGTCTTTGGTCTTTAATAATATAATAGTTTTATATATAAAGAATAAAGAAATTACCTTTGATTCAATTGATTTAATGTTTTTGATGTGTCTGAGGGGAAAATAGAGTAAAAAGAGCTCTATTTATAGTAAATACCTCCCTCCTAGAGTCCAACAGGCTTCTAGTAGATGTGTACTGATCATGCCCTCTGGAATTGATCAGTAGTTTAAGGTTTGGAGATGATTACATCATTATCAAACCATATTACATCATTATTACACCATTATTTAGAGTTATCACTATAACTCTAAGTTTGATGACATCAGAGGCCTCGCAGAACCCCAAATTTCGTGGATTTTCTTATTTTTAATCATAAACTAAAAGTTTTCACCAATTGTATCACTCTTAAGACTGTTAAACTTAAATTAAGGTTACTGTGAGTGATCATAACTGCTCAAATTAAGCTCAAACTTTGATCCTCAATACCTTTTAAGATTTACACGCTACAGCAATTCAGAGAGTGAATTCTGATAGCCTGGCATAACCTTATTATGCTGCCAAGAGCTTTTCATTACATCATCAAAACTCTAATTTTGATGATTTTTCTTGTAACTCATCTTTTCTGTCGAAATTCAATATTTTAAACTTCAAACCTTGATTTCAGGGGGTTATACCCTGAATTTAATAATAAAAATTACATCATTCTTCACAAATGAACTATTAGAATCAAACTGTATACTTTTTTTTAAGTTTGGAACACTTTCACAACAAAGTGGTCAACAGCTCTGTTGATTTTTATCAATAATTCATCATAGGTTTTTAACCTTGTTTATAATTTGTAAAGTAAAGTTCATATCTGTGTTCTTACAGTAATTACGTGGTAACTTTACTTTTGGTTCATCATTCTATCATGTATAGTTTAGGAGATATTAGCTATGATCCTTGAATATATGCGTTGACCAAAAAAGTGCATATATTCAGGTTAATTCCTTAAGTATTAACTTTGGAAATTAGCTTATGAATTGTTTTATGTGTGGATTTTCGTGGGGAATCCACTGGTACAATTTATTTCACATGTTGTTTCATTAGTTCTTGAGATAAATAAGGTTTTATGGTTTTTATAAGGTATTATACCTTATAATTCATTAAATATTGACTTTACAGATATGCCATAAAAATGGTATATGTGTATTTTACCATGGGGAATCCAATGATATAATTTATTTTACATGTTGATTCATTGGTTTTTAAGTTAAACCATATTTTGTACCAATATATGGTATTTTTTGTATATTTAAGTAATTATTTTTAATGTATAATTATTCTAAGTAATTTTAATATAATTATATTAAAGGTATAATTATTCTGAGTCTTTTTTGTGACCTTATTGGGTATGTGGTCATATCTCAAATGCTCACAGTTCCACACTTGCAATTATTTCATTCTTCAACTTTTTCCTTTCACTGTCACTTTTTGTTAAGTGTATAGCAAATTGATTGGTATTCTCAACTATTTTTAAGACTTGGTCTTGTAAAATTGTAAGTTGATTATTTACTTTGAAAATGGAAAATTCTTCCATCTCATCATGCTGAACTTTGCACATGTTTTCAATTCTTTTGCAAGAATTGGTAATTGAGTCAAGTCTGGCATGTGTCACTTGGTGCAATTCAATGTATGTTTTATCATTTTTCTTTAATTCAACTATATCTGATGCAATTTTAGTTAACTTTCTATCAATTTTACCAATTTCTACATTAATACTAGTCTGTACACCAATTATTTGCATGGAAAGTTTCTGTTCATCCTTTCCTGCTCCTTGGCTGTGAATTCCATCAGAGTTCTGGCCATATTGAAGACACTGTCCACTGCTGAAGGCTCCAATCTGGGGATCCTGTACCCTTGTGGGTAAGGTCTGTGCCAATTGGCTTTGCCTTTTCCTTTGCCTTGATGGTTCTTGGGACCCTTCTGTTTCCTCTGAGGTCCCTTGGGCTTGTCTTTGGACACTTCTGGAGCTGGTTTGGATCTGGTAGACGCCACTTGTGCCTCTGTCTCCAAAGCTGGAGTCATTTCCAACTCTTTCTTCTGGTCTATGGATAAAAGACTTTGGTTCTTCAACCAATTCTTTATCTTTCTGACTTTGTCTTTGCAAGACAGGGGGCTCCATCCTCCTAAGAGTTCTATGGTCTTCTCCTGACCCAGAAAGCTCTTAATGTTTAAGTAGGAGTTCATGGCCCCCTGCCAAAGGCTTGGGCATATTTCCCACTCTTCTTCCTTGGCTGCTCTGAACCAATTTTTGTACTGGCATTGATATATTTCTATAGCTGCCACTTGAAAATGGTTCAGCCCTGGAAATAATATCATGGATTAGTTCAGGCTCAGAATTCACATCAAAATATTTTGGTACAGACCTTGGGGAATGGGGGGCAACTCTGGAATCCTCCAGATGTGTCTTTCTTGTGGAAGCTTTGGCACTTCTGGATTTGGTCTTACCTATTCCTTGTCCACATTGATCTGGTTGGACTGAATAGTTGTTTCCATTTCTGGTATGCACCATTTTCACGTCAATTTAAAGATGAAAGGTGAAAATATAAGATAAAATACACACCTTTTGGTGGTAATTTAGCTTTTTCTGAGTTAAATAAAGTGCCTCTTTTAGCAATTTGCACCTCAATACTGTCTTCAGATTCTGCTTCTGAAGATTTTGAACTAGTGATATATCTTTTACTGAGTCTGTTGCCAGCTGCACAGTATCTGATTAAAGACACTAGAAAAATTATAAAAGAGAAAAAAATTATTTTTTATACTATTTAAGATATTTTCAAAGATTTTTTATAAGTTTTATTTTTTAATATTAAAAAAAATTATCCTTTTTAAAGAAAAAAAAAATTAAAATTTAAGATTTTGAATGAAAATTAATTCAGAGTAACTCAAAGAATAATTTTATAAGTTTTTGGATGTGAAAAAGCCATGTGTAAAACAGTAAAAAATTAAACCAAATTCCTCGATGAAAAAAATTTCCAAAACAATTTCAAAAATAAGAATTATTTTAACTTTAAAATGAAAGAAAAAAATATTAAATTAATATATTTTAGAGCTTAAAAATATATTAATTAAGGGTACAAGGTTCAAAAAACAGGGCCAGGCCCCCAAATGTAACATGTGACTATGAAACTGATGATAATATTAATATTAATCAACAGTACTATGTCTGTTCTTATGAAATATAATAATAAAATATCATTATAACCACAATTAAATAATTAAAGAATTATTTCTTTCACGTGTTAAGCACTACTATTAATTTTAACAGTGAGCAAGTAATTGTCTACAAGAATCAATTACAAGAAGAATTTAATAATAAAATTTTCTTTTATTAAAATAATAAAATTATTTCAATATATAATTATCTTTTGCAAGAGTAATTATAATGATAATTCTTGAAGAAAACTGATTTAAGAAAAAACTTTAAGAACTAAAAGTAAATCACTCACTAATATTCCAAAGAGCTTATTAAAAGATAAGATAGAGAGATTTGACGTAAAATTGTGGATTTAGAGGATCAAAATGAATTTATAAATGTATTACAACAATATATAGTTTATTTCTATGATTTCACGTCTTTCTGATTGATTCTGAAAGAATAAAACACTTAAGAAAAGTTTTAACTAATACTTACTTGTTGGTAATATTGATATAAATGATTAATAAGATGATGATGCGGAAAAAAGAGCAAGAAGAGGCTTCTTTTAAGTCAACAACAGCTCACAGAGGCGTTCCATGGAGCAAACTGAAAAACCAGTGAGTGAGAAAACAATAAACCCTTTTGGATTATTGATTGCATCATCAATTGTCACGTAAGATTATCATAATTACTTAATTGATGTTTTTACGTGACTACCAACCCCAATATGGTTAAGAATAAAAGGAGTAACATCTGTAAATCTTCTTTTATTCTAAAATAATCATTGATTTCTCAAAGTTATCAATGTTATTGCCAATTTCATCACAGGTTGTAATTATTGTGAATTTTTGAAGATTCAGTGTTTCACGTAGAATGGTCAAAAATGGACTGTAAGTAAAACTTTAAATTTTACTAGTAAAACCAAAATTCCCTTTGGTTGTACCATAGATAATACAGGTCTCTATTAGTCCTGAAAGTTTCAGAAAGATTCATTAAGAATTGTATTTTTAATGAATTTTTGAAGTTTTACCTCATTTCTACGTAGAATTGCAAATAGCAGTATTTTGCTGGTTGCTATGAGGTAAATCAATGAATATGGGTCCCAAAAGGGTTTTAATTACTCTTTTAGGGTCTAGTAATGGAAAGTCATCAAGAATTGACGTGGTTACAGGAGTCTAAGTAGCTCATTACCTCCTTGGCACGTCAAAATAGCAGGTTATTTGCTATTTTCTTATGATTACAGTAGGTGTAACTTGGTGACCAAGTTCCCAAAGAGTTTTAGTTTACCAATTGGGCCAAGGTGAGCCATGGATCCATGCTCTGGAGCTATCCACGCCTCTGAGGCCTCAGAAGTTGGGTACCCTGGCTCTCTTTGATGTCTTTTGTCCCCCTTGCTTATTTTTCACATAAAAATAGAAATTTAAGCTTCAAGTGAGATATCCACTATGGGTGTACCAAAAGTCCATGTAAGAATACCATGATATTAAGTGCTCAAAACATGCATAGCACTATTCTTAGTGTATATGTAACATGGGATTTCTCACTTTCCCATTATTTTGGCTTAAAATCAAGAAAAACAAAACTTTTCACGGATCTTTTATGTGGTATTAATGATGTGGTATTGATGTATTTTCCATTTTACCACCTCAAATACTTAAATTGAGCTTATTCACTCTATGGGGCTACCCTAGGTGAATTTTTGTGTAGAATCCAAATCTGGTCTTAAATCCATGGATTTACTTACTCAATAAAAAGCTATTTATCTTTTCTGAGTTTGAAAATGATGAATTTTGGATATATGCATGACTTATGAGTTATGCATAAATCCAAAATTTCTTTTTAAGATAATTGTGGCCTATTTGGGTATGTCAAATATACCTCAAGGCTCACAACCACCAATATCCACTGACAGGCAAGGAAGAAAAAGAGAAAAGGTGCTAATGACTGACTTAAGATTATCAGTATTAACTTTAATAAGGTAAGAGAAAATAAGGATAAAAATATATCCAATATATTAATTAACTGGGGAAAAAGTCCCCAGGTGCTGAAAGGTGGCCAGTATATGTGAAAAACTGAAAGACTGATCCTGGAAGGTGAATCAATTGACTGTATTGTCCGAATTGGGGAATAAAGTTCTAGACATCTTGAAGTTTGAACTTTGTGATGGAATTCCCACAGTGGAATATGAAATGGCCCAATTGGGCCAAGGCCATACAGATTGATTGAATGAGGCCTGTACGGATGAATTGAGTTGTCCAAGTAGTATTGAAATACTTGATGCCTTGACAACTGATTGCATTGATGTAATACCTCTTGAGAATTGCCCTTTGAATAATCCTGAATAATGTACCAACCCAACTCCTGCAGATACAGGTGTTTGGGATCCTTGAAGAGTCTTCTGATTGCCGCCATAACTTGTCAGACTGATGAGCTGAATAATCCTCCTTCGAAATGGGCGTTGGATTTTGAGACCTTGATATGGATAGATGTAAAAGGGTCCTGAAAGCATCACCATTGGATTTCTGAGCAAAAATGGTGCATAATTGTATATAATACCATATATGCACCACGCCTGCAACCTTAAGTACGGATGGTATGAAGGAATGGAAAGAATTCCCCATAGGTTGAGGGGAGGCCTGACTGAGCTGATCTGGTGGCCTCTGGTGGCTGCCAGAGGCCATGGGTGGAAATATGGTCCATGGCCAAAATTGGGTCCTATGAGATTTATGGCTAAAATGGTGTCCAACAGGTCTTTGGCCAATTTTGGGTCCAAGGGATTGGTGGCCAATTTCGGCTCAGGGGCTGGATAGCTGCCCCCTTTGGCCCTTTTTGGTCTCATTGGATTATGCCAAAAGGGGCCTAATTGGCCTGCAGACCGCGGACCGTGGACCGTGAATCACGGCCCATGGGCCGTAGGGGGCCTACATGGCCCAAAAAGGCCATTTAGGCCAAAACCCCCTTAAGGAAAAGGGGTGGCCCAGATTGGGTGGAGATGGCTAGGGGGCCTGGAGACCCCTAGAAGACAAAAGGACCCCCCAGGCCCAAAATCAAGAGTGAAGGCCTGGGGTTTGGTGAGGTGGAAATTGGCCAAGAAGGCCAATGACAGCAGGATATGGCCATTGGAATGGGTTATGGCATAAGAGCCATAGAACCCCCAAGGGGGCCAATTGGCCATAAATGATATGACGTGACCAATTGGCCCCTACTTGGCTCCAGGTTGGATTGTCGCAACCATCAAGGAGGAGGGTCAAACTTGTGGTTGTGACATTGAGATGCCAGATCACTCATTGCTTGCTTATATAATCAAGAGGGCCACAACCTCTACCTCGCATGGCGCGTTCTTTTCTCCACTTACACAGTTTCAACTAAGTCCAAGTCCGGAGGCGGACTATGTAGTTAATGACCTATTTAATCACGTGCCATGTCCCTCATCATGTTCATCTTTGGTTCTTCACAAGGCTGCAAAACATGGGCAGATGGCAAAGCAATGAAGAGAATCGTGCTGCTCAAAGACGGCGTTGGGAAGGAAACAATTGACTTGAGCAAAATGTCACAGGGGCTCTTGGACAGAAATACAAGAGTGGCCTGGCACTCAGCAATCAGGGAACTCACTTGGAAGACTCCAAAAGGATAAAGAACAAAAATAATAAGAATGAATTCCTCTAAAAGATATGCAGGTACAAGATGAGATGCAAAAGAGGAAAGGGAAGCCAAATGGCCAAAGAGCCAACCAAGTCAGTCCTTAATCACTGTTTCAACCTGCCAAAAATGAATAATGGAATTAGTAAGGATATGACCACCAAATATCCATTGACAGGCAAAGAAAGAGAAAGAGAAAAAGTGCTAAATGACTGACTTAATAATATCAGTATTTGCTTAACTAAAATGAAAAGAAAAGAAAGATAAAATAAAATAAAAGTATATTAATTAACTGGGGAAAACCCCCCAGGGTGGAAAGGGTAGCAGGTATATGTGAAAAGTTGGGAGCTTGAGTTCCTCAGGCTGAAAACTGATCTGTATTGATCCTGGAGGCTGTATTGATTGTTTTGGGAATTGATACAGCTGGATAATATTGAAATTGAATTGGGTTGAATGAACTTCCCATGCTTGAAGATGAAATACAGTTCTTGATGGATCCAGACTGTATTGAAATGAATATGGTTGCCAAGATGGATTGAGTGGAGCTTTGACACTTGACAACTTCTTTTTGGCACTGCCTCTTGAATACAC
The DNA here is from genome assembly GCA_023105745.1 of Austropuccinia psidii. Lineage (NCBI taxonomy): Eukaryota > Fungi > Basidiomycota > Pucciniomycetes > Pucciniales > Sphaerophragmiaceae > Austropuccinia > Austropuccinia psidii. Next base: position 43,130,666 of record JALGQZ010000001.1, read on the forward strand.
TTTGAGAATGAATTGACAGTATTTCTTTGGAAGGAATACTTGGAGTGAGAATAACCAATGACTGCTTGATGGCGTCATTGGTCTTTGACGCTGAAACACTTGCTCTTGAGCCTTGATGATTCCTCTGAATGATTGGGTGCCTTGATGACATGATGAGATTTTGGAATGTTGAAAAGACCATTTGATATTGCCACCATTGAATTGCTGTTGAAAAATGATGCACAATGATATATAACATCATTTATGGCATATTGGTTGTTTGGCAAGAAGATTACGTCCAAAGGTCTTGAGGTGGAAAGGCAGAGCGGAAATATATGGATGTGATGCCTTCATAGCTTGGAAAGGTGTTCCTGGGCCCTTTGGGGTTTTTGGCCACTTTTGGGTTCTAAGACAAAAACTGGCCCAAAAGGCGGGAAAAGTGTCTTTTGAACACTTTGCGTCAAAGTGCGCAAATGCGCAAAATGCGCAAATGTGCGCAAATATGCCCAAAAAGTGCGCAAATGCGCATTATGAGCCCAAATGGCCAAAAACAGCCATTTGGGCCATTTCCCCTGGTTTTGAGGGAAATGACCAGAAATACCCATTTGGGCATAAATTGCCGCTATGGGTTCTGGATTGAGGTGAAGGGCCATGAAGGCCCCAAAACACAAATGGCCATAAATGGTCCATAAGATTATGATGTGGTCATATTGGCCACTGGTGATGGATATGGCCAATTGGCCATAAAAGAACTGTGGCTTGATATGCCATATGGGGAGCCAAGGAGGTGAATTGCCATGGTTGTGACAGTACCCCCCACCTTGGAATGGTGAGCTGCTGAGCACCAATACAAGGTGAAGCCTGTTGAGGCTATTGGGAAGATTTTGAGAGGGTTATTTGAGAGGACTGATTAAGATAAAAAATTTGAAAACTGATATTAAGAATTTGACATTTGATGCAGGACTTGCTTGATCTTCTTTTGACATTGGCTTAATGATTTGAATTTAATTTTGAAATGAATGAGAATATTTGACGTGATAATTGACGTGATAAGAGATAAATTTAAAATGAAAATAAAATAAAAATAAAGAATGAAAATGAAAATAAGAAAAGAAAAATGAATTGAATCTTGAGGAGGTTCCAATCTTCATCACGGAGGTTGATAACTGATTTTGAAATTGGCCAAGGACCTGGAAAGATAAATTTGATGCCAGGTGCTCACAAAGTGGCCAAGGTGATGTTTTGACAAGATTGTAGACCCCTCAGGGAAGTGCACACCAGGAGAGGAACTTACTTTTGGTAGTTACCACTCCCGCCAGTGCCATAAAAATAAAACAAAAATGCTGAAGGAATGAATCCAAATTTTGAAGTCTTGGGAATGAATTGAAAAGTGAATGGCCCATTGTCCCAAGTGAAAATGGCCATAAGATTGGAAATGAAGTTAAAAGCCATGCCAAAGATCTGTGTCCAAAATTGCAAAGTGCTCACAGAGTGGCCAAGGTGATGCTTACAACAAAAAGAGTAGAATACCCCTAAAGGTGCATACCAGGAGTGGGACTTACTTTTGGTAATTCCTCTCCCCACCAAGCACCATAATGAATCAAGATTTTGAAGAATTCGGCCCAGGCTTGTCAGGATATAATGAATGAAAATCTTTGACAAGTTCAGGACAATTCTTGAGGTTTTCGGTTGGTTCCCAAGTGGATCTTTCTGGGTCTTGACTGAAACCTTTCCATTCCACCAGATACCATAATTTTCCTCTCTTGAGCTTTGAGGCCAGTACTTTATCTGCATACCTCTTAAACCTGTTTATGGCAACTTCAAGTTCTCTCTTGACATCTTGCTGTACTGATTGGATTTTTGTTGATAAATTTCCAGCCGGATTGTCTTGAGTGATTTGAACTGAGTCAAAATGAGGATCTCTTCCATAAACAGTGAAAAACAGTGATTGTTTTGTTGAATAGTGGTCAGAGTTATTGTAGGCAGATTCAGCCAGAGGGAGCCAGGTGTTCCAATCATCTTGATGATAACTGACATACATCCAAAGGTACTGTTCTAGTATCTGATTTACCCTCTCTGTCTTTCCATCAGTTTCTGGATGATAAGCAGTTGACAAGTCTCTTGAAATCTTGAGCTGCTGACAAAGGTTGGTCCAAAAGGAAGAAACAAAAAGAGAACCTTGATCACTAACAATGCTTGAAGGAAGGCCATGCTTTGAGAAAATATTCTTGATGAATAAATGGGCCAAATTTAATGAAGTGATTGAAGCTATTGTTGGAATAAAAACTGCCATTTTTGAGAATCTGTCCACTATGACTAAAATTGAATCAAAGGAATTGGACAGTGGCAATTGAGTGATGAAATCCATTGAAAGACAAATCCAAGGACCACTTGGAATTGGAAGATGCTTGAGGAGTCCAAACTTCTTGTGATGAATATTTTTGTTTCTTGAACACTGTTGACAGGATGATACATAATCCTTAATAAATTGAGTCATGCCAGACCAGTGGAAATCCCGCTTGACAAGTTTGAGAGTCTTCTCTTGGCCAGGGTGTCCAGCTAGAGGAGAATCATGCGGCTTTTGAAGTATATTTAGTTGAATTGTGGGGTCATTTGGGACCACCACCCGATCTTTGAAAAGGAGAAGTTTGGAAGAGGAATCAAGAGAATAATCTTGGACAGATTTACCTTTAGCCAAATCTTCAAGTACACTTCTATATTGAGAATCTTGCCACACTGCCTTCTGAATTGAATCAATCAAATTTGAAAATGAATCCACCTTGACTGCAAAAAACCTTGAGGTTTGAATTTCATCTTGCTTGATTATCTTCTGATAGTTCTTTGGATTCTTGCTGATGAAATCCTCCCCCCTCTCTGGGTAAACGTCGTCCCAATGTGACAAGGCATCTGGGAGGGTGGCCAAGCGGCCAGGGCGGTAAGTGATTGAGAAATGGAATTCAGATAAAAATTCAGCCCAGCGGGCTTGACGGCCAGTGAGAATCTTGGAAGACATAAAATATTGAAGAGATGAATGATCGGTGAGAACTTCAAAAGGGGAAGAAATAGAAAGAAGAAAAGCTCTCCAGCGCTTGAGAGCCCAGACTATGCCAAGGAGTTCCTTGTCATGAATCTCATAATTGAGCTCAGCTGGGAGAAGCTTGCGGCTATCAAATGCAATGGGATGTTTTCCTGAGTCAGAGACCTGACTCAGTACAGCAGCCAAGGCATAATCTGATGCATTGGTCTCTACAATGGTGGGTAGAGAAGGATTGAAATGAGAGAGGATTGGAGCAGTGGTGAATGCCTCTTTGAGTTGATGAAACTGTCTAAGAGCTTCCTCATTGAGGGGAAAACGGGAATCTTTCTTGAGGAAACTTGTGAGTGAACTAATTTTCTTTGAATAATTCTTGATGAAACGGCGGTAAAAATTGGCAAAGCCAAGGAATGATTGAAGAACCTTGAGGTTTCTTGGAGGTGGCCAATTGAGAATTTGCTGGGCTTTTGCTTGGTCCATCTTGAGGCCTTCAGAAGAAACTACATAACCAAGATATTCCACACTTGAAACATGAAATAGGCATTTGGACGCCTTAGCAAAGAGGTTATTGGCTCTGAGTCTGGAAAGAACAGTGGACACATGAGTGACATGTTCTTCCTCAGATTTGGAAAAGACCATAATGTCATCCAAATAAACCACAACATAAACATCAAGAAGATCATAAAAAATATCATTGACGAGATTTTGAAAAGAAGCAGGAGCGTTGGTAAGCCCAAACGGCATAACCAAGTACTCATAACTACCATATTTGGTTCTAAAACAAGTCAAATGTTCATCACCTTCCTTGACTCTGAGCAGGTTATATGCACCACGCAAATCAATCTTGGAGAAGATAGAAGAACCATTGAAAACAGTGAGAAGCTGGTTCATAGGAGGAACAGGATACTTGTTCTTCCTAGTAACAGCATTGAGCTTGCGGTAATCAACACACAAACGGAGGCCACCATCTTTCTTTTTGACAAAAAGAACAGGTGCTCCTGTAGAAGAGGAGCTTGGCCGGATGAAACCTTTCTCTACATTCTCTGAAATGTAGGCCCTGAGTGTATCTGACTCTTGGTTTGATAAAGAGTAGATCACCCCAACTGGAGGTAGAGACCCCTCCAGCTCAATATGATGATCACAGGCGCGGTGAGGAGGAAGTTTCTCTTCCTTCACCTTGGAAAATACATCCAAGTATTGGTGATAAACAGAAGGAACAACCTTCATCATGGTTTCTATTTCTTCTGGCTCTTCCTCTTCATCCCACAACTCCTCCAGGGAGTCATGATAAGATGAAGGAGGAAGGTCCATATTCCCAAATAAGAGATGAAGTGAAGATACTGAATTATCTTCTCCAACATCTTGAATCTCTTTTAAGACTTCATCTCTAGATGATAGTAATGACTGATGGGAATTAAGGGAAGGAATATGGACAGAAGACAGAAATGATGGTGTTCTAGAATCACCAACCAGAGCTGCACATGATTTGGCAGAAGAAAAGTCATTACTAAAAGAAATTGAAGGATCATGATAGTCCTTATGATCAGAATTAAAGGTGATCAATCCTTGCCTCCAATCAATAAACGGATTAAAATGATTAAGAAAGTCAAAGCCCGATATGAGGTCTTCTCCCTTGGGAGTATCAATGACTAAAAAGTCCCATTCAAAGCGTGGGAAGGAAGGGAGCTCAGCCATATATTTAGTATGGTGAGTCACAAATAAAGAAGGAGACTCAGAGGAGTCAAGAATAATAAGGGCAATCTTCTCCGGGAGTTCTGACATGGTCAAAGAATACTTGTGAACAAACTGCTTTGCAATAAATGAGTTGGTAGCACCAGAATCAATGAGAATACTGTAAAACATATCAGAGAGAGAAGAAAAAACAAAAAATTTAAGAGAATTTTTGACACCAGTATTCAGAATGCACAATTTTGCTCTGGATGGAAAACAGTGAAGACCATTGAACACAACATGGACTTCACTCAGGCTTTTCCCTGGCTGGGAAATTTGCCTGACGGTTGGGTAAGCTTGTTTTGAGGCCTTTTGAAACAGGACTCAAGACTATGCTTCCCACCACAATAGGTACAAAGACCCTCCTTGATTCTTCTTTCTTTTTCAGAGTTCATGAGCTTGAAATCTTTATTCAATAAAGAAGAATGGGGCTTGTCCCTCTTCTGAAAATTCTTCTTCTTCTTTTGACTTGAGCTTGAAGAATTTTGAGGATGAGAAGAACTTGACTTTGAGGCTTCTGGCTTCTTCTCTTGATGATGACTCTTTTCATTTTGCCTCTCATGGTACCTGGTATCAAGCTCCAGGGTAACGTCCATTAAGTCTTGAAGAGAGTCAATTCTTGAAGGAAGGGAGGCCAATTGATCCAAAATCCTGGATGGCAATCCCTTCCTGAAATGATGGATGAGAGCTCTTTCACCCCAATCCCCGATTCTTGAGACTAAACTTCTGAAATCAGCAATGTATAAGGATACATGCCCACCTTCTTTCATTCTTAAAGAATCCAGCTCAGCTTCTGCTTTTCTGACTTCATTCGGGTCACCAAATAGAGTGAAGAGTTGAGATTCAAATAAAGGCCAAGAATTGAGAAGGTAATTTGAATCTTGATTGGTAAGATTGGAAAGATAAGGCTCAATCCATTTTGCAGCCCTGCCAATGAGGAATGAAGTGGCATTAAGGACCTTCTTTCTGTCTTGAGCGAAGTTTGCCGGATCATTATGAAATATCAATTGACAAGACTGAATGAAACTTCTAACTTTGAAGGGCTGAGTCCCATCAAAGCATTCCGGTGCCTTCATAGATGGAGTCTTGAAGGCTGGTGGTCTTGATGCTTCAGAAGATGAAGCTGCTTGAAGATTGGCCATAATCTGAGTCATTTGCTGCATGATGGCCAATAAAGATGGTTCAGACTGATGAGAGACAGGCTGATTAGACTGGGCTAGAGTTGGTCCTCCAGTACCTTGGGATGCCTCCACCGGAGCAGGGACACCTTCAGTACCATCAGACTCTTCCTCTTCACCATCTTCACCTTGTGAGCCTTAGAGGTAATTTCATATACCCAAAAGACCACAAATATAAAAATAACATATTAATATAAATAAAATAAATTTATTTATATTATTAAAATGAAAATCAAAATATAAATATAAAATTATATTAAAAATAAAAAATTAATTACAATTTAAAAATAAAAAAACATTAAATTTTATAAGTATAGAATTACATTTATACTTGAAAAAAATTAAGTAAAAATGAAATTTTAACAAAACTGTGAAAAAATAAATAAATTTGGAAAAAAGTTAAATAAAAATTATTATAACTTTTTATCCAATAAATAAATACATAAAAATTATCTCGCCATTGGATTCCTCATAAAAAATCAGGTGGGGTCACCTCTGAGTGAAATTCTTGTAACTCAACTCTAAATAAGCTTAAATTAAGTTTTTAGTATTTTCAATACAAAAGTTGAAAATCCTCAAAACCTTAATTTAATTCACACCACATGTGGTGTTAACCATCAATCTTTTTGTTAAAATTGAGGTGTTTTGTTTAGTTTAGAAGTTATGAGGAATTGAAGTATTTTCAATTGAATTCAATTGAAATGTCAAAATGTGCGCGTGTATTACATAAGTGAACTTTGATTTACGTATGAGGTGTCAATTATTACTGTATTGTACTGTACAATTGAATTGAATTACATATGTAAATTATAAGTATAATATATGATGAGGAATTAAAGGAAAAAATAAATTGGAAAGATTAAATTTGGGGGGGAAAAGGAACTCCAGCTCTAAGGGGGAGCTAGACCCCCAAAATCCTTGCTGACAGGCGTGGGATGTCAAAATTCACGCAAAAGTTCATCACTTTTGGCCTGGAATTGAGTTACAGGGTCTGTGGACTCAATTGATGATGAGGTTTTGATACCAACTGGGGTAGTTTTAGCTGTTGCCAAGAGGGTAAAACTACCCTTAAGATAAAACAACCATAGTAAAAACGGTTTTAACTGGTTTCTGCGCCTCTTACACACATTCTGACGTGTTTTGAAGGCTCTAGGCCTGGTATTGCTATAGTAATGGCTGATTTAAGGGTCTAAAATGGCTAAAAATGGCTAAAAATGGCTTAAACCAGCCCTTTTTGGTCTAAACCAGGGTTCAGTGATGCCATAATTGGCTTTTCTGTTGTCAGACTGTTTTTCACGACTGACAAGAGTAAAATTTACTTTTGGAGTAAGAGAATTGATGGCTATAAAAGAATGTCTTCTTTGCCCCACTTTTCTCTTCATGTTAGAATCTTTTCCTTTTATTAATTAGTTTAAACACTGTTAAACCAATCAATCAAAGATTCCAACCACCATTTTTAAATCATTTTAATCCATTTAACCACGTAAAAAAATCATTATAATCATTGTTTGTAACTCTTTTAATCATTTTTACCCCTGAACCACCCCAAAAGTGAATTAAAGCATCTTTCATCACTGTAAACTTTGTCACTTTGTTTCCAAATTCACTCTGGTCACTTTTGGGCTTGTTTTCTCTTTAATATTATTTTTGAAGAATTTGTTCTTTAATTAATTGCTTGCAGTTCTTTGCTCAATTAATTCCAATTGAAATTGCTCTTGAAGAAATTTCTTTTGTAGCCTTAAAATATCTCTTGTAGAGTATTTTTTGGATAAATGTTTATTGTTGGTAAAACAATAAATTTTTATAATATTATTGTTTTATACTAATAAAGTTATAAACAATAAAATTGGCGTGTTTTCTCTTAAAAATAATATTTCATACTATTTTTAATTGAATTTTACCTTATACAAATTTTGAGGACAGGAACAGTACTTGATTTTTAATCAAAGTTTCATATCCACACCTTACATTTGGGGGCCCAGCCGTGATATTTTACCTGTGACAGATTTCTTTTACTCTTTTTAAATCTTTTTTCTTATATTGAAAAATTTAAAAACATATAAAAAATACTTATAATTCAAAAAATCCATAAAAAATAACTTTTTTTCATATTATAAGTGAGGCTTATATTTTTATTTCTTTTTTGAGATAACCTTTTTTTACTTAATTAATTGGCTTTTTCATTAATTTTAGTGTCTGACAACGTGGTAAGACAAGAAAACATTGAAACAGCCTCAACAGTCACCAGCATTGTTCCTGCAAGCACTATTAATTCAGACCATAATAGTACTGTAATTGTGACTCAAAATAATCAACCTGAACCAATATCTTCTGAATTAATTAACTTGGACATAAGTAATACTCTTCAGAAAGCTAAGAATTTGGCCAATAGTAAGTTTTTTGACGTAAAAATACTATTTTAAGCCTTTTTAAACCATAATTATGCCTTCAACCAGGTCAGGAGCCAGCTACAACCCCTCAAGCAGCTCCCAAAAAGGTAATAGATGTGATTATGGCAGAGGCCAACCAGGTACAGAAGGAAAAGGGTCAGTTGATGACTTCCAAACAACTAAATTGGGTCATTCTGAAGCTGATAATACTATTTTACCTTCAAAAAGAGCTGACACCGCCACAACAAGCCTCTGTGGACATATACAAAGCCAGCCACAGTGCATACAACAATACACTTCCATTCAAGGAGTACCAGATCCTTGCAGACCTGTGGAAGAATTGCATGAATTCTTACCTGAAAGTAAGAAAATTCTTGGGCCATCCCAGCACTTGCAAATTGCTCAATGGATGGCATCCATGGATGGAGAAGAAAAACATGATGCTTTTGACACTAGAATGGAGGAAGAACAACCCTCCACCACCCAAACCAGTGCCAAAAACATCCCCAGTGGCCAGCAGCAGCAATTCCAACGTGAAAAAGAAGCCAAAAACTCCAAACAAGGGCAAAGGGAAGGCACCAGCCCCAAAGCCTTACAGCCAGGGCTACAGAATCCCAAAGATTCAGCAGGATGCCATGGAAAATGTATTTCAGATGGCCAGAACCATGATGGAATTACAGAAGAAGGAGGAAGCCAGATTAAGGTTCCAGAAATGATTTCTGACATATTTGATTCCATCCCAGAGTTGTATAATGCTATAAATGACGTGAAAAAACATCTTTCTGATAAAAATGAAACCATTTGTAACAACATTAAAACAAACAACCTGAGTCTGTGCCAAATTAATGAAACACTTATGTGTTTTGAAAAAGTTTTAAGAACAATTAAAAATTCCAATAATAATGATTCTTCTAACAATAAACTAAATGAACAATCTGCCATTATTAAAGAATTAACAGATAAATATTCTAAATTCAATATTGATGACATAATTGAAACAAGAATTAAACAAGCCATGAATATTATCAAGACAGATAACAAGAAAGTCCTTGAGGACATTTCAAATTCATTTACTGAAGTAAAGACATATACCATTGCCTTGAAAAAGTGTTTTGATGCTTCACAAGAAGAAGTATCAAAATTATCAATGAAATTGAATCAAGTCACTGCTGATAATACAAGACAGACAGAGTTATGGCAAGAACTGACACATAAGGAAGAGATGTATAAAATTGAAGTAATAAATTTAATACAAAGCTTCCAACATGAATACAGAAATTCCCAAACGTGTAGCAACAGTAAGATGAATGACATTGAACAAATACTGAACACCTTACCAAGAATGTCTACACCTCTAAATCAAAATGAGGGCACAAGAATTCCAAATCCACAAGTATTGGATCCTGATAATTCACAATTAAAAAATGAATTATCCACTTCTTTTCATAACTTGGAACCATCAATGGGCCAAGCACTCTTGAAAGAAGTTCTAAAACTTAAAAAATGGCCTCACTTCAGTGGTGAAGGAGAGTATGACCATATGGAATTCATTAGAGGTATTGACATGATCAAAGAGGATTTTGAATTACCAGACAGATTGGTAACAGCCAGGTTTAACACCTTGTTTACCAGATCAGCTCACAAATGGTACATCAAAATAAGACAAGCACATGGACACCAGAGTTGGACTTGGTGGAAAACCCAAATAATCAACAAATGGGCAAATGATGCTTGGAGGTTTAAAGTTGAAACAGCCTTTGAATCTGCCAAATTTAATGCTGATAAAGACAAAGCTTTACCATGGTTTTGCCAACAAAAGGACAGATTAACAGCATTATATCCTGACATGTCAGAATTTATGATCCATAGAAAAATTCTGAGACAATGTGGAGGTGACTTAGAGAATGCTGTCAAAAGAAGGACTACTGAACAATCTTCAGCAGAGGATATTATCAATATACTAGAAGAAGTAACCACCAGAACCAAAATTGGTTCCAGTAGGGTGAATCTCAAAACAAGGTTTAATACACCTTGGAAAGATTCTGTGGACAAAAACCCCAAAGAAAATTCTAGTAATACTAAATATAAATCTGCAGATACAGTCAGAAAATGCCATATTTGCCAAAGCACCACCCATTTAGCTGATACATGTCCAAAAAGGGGGAAAATCAATGAAATTGACATTGAAAAGGGACCAGATGTTGAAAAAGAAGACATAATTGAAGACAATTCAGATTATAAGTCATCCATATTTTCTGAATCTTCAAAAGATATAGAAAATATCAATGCCACTTTTGACATGATGGAATCTTATTCCCACTTACCACAATTGAGCAATGGTCAAGTTGATTTATCAAAAGTTTAAGATGCACAGCTTATGAAGACAAAACCGAACAGAGGAAAAGGTTATACAGCTGGTAACTCCTGTATAACAGAAGTGGTGATTGACAACAAGCCCACCAAACTTTTGCTTGACCCAGGAGCCTTCTGCTCTTGTGTTGGAAAATCTTTTCTTAAGACTTGTGTACCAAATTTTGAAGACCATTTGTTACCAATTGATGGTATAAAATTCAACAGTGCAAGTAACCCAATGAAAGCATTAGGAATCTTTGAGACCAATGTCATATTCCCACACATAAATGGGAATTTAAGGATCACAGTTGAATTTGTTGTTATGGAAAATTGCTCCAGTACCCATTTTATATTTGGAAATGACTATTTAATCATTTATGGGATAGATTTACATAATAACAAAGACAGATACTTTACAATTGGGGACAATAAGCGCCAGAAATTTGCCTTTTTACCATTTAAAAGACAAATTACAGTAAACAAAGTATCACCAGTCAACTTAGAGTTAGAAAAATTCAAGTCTGAACAGTTAAATGAGGCTGAGATAAGCCTTCATCTGACTGATAAACAAGAAAATGAACTTTCTTCCCTTTTGTATGACCACAGAGGAGCATTTGCTACAGACAAAGAACCTCTGGGAGCAATTATTGGTCATGAAGTTGACATCATTCTTAACATTGAGAGACCTTATCCACCACTCTTAAGAAGACCTGCTTATCCAGCAAGTCCAAAATCAAGAGAAGCTCTAGAAATTCATATCAAAGAACTTCTGGACCTTGGTGTAATAAGAAAAGTAGGCCACAATGAGGAAGTAGAAATAACTACACCAGTTATAGTGGCGTGGCATAATGGAAAATCCAGAATGGTTGGGGACTTTAGAGCTCTGAACACTTACAATGTCCCAGACAGATACCCAATACCAAAAATCCAAATTGCCCTTACTCAAATATCTCAAGCAGTGTATATAACCACTATGGATGCCCTTAAAGTATTCCATCAAAATGTGGTAACACCAAGAGAAAGAAAATACTTGAGAATTATTGTTCATTGTGGAGTGTATGAATACTTAAGGATGCCCTTTGGTATCAAAAATGCACCTTCACACTTCCAAAGAATGATGAATGAAATCTTCCCTGAAGAACCCTCAGAGGGATGGTTAATCATTTACATTGATGACATTATTATCTGTTCAAAGACTTGGGAGGAGCACATGTACAGATTATCAAGAGTTTTGACAAAAATCCAATCAGTAAACATGAAAATCTCCTTGAAGAAATGTCATTTTGGATTTAAAGAACTTAAAGCACTAGGACATGTTGTATCTGGTTTGTCCCTTGGAATTGACAAAAACAAAGTTGCAGCAGTATTGTTAAAACCCATGCCTCAGAATAAGAAGGAAATTCAGTCATTCTTAGGTTTTGCAGGATATTACAGGCAACACATTAAAGATTTTGCATCCATAGCAAGACCACTTTATAAGTTTTGTTACAAAGACACAGTGTTTGAGATGACTGTTGACAGAGTCAAAGCTTTTGAGTCTCTAAGAGAAGCATTGACCACTACTCCACTCTTACTGATGCCAGACTTTAAATTGCCTTTCAAACTGTACATTGATGCATCAGGAGATGGACTGGTTGCTGCACTTCACCAAGTCCAGATCATAAATGATAAGCCTGTAGAAAGACCCATATGTTTCATATCCAGGAAAATCAAACCAAATGAAGCCAGATATGGAGCAAGTCAAATGGAATGTCTATGCCTTGTCTGGGCCTTGGAGAAACTTAACTACTTCTTAGAGGGATGTGTTTTTGAAGTGATAACAGATTGTACAGCTGTCGAATCACTTTTGAACATGAAAACACCCAACAGACACATGCTCAGATGGAAAATAGCCATACAAGAATACAGAGGCAATATGACTATTGTTCATAAGGATGGTAATATTCATAAGAATGCAGATGGACTAAGCAGATGGCCATTACCAAATAATATTGATAATCCTGCTTATGTGCCAGAAGAAGCTTCACCACAAATTCCAATAGAAGGAATAAGTGTTACAGACTTGAACACCACCTTCTTTGAAGAAGTCAGAAGCAGCTACACTCAAGATAAGAATTGTAGCATCTTATGCCAATTACTTAACAAAGACTGTAAAGACAACTCTCTAATACATGCCTTGGATGAAGTATGGAGAAAATCTTATGATGAAGGAATATTTCACCTACTGGATGGTATAATTTACCACAGAACCAAGCACACATGTGTCATGACAGTTGTAGACAGGTCATTAATCAATCTTGTACTGAAAGAATGCCATGATAGTCCCTTTTCAGGACATCTGTCTGAAGACAGAACAAGAGAGAAAGTAAAGACCTGCATATGGTGGCCAATGTGGCAGAAAGATGTTGCAGAGTATTGCAAAACCTGTGACAGATTCCAAAAGGCAAATAAATCCACTGGCAAAAGACTTGGATATATGATAAAAGTCCAAGAACCAAACAGACCTTGGGAAATTGTCCATATGGATTGGGGAACTGGCCTACCACCGGGAGGTGACAGGAGCTATAATGCTTGCCTAGTAATTGTGGACAGATTCAGTAAAACTCCAATCTTTTTACCATGTCACAAAGATGATACAGCCATGGATACAGCTCTTCTGATATGGAATAGAGTAGTGTCATGGACTGGGATATTTACAAATATCATCAGTGATAGAGATCCCAAATTCACTTCAGCACTATGGACAAATCTTCACCAATTATTTGGCACTAAACTGTCTTTCTCTACAGCCTACCACCCCCCAACTGATGGCCTGGCTGAAAGGATGATCCAAACCTTAGAGGACATGGTGAGAAGAATTTGTGCATATGGCCTTGAATTCAAAGATTGTGATGGATTTACCCATGATGGGTGTACTCTGTTGCCAGCACGGGAATTAGCATATAAAACATCAATCCATGCCAGTACCAATCAGACTCCTGCTATTCTAGAAAAAGGATGGAACCCCAAGTTACCCCAAGATTCCTTGAGGAAAGACCTAATTGAAATACATCCCACAGCTGCTAGCTTCAAAGGAATGCTAGACAAAGCTAGAAAGCATGCAGTAAGATGCATGGAGGACTCTTTTGCATATGCTAAAGATAAATGGGATAAATCACATTCAACTCCGGATTTCAAAGGGGGGGACCTAGTACTTGTGTCCACCACTAACTTCAATAACATCAAAGGATGTAAAAAGTTAAAAGACTCCTTTGCAGGACCTTTTGTGATTAAGGCCCTCCATGGAGAAAATGCTGTTGAAGTAGAGTTATCTGAAGAACTTAGCAATAAGCAACCTACATTTCCAGTGAGCTTGATAAAGCCATATAAATCTAGTGATGCTGAGAAATTTCCCTTGAGGAATAAGATTCCCCAAGTTATACCTCCTATTGAGACATCTGGTGCTAAGAAAATTACCAAAGTTCTTAAAGAAAGGAAATTAAGAACCAAGAAAGTAAGGGAATACCTTGTTAGGTACGGTGACCCAACTTGTGAAGATGAATGGTTAGAAGAAAAAGATATACCAGAAGCTACCAAACTCCTCAGAAGATTCAGACACACTAGAAACACCAATATTACAAAGTAATATTCTTTTTTAGGGGGAGGGAATGTGAGCCTTAGAGGTAATTTCATATACCCAAAAGACCACAAATATAAAAATAACATATTAATATAAATAAAATAAATTTATTTATATTATTAAAATAAAAATCAAAATATAAATATAAAATTATATTAAAAATAAAAAATTAATTACAATTTAAAAATAAAAAAAAATTAAATTTTATAAGTATAAAATTACATTTATACTTGAAAAAAATTAAGTAAAAATGAAATTTTAACAAAACTGTGAAAAAATAAATAAATTTGGAAAAAAGTTAAATAAAAATTATTATAACTTTTTATCCAATAAATAAATACATAAAGATTATTTCACCATTGGATTCCTCATAAAAAATCAGGTGGGGTCACCTCTGAGTGAAATTCTTGTAACTCAACTCTAAATAAGCTTAAATTAAGTTTTTAGTATTTTCAATACAAAAGTTGAAAATCCTCAAAACCTTAATTTAATTCACACCACATGTGGTGTTAACCATCAATTTTTGTGTTAAAATTGAGGTGTTGTGTTTAGTTTAGAAGTTATGAGGAATTGAAGTATTTTCAATTGAATTCAATTGAAATGTCAAAATGTGCGCGTGTATTACATAAGTGAACTTTGATTTGCATATGAGGTGTCAATTATTACTGTATTGTACTGTACAATTGAATTGAATTACATATGTAAATTATAAGTATAGTACATGATGAGGAATTAAAGGAAAAAATAAATTGGAAAGATTAAATTTGGGGGGGAAAAGGAACTCCAGCTCTAAGGGGGAGCTAGACCCCCAAAATCCTTGCTGACAGGCGTGGGATGTCAAAATTCACGCAAAAGTTTATCACTTTCGGCCTGGAATTGAGTTACAGGGTCTGTGGACTCAATTGATGATGAGTTTTTGATACCAACTGGGGTAGTTTTAGCTGTTGCCAAGAGGGTAAAACTACCCTTAAGATAAAACAACCATAGTAAAAACGGTTTTAACTGGTTTCTGCGCCTCTTACACACATTCTGACGTGTTTTGAAGGCTCTAGGCCTGGTATTGCTATAGTAATGGCTGATTTAAGGGTCTAAAATGGCTAAAAATGGCTTAAACCAGCCCTTTTTGGTCTAAACCAGGGTTCAGTGATGCCATAATTGGCTTTTCTGTTGTCAGACTGTTTTTCACGACTGACAAGAGTAAAATTTACTTTTGGAGTAAGAGAATTGATGGCTATAAAAGAATGTCTTCTTTGCCCCACTTTTCTCTTCATGTTAGAGTCTTTTCCTTTTATTAATTAGTTTAAACACTGTTAAACCAATCAATAAAAGATTCCAACCACCATTTTTAAATCATTTTGATCCATTTAACCACGTAAAAAAATCATTATAATCATTGTTTGTAACTCTTATAATGATTTTTACCCCTGAACCACCCCAAAAGTGAATTAAAGCATCTTTCATCACTGTAAACTTTGTCACTTTGTTTCCAAATTCACTCTGGTCACTTTTGGGCATGTTTTCTCTTTAATATTCTTTTTAAAGACTTTGTTCTTTAATTAATTGCTTGCAGTTCTTTGCTCAATTAATTCCAATTGAAATTGCTCTTGAAGAAATTTCTTTTGTAGCCTTAAAATATCTCTTGTAGAGTATTTTTTGGATAAATTTTTATTGTTGGTAAAACAATAAATTTTTATAATATTATTGTTTTATACTAATAAAGCTATAAACAATAAAATTGGCGTGTTTTCTCTTAAAAATAATATTTCATACTATTTTTAATTGAATTTTACCTTATACAAATTTTGAGGACAGGAAAAGTACTTGATTTTTAATCAAAGTTTCATATCCACACCTTACACACCTGGACCTTTGAAAATAGTCCTTGAAGTTCCTGGAAATCCGCCAACTACTCCTGAAAATGAACATGCTCTTCTTGGCCCTCTTCCTTTCTTCCTGGATGGTGCTGCTCCTTCCATGCGGGGTCCTCTATCTAATTGGGCCCTCAGTTGAGGAACTGCTGGGGTGCCATCTAGAGGAGCTCTTGGAGTTGGAGTGAGAGCAGCTTGAGCTCTGGCCTGAGATCTTGTCTGTCTTGCTGGAGGTGAGTGTTGAACAGGCATGATGTCAGGAATAAAATGAAATAAATGAATTTAAACCAAAATTTGCTTGAAGTGAACAGAGTCAACAATCAAACCTTGAGGAAAAATCAATGAATAAAATGAAAATCTTCAAGTACATCAATAAATCAAAATCAAATGAAGTCTTGAAGTCAAAATCAAAACAATTTCTTGAAGTAAATCAATGAATCAAATCAAAATGAAGTCTTCAAGTCAATAAATTAATGAATCAAATCAATCAAAAATCAAAGTCTTGCAAAAAATCAATCAATCAAATGAAATCTTGAAGAAAAATCAATTTATGTCAAAATTCTTGATGTGAAAAATCAGCAAAATCAATGAAATCTTCAGGTCAATCAATTTTCTTGAGGTCAATATCAAATATGTCAAATAAATCAATCAATCAAAATCAAGTGAATTATTCTTTAAAAACCAAAATTCTTGAAGAATGAATCAATTATGAATCTTGATGTGAATAATGTGTTTGAATATCTTGATGAAAAATTTGAGAATCAAAGAAAATCAAGATGAAGCCTGAATTATGAATGGAAATGAAAATTTGATGATTTGAAAAAGATTTTAAAAAGAATAACAAAATAAAAAGTGGGTCAGCTTTCAATTTTCAAAATGGAGAATGAGTGAAAGAAAATTGAGAGGTGACGATGAATCATTAAGTTCATAAGCGTAAAAGAATCATAATTTCGATGAAATGAGTGAATGAAATTATAAAGAAAGAATGAACAGAATGAAAAGAAATTATGAGTTAATTAATATAATGTCACAGGGGCTCTTGGACAGAAATACAAGAGTGGCCTGGCACTCAGCAATCAGGGAACTCACTTGGAAGACTCCAAAAGGATAAAGAACAAAAATAATAAGAATGAATTCCTCTAAAAGATATGCAGGTACAAGATGAGATGCAAAAGAGGAAAGGGAAGCCAAATGGCCAAAGATCCAACCAAGTAAGTCCTTAATAACTGTTTCAACCTGCCAAAAATGAATAATGGAATTAGTAAGGATATGACCACCAAATATCCATTGACAGGCAAAGAAAGGGAAAGAGAAAAAGTGCTAAATGACTGACTTAATAATATCAGTATTTGCTTAACTAAAATGAAAAGAAAATAAAGATAAAATAAAATCAAAGTATATTAATTAACTGGGGAAAACCCCCCAGGGTGGAAAGGGTAGCCGGTATATGTGAAGTGTTGGGAGCTTGAGTTCCTCAGGCTGAAAACTGATCTGTATTGATCCTGGAGGCTTTATTGATTGTTTTGGGAATTGATACAGATGGCTAATATTGAAATTGAATTGGGTTGAATGAACTTCCCATGCTTGAAGATGAAATACAGTTCTTGATGGATCCAGACTGTATTGAAATGAATATGGTTGCCAAGATGGATTGAGTGGAGCTTTGACACTTGACAACTTCTTTTTGGCACTGCCTCTTGAATAAACTTTGAGAATGAATTGACAGTATTCCCTTGGAAGGAATACTTGGAGTGAGAATAACCAATGACTGCTTGATGGCGTCATTGGTCTTTGACACTGAAACACTTGCTCTTGAGCCTTGATGATTCCTCTGAATGATTGGGTGCCTTGATGACATGATGAGATGTTGGAATGTTGAAAAGACCATTTGATATTGCCACCATTGAATTGCTGTTGAAAAATGATGCACAATGATATATAACATCATTTATGGCATATTGGTTGTTTGGCAAGAAGATTACATCCAAAGGTCTTGAGGTGGAAAGGCAGAGGGGAAAAGGATGGATGTGATGGCTTCAGAGCTTGGAAAGGTGTTCCTGGGCCCTTTGGGGTTTTTGGCCACTTTTGGGTTCTGAGCCAAAAACTGGCCCAAAAGGCGGGAAAAGTGTCTTTTGGACACTTTGCGTCAAAGTGCGCCAAAATGCGCAAAGTGCGCAAAAGGGCGCAACTGCGCATTATGAGCCCAAATGGCCAAAAACAGCCATTTGGGCCATTTCCCCTGGTTTTGAGGGAAATGACCAGAAATACCCATTTGGGCATAAATTGCCACTATGGGTTCTGGATTGAGGTGAAGGGCCATGAAGGCCCCAAAACACAAATGGCCATAAATGGTCCATAAGATGATGACCTGGCCATATTGGCCACTGGTGATGGATATGGCCAATTGGCCATAAAAGAACTGTGGCTTGATATGCCATATGGGGATCCAAGGAGGTGAATTGCCATTGTTGTGACACAAAAGCTTCTCGGCGATCAGTACCAAGCGCACCTTCAGTACTGATATCTTGCTGGGATTAGTTCAGGTATGTCAAAACTGCTTAATTTTTGTGATTGCCTTTTTTGGTAACATTTATTTCTTGGTGATCATATAATCTTGGATTGCTCATTTTTTCTGATTGTTAGCAGTTTGCCGTAGTGGACATCCTATATACTCCAAACCTGGAAGCCAACTAGTTCCGTGCTGCAGAAACAATTGTGTTTCCAATCCATACTACGCAGCCAAAGGGTGATAAATCAAATTGAAGGTGCTCAAGCATTTGTAGAAGAAACTGCCCGAGTTTTTGCAAATAAGTTTGAAGACCTGGTGGTTTGTCCGATAGATGCAAGGCAAAAAAATTGGAGCAACACCAGGGAAAGTGCGAAAGAGCTGGTGATTTGTCCGATTGATGCAAATTTACTGAGTGAGATGCAAGTCAAAAAATGAGAACCAACACCAGACAAAGCGCGAAATGTTGGTTTGGCTACCAACATAGCTGAGACAACAATCACCATCAATGGCATTGTTTATGTGATTGACCCAGGATTCATAAAACAACACTCTTCTACCCCTCGCACAGGATTTGAATCCTTAGTGGTTGTGCCAGTTTGTATTACTTTATGGCTCTTCTGTTGGTCACGACTACTAATCGTGTTTAATTTTAATCAGCGCTTTCTTGTGGCTTCAAATCCCCATGCTGCCCAAGCGGGTCGTGTCACACTGTGAAAAAATTTTTGCCTGTATACCAAGTCCGCCTACATGAAAGAATTCCAAGAGTCTCCTGCCCCTGCAATTAAAAAGACCAATTTAGCAAATGCTGTACTACTGTTAAAAGCATTAGGGATTGAGGATTTATTCCGCTTTGAATGTTTGAAGCCACCACCAGGAGATGCTCAAATTTGGGTGCTTGATCTTCTTGATGCTCTTGGAGCTCTCAGCGGTCAAGGTCAGTTAACTAAAACTGCCCAAAGGATGGCCGAGTTTCCATTGTACTAATGCTATCCAATAAAAAAGTGCAATCTTCTACAGACCTAAAGATAAGAAACTTCATGCTGAATGGTGGGTTCCCTTTCCAATTTCGCTCTGATTGCCCTTCAATTATCATCTTTTCAATCTTACCAAGTTGTTTTTTCGTCTTTTCTTTTGATTTTGGGAATATTAGGTGGCTTAGATGAAATGGGTCTTGGGGGCTTCTTGCTGCAGTTCTCTCATCCATTTTAACCCTTTCAGTGCCTTTACGCTCTTCATCCCCTTACCAATTTGATCCTTTATCTAAATAAACCACTGCCAATCTCTCTTCACCAGCCCTCTCACCTTCTTCCAGTAGCCCATAAGATCATCAAAAAAACATTTTGATTGCTAAACGTTCAGCTACTGTCAAAACTAAACTTATTTCCAACAATCAGTCAGCAAAACCATCTCCAATTCCTATCAGCAGATTAAATCTGATGAAAATGCTGATATTAAGTCTGACCATTAATCTGTCATTCATGACACTTGTGACGATGATCTAATATTGGTTGATTCAGACTTGATCAATAACGCACAGGAGACAAACGCAGTGCTAATGATTTAGAAAGCAATTTATCAGAATCATCAGAAGATCAAATTTGAATTTCCTCTCACAAGTCTCACATCAATCATCATCGGTCAATATGCGCAATGATGGCTGAACTTCCCTGTTTGACTCATCTTACTCACATTGCCCAACATGAGCCTCCTGCTGGGCAGCATCTGACTGCCTGCTTAAGGTAAGTGTTGCTTCATCTTTCCAGCTCTCCCAGGCCTCCAAGAGGCCATTAATTAAAATACTTTATTGTTTTGTTTTCATAGTCAATTCTGCTCTCATTGAATTATCACTGACTCTTTTTTAATTCTTGTTTAACTCTTGTGTTTTTCTCTTTGGATCATTATGGTGATGCTCATCACTTAACCTTTTCTTTTCTGTTGATCATAACTATTCTTTTTTCATTTTCTGAAATCCAAAGATGATAATTGATGAATTTTTTTTTCTTTTAAAATTTTTTTAAATCTTCATCTGAACTGACTTATGTTTTTTTTGTGTGAATTTTATATTCAATTCAGTTTATTATTTGATCATGCTGATCAATATTTGAATTGTATTTTACTCCTTTTTTATGATTTCTTAATATTATAATGGTATTCTTTGCAATGTCATTCCCATTCCCCCCCTTCCATCATCATTAAAATTCAAAAAACGTGCCCCCTCCCTCTCACTCTTCAAATTATTCTGATGATGTTATGGTTAGGACTAAACCAGTGTCAGTACATCATTAGGATCATTTGAATGATGATGCAAATATTGTTACTCCTAGTGATGTCATGGTAAGGACTAAACCAAAGATAGAACATCATGAAGATAATGATAACCAAACCAATCATAAAAGAAAACTCACCCTATGCCAAAGACAACATATTCATGATTCAAAACAAATCATGCCTCAGCTTGGACATTCAAACACAGCATAAAAGAATTTTTCCTCCATTTCAATTGACCCAAAAGCAGCCAATGCCTCATGGTTAAAACTACCATCAATCAAGACTTTACCCCACCCTTACATAATCATTGATAAAACACAAATGCCATATCTACCTGTCTGCATTTATGAAATCACCCCTTTTGATGTTTCCTCAGGCCACTCTCAAATACTAAAAGACCTTATCACTACATTGATGTCCTTATCTCAAAATCGCCAAGAAATTAAAACAAATAAACAACTCCTAGGTGGCATTATGAAAGGCATTGGATTTTGTCCTGGATCTGATGCTGGCAAATCTGCAGGTGTGTGAATTTTTTAACTTATAACTTGAATAATTACTAATTATTATCAAACTTTCTAGGTGTTTACTCCAGAAAGGCTGGTTTATCTCCTCATCAAATTGAATTGGATAATATGCAATGGACCAAACTTCAAAAGTTTGACGAATTCATTTACTCCAGAATCTCTCCTTTTCACAATTAGCTGCACAAGAAAATCAGTCATTAATGAAGGCAGCCAAATTACCAAACTTCAGTCAACTCGAATGGACTTCGGCCAATTCAAATCTTTTTCCAATTTCATTGTCACTCAAGATGGATTTTTCAATAAACCCCACCAATAGTTGAATGATCTCAATGCCTGGACTTATGGTATTTTTCTTTTGTATCCAAAAAAGATTCTCATCCCCTTCCAACTGTCTTCACTCCTTCTGGACATGGCTTGCAATTCCCCAAATTGAAAATGGATATCAATTTTTCCAAAAAACTGGGCATCATGGAAATTCTTTGGAAGACATCAACAATGGTTCATCATACAACAAAACCACCTCCAGAAATTATCAATCATGATGAAATAACTCATTTTGGATGTTCTTTTCAAATAAACCATAAATTATTTAATGTAGGTGAAAAATTCTTGAAAATGCCACCCACCGCAATTAATTCAAGAGTCAATGGGTACTGTGAAAGAAATATTCAGGACAAAAAGAGAACTAAAAAATATTAATTGTAAATAGTTTTATTTTATAAATAACATCTCCACTCCATTGTATTCCATTAAATTACATAAATAAATCAATGGTCCTGATGAAATTTACAATTGACTATTTTTCCATGCCAAAGTGATTGGTTTAATTTTTTCACGCATATTTACAACATCTTCCCCAATGTTCTTGTTGGCCATATTTTCTGCATGTGGTGGATCATCATCCTCATATAGATCAAACCATTCATTGCCAATTTGTGCTAACATATTATGTAAAATTGTGCAAGAAACAACCCAACTAACAAAATATTCAATTTCATGAGCATCCCTCATTTGATTTCACATTTCCCATAGAGAAAACCACCACCCCTTCAAAATTCCAATTGCATGCTCAATTCTAACCCTTGATTTTGCTAGACAGTAATTGAAAGAATGGTTGTCTTCATTCTGTGCTACAACTCCCTTATATGCTGGAAAAACCCAAGGAGAGCTAGCATATGCCAAATCTGAAAGTAAGTACTGATCCTTTTCATAAAACTCTTGAGGTGTTTGTGCTAATTTCATATGTTGATAGACATTTGAATCATGAAGTGACCCAGTACAACCAACATGTAGAGCAGTGAACTTTTTGTTGATATTGCAAACCAGTTGTATTGACATAGAATACCTTATATGTAAACCATCAGTAAGATTGAAATAAAGAATAACGATTCAACAGCTTACCTTTGTTGCGATCAAGATAGGCTTTACCATCATTGGGAGGATGTTGTGATAATGGTATGAGACTCCCATCAATAAACCCAATGCACCCAGGGAAGCCCTCTGCTTGCATTACTTGAGACATCTCTCTTCATTATTCTATTGTTGGCCACACAATCACTTTGCGCTTCAACTTCATTAATATCTGGATGACCCTTTGAGTGTACAACACAATAGCCCCATGGCTAATTCCAAAGAACATTCCAATCTTTCCCAAAGCAGCCCCATTGCCATTTGATCCTAGCCTTGATAATGCCACAGCCAATTGGATGGAAGGATTGCGTTGTTTGTTTTGTGATAAGTTTTGCAAGGCTTTATCCGCTTGAATTTGTGCAACCAATTTTTCAAATGATTCATGTGTGGTCCTACATAGCTGTCAAAACTTTTCAGATGATAATGTTTGTAAATCATTCATTGTATACATGTAATGTGATGGATATCTTCTATGAGGATTGATGTATCTTTGTGAGGTTATCATATCTAATAAGATTATATCTTCCTGGATATCAGAATCACTATCAGAGCTGAGTGCATCAATGAGCTGCAGTGAGTTTAACGTCTGAAGTAATGGTAGCCTTTTTGATGCTTTGGGCATGGTAAATGAAGAAAAGGCTTGTAGTAAATGCAATTTGAAATCAAATAACTTAATAAATGATGAGTGTATTGAGATTTTATGCAAGAGAAGGAAATTTTTATGCAATTTAACATGCCCTTACTGAGTTGTGTGTTTGAAAGATGTGCCTTTATGGGAAGCTAAAGGTGGGATTTTAGTATTTAAACATGGGATTTGGTACCAAAAAACCTGGGTTTTTGTACCTCAAAATACCTCACCTCTTGAGGTGTGGGATTTCTGAAATCCCAAAAAATTAATGTGGGATTTTGGAAAAAAAAAACTCGGGATTTTGAGTGTGGGATTTGGTAACTTTGACACCCCCTATTATGTATTTTTACCAAAAATATTGTGTTTTGGGCATAAGTGAGCAAAAAGATGTAAGTTTTGGTAAATGCACACAAGGGCTTACATGTATTTCCCAACATCCTTAATTAATTTTTTCCCTTTTTTAATTTCTTTTTGAAAAAAAATTATTATATTCACATTCTTGGATAGTAAATTTAAAGTATATTAATCATTCATCAAGATTTGGGAACTAATAATTTGATTTTACAAGAGTTTCTTAATTTTCATAATAATTCGTGCAATTTTTGAAATCTTTGGGAATAAGACTATGATAGAATTATGTTGGTTTTGAATACAATTTTGTTCAAAATCCTGAATTCTAAACTTCAAATAAACTAAACAACTGAAAAAAGAATAAATACTCTTTGCAGAAAGATTATGGTTTAATTTTGAAATTTTGGAATCAAGGTAATGTAAACTTATTGTATTTAACTGGGTGATTTGAGATTGCTTAGTTTGGCTCTGAAGCCAATGATGGTGCCTGATTAATTTCCCAGCAATCCATGACTGAGCAGAGGGTGGCATCAGGAGAATCTAATAATTTTTATTAAAAACCGTTTTTTTTGTTTTTCTTGGGTTGTCTTGGTGGTGGATTGATGGAGTGGGATAAAATCAAATTACGGACTGTTCTTGCATCGCAACGATGGCCTCTGCTGCTGGTGTCACTCTAAACTGTACAAATAAAAGATTTCAAGGTAAGGAATTTTTGAATAATCATCATCTTAAAGAAAGTAAATCTTAAGCTCATCTTCTTATTTATTTATTTCAGCAAGAAATTCATTTTACCTGAAGATTTCCGATGGTTGTGTTTTGATGATGAAAATTTTAATCGATCCGATTCATCTAAATTGGTTTAATCAAGATAATCAATCATCTATAATTTTATTAAAGCTTGAAGAAATCTTAAAACCAAGGATTCTGTCGAAAATCTTAATTGAACAAAATTCTAATAATAAAAAAAGTAAATTAGAAATCTACCGTGGTTCAGGATTTCAGTTTGGTTATTATTTTAGGTACGAAAACTTCAATTGATATCAATTTATATTAACTAATTGATAGTTTGGTTATTTTATATTTATTTTTCGAGAAAACGCTCTTAAAGAAATCAAGCATTTCATCATACGATCTTATTAAAATCTAAAGAATTGATTCATCCCATTAAATTTGAAAGTCCTGAAAAAGATGATTCTAATATTGTCATTAAATCCGACCCAGAAGATGAATCTTTCAAACCACCAAGTTCTCTTAAAGTACACTATCAACCTTTTTCGATCTTTGGGAAATTATTAATAGTCATGCAAGTCATCTTATGAAAACAAGACCTTTTACTTATTCATTCATCTTGACTAATCAAAATCTTAATATTAAAATAATTAGAATTGAACCTTTCCCTTTGCCTAATTACAATGAGGATAGTTTAGAAACTCACGAATCAAAAACTTCTCCAACAACCTTGAGCCTTGTCGAGGAACAATCTAAACTATCAGAAAATGATTCCTCAACTTCTACGCGACCTCGCCCACTTTTTCTTCCAGAGGATGATGACGATGGAGATTCAGAAATCAATAACAACAACCTAAATCAAGGCATTCAATCTCACCGCAGTTTACTCTCGAAATTGATTAAGAACCCGAATCCAGATAGAAATCTAGATCATAAATCTCAATCTCGATCACTTACACTCGATAACTTTCTATCGCGTCAGCCACCTGAAACAGGCCTCAATACAGAGAAAGTGAAATCCAAATATTTTTAGAAATTTGTCTTAAACCATGTCTTGTATTTTGGAGCTTTTGTTAATTTGTAAACAATTTGAAATTAGAAATGAATTAAATACTCAATCTAATGGCTTCTAGCTTTATATACTTATGTGAAATGCCATTTTTTCTGTGAAATATATATCAGAAGTTATTACTATTCAAAAACTAAGTACAACAAAATATTTTTCTTTCTCCAAGAAGAGAGAAAAAAACATTGAATCGAATTATTTTATTGGAATTTATTTTAATGACCAAATTCACTAAATCCCCTCAAAATAACCTTAATATTCATTTAAATTAAATTTATTTTTTTGAAAATGTTTTTATCAAGAAAATCCTCTTTCAATTTTCCAAAACATGTTTTATTATCTTTTATTAAGTTGAAGTAGAGTAATTTTTGTATTCAGATTATTATAAATATGGTATTGAAAAATTCACAAAAGAAAGCACCTCTTTATAACAAATCTCCCAGTTATGTTTTCAAAGGTTTTTTTCTTCAAAAAAATATCATCATTTGGGAAACCCACTCAGGACCCATATTTAGTTTTCAATAATTTACTTTCATGACCAAATTTTTGAATTTAGCCAATTTAAGTAGCCTCACTATAAAAGCCATAAAAACTGATCCAATTATGCATTTTAGATTTTTCGGAAGGGAATCATATTGACAAAATTTTATGAAGTATTCCAGTTTTGCGGCATTTTGCTATTATGTTATTTTGGATTACCCAAAGTAGTGTCTTTTTGCGTGAGCCCCTAAATAGTAACCTTTGCATTAAATTTTGGATGACATTTTGGCAATACAAGGGGGAAAGAAGAAGTATTTCTTCTGGGCTATGAAGGGCTTTTCCTTAGTACTTTTTTGGCCACATTTTGCCAAAAACAAGATATTTAATAGGAATAAGGCTTTTGGGAGTCCAGCTTTTGACACCATCTTGTTTTTTACGAGAGAAATGTTTGTATAGTCATGTATTTTTCAATTATCATCCAATCTTGGCATGAGAACTATATTAAAGGAAAAAGTTTCCTCTTCAAAGATTGAAATTTTGAAGGCTCCTTTTGTGTAAATAATACTTTCACTGAAAATTTTCCTTTCTTTTCAAGCAAGAATCTTGAAAACTCATAAGCCGAAATAATTTTCATCATTTTCTCTAAAATTGGTTACAGAAAAGCCAAAATTCTTAGTCAAACCAGACCAATTTATTTGTGAGAATATTTTTGTGTGTAGATGTGTTAGACCCCAAATAAGACAAAATGAAACAAAACAGGAAAAAATGTATAATTAGTTTACATGAATATACCATAATCTTATAATATCCTATAAAAAGCCTTAAACAGCTTCTCTAAAATAAAAACACTATGAACATACACACATTTAGATGGGGTAAAATCTACCTAATCTCATTATATTAGTTAATTCTGATTTTATTTTATTAATTGTATAAGTAATTCCATATTAAAAAATGAATTATGTACAGATAAATTCTCAAAATACATGTAGCTTTCAGCTCAATATCCAAATTTGTTCCAAATTAATATTAATTATAGATTTCATAAAAGAAAACTCTAAGAGTAAATCTGAAACAATTGTTTTAAATTATAAATTATAGATTAATGAATAAATTAATCAATAAATAAAGGAATTAAATTGCACCAAATAATATTTTATAATTATTTTTTTGCAAACAAAATATCCTAAAATAAAGCTTAATTGATTTGTTTTTGAATTTTGATATTTCAGAATTTTATTTTTTCCAAAAATGTTGAATTGGTAAATTTCTTTACAATATTAAATTTGATTCTTGTTTCTGAAACAAGTTAAGCTGAAACACTTACCAAACACAGGTTTTGATTAAACACAACATAATTAGCTAGTTGAATTTGAATCTCATTATGTAGTTATTATTGTGAATATTTCAATATTTATTCAATTAGAGGAAACTTATTCCTTTGAGGTTTTTACACATTTGATAATTTACATGTCTTCTGTGATTAGCCCTCAGTAGAAGTAGTCTACAGAAACCTTCCATAAGTGTGGCAAACTAATTTTATCCCTTCTATAAGCTTCATATATTATGTTTGAAATTACACTTAGACCTTGTGTCAGGGTGACTCTATCATATAGCTTCAGAATGATAATAAAAGCTATAACTCTGAGTGTGACACGAAAATAATGATGATATTAGAGTGAGAATATGAGTGAAAAGGGCTATACTAAAATAATTTAGTGATGGTGAGTACTGCTGATAGCCCTGGGTGCAGTGTTTGCCTGTTGGTTTACAATAGCAAACCCTACAATACTTAAACTTGAAGTATACCTGTTAAATTCTAAGAGTATCACTTCCCTTTTTGAGAAGTTATACCATGTAAGAATATCAAGGACAGGATGCTTGATTTGCTTCCTGGTGAGGCAAAGCCTCCTTTTATCTTGTTCTGGGGTAGTGGGAGGTGGTTTACCTCTGCACACGACCACAGAGTGAAAGTTTTCACTACTGTGGGCTGGTTTGTGGTTCTATACACTCAATACAGGCTGGTATTGGGTTGAAATGTGGTTTTAGAACCACAAGTAGTCAATTTTACCCTATACAGGGTGAAAATTGTCACCAATGGAGTTTACAGGTGTATTCTGGTGCTCCTGACGCGTCAGAAACTATACAGAACCTGTATGGACCTCTGTATTTGATTTAATTATGAGGTATTGAAGTATAAATAAGCTTCAGCGTCTGTTTGACACCTCATAATCAGAGTACAACTGTATCCTGTCATAATACAGCTGTATTGGTCATATTGTGGGGTTATAACTTTCAAATAGCCATAACTCTGTCAGTTTTTGAGATATCATGCTCAAAGTTGGTTCACTAGATAGCCCTGTATGAGCTCTACACAATGATACCCAATTTGGTATGGTTATAATTAAATACACAAAGTTATCCCATGTACAAGGTTTTTTGTACATAGGTGTGGTTTGGGCAAAAAGCTATATTGAGCTTGTTTTCCTCATAACTTCGGTTATAGTTGAGATATGAAGAAGTGGATGGCACCATCAGATAGCCCTGATTGTGCTCTTTCCAAAAAGACCCCACTTCAAGTATTCCACACTAAAACTGTAGAAGTTAGATGAGAGGTGAATGTTTTTGTAAGGTGTGGATATGAAACTTTGATTAAAAATCAAGTACTTTTCCTGTCCTCAAAATTTGTATAAGGTAAAATTCAATTAAAAATAGTATGAAATATTATTTTTAAGAGAAAACACGCCAATTTTATTGTTTATAACTTTATTAGTATAAAACAATAATATTATAAAAATTTATTGTTTTACCAACAATAAAAATTTATCCAAAAAATACTCTACAAGAGATATTTTAAGGCTACAAAAGAAATTTCTTCAAGAGCAATTTCAATTGGAATTAATTGAGCAAAGAACTGCAAGCAATTAATTAAATAACAAAGTCTTTAAAAAGAATATTAAAGGGAAAACACGCCCAAAAGTGACCAGAGTGAATTTGGAAACAAAGTGACAAAGTTTACAGTGATGAAAGATGCTTTAATTCACTTTTGGGGTGGTTCAGGGGTAAAAATGATTATAAGAGTTACAAACAATGATTATAATGATTTTTTCAAGTGGTTAAAAGGATTAAAATGATTTAAAAATGGTGGTTGGAATCTTTAATTGATTGGTTTAAGAGTGTTTAAACTAATTAATAAAAGGAAAAGATTCTAACATGAAGAGAAAAGTGGGGCAAAGAAGACATTCTTTTATAGCCATCAATTCTCTTACTCAAAAAGTAAATTTTACTCTTGTCAGTCGTGAAAAACAGTCTGACAACAGAAAAGCCAATTATGGCATCATTGAACCCTGGTTTAGACCAAAAAGGGCTGGTTTAAGCCATTTTTAGCCATTTTTAGCCATTTTAGACCCTTAAATCAGCCATTACTATAGCAATACCAGACCTAGAGCCTTCAAAACACGTCAGAATGTGTGTAAGAGGCGTAGAAACCAGTTAAAACTGTTTTTACTATGGTTGTTTTATCTTAAGGGTAGTTTTACCCTCTTGGCAACAGCTAAAACTACCCCAGTTGGTATCAAAACCTCATCATCAATTGAGTCCACAGACCCTGTAACTCAATTCCAGGCCAAAAGTGATGAACTTTTGCGTGAATTTTGACATCCCACGCCTGTAAGCAAGGATTTTGGGGGTCTAGCTCCCCCTTAGAGCTGGAGTTCCTTTTCCCCCCCAAATTTAATCTTTCTAATTTATTTTTCCTTTAATTCCTCATCATGTATTATACTTATAATTTACATATGTAATTCAATTCAATTGTACAGTACAATACAGTAATAATTGACACCTCATATGTAAATTAAAGTTCAATTATGTAATACACGCGCACGTTTTGACATTTCAATTGAATTCAATTGAAAATACTTCAATTCCTCATAACTTCTAAACTAAACACAACACCTCAATTTTAACACAAAAATTGATGGTTAACACCACATGTGGTGTGAATTAAATTAATGTTTTGAGGATTTTCAACTTTTGTATTGAAAATACTAAAAACTTAATTTAAGCTTATTTAGAGTTGAGTTACAAGAATTTCACTGAGAGGTGACCCCACCTGATTTTTTATGAGGAATCCAATGGTGAAATAATTTTTATGTATTTATTTATTGGATAAAAAGTTATAATAATTTTTATTTAACTTTTTTCCAAATTTATTTATTTTTTCACAGTTTTGTTAAAATTTCATTTTTACCTAAATTTTTCAAGTATAAATGTAATTTTATACTTATAAAATTTAATGTATTTTTATTTTTGAATTGTAATTAATTTTTTTATTTTTAATATAATTTTATATTTATATTTTGATTTTTATTTTAATAATATAAATAAATTTATTTTATTTATATTAATATGTTATTTTTTATATTTGTGGTCTTTTGGGTATATGAAATTACCTCTAAGGCTCACATTCCCTCCCCCTAAAAAAGAATATTACTTTGTGATATTGGTGTTTCTAGTGTGTCTGAATCTTCTGAGGAGTTTGGTAGCTTCTGGTATATCTTTTTCTTCTAACCATTCATCTTCACAAGTTGGGTCACTGTACCTAACAAGGTATTCCCTTACTTTCTTGGTTCTTAATTTCCTTTCTTTAAGAACTTTGGTAATTTTCTTAGCACCAGATGTCTCAATAGGAGGTATAACTTGGGGAATCTTATTCCTCAAGGGAAATTTCTCAGCATCACTAGATTTATATGGCTTTATCAAGCTCACTGGAAATGTAGGGTGCTTATTGCTAAGTTCTTCAGATAACTCTACTTAAACAGCATTTTCTCCATGGAGGGCCTTAATCACAAAAGGTCCTGCAAAGGAGTCTTTTAACTTTTTACATCCTTTGATGTTATTGAAGTTAGTGGTGGATACAAGTACTAGGTCCCCCACTTTGAAATCTGAAGTTGCATGTGATTTATCCCATTTGTAAGGTTTGTCTATGAAACTCTTGATAATGGTAACAATATCAAGAGTACTATGACTGTCCTCAATAGAAAAATATAATATAATGAAATATTATAACCACAAATTTAAATATAATTATTAAAAAATAATTATATAAAAATAAATTTAATTATTATTATAATAATATAATAATAAAAAAAAATATATAATAATTATAATAAATTATAATTATTCTATTATTGTTATAGTCACTGACAGTTATAACAATAAGAAGTGTAAAGCTCTTAATGAGACAATTACACGTGGAAAATAAGAATATTAACCACTTATAAATAATATAAATATTATTTATAAAAAGAATTAATCACACACTGTGCAGAAATAATTCTTTATAGAATAAAATTCTATATAAAAAAACTAATAATAGATAAAAAAATATAGAACTTTTAAAGAAAACTTACTTATAATATTTATTTAATACAACAAGTTATAAAACAACAGTTATTATATTAAATAATGATTATAAGTTAAAAACACGCCAAAAATCAATAAAATCAAAGATAAAACAACTTTTTATACTAAAATTTATGACTAAAGAGTTTTTGAGAGGAATTTGTGGATTTTAAAAGATATTTAAGATGAAAATTTTATATAATAAAAGTTATTATAGATGATTACAACAATAATCTGAATTCTATGCCTTCAATTCTTTAATTTAATAAATAAAGAATAAAAATAACTTAAGAATTACTTTTAATAATAAGATTTTATATTTAATAAAACTTTACCTGTTTAAATGTCTAATATGATTGGATTGATTATGAATGATGGACAAAAACAGTGATGAAAAGACTCTTTTTATGTCTACAGAGCAGCTCTCATGATTCATAATGGATGTAGAGGGCGTGCTCAGATCAAAACTGAAAAACCATGCTTAAAAATTAAGTTCTTAATTTAAGGCAACTTATTTTTACTTCCAATTTAAAGTTACCAGTGTTATTCTTAACTCCAAGTAACTTTAATCCTCATTTAGTTTAGTTATTTTAAGTTTTAATATAAAATAAGTTTATTTATATTAAAGTTCATCACATGAACAACATAAAATCAGAGTTTCAAGCAGAAATCTCTTAAACTGAATTTTTAATTAATTTTTAAAGAAATCATAATTTTCTTTAAGCTTAATTAAAAAAGTAATTTTCCAGGCTAATTACCCAGGAAACCTATTAATAAAAGATACTTAAAGTTTAATTTATATATTGATAATATTAAATTCTAAGCTGTGTGAAATTTTCAAGCAAATCCATTAAGATTTGGATTTTTAATGAATTTTTGAAGTTATTACTATTTTTCCACGTAAAATAGCAATACACACAAAACCTTAAGTTTTGATAAGGCTTTGATGATTGAAACCTTAAAGTTTTAAGCTTATTTAAGCTTTTTAAGCTTGATTAAGCTTTGACAGTTCTTAAAACCTTGATTCCAAGCCTGCTTATTGGGATTTACCCTCTTGGCAGCTTGAAATTCCTGTCCAATTTAGGATAAAACCAGTTTAAACCTTAAGGTTGGATCAAAGTCTAATCTTAAAGTTTAAATAAGGTTGAAAATCCTCCAATACAGGTGGACAACCTTAATTGAATCCTTGCAGATCCAAAAAGTTGGGTACCCCAGCTCTATTTGGTCTTTTTCCTTTGTCCCACCTTTTTGCGTGGATTTTGCCCTTTTATTTATTTAAAGCCATACTATGGCCTTAAACCCTTTTAAATTGAGCTCACGCAGGATTTACATTCTGTATGGCAAATCCTTAGCCAATTCAGTAAATATACACCACACCTCAATTTTAACTAAAATTTTGGTAAAGTTGCATAAACCTTATGTAACTTTAAATTTAAGCTTAATTAAGCTTAAATTTAACAATTTTAAAAAAATGTTAAAAAGTTACATTAGTACTGTGAGATTCTTAAATCTTCTAATAACACAAGAAATAAGTGTTTTTGGGTATAACACCCTATGGGTGTACCCTAGGTTATTTTTGGTGTAGAATCCAAAAATGACATAATAATTATAACTTTGTTTATCCAAAAAAAAGTTATACTTATTTTTTATTATTTTTTATTTTAAATTCAACTAAAAAGTCTGTTTAAGACAAATTTAATTGTTTATAAAATCATTTGTGGCCTTATGGGTATGTTAAACATACCTCACAGGCTCACATTCCCTACCACCAAAAAAAATTGTACCACAATTTTCTTTTGTAGTATACCCCCAAGTTATTTGGGGGGGTATAATCCACTGTCCAACCTCTCTACTTATACTGTTCAAGTATGTAAAGCACACAATTCAAACTTTATTGAGGAATTGGTCTTCTCTCATGTCTGAATCTTCTGAGAAACTTTTGGGAATCAGGTATCTTACTTTCTTCAACCCACTCATCTTCATGTTGTGGATTTCTGTACCTGACTAAGTATTCTCTTTCATTTTTACCCCTAAGTCTTCTTTCTTTTAAGACTTTCAGTACTTTCTTTTCCTCACTTGGTTCAAGTGGGGGTACTTCTAAGGGTGTTTCATTTCTCAAAGGAAATAATTCCTTATCACTTGATGTGTAATGCTTTACAAGACTGACGGGAAAAGTTGGGTGTTTGTTTCCTAACTCTCCTGACAGTTCTACTTGTACTGCATTTGTCCCATGGAGGGCTTTAATAATAAATGGTCCTGCAAAGGAATCTTTCAATTTCTTTGGACCTTTAATATTATTAAAGTTCAAGGTTGAAACTAGTATTAAGTCCCCTACTTTGAATTCTGGTGTCTTATGACTTTTATCCCATTTCTGCTTAGCATATTCAAAGGCATCATTCATGCTTTGATTTGCATGATGTCTCACTTTATCAAGCAGCAGCTTAAAGCTTGAAGCAGTTGGATGAATGTCAACCAAATCTTTTTTCAAAGTATCAACTGGAAGTTTGGGGTTCCATCCTTTTTCCAACATTGCAGGAGTCTTGCCTGTTGAAGCATGGATGGAGGTCTTGTAGGCTAATTCCAATGCTGGTATAAGAGTACACCAATCATGGGTAAAGCCATCAGAATCTTTAAACTCCAGGCCATAAGCACAAAATCTTCTGATCATGTCCTCAAGGGTTTGAATCATTCTTTCTGCCAGTCCATCTGTTTGTGGATGGTAGGCTGTTGAAAATGATAATTTTGTACCCAAAAGCTTATGTAGATTAGTCCATAAGGCTGATGTGAATTTTGGGTCTCTATCACTAATGATATTTTTAAAGAGACCAGTATGGGATATGACTCTGTTCCAAATTAGAAGAGCTGTATCCATAGCTGTGTCATCTTTATGGCATGGTAAAAAGATTGGTGTTTTGCTATATCTGTCCACAATAACAAGACATGCATTGTAACTTTTATCACCTCCAGGTGGTAAAGCAGTTACCCAATCCATGTGAACCACTTCCCATGGGGTACTTGGTTCTTGAATATGGATCATTAAACCAAACCTTTTACCAGTAGCTTTATTGGCTTTCTGGCATCTATCACAACTATGACAGTACTCAATGACATCTTTTCTCCAAGATGGCCACCAGGCACATGTCTTAATTCTTTCCATTGTTCTGTCTTCAGACAGATGTCCAGAATAAATGTTATCATGGCATTCTAGTAGTATTGTGTTAATCAACATTCTACTACATAGGACCATGACACATGTGTGTTTAGATCTATGATATAGTATACCATCAAACAAATGAAATCTTCCATTATCATAAGATGTTTTCCAAATATCATCCAGAGAATTAGCCAAGGCTACATCTTTACAATCTTTGTCAAGTAGAGCAGTAAGAATATGACAATTCTTATCTTGCTTGTAGCTTTCTCTAACCTCTTCAAAGAATTCTGTTCCAACATCTGTGATATTAATTCCTTCAATTGGGATTTGAGGTTCTGCACTTGTAGGAACATAGGCAGGATTATCAGGTGTATTGGGTAATGCCCATCTACTTAAGCCATCAGCATTCTTATGAATATTTCCAGCTTTATGTACTATGGTCATATTGCCTCTATACTCCTGTATAGCAATCTGCCATCTTAACATGTGTCTGTTTGGAGTCTTCATGTTAAGAAGTGATTTTACTGCATTACAATCAGTAATTACTTCAAACACACTACCATCAAGATAATAATGAAGTTTTTCCAGAGCCCAAACAAGGCAAAGGCACTCCATTTGGCTAGCTCCATATCTTGCCTCAGTAGGTTTAATTTGTCTTGAAATAAAACAAACTGGACCTTCATAAGGTTTGTCATTGACAATTTGAACTTGATGAAGAGCAGCTCCTAAACCATCACCACATGCATCAATATACAGCTTAAAAGGAAGTTTCCAGTCTGGCATCAATAATAATGGTGCATTGGTCAAGGCATACTTGATTTTATCATATGCTTGAATTCTCTCCTGTGTCATTTCAAAAACAGTTTGTTGATCACAAATTCTGTATAATGATCTGGCATGGATTGCAAAATCTTTAAGGTGTTGCCTGTAATAACTGGCAAATCTTAAGAAAGACATCATCTCTTTTTTGTTCTGGGGCATTTGTTTCAGTAAAACTGCAGCCACTTTGTTTTTGTCAACACCAAGGCTTAGTCCTGATACTACATGTCCCAGAGCTTTCAACTCATGAAACCCAAAATTACATTTTTTAAGAGAAATTTTCATGTTCACTTGTAGAATTTTCTTAAGTACTAATGAAAGTCTCTCTAAATGTGATTGCCAGGTTTCTGAACAAATGATAATGTCATCAATATAAATGATTAACCATCCCTCTGATAATTCATGTGGGAATATGGTATTCATCATTCTTTGATAATGAGAGGGTGCATTTTTAATACCAAAAGGCATCCTCAAATATTCATAAATACCACAATGAGCTATTATTCTCAATAATTTCCTTGCATGAGGTGTTAAAACATTCTGATGGAAGCCTTTAAGAGCATCCATGGAAGTAATAAACTTTGCTTTGGATAACTGAGTCAAAGTCTCATGGATTCTAGGGATTGGATACCTGTCTGGAATAGTATAGGTGTTCAATGCCCTAAAATCTCCAACCATCCTTGACTTATCATTATGCCAAGTAATGATTACTGGAGTTGTGACTTCCACTTCCTCATTGTGTCCAACTTTTCTAAGAACTCCCAGTTTCATTAGTTCATAAATATGACTTTCTAATGCTTCTCTAGCCCTAGGGCTAGCTGGGTAAGCTGGTCTTCTTAATAGTGGGGGATAAGGTCTCTCCACGTTAAGCATGATATCCACTTCATGGCCTTTTATAGCCCCAAGTGGTTCATCATCAGAAGCAAAGGCTTTTTGAAATTGAAATAAAATTTCAATAAGTTCTTCCTTCATTTCTGGTGTTAATTCAGGACTAATTTGTGCTTCACTTAATTGATCTGACACAAATTTTTCTTTATTAACATTTTTTACTTGTTGAATGACAGTAATTTCTTTTCTTTCTGGAGAAAAAGCAAATTTTTGCCTTTTATTTTCCCCTATAGTGAAATATCTGTCCTTATAATTATTAATATCAATACCATAGATATTGAGATAATCATTCCCAAGTATAAAGTGTTGTGAAGTACAATTATTCATAACAACAAATTCAGCTTTCAATCTCATACTTCCTGCAGGGTGAGGAAATATTATTGTAGCTTCAAATATACCCAAAGGATGCATATTCTGGCTAGCACTGCTGAATTTTACACCTTCAATTGGCATCAACTTGTCTTGCCAATTGGTATAAATTTTGTCAAGATAATCTTTCCCAACACAAGTGCAAAAAGCACCTGAGTCAAGATGTATCTTGGCTTCTGTGTTATTTATCACAATATTAGTGATACAAGATGACCCAGCTGTATAACCTTTACCTCTGGCAGGTTTGGTTTTTTGCATTCTGGCATCTTGCACATGTATGAGATCCATACATTCATCACTGTACTGTGGTAAGTGAGTATGTACCTCAGTGACCTCAAAAGAAACATTAATATTCTCTATACTAAGTTCTTCTGATGTTTCTTCTTCTTCTGAAGGTTCAGAATCACTTTCATGTAAAGCTACCTCAGTTTCTTTTGTGTCTTCCGCTTTTTCTACACTTATCTCATTGACTCTTGTCTTTTTTGGACAAGTGTTTGCTAAATGAGATGTGCTTCCACATTTATGACATTTCAAAGGAGGTCTGTCATGTGGTTTATTTGGTTTTGAAATTGGTTTCCCACTAGTCTTGTTGTCTATTGGGGGTTTATACCAATTTCTTCCAATTTTTGTTCTAGTAGTGATATCCTCCATAGCATTGATATAATCTTCTGTAGAGCAAGGCTCAATACATCTGCTTCTTATAGCATGCTCAAGGTCACCACCACACTTTCTTAATATCCTTTTATGTACCATTGGTTCAGACATATCAGGATGAAGGGCAGTTAATCTGTCCTTCTGTTTAAGAAACCAAGTCATGGGCCTGTCCCTCTCAATATTAAAAATGGCTTCCTCAAAAGAATTTTCCATTCTAAATCTCCAGGAATCATTTGCCCATTTGGAAATAACTTGTTCTTTCCACCAAGGCCAGGAATGTTTTCCATGGTCTTGTCTCATTTTATAATACCATTTCTTAGCTGATTTGGTAAATAATGAGTGTAATCTGGCACTTATGTATTCATCTGGTATGTTAAAGTCTTCTTTGAACATATCAATTGTTTTCATAAATTCCATATGATTATATTCTCCTTCACCACTGAAGGTTGGCCATTCCTCTAATCTTGGAATGTCTTTGTAATTGCAAGCAGTTTCCACATCATTACTTGAAATTGTATGATGTAAATCATTATTCAAGTTAAGATCATTTCTGTCAAGAAATGGTGTGGATTGCCTTGGCAATTCATTTTTTAGTGATATATTATTAATACTTGATTGAATATCTTCTTTCAATTCAAGTCTTGCTTTATCACTTTTTTCCAATTGTTCTTGAAAAAGAGCTGCATTGTGGCCAGTTGAATTTTCCAAGTTTTGAACTTGTATTTTCAATTCTCTTAACTGTCCAGTTATAAAAGAAATTGAATTCTCATCTGGTTGATTGAGTAAGGTAACTTTATGCTCAAGTCTTTCACAAATTTGCGTCAAAGACAAAATATTTGCCTTATTAACATTTTCAAGGCCAATAATGGTTTTTTGTTGGTCTTTAACTTGTACTATCTCATTGCCCAGCTTTTGTTGGACATGATCAAATGCTTTAAATTTTGCCATAATTTCTTTATTACAAGATTCAAAGTAAGTTACAAGCTTTACAGGGTCTATTTCTTTGGAAAGGATTGGTTCAATCTTTCCTCCTCCTTGTTTTTGAATTCCATCAAAGTTCTTGCCATATTGAACACATTGTCCATGGCTGTCTTTTCCTTCTTTGGAATTCTGTAATTCTGAGGGTAGGGCTTGTTCCACTTGGGCTTTGCCTTTCCCTTTGCCTTTTGCTTGCCCTTCTGGTTGGTCTTTGGGGCTTGCTTGGGCTTGTTTGGCACTTGTTGAGGCGGATTTTTGCTGGTGGATGCTTGAGGAGCTTCCACTTGGCTGTTGTCCTTGCCCTGGGCCAACTTCTTCTTCTGGTCTTCTGATAACATGCTTTGGTTTTTCAACCAAGCTTTTATCTGTTGGACTTGTCCTTTGACAGACATTGGTGTCCAACCCAATAGAAGATCTTCTGTCTTTTCTGGCCCCATGAACTTCTTCACTTGAAGATAAGAGTTCATGGTGCCTATCCAAAGACTTGGAAGGAGTTCCCACTCTTGTTGTTTTGACGCCAGGAACCAGTTTTTCCATTGGGATTGATAAATTTCCACAGTTGCCTGTTGGAAATGGTTCAGGTCTAACAGCAATAGCAGTTATGTCAGCTTCTGGACTCTCAATAAGAGGTTCAAAGGTGCTGGCTAACCTTTGGGAACTGGTGGAAGTTCTGGCATCCTCCATTTGTGCCTCTCCTCTGGGAGGACATTCTTGCCTTTTGGATTTATGGCTGGAATGTCCTGGTCCAGATCCATTTGATTGGATGGAGTAGTTGCTTCCACTTCTAGTAGGAGTCATTTCACGTCAATTTTAATAAAAATTAGAGTAAAAGTGGATTGAATTCACCTGCAGGACCTTTAAAGGGCTCTTTGGTTATTAAACCCCTTGGTGCTGGGCTGGTTTGAATTTCAATACTGGACTCTGAGGCTTCAGAGTCTGAAGAACTTTCTCTGATGGAAGACACTAGAGAAAAAATAAAAATATAAGTTATTTTATCAAATAATAAAAATAACTTATAAACTCAACTTATTGAATAAAGTTGTTTTTATGTAATTTATGGCAAATTACGTCAAAAATAAAGAAAAATGTCTAAGATAAAAAGAAAAAATGTTTTTAGTAAAGATTTTTATTTTTAAAGATTTTTTATTTGATTTATTATTTTCTTTAAAGAAATAATAATTATGCAATTAACAAGTTAATTAATCAAAATTATATTATTATTCACTTTATACTAGAATAACTCAAAGAATAAATTTCAAGTCTGTGATGTGAAAAAGCCACTAGTTAGACAAAAGAAATTTATTCCAAGTCACTCAATAGTATATTGTTTCAAACAATATTCTTAAGAAAAAATAACTTTATTAATATTATAAAGATTATTTATAAGGGATAAGTCCCAAAAAAGCCAATATTAAGACAAATATGGCAATTTTACGTCAAAAAACAGTAAAATAAGGTCTAGAATATGATTTATGTCCCAAAAATTGGTTTAAAATCACGGCCAGGCCCCCAAATGTAAGGTTTGTCTATGAAACTCTTGATAATGGTAACAATATCAAGAGTACTATGACTGTCCTCAATAGAAAAATATAATATAATGAAATATTATAACCACAAATTTAAATATAATTATTAAAAAATAATTATATAAAAATAAATTTAATTATTATTATAATAATATAATAATAAAAAAAAATATATAATAATTATAATAAATTATAATTATTCTATTATTGTTATAGTCACTGACAGTTATAACAATAAGAAGTGTAAAGCTCTTAATGAGACAATTACACGTGGAAAATAAGAATATTAACCACTTATAAATAATATAAATATTATTTATAAAAAGAATTAATCACACACTGTGCAGAAATAATTCTTTATAGAATAAAATTCTATATAAAAAAACTAATAATAGATAAAAAAATATAGAACTTTTAAAGAAAACTTACTTATAATATTTATTTAATACAACAAGTTATAAAACAACAGTTATTATATTAAATAATGATTATAAGTTAAAAACACGCCAAAAATCAATAAAATCAAAGATAAAACAACTTTTTATACTAAAATTTATGACTAAAGAGTTTTTGAGAGGAATTTGTGGATTTTAAAAGATATTTAAGATGAAAATTTTATATAATAAAAGTTATTATAGATGATTACAACAATAATCTGAATTCTATGACTTCAATTCTTTAATTTAATAAATAAAGAATAAAAATAACTTAAGAATTACTTTTAATAATAAGATTTTATATTTAATA
Source organism: Austropuccinia psidii (assembly GCA_023105745.1). NCBI lineage: Eukaryota > Fungi > Basidiomycota > Pucciniomycetes > Pucciniales > Sphaerophragmiaceae > Austropuccinia > Austropuccinia psidii. The sequence goes on from JALGQZ010000001.1 coordinate 43,171,323, forward strand.
AAACTTTACCTGTTTAAATGTCTAATATGATTGGATTGATTATGAATGATGGACAAAAACAGTGATGAAAAGACTCTTTTTATGTCTACAGAGCAGCTCTCATGATTCATAATGGATGTAGAGGGCGTGCTCAGATCAAAACTGAAAAACCATGCTTAAAAATTAAGTTCTTAATTTAAGGCAACTTATTTTTACTTCCAATTTAAAGTTACCAGTGTTATTCTTAACTCCAAGTAACTTTAATCCTCATTTAGTTTAGTTATTTTAAGTTTTAATATAAAATAAGTTTATTTATATTAAAGTTCATCACATGAACAACATAAAATCAGAGTTTCAAGCAGAAATCTCTTAAACTGAATTTTTAATTAATTTTTAAAGAAATCATAATTTTCTTTAAGCTTAATTAAAAAAGTAATTTTCCAGGCTAATTACCCAGGAAACCTATTAATAAAAGATACTTAAAGTTTAATTTATATATTGATAATATTAAATTCTAAGCTGTGTGAAATTTTCAAGCAAATCCATTAAGATTTGGATTTTTAATGAATTTTTGAAGTTATTACTATTTTTCCACGTAAAATAGCAATACACACAAAACCTTAAGTTTTGATAAGGCTTTGATGATTGAAACCTTAAAGTTTTAAGCTTATTTAAGCTTTTTAAGCTTGATTAAGCTTTGACAGTTCTTAAAACCTTGATTCCAAGCCTGCTTATTGGGATTTACCCTCTTGGCAGCTTGAAATTCCTGTCCAATTTAGGATAAAACCAGTTTAAACCTTAAGGTTGGATCAAAGTCTAATCTTAAAGTTTAAATAAGGTTGAAAATCCTCCAATACAGGTGGACAACCTTAATTGAATCCTTGCAGATCCAAAAAGTTGGGTACCCCAGCTCTATTTGGTCTTTTTCCTTTGTCCCACCTTTTTGCGTGGATTTTGCCCTTTTATTTATTTAAAGCCATACTATGGCCTTAAACCCTTTTAAATTGAGCTCACGCAGGATTTACATTCTGTATGGCAAATCCTTAGCCAATTCAGTAAATATACACCACACCTCAATTTTAACTAAAATTTTGGTAAAGTTGCATAAACCTTATGTAACTTTAAATTTAAGCTTAATTAAGCTTAAATTTAACAATTTTAAAAAAATGTTAAAAAGTTACATTAGTACTGTGAGATTCTTAAATCTTCTAATAACACAAGAAATAAGTGTTTTTGGGTATAACACCCTATGGGTGTACCCTAGGTTATTTTTGGTGTAGAATCCAAAAATGACATAATAATTATAACTTTGTTTATCCAAAAAAAAGTTATACTTATTTTTTATTATTTTTTATTTTAAATTCAACTAAAAAGTCTGTTTAAGACAAATTTAATTGTTTATAAAATCATTTGTGGCCTTATGGGTATGTTAAACATACCTCACAGGCTCACACCATTTATCTTTAGCATATGCAAAAGAGTCCTCCATACATCTTACTGCATGCTTTCTAGCTTTGTCTAGCATTCCTTTGAAGCTAGCAGCAGTGGGATGTATTTCAATTAAGTCTTTCCTCAAGGAATCTTGGGGTAACTTGGGGTTCCATCCTTTTTCTAGAATAGCAGGAGTCTGATTGGGACTGGCAGGGATTGATGTTTTATATGCTAATTCCAGTGATGGCAACAGAGTACACTAATCATGGGTAAATCCATCACAATCTTTGAATTCAAGGCCATATGCACAAAATCTTCTTACCATGTCCTCTAAGGTTTGGATCATCCTTTCAGCCAGGCCATCAGTTTGTGGGTGGTAGGCTGTAGAGAAAGACAGTTTAGTGCCAAATAATTGGTGAAGATTTGTCCATAGTGCTGAAGTGAATTTGGGATCTCTATCACTGATGATATTTGTAAATATCCCAGTCCATGACACTACTCTATTCCATATCAGAAGAGCTGTATCCATGGCTGTATCATCTTTATGACATGGTAAAAAGATTGGAGTTTTACTGAATCTGTCCACAATTACTAGGCAAGCATTATAGCTCCTGTCACCTCCTGGTGGTAGTCCAGTTACTCAATCCATATGGACAATCTCCCAAGGTCTGCTTGGTTCTTGGATTTTTATCATATTTCCAAGTCTCTTGCCAGTGGATTTATTTGCCTTTTGGCATCTGTCACAGGTCTTGCAATACTCTGCAATGTCTTTCTGCCACATTGGCCACCATATGCAGGTCTTTACTTTCTCTCTTGTTCTGTCTCCAGACAGATGTCCTGAAAAGGGGCTATCATGGCATTCTTTTAGTCCAAGATTGATTAATGACCTGTCCACAACTTTCATGACACATGTGTGCTTGGTTCTGTGGTAAATTATACCATCCAGTAGGTGAAATCTTCCTTCATTATAAGGTTTCTTCCATACTTCATCCAAGGCATGTATTAGAGAGTTGTCTTTACTGTCTTTGTTAAGTAATTGGCATAAGATGCTACAATTCCTATCTTGAGTGTAGCTATTCCTGACTTCTTCAAAGAAGGTGGTGTTCAAGTCTGTAACACTTATTCCTTCTATTGGGATCTGTGGTGAAGCTTCTTCTGGAACATAAGAAGGATTATAAATACTATTTGGTAATGGCCATCTGCTCAGTCCATCTGCATTCTTATGAATATTCCCATCCTTATGAACAATAGTCATATTGCGTCTGTATTCTTGTATGGCTATTTGCCATCTGAGCATGTGTCTGTTGGGTGTTTTCATGTTCAAAAGTGATTTGACAGCTGTATAATCTGTTATCACTTCAAAAACACATCCCTCTAAGAAGTAGTTCAATTTCTCCAAGGCCCAGACAAGGCATTGACATTCCATTTGACTTGCTCCATATCTGGCTTCAGTTGGTTTGATTTGCCTGGATATGAAACATATGGGTCCTTCTACAGGCTTATCATTTATGATCTGAACTTGGTGAAGTGCATCACCCAGTCCATCTCCAGATGCATCAATATATAGTTTGAAAGGCAATTTGAAGTCTGGCATCAGTAAGAGTGGAGCAGTGGTCAATGCTTCTCTTAGGGACTCAAAAGCTTTGACTCTGTCAACAGTCATCTCAAACACTGTGTCTTTGTCACACAACTTATAAAGTGGTCTTGCTATGGATGCACAATCTTTAATGTGTTGCCTGTAATATCCTGCAAAACCTAAGAATGACTTAATTTCCTTCTTATTCTGAGGCATGGGTTTTAACAATACTGCTGAAACTTTGTTTTTGTCAATTCCAAGGGACAAACCAGATACAATATGTCCTAGTGCTTTAAGTTCTTTAAATCCAAAATGAAATTTCTTCAAGGAGATTTTCATGTTTACTGATTGGATTTTTGTCAAAACTCTTGATAATCTGTACATGTGCTCCTCCCAAGTTTTTGAACAGATAATAATGTCATCAATGTAAATGATTAACCATCCCTCTGAGAGTTCTTCAGGGAAGATTTCATTCATCATTCTTTGGAAGTGTGAAGGTGCATTTTTGATACCAAAGGGCATCCTTAAGTATTCAGACACTCCACAATGAACAATAATTCTCAAGTATTTTCTTGCTCTTGGTGTTACCACATTTTGATGGAATCCTTTAAGGGCATTCATAGTGGTTATATACACTGCTTGAGATATTTGAGTAAGGGCAATTTGGATTTTTGGTATTGGGTATCTGTCTGGGACAGTGTAAGTGTTCAGAGCTCTAAAGTCCCCAACCATTCTGGATTTTCCATTATGCCACGCCACTATAACTGGTGTAGTTATTTCTACTTCCTCATTGTGGCCTACTTTTCTTATTACACCAAGGTCCAGAAGTTCTTTGATATGAATTTCTAGAGCTTCTCTTGATTTTGGACTTGCTGGATAAGCAGGTCTTCTTAAGAGTGGTGGATAAGGTCTCTCAATGTTAAGAATGATGTCAACTTAATGACCAATAATTGCTCCCAGAGGTTCTTTGTCTGTAGCAAATGCTCCTCTGTGGTCATACAAAAGGGAAGAAAGTTCATTTTCTTGTTTATCAGTCAGATGAAGGCTTATCTCAGCCTCATTTAACTGTTCAGACTTGAATTTTTCTAACTCTAAGTTGACTGGTGATACTTTGTTTACTATAGTTTGTCTTTTAAATGGTAAAAAGGCAAATTTCTGGCGCTTATTGTCCCCAATTGTAAAGTATCTGGCTTTGTTATTATGCAAATCTATCCCATACATGATTAAATAGTCATTTTCCAATATAAAATGGGTACTAGAGCAATTTTACATAACAACAAATTCAACTGTGATCCTTAAATTCCCATTTATGTGTGGGAATATGACATTGGTCTCAAAGATTCCTAATGCTTTCATTGGGTTACTTGCACTTTTGAATTTTATACCATCAATTGGTAACAATTGGTCTTCAAAATTTGGTACACAAGTCTTAAGAAAAGATTTTCCAACACAAGAGCAGAAGGCTCCTGGGTCAAGAAAAAGTTTGGTGGGCTTGTTGTCAATCACCACTTCTGTTATACAGGATTTACCAGCTGTATAACCTTTTCCTCTGTTTGGTTTTGTCTTCATAAGTTGTGCATCTTGAACTTTTGATAAATCAACTTGACCATTGCTCAATTGTGGTAAGTGGGAATAAGATTCCATGATGTCAAAAGTGGCATTGATATTTTCTATATCTTTTGAAGATTCAGAAAATATGGATGACTTATCATCTGAATTGTCTTCAATTATGTCTTATTTTTCAACATCTGGTCCCTTTTCAATGTCAATTTCATTGATTTTCCCCCTTTTTGGACATGTATTGGCTAAATGGGTGGTGCTTTGGCAAATATGGAATTTTCTGACTGTATCTGCAGATTTATATTTAATATTACTAGAATTTTCTTTGGGGTTTTTGTCCACAGAATCTTTCCAAGGTGTATTAAACCTTGTTTTGAGATTCACCCTACTAGAACCAATTTTGGTTCTGGTGGTTACTTCTTCTAGTATATTGATAATATCCTCTGCTGAAGATTGTTCAGTAGTCCTGCTTTTGACAGCATGCTCTAAGTCACCTTCACATTGTCTCAGAATTTTTCTATGGATCATAAATTCTGACATGTCAGGATATAATGCTGTTAATCTGTCCTTTTGTTGGCAAAACCATGGTAAAGCTTTGTCTTTATCAGCATTAAATTTGGCAGATTCAAAGGCTGTTTCAACTCTAAACCTCCAAGCATCATTTTCCCATTTGTTGATGATTTGGGTTTTCCACCAAGTCCAACTCTGGTGTTTATGTGCTTGTCTTATTTTGATGTACCATCTGTGAGCTGATCTGGTAAACAAGGTGTTAAACCTGGCTGTTACCAATCTGTCTGGTAATTCAAAATCCTCTTTGATCATGTCAATACCTCTAATGAATTCCATATGGTCATACTCTCCTTCAGCACTGAAGTGAGGCCATTCTTTAAGTTTTGGAACTTCTTTCAAGAGTGCTTGGCCCATTGATGGTTCCAAGGTATGAAAAGAAGTGGATAATTCATTTTTTAATTGTGAATTATCAGGATCCAATACTTGTGGATTTGGAATTCTTGTGCCCTCATTTTGATTTAGAGGTGTAGACATTCTTGGTAAGGTGTTCAGTTCTTGTTCAATGTCATTCATTTTACTGTTGCTACACCTTTGGGAATTTCTGTATTCATGTTGGAAGCTTTGTATTAAATTTATTACTTCAATTTTATACATCTCTTCCTTATGTGTCAGTTCTTGCCATAACTCTGTCTGTCTTGTATTATCAGCAGTGACTTGATTCAATTTCATTGATAATTTTGATACTTCTTCTTGTGAAGCATCAAAACACTTTTTCAAGGCAATGGTATATGTCTTTACTTCAGTAAATGAGTTTGAAATGTCATCAAGGACTTTCTTGTTATCTGTCTTGATAATATTTATGGCTTGTTTAATTCTTGTTTCAATTATGTCATCAATATTGAATTTAGAATATTTATCTGTTAATTCTTTAATAATGGCAGATTGTTCATTTATTTTATTGTTAGAAGAATTATCATTATTGGAATTTTTAATTGTTCTTAAAACTTTTTCAAAACACATAAGTGTTTCATTAATTTGGAACAGACTCAGGTTGTTTGTTTTAATGTTGTTACAAATGGTTTCATTTTTATCAGAAAGATGTTTTTTCACGTCATTTATAGCATTATACAACTCTGGGATGGAATCAAATATGTCAGAAATCATTTCTGGAACCTTAATCTGGCTTCTTCCTTCTTTTGTAATTCCATCATGGTTCTGGCCATCTGAAATACATTTTCCATGGCATCCTGCTGAATCTTTGGGATTCTGTAGCCCTGGCTGTAAGGTTTTGGGGCTGGTGCCTTCCTTTTGCCCTTGTTTGGAGTTTGTGGCTGCTTTTTCACGTTGGAATTGCTGCTGCTGGCCACTGGGGCTGTTTTTGGCACTGGTTTGGGTGGTGGAGGGTTGTTTTTCCTCCATTCTAGTGTCAAAAGCATCATGTTTTTCTTCTCCATTAATGGATGCCATCCATTGAGCAATTTGCAAGTGTTGGGATGGCCCAAGAATTTTCTTACTGTCAGGTAAGAATTCATGCAATTCTTCCACAGGTCTGCAAGGATCTGGTACTCTTTGAATTGAAGTGCATTGTTGTATGCACTGTGGCTGGCTTTGTATATGTCCACAGAGGCTTGTTGTGGCGGTGTCAGCTCTTTTTGAAGGTAAAATGGTATTATCAGCTTCAGAATGACCCAATTTAGTTGTTTGGAAGTCATCAACTGACCCTTTTCCTTCTGTACCTGGTTGGCTTCTGCCATAATCACGTCTATTACCTTTTTGGGAGCTGCTTGAGGGGTTGTAGCTGGCTCCTGACCTGGTTGAAGGCATAATTATGGTTAAAAAAGGCTTAAAATAGTATTTTTACGTCAAAAACTTACTATTGGCCAAATGTTTAGCTTTCTGAAGGGTATTACTTATGTCCAAGTTAATTAATTCAGAAGATATTGGTTCAGGCTGGTTATTTTGAGTCACAATAACAGTACTATTATGATCAGAATTAACAGTACTGGCAGGGATAATGCTGGTTACTGTTGAGGCTGTTTCAATGTTTTCTTGTCTTACCACGTTGTCAGACACTAAAATTAATAAAAAAGCCAATTAATTAAGTAAAAAAAGGTTACTTCAAAAAAGAAATAAAAATATAAGCCTCACTTATAATATGAAAAAAAGTTATTTTTTATGGATTTTTTGAATTATAAGTATTTTTTATATGTTTTTAAATTTTTCAATATAAGAAAAAAGATTTAAAAAGAGTAAAAAAAATATGTCACAGGTAAAATATCACGGCTGGGCCCCCAAATGTAAGGTGTGCATATGAAACTTTGATTAAAAATCAAGTACTTTTCCTGTCCTCAAAATTTGTATAAGGTAAAATTCAATTAAAAATAGTATGAAATATTATTTCTAAGAGAAAACATGCCAATATTATTGTTTATAACTTTATTAGTATAAAACAATAATATTATAAAAATTTATCCAAAAAATACTCTACAAGAGATATTTTAAGGCTACAAAAGAAATTTCTTCAAGAGAAATTTCAATTGGAATTAATTGAGCAAAGAACTGCAAGCAATTAATTAAAGAACAAAGTCTTTAAAAAGAATATTAAAGAGAAAACACGCCCAAAAGTGACCAGAGTGAATTTGGAAACAAAGTGACAAAGTTTACAGTGATGAAAGATGCTTTAATTCACTTTTGGGGTGGTTCAGGGGTAAAAATGATTATAAGAGTTACAAACAAGGATTATAATGATTTTTTCACGTGGTTAAAAGGATTAAAATGATTTAAAAATGGTGGTTGGAATCTTTAATTGATTGGTTTAACAGTGTTTAAACTAATTAATAAAAGGAAAAGATTCTAACATGAAGAGAAAAGTGGGGCAAAGAAGACATTCTTTTATAGCCATCAATTCTCTTACTCAAAAAGTAAATTTTACTCTTGTCAGTCGTGAAAAACAGTCTGACAACAGAAAAGCCAATTATGGCATCATTGAACCCTGGTTTAGACCAAAAAGGGCTGGTTTAAGCCATTTTTAGCCATTTTTAGCCATTTTAGACCCTTAAATCAGCCATTACTATAGCAATACCAGGCCTAGAGCCTTCAAAACACTTCAGAATGTGTTTAAGAGGCGTAGAAACCAGTTAAAACTGTTTTTACTATGGTTGTTTTATCTTAAGGGTAGTTTTACCCTCTTGGAAAAAGCTACAACTACCCCAGTTGGTATCAAAACCTCATCATCAATTGAGTCCACAGATGCTGTAACTCAATTCCAGGCCAAAAGTGATGAACTTTTGCGTGAATTTTGACATCCCACGCCTGTAAGCAAGGATTTTGGGGGTCCAGCTCCCTCTTAGAGCTGGAGTTCCTTTTCCCCCCCAAATTTAATCTTTCCAATTTATTTTTCCTTTAATTCCTCATCATGTATTATACTTATAATTTACATATGTAATTCAATTCAATTGTACAGTACAATACAGTAATAATTGACACCTCATATGTAAATTAAAGTTCAATTATGTAATACACGCGCACGTTTTGACATTTCAATTGAATTCAATTGAAAATACTTCAATTCCTCATAACTTCTAAACTAAACACAACACCTCAATTTTAACACAAAAATTGATGGTTAACACCACATGTGGTGTGAATTAAATTAATGTTTTGAGGATTTTCAACTTTTGTATTGAAAATACTAAAAACTTAATTTAAGCTTATTTAGAGTTGAGTTACAAGAATTTCACTGAGAGGTGACCCCACCTGATTTTTTATGAGGAATCCAATGGTGAAATAATTTTTATGTATTTATTTATTGGATAAAAAGTTATAATAATTTTTATTTAACTTTTTTCCAAATTTATTTATTTTTTCACAGTTTTGTTAAAATTTCATTTTTACCTAAATTTTTCAAGTATAAATGTAATTTTATACTTATAAAATTTAATGTATTTTTATTTTTGAATTGTAATTAATTTTTTTATTTTTAATATAATTTTATATTTATATTTTGATTTTTATTTTAATAATATAAATAAATTTATTTTATTTATATTAATATGTTATTTTTTATATTTGTGGTCTTTTGGGTATATGAAATTACCTCTAAGGCTCACAGTTTTCTTCACCCTTATTTGGCCTGAATTTGACCATAACTCAAGTAATACTGGTGCTAGCTCTGTTTGGCTGGTACCATTGGATAGCCCTGGCTTAGAGCTTCATTTTGAGTACCCATTTGATGGGGTTAAGCCTCTCCTTCTAGATTTTAGATGAGAGGTGAAAATTAAGGTTTATGCTTAGCAATAACTTTGAGCAGGAATAACTTTGTTATTTCTTGTCCTATGGTGATGGGACTTATATTTTCAGAAAGAGGTGAGTTTCCTCTTTCTTTTGCTACCTTTTGAGCTGATTTGGCTTAGCTCCATGTTTTGGTGGTATCTTGGCTATACCATTGGTTTATGGTATTTTGGCTGTCATGCTTGTGCTCTGGTTTTGAGTCACAGGCTGACATCTTGTGCATAAATCTTCACATGCTAAGATTTGAGTGCTTGATTACTTCTATCATAAGAAAAACAACTAAATGAAATTTTTATAACACATATTCTTGCAATATTATCAATGATTATATAGAAATATAGAGCTTCTATAGCTCCTAGGTAATTCAATTAAAGCTACCAAAAATGTGCCCATTCTCTCAATATTATAAATTCCCACCTCTTCAAAAATCCAATTTAAGTGAAAAAATTCCTTTTACATTTTCATTCCTATGTCCTAGAATAACCATGAAAAATTGGCTGAGCCTGTGAGGAAGTGCACCATTTGAAGCTTCATTTTGACCCAGAACAATCCGGGTTTGACTTTTTTTGAAATGGGTTGAGTCCAGAATGCTGTTGTTCAGTTGAATTTTCACTTATTTTCAGCCAAAGAAACATTATAGAAACTACAAGAAAGTTCTTTCATTATGTATTCAAAGTCCTTACATAATTAAAGATACCTTCTCATTGCAATTTTGTAACTCCTTCAAATACCCTACTTCTTTATATTGTCAGTTCTTGGATGAAAATTCTCAGCTTTTTCATTGATATTTCAATATTTTTCAGTTAAGAGTAATTATGTCCAAATAGATTAACTATCAATGAGCCATATTTAACGTTCCCGATCTTGGAAGAAAGAACTTAAAGCTCAAAACTCCCAATGTTGGAAAAATGATCTACTCAAACAATAGTGTCATATTTATATCAATCTCAGGATTCTGGTTTTGTTCATAAATATTTGGTTTAGCTACAAGATTATGAAGATAGATGATATTTGAAGAAATGTTTTGGAATGTAATAACTGGAAGTATTTAGAGTCAACTCACCACTTTTTTCAGATTTTTCAGGATTTGGAGTTAAGTCACCACTTTTCTCAATCATAGGCCATTGAATTTAGAGCTAGGAAGAAGTATTTGATATCAATAAATTATGCACATTCTTATTTTTGGAAAGTTATTCAATTTCAACAAGAAATGACTTTTACTATTTTATACCTATGGAATGGACACTCTTCTTCATCAATATATCCACCTCTGTTCCTCAATCTCTCCCCATATCCACCCATCTATCCATATAGACATATATAAACTCAAAACATTTGGTTATATGGATAGCTCAGAAAATTTCCAGATATATTGTGAGCCTTTTAGATATGAAAAAATATCCAAAAAGGTAACTTTGAAACTTTAAAAAACTTATTTTAACAATAAGAATTGAGATTATAATGTTAAAATGAGAAAAAATGCCATAAAAAGGCATAAATTCTTGATTATCTCAGAAACCAATATATAAAAATCTGAAATGAATTAAACCATTTGATTTTCAATCAAAAGCCACTTACATGACATCTTTATTCCATAGCTGCAAAACTATTACTTACTGAGATAACCTGGATATATGAACTTTTAGCATCAGTGCATATAACCATGATTTTTACCTCATAACATTTGAATTAAACATGATAGAGGCTTTATCAAAAGATAAATCTACCACAAATTAACTGTAAGAACAAATATATAAAATTTATTTGGCTTGTCTAAACAAGGTTAAAACTTATAAGAGGATATTGGGAAAAATAGCAATAGCTCTTCAACACCTTAATTTAAAAGCGGTCCAAGCTTAAAAGGTATATATTAAGACTCTACTAACTAAGATGGGAAGATTTATGTAGTTTTTATCATGATATTGAAGGTACAAACCTATGAAGATTTTGACATAAAAGATGAGTTCCAAGAAAAATCATCAAAAATACAGTTTTGATGATGAAATAAACTCCTTTCGAAAGCTCATTGAGGACATGGAAAGCTATCAGATATCATCTATGAATTTCTTTAGCATTAATGATGTAAAGTTTATCAAGGATCAAAGTCTAGGCTTAAAAATGATTACTTATAATAACTAACTCTAATCTTATTTTAGGTTTAACAGTTAAATATAAGATAAAACAGTTGGATATTAGTATTTTGTGATTAAAACTACTATAATACACGAAAATAAAGAATTTGCCAATCTTATGATGTCATAAAATTAGAGTTACAGTTACAACTCTAAAAAAGGCTCAATAATGATTTAATAATCAACAAACCTTAAAAGACTGATCAATTCCAGTGGATACCATTTGTAAATGTCTACTAGAAGATTTCTAGTCACTAGAAAGAAGGATATTTACATTGGAAGTACCTCTTCTTTCTCTGATTCCCCCTCAGATGTATCAAAATAACTAAGAAATAAAGATAAAGGATAATTTATTTCTTCTTTATATATAAAACTATTATATTAATAAAGATCAAAGATCCACATAGAAGTAATAGCTGAATTTGACGTGATCAATCCAATATATTATTGTTTTTGTTATATTATCCTAAATATATCTAAATCCATGTAAGAGTGGTTAAATTTGAGATTATCTATTTTTTATTGTAAATACAATTTAAATAATTTGTATTTATATTCTTAGCCATAAAATTGGAAAAATTGTTATATCAAGTGTCAAAAGTAGGGTATTTTCTCTTATTATAATTTTTTCACTTTATTATTCTTTTTAATAATTCTTTTATTAATATACACATTTCATATTGGTAATAATATTTTCATGAATTGTTTTCTATTCTTAAACAAAATTTGCTCATTTTAATATATTTATTCTATTATATTATTTGAATTTATTCAAATGATATGAGTAATTTTCCACCCTCATTATACTTTTGTTTTAATCCTACTATTTGTCAAATTAGGAAATCCAAAGTACAATAAGTCAAATATTAGTAATTTTCCGTTATTGCTTCATAGTCAAACCTTACACTTGGGGCCTGGATGTGATATTTACTCAAAAGACCCTTTAAAAAACTAAATTGGGATGATCCAATAATAAATTATATTTATATACATAAAATTTTATAATAATTTTATATTCATTTATTTAAAAGGTCATTGAGGCATTTGGAATGTAATTGTATTGTCTTACAATTGGTTTTTTCATCCTTAGACTTTCCCAAGCTTTGTTTTAGTGAATCTAGTAGTTAAAAAAGATATTAATAAATTGAGAATATAAATTTCTCTCTTAATTTCATTGAAAAAAGAATCACTTTATTTTTTATCTTTCATTCATAAACTAATATATATATATCATATATATTATAAAATTAACAAAAAAAAGTTTTTTTTCTTCATTCCTGCTATACAAAGGTGAAAAGTAATTTTTCAAGTGGAAATTTCCATGTCTTGCCAAAAATAAGGATTTTTATGAAAATACTTATATTTATTTGTCTTTTTCAGTTTCTGAAAAATTAAAACAGAGGAAAATCAAACCATTGTTGAAAGATTAGTGGAAGGAACTTTCTGAAATTATCAAACACCAGTAGTTAATAAGCAAAGAAAACCTAAGAGATGAGTTTGTCCAGGACCCACCATTAAGAAATCTGAAGGTAAGCACCTTTCTTCAAACTCCATAAAAAGCATAAATCTTTCTGAAATATTCTCTCTTATCATTTTATTTTAATCATGACCCTAACAAGAGGTTTCAAATACTCAATCCAATCAGATGGAGGTGGACTCAGACTTACAAATGATCCCAAAAAAGGGAAAAGAAAGGCAAGATTTCCAGTGGAACAGAATTCACACTAGGAAGTTCCATATCCCAAAGGAAAGTCCCATAAACTCCCATAATCTCTGAACCAGAATAAATACTAAGTATGAGTAATTTCAAAAGAGAAAACTCAAACTAATAGCAGTATTACACAGTGTACAAGGACAAAGTTTGGGAAATGGTTCCAAAAATCCCACAAGGAGTAATAAACTCTTGGCATTTCCTGAAAATGCTTCTCAAAGAGAAGGGAATAGTGAAATACTCTAATTTATGGAATCCACTATCATACAAATCTAAAAAAAAGACAAGGGATTGGCACAAAAAAAAGGGGGGGAGAAAGGAAGAAACCCCAGTAGCTTCTACCAGCAAGCCACAAGCCAGCCAAACTCCCAAAGAGGGGAAGAAGAACAAGAAAAAGAATTGGAAGAAACCATATTCCCCCAGTTACAGGATCCCAATAATAAAAAAAGATGGAATGGAAAATGTCTTTAACATGGAAAGAAACTTAATGGAATTCAAGGAAAAAGAGGAGAAAAGAATGACACAACCATCCTTCCCAAAGAGATAACTTTGTCTCCTGATGTTGTAAATAATTTACTAGAAATTGAAATTAGTATCTTATGTTTTGAAGAAATTAAATAAAGTTTATTATAACTAAAAGAAATACAAATTAGTATATCATTTTTAACTAAAATTGTTATAAATAATAAGCAAGAAATAGAGAATATTAAATTCGAGGTTAAAGATGATAAACCAAAACTTCAAGCGACAATATGAAGCAATTGAAATGGGGACAACAAGAGCTGTATAGGTACATAAAAGATATAAAAGAAAAAACTTTGAAAATGAATAATTACCAAAGTATTGATAACTTGACAAAGAAATTAAACAAACTTTCCATTTCTATTTGATAATTTGAGGAAAAGACTTCATCACACCAAAGAGAACTTCAGTTCTGTGGGAAAAAATGAGGAAGCAAAAATTAATCTTAAAGATGACATTCAAAGTGAAATAAGACTTATTACTGAGAGAATGGATAAAATAAATGAGGCTCACCTAAATATGCCAAAAGTATCAAACCCATTCTCCCATATAAGAAGTCCTCTTGAGCCAAAAAAGGAAATAACAAATCCATTCATAACAAACTTAATTCATCATTACAACAATCAAGTCTTAATGAAAGAAGAACCTAAACTTAAAAATGGCAAACACCCACAGGTTAAGGTGAATGTAACACCTGTCATTAATTGAGACAATTGACATGTTGCAAGAAAATTCTGCAAGAACAGATGAATTAATCAACACAAGATTACATTTATTATTTGAACAATCTGTAAAAAGATGGTATTATGGCATAAGAGAACCAAATGCCAAAAATTCTTGGTATTGGTGGAGAAATAAAATAATCCAAAAGTGGGAAAATGATTCCTGGAGGTATATGATAAAAAATTCATTTGCAACCTCATTCATTGACCCAGAGAAAGACAAACCCTTTACTTGGTTCTTAAAACAAGTTCAAAGATCAAATGTATGATATCCAGAAATATCACAAAATATGGTTCATATGAAAATACTCAGAAAGTTTTGAGGAGAACTGGAACATTCCCTAAGGAGCAGATGAATAGTGCCATGTCCCACAGAATAATACATCAAGGAGCTAGAGGAAATTGTGAAAAGAACCAAAATTGGAAGAAAATGGAAATGAATTGGACATAAGAAGCCTGAATAAATCATTTATGAAGAAGGACAAACCAAGGGAACCCTTAAAACCCAATAATACCAATGAAAAAAGAAAATTCCAGAAATATTGTAGGATTGGGCAATTAGCCAATAGTTTTCTTAAAAAGGCAAAGATAAATGAAATTGTGGAAACAGAAGAAGAATCTGATTCCAAAAAAGATACTGAGGAATCAGAGGCCTCTCAAAATGAGGAACTAAATACAATTAATTCCCCAATTAAAACTATTGATTTAATCTATGAAGTGCTAAATGTAAATTCAAATTTCCCACAAATTGGAACGTCTAATAAATGGATTATAAACATAAATGAAGAAAAATTGCATAGAACCCAACCTGCAAAAGGAATGGGCTATACCTCTGGAAAATCAAGTATAAGCATTGTGATGGTAAACTATCAAGAGGAGAAAGTAAATCTCAACATAGGCGCATATTTCACATGTGTTGGAAAATCTATCTAAAACCACTTGTACCTGATTTGTAAAATTAACATATCCCATGATTTTCCCACAACCAGCTCAATGTCTAATAATGGAAGTTTAGTTTGTAGTAATGGAAAACTGTTCCACTAACCAATTCATAGTTGGAAGTGATTACTTATCAACTAATGGAATAGATATTTCAACCAAAAAGATAGATACCTTACCATAGGAGATGATAAAAACCAAAAATTTGGATTCTTGATTGATAAGAAAAAAATTACTGCTATAAAAGAGGATAAATACACCCCAGAGAAACACTTATTCATAAGTGAAGAACTAAAAGAGGCAGATTTCAATCATGGATCAACAGAAAAAATAAAAAAAAATGAATTGACCCCTTACATGAATACAAAAGTGCCTTTCCAACCAACAAAGAGCCACTAGGTGCCATCAGTGGACATGAGGTTGATATTATTCTAAATGTAGATAAACCTCATATCCCGCTATTAAGAAGACCAGCTTATACAGCCAGCCAAAGAGCTAGAGAGGCCTTAGAGGTACACATTAAAGAATTAATGGAAATAGGTGTTTTAGAGAAAGTAGGCTATAATGAGCAAGTAGAAGTAAATAAACCAGCCATTATATCCTGGAAAAATTGTAAATAAAGGATGGTAGGGTACTTTATAGCTTTAAATACCTATACTATCCCTGACTGATCACCAATACCTGGGATTCATGCGAAATTAACACAACTTTCACAAGCTAAGTTCATTACATCCATGGATTTCCTTGAAGTGTTTCACAAAAATGTCTCAACCGACAATTCCAGAAAACCTCTGAGCATAATGGCCCACTGCAGAATATATTGATACCTAATAATTCCATTTGGTAAAATAATTCCCCTTCCCATTACCAAAGAATGATAAACATTATATTCCCTGAAGAGTTATCAGATGGATTGCTGATTATTTATATTGATGATATCATAATTGTATAATACAATTGGGAAAATCAACTGACAAGACTTGAAAGATAATTACAGAATATAGTCCAAGTAAACATGAAAATAGAATTAACAAAATGTCAGTTTTAATACAGTGAGATACCATCATTACAATGTATAGTATCTGGACTACGTTTGGGAACTGTTAAAACCATGTGTAATAACTCCCCCAATGAGTGTGTGTGGCAAATATAGCCTGACCTCATTTTATGGCAAATTGGTCACTTCAGTAGTTTTGTGAGCCTGTGAGGTATGTATAACATACCAATAAGGCCACAAATGATTTTATATAAAGCTGATTTAGTCTTCAACAGACTTTTCAATTGAATTTGAAATAAAAAATAACAAAAAATAAGTATAACTTTTTTTGGATAAAAAAGTTATTAATATTATGTCATTTTTGGATTCTACACCAAAGATGACCTAGGGTACACCTATAGGGTGTTATACCCAAAGAGGGTTATTTCTTATGTTATTGGAAGATTTAAGAATCTCACAGTACTAATGTAAATTTTTTAGCATTTTTTTAAAATTGTTAAATTTAAGCTTAAATAAGCTTAAATTTGAAGTTGCATAAGGTTTATGAAGCCTTACCAAAGTTTTAGTTAGAATAGAGGTGTTGTGTATATTTACTGAATTGGCTAAGGATTTGCAATACAGAATGTAAATCTGTCACAACCACAAATAATCACCCCCTCAATGGGTGTTGTGGCAATTCTAGCCTGACCCAAGTTAGGGCCAATTGCCCATACCATATCATTTATGGCCAATTGGCCCCCTCTAGTGCTCTATGGCCTCTTGGCAATCTCACCTCTTTTCTGGCCATATCCCTCCTTCATTGGCCTTCTTGGCCAACTCTCCACCTCACCAACCCCCATGCCATTACCTTTGTTTTGGGCCTGGGGGGTCCTGTCAATCTTCCAGGGGCCTATGGCCCCTGGCTCAACCCCTTATATTAGTGGTGTTTTGGCCTAAATAGCCTTTTTTGGGCCATTTAGGCCTCCTACGGCCTCTACTGCCCGTGGTCCGTGGGACCCTTAGGCCCCTTTTGGCCCAATTCAAATGAGGCCAAAAGGGGCCAAGGGGGCAGTCCATCAGACCCCAAAGCCAGGTGGGTCCCAAACCACAAGTGGGCCCACCTGAGCCAGTTTTGGCCCCAAATCTCAGCCAACCCAAAATGGCCTAAAACCACCTCAGGACCACCTGTGGGCCACTATTCAGCCCATGGCCTCTGGAAACCACCAGAGGCCACCAGCTCAGCTCCAAGAAAAGATTCCCCTCAGTTTCAGGGGAAGATTTTTCCTTTCTCAATACACCCCGTACTCAAGGATCGGGGAGTGGTGCATATATGGTATAATATACCATTATGCACCATTTTTGCTCAGCAATCCAATGGTGACATTTTCAGGTCCCAATTAAATGATTCCAAATCAAGTACCCAATCCATCACCAATTTCAAGGGAGGATCTCTCAGCTATTTCAGTTTGGCAATTCTCTGGTGGCTACCAGAAGTGTGAGCCTTGAGGTATATTTTACATACCCAAATAGGCCACAATTATCTTAAAAAGAAATTTTGAATTATGCAAAACTCATAAGTCATGCATATATCCAAAATTCATCATTTTCAATTTCAGAAAAGATGAATAACTTTTTATTGAGTAAGTAAATCCATGGATTTAAGACCAGATTTGGATTCTACACAAAAATTCACCTAGGGTAGCTCCATAGAGTGAATAAGCTCAATTTAAGTATTTGAGGTGGTAAAATGGAAAATACTTCAATACCACATCATTAATACCACATAAAAGATCCGTGAAAATTTTTGTTTTTCTTGATTTTTAGCCAAAATAATGGGAAAGTGAGAAATCCCATGTTACATATACACTAAGAATAGTGTTATGCATGTTTTGAGCACTTAATATCATGGTATTCTTACATGGACTTTTGGTACACCCATGGTGGATATCTCACTTTAAGCTTAAATTACTATTTTGACGTAAAAATTAGGCAAGGGGGACAAAAGACATCAAAGAGAGCCAGGGTACGCAACTTCTGAGGCCTCAGAGGCGTGGATAGCTCCAGAGCATGGATCCATGGCTCATCTTGGCCCAATTGGTAAACTAAAACTCTTTGGGAACTTGGTTACCAAGTTACACCTACTGTAATCATAAGAAAAATAGCAAATAACCTGCTATTTTGACGTGCCAAGGAGGTAATGAGCTACTTAGACTCCTGTAACCACGTCAATTCTTGATGACTTTCCATGACTAGACCCTAAAAGAGTAATTAAACCCTTTTGGGATCCATATTCATTGATTTACCTCATAGCAACCAGCAAAATACTGCTATTTGCAATTCTACGTAGAAATGAGGTAAAAACTTCAAAAATTCATTAAAAATACAATTCTTAATGAATCTTTCTGAAGCTTTCAGGACCAATGAAGAACTGTATTATCTATGGTACAACCAAAAAGAATTATGGTTTTACTAGTAAAATTAAAAGTTTTACTTACAGTCCATTTCTGACCATTCTACGTGAAACACTGAATCTTCAAAAATTCACAGTAATTACAACCTGTGATGAAATTGGCAATAACATTGATAACTTTGAGAAATCAATGATTAATTTAGAATAAAAGAAGATTTACAGATGTTACTCCTTTTATTCTTAACCATATTGGGGTTGGTAGTCACGTAAAAGCATCAATTAAGTAATTATGATAATCTTACGTGACAACAGATGATGCAATCATTAATCCAAAAGGGTTTATTGTTTTCTCACTCACTGGTTTTTCAGTTTGCTCCATGGCACGCCTCTGTGAGCTGTTTTTGACTTAAAAGAAGGCTCTTCTTGCTGTTTTTTCCAAATAATCATCTTATCAATTTATTAAATCATTATTACCAACAAGTAAGTATTAGTTAAAGCTATTCTTAAGTGTTTTAAATCTTTCAAAATCATCCAGAAAGACGTGAAATAATAGAATCCAACTATATTTTGTTGTAATACTGTTATAAATCCTTTTGATCCCTTAAAATCCACAATTCCACGTCAAATTTCTCTACTCTTACCTATCAATAAGTTCTTTGGAGTATTAGTGAGTCATTTATTCTTAATTCTTAAAGTTTTTCTCTAGTAATAGTTTTCTTCAAGAATTATCTTTATAATTATTCTTGCAAAAGATAATTATATATTAAAATAATTTTATTATTTTAATAAAGAAGTTTTTATTATTAAATTCTTCTTGTAATTGATTCTTGTAGACAATTACTTGCTCACTGTTAAAATCACTAGTAGTGCTTAACACGTGAAAGAAATAATTTTTAATTATTTAATTGTGGTGATAATAATATTTTATTATTATACTTCATAAGAACAGACATAGTACTGTTGATTAATAGTAATATTATCACCAGTTTCATAGTCACATCTTACATTTGGGGGCCTGGCCGTGTTTTTTGAACCTTGTACCCTTAATTAATATATTTTTAAGCTCTAAAATATATTAATTGAATATTTTTTTCTTTCATTTTAAAGTCAAAATAATTCTTATTTTTGAAATTGTTTTGGAAATCTTTTTCATTGAGGAATTTGGTTTAATTTTATACTGTTTTACACGTGGCTTTTTCACATCCAAAAACTTATAAAATTATTCTTTGAGTTACTCTGAATTAATTTTCATTCAAAATCTTAAATTTTAATTTTTTTCTTTAAAAAGAATAATTTTTTTAATATTAAAAAATAATAAAATTTATAAAAAATCTTTTAAAAATATCTTAAAACACAAAAATAATTTCTTTTATCATATTTTTTTTAAGTGTCTTTAATCAAATACTGTGCAGCTGGTAACAGACTCAGTAAAAGATACATCAATAGTCCTGAATCTTCAGAAGCAGAATCTGAAGACAGTATTGAGGTGCAAATTGCTAAAAGAGGCACCTTATTTAATTCTGAAAAGAATAAATTACCACCAAAAGGTGTGTTTTTATCTTTATTTTTACTCTTTATCCTTAAATTGACGTAAAGATGGTGCATACCAGAAATGGAAGCAACTATTCAGTCCAACCAGATGGATGTGGACAAGGAAGAGGCAAGACCAAATCCAGAAGTGCCAAGTCTTCCACAAGAAAGACACATTTGGAGGATGCCAGAGTTGCCCCCCATTCCCCAAGGTCTGTACCAACAGATTTTGACGTGAATTCTGAGCCTGAACTGATTTATGGTAATATTTCCAGGGCTGAACCACTTTCAGGTGGCAGAAATAGAAATATATCAATGCCAGTACAAAAACTGGTTCAGAGCAGCCAAGGAAGAGGAGTGGGAAATCTGCCCAAGCCATTGGCAGGGGGCCATGAACTCTTACTTACACATCAAGAGCTTTCTGGGTCAGGAGAAGATCATAGAACTCTTAGGAGGATGGAGCCCCCTGTCTTGCAAAGACAAGGTCAAAAAGATAAAGAATTGGTTGAAGAACCAAATTCTTTTATCCATAGACCAGAAGAAAGAGTTGGAAATGACTCCAGCTTTGGAGACAGAGGCACCAGTGGCATCTACCAGCTCCAAACCAGCTCCAGAAGCATCCAAGGACAAGCCCAAAGGACCTCAAAAGAAACAGAGAGGTCCCAAGAACCATCAAGGCAAGGGCAAAGGCAAAGCCAATTGGCACAGACCTTACCCACAAGGGTACAGGATCCCCAAATTGGAACCTTCAGCTGTGGACAGTGTCTTCAATATGGCCAGAACTCTTATGGAATTCACAGCCAAGGAGCAGGAAAGGATGAACAGGACCTTTCCACGCAAATAACTGATGTACATAGAAGTATTAATGTAGAAATTGGCAAACTTGAGTCAAAGTTAAAGAAAATTACATTAGACATCAATGATTTAAAGAAAAATGACAAGCAACATTCTGAATGGCATAAATTGACGACTGTCACCTTTGAGTAAATTAGCAATGCTTGTGAAAGAATTGAGAACCAATGTCAAAATAATGACACAGAGGATCCTTCCATTTTTAAAGTAAATGATAGACTTAAAACTCTTGAAGACCATGTCTTACAAATAGTTAAGAACACCAATCAATTTGCTATACATTTAGCAAAAAGTGACAGTGAGAGGCAGAAATTAAAGAATGATATAATTGCAAGTGTGGAGCAAATTCATAAGAATCATGAACCACATATGCCAAGACATTCTACACCCTTTACTGAAGAAAAACTTTCTGTCAAAGAAAGTTTGACTCCATTCTTAGGAGAAAATGCCTACTCTGCAAGAGATATTCCCAAAATAGAAGAATGGCCAACATTCTCTGGTGAAGGAGAATACAACCATATTGAATTCATCAGGACTATTGATATGTTGCAAGAAGACTTCAATATACCTGATGAAATCATAGTTGGGAAATTGCACTGTTTGTTTACCAGAACTGCAAAGAAATGGTATTACAAAATGAGGATTGATCATGGTAAACATGACTGGTCTTGGTGGAAATCTGAAGTGATTACCAAATGGGCTAATAATTCATGGAGGTTTAAAATGGAAAATGCTTTTGAAAGTGCCATTTTTAACTCAGAAAAAGACAAACCACTTACTTGGTTCTTCAAACAAAAAGACAGATTATCTGCTTTACACCCAGATATATCTGACACTATGATTAATATGAAAATATTAAGAAAGTGTGGAAGAGAACTGGAACATGCTATCAAAAGCAGATGTTTGGAACCCTGTTCAACAGAAGACTACATTAATGCTATGGAAGATATCATTACCAGGACAAGAATTGGTAAAACTTGGGTTAAAAACCCAATAGAGTCCAAAATAGTCTCAAAGATTCCTAGAGAAGAAAGAAGACCAGAAAGACCTGTCTTTAAGTGTCATAAATGTGGAAGTACTTCACATTTAGCCAACACTTGCCCTAAGAAGACAAAAATCAATGAAGTTCAAGTCATTGAAGAAATTCAGTGTACTGAGGAGAAAGAAGAGTCTGATCAAGATTCTGCAGTCTCTGAAGATACACCAGTGGAGGACTATCCCATTGAAAACATTTCAGCTTTCTTTGAGGTCACAGAAGTCCATACCCACTTGCCACAGTACAGTGAGGATTGCTGCAACCTGATCAATATCCAAGATGCCAGAATGTGTAAAACAAAACCTGCTAGAGGAAAGGGTTATACTGCTGGAGCATCCTGTATCACATCAGTTCTGATGAGTGATATTGAAGCCAAAGTAAATTTGGATACAGGGGCATTTTGCACTTGTGTTGGCAAAGATTATCTCCAAATTATACTTCCTGAATGGAAAAACCATCTATTACCAATAGAAGGTGTACAATTCAGTAGTGCCAGTAACAATATGTACCCCTTGGGCATATTGGACACTAATATTGTATTCCCACATCCAGCAGGAAGTGTAAGAATGAAGACTGAGATTGTAGTAATGGATAATTGCACATCTCAGCACATCATTCTTGGAAATGATTACTTAAATATTTATGGTATTGATATAAATAACCATAAGGACAGATATTTCACAATTGGAGATAACAAAAGACAAAAATTTTCTTTCTCCAATATGCCAAAACAGATATCTGTAGTATCTTCTGTCAAAGATACTTACAAAGATGAATTTGTGTCTAAACAACTTGTTGAAGCACAAATTAATCCATCATTGTCACCAAAGATGAGGAATGAACTTATTGATGTATTATATACATACAATATTGCATTTGCATCTGATAATGAACCATTAGGCGCTATAAGGGGACATGAAATTGATATTACTCTTAATATTGATAGACCATATCCTCCAGTACTTAGAAGACCAGCTTATCCAGCTAGTCCCAGAGCTAGAGAGGCCTTGGAAAAACATATCCAAGAGTTGATCCAACTTGGTGTGCTAAGGAAAGTAGGCCATAATGAGGAAGTTGAAGTGACAACACCTGTTATTATTGCATGGCATAATGATAAGTCAAGAATGGTTGGAGATTTTAGAGCTTTGAATACCTAAACAGTTCCAGATAGGTATCCAATCCCTAGAATTCAAGAAACCTTGACTCAATTGTCTAAAGCCAAGTATATAACATCAATGGATGCATTGAAAGGCTTTCATCAAAATATTTTGACACCCAAAGCTAAGAAATTACTTAGAATTATCACTCACTGTGGCATTTTTGAGTATCTTAGAATGCCATTTGGCATTAAAAATGCTCCATCTCATTATCAAAGAATGATGAATACCATCTTCCCCACAGAATTGTCTGAAGGATGGCTTATGATTTATATTGATGATATTCTTATATGTTCTGACTCATGGTCTTTGCACCTTGAAAGACTTGCAAAAGTACTTCATAAAGTTGCAGAAGTGAACATGAAAATTTCACTTAAGAAATGCAATTTTGGTTTTGAAGAACTCAAAGCATTAGGACATGTTGTTTCTGGTTTGAGCTTGGGTATTGACAAGAATAAAGTAGCAGCAGTGTTACTTAAACCAATACCCCAGAATAAAAAAGAAATGATGTCTTTTCTTGGATTTGCTAGTTACTATAGGCAACACTTGAAAGATTTTGCAATTCTAGCCAAGTCACTTTATAGAATCTGTGATCAACAGACTGTATTTGAAATGACACAGGAAAGAATTAGAGCTTATGAGAAGATAAAGAAAGCCCTTACAGAAGCACCTTTACTCCTCATGCCTGACTGGAATATTCCTTTTAAATTGTACATTGATGCATGTGGAGATGGATTAGGAGCAGCCCTACACCAAGTCCAAATTATTGATGACAAACCTACAGAAGGACCAGTTTGTTATATCTCAAGACAAATCAAACCAACAGAAGCCAGATATGGTGCAAGCCAAATGGAGTGCTTATGTTTGGTATGGGCACTTGAGAAACTACACTATTACCTTGATGGCAGTGTTTTTGAGGTGATAACTGACTGTAATGCCGTGAAATCACTTCTTAACATGAAAACTCCCAACAGACATATGTTGAGATGGCAAATAGCCATTCAAGAGTATAGAGGAAACATGACTATAGTTCATAAAGCAGGAAACATTCACAAAAATGCTGATGGACTTAGTAGATGGGATTTAGCCAACACTCCTGATAACCCAGCTTATGTACCTTTGGAAGCTGAACCACAGATTCCAATTGAAGGGATTAACATAACTGATATTGGGACTGAATTCTTTGAAGAGGTCAGAGAGTCTTATAAACAAGACAAGAATTGCCATATCTTGACTTCTTTATTGGATAGAGACTGCAAAGACACATCTTTGGTTAATGCACTAGATGAAGTTTGGAAAAATTCCTATTCTGAAGGAAGATTTCACTTGTTTGATGGGATTATTTACCATAGAACAAAACATTCTTGTGTAATGACACTGTGTAGTAGATTGCTCATCAATACCATTCTTCATGAATGCCATGATAGCATTTACTCTGGACACCTATCAGAAGACAGAACACTTGAAAAGGTGAAGAACTGTGCATGGTGGCCATCTTGGAGAAAAGAAACCATTGAATATTGCCATACCTGTGATAGATGCCAAAAAGCAAACAGGAGTACAGGCAAGAAATTTGGATTGATGATCCATATTCAAGAACCAAAATCCCCTTGGGAAGTTGTTCACATGGATTGGGTCACAGCACTTCCTCCAAGTGGTGACAAAAGTTATAATGCTTGTTTAGTCATTGTAGACAGATATAGCAAAACTCCCATATTCTTACCATGTCATAAAGATGACACTGCTATGGATACAGCTCTTCTTTTATGGAGTAGAGTTATTTCTCATACAGGGTTATTTAAGAATATCATAAGTGACAGAGACCCCAAGTTCACATCTGCACTTTGGACCAATCTTCATAGATTGTTTGGGACTAAGTTATCATTCTCTACAGCATATCACCCTCAAACAGATGGGCTAGCAGAGAGGATGATTCAAACTTTAGAAGACATGATCAGGAGATTTTGTGCTTATGGGTTAGAATTCAAAGACTCAGATGGCTTTACCCATGACTGGTGCACTCTGATACCTGCATTAGAATTGGCATACAAGACATCAGTCCATTCTTCCACAGGACAAACTCCTGCTATGTTACAAAAAGGATGGAATCCAAGACTCCCAGCAGACACACTGAGGAAAGACTTGATTGACATTCATCCTACAGCTTCCAGCTTCAAATTAATGCTTGATAAAGTAAAAAACCATGCAAAACAGAGTATGGATGATGCTTTTGATTATGCAAAACAGAAGTGGGACAAGATTCATAAAGTACCAGACTTCAAAGTAGGGGACTTAGTTCTAGTTTCAACCTTGAATTTTAATAATATCAAAGGCCCAAAGAAACTTAAAGATTCTTATGTAGGACCTTTTGTTATTGTTGCCTTACATGGAACCAATGCAGTTCAAGTGGAATTGAGTGGTGAATTGGAAAATAAACACCCCACATTTCCAGTCAGCTTGATAAAACCTTATCAACCAACTGATAAAGAATTGTTTCCTTTAAGAAACCCAACTCCTTTAACTGTACCACCTGTGGAACAGAATGAAGACAGAAAAATAAAGAAAGTCATTAAAGAAAGGAGACTTAGGGGTAAAAATCAAAGAGAATATCTTGTCAGATATAGAAA
This sequence comes from Austropuccinia psidii, assembly GCA_023105745.1. Taxonomy (NCBI): domain Eukaryota; kingdom Fungi; phylum Basidiomycota; class Pucciniomycetes; order Pucciniales; family Sphaerophragmiaceae; genus Austropuccinia; species Austropuccinia psidii. Next base: position 43,197,283 of record JALGQZ010000001.1, read on the forward strand.
TCCAGTACATGAAGATGAATGGATGGCAGAATCAGAAATACCTGACTCAGATAAACTCTTAAGAAGATTTAGACATGAAAGAAGGCCACAAGCCTGAATATGTCTATAAATGTGCTTTAAATTACTTGATCTGAGTAATGTGAAGAGGTTGGACAGTGGACATTAACCCCCTTTGGGGCCTTATTCTTTTATCACTAATAAAATTGTAGTACAATTTTATTTTTTGGTCAGAGGGAATGTGAGCCTTGAGGTATATTTTACATACCCAAATAGGCCACAATTATCTTAAAAAGAAATTTTGAATTATGCAAAACTCATAAGTCATGCATATATCCAAAATTCATCATTTTCAATTTCAGAAAAGATGAATAACTTTTTATTGAGTAAGTAAATCCATGGATTTAAGACCAGATTTGGATTCTACACAAAAATTCACCTAGGGTAGCTCCATAGAGTGAATAAGCTCAATTTAAGTATTTGAGGTGGTAAAATGGAAAATACTTCAATACCACATCATTAATACCACATAAAAGATCCGTGAAAATTTTTGTTTTTCTTGATTTTTAGCCAAAATAATGGGAAAGTGAGAAATCCCATGTTACATATACACTAAGAATAGTGTTATGCATGTTTTGAGCACTTAATATCATGGTATTCTTACATGGACTTTTGGTACACCCATAGTGGATATCTCACTTTAAGCTTAAATTACTATTTTGACGTAAAAATTAGGCAAGGGGGACAAAAGACATCAAAGAGAGCCAGGGTACCCAACTTCTGAGGCCTCAGAGGCGTGGATAGCTCCAGAGCATGGATCCATGGCTCATGTTGGCCCAATTGGTAAACTAAAACTCTTTGGGAACTTGGTTACCAAGTTACACCTACTGTAATCATAAGAAAAATAGCAAATAACCTGCTATTTTGACGTGCCAAGGAGGTAATGAGCTACTTAGACTCCTGTAACCACGTCAATTCTTGATGACTTTCCATGATTAGACCCTAAAAGAGTAATTAAACCCTTTTGGGATCCATATTCATTGATTTACCTCATAGCAACCAGCAAAATACTGCTATTTGCAATTCTACGTAGAAATGAGGTAAAAACTTCAAAAATTCATTAAAAATACAATTCTTAATGAATCTTTCTGAAACTTTCAGGACCAATGAAGAACTGTATTATCTATGGTACAACCAAAAAGAATTATTGGTTTACTAGTAAAATTCAAAGGTTTACTTACAGTCCATTTTTGACCATTCTACATGAAACACTGAATCTTCAAAAATTCACAGTAATTACAACCTGTGATGAAATTGGCAATAACATTGATAACTTTGAGAAATCAATGATTAATTTAGAATAAAAGAAGATTTACAGATGTTACTCCTTTTATTCTTAACCATATTGGGGTTGGTAGTCACGTAAAAGCATCAATGAAGTAATTATGATAATCTTACGTGACAACAGATGATGCAATCATTAATCCAAAAGGGTTTATTGTTTTCTCACTCACTGGTTTTTCAGTTTGCTCCATGGCACGCCTCTGTGAGCTGTTGTTGACTTAAAAGAAGCCTCTTCTTGCTGTTTTTTCCAAATAATCATCTTATCAATTTATTAAATCATTATTACCAACAAGTAAGTATTAGTTAAAGCTATTCTTAAGTGTTTTAAATCTTTCAAAATCATCCAGAAAGACGTGAAATCATAGAATCCAACTATATTTTGTTGTAATACTGTTATAAATCCTTTTGATCCCTTAAAATCCACAATTCCACGTCAAATTTCTCTACTCTTACCTATCAATAAGTTCTTTGGAGTATTAGTGAGTCATTTATTCTTAATTCTTAAAGTTTTTCTCTAGTAATAGTTTTCTTCAAGAATTATCTTTATAATTATTCTTGCAAAAGATAATTATATATTAAAATAATTTTATTATTTTAATAAAGAATTTTTTATTATTAAATTCTTCTTGTAATTGATTCTTGTAGACAATTACTTGCTCACTGTTAAAATCACTAGTAGTGCTTAACACGTGAAAGAAATAATTTTTAATTATTTAATTGTGGTTATAATAATATTTTATTATTATACTTCATAAGAACAGACATAGTACTGTTGATTAATAGTAATATTATCACCAGTTTCGTAGTCACATCTTACAAGAAGACCAGTCCAGGATCCCAAACACCTGGCCCTGCAGGGGTTGGGCTGTCACTTTCTCATCAGGACTATTCTATGGGAAATTCTCGGAGGTTATCAATCATTTCAATCATTGTAAAGGCATCAAGTACTCCGAATTCCTTGGAAAACTCAATTGGTCCATACAGGAAGTAATCAAACATCCTGTATGGCCTTGGCCCAATCGGGTCAATTCATATTCCACTGTAGGAATTCAGTCACACAGTTATATTGTCAAGATGGCAAGAGCTGTATTGGCCCAATTCAGACAATATAGCCAGATGATTCACCTTCCAGGATCTGCATTTCAGCTTTTCACATATACTGGCCACCTTTCATCACCTGGGGACTTTTTCCCCAGTTAATTAATATATTGGATTTATTTTTATCCTTATTTTCTTTTACTTTATCAAAGTAAATACTGATAATGTTAAGTCAGTCATTTGAACTTTTTCTTCTTTTCCTGTCAGGGGATATTAGTGGTCTTATCCTTTACTAATTCCATTGTTCTTTCTGACAGGTTGAAACAGTGAATTGAGGATTCATTTGGTTGGCTCTTTCGCTTTTGGTTTTATTATTATCCTGGCCACTGGCTTCCTTTTCTCTTAATCTTTTGGCATACTTGTCTTTACTTTTATTCTTACCTAAAGAAATATATTCTTCTTATTTTCTTTAATCTTTTGAAGTCCTCCAAGTGAGTTCTTCATTCCGGAGTGCCAGGCCACACTTGCTTCCATAAGAGCCCCTGTGACATTATATTAATTAACTGCTAATTTCTTTTCATTCTGTTAATTTATTCTTTTATCATTCCAATTCACTAATTTCATCGAAATTATGACTGTTTAATGTTTTCTGAACTTTATGATCTTTTGTCACCTCTCAATTTTCTCTCATTCATTCTTCATTTTGAAAATTGAAAGCTGACCCAATTTTTATTTTGGTTTTTCTCTTTTAAATCTTATTTTAAATAATAAAATTCATTTCATTCCTAATTCAGGCGTAATCTCATTTTTTCATTTGTTTTTTTAAATTAGTCATCAAGATTGTTCAGACACACTCTTCATATTAAGTTTCATTTTAAATTATTCTTCAATGAATTTTTGATTTTTAGGAAGATTTCACTCAAACTGATTTTATTGATTGATTTGACATATAAATGATATTGACTTCAAGAAAATTGATTGACCTGAAGATTTAATTGACTTTGCTGCTTTTTCACATCAAGATTTTTGACATAAATTGATTTTTTCCTCAAGAATTCATTTGATTGATTGATTGTTTGCAAGATTCAATTTTGATTGATTTTGACATTGATTTATTGACTTGAAGATTTCATTTGACATTGATTGATTTATTACTTCAAGATCTCATTTTTATTGATTGATTTTCCCCAAGATTTGATTGTTGATTTTTGACTTCAAGCAAATTTTGATTCTTTATTCATTTGATTAATTTCTATTCCTGAAATCATGCCTATTCAACCTTCACCTCCTGAAAGACAGACCAGATCTCAGGCCAGAGCTCAAGCTGTTCTTACTCCAACTCCAAGAGCTCCTCTTAATGGCACCCCAGCAGTTCCTCAACTGAGGACCCCGCATGGAAGGAGCAGCACCATCCAGGAAGGAAGGAAGAGGGCCAAGAAGATCAAGCTTATTCTCAGGAGTAGTTGGCAGATTCCCAGAACTTGCAAGGACCACTCTCAAAGGTCCAGGTGAAGATGGTGAAGAGGAAGAGCCTGATGGTACTGAAGGTGTTCCTGCTCCGGTGGGGGCATCCCAAGGTACTGGAGGACCAACTCCAGACCAGTCTGATAAGCCTGTCTCTCATCAGTCTAAACCATCCTTATTGGCCATCATGCACCGGATGACTCAAATTATGGACAATCTCCAAGCAGCTGCAGTTTCTGAGTCATCAAGAACACCAGCCTTCAAGACTACATCTATGAAGACACCAGAATGCTTTGATGGGACTCAGCCCTTCAAATTCAGAGCCTTTATTCAGTCTTGCCAATTAATCTTTCATAATGATCTGGCAAACCTCTCTCAAGACCAAAGGAAGTCTCTTTATGCCACTTCATTTCTCATTGGCAGGGCTGCAAAATGGATTGAATATTATCTTTCCAATCTCACCAATCAAGACCCAAACTATCTTATCAATTATTGGAAATTATTTGAATCTAAACCCTTTACTTTATTTGGGGACCCAAATCAAGTTAGAAAAGCTGAAGCAGAGTTTGATGCCTTAATAATTAAGAAGGTGGACATGTTTCTTTATACATTGCAGATTTCAGAAGTTTGGTTTCAAGAATTGGAGATTGGGTTGAAAGCGCTCTCATCTACCAATTCAGAAAGGGATTTCCATCCAGTAATTTGGATCAGTTGGCCTCCCATCCTTCAAGAATTGATTCTCTTCAAGACTTAATGGATATTACCCTGGAGCTTGATACCAGGTACCACAAGAGGAAAAAAGAGAAGATTAATCATTAAGAGAAGAAGCCTGAAGCCTCAAAGTCAAATTCTTCTCATCATCAAAGTTCTTCAAGCTCAAAGCAAAAGAAGAAGAAGAATTTTCAGAAGAGGGAAAAGCCCCATTCTTCTGTGTTGAATAAAGATTTTAAGTTGAGGAATTCTGAAAAGTAAATATGAATCAAGGAGAGCTTATGTACCTACTGTGGTGGAAGCATATTCTTGAGTCCTGTTTCAAAAGGCCTCAAAATAAGCTTAACCAACCATCAGGAAGATTTCCCAGCTAGGGAAAAGCATGAGTGAAGATCATGTTTTGTTCAATGGTCTTGAATATTTTCCATCCAGCGCACAATTGTGCATTCTTAATACTGGTATCAAGAATTCTCTTAAATTCTTTGTTTTCTCTTATGTTTCTGATTTCTTTTACAGTATACTCATTGATTCTGGTGCTACCAACTCATTTATTGCAAAACGATTTGTTCAAAAATATTCTTTAACTATTTCAGAACTCCCAAAGAAGATCCCTCTTATCATCTTGGACTTCTCTGGGTCCCCTTCCTTCTTTCTTACTCACCATAATAAATATATGGTTGAGCTCCCTCCTTTCCCAAGCTTTTAATAGGACTTTTTAGTCCTTGATACTCCCAAGGGAGAAGACCTCATATTAAGCTTTGATTTTCTTAATCATTTTAATACATCTAGTGATTGGAGGCAAGGGCTGATCACCTTTAATGCTGAGCATAAGGAATATCATGAGGATTCAAATTCTTTCAGTAATGATTTTTTCTGCAAAATAATGTGCAGCTCTGGTTGGTGATTCTATAACACCTTCATTTCCATCTTCTGTCCATATTCCTTCTCTTAATTTGTATACCTCATTGCTGTCCTCCAGGGATGAAGTCTTCAAAGAGATTCAAGATGTTGGAGAAGATAATCCTGTATCTTCACTTCATCTCTTTTTTGGGAATATGGACCTCCCCCCTGGAGGGGTTGTGCGATAAAGAGGAAGAGCCAGAAGAAGTAGAAACCGTGATGAAGGTTGTTCCTTCTGCTTATCACCTGTATTTGGATGTATTCTCCAAGGTAAAAGCAGAGAAACATCCTCCTCACCACGCCTGTGATCATCATATCAAACTGGAGGGGTCTCTACCTCCAGTTGGGGTGACCAACTCTTTATCAAACCAAGAGTCAGATGCACTCAGGGCCTATATTTCAGAGAATTTAGAGAAAGGTTTCATCTGGCCAAGCTCCTCTTCAACAGGAGCACCTGTCCTCTTCGTCAAAAAGAAGGATGGTGGCCTCCGTTTGTGTGTTAACTACCACAAACTCAATGCTGTTACTAGGAAGAACAAGTATCCTGTTCCTCATATGAATCAGCTTATCACTGTTTTTAATGGTTCTTCTATCTTCTACAAGATTGATTTGCGTGGTGCATATAACCTGCTCAGAATCAAGGAGGGTGATGAAACTTGACAGCTTTCAGAACTAAATATGGAAGTTATGAGTGTTTGGTTATGCCATTTGGACTCACCAATGCTCCTTCCTCTTTTGAAAATCTTTCCAATAATATTTTACATGAAATTTGTTATATTTATGTTGTGGTTTATTTGGATGACATTATGCTCTTTTCCAAGTCTGAGGAAGATTATGTCACTCATGTGTCCACTGTCCTTTCCAGACTAAGACCCAATAACCTCTTTGCTAAGGCCTCCAAGTTCCTATTACATGTTTGTAGTGTAGAGTATTTAGGTTATATTTTTTCTTCTCAGGGCCTCAAGATGCACAAAGCAAACGTCCAGTAAATTCTCAATTGGCTGCTTCCAAGAACACTTAAGGCTCTTCATTCATTCCTTGGCTTTGCCAATTTCTACTGCCGTTTCATCAAGAATTATTCAAGGAAGATTAGTTAGCTCACCAGTTTCCTCAAGAAAGATTCCCGTTTTCCCCTCAATGAGGAAGCTCTTAGTCAGTTTCATCAATTCAAAGAGGCCTTCACTACTTCTCCAATTGTGAGCATTAGAGGTATTTTCATATACCCAAAAGATCACAAATAAAAAAATAAGATATAAATATAAATAAAATCAATTGATTTATATTATCAAAATAAATACAAGGTTATATATAAAAAAATAAAAATTCAACTATAGTTTAAAATAAAAATTAAATTAAATTTTAAACTTATGAAAATACATTTTTACTTGAAAAAATTAAGTAAAAATGAATTTTTAATAAAATAAAATGCACATAAAATATGTTATAGCTTTTCATCCAATAAATAAACATAAGAAAATCAATTCCCCATTGGATTCTTTATAAAAGATCAGATGGGGTCACCTCTGGGTAAAATTTCTGTAACTCAACTCTAAATAAGCTTAACTTAAGTTTTTAGTATTTTCTGTACAAAATTTGAAAATATTCAAAACCTTAATTTAATTAACACCACTTGTGGTGTTAACCATCAATTTTTGTGTTAAAATTGAGGTGTTGTGTGTAGTTTAGAGGTTATGAGGAATTGAAGTATTTTCAATTGAAATGTCAAAATGTGCATGTGTATTACATAAGTGAACTGTAATTTACATATGAGGTATCAACTGATACAGTCGTTTACTATAAAAACTCAATTGAATTATATGTGTAAACTAAAAGTATATTACATGATGAGGAATTAAAGAAAAAATAAATTGGAAAGATTAATTCTGGGGGGAAAAGGTACTCTAGCTCCAAGGGGGAGCCAGACCCCCAAAATCCAGTCTGAAAGGTGTGAGATGTCAAAATCCACGCAAAGGTTCATCAATTTTGGCCTGGAATTGAGTCAGAGGGTCTGTGACTCAATTGATGATGAGGTTTTGATACCAACCAGGGCAGTTTTAATTGTTGCCAAGAGGGTAAAACTACCCTTAAGTTATGAAATTCTTAGTAACAACAGTTTTAACTGGCTTCTAGGTCTCTGACAGAAATTCTGACGTGTTATGAAGGCTCCAGACCAGGTATTACTATAGTAATGGCTGATTTAAGAGTCTACAATGGCTAAAAATAGCCAAAAACGGCTAAAATCAGCCTTTTTTGGTCAAAACCAGGGTTCAATGATGCCATAATTGGCTTTTCTGTTGTCAGAGTGCTTGCCACGACTGAAAAGAGTAGATTTTACTTTTTGAGTAAAAAATTGATGGCTACAAAGAAATGTCTTCTTTGCCCCACTTTTCTCTTCATGTTAGAATCGTTTCCTTTTATAATTACTTTTAACACTGTCAAACCAATAAATAAAACATTCCAACAAACTTTTTCATATCATTTTAAACCTTTTGACCATGTGAAAAAATCATTATACTCATTGTTTGTAACTCTTATAATCATTTTTACTCTTGAACCACCCCATAAGTGAATTGAAGGATCTTTCAGCACTGTTGGATTTGTCACTTTGTTTCCAAATTCACTCTGGTTACTCTTGGGCATGTTTTATCTTTAAATATCTTTTAAATAATTTGTTCTTTAATAAATTTCTTGCAGTTCTTTGCTCAATTAATTTGAATTGAAATTGCTCATGAAGAAATTTCTTTTATAGCCTTAAATATCTCTTGTACAGTATTTTTGGATAAATATTTATTGTTGGTACAACAATTAATCATTATAATATTATTGTTTCATACTTATAAAGTTAAAAACAATAAAATTGGTGTGTTTTCTCTTAAAAATACTATTTCATTCTATTCTTTAATCATCTTTTACCTTATACAAATGATGAGGACAGGAAAAGGACTTGATTTTTAAACAAAGTTTCATATCCACACCTTACACCAATCCTTCCCTACCCACCATATTGGGGACTGATGCATCCAATTATGCCTTGGGTTCTTTACTGAGTCAGGTTTCTGACTCAGAAAAACCTCCCATGGCATTTGATAGCTGCAAGCATATTCCAGCAGAACTCAACTATGTGATTCATGACAAGGAACTGCTTGGCATAGTCTGGGCTCTCAAGCACTTGAGAGATTTTCTTATTTCACTCTTTTCCCCTTTTGAAGGTCTCACTGATCACTATTCCTTGAAATACTTCATGTCTTGAAAGGTTCTTACTCACCATCAAGCCCGCTGGTCTGAATTCCTTTCTTGATTTCACTTCTCAATCACTTACCACCGTGGTGGCATAGCTACTCTTCCGGATGCCTTATCATGTTGGAACATCATTTATCCGGAGAGGGGGGAAGCTTTCATCAGCAAGAATCCAATGAACGTTCAACAACTCATTAAGAAAGATGAAGTCCATCCCTTAAGAGCTTTTGCAGTCAAGGTGGAATGCTTTTCAAATCTTATTGAATCAATTCAAAAGAAGTTATGGCAATATTCTACATACAGAATTATTCTTCAAGAATCAGGTAAGTGTAAAACTGTCCAAGATTATGCTATTGATTCCTCTTCCCAACTCTTTTTATTAAAAGATTGGGTGGTGGCCCCAAATGACCCCACAATTCAACCCAGTATTCTTCAAAAGCATAATGATTCTCCTCTAGCTGGACACCCTGGCCAAAAGAAGACTCTCAAGCTTGTCAAGCAGGATTCTCACTGGTCCAGCATTACTACATTTATCAAGGATTATGTCTAATCCTGTCAACATTGTTCAAGAAACAAGAATATTCATCACAAGAAGTTTGGACTCCTCAAACCTCTTCCAATTCCAAATGGTTCTTTGAGTTTCCTTTCAATGGACTTTATCATTCAATTTCCACTGTCCAATTCCTTTGACTCAATCCTTGTCATAGTGGACAAATTCTCAAAAATGGCAGTTTTTATCCCAACAATGTCTTCAATAACTTCACTGGAGTTGGCTGATTTAATCATCAAGAATATCTTTTCAAAGGATGGCCTTCCTTCAAGCAGTGTTAGTGATAGAGGTTCACTTCTTGTTTCTTCCTTTTGGACCAATCTTTGTCAGCAGCTTAAGATTTCAAGAGATCTGTAAACTGCTTACCATTCAGAAACTGATGGAAAGACTGTCAGGCTGAGTCTATGATAAAGATGAAATAAGGCTTTTTACAGCTTTAACTATTACTGTGACATGGATAAGATTATTTAATAAAGGTTTAATTAAAGATATAAAGGGCTTTACTAATGAGAATTAGTGGTGGTGAGCACCATTGAAAGCCCTGTGTGCAGCTTTACCTGTTTGTTTACATTAATAGAGACTAAAATACTAAGATTTATAGTATAAACTGTTGAACTTCCAAGAGTAGAACTCTTTTTGACAGTTTTACTACATAGGAATTCAAGAGCAGGATGGGTATTCCTTTTCTGGAAGTGAAAAGGCCCCCTTTTATCCTGAAATGGGGTGAAAAGGCTGCTAGGCCTTTTCACATAAAGGTAGTGAAGATTTTTCTCTCAAGGACAGGTTGGTGGTTTGCAAAAGGCCTGTATAGAATTTATTGAGATGAGATATGGCTTTGAAACCCTTCCTGGGAAGTTTTCACCAATACAGGGTGAAAGATTTCATCTGGGGACCACACAGCCTGATTCTGACACGTATGAGGCGTAGAATGCTGTACATAACCTATATGGGACCCCAGTATTGAATGAACTATGAGGTATTAAAGTAAAAACAAGCTCCTTCATCAGTTTGATGCCTCATGATTGTGGTTATGGGATATTATCTCATGGTAAGGCTCTATTGGCCAAACTGTGGGATTTTGATCTTAAAACTGCCATACCTTTGTCAGGTTTTGCAATATCAACCTCAGAATTGGCTCATTGTGTAGCCCTGTATGTTTTCTACAAAATTGTACCTCATTTGATAGAGCTATCCTTAAATATGGAAAGGTTATGCCATGTACAAGATTTTTGTACATATGTATGTTTTAGACAAAAAGCTGTATTGGGCTTGTTTGCATTATAAATTTTTCTCTAGATGGGATATGAGGAAATGAATGGCACCATCAGATAGCCCTGATTGTTCCCTTTCAAAAAAGACCCCACTTTAGGTATCTCGCACTAAAACTAAAGAAGTTAGATGAGAGGTGAATATTTTATTCACCCTTATTTGGCCTGAATTTGGCCATAACTTCTGTAATACTGTTGCTAGCTCAGTTTGGGTGGTACCATTGGATATCCCTGACTTAGAGCTTCATTTAAAATACCCATTTGATGGGGTTAAGCCTCTTACTCTGTATTTCAGATGAGAGGTGAAAATTAAGGTTTATGCTCAGAAACAACCTTGAGCAGGAATGAATTTGTTATTATTTGTCCTATTGTGAGCCTTGGGGTATATTTTACATACCCAAATAGGCCACAATTATCTTAAAAAGAAATTTTGAATTATGCAAAACTCATAAGTCATGCATATATCCAAAATTCATCATTTTCAATTTCAGAAAAGATGAATAACTTTTTATTGAGTAAGTAAATCCATGGATTTAAGACCAGATTTGGATTCTACACAAAAATTCACCTAGGGTAGCTCCATAGAGTGAATAAGCTTAATTTAAGTATTTGAGGTGGTAAAATGGAAAATACTTCAATACCACATCATTAATACCACATAAAAGATCCGTGAAAATTTTTGTTTTTCTTGATTTTTAGCCAAAATAATGGGAAAGTGAGAAATCCCATGTTACATATACACTAAGAATAGTGTTATGCATGTTTTGAGCACTTAATATCATGGTATTCTTACATGGACTTTTGGTACACCCATAGTGGATATCTCACTTTAAGCTTAAATTACTATTTTGACGTAAAAATTAGGCAAGAGGGACAAAAGACATCAAAGAGAGCCAGGGTACCCAACTTCTGAGGCCTCAGAGGCATGGATAGCTCCAGAGCATGGATCCATGGCTCATCTTGGCCCAATTGGTAAACTAAAACTCTTTGGGAACTTGGTTACCAAGTTACACCTACTGTAATCATAAGAAAAATAGCAAATAACCTGCTATTTTGACGTGCCAAGGAGGTAATGAGCTACTTAGACTCCTGTAACCACGTCAATTCTTGATGACTTTCCATGACTAGACCCTAAAAGAGTAATTAAACCCTTTTGGGATCCATATTCATTGATTTACCTCATAGCAACCAGCAAAATACTGCTATTTGCAATTCTACGTAGAAATGAGGTAAAAACTTCAAAAATTCATTAAAAATACAATTCTTAATGAATCCTTCTGAAACCTTCAGGACCAATGAAGAACTGTATTATCTATGGTACAACCAAAAAGAATTATGGTTTTACTAGTAAAATTAAAAGTTTTACTTACAGTCCATTTTTGACCATTCTACGTGAAACACTGAATCTTCAAAAATTCACAGTAATTACAACCTGTGATGAAATTGGCAATAACATTGATAACTTTGAGAAATCAATGATTAATTTAGAATAAAAGAAGATTTACAGATGTTACTCCTTTTATTCTTAACCATATTGGGGTTGGTAGTCACGTAAAAGCATCAATTAAGTAATTATGATAATCTTACGTGACAACAGATGATGCAATCATTAATCCAAAAGGGTTTATTGTTTTCTCACTCACTGGTTTTTCAGTTTGCTCCATGGCACGCCTCTGTGAGCTGTTGTTGACTTAAAAGAAGCCTCTTCTTGCTGTTTTTTCCAAATAATCCTCTTATCAATTTATTAAATCATTATTACCAACAAGTAAGTATTAGTTAAAGCTATTCTTAAGTGTTATAATCTTTCAAAATCATTCAGAAAGACGTGAAATCATAGAATCCAACTATATTCTGTTGTAATACTGTTATAAATCCTTTTGATCTGTTAAATCCACAATTCTACGTCAAATTTCTCTACTCTTATCTATCAATAAGTTCTTTGGAGTATTAGTGAGTCATTTATTCTTAATTCTTAAAGTTTTTCTCTAGTAATAGTTTTCTTCAAGAATTATCTTTATAATTATTCTTGCAAAAGATAATTATATATTAAAATAATTTTATTATTTTAATAAAGAAGTTTTTATTATTAAATTCTTCTTGTAATTGATTCTTGTAGACAATTACTTGCTCACTGTTAAAATCACTAGTAGTGTTTAACACGTGAAAGAAATAATTTTTAATTATTTAATTGTGGTTATAATAATATTTTATTATTATATTTCATAAGAACAGACATAGTACTGTTGATTAATAGTAATATTATCACCAGTTTCATAGTCACATCTTACATTTGGGGGCCTGGCCGTGTTTTTTGAACCTTGTACCCTTAATTAATATATTTTTAAGCTCTAAAATATATTAATTGAATATTTTTTTCTTTCATTTTAAAGTCAAAATAATTCTTATTTTTGAAATTGTTTTGGAAATCTTTTTCATTGAGGAATTTGGTTTAATTTTATACTGTTTTACACGTGGCTTTTTCACATCCAAAAACTTATAAAATTATTCTTTGAGTTACTCTGAATTAATTTTCATTCAAAATCTTACATTTCAATTTTTTTCTTTAAAAAGAATAATTTTTAATATTAAAAAATAATAAAATTTATAAAAAATCTGTTAAAAATATCTTAAAACACAAAAATAATTTCTTTTATCATATTTTTTCTCTTTAAGTGTCTTTAATCAAATACTGTGCAGCTGGTAACAGACTCAGTAAAAGATACATCAATAGTCCTGAATCTTCAGAAGCAGAATCTGAAGACAGTATTGAGGTGCAGATTGCTAAAAGAGGCACCTTATTCAACTCAGAAAAAGCTAAATTACCACCAAAAGGTGTGTATTTTATCTTATATTTTCACCTTTTTATCTTTAAATTGACGTGAAAATGGTGCATACCAGAAATGGAAGCAACTATTCAGTCCAACCAGATGGATGTGGACAAGGAAGAGGCAAGACCAAATCCAGAAGTGCCAAATCTTCCACAAGAAAGACACATCTGGAGAATGCCAGAGTTGCCCCCCATTCCACAAGGTCTGTACCAACAGATTTTGACGTAAATTCTGAGCCTGAACTGATTTATGGTAATATTTCCAGGGCTGAACCACTTTCAGGTGGCAGCAATAGAAATATATCAATGCCAGTACAAAAACTGGTTCAGAGCAGCCAAGGAAGAGGAGTGGGAAATCTGCCCAAGCCTTTGGCAGGGGGCCATGAACTCTTACTTACTTACACACCAAGAGCTTTCTGGGTCAGGAGAAGACCATAGAACTCTTAGGAGGATGGAGCCCCCTGTCTTGCAAAGACAAGGTCAAAAAGATAAAGAATTGGTTGAAGAACCAAAGTCTTTTATCCATAGACCAGAAGAAAGAGTTGGAAATGACTCCAGCTTTGGAGACAGAGGCTGTAACAACCATCCATCAGGGGTAAGGGTATTCATTCATACACCCACTCAAACACCTCAAATCAGCAAATCCAGTATCTGCATCAGCAGTCAGTTTCAGCAATCTTCATTCTGAAGCATGCATACAGTTTGGTACATCAATACAGCCTGTCAATACTTGTACAGGATGGATTCACCCAATACAGTTTCAATACACCAGTATGAAACTGTATGATCACTCAAATACACCACACCTCTTGTACAGGTTCTGTACAGCTGTACAGGACCTGTATTGGCCAGACTCAATTCAACAATCAATTATTCTCATGAAAATTCTTCTCTGGATCAGGGCTGGTGATTCTCACATATACCAGCCCCTCTTTCTCCCCCCTGGGGACTTTTCCCCAGTTAATTAATTTAGTTTATTTATTATTTTATAATTATTCTTATCCTTATTTTGGGTATTATAATTATTTAATCTTAAGTTAGTCTTTGCATTTTCTCTCTTCGCCTGTACAGTATGAGTTGGGTGGCCATATCCTTATTAACCCTTCTCTTTCCATTCTGACAGGTTGAAACAGTGGACTTGGACTTGTTTGTGGTTGGCTCTTCTATTCTTTTACTCTTATCTTTTGTTGCTGCTTTTCTTATATTTATTCTTTAGCAATTTATCTTTAACACTCTTAAGTGTATTCCCTTTTATCTTATCTTTGAGCCCTCCATAAGTGAGTCCCAGTTTACTGAGTGCCAGGCCCTCTTCACTTCGAAGAGCCCCTGTGACATTAAATTAATTAACTCATATTTGATTCTTTCTTTTCATTCATTTATATTCATTTCCTCTCATTCATCAATTATGACCTTTTCATGATTTTATGATTTTTATAATTTTTTATGAATTTCCTCTCTCATCAATTTTCATCTCATTCTTTTCATTCTTATGAAAATTGATTCTTTTCCTTTCTTAATCATTGCTGACCATTTCATCACTTCACTTTACTTTTATCAATCAAATTTTTTTCTGTGTTCTTATTCAGGTTTTATCTAGAGATTATTGATTGGTTTAATTGATTGGATTATTCATTGGGATTCATTTGGGTTATTGATTCAGGATTTATTGGATTTATTGACTTTGAACTCTCAAGATATTGATTGATCCTCAAGAATTGATTTTGATTATTGATTTGATTTGACTCATCAAGATATTGAATTGATTTCTGAAGATTTGAACTGATTGATTGATTCCTCAAGACTTGATTTCATATTGAAGACACTTATTGATTGATTATTGATTGAATATTGATTGATTATTGATTTCCTCAAGATTATTGATATTTGATTGAATTGATTGTTGATTGATTGAATTTATTTGACTGTTGATTGAATTTGATTCCTCAAGATTTGAATTGATTCCTCAAGATTCATCAAGATTTTATTGTGATTGATTTGGCCAAGCCTGATTATTCTTCTTAATACCATCAAGTTATTTTAATTCTTTTCATAATGCCAGTCCAGCATAGCCCCCCAGCAAAGAATACTAGATCCCAGAAAATTCCAGCTGTTCTCACTCCTACAGAAAGGGCTCCTCTTGACTGCACACCATCAGTTCATCAACTGAGTGCAAATTTGGACAGAGGACCACCAATGGAAGGAGCAGCACCCTCAAGAAGAGGTGGAATGAAATCTAGAAGATCAAGATCCTTTTCTGGACTTTTGGGTGGCTACCCTGGCATGTCTGAAGGTGCAAGAGCAAGATTAGGGGAAGTTGAAGATGAAGAGGGGGAAGAGTCTGTGGAAGAGGAAGATTCTGGGGAAACTGAAGTGGCAGATGCCTTGGCAAATGCTCCAGAAGTACCTCAGGGTTCTAATCTAGCCCTTTCTAGTCAACCTCTTGTCTCTCAAACTGATCCAAGTCTCCTCAAGATGATGGAGCAGATGACTCAATTCATGGGACAACTCACTCAAGCAGTTGCCCCCAGGGACAATTCCAAAGCCCCTGCTTTCAAGACTCCATCCATGAAGGCACCTGATTCTTTTGATGGTACTCAAGCTCATAAGTTGAGAGGATTTATCCAATCCTGTCAGCTAATTTTCCATAATTATCCAGCAAACTTCTTCTCTGACAGGAAGAAGGTTTTGTACTCAACTTCTTTTCTTACTGGTAGAGCTGGCAAATGGATTGAACCTTACCTCTCAAATATTTCCAATGAAGACCCTTCCTACCTCCTCAATAATTGGCCATTGTTTGAATCTCAATTATTCACTCTGTTTGGTGACCCCAATGAAGTCAGGAAAGCTGAACAAGAGTTGGACAATTTGAGGATGAAGGAAAGTGGTCATGTTTCCTTGTACATAGCAGACTTCAGAAGCTTAATGTCAAGAATTGGAGATTGGGGGGAAAGAGCTTATATCCATGTTTACAGAAGAGGATTGGCATCAAGATTATTGGATCAGTTGGCTTCTCACCCTGGAACTTTTGACACTCTTCAAGAGCTTATGGATGTCACTCTAGAATTAGACACAAGATATCATGAGAGGCAAAAGGAAAAGGGTGGCAATCAAGAAAAGAAGCCTCCAGTCAGTGGATCCAATCAGTCTAGACCTCCTCAAAACTCATTTCAAAAGAGGCCTCATCAGAAGAAGAATAAGAAGGGCAAGCAATTTCAATCTTCAAAGGACAAACCCCATGCTGCTCTCCTCAATAAGGACAATAAATTAATCGGTTCTGAAAAGGAGAGGAGGATTCAAGCAGGGTTGTGTACTTATTGTGGTGGCAAGCACCCAATTGAAAACTGCTTCAAGAGACCTCAGAACAAGCCTGGGTCATCATCAAAAGGCTTCCCTAGCAAGCAGGGAAAAGCCTGAGTGGGGATCATGATGTGTTCAATGGTTCTCACTTATTTCCTTCAAGAGCACAATTGTGCACTCTGAATACTAGTGTCAAGAAATCTTTAAAATTTCTTATTTTCTCTTCTGTCTCTGATATTTTTTATAGTATTCTCATTGATTCTGGTGCTACAAACTCTTTTATTGCAAAGAATTTTGTTCTCAAGTACTCATTGACTCTGTCAGAGCTCCCTGAAAAGATTCCTCTTTTCATTTTGGATTCTAATGAATCCCCTGCCTTGTTCATCACCCATTATACCAAGTGGGTAGTTGACTTGCCTTCCTTCCCAAGATTTGAATGGGATTTCTTTATCATAGATTCACCCAAAGGAGAAGAACTGATATTGGGCTATGATTTCCTTTACCATTTCAATCCCATTATTGATTGGAAAAATGGATTGATCACCTATGATTCTAATCATAAGGATTCTAGTGGTATTATTCCTTCTACTAGTAATGACTTAGCCACTGCTGTCAACAGTGTTGCTCTGGCTGGTGAACTTAAGACACCTTCCATCCCTTCTTCTGTCCATATCCCTTCCATAATTCCCTCTCAGTCATTACTTCCATCAAGAGATGAAGTCTTCAAAGAGATAAAGGATGTTGGAGAAGATGTTGCCATATCTTCACTTCATCTCTTCCAAGGGGATATAGACCTTCCTCCCTTATCTTTTCATGCATCCCTGGAGGAGCAGTGGGATGAGGAGGAAGAGCCAGAAGAAATTGAAACTGTGCTGAAGGTTGTTCCTCCTGCTTATCACCAATATTTGGATGTATTCTCCAAGGTGAAAGCAGAGAAACTTCCTCCACACCGCGCCTGTGATCACCATATCGAATTGGAGGGTCTTCTACCTCCAATTGGTGTTATCTACTCATTATCAAATCAAGAGTCAGAAACACTGCGGGCCTACATTTCAGAGAATGTAGAGAAAGGTTTCATTAGACCAAGCTCCTCTTCAACAGGAGCACCTGTCCTTTTTGTCAAGAAAAAGGATGGAGGTCTTCGTTTGTGTGTTGACTACCGCAAACTCAATGCTGTCACTAGGAAGAACAGATACCCTGTTCCTCCTATGAACCAGCTTCTTACCGTATTCAACGGTTCCACTATCTTCTCCAAGATAGATTTGCGTGGTGCATATAACCTTCTGAGAATCAAAGAGGGGGATGGGCACTTAACTGCCTTTAGAACCAAATATGGCAGTTATGAGTATTTGGTCATGCCATTTGGTTTGACCAATGCTCCTGCTTCTTTCCAAAATCTAGTAAATGATATCTTTGCAGATTTTTTGGATGTGTTTGTTGTGGTTTATCTAGATGATATTATGGTCTTTTCCAGTTCTGAGGAGGAACATGTCAAACATGTGGCCTCTGTCCTCCAAAGACTGAGGGACAATAATCTGTTTGCAAAAGCCTCCAAGTGTGTATTCCATGCCTCAAGTGTGGAATACTTGGGCTATGTTGTTTCAAGTGATGGCCTCAAGATGGATTCTTCAAAAGTTCAGCAAATCCTCAATTGGCCTGAGCCCAGAAACATCAAGGCTCTTCAATCTTTTCTTGGCTTTGCCAATTTTTATCGACGTTTCATTAAAAATTATTCTAAAAAAATCACTTCTCTCACTTCCCTCCTTAAAAAAGATTCTCCCTTCATCTTCAATGAGGAAGCTCTTAGTCAGTTTCAAGCACTCAAAGAAGCTTTCACCTCTGCTCCTATCTTATCTCACTTTAATCCTTCTCTACCTACTATAGTGGAGACTGATGCTTCTGATTATGCATTGGGCGCCGTACTGAGTCAGGTGAATGACTCTGGAAAGCATCCCATTGCATTTGATAGTCGCAAGCTCTTACCAGCTGAGCTCAACTATGAAATTCATGACAAGGAACTCCTTGGCATAGTTTGGGCTCTCAAGCGCTGGAGGGCATTTCTTCTTTCTCTTTCCAATCCTTTTGAGGTCTTGACAGACCACTCTTCCTTGCAGTTTTTCATGTCTTCCAAAGTTCTTACTCGTCGTCAGGCCCGTTGGGCTGAATTTCTCTCAGAATTTCATTTCACTATCACTTACCGCCCAGGCAGGCTGGCCACTTTGCCGGATGCCTTGTCACGTCAGGACGACGTGTACCCAGAGAGGGGGGTGGACTTCATCAGCAAGAATCCTCACAATTTTCATCAAATACTTAAGCAAGATGGAATTCAAGAGTCAAGATTCTTCTCAATCAAAGTGGAAATTTTCTCAGATTTAGTGGACAAGATTCAAAAAGAAGTATGGCAAGAAAAAGACTATAAAGAAATACTCAAGCAACTAGCAAGAGGTGAATCAGTTCCAGATTATTATCTTGAACCTCAAGCCAAGTTATTATTATTCAAAGATAGAGTGGTAATCCCAAGCAATGAAGAACTTCAACTCAATATTCTTCAAAAGCGTCATGACTCACCATTGGCTGGCCATCCTGGCCAGGAGAAGACCCTCAAGCTCATCAAGAGGGATTTTTATTGGGCTGGCATGAATCAATTCATCAAGGACTATGTGTCCTCATGTCAGCAATGTTCAAGAAACAAGAACATTCATCACAAGAAGTTTGGATTACTCAAGCCTCTTTCAATTCCATCTGGTCCTTGGAATTCATTATCAATGGACTTTATCACTCAATTGCCACTGTCCAACAGCTTTGATTCAATTTTAGTAGTTGTGGACAGATTCTCAAAAATGGCAATCTTCATTCCAACTTATGGCACAATCACTGCTCTGGATTTAGCTCAAATATTCATTAGCCATGTATTTTCCAAGCATGGACTCCCAGTCAGTATTGTCAGTGATAGAGGATCCTTATTTGTTTCATCATTCTGGACTCAATTGTGTCAGCAGCTCAAGATATCAAGAGATCTTTCAACTGCCTTTCACCCTGAAACAGATGGACAGACAGAGAGGGTAAATCAGATACTAGAACAGTACCTTCGGATGTATGTCAGCTATCATCAAGATGACTGGTACACCTGGCTCCCTCTGGCTGAATTTGCCTATAATAATGCAGAACATTCATCAACCAAGCAATCACCTTTTTTCACCATTTATGGAAGAAATCCCAGCTTTGACTCAATCCATATTTATCAAGACTCACCGGCTGGAAAGTTATCAACAAAACTCCAATCAGTACAGCAAGTTGTCAAAGAAGAATTAGAGTCAGCAATAAGGAGATTCAAGAAGTATGCAGATAGAAATAGGGCAATTCCACCTGATTTCCAACCTGGGGACAAAGTATGGCTAGCTTCCAAGAACATCAAGACAACAAGACCCACCAAGAAATTATCAGAAAGATGCTTGGGACCCTTTGAAGTTCTTAAGAAGATTGGCAGCCATGCATATCACCTCAAGTTGCCTCAGCAATGGAAGACAGTTCACCCTGTATTACATGTGTCCTTATTAGAACCAGTCAAGCATTCAACTATCCCAAATCGTCATCAACTGCCGCCACCACCAGTTTTAGTGGAAGAGCAAGAAGAATGGGAAGTGGCTCAGGTTCTGGACTCAAAACTCAAAAGAGGTAAATTATGGTATCTTGTAGAGTGGAAAGGATTCAATGAAGACCCAGAAAGAACCACTTGGGAACCATCTTCCAACCTTACCAACTCACCAGACCTTGTCAAGGATTTTCACTCATTGTATCCAGACAAGCCTGGTCCAAATACCTCAAGAGTTTGATTTATGGTGCTTGGTGGGGAGAAGAAGTTATGAAAGTAAGTTCCTCTCCTGGCATGCACCTTTAAGGGGGTATTCTACCCATATGTTGTTGTAAGCATCACCTTGGCCACTTTGTGAGCACTTGTCAATTCTTTGGACAGGTTCAGGAAGCATACAACATCAATACCCTCCGATTTGGACCTTATCAAGATATGGCCCAATGTTTTCTTTCTTTATGTTTCATTTTCTTTCTTTATTATCTTTTCATTTTATGCCAATCATCATAATTCAAGACATTCATTACTTCAAGTCATTTACGGCAATTCATTTCAGTAGTCATTTATGGCAATTCATTTCAGAAGGCATTTATGGCAATTTATTTCAGTCTTATGGTGCTTGGTGGGGAGTGGAAGTTATGAAAGTAAGTTCCATCTCCTGGTATGCATCCCTGAGGGTTCTACTTCTTGTAAAACATCACCTTGGCCACTCTGTGAGCATCAAATGCTTGGTTTTCATTTTTCAGACATTTCTTGGCCAGAATCAAGCAACTCACCACAAGAAGGACCAGCCATCAGGAATTTTTCTTTATTTCTTTCTTTACTCTCATTTTCTCTTATTCTTTCATTTTTTCTTTCTTTCTTTACTTGTATAATTTTCTTCTTTTATTTCTTTAAAGCAGCAGCATCCCCTCCCCAAATCATGTATTGGGAGGTTCCATTATCTTTTTATTTTTTATTTTTTAGTAGTTATAAGAGTGGGGATAGAAGTCAAACCAAACACAAACAAGGAAAAGGAAACTAGTTATCTCTACCCAAGTCATCAAAAGTTCTCTGGAAGTCATTTATCAACTCATCTTCATACCAGGCAAATTTTGCAGCCATCTCTTCAGAAGCAGTACCTGGAATAGTCCTGTCATTGGCATACATAATCACCTCTCTGCTATTTCTATCAACCCTCCTGAATAATCTGGCCACAGCATCTTGATTTTCACTAGCCACGTTGGGATCTTCTCTGGTAACCCGGATAGGCCAACGTTCTCTTCTTTGAAAAACTTGAGCGGCAGGAAACAGCAAAGGAGACAATCCATCTCTTCTTCTGCTGGAGCTGGCCACAGGTTGGAGTTGACGGGAGGTGTTTATGGGTGAGTTTCTGGGCTGTTGAACTGGAGATGGTCTTACTGCTGGATTCAAGGCAGGCCTGGTGGTATGGGAAGTAGTTGGTGAAGGAGGAGGAAGGGTTGTAGGAATAGAAGCAAGCATTGGTTGGAAGTTTCTTGGAGTGCTGGGAATAATTTGGCTTTGGAATCTGGTGTTGGCAAGAGGTTGAGAAGAGGAATTGCTGGATGGATGGCCACTTGAATGAGGAATAACTTGAACTTCTTCACCATCCAACTCATCACTTCCTTCAGCATCTGGATCTGATGGGGAATCAACAATTCTTCTTAGCTTCTTCACTACTTTCACCACTCCATCAGCATTGGTTCTTGAAATTGGAATTTCTGAGCTGTAGTGGATGGGCCTACCACCAATTGGAATGGACCCTCCAACATTAGTCCATCTGGCCACATCCCTCTGCCTGGAACCAGTCACTACATCAAGATATCAGCACCAATTCAATCAAAATATGCAAATCACTCACATTGAGAAAATCCAGAAGTGGCATCAGGGGTAGGTTCCTCAAGAATGGGGAATTCCTGCCCATAAGGCCCATCCTTCCTACTCCATAGGTGCCTCCTGACCTGGGAAAAAGTTGATCCGGTACGGCGGCATGGCTTCTTCCCAATAAAGCAGAAATGGCATTTTGACGATCGAGGATTGTAATGTTGGAAGCAATCCTTACCCCTGGCCACACACTCAGTACAGGCAGGATCAAGAACTTCAACTGCTCTGAACCCATCATATGTTTGGGAGGGGTCAAAATGGCCAGAAGACGCCATAGAAGGAGAAGACAATCGACTGAAGACGCCAGAACCATGAAGAATAGAAGGTGGCGGTGCAGAAGGGGAAGATTCAGTGAGTTCAGTCAGTTTGGAACTCATAACTGAAGAATGTGCAAGCAGAAGATTCAAGACGTCAGAATCAATCCACTCCACATCAAGAAAAAGGAAACTTGACTCAAGGAAATGGGGCCATAACTCAATTATGCCCCACCTCAAAGCCTGTAAGGTGAAGGTTCACACCCCTTTGGGGCTGAACCCATCACCCAGGGCCTCCCCTGCAACTTTGGGGGAGGCCAAGATCTTGATGGTCCTGGACCCCTTCAATGGGTCCAGGCCATATATGGTGAAATTTGGGAATGGGCCATTTCTGGGCCCCTTGGTCACCCTGGGTCCCCAGCAAATTTGGGCCCAGGGGCTCCATTTTGGTCCTGGGGGCCTCCAATAACCCCCACGGACCGCGGACCGTAGGATCCCAGAGACTCAAAAGGGCCAAAAAAGGCCAAAAATCAATAAATCAAGGTTTTTCACCAGAGCACCCAAAAAGGCCTAAAAGGCCATAAAAAGCAAATTTCATCAAGATCACTCAGGATGGAGGCCACAGCCCAAAACCCACTTGGAGGGCTGTCTGAGGCCAATTCCTTGGATAATGGGGACAAGACCCCTTGGAGGAAAGTTGCATTCATTCATTGGTTTAAGTCTGGGCCAATGAGTACAAGTCATATACTCATTGGGCCCCAATTTCTGAGCACAAGTGCTCAATGGCCTTTATTCTGGGATAGATCCCAAGGCCACATTCCAAGGCATGGCTGATTGAATCAAAAGAAAAGAATGGCATATTCTGGAAGGAATACTCACTCAAGCTTGAAAAAAGGGGGAATCAATTGAAGTTGGCAGGGAAGAAGGAATGAAGGATTTTCAGGATAATGGTCTAGAGGAAAGAAATTTAAAAAGAAAATTTTTTGAAAAAAATGTGGGGATATTGAGATGCCACTCAACAGTGGCAGGGTATTATGGTGTTCAGGAGCCCACCAGTTTCAAGAGGGGGATACTGTAACAACCATCCATCAGGGGTAAGGGTATTCATTCATACACCCACTCAAACACCTCAAATCAGCAAATCCAGTATCTGCATCAGCAGTCAGTTTCAGCAATCTTCATTCTGAAACATGCATACAGTTTGGTACATCAATACAGCCTGTCAATACTTGTACAGGATGGATTCAACCAATACAGTTTCAATACACCAGTATGAAACTGTATGATCACTCAAATACACCACACCTCTTGTACAGGTTCTGTACAGCTGTACAGGACCTGTATTGGCCAGACTCAATTCAACAATCAATTATTCTCATGAAAATTCTTCTCTGGATCAGGGCTGGTGATTCTCACATATACCAGCCCCTCTTTCTCCCCCCTGGGGACTTTTCCCCAGTTAATTAATTTAGTTTATTTATTATTTTATAATTATTCTTATCCTTATTTTGGGTATTATAATTATTTAATCTTAAGTTAGTCTTTGCATTTTCTCTCTTCGCCTGTACAGTATGAGTTGGGTGGCCATATCCTTATTAACCCTTCTCTTTCCATTCTGACAGGTTGAAACAGTGGACTTGGACT
This sequence comes from Austropuccinia psidii, assembly GCA_023105745.1. Lineage (NCBI taxonomy): Eukaryota > Fungi > Basidiomycota > Pucciniomycetes > Pucciniales > Sphaerophragmiaceae > Austropuccinia > Austropuccinia psidii. The sequence goes on from JALGQZ010000001.1 coordinate 43,221,287, forward strand.
TGTTTGTGGTTGGCTCTTCTATTCTTTTACTCTTATCTTTTGTTGCTGCTTTTCTTATATTTATTCTTTAGCAATTTATCTTTAACACTCTTAAGTGTATTCCCTTTTATCTTATCTTTGAGCCCTCCATAAGTGAGTCCCAGTTTACTGAGTGCCAGGCCCTCTTCACTTCGAAGAGCCCCTGTGACAGAGGCACCAGTGGCATCTACCAGCTCCAAACCAGCTCCAGAAGCATCCAAGGACAAGCCCAAAGGACCTCAAAAGAAACAGAGAGGTCCCAAGAACCATCAAGGCAAGGGCAAAGGCAAAGCCAATTGGCACAGACCTTACCCACAAGGGTACAGGATCCCCAAATTGGAGCCTTCAGCCGTGGACAGTGTCTTCAATATGGCCAGAACTCTTATGGAATTCACAGCCAAGGAGCAGGAAAGGATGAACAGGACTTTTCCACGCAAATAAATGATGTACATAGAAGTATTAGTGTAGAAATTTGCAAACTTGAGTCAAAGTTGAAGCAAATTACATTAGACATCAATGATTTAAAGAAAAATAACAAACAACATTCTGATTGGCATCAATTGACAAATGTCACCCTTGAGTCAATTAGCAATTCTTGTGGAAGAATTGAGAACCAATGTCAAAATAATGACACAGAGGACCCTTCCATTTTTAAAGTAAATGATAGACTTAAAACTCTTGAAGACCATGTCTTACAAATAGTTAAGAACACCAATCAATTTGCTATACATTTAGCAAAAAGTGACAGTGAGAGGCAGAAATTAAAGAATGATATAATTGCAAGTGTGGAGCAAATTCATAAGAATCATGAACCACATATGCCAAGACATTCTACACCCTTGACTGAAGAAAAACTTTCTGTCAAAGAAAGTTTGACTCCATTCTTAGGAGAAAATGCCTACTCTGCAAGAGATATTCCCAAAATAGAAGAATCGCCAACATTCTCTGGTGAAGGAGAATACAACCATATTGAATTCATCAGGACTATTGATATGTTGCAAGAAGACTTCAATATACCTGATGAAATCATAGTGGGGAAATTATACTGTTTGTTTACCAGAACTGCAAATAAATGGTATTACAAAATGAGGATTGATCATGGTAAGCATGACTGGTCTTGGTGGAAATCTGAAGTGATTACCAAATGGGCTAATAATTCTTGGAGGTTTAAAATGGAAAATGCTTTTGAAAGTGCCATTTTTAACTCAGAAAAAGACAAACCACTTACTTGGTTCTTCAAACAAAAAGACAGATTATCTGCTTTACACCCAGATATGTCTGACACTATGATTAATATGAAAATATTAAGAAAGTGTGGAGGAGAACTGGAACATGCTATCAAAAGCAGATGTGTGGAACCTTGTTCAACAGAGGACTACATTAATGCTATGGAAGATATCATTACCAGGACAAGAATTGGTAAGACTTGGATTAAAAACACAATAGAGTCCAAAATAGTCTCAAAGATTCCTAGAGAAGAAAGAAGACCAGAAAGACCTGTCTTGAAGTGTCATAAATGTGGAAGTACTTCACATTTAGCCAACACTTGCCCTAAGAAGACAAAGATCAATGAAGTTCAAGTCATTGAAGAAATTCAGTGTACTGAGGAGAAAGAAAAGTCTGATCAAGATTCTGCAGTCTCTGAAGATACACCAGTGGAGGACTATCCCATTGAAAACATTTCAGCTTTCTTTGAGGTCACAGAAGTCCATACCCACTTGCCACAGTACAGTGAGGATTGCTGCAACCTGATCAATATCCAAGATGCCAGAATGTGTAAAACAAAACCTGCTAGAGGAAAAGTTTATACTGCTGGAGCATCCTGTATCACATCAGTTCTAATGAGTGATATTGAAGCCAAAGTAAATTTGGATACAGGGGCATTTTGCACTTGTGTTGGCAAAGATTATCTCCAAATTATACTTCCTGAATGGAAAAACCATCTATTACCAATAGAAGGTGTACAATTCAGTAGTGCCAGTAACAATATGTACCCCGTGGGCATATTGGACACTAATATTGTATTCCCACATCCAGCAGGAAGTGTAAGAATGAAAACTGAGATTGTAGTAATGGATAATTGCACATCTCAGCACATCATTCTTGGAAATGATTACTTAAATATTTATGGTATTGATATAAATAACCATAAAGACAGATATTTCACAATTGGAGATAACAAGAGACAAAAATTTGCTTTCTCCAATATGCCAAAACAGATATCTGTAGTATCTTCTGTCAAGGATACTTACAAAGATGAATTTGTGACTAATCAACTTGTTGAAGCACAAATTAATCAATCATTGTCACCAAAGATGAGGAATGAGCTTATTAATGTGTTATACACATATAAAAATGCATTTGCCTCTGATAATGAACCATTAGGTGCTATAAGAGGACATGAAGTTGATATTACTCTTAATATTGACAGACCATATCCTCCAGTACTTAGAAGACCAGCTTATCCAGCCAGTCCTAGAGCTAGAGAGGCCTTGGAAAAACATATCCAAGAGTTGATCCAACTTGGTGTGCTAAGGAAAGTAGGCCATAATGAGGAAGTTGAAGTGACAACACCTGTTATTATTGCATGGCATAATGATAAGTCAAGAATGGTTGGAGATTTTAGAGCTTTGAATACCTACACAGTTCCAGATAGGTATCCAATCCCTAGAATTCAAGAAACCTTGACTCAATTGTCTAAAGCCAAGTATATAACATCAATGGATGCATTAAAAGGCTTCCATCAAAATGTTTTGACGCCTAAAGCTAAGAAATTACTTAGAATTATCACTCACTGTGGCATTTTTGAGTATCTTAGAATGCCATTTGGCATTAAAAATGCTCCATCTCATTATCAAAGAATGATGAATACCATCTTCCCCACAGAATTGTCTGAAGGATGGCTTATCATTTATATTGATGATATTATTATATGTTCTGACTCATGGTCTTTGCACCTTGAAAGACTTGCAAGAGTACTTCATAAAGTTGCAGAAGTGAACATGAAAATTTCACTTAGGAAATGCAATTTTGGTTTTGAAGAACTCAAAGCATTAGGACATGTTGTTTCTGGTTTGAGCTTGGGTATTGACAAGAATAAAGTAGGAGCAGTGTTACTTAAACCAATACCCCAGAATAAAAAAGAAGAGATGTCTTTTCTTGGATTTGCTAGTTACTATAGGCAACACTTGAAAGATTTTGCAATTCTAGCCAAGTCACTTTATAGAATCTGTGATCAACAGACTGTATTTGAAATGACACAGGAAAGAATTAGAGCTTATGAGAAGATAAAGAAAGCCCTTACAGAAGCACCTTTACTCCTCATGCCTGACTGGAATATTCCTTTTAAATTGTACATTGATGCATGTGGAGATGGATTAGGAGCAGCCCTACACCAAGTCCAAATTATTGATGACAAACCTACAGAAGGACCAGTTTGTTATATCTCAAGACAAATCAAACCAACAGAAGCCAGATATGGTGCAAGCCAAATGGAGTGCTTATGTTTGGTATGGGCACTTGAGAAATTACACTATTACCTTGATGGCAGTGTTTTTGAAGTGATAACTGACTGTAATGCCGTGAAATCACTTCTTAACATGAAAACTCCCAACAGACATATGTTGAGATGGCAAATAGCCATTCAAGAATATAGAGGAAACATGACTATAGTTCATAAAGCAGGAAACATTCACAAAAATGCTGATGGACTTAGTAGATGGGCTTTAGCCAACACTCCTGATAACCCAGCTTATGTACCTTTGGAAGCTGAACCACAGATTCCAATTGAAGGGATTAACATAACTGATATTGGGACTGAATTCTTTGAAGAGGTCAGAGAGTCTTATAAACAAGACAAGAATTGCCATATCTTGACTTCTTTATTGGATAAAGACTGCAAAGACACATCTTTGGTTAATGCGCTAGATGAAGTTTGGAAAAATTCCTATTCTGAAGGAAGATTTCACTTGTTTGATGGGATTATTTACCATAGAACAAAACATTCTTGTGTAATGACACTGTGTAGTAGATTTCTCATCAATACCATTCTTCATGAATGCCATGATAGCATTTACTCTGGACACCTATCAGAAGACAGAACACTTGAAAAGGTGAAGAACTGTGCATGGTGGCCATCTTGGAGAAAGGAAACCATTGAATATTGCCATACCTGTGATAGATGCCAAAAGGCAAACAGGAGTACAGGCAAGAAATTTGGATTGATGATCCATATTCAAGAACCAAAATCCCCTTGGGAAGTTGTTCACATGGATTGGGTCACAGCCCTTCCTCCAAGTGGTGACAAAAGTTATATTGCTTGTTTAGTCATTGTAGACAGATATAGCAAACTCCCATATTCTTACCATGTCATAAAGATGACACTGCTATGGATACAGCTCTTCTTTTATGGAGTAGAGTTATTTCTCATACAGGGTTATTTAAGAATATCATAAGTGACAGAGACCCCAAGTTCACATATGCACTTTGGACCAATCTTCATAGATTGTTTGGGACTAAGTTATCATTCTCTACAGCATATCACCCTCAAACAGATGGGCTAGCAGAGAGGATGATTCAAACTTTAGAAGACATGATCAGGAGATTTTGTGCTTATGGATTAGAATTCAAAGACTCAGATGGCTTTACCCATGACTGGTGCACTCTGATACCTGCATTAGAATTGGCATACAAGACATCAGTCCATTCTTCCACAGGACAAACTCCTGCTATGTTAGAAAAGGGATGGAATCCAAGACTCCCAGCAGACACACTGAGGAAAGACTTGATTGACATTCATCCTACAGCTTCCAGCTTCAAATTAATGCTTGATAAAGTAAAACACCATGCAAAACAGAGTATGGATGATGCTTTTGATTATGCAAAACAGAAGTGGGACAAGAGTCATAAAGTACCAGACTTCAAAGTAGGGGACTTAGTTCTAGTTTCAACCTTGAATTTTAATAATATCAAAGGCCCAAAGAAACTTAAAGATTCTTATGTAGGACCTTTTGTTATTGTTGCCTTACATGGAACCAATGCAGTTCAAGTGGAATTGAGTGGTGAATTGGAAAATAAACACCCCACATTTCCAGTCAGCTTGATAAAACCACATCAACCAGCTGATAAAGAATTGTTTCCTTTAAGAAACCCAACTCCTTTAACTGTACCACCTGTGGAACAGAATGAAGACAGAAAGATAAAGAAAGTCATTAAAGAAAGGAGACTTAGGGGTAAAAATCAAAGAGAATATCTTGTCAGAGATAGAAATCCAGTACATGAAGATGAATGGATGGCAGAATCAGAAATACCTGACTCAGATAAACTCTTAAGAAGATTTAGACATGAAAGAAGGCCACAAGCCTGAATATTTCTATAAATGTGCTTTAAATTACTTGATCTGAGTAATGTGAAGAGGTTGGACAGTGGACATTAACCCCCTTTGGGGCCTTATTCTTTTATCACTAATAAAATTGTAGTACAATTTTATTTTTTGGTGGGAGGGAATGTGAGCCTTGAGGTATATTTTACATACCCAAATAGGCCACAATCATCTTAAAAAGAAATTTTGAATTATGCAAAACTCATAAGTCATGCATATATCCAAAATTCATCATTTTCAATTTCAGAAAAGATGAATAACTTTTTATTGAGTAAGTAAATCCATGGATTTAAGACCAGATTTGGATTCTACACAAAAATTCACCTAGGGTAGCTCCATAGAGTGAATAAGCTCAATTTAAGTATTTGAGGTGGTAAAATGGAAAATACTTCAATACCACATCATTAATACCACATAAAAGATCCGTGAAAATTTTTGTTTTTCTTGATTTTTAGCCAAAATAATGGGAAAGTGAGAAATCCCATGTTACATATACACTAAGAATAGTGTTATACATGTTTTGAGCACTTAATATCATGGTATTCTTACATCGACTTTTGGTACACCCATAGTGGATATCTCACTTTAAGCTTAAATTACTATTTTGACGTAAAAATTTGCCAAGGGGGACAAAAGACATCAAAGAGAGCCAGGGTACCCAACTTCTGAGGCCTCAGAGGCGTGGATAGCTCCAGAGCATGGATCCATGGCTCATCTTGGCCCAATTGGTAAACTAAAACTCTTTGGGAACTTGGTTACCAAGTTACACCTACTGTAATCATAAGAAAAATAGCAAATAACCTGCTATTTTGACGTGCCAAGGAGGTAATGAGCTACTTAGACTGCTGTAACCACGTCAATTCTTGATGACTTTCCATGACTAGACCCTAAAAGAGTAATTAAACCCTTTTGGGATCCATATTCATTGATTTACCTCATAGCAACCAGCAAAATACTGCTATTTGCAATTCTACGTAGAAATGAGGTAAAAACTTCAAAAATTCATTAAAAATACAATTCTTAATGAATCTTTCTGAAACTTTCAGGACCAATGAAGAACTGTATTATCTATGTTACAACCAAAAATAATTATGGTTTTACTAGTAAAATTAAAAGTTTTACTTACAGTCCATTTTTGACCATTCTACGTGAAACACTGAATCTTCAAAAATTCACAGTAATTACAACCTGTGATGAAATTGGCAATAACATTGATAACTTTGAGAAATCAATGATTAATTTAGAATAAAAGAAGATTTACAGATGTTACGCCTTTTATTCTTAACCATATTGGGGTTGGTAGTCACGTAAAAGCATCAATTAAGTAATTATGATAATCTTACATGACAACAGATGATGCAATCATTAATCCAAAAGGGTTTATTGTTTTCTCACTCACTGGTTTTTCAGTTTGCTCCATGGCACGCCTCTGTGAGCTGTTGTTGACTTAAAAGAAGCCTCTTCTTGCTGTTTTTTCCGTATCATCATCTTATCAATTTATTAAATCATTATTACCAACAAGTAAGTATTAGTTAAAGCTATTCTTAAGTGTTTTAAATATTTCAAAATCATTCAGAAAGACGTGAAATCATAGAATCCAACTATATTATGTTGTAATACTGTTATAAATCCTTTTGATCTGTTAAATCCACAATTCTATGTCAAATTTCTCTACTCTTATCTATCAATAAGTTCTTTGGAGTATTAGTGAGTCATTTATTCTTAATTCTTAAAGTTTTTCTCTAGTAATAGTTTTCTTCAAGAATTATCTTTATAATTATTCTTGCAAAAGATAATTATATATTAAAATAATTTTATTATTTTAATAAAGAAGTTTTTATTATTAAATTCTTCTTGTAATTGATTCTTGTAGACAATTACTTGCTCACTGTTAAAATCACTAGTAGTGTTTAACACGTGAAAGAAATAATTTTTAATTATTTAATTGTGGTTATAATAATATTTTATTATTATATTTCATAAGAACAGACATAGTACTGTTGATTAATAGTAATATTATCACCAGTTTCATAGTCACATCTTACACCTATGATGATGGGACTTGTTTATTTGGAAAGGGGTGAGCTCCATATTTCCTTTGATAACTTTTGAGCTGATTTGGCCCAGCTTCATCGTTTGGCAGTATCTTGGCTATACCATTGATTTATGGTATTTGGCTGTCAAGCTTGTGCTCTGGTTTTGAGTCACAGGCTGACATACCCTCCCTCTAAAAAAGGCTCATAATTAATGAGACTGTTCAGTCCTCCTAGAGGCTCTGAATCTTGTTAAATGAAGTTTCCCCTCTGGTATGGCATCTTCTGCCAACGACTTGTCTTTATCATCTATCTGGTTCTTGAATCTGACTAAGTACTGTCTCTGATCCTTACCATTAAGTCTCATCCTCCCGGCCTTGATGATTTTCTTCACTGGTCCACGGGAATCCTCCACTTCCACTATTTCTGGTGGTGTGGGGTTCTTCTTCCTGGAGGGGAATTAATTCTCCTCTGTCTGGATGTATGTCTTGACTAAACCCACTGGAAAGACTGGGTGTTTCCTGGAAAATTCCTCTGTGATTTTGACTTCCACTGCATTCTTCCCTATCAATTTAATTATAGTGAAGTGCCCTAAAAATGAGTCTCTCATTTTCTTAGTTCCTTTCAGATTATTAAAGTTCAGTGTAGAAACCAACACTTGGTCCCCTTCTTTAAAGTCAGGTTCCATGTGTGATTTGTCCCACCTCTGTTTATTATATTATTATGCCTCAGCTATGCATTTGGAAGCTGTTTCACAAGCCTCTTTCACATTTCATGGAAATCCTTGGCTGTGGGGTGGATGGTCAGAAGAATTTTTTCAGGTGATCTACAGGCAATAGAGGTTTCTACCCTTTCTCTACAAGTGCAGGTGTTTTCCTGCAGTAGAGTGCTGACTTGTGTTATAGGTCAGTTGATGTAAGGTTTGTCTATGAAGCTCTTGATAATAGTAGCAAAATCAAGAGTACTATGACTGTCCTCAATAGAAATATATAATATAATAAAATATTATAATCACAAATTTAAATATAATTATTAAAAATAATTATATAAAAAAATAAATTTAATTATTATTATAAAAATATAATAATAAATAATAATAATAATAATTATAATAAATTATAATTATTCTATTATTGTTATAGTCACTGACAGTTATAACAATAAGACTTGTAAAGCTCTTAATGAGACAATTACACATGGAAATATGAATATTAACCACTTATAAATAATATAAATATTATTTATAAAAGAATTATGACACACACTGTGCATAAATAATTCTTATAGAATAAAATTCTATATAAAAAAACTAATACTAGATAAAAAAATATAGAACTTTAGAGAAACCTTACTTATGATATTTATTTAATACAACAAGTTAAACAACAACAGTTATTATATTAAATAATGATTATAAGTTAAAAACACTCCTAAAATCAATAATTTTAAGGATAAAACAACTTTTTATGATAAAATTTAAGATTAAAGAGTTTTTAAGAGGAATTTGTGGATTTTAAAAGATATTTAAGATGAAAATTTTATAATATAAAATATATTATTGATGATTACAACAATAATCTGAATTCTATGATTTAAATTCTTTAATTTACAATTAATAAAGAATAAAATAACTTAAGAATTACTTTAATAATAAGATTTTATAAATAATAAAACTTTACCTGTTTAAATTTCTAATATGATTGGATTGATGATGAATGATAGACAAAAACAGTGATGAAAAGACTCTTTTTATGTCTTCAGAGCAGCTCTCATGATTCATAATGAATATAGAGGGCGTTCTCAGGTCAAAACTGAAAAACCATACTTAAAAACAAAGTTCTTAACTTAAGGCAACTTGTTTTTAATTCCAATTTAAAGTTACCAGTGTTATTATTAACTCCATGTAACTTTAATCCTCATTTAAACTAATTATTTTAAGTTTTTAATATAAATAAACTTATTTACATTAAATTTCATCACATGAACAGCTTAAAAATAGAGTTTCAAGCAGAAATCTCTTAAACTCAATTTTTAAAGAAATCATAATTTTCTTTGAGCTTAATTAAAAGAGTAAATTTCCAGGCTAATTACCCAGGAAATTTATTTATAAAAGATACTTAAAATTTAATTTATATATGGAAAATATTAAATTCTAAGCTGTGTGAAATTTTCAAGAAAATCCATTAAGATTTGGACTTTTAATGAATTTTTGAAGTTATTGCTATTTTTCCACGTGAAATAGCTATACACACCAAACCTTAGGTTTTGATAAGGTTTTGATGCTTGTAACTTTAAAGTTTTAAGCTTATTTAAGGTTTTTAAGCTTTATTAAGCTTTGAAAGTTCTTAAAACCTTTATTTCAAGCCTGCATATTGGGATTTACCCTTTGGCAGCTTGAAATTCCTGTCCAAATTGGGATAAAACCAGTTTAAACCTTAAGGTTGGATCAAAGTCTAATCTTGAAGTTTAAATACGGTTGAAAATCCTCCAATACAGGTGGTCAACCTTAATTGAATCATTGCAGATCCAAAAAGTTGGGTACCCCAGCTCTATTTGGTCTTTTTCCTTTGTCCCACCTTTTTGCGTGGATTTTGCCCTTTTATTTATTTAAAGCCATACCATGGCTTTAAACCCTTTTAAATTGAGCTCATGCAGGATTCACATTCTGTATGGCAGATCCTTAGCCAATTCAATAAATATACACCACACCTCAATTTTAACTAAACTTTTGGTAAGTTTGCATTAACCTTATGCAACTTTAAAATTAAGCTTATTTAAGCTTAAATTTAACAATTTTAAAAAAATGTTAAAAAAGTTACATTAGTACTGTGAGATTCTTAAATCTTCTAATAACACAAGAAATAAGTGTTTTTGGGTATAACACCTGATGGATGTACCCTAGGTTATTTTTGGTGTAGAATCCAAATTATCCAAAATAAAGTTATACTTATTTTCTGTTATTTTTTATTTTAATTTCAACTAAAAAGTCTGTTTAAGACAAAATTAGCTGTTTATAAAATCATTTGTGGCCTTATGGGTATGTTATACATACCTCACAGGCTCACAGTTGGAATTCTGGTAGAAGGGTAACCCAGTCATGGGTGTAACCTTCATGGTCCTTATATTCCATGCCATAGGCACATAATCGTCTAAGGATGTCCTCCATTGTTTGGATCATCCTTTCAGCTAATCCATCTGTTTGTGGATGGTAAGCTTTAGAAAAAGCAAGTTTAGTACCCAGAATGTCATAGAGATTGGTCCAAAATCCTGAGGTGAACTTTGCATCCCTATCACTGATGATAATTTTAGGGACTCCACAGGTAGATATGATGTTGTTCCAGAATAACAGAGCAGTATCCATGGCTGTGTCCTCCTTGTGACATGGTAGGCACCTCATACTCTTTCTGAACCTATCAACTATGATTAAGCAGGCATTGAAGTTTTCTTTGGCTCCTGGGACAAGTCCTGTGACCCAGTCCATGTTGATGGTTTCCCATGGGTGTTTGGGTTCTTCTATGTGTTGAAGTAAACCATACTTCTTCCCATGTTGTCCATTTTACTTTTGGAATCTTTCACAAGTGTTGAGGTATTAACTCAACCCTTTTTCCCATTTCGGCCACCAAGCAGTGCTTGCTACCCTTTCTTTGGTCCTGTCTTCACTCATGTGTCCCATATAGGGGCAGTCATGGCGTTCCTGAAGGATCAAAGATATATGATTGCTGTCTATTATTGTGAGTGCACTAGTGTGCTTCTCTCTATGGCAGAGAAGGCCATCTATAAGGAAAATTAGGTTGTCCTTATAGTCCCTCAACCAGGGTTCCTCTAACTGGGATTCCAGTTCTGGGCTCCTGTAATTTTGTTGAAGGAGTTGCAACAATATGCCACACTGTTTTTGTTGGCATATGTCTTCATCACTGCATTGAAGAATTCATTATTCAGCTCTGAGGAGCTTATTCCCAATATGGGAGTTTCTGTTTCTTCTGAATCAGTATTTCCACTGACTAGGGTACCACTTTCTGGTGCCCATTCAGAAAATTTGAAGTTTTTCCTCCTATCTATTTCCATGAAATGAATAGGGATCTCATCTGCTACTTCAGGGTCATATTCTGGGTTGCTTTTGACGTTATCCAGTGGCCATCTGCATTGGTATGACGTGTACCCTCTTTGTATATCATGTTCATATTCCCTCTATACTCTTGGATGGCTATTTTCCACCTCAACATGTGTCTATTGGTAGTCTTCATTTTTATTAAAGACTTCAAGGTGGTGCAGTCTGTTTAGAATTCAAATACTGCACCCTCCAAATAGTAATGGAATTTCTCCAGAGCCCAGACGAAGCATACAGATTCAGTCTGGGTGGCCCCATACCTGGCTTCTGAATCTTCAGTTGCCTAGAGATGTAACATATTACTCCCTCTCTTGGTTCATCATCTACAATTCGTCTCTGGTGAAGGGCTGCTCCTAAGCCTTGGCTACATGCTGCATCTATATATAACCTGAATGGTAGTTCAAAGTCAGGAAAGATGAGCACAAGTGCATTTGTGAGTTCATATTTGATCCTCTCATATTCATCCCTTCTTTCCTTGGTAATTTCAAAAACTACATCTTTTGAACATAACTTGTATGAACTATTAGTTACGTAGGCAAAATGTTTGATGTGGTTTCTATAGTAGCTAGCAAACCCAAGGAAGGGTTGCATCTCTTTGATGCTTTTTGGTACTGGTTTTTGCAGTACTTCTGCTAATTTTTTCAGGTCAATTTCCAGACTAAGACCTGAGACTTTATGTCCTAGAGCTGGTAGCTCTTGTTGGCCAAAATTGCACTTTTTGAGTGAAATTTTCAGATTGATGGGTGTGCATTTGCTTAGTACTTTGTCTATGTACTGCACATCGTCTTCCCATGTCTCTGATTATATAATTATTTCATCAATATATACTACCATCCAGCCTTCCAGTATTTCTTCTTGAAATATGGTGTCCATCATTGTGAGCCTTAGAGGTATCTTCATATACCCAAAAGACCACAAATGATAAATTAAGATACAAATATAAATAAAACAAATTTATTTATATTATAAAAATGAAAATTGAAATATAAATACAAATTTATATTTAAAAATTAAAATGTAATTATAATTTAAAAATAAGATTACAATAGAATTTAGAATTATGAAAATACATTTTTAGATGTAAAAATTAAGTGAAAAATATATTTTTGATAAAAATTATGAAATTAAAATATTTTTGGTAAAAAGTTATATAAAATATATTATAACTTTTTGTCCAATGAAGAAACATAAAGAAATTATCACACCATTGGATTCCTCATAAAAAATAAAGTGGGGTCACCTCTGGATGAAATTTCTGTAACTCAACTCTAAATAAGCTTAAATTAAGTTTTTAGTATTTTTTTGTACAAAACTGTGAAAATACTCAAAATCATAATTTAATTCACCCCACATGTGGTGTTAACCATCAATTTTTGTGTTAAAATTGAGGTGTTGTGTGTAGCTTAGAGGTTATTAGGAATTGAAGTATTTTCAATTGAAATGTCAAAATGTGCGTGTGTATTACATAAGTGAGCTTTAATTTACATATGGGGTATCAATTATTACATATTTGTAATTAAGAACTCAATTGAATTACATATGTAAATTATAATTGTATTACATTATGAGGAATTAAAGAAGAAATAAACTGGAAAGATTAATTCTGGGGGGGAAAAGACACTCTAGCTCTAAGGGGGAGCTAGAACCCCAAATTCCTTGCTGACTGGCATGATATTTCAAAATCCATGCAAAAGTTCATTACTTTTGGCCTGGAATTAAGTCACAGGGTCTGTGACTCAAGTGATGATGAGGTTTTGATACCAACCAGGGTAGTTTTAACTGCTGCCAAGAGGGTAAAACTACCCTTAGGTTAAAACAATGTTAGTGAAAGCAGTTTCAACTGGTTTCTACGCCTCTTACACACATTCTGAAGTTTTTTGAAGGCTCTAGACCAGGTATTGCTATAGTAATGGCTGATTTAAGGGTCTAAAATGGCTTAAACCATTCCTTTTTTGGTCTAAACCAGGGTTCAATGATGCCATAATTGGCTTTTCTGATGTCAGACTGTTTTTCACGACTAACAAGAGCAAATTTTACTTTTGGAGTAAGAAAATTGATGGCTATAAAAGAATTTCTTCTTTGCCCCACTTTTGTAAGATTGGACTATGAAACTGATGATAATATCACTATTAATCAACAGTACTGTGTCTGTTCTTATGAAATATAATAATAAAATATTATTATAACCACAATTAAATAATTAAAGAATTATTTTTTTCACATGTTAAGCACTACTAGTGATGTTAACAGTGAGAAAGTAATTGTCTGCAAGAATCAATTACAAGAAGATTTTAATAATAAAACTTCGTTTATTAAAATAATAAAATTATTTTAATATATAATTATATTTTGCAAGAATAATTATAATGATAATTCTTAAAGAAAACTAATTTTAGAGAAAAAATTTAAGAATCAAAGATAAATCACTCACTAATATTCCAAAGAGATTATTGAAAGATAAGATAGAGAGATTTGACATGGAATTGTGGATTTTAAGGATCAAAATGAATTTATAACAGTATTACAACAATATATATTTGTATTCTATTATTTCACGTCTTTCTAATTGATTCTGAAATATTTAAAACACTTAAGAATAGCTGTAACTAATACTTACTTGTTGGTAATAATGATTTAAATGATAATAAGATGATGATGATATGGAAAAAATAGCAAGAGGAGGCCTCTTTTAAGTCAACAACAGCTCACAGAGGCGTGCCATGGAGTGAACTGAAAACCCAGTGAGTGAGAAAGCAATAAACCTTTTTGGATTAATGATTGCATCATCTGTTGTCACGTAAGATTATCATAATTACTTAATTGATGCTTTTACGTGACTACCGACCCCAATATGGTTAAGAATAAAAGGAATAAAATCTGTAAATCTTCTTTTATTTCAAAATAATCATTTATTTTTCAAATTTATCAATGTTATTGCCAATTTCATCACAGGTTGTAATTACTGTGAATTTTTGAAGATTCAGTGTTTCACATAGAATAGTCAAAAATGGACTGTAAGTAAGCCTTTTAATTTTACTAGTAAAACTGTAATTCTTTTTGGTTTACCATAGGTAATACAGTTCTCCATTAGTCCTGAAGGTTTCAGAAAGATTCATTAAGAATTCTACTTTTCATGAATTTTTGAAGTTTTTACCTCATTTCTATGTAGAATTGCAAATATCAGTGTTTCACTGGTTGCTATGAGGTAGATCAATGGATACAAGTCCAAAAAGGGTTTTAATTAATCTTTTGGGGTTTATACATGGAAAGCTATTAAGAATTGACATGGTTACAGGAGTGTAAGTAGCTTTTTACCTCCTTGGCACGTCAAAATAGCATGTTATTTGCTATTTTCTTAAGTTTTACTGTAGTTGTAACATGGTAACCAAGTTCCCAAAAGGTTTTAGTTTACCAATTAGTCCAAGATAAGCCATGGATCAACGCTTTGGAGCTGTCCATGCCTCTGAGGCCTCAGAAGCTGGGTACCTCAGCTCTTTTTGATGTCTTTTGTTGTAAGGTTTGACTATGAAACAATAAGTAAAAATTACTAATATTTTACTTATTGTACTATGAATGTCCTTATAAATGAAATAAATAAGATAGAAAATAATTATAATAATAAAGAATTATTATAATTATGGCGTAAAAATAATTATATTATCAATGAAATATAATAATATAATTTATATTATAAAATATAATATAATAAAATAAATATATTAATATAAAATAATTAATATATTTAAAAGCACTTTATTATTGTTACAAACAAATAATAAAGGCGTAAAAAATTGTTTTTTATTAATAAAAAGCAATTAATAACAATAATATTACCAATATTAAAGTTATAAATTAATATAAATACTATTTATATTAATTAAGGAGTTATTAAAATAATAATAAAGAGGAGATTATTATAATAAGAGAAAATAACCTACTTTTAGCACTTAATATAATAATGTTGGAATATTTTACGCCAAAAAATATAAATACAACCTTTTCAAATTGTATTTACAATAAAAATAAAGAAAAATTACTAATATTCTTGATTTTTACATGGAAATGAGTTTTTAGAGAGATTTTTAGCAAAAACAATTAAATAAATGATTTAATCACGTCAAAATAGATGATTATAACAAGGTGGTCTTTGCTCTTTAATAATATAATAGTTTTATATATAAAGAATAAAGAAATTACCTTTGATTTAATTGATTTAATGTTTTTGATGCGTCTGAGGGGAAAATAGAGTAAAAAGAGCTCTATTTATAGTAAATACCTCCCTCCTAGAGTCCAGCAGGCTTCTAGTAGACGTGTACTGATCATATCCACTGGAATTGATCAATACTTTAATGTTTGGAGATGATTACATCATGATCAAACCGTATTGCATCATTATTACACCATTATTTAGAGTTATCACTATAACTCTAAAGTTGATGACATCAGAGGCTTGGCAGAACCCCTAATTTCGTGTTTTGTATTAGTTTTAATCATAAACTAATAGTTTTCACCAATTATATCACTCATATGACTGTTAAACTTAATTTAAGGTTACAGTAGGTGATCATAACTGCCCAATTTAAGCTCATACTTTGATCTTTAATAACTTTTAAGTTTTACACGCTACAGCAATTCAGAGAGTGAATTCTCATAGCCTGACATAACCTTATTATTCTGCCAAGAGCCTTTCATTACATCATCAAAACTCTAATTTTGATGATTTTTCTTGTAACTCATCTTTTCTGTCGAAATTCAATATTTCAAACTTCAAACCATGATTTCAGGGGGTTATACCCTGAATTTAATAATACAAATTACATCATTCTTCACGAATGAACTAGTAGAATCCAACTGTGTACTTTATTTCAAGTTTGGACCACGTTCACAACAAAGTGGTCAACAGCTCTGTTGATTTTTATCAATATTTCATCATAGGTTTTAACCTTGTTTATAAACTGTAAAATAAAGTTCATATCTGTGTCCTTACAGTAATTAAGTGGTAACTTTATTTTTGGTTCATCATTCTATCATGTATAGTTTAGGAGATATTAGCTATGATCCTTGAATATATGCGTTGACCAAAAAAGTGCATATATTGAGGTTCATTCCTTACGTATTAACTTTGGAAATTAGCTTATTAATTGTTTTATGTGTGGATTTTCGTGGGGAATCCACTGGTACAATTGATTTCACATGTTGTTTCATTGGTTCTTGAAATAAATCAGGATTTATGGTTTTTATAAGGTATTATTCCTTATAACTCATTAAATATTGACTTTACAGATATGCCATAAAAATGGTATATGTGTATTTTACCATGGGGAATCCAATGGTATAATTTATTTCACATGTTGATTCATTGGTTTTTAAGTTAAACCAATTTTTGTACCAATTTATGGTATTTTTGTATTTTTAATGTATAATTATTCTAAGTAATTTTAGTATAATTATCTTAAAGGTATAATTATTCTGAGTCTTTCTTGTGACCTTATTGGTTATGTGGTCATATCTCAAAGGCTCACATTCCCTACCACCAAAAAAGATTGTACCACAATCTGATATGTGTAATTAGGGTATCATCCACTGTCCTACCTCTTCAATAGACTTTGTTAGTCTTGAAGCTCAATAATGCTTAACATTTCTATTTTTCAGGCTTTCTTTCATGTCTGAACCTTCTTAGTATCTTATCAGCATTTGTTATATCTTTCTCAAGTAACCATTCATCTTCTTGAGTTGAATTTCTATACCTTACAAGGTATTCCATTTCTTTTTTGTTTCTTGTGCTCCTTTCTTTAAGGACTTTTACTATTTTCTTTTCCTCTCCTTCTTCCAAGGGGGGAATTTCAAGTGGGGGTTTATCTCTTAGTGGAAACAACTCCTTGTCACTTGAGCTGTAAGGTTTTATTAGACTTACAGGGAAAGTTGGGTGTTTGTTCATTAGTTCACCTGTGAGTTCCAATTGCACAGCATTGGGTCCATGAAGTGCTTTTATCATAAATGGTCCTGCAAAGGAATCTTTCAATTTCTTTGGGCCTTTTATGTTATTGAAATTAAGGGTTGATACTAGCACCAAGTCTCCTATTTTGAAATCAGGTAGCTTATGACTTTTATCCCATCTTTCTTTTGCATATTTGAAAGAATCTTGCATATATCTGTTTGCATGGTGTCTTGCCTTTTCAAGCATTATTTTAAAGCTGCTTACTGTTGGATGTATATCCACTAAGTCCTTTTTGAGGGTATCATAAGGAAGTCTTGGATTCCAACCTTTTTCTAGCATTGCTGGTGTTTTTCCAGTAGAAGAATGGATTGATGTTTTATATGCCAGTTCCAGTGCTGGTATTAGTGTACACCAATCATGGGTAAAACCATCAGAATCTTTGAATTCTAGCCCATAAGCAAAGAATCTTCTGATCATATCCTCTAAGGTCTGTATCATTCTTTCTGCTAAACCATCAGTTTGAGGATGATAAGATGTTGAGAATGAGAACTTTGTCCCAAACAATTTATGGAGATTTGTCCATAATGCTGAAGTGAACTTTGGGTCTCTGTCACTTATAATGTTTTGGAATAAGCCTGTGTGGCTAATGACTTTATTCCATATCATTATGGCTGTATCCATAGCTGTGTCATCTTTGTGACATGGTAAGAACATGGGAGTTTTACTGTACATGTCAACTAACACTAGGCATGCATTATAACTCCTGTCTCCTCCTGGAGGTAATGCTGTCACCCAATCCATATGAACTATTTCCCATGGGGATTTTGGTTCTTGGATTTGGATCATCATTCCAAATTTCTTTCCTGTGGCTCTGTTGGCTTTTTGACATCTGTCACAGTTTTGGCAGTATTCTGTAACATCTTTCTTCCAATTTGGCCACCAAGAGCAGGTTTTCACCCTTTCTAGTGTTCTATCTTCTGAAAGGTGTCCAGCTGCAACACTGTCATGACATTCATGTAAAATAGTGTTTATCAGGGTTCTATCTGTTAAGGCCATAACACATGTGTGTTTTGTTCTATGGTAAAGGATTCCATCAAGGAGGTGGAATCTTCCTTCCTCATATGCCTTTTTCCATATTTCATCTAGTTTTGATGAAAGTGATGGGTCTTTGCAGTATTTCATTAGAAGTTGGCTTAAGATATGGCAATTTTTGTCTATCTTATAGCTTTCTTTAACTTGGTTAAAGAATTCTGTGCCAATATCTGTAACACATATTCCTTCTATATGGTGTTCTTCTTGTGGTACCCATGCTGGAATGTCAGGGGTATTTGCTAAAGCCCATCTGCTAAGACCATCTGCATTTTTATGAATATTTCCACATTTATGCACAATAGTCATATTTCCTCTATATTCTTGGATAGCAATTTGCCATCTCAGCATATGTCTATTTGGAGTCTTCATATTTAATAGTGATTTCACGGCAGAGCAGTCTGTGATTACATTAAATACTGTGCCATCCAAATAATAATGCAGTTTTTCTAAAGCCCACACTAAGCATAAGCATTCCATTTGGCTGGCTCCATACCTTGCTTCTGTTGGCTTTATCTATCTTGAAATGAAACAAATTGGTCCTTCCACTGGTTTATCATTGATAATTTGTGTTTGGTGAAGTGCAGAACCTAGTCCTTCTCCACAAGCATCAATGTATAGTTTGAAGGGTAGTTTCCAATCTGGCATTAGAAGAAATGGGGCATTTGTTAGTGAATTTTTCAATTCTTAATATGCCTTGACTCTTTCTCCAGTCATTTCATAAACTGTTTGTTGGTCACATAATTTATATAAGGATTTGGCAATTTTTGCAAAGTCCTTTATATGCTGTCTATAGTAACCAGCAAATCCTAAAAATGATTGCATTTCTTTTTTGGTTTGAGGCATTGGTTTAAGTAGTACTGCTGCCACTTTATTTTTGTCTATGCCTAGACTAAGTCCAGATAAAACATGTCCTAGTGCTTTTAATTCACTATATGCAAAATGACACTTTTTCAAGGAAATTTTCATATTCACTTGGACTATTTTTTGTAGTACCCTTTATAGTCTTGTAAGGTGTTTTTTCCCAAGTTTCTGAGCAAACTATGATATCATCAATATAGATAATTAACCATCCTTCTGATAATTCTTCAGGAAATATGGTATTCATCATTCTTTGGTAATGGGAAGGTGCATTTTTTATCCCAAATGGCTTTCTTAAGTATTCAAAAATTCCAGAGTGGACTATTATCCTCAGTAGTTTTTTGGCATTGTCTGTTAAGACATTTTGATGAAAACCTTTTGAGGCATCCTGTAAGATGTGACTATGAAACTGATGATAATATTACTATTAATCAACAGTACTATGTCTGTTCTTATGAAATATAATAATAAAAAAATTATTATAACCACAATTAAATAATTATAAAATTATTTCTTTCATGTGTTATACACTACTAGTGATTATAACAGTGAGCAGTAATTGTCTACTAGAATCAATTACAAGAAGAATTTAATAATAAAAACTTCTTTATTAAAATAATAAAATTATTTTAATATATGATTATCTTTTACAAGAATAATTATAAAGATAATTCTTGAAGAAAACTATTACTAGAGAAAAACTTTAAGAATTAAGAATAAATGACTCACTAATACTCCAAAGAACTTTTTGATAGATAAAAGTAGAGAAATTTGACGTGGAATTGTGGATTTAAGGGATCAAAAGGGATTTATAACAGTATTACAACAATATATAGTTGGATTCTATGATTTCACGTCTTTCTGGATGATTTTGAAAGATTTAAAACACTTAAGAATAGCTTTAACTAATACTTACTTGTTGGTAATAATGATTTAATAAATTGATAAGATGATGATACGGAAAAAACAGCAAGAATAGGCTTCTTTTAAGTCAACAACAGCTCACAGAGGCGTGCCATGGAGCAAACTGAAAAAACCAGTGAGTGAGAAAACAATAAACCCTTTTGGATTAATGATTGCATCATCTGTTGTCACGTAAGATTATCATAATTACTTAATTGATGCTTTTACGTGACTACCAACCCCAATATGGTTAAGAATAAAAGGAGTAACATCTGTAAATCTTCTTTTATTCTAAAATAATCATTGATTTCTCAAAGTTATCAATGTTATTGCCAATTTCATCACAGGTTGTAATTACTGTGAATTTTTGAAGATTCAGTGTTTCACGTAGAATGGTCAAAAATGGACTGTAAGTAAAACTTTTAATTTTACTAGTAAAACCATAATTCTTTTTGGTTGTACCATAGATAATACAGTTCTTCATTGGTCCTGAAAGTTTCAGGAAGATTCATTAAGAATTGTATTTTTAATGAATTTTTGAAGTTTTTACCTCATTTCTACGTAGAATTGCAAATAGCAGTATTTTGCTGGTTGCTATGAGGTAAATCAATGAATATGGATCCAAAAAGGGTTTAATTACTCTTTTAGGGTCTAGTCATGGAAAGTCATCAAGAATTGACGTGGTTACAGGAGCCTAAGTAGCTTATTACCTCCTTGGCACGTCAAAATAGCAGGTTATTTGTTATTTTTCTTATAATTACAGTAGGTGTAACTTGGTAACCAAGTTCCCAAAGAGTTTTAGTTTACCAATTGGGCCAAGATGAGCCATGGATCCATGCTCTGGAGCTATCCACGCCTCTGAGGCCTCAGAAGTTGGGTACCCTGGCTCTCTTTGATGTCTTTTGTCCCCCTTGCCTAATTTTTACGTCACAATAGTAATTTGAGCTTAAAGTGAGATATCCACTATGGGTGTACCAAAAGTCCATGTAAGAATACGATGATATTAAGTGCTCAAAACATGTATAACACTATTCTTAGTGTATATGTAACATGGGATTTCTCACTTTCCCATTATTTTGGCTAAAAATCAAGAAAAACAAAAATTTTCACGGATCTTTTATGTGGTATTAATGATGTGGTATTGAAGTATTTTCCATTTTACCACCTCAAATACTTAAATTGAGCTTATTCACTCTATGGAGCTACCCTAGGTGAATTTTTGTGTAGAATCCAAATCTGGTCTTAAATCCATGGATTTACTTACTCAATAAAAAGTTATTCATCTTTTCTGAAATTGAAAATGATGAATTTTGGATATATGCATGACTTATGAGTTTTGCATAATTCAAAATTTCTTTTTAAGATAATTGTGGCCTATTTGGGTATGTAAAATATACCTCAAGGCTCACATTCCCTCCCACCAAAAAATAAAATTGTACTACAATTTTATTAGTGATAAAAGAATAAGGCCCCAAAGGGGGTTAATGTCCACTGTCCAACCTCTTCACATTACTTAGATCAAGTAATTTAAAGCACATTTATAGACATATTCAGGCTTGTGGCCTTCTTTCATGTCTAAATCTTCTTAAGAGTTTATCTGAGTCAGGTATTTCTGATTCTGCCATCCATTCATCTTCATGTACTGGATTTCTATATCTGACAAGATATTCTCTTTGATTTTTACCCCTAAGTCTCCTTTCTTTAATGACTTTCTTTATCTTTCTGTCTTCATTCTGTTCCACAGGTAGTACAGTTAAAGGGGTTGGGTTTCTTAAAGGAAACAATTCTTTATCAGCTGGTTGATAAGGTTTTATCAAACTGACTGGAAATGTGGGGTGTTTATTTTCCAATTCACCACTCAATTACACTTGAACTGCAGTGGTTCCATGTAAGGCAACAATAACAAAAGGTCCTACATAAGAATCTTTAAGTCTCTTTGGGCCTTTGATATTATTAAAATTCAAGGTTGAAACTAGAACCAAATCCCCTAATTTGAAGTCTGGTACTTTATGACTCTTGTCCCACTTCTGTTTTGCATAATCAAAAGCATCATCCATACTTTGTTTTGCATGGTGTTTTACTTTATCAAGCATTAATTTGAAGCTGGAAGCTGTAGGATGAATTTCAATCAAGTCTTTCCTCAGTGTGTCTGCTGGGAGTCTTGGATTCCATCCTTTCTCTAACATAGCAGGAGTTTGTCCTGTGGAAGAATGGACTGATGTCTTGTATGCCAATTCTAATGCAGGTATCAGGGTGCACCAGTCATGGGTAAAGCCATCTGAGTCTTTGAATTCTAATCCATAAGCACAAAATCTCCTGATCATGTCTTCTAAAGTTTGGATCATCCTCTCTGCAAGCCCATCTGTTTGAGGGTGATATGCTGTAGAGAATGATAACTTAGTCCCAAACAATCTATGAAGATTGGTCCAAAGTACAGATGTGAACTTGGGGTCTCTGTCACTTATGATATTCTTAAATAACCCTGTATGAGAAATAACTCTACTCCATAAAAGAAGAGCTGTATCCATAGCAGTGTCATCTTTATGACATGGTAAGAATATGGGAGTTTTGCTATGTCTGTCTACAATGACTAAACAAGCATTATAACTTTTGTCACCACTTGGAGGAAGTACTGTGACCCAATCCATGTGAACAACTTCCCAAGGGGATTTTGGTTCTTGAATATGGATCATCAATCCAAATTTCTTGCCTGTACTCCTGTTTGCTTTTTGGCATCTATCACAGGTATGGCAATACTCAATGGTTCGTTTCTCCAAGATGGCCACCATGCACAGTTCTTCACTTTTTCAAGTGTTCTGTCTTCTGATAGGTGTCCAGAGTAAATGCTATCATGGCATTCATGAAGAATGGTATTGATGAGCAATCTACTACACAGTGTCATCACACAAGAATGTTTTGTTCTATGGTAAATAATCCCATCAAACAAGTGAAATCTTCCTTCAGAATAGGAATTTTTCCAAACTTCATCCAGTGCATTAACCAAAGATGTGTCTTTGCAGTCTTTATCCAATAAAGAAGTCAAGATATGGCAATTCTTGTCTTGTTTATAAGACTCTCTGACCTCTTCAAAGAATTCAGTCCCAATATCAGTTATGTTAATTCCTTCAATTGGAATCTGTGGCTCAGCTTCAAAAGGTACATAAGCTGGGTTATCAGGAGTGTTGGCTAAAGCCCATCTACTAAGTCCATCAGCATTCTTGTGAATGTTTCCTGCTTTATGAACTATAGTCATGTTTCCTCTATATTCTTGAATGGCTATTTGCCATCTCAACATATGTCTGTTGGGAGTTTTCATGTTAAGAAGTGATTTTACGGCATTACAGTCAGTTATGACCTCAAAAACACTGCCATCAAGATAATAGTGTAGTTTCTCAAGTGCCCATACCAAACATAAGTACTCCATTTGGCTTGCACCATATCTGGCTTCTGTTGGTTTGATTTGTCTTGAGATATAACAAACTGGTCCTTCTGTAGGTTTGTCATCAATAATCTGGACTTGATGTAGGGCTGCCCCTAGTCCATCTCCAAATGCATAAATGTACAATTTAAAAGGAATATTCCAGTCAGGCATGAGGAGTAAAGGTGCTTCTGTAAGGGCTTTCTTTATCTTCTCATAAGCTTTAATTCTTTCCTGTGTCATCTCAAATACAGTCTGTTGATCACAGATTCTATAGAGTGACTTGGCTAGAATTGCAAAATCTTTCAAGTTTTGCCTATAGTAACTAGCAAATCCAAGAAAAGACATCATTTCTTTTTTATTCTGGGGTATTGGCTTAAGTAACACTGCTGCTACTTTATTCTTGTCAATACCCAAGCTCAAACCAGAAACAACATGTCCTAATGCTTTGAGTTCTTCAAAACCAAAATTGCATTTCTTAAGTGAAATTTTCATGTTCACTTCTGCAACTTTATGAAGTACTCTTGCAAGTCTTTCAAGGTGCAAAGACCATGAGTCAGAACATATAATAATATCATCAATATAAATGATAAGCCATCCTTCAGACAATTCTGTGGGGAAGATGGTATTCATCGTTCTTTGATAATGAGATGGAGCATTTTTAATGCCAAATGGCATTCTAAGATACTCAAAAATGCCACAGTGAGTGATAATTCTAAGTAATTTCTTAGCTTTAGGTGTCAAAACATTTTGATGGAAGCCTTTCAATGCATCCATTGATGTTATATACTTGGCTTTAGACAATTGAGTCAAGGTTTCTTGAACTCTAGGGATTGGATACCTATCTGGAACTGTGTAGGTATTCAAAGCTCTAAAATCTCCAACCATTCTTGACTTATCATTATGCCATGCAATAATAACAGGTGTTGTCACTTCAACTTCCTCATTATGGCCTACTTTCCTTAGCACACCAAGTTGGATCAACTCTTGGATATGTTTTTCCAAGGCCTCTCTAGCTCTAGGACTGGCTGGATAAGCTGGTCTTCTAAGTACTGGAGGATATGGTCTGTCAATATTAAAAACTTCAAGACAGGTCTTTCTGGTCTTCTTTCCTCTCTAGAAATCTTTGAGACTATTTTGGACTCTATTGGGTTTTTAATCCAAGTCTTACCAATTCTTGTCCTGGTAATGATATCTTCCATAGCATTAATGTAGTCCTCTGTTGAACAAGGTTCCACACATCTGCTTTTGATAGCATGTTCCAGTTCTCCTCCACACTTTCTTAATATTTTCATATTAATCATAGTGTCACACATATCTGGGTGTAAAGCAGATAATCTGTCTTTTTGTTTGAAGAACCAAGTAAGTGGTTTGTCTTTTTCTGAGTTAAAAATGGCACTTTCAAAAGCATTTTCCATTTTAAACCTCCAAGAATTATTAGCCCATTTGGTAATCACTTCAGATTTCCACCAAGACCAGTCATGTTTACCATGATCAATCCTCATTTTGTAATACCATTTCTTTGCAGTTCTGGTAAACAAACAGTGTAGTTTTCCCACTATGATTTCATCAGGTATATTAAAGTCTTCTTGCAACATATCAATAGTCCTGATGAATTCAATATGGTTGTATTCTCCTTCACCAGAGAATGTTGGCCATTCTTCTATTTTTGGAATATCTCTTGCAGAGTAGGCATTTTCTCCCAAGAATGGTGTAAGACTTTCTTTAACAGAGAGTTTTTCTTCAGTCAAAGGTGTAGAATGTCTTGGCATATGTGGTTGATGATTCTTATGAATTTGTTCCACACTTGCAATTATCTCATTCTTCAACTTTTGCCTTTCACTGTCACTTTTTGCTAAATGTATTGCAAATTGATTGGGGTTCTCAACTATCTTCAAGACATGGTCTTGTAGAGTCTTAAGTTGATCATTCATTTTAAAAAGATCTTCCATCTCCTCATGTTGAACTTGGCACATGTTTTCAATTCTTATGCAAGAATTGGTAATTAAGTCAAGTTTGGCATTTGTCACTTGGTGTAATTCAATGTATTTCTTGTCATTTTTCTTTAATTCAAGTATATCTGATGCAATTTTAGTTAACTTGTTATCAAGTTTACCAATTTCAACATGAATACTAGTTTGTACACCAATTATTTGCATGGAAAGTTTCTGTTCATCCTTTCCTGCTCCTTGGCTGTGAATTCCATCAGAGTTCTGGCCATATTGAAGACACTGTCCACAGCTGAAGGCTCATTTTGGGGATCCTGTACCCTTGTGGGTAGGGTCTGTGCCAATTGGCTTTGCCTTTTCCTTTGCCTTGATGGTTCCTGGGACCTTTCTGCTTCTTCTGAGGTCCCTTCGGCTTGTCCTTGGACACTTCTGGAGCTGGTTTGGAGCTGGTAGACGCCACTGGTGCCTCTGTCTCCAAAGCTGGCGTCATTTCCAACTCTTTCTTCTGGTCTATGGATAAAAGACTTTGGTTCTTCAACCAATTCTTTATCTTTTTGACCTTGTCTTTGCAAGACAGGGGGCTCCATCCTCCTAAGAGTTCTATGGTCTTCTCCTGACCCAGAAAGCTCTTGATGTGTAAGTAAGAGCTCATGGCCCCCTGCCAATGGCTTGGGCAGATTTCCCACTCCTCTTCCTTGGCTGCTCTGAACCAGTTTTTGTACTGGCATTGATATATTTCTATTGCTGCCACCTGAAAGTGGTTCAGCCCTGGAAATATTACCATAAATCAGTTCAGGCTCAGAATTTACGTCAAAATCTGTTGGTACAGACCTTGGGGAATGGGGGGCAACTCTGGCATCCTCCAGATGTGTCTTTCTTGTGGAAGATTTGGTCTTGCCTCTTCCTTTTCCACATCCATCTGGTTGGACTGAATAGTTGCTTCCATTTCTGGTATGCACCATTTTCACATCAATTTAACGATAAAAGGTGAAAATATAAGATAAAATACACACCTTTTGGTGGTAATTTAGCTTTTTCTGAGTTGAATAAGGTGCCTCTTTTAGCAATCTGCACCTCAATACTGTCTTCAGATTCTGCTTCTGAAAATTCAGGACTATTGATGTATCTTTTACTGAGTCTGTTACCAGCTGCACAGTATTTGATTAAAGACACTTAAAGAGAAAAAAATATGATAAAAGAAATTATTTTTGTGTTTTAAGATATTTTTAAAAGATTTTTTTTTATTATTTTTTAATATTAAAAAAATTATTCTTTTTAAAGAAAAAAAATTAAAATTTAAGATTTTGAATGAAAATTAATTCAGAGTAACTCAAAGAATAATTTTATAAGTTTTTGGATGTGAAAAAGCCACGTGTAAAACAGTATAAAATTAAACCAAATTCCTCAATGAAAAAGATTTCCAAAACAATTTCAAAAATAAGAATTATTTTGACTTTAAAATGAAAGAAAAAAAATATTCAATTAATATATTTTTGAGCTTAAAAATATATTAATTAAGAGTACAAGGTTCGAAAAACACGGCCAGGCCCCCAAATGTAAGATGTGACTATGAAACTGATGATAATATTACTATTAATCAACAGTACTATGTCTGTTCTTATGAAATATAATAATAAAAAAATTATTATAACCACAATTAAATAATTATAAAATTATTTCTTTCATGTGTTATACACTACTAGTGATTATAACAGTGAGCAGTAATTGTCTACTAGAATCAATTACAAGAAGAATTTAATAATAAAAACTTCTTTATTAAAATAATAAAATTATTTTAATATATAATTATCTTTTACAAGAATAATTATAAAGATAATTCTTGAAGAAAACTATTACTAGAGAAAAACTTTAAGAATTAAGAATAAATGACTCACTAATACTCCAAAGAACTTATTGATAGATAAGAGTAGAGAAATTTGACGTGGAATTGTGGATTTAAGGGATCAAAAGGGATTTATAACAGTATTACAACAATATATAGTTGGATTCTATGATTTCACGTCTTTCTGGATGATTTTGAAAGATTTAAAACACTTAAGAATAGCTTTAACTAATACTTACTTGTTGGTAATAATGATTTAATAAATTGATAAGATGATGATACGGAAAAAACAGCAAGAATAGGCTTCTTTTAAGTCAAAAACAGCTCACAGAGGCGTGCCATGGAGCAAACTGAAAAAACCAGTGAGTGAGAAAACAATAAACCCTTTTGGATTAATGATTGCATCATCTGTTGTCACATAAGATTATCATAATTACTTAATTGATGCTTTTACGTGACTACCAACCCCAATATGGTTAAGAATAAAAGGAGTAACATCTGTAAATCTTCTTTTATTCTAAAATAATCATTGATTTCTCAAAGTTATCAATTTTATTGCCAATTTCATCACAGGTTGTAATTACTGTGAATTTTTGAAGATTCAGTGTTTCACGTAGAATGGTCAAAAATGGACTGTAAGTAAAACTTTTAATTTTACCAGTAAAACCATAATTATTTTTGGTTGTACCATAGATAATACAGTTCTCCATTGGTCCTGAAAGTTTCAGGAAGATTCATTAAGAATTGTATTTTTAATGAATTTTTGAAGTTTTTACCTCATTTCTACGTAGAATTGCAAATAGCAGTATTTTGCTGGTTGCTATGAGGTAAATCAATGAATATGGATCCCAAAAGGGTTTAATTACTCTTTTAGGGTCTAGTCATGGAAATTCATCAAGAATTGACGTGGTTACAGGAGCCTAAGTAGCTTATTACCTCCTTGGCACGTCAAAATAGCAGGTTATTTGTTATTTTTCTTATGATTACAGTAGGTGTAACTTGGTAACCAAGTTCCCAAAGAGTTTTAGTTTACCAATTGGGCCAAGATGAGCCATGGATCCATGCTCTGGAGCTATCCACGCCTCTGAGGCCTCAGAAGTTGGGTACCCTGGCTCTCTTTGATGTCTCTTGTCCCCCTTGCCTAATTTTTACGTCAAAATAGTAATTTAAGCTTAAAGTGAGATATCCACTATGGGTGTACCAAAAGTCGATGTAAGAATACCATGATATTAAGTGCTCAAAACATGCATAACACTATTCCTAGTGTATATGTAACATGGGATTTCCCACTTTCCCATTATTTTGGCTAAAAATCAAGAAAAACAAAAACTTTCACGGATGTTTTATGTGGTATTAATGATGTGGTATTGAAGTATTTTCCATTTTACCACCTCAAATACTTAAATTGAGCTTATTCACTCTATGGAGCTACCCTAGGTGAATCTTAGTGTAGAATCCAAATCTGGTCTTAAATCCATGGATTTACTTACTCAATAAAAAGTTATTCATCTTTTCTGAAATTGAAAATGATGAATTTTGGATATATGCATGACTTATGTGTTTTGCATAATTCAAAATTTCTTTTTAAGATAATTGTGGCCTATTTGGGTATGTAACATATACCTCAAGGCTCACACATCCATAGCTGTAATGAACTTAGCTTGTGACAATTGTGTCAATGTCTCATGGACTCTAGGTATTGGATATCTATCTGGAATGGTATAGGTGTTCAGGGCTCTGAAGTCTCCTACCATCCTTGATTTTCCATTGGGCCAAGTTATAATGACAGGTGTAGTAACTTCTACCTGTTCATTATGTCCAACTTTTCGTAATACTCCAAGGTCCATTAATTCTTTAATGTGTACCTTTAAGGCTTCTCTAGCCCTTGGACTAGCTGGGTAAGCTGGTCTTCTCAGTAAGGGTGGGTAAGGCTTTTCCACATTAAGAATTATGTCTACTTCATGCCCAATTACAGCACCTAGTGGCTCTTTGTCAGCTGCAAAGGCATCTTTGTACTTAAATAAGAGGTTAATCAATTTTGCTTTCATTTTTTCTGTTAATTCTTGATTGAATTCTGCCTCTTTAAGTTTTTCAGATATAAAAAGTTCCTTTTCTGGAATCTTTTCTTCCTTCTTAATAACTGTAATTTGTTTTTTGTTATTTAAGAAGCCAAACTTTTGTCTCTTATTACCTCCTATAGTAAAATATCTATCCTTCTGGTTAGAGATATCTATACCATAGATTGATAAGTAGTCATTTCCCAGGATAAAGTGATGACTGGTACAGTTGTCCATTACCACAAATTCCACTTTAATTCTTACACATTGTGAAGGGTGAGGGAAAATAAGTGTTAAGTCAATTATTCCAAGGGGCATCATGCTTTCACTTGCACTACTAAATTTGACACCTTGGATTGGTATAAGTTTTTCATGCCAGTCTGGAACAATTGTACTTAAATAACTTTTACCAACACAGGTGCAATATGCTCCTGTATCCAAGTTCACCTTTGCTTCTTGGTTATCAACCATGACAATACTTATACTTGATTTTCCAGCTGTATACCCCATTCCTCTTGCAGGTTTGATTTTGTACAGTTTGGCATCTTGCACATTTGTCAGGTTTGTGTCAGATGTTCCAACTTGTGGTAAGTTTGAGTTGACATCCAGTACTTCATAAATTATATCAATAATATTAATTTCTGCATTAATTATATTGATTTCATCACTTTCAGAAGTTTCTGATTCTTCTGTCTCTTTTTCAGAGTCAGATTCTTCCTCTTTGTCACTGTGGTTTTCTGTTTCCACAATTTCATTGATTTTTGCCTTTTTTAGGCAATTATTGGCTAAGTGTCCAATACCTCCACATTTATGGCATTTTCTTTGCTCATTATTATTGGATGTACTGCGCTTGAAGGATTCTTTTGATTTATCTTTTTTGATCAATGGTTTATTTGGGCTTTTAGTGTCCAATTTCTTCCAAGTCCTGCCAATTTTGGTTCTTGTCACTATGTCTTCCAGTGCATTAATGTACTCTTCTGTGGAGCATGGTTCTATACACCTGCTTCTTAGGGCATGTTCTAGCTCTCCTCCACATTTCTTGAGTATTTTCATATGCACCATCTTTTGTGACATTTCTGGGTACAATGCATTAAGTCTTTAAACTTGTTTTAAGACCCAGGTTAAAGGTTTATCTTTGTCTGGGTCAAAGAAAGAATTTTCAAATGCATTTTCTATCTTATACCTCCAGGCATCATTTGCCCACTTGGTGATTATTTCTTGTTTCCACCAAGACCAGGTATTTTTGCCATTTGTTTGCCTTATGCCATAATACCATCTTTTTGCAGATTTTTCAAACAATGAATGTAATCTTGCAGTGATTAATTCATCTGGTATTGCATAGTCTTCTTGTAACATTACAATTGTTTTAATAAATGACATGTGGTCATATTCACCTTCTCCTGTGAATGTTGGCCATTCTTTCAGCTGAGGTGCTTCCTTCATTAAGACTTGGTTATTCTCTTGGTGACTCAAGTCTGTTATGAAAGGATTTTTCAATTCATCTTTTGTTTTAACAGGGCTTCTTGTATGAGAAAATGGAGTTGATAACTTTGGCATATTTAAATTAGCCTCATTCATTTTATCCATTTTTTCAGTAATAAGCCTTATTTCACTTTGAATATCATCTTTTAGATGCATTCTTGCTTCATCACTTTTTTCCACATGGTCCAAAAGTAATTTTTGGTGTGATGAAGTCTTTTCTTCAAATATTTCTACAGAAATACTTAATTTGTTTAATTTTTCTGTAAGATTGCCAATACTCACATCATAATTGATTTTCAAAGTTTTTTCTTTGATATCTCTTATGTATTTGTACAATTTTTGTTGTCCTTGTATTAATTTCTGAGTATTGTCAACTAATACTTTTGGTTTATTGTTTTCAATCATAAATTTTATGTTATCAATTTCTTTCTTATTTTGTACAACAAGTTTGGTTGAAGATGATAAGCTATTATTTATTTCTTGGAAAGATAATAAACTATTTTTAATGTCTTTAAGGGGTAAAATACTATTTTTAAGCTCTGTTAAAGTATTTACAACATCAGGAGACAAGGTTATTTCTTTGGGAAATGGGGTTGTCTCATTCTTTGTTCCTCTTTGTCTTTGAATTCCATCAAAGTTCTGGCCATGTTGAAAACATTGTCCATGGCATCCTTTTGGATTTTTGGGATCCTGTAGCTTGGGGAATATGGTTTCCTCCAATTCTTTTTCTTTTTCTTCTTCCCTTCTTGGGGAAGTGGGTTGGCTTGGGGCTTGCTGGTAGAAGCTACTGGCGCTTTTTCCTTGGTTGCCTCCCTTTTTTTGGTGTGGTAATCCTTGATTTTTTTGATTTGAGGTTTGGATGATAGTGGATTCCATCCATTGGAGTATTTCACTATCTCCTCCTCTTTGAGGAGCTTTTTCAGGATGTGCCAGGAGTTCATCACTCCTTGGTGTATTTGAGGCAGCATTTCCCAATCTTTGTCCTTGTACACTGTGTAATACTGCTTGTACTGGCTCATGTAGATGTCTATTTGAGCCCTCTGAATGTGATTTGTACCTATTTGAGTTACTCATACTTAGTTCCAATTCAGGTTCAGATATCATGGGCATTTCTGGGACTTGCCTTTGGGATAAGGCACTTCCTTGTGTGGATTCTGTTCCACTGGGGATATTGCCCTTTCTTTTCCCTTTTGAGGGATCAGTTCTACCTCTGAGTCCAGCTCCATCTGATTGGATGGAGTATTGGGAACCTCTTCTAGTAGTCATAGTTTAATAAATTAGGAAAATAAAAGTATTTTAGAATAAAAATTCTTTTTATGGCAATTATAAAAGAGGTGCTCACCTTCAGAGTCTTGAATGGTGGGTCCTGGAAAGTCTAATTTCTTAGCTTTCTTTCTTTTGGTGATAACTGGTGTTGGAGAACTTTGACAAGTTTCTTCCACCAATCTCTCAACAGTAGTTTGGTTATCTTCTGTTGGGTTATCTTCAAAGACTAAAAAATACAAATAAGTATAAGTCTTTTTATAAGAAGTGTTATTTTTTGGCAAGATATGGCAATTTTCCACGTAGAAATTGCTTTTATATCTTTAAAAATTGAAATGAATAAAGAAATGAATAAAAATGAATAAAAATAACTTTTTTTATTGGTTTTTAATATTTTTTTTAATATTTTTTATATTTTTATTTTTATTTTTAAGGAATAAAATAAAAATTAATATGATTCTTTATAAAATTAAATTATAATAAAAATTATTTTTAATTTATAGAATATCTTTTTTAATCACTAGAGTCACTCAAAGAAAGTTCTTGCAAGTCTAAGAATGTGAAAAAACCACGTGTAAGACAGTACAATTGCTTTCCAAATGCCTCAGAAGCTTTTAAAATCAATAAAATTTAAAATTAATATATAATTTTATGATTATAAATATAATTTATTATTGGATAAGCCCAATTAGAATCTTTTTTAAAATGTCTTTCAAGTAAATATCACGGCCAGGCCCCCAAATGTAAGGTTTGACTATGAAACAATAAGTAAAAATTACTAATATTTTACTTATTGTACTATGAATGTCCTTATAAATGAAATAAATAAGATAAAAGATAATTATAATAATAAAGAATCATTATAATTATGGCATAAAAATAATTATATTATTAATAAAATATAATAATATAATTTATGTTATAAAATATAATAAAATAAAATAAATATATTAATATAAAATAATTAATATATTTAAAAGCATTTTATTATTGTTACAAAAAAATAATAAAGGCGTAAAAAATTGTTTTTTATTAATAAAAAACAATTAATAACAATAATATTACCAATATTAAAGTTATAAATTAATATAAATACTATTTATATTAATTAAGGAATTATTAAAATAATAATAAAGAGAAAATTATTATAATAAGAGAAAATAACCTACTTTTAACAATTAATATAATAATTTTGTAATATTTTACGCCAAAAAATATAAATACAACCTTTGCAAATTGTATTTACAATAAAAATAAAGAAAAATTACTAATATTCTTGATTTTTACGTGGAAATGAGTTTTTAGAGAGATTTTTAGCAAAAACAATTAGATAAATGATTTAATCACGTCAAAATAGATGATTAGAACAAGGTGTTATTTGGTCTTTAATAATATAATAGTTTTATATATAAAGAATAAAGAAATTACCTTTGATTTAATTGATTTAATGTTTTTGATGTGTCTGAGGGGAAAATAGAGTAAAAAGAGCTCTATTTATAGTAAATACCTCCCTCCTAGAGTCCAGCAGGCTTCTAGTAGACGTGTACTGATCATATCCACTGGAATTGATCAATATTTTAAGGTTTGGAGATGATTACATCATGATCAAACCATATTGCATCATTATTACACCATTATTTAGAGTTATCACTATAACTCTAAAGTTGATGACATCAGAGGCTTGGAACAACCCCTAATTTCGTGGATTTTATTAGTTTTAATCATAAACTGATAGTATTCACCAATTTTATCACTCATATGACTGTTAAACTTAATTTAAGGTTACAGTAGGTGATCATAACTGCTCAATTTAAACTCAAACTTTGATGTTTAATACCTTTTAAGTTTTACACGCTACAGCAATTCAGAGAGTGAATTCTGATGGCCTGACATAACCTTATTATTCTGCCAAGAGCCTTTCATTACATCATCAAAACTCTAATTTTGATGATTTTTCTTGTAACTCATCTTTTCTGTCGAAATTCAATATTTCAAACTTCAAACTATGATTTCAGGGGGTTATACCCTGAATTTAATGATAAAAATTACATCATTCTTCACAAAAGAACTAGCAGAATCCAACTGTGTACTTTATTTCAAGTTTGGACCACTTTCACAACACAGTGGTCAACAGCTCTGTTGATTTTTATCAATATTTCATCATAGGTTTTAACCTTGTTTATAAATTGTAAAATAAAGTTCATATCTGTGTTCTTACAGTAATTACGTGGTA
This sequence comes from Austropuccinia psidii, assembly GCA_023105745.1. Lineage (NCBI taxonomy): Eukaryota > Fungi > Basidiomycota > Pucciniomycetes > Pucciniales > Sphaerophragmiaceae > Austropuccinia > Austropuccinia psidii. The sequence goes on from JALGQZ010000001.1 coordinate 43,255,862, forward strand.
GCTTTATTTTTGGTTCATCACTCTATCTTGTATAGTTTAAGAGATATTAGCTATGAGCCTTGAATATATGCATTGACCAAAAAAGTGCATATATTCAGGTTAATTCCTTAAGTATTAACTTTTGAAATTGGCTTATTAATTGTTTTATGTGTGAATCTTCATGGGGAATCCAATGGTACAATTTAGTTCACATGTTGTTTCATTGGTTCTTCAAATAAATAAGGATTTATGGTTTTTATAAGGTATTATTCCTTATAACTCATTAAATATTGACTTTACAGATATGCCATAAAAATTGTATATGTGTATTTTACCATGGGGAATCCAATGGTATAATTTATTTCAAATGTTGATTCATTGGTTTTTAAGTTTAACCAATTTTTGTACCAATTTATGGTATTTTTAAATTAATTATTTTTAATGTATAATTATTCTAAGTAATTTTAGTATAATTATCTTAAAGGTATAATTATTCTGAGTCTTTCTTGTGACCTTATTGGGTATGTGTTCATATCTCAAAGGCTCACATTTGTCCCCCTTGCCTATTTTTCACGTCAAAACAGTAATTTAAGCTTAAAGTGAGATATCCACTATGGGTGTACCAAAAGTCCATGTAAGAATACCATGATATTAAGTGCTCAAAACATGAATAACACTATTCATAGTGTATATGTAACATGGGATTTCTCACATTCCCATTATTTTGGCGTGAATTTAAGAAAAACAAAATTTTTCACGGATCTTTTATGTTTTATTGATGATGTGGTATTGAAGTATTTTCCATTTTACCACCTCAAAGAGTTAATTTGAGCTTATTTACTCTATGGAGCTACCCTAGTTGAATTCTGGTGTGGAATCCAAATCTGGCCTTAAATCCATGGATTTACTTACTCAATAAAAAGTTATTCATCTTTTCTGAAATTAAAAATGATGAATTTTGGATATATGCATGACTTATGAGTTATGCATAATTCAAAATTTCTTTTTAAGATAATTGTGGCCTATTTGGGTATGTAAAATATACCTCAAGGCTCACAACTTTTCTCTTCATGTTAGAATCTTTTCCTTTTACAATTAGTTTAAACACTGTTAAACCAATCAATAAAAGATTCCAACCACCCTTTTCTAACCATTTTGAACCTTCTAACCATGTGAAAAAAAATTTATAATCATTGTTTGTAACTCTTATAGTCATTTCGACCCTTGAACAACGCCAAAAGTGAATTAAAGCATCTTTCATCACTGTTAGCTTTGTCACTTTGTTTCCAAATTCACTCTGGTCACCTTTGGGCCTGTTTTCTCTTTAAGATATCTTTTTCAAGACTTTCTTCTTTAATTAATTGCTTGCAGTCCTTTGCTCAATTAATTCCAATTGAAATTTCTTTTGTAGCCTTAAATATCTCTTGTAGAGTATTTTTGAATAAATCTTTATTGTTGGTAAAACAATAAATTTTTATTATGTTATTTTTTTATACATATAAAGTTAAAAACAATAAAATTGGCATGTTTTCTCTTTAAAAATAGTATTTCTTACTATTTTTAAGTAATTCTACCTTATACAAATTTTGAGGACAGGAAAAGTACTTGATATTTTGTCAAAGTCTCATATCCACACCTTATATTTAGGGGCCCAGCCAAGATATTTTACCTGTGACATAATTTGTTACTTTTTTTAATCTTTTTTCTTATATTGAGAAATTTAAACATATGTAAAAAATACTTATAATTCAAAAAAAATCCTTAAAAATAATTTCTTTTTATAATTATAAGTGAGGCTTTATTTTTTATTTCTCTTTTGAAAAACCTTTCTTTTATTTAATTAATTTTCTTTTTTCATTAATTTTAGTGTCTGACAATGTGGTAAGACAAGAAAATATTGAAACAGCCTCCACATTTACTAGAATTATTCCTGCAAGCACTGTGATTTCTGACCATAATAGCACTGTTATTATAACTCAGAATAATCAACAAGAGCCAATTTCTTCTGAATTGATCAACTTGGATATCAGTAATGCTCTTCAGAAAGCTAAAAATTTGGCAAATAGTAAGTTTTTGACATAAAATTACTATTTTAAACCTTTTTAATAATAAAAAATGCCTTCAACCACATCAGGAAAAAGCTATAAGTCTCAAGCAGCTCCCAAAAAGGTCATAGACGTGATTATGGCAGAAGCCAATCAGATAAAGAAGTACAAGGGTCAGTAAAAGACTTCCACACCAGTAAAATGTCCAATTCTGAAGCTGATGACACTATTTTACCTTCAAAAGGAGCTGACACCACCACAAGAAGCCTCAGTGGACATTCACAAAGCCAGCCAGAAGGCTTACAACAATGCACTTCAGCACAAAGAGTACCAGATCCTTGCAGATCTGTGGAAAACCTGCATGACCTCATACCCGACTGTAAGAAAATTCCTGGGTCATCCCAACACTTGCAAGTTACTCAATGGATGGCATCCATTGATGGAAAAGAAGAATATGATTCTTTTAACAGAAGAATGGAGGAAAAACAACCCTCCACCACCAAAGCAAGTGCCAAGACCAGCAGCAATTCCAGCGTGAAAAAGCAGCCACAAGCTCAAAACAAGGGCAAGGGGAAGGCACCAGCCCCAAAGCCTTACATCCAGGGATACAGGATTCCAAATATTCAGCAGGATGCAATGGAAAATGTATTTCAGATGGCCAGAACCATGATGGAATTACAGAAGAAGGAGGAAGCCAGATTGAAATTCTAGAAATGATTTTTGACATATTTGATTCCATCCCAAAGCTGTATGAAGCTATAAATGATGTGAAAAAACATCTTTCTGATAAAAATGAAACCATTTGTAACAAAATTAAAACAAACAACTTGAGTCTGTGCCAAATTAATGAAACACTTATGTGTTTTGAAAATGTTTTAAGAACAATTAAAACTTCCAATAATGATAATTCTTTTGGCAATAAAATAAATGTACAATCTGCCATTATTAAGGAGTTAGTAGACAAATATTCTAAATTCAATGTTGATGACATAATTGAAACAAGAGTTAAACAAGCCAAAAATATTATCAAGACAGATAACAAGAAAGTCCTTGATAACATTTCAAATTAATTTACTGAAGTAAAGACATATACCATTTACTTGCAAAGGTTTTTTGATGCTTCACAAGAAGAAGTATCAAAACTATCAATGAAATTGAATCAAGTCACTGCTGATAATACAAGACAGACAGAGGTATGGCAAGAACTGAAACATAAAGAAGACCTGTATAAAATTGAAGTAATAAATTTAATACAAGCCTTCCAACATGAATACAGGAATTCCCAAAGGTGTAGCAACAGTAAAATGAATGATATTGAACAAATACTGAACACCCTACCAAGAATGCCTACACCTCTGAATCAAAATGAGGGCACAAGGATTCAAAATCCCCAAGTATTGGTTCCTGATAATTCACAGTTAGAAAATGAATTATCCACTTCTTTTAATAACTTGGAACCATCTATGGGCCAAGCACGTTTGAAAGAAGTACCAAAACTTAAAGAATGGCCTCAGTTCAGTGGTGAAGGAGAATATGACCACATGGAATTCATCAGAGGAATTGACATTGTTAAAGAAGATTTTAAATTACCAGACATATTGGTAACAGCAAGATTTAACACCTTGTTTACCAGATCAGCTCACAGATGGTATATCAAATTAAGAAAAGCACATGGACACCAAAGTTGGACTTGGTGGAAAACCCAAATTATCAACAAATGGGAAAATTATGCTTGGAGATTTGAAGTGGAGACAGCCTTTGAATATGCCGAATTTGATTCTGAGAAAGACAAGGCTTTACCATGGTTCTGCCAACAGAAATACAGACTAACAGCATTATACCCTGACATGTCAGAATTTATGATCCAAAGAAAGATTCTGAGACAATGTGGAGGTGACTTAGAGCATGCTGTCAAAAGCAGGACTACTGAACAATCTTCAGAAGAGGATATTAATAATATATTAGAAGAAGTAACCACCAGAACCAAAGTTTGTTCTAGTAGGGTGATTCTCAAAACAAGGCTTAATACACCTTGGAAAGATTCTGTGGACAAAATCCCCAAAGAAAATTCTAATATTAAGTATAAATCTTCAGATACAGTCAGAAAGTGCCATATTTGCCAAAGGACCACCCATCTAGCCAATAAATGTCCAAAAAGGGGGAAATTCAATGAAAGCAATATTGAAAAGGAACCTGATGTTGAAAAAGATGACATAATTGAAGGCAATTCAGATGATAACTCATCAATATTTTCTGAATCTTCAAAAGATATAGAAAATATCAATGCCACTTTTGGCATCATGGAATCTTATTCCCACTTGCCACAATTGAGCAATGGTCAACTTGATTTATCAAAAGTTCAAGATGCACAACTTATGAAAACCAAACCAAACAGGGGGAAATTTTATACAGCTGGTAACTCCTCTATAACAGAAGTGGTGATTGACAACAAGCCCACTAAACCTTTTCTTGACCCAGGAGCCTTCTGCTCTTGTGTTGGTAAATATTTTCTTAAAACTTGTGTACAAATGTTTGAAGACCAATTGTTACCAATTGATGGTATAAAATTCAATAGTGTAAGTAATCCAATGAAAGCATTAGGAATTTTTGAGACCAATGTCATATTCCCACACATTAATGGGAATTTAAGAATCACAGTTGAACTTGTTGTTATGGAAAACTGCTCTAGTACCCATTTTATATTGGGAAATGACTATTTAATCATGTATGGGATAGATTTTCATAACAACAAAGACAGATAATTTACTATTGGAGAAAATAAGCGTCAGAAATTTGCCTTTTTACCATTTAACAGACAAACTACAGTAAATAAAGTATCACCAGTCAACTTAGAATTGGAAAAATTTAAATCAGAACAGTTGAGGGAGGCTGAAATAAGCCTTCATCTTACTGATAAAAAATAAAATGAACTTTCTTCCCTTTTTTAAGACCAAAAAGGAGCATTTGCTTCAGACAAAGAACCTCTAGGAGCAATTATTGTTCATGAAGTTGACATCATTCTTAATATTGAGAGACCTTATAAATCACTCTTAAGGAGACCTGCATACCCAGCAAGTCCCAAGTCAAGAGAAGCTCTGGAAAATCATATCAAAGAACTTCTAGACCTTGGTGTAATAAGAAAAGTTGGCCATAATGAAGAAGTTGAAATAACTACACCAGTCATAGTGGCTTGGAATAATGGAAAATCCAGAATGGTTGGAGACTTTAGAGCTCTGAGCACTTACACTGTTCCAGATAGGTATCAATACCAAAAATCCAAATTTCCCTTACTCAAATATCTCAAGCAGTGTATATACCCACTATGGATGCCCTTAAAGGATTCCATAAAAATGTGGTGACACCAAGAGAAAGAAAATATTTGAGAATTATTGTTCATTGTGGAGTGTATGAATATTTAAGAATGCCCTTTAGTATCAAAAATGCACCTTCACACTTCCAAAGAATGATGAATGAAATCTTCCCTGAAGAACTTTAAGAGGGATGGTCAATCATTTACATTGATGACATTATTGTCTGTTCCAACACTTGGGAAGAGCACATGTACAGATTGTCCAGAGTTTTGACAAAAATTCAATCAGTGAACATGAAAATCTCTTTGAAGAAATGTCATTTTGGATTTAAAGAACTTAAAGACCCTTGGAATTGACAAAAACAAAGTTGCAGCAGTATTGCTAAAAGCCATGCCTCAGAACAAAAAGGAAATTCAGTCATTTTTAGGTTTTGCAGGATATTACAGGCAACACATTAAAGATTTTGCATCCATAGCAAGACCATTTTATAAATTGTGTGACAAAGACACAGTATTTGAAATGACTGTTGACAGAGTTAAGGCTTTTGAGTCTCTAAGAGAAGCCTTGACCACTGCTCCACTCTTACCGATGCCAGACTTTAACTTGCCTTTTAAATTGTATATTGATGCATCAGGGGATGGGGTGGGTGCTGCACTTCACCAAGTCCAGATCATAAATGATAAACCTGTGGAAGGACCCATATGTTTCATATCCAGGAAAATAAAACCAACTGAATCCAGATATGGAGGAAGTTAAATGTAATGTCTATGCCTTTTATGGGCCTTGGCAAAATTGAGCTACTTCTTAGAGGGATGTGGTTTTGAAGTGATAACAGATTGTACAGCTGTCGAATCACTTTTAAACATGAAAACACCTAACAGACATAGGCTCAGATGGCAAATAGCCATACAAGAATACAGGGGCAATATGACTATTGTTCATAAAGATGGGAATTTTCACAAAAATGCAGATGGACTAAGCAGATGGCCCATACCAAATGATATTGATAATCCTGCTTATGTGCCAGAAGAAGCTTCACCACAGATCCCAATAGAAGGAATTAGTGTTACAGACTTGAATACCACCTTCTTTGAAGAAGTAAGAAATAGTTACACTCAAGATAAGAATTGTAGCATCTTATGCCAATTACTTATCAAAGACTGCAAAGAAAACTCTCTAATACATGCCTTGGATGAAGTATGGAAGAAAGCTTATGATGAAGGAAGATTTAACCTACTGGATGGTACAATTTACCACAGAAGCAAGCACACATTTGTTATGACAGTTGTGGACAGGTCATTAATCAATCTTTTACTAAAAGAATGCCATGACAGCCCCTTTTCAGGACATCTGTCTGAAGACAGAACAAGAGAAAAAGTGAAGACCTGCATATGGTGGCCAATGTGGCAGAAGGATGTTGCAGAGTATTGAAAAACCTTTGACAGATGTCAAAAGGCAAATAAATCCACTGGCAAGAGACTTGGACATATGATAAAAATCGAAGAACCCAGCAGACCTTGGGAAATTGACCATATGGATTGGGTAACTGGCCTACCACCAGGAGGTGACAGAAGCTATAATGCTTGCCTAGTGATTGTAGACAGATTAAGTAAAACTCCAATCTTTTTACCATGTCACAAAGATGATACAGCCATGGATACATCTCTTCTGATATGGAATAGAGTAGTGTCATGGACTGGCATATTTACAAATATCATTAGTGACAGGGATCCCAAATTCCCTTCTGCACTATGGACAAATCTTCACCAATTATTTTGCACTAAGATGTCCTTCTCTACACCCTACCACCCACAAACTGATGGTCTGGCTGAAAGGATGATCCAAACCTTGGAAGACATGGTAAGAAGATTTTGTGCATATGGCCTTGAATTTAAAGATTTTGATGGATTTACCCATGATTGGTGTAATCTTTAACCAGAACTGGAATTGGCATATAAGAAATCCGTTCATGCCAGTATCAATCAAACTAATGCTATTCTAGAAAATGGATGGAATCCCAAATTAACTCAAGATTCCTTGAGGAAACAATTGGTTGAAATAAATTTTACAGCTGCTAGAGCTAAAAGATTCTAGACAAAGCTAGAAAGCATGCAGTAAGGTGCATGGAAGACTCTTTTTCATATGCTAAGGACAAATGGGACAAGTCACATGCCATTCCAGATTTCAAAGTGGGGGATTTAGTACTTGGATCCACCACTAACTTCAATAACATCAAAGGATGTAAAAAGCTCAAAGAATCCTTTGCAGGAACTTTTGTTATTAAGGCCCTCCATGGAGAAAATTCTGTTGAAGTAGAATTATCTCAAGAACTTAGCAATAAGAATCCTACATTTCCAGTGACCTTGATAAAGCCATATAAATCTAGTCATGCTGAACAGTTTTCTTTGAGGAATCAAGTTCCCCAAGTTTTACCTCCTATTGAATCATCTGGTATTAAGAAGATTACCAAAGTTCTCAAAGAAATAAAGTTGAGAACCAATAAAGTAAGGGAATACCTTGTTAGGTACAGTCACCCAGCTAGTGAAGATGAATGGTTAGCAGAAAAGGACATAACTGAAGCTTTTAAACTTCTGAGAAGGTTCAGGCAGCCTAGAAATAGCAATATTAAAAAGTAATATTCTCTTTTTAGGGGAAGGGAATGTGAGCCTTAGAGGTATTTTCATATACCCAAAAGACCACAAATAACAAAATAAGATACAAATATAAATAAAATGAATTTATTTATACTATCACAAGAAAAATTCAAATATAAATTCAAATTTATATACAAAAGTGAAAATCTAATTATAATGTAAAATAAAATTACATTAAAATTTAAAATTATGAAAATGCATTTTTACTTGGAAAAAAGCAAGTAAAAATGAATTTTTCTTAAAATTAATGAAATTAAATATTTTTTGCATGAATTTTAATAGAATTTATTATAACTTTTTAACCCATAAATAAACCTAAGAAAACTACTTCAACATTGGATTCCTCATAAAAAATAAGGTGGGGTCACCCCTGGGTAAAGTTTCTGTAACTCTACTCTAAATAAGCTTAAATCAAGTTTTTAGTATTCTCTGTACAAAATTTGAAAATCCTCAAAACCTTAATTCAATTCACACCACATGTGGTTTTAACCGTCAATTTCTGTGTTAAAATTCAGGTGTTGTGTGTATTTTAGAAGTTATGAGGAATCAAAGTATTTTCAATTGAAATGTCAAAATGTGTGCATGTATTACATAAATGAACTGTAATTTACATATGAGGTATCAATTATTACAGTTGTGTACTGTAAAACTCAATTGAATTGTATATGTAAATTCCAAGTGTATTACAAGATGAGGAATGGAAGAAAAAATAAAGTGGAAAGATTAATTCTGGGGGGGAAAGGTACTCTAGCTCCAAGGGGGAGCCAGACCCCCAAAGTTTTTGCTGACAGGTGTGGGATGTCAAAATCCACGCAAATGCTCATCACTTTTGGCTTGGAATTGAGTCACAGGGTCTGTGACTCAATTGATGATGAGCTTTTGATACCAACCAGGGCAGTTTTAACTGTTTCCAAGAGGGTAAAACTACCCTTAAGTTAAAACAATATTAGTAAAAACAGTTTTAACTGGTTTCTACGTCTCTTACACACATTCTGATGTGTTTTGAAGGCTCTAGACCAGGTATTACTATAGTAATGGCTGATTTAAGGGTCTAAAATAGCTAAAAATAGCCAAAAATGGCTAAAAAAGCCCTTTTTTGGTCTAAAACAAGGTTCAATGGTGCCATAATTGGATTTTCTGTTGTCAGAGCTTTTTCCACGACGGAAAATGGTAAATTTTCCTTTTGCCAAAGAAAATTTATGGCTATGAAAGAATGTCTTCTTTGCCCCACCTTTCTCTTCATGTTAGAATCTTTTCCTTTTATGATTAGCTTAAACACTGTTAAACAAATCAATAAAAGATTCCAACCACCCTTTTAAAATAATTTTCAAACCTCTTGGCCATGTTAAAAAACCACTATAATCATTTTTTGTAACTCTTATAATCATTTTTACCCCTTCAAACACCCCATAAGTGAATTAAAGCTTCTTTCATCACTGTTAACTTTGTCACTTTGTTTCCAAATTCACTCTGGTCACTTTTGGGTGTTTTTTCTCTTTAAATGTGCTTTTAATTCATTTCTCACATTTCTTTGCTCAATTAATTCCAATTGAAATTGTTCTTGAAGAAATTTCTTTTGGAGCCTTGAATATCTCTTGTAGAGTATTTTTGGATAAATTTTTATTGTTGGTAAAACAATAAATCTTTATAATATTATTTTTTTATACTTATAAGGTTAGAAACACTAAAATTGGCATTTATTTCTCTTAAAAATACTATTTCATACTATTTTTTAATCCCATTTTACCTTATACAAATTTTGAGGACAGGAAAAGTACTTGATTTTTAATCAAAGTTTCATATCCACACCTTACAGCTCTAGTAACCCCAATGGACCATAGCACACACCAAAAACCAAAGGATCCCAAAAGACCAAAAAAGGCCAAAAGGCCCCTCATCAGCAATCCATCAATAATGGCCATAGTATTCGCCAGGACCCTAAACACTCAAGAGGGTCCAAAATAAGGCCAAATTTCAAGGAAAATGGGGACAAGCCCCCTCCTTGGATTATGACAAAGGCCAATAAAGGTGAAGTGGAGCTAAGAGGAGCAATTTCCCAGTCAATAATGGTTAGATATGTCCATATCACCATCATGAATCAATTTTCAAGGTGAAGAACTCTAAGACCTTAGTTTTGGGATACAGCACAAAGGTCATTTCTTTAAGGGAGATCTTGATTGAAATTCAGAAGAAGAGTATAATTGGAAGATCAAAGAACTTACTTGAGATTAAAAGAAGGGGATAAGACAGATAATCAAAGACAATGAAGAGAGGAGAGGATTTTCAGGATAATGGTCAAGAGGAAAAGAAGAATCAAAAGAAACGTTTTAGAAAAAATGTGGGGATTTTGTGATGCCACTCAACAGTGGCAGTGTATTATGGTTTTCAGGAGCCCACCAGTTTCAAGAGAGGGATACCATAACAACGGCTAGTCAGGGGTAAGGGTATTCAATCTTACACCCACTCAAACACCTCAAATCAGAAATCCACTGTGTGTATCAGCAATCAGTTTCAGCAATCTTCCTTTCTGAAACATGCATACAGTCTGGTGAATAAATACAGCCTGTCAATACTTGTACTGGTTGGAATTACCCAATACAGTTTGGATATATCATCTTGAAACTGTATTATTACTCAACACTACCACTCCTCCTGTACAGATCCTGTACATATTTTACAGGACCTGTATTAGGCAGATTCAATTCAATAATCAATCCCTCTCATGAAAACTCTCTTTCTGGATCAGGGCTGGTGATTCTCACATATATCAGCCCCTCTTTCTCTCCCCTGGGGACTTTTCTCCAGTTAATTAATTTAGTTTATTTATCATTTTATAATTATTCTTACTCTTATTTTTGGGTATTATAATTATTTTTATCAAGTTAGTCTTTGCATTTTTCTCTCACCTGTTCAGTATGAGGTGTGGTGGCCATATCCTAATTAACCCTCCTCTTTCCTTCTGACAGTTTGAAACAGTGGACTTGGACTTGTTTGTGGTTGGCTCTTCTATTTTGTATTCTTATTCTTGTTGCTACTTTTCTTATATTAGTATTTCTTAGCAATATTGCTCTCATTACACTCTTAAGTGTTTTGCCCTATCTTATCCTTTGAGCCCTCTGCAGTGAGTCCTAGTTTACTGAGTGCCAGGCCCGCTTCACTTAGAAGAGCGCCTGTGACACAATATTAAAAAGGTTCCTAAAAGGTTTTAATTAAAGAATTGGTAGATATAGGCCATTAATCTAAGCTTCATTATCATCTATTCCTCAGGAGCCTCAGAAGTTGGGTACCTTGACTCTCTTTGATTTACTTTGTGCCCCTTAGCTGTTTATACTTCAAAGTAGCAATTGAAGGTTAAGGACTAATATTAACTATGATTGTATGAAACCTTTATTTAAAAATAAAGTATTTCTAAGTGCAATAACGGTTAATAATACTCATTTCAGCATAGATGCAATATGGAACTCATAAGAGCCTTATCATTTTGGCATACAAATGTAAAAAACAAAAGTTGTCACGGCTTCTTTATGTGGTATTTCTTAAGAGGTGTTTAAGTATTTTCCAAATTTCCACCTCATACAGTGAGTTTAACCAAATTCACTGTATGGTGCTCCCCTTGGTGTTTTCATTTTTAAAATCCAAATCTGTCCTTAAATCCATGGATTCACTTCCTCAGAAAAAGGTTATTCATATTTTCTATATGAAAAAAATCAATTTTGAGTATACAATGAATTTATTTTTCTTCATAATTCAAGAATTATTTATGTCACCCTGTGACTCAAAACAGAGCACTAGCATGACATCCAACATACCATAAATAATGGTATGAAAAGTATTGAACAAACATAGTCAATACAGGTAATAAATAAGAGGAAAACAATCCTCTTAAATTAAACACCAACCTTATCCAAACAGAATAAGGAAACCTAGAGGAGAATAAACAAGTCAAAACCCTTATTTTCACCTCTCATCTAGCTTATGCATATTTAAGTTATTCTATACCAAAATGGTATTTTTCTTAAAGCTCACATAGAGAGCTAAACAATGATATCATCCATGTTGTTGTAACACCACTACAACTGGAGATACCATATGACCTTTATTTCAAAACCAAGACCCCCCTGAAAGTCAAAGAGGGCTTGTACAAAACTGTACAAAAGTATAGCCAAATTAAATATATAAACAAGAGCTTTAATTTGAGATACATTAGACCTCTGTATCTCTTAAATTGACTGAGGGATCTTGGTTCAAAGGTTTAACAACCAAAAATACAGATATTCTGAAAACAAGAAAGTAAACAAACCCCTGTATCTTTGGCATATACTCATACAACTGTACAGTGTAATATACCAAACTGTAGAGCTAATCAAGCCCTACAAAACTGTATCATCAGAATACAGATATCTTCCAAATTGGAGAAGATATCTGCCTTGGAAGTTTTTGAAGCCTCATACTGATGTACAAAATTACATCCAAAAACTTAAAGCCCTTATAACTTTTGCTATTTGAAAGAAGGGTAAACATGAAGCATACCAAATTGAAGATCTCATTAAGCCCTTCAATTCTGTGCTCTTGTTTTCTTGATATCTCAAAAACTGACTAAGATATCTTGGTTGGAAGTATTTTGACCAATACTGGCCTGTACCAAACCTGTACCAACCAGTACTGTCTTGATACTCAAAATAATGGTTGTTTAAAGCTTAAACCCGCCCAGAATGACTAATATTGATCATACAGACACCAGAACAATGACATCCAAGTGCTGACGTGGCAGGTGAAAAGTTTTTTCACCCTGTATTGATCCAGAATGATCATTTGGGGTTCCAAAACCACAATTCTGCCTCTATTGATGTCAGAATTGATTATCCAGAACCACAGACTGACCATTGGAGTGAAAACTTTCACTCCTCTGACATGTGAAGAGTTAATAACTCTTGACAGTCTTGAAAGATATAAAAAGAAGGGTTTTTTCCTTCAAAACCCATCATTCTTATCTTATTTACCTATATTCTTACGTGACAAAACTGTTATCCATCAGTAGTGTCCTTAGAATTCTTAAAAGATATAATTAAAACATAATTATTGTAGTACTTCTTTACAGTCAAAGATATTAGAGTATTGCAACCCAGGTCCTCAACAGACTCATCACCACTGTTACCACATAGCAGTAGGACCTGAAGAATTAAAATTATTTATTATTTGACGTGTCACAGTCATAATACTAGCTTGTATTTACACTTTATAGCTACTATATAGACTCACCCTGACATTTTGGGGGCCTGGCCATGGTTTTTCAACCTTATTGGACGTGTTTTGAACTGAAATAGGCGTAAAAATTCAGTTATTTAAAAGGTATATTACTAACAGTGAGTAAAATTTCTAATTTATTTTATTTTATATTATTATAATTTTTTTTTAGCATCATATATTATATGCACAAATTTTTTTCCTCCAAAAATATATATTACAAAATATTTTTGTTGACAGTAAGAGTACAAATCCTCTTTTCCATTATATTGCAATAATTTCCACGAAATTTGATAATAATACAGCAGTATTATTTAAATTTCAATATAAATAATAATATACAAACAGTATATTATTTATTTTACTATTATTTTTCACCAAAGTGCGTGAAAATTAATATAGAAACATTTATTAATAAATAATTAATAAATATTAAATAATAAAATAATTTTTTATTATTTATAAGGAATATTTTAATTAAATATTTCCTTTAAAACAAGACATCACTCAAATTGACGTGAAAACTTGTAATTAATTGATATTTAAATCAATATCAAGTGTTATAATAAATATGATTTATAATATTTATAATAACAAATCAAATTTATTATAATTTAATAAATTTGACGTGTTTATATAAGAACACAATAATATCCAAGTGAATCATTCACAAAACACTTGGATATTACAGTTTTCACTTATAAAGCATAAGTGGAAAACTCAAAAAACTGTTATGTTTCAATTAAAAACATATAAAAATAATAATAAAAAAAAAAAAAAAAAAAAAAAACATAAAATACTTAAAAAATTTCAAAAAATAACAGTAGAATTGAATATAATCATTTTGTTTTATCATAACATACTGATATACAATCTGAAATATCTTTTCTGAATAGTGGAAAAATACTATATTCCATTAGAAACCCATTCACAAGGAAATCCATCTGTGACAGCCTCAGAAGACAGAGAGGTGCTGCCAAAAACCAAGGGCAAGGAGAAAAGACACAGTGAAGTGACAATCAACTCAAAAGATTGGACACCAATAGCCGTGCCAAGGGCCAAAAAACCCAGAAAAGCTCCAACAAAACCAGTTGGATCACCAAAACAAATTGAAAAACAGAAAATCACTGTTATCAACCCAGTTGTAAACTCTAAAGGCAAATTGCCAAAGAGTATAGATCATAAATTTGTACAAGGGCCTGCTAAAGGTAAATAAACCTTGAAACATACAACATTTTTCATTGTCTGTCATTTCTTAACATTGTTAACATGACACCTCCACTTCTTAGAGATCTTGGATTCCCAAGAAATCAACCAGAACACTGGCCAAGAAGACACAGAGGAAGAAGAACTGGAGCAAATGACCAGCAAAGGACTTACCATCAGGGAACTCCTACCCAAGGTCTTATTCCAAATCAAATTCAACCCAGAAGTACAACCAGGAGATTGGACAGATGCAGAACAGGTCCTTCAAATACACAAACTGCTGAAAGACCTCTTCACATGGAGCATGGACAACAAAATGTTCACTATGGCAGCATCATGGGCAGAAGTGGGGATAACAACTCAGAAGATCTGTCTCAAGCAAATGGCTTGGATGGAGCTTATGACAGAAATGCAAGGTTGGAATCCCAACAAGAATTTCAAACTCTTAGAAGAAAGAGAAATCAGAATCAAAGAGAACCAGGCAGCCATACAAGCCATAGAGAGATCTTGGCACAAGGAAGAGCCCAGTCAGATTCAGGTACCCCCAGAAATGGAAGGAGAAGCCCCATCTTCCTCACAACAATCCAGCAGTTCCAGGCCTTACAAGCCAAAGGAAACTTCATCCAAGGCTCCCCAACCATTCCAGGTAGTTTCCAACAGGAGAAAAGGAGCCCAAGGGAGAAACAAAACTTCTTTCAACCAGAGGAAGAAAGAAGCAGACCCATTGATGAAAAAGCTGATGGACTTAGTCCAAGAAGTACACAAAAGCAAAAAATAGTTGTACCTACAAATAGTGTTGATAGTTCTGACTCAATTGATCCAGAATTAATAACTGAGACTACAATCCACACTCATGAGTTTGAAAACAAATTCACATGGACCAAATTGGCCCAATTCATGGATTGGACACATGAAACCTCAGGGAAAATGAGGACAGAAGTGGAAACATTGAAAGAAGAAAATGCTTTCCAAGCAACAGTCATAAAAGACTTGAATACAAATCTGGCCAAAATTTGGACAGAATTTGAAAAAACTAACAGACAGTTGAATTCAATTCTAGAAGAACAACAAACTGTGAGGAGAGATCTGAGGAGCATCCAGCAGCAACAGGATAGCTTTGATAAAGAAATTGATTACCTCTATGACAGAGAAGACAATCAATACCCTCCAACACAAGGTCAACCCACTACCTCTACAAAATTGAAAGAAGAGGATAAAGACTATGACCAGGAACCTGAATATCAGATTCCAAAGTTAAGATCAGAGTCAATGTACCAAGATGGGGAAAATCTCAGCTATTCAGAGAAACAGGCACTAAAACAGTTACCAGAAGTAACAAACTGGCCAAAGTTCTCAGGAATTGGGTAATATGACCATATGGAAATCATTGACTATATTGATGGACTCTTTGTTGATGTCCCAAAGATACCAGACTACTGGATCACAACAAGACTTAACACAGCATTCAGAGGCCATGCAAACATATGGTACACTGAGATGAAAGAAATACATGGCAGGAAAAGCTGGCCATGGTGGAGGAACCAGATTATACAAAAGTATAGCAATGGTAGTTGGATCTGGCAAAAGACCATGTCCTTTGAAAGTGATAGATACTCCACAGAAAAAGACCCATATGAATGGTGTCTCAAACAAACAAAAAGACTCAAAGCTATTGACCCCAATATGACAATAGAAATGAGAAACCATAAACTCCTAACAAAATTACCAGGAGATCTAGAACATGCAGTCAAATGCAGATGCAACAACATCAGCAGCATTGATGACATAGCAAATTTCATACAAGATGTGAGAAAAAAAACCTCCATAGGAAGGTACACATCCTATAAACCAAACTTCAAGACAAGAGGTCTGAAGTTAAAGAGACAAACAAAGAGAAAGGGAAAGAAACCCCAAAAAAGAAATATGTTTGCCATAACTGTGGATCACCAGACCACTATGCCAACAATTTCACAAAACCAAAAAAGAAAATATATGCAATTGATGAAGAATCAGAAGAAGAACAAAAAGATGAAAAATCTGATTCTGACAGTATGGGAAATGGTATGAGAGCAGAATAACAAAGTGAACTTGATACCATAGAAGAATACATAGTGGAATGCAATGAAGAAAGTTCACTTGACATACAAGACATTGAATTAGATTCAGGAATACCACAAATAACAACAGAAAAAGAGATCTGTAAGCACACACAGAATGCACAAACATTCCTGGTAACCCCAAATAGAGGGATGGGATTCATTCATGGAACACCTACAAAATTGACAGTTTATATTGAGAACTGTAAACACCAAATGATCATTGACACAGGAGCAAGTTGCTCCATAGTAGGAAAAGAATACTTAAAACAACACTTCCCCAAATGGGAAGAGGATATAATCCCAACAAAAGCTAGAAACTTTAAAAGTGCATCAGGCAAAATGCACTCACTGGGGACAATAATCAAAGAGATAATTATCCCACACCAAAAAGGAAATATCAAACTAGAACCTAAATTTTTAGTTATAGAGAATGCACATGTACAAGGATTCTTACTAGGTACAGAGTACCAAAGAATGTATGGTATGGACATTTGCAATAGTAAAAATAGATATCTTACCATAGGTACAAACAAAGACAAAAAATTTTCCTTTGACATAAATCATATAACAAATGATAACACCTTGAAAGAACTAGTGGAAGAATTCAAAGAAGCCCAATATGGCACTCAACTCACCAGTAAAATGAAACTCAACTTACTGAAAGTATTGAGAAAGCATAGAGGAGCTTTTGCAATAGGAGATGAGCCACTAGGAAAAATCAAGGGACATGATATAGAATTATATCTGGATGTAGAAAGACCATATCCACCTATGCTTAGGAGACCACCATACCCAGCCAGCATAGAAACTAGGAAAGAAATTGAGAAACATATCAATGAACTCCTAGAAATGGGGGTAATAAGAAAAATAGGACATAATGAGATAGTAGAAGTCACTACACCAGTCCTTATAACTTGGCATGATGGTAAATCCAGACTATGTGGTGACTTCAGGGCTTTGAATAATTACACCAAGGCAGATAGGTACCCCATCCCAAGGATACCACATGCACTAGATAAGCTAGCAAAAGCCAAGTTCATTACAAAAATGGATTGCATGAAAGGCTTTCACCAGAATGGGGTGAAACCAGATTCCATCAAATTGCTAAGAATTATATGCCATATGGGCATATATGAATATACTAGAATGCCATTTGGCATTAAGAATGCACCAGCCCATTTTCAGAGGATGATGGATACCATATTTCAAGATGAAATAATGGAAGGGTGGATGATAGTGTACATTGATGATATCATAATATACTCAGAAACATGGGAAGACCATGTGAAGAAAATTGATAAAATATTGGGAAAATGTACACCAATCAACATGAAGATATCTTTTAAAAAATGTAACTTTGGACAGCAAGAACTGCTAGCCCTAGGACACAAAGTTTCAGGTTTTAGTCTAGCTATAGACCAAAATAAAGTTGATGCAGTACTGAAGAAACCAGTACCAAAGAACATTAAGGAAATGCAATCTTTTTTGGGCTTTGCTAGTTACTACAGGTGCCACATAAAAAACTTTGCACACATCACTAGTAGCCTATACAAACTGTGCTCAAAAGATGTAGTCTTTGAAATTACCAAGGAAAGAAGAGATGCATTTGAGAAGATCAAATATGAACTGACCAATGCCCCTGTCCTAATGATGCCTGATTTTGAACTACCATTCAAACTATATATAGATGCAGCATGTAGCCAAGGACTAGGAGCAGCACTACACCAGAGGCAACTAGTGGATGGAATACCCAAAGAAGGAGTAATTTGCTATATATCAAGACAACTGAAAGACTCAGAAGCCAGATATGGAGCTACTCAGACAGAATGTCTATGCTTGGTATGGGCATTAGAAAAACTCCATTACTACTTAGAAGGAGCAGTATTTGAAGTTTTTACTGATTGCACAGCCCTCAAATCACTGTTGAACATGAAGACAACAAACAGACACATGCTTAGGTGGCAAATAGCCATACAAGAATACAGAGGGAATATGACTATCATCTATAAAGAAGGGAAAAGTCATACTAATGCAGATGGTCTAAGCAGGTGGCAACTGAAGCATGACCAAGAGAATCCAGCATATGACCCAGAAAATGGGGCCAAAATACCCATACAATGCATGGAGATAGACAGGAGAAAGAACTTCAAACTATCAAACTGGGCATTAGGGAATGACCCATCAAACCCAGCACAGAGCTATGGGGAGAGCAAAGAGATACCCATACTGGGAATCAGCTCCTCTAATCTGAATACAGAGTTCTTTAGCATAGTACAATCATCATCCAATAAACACAAACAGTGTAGTATATTGATACAACTATTAAAACAAAAGTACAGGAGTCCTTAACTAGAGAGCCAATTGGAAGAGCCATGGCTCAAAAACTTCAAAGAGAATAGATTTTTTCTGATAGATGATCTACTATACCATAGGGAAAAACACACAAGTGCCCTGGTAATAATAAATAGAGAACATATTTCCCTGATAATACAGGAATGCCATGACTGCCCATACATGGGACATATGAGTGAAGAAAGAACTAAAGAAAGAGTCTTTAGCACAGCTTGGTGGCCAAAGTGGGAACAAGACTTGAGTGAATACATCAACACTTGTACCAGATGCCAAAAAGCCAACAAAGGACATGGCAAAAGATATGGATTACTCCAGAGTATAGAGGAGCCCAAACACCCCTGGGAAATAATAAACATGGATTGGGTGACAGGCCTGGTCCCTGGAGGGAAAGACAGCTTTAATGCATGCCTAGTAGTGGTAGACAGGTACAGCAAAAGTGTCAGATGTCTCCCCTGTCAGAAAGAGGACACAGCAATGGACACAGCCATATTGTTCTGGAACAATGTGATAGCAAACTGTGGAGTTCCAAGAATTATGATTAGTGACAGAGACCCTAAATTCACATCAGAATTTTTGACTAATCTATATGAGATGCTGGGAACCAAACTAGCATTCTCCACAGCTTACCATCCACAAACAGATGGTCTAGCAGAAAGAATGATCCAAACATTAGAAGACATCATTAGAAGGTTTTGTGCATATGGCATGGAATATAAAGACAATGAGGGATATACCCATGACTGGGTAACCCTCCTACCAGCTGTACAATTGGCATACAACACAAGTATACACTCAGTGACAGGAAAAACCCCTGCCACATTAGAGAAAGGATGGAACCCACTACTTCCAGTAGACTACTTGAAGAAGAACCTCCTCTCAGTACACCCCACAGCTAAAGACTTCCACACAATGTGGAAAACCGCCTGTGAAAAAGCAGAAGAATGTGTGGCTGAAGCCAAATTATATAACAAACAGAGATATGATAAAAGTCACCAAGAACCTGATTTCAAAGAAGGAGACCAAGTTCTAATCTCAACTCTTAACTTCAACAATCTAAGAGGACCCAAGAAGATGAGAGACTCATTCATAGGACCATTCACCATTATTAAATTAATAGGAAAGAATGCAGTAGAGGTCAACCTGACCAAAGAGTTTTCTAGGAAACACCCAGTTTTCCCTGTGAGCCTGGTCAAACCTTATCACCAAACAGATGAGGAGAAATTCCCTGACAGAAAGAAGACAGTCACCCATGAAAGATTGGTAGAGGAAGATGACTCACCTGGACCAGTGAAAAAGATCATTAAAGCCAGGAAAATAAGAATTAATGGGAAAGACAACAGGCAATATCTGGTTAGATTTAAGAATCAACCAGCAGATAAAGATAAATGGTTAACTGAGAAAGAGATCCCAGATGGACAAATACACCTCAGAAGATTCAGAGCCTCCAGAAGGGCTGAAGAGTCTCATCAATGATGAGCCTTCTTTTGAGGGAGGGTATGTCAGCCTGTGACTCAAAACAGAGCACTAGCATGACATCCAACATACCATAAATAATGGTATGACAAGTATTGAACAAACATAGTCAATACAGGTAATAAATAAGAGGAAAACAATCCTCTTAAATTAAACACCAACCTTATCCAAACAGAATAAGGAAACCTAGAGGAGAATAAACAAGTCAAAACCCTTATTTTCACCTCTCATTCAACTTATGCACATTTAAGTTATTCTATACCAAAATGGTATTTTTCTTAAAGCTCACATAGAGAGCTACACAATGGTATCATCCATGTTGCTGTAACACCACTACAACTGGAGATACCATATGACCTTTATTTCAAAACCAAGACCCCCCTGAAAGTCAAAGAGGGCTTGTACAAAACTGTACAAAAGTATAACCAAATTAAAGATATGAACAAGAGCTTCAATTTGAGATACATTAGACCTCTGTATCTCTTAAATTGACTGAGGGATCTTGGTTCAAAGGTTTAACAACCAAAAATACAGATATTCTGAAAACAAGAAAGTAAACAAACCCCTGTATCTTTGGCATACACTCATACAACTGTACAGTGTAATATACCAAACTGTAGAGCTAATCAAGCCCTACAAAACTGTATCATCAGAATACAGATATCTTCCAAATTGGAGAAGATATCTGGCTTGGAAGTTTTTGAAGCCTCATACTGATGTACAAAATTACATCCAAAAACTTAAAACCCTTATAGCTTTTGCTATTTGAAAGAAGGGTAAACATGAAGCATACCAAATTGAAGAGCTCATTAAGCCCTTCAATTCTGTGCTCTTGGTTTCTTGATATCTCAAAAACTGACTAAGATATCTTGGTTGGAAGTATTTTGACCAATACTGGCCTGTACCAAACCTGTACCAACCAGTACTGTCTTGATACTCAAAATAATGGTTGTTTAGAGCTTAAACCCGGCCAGAATGACTAATATTGATCATACAGACACCAGAACAGCGACATCCAAGTGCTGACATGGCAGGTGAAAAGTTTTTTCACCCTGTATTGATCCAGAATGATCATTTGGGGTTCCAAAACCACAATTCTGCCTCTATTGATGTCAGAATTGATGATCCAAAACCACAGACTGACCATTGGAGTGAAAATTTTCACTCCTCTGACATGTGAAGAGTTAATAACTCTTGACAGTCTTGAAAGATATAAAAAGAAGGGTTTTTTCCTTCAAAACCCATCATTCTTATCTTATTTACCTATATTCTTACGTGACAAAACTGTTATCCATCAGTAGTGTCCTTAGAATTCTTAAAAGATATAATTAAAACATAATTATTGTAGTACTTCTTTACAGTCAAAGATATTAGAGTATTGCAACCCAGGTCCTCAACAGACTCATCACCACTGTTACCACATAGCAGTAGGACCTGAAGAATTAAAATTATTTATTATTTGATGTGTCACAGTCATAATACTAGCTTGTATTTACACTTTATAGCTACTATATAGACTCACCCTGACAATTTAAGAGTTATTTGTGGCCTCTTTGGGTATGTAAAACATGCCTCAATTCTCACAAACGAGATACTTTATTTGATTAAAGTGATATTGAAAAGTTATTTCTTTCAGAATTTCCACAAAAGGGGCCAGTAGAATATTATTATAAATAAAAAACAAAGTGAAAATAATTTATTTTTTATCAATCATATTCTTCCAGAAATTTAAACAAACTACCTATAAATAAGAACTCATTTTATTTGGTAAAAAAGATCAGGTATAGATTTAATAAAGAGTATAAAGAGTTTATTTATCTCACCATTCCCATATCACATGTAAAGGTGTATATTAATTCGCAACCTAAGACTTGGGTCTGGTAGTATACCATTGGTTGAAGAATACATATGTGATCCTTCTTGTTAATTCAAGGGAATAATATTTCTTATAGGTAGAAATCATTGAATATTAATTTTTTTTAAGATCTTTGAAAATATTAAAATATGAAACAACTCGGAGTATTAAGAGCCTTTCTTTTCTTAACTGATATTCCAGTACTCAACATTCTCAGTTGATGTTCTTTGGCAGGGGTAATATAATGAAATCTCTCAAAATTCAAGAGAAGTTCTTTAACTCCTTTTTTGATCACCTGATGAAAGTCATAGAAAATCAGAATCAGAAAAATTACAAAGAAGCTCAATTATACATAAATGAAAAAAGTAGATAATTAAACTTACTTCTTACTTAAATCACATCTTTTATAGATAGATGTAGTAAAGATTATTGAGAATCCTTTCTTCATGAAACAAGAATTTTTGGATTAATTCCATTGAAAAATTCAATCAATGGCATTATCAAATTTTGAAAAGGCTGAAATAATTATAAAAAGATCACTACAGTTGTGGAGCCCATCCTGATATTCCAAGGTTTAATTTTCCCTTAAAGGAAGAGTTTCACATATTTTTATGTAATGATAAATTCAATT
This sequence comes from Austropuccinia psidii, assembly GCA_023105745.1. Taxonomy (NCBI): domain Eukaryota; kingdom Fungi; phylum Basidiomycota; class Pucciniomycetes; order Pucciniales; family Sphaerophragmiaceae; genus Austropuccinia; species Austropuccinia psidii. The sequence continues at coordinate 43,278,711 of JALGQZ010000001.1, forward strand.
TATTCATTTTCCTTTTTCTCAAGAAATTTTTCAAAAGAACAAAATTGAAATTACAGAAACATTAATGCACAAAATGGTGAGTTTAGAACTTAATTAAAGTTATATCTTATTTTTTCAGAGGTTTGAATTTCTCCTTACTAAATGATGTATTAGATATTTTCTACAGCATACACATGATAATGCTCATTTTTCCTTCAATTAAGCTGTATCAATTTATTTAAGCTGAAATCTATTTATACTTTTCTATTCAGTTGAACATTTCATCTTTGTCTTTTAACGGAAAGAGTTTTATGAAAAGTAGCTATTAAAGGGTTTTTCTATATAAATATTAACATATTTGTCTCTTCATAAAAAATCTTTTTTGAAAAAAAGGAAATATATTTGTTCAAAATTAACACTTAATATTATTTCATCAATAAACTAATTTGTAAGAATGTTTGAGCTTATTAGCTAACTTGGAATATTTGACAAAAATTTGATGTTATTTGAAAACTTTCTTTTGTTTAATTCAAATTTTTGATATAAGGTACTGCCTATTTGTAAGGTTTTACTATGAAACAATAAGTAAAAATTGCTATTTTACTTTTTGTACTATGAATGTCCTTATAAATGAAATAAATAAGATAAAAAATAATTATAATAATAAAGAATTATTATAATTATGGTGTAAAAATAATTATATTATTAATAAAATATAATAATATAATTTATATTATAAAATATAATATAATAAAATAAATGTATTAATATAAAATAATTAATATATTTAAAAGCACTTTATTATTGTTACAAACAAATAATAAAGGCGTAAAAAATTGTTTTTTGTTGATAAAAAACAATTAATAACAATAATATTACCAATATTAAAGTTATAAATTAATATAAATACTATTTATATTAATTAAGGAATTATTAAAATAATAATAAAGAGAAAATTATTATAATAAGAGAAAATAACCTACTTTTAGCACTTAATATAATAATTTTGGAATATTTTACGCCAAAAAATATAAATACAACCTTTTCAAATTGTATTTACAATAAAAATAAAGAAAATTACTAATATTCTTGATTTTTACACGGAAATGAGTTTTTAGAGAGATTTTTAGCAAAAACAATTAAATAAATGATTTAATCACGTCAAAATAGATGATTATAACAAGGTGGTCTTTGGCTTTTAATAATATAATAGTTTTATATATAAAGAATAAAGAAATTACCTTTGATTTAATTGATTTAATGTTTTTAATGCGTCTGAGGGGAAAATAGAGTAAAAAGAGCTCTATTTATAGTAAATACCTCCCTCCTAGAGTCCAACAGGCTTCTAGTAGACGTGAGCTGATCATATCCACTGGAATTGATCAATATTTTAAGGTTTGGAGATGATTACATCATGATCAAACCATATTGCATCATTATTACACCATTATTTAGAGTTATCACTATAACTCTAAAGTTGATGACATCAGAGGCTTGGCAGAACCCCTAATTTCGTGGATTTTATTAGTTTTAATCATAAAATATTAGTATTCACCAATTTTATCACTCATATGACTGTTAAACTTAATTTAAGGTTACAGTAGGTGATCATAACTGCTCAATTTAAGCTCAAACTTTGATCTTTAATAACTTTTAAGTTTTACACGCTACAGCAATTTGGAGAGTGCATTCTGATAGCCTGACATAACCTTATTATTCTGCCAAGAGCTTTTCATTACATCATCAAAACTCTAATTTTTATGATTTTTCTTGTAACTCATCTTTCTTGTAGAAATTCAATATTTTAAACTTCAAATCATGATTTCAGGGGGTTATACCCTGAATTTAATAATAATAATTACATCATTCTTCACGAATGAACTAGTAGAATCCAACTGTGTACTTTATTTTAAGTTTTGACCCCTTTCACAACAAAGTGGTCAACAGCCATGTTGATTTTTATCAATATTTCATCATAGGTTTTAACCTTGTTTATAAATTGTAAAATGAAGTTCATGTATGTGTTTTTACAGTAATTACGTGGTAACTTTATTTTTGGTTAATCACTCTATCTTGTATAGTTTAAGAGATATTAGCTATGATCCTTGAATATATGCATTGACCAAAAAAGTGCATATATTCAGGTTAATTCCTTAAGTATTAACTTTGGAAATTAGCTCATTAACTGTTTTATGTGTGAATCATCCTGGAGAATCCAATGGTACAATCTATTTCACATGTTGTTTCATTGGTTCTTGAAATACATAAGGATTTATGGTTTTTATAAGGTATTATTCCTTATAACTCATTAAATATTAACTTTACAGATATGCCATAAAAATGGTATATGTGTATTTTACCATGGGGAATCCAATGGTATAATTTATTTCACATGTTGATTCATTGGTTTTTAAGTTAAACCAATTTTTTTACCAATTTATGGTATTTTTGTATTTTTGAAGTAATCATTTTTAATGTATAATTATTCTAAGTAATTTTAGTATAATTATCTTAAAGGTATAATTATTCTGAGTCTCTCTTGTGACCTTATTGGGTATGTGGTCATATCTCAAAGGCTCACACTATTCAAAAAATCATTTCATGGGGAAATATAAAATCATTAAATTCATCACTTTAGTATTTATTTTTCAAAATGAATTGAGTTAAATATATGTATTCAATAAGGGAACATTTAGGAAGGAATTTAAAAGTAAGCTAGAAACAAATTAAAATAATCATTAATAGCACAAAATATTAAATTTCTGGAAATATTTCCAAGCCACCATATTTTGGATTCTTTTTCTATATACATCTTTTGCATTGGGATATTTGGTATAGACAAATGAGGTAATTTATTAGACTTCTTTTTCAAAAAAAATCACCATTCAAAATTGTCAAAAAAACTCTTTAAACATCTTCAAATTGGAATAAATAATCTTCAATCTTGGAGTATTTTTACAGTACTTGTAAGAATTTTCAACATCATCCTCCAAATTATATTGACTCACAACTTTCAAAAAGAAAATCTGCATAAAAAATGAATTAAAAGATAATTATTATATATTTATCAAGGAATATTTGCTAAAATTCAACTTCCTCAATGTAGCCAAGCATTTGAATCCATATAAATCTTCCCCAAATATTTAAAATTCAATTTTTTACAATTTTTCAGCAATTTATGCAGTTTTCCTTTCTGAAAACAGGTATTTGATAGCTTAGAGCTTTTTTTAAACAGGAGTTAGGATATAAAAAACAATGGAAGAATGCTCTCCAATTAGTTATTTTTTACTTTTTTGAAGGTATTTTTTAAAATTGCACATTTATTCCATAGCTTCACTTTGTTGCACATATTCCTTTTCATCTCTGAGTCATTGAAATAAAATTTGATAGAGTACTGTGAGCCTTTGAGATATGACCACATACCCAAAAAGGTCACAAGAAATATTTTATATAATTATACATTAAAAATAAGTACCTTAAAAACTATAAAAATACCATAAGTTGGTACAAAATTTAGTTTAACTTAAAAACCAATGAATAAAAATGTGAAATAAATTACACCATTGGATTCCCCATGGTAAAATACACGTATACCATTTTTATGGCATATCTGTAAAGTCAATATTTAATAAGTTATAAGTAATAATACCTTATAAAAACAACAAATCCTTATTTATTTCAAAAAATAATGGAACAAAATTTGGAATAAATGGTACCATTGGATTCTCCATAAAATTCCACACATAAAACAATTAATAAGCTAAGCTTCAAAACCAACACTTAAGGAATTAACCTGAATATATGCACTTTTTTGGTCAATGCATATATTCAAGGATTTTAGCTAATGTGAGCCTTTGAGATATGACCACATACCCAATAAGGTCACAAAAAAGACTCAGAATAATTATACCTTTAATATAATTGGATTAAAATTACTTAGAATAATTATACATTAAAAATAATTACTTTAAAAATACCATAAATTGGTACAAAAATTGGTTTAACTTAAAAACCAATGAATTAACATGTGAAATAAATTATACCATTGGTTTCCCCATGGTAAAATACACATATACCATGTTTATGGCATATCTGTAAAGTGAATATTTAATGAGTTATAAGGAATAATACCTTATAAGTACAATAAATCCTTATTTATTTCAAGAACCAATGAAACAAGATGTGAAATAAATTGTACCATTGGATTCCCCATGGAAATTTACACATAAAACAATTAATAAGCTAATTTCCAAAGTTAATACTTAAGGAATTAACCTGAATATATGCACTTTTTTGGTCAACGCATATATTCAAGCATCATAGCTAATATCTCCTAAACTATACATGATAGAATGATGAACCAAAGATAAAGTTACCACGTAATTACTGTAGGAACACAGATATGAACTTTATTTTACAAATTATAAACAAGGTTAAAACCTATGATGAAATATTGATAAAAATCAACAGGGCTGTTGACCACTTTGTTGTGAAAGTGTTCCAAACTTAAAAAAAAGTATACAGTTGGATTCTACTAGTTCATTCGTGAAGAATGATGTAATTTTTATTATCAAATTCAGGGTATAACCCCCTGAAATCAAGGTTTGAAGTTTAAAATATTGAATTTCGACAGAAAAGATGAGTTACAAGAAAAATCATCAAAATTAGAGTTTTGATGAGGTAATGAAAAGCTCTTGGCAGCATAATGAGGTTATGCCAGGCTATCAGAATTCACTCTCTGAATTGCTGTAGCGTGTAAATCTTAAATGTTATTGAGGATCAAAGTTTGAGCTTAGTTTGAGCAGTTATGATCACTCACAGTAACCTTAATTTAAGTTTAACAGTCTTAAGAGTGATACAATTGGTGAATACTATTAGTTTATGATTAAAACTAATAAAATACACGAAATTTGGGGTTCTGCCAAGCCTCTGATGTCATCAAACTTAGAGTTATAGTGATAACTCTAAATAATGGTGTAATAATGATGTAATATGGTTTGATCATGATGTAATCATCTCCAAACCTTAAAATATTGATCAATTCCAGTGGGTATGATCAGTACACGTCTACTAGAAGCCTGTTGGACTCTAGGAGGAAGGTATTTACTATAAATAGAGCTCTTTTTACTCTATTTTCCCCTCAGACGCATCAAAAACATTAAGTCAATTAAATCAAAGGTAATTTCTTTATTCTTTATATATAAAACTATTATATTATTAAAGACCAAAGTTCATCTTTATTATAATCATCAATTTTGACGTTATTAAATCATTTATTTAATTGGTTTTGCTAAAAATCTCTTTAAAAACTCATTTCCACGTTAAAATACAGAATAATTTGTAATTTTCTTTATTTTTATTGTAAATACAATTTGAAAAAGTTGTATTTATATTTTTTGGCATAGAATATTTCAAAATTATTATATTAAGTGTTAAAAGTAGGTTATTTTCCCTTATTATAATAATTTCTCTATTATTACTCTCTTAATAATTCTTTAATTAATATAAATAGTATTTATATTAATTCATAACTTTAATATTAGTAATCTTATTGTTATTAATTGTCTTTTATTAATAAAAAGCAATTTTTTACGCCTTTATTATTTGTTGGTAACAATAATAAAGAGCTTTTTAAATATATTAATTCTTTTATATTAATATATTTATTTATTATATTATATTTTCATAATATAAATTATATTATTATATTTATTTGATAATATAATTATTTTACGCCATAATAATAATAATTATTTATTATTATTCTATTTTTAAGCTTATTCATAAGGACATTCAGAGTACAATAAGTAATAAATTAGTAATTTTTACTTATTGTTTCATAGTCAAACCTTAAATTTGGGGGCCTGGCCGTGATATTTAATTAAAAGACCTTTAAAAAGATTCTAATTGGGTTTATCCAATAATAAATTATATTTATAATCATAAAATTATAATTTTATATTTTATTGATTTTAAAAGCTATTGAGGCATTTGGAAAGCAATTGTACTGTCTTACACGTGGTTTTTTCACATCCTTAGACTTGCAAGAACTTTCTTTGAGTGACTCTAGTGATTAAAAAAGATAATTTATGAATTAAAAATAATTTTTTATAATTTAATTTTGTAAAAGAATCATATTCATTTTTTATTTTATTCTTTAAAAATAAAAATATAAAAAATATTAAAAAATATCAAAAAACCAATAAAAAAAAAGTTATTTTTTTTATTGATTTTTATTCATTTCTTTATTCATTTCAAGTTTTTAAAGATATAAAAGCAATTTCTACATGGAAAATTGCCATATCTTGCCAAAAAATAACACTTTTTATAAAAAGACTTATATTTATTTGTCTTTTTTACTGTTTGAAGATAACCCAACAGAAGACAACCAAGCTACTGTTGAGAGATTGGTGGAAGAAACTTGTCAAAGTTCTGCAACACCAGTTATCACCAAAAGAAAGAAAGCTAAGAAATTAGACTTTCCAGGACCCACCATTCAAGACTCTGAAGGTGAGCACCTCTTTTATAATTGCCATAAAAAGAATTTTTATCCTAAAATACTTTTATTTCTTATTTTCTTAAATTATGACTACCAGAAGAGGTTCCCAATACTCCATCCAATCAGATGGAGCTGGACTCAGAGGTAGAACTGATCCCTCAAAAGGGAAAAGAAAGGGCAATATCCCCAGTGGAACAGAATCCACACAAGGAAGTGCCTTATCCCAAAGGCAAGTCCCAGAAATGCCCATGATATCTGAACCTGAATTGGAGCTAAGTATGTGTAACTCAAATAGGTACAAATCACATTCAGAGGGCTCAAATAGACATCTAGATGAGCCAGTACAAGCAGTATTACACAGTGTACAAGGACAAAGATTGGGAAATGCTGCCTCAAATACATCAAGGAGTGATGAACTCCTGACACATCCTGAAAATGTTCCTCAAAGAGGAGGAGATAGTGAAATACTCCAATGGATGGAATCCACTGTCATCCAAACCTCAAATCAAACAAATCAAGGATTACCACGCCAAAAAGAGGGAGGCAACCAAGGAAGAAGCCCCAGTAGCTTCTACCAGCAAGCCCCAAGAAGGGAAGAAGAACAAGAAAAAGCATTGGAGGAAACCATATTCCCCAAGCTACAGGATCCCAAGAATCCAAAAGGATGCCATGGACAATGTTTTCAACATGGCCAGAACCTTGATGGAATTCAAGGGAAAGGAAGAGCAAAGAATGAGACAACCTCATTTCCCAAAAAAATAACCTTGTCCAAAGATGTTGTAAATACTTTAATAGAAATTAAAAATAGTATATTACCTCTAAAAGAAATTAAAGATAGTTTATTATCACTACAAGAAATAAATAACAATTTATCTTCTTTAACAAAAATTGTTGTGCAAAACAAGAAAGAAATTGACAACATTAAGTTTATTGTTGAAAATAATAAACCAAAGAATTTAATTGACAATACTCAAAAATTAATACAAGGACAACAAGAATTGTATAAATACATAAAATATATCAAAGACAAGACTTTGACAATCAATTATGATGTGAGTATTGACAATCTTACAGAAAAATTAAATAAATTAAGTATTTCTGTAGAAAAATTTGAAGAAAAGACTTCATCACACCAAAAATTACTTTTGGACCATGTGGAAAAAAGTGATGAAGCAAGAATGCATCTGAAAGATGATATTCAGAGTGAAATAAGGCTTATTACTGAAAAAATGGATAAACTTAATGAGGCTAATTTAAATATGCCAAAGTTATCAACACCATTTTCTCATATAAGAATCCCTGTTAAAACAAAAGAGGAATTGTCAAATCCTTTCATAACAGACTTGAGTCACCAAGATAATAACCAAGTCTTAATGAAGGAAGCACCTCAATTGAAGCAATGGCCAACATTCACAGGAGAAGGTGAATATGACCACATGTCATTTATTAAAGCAATTGACATGTTACAAGAAGACTATGCCATACCAGATGAATTAATCACTGCAAGATTACATTCATTGTTTGAGAAATCTGCAAAAAGATAGTATTATGGCATAAGACAAACAAATGGTAAAAATACCTGGTCTTGGTGGAAACAAGAAACAATCACCAAGTGGGAAAATGATGCCTGGAGGTATAAGATAGAAAATGCATTTGAAAACTATTTCTTTGACCCAGAGAAAGACAAACCTTTAACTTGGTTCTTGAAACAAGTTGAAAGGCTTAATGCACTGTACCCAGAAATGTCACAAAAGATGGTGCACATGAAAATACTTAAAAAATGTGGAGGGGAACTAGAACATGCCCTAAGAAGCAGGTGTATAGAACCATGCTCCACAGAAGAGTATATAAATGCACTAGAAGATATAGTGACAAGAACAAAAATTGGCAGGACTTGGAAAAAATTGGACATTAAAAGGCCAAATAAACCATTTATCAAAAAAGATAAATCAAAAGAATCCTTTAAGCCCAATACATCCAACAATAATGAGCAAAGAAAATGCCATAAATGTGGAGGTATTGGACACTTAGCCAATAATTGCCTTAAAAAAGCAAAGATTAATGAAATTGCGGAAACAGAAAACCACAATGACAAAGAAGAGGAATCTGACTCTGAAAAAGAGACAGAAGAGTCAGAAAGCTCTGAAAGTGATGAAATCAATATAATTAATGCACAAATTAATAATATTGATATAATTTATGAAGTACTGGATGTTAATTCAAACTTACCACAAGTTGGAACATCTGACACAAACCTGACAAACATACAAGATGCCAAAATGTATAGCACCAAACCTGCAAGAGGAATGGGATATACAGCTGCAAAATCAAGTATAAGTATTGTTATGGTTGATAACCAAGAAGGAAAAGTTAACTTGGATACAGGAGCATATTGCACTTGTGTTGGCAAATGTTATTTAAAAACCATTGTCCCAAACTGGCAAGAAAAACTTATGCCAATGCAAGGTGTCAAATTTAGTAGTGCAAGTGAGAGCATGAAGCCCTTGGAATAATTGATTTAACACTAATTTTTCCTCATCCCTCACAATGTGTCAGAATTAAAGTAGAGTTTGTAGTAATGGACAACTGTACTAGTAATCATTACATACTTGGGAATGACTACTTATCAATCTTTGGTATAGATATCTCCAACCAAAAAGATAGATATTTTACTATAGGAGATAACAAAAGACAAAAGTTTGGCTTCTTACATAACAAAAAACAAATCACAGTTATTAAGAACGAAGAAAAAATTCCAGAAAAGGAACTTTTTATATCTGAACAGCTTAAAGAGGCAGAATTCAATCAAGAATTAACAGAAAAAATGAAAGAAAAATTGATTGACCTCTTATTTAAGTATAAAAATGCCTTTGCAACTGACAAAGAGCCACTAGGTGCCATAATTGGACATGAAGTGGATATAATTCTTAATGTAGAAAAGCCTTACCCACTTTGGTTAAGAAGACCTGCTTATCTAGCCAGTCCAAGGGCTAGAGAAGCCTTAGAAGTGCACATTAAAGAATTAATGGACCTTGGAGTATTAAGAAAGGTTGGACATAATGAAAAAGTAGAAGTTACTACACCTGTCATTATAACTTGGCATAATGGAAAATCAAGTATGGTAGGAGACTTCAGAGCCCTGAACACCTATACCATTCCAGACAGATATCCAATACCTAGAATCCATGAGACATTGACCCAATTGTCACAAGCTAAGTTCATCACAGCTATGGATGCTCTTAAAGGTTTTCATCAAAATGTCTTAACAGACAATGCCAAGAAACTACTAAGAATAATAGTCCATTGTGGAATTTTTGAATACTTAAGAATGCCATTTGGGATAAAAAATGCACCTTCCCATTATCAAAGAATGATGAATACCATATTCCCTGAAGAATTATCAGAAGGATGGTTAATTATCTATATTGATGATATCATAGTTTGCTCAGAAACTTGGGAAAATCACCTTACAAGACTAGAAAGGGTACTACAAAAAATAGTCCAAGTGAATATGAAAATTTCCTTGAAAAATTGTCATTTTGCATATAGTGAATTAAAAGCACTAGGACATGTTGTATCTGGACTTAGTCTAGGCATAGACAAAAATAAAGTATCAGCAGTACTACTCAAACCAATGCCTCAAACCAAAAAAGAAATGCAATCATTTTTAGGATTTGCTGGTTACTATAGACAGCATATAAAGGACTTGGCAAAAATTTCCAAATCCTTATATAAATTATGTGACCAACAAACAGTTTATGAAATGACTGAAGAAAGGGTCAAGGCATATGAAGAATTGAGAAATTCACTAACAAATGCCCCATTTCTTCTAATGCCAGATTGGAAACTACCTTTCAAACTATACATTGATGCTTGTGGAGAAGGATTAGGTGCTGCACTTCACCAAGCACAAATTATCAATGATAAACCAGTGGAAGGACCAATTTGTTTCATTTCAAGGCAAATAAAGCCAACAGAAGCAAGGTATGGAGCAAGCCAAATGGAATGCTTATGCCTAGTGTGGGCTTTAGAAAAACTGCATTATTATTTGGATGGCACAGTATTTGATATAATCACAGACTGTAATGCTGTGAAATCACTATTAAATATGAATACTCCAAATAGAAATATGCTGAGATGGCAAATTGCTATCCAAGAATATAGAGGAAATATGACTATTGTACATAAATCTGGAAATATTCATAAAAATGCAGATGGTCTTAGCAGATGGGCTTTAGCAAATACCCCTGACAATCCAGCATGGGTACCACAAGAAGAGCACCATATAGAAGGAATATGTGTCACAGACATAGGCACAGAATTCTTGAACCAAGTTAAAGAAAGCTATAAGACAGACAAAAATTGCCATATCTTAAGCCAACTTCTAATGAAAGACTGCAAAGATCCATCACTTTCATCAAAACTAGATGAAATATGGAAAAAGGCATATGATGAAGGAAGATTCCACCTCCTTGATGGAATCCTTTACCATAGAACAAAACACACATGTGTTATGGCCTTAACAGATAGAACACTAATAAACACTATTTTACATGAGTGTCATGATAGTGTTGCATCTGGACATCTCTCAGAAGATAGGACACTAGAGAGGGTGAAAACCTGCTCTTGGTGGCCAAATTGGAAGAAAGATGTTGCAGAGTACTGCCAAACCTGTGACAGATGTCAAAAAGCCAACAGAGCCACAGGAAAGAAATTTGGAATGATGATCCAAATCCAAGAACCAAAATCCCCATGGGAAATAGTTCATATGGATTGGGTAACAGCACTACCTCCAGGAGGAGACAGGAGCTATAATGCATGTCTAGTGTTAGTTGACAGGTACAGTAAAACTCCCATGTTCTTACCATGTCATAAAGATGACACAGCTATGGATACAGCCATAATGATATGGAATAAAGTCATTAGCCACACAGGCTTATTCCAAAATATTATAAGTGACAGAGACCCAAAGTTCACTTCAGCATTATGGACAAATCTCCATAACTTATTTGGGACAAAGCTATCATTCTCAACAGCTTACCATCCCCAAACTGATGGTTTAGCAGAAAGAATGATACAGACCTTAGAGGACATGATCAGAAGATTCTGCGCTTATGGGCTAGAATTCAAAGATTCTGATGGTTTTACCCATGATTGGTGTACACTAATACCAGCACTTGAACTGGCATATAAGACATCAATCCATTCTTCTACTGGCAAAACACCAGAAATGCTAGAGAAAGGTTGGAATCCAAGAATTCCTTATGATATCCTCAAAAAGGACTTAGTGGACATACATCCAACAGCAAGCAGTTTTAAGATAATGCTTGACAAAGCAAGACACCATGCAAACAGATGCATGCAAGACTCTTTCAAATATGCAAAAGAAAGATGGGACAAAAGTCATAAACCACCTGACTTCAAAATAGGAGATTTGGTATTAGTATCAACTCTTAACTTTAATAACATAAAAGGACCAAAGAAATTGAAAGATTCCTTTGCAGGACCACTTATGGTAAAAGCACTTCATGGACCCAATGCTGTACAATTGGAACTTACAGGTGATTTAATGAATAAACACCCAACTTTCCCCGTAAGTCTTATAAAACCTTACAGCTCAAGTGACAAGGAATTATTTCCACTAAGAAATAAACCCCCACTTGAAATTCCCCCTTTGGAAGAAGGAGAAGAAAAAAGAATTGTAAAATTCCTTAAAGAAAGAAGGACAAGGAACAAAAAAGAAAGAGAATACCTTGTAAGGTGTAGAAATCCAACTCAAGAAGATGAATGGCTACTTGAGAAAGATATAACAAATGCTGATAAACTACTGAAGAGGTTTGAACATGAATAAAAACCTAAAGAATAACAAAATCAAGCATTATTGAGCTTCAGGACTGATAAAGTCTAATGAAGAGGTAGGACAGTGGATGATACCCTAATCACACATATCAGATTGTGGTACAATCTTTTTTGGTGGTAGGGAATGTGAGCGTTTGAGATATGACCACATACCCAATAAGGTCACAAAAAATACTCAGAATAATTATACCTTTAATATAATTATATTAAAATTACTTAGAATAATTATACATTAAAAATAATTACTTAAATATACAAAAAATACCATAAATTGGTACAAAAATTGGTTTAACTTAAAAACCAATGAATCAAAATGTAAGAAAAACTATACCATTGGATTCCCCATGGTAAAATACACATATACCATTTTTATGGCATATCTGTAAATTCAATATTTAATGAATTATAAGGTATAATACCTTATAAAAACCATAAAACCCTATTTATCTCAAGAACTAATGAAACAAAATGTGAAATAAATTGAACCAGTGGATTTCCCACGAAATTTCACGCATAAAACAATTAATAAGCTCATTTCCAAAGTTAATACTTAAGGAATTAACCTGAATATATGCACTTTTTTGGTCAACGCATATATTCAAGGATCATAGCTAATATCTCCTAAACTATAAATGATAGAATGATTAACCAAAAATAAAGTTACCACGTAATTACTGTAAGAACACAGATATAAACTTTATTTTACAAATTATAAACAAGGTTAAAACCTATGATGAAATATTGATAAAAATCAACAGAGCTGTTGACCACTTTGTTGTGAAAGTGTTCCAAACTTAAAAAAAAGTATACAGTTGGATTCTACTAGTTCATTCGTGAGGAATGATGTAATTTTTATTATCAACTTCAGGGTATAACCCCCTGAAATCAAGGTTTGAAGTTTAAAATATTGAATTTCGACAGAAAAGATGAGTTACAAGAAACATCATCAAAATTAGAGTTTTGATGATGTAATGAAAAGCTCTTGGCAGCATAATAAGGTTATGCCAGGCTATCAGAATTCACTCTCTGAATTGCTGTAGTGTGTAAATCTTCAAAGTTTTTGAGGATCAAAGTTTGAGCTTAATTTGAGCAGTTATGATCACTCACAGTAACCTTAATTTAAGTTTAACAGTCTTAAGAGTGATAAAATTGGTGAATACTATTAGTTTATTATTAAAACTAATAAAATACACGAAGTTTGGGGTTCTGCCAAGCCTCTGATGTCATCAAACTTAGAGTTATAATGATAACTCTAAATAATGGTGTAATAATGATGTAATCATCTCCAAACCTTAAAATATTGATCAATTCCAGTGGGTATGATCAGTACACGTCTACTAGAAGCCTGTTGGACTCTAGGAGGAAGGTATTTACTATAAATAGAGCTCTTTTTACTCTATTTTCCCCTCAGACACATCAAAAACATTAAATCAATTAAATCAAAGCTAATTTCTTTATTCTTTATATATAAAACTATTATATTATCAAAGACCAAAGACCGCCTTGTTGTAATCATCTATTTTGACGTGATTAAAGCATTTATTTAATTGTTTTTGCTAAAAATCTCTTTAAAAACTCATTTCCACGTTAGAATCCAGAATAGTTTGTAATTTTCTTTATTTTTATTGTAAATACAATTTGAAAAAGTTGTATTTATATTTTTTGGCGTAAAATATTTCAAAATTATTATATTAAGTGTTAAAAGTAGGTTATTTTCTCTTATTATAATAATTTCTCTATTATTACTCTCTTAATAATTCTTTAATTAATATAAATAGTATTTATATTGATTCATAACTTTAATATTAGTAATATTATTGTTATTAATTGTTTTTTATTAATAAAAAGCAATTTTTTACGCCTTTAGTATTTGTTGGTAACAATAATAAAGAGCTTTTTAAATATATTAATTATTTTATATTAATATATTTATTTATTATATTATATTTTCATAATATAAATTATATTATTATATATATTTAATAATATAATTATTTTACGCCATAATAATAATAATTATTTATTATTACTATATTTTTAATCTTATTCATAAGGACATTCAGAGTACAATAAGTAATAAATTAGTAATTTTTACTTATTGTTTCATAGTCAAACCTTACAGCTAATATCTCTTGAATTATACATGATAGAGTGATGAACCAAAAATAAAGTCATCACGTAATTACTGTAGGAACACAGATATGAAGTTAATTCCACAAGCTATAAGAAAGGTTAAAATCTGTAAGGAATTATTGATTAAAATCAACAGAGCTGTTGACCACGTTGTTGTGAAAGTGGTCCAAACTTAAAAATAAGTAGAAAGTTGGATTCTACTAGTTCATTTGTGAAGAATGATGTATTTTTTATTATAATATTCAAGGTATAACCCCTTGAAATCATAGTTTGAATTTTAAAATATTAAATTTCAACAGAAAAGATGAGTTACAAGAAAAATCATCAAAAATAGAGTTTTGATGATGTAATGAAATTCTCTTGGAAGAATAATGAGGGTATGCCAAGCTATCAGACTTCACTCTTTGAATCTCTGTAGCGTGTAAATCTTAAACGTTATTAAGGATCAAAGTTTGAGCTTAATTTGATCATTTATGATCACACACTGTAACCTTAAGTTAAGTTTAACAGTCATATAAGTGTTACAATTGGTGAATACTATTAGTTTATGATTAAAAATAATAAAAGCCACGAAATTTGGGGTTCTGCCAAGCCTTTGACGTCATCAGACTTAGAGTTATAGTGATAACTCTAAATAATGGTGTAATAGTGATGTAATGAGGTTTGATCATGATGTAATCATCACCAAACCTTAAATTATTGATCAATTCCAGTGGATATGATCAGTAAGCGTCTACTAGAAGTCTGTTGGGCTCTAGGAGGGAGGTATTTACTATAAATAGAGCTCTTTCTGCTCTGTTTTCCTCTCAGACGCATCAAAAACATTAAATAAATACAAACAAAAAGGTAATATCTTTATTCTTTATATATAAAACTTTTATACTATTAAAGACCAAAGTTCATCTTTATTATAATCATCAATTTTGACGTGATTAAATCATTTGTTTAAATGGTTTTGTTAAAAATCTTTCTGAAACTCATTTCCATGTAAAAAATCAAGAATACTTGTGATTTCTCTATTTTTTATTGTAAATACAATTTGTATAAGTTGTATTTATATTATTTTGCATGATATATCTCAAAATTATTATATTAAGTGTTAAAAGTAGGTTATTTTCTCTTATATTAATAATTTTCTCTATATTATTCTTTTAATAATGCTTTAATTAATATAAATAGTATTTATATTAATTTATAACTTTAATATTAGTAATATTATTGTTATTAATTGTTTTTTATTAATAAAAAACAATTTTTTATGCCTTTATTATTTGTTTGTAACAATAATAAAGTGCTTTTAAATATATTGATTATTTCATATTAATATATTTATTTTATTATATTATATTTTATAATATAAATTATATTATTATATTTTTATTAATAATATAGATATTTTCACGCCATAATTATAATAATTCTTTATTATTATAATTATTTTTATCTTATTTATTTCATTCATAAGGACATTCATAGTACAATAAGTAAAATATTAGTAATTTTTACTTATTGTTTCATAGTCAAACCTTACATTTGGGGGCCTGGCCATGATATTTACTCTAAAAGACCTTTAAAAAGATTCTAATTGGGTTTATCCAATGATAAATTATACTTATAATCATAAAATTATATAATAATTTCATATTTATTGATTTTAAAAGCTATTGAGGCATTTGGAAAGCAATTGTACTGTCTTACACGTGGTTTTTCACATCCTTAAACTTTCAAAAACTTTCTTTGAGTGACCCTAGTGATTAAAAAAGATATTTTATAGATTAAAAATAATTTTATATTATAAATTAATTTTATAAAGTGAATCATACTCATTTTTATTTTATTCTTTAAAAATAAAAATATTAAAAACCAATAAAAAAGTTATTTTATTCTTTTTAATTTCATTTCTTTAATTATTTTCATTTTTTTTTCTATAAAAAAGATATAAAAGCAATTTTTACGTGGAAAATTGCCATATCTTACCAAAAATAACACTTTTATATAAAAGACTTATATTTATTTGTCTTTTTTAGTGTTTGAAGACAACCCAACGGAGGATAACCAAACCACTGTTGAAAGATTGGTGGAAGAAACTTGTCAAAGTTCTCCAACACCAATAATCACCAAAAGAAAGAAAGCCAACAAATTGGACTTTCCAGGACCCACCATTCAGGACTCTGAAGGTGAGTACCTCATTTATAAATTTCCATAAGCAGAATTCCTGTTCTCAAATGCTCATGTTTCTTATTTTCTTATAATATGACTACCAGAAGAGGCTCCCAATACTCCATACAATCAGATGGAGCTGGACTCAGAGGTAGAATTGATTCCTCAAAATGGAAAAGCAAGGGCAATATCCCCAGTGGAACAGAATCCACACAAGGAAGTGCCTTATCCCAAAGGCAAGTCCCAGAAATGCCCATGATATCTGAACCTGAATTGGAACTAAGTATGAGTGACTCAAACAGGTACAAATCACATTCAGAGGGGTCAAATAGACATTTACATGAGCCAATACAAACAGTACCACACAGTGTACAAGGACAAAGATTGGGAAATGTTGCCTCAAATAAACCAAGGAGTGATGAACTCCTGGCACATCCTGAAAAAGTTCCTCAAAGAGGAGGAAATAGTGAGATACTCCAATGGATGGAATCCACTATCATCCAAACCTCAAATCGAAAAGATCAAGGAGTATCATGCCAAAAAGAAGGAGGCAACCAAGGAAGAAGCCCCAGTAGCTTCTACCAGCAAGCCCCAAGTCAACCCACTTCCCCAAGAAGGGAAGAAGAACAAGAAAAAGAATTGGAGAAAACCATATTCCCCAAGATCCAAAAAGATTCCATGGACAATGTCTTCAACATGGCCAGAACTTTGATGCAATTCAAAGACAAAGAGGAAAAAAGAATGAGACAACCCCATTTCCCAAAGAAATAACCTTGTCTCCTGATTTTGTAAATACTTTAACAGAGCTTAAAAATAGTATCTTACCTCTCAAAGACATTCAAAATAGTTTATTATCTTTCCAAGAAACAAATAACAATTTATCATCTTTAACAAAACTTGTTGTACAAAATAAGAAAGAAATTGATAACATAATATTTATGATTTAAAATAGTAAACCAAAAGTATTAATTGAAAACACTCAGAAATTAATACAAGGACAACAAGAGTTGTATAAATACATAAGTGATATCAAAGAAAAACCTTTGACAATCAATTATGATGTGAATATTGACAATCTTACAGAAAAATTAAACAAATTAAGTATTTCTGTAGATAAATTTGAAGAAAAGACTTCATCACACCAAAAATTACTTTTGGACCATGTGGAAAAAAGTGATGAAGCAAGAATGCATCTGAAAGATGACATTCAAAGTGAAATAAGGCTTATTACTGAAAAAATGGATAAAATTAATGAGGCTAATGTAAATATGCCAAAGTTATCAACACCATTTTCTCACATAAGAAGCCCTGTTAAACCAAAAGAGGAATTAACAAATCCATTCATAACAGACTTGAGTCACCAAGACAATAACCAAGTCTTAATGAAGGAAGCACCTCAATTAAAAGAATGGCCAACATTCACAGGAGAAGGTGAATATGACCACATGTCTTTTATCAAAACAATTGACATGCTACAAGAAGATTATGCCATACCAGATGAATTAATCACTGCAATATTACATTCATTGTTTGAAAAATCTGCAAAAAGATGTTATTATGGCATAAGGCAAACAAATGGCAAAAATACCTGGTCTTGGTGGAAACAAGAAATAATCACCAAGTGGGCGAATGATGCCTGGAGGTACAAAATATAAAATTCATTTGAAAATTCTTTCTTTGACCCAGAGAAAGACAAAGCTTTAACTTGGTTCTTGAAACAAGTTGAAAGACTTAATGCATTGTACCCAGAAATGTCACAAAAAATGGTGCATATGAAAATACTCAAGAAATGTGGAGGAGAGCTAGAACATGCCCTAAGAAGCAGGTGTATAGAACCATGCTCCACAGAACAGTATATTAACGCACTAGAAGACATAGTGACAAGAACAAAAATTGGCAGGAATTGGAAGAAATTGGACATTAAAAGGCCAAATAAACCATTTATCAAAAAAAATAAATCAAAAGAATCCTTCAACCCCAATACATCCAACAATAATGAGCAAAGAAAATGCCATAAATGTGGAAGTATTGGACACTTAGCCAACAATTGCCTTAAAAAAGCAAAGATTAATGAAATTGCGGAAACAGAAAACCACAATGACAAAGAAGAGGAATCTGACTCTGAAAAAGAGACAGAAGAGTCAGAAAGCTCTGAAAGTGATGAAATCAATATAATTAATGCACAAATTAATAATATTGATATAATTTATGAAGTACTGGATGTTAATTCAAACTTACCACAAGTTGGAACATCTGACACAAACCTGATAAACATACAAGATGCCAAAATGTATAGAACCAAACCTGCAAGAGGAATGGGATATACAGCTGGAAAATCAAGTATAAGTATTGTTATGGTTGATAACCAAGAAGGAAAAGTTAACTTGGATACAGGAGCACATTGCACTTGTGTTGGCAAAAGTTATTTAAAAAACATTGTCCCAAACTGGCAAGAAAAACTTATGCCAATGCAAGGTGTCAAATTTAGTAGTGCAAGTGAGAGAATGAAGCCCCTTGGAATAATTGATTTAACACTAATTTTTCCTCATCCCTCACAATGTGTCAGAATCAAAGTAGAGTTTGTAGTAATGGACAACTGTACTAGTAATCACTTCATACTTGGAAATGATTACTTATCAATCTATGGTATAGATATCTCCAACCAAAAGGATAGATATTTTACCATAGGAGACAACAAAAGACAAAGGTTTGGCTTTTTAAATAACAAAAAACAAATCAAAGTTATTAAGAATGAAGAAAAATTCCAGAAAAGGAACTTTTTATATCTGAACAACTTAAAGAGGCAGAATTCAATCAAGAATTAACAGAAAAAATGAAAGAAAAATTGATTGACCTCTTATTTAAGTATAAAAATGCCTTTGCAACTGATAATGAGCCACTAGGTTCCATAATTGCACAAGAAGTAGCTATAATGCTTAATGTGGAAAAACCTTACCCACCTCTACTAAGAAGACCTGCTTACCCAGCTAGTCCAAGGGCTAGAGAAGCCTTAGAGGTACACATTAAAGAACTAATAGACCTTGGAGTATTAAGAAAGGTAGGACATAATTAACAGGTAGAAGTCACTACACCTGTCATTATAACTTGGCGTAATGGAAAATCAAGGATGGTAGGAGACTTCAGAGCTCTGAACACCTATACCATTCCAGACAGGTATCCAATACCCAGGATCCATGAGACATTGACACAATTTTCACAAGCTAAGTTCATCACAGCCATGGATGCCTTAAAGGGTTGTCATCAAAATGTCTTAACAGACAATGCCAAAAAACTACTGAGGATAATAGTCCACTGTGGAATTTTTGAATACTTAAGAATGCCATTTGGCATAAGAAATGCACCTTCCCATTATCAAAGAATGATGAATACCATATTTCCAGAAGAATGATCAGAAGGATGGTTAATCATCTATATTGATGATATCATAGTTTTCTCAGAAACATGGGAAAGTCACCTTACAAGACTAGAAAGGGTACTACAGAAAATAGTCCAAGTGAATATGAAAATTTCCTTGAAAAAGTGTCATTTTGCATACAGTGAACTAAAAGCACTAGGACATGTTGTATCTGGACTTAGTCTAGGCATAGAAAAGAATAAAGTAGCAGCAGTACTACTTAAACCAATGCCTCAAACCAAAAAATAAATGCAATCATTTCTAGGATTTTCTGGTTACTATAGACAGCATATAAAGGACTTTGCAAAGATTGCTAAATCCTTGTATAAGCTATGTGACCAACAAACAGTCTATGAAATGACAGAAGAAAGAGTCAAGGCATATGAGGAATTGAAAAATTCCTTAACAAATGCCCCATTTCTTCTAATGCCAGATTGGAAACTACCCTTCAAGCTGTACATTGATGCTTGTGGAGAAGGACTGGGTGCTGCACTACACCAGACACAAATTATCAATGATAAACCAGTGGAAGGACCAATCTGTTTTATTTCAAGACAGATAAAGCCAACAGAAGCAAGATATGGAGCAAGCCAAATGGAATGCCCCTGCTTAGTGTGGGCTTTAGAAAAATTACATTATCATTTGGATGGCACAGTATTTGATGTGATTACAGACTGTAATGCTGTAAAATCTCTATTAAATATGAAGACTCCAAATAGACATATGCTAAGATGGCAAATTGCTATCCAAGAATATAGAGGAAATATGACTATTGTTCATAAATCTGGAAATATTCATAAAAATGCAGATGGTCTTAGCAGATGGGCTCTAGCAAATACCCCTGACAATCCAGCATGGGTACCACAAGAAGAGCACCATATAGAAGGAATATGTGTTACAGACATTGGCACAGAATTCTTTAACCAAGTTAAAGAAAGCTATAAGATAGACAAAAACTGCCATATCTTAAGCCAAATTCTAATGAAAGACTGCAAAGACCCATCACTTTCATCAAAACTAGATGAAATATGGAAAAAGGCATATGAGGAAGGAAGATTCCACCTCCTTGATGGAATCCTTTACCACAGAACAAAACACACATGTGTTATGGCCTTAACAGATAGAGCCCTGATAAACACTATTTCACATGAGTGTCATGATAGTGTTGCAGCTGGACACCTTTCAGAAGACAGGACACTAGAGAGGGTGAAAACCTGCTCTTGGTGGCCAAATTGGAAGAAAGATGTTATAGAATACTGCCAAACCTGTGACAGATGTCAAAACGCGAACAGAGCCACAGGAAAGAAATTTGGAATGATGATCCGAATCCAAGAACCAAAATCCCCTTGGGAAATAGTTCATATGGATTGGGTAACATCATTACCTCCAGGAGGAGACAGACGCTATAATGCATGCCTAGTATTGGTTGACAGGTATAGCAAAACTCCCATGTTCTTACCATGTCATAAAGATGACACAGCTATGGACACAGTCATAATGATATGGAATAAAGTTATTAGCCATACAGGCTTATTCCAGAAACTTATAAGTGACAGAGACCCAAAGTTCACTTCAGCATTATGGACAAATCTCCATAACTTGTTTGGGACAAAGTTATCATTCTCAACAGCTTACCATCCTCAAACTGATGGTTTAGCATAAGGAATGATACAGACCCTAGAGGACATGATCAGAAGATTCTGTGCTTATGGGCTAGAATTCAAAGATTCTGATGGTTTTACCCATGATTGGGTACACTAATACCAGCTCTTGAACTGGCATATAAGACATCAATCCATTATTCTACTGGCAAAACACCAGCAATGCTAGAAAAAGGTTGGAATCCAAGACTTCCTTATAACACCCTCAAAAAGGACTTAGTGGATATACATCCAACAGCAAGCAGCTTTAAGATAATGCTTGACAAGGCAAGACACCATGCAAACAGATGTATGCAAGATTCTTTCAAATATGCAAAAGAAAGATGGGATAAAAGTCATAAGCCACCTGATTTCAAAATAGGAGACTTGGTCCTAGTATCAACCCTCAATTTCAATAACATAAAAGGCCCAAAGAAAGTAAAAGATTCCTTTGCAGGACCATTTATGATAAAAGCACTTCATGGACCCAATGCTGTGCAATTGGAACTCACAGGTGAACTAATGAACAAACACCCAACTTTCCCTGTAAGTCTGATAAAACCTTACAGTTCAAGTGACAAGGAGTTATTTCCACTAAGAAATAAACCACCACTTGAAATTCCCCCCTTGGAAGAAGGAGAGGTAAAGAAAATAGTAAAAGTCCTTAAAGAAAGAAGGACAAGAGACAAAAAAGAAAGGGAATACCTTGTAAGGTATAGAAATTCAACTCAAGAAGATGAATGGCTACTTGAGAAAGATATAACAAATGCTGATAAACTACTAAGAAGGTTCAGACATGAAAGAAAGCCTGAAAAATAGAAAGGTTAAGCATTATTGAGCTTCAAGACTAACAAAGTCTATTGAAGAGGTAGGACAGTGGATGACACCCTAATTACACATATCAGATTGTGGTACAATCTTTTTTGGTGGTAGGGAATGTGAACCTTTGAGATATGACCACATACCCAAAAAGGTCACAAGAAATATTTTATATAATTATACATTAAAAATAAGTACCTTAAAAACTATAAAAATACCATAAATTGGTACAAAATTTGGTTTAACTTAAAAACCAATGAATAAACATGTGAAATGAATTACACCATTGGATTCCCCATGGTAAAATACACATATACCATTTTTATGGCATATCTGTAAAGTCAATATTTATTAAGTTATAAGTAATAATACCTTGTAAAAACCACAAATCCTTATTTATTTAAACAGCTAATGAAAAAACATGTGAAATAAATTGTACCATTTGATTCTCCATAAACTCTGACACATAAAACAATTAATAAGCTAAGCTCCAAAAGCAATACTTAAGGAATTAACCTGAATATATGCACTTTTTTGGTCAACACATATATTCAAGGAATTTAGCTAATATCTCTTGACTTATACATGATAGAGTGATGAACCAAAAAAAAAGTCATCGCGTAATTACTGTGGGAACACAGATATGAAGTTTATTTTACAAGTTATAAACAAGGTTAAAATCTGTAAGGAAATATTGATTAAAATCAACAGAGCTGTTGACCACTTTGTTGTGAAAGTGGTCCAAACTTAAAAATAAGTAGACAGTTGGATTCTACTAGTTCATTCGTGAATAATGATGTATTTTTTTACTATAATATTCAAGGTATAACCCCTTGAAATCATAGTTTGAAGTTTAAAATATTAAATTTCGACAGAAGAGATGAGTTACAAGAAAAATCATCAAAAATAGAGTTTTGATGATGTAATAAAATTCTCTTGGTAGAATAATAACGTTATTCCAAGCTATCAGAATTCACTCTCTGAATTGCTGTAGCATGTAAATATTAAAAGTTATTAAGGATCAAAGTTTGAGCTTAATTTGATCATTTATGATCACACACTGTAACCTTAAATTACGTTTAACAGTCATAAAAGTGTTAAAATTGGTGAATACTATTAGTTTATGATTAAAACTAATAAAATCCACGAAATTTGGGGTTCTGCCAAGCCTTTGACATCATCAGACTTAGAGTTATAGTGACAACTCTAAATAATGGCGTAATAGTGATGTAATGAGGTATGATCATGATGTAATCATCACAAAACCTTAAAATATTGATCAATTCCAGTGGATATGATCATTACACGTCTACTAGAAGTCTGTTGGACTCTAGGAGGGAGGTATTTACTATAAATAGAGCTCTTTCTGCTCTGTTTTCCCCTCAGACACATCAAAAACATTAAATAAATACAAACAAAAAGGTAATATCTTTATTCTATATATTTAAAACCTTTATATTATTAAAGACCAAAGTTCATCTTTATCATAATGATCAATTTTGACGTGATTAAATCATTTGTTTAACTGTTTTTGTTAAAAATCTCTCTAAAACTCATTTCCACATAAAAAATCAAGAATATTTGTAATTTCTCTATTTTTTATTGTAAATACAATTTGTATAAGTTGTATTTATATTATTTGGCGTAAAATATCTCAAAATCATTATATTAAGTGTTAAAAGTATGTTATTTTCTCTATATTATTCTTTTAATAATTCTTTAATTAATATAAATACTATTTATATTAATTTATAGCTTTAATATTAGTAATATTATTGTTATTAATTGTTTTTTATTAATAAAAAAAATTTTTTACGCCTTTATTATTTGTTTGTAACAATAATAAAGTGCTTTTAAATATACTAATTATTTCATATTAATATATTTATTTTATTATATTATATTTTATAATATAAATTATATCATTATATTTTTATTAATAATATAATTATTTTTATCTTATTTATTTCATTCATAAGGACATTCATAGTACAATAAGTAAAATATTAGTAATTTTTACTTAT
Source organism: Austropuccinia psidii (assembly GCA_023105745.1). Lineage (NCBI taxonomy): Eukaryota > Fungi > Basidiomycota > Pucciniomycetes > Pucciniales > Sphaerophragmiaceae > Austropuccinia > Austropuccinia psidii. The sequence goes on from JALGQZ010000001.1 coordinate 43,303,239, forward strand.
TGTTCCATAGTCAAACCTTACAAACACAGTGGAATATATACTTTATTACTTCTAAACGCTAATGGAAATATATTGAAGCTGTAAATAAAATCACAGGTAATGTTATGAGATGTGTAAATGTTTTTTCTTGAGTCTATCAGGAATAGAATATTTTGTATAAGAAAGAGAATCAAAAATCAAATCTTAAAAACACAGAGGTTTGTTTTGTTAATCATTTGTTTAATTAGATTTCATAGTTTGACTTTCATTATCTCAATTTTAATTGTAAATTGAAAGAACACTTCAAAAAATCTAGACCGTCTTCATTCTCCAAGGTTATTGAAAAAAATATTTTTGAATTTTTCTTCAAAAACATTAGGTGTAAATGAATGAGTAAAACATTTCACTCTATTGAAGCTTGATTAAAAGCTTTAGAACCAATTGATTTTTTTGGTTTCTGTAAGATGTGACTATGAAACTGATGATAATATTACTATTAATCAACAGTACTATGTCTGTTCTTATGAAATATAATAATAAAATATTATTATAACCACAATTAAATAATTAAAAAATTATTTCTTTCACGTGTTAAGCACTACTAGTGATTTTAACAGTGAGCAAGTAATTGTCTACAAGAATCAATTACAAGAAGAATTTAATAATAAAAACTTCTTTATTAAAATAATAAAATTATTTTAATATATAATTATCTTTTGCAAGAATAATTATAAAGATAATTCTTGAAGAAAACTATTACTAGAGAAAAACTTTAAGAATTAAAGATAAATGACTCACTAATACTCCAAAGAACTTTTTGATAATAAAAGTAGAGAAATTTGACGTGGAATTGTGGATTTAAGGGATCAAAAGGATTTATAACAGTATTACAACAATATATAGTTGGATTCTATGATTTCACGTCTTTCTGATTGATTCTGAAAGAATTAAAACACTTAAGAATAGTTGAACTAATACTTACTTGTTGGTAATAAAGATTTAATAAATTGATAAGATGATGATACGGAAAAAACAGCAAGAAGAGGCTTCTTTTAAGTCAATAACAGCTCACAGAGGCGTGCCATGGAGCAAACTGAAAAACCAGTGAGTGAGAAAACAATAAACCTTTTTGGATTATTGATTGCATCATCTGTTGTCATGTAAGATTATCATAATTACTTAATTGATGCTTTTACGTGACTACCAACCCCAATATGGTTAAGAATAAAAGGAGTAACACTTGTAAATCTTCTTTTATTCTAAAATAATCATTGATTTCTCAAAGTTATCAATGTTATTGCCAATTTCATCACAGGTTGTAATTACTGTGAATTTTTGAAGATTCAGTGTTTCACGTAGAATATCCAAAAATGGACTGTAAGTAAAACTTTTAATTTTACTAGTAAAACTGTAATTCTTTTTGGTTGTACCATAGATAATACAGTTCTCCTTTAGTCCTGAAAGTTTCAGAAAGATTCATTAAGAATTGTATTTTTAATGAATTTTTGAAGGTTTTACCTCATTTCTACGTAGAATTGCAAATAGCAGTGTTTTGCTGGTTGCTATGAGGTAAATCAATGAATATGGGTCCCAAAAGGGTTTTAATTACTCTTTTGGGGTTTATCCATGGAAAGTCATTAGTAATTGACATGGTTACAGGAGTGTAAGTAGCTCATTACCTCCTTGGCACGTCAAAATAGCAGGTTATTTGCTATTTTCTGATGTTTTACAGTAGTTGTAACTTGGTAACCAAGTTCCCAAAGAGTTTTAGTTTACCAATTGGGCCAAGATGAGCCATGGATCCATGCTCTGGAGCTATCCACGCCTCTGAGGCCTCAGAAGTTGGGTACCCTGGCTCTCTTTGATGTCTTTTGTCCCCCTTGCCTATTTTTTACGTCAAAATAGTAATTTAAGCTTAAAGTGAGATATCCACTATGGGTGTACCAAAAGTCCATGTAAGAATACCATGATATTAAGTGCTCAAAACATGCATAACACTATTCTTAGTGTATATGTAACATGGGATTTCTCACTTTCCCATTATTTTGGCTAAAAATCAAGAAAAACAAAAATTTTCACGGATCTTTTATGTGGTATTAATGATGTGGTATTGAAGTATTTTCCATTTTACCACCTCAAATACTTAAATTGAGCTTATTCACTCTATGGAGCTACCCTAGGTGAATTTTTGTGTAGAATCCAAATCTGGTCTTAAATCCATGGATTTACTTACTCAATAAAAAGTTATTCATCTTTTCTGAAATTGAAAATGATGAATTTTGGATATATGCATGACTTATGAGTTTTGCATAATTCAAAATTTCTTTTTAAGATAATTGTGGCCTATTTGGGTATGTAAAATATACCTCAAGGCTCACATTCCCTCCCACCAAAAAATAAAATTGTACTACAATTTTATTAGTGATAAAAAGAATAAGGCCCCAAAAGGGGGTTAATGTCCACTGTCCAACCTCTTCACATTACTCAGATCAAGTAATTTAAAGCACATTTATAGACATATTCAGGCTTGTGGCCTTCTTTCATGTCTAAATCTTCTTAAGAGTTTATCTGAGTCAGGTATTTCTGATTCTGCCATCCATTCATCTTCATGTACTGGATTTCTATATCTGACAAGATATTCTCTTTGATTTTTACCCCTAAGTCTCCTTTCTTTAATGACTTTCTTTATCTTTCTGTCTTCATTCTGTTCCACAGGGGGCACAGTTAAAGGAGTTGGGTTCCTTAAAGGAAACAATTCTTTGTCAGCTGGTTGATAAGGTTTTATCAGGCTGACTGGAAATGTGGGGTGTTTATTTTCCAATTCACCACTCAATTCCACTTGAACTGCATTGGTTCCATGTAAGGCAACAATAACAAAAGGTCCTACATAAGAATCTTTAAGTTTCTTTGGGCCTTTGATATTATTAAAATTCAAGGTTGAAACTAGAACTAAGTCCCCTACTTTGAAGTCTGGTACTTTATGACTCTTGTCCCACTTCTGTTTTGCATAATCAAAAGCATCATCCATACTTTGTTTTGCATGGTGTTTTACTTTATCAAGCATTAATTTGAAGCTGGAAGCTGTAGGATGAATGTCAATCAAGTCTTTCCTCAGTGTGTCTGCTGGGAGTCTTGGATTCCATCCTTTTTCTAACATAGCAGGAGTTTGTCCTGTGGAAGAATGGACTGATGTCTTGTATGCCAATTCTAATGCAGGTATCAGAGTGCACCAGTCATGGGTAAAGCCATCTGAGTCTTTAAATTCTAATCCATAAGCACAAAATCTCCTGATCATGTCTTCTAAAGTTTGAATCATCCTCTCTGCTAGCCCATCTGTTTGAGGGTGATATGCTGTAGAGAATGATAACTTAGTCCCAAACAATCTATGAAGATTGGTCCAAAGTGCAGATGTGAACTTGGGGTCTCTGTCACTTATGATATTCTTAAATAACCCTGTATGAGAAATAACTCTACTCCATAAAAGAAGAGCTGTATCCATAGCAGTGTCATCTTTATGACATGGTAAGAATATGGGAGTTTTGCTATATCTGTCTACAATGACTAAACAAGCATTATAACTTTTGTCACCACTTGGAGGAAGTGCTGTGACCCAATCCATGTGAACAACTTCCCAAGGGGATTTTGGTTCTTGAATATGGATCATTAATCCAAATTTCTTGCCTGTACTCCTGTTTGCTTTTTGGCATCTATCACAGGTATGGCAATATTCAATGGTTTCTTTTCTCCAAGATGGCCACCATGCACAGATCTTCACCTTTTCAAGTGTTCTGTCTTCTGATAGGTGTCCAGAGTAAATGCTATCATGGCATTCATGAAGAATGGTATTGATGAGCAATCTACTACACAATGTCATCACACAAGAATGTTTTGTTCTATGGTAAATAATCCCATCAAACAAGTGAAATCTTCCTTCAGAATAGGAATTTTTCCAAACTTCATCTAGTGTATTAACCAAAGATGTGTCTTTGCAGTCTTTATCCAATAAAGAAGTCAAGATATGGCAATTCTTGTCTTGTTTATAAGACTCTCTGACTTCTTCAAAGAATTCAGTCCCAATATCAGTTATGTTAATCCCTTCAATTGGAATCTGTGGTTCAGCTTCCAAAGGTACATAAGCTGGGTTATCAGGAGTGTTGGCTAAAGCCCATCTACTAAGTCCATCAGCATTTTTGTGAATGTTTCCTGCTTTATGAACTATAGTCATGTTTCCTCTATATTCTTGAATGGCTATTTGCCATCTCAACATATGTCTGTTGGGAGTTTTCATGTTAAGAAGTGATTTCACGGCATTACAGTCAGTTATCACTTCAAAAACACTGCCATCAAGGTAATAGTGTAATTTCTCAAGTGCCCATACCAAACATAAGCACTCCATTTGGCTTGCACCATATCTGGCTTCTGTTGGTTTGATTTGTCTTGAGATATAACAAACTGGTCCTTCTGTAGGTTTGTCATCAATAATTTGGACTTGGTGTAGGGCTGCCCCTAATCCATCCCCACATGCATCAATGTACAATTTAAAAGGAATATTCCAGTCAGGCATGAGGAGTAAAGGTGCTTCTGTAAGGGCTTTCTTTATCTTCTCATAAGCTTTAATTCTTTCCTGTGTCATTTCAAATACAGTCTGTTGATCACAGATTCTATAAAGTGACTTGGCTAGAATTGCAAAATCTTTCAAGTGTTGCCTATAGTAACTAGCAAATCCAAGAAAAGACATCATTTCTTTTTTATTCTGGGGTATTGGCTTAAGTAACACTGCTGCTACTTTATTCTTGTCAATACCCAAGCTCAAACCAGAAACAACATGTCCTAATGCTTTGAGTTCTTCAAAACCAAAATTGCATTTCTTAAGTGAAATTTTCATGTTCACTTCTGCAACTTTATGAAGTACTCTTGCAAGTCTTTCAAGGTGCAAAGACCATGAGTCAGAACATATAATAATATCATCAATATAAATGATAAGCCATCCTTCAGACAATTCTGTGGGGAAGATGGTATTCATCATTCTTTGATAATGAGATGGAGCATTTTTAATGCCAAATGGCATTCTAAGATACTCATAAATACCACAGTGAGTGATAATTCTAAGTAATTTCCTAGCTTTAGGCGTCAAAACATTTTGATGGAAGCCTTTTAATGCATCCATTGATGTTATATACTTGGCTTTAGACAATTGAGTCAAGGTTTCTTGGATCCTAGGGATTGGATACCTATCTGGAACTGTGTAGGTATTCAAAGCTCTAAAATCTCCAACCATTCTTGACTTATCATTATGCCATGCAATAATAACAGGTGTTGTCACTTCAACTTCCTCATTATGGCCTACTTTCCTTAGCACACCAAGTTGGATCAACTCTTGGATATGTTTTTCCAAGGCCTCTCTAGCTCTGGGACTGGCTGGATAAGCTGGTCTTCTAAGTACTGGAGGATATGGTCTATCAATATTAAGAGTAATATCAATTTCATGTCCCCTTATAGCGCCTAATGGTTCATTATCAGATGCAAATGCATTATTGTATGTATATAATACATCAATAAGTTCATTCCTCATCTTTGGTGACAATGATGGATTAATTTGTGCTTCAACAAGTTGTTTAGACACAAATTCATCTTTGTAAGTATCTTTGACAGAAGATACTACAGATATCTGTTTTGGCATATTGGAGAAAGCAAATTTTTGCCTTTTGTTATCTCCAATTATGAAATATCTGTCTTTATGGTTATTTATATCAATACCATAAATATTCAAGTAATCATTTCCAAGAATGATATGCTGAGATGTACAATTATCCATTACTACAATCTCAGTTTTCATTCTTACACTTCCTGCTGGATGTGGGAATACAATATTAGTATCCAATATGCCCAAGGGGTACATATTGTTACTGGCACTACTGAACTGTACACCTTCTATTGGTAATAGATGGTTTTTCCATTCAGGAAGTATAATTTGGAGATAATCCTTGCCAATACAAGTGCAAAATGCCCCTGTATCCAGATTTACTTTGGCTTCAATATCACCCATTAGAACTGATGTGATACAGGATGCTCCAGCAGTGTAACCCTTTCCTCTAGCAGGTTTTGTTTTACACATTCTGGCATCTTGGATATTGATCAGGTTGTAGCAATCCTCACTGTACTGTGGCAAGTGGGTATGGACTTCTGTGACCTCAAAGAAAGCTGAAATGTTTTCAATGGGATAGTCCTCTACTGGTGTATCTTCAGAGACTGCAGAATCTTGATCAGACTCTTCTTTCTCTTCAGTACACTGAATGTCTTCAATGATTTGAACTTCATTGATCTTTGTCTTCTTAGGGCAAGTGTTGGCTAAATGTGAAGTACTTCCACATTTATGACACTTCAAGACAGGTCTTTCTGGTCTTCTTTCCTCTCTAGGAATCTTTGAGACTATTTTGGACTCTATTGGGTTTCTAACCCAAGTTTTACCAATTCTTGTTCTGGTAATGATATCTTCCATAGCATTAATGTAGTCCTCTGTTGAACAGGGTTCCACACATCTGCTTTTGATAGCATGTTCCAGTTCTCCTCCACATTTTCTTAATATTTTCATATTAATCATAGTGTCAGACATATCTGGGTGTAAAGCAGATAATCTGTCTTTTTGTTTGAAGAACCAAGTAAGTGGTTTGTCTTTTTCTGAGTTAAAAATGGCACTTTCAAAAGCATTCTCCATTTTAAACCTCCAAGAATTATTGGCCCATTTGGTAATCACTTCAGATTTCCACCAAGACCAGTCATGTCTTCCATGATCCATTCTCATCTTGTAATACCATTTCTTTGCAGTCTTGGTAAACAAACAATGTAATTTTCCTACTATGATTTCATCAGGTATATTAAAGTCTTCTTGCAACATATCAATAGTCCTGATGAATTCAATGTGGTTGTATTCTCCTTCACCAGAGAATGTTGGCCATTCTTCTAATTTGGGAATATCCTTTGCAGAAATAACATTCTCTCCTAAGAATGGAGTCAAACTTGCTTTGACAGAAAGTTTTTCTTCAGTCAAAGGTGTAGAATGTCTTGGCATATGTGGTTCATGATTCTTATGAATTTGCTCCACACTTGCAATTATTTCATTCTTCAATTTCTGCCTTTCACTGTCACTTTTTGCTAAATGTATAGCAAATTGATTGGTGTTCTTAACTATTTGTAAGACATGGTCTTCAAGAGTTTTAAGTCTATCATTTACTTTAAAGATGGAAAGATCCTCTGTGTCATTATTTTGACATTGGTTCTCAATTCTTTCACAAGCATTGCTAATTGACTCAAGGGTGACAGTTGTCAATTTATGCCAATCAGAATGTTGCTTGTCATTTTTCTTTAAATCATTGATGTCTAATGTAATTTGCTTTAACTTTGACTCAAGTTTGCCAATTTCTACACTAATACTTCTATGTACATCATTTATTTGCGTGGAAAAGTCCTGTTCATCCTTTCCTGCTCTTTGGCTGTGAATTCCATAAGAGTTCTGGCCATATTGAAGACACTGTCCACGGCTGAAGGTTCCAATCTGGGGATCCTGTACCCTTGTGGGTAAGGTCTGTGCCAATTGGCTTTGCCTTTGCCCTTGCCTTGATGGTTCTTGGGACCTCTCTGTTTCTTTTGAGGTCCTTTGGGCTTGTCCTTGGATGCTTCTGGAGCTGGTTTGGAGCTGGTAGATGCCACTGGTGCCTCTGTCTCCAAAGTTGGAGTCATTTCCAATTCTTTCTTCTGGTCTATGGATAAAAGACTCTGGTTCTTCAACCAATTCTTTATCTTTTTGACCTTGTCTTTGCAAGACAGGGGGCTCCAACCTCCTAAGAGTTCTATGGTCTTCTCCTGACCCAGAAAGCTCTTGATGTGTAAGTAGGAGTTCATGGCCCCCTGCCAAAGGCTTGGGCAGATTTCCCACTCTTCCTCTTTGGCTGCTCTGAACCAATTTTTGTACTGGCTCTGATATATTTCTATTGCTGCCACTTGAAAATGGTTCAGCCCTGGAAATATTATCATAAATTAGTTCAGGCTCAGAATTCACGTCAAAATCTGTTGGTACAGACCTTGGGGAATGGGGGGCAACTCTGGCATCCTCCAAATGTGTCTTTCTTGTGGAAGATTTGGCACTTCTGGATTTGGTCTTGCCTCTTCCTTGTCCACATCCATCTGGTTGGACTGAATAGTTGCTTCCATTTCTGGTATGCACCATTTTTACGTCAATTTAAGGATAAAGAGTAAAAATAAAGATAAAAACACACCTTTTGGTGGTAATTTATTCTTTTCAGAATTAAATAAGGTGCCTCTTTTAGCAATTTGCACCTCAATACTGTCTTCAGATTCTGCTTCTGAAGATTCTGGACTAGTGATATATCTTTTACTGAGTCTGTTGCCAGCTGCACAGTATTTGATTAAAGACACTAAAAGAAATTATAAAAGAGAAAAAATTATTTGTTATACTTTTTAAAATATTTTTTAAAGATTTTTTATAAGTTTTATATTTTTTAATATTAAAAAAATTATTCTTTTTAAAGAAAAAAAATTAAAATTTAAGATTTTGAATGAAAATTAATTCAGAGTAACTCAAAGAATAATTTTATAAGTTTTTGGATGTGAAAAAGCCACGTGTAAAAACAATATAAAATTAAACCAAATTCCTCAATGAAAAAGATTTTAAAACAATTTCAAAAATAAAAATATTTTAACTCCAAATTGAAAGAAAAAAATTAATTAAATTAATATATTTTAGAGCTTAAAAATATATTAATTAAGGGTACAAGGTTCAAAAAACACGGCCAGGCCCCCAAATGTAAGATGTGACTATGAAACTGATGATAATATTACTATTAATCAACAGTACTATGTCTGTTCTTATGAAATATAATAATAAAATATTATTATAACCACAATTAAATAATTAAAAAATTATTTCTTTCACGTGTTAAGCACTACTAGTGATTTTAACAGTGAGCAAGTAATTGTCTACAAGAATCAATTACAAGAAGAATTTAATAATAAAAACTTCTTTATTAAAATAATAAAATTATTTTAATATATAATTATCTTTTGCAAGAATAATTATAAAGATAATTCTTGAAGAAAACTATTACTAGAGAAAAACTTTAAGAATTAAAGATAAATGACTCACTAATACTCCAAAGAACTTTTTGATAATAAAAGTAGAGAAATTTGACGTGGAATTGTGGATTTAAGGGATCAAAAGGATTTATAACAGTATTACAACAATATATAGTTGGATTCTATGATTTCACGTCTTTCTGATTGATTCTGAAAGAATTAAAACACTTAAGAATAGTTGAACTAATACTTACTTGTTGGTAATAAAGATTTAATAAATTGATAAGATGATGATACGGAAAAAACAGCAAGAAGAGGCTTCTTTTAAGTCAATAACAGCTCACAGAGGCGTGCCATGGAGCAAACTGAAAAACCAGTGAGTGAGAAAACAATAAACCTTTTTGGATTATTGATTGCATCATCTGTTGTCATGTAAGATTATCATAATTACTTAATTGATGCTTTTACGTGACTACCAACCCCAATATGGTTAAGAATAAAAGGAGTAACACTTGTAAATCTTCTTTTATTCTAAAATAATCATTGATTTCTCAAAGTTATCAATGTTATTGCCAATTTCATCACAGGTTGTAATTACTGTGAATTTTTGAAGATTCAGTGTTTCACGTAGAATATCCAAAAATGGACTGTAAGTAAAACTTTTAATTTTACTAGTAAAACTGTAATTCTTTTTGGTTGTACCATAGATAATACAGTTCTCCTCTAGTCCTGAAAGTTTCAGAAAGATTCATTAAGAATTGTATTTTTAATGAATTTTTGAAGGTTTTACCTCATTTCTACGTAGAATTGCAAATAGCAGTGTTTTGCTGGTTGCTATGAGGTAAATCAATGAATATGGGTCCCAAAAGGGTTTTAATTACTCTTTTGGGGTTTATCCATGGAAAGTCATTAGTAATTGACATGGTTACAGGAGTGTAAGTAGCTCATTACCTCCTTGGCACGTCAAAATAGCAGGTTATTTGCTATTTTCTGATGTTTTACAGTAGTTGTAACTTGGTAACCAAGTTCCCAAAGAGTTTTAGTTTACCAATTGGGCCAAGATGAGCCATGGATCCATGCTCTGGAGCTATCCACGCCTCTGAGGCCTCAGAAGTTGGGTACCCTGGCTCTCTTTGATGTCTTTTGTCCCCCTTGCCTATTTTTTACGTCAAAATAGTAATTTAAGCTTAAAGTGAGATATCCACTATGGGTGTACCAAAAGTCCATGTAAGAATACCATGATATTAAGTGCTCAAAACATGCATAACACTATTCTTAGTGTATATGTAACATGGGATTTCTCACTTTCCCATTATTTTGGCTAAAAATCAAGAAAAACAAAAATTTTCACGGATCTTTTATGTGGTATTAATGATGTGGTATTGAAGTATTTTCCATTTTACCACCTCAAATACTTAAATTGAGCTTATTCACTCTATGGAGCTACCCTAGGTGAATTTTTGTGTAGAATCCAAATCTGGTCTTAAATCCATGGATTTACTTACTCAATAAAAAGTTATTCATCTTTTCTGAAATTGAAAATGATGAATTTTGGATATATGCATGACTTATGAGTTTTGCATAATTCAAAATTTCTTTTTAAGATAATTGTGGCCTATTTGGGTATGTAAAATATACCTCAAGGCTCACAGTTTCATCTCTATTGAAATCATAAGAAGTATAGTGAAATAATAGGACAATTTCACAAATTATTGTGAAAATGAACCAAATTCAGTAAAAAGGGAAGGAAAGTGATAAAAAAATCAGTCAATAAATACTATGATTAATTGAATTCACCTTTAAAATATTCATAAAAATAAAAAAAGTTTCTTTTATTCAAAAAATCAAGAATGAGCTTCTCTTGGTTATTAATTAAATTTCAATTAAACATGATATGGCTTCTACATCTTGAATTAATACTTTTGAAATATAAAAAAGTCCCTGCATGCTTTTATTAATGTTCCAGAGAGGGTTTGATAAAATCAAAAACCCAAAAACTTCATTTCCAAAAAACTTTAGAGGAAGCTTCTAAGAAATAATTTAGCTTATATTGAGTCCATGTCCTGCACAGTTAAGGGAAACTTAAGTTTAAGCAAAAAGTATCACATCATTATGTACATATATTTATTATTCTTTCTTTTTATAATTTTAGTCTATCTGTTCACTACTTATAAATCAATCCATATTTAACTCAATTAAGAATTAGAAAAAAACCAGCAAGAATGAATTGTTTCGTTACTTGTAGAAGCTCCTTCAATTCATTTAATTAAAGGGATTTCTAACTGAATAATAATAATGCTAATAATTATCCTTGCGGTTTTTTCTCAAAAAGAAAATCTTATTTTTTTTATTCCAGAAAATAAAATTTATTACAAAATAGTTAGATTTTATAACTATTTTTTTCCCTTTTTTTGGTTGTTAGTATCAACAAAAAAATATAAAAAAACAATAAAATTAAAAACTTTTTCCTTCTCAAATCAGAAATTTTGACCAATGTTTTCTGTATATTATTTTAAAAAAAAATCTACATTAGTTATGTTTTTGCTTGAATAAATATTTATATTTAATTTCAGAACTCTGATTAACTGATTTCTGTTGTAATTTGAGTAAAAAAAACAAGGTTTTCTTTGATAAGTTGATTTTAAAACGCTATCAGATAATCAAATGATTATAGAAGCACGAATTATTATTTTTCTATTCAAAGTAAACTAATTGGATTTAGCTTATAATTAGGAACTAAAACATACATTTTCAATCACTTTTTGGTGATATATTATATAAAGCAATTCAATTAAAATTCATCAATAAAAATAATTTTAAGAATTATATTGAAATTGCTATTAGTATACTAAGGTTTCAAATTACTTCAAATATATTCTAAATAATAATATACATATATATATATATATATTCAAATCAAGGCTTTAAGTTGATTAATTTATGTATAACTTGATTGAATTTCAAAAGAAAAACAAACAAACCATAAATTTACTTTTATTCTTTTATATACACTTTTTGAAAAATACCATTATTTTACAAATTGTTGCATGATTTATGTATGAATTTTCCATTAAATTTCAATCATATATAAATAAACATAAAGATGTAGGTAAACTAGTTTTTTTTGACAATAAAATAAATGTTGAACTTAGGTTTAAATTTGTTTTTGAAGTAAAAATTTTATTTTCTTGAACAGAAAAATGATTATTTTAACGTATTTAAACTTGATAAAGACTAAACATCGAGTTTCAAAAAATTTGAATAAGCAAATTAGCTAAGTTAAATTTCAACGAAAAATCTTATTCAATATTCTTTAAGGGAATTCTTAGGGTAAAATAACCACTTGAGCTGAGTGAGCTATTATCTCTTCTAACTCATCTCAAAGCCTACACAGAGAATCGTTTGGTGAAGTTTCACTTGTGTAGCTTTTTGTTTAGATCCTCTGCCAAAGCTCAAGAGATATGGAGAATTAGTATGTAAAAAGTTACACAAACTAGAAAGAAAAAGGGGTCCAATAGTAATGAACTAGTCTTTCAATCATTTCGACCCACAGCCAAACAACACTAGATGAAAATTGTTCTATAGAATCAGCTGATAGGATGGGTGAACATCTTGCTGAGGACGTTTTTCTCTCCGTTAGACCAGTACCCATGCTCTTCTGAAGGCATAAAAGGCGCCCTCGATCCATGGGCGCTCCATCCTCCCCATCAAAAACCCAACCGCATTTTTCCTTCCTCTAGAAATTCCTTTACTTCCTCGCACTCGGATTTAAAAAATATCATATCCCTTCTTAGCCTACGAACAGTTCATATATATCTCTACATATATGGTCTTTATCTTCATACGCATTCTCTCATATTATATCAAGGAGATCATTATTAAAATGTGAATATTTAATCTCATAATCCGTCTCCCTTATGATATCATGAGGCCTTCTTGCGAGTGAAAAATAGTTTATTAACGTTTTAGTTTATTCGTTCTTTGCTCGTCAAGCTCATTCTGCTTGGACGTCGATCATCCGATTATCTTATCATCCAAAGTAGTATTGCTATCGCTTTTGATATTCGTAAAGATGATAAAAAAATAGCTTCTATGTTAATTATTATGTTTATTTATTTATCAATATGATTTCCCTTCCGTCGAGCCAGTTTTGTCAACCATGTCAGTCATACTGGGCTCATATAATTTATCATACTGCGCTAATTTAGTGTATTCACTTAACAGCGTCGAGATTCTCATGAAACGAAATGACTTGGAAGATAACGAGAGGATTCTGAGCCAAATCCTTCAGTTTCGAAGGTGGGTTTTTCACGTTGAAGAAAAACCTATACTTCTCCTTAAATTTCATTTAGCTCACAGTTCTCTTTGAAACCATGCCTTAAATATTTGGCTTAGATTCTATGCTCTTCTATCGTCTCAAGCTCAAGAAGCTGTTTGAAAAAATACCCCGGAAGTTAAGGTATGCTAATTATTTCATACATCGAAGAGAAAAGATAACGTCTTGATTAATTGAAAACTCATTCGCGTTTATTTTATAGGGAATGGCGAAACTAAGCACTTGGATTAGCGTTTATCCTGGTAGGTGAAGTGAGATGAGAGCGAGAAGTTTGCCCAGCGCCCCAGACGTGCTGCCCTCAAGACTGAATCAGTGAGAGACTAAGAGTTGACTGAGAAGGTTGAGAAGCCTTTTCCATCATATTGGATCTAAGATGGCTATAACCCCGAAGTGAGAGCCTCAACCTGGGTGCGGAGTTGCAAGAAGGGAGAAGCGCAGAAGATTTCAGCAATAAGATTTGAAGAGTGAGACCCTGGTTCATGTAAAAGCTTATGCTTTGAGCCTTAAGTTTACCAGGAAACCGATCAACAAAGTCGAACGATGAAGAATTTAAGGTATGTTCCATGTTACTATGACTTAAAAGCTAACAATTTACTGATATGTCGATGATTTCAATTGTTTATTTGTTTTATAGTAAAAGACAAAGCCATGCTTCACATGAGGTAAGGCTATCTGTCAGACCATATCAAGGTTGTGAGTTCTATCATTGAATTATAGGGCAAGCAAATTGAAAGGATGGAGGATATAAGGTATGTATGGCGTTCATTGGCACAATTTTTTGAGATGTGAGCATGAGGTGCCATGTGAGATCCGAAGCCAGGCCCTCGAAATTGACCTTATGGTGGCTCCTCTGATGACTTGAGTATTGAATTTAAATTGATTCCCTAATGAAGCACAAGATGAAATGTTAATGAAGAACAAATGTCGGTCTGCCTCAAGCAACAACTTCAACCGAGCAACTCAATGATGAAACTCCGAATTAGCCTTACTGTGGCTCTACTGAGGAATTGAGTTTTGAATTTGATTTGATTTGCTGATGAAAGACAATAAGAGATATTAGGGAAGAATGAATATCGGTCCGCCTCAAGTAACAACTTCAACCAAGCAACTCGAGGATGAAACCAGATACTGAATTGGCCTCACTTGCTCTGCTGATGACTTGAGTATTGAATTTGAATTGACTTGCTGATGAAGGAAAATGAAGAATGAACGAATGTCGGTCTGCCTCAAGTAACAACTTCAACCGAGCCACTCAAGGATGAAACCAGACACTCTGAATTAGGATTACGGTGGCTCTGCTGATGAATTGAATATTGAAATTGAATTGATTTGCTGATGAAGGACAAGATTATCAATGAAGATTGAACATTGGACCACCTCAAGTAAGAACATGAAGACAAACTCAAAGTATCTCTCAAGGCATTTGATTCAGCATATTTAGCAAGAAGTTGATAATCAGAAGAATACGAGCCTTGCAAATGGCTAAATGAATCTTTCAAAGCTTAGCCCAAAACGAGTTTGTCGAATTAAGAAGCTTTCAACTCCACCAAGTATTCAGCATATTGGAATTTGAGTAGTGAAATGAGTTTCATCAAACAAGACATCTGAGTTATTAAGTTTTTTTATTCATTAACTGCCTGCTTCAGCTTTCATAGCACGCTTCGGCGAATGAATCCAGGTTAAGAATGATTCAAAACATTTCGTTTTTGATAGATTAACAAATCAATGGTTCTCTAACCTTTGAGAGATATTCATTTAGCTGACTTATATGGTTTTCGAAATCATCAAAGTCAAATGAATGAATATTACATTCAGCTTGAAAAGCCCAAAATTATGCTGCAAACGATAAAATGATTCGTTTTCTTTGATACCTCATAAGTTAGGAGAGTATTTTTACCACTCAGTGGAATAAGTTTCTTTCTCGTTACAAAAAGACAAGTAGTCCTAGCATTGCGATATGATGCTGCTTTGGCTCATCGAAATATTATGTCGATTTTGAGCAGAAAGAAAGCAAAAATTATTTTTGAGGAAAAGTTGGAAATTAGAGATCAAATTTTATTTAAAACTGGATTAATTTGACAATTAACTTTTTGAAAAAACATTGGGAGAAAAAAAATTGAAGATTCCTTGAAATTCAAAGTGACTCAAAAAATTCATTTCAAGGTCTTTTTAAGTGAATAAACTCTCAGTTTTTGAAGCCTTGATATGAAAATTATTTATGCCTCACTAAATAAAAAACCTTAAGTTGAAAGTATTAAAAAGTATGAGATGAAGATAACAGGAGCCCTTCAATAAGGAAGAATCTCAGTATTATACCAAACCTTCTGAAGAATGTGCAATTAATTGTAAAGAAATTGCAAGAGTTTCAATTGTGTCCAAACACAAGCAGAACAGCCATGTACCAAGTTAAGGATAAGACCTCTATTACATTGAAAAGTCAAACAGAAAGGAAATTTCTTAAGATACAAAGAGCATTGGTTAAAGCTTTGATGAGAAACCAATGAATCACAAATAAAAAGCTCTCATGGAAATGGAAAGACAACAAAGCAAGTAATTTTTTGTCCTTGATTTTCTAAACTCACCAATTATCAACTATGCTATAATATACTATTGTGGGCTGAAAAGCTTATGAAAAGGTTTGATAATATAAAAATTTTATGTCTTCATGGAAGAAAACTCTTAAAAATCAGGAAGACAATAGAAGATAACTTGTTCATAAATTTTGTATTTTAATCCAATTGAAAAAATATGATGCATTCAGAAGTGAGTACCTTCACAAAAAATGCATCTTCAATTTGTGAGAATACAAGTTTTATTTGGGGAAAAACTAAATCGATTTAGAATCTTTTAAATTTACTAAAGATAAGGAATGATCCATTCAAAAAACATGAAATTCACTTTAAATCCCTCAAGCATTTTCCCAAGACAATTTGAATAAGAAATTTTTATGAAGCCATGTGAAAGAATCAAGACTATAATTAAGCTTAGAAAAAGCGTATCATATTGAAAATTTTGATTAAAAGTATAAATTTAATTTGAAATGGGACACGATTATGTTTTTAATGTCCCTAGGGGTAGAAATTTGATGAGGAAAAGGCCAAAAGCTCCAAGGGGAGTAAATTGGTTTTAGAGGAAATTAAGGGGAAAAATAGAAAGATGTCTTGCTAGAAGATAAAAAAAGAAGGAAAAAATCATAAGAGAATTTTGATGTTTACAGCTATACAACTTACTATATAAGTATAAGTGGCTCAATAAGAGTAAAAGTATAGTCTTGAGGTTACTTATGAAATTTTTCTGATTTAATTTATTTTAATGAACTTACACTTATATCTCCACAATTTAATTTCATTGGCTATTAAAATACCATATGATATTATTAAAGGTTGCTATGAAATATTTAGCCTCATGAAAATTATACCAGGACTAGCTTATAGATTTGAATAGAAATATTTTAGAGTGATATTTTGGAGTTTGACTATCATTATTGTGTGAGGTACTCAGATTCATTTTATGCCTCGTATAAAGTGTAGAAAGAGATATCTTACATCATATCAAATAGATAAACTTATTAAAGAAAATAAAAAGGAATTAAACCAAAGACAACTTAAGTTGTTAGGAAATGTAAATTATTTGAAACCTAAATCACTATCATGTGTTCCATAGGATTTTAATTGTTATTAGAATCAAAGCTTCATTTTTCAATAAAGTAGCTCAAGTATTCAGTTATAATAATAATTATTAATAATGAAAACCTTTTTTAATTTTAATTAAGCAAAATAATGATAAGGTCTAAAAAAGAATGGTATGAATCATAAAGGAATAATTTCTATTTATACATTTAAGGCATAGAATTTTTGTTTTTCAATTTAATCTTTCTTTAATAACTTTTAAAAGATCAACAAACAGGATAATAATTGAAATGGCTTCCAAGTAGACTTTGTAAATCAATTTGAGCCATTCAATGGAATTTTTCTCATCAATTTCCTTGAGAGAGAAGATCATGGATAAATTTTGATACAGTTTATGTGATATGTTTTGAAAGATATATTTTGACAATAGAATCCAGTTGAAAAAGCAAAACTTCAATAATCTATTTTTAATTCTAAAAACATTTTTTCATGTTCTTTATAGAATTAGTGTTTAGGGTAATTTAATTTCTGTTTCATGTTTAATCTATTATGTAATGTGATTGCACTTTGAGTTCTCATTAAAAATGAATCTTACACCACTCTTATGGGTATGCAAAAGAAAATAACTAGTGAAATTTGTCTGTTTCACTCTAAACTACATCATTTTTTCCCCTTTTGGACTAGTTTTGCTCTTTTCAATCATGTATATAGACTTTCCATCTCTGCTTCTTAAACTATATTATTCTCCATTGTTATCACCTAGGAATTAACTTGTAATAAAGATCATTGTTTCCTACTTGTAACTTTTTAGTATCCTAAGGCATAAGTAGTGTACCTTCTTATTGTTGCAGACCTTTCCCTATCTTTTCAATAGTGCTTCTTTCTCATTTTGTTTCTAAATCTTCTTAGGTTAGGGGCCCAGCAGCGCTAATAAATTAAGAAAAAGATTTCTTTCACCATCAAAAAAAGATCCTGCCCATAAAATTAGTCAAAAGTCTCATTAAGTAATCCTATATCTAGCAATAAAGTTGAATCCAACTACAGGGAAGCAACACCATCATCAAATCCAATGCAGCCAAACAGCCCCCAAATGTAATGTATCCCACCAGTCCTGGAAAACCTTTTTACTTCAGTATTTTCCCTGAGCTAACGCAACAAGGGTTGGCCTCACCTCTTGATTGTATTAGTATCATTGAACCCTTGAAATAAGCTGACTATTTAGCCTGGAGAAATAAAATCAAACTAGCTGTGACAATGAGGAAATTGGATACCTTTCTTGATCCTGAGTGGACTTCTGAATTGAGAAAAGAATGCAAAGATACAGAAGGTATTGGATTCCTAAATAATTATGGTAAAAAAGTATAATCATGGATAGGAGATCACCTAGATCAAGAAACCTTTAATATATTCTATGATCAAGATTTTGTCTTTGAAAACACAGCTATCTTATGGGGGATGATGAAAGACCATTATGCTTCCTCTTGAGCAGAAAACTGTGCAAGCATCTTTTGTAAAATATTAAGCTTAACCATGGATTAATAGAATGTCAAATAATGCCTTGCTTAGCTAAGACATCAATTAAACTTTTTCAAAATGATGGGTTGAAAAATCTTTGACATTGATGATCTAACAACAAAGTTTCTTTCTGCACTCTCCAATCTCTCACTGCTTCCTTCCAAATCATCTCCAACAACATCTACCAGTGCACTGAGATTTCAGGAACTGTTCCTTCTCTAGACATAGTCTTATCTGAAATCAAAATTTCCCTATCAAGGAGACTTGACTGGACTCAAAGTCTCAACACCTTGATAGGCCACGAAAATCATATGTCAAGGAAAAATTATAAAAATGGGAAGAATAACCCCTTCTTTAAGGTGTTGATATGAAACTTTGATTAAAAATGAAGTACTTTTCCTGTCCTCAAAATTGGTATGAGGTAAAATATGATTAAAAATATTAAGAATTCAGATTTTTGGAAGGAAACACACTAAACGTATTTTTTTTAACTTTATAAGTATAAAACAATAATATTATATGGATTTACAGTTTCACCAACAATAAAACTTTATCAAAAAATACTCTACAAGAGATATTTAAGGCTACAAAAGAAATTTCTTCAAGAGCAATTTCAATTAGAATTAATTGAGAGAAGGACTGCAGCAAATGAAGATAATAATGGATTCTTTAAAAATAATTTCAAAGAGAAAAAATTCCCAAAAGTGACCAGAGTGAATTTGGAAACAAAGTGATAAAGTTAAAATTGATAAAAGATGCTTTAATTCACTTATGGGGTGGTTCAAGAGTAAAAATGATTATAAGAGTTACAAAAAATGATTATAATAATTTTTTCATGTCCTGAAAATTTTTAAAATGATAAGAAAAGGGTGTTTGGAATCTTTTATTGATTGGTTTAACAGTGTTTCAGCTAATTATCAAAGGACAAGATTCTAACATGATGAGAAAAGTGGGGCATAGAAGACATTCTTTTATAGCCACCAATTTTCTTACTACAAACATAAAATTTACTCTTTACAGTCGTGAAAAACACTCTGAAAAGGGAAATCAAGTTATGGCATCATTGGACCCTAGTTTATACCAAAAAAGGGCTGGTTTTAGCCATTTCAGACCCTTAAATCAGCCATTGCTATAGTAATACCTAGTCTAGAGCCTTCAAAAAACGGCAGAATGTGTGTATGAGACTTAGAAACCAGTTAAAAATGCTTTTACTAACACTGTTTTAACTTAAGGGTAGTTTTACCCTCTTGGCAACAGTTAAAATTGCCCTGGTTGGTATTAAAACCTCATCATCAATTGAGTCACAGACCCTGTGACTAAATTCCATGCCAAAAGTGATGAACGTTTGCGTGCATTTTGACACCTCATTCCTTTCAGAAAGGAATTTGGGGTTCTGGCTCCCCCTTGGAGCCAAGATTCCTTCTCCCCCCAGAATCAATCTTTCCAATTTATTTTTTATTTAATTTCTCATCATGTATTATAATTATAGTTTACATATGTAATTCAATTGAGTTTTTACAGTACACAACTCTAATAATTGACACCTCACATGTAAATTAAAGTTCACTTATGTAATACACATACACATTTTGACATTTCAATTGAATATACTTCAATTCCTCATAGCCGCTGAACTACACACAGGACCTCAATTTTAGCACAAAAATTGATGGTTAAAAACACATTTGATGTGAATCAAATTAAGGTTCTGAGGATTTTCAACTTTTTTACATCAAATACTAAAAACTTAATTGAGGATTATTCAGAGTTGAATTACAGAAATTTCACCCAGAGATGACTCCACCTTATTTTTTATGGGGAGTCCAATGGTGAAATATTTTTCATGTTCTTATTTGTTTAATAAAATTTTTTGATTATTTTTATTTCAAGTTATTCCAAAAATATACTCATTTCAGTAATTTTGTTAAATTCATTTTTACTTAATTTTTTCAAGTAAAAATGTGATTTTACAATTTTAAATTATAATTAAATTTTCATTTTTATTTATTAAATTTATATTTATTTTTAGTTTTTTTTGATAATATAAATAAATTTCTTTTATTTATAATTGTATCTTGTTTTATTATTTGTGGTCTTTTGGGTATATGAAAATACCTCTAAGGCTCACATCCCCCCCCTAAAAAAATATCACTTTGTACTATTGTTATTTTTAGTGTTTCTGAACCTTCTAAAAAGTTTTGTAGCTTAAATTATGTCCTTTTCTGCCAACCATTCATCTTTACAATTTGGGTCACTGTGTTTGACAAGTTACTCCCTTATTTTTTGGTTCTTAACTTTCTTTCTTTGAGAACTTTGGTGATTTTCCTACTAACAGATGATTCAATAGGAGGTATATTCTGGGAAGCTTTATTTTTTAAAGGAAAAGTTCAGCATCACTAGATTTATATGCTTTTACCAAGTTTACTAGAAATATAGGATGCTTATTGGTAAGTTCCTCAGATAGTTCTACTTCAATTGCATTTTTTCCATGGAGGGACTTAATAACAGAACATTCTGAAAAGGAGTATTTGAGCTTTTTACATTGCTTGATGTTATTGAAGTTAGTTGTGGATACAAGGACTAAATCTCCCACTTTGAAATCTGGAGTGGCATGTGATTTGTCCCATTTGTGTTTGGAATATGCAAATGAGTGCTCCATGCACCTTATTTCATGATTTCTAGCTTTTTCTAGCTTTCCTTTGAGGCTACCAGCTGTGGGATGTATTTAAACCAAATACTTCCCTAATGACTCTTGGGGTAATTTGAGATTCCATTGCTTCTTTGGAATACCAGTAGTTTCATTGGTACTGGCATGAATGGAAGTTTTTTGTGCCAATTCCAGTGCTGGTAAGAGAGTACATGAATCATGGTTGAACCCATCACAATCTTCAAATTCAAGGCCATATGCACAAAATCTTCTTACCATATCTTCCAAGGTTTGGATCATTCTTTCAGTAACTCCATCAGTTTGTTTGTGGGAGGCTGTAGAGAAGGACAACTTTTTTCCAAATAATTGGTGAACATTTGTCCATAGTGCTGAGGTGAATTTGGGCTCCCTTTCACTGATGATTTCTGTGAATATTCCAGTCCATGATATTACTCTATTCCATATTAGAGGAGCTATATCCATGGCTGTATCATCCTTGTGACATTGTAGAGCAATTAGAGTCTTACTAAATATGTCTACAATCACTAGGCATTCATTATAACTTCTATCACCCCCTGGTGGTAGGCAAGTTACCCAATTCATATGGTCCATTTCCCAAGGTTTTCTGGGTTCTTGGATTTTGATCATATTTCCAAGTCTTGTCCCAGTGGATTTATTAGACTTTTGACATATGTCACAGGTTTTGCAATACTTTGCCACAATGGCCACCATATACAGGTCTTTATCCTTTGTCTTGTCCTGCCGTAAGACAGATGTCCTGAGCAGGGGTTGTCATGGCATTCTTTAAGTACAAGATTTATCAAGAACCTGTCCACAACTTTCATTACACATATATGCTTAGTTCTGTGGTAAATTATACCATTCAGTAATTAGAATCTTCCTTAATCATATGATTTCTTTGATATTTCATGTGAGGCATGTATCAAAGAGTTGTCTTTACAGTATTTAGTAATCAATTTTCATAGGATGCTACAATTCCTATCTTGATTATAGCTTCTTATTACTTCCTCAAAGAATGTTATGTTTAGATGTGTAACACTGATTCCTTCTATTTGGATCTGTGGGGAAGCTGATTCTGGAACATAAGCAGGATTATAAATATTATTTGGTAATGGGGATCTGCTCATTATATCTGCATCTTTATGAATATTTCCATCTTTTTGAACAATAGCCATATTACCTCTATACTCCTGTATGGCTATTTGCCATCTGAGAATATTCCTGTTAGGTTTTTTCATATTTAAAAGTAATTTAACAGAGGTACAATCTGTTATTACTTCAAAAGCACAACCTTCTAGGAAGTAATTGAGTTTTCCTAAGGCCCAGAAAAGGCATAAACACTACATCTTACTTGCCCCACATCTATCTTCAGTTGGTTTGATTTTCCTGGATATGCAACATATGGGTCCTTCCACAGGTTTTTCATTTATAATCTGGACTTGATGAAGTGAAGCACCTAGTCCATCTCCTGAAGCATCAATATACAGCTTAAAGGGAAGCTTGAAGTCTGGAATCAGGAAGAGTGGAGCTGTGAGCCTTTGAGATATAACCATATACCCAATAAGGTCACAAAGAAGACTCAGAATAATTATACCTTTAATATAATTATATTAAAAGTACTTAGAATAATTATACATTAAAAATAATTACTTAAATATACAAAAAATACCATAAATTGGTACAAAAGTTGGTTTAACTTAAAAAACAATGAATCAAAATGTAAAATAAATTATACCATTGGATTACCCATGGTAAAATACACATATACCATTTTTATGGCATATCTGTAAAGTCAATATTTAATGAATTGTAAGGTATAATACCTTATAAAAACCATAAAACCTTATTTATCTCAGAAACTAATGAAGCAACATGTGAAATAAATTGTACCAGTGGATTCCCCACAAAAGCCCACACATAAAACAATCAATAAGCTAATTTCCAAAGCTAATACTTAAGGAATTAACCTGAATATATGCACTTTTTTGGTCAACGCATATATTCAAGGATCATAGCTAATATCTCTTAAACTATACATGATAGAATGATGAACCAAAAATAAAGTTACCACGTAATTACTGTAAGAACACAGATATGAACTTTATTTTCCAAATTATAAACAAGGTTAAAACCTATAATGAAATATTGATAAAAATCAACAGAGCTGTTGACCACTTTGTTGTGAAAGTGTTCCAAACTTAAAAAAAAGTATACAGTTGGATTCTACTAGTTCATTCGTGAATAATGATGTAATTTTTATTATTAAATTCAGGGTATAACCCCCTGAAATCAAGGTTTGAAGTTGAAAATATTGAATTTTGACAGAAAAGATGAGTTACAAGAAAAATCATCAAAATTAGAGTTTTGATGATGTAATGAAAAGCTCTTGGCAGCATAATAAGGTTATGCCAGGCTATCAGAATTCACTGTCTGAATTGCTTTAGCGTGTAAATCTTAAAAGTTATTGAGGATGAAAGTTTGAGCTTAATTTGAGCAGTTATGATCACTCACAGTAACCTTAACTTAAGTTTAACAGTCTTAAGAGTGATAGAATTGGTGAATACTATTAGTTTATGATTAAAACTAATAAAATCCACGAAATTTGGGGTTCTGCCAACCCTCTGATGTCATCAACTTTAGAGTTATAGTGATAACTCTAAATAATGGTGTAATAATGATGTAATATGGTTTGATAATGATGTAATCATCTCCAAACCTTAAAATATTGATTGATTCCAGTGGATATGATCAGTACACATCTACTAGAAGCCTTTTGGACTCTAAGAGGGAGGTATTTACTATACATAGAGCTCTTTTTACTCTATTTTCCCCTCAGACGCATCAAAAACATTAAATCAATTAAATCAAAGGTAATTTCTTTATTCTTTATATATAAAACTATTATATTATTAAAGGCCAAAGCCCAACTTATTATAATCATCCATTTTGACGTGATTAAATCATTTATTTAATTGTTTTTGTTAAAAATCTCTGTAAAAACTCATTTCCACGTAAAAATCCAGAATAATTTGTAATTTTCTTTATTTTTATTGTAAATACAATTTAAAAAGGTTGTATTTATATTTTTTGGCGTAAAATACTTCAAAATTATTATATTAAGTGTTAAAAGTAGGTTATTCTCTCTTATTATAATAATTTCTCTATTATTACTCTCTTAAAAATTCTCTAATTAATATAAATAGTATTTATATTAATTCATAACTTTAATATTCGTAATATTATTGTTATTAATTGTTTTTTATTAATAAAAAGCAATTTTTTTACGCCTTTATTATTTGTTGGTAACAATAATAAAGAGCTTTTTAAATATATTAATCATTTTATATTAATATATTTATTTATTATATTATATTTTCATAATATAAATTATATTATTATATTTTTAATCTTATTTATTCAATTCATAAGGACATTCAGAGTACAATAAGTAATAAATTAGTAATTTTTACTTATTGTTTCATAGTCAAACCTTACATTTGGGGGCCTGGCCGTGATATTTACTTAAAAGACCTTTAAAAGATTCTAATTGGGTTTATCCAATAATAAATTATATTTATAATCATAAAATTATATAATAATTTTATATTTTATTGATTTTAAAAGCTATTGAGGCATTTGGAAAGCAATCGTACTGTCTTACACGTGGTTTTTCACATCCTTAGACTTGCAAGAACTTTCTTTGAGTGACTCTAGTGATTAAAAAAGATCATTTATAAATTAAAAATAATTTTTTATAATTTAATTTTGTAAAAGAATCATATTCATTTTTTATTTTATTCTTTAAAAATAAAAATATAAAAAATATTAAAAAATATTAAAAACCTTTAAAAACCAATAAAAAAGTCATTTTTATTCATTTTTTTTATTTCTTTATTCATTTCAATTTTTTAAAGATATATAAGCAATTTCTACGTGGAAAATTGCCATATCTTGCCAAAAAATAACACTTCTTATAAAAAGACTTTTATTTATTTGTCTTTTTTAGTGTTTGAAGATAACCCAACAGAATACAACCAAACTACTGTTGAGAGATTGGTGGAAGAAACTTGTCAAAGTTCTCCAACACCAGTTATCACCAAAAGAAAGAAAGCTAATAAATTAGACTTTCCAGGACCCACTATTCAAGACTCTGAAGGTGAGCACCTCTTTTATAATTGCCATAAAAAGAATTTTTATTCTAAAATACTTTTATTTCTTATTTTCTTAAATTATGACTACCAGAAGAGGTTCCCAATACTCCATCCAATCAGATGGAGCTGGACTCAGAGGTAGAACTGATCCCTCAAAAGGGAAAAGAAAGGGCAATATCCCCAGTGGAACAGAATCCACACAAGGAAGTGCCTTATCCCAAAGGCAAGTCCCAGAAATGCCTATGATATCTGAGCCTGAATTGGAACTAAGTATGAGTAACTCAAATAGGTACAAATCACATTCAGAGGGCTCAAATAGACATCTACATGAGCCAGTACAAGCAGTATTACACAGTGTACAAGGACAAAGATTGGGAAATGCTGCCTCAAATACACCAAGGAGTGATGAACTCCTGGCACATCCTGAAAAAGTTCCTCAAAGAGGAGGAGATAGTGAAATACTCCAATGGATGGAATCCACTGTCATCCAAACCTCAAATCAAAAAAATCAAGGATTACCACGCCAAAAAGAGGGAGGCAACCAAGGAAGAAGCCCCAGTAGCTTCTACCAGCAAGCCCCAAGCCAGCCCACTTCCCCAAGAAGGGAAGAAGAACAAGAAAAAGCATTGGAGGAAACCATATTCCCCAAGCTACAGGATCCCAAGAATTCAAAAGGATGCCATGGACAATGTTTTCAACATGGCCAGAACCTTGATGGAATTCAAGGACAAGGAAAAGCAAAGAATGAGACAACCTCATTTCCCAAAGAAATAACCTTGTCCAAAGATGTTGTAAATACTTTAACAGAAATTAAAAATAGTATATTACCTCTGAAAGAAATTAAAGATAGTTTATTATCACTACAAGAAATAAATAACAATTTATCTTCTTTAACAAAAATTGTTGTGCAAAACAAGAAAGAAATTGACAACATTAAGTTTATTGTTGAAAATAATAAACCAAAGAATTTAATTGACAATACTCAAAAATTAATACAAGGACAACAAGAATTGTATAAATACATAAAAGACATCAAAGACAAAACTTTGACAATCAATTATGATGTGAGTATTGACAATATTACAGAAAAATTAAATAAATTAAGTATTTCTGTAGAAAAATCTGAAGAAAAGACTTCATCACACCAAAAACTACTTTTGGACCATGTGGAAAAAAGTGATGAAGCAAGAATGCATCTTAAAGATGATATTCAAAGTGAAATAAGGCTTATTACTGAAAAAATGGACAAAATTAATGAGGCTAATCTAAATATGCCAAAGTTATCAACACCATTTTCTCATATAAGAAGCCCTGTTAAAACAAAAGAGGAATTGTCAAATCCTTTCATAACAGACTTGAGTCACCAAGCTAATAACCAAGTCTTAATGAAGGAAGCACCTCAATTGAAGGAATGGCCAACATTCACAGGAGAAGGTGAATATGACCACATGTCATTTATTAAAACAATTGACATGTTACAAGAAGACTATGCCATACCAGATGAATTAATCACTGCAAGATTACATTCATTGTTTGAGAAATCTGCAAAAAGATGGTATTATGGCATAAGACAAACAAATGGTAAAAATACCTGGTCTTGGTGGAAACAAGAAATAATCACCAAGTGGGCAAATGATTCCTGGAGGTATAAGATAGAAAATGCATTTGAAAACTCTTTCTTTGACCCAGAGAAAGACAAACCTTTAACTTGGTTCTTGAAACAAGTTGAAAGGCTTAATGCACTGTACCCAGAAATGTCACAAAAGATTGTGCACATGAAAATACTTAAAAAATGTGGAGGGGAACTAGAACATGCCCTAAGAAGCAGGTGTATAGAACCATGCTCCACAAAAGAGTATATAAATGCACTAGAAGATATAGTGACAAGAACAAAAATTGGCAGGACTTGGAAAAAATTGGACATTAAAAGGCCAAATAAACCATTTATCAAAAAAGATAAATCAAAAGAATCGTTTAAGCCCAATACATCCAACAATAATGAGCAAAGAAAATGCCATAAATGTGGAGGTATTGGACACTTAGCCAATAATTGCCTTAAAAAAGCAAAGATCAATGAAATTGTGGAAACAGAAAACCACAATCACAAAGAAGAGGAATCAGACTCTGAAAAAGAGACAGAAGAGACAGAAAGCTCTGAAAGTGATGAAATCAATATAATTAATGCACAAATTAATAATATTGATATAATTTATGAAGTACTGGATGTTAATTCAAACTTACCACAAGTTGGAACATCTGACACAAACCTGACAAACATACAAGATTCCAAAATGTATAGAACCAAACCTGCAAGAGGAATGGGATATACAGCTGGAAAATCAAGTATAAGTATTGTTATGGTTGATAACTCAGAAGGAAAAGTTAACTTGGATACAGGAGCATATTGCACTTGTGTTGGCAAAAGTTATTTAAAAACCATTGTCCCAAACTGGCAAGAAAAACTTATGCCAATACAAGGTGTCAAATTTAGTAGTGCAAGTGAGAGCATGAAGCCCCTTGGAATAATTGATTTAACACTAATTTTTCCTCATCCCTCACAATGTGTCAGAATTAAAGTAGAGTTTATAGTAATGGACAACTGTACTAGTAATCATTTCCTACTTGGGAATGACTACTTATCAATCTATGGTATAGATATCTCCAACCAAAAAGATAGATATTTTACCATAGGAGATAACAAAAGACAAAAGTTTGGCTTCTTAAATAACAAAAAACAAATCACAGTTATTAAGAAGGAAGAAAAAATTCCAGAAAAGGAACTTTTTATATCTGAACAACTTAAAGAGGCAGAATTCAATCAAGAATTAACAGAAAAAATGAAAGAAAAATTGATTGACCTCTTATTTAAGTATAAAAACGCCTTTGCAACTGACAAAGAGCCACTAGGTGCCATAATTGGACATGAAGTGGATATAATTCTTAATGTAGAAAAGCCTTACCCACCTTTATTAAGAAGAACTGCTTATCCAACCAGCCCAAGAGCTAGAGAAGCCTTAGAAGTGCACATTAAAGAATTAATGGACCTTGGAGTATTAAGAAAGGTTGGACATAATGAACAAGTAGAAGTTACTACACCTGTCATTATAGCTTGGCATAATGGAAAATCAAGGATGGTAGGAGACTTCAGAGCCCTGAACACCTATACCATTCCAGACAGATATCCAATACCTAGAATCCATGAGACATTGACCCAATTGTCACAAGCTAAGTTCATCACAGCTATGGATGCTCTTAAGGGTTTTCATCAAAATGTCTTAACAGACAATGCCAAGAAACTACTAAGAATAATAGTCCATTGTGGAATTTTTGAATACTTAAGAATGCCATTTGGGATAAAAAATGCACCTTCCCATTATCAAAGAATGATGAATACCATATTCCCTGAAGAATTATCAGAGGGATGGTTAATTATCTATATTGATGATATCATAGTTTGCTCAGAAACTTGGGAAATTCACCTTACAAGACTAGAAAGGGTACTACAAAAAATAGTCCAAGTGAATATGAAAATTTCCTTGAAAAAGTGTCATTTTGCATATAGTGAATTAAAAGCACTAGGACATGTTGTATCTGGACTTAGTCTAGGTATAGACAAAAATAAAGTAGCAGAAGTACTACTCAAACCAATGCCTCAAACCAAAAAAGAAATGCAATCATTTTTAGGATTTGCTGGTTACTATAGACAGCATATAAAGGACTTTGCAAAAATTGCCAAATCCTTATATAAATTATGTGACCAACAAACAGTTTATGAAATGACTGAAGAAAGGGTCAAGGCATATGAATAATTGAAAAATTCACTAACAAATGCCCCATTTCTTCTAATGCCAGATTGGAAACTACCTTTCAAACTATACATTGATGCTTGTGGAGAAGGATTAGGTGCTGAACTTCACCAAACACAAATTATCAATGATAAACCAGTGGAAGGACCAATTTGTTTCATTTCAAGGCAAATAAAGCCAACAGAAGCAAGGTATGGAGCAAGCCAAATGGAATGCTTATGCCTAGTGTGGGCTTTAGAAAAACTGCACTATTATTTGGATGGCACAGTATTTGATGTAATCACAGACTGTAATGCTGTGAAATCACTATTAAATATGAAGACTCCAAATAGACATATGCTGAGATGGCAAATTGCTATCCAAGAATATAGAGGAAATATGACTATTGTACATAAATCTGGAAATATTCATAAAAATGCAGATGGTCTTAGCAGATGGGCTTTAGCAAATACCCCTGACAATCCAGCATGGGTACCACAAGAAGAGCACCATATAGAAGGAATATGTGTCACAGACATAGGCACAGAATTCTTTAACCAAGTTAAAGAAAGCTATAAGACAGACAAAAATTTCCATATCTTAAGCCAACTTCTAATGAAAGACTGCAAAGATCCATCACTTTCATCAAAACTAGATGAAATATAGAAAAAGGCATATGATGAAGGAAGATTCCACCTCCTTGATGGAATCCTTTACCATAGAACAAAACACACATGTGTTATGGCCTTAACAGATAGAACACTAATAAACACTATTTTACATGAGTGTCATGATAGTGTTGCATCTGGACATCTCTCAGAAGATAGGACACTAGAGAGGCTGAAAACCTGCTCTTGGTGGCCAAATTTGAAGAAAGATGTTGCAGAGTACTGCCAAACCTGTGACAGATGTCAAAAAGCCAACAGAGCCACAGGAAAGAAATTTGGAATGATGATCCAAATCCAAGAACCAAAATCCCCATGGGAAATAGTTCATATGGATTGGGTAACAGCACTACCTCCAGGAGGAGACAGGAGCTATAATGCATGTCTAGTGTTAGTTGACAGGTACAGTAAAACTCCCATGTTCTTACCATGTCAAAAAGATGACACAGCTATGGATACAGCCATAATGATATGGAATAAAGTCATTAGCCACACAGGCTTATTCCAAAATATTATAAGTGACAGAGACCCAAAGTTCACTTCAGCATTATGGACAAATCTCCATAACTTATTTGGGACAAAGCTATCATTCTCAACAGCTTACCATCCCCAAACTGATGGTTTAGCAGAAAGAATGATACAGACCTTAGAGGATATGATCAGAAGATTCTGTGCTTATGGGCTAGAATTCAAAGATTCTGATGGTTTTACCCATGATTGGTGTACACTAATACCAGCACTTGAACTAGCATATAAGACATCAATCCATTCTTCTACTGGAAAAACACCAGCAATGCTAGAGAAAGGTTGGAATCCATGACTTCCTTATGATACCCTCAAAAAGGACTTAGTGGACATACATCCAACAGCAAGCAGTTTTAAGATAATGCTTGACAAAGCAAGACACCATGCAAACAGATGCATGCAAGACTCTTTCAAATATGCAAAAGAAAGATGGGACAAAAGTCATAAACCACCTGACTTCAAAATAGGAGATTTGGTATTAGTATCAACTCTTAACTTCAATAACATAAAAGGACCAAAGAAATTGAAAGATTCCTTTGCAGGACCATTTATGGTAAAAGCACTTCATGGACCCAATGCTGTACAATTGGAACTCACAGGTGATTTAATGAATAAACACCCAACTTTCCCTGTAAGTCTTATAAAACCTTACAGCTCAAGTGACAAAGAATTATTTCCACTAAGAAAAAAACCCCCACTTGAAATTCCCCCTTTGGAAGAAGGAGAAGAAAAAAGAATTGTAAAAGTCCTTAAAGAAAGAAGGACAAGAAACAAAAAAGAAAGAGAATACCTTGTAAGGTATAGAAATCCAACTCAAGAAGATGAATGGCTACTTGAGAAAGATATAACAAATGCAGATAAACTACTGAGGAGGTTTGAACATGAATGAAAACCTAAAGAATAACAAAATCAAGCATTATTGGGCTTCAAGACTGATAAAGTCTAATGAAGAGGTAGGACAGTGGATGATACCCTAAATCACACATATCAGATTGTGGTACAATCTTTTTTGGTGGTAGGGAATGTGAGCCTTTGAGATATGACCACATACCCAATAAGGTCACAAAGAAGACTCAGAATAATTATACCTTTAATATAATTATATTAAAAGTACTTAGAATAATTATACATTAAAAATAATTACTTAAATATACAAAAAATACCATAAATTGGTACAAAAATTGGTTTAACTTAAAAACCAATGAATCAAAATGTAAGAAAAATTATACCATTGGATTCCCCATGGTAAAATACACATATACCATTTTTATGGAATATCTGTAAAGTCAATATTTAATGAATTGTAAGGTATAATACCTTATAAAAACCATAAAACCTTATTTATCTCAGAAACTAATGAAGCAACATGTGAAATAAATTGTACCAGTGGATTCCCCACAAAAGCCCACACATAAAACAATCAATAAGCTAATTTTCAAAGCTAATACTTAAGGAATTAACCTGAATATATGCACTTTTTTGGTCAACGCATATATTCAAGGATCATAGCTAATATCTCTTAAACTATACATGATAGAATGATGAACCAAAAATAAAGTTACCACGTAATTACTGTAAGAACACAGATATGAACTTTATTTTCCAAATTATAAACAAGGTTAAAACCTATAATGAAATATTGATAAAAATCAACAGAGCTGTTGACCACTTTGTTGTGAAAGTGTTCCAAACTTAAAAAAAAGTATACAGTTGGATTCTACTAGTTCATTCGTGAATAATGATGTAATTTTTATTATTAAATTCAGGGTATAACCCCCTGAAATCAAGGTTTGAAGTTTAAAATATTGAATTTTGACAGAAAAGATGAGTTACAAGAAAAATCATCAAAATTAGAGTTTTGATGATGTAATAAAAAGCTCTTGGCAGCATAATAAGGTTATGCCATGCTATCAGAATTAACTCTCTGAATTTCTGTAGCGTGTAAATCTTAAAAGTTATTGAGGATCAAAGTTTGAGCTTAATTTGAGCAGTTATGATCACTCACAGTAACCTTAATTTAAGTTTAATAGTCTTACGAGTGATAAAATTGGTGAATACTATTAGTTTATGATTAAAACTAATAAAATCCACGAAATTTGGGGTTCTGCCAACCCTCTGATGTCATCAACTTTAGAGTTATAGTGATAACTCTAAATAATGGTGTAATAATGATGTAATATGGTTTGATAATGATGTAATCATCTCCAAACCTTAAAATATTGATCAATTACAGTGGATATGATCGGTACACATCTACTAGAAGCCTGTTGGACTCTAAGAGGGAGGTATTTACTATAAATAGAGCTCTTTTTACTCTATTTTCCCCTCAGACGCATCAAAAACATTAAATCAATTAAATCAAAGGTAATTTCTTTATTCTTTATATATAAAACTATTATATTATTAAAGACCAAAGCCCACCTTATTATAATCATCCATTTTGACGTGATTAAATCATTTATTTAATTGTTTTTGTTAAAAATCTCTCTAAAAACTCATTTCCACGTAAAAATCCCGAATAATTTGTAATTTTCTTTATTTTTATTGTAAATACAATTTAAAAAGGTTGTATTTATATTTTTTGGCGTAAAATACTTCAAAATTATTATATTAAGTGTTAAAAGTAGGTTATTCTCTATTATTACTCTCTTAATAATTCTCTAATTAATATAAATAGTATTTATATTAATTCATAACTTTAATATTAGTAATATTATTGTTATTAATTGTTTTTTATTAATAAAAAGCAATTTTTTACGCCTTTATTATTTGTTGGTAACAATAATAAAGAGCTTTTTAAATATATTAATCATTTTATATTAATATATTTATTTATTATATTATATTTTCATAATATAAATTATATTATTATATTTATTTAATAATATAATTATCTTACGCCATAATAATAATAATTATTATTTATTATTATTATATTTTTAATCTTATTTATTCAATTCATAAGGACATTCAGAGTACAATAAGTAATAAATATGTAATTTTTACTTATTGTTTCATAGTCAAACCTTACAGGAGCAGTTGTCAAGGGCTTTCTTAAAGATTAAAAGGCTTTGACTGTGCCAACAGTCATTTCAAATACTGTGTCCTTGTCACATAATTTATGAAGAGGTCTTGCTATGGATGAAAAATCTTTAATATGCTTCCTGTAAGCCTTACTGCAGGCTTTTTAGCTTTATCTAGAACACTTTTGATGCTACTAGCTGTGGGATGTATTTAAACCAAATCCTTCCTTAATGAAGCTTGGGGTAATTTGGTATTCCATCCATTCTCTGGAATAGCGGGACTTTTATTGGTACTGGCATGCATGGATGTTTTATATGCCAATTCCAATCCTGGTAAGAGAGTAGACAAATGATGGGTGAACCCATCACAATGGATAAATTAAAGTGCATATGACAAAAATCTTCTCAACATATCTTCCAAGGTTTGGATCATTATTTCAGACAGACCATCAGTCTGTGGGCTGTAGGCTGTAGAGAAGGACAAATTTTTCCAAATAATTAGTGAGGTTTTGTCCATAGTTCTATGGTTAATTTAAGATCCCTGTCACTAATGATATTTTTGAATATTCCAGTCCATGATATTACTCTATTCCATATTAGAAGAGTTATATCCATGGCTATATCATCCTTGTGACATGTTAGAGTAATTGGAGTCTTACGAAATCTGTCAACAATTACTAGGCATTCATTATAAATTCTATTACCCCCTGGTGGTAGGCCAGTTACCAATACATATGGAAAATTTTCCAAGGTCTTCTGGGTTCTTGGATTTTGATCATATTTCCAAGGGTTTTGCCAGTGGATTTATTTTCCTTTTTACATCTGTCACAGGTTTTGAAATGCTCTGCAACATCTTTCTGCCACAATGACCACCTGATACAGGTCTTTATCTTCTCTCTTGTCCTGTCCTCAGACAGATCTCCTGAGGTGGGTATGTCATGGCATTCTTTCAATACAAGATTTCTTAAGGAGCTGTCCACAAATGTCATTACACATGTATGCTTAGTTTGGTGGTAAATTATACCATCCAGTAAGTGAAATCTTCCTTCATAATACTATTTGTTCCATATTTCATCTAAGGAATGTATCAAAGAGTTGTCTTTACAATCTTTGGAAGGTAATTCGCATAGGATGCTACAATTTGTATCTTGAGTATAGCTGCTTCTTACTTCTTCAAAGAATGTTGTTTTCAGATCTTTAACACTTATTTCTTCTATTGGGGTCTGTGGGGAAGAATCTTCTGGCACATAAGCAGGAATATCAATATTGTTTGTTAATGGCCATCTGCTCACTCTATCCACATTTTTATGAATATTCCCATCTTTGGGAACAATAATCATATTACCTCTATACTCTTGTATGGCTATTTGCCATCTGAGCATATGAGTATTAGGTGTTGTCATGCTTAAAAGTGATTTAACAGTGGCACAATCTGTTATCACTTCAAAAGCACATCCTTCCAGGAGATAATTGAGTGTTTCTAAGGCCCAGACAAGGCATAAACAGTCCATCTTCCTTGTTCTCCATATCTAGATTCAGTTGGCTTTATTTGCCTGGATATGAAACATATGGCTCCTTCCACATGTTTATCACTTATAATCTGGACTTGATGAAGTGCAGAACCTAACCCATCCCCTGATGCATCAATATTGTCACAGGGGCTCTTGGACAGAAAAGCAAGAGGGGCCTGGCACTCAGAAATCAGGGAACTCACTTGGAAGACTCCAAATAATAAAAAAAATAAAAATAAAGAATTCAATTTCTCTAAGAAGAATACAAGTACAAAGATGAGATGCAATAAGAGAAATGAGAAGCCAAATGCCCAAAGAGCCAACCAAGTAAGTCCTTAATCACTGTTTCAACCTGCCAAAATGAACAATGGAATGAGTAAGGATATGACCACCAAATATCCATTGACAAGTGAAGAAACAAAAGGGAGAAGGTGCTAAATGACTGTCACAGGGGCTTTTCTAAGTGAAGAGGGCCTGGCACCCACTTATGGAGGGCTCAGGATATGGTAAGAGATAATAGAATGAAGAGTGTTGAGAGATGAATTACTAATAAAAGAAATATAAGAAAAGAAGCAACAAATGAATAAGAGTAAGAAATAGAAGAGCCAACCACAAACAAGTCCAAGTCCACTGTTTCAACCTGTCAGAATGAAAATAGAAGGGTTAATAAGGATATGGCCACCCAGCTCATACTGTACAGACAAAGAAAGAAAATGCAAAGACTAACTTAATATTAAATAAATATAATACCCAAAATAAGGATAAAAATATTCATAAAATAATAAATAAACTGGGGAAAGGTCCCCAGGGGGGAGAAAGAGGGGCTGGTATATGTGAGAATCACCAATCCTGATCCAGAGAGAGAATTTTCATGAGAGGAGTGAATGATTGAATTGAGTCTGGCCAATACAGGTACTGTAAATTTGTATGGAACCTGTACGAGAGGTGTGGTGGAGCTGAGTGATCATACAGTTTCATAATGGTGTATCCAACCTGTACAGATGTTGACAGGCTGTACGCATGTTGCATCAAGGAAGATTTCTGAAACTGAATGCTGATGCAAATAGTAAGTCTGCTGATTTGAGGTGTTTGCTTGGGTGTATGAATGAATACCCTTACCCCTGGTGTCAGGGTGAGTGTATATAGTAGCTATAAAATGTAGTTACAAGCTAGTATTATGACTGTGACACATCAAAAAACAAATAAATTTAAATCTTCAGGTCCTACTGCTATGTGGCAACAGTGGTGATGAGTCTGTTGAGGACCTGGGTTGCAATACTCTAATATCTCTGACTGTAAAGAAGTACTACAATAATTATATTCTAATTATATCTTTAATGATAATTCTAACGACACTACTTATTGATAACAGTTTTGTCACGTAAGAATATGGATAATAAGATAAAGATGATGGGTTTTCAAGGAAAAAACCCTTCTTTTTATATCTTTCAAGACTGTCAAGAGTTATTAACTCTTCACGCGTCAGAGGAATGAAAATTTTCACTCCAATGATCAGTCTGTGGTTCTGGATTGTCAATTCTGACGTCAATAGACGCAGAATTGTGGTTTTGGAACCACAAATGATCATTCTGGATCAATACAGGGTGAAAAAACTTTTCACCTGCCACGTCAGCACTTGGATGACGTTTTTCTGGTGTCTTTATGATCAATAATGATGATTTTAGAGAGGTTATATCTTCATAAGTATATTATTTTAAGTATGAGAGCAATACTGTTTGATATAAGTTTGATACAGTCATGTATTGCTAGAAAAACCTTCCAATCAAGATATCTCAGTCAGTTCTTAAGATATCAAGAAACCAAGAGCACGGAATTGAAGGGCTTAATGAGCTCTTTAATTTGGTATGCTTCATGTTTACCCTTCTCTAAAATAGCAAAAGGTATAAGGGTTTTAAGTTTTTGGATGTATTTTTGTACATCAGTATGAGGCTTCAAAAACTTCCATACCAGATATCTTCTTCAATTTGGAATATATCTGTATTCTGATGATACAATCTTGTAGGGCTTAATTAGCTCTACAGTTTGGTATATTACACTGTACAGTTGTATGAGTGTATGCCAAAGATACAGGGGTTTGTTTACATTGTTGTTTTCAGAATATCTGTATTTTGGTTGTTAAACCTTTGAACCAAGATCCCTCAGTCAATTTAAGAGATACAGAGGTCTAAGGTGTCTCAAATCAAAGCTCTTGTTTAGATCTTTAATTTGGTTATACTTTTGTACAGTTTTGTACAAGCCCTCTTTGACTTTCAGGGGGGTCTTGGTTTTAAAATAAAGGTCATATGGTATCTCCAGTTGTAGTGGTGTTACAGCAACATGGATGATACCATTGTGTAGCTCTCTATGTGAGCTTTAAGAAAAATACCATTTTGGTATAGAATAACTTAAATGTGCATAAGTTGAATGAGAGGTGAAAATAAGGGTTTTGACTTGTTTATTCTCCTCTAGGTTTCCTTATTCTGTTTGGATAAGGTTGGTGTTTAATTTAAGAGGAGTTTTTTCCTCTTATTTATTACCTGTATTGACTATGTTTGTTCAATAATTGTCATACCATTATTTATGGTATGTTGGATGTCATGCTAGTGCTCTGTTTTGAGTCACAGGCTGACACCTGGTGAGTGGTTGTTACAGTATCCCCCTCTTGAAACTGGTGAGCTCCTGAACACCATAATACCCTGCCACTGTTGAGTGGCATCTCAATATCCCCACATTTTTTTCAAAAAATTTCTTTTTAATTTTCATTTCCTCTTGACCATTATCCTGAAAATCCATTTTCAATTATTCCCTGTCAAATTAATTTGATTCCACCCTTCTTTCAAATTGAGTAAGTATTCCACTTCAAAATTATGCTTCTTTTCTTCTGATTCAATAAATATTTTTGTCCTTGGGGTATGGCCTTGGGTTGTATCCCAAAATGATGGCCGATGAGCTCTTGTGCTCAAAAAATGATGCCAAATGAGTATATGAATGTATCTTATTTGTCAAGGCCAAATTGAAAATTTCTTGAAATAAGTCTTCAAGGTGTAAGGTTTGACTATGAAACAATAAGTAAAGATTACTATCTTTTACTTATTGTACTATGAATGTCCTTATAAATGAAATCAATAAGATAAAGATAATTATAATAATAAAGAATTATTATAATTATGGCATAAAATAATTATATTATTAAATTAATATAATAATATAATTTATATTATAAAAAAACAATATATTAAGTAAATATATTAATATAAGATAATTAATATATTTAAAAGGACTTTATTATTGTAACCAACAAATAATAAAGGCGTAAAAAATTGTTTTTTATTAATAAAAAACAATTAATAACAATAATATTACTAATATTAAAGTTATAAACTGATATAAATACTATTTATATCAATTATAGAATTATTAAAGTAATAATAGAGAAAAATTACTATAGTAAGAGAAATAAACTACTTTTAATGCTTAATATAATAATTTTGAATACGTTTACGCCAAAAAATGTAAATACAACTTATTTAAATTGTAGTTACAATAAAGTTTAAGAGAAATTACAATTTTTCTTGATTTTATGTGGAGTAGAGGTTTTTAAGAGAAGTTTAAACAAAACAATTAAATAATTGCAATAATCACGTGAGAGATGATGATTATAATAAGATTACCTTTAGTCTTTAATAATATAAAAGTTTTATTTATAAAGAATAAAGAAATTACCTTTTTATTTAATGATTTAATGTTTTGTAAGCGTTTGAGGGGAAAACAAAGTAAAAAGAGCTCTATTTATAGTAAATACCTCCCTCCTAGAGTCCAGCAGTCTTCTAGTAGACGTGTACTGATGATTTCTACGAGAATTGATCAATATTTTAAGGTTTGGTGATGATTACATCATGATCAAACCATCTTACCTCATAATTACGCCATTATTTAGAGTTATCACTATAACTCTAAGTTTGATGACATCATAGGCTTGGCAGAAGCCTAGAATTTGTGTATTTTATTAGTATTAATCATATTATAATAGTATTCACCAGTTCTATCACTTATATGACTGTTAAATGTAAAATAAGATTACAGTGAGTGATATTAAATGATCAAGTTTAAGCTTAAACTTTGATCATTAGTAACTTTTAATTTCTACACGCTACAGCTAACCTGAGGGTGGATTATGATAGCCTGGCATGTTCCTATTACAATTCAAAGAGCATTTCATTACATCATCAAAACTCTATTTTTGATGATTTTCCTTGTTACTCATCTTTTATGTCAAAATTTAATATTTTAAACTTCAGTCCATGATTTCAACAGGTTATACCTTTAATATTATAATACAAAATGCATAATTCTTCACAAAT
Organism: Austropuccinia psidii; assembly: GCA_023105745.1. Lineage (NCBI taxonomy): Eukaryota > Fungi > Basidiomycota > Pucciniomycetes > Pucciniales > Sphaerophragmiaceae > Austropuccinia > Austropuccinia psidii. The sequence continues at coordinate 43,342,477 of JALGQZ010000001.1, forward strand.
GAACTAGTAGAATCCAACTGTCTACTTTTTTTAAGTTTGGACCACTTCCACAACAAAGTGGTCCCCAGCTCTATTGATTTTAATCAATAATCCATTACAAGTTTTAACATTGCTTATAACTTGTGAAATAAAGTTCATTTCTCTATTCCTACCGTAATTAAGTGGTGAATTCATTTTTGGTTCATCACTCTATCATGTATATTTCAAAAGATATTAGCCAAAATCCTTGAATATATGCGTTGACCAAAAAAGTGCAGATATTCAGCTTAACTCCTTAAGTATTGACTTTGGAGATTAGCTTCTTAATTGTTTTATATGTACATTTTTATGAAGAATCAAATTGTATCACTTATTTCAAATGTTGTTTCATTGGTATTTGAAATAATTAAGAATTCCTGTTTTGTATAAGGTATTATTACTTATATCTCATTAAATATTGACTTTCCAGATATGCCATAAAAATAGTATATGTGTATTTTACCATGGGTAATCCAATGGTGTAATTTATCTCACATTTTTATTCATTGGCTTCTACTTTAAACCAAATTTTATGCCTATTTATGGCATTTTTGTAGTTTTAAGGTATAATTATTTTACATATTTCTTGTGACCTTTTTGGGTATGTGGTCATATCTCAAAGGTTCACACAAGGGGCCTTGGAAATGCCCCAAAGTCCCTTCCCATAGTGTTTTTTGGGCTTTGGCCCTTCCTATGGTGATTTGGATATTTATTGATTTTATGGCCTTTTGGGCCTTTTTTGGTTCTTGGGTGATTTTATTGAATTTTTTGATATATGGCCATTTCTGGCCATTTTGATGCTTTGGGGTCCTATGGTCCGCGCTCCGTGGGGCCTATTGGAAGCCCCCTGGGCCCAATTTTGCTGGGGACCCAGAGGTACCATGGGACTCAAAAAATGGCCCATGGTCCAAAATCTCACCTTCATGGCCTGGACTGATTGAGGGGGTCCAGGACCATCAAGATCCTGGACTCCTCAAAATTGCAGGGGAGGCCCTGGGTGATGAATTCAGCCCCAAAGGGGTCTTGAATCCTCACCTTAGAGGCTTTGAGGGGGGGAATAAATGAGGTATGGCCCCATTTTCTTGAGGTCAATTTTTTTTTGATTTGGAGTGGACTGATTCTGACGTCTTGAATCTTCTGCTTGCATATTCTTCAGCTATGGGTTCCAAACTGACTGAACTCACTGAATCTTCTCCTTCTGCACCACCACCATCTGTTCTTTGTGGTTCTGGCGTCTTCAGTCGATTGTCTTCACCCTCCCTGGCTTCTTCTGGTCACTTTGATCCTTCCCAAACATATGATGGATACAGAGCAGTTGAAATTCTTGATTCTGCCTGTACTGAATGTTTGGCCAAGGGTAAGGATTGTTTTCAACACTACAATCCCCGATCTTCAAAGTGCTATTATTGCTTCATTGGAAAGAAACCATGTTGTTGTACTGGGGTGCCATCTTCTAACGTCAGGAGGTACTTATGGAGTAGAAAAGATGGGCCTTTTGGGAAAGAGTTCCCAGTCTCTGAGGCACCTACTCCTGATCAAACTTCAGGATTTGCTCAATGTGAGTGATTTGCATATACTGATTGAAATTGGTACTGATATTTTGATGTAGTGACTGGTTCTAGGCAGAGGGATGTGGCCAGGTGGACTAATGTTTGAGGCCCAATTCCAATTGGTGGTAGGCCAATATATTCCAGCTCAGAAGTCCCAATCTCCAGGATCAATACTGAAAGGGTAGTGAAAAAAATAAGAAGGATTGCTGATTCCCCAACTGATCCAGATGCTGAAGGTAATGATGAGTTTGATGGTGAAGAAGTTGAAGTTGTTCCTCATTTGGTGGGCCATCCATCCAGCACTTCCTCTTCTCAGCCTCATTCCAACAGATTCCAAAGCCAAGTGATTTCCAGTACTCCCAGAGCCTTCCAACCAGTTCTTGCTTCCATTCCTACTACAGTTCCTCCTGCTTCAACAAGTACTTCCCATGCCAGGCCTGCCTTGAATAAAGAAGTAAGACCATCACCAAGCCAGAAACCCAGGAACTCACCCATAAGCACCTCCCAAAAGCTCCAACCTATGGCCAGTTCCAGTAGAAGAAGAGATGGATTGTCTCCTTTGCCGTTTCCTGCCGCTGAAGTCTTTCAAAGATGAGATTGTTGGCCTATCCCAATTACTAGAGAAGATCAAAACGCGGCGAGTGAAAATCAAGAAGCTGTGGCCAGATTATTCAGGGGAGTTGATAGAAATAGCAGGGAGGTGATTATGTATGCAAATGATAGAACTATTTTGGGTACTGCTTCAGAATAGATGGCTGAAAAATTTGCCTGGTATGAAGATGAATTGATAAATGACTTTCAGAGAACCTTTGATGATTTAGGTAGAGAGAACTAGTTTCCTTATCCTTATTTGTGTTTGGTTTGACTTCTATCCCCACTCTTCTAAATACTAAAAAATGAAAAAATATTGGAACCTCCCAATACATTACTTGGGAGGGGATGCTGCTTTTTTAAAGAAATAAAAGAAAACAAAATATATGAGTAAAGAAAAACAAAGAAAATGAGAGAAAAAGAGAGTAGATAAAAAGAAATAAAGAAATTCCTGATGGTTTTTCCTTCCTGTAGTGAGTTGCTTGACTTTAGCCAAGAATGTCTGAAAAATGAAAACAAAGAATTTGATGCTCACAGAGTGGCCAAGGTAATTTTTTAGAAGAAGTAGAACCCTCAGGGATTCATAGCAGGAGATGGAACTTACTTTCATAACTCCCACTCCCCACCAAGCACCATAACATGAAACAAATTGCCATAAATGACTTGAAGTAATGAATGTCTTGAATTATGATGATTGGCATTAATTTAAATAATGATAAAGAGAAAGAAAAGAAAGAAAGAAACATTTGGCCATATCTTGATAGGGTCAAAATCGCAGGGTATTGATGTTACATGCTTCCTGAATCTGTCCAAAGAATTGACAAGTGCTCACAAAGTGGCCAAGGCGATGCTTACAACAACATTTGGGTAGAATACCCCCTTAAAGGTGCATGCCAGGAGAGGAACTTACTTTCATAACTTCTTCTCCCCACCAAGCACCATAAATAAAACTCTTGAGGCATTTGGACCAGGCTTGTCTGGTTACAAGGAATGGAAATCCTTGACAAGGTCTGGTGAGCTGGTAAGGTTGGAAGCTGGCTCCCGAGTGGTTCTTTCTGGGTCTTCACTGAATCCTTTCCACTCTACAAGATACCATAATTTAACTCTCTTGAGTTTTGAGTCCAGAACCTGAGCCACTTCCCATTCCTCTTGCTGCTTCACTAAGACTGGTTGTGGTGGTAATAGATGTCGATTTGGGATAGTTGAATGCTTCACTAGTTCTAATAAGGACACATGGAATACAGGGTGAACTGACTTCCATTGCTGAGGCAACTTGAGGTGATATGCATGGCTGCCAATCTTCTTCAGAACTTCAAAAGGTCCCAACCATCTTTCTTATAATTCCTTGGTGGGTCTTGTTGTCTGGATGTTCTTGGAAGCCAGCCATACTTTGTCCCCAGGTTGTAAATCAGGTGGAATTGCTCTATTTCTATCTGCATACTTCTTGAATCTCCTTATTGCTGACTGTAATTCTTCTTTGACAACGTTCTGTACTGATTGGAGTTTTGTTGATAACTTTACAGCAGGTGAGTCTTGAGAAATATGGATTGAGTCAAAGCTGGGCTTTCTTCCATAAATGGTGAAAAAAGGTGATTGCTTTTTTGATGAATTTTCTGCATTATTATAGGCAAATTAAGCCAGAGGGAGCCAGGTGTACCAGTCATCTTGATGATAGCTGACATACATCCAAAGATACTGTTCTAGAATCTGATTTACCCTCTCTGTCTGTCCATCTGTTTCAGGGTGGAAAGCAGTTGAAAGATCTCTTGATATCTTGAGCTGCTGACACAATTGAGTCCAAAATGATGAAATAAATAAAGATCTTCTATCACTAATAATACTGACTGGAAGGACATGCTTGGAGAATACATGACTAATGAAGATTTGAGCTAATTCCAGGACAGTGATTGTTCCATAAGTTGGAATGAAGATTGCCATTTTTGAGAATCTGTCCACAGCTACTAAAATTGAAGCAAAGTTGTTTGACAGTGGCAATGGAGTGATAAAGTCCATTGATAATGAATTCCAAGGACCAGATGGAATTGAAAGAGGCTTGAGTAATCCAAACTTCTTGTGATGAATGTTCTTGTTTCTTGAACATTGCTGACATGAGGACACATAGTCCTTGATGAATTGATTCATGTCAGCCCAATAAAAATCCCTGTTGATGAGCTTGAGGGTCTTCTCCTGGCCAGGATCGCCAGCCAATAGTGAGTCATGACTCTTTTGAAGAATATTGAGTTGGATTTCTTCATTGCTTGGGATTACCACTCTATCTTTGAATAATAATAACTTGTCTTGAGGATCAAGAGAATAATCAGTAACTGATTCACCTCTTGCTCATTGCTTGAGTATTTCTTTATAGTCTTTGTCTTGCCATACTTCTTTTTGAATCTTGTAAACTAAATCTGAGAATATTTCAGTCTTGATTGAGAAGAATATTGACTCTTGAATTCCATCTTTCTTGATTACTTGAGGAAATTTTTGAGGCTTCTTGCTGATGAAGTCCACCCCCCTCTCTGGGTACACGTTGTCCCAACGTGACAAGGCATCTGGTAAAGTGGCCAGCCTGCCTGGGCAGTAAGTGATAGTGAAGTGAAATTCAGAAAGAAACTCAGCCCAACGGGCCTGACAACAAGTAAGAACTTTGGAAGACATAAAATACTTCAGGGAAGAGTGGTCTGTCAAGACCTCAAAAGAATTGGAAAGAGAGAGAAGAAATGCTCCAGCGCTTGAGAGCCAAAACTATGCCAAGAAGTTCTTTGTCATTAATTTCATACTCCAGCTGAGGTGGGAGAAGCTTGCAAATATCAAATGCAATGGGATGCTTTCCTTAGCCACTCACCTGGCTCAGTACAGCACCCAAGGCATAATCAGAAGCATCAGTCTCTACAATAGTAGGTAGAGAAGGATTGAAATGAGATAAGATAGGAGCAGTGGTGAAAGCTTCTTTGAGTACTTGAAACTGAATAAGCGCTTCCTCATTGAAGATAAAGGGAGAATTTCTTTTGAGAAGGGAAGTGAGAGCAGTGATTTTTTAGAATACTTTTTTATGAAACAACGATAAAAATTGGCAAAGCAAAGAAAAGATTGAAGAGCCTTGATGTTTTTGGGCTGAGGCCAATTGAGGATTTGCTGAAACTTTGAAGAATCCATCTTGAGGCCATCACTTGAAACAACATAGCCCAAGTATTCCACACTTGAAGCATGGAATACACACTTGGAGGCTTTAGAAAACAAATTATTATCCCTCAGTCTTTGGAGGACAGAGGCCACATGTTTGACATGTTCCTCCTCAGAACTGGAGAAAACCATAATATCATCTAGATAAACCACAACAAACACATCCAAAAAATCTGCAAATATATCATTCACAAGATTCTGGAAAGAAGCTGGGGAATTGGTAAGGCCAAATGGAATAACCACATACTCATAACTACCATATTTGGCTCTAAAGGCAGTTAAGTGCTCATCCCCCTCTTTAATTCTCAGGAGATTATATGCACCACACAGGTCTTTCTTGGAGAAGATAGTGGAAATGTTGAATACGGTAAGGAGCTGGTTCATAGGAGGAACAGGATACCTGTTCTTCCTAGTGACAGCATTGAGTTTGCGGTAGTCAACACACAAACAAAGACCTCCATTCTTTTTCTTGACAAAAAGGACAGGTGCTCCTGTTGAAGAGGAGCTAGGTCTTATGAAACCTCTCTCTACATTCTCTGAAATGTAGGCCCGCAGTGTTTCTGACTCTTGATTTGATAATTAGTAGATAACACCAATTGGAGGTAGAAGACCCTCCAATTCAATATGATGATCACAGGCGCGGTGAAGAGGAAGTTTCTCTGCTTTCACCTTGGAGAATAAATCCAAATATTGGTGATAAGCAGGAGGGACTATCTTCAACACAGTCTCAATTTTTTCTGGCTCTTCCTCCTCATCCCACTGCTCCTCCAGGGATGCATGAAAGCATAAGGGAGGAAGGTCCATATCCCCTTGAAAGAGATGAAGTGAAGATACAGCAACATCTTCTCCAACACCTTTTATCTCTTTGAAGAATTCATCTCTTAATGGAAGTAATGACTGAGAGGGAATGATGGAAGGGATATGGACAGAAGAAGGAAGGGAAGGTGTCTTAAGCTCACAAACCAGAGCAACACTGTTGACAGCAGTGGCAAAGTCACTACTAGCAGAAGGAAGAATACCACTATAATCCTTATGACTCGAATCATAGGTGATCAATCCATTGCTCCAATCAATAATGGGATTAAAATGGTAAAGGAAATCATAGCCCAATATCAGGTCTTCTCCCTGGGTGAATCTATGATAAAGAAGTCCCATTCAAAGCTTGGGAAGGAAGGCAAGTCAACTACCCACTTGGTATAATGGGTGATGAACAAGGCAGGAGATTCATTTGAATCCAAAATGAAAAGAGCAATCTTTTCAGGCAGCTCTGACAGAGTAAATGAGTGCTTGAGAACAAAATTCTTTGCAATAAAAGAGTTTACAGCACCAAAATCAATGAGAATACTATAAAAAATATCAGATACAGAAGGAAAAATAAGAAACTTTGAGGATTTCTTGACACTAGTATTCAGAGTGCACAATTGTGCTCTTGAAGGAAATAAGTGAGAACCATTGAACACATCATGATCCCTGCTCAGGCTGTTCCCTACTTGCTAGGGAAGCCTCTTGAGGATGACCCAGGCTTGTTCTGAGGTCTATTGAAGCATTTTTCAATTGGGTGCTTTCCACCACAATAAGTACACAACCCTTCTTTAATCCTCCTCTCGTTTTCAGAACCAATTAATTTATTGTCCTTATTGAGGAGAGCAGCATGGGGCTTGTCATTTTAATATTGAAATTGCTTGACCTTCTTATTCTTCTTTTGGTGAGGCCTCTTTGAAGATGAGCTCTGAGGAGGCCTAGATTGATTTGACCCAGTAGCAGGAGGCTTCTTCTCTTGATTGCCACCCTTTTCCTTTTGCCTCTCATGATATCTTGTGTCTAATTCTAAAGTGACATCCATAAGTTCTTGAAGAGTGTCAAAGGTTCCAGGTTGAGAAGCCAACAGATCCAATAATCTTTATTCCAATCCTCTTCTGTAAACATGGATATAAGCTCTTTCCCCCCAATCTCCAATTCTTGACATTCAGCTTCTGAAATCAGAAATGTACAAGGATACATGACCACTTTCCTTCATCCTCAAATTGTCCAATTATTGTTCAGCTTTCCTGACTTCATTGGGGTCACCAAACAGAGTGAATAATTGAGATTCAAATGATTTCCAATTATTGAGGAGATAAGAAGGTTTTCATTGGAAATATGTGAGAGATAGGGTTCAATCCACGTTCCAGCTCTACCAGTGAGAAAGGAAGTTGAGTAAAGACCTTTCTTCCTGTCACAGAGGAAATTTGCTGGATCATTATGGAATATTAATTGACAGTATTGGATAAATCCTCTCAATTTATGAGCTTGAGTACCATCAAAAGAATCAGGTGCCTTCATGGATGGAGTCTTGAAAGCAGGGGCTTTGGAATTTTCCCTGGGGGTAACTGCTTGAGTGAGCTGCCCCATAGATTGAGTCATTTGCTCCATCATCTTAAGGAGACTTGGTTCAGTTTTAGAGACAAGAGGTTGACTAGAAAGGGCTAGATTAGAACCCTGAGGAACCTCTGGAGCATCTTCCAAGGCATCTGCCACTTCAGTCTCCGCAGAATCTTCCTCTTCCCCAGATCCTTCTCCCTCTTCATCTTCAAATTCCCCTAGTCTTGCTCTTGCACCTTCAGACATGCCAGGGTAGCCACCCAAAAGTCCAGATAAGGATCTTGTTCTTCTAGATTTCATTCCACCTCTTCTTGAGAGTGCTTCTCCTTCCATTGGTGGTCCTCTGTCCAAGTTTTCACTCAGTTGATGAACTGATGGTGTGCGGTCAAGAGGAGCCCTTGCTGTAGGAGTGAGAACAGCTGGAATTCTTTGGGATCTAGTGTTCTTGGCTGGTGGACTATGCTGAACTGGCATTATGACAAATTTTAATAATAAATTGATGGTATGAAAAACAGAGATCCAAGCTTGGCCAAATCAATCACAGTAAAAATGTTGATGAGTCTTGAGGAATCAATTCAAATCTTGAGGTGATGTCAAATTCAATCAATAATCAAATCAATTCAATCAATAATCAAAAATTAATTCAATTAAATATCAATAATCTTGATGAATTCAATAAACAATCAGTCAATCAATAAATCAATCAATGTCTTCAAGTTCAATTCAAGGTCTTGAGGAGTCAATCAGTCAATAAATATCTTCAGGAATCAAAATCAATCAATAATTAATAATTAATTCTTGAGGATAAATCAGTCATCTTGAGTAGTTCCAAAGTCAATCAAATCAATCTAAATAAAATCCTGAATCTCTGAATCAATAACCCAAATGAATCCCAATCAATCAACCAATCAACAACCAATCAATAACTCCTAATAAGACCTGAATAAACAAACAAAGAGAAGCTTGATTGAAATAAAATGAAATGAGATGAGATGGTCAGCAATGATTAAGAAAAAAGAAAGAGTCAATTTTCATATGAATGAAATGAGTGAGATGAAAATTAATGAGAGAAAAATCATAAGATCATTAAAGAGTCATAATTGATGAATGAGAGAAATGAATATAAATGGATGAAAAGAAAGAATGAAATATCAGTTAATTAATTTAATGTCACAGGGGCTCTTCCAAGTGAAGAGGGCCTGGAAATCAGTAAACTGGGACTCACTTATGGAGTGCTCAGGAGATGGTAAGAAAGAATACACTTAAGAGTTTTGAGAGATGAATTACTAATAAAAGAAATATAAGAAAAGCAGAAAAAAAAGAATAAGAGTAAGTAATAGAAGAGAAAACCACAAACAAGTCCAAGTCCAATTTTGCAACCTGTCAGAATGAAAAGAGAAGGGTTAATGAGGATATGGCCACCCAACTCATAATGTACAGGCAAAGAAAGCAAATGCAAAGACTAACTTAATATTAAATAAATATAATACCCAAAATAAGGATAAGAATATTCATAAAATAATAAATAAACTAGATTAATTAGCTGGGGAAAAGTCCCCAGGGAGGAGAAAGAGGGGCTGGTATATGTGAGAATAACCAATCCTTATCCAGAGAGAGAATTTTCATGAGAGGATTGAATGATTGAATTGAGTCTTGCCAATACAGGTACTGTACAGCTGTACAGAACCTGTACAAGAGGTGTGGTGGAGTTGAGTGATAACACAGTTTCATAATGGTGTATCCAAACTGTATTGCGTGAATCCAACCTGTCCAGATGTTGACAGGCTGTATTGAAGTACCAAGCTGTATGCATGTTTCAGCAAGGAAGATTGCTGAAACTGAATGCTGATGCAAATAGTGGATCTGCTGATTTGAAGTGTTTGAGTGGGTGTATGAATGAATACCCTTACCCCTGGTGAGCGGTTGTGACATAATATGAGCATTCACTTAACAAAAATGGTAATATAAATAAAGAAAAAAAATAAAATCAGAATCTATTAATTAACTGGGGGAAAACCCCCCAGGGTCCAAGGAGGCTGGTATATGTGCAAAGGTGAGAGATTGACTCTTTCAGGCTAGCAGTGGTCCTGTATTGAATACCGGAAGCTGTATTGATTGTCTGATGGAGTGTATACCTTTCCAGATTGGGAAATTAACTGTGTTGAATGATTTTCCCATGATGTATGATTGAAATACAGGTATTGATGAATCCAGACTGTATTTAAATGAATTTAGTTGCCAAGTAGGATTGAAGGAGCATTGACACTTGACAACTAGTTTTGGAACTGCCTCTTGAATATCCCTTGAGAATGAACAGCCAGTATTCCCTTGGAGGAATACTGTGAGTGAGAATAACCATTGATTTCCTGATGGCGTCATTGGTATTTGAGATTATGACACTTGCCCTTGAGCCTTGATGAATCCTCTGGAAGGTGTGCCTTGATGACCTGTTGAAAAGTTGAAATAACAATTTGAAATTGCTGCTGAAAAAAGATGCATAATGGGGTATAACACCATATATGGCACTTTTGGTTATTGAAGGTTGAAATGGGTCAAAGGTCTTTTGAGGTGATGTTGGGAGGATATGAATGAAATTTGGGTTTTGGAAGGCTTCAGAGGTGAGAAAGTGTCTTTTGAGTGATTTGGCCATTTTTGGGCTTTTGGCTAAATACAGATTTAAAACTGTATTTGCGCAAAGGGCGCAAAAATGCGCAAAAGTGTGCAAAATGCGCAGAAGCCATAAAATGCACAAATCTGTCAGTTAAGCCCCAAAAGGGCTGATATTAACTTTTGGGAATATTTCACATAATACATGAGAAATATGGCCTAAATGGCTTAATACAGCCAAATGCACAAAAGTGTGCAAAATGCGTCAAAGTGCACAAACTGTATTTAGAGCTTAAAAAGCCAAATACAGGCTTTTAGACTGTATTTTCCTGATGTATGTAAAATACCCAAGATGCCCAAAAGCAAAGAGACATCCTAGAATGGCTTGATGATGGTAAAGGGGCCAGGTTGGCCCCAGACAATAAAATGACCATTAAGGCCATGAAACATGACAATGGACAATTTGGCCAATGATTGTGGATATGGCATGGATATGCCATATTGATGTCCATGAGGGTGGATTTCCATGTTTGTGACAGTCCTGACCACCTTAAAATGGTGAGCCCTGAGCACCAACACAAGGTGAAGCCTGTTGAGGCTATTGGAAAAGGCTTTTGAGAGAGGGATAATGAGGAGTTCTTTTCAGAAAGATGAATTTGATACTGATATTAAAATGTTGGAATATGAGTTGGGACTTGCTTGATCTTCTTTTGACATGGGCTTCAAGATTTGATGATGAATGCAATGAATGATAGTCTTGATGTGAAATTTGACATGATAAGAGAAAATTTAAGATGAAAAGAAAAAAAATTCAAAGAATGAAAATGAAAATAAGAAAAGAAAAAATAAAAGAGAAATGAATCTTGAGGAGGTTCAAATATTCATCACAGAGGTTTGTAATTGATTTTGAAATTGGTCAAGGACCTGGAAAGAGAAATTTGATGCTAGGTGCTCACAAAGTGGCCAAGGTGATGCTTTGAAATATTGTAGACCCCTCAGGGAAGTGCACATCAGGAGAGGAACTTACTTTTGGTAATTACCACTCCTGCCAGTGCCATAAAAAGAAAAGAAAATTGTTGAAGGAATGAGTTGTAATTGGAAAGACTTGGAAAGAAATTAATAAAGGGAATGGTCCATTTGCCCAAGTGAAAATGGCCATAGCTTTTGGAATTGATGTTGAAAGCCATGCCAAAGATCTGTGTCCAAAATTGAAAAATGCTCACAGAGTGGCCAAGGTGGTTCTTACAACAAGAAAGAGTAGAATACCCCTACATGTGCATACCAGGAGTGGGACTTACTTTTGGTAATTCCTCTCCCCACCAAGCACCATAAAAAATCAAGCTCTTGAACTATTGGGTCCTGGCTTGTCAGGATATAAAGAATGGAAAGCCCTGACCAGTTCAGGACAATTATTGAGGTTTTCAGTTGGTTCCCAAGTGGATCTTTCTGAGTCTTTACTGAAGCCTTTCCATTCCATCAAATACCATAATTTTCCTCTCTTAAGCTTTGAGTCCAGTATTTGAGAGACTTCCCATTCCTCTTCTTCAATGATGATTGGAGCAGAAGGCTCTTGATTCCTATTTGGGATTGTTGATGTCTTGACTAGTTCTAAGAGTGGAATATGGAAGACTGGGTGGATGGACTTCCATTGAGATGGGAGCTTGAGGTGGTAGGAATGAGTTCTGACCTTCTTCAAGATTGGAAAAGGAACCAACCATCTTTCAGACATTTTTTTGGTGGGTCTAGTTGATTTGATGTTCTTGGAAGAAAGCCATACCATGTCACCAGGATTACAAATAGGTGGACTTGCTCTACTTTTATCTGCATACCTCTTAAACCTGTTTATGGCAACTTCAAGTTCTCTCTTGACATCTTGCTGTACTTATTGGACTTTTGTTGATAACGTTCCAGAAGGAGTATCTTGACTAATGTCAACTGAGTCAAAATGTGGATCTCTTCCATAAACAGTGAAAAATGGTGATTGTTTTGTTGAAGAGTGGTCATAGTTATTGTAGGCAAATTCAGCAAGAGGGAAACAGGTGTTCCAATCATCTTGATGATAATTGACATACATCCAAAGGTACTGTTCTAGTATCTGATTTACCCTCTCTGTCTGTCCATCAGCTTCTGGATGATAAGAAGTTGAAAAATCTCTTGAAATCTTGAGCTGCTGACAAAGGTTGGTCCAAAAGGAAGAAACAAACAAAGACCCTCTATCACTAGAAATGCTTGAAGAAAGGCCACGCTTTGAGGAAATATTTTTGATGAACAAATGGGCCAAATCCAGTGAAGCTATTGAAGACATTGTTGGAATGAAAACTGCCATTTTTGACAATCTGTCAACTATGACAAGGATTGAGTCAAAGGAATTGGACAGTTGCAATTGAGTGATGAAATCCATTGAAAGACAAATCCAAGGACCATTTGGAATTGAGTGAGGTTTGAGGAGTCCAAACTTCTTGTGGTGAATATTTTTGTTTCTTGAACACTGTTGACAGGATGATACATAATCCTTGATAAATTGAGTCATGCCAGGCCAGTGATAATCCTGCTTGACAAGCTTGAGAATCTTCTCTTGCCCAGGGTGTCCAGATAGAGGAGATTCAAGCCTCTTTTGAAGTATGCTGAGTTGAATCGTGGGGTATTTTGGGACCCCCACCTGATCTTTGAGCTGGAGAAGTTGGGAAGAGGAATCAAGAGAATAATCTTGGACAGATTTACCTTTACCCAAATCTTGAAGAATACCTCTATATTTAGAGTCTTGCCATAATGCCTTCTGAATTGAATCAATCAAATTTGAAAATACTTCCACCTTGACTGCAAAGAATTCCATCTTGCTTGATGATTTTTTGATAATTCATTGGATTCTTGCTGATTAAACCCTCCCCCCTCCCTGGGTAAATGTTGTCCCAACATGACAATGCATCTGGAAGGGTAGCCAAGTGGCCAGGGTGGTAGGTGATTGAAAAGTGGACCTTGGAGAGAAATTCAGCCCAGCGGGCTTGACGGCGAGTGAGAATCTTGGATGACATAAAATATTGAAGTGAAAAATGATCAGTGAGTACTTCAAAAGAGGAAGAAAGTGAAAGGAGAAAAGCTCTCCAGCGCTTAAGACCCCAGACTATGCCAGGAGTTCCTTGTCATGAATCTCATAATTGAGCTCAGCTGGGAGAAGCTTGCGCCTATCAAATGTAATGGGATGTTTTACTGAGTCAGAAATCTGACTCAGTACAGAACCCAAGGCATAATCTGATGCATCAGTCTCTACAATGGTGGGTAGAGAAGGATTGGAGCAATGGTGAATTACTCTTTGAGTTTATGAAACTGTCTAAGAGCTTCCTCATTGAGGGGAAAACATGAATCTTTCTTGAGGAAACTTGTGAGTGAACTAATCTTCTTTGAATAATTCTTGATGAAATGGCGGTAAAAGTTGGCAAAACTAAGGAATGATTGAAGTGCCTTCAGGTTTCTTGGAGGTGGCCAATTGAGAATTTGCTGGAACTTTTCTTGGTCCATCTTGAGGCCTTCAGAAGAATCAACATAACCTAAGTACTCTACACTAGAAACATGAAATAGGCACTTGGAGGCCTTAGCAAAGAGGATATTGGCTCTGAGTGTGGAAAGAACAGTGGACACATGAGTGACATGTTCTTCTTCAGATTTGAAAAAGACCATAATGTAATCCAAATAAACCACAACATAAATATCAAGAAGATCATAAAAAATATCATTGACAAGGTTTTGGAAAGAGGCAGGAGCATTGGTGAGCCCAGATGGCATAACCAAATACTCATAGCTGCCATATTTAGTTCTAAAACATTTCAAATGTTCATCACCCTCCTTGTTGCTGAGCAGGTTATGTGCACCACGCAAATCAATCTTGGAGAAGATAGAAGAACCATTGAAAACAGTAAGAAGCTGATTCATAGGAGGAAAAGAATATTTGTTCTTCCTAGTAACAGCATGGAGTTTGCGGTAATCAACACACAAATTGAGGCCACCTTCTTTATTTTTTACAAAGAGGACAGGTGCTCCTGTTGAAGAGGAGCTTGGCCTGATGAACCCTTTCTCTAAATTCTCTGAAATTTAAGCCCTGAGTGTATCTGATTCTTGGTTTGATAAAGAGTAGATCACCCCAACTGGAGGTAGAGACCCCTCCAGCTTGATATGATGATGACAGGCGTGGTGAGGAGGAAGTTTCTCTGCTTTCACCTTGGAGAATAAATCAAAGTACTTTTGATAAACAGAAGGAACAACCTTCATCACGGTTTCTATTTATTCTGGCTCTTCCTCTTCATCCCACAACATCTCCAGGGAGTCATGATAAGATGAAGGAGGCAGGTCCATATTCCCAAAGAAGAGATGAAGCAAAGATACAGAACTATCTTCTCTAACATCTTGAATCTCTTTGCAGACTTCATCTCTAGATGATAGTCACGACTGATGGGAATTAAGGGAAGGAATATGGTCAGAAGATGGAAATGATGGTGTTCTAGAATCACCAACCAGAGCTGCACATGATTTGGCAAAAGAAAAGTCATTACTAAAAGATTTTTAAGGATCATAATAGTCCTTATTATCAACATTAAAGGTGATCAGCCCTTGCCTCCAATAAATAGATGGATTAAAATGATTGATAAAGTCAAAGCTTAATATGAGGTCTTCTCCCTTGGGAGTATCAATGACTAAAACCTCCCATTCCAAGGTTGGGAAGGAATGGAGCTCAACCATATATTTATCATTGTGAGTCACAATTAAAGAAGGATACTCTGAGGAGTCAAGAATAATAAGGGGAATCTTCTCTGGGATTTCTGACTCTGTCAGAGAATACTTGTGAGCAAACTGCTTTTCAATAAATGAGTTGGTAGCACCAGAATCAATGAGAATACTGTAAAACATATCAGAGAGAGAAGAGAAAAGAAATAATTTAAGAGAATTTTTGACACCAGTATTCAGAATGCACAATTGTGCTCTGGATGGAAAACTGTGAAGACCATTGAACACAACATGATCTTCACTCAGGCTTTTCCCTGGCTGGGAGATTTGCCTGACAGTTGGGTAAGCTTGTTTTGAGGCCTTTTGGAACAGGAATCAAGACTATGCTTCCCACCACAATAGGCACATAAACCCTCCTTGATTGTTCTTTCTTTTTCAGAATTTATAAGCTTGAAATCTTTATTTAATAAAGAATAATGGGACTTGTCCCTCTTCTGAAAATTCTTCTTCTTCTTTTGACTTGAGCTTGAAGAACTTTGAGGATGAGAAGAAGTTTACTTTGAGGCTTCTGGCTTCTTCCCTTGATGATGACTCTTTCCATTTTGCCTCTCATGGTACCTGGTATCAAGCTCCAAGGTAATGTCCATCAAGTCTTGAAGAGACTCAATTCTTGAAGGATGCGACACAAATTCATCCAAAATCCTGGATGAAAATCCCTTCCTTAAATGATGGATAAGAGTCTTTTCACCCCAATCTCCAATTCTTGAGACACGACTTCTGAAATCAGCTATGTGTAAAGAAACATACCCACCTTCTTTCATTCTTAAAGAATCCAATTCTTCTTCAGCTTTTCTGACTTCATTTGGGTCCCCAAATAAGGTGAAAAGTTGAGATTCAAATAATTTCCATGAATTGAGAAGGTAATTTGGATCTTGATTGGTGAGATTGGAAAGATAAGGCTCAATTAATTTTGCAGCCCTACCAATGAGAAATGAAGTGGAAAAGAGAACTTTCTTTCTGTCTTGAGAGAAGTTTGCCAGATCATTATGACAAATCAGTTGATAAGACTGAATCAAGTTTCTAACTTTGAAGGGTTGAGTCCCATCAAAGCATTCTGGTGCCTTCATAGATGGAGTCTTGAAGGCTGGTGGTCTTGATGCTTCAATGGATGAAGCTGCTTGAAGATTGGCCATAATTTAAGTCATTTTCTGCATAATGGCCAATAAAAATGTTTCATACTGATGGGAGACAGGCTGATTAGACTGGGCTAGAGTTGGTCCTTCAGTACCTTGGAATGCCCCCACAGGAGCAGGAACACCTTCAGTACCATCAGAACCTTCCTCTTCCACATAATTCTCCTCCTCCTCTTCACCATCTTCCCCAGGACCTCTGAAAATGGTCCTTGAAGTTCCTGGAAATTTGCCATTTACTCCTGAAAATGAAATTGATCTTCTTGGCCCTCTTCCTTCCTTCCTGGATGGTGCTGCTCCTTCCAAAATGGGTCCTCTGTCCAATTTGCCCCTCAGTTGAGGAACTGCTAGGGTGCCATCAAGAGGAGCCCTTGAAGTTGGAGTGAGAACAGCTTGAGGTCTTGCCTGAGATCGTGTCTGCCTTGCAGGAGGTGAGTTTTGGATGGGCATTATTTCAGGATAAAAATGAAATCAAATGAACAAGAATCAAGATTTGAAGACAAAAACTCGAGGCAATTGGAAATGAAGCTTGAATTCAAGAGTCCAAATCAATATCTTGCAGACAAATCAATAAATTAAAATGAGATCTTCAGGTAAATCAATCAATTAAATATCAAATGAAAACTTGAAGTCAATGAATCAAATAAGTCAAAATGAAAACTTCAGGAAAATCAATAAATCAATGTCAAATGAAATCTTGAAGTCAATGAATAAATATGTCAAATCAATCAAAATCAAAATCTTGCAGAAAATCAATCAATCAAACTGCATTGTTGAAGAAAAATCAATTTATGTCAAAATTCTTGATGTGAAAAATCAGCAAAATCAATGAGATCTTCAGGTCAATCAATTTTCTTGAGGTCAATATCAATTTATGTCAAATCAAAATCAAGTGATTTCTTCTTTAAAAATCAAGATTCTTGAAGAACAAATCAAATATGAATCTTGATTTAAAGAATGTGTCTGAATAACTTGATGAAAAATTTGAAAATAAAATGAAAATTTAAGATGACGCTTGAATTATGAATGAATTAAGAATTTGATGATTTGAATAAGATTTAAAAGAAAGAAACAAAAAGAAAATTGGGTCAGCTTTCAATTTTCAAAATGAAGAATGAATGAGAGAAAATTGAGAGGTGACAACAAATCATAAAGTTCATAAGAATTAGAGAGTCCTAATTTCAATGGAGTGAGTGAATGAAAGTATAAAGAAAGAATGAAAAGAATGAAAAGAAATTATGAGTTAATTGATATAATGTCACAGGGGCTCTTGGACAGAAATGCAAGAGTGGGCTGGCACTCAGAAATCAGGGAACTCACTTGGAAGATTCCAAAGAATAAAGAAAAATAAAAATAAAGAATTCAGTTTCTCTAAGAAGAATGCAAGTACAAAGATGAGATGAAATAAGGGAAATTGGAAGGCAAATGGCCAAAGAGCCAACCAAGTAAGTCCTTAATCACTGTTTCAACCTGCCAAAATGAACAATGGAATTAGTAAGGATATGACCACCAAATATCCATTGAAAGGTGAAGAAAGAAATGAGAGAAGGTGCTAAGTGACTGACTTGATAATATCAGTATTCACTTAACAAAAGTGGTAAGATAAATAAAGATAAAATAAATCAAAATATATTAATTAAATGGGGAAAAGCCCCCAAGGTGGAGGCTGGTATATGTGAAAAGTTGAGAGCTTGACTCTTTCAGGCTAGCAGTGGTCCTGTATTGAATACCGGAAGCTGTATTGATTGTCTGATGGAGTGTATACCTTTCCAGATTGGAAAATTAACTGTGTTGAATGATTTTCCCATGATGTATGATTGAAATACAGATCTTGATGAATCCAGACTGTATTTAAATGAATGTGGTTACCAAGTAGGATTGATGGATCATTGACACTTGACAACTGGTTTTGGAACTTCCTCTTGAATATCCCTTGAGAATGAACAGCCAGTATTCCCTTGGAGGAATACTGTTAGTGAGAATAACCATTGATTGCCTGATGGCATCATTGGTATTTGAGATTATGACACTTGCCCTTGAGCCTTGATGAATCCTCTGGAAGGTGTGCCTTGATGACCTGTTGAAAAGTTGAAATAACCATTTGAAATTGCCGCCATTGAATTGCTGCTGAAAAAAGATGCATAATGGTGTATAACACCATATATGGCACTTTTGGTTATTGAAGGTTGAAATGGCTCAGAGGTCTTTTGAGGTGATGTCAGGAGGATATGAATTAAGTTTGGGTTTTGGAAGGCTTCAGAGGTGAGAAAGTCTCTTTTGAGTGATTTGGCCATTTTTGGGTTTTTGGCTAAATACAGCTAATACAGCGTTAAAACTGTATTTGCGCAAAGTGCACAAAAATGGGCAAAAGTGCGCAAAATGCACAAATATTGCTGTTAAGCCCCAAAAGGCCTGATATGGCCTTTTGGGCATATTTCACATAATACACGAGAAATATGACCTAAATGGCTTAATACAGCCAAATGCACAAAAGTGTGCAAACTGTATTTAAAGCTTAAAAAGCCAAATACAGGCTTTTGGGCTGTATTTTCCCTGTTGTATGGAAAATAACCAAGATTCCCAAAAGCAAAGAGACAGCCTAGAATGGCTTGATGATGGTGAAGGGGTGTCACAGGGGCTCTTGGACAGAAATACAAGAGTGGCCTGGCACTCAGCAATCAGGGAACTCACTTGGAAGACTCCAAAGAATAAAGAAATAAAAATAAAGAATGAATTCCTCTAAAAGATATGCAGGTACAAGATGAGATGCAAAAGAGGAAAGGGAAGCCAAATGGCCAAAGAGCCAACCAAGTAAGTCCTTAATCACTGTTTCAACCTGCCAAAAATGAATAATGGAATTAGTAAGGATATGACCACCAAATATCCATTGACAGGCGAAGAAAGAGAAAGAGAAAGATGCTAAATGACTGACTTAATAATATCAGTATTTGCTTAACTAAAGTGAAAAGAAAATAGAGATAAAATAAAATCAAAATATATTAATTAACTGGGGAAAACCCCCCAGGGTGGAAAGGGTAGCCGGTATATGTGAAAAGTTGGGAGCTTGAGTTCTTCAGGCTGAAAACTGATCTGTATTGATCCTTGAGGCTGTATTGATTGTTTTGGGAATTGATACAGCTAGCTAATATTGAAATTTAATTGGGTTGAATGAATTTCCCATGATTGAAAATGAAATACAGTTCTTGATGGATCCAGACTGTATTGAAATGAATATGGTTGCCAAGATGGATTGAGTGGAGCTTTGACACTTGACAACTTCTTTTTGGCACTGCCTCTTGAATACACTTGAGAATGAATTGACAGTATTCCCTTGGAAGGAATACTTGGAGTGAGAATAACCAATGACTGCTTGATGGCGTCATTGGTCTTTGACGCTGAAACACTTGCTCTTGAGCCTTGATGATTCTTCTGAATGATTGGGTGCCTTGATGACGTGATGAGATGTTGGAATGTTGAAATGAGCATTTGATATTGCCACCATTGAATTGCTGTTGAAAAATGATGCACAATGATGTATAAAATCATTTATGGCATATTGGTTGATTGGCAAGAAGATTACGTCCAAAGGTCTTGAGGTGGAAAGGCAGAGGGGAAAAGGATGGATGTGATGGCTTCAGAGCTTGGAAAGGTGTTTCTGGGCCTTTTGGGGTTTTTGGCCACTTTTGGGTTCTGAGCCAAAAACTGGTCCAAAGGCCGGGAAAGTGTCTTTTGGACACTTTGCGTCAAAGTGCGCAAAAATGCGCAAAATGCGCAAAGTGCGCAAAAATGCGCAAAATGCGCAAATGCGCAAAAGTGCGCAAAATGCGCAAAAAGTGCGCAAATGCGCAAAAGTGCGCAAAATGCGCAAAAATGCGCATTATGAGCCCAAATGGCCAAAAACAGCCATTTGGGCCATTTCCCCTGGTTTTGAGGGAAATGACCAGAAATACCCATTTGGGCATAAATTGCTGCTATGGGTTCTGGATTGAGGTGAAGGGCCATGGAGGCCCCAAAACACAAATGGCCATAAATGGTCCATAAGATAATGACGTGGCCATATTGGCCACTGGTGATGGATATGGCCAATTGGCCATAAAGGAACTATGGCTTGAATGCCATATGGGGATCCAAGGAGGTTAATTGCCATGGTTGTGACAAGGGGCCCGGTTGGCCCCAGATGATAAACTGACCATTAAGGCTATAAAACATGACAATGGCCAATTTGGCCAATGATTATGGATATGGCCAAATTGTAATACATTGGATATGGCATGCATATGCCATATTGAGGTCCAAGAGGGTGGATTTCCATGGTTGTGACAAATATAAAGCTTGAATGGCAGCCTAAATTCTGGCATCAGTAAGACTGGAGCAGTGGTCAAGGCTTGTCTAAAAGCTCCAAAGGCTTTGACTCTGTCAATAGTCATTTCAAATACTTTTTCCTTGTCACATAATTTATAAAGAGGTCTGGCTATAGATGCCAAATCTTCAATATGTTCCCTGTAATATCCTGAAAACCTGTCAGGCTGAGTCTATGATGAAGGTGTAATAAGGCTATTTACAACTTTAACTATGACTATGACATGGTAAAATTAATTTAGAAGAAGTTTTTAATGGGTAATAAATGTTTAAGATTGAATAATAAGGGCCTTAATATTTTGAAATAGTGGTGGTGAGCTCTGTTGAAAGTCCTGGGTGCAGTCTTACCAGTTGGATTACTATAATAAGAACTAAAATACTTAAGAATTTAAAGTATAACCTGATTATTTTCCAAGAGTATAGCTGTTTTTGACAGTTGTACTACGTAGGAAATCAAGAGCAGGATGGGGAAACCTTTTCTTGTGGATAAAAGGCCTCCTTCTATCCGAAAATGGGGTGGAATGGCCCTCTAGACCATCCACATAGAGGAAGTGAAGCATTTTTTACTTCATAGTACTGGCTTGTGGCTTTCATAGTGCATTTAACCTCTGTATTGGGCTCAGATGTTGCCTTGAAACCACATCTGGGAAGTTTTTACCAATACAGAGTGAAAGCCTTCATCTGGGGACCACATAGCCCTCCTCTGACGTGTATGATGCGTAGAATGAAGTACAGAACCTTTATGGGAGCCCAATAATGAATGGTGTATGAGGTATTAAAGTATAAATATGCTTCTTTGTCTATTTGAAACCTCATAATCATACTTATGGGAGAATATCCCACAGTAAGACTGCATTGGTCTAACTGTGGGACTTTGACCTTAAAGCTGCCATACCTTTGTCCATTTTGGAGATATCAAGCTCAGGGTTGGTTCATTGTGTAGCCCTGGATGTTTTCTACACAATGGTACCTCATTTTATATGGTTATCACCAGGTATGTGAAAGGTATGCCATGTACAAGATTTTCTATACATGTATATGTTTTGCTTATAAACTGTATGGACCTTTTTTGCCCTACAACTTTTGTTCTAGATGAGAAATGGGGAAATGGATGGAACCATAAGATAGCCCTGATTTTTCTCTTTCCAAAAAGACCCCACTTTAAGTATCTCACACTAAAACTGTAGAAGTTAGATGGGGGTGATTATTTTATTTACCCTTATTTAACCTTATTTTGGTCATAACTTCTTTAATTCTGGTGCTAGCTCAGTTTGGTTAGTACCATTGGCGAGCCCTGACTTAGCTCTTCATTTTGAATACCCATTTTATGGGGTTAAGCCTCTTTCTCTGTATTTCAGATGATAGGTGAAAGGTAAGGTTTATGCTCAGCAACACCTTTGAGCAGTATAACTTTGTTATCCTTTGTCCTATGATTATGGGACTTGAATATTTGTAAAGAGGTGATTTTTTTCCTTCTTTTGATCCCTTTTGAGCTGATTTATCTCAGCTCCATGTTTTGGTGGTATCTTGGTTATACAATTGATTTATGGTATGAGTCACAGGCTGACAAAACCCCAAAAATGACTTTATTTCCTTTTTTTTCTGAGGCAAAGGTCTTATTAGCACTGCTGCAGATTTTCTTTTTTCAATTCCAAGGGATAAACATGATACTAAATGTCCCGGTGCTTTGAGTTCTTTAAACTCAAAATGACATTTCATCTAGGAAATGTTAATGTTTTGTGAGCCTTGACGTATATTTTACATACACATATAGGACACAATTACCTTAAAAATAGATTCTGAACTATGTATAACCCATAAGTCAGAAATATATTCAAAATTCATCATTTTTGATTTCAGAAAAGATGAATAGCTTTTTATTGAGTAAGTAAATCCATGGATTCAAAGCCAGGTTTGGATTCTACAACAAACTTCACCTAGGGTAGCTCCATAGAGTGAATAAGCTCAAATAAACCCTTTGAGGTGGTAATATGGAAAATATTTCAATACCACATCATCAATACCACATAAAAGATCCTTGAAAATTTTTGTTTTTTCAATTTCACACCAAAATAGTGGGAATGTGAGAAATCCCATGTTACATATACAGTAAGAATAGTGTTATTTATGTTTGTGGCACTTAATATTATGCTATTCTTACATAACCCTTGTGTACACCAATAGTGGATATCTCACTTGAAGCTTGAATTTGTATTTTGACATGAAAAATAGTCAAGGGGGACAAAAGACATCAAAGAGAGCCAGGGTACCCAACTTCTGAGGCCTCTGAGGCGTGGAAAATGCCAAAGCCTTGATTGGTGCCTGATCTTGGCCCAATTAGTAAACTAAAACCTTTTGGGAACATGGTTCCCAAGTCAAAACTCCATTTTATCATAAGATAATAGCAAATAAGCTGCTATTTTGACGTGCCAAGGAGGTAAAGAGAAACTTAGACCCCTGCAACCATGTCAATTCTTAATGACTTACCATTTAAAAACCCCAAAAGATTAATCAAAACTCTTTTTGTAGTAGTATCCATTGATTTACCTCATAGCAACCAGCCATATAGTGCTATTTGCAATTCTACATAGAAATTAGGTAAAAACTTCAAAAATTCATTAAAAATATAATTATTAGTGAATATTTCTGAAACTTTAAAGACAAATTAAGAACTGTATAATCAATAGAAAACCAAAAACAATCATACTTTTATAAGTAAAATTCAAATATTTACTTACAGTCCATTTTTGATGATTAAACATGAAACACAGAATCTTTGAAATTTACAGAAAATACATTCTGTGATTAAATTTCCAATAACATTTTTAACTTTGAGAAATAAATGATTATTTTGGAATAAAAGCAGATTTACAGTTTTTCCTCCTTTTATTCTTAACCATAAATGGGTTGGTAGTCATGTAAATGCATCAATTAAGTAATTATGATAATCTTACATGACAACAGATGATGCAATCAGTAATATAAAAAGGTTTTATTGTTTTCTCACTAATTGGTTTTGCGTTTGCTTCATGGAACCCTCTGTGAGGTGTCTTAGACTTAAAAGAGGCCTCCTCTTGCTGTTTTTTTCCAAATCATCACATTATTCAATTATACCTTTATTACCAACAAGTAAGTCTTAGTTGAATCTTTTCTTAAGTGTTTCAAATCTTTCAGAATCAATAAGAAAGACGTAAAATTGAGAAATCAACTATAAATTGTTGTAATCTTGATATGAATCAATTTTGATCCTTTAAATCCACAATAATCTGTCAAATCTCTCTACTTTTAGCTTTGATAGGTTCTTTGGAGTATTAGTGAGTGATTTATCTTAATTCTTAAATTTTTTCTCTACTAAAATTGTTTTCTTCAATAATTATATTAATAATTATTCTTGTAAAAGAAGAATTATATATTAAAATAATTCTCTCATTTTAATAAAAAAGTTTTTATTATTAAATTCTTCTTGCAATTGATTCTAGTAGACAATTACTGCTTACTGTTATAATCACTAGTAGCGTATAACAAGTAAAAGAAATAATTAGTTCTTTGATTATTTAATTGTGGTTATAATAATTTTTTATTATTATATTTCATAAGAACAGTCATAGTACTGTTGATTAATAGTAATATTATCAACAGCTTCATAGACACATCTTCCATGCTTACAGATTAAATTTTGACCAAAAATCTGGAAAATCTGTATGTATGTTCTTCCCAAGTCTTGGAACAGGCAATAATCTCATCAATGTAAATTATTAACCATTCTTCTGAAATTGTTTCAGGCAAGATTTCATTCATCATTCTTTGGAAGTGTGAAGGTGCATTCTTGATACCAAAACACATCCATAAATATTCATACACTCCACAATGAACAATAATCCTCAAGTATTTTCTTACCCTTGGTGTCACCACAATTTAATGAATCCTCTAAGTGCATCCATGGTGCTTATATAAACCTATTGAGATATTTGGGTAAGGTAAATTTGGATTTTTGGTATTGGGTACCTGTCTGTAACATTGTAAGTATTCAGAGCTCTGACATGTCAGGATATAATGCTGTCAATATGTCTTTTTGTTGGAAAAACCATGGTAAATCTCTAGCTTTTTCAGCATTAAACTTGCAAGATTCAAAGGCTGTTTACACCTTAAATCACCAACCATCATTGGCCCATTTGTTAATGATTTGGGTTTTCCACCAAGTCCAAATTTGGTGTCTATGTGCTTGTCTTAATTTAATGTACCATCTGTGGGCTGGTCTGGTAAACAAGGTGTTAAATCTTGCTGTTACCAATGTTTCTGGTAATTCAAAATCTTCTTTGATCATTTCAATACCCCTGATGAATTCCATATGGTCATATTCTCCTTCACCACTGAAGTGAGGCCATTTCCATTGATGGGTTCAAGTTATGGAAAGAGGTGGAAAATTCTTTTTTTAGTTGTGAATTTTCTAAATCCAATATTTGTGAGTGGGGAATTCTTGTACCCTGATTTTGATTCAGAGGTGTAGAGATTTGTGGTAAGGTGTGCATTAATTGTTCAGTATCATTCATTTTACTATTTCTACACCTTTGAGAACTTCTAAGCTCATGTTGGAAGCTCTGTATTAAATGGATTCCTTTAATTTTATACATATCATCCTTATTTGTCAATTCTTTCCATAATTCTGGCTGTCTAGTATTATCAGAAATGACTTGATTGAACTTCATTGTTAATTTTGATACTTATTGTGAGGTGTCAAAAAACATTTTCAAGGAAATTGGATATCTCTTTACTTCAGTAAATCAGTTTGAAATCTCACCAAGGACTTTCTTCTTATCTTCTTTGATAATATTTATGCCTTGTTTTCTTCTTTTTTTAATTATGTCATTGATATTGAATTTAGAATATTTTTCTGTTAATGCTTTAATAATGGCATATTGTTCATTTCATTTATTGTCAAATGAATTGTCATCATTAGAAGCTTCAATTTTTCTTAAACCTTTTTCAAAACACATAAGTGTCTCTTCTATTTGGCTCAGACTCAAGTTTTTTTTTTAAGATTGTTACAAATTGATGAATTTTTATCAGAAATATGACTTTTCACATCATTTATAGCTATGTAAAAGTTTGTAATTCCATCCAGAATATCAGAAATCATTTCTGATATTTTAGTTGGGCTTCCTCCTTGTTCTGCAATTCCATTATTGTTCTGGCCATCTGAAATACATTTTCCATGGCGTCCTGCTGAATCTTTGGGATTCTGTAGTTCTGGCTGTAAGGCTTTGTAGCTGTTGCTTTCCCATTGCCTTTGTCCTGAGCTTGTGGATTCTTTTTCACACTGTAACTGCTGCTGCTGGCGACTGGGGTTGTTCTTGGCACTTGCTTGGGGGGTGGAGGGTTTTTTTCCCTCCATACTGCTGTTGGATGCTCCATGTTTTGATTTTCCATCAACGGATGTCATCCATTGAGTAACTTTCAAGTGTTGGGATGGCCCAGGAATCTTCTCACAGTCAGGCGAGAATTTATACAGTTTTTCCACATATCCTCAAGGATCTGGTACTCTTTTTGCTGCAATGCATTGTTATATGCCTTCTGGCTGTTCTTTCTGGCTTTGTAAATTTCCACTGAGGCTTCTTGTGGCGGTGTCAGATCTTTCTGAAGGTAAATATCACAGGGGCTCTTGGACAGAAAACAAGAGTGGCCTGGGACTCAGAAATCAGGGAACTCACTTGGAAGACTCCAAAAGATTAAAGAAAATAAAAATAAAGAATTCAATTTTTCTAAGAAGAATGCAAGTACAAAAATCAGATTCAATAAGAGAAATTTGAATCCAAATGTCCAAAAAGCCAAACAAGTAAGTCCTTAATCACTGTTTCAACCTGCCAAGATTAACAATGGAATTAGGAAGGATATGCCCATCAAATATCCATTGACAGGTGAAGAAAGAAAAGAGAAAAGGTGCTAAATGACTGACTTGATGATATCAGTATTCACTTAACAAATAATTATAAGATAAATAAAGATAAAATAAAATCAAAATATATTGATTAACTGGGGGAAAAACACCCCAGGGTCAAAGGAGGCTGGTATCTGTGAAACATTGAGAGCTTGATTCCTTCAGGCTGACAGCTTGTCTGTATTGAATCCTTGAAGCTGTATTAACAGCTTGATGAAGCTTATACCTTGTCAAATTGGTAAATGAACTGTGTTGAATGATTTTCCAAGATGTATGATTGAAATACAGGTCTTGATGAATCCAGACTGTAACGAAATGAATGGCTGCCAAGTTGGATTGATGGAGCATTGACACTTGACAACTTGTTTGGAACTGCCTCTTGAATACCCCTTTGGAATGAATTGACAGTATTCCCTTGGAGGAAATACTTGAAGTGAGAATAACCAATCAATTCCTAATGGAGTCATCCGTCTTTGAGAAATTACACTTGCAAATGAGCTTTGATGGGTCCTCTGGATGACATGACACTTTGGTGACTTATTGAGTGGTGAATTACCCCTCTGGTGTTGACAACATTGTATTTCTTGTGAAAAAGGCGCAGAATGGTTTATAACACCATTTATGACAATTTGAGTTTCTGGAGGGTGAAATTGGCCAAATATCTTTGTGAGTGAAGTCAGGAGGATGAGAGTGAAAATTGGGTTTTGGGTGACTTCAGAGGTGACAAGGTGTTTCTGGGTGTATTGGCCAGATACAGCTTATACAGCTATAAAACTGTATTTGCGCAAAATGCAAAAAAATGCATCAAAGCGCACAAAATACGTAAAACTGGAAATTAAGCTTCAAAAGGCCTGATATGGTCTTTTGGACATATCTCCCATATTACATGGGAAAATGGCATAAGAGGATTGATTACAGCCAAATGTGCAAAAATGAACAAAATGGGTAAAAGTGCACAAAACTGTATTTAACACTTAAAAAGCCAAATACAGGCTTTTGGGCTGTATTTTCCCCGTTGACTGGAAAATACCTGAAAGTTCCCAAAAGCAGAGAATGGCCTGGAAAGGCCTGATGATAGTGAAGGGGCCAGGTTTGGCCCAGCAGTAAAATGACCATAAAAGGGCAGAAAATATTAGTGGGCCAATTTGGCCAGTGATTTTGGATATGGCCAAATTCCCATAATATTGATATGGCACTGATATGCCATATGGAGTCCAGGAGGGTAATTTCCATGGTTGTGACGGTACCCCCCACCTTGAAATGGTGAGCTCCTGAGCACCAAAACATGGTGAAGCTTGTTGAGGAAACTGGAAAGGATTTGAGAGAGGGATTCCAGAGGAGTTATTAACAGAAAAATAATTTGATACTGATATTGAAAATTTGGCATGTGACGCAGGACTTGCTTGATCTTCTTTTGACATTGGCTTCAGAATTGATGTAAATTTAAAATCAATGACATTGGTTCATGAATTCATTTGGCATAAGTAAAAGAAATTTAAAATGAAAGTAAAAAGAAAATTAAAGAAGGAAAATGAAATTAAGAAAAGAAGACATAAAAGAAAATGAATCTTGAGGAGGTTCCAACCTTCAACACAGAGCTTGGTAATTGACTTTGGAATTGGCCAAGGACCTGAAAGGAAAGTTTGATGCAAGATTCTGACAGAGTGGCCAAGGTGATGTTTTGACAGATTGTACCCCCCTCAGGGAAGTGCACACCAGGAGAGGAACTTACCTTCGGTAATTACCACTCCCTCCAGTGCCATAAAAAGAAAAGAAATTTGCTGAAAGATTGACATGGAATTGGCAATACTTGAAAGTGAAATAAAAAAATTAATGGTCAATTAGCCCAAGTGAAAATGGCCATAATTTTGGAATTGATGTTGAACCCCAGGCCAAAGATCTGGGTTCAAAAATTTGCAGAGTGCTCACAGAGGGGCCAAGGTGATTCTTACAACAAAAAGGGTAGAATACCTCTAAATTTGCATACTGGGAGTGGGACTTACTTTTGGTAATTCCTCTCCCCACCAAGCACCATAAAAAATCAAGCTCTTGAACTATTGGGTCCTGGCTTGTCAGGATATAAAGAATGGAAAGCCCTGACCAGTTCAGGAAAATTATTGAGGTTTTCAGTTGGTTCCCATGTGGATGTTTCTGAGTCTTGACTCAAACCTTTCCATTCCACCAGAAACCATCATTTGCCTCTCTTGAGCTTTGATTCCAGTATTTAAGACACTTCCCATTCCTCTTATTCTTCAATGATGATTGAAGGAGGAGGATTTTGATTTCTGTTTGGGATTTTTGATGTCTTGACTGGTTCTAAGAGTGAAATATGGAAGACTGGGTGGATGGACTTCCATTGAGATGGGAGCTTGAGGTGTCAGGCATAAGTTCTGACCTTCTTCAAGATTGAAAAAGGAACCAACCATCTTTCAGACAGTTTTTTTGGTGGCTCTAGTTTATTTGATGTTCTTGGAAGAAAGCCATACCATGTCACCAGGATTGAAAACAGGTGGACTTGCTCTAATTTTATCTGCATACCTTTTAAACTGCTTTATGGGAGCTTCAAGTTCTCTCTTGACATCCTTCTGTACTCATTGGAATTTTGTTGGTAACTTTCCAGCAGGAGTATCTTGAGTAATGTGAATTGAGTCAAAACCAGGGTCTTTTCCATAAACAGTGAAAAACGGTGATTGGTTTGTTGAAAATTAGTCAGAGTTATTGTAGGAAAATGCAGCCAGAGGGAGCCAGGTGTTCCAATCATCTTGATGATAACTGACATACACCCAAAGGTACTGTTCTAGTATCTGATTTACCCTCTCTGTCTGTCCATCAGTTTCTGGATGTTAAGCAGTTGACAGATCTCTTGAAAACTTGAGCTGCTGAAAAAGATTGGTCCAAAAAGAGAACCTCTATCACTAACAATGCTTTAAGGAAGGCCATGCTTTGAGAAAGTATTCTTGATGAACAAATGGGCCAAATCCAGCGAAGTTATTGAAAACATTGTTGGAATGAAAACTGCCATTTTTGAGAATCTATCCATTATGACAAGGGTTGAGTCAAATAAATTGGAAAGTGCCAATTGAGTGATGAAATCTATTGAAAGACAAATCCAAGGACCATTTGGAATTGAAAGAGGTTTGAGGAGTCCAAACTTCTTGTGATGAATATTTTTGTTTCTTGAGCACTGTTGACAGGAACAGACATAATCCTTGATAAATTGAGTCATGCCAGACCAGTGACAATCCTGCTTGAAAGGTTTGAGATTCTTCTCGTGGCCAGGGTGTCCAACTAGAGGAGAGTCATGCCTCTTTTGAAGTATGCTGAGTTGAACTGTGGGGTCATTTGAAACCACCCAATATTTGAACAAGAGAAGTTGGGAAGAGGAATCAAGAGAATAATCTTAGACAGATTTACCTTTACCCAAATCTTCAAGAACACTTCTATATTGAGAGTCTTGCCA
Organism: Austropuccinia psidii; assembly: GCA_023105745.1. Taxonomy (NCBI): domain Eukaryota; kingdom Fungi; phylum Basidiomycota; class Pucciniomycetes; order Pucciniales; family Sphaerophragmiaceae; genus Austropuccinia; species Austropuccinia psidii. The sequence goes on from JALGQZ010000001.1 coordinate 43,372,447, forward strand.
TAATTCCTTCTGAATTGAATCAATCAAATTTGAACATAATTCCACCTTGAATTCAAAGAATTTCGAGACTTGAATTTCATCTTGCTTGATTGTTTTATGATAATTCATTGGGTTCTTTCTGATGAAATCTTCCCCCCTCTCTGGGTAAACATTGTACCAACATGACAATGCATCTGAAAGGGTGGTAAGTGATTGAAAAATGGAATTCAGAAAGAAATTCAGCCCAGCTGGATTGATGGCAAGTAAGAATCTTTTATGTCAATAAATATTGAACAGAAAAATGATTGGTGAGAACATCAAAGGAGGAAGAAAGAGAAATGAGAAAAGCTCTCCAGTGCTTGAGAGCCCAGACTATGCCAAGGCATTCCTTGCCATGAATCTCATAGTTGAGCTCTTCTGGAAGAAGCTCGTGACTATCAAATGCAATGGGATGTTTTCCTGAGTCAGAGACCTGACTCAGTACAGTACCCAAGGCATAATCAGAAGCATCAGTCTCCACAATGGTGGGTATAGAAGGATTAAAGTGAAACAGGATTGGAGTAATGGTAAATGCCTCTTTGAGTTGATGAAACTGTCCAAGATCTTCCTTATTGAGGGGAAAATGGGAAGATTTCTTGAGGAAACTTCTGATTGAACTAATTTTCTATGAGTAATTCTTGATAAAATGGCAATAAAAGTTGGCAAAACCAAGGAATTATTGAAGAGCCTTGAGTTCTCTTGGAGGTGGCCAATTGAGAATTTTCTGGAATTTCTCTTGGTCCATCTTGAGGCCTCCAGAAGAAACAGAATAACCTAAATACTCTACACTAGATGCAAGAAATAGACACTGGGAGGCCTTCGCAAAGAGGTTATTGGCTCTAGGTCTTTCAAGAACAGTGGACACGTGAGTGACATGTTCTTCTTCAGATTTGGAGAATATCATAATGGCATCCAAATAAACCGCAAAATAAATATCAAAAAGGTCATAAAAAATATAATTGACAATGTTTTGAAAAGAGGCAGGAGCATTGGTGAGTCCAAATGGGACAACTAAATACTCATATCTGCCATATTTAGTTCTAAAACATGTCAAATGTTCATCACTTTCCTTGATTCTGAGAAGGTTATATGCACCAAGCAAATCAAACTTGGAGAAGATAGAAGAATCATCAAATACAGTAAGAACCTGATTAATAGGAGGAACAGGATAATTGTTCTTCCTAGTAACAGCATTGAGTTTTTGGTACTCAACACACAAATGGAGGCCCCCATCTTTCTTTTTGGCAAAGAGGACAGGTGCCCCTCTTGAAGAGAAGCTTGTCCAGATGAAACCTTTCTCTACATTCTCTGAAATGTAAGGCCTGAGTGTATCCGACTCTTGTTTTGATGAAGAATAGATCACCCCAACTGGAGGTAGAGACCCCTCCAGCTCAATATGATGATCATGGGTGCGGTGAGGTGGAAGTTTCTCTGCTTTCACCTTGGAGAATACATCCAAGTACTGGTGATAAACAGAAGGAAAAACCTTCATCACGGTTTCTATTTCTTCTGGCTCTTCCTCTTAATCCCACAACTCCTCCTGGGAGTCATGATAAGATGAAGGAGGAAGGTCCATATTCCCAAAGAAGAGATGAAGTGAAGATACATAATTATCTTCTCCAACATCTAGAATCTCTTTGATAACTTCATCTGTAGATGATACCAATGACTGATGGGAATTAAGGGAAAGAATATGGACAGAAGATGGAATAGATGGTGTTCTAGAATACCCATCCAGGGCTGCACATGATTTGGAAGACAAAACGTCATTACTGAAAGAGTTTGAAGGATCATAATAGTCGTTATTGTCAGCATTAGCAGTGATCAGCCCTTGCCTCGAATCAATAGATGGATTAAAATGATTGATAAAGTCAAAGCCCAATATAAGGTCTTTTCCCTTGGGAGTATCAATGACTCAAAAGTACCATTAAAAGCTTGGGAATGAAGGAAGCTCAACCATATATTTTGTATGGCGAGTCACAAATAAGGAAGGGGAATCGCAGAGTCCAGAATGATAAGGAGAGTTTTCTCTGGAAGTTTTGACATAGCCAAGGGATACTTGTGAACAAACTGATTTGCAATAAATGAGTTAGTAGCACCAGAATCAATGAGAATACTGTAAAAAACATCAGAAACAGAAGAAAAAACAAAGAATTTAAGAGAATTCTCGACACCATTATTCAAAATTCACAATTTCGCTCTGGATGGAAAACATTGAAGACCATTCAACACAACATGATCTTCACTCAGGCCTTTCACTGGCTGGGAAATTTGCTTGACGGTTGGGTAAGCTTGTTTTGAGGCTCCTTGAAACAGGACTCAAGACTATGCTTCCCACCACAGTACGTACACAAACCCTCCTTGATTCTTCTTCCTTTTTCAAAATTCATCAACTTGAAATCTTTATTCAACAAAGAAGAATGGGGATTTTCCCTCTTCTGAAAATTATTCTTCTTCTTTTGACTGGAGCTTGAAGAATTTTGAGTATGAGAGGAATTTAACTTTGAGGCTTCCGGCTTCTTCTCTTGATGATGACTCTTTTAATTTTGCCTCTCATGGTACCTGGTATCAAGCTTCAGGGTAATGTCAATTAAGTCTTGAAGAGAGTCAATTCTTGAAGGATGAAACACCAATTGATCTAAAATCCTGGATGGAAATCCCTTCCTGAAATGATGGATGAGAGCTCTTTCACCCCAATCCCCGATTCTTGAGACCAAACTTCTGAAATCAGCAATGTATAATGATACATGCCCACCTTCTTTCATTATTAAAGAATCCAATTCTTCTTCAGCTAGTCTGACTTCATTTCGGTCCCAAAATAGGGTGAAGAGTTGAGATTCAAATAATTTCCATCAATTGACAAGGTAATTTGGATCTTGATTGGTTAGATTGGAAATATAAGGCTCAATCCATTTTGCAACCCTGCCAATTAGAAATTGTGTGGCATAGAGGACTTTCCTTCTTTCTTGAGAGAAATTTGCCGGATCATTATGAAATATAAATTGATAATACTGAATTAAACTTCTAACTTTGAAGGGTTGAGTCCCATCAAAGCATTCTGGTGCCTTCATAGATGTAGTCTTGAAGGCTGGTGGGCTTGGTGCTTCAGAAAATGAAGCTGCTTGAAGTTTGGCCATAATCTGAGTAATACGCTGCATGATGGCCAATAAAGATGGTTCACACTGATGAGAGACACACTGATTAGACTGAAATAGAGTTGGTCCTCCAGTACCTTGGCGTACCCCTACAGGAGCAGGAGCACCTTCAGTACCATCAGACTCTTCCTCTTCAACATAATTCTCCTCCTCCTCTTGACCCTTTAAAATGGTCCTCGAAGTTCCTGGGAGCCCACCAACTACTCCTGAGAATGAGCTTGATCTTCTTGGCCCTCTTCCTTCCTTCCTGGATGGTGGTGCTCCTTCCATACGGGGTCCTCTATCCAATTGGGCCCTCAGTTGAGGAACTTCTGGGGTGACATCAAGAGGAACCCTTGTAGTGGGTATTAGAACAGCTTGAGCTCTGGCCTGAGGTCTTGTCTTTCTTGAATGAGGTGAATGTTGAAGAGGCTCAATTTCAGGAATTAAATGAAATAAAATGAATTTAATTTAATAAAATCAAAAATAAATGTCTTGAAGAAAAAATCAATGAATCAAAAATGAAATCTTGAGGTAAATCAATCAATCAGAAGCCATATTAAATCCTCAAGCTCAAAATAAAAATAAAAATCTTGCAGAAAATCAATCAATCAAAAGAACGCATGAGGCAAAATCAATTTATGTCAAAATTCTTCATGTGAAAAATCATTAAAATCAATGAAATCTTCAGGTCAATCAATTTTCTTGATGTCAATATTGATTTATGTCAAATCAATCAATCAAATCAAAAGCAAGTGAGCTCTTCTTGAAAAATCAAAATTCTTGAAGAATGAATCAAATATGAATCTTGATGTGAAGAATTTGTCTGAATAATTTGATGGGCAACTTGAGAATCCAATAAAAATTAGGATTACGCCTGAATTATGAATGAATAAAAATTTAATGATTTCAAATAATATTTAAAAAAAGAAACAAAAAATGAACATTGGGTCAGCTTTCAATTTTGAACATAAAGAATTAATGAGAGAAAATTGAGAGGTGACAACAAATCATAAAGCTCATAAACATAAAAGAGTCTTAATTTCAATGAAATGAGTGAATGAAATTATAGAGAAAGAATTAACAGAATGAAAAGAAATTATGAGTTAATTGATATAATGTCACAGGGGTTCTTGCATAGAAAACAAGAGTGGCCTGCCACTCAGCAATCAGAGAACTCACTTGGAAGACTCCAAAAGAATAATTAAAATAAAAATAAAGAATTGAATTTCTCTAAGAAGAATGCAAGTACAAAGATGAGATGCAATAAGAGGAATGAGAAGCCAAATGGCCAAAGAGCCAACCAAGTAAGTCCTGAATCACTGTTTCAACCTTCCAAAATGAACAATGGAATAAGGAAGGATATGACCACCAAATATCCATTGACAGGTGAACAAAGAAAAGAGAAAAGGTCCTAAATGACCGACTTGATAATATCATTATTTAGTTAACAAAAAATGATGAGATAAATAATGATAAGATAAAATCAAAATATGTTAATTAGCTGGGGGAAAAACCCCTCAGGGTCAAAAGAGGCTAGTATATGTGAAAGGCTGAGAGCTTGACTCCTTCAGGCTGACAGCTGGTCTGTATTTAATCCTTGAAGCTGTATTGACAGCTTGATAACATTGATACCTTGCTAAATTGGGAAATGAACTGTCTTCAATGATTTTCCCATGATGTATGATTGAAATACAGGTTTTGATGAATCCAGACTGTATTGAAATGAATGTGGTTGACAAGCTGGATTGATGGAGCATTGACACTTGACAACTTGTTTGTAACTGCCTCTTGAATACCCCTTGGGAATGAATTGACATTATTCCCCTGGAGGGAATACTTGAAGTGAGAATAACCAATGAATACCTGATGGTTTCATTGGTCTTTGAGAAATTACACCTGCACTTGAGCCTTGATGGGTCCTCTGGATGACATGACACTTTGGTGACTTATGGAATTTTGAATTACCCCTCTGATATTGACACCATTGGATTGATGGTGAGAAAAGGTTCAGAATTGTGTATAACAACATTTATGACAATTTGGGTTGCTGGAGGGTGAAAGTGGCCAAAGGTCGTTTTGAGTGAGGTTAGGAGGATGAGATTGAAAATTGGGTTTTAGGTTACTTCAGAGGTGACAAAGTGTGTCTGGGTGAATTGGCCAATTTTGGGTTTCTGGCCAAATACAGCTTATACAGCTTTAAAACTGTATTTGTGCAAAGTGCACAAAACTGGAAATTGAGCCCCAAAAGGCCTGATATGGCTTTTGGGGCATATTTCCCATATTACATGGGAAGATGGCATAAAAGGACTGAATACATCCAAATGCACAGAAATGCAAAAAATGCACAAAAGTGCGCAAAACTGTATTTAATGCTTAAAAAGCCAAATACAGGCTTTTTGTGTGGTATTTTTCCTGTGGACTTTAAAATTCTTGAAAGTGCGCAAAAGCAGATAATGGCCTGGAATGGCCTGATGATAGTGAAGGGGCCACGTTTGCCCCAGGAGTGAAATGACCATAAAAGGCCAGAAAAGATGGGAGGGCCAATTCGGCCAGTGATTATGGATATGGCCAAATTGCCATAAGATTGATATGGCACTGATATGGCATATGGAGTCCAGGAGGGTAATTTCCATGGTTGTGACAGTATAAAAGTATTATCAGCTTCAGAATGGCATAATTTGAATATATTGGCTCCATTTACTGACCCTTTTCCTTCTGTAACTACTTATCTTCTGCCATAATCATGTCTAAAACCTTTTTGGGATCTTCTTGAGGGGTTATAGCAGGCTCCTGATCTGGTGGAAGTCGTTATCATCTTTAAAAAGGTCCAAAATAGTAATTCTAGGTCAAAAACCCACTTACTAATTGCAGAATTATTAGGTTTTTGTAGAGTATCACTAATGTACAAATCTTTTAATTCTGAAGAAATTTGTTCTGGCTGATTATTCTGAGTCATAATAACAGTACTATTATGCTCAGAATTTACAGTACTTGAAGGAATAATGCTAGTAACTTTTGATGCAGTTTCAATATTTTATTCTCTTACCACATTATCAGAAACTAAAATAAATGAGCAAATAAATCAATTGTGTAAAAAAAAGATTTTCTCAAAGAGAAATGAAAAAATAACGCCTCACTTATAATATGAGAAAGTTTCATTTTTTATGGATTTTTCAATTTATAAGTATGTTTATAGATTTTTTAAATTTTTGAATATAAGAAAAAGGATTTAAAAACAGTAAAGAAATACGTCACAGGTAAAATATCATGCCTGGGCCCCCAAATGTAAGGTGTGGATAGGATAATTTGATTAAAAATCAACTACTTCTCCTGTCCTCAAAATTTGAATAAGGTAAAAATTGATTAATAATATTATGAAATAAGGTTTTCAAGAGAAAGCACACAAATTTTATTGTTTTTAAAGTTTTAAGTATAACACAATAATATTATAAAGATTTATTGTTTTTCCAACAATAAAATTTATCCAAAAATACAGTACAAGAGATATTTAAGGCTACAAAAGGAATTTCTTCAAAAGCAATTTCAATTGGAATTAATTGAGAAACTCACTGCAGGCAATTAATAAATCAATTAATTATTTGAAAGAATATTATTAAAGAGAAAACACACCCAAAAGTGACCAGAGTGAATTTGGAAACAAAGTGACAAAGCTAATAGTGATGAAAGATGCTTTAATTCACTTATGGGGTGGTTCAAGAGTAAAAATTATTGTAAGAGTTATAAGAAATGATTATAATTATTTGTTCACGTGGTTGAAATGTTTAGAATGATTTGAAAAGTGTGAGCCTTGAGCTATATTTTACATACCCAAATAGGCCACAATTATCTTAAAAATAAATTTTGAATTATGCATAACTCATAAGTCATGCATATATCCAAAATTCATCATTTTTCATTTGAGAAAAGATGAATAACTTTTTATTGAGTAAGTAAATCCATGGATTTAGGGCCAGATTTGGATTTTACAGAAAGATTTACCTAGGGTAGCTCCATAGAGTAAATAAGCTCAAATTAACTCTTTGAGGTGGTAATATGGAAAATACTTCAATACCACATGATCAATACCACATGAAAGATCCATGAAAACGTTTGTTTTTCTTAGTTTTATGCCAAAATGATGGGAATGTGAGAAATCCCATGTTACATATACACTAAGAATAGTGTTATGCCTGTTTTGGGCACTTGATATCAGGGTATTCTTACATGGACGTTTGGTACACCCGTAGTGGATATCTCACTTGAAGCTTAATTTTCTATTTTGATGTGAAAAATAGGCAAGGGGGACAAAAGACATCAAAGAGAGCCAGGGTACCCAACTTCTGAGGCCTCAGAGGCAGGGACAGCTCCAAAGCTTGGATCCATGGCTGATCTTGGCCTAATTGGTAAACTAAAACCTTTTGAGAACTTGGTTACCATGTTACAACTACAGTAAATCTTAAGAAAATAGCAAATAACCTGCTATTTTCACATGCCAAGGAGGTAAAGAGCTACTTAGATTCCTGTAACCATGTCAATTCTTAATGATTTTCCATGGATAAGCCCCAAAAGAGTAATTAAAACCCTTTTTGGACTGGTATCCATTGATTTACCTCATAGAAACCAGGAAAACACTGATATTTGCAATTCTACTTAGAAATGAGGTAAAAACTTCAAAAATTTATTAAAAATACAATTCTTAATGAATCTCTCTGAAACGTTCAGGACTAATGGAGAACTGTATTATTTATGGTACAACAAAAAAGAATTATGGTGTTACTAGTAGAATGAAACGTTTTACTTACAGTCCATTTTTGACTATTCTATGTGAAACATTGAATCTTCAAAAATTCACACTAATTACAACCTGTGATTATAAATTTGTAACTTTGACAAATCAATGATTATTTTGTAATTAAAGAAGATTTACAGATGTTACTCCTTTTATTCTTAACCATATTGGGGTTGGTAGTCACATAAAAGCATTAATTAAGTAATTATGATAATCTTATGTGACAACAGATGATGCAATCAATAATCCAAAAGGGTTTATTGTTTTCTCACTCCCTTTTTTTTCAGTTTTCTCCATGGCACGCCTCTGTGAGCTGCTGTTGAATTAAAAGAGGCCTCCTCTTGCTGTTTTTTCCACATCATCATCATCTTATTATCCATTTATATCATTATTACCAAAAAGTAAGTATTAGTTAAAGCTATTCTTAAGTGTTTTAATTATTTCAGAATCAAGCAGAAAGACGTGAAGTCATAGAATCCAACTCTATATTTTTGTAATACTCTTATAAATCCATTTTTATCCTTTAAATCCACAATTCTACGTCAAATCTCTCTATCTTATCTTTCAATAAGCTCTTTGGAATATTAGTGAGTGATTTAGCTTTAATTCTTGAAGTTTTTCTCTAAAAATTAGTTTTCTTCAAGAATTACCATTATAATTATTATTCCAAAAGATAATTATATATTAAAATAATTTTATTATTTTAATAAAAAGAACTTTTATTATTAAAATCTTCTTGTAATTGATTCTTGTAGACAATTACTTGCTCACTGTTAAAATCACTAGTAGTGTTTAACACGTGAAAGAAATAATTCTTTAATTATTTAATTGTGGTTATGATGACACTTTGTTATTATATTTCATAAGAATAGTCATAGTACTGTTGATTAATAGTAATATTATCATCAGTTTCATAGACACATCTTACATTTGGGGGCCTGGCCGTGTTTTTAGAACCTTGTACACTTAATTAATATATTTTTAAGTTCTAAAATATATTAATTTAATAATATTTTTTTCTTTAATTTTAAAGTTGAAATAATTTTTATTTTTGAAATTTTTTTGGGAATCTTTTTCATTGAGGAATTTGGTTTAATTTTATCTGTTCTTACATGTGGCTTTTTCACATCCAAAAACTTATAAAATTATTCTTTGAGTTACTCTGAATAAATTTTCATTCAAAATCTTAAATTATAATTTTTTTTCTTTAAAAAGAATAATTTTTTTAATATTAAAAAATATAAAATTTATAAGAAATCTTTAAAAATATTTTGAAAAAGTATAAAAAATAATTTTTTCTCTTTTATAATTTTTCTAGTGTCTTTAATCAAATACTGTGCAGCTGGAAACAGACTCAGTAAAAGATATATCACTAGTCCAGGATCTGAAGACAATATTGAGGTGCAAATTGCTAAAAGGGGCACCTTATTTAACTGAGAAAAGAATAGATTACCACCAAAAGGTGTGTGTTTATCTTATATTTCACCTTTTTATCTTTGAATTGACGTGAAAACGGTGCATACCCCAAATGGAAGCAACTATTCAGTCCAACCAGATGGATGTGGACAAGGAAGAGGCATGACCAAATCCAGAAGCTCCAATTCTTCCTCAGGAAAGACACCTTTGGAGGATGCCAGAGTTTCCCCCCATTCACCAAGGTCTGTACCTACAGATTTTGACATGAATTCTGATCCTGAACTGATTCATGATAATATTTCCAGGACTGAACCATTTTCAAGTGGCAGCAATAAGAATATATCAATGCCAGTACAAAAATTGGTTCAGAGAAGCCAAAGAAGAGGAGTGGGAAATATGCCCAAGCCTTTGGGAGGGGGCCATGAGCTCCTACTTACACATCAAGAGCTTTCTGGGTCATGAGAAGACCATAGAACTCTTAGGAGGGTGGAGCCCCCTATCTTGCAAAGACAAGGTCAAAAAGATAAATAATTGGTTGAGGAACCAAAGTCTTTTATCCATAGACCAGAAGAAGGAACTGGAAATGACTCCAGCTTTGGAGACAGAGGCCCCAGTGGCGTCTACCAGCTCCAAACCAGCTCCAGAAGTGTCCAAAGACCAGCCCAAAGGACCTCAGAAGAAGCAGAAATGTCCCAAGAACCATCAAGGCAAAGCCAACTGGCACAGACCTTACCCACAAGGGTACAGGATCCCCAAATTGGAGCCTTCAGCCGTGGACAGTGTGTTCAATATGGCCAGAACTCTAATGGAATTCACAGCCAAGGAGCAGGAAAGGATGAACAGGACTTTTCCATGCAAATAAATCATGTACAAACTAGTATTAATGTAGAAATTGGTAAACTTGATGCAAAGTTAACTAAAATAACATTGGATATGAGTGATTTGAAAAGACATGACAGAAAATATACTGAATGGTATAAATTGACAAATGCCATATTTGATTCAATTATCAATGCATGTAGCAGAATTGAAAGTACATTTCATGTTCAGAATGATGAAATAGAAGATCTTTCTATTTTTAAGATTAATGATCAACGTAAAATTCTACAAGATCATGTCTTAAAGATAGTTGAAAATACCAATCAACTTGCTACACATCTAGCAAAAAGTGACAGTGAAAGGCAAAAGTTAAGAAATGAAATCATTGCAAATGTAGAAAAAATTCATAAGAATTATGAACTGCATATTCCAAGACATTCTACACCTTTGACTGAAGAAAAACCTTTTGTTAAAGGAAGTGTTACCCCACTTTTAGTAGGAAATGTTGTCTCTTTTAAAGATATTCCCAAATTGGAATAATGGCCAACATTTTCTGGTGAAGGAGAATACAACCATATTGAGTTCATCAGGACTATTGATATATATGTTACAAGAAGACTTTAATATACCTGATGAAATCATACTGGGTAAATTACACTGTCTGTTTACCAGGACTGCAAAGAAATGGTATTACAAGATGAGAATAGATAATGGGAAACAGGGTTGGTCTTGGTGGAAATCTGAATTGATTAACAAATGGGCCAATAATTCTTGAAGGTTTAAAATGGAAAATGCTTTTGAAAGTTCCATTTTTAACTCAGAAAAAGATAAACCACTTACTTGGTTATTCAAGCAAAAAGACAGATTATCTGCTTTACACCCAGATATTTCTGACACTATTATTAATATGAAAATATTAAGAAAGTGTGGAGGAGAACTGGAACATGCTATCAAGAGCAGATGTGTAGAGCCTTGTTCAACAGAGGACTAAATTAATGCAATGGAAGATATCATTACCAGAACAAGAATTGGTAAAACTTGGACTAGAATCCCTATGGAATCCAAGATGGTTTCAAAGATTCCCAGAAGGGACAGAAGACCAGAAAAACCTGTCTTGAAGTGTCATAAATGTGTAAGTACTTCACATTTAGCCAACACTTGTACCAAAAAGACAAAAATCAAAGAAACTCAGGTCATTGAAGGAATTCAGTGTACTGAAGAGAAAGAGGAATCTGATGAAGATTCTGAAGTCTCTGAGGATACACCAGTAGAGGACAATTCAATTGAAAACATTACAGCTTTCTTTGAGGTCACAGAAGTCCATACCCACTTGCCACAGTACAGTGAGGATTGCTGAAACCTGATCAATATCCAGGATGCCAGAATTTACAAAACAAAACCTGCTACAGGTAAAGGCTACACTTCTGGAGCATCCTGTATAACATCAGTTTTGATGAGTGATATTGAAGCCAACGTAAATCTGGATACAGGGGCATTTTGCACTTGTGTGGGCAAACTTTATTTAGAAGTTATACTTCCTGAATGTAAAAACCATCTATTACCAATAGAAGGTGTGCAGTTTAGTAGTGCCAGTACCAATATGTACCCCTTGGGTATATTAGACACTAATCTTGTATTTCCACACCCAGCAGGAAGTATAAGAATGAAAACTGAGATTGTGGTAATGGATAATTGCACATCTCAGCACATCATTCTTGGAAATGATTACTTAAATATTTATGGTATTGACATCAATAACCATAAAGACAGATATTTTACAATTGGGGATAACAAAAGACAAAAATTTGCTTTTTCCAATATTCCAAAACAAATATCAATAGTATCTTCTAAAAATGATACTCATAAGGAGGAATTTGTGTCTAATCAACTTGTTGAAGCACAGATTAATCCATCATTGTCACCAAAAATGAGGAATGAACTTATTGACGTGTTATATACATACAATAATGAATTTGCCTCTGATAATGAACCATTAGGTTCTATAAGAGGATATGAAGTTGATATTACTCTTGATATTGACAGAGCATATCTTCCAGCACTTAGAAGACCAGCTCATCCAGCCAGTCCCAGAACTAGAGAAGCCTTGGAGAAGCATATCCAAGAGTAAATACAACTTGGTGTACTAAGGAAAGTGGGCCATAATGAGGAATTTGAAGTGACAACACCTGTTATCATTGCTTGGCACAATGATAAGTCAAGAATGGTTGGAGGTTTCACAGTGTTGAATACCTACACAGTTCCAGATAGGTATCCAATCCCTAGAATTCAAGAAACCTTGACTCAATTGTCTAAAGCCAAGTATATAACATAAATGGATGAATTGAAAGGCTTTCATCAAAATGTTTTGACCCCTAAAGCTAGGAAATTACTTAGAATTATCACTCACTGTGGTATTTATTAGTATCTTAGAATGCCATTTGGCATTAAAAATGCTCCATCCCATTAACAAAGAATGTTGAATACCATCTTTCCCACAGAATTGTCTGAAGGATGGCTTATCATTTATATTGATGATATTATCACATGTTCTGATTCATGGTCTTTGCACCTTGAAAGACTTGCAAGAGTCCTTCACAAAGTTGCCGAAGTGAACATGAAAATTTCACTTAAGAAATGCAATTTTGGTTTTGAAGAATTCAAAGCATTAGGACATGTTGTTTCTGGTTTGAGCTTGGGTATTGACAAAAACAAAGTAGCAGCAGTGTTACTTAAGCCAATACCCCAGAATAGGAAAGAAATGATGTATTTTCTTGGGTTTGCCAGTTATTGTCAGCAACACTTGAAAGACTTGGCAATTCTAGCCAAGTCACTATGTAGAATCTGTGATCAACAGACTGTATTTGGGATGACATAGGAGAGAATTAAAGCTTATGAGAAGATAAATAAAGCTCTTACAGAAGCACCTTTACTCCTGATTCCTTAGTGGAATATTCCTTTTAAATTGTACATTGATGCATGTGGAGATGGATTATGGGAAGCCCTACATCAAGTCCATCTTATTTATGACAAACCTACAGAGGGACCAGTTTGTTATATCTCAAGGCAAATGAAACCAACAGAGGCCAGATATGGTGCAAGCCAAATGGAGTGATTATATTTAGTATTGGCACTTGAGAAATTACACTATTATCTTGATGGAAGTGTTTTTGAAGTAATAACTGACTTTAATTCCATGAAATCACTTCTTAACATGAAAACTCCCAACAGACATATGTTGAGATGGAAAATAGCCATTCAAGAATATAGAGGAAACATGACTATAGTCCACAAAGCAGGAAGCATTCACAGGAATGCTGATGGACTTAGCAGGTGGGCATTAGCCAACACTCCTGATAACCCAGCTTATGTACCTTTGGAAGCTGAACCACAAATTCCAATTGAAGGGAATAACATAACTGATATTGGGACTGAATTCTTTGAAGAAGTCAGAGAATCTTATAAGCAAGACAAGAATTTCCATATCTTGACTTCTTTGTTAGATAAAGACTGCAAAGATGAATCTTTAGTCAATGCACTAGATGAAGTTTGGAAAAATTCCTACTCTGAAGGAAGATTTCACTTGTTTGATGGGATTATTTACCACAGAACCAAACATTCTTGTGTAATGACATTATTCAGCAGATTTCTTATCAATACCGTTCTAAATGAATGCCATGATATCATCTACTCTGGACACCTGTCAGAGGACAGAACACTTGAAAAAGTGAAGAACTGTGCATGGTGGCCATCTTGGAGAAAATAGACCATTGAATACTGCCATACCTGTGACAGATGTCAGAAAGCAAACAGGATTACAGGCAAGAAATTTTGACTTATGATCCATATTCAAGAACCAAAATCCCCTTGGGAAGTTGTTCACATGGATTGGGTCACAGCACTTCTTCCAAGTGGTGACAAAAGTTATAATGCTTGCTTAGTCATTGTAGACAGATATAGCAAAACTCCCATCTTCTTACCATGTCATAAAGATGACACAGCTATGGATACAGCTGTTCTTATATGGAGTATAGTTATCTCTCATACAGGATTATTTAAGAATATCATAAGTGACAGAGATCCCAAGTTCACATCTGAACTTTGGACCAATCTTCATAGATTGTTTGGGACTAAGTTATCATTCTCTAAAGCATACCATCCTCAGACAGATGGATTAGCAGAGAGAATGACTCAAACTTTAGAAGAAATGATCAGGAGATTTTGTGCTTATGGGTTAGAATTTAAAGACTCAGATGGCTTTTCCCATGACCGGTGCACTCTTATACCTGCATTAGAATTGGCATATAAGACATCAGTCCATTCTTCCACAGGACAAACTCCTGCTATCTTAGAAAAAGGATGAAATCCAAGACTCCCAGCAGACACACTGAGGAAAGACTTGATTGACATTCACCCTACAGCTTCCAGCTTCAAGATAATGCTTGATAAAGTGAAACATCATGCAAACCAAAGCATGGATGATGCTTTTGATTATGCAAAACAGAAGTTGGACAAGAGTCATAAAGTACCAGACTTCAAAGTAGGGGACTTAGTTCTAGTTTCAACCTTTAATTTTAATAATATCAAAGCCCCAAAGATACTTAAAGATTCTTATGTAGGACCTTTTGTTATTGTTGCCTTACATGAAACCAATGCAGTTCAAGTGGAATTGTGTGGTGAATTGGAAAATAAACACCCCACTTTTCCAGTCAGCTTGATAAAGCCTTATCAACCAGCTGAGAAAGAATTTTTTCCTTTGAGGAACCCAACTCCTTTAACTGTCCCACTGTCAGGCTGAGTCTATATTGAAGTGGTAACAAGAGTATTTACAACTAGAATTATGACTGTGACACGTAGAAAATTAATTTAAAATAAGAGTATTGGGTTTTAAAAGATGATTTATAATATAATTAAGGGGTTCTACTATTGAATAATAGTGGTGGTGAGCACTATTGAGAACCCGGGGTGCAATCTTACCAGTTGGGTTAAAATAATAAGAGTTACAATGATTAAATATATAATTATACCTGTTTATTACCCAAGAGTAAAACTGTTTTTGACAGTTTACTACGTAGGGTATTCAAGAGCAGGATGAGGAGACAATTCTGGCTGTGAAAAGCCTCCTTTTTATCCTGAAATGGGGTGGAAAGGGTGCTAGACCTTTCCACGTAGAGGAAGTGAAGATTTTTCACTCTCTAGGACTTACTTGTGGTTTGCAAACAGCCTGTATGCCCTGTATTGGGCTCAGATGTGGTTTTGAAACCACATCTGGGCGGATTTCACCAATACAGGGTGAAAATTTTGATCTGGGGACCTCACAGCCTGATTCTGACGTGTATGACGCGTAGAATGCTGTACAGAAACTGTATGGGACCCCAGTATTGACTCAAAAATGAGGTATTGAAGTAAAAACATGCCTCTTCATCTATTTGAAACCTCATATTCATGATTATGGGATATTATTCCATGGTAAGGCTGTATATGACAGCAGGTGGGATTTTAACCTTAAAGCAGCTATAACTTTGTCAATTCTTGAGATATCAACCTCAAAATTGGTTCAGTGTGTAGCCCTGTATGTGCTCCACACAATGGGACCTCATTTGGTATGGGTATCATTAAATATGGCAAAGGTATCCCATGTACAAGATTTTTGTACATTTGTGTGTTTTAGGCAAAAAGCTGTATTGAGCTTGTTTGCCCCATAACTTCTGCAGTAGTTGAGATATGAGGAAGTGGATGACACCATCAGATAGCCCGGATTGTGCTCTTTCCAAAAAGACCCCGCTTCAGGTATCCCACGCTAAAACTGTAGAAGTTAGATGAGAGGTGAATGTTTTGTTCACCCTTATTTGGCGTGAAATTGACCATAACTCCAGTAATATTGGTGCTAGCTCAGTTTGGCTGGTACCATTGGATAGCCCTGGCTTAAAGCTTAATTTTGAGTACCCATTTGATGGGGTTAAGCCTCTCCTTCTAGATTTTAGATGAGAGGTGAAAATTAAGGTTTATGCTCAGCAATAACTTTGAGCAGGAATAACTTTGTTATTTCTTGTCCTATGGTGATGGGACTTATATTTTCAGAAAGAGGTAAGTTTCCTCTTTCTTCTGATACCTTTTTAGCTGATTTGGCTCAGCTCCATGTTTTGGTGGTATCTTGGCTATACCATTGGTTTATGGTATTTTGGCTGTCATGCTTGTGCTCTGGTTTTGAGTCACAGGCTGACATACCCTCCCTCTAAAAAAGGCTCATCATTGATGAGACTGTTCAGTCCTCCTAGAGGCTCTGAATCTCCTTAAATGAAGTTTCCCATCTGGTATGGCATCTTCTGCCAACCATTTGTCTTTATCTGCTGTCTGGTTCTTGAATCTGACTAGGTATTGTCTTTGATCCTTCCCATTGAGTCTGATCTTCCTGGCCCTGATGATCTTACTCACAGGTCCAGGGGAGTCTTCCACTTCCACTATCTCTTGTGGTGTGGGGTTCTTTCTTCTGGAGGGGAATTTATCCTCTTCTGTCTGGAAGTATGGTTTGACCAAACTCACTGGAAAGACTGGATGTTTCCTTGAAAGCTCCTCAGTGAGTTTGATGTCCACTGCATTTTTCCCTATCAACTTAATGATAGTAAAAGGTCCTACAAATGAGTCCCTCATCTTTTTAGGTCCTTTGAGATTGTTGAAGTTCAGTGTAGAAACCAACACCTGGTCCCCTTCTTTGAAGTCAGGTTCCATATGTGATTTGTCCCACCTCTGCTTATTGTATTCTTTTGCCTCAGCTATGCATTTGTAAGCTGTATCGCAGGCCCTCTTCCACATATCATGGAAGTCTTTGGCTGTGGGATGGATGGTCAGAAGGTTTTTCTTCAAGTGATCCACAGGCAACAGGGGATTCCACCCTTTCTCTACCAAGGCAGGTGTTTTTCCTGTGGTGGAGTGCTGACTTGTGTTATAAGCCAGTTGGGCAGCTGGTAAGAGGGTAACCCAATCATGGGTGTATCCCTCATGGTCCTTGTACTCCATGCCATAGGCACAGAATCTTCTGAGGATGTCCTCCATTGTTTGTATCATCCTTTCAGCTAGGCCATCTGTTTGTGGATGGTAAGCTGTGGAAAAAGCAAGTTTGGTACCAAGCATGTCATATAAGTTAGTCCAAAATTCAGATGTGAATTTTGGGTCCCTATCACTAATGATGATCTTAGGGACTCCACAGGTAGATATGATGTTATTCCAAAACAACACAGCAGTATCCATGGCTGTGTCTTCTTTATGGCATGGTAGACACCTCATGCTTTTGCCGAACCTATCAACTATGATCAAACAGGCATTATAGTTTTCTTTGCCCCCTGGGACAAGTCCTGTTACCCAGTCCATGTTGATGGTTTCCCATGGGTGTTTGGGTTCTTCTATGTGTTTAAGTAACCCATACTTCTTCCCATGTTTCCTATTTGCCTTTTGGCATCTTTCACAAGTGTTGATGTATTCACTCAACTCTTGTTCCCACTTGGGCCACCAAGCTGTGCTTGCTACCCTCTCTTTGGTCCTGTCCTCACTCATGTGTCCCATATAGGGGCAGTCATGGCATTCTTGTAGGATCAATGAGATGTGGTCTCTGTCTACCACTGTGAGTGCACTTGTGTGCTTTTCTCTGTGGTGGAACAGGCCATCTATAAGAAAAAACTTATTGTCCTCATAGGCCCTCAAGCAAGGTTCTTCCAGCTGGGTTTCCAGTTCTGGACTCCTGTACTTTTGTTGAAGGAGTTGGAGTAGTATGCTACACTGTTTGTGTTTGGCATAAGACTTCTGTACTGCACTGAAGAATTCCATGTGCAGTTCTGAGGAACTTATTCCCAGTATGGGAGTTTCTGTCCCTTCTGAGTCAGTGTCTCCACTGTCAAGGGTACCACTTTCTGGTGCCCATTCAGATATTCTGAAGTTCTTCCTCCTATCTATTTCCATGAAATGGATAGGGATTTTTGCTGCAACTTCTGGGTCATAAGCTGGATTGCTTTTGACATTGTCCAGTGGCCATCTGCTGAGGCCATCTGCATTGGTATGGCTTTTACCTTCCTTGTATATGATGGTCATGTTCCCTCTATACTCCTGGATGGCTATTTGCCATCTCAGCATATGTCTATTTGTAGTCTTCATGTTTAGTAAAGACTTCAAGGCTGTGCAGTCTATGTAGACTTCAAAGACTGCACCCTCCAAATAATAATGGAGTTTTTCTAGAGCCCAGACTAGACATAGACATTCAGTCTGGGTGGCCCCATACCTGGCTTCTAAATCTTTCAGCTGCCTTGAGATGTAGCAAATTACTCCTTCTCTTGGTTCACCATCCACAATTTGTCTTTGGTGAAGGGCTGCTCCTAGGCCTTGACTGCATTCTGCATCTATATATAACTTGAATGGTAGTTCAAAGTCAGGTAAGATGAGCACAGGTGGATTAGTGAGTTCATATTTGATCCTCTCATATGAATCCCTCCTTTCCTTGGTTATTTCAAAAACTACATCTTTTGAACATAACTTGTATAAACTACTAGTTATGTGTGCAAAATGTTTGATATGGTTTCTATAGTAGCTAACAAACGCAAGGAAAGATTGCATCTCTTTGATGTTCTTTGGTACTGGTTTCTGCAGTACTGCTGCTACTTTATTCTTGTCAATTGCCAGACTAAGACCTGAGACTTTATGTCCTAGAGCCAGTAACTCTTGTTGGCCAAAATTGCACTTTTTAAGTGAAGTTTTCAGATTTATGGGTGTGCATTTACTTAGCACTCTGTCTATGTATTGCACATGGTCTTCCCATGTCTCTGAGTGTATAATGATATCATCAATATATACTACCATCCAGCCTTCCAATATTTCATCTTGAAATATTGTGTCCATCATCCTTTGGAAGTGGGCTGGTGCATTCTTGATGCCAAATGGCATTCTGGTGTACTCATATATGCCCATATGGCATATTATTCTGAGTAATTTCATGGAATTTGGTTTAACTCCATTTTGGTGGAAGCCTTTCATACAATCCATCTTGGTTATGTATTTGGCTTTGGCCAGCTTATCCAAGGCGTGAGGTATCCTTGGTATAGGGTACCTGTCTGCTTTTGTGTAGTTATTCAGGGCTCTGAAGTCCCCACACAGTCTAGACTTGCCATCATTCCAGGTGATGAGGACAGGAGTGGTGATTTCCACTATTTCATTATGTCCAATCTTTCTGACAACATCCATGTCCAGGAGTTCATTGATATGTTTCTCAATTTCCTTCCTGGTTTCCAGGCTTGCTGGATAAGGAGGTCTCCTCAGCATAGGTGGATAAGGCCTTTCCACATCCAGATATAGTTCTATATCATGGCCTTTGATCTTGCCTAATGGTTCTTCTCCAATGGCAAATGCTGGTCTATTCTTTCTCAGCATCTTCAGTAAACTTAGTTTTTGTTTACTGGTGAGGGTAGTGCTAAATTGTCCCTCTCTGAATTCCTTCAGAAGTTCTTCTAGTGGATCTTGAGAAGATATCTGGTATATGTCAAGTGAAAATTTCTTTTCCTTGTTAGTACCAATGGTGATGTGCCTATTTTTACTGTTGTAAATGTCTATGCCATACATCCTCTGGTAATCTGTTCCCAGTAAAAATCCTTGGATGTGGGCATCATTAAGCACTACAAACTCTGGGTTGAGTCTGATATTACCTTTCCTGTGGGGTATAATTATCTCTTTGATAATTGTCCCAATGGAAGGCATCTTCCCTGATGCACTTTTAAATTTCTTTGCCTTAGTGGGCAAGAGCTGTTTTTCCCAATTGGGGAAGTGGGTATCCAGATAATTTCTGGCTACTCTGGAGCAGTGTGCTCCACTATCAATGATCAGTGGGTGCTGGGCATTGTCAATACAAACAGTCATTTTTGTCGCTGTCCCATGTATATATGCCATTCCTTTGGTTGGTGTAACCAGGAATGTTTGTGCATCTTGTGTGTGTTTGCACAAGTTCTTGGTAGCAGTGTCTTGTGGCATTCCTGCTTCCAACTGTATGTCCTGGATTTCCAGTGGGGTTTCCTCTTGGTATTCCACTAGAAATTCCTCTCTTGGGTCTTGCTCATCCTCAGATGGTTCTCTGATGGCATCACCCATGGAGTCTGATTCAGAATCCTCTGTTGGAGGTTCTTCCTCAGGGACTTTCTCTATGGCATAGACTTTTTTCTTTGCCTTTGGACAGTTGTTGGCATAGTGGTCTGTTGAACCACAATTGTGACAAGAATTCTTCTTCTTAGCCACTTCTGCCACTCTTTCTCTGGGTTTGTCTTTAATCTCTACCCTGAGTGGTTGTTTCTCTTTGAAACTGCTGCTTCTATATGGGGTGAATTTCCCTATATTAGTCCTCTTCCTTATGTCTTGTAAGGTGTTGGCTATGACATCTAGAGTGCAATTTTGGTTGCATCTGCATTTTACTGCATGCTCTAGTTCTCCTGGCAGTTGTGTCAGAAGTTTGTGATTCCTCATTTGGATGTTCATCTGAGGATCAATGGCTTTAAGTCTTTTAGACTGTCTGAGACACCAATCATATGGATCTTTGTCCACAGAGTATTTGTCATTCTCAAATGACATGGTCTTTTGCCATATCCAAGTTCCATTACTGTACTTTTGGATGATTTGACTCTTCCACCATGGCCAGTTTCTTCTGCCATGGATTTCTTTCATTTCTGTGTACCATATGCTTGCATGACCTTTAAATGCAGTATTCAATCTAGCAGTGATCCAGTAGTCTGGTATGCTTGGTACATCAATGAAGAGTCCATCAATATAATCTATGAGTTCCATATGATCATATTCTCCTGATCCAGAGAATTTGGGCCAGCTTGAGGCCTCAGGAAGCTGTTTCAAGGCTTCCTTCTCTGAATAAGACATGCCATCTCCATCCTGGTATTGTGATGGAGGTCTTGCCTTATTCAACAACATGGCATCTGGTTTGATGTCATCTGGTTGATATGGATTCTCCATAGCTTGGCCTTGTGGTTGGGGCTTCAAGCTATGGTAGGCATTAAACAACTTGTTAATTTCTTGATCCAGACACTCCCTGTCCCTTGTGCTGTGGTGTTGTTCTTCAAAGACTATATTCAGTCTTTTGTTGGTTTCTTCAGAGGCTTTGCTCAGTTGAGCATATCCTTCTTGAAGATTCTTAACTATTTGTTCCAAGGAGGCTTGAGTTTGTCTCATCCTCTGTTGGCTAGCTTTAATTTCTGCAAACTTCTTTGCAGATTGTTCATCATATTGGGACATTTGTAACCACAGTGTATCACTGTTGATGTTACTCTCAGATGTGACAATGTGTCACAACCACGTATTTTGACCCTCCTCCTTGATGGCGGGGGCAACCCAACCTGGAGCCAAGTTGGGGCCAATTGGCCATGTCATATCATTTATGGCCAATTGACCCCTTTTGGGTGTTCCATGGCTCTTATGCCATAACCCATTCCATTGGCCACTTATGGCCCCCATCATCCTTTATGGCCTCAGGCCATATCCTGCGTCATTGGCCCTCTTGGCCAATTTCCACCTCACCAACCCCCAGGCCTCCATCACTGTTTTTGGGCCTGGGGGGTCCCTTTGTCTTCCAGGGGCTTCCAGGCCCCATGGCCACCTTCATTGGTTTCCTGGCCACCCCTTTCATTATGGGGGTTTTGGCCTAAATGGCCTTTTTGGGCCATTTAGGCCCCCCACGGCTTCTACGGTCCGCGGTCCGTAGGCGGATTAGGCCCCTTTTGGCCTAATCCAATGAGGCAAAAAGGGGCCAAAGGGGGCAGCCACCTAGCCCCCAAGGCCAGGTGGGTCCCAAACCACAATTGGGCCCACCTGAGCCATTTTTGGCCACCAATCCCTTGGACCCATTTTGGCCATAAATCCCGTAGGACCCACTTTTGGTCCTGGACCACCATGGACCAACTTCACCTTCATGGCCTCTGGCAACCACCAGAGGCCACCAAATCATCTCAACAAGCATTTCCCTCAACTTAAGGGGAATTCTTTCCTTTCCTTCATGCACTCCGTACTCAAGATTGCAGGTGTGGTGCATATATGGTATTATATACCATTATGCACCATTTTTACTCAGCAATCCAATGGTGACGTTTTCAGGACCCAATTCCACCTTTCCATTTCAAGGTCCATAATTCCAACGCCCATTTCGAAGGAGGACTTTTCAGCTTATCAGTCTGGCAATCCATGGCGGCAATTCAGAAGATCATTCAAGGATCCCAACCACCTGTATCTGCAGGAGGTGGGTTGGTACAATTCATTCAGGATTATTCTAAGGTCAATTCTCAAGAGGTATTACAAAATTCAATCAGTTGTCAAGACATCAAGTATTCAATACTCCTTGGACAACCCAATTCATCCGTACAGGCCTTATTCAATCAACCTGTATGGCCTTGGCCCAATTGGGCCATTTCTTATTCCACTGTGGGAATTCCATCACACAGTTCAAATTTCAAGATGGCCAGAACTGTATTTCCCGATTCGGACAATACAGTCATTGATCCACCTTCCAGGATCAACTTTTCAGCTTTTCACATATACTGGCCACCTTTTCAGCACCTGGGGACTTTTTCCCCAGTTAATTAATATAGTGGATTTATTTTTATCCTTATTTTCTTTTACCTTATTAAAGTTAATACTGATAATCTTAAGTCAGTCATTCAGCACCCTTTTCTTTTATTTCCTCGCCTGTCCAGTGGATATTGGTGGTCATATCCTTATACTAATTCCATTTCCCTTTCTGGCAGGTTGAAACAGTGAATTGAGGATTCACTTGGTTGGCTTCTTTATTATCTTTGGCCATTGGCTTCATCTTTTCTTATCTCATCTTTTGGCATACTTGTTTTCCCCTTTATTCTTTCTTAAAGAAATTCATTCTTATTATTCTTTTATCTCTGGAGCCCTCCAAGTGAGTTCTTGATTCCTGAGTGCCAGGCCCTCTTCTTCCAAGAGCCCCTGTGACATTATATTAATTAACTCATAATTCTTCTTCATTCATTCATTCTTTTATTCTTATATTTAAATTCATTCATTCATTTCATCAAAATTATGATTCTTTGACGTTTTATGATCTTATGATTCTTCATCACCTCTCAATTTTCCCTCATTCATTCTTCATTCTGAAAATTGAAAGCTGACCCATTTTTTAATTTCTGTTATCTTCTCAATCTCATTCTCAATCTTAATCAATCTATTTTTATCCATAATTCAGGCATTTTTATCTTTGGTTCTCAAGTTATTCATCAGGTTATTCAGACACGTTCTTCATATCAGGATTCACTTTGATTTATTCCTCAAGATTGTTTGATTTTTTGGAAGAATTCACTTGAAAATTGATTTGATTGACTAATTTGACATAATTGAAATTGACCTCAAGATAATTGATTGACCTGAAGACTTTATTGATTTTGCTGATTATTCACATCAAGATTATTGACATAAATTGATTTTGACTCGAGAATTCATTTTGATTGATTGATTTTTTCTGCAAGATTTTGATTTGATTTGATTTTGATTGTTTGATTGATTGTTTTTATTGACTTCAAGATTCTCATTGATATTGATTTTTACTTCAAGACTCATTTGATTTGATTGATTGACGTATTTGGAGAATTTTGATTCATTGATTATCCAATTTCCTCAAGATTTGATTGTTGATTTTGTACTTCAAGAAAATTTTGATTTTATTTCATTTATTTGGTTGATTATTCCTGAAATCATGCCAGTTCAACATTCACCTCCAGCAAGACAGACTAGATCTCAGGCCAGAGCTCAAGCTGTTCTGACTCCAACTCCAAGGGCTCCTCTTGATGGTACCCCAGCAGTTTCTCAACTGAGGGCCAGATTGGACAGAGGACCCATTATGGAAGGAGCAGCACCATCCAGGAAGGAAGGAAGAGGGCCAAGAAGGTCAATGTCTTTATCAGGAGTGGTTGGCGGATTCCCAGGATTTTCAAGAACCAGTCCCAAGGTTCAAGGTGAAGATGGTGAAGAGGAGGAGGAGAATTCTGTGGAAGAGGAAGAGTCTAATGGCACTGAGGCTGCTCCTGCTCCTGTGGGAGCATCTGAGGGCACCAGAGGACCAACTCTAGCCCAGTCTGATCAGCCTGCCTCTCATCAGCCTGAACCGTCTTTATTGGCCATTATGCAACAAATGACTCAGATTATGGCCAATCTGCAAGCAGCTTCTTCTTCTGAATTATCAAGACCACCAGCCTTCAAGACTCCCTCTATGAAGGCTCCAGAATGCTTTGATGGGACTCAGCCCTTCAAAGTCAGAAGCTTTATTCAGTCTTGCCAACTCATCTTTCATAATGACCCGGCAAACTTCTCTCAAGACAGAAAGAAGGTTCTTTATGCCACTTCATTCTTAGTTGGCAGGGCTGCAAAATGGATTGAGCCTTATCTTTCCAACCTCAATAATCAAGACTCAAATTATCTCCTCAATTCCTGGTCATTATTCGAATCCCAATTGTTCACTTTATTTGGAGACCCAAATGAAGTTAGAAAAGCAGAAGCTGAATTGGATGGCCTTAGGATGAAAGAAGGTGGGCATGTTGCTTTGTATATTGCCGATTTCAGGAGTTTGGTTTCAAGAATTGGGGATTGGGGTGAAAGGGCTCTTATTCATCATTTCAGGAAGGGTTTGGCCTCCAGGATTCTGGATCAATTGGCCTCCCATCCTTCAAACATTGATTCTCTTCAAGACTTAATGGACGTCAGCCTGGAACTTGATACCAGGTACCATGAGAGGCAGAAGGAAAAGAATCATCATCAAGAGAAGAAGCCTGAAGCCTCAAAGTCTCACTCTTCTCATCATCAAGTTTCTTCAAGTTCAAGACCAAAGAAGAAATTTCATTCTCAAAAGCGGGACAAGCCCCATTCTTCATTGTTGAATAAGGACTTCAAGTTGAAAGGTTCTGAAAAGGAAAGAAGAATCAAGGAGGGGTTGTGTACCTATTGTGGTGGGAAGCATAGTCTTGAGTCCTGTGTCAAAAGGCCTCAAAACAAGCTTACCCAACCGTCAGGCAGTTTTCCCAGCCAGGGAAAAGCCTGAGTGAAGACCATGTTGTGTTCAATGGTCTTCACAGTTTTCCTTCCAGGGCACAATTGTGCATTCTGAATACTGGTGTCAAGAATTCTCTTAAATTTTTTGTTTTCTCTTCTCTTTCTGATGTTTTTTACAGTATTCTCATTGATTCTGGTGCTACACACTCATTCATTGCAAAGCAGTTTGTTCACAAGTACTCACTGACTACGTCAGAACTTCCAGAGAAGATTCCTCTTATCATTTTGGACTCCTCTGAGTCCCCTTCCTTATTTGTGACTCACCATACTAAATATATGGTTGAGCTCCCTTCCTTCCCAAGCTTTGAATGGGATTTTTTAGTCATTGATACTCCCAAGGGAGAAGACCTCATATTGGGCTTTGACTTTCTCAATCATTTTAATCCTTCTATTGATTGGAGGCAAGGGCTGATCACCTTTAATACTGATCAAAAGGACTATTCTGATCCTTCCAATTCCTTCCGTAATGACTCTTCCTCTGCCAAATCATGTGCAGCTCTGGTTGGTGATTCTAGAACACCATCAGTTCCATCTTCTGTCCATATTCCTTCCCTTAATTCCCATCTGTCATTACCATCATCTGGAGATGAAGTCTTCAAAGAGATTCAAGATGTTGGGGAAGATAATTCTGTATCTTCACTTCATCTCTTCTTTGGGAATATGGACCTTCCTCCTTCATCTTATCATGACTCCCTGGAGGAGTTGTGGGATGAAGAGGAAGAGCCAGAAGAAGTAGAAACTGTGATGAAGGTTGTTCCCTCTGTTTATCACCAATACTTGGATGTATTCTCCAAGGTGAAAGCAGAGAAACTTCCTCCTCACCGTGCCTGTGATCATCATATCAAACTGGAGGGGTCTCTACCTCCAGTTGGGGTGATCTACTCTTTATCCAAACAAGAGTCAGATACACTCAGGGCCTACATTTCAGAGAATGTAGAGAAAGGTTTCATCCGGCCAAGCTCCTCCTCAACAGGAGCACCTGTCCTCTTTGTTAAAAAGAAAGATGGTGGCCTCCGTTTGTGTGTTGATTACCGCAAACTCAATGCTGTCACTAGGAAGAACAAATATCCTGTTCCTCCTATGAACCAGCTTCTTAATGTCTTTAATGGTTCTTCTATCTTCTCCAAGATTGATTTGCGTGGTGCATATAACCTGCTTAGAATCAAGGAGGGTGATGAACATTTGACATGCTTCAGAACTAAATATGGCAGTTTTGAGTACTTGGTTATGCCATTTGGGCTCACCAATGCTCCTGCCTCTTTTCAGAATCTTGTCAATGATATATTCCAAGATCTTCTTGATGTTTTTGTTGTGGTTTATTTGGATGACATTATGGTCTTTTCCAAATCTGAGGAAGAACATGTCACCCATGTGTCCACTGTTCTTTCCAGACTCAGAGCCAATAACCTTTTTGCCAAGGCTTCTAAATGCCTTTTTCATGTTTCTAGTGTAGAATATCTTGGTTATGTTGTTTCTTCTGAAGGCCTCAAGATGGACCAAGCAAAAGTCCAGCAGATCCTTAATTGGCCTCCTCCAAGAAACCTCAAGGCTCTTCAATCCTTCCTTGGCTTTGCCAACTTCTACCGCCGTTTCATCAAGAATTATTCAAAGAAAATCAGTTCACTCACCAGTTTCCTCAAGAAAGATTCCTGTTTCCCCCTCAATGAGGAAGCTCTTAGCCAGTTTCATCAACTCAAAGAGGCCTTCACTACCGCTCCAATCCTTTCCCACTTCAATCCTTCTCTACCGACCATTGTAGAGACCGATGCATCCGATTATGCTTTGGGTGCTGTACTGAGTCAGGTCTCTGACTCAGGAAAACATCCCATTGCCTTTGACAGCCGCAAGCTTATTCCAGCAGAACTCAACTATGAAATTCATGACAAGGAACTCCTTGGTATAGTCTGGGCTCTCAAGCGCTGGAGGGCTTTTCTTCTTTCTCTGTCCTCTCCTTTTGAAGTTCTCACCGATCATTCTTCTCTTCAGTACTTTATGTCATCAAAGATCCTTACTCGCCGTCAAGCCCGTTGGGCCGAATTCTTATCTGAATTTCATTTTTCAATCACTTACCGCCCTGGCCGCCTAGCAACTCTTCCAGATGCCTTATCACGTCGGGACGACGTCTATCCGGAGAGGGGGGAGGATTTCATCAGCAAGAATCCAATGAATTTTCAACAACTCATTAAGCAAGATGAAGTTCAACCCTCAAAGTTTTTTGCAGTCAAGGTGGATTCTTTTTCAAATTTGATTGATTCAATTCAGAAGAAATTATGGCAAGATCCTCAGTACAGAAGTATTCTTCAAGATTTGGGTAAAGGTAAATCTGTCCAAGATTATTCTCTTGATTCCTCCTCCCAACTCCTTCTCTTCAAAGATCGGGTGGTAGTCCCAAATGACTCCACAATTCAACTCAGCATTCTTCAAAAGCGTCATGACTCTCCTCTAGCTGGACACCCTGGCCAAGAGAAGACTCTCAAACTTGTCAAGCGGGATTTCCACTGGTCCGGCATGACCCAATTCATTAAGGATTATGTATCATCCTGTCAACAGTGTTCAAGAAACAAGAATATCCACCATAAGAAGTTTGGACTCCTCAAACCTCTTTCAATTCCAAATGGTCCTTGGATTTGTCTCTCAATGGATTTCATCACTCAACTGCCCCTGTCCAATTCTTTTGACTCAATTCTTGTCATAGTGGACAGATTCTCAAAAATGGCGGTTTTTATTCCAACAATGTCTTCAATAACTTCTTTGGATTTGGCCCATTTATTCATCAAGAATATCTTCTCAAAGCATGGCCTCCCATCAAGCATTGTCAGTGATAGAGGTTCACTTTTTGTTTCTTCCTTCTGGACCAATCTTTGTCAGCAGCTCAAGATTTCAAGAGACTTGTCAACTGCTTACCATCCAGAAACTGATGGACAGACAGAGAGGGTAAATCAGATACTAGAACAGTATCTTCGGATGTACGTCAGTTATCATCAAGATGATTGGAACACCTGGCTCCCTCTGGCTGAATTTGCCTACAATAATTCTGATCACTCTTCAACCAAGCAATCACCGTTTTTCACTGTTTATGGAAGAGATCCACAATTTGATTCAGTTCACATCACTCAAGATACTCCTGCTGGAAAGTTATCAACAAAAATCCAATCAGTACAGCAAGATGTCAAGAGAGAACTTGAAATCGCCATAAACCGGTTTAAGAGGTATGCAGATAAAAGTAGAGCAAGTCCACCTGTTTTCAATCCTGGTGACATGGTATGGCTTTCTTCCAAGAATATCAAATCAACTAGACCCACCAAGAAACTGTCTGAAAGATGGTTGGGTCCCTTTCCAATCTTGAAGAAAGTCAGTACTCATGCTTACCACCTCAAGCTTCCATCTCAATGGAAATCCATCCACCCAGTCTTCCATATCTCACTCTTGGAACCAGTCAAGACATCAACAATCCCAAATCGGCATCAAGAGCCTCCTCCTCCAATCATTATTGAAGAAGAAGAGGAATGGGAAGTCTCTCAAGTACTGGATTCAAAGCTCAAGAGAAGAAAATTATGGTATCTGGTGGAATGGAAAGGTTTCAGTCAAGATTCAGAAAGATCCACTTGGGAACCAGCTGAAAACCTCAAGAATTGTCCTGAACTTGTCAAAGATTTTCATTCGTTATATCCTGACAAGCCAGGACCCAATTCTTCAATGGCTTGAATTTTTATGGTGCTTGGTGGGGAGAGGAATTACCAAAAGTAAGTCCCACTCCTGGTATGCACCTTTAGGGGTATTCTACTCTTCTTTGTTGTAAGCATCACCTTGGCCACTCTGTGAGCACTTTTCAATTTGGACACAGACCTTTTGGCCCGGCTTTCAACATCCGAATTCCAAATTTATGGCCATTCACACTTGGGCAAATGGACCATTCCTTTTTTACTCTCCTTCCCAAGACTTTATTCTTTCAACACATTCATTTATCAAGAGTTTTCTTATTTATGGCACTGGCGGGAGGGGCAACTACTAAAAGTAAGTTCCTCTCCTGGTGTGCACTTCCCTGAGGGGTCTACAATCTGTCAAAACATCACCTTGGCCACTCTGTGAGCACCTGGCATCAAATTCTTTTATTCAGGTCCTTGGTCACTTTCAAAATCAATTGTCGTAATCCGTGATGAAGATTGGATTCCTCCTCAAATTTCATTTTCTTTATTTTTTCTGTTCCTCTCTTTATATCTGTTTCCTTTTCTCTTTTACTCTTTATATTCTCTCAAAATTTCTTTTCTTATAACTCTTTAACGCCAAAATCTTTACGTCAAATCATGTCTTCAACTTTGTCAAAGCCAAATGTCAAGAGAAGATCAAGTCAACCTCAATTCATATGCCAACAAGCTTATCAGTCCAATTCTTCTTTTCAAGATTCAATACCTCTGGAATCCTTACGTCAAACCCGTCTCATTAGCCTCAACAGGCCTCTACCTTATCTTGGTGCTCAGGAGCTCACCATTCAAGGTAGGGGGGTACTGTCACAACCACGTATTTTGACCCTCCTCCTTGATGGCGGGGGCAACCCAACCTGGAGCCAAGTTGGGGCCAATTGGCCATGTCATATCATTTATGGCCAATTGACCCCTTTTGGGTGTTCCATGGCTCTTATGCCATAACCCATTCCATTGGCCACTTATGGCCCCCATCATCCTTTATGGCCTCAGGCCATATCCTGCGTCATTGGCCCTCTTGGCCAATTTCCACCTCACCAACCCCCAGGCCTCCATCACTGTTTTTGGGCCTGGGGGGTCCCTTTGTCTTCCAGGGGCTTCCAGGCCCCATGGCCACCCCTTTCATTATGGGGGTTTTGGCCTGAATGGCCTTTTTTGGGCCATTTAGGCCCCCCACGGCTTCTACGGTCCGCGGTCCGTACGGTCCGTAAGCTGCGGTCCGTAGGCGGATTAGGCCCCTTTTGGCCTAATCCAATGAGGCAAAAAGGGGCCAAAGGGGGCAGCCACCTAGCCCCCAAGGCCAGGTGGGTCCCAAACCACAATTGGGCCCACCTGAGCCATTTTTGGCCACCAATCCCTTGGACCCAAATTGGACCAAAAACACCTTGGACCCATTTTGGCCATAAATCCCGTAGGACCCACTTTTGGTCCTGGACCACCATGGACCAACTTCACCGTCATGGCCTCTGGCAACCACCAGAGGCCACCAAATCATCTCAACAAGCATTTCCCTCAACTTAAGGGGAATTCTTTCCTTTCCTTCATGCACTCCGTACTCAAGATTGCAGGTGTGGTGCATATATGGTATTATATACCATTATGCACCATTTTTACTCAGCAATCCAATGGTGACGTTTTCAGGACCCAATTCCACCTTTCCATTTCAAGGTCCATAATTCCAACGCCCATTTCGAAGGAGGACTTTTCAGCTTATCAGTCTGGCAATCCATGGCGGCAATTCAGAAGATCATTCAAGGATCCCAACCACCTGTATCTGCAGGAGGTGGGTTGGTACAATTCATTCAGGATTATTCTAAGGTCAATTCTCAAGAGGTATTACAAAATTCAATCAGTTGTCAAGACATCAAGTATTCAATACTCCTTGGACAACCCAATTCATCCGTACAGGCCTTATTCAATCAACCTGTATGGCCTTGGCCCAATTGGGCCATTTCTTATTCCACTGTGGGAATTCCATCACACAGTTCAAATTTCAAGATGGCCAGAACTGTATTTCCCGATTCGGACAATACAGTCATTGATCCACCTTCCAGGATCAACTTTTCAGCTTTTCACATATACTGGCCACCTTTTCAGCACCTGGGGACTTTTTCCCCAGTTAATTAATATAGTGGATTTATTTTTATCCTTATTTTCTTTTACCTTATTAAAGTTAATACTGATAATCTTAAGTCAGTCATTCAGCACCCTTTTCTTTTATTTCCTCGCCTGTCCAGTGGATATTGGTGGTCATATCCTTATACTAATTCCATTTCCCTTTCTGGCAGGTTGAAACAGTGAATTGAGGATTCACTTGGTTGGCTTCTTTATTATCTTTGGCCATTGGCTTCATCTTTTCTTATCTCATCTTTTGGCATACTTGTTTTCCCCTTTATTCTTTCTTAAAGAAATTCATTCTTATTATTCTTTTATCTCTGGAGCCCTCCAAGTGAGTTCTTGATTCCTGAGTGCCAGGCCCCCTTCTTCCAAGAGCCCCTGTGACACAATGTTATTTTCAGTCTGAGTGGGGGTAATGTTTCTATTACTAGGACTACTGATTCTAGAGTGGTTTACAACTACTTCTGGTTCTTGTGTACTTCTTTCACCAAATCTAACAGCTTCTGGATCATGGGGTCTGACTCTTTCCTCCTCTGGTTGAAGGAGGCTTTGTTCTTGCCCTTGTTTCCTTGTCTTCTCCTGGAAACTTCCTGGAATTGTGAAGAATGGTGACTCTTGGCCACTGATCTGCTGGTTTCTGAATGGTGTGAAGCTACTGGAGAGCTGATTTGGCCTGCTCCTTGTGAACCTGAAGGAATCTGAGTAGGCCCTGTCTGGATTAGTTGTTCTTCTATTGCTTGGATAGTGGCTTGATTCTCCCTTATCCTCTGTGCCCTTGCCTCCAGGAGTCTGTGCTGCCTGGTAGGATTCCAACCTTTGGTGATTACCATAAGGTCTTTGAGGTCTATCTCTTTGAGACAGATCTTCTGGCAACTTGATCCCAGTTCTGCCCAGTGAGTTTCTAGGTTGAACCTCTTGTTGTCCATGCTCCATTGAAATAAATCTTTGAGGAGTTGGTGGATCTGAAGAACTTGATCCATATCTTTCCAGTCCTCTGGTTTGAGGTTTCTGTTGAATTGGAGTGTGAATGGCAAGGTTGATATTATCTCCCTCATTGTTTTGCCATCCACTGCTGTGTCCAAGGTGTCTTCTTTCAGGTCTTCTGGTTCTGGACAATTCTTCTCTGTCCTCTGGCTGGTTCCTTTGGAAGCCAAGGTCTCTGAGGTATGCAGGGGACATATCAGTGCTTGCAAGAAGTCAAAAACTTTATGTTCTTAGGGTATTTACCTTTGACTGTGCCTTGTACAAATTTATTGTCTGCTGACTTGGGCAGTTTGCCTTTGGAAGTTACAACTGGGTTAATAATTGTAATCTTTCCTTTACAAGTGGTTAAGGTTGGTTTACCTTGTATTGAAGCAGAGTTTCGTGGTTTTCTACTCCTCTGAGTGGCTATGGGTGTCCACTTTTTGGCTGTAATGAGACCTTCACTGTGCCTCTTTCCTTTGCCCTTTCTGCCCTCTGGTTCTGAGGGTGTCATTGGTGTGTTGGCCTGTGACTGTGTCTCAAGTGGGATGTAATTTTCTTCCACTGAATCAAGGCAGGAAAAAGAGGGCTTATACCAGTTAAGACTTCTCAAGAATGCTGGTTTTGCACGTCTAGGATTGGCCTCTGGGCTTGTATGTTACTACAATATGCCCTGTATAATGACAGTGTAATTGAATCAACAATTCCACGTCAGAATTACAGCTTTTGGTACCCTGTCACACTGTTTGTGTGCCAGTATCCCACAGATACACTTGTGGTTTTCAAGTGTAATCTGAATAAGTGGCTCTGTATAAGTGTAATTGAGTTAACAATACACTTAACCACGCCTCAACTGATGGTTTTTCAGTCAGAGGTGTCCTTATTCAATCAAGAATACAGGACTTATTGATGGCTCAAGTGTTTTATATGTAAACACGCCAAAAATAAAGGTTCCAGTGGGTGTTAACCATGTGGTAAGTACTCTTATAATATGAGTAATAAAGTAAAATATATAAAAAAATATATATTTTAAAATAAAATACGCCTAAAAAAATATAAAACAATTGTCAGAAAATAGAAAATAAGAGAAAAAACTTACTTATAAGGTCCAAAAAAGTTTTAAAACATGGCCAGGCCCCCAAAATGTCAGGCTGAGTCTATATTAAGGTAGTAATAAGAGTATTTACAACTAGAATTATGACTGTGACACGTAGAAAATTAATTTAAAATAAGAGTATTGGGTTTTAAAAGATGATTTATAATATAATTAAGGGGTTCTACTATTGAATAATAGTGGTGGTGAGCACTATTGAGAACCCAGGGTGCAATCTTACCAGTTGGGTTACTATAATAAGAGTTACAATAATTAAATATATAATTATACCTGTTTATTACCCAAGAGTAAAACTGATTTTGACAGTTTACTATGTAGGGTATTCAAGAGCAGGATGAGGAGACAATTCTGGCTGTGAAAAGCCTCCTTTTTATCCTGAAATGGGGTGGAAAGGGTGCTAGACCTTTCCACGTAGAGGAAGTGAAGATTTTTCACTCTCTAGGACTGACTTGTGGCTTGAAAACAGCCTGTATGCCCTGTATTGGGCTCAGATGTGGTTTTGAAACCACATCTGGGTGGTTTTCACCCATACAGGGTGAAAATTTTCATCTGGGGACCTCACAGCCTGATTCTGACGTGTATGACGCGTAGAATGCTGTACAGAAACTGTATGGGACCCCAGTATTGACTGACATATGAGGTAGTGAAGTAAAAACATGCTTCTTCGTCTATTTGACACCTCATATTCATGATTATGGGATATTATCCCATGGTAAAGCTGTATATGACAGCAGGTGGGATTTTAACCTTAAAACAGCTATAACTTTGTCAATTCTTGAGATATCAACCTCAAAATTGGTTCAGTGTGTATCCCTGGATGTGCTCTACACAATAGTACCTCATTTGGTATGGGTATCATTAAATATGGCAAAGTTATCCCATGTACAAGAGTTTTGTACATTTGCGTGTTTTAGGCAAAAAACTGTATTGAGCTTGTTTGCCCCATAACTTCTGCAGTAGTTGAGATATGAGGAAGTGGATAAAACCATCAGATAGCCCTGATTTTTCTCTTTCAAAAAAGACCCCACTTCAGGTATCCCACGCTAAAACTGTAGAAGTCAGATGAGAGGTGAATGTTTTGTTCACCCTTATTTGGCCTGAAATTGACCATAACTCCAGTAATATTGGTGCTAGCTCAGTTTGTCTGGTACCATTGGATAGCCCTGGCTTAGAGCTTCATTTTGAGTACCCATTTGATGGGGTTAAGCCTCTCCTTCTAGATTTTAGATGAGAGGTGAAAATTAAGGTTTATGCTCAGCAATAACTTTGAGCAGGAATAACTTTGTTATTTCTTGTCCTATGGTGATGGGACTTATATTTTCAGGAAGAGGTGAGTTTCCTCTTTCTTCTGATACCTTTTAAGCTGATTTGGCTCAGTTCCATGGTTTGGTGGTATCTTGGCTATACCATTGGTTTATGGTATTTTGGCTGTCATGCTTGTTCTCTGGTTTTGAGTCACAGGCTGACACCCACCAGTGGAACAGAATGAAGATAAAAAGATAAAGAAATTCATTAAAGAAAGGAGACTTAGGGGTAAAAAATCAGAGAGAATATCTTGTCAGATATAGAAATCCAGTACATGAAGATGAATGGCTGGGAGAATCAGAAATACCTGACTCAGATAAACCCTTAAGGAGATTTAGACATGAAAGAAGGCCACAAGCCTGAATATGTCTATAAATGTGCTTTAAATTACTTGATCTGAGTGATGCAAAGAGGTTGGACAGTCGACATTAACCCCCTTTGGGGCTTTTATTATTTATACCATTGATGAAATTGTATTACTTTTTTTTGGTGGGAGGGAATGTGAGCCTTGAGGTATACTTTACATACCCAAATAGGCCACAATTATCTTAAAAATAAATTTTTAATTATTCATAACTCATAAGTCATGCACATATCCAAAATTCATCATTTTGGATTTCAGAAAAGGTGAATAACCTCCTATTGAGTAAGTAAATCCATGGATATAGGGCCAAATTTGGACTTCACACAAATATTCACCTAGGGTAGCTCCATAGAGAGAATAAGCTCAAATTGATCTTTGAGGTTGTAATATGGAAAATACTTCAATACCACATCATCAATACCACATAAAAGATCCATGAAAACGTTTGTTTCTCTTTGTTTTATGCCAAAATGATGGGAATGTGAGAAATCCCATGTTACATATACACTAAGAATAGTGTTATGCCTGTTTTGGGCACTTGATATCAGGGTACTCTTACATGGACGTTTGGTACACCCATAGTGGATATCTCACTTGAAGCTTAATTTTCTATTTTGACGTGAAAAATAGGCAAGGGGGACAAAAGACATCAAAGAGAGCCAGGGTACCCAACTTCTGAGGCCTCAGAGGCGTGGACAGCTCCAAAGCTTGAATCAATGGCTTATCTTGGCCTAATTGGTAACTTAAAACCTTTTGGGAACTTGCTTACCATGTTACAACTACAGTAAATCTTAAGAAAATAGCAAATAACCTGCTCTTTTGACGTGCCAAGGAGGTAAAGAACTACTTAGACTCCTGTAACCATGTCAATTCTTAATTATTTTCCATGAACAAACCCCAAAAGATTAATTAAAACCCTTTTTGGACTTGTATCCATTGATTTACCTCATAGCAAACAGTAAAACACTGATATTTGCAATTCTACATAGAAATGAGGTAAAAACTTCAAAAATTCATTAAAAATACAATTATTAATTAATCTCTCTGAAACGTTCAGGACCAATGTAGAACTGTATCATTTATGGTAAAACAAAAAAGAATTATGGTTTACTAGTAGAATGAAACGTTTTACTTCCAGTCCAGTTTTGACTATTTTACGCGAAACACTGAATCTTCAAAAATTCACAGTAATTACAGCCTGTGATGAAATTGCCAATAACATTGATAACTTTAAGAAATCAATGATTATTTTGGAATAAAAGAAGATTTACAGATGTTACTCCTTTTATTCTTAACCATATTGGCGTTGGTAGTCACATAAAAGCATTAATTAAGTAACTATGATAACCTTATGTGACAACAGATGATGCAATCAATAATCCAAAACGGTTTATTGTTTTCTCACTCACTGTTTTTTCATTTTTCTCCATGGCACGCCTCTGTGAGCTGTTGTTGACTTACAAGAGGCCTCCTCTTGCTGTTTTTTCCACATCATCATCATGTTATTATCCATTTATATCATTGTTACCAACAAGTAAGTATTAGTTAAAGCTATTCTTAAGTGTTTTAATTCTTTTAGAATCAATCAGATTGACGTGAAATCATGGAATCCAACTATATATTGTTGAAATACTCTTATAAATGCATTTTGATACTTTAAATCCACAATTCTACATCAAATCTCTCTATCTTATCTTTCAATAAGCTCTTTGGAATATTAGTGAGTGATTTAGCTTTAATTCTTAAAGTTTTTCTCTAAAAATTAGTTTTCTTCAAGAATTACCATTATAATTATTCTTCCAAAAGATAATTATATACTAAAATAATCTTATTATTTTAATAAAAAGAACTTTTATTATTAAAATCTTCTTTTAATTGATTCTTGTAGACAATTACTTGCTCACTGTTAAAATCACTAGTAGTGTTTAACACGTGAAAGAAATAATTCTTTAATTATTTAAATGTGGTTATGATAACACTTTGCTATTATATTTCATAAGAACAGTCATAGTACTGTTGATTAATAGTAATATTATCATCAGTCTCATAGACACATCTTACAAATAGGGTGTTGGGAGTCTTTTATTGATTGGTTTAACTGTGTTTAAAAAAATTATAAGAGGAAAAGATTCCAGCATCAAGAGAAAAGTGGGGCAAACAAGGAATTCTTTTATAGCCACTAAATTTCTTACTCCAAAAATAAGATTTACTATTTTCAGTCGTGGAAAAAAGATTTGCAACAGAGAGGCCAGCTTTTGCATCATTGAACCCTGGACTAGACCAATAAAGGGCCGATTTTAGGCAATTTAGACCATTAAATCAGCCATTTCTATGGTAATACCTGGTTTTAATCCTTAAGGACACATCTGTCACAGGGGCTCATCAGAAAGCAAGAGTGGCCTGTCACTCAGGAATCAAGAACTCACTTGGAGGTCTCCAAGAGAATAAAGAAATAAAAAGTAATATACTTTTTTAAGGAAGAACAAGAGTAAAGGCAGGTGTGCCAAAGATAAAAGAAAGGGAAGCCAATCGCTGAGATAATAAAAAAGCCAACCAAATGAATCCTCAACTCACTGTTTCAACCTGTCAGAAAGAACAATGGAATTAGTAAAGGATATGACAACCAATATCCACTGTCAGGCAAAGAAGAAAAGGTACAAATGACTGATTTAAGATTATCAGTAATTACTTTAATAAATGAAAAGAGAATAAGGATGAAAATAAATCCATTACATTAATTAACTGGGGAAAAAAGTCCCCAGGGAAGAGAAGGTGGCCAGTATATGTGAAAAGTTGAAAGACTGATCCTGCAGGTTTGATCCCAGCCTGTATTGAGCGTTTTGGGTAAATACAGATCTGGCCATCTTGAGAATTGAACTGTGTGATGGCATTCCCAAAAGGGCCAAGGCAATACAGATTGCTTTAATACCGCCTGTATGGACCAATTGAGTTTTCCAAGGAATACTTAAGTACTTGATGCCTTCAAAACTGATTGAATGATTGATAACATCTTGCGATTACCGTTGAAATAATCCTGGAAAGGAAATACAACCCAACTCCTGCAGGGACAGGTGGTTGGGGTCCTCAAATGGTCTTCTAATAGCCACCTGGGATTGCAAGACTGAATGACTGAAAAGACTTCCTTCAAAATGGGTGATGGATTTGGGGACTTGAATTGAAATGGCATATTTTGTTCCTGAAAACACCACCATTGGAGTTCTGAGCAAAATTAGTGTATAATGGTATATTATACCATATACGCACCATGCCTGAATCCTTGGTACAGAGTGCATTGGTGAAGGAGGGTCCTTCCCTTGAATGGAGGGGAAGGCTTGCTGGACGTCAGCTGGTGGCCTCTGGTGGTTTCCAGAGGCCACACTGTAGTTCTTGGCCAATTTGGGTCCTGGGTTCCTTTTGGCCATTTTTAGGGATCATGAGATTGGGGGCCAGAATTGGCTCAGGTGGCCCCACCTGGCCTTGAGGGTTGGTGGTTGGCCCCCTTGGCCTCAGGGGGTTTGGGCCAAAAGGGGCCTAAGTGTTACACAGACTGTGGGCCATGGATCACGGCCTTTGGGGCTTAGAGGCGGGTAGCGGGGCCAAATGCCCCCAAAGGCCATTTAAGCCTAAAACCCCATGATCAAAGGGGTGGGTCCAAGGGCCCTGGTGATGGATGGAGAGGTCAGAAGTCCCTGGAAGTCCAGATGGACCTGTCACAGGGGCTCTTGGACAGAAATACAAGAGTGGCCTGGCACTCAGCAATCAGAAAACTCACTTGGAAGACTCCAAAGAATAAAGAAAATAAAAATAAAAGAATAAATTCCTCTAAGACATATGCAGGTACAAAGATGAGATGCAATGAGAGGAAAGAGAAGCCAAATGGCCAAAGAGCCAACCAAGTAAGTCCTTAATCACTGTTTCAACCTGCCAAAATGAACAATGGAATTAGTAAGGATATGACGACCAAATATGCATTGACAGGCAAAGAAAGAAAAAGAGAAAAGGTGCTAAATGACTGACTTGATAATATCAGTATTCACTTAACAAAAATGATAAGATAAATAAAAATAAAATAAAATCAAAATATATTAATTAACTGGGGAAAACCACCTAGGGTGGAAAGGGTAGCCGGTATATGTGAAAAGCTGGGAGCTTGAGTTCTTCAGGCTGAAAACTGATGTGTATTAATCCTTGAGGATGTATTGATTGTTTTGGGAATTGATACAGCTGGCTAATATTGAAATTTAATTGGGTTGAATGAATTTCCCATGCTTGAAAACAAAATACAGTTCTTGATGGATCCAGACTGTATTGAAATGAATATGGTTGCCAAGATGGATTGAGTGGAGCTTTGACACTTGACAATTGAATTAATGAATGAATGAATGAATGAATGAAATGCCTCTTGAATCCCTTGAGAATGGTTGAACAGTATTGCCTTGGAGGAATACTGTGAATGGAATTATCCAATGATGTCTTGATGGCGTGATTGGTCTTTGACGCTGAAACACTTGCTCTTGAGCCTTGATGAGTCCTCTGAAAGATTCGGTGCCTTGATGACGTGATGATATTTTGTAATGTTGAAATGACCATTTCATATTGCCACCATTGAATTTCTGTTGAAAAATGATGCACAATGATATATAACATCATTTATGGCATATTGGTTCATTGGAAAGGAGATGACGTCCAAAGGTCTTGAGATGGAAAGACAGTGGGGAAAAAGATAAATTGGATGGCTTCAGAGCTTGGAAAGGTGCTTCTGGGTCCTTTGGGGTTTTTGGCTACTTTTGGGTTCTGAGCCAAAAACTGGCCCAAAGGGCAGGAAAGTGTCTTTTGGACACTTTGCGTCAAAGTGCGCAAAAATGTGCATTATGAGCACCCACATGGCCAAAAACAGCCATTTGGGCCATTTCCCCTGGGTTTGAGGGAAATGACCAGAAATACTCATTTGGGCATAAATTGCCCAAATGGCTTCTGGATTGAGGTGAAGGGCCATGAAGGCCATAAATGGTCCATAAGATGATGAGGTGGCCATATTGGCCACTGGTGATGGATATGGCCAATTGGCCATAAAAGGACTGTGGCTTGATATGCCATATGGAGATCCAAGGAGGTGAATTGCCATGGTTGTGACAGGACCCCCCATGCCCAAAAAAGAGGTATTTGCCTGGGGGTTGGTGAGGTGGTGAATTGGCCAAAAAGGCCAATGGATGCAGGATATGACCAGTGAAAGGTTGCTTGGCCCAAAGGCCATAAACACAAAAGATTTTCCAATTGGCCATAAAGCTAATGACATGACCAATTGGCCATGAAATGGGCTCAGGCTATATTTGCCACAAACACCAATTGGGGGGTGATTCCACATGATTGTGACAGTACCCCCCACCTTGAATGGTGAGCTCCTGAGAACCAAACCAAGGTCAGTACCTGTTGAGGCTGTTTGGAAGGATTTGACGTAGGGATTACAGAGGTATTGTATCTTGAAAGAAACTTTTATGACTGGTACAAGGTTGGGATATGGTGTGAGGATGATTTGGTCTTCTTAGGACATTTGGCTTTTGAAATTTTGAAGAATTGAATTGATTTAAATATTTGTGCATTAAGATTATAAGAAGGAAATGTTTGAATGGATATAAAGAGGGAAAACATAAAGAAACATTAAGAGAAAATAAGAAGCAGAAATAAAGAGAAATGAAATCTTGAGGGGAATTCCAATCTTGATCACGGAATTGGAAAGCTGATTTGAACTTGCCAAGGACCTGGAAAACAAGATTTTATGCCAGGTGCTCACAGAGTGGCCAAGGTTATGTTTTGAAATATTTTAGACCCCTCAAGAAAGTGCACACCAGGAGAGGAACTTACTTTTGGTA
Source organism: Austropuccinia psidii (assembly GCA_023105745.1). Lineage (NCBI taxonomy): Eukaryota > Fungi > Basidiomycota > Pucciniomycetes > Pucciniales > Sphaerophragmiaceae > Austropuccinia > Austropuccinia psidii. Next base: position 43,413,148 of record JALGQZ010000001.1, read on the forward strand.
GTTACCACTCCTGCCAGTGCCATAAAATTAAACATTTGGTTAAGGAACTAATTTGAAAAGAAGAGACTTGGAAAGTGAAAAGAAGAATGAATGGTCCATTTGCCCAAGTGAAGATGGCCATAAATTTTGGAATTGATGTTGAAAGCCAGGCCAAAGATCTGTGTCCCAAAATTGCAGAGTGCTCACAGAGTGGTCAAGGTGATGCTGACAACAAAAGAGTAGATTACCTCTAAATGTGCATACCAGGAGTGTGACTGATGTTTTGTAATTCTTCTCCCCACCAAGCACCATAAATGATCAAGCTCTTGAAGAATTGGGTCCTGGCTTGTCAGGATATAAAGAATGAAAATCCTTGATACGTTCAGGGAAATTCTTGAGGTTTTCAGTTGGTTCGCAAGTAGATCTGTCTGGGTCTTGTCTGAAACCTTTCCATTCCACCAAATACCATAATTATCCTGTCTTAAGCTTTGAGTCCAGTATTTGAGAGACTTCACATTCCTCTTCTTCTTCAATGATAATTGGAGATGCAGGATCTTGATGCCAATTTGGTATTGTTGATGTCTTGACTGGTTCAAGTAGGGAAATATGGAAGACTGGGTGGATGTAATTCCATTGAGATGGTAGGCATGAGTGCTGACTTTCTTGAAGATTGGAAAAGTACCCAACCATCTTTCAGAAAGCTTCGTGGTGGGTCTAGTTGATTTGATGTTCTTGGAAGAAAGCCATACCATGTCACACTGATTGAAAACAGGTGGACTTTCTCTACTTTTATCCGCATACTACTTAAACCTGTTTGTGGAAAATTCAAGTTCTCTCTTGACATATTTCTGTACTGATTGGATTTTTGTTGATAACTTTCCAGCAGAAGTATCTTGAGTGACATGAACTGAGTGAAATTGTGAATTCCTTCCTTAAAGAGTAAAAAATGGTGATTGTTTTGTTGAAGAGTAATCAGAATTATTCTAGGCAAATTCAGCCAGAGGGAGCCAGGTTTTCCAATCATCTTGATGATAACTGACATACATCAAAAGGTATTGTTTAAGTATCTGATTTACCCTCTCTTTCTGTCCATAAGTATGTGAGCCTTGAGGTATATTTTACATACCCGAATACACCACAATTATCTCAAAAAGAAATTCTCAACTATGCATAACTCATAAGTCATGCATATATTCAAAATTTATCTTTTTTGATTTCAGAAAAGATGAATACCTTTTTATGGAGTAAGCAAATCCATGGATTTAAGGACAGATTTGGATTCTACACAAAATTTCACCTGGGTAGCTCCATAGAAATAAGCTCAAATCAACTCTTTGAGGTGGTAATAGGGAAATTATTTCAATATGACATCATCAATAGCACATAAAGGATCTGTGAAAATGTTTGTTTTTTCCAATTTCACACCAAAAAAATGGAATGTGAGAAGTCCCATTTTACATATACACTAAGAATAGTGTTATGCATGTTTGTGGAAGATAATACTAAGGTATTCTTACATAAATGTTTGGTACACCCATAGTGGATATCTCACTTGAAGCTTGAATTTGTATTTTGACATGAACAATAGTCAAGGGGGACAAAGGACATCAAAGAGAGCCAGGGTACCCAACATCTGAGGCCTCTGAGGCATTGAAAGCTCCAAAGCTTGGATCCATTGCTGATCTTGGCCCAATTATTAAACTAAAACCTTTTGGGAACTTGGTTACCATGTTACAACTACAGTAAATTATAAGAAAATAGCAAATAACCTGCTATTTTGACGTGCCAAGGAGGTAAAGAACAACTTAGACTGCTGTAACCATGTCAATTCTTAATTACTTACCCTGGATAAAACCCAAAAGAGTAATTAAAACCCTTTTTGGACTAGTATCCATTGATTTACCTCATAGCAACCAGCCATACACTGCTATTTGCAATTCTACGTAGAATTGAGGTAAAAACTTCAAAAATTCATTCAAAATACAATTCTCAATAAATCTTTCTGAAACTTTCAGGAAAAATTAAAAGATGTATAATTCATATTAAAACCAAAAATAATCATACTTTTATATGTAAAGTTCAAGGTTTTACTTACAGTCCATTTTTGATGATTCCACGTGAAACACAGAATCCCTGAAAATTTACAGAAAATACATTCTGTGATGAAGTTTCCAATAACATTGATATCTTTGAGAAATCAATTGTTATTTTGGAATAAAATAATATTTAAAGCTTTTACTCCTTTTATTCTTAACCATAAATGGGTTGGTAGTCACATAAAAGCCTCAATTAAGTAATTATGATAATCTTATGTGACAACATATGATTCAATAAAAATCCCAAAAGTTTCATTGTTTTCTCACTCACTTGTATTTTTAGTTTGCTCTATGGCATGCCTCTTTGAGTTTTCTTAGACTTAAAAGAGGCTTCTTCTTGCTGTTTTTTCCAAATCATCACATTATTCAATTATACCTTTAGTACCAATAAGTAAGTATTAGTTAAATCTTTTCTTAATTGTTTTATTCTTTCAGAAATCAATCAGAAAGACGTGAAATAATAGAAATCAACTACATGTTGTTGTAATATTGTTAGAAATCAATTTTGATCCATTAAATCCACAATTCTACGTCAAATCTCTCTACTATTGTCTTTTAAAAAGTTAATTGGATTAATAGTGAGTGATTTATCTTAATTCTTAAAGTTTTTCTATAGTAATAGTTTTCTTAAAGAGTTATCTTTCTAATTATTTTTGTAAAAGATAATTTTATTATTTTAACGAAAGAAGTTTTTATTATTAAATTAATTCTTGTAGACAATTACTGCTTACTGTTATAATCACTAGTAGGGTATGACATGCAAAAGAAATAATTCTTTAATTATTTAATTGTGGTTATAATAATTCTTATCATTATATTTAATAAGAACAGTGATAGCACTTTTGATTAATAGTAATATTATCAACAGGTTCATAGAAACATCTTACAGACCACATATCCAAAAAGGTCACAAGAAAAACTTTATAATAATTATACTCTTGGTAATCATCTTGAAACCAGTAAAAGCACCATAACTAGGCATAAACTATGGATTAACTCATAATCTAATGGGTAAAAATGTCAAATAAATAACACCATGAGATTCCTCATGGTAAAATACACATATCAATTACTGAATAATATGTGATAATACCCTAAAAAGATATAAAATCTTATTTAACTCAGAAATAAATGAAGCAACATGTGAAATTAGTTGCACCATTGTATTCCCTATGGAAAACTACCCATAAAAAAATTTTATGTCAATTCTCTAAAGTCAATACTTAAGGAATTAAGCTGAATATATGCACTTTTTGGGTCAGGGCATACACTCATGGCTTTGAGCTAATATTTCTGGAAATATACATGATAGAGAGTTAAAACAAATATAAATCCGCCATGTAATGACCATAAGAATAAGTGCTATAGACCCAAAATTTACTTTAGCATTATGGACAAACTGCCATAACCTGTTTGGAACAAAACTATCATTCTCAACAGCTTACCACCCCCAAACTGATGGTCTAGCAGAAAGAATGATACAGACATTAGAAGAAATGATCAGAAGATTCTGTGCTTATGCACTGGAATTCAAAGATTCTGATTTTTTTACCCATGATTGGTGTACATTAATACCAGCTCTTGAACTGTCATATAAAAAATCAATCCATTCCTTAACTGGCAAGACACCTGCAATGCTATAAAAAGGCTGGAATCCAAGACTCCCTTATGATACCCTCAAAAAGGACTTAGTGGATATACACCCAACAGCAAGTAGCTTCAATTTAATGCTTGACAAAGCAAGACACTATGCAAGCAGATGTATGCAAGATTCTTTCAAGTATGCAAAAGAAAGATGGGATAAAAGTCATAAACCACCTGACTTCAAAATAAGAAACTTGGTCCTAGTTTCAACACTAAATCTCAATAATATAAAAGGCCCAAAGAAATTGAAAGATTGCTTTGCAGGACCATTTATGATAAAAGCACTACATGGACCCAATTATGTGCAATTAGAGCTCACAGGTGAACTAATGAACAAACACCCAACCTTCCCTGTAAGTCTGATAAAACCTTACAGCTCAAGTGACAAGGAATTATTTCCACTAAGAAATAAACCCCCACTTGAAATACCCCATTTAGAAGAAGGAGAGGAAAAGAAAATTGTGAAAGTCCTTAAAGAAAGAAGAACAAGAAATAAAAAATAAAGGGAATACCTTGTAAGGTATAGAAGTCTAACTCAACAAGATGAATGTCTACACAAGAAGAATATAACAGATTCTGATAAACTATTAAGAAGTTTCATACATGAAAGAAAACCTAAAGAATAAGAAATGAAGCATTATTGAGCTTAAAGACTAACAAGGTCTATTGAAGAGTTAGGACAGTGGATGATGCCCTAATCAACTATATCAGATTGTGGTACAATATGCTTTGGTGGTAGTGAATGTGAGCCTTTGAGATATGACCACATATCCAAAAAGGTCACAACAAATTTCTGTAATAATTATACTTATAATAATTATCTCAAAGACTAGTAAAAATACCATAAATAAGTATAAAATATGAATTAAATCAGAATCTAATGGGTAAACATGTGGAAAAAAAATTACACCATTAGATTCCTCCTGGTAAAATACACATATTTCATCTTTATGGCATATCTGAAAACTCAATAATTACTGAAGAATAAGTTATAATATCTTAAAAAAGGTATAAAGCCTTATTTAACTCAGAAACAAATGAAACAACATGTGAAATAAATTGTACCATTTAATTCTCCATAAAAATGGCACATAAAACAATCATAAAGCTAATCTCTAAAGTCAATATTTAAGGAATTAAGATGAATATATGCACTTTTTTTGTCAATGCATATATTCATGGTTTTTAGCTATTATCTCTTAAAATATGCAAGATAGAGAGATAAACAAAAAATACAGTCACCACATAGTTACTGTACAAACACAGATATGAACTTTATTTTACATTTTATAAACAAGGTTAAAACTTGTAATGGATTATTGATTAAAATCAATTGAGCTGTTGACCACTTTGTTGTGAAAGTGGTCCAGACTTAAAAAAAAGTAGACAGTCAGATTCTAATAGCTCATACATGAAGAATGAGCTAGTTTTTATTATAATATTCAAGGTATAACCCCTTGAAATAATGGTTTGAAGTTTAAAATATTAAATTTTGACAGAAAAGATGAGTTACAAGAAAAATCATTCAAAATAGATTTTTAGTGATGTGATTGAATTCTCTTGGCAGTTTAATACGGATATTCTAAGCTATCATAATCCACCCCCAGAATGGCTGTAGCGTGTATAACTTAAATGTTACTAATGATCAAAGGTTAAGCTTAAATTTGATCATTTACGATCACTCACTGTAATCTTATTTTAGGTTTAACAGTTATATAAGTGATAAAAGTGGTGAATACTAGTTTATTATGATTCAAAATAATAAAATCCACAAATTTTAGTTTTCTGCCAAGCCTATGATATCAGAAAACTTAGAGTTATAGTGATAACTCTAAGTAATGGTGTAATAAGGAGATAAGATGGTTTAATTATGACATAATCATCACTAAACCTTAAAATACTGATCAATTCCAGTGGATACCATCAGTACATGTCTACTAGAAGCCTTCTAGAGTCTAGGAGGGAAGGTTTTAATATAAATAGACCTCTTTTTACCTCTATTTCCCCCTCAGATGCAACAAAAACATCAAATTATTTAAACCAAAGGTAAAAGCTTTATTCTTTTTATATAAAACTATTATATATTTAAAGACTCAAGTTCATCTTTATTGTAATGATCAATTTTGATGTGATTAAATCAATTTTCAATTGTTTTGGTTAAATTTCTCTCTAAAATCTTTAATTTTTACACCATCAACCTATATATATATTGATTCCAAAGACATAAAAATTAGTATCATTTGCCCTCCTGAGAAAAAACCAATTTTTATAAGATTCAAAATATTTTTCAAAATTTATTAGATATTTCATAATAAAAACAATTACTATGTAGCTCTGCCCTCACTGCGATGAATTTAGTAATTTGCAAACTTAAATACTTAACCATTTAATATGATTAAGTTGATTTAGCTCTTTTGAGAAGAGATTTCTCCTGCATTCATATTTAACTGCATGAAAAATGAAATTTGTTTAATAGACAGTGTCAATCTTTTTCAAGTATTTTTCTTTTCAGCTGTTTACACCCTTAAAACCATAAAAACCAACTTGTACTTATGTCACATTTTCTTCAGATATTTCAAATATTATCTGGGCATGCTCAAGGCATTCTCATTCACACATTCACACCTCCTTTACCAGTAAACTCCTCAGTCATATAAATTAATGGGTTGTAATATGTTTTCGCTTCATAAATAAAGATATCAGAATGCAATAAAAGATCATTAGAGACAAACTTATACATGCTTCTTTTTTGCGGCTCTGCAGGAAGAAAACAATTGGTCAAAAAAAAGTTCCATTCACGTAGACCAAATAAGTGTTGCAAGAAACAAAGCAATAAAATATTGGATTCTGCTTTTGACACAAAATACTTGTGGCTAATTGGTATGTCTCTAATTCAACTCTAATTGAAAAACGGTATTCAGTCAGCCTGATCAGCCTCAACTTCAAACCTACACAAACAGCACACATTGAATTAATAGCAAAGGTGAGTTTTTCTCTTTCAAGTTGACAAATAATATTGTTACAGGTTGCAGATTACGATCGAATTGGTTTCATAATTCATCATTTCATAAATTCCTTTCTTCCATCGGATTCGCACACTTATTTATAAAACTACATTTCAAGTGAGTATACCTAGAGCTTTAGCTGGTAGAAGAAGAAAAACAATGAGTGGGGTAATAATTAAAGTTTTATCATCGTTTGCGCTCTGCTTTCCATTTCTGCATATACAAAAGAAGTCAGATGATATTTTTTCAGCAAAATCACCTCAATCAATCAATCAGAAAAACGCTTTTGAATAAAGTAATTGTGACCAATAAACTCACCCAGACTCTTGCACCAGTTTTAATACCCGAATTCATTTTTTCTTTTTGTTGTTTTTCTTCTTCTTCTTCCATTATTGCTTGTCGGTCAAGCTTATCGTACCAACTCAAATCGCGTCCATTTATTAAGCCTTTTAGTTTCGTACTCCGAGGTCCAAACTTTAAGAATTTTGCACCTTTACCCATCAAGGCCTTTTTAATCTCCAGTTCTCGTTCCGCTGTCTGTAGAACCTTGAGTCGGTTCATCCTCGACTGTAATTCTCGCATCAATTTTTTCATGTGAGCCTATGTAACCAAAAAGAATCAGCCAAACCGTCGCGACTTATTATGATGATATGTTGCAAAAGAGTGGCTACCTCAGGATCAGGAGTAAGCTCGTCTTCAGCATCCGAAAACTCTTCCTTGAATTTTCCTTTTTGAGATTCCTTGGATAATGACTGTGTACCATTAGATTTGCTACTTTCACTGTGTTTGCGATGTTTTTTGATTGATCCGAAATCGAAATTTTTTACTGAAGAATAAAAATAAGGGATTAAGGAGATTTTTTTAAAAAAAGAGGCGTTAAATTAAGGATTTCTATTGATGAAATTTTCCTGTGTTGAGGAAAGAAACCAGTTGAAGTATCTAAAAAGATCACCAACCTTCGTCGATTGAATCTACAAAAATAGTTTTTTGGGCAGATGCAAGGTCATTGGATAACTCTTCATGGGAAGATAATTGACTGTCCGCACTACTATCAAGATTTGTAGCTTTTGTTGAGGAAGTACTCTGACGAATTAGCTTGGTAATTTCTAAATTGAGTTCAGATTGAGAAAATGAATCTTGATTCGGGACTCGAGTGACCATAGAGCCTAATCTTTCTTTCAATTTATTGATTTTCTTTTTAATGAATTGATAATTACTCAAGTAAATGTCTGATTGTACTAGAAAACATTGTTCGATTTGAATTTGAAATTTCACATACGTTTTCTTCAATAGTTTTAAAAGTTTTGATATAATTAAAATCTTGAGTCTTTAGTAATTTTACTAAATCGGTATCCAATGAATGATTTCCATTATTTTTTATATGAACGCCGTTTTCGGTTCTAGAGTTGATCATTTCAAAATAAAATTCATCGGGATTTTTTAAGCTGGCTTTCTGTCTTAATTTATGGATCCTATCTTGCTTGGAATGATAATCTTTTGCACGTTTTATGTAATCCTTATGTTTCTCTAAGATTCCTAGTCTTTGCCGATGCAACGGTTGGGCTCTTTCACGATGCTGACGTTTTTGGATGTTCAACTTGTATCGCGCCATGATTGATTTTATTAAGCTCTTTATTTATATTGAAAGTTAGTCCGATTGAGGCAGATATATCGAGTTGCCTGATGAGGACGGATGCCGATCAAGAGAAATCTCGATGGATGGCGATGAATTCTGGAAGGCGATGAATTGGGATGAGCCCTGGGGAACTTCCGCTCGGCGCCCGGCGAAAGAACTCAGCTCAGCCGGCGCCCTTGCTCCATGCCAAATTCCCACAGTTCTGGAGAAAACATCGAATCGAGCCAAGCCACAATCAAGAAAAGCTCAAGATGTCCTTCCAGTAGAACAAAAATGAGAAATACAGTGGAAAATTTGAGAAATAAGTTTTTTTTGATTGAAATCATGGGTCTCAACTGGGACAAAGCCAATATTTTGGTCCAAAGGGTTAAATGGCCAGCTCTGGATGTGTATAAAATTTAACTCAAAATACCAGAATGTTTCACCCATCAATAAGTCAAAAGTAACGGGGTGATTGAAAATTGATTTAGATTTAGTTAGGTAAATTACAAGAGGAATATTTTAAAATAATTGGAAATCTGAAAAAGCTTAAGATGAAAAAACTTGTTGCAAGAAATATAACTCAGGGCCTAGCTCAAATTTATTAATAGTCAAATTATAAATCTCTGAGTTGAGAAATACTTTTATGAATGAACTCTTTTGATCCATTTTTTTAATTTTGAAAGCAAAAATACCAATTTATTAATATAGAAGAGCTTTAAGTTAAATTTTTCAAACCCAAATTCTGTAGGGGATTAAAATAAGGCATTTATTGAGGAAAATTATAGATAAAGACTTTTGTTTTAATTACTTGTAAGTAGTATAACCAAGTTTATTAAGTTTCAATATTTTTCCATTAAAAAGATACTTATTTTTGGCTTTTGAAATGAAGTGGCATACTGTTCAATATTTCCAGATACTGGTCAGGATTGTTTTGATACCATAAAAGTATTTGAATTTTGAAAAATATGGCTAGAAGCTTATTTAATGATATAATAATACCATAGATAATTGAAAAAGTGTAAGGTTTGACTATGAAAAAATAAGTAAATATTACTAATATTTTGCTTATTGTACTCTGAATGTCCTTATTAAAATGATGAATAAGATTCAAAATAATTATGATGATAAAGAAATATTATGATTATGGTGAAAAAATATTTATATTATTTAAATAAATAAATTGATATAAATTATATTCTAAACAAAATATAATAAAAGTGAATATGTTAATATTGGATAATTAATATATTTATGGAAATTTATTATTGTTACCAACAAATAATAAATTCATAAGAAATTTTTATTTAATAATAAAAACAATTTATAACAAGAATATTACTAATATTAGCGGTTATATATTAATATAAATACAATTTCTATTAGTAGAAGAATTATTAGAAATAATAAGAAGGAGAAGATTATTATAAAAAGAGAAATAAACCAACTTTCAACACTTTATATTATAGTTTTGGATTATTTTATGCCAAATAATTTAAATACAGCTTATTTAAATTGTATTTACAAATACAATTTAGATAAATTACAAATATTCTTGATTTCATGTGGAATTAAAGATCTTCAAAGAAAAATTAACAAAAACAACAATATATTGAGTGAATCACATCAAAGCTGGTGATTAAAACAAGGATTATATTTTCTCTTGAATAATATAATAGATTTACATGTAAAGAATAAAGAAATTACCTTTTGGTTGATGTTCTTATTGTTTTTGATGGGTCTAAGGGGGAAATAGAGGAAAAAGAGCTCTATTTATAGAAGGATCCACCCTTCTAGAGTCCATAAGGCTTCCAGGAGAGTTTTATTGATGATATCCACAAGAATTGATCAGTATTCTAAGGTTTAGTGATGATTACATCATAATTAAACCTTCTTATCTCAATATTATGCCATTATTTAGAATTATAACTAAAACTCTAAGTTTTCTAGCATCATAGTATTGGAAAGCCCTAGAATTAAGGTATTTTTTAGTATTAATTATAATATATTAGTATCTACCAGTTTCATCACTCATATTACTGTCAAATTGAAAAGGAGATTACACTGTGTGATCATAAACAATCATTTTTATGCTTTAACTTTTCTCATGAATGCATTTTCATTTATTCACACTACAGCAATTCAGAGAGTGAATAATAATAGCATTTTATGTCCTTACTAAGCTTCCAAGAGGATTATATCACATCCTCAAAACTCTATTTTTGATTCTTCTTCTTGTAACTCATCTTTTATGTTGAAAGTTACTATTTTAAGCTTCAAACCAAGATTTCAATGGGTTATACCCTGGATATAATGATTTAAATTGCATCATTCTTCAGGCTGTCACAGGGGCTCTTGGACATAAAAGCAAAAGTGGCCTGGCACTCAGCAATGAGGGAACTCACTTGGAAGACTCCAAAGAACAAAGAAAAAAAAATAAAGAATTGAATTTCTCTAAGACAAATGCAAGTACAAAGATGAGATGCAATAAGAGAAATGAGAAGCCAAATGGACAAAGAGCCAAACAAGTAAGTCCTCAATCACTGTTTCAACCTGCCAAAATGAGCAATGGAATTGGTAAGGATATGACCACCAAATATCCATTTACAGGCAAAGAAAGAAAAGAGAAAAGGTTCTAAATGACTGACTTGATAATATCAGTATTCACTTAACAAAAATGGTAAGATAAATAAAGATAAAATAAAATCAAAATATATTAATTAACTGGGGAAAAACCCCCCAGGGTCAAAGGAGGCTGGTATATGTGAAATGTTGAGAGTTTGACTCCGTCAGGCTGACAACTGGTCTGTATTTAATCCTTGAAGCTGTATTGACAGATTGATGAAGTGTATACCTTTCCAGATTGGGAAATGAACTGTGTTGAATGATTCTCCCATGATGTATGATTGAAACACAGGTCTTGATGAATCCAGACTGTATTGAAATGAATGTGGTTGCCAAGCTGGATTGATGGAGCATTGACAGTTGACAACCTGTTTGGGACTGCCTCTTGAATACCCCTTGGGAATGAATTGACAGTATTCCCTTGAAGGGAATACTTGAAGTGAGAATAACCAATGAATTCCTGATGGAATCATTGGTCTTTGAGAAAAAACACCTGCACTTGAGCCTTGATGGGTCCTCTGGATGACATGACACTTTGGTGACTTATGGAATGTTGAATTACCCCTCTGATATTGACACCATTGAATTGCTGGTGAAAAAAGGTGCAGAATGGTGTATAACACCATTTATGACAATTTGAGTTGCTGAAGGGTGAAAGTGGCCAAAGGTCTTTGTGAGTAAAGTCAGGAGTGTAGGGTGTGGATATGAAACTTTGATTAAAAATCAAGTACTTTTCCTGTCCTCAAAATTTGTATAAGGTAAAAAATCAATCAAAGATAGTAAGAAATATTATTTTTAAGAGAAAACACGCCAAATTTATTTTTTATAACTTTATTAGTATAAAACAATAATATTATAAAGATTTATTGTTTTACCAACAATAAAAATTTATCCAAAAATACTCTACAAGAGATATTTAAGGCTACAAAAGAAATTTCTTCAAGAGCAATTTCAATTGGAATTAATTGAGAAAAAAACTGCAAACAATTAATTAAAGAAAAAGGTCTTTAAAAAGAATATTAAAGAGAAAACATGCCCAAAAGTGACCAGAGTGAATTTGGAAACAAAGTGACAAAGTTTACAGTGATGAAAGATGCTGTAATTCACTTATGGGGTGGTTCAGGGGTAAAAATGATTATAATGATTTTCTCACGTGGTTAAAAGGTTCAAAATGATTTTTAAGAGGTGGTTGGAATCTTTTATTGATTGGTTTAACAGTGTTTAAACTAATTAATAAAAGGAAAAGATTCTAACATGAAGAGAAAAGTGGGGCAAAGAAGACATTCTTTTATAGCCATCAATTCTCTTACTCCAAAAGTAAAATTTACTCTTGTCAGTCGTGAAAAACAGTCTGACAACAGAAAAGCCAATTATGGCATCATTGAACCCTGGTTTAGACCAAAAACGGCTGGTTTAAGCCATTTTTAGCCATTTTAGACCCTTCAATCAGCCATTACTATAGCAATACCTGGTCTAGAGCCTTAAAACCACGTCAGAATGTGTGTAAGAGGAGTAGAAACCAGTTAAAACTGTTGTTACTATGATTGTTTTATCTTAAGGGTAGTTTACCCTCTTGGCAACAGCTAAAACTACCCCAGTTGGTATCAAAACCTCATCATCAATTGAGTCCACAGACCCTGTAACTCAATTCCAGGCCAAAAGTGATGAACTTTTGCGTGAATTTTGACATCCCACGCCTGTCAGCAAGGAATTTGGGGGTCTAGCCCCCCTTAGAGCTGGACTTCCTTTCCCCCCCCAAATTTAATCTTTCCAATTTATTTTTCCTTTAATTCCTCATCATGTATTATACTTATAATTTGCATATGTAATTCAATTGAATTGTACAGTACAATACAGTAATAATTGATACCTCATATGTAAGTCAAAGTTCACTTATGTAATACACGCGCACATTTTGACATTTCAATTGAATTCAATTGAAGAAAATACTTCAATTCCTCATAACTTCTAAACTAAACACAACACCTCAATTTTAACACAAAAATTGATGGTTAACACCACATGTGGTGTGAATTAAATTAAGGTTTTGAGGATTTTCAACTTTTGTATTGAAAATACTGAAAACTTAATTTAAGCTTATTTAGAGTTGAGTTACAAAAATTTCACTCAGAGGTGACCCCACCTGATTTTTTATGAGGAATCCAATCGTGAAATAAAATTTATATGTTTATTTATTGGATAAAAAGTTATAATAATTTTTATTTAACTTTTTTCCAAATTTATTTATTTTTTTACAATTTTGTTAAAATTTCATTTTACTTAATTTTTTCAAGTATAAATGTAATTTTATAATTCCAAAATTTAATGTAATTTTATTTTTAAATTGTAGTCAAATTTTTTATTTTGGATATAATTTTATTTCTATATTTTGATTTTTATTTTAATAATATAAATAAATTTATTTTATTTATATTTATATGTTAATTTTGTATTTGTGGTCTTTTGGGTATATGAAATTACCTCTAAGGCTCACAAGGAGGATGAGAGTGAAAGTTGGGTTTTGGGTGACTTCATAGGTGACAAGGTGTTTCTGGGTGTATTGGCCAATTTTGGGTTTCTGGAAAAATACAGCTTATACAGCTTTAAAACTGTATTTGCGCAAAGTGGGCAGACATGCGCAAAATGCACAAAACTGGCAATTAACCCCCAACAGGCCTGATATGGCCTTTTGGACATATTTGTCATAATACATGGGAAAATGGCATATAAAGCTGAATACAGCAAAAATGCGCAAAATGTGCAAAACTGTATTTAAAGCTTAAAAATCCAAATACAGGCTTTTGGGCTGTATTTTCCCTGTTGACTGGAAAATACCTGAAAGTGCCCAAAATCAGAGAATGGCCTGGAAAGGACTGATGATAGTGAAGGGGCCAGATTGGCCCCAGGAGTGCAATGACCATAAAGGCCAGAAAAGATGAGAGGGACAATTTGGCCAATGATTATGGATATGGCCAAATTATCATAAGATTGATATGGCACTGATATGCCATATGGAGTCCAGGAGGGTAATTGCCATGGTTGTGACTGTACCTCCCACCTTGGAATGGTGAGCTCCTGAGCACCAATACAAGGTGAATCCTCTTGAGGCAACTGGAAAGTATGAGACAGGGATTCAAGAGGAGAGATCAAGAGAAAAATAATTGGCTACTGATATTGAAAAGCTGGCATGTGACACATGACTTTCTTGATCTCCTTTTGACATTGGCTTCAGAATTGATGTAAATTTAAAATGAATGACATTGGTTCATGAATTGATTTGGCATAAGTAAAGAAAATTGAAAAGAAAAATAAAAAGAAAATCAAAGAATTAAAATGAAATTAAGAAAAATCAAAATAAAAGAGAAATGAATCTTGAGGAGGTTCCAATCTTCATCACAGAGGTTTGTAATTGATTTTGGAATTAGCCCAGGACCTGGAAAGGAAAATTGAATGCCAGATTCTCACAGAGTGGCGAAGGTGATGCTTTGAAAGATTGTAGACCCCTCAGGGAAGTGCACACCAGGAGAGGCACTTACCTTTGGTAATTACCACTCCTTCCAGTGCCATAAAACAAAATAGATTTGCTGAAGGAATGACTTGTAATTGGAAAGACTTGGAAAGAAATTAATAAAAGGAATGGTCCATTTTCCAAAGTGAAGATGGCCATTATTTATGGAATTGATGTTGAAAGCCGGCCAAAGATCTGTGTCCAAAAGCTTCAGAGTGCTCACAGAGTGGCCAAGGTGATGCTTACAACAAGAAAGGGTAGAATACCTCTAAAGGTGCATACCAGGAGTGGGACTTACCTTTGGTAATTCCTCTCCCCACCAAGCACCATATAAAATCAAGCTCTTGAAGAATTGGGTCCTGGCTTGTCAGGATATAGAGAATGAAAATCCTTAACCAGTTCAGGAAAATTCTATAGGTTTTCAGTTGGTTCCCAAGTGGATCTTTCTGAGTCTGGACTGAAACCTTTCCAGTCCACAAAATACCACAATTTTCCTCTCTTGAGCTTTGAGTCCAGTATTTGAGAGACTTCCCATTCGTCTTCTTCTTCAATGATGATTGGAGGAGGAAGCTCTTGATGCCTATTTGGGATTGTTGATGTCTTGACTGGTTCAAAGAGTGAAATATGGGAGACTGGGGAGATAGACTTCCATTGAGATGGGAGCTTGAGGTGGTAGGTATGAGTGCTGCTTTCTTCAACATTCGAAAAGCACTCAACCATCTTTCAGAAAGTTTTTTGGTGGGTCTAGTTGATTTGATGTTGTTGGAAGAAAGCCATACCATGTCAGCAGGATTGAAAACACGTGGACTTGCTCTACTTTTATCTGCATACCTCTTAAACCTGTTTATGGAAACTTCAAGTTCTCTCTTGACATCTTGCTGTACTGATTGGATTTTTTTGATAAATTTCCATCAGGAGTATCTTGAGTAATGTGAGCTGAGTCAAAATGTGGATCTCTTCCATAAACAGTGAAAAACTGTGATTGTCTTGTTGAAGAGTGGTCAGAGTTATTGTAGGCAAATTAAGCCAGAGGGAGCCAGGTGTTCCAATCATCTTGATGATAACTGACATACATCCAAAGGTACTGTTCTAGTATCTGATTTACCCTCTCTGTCTGTCCATCAGTTTCTGGATGGTAAGCAGTTGACAGATCACTTGAAATATTGAACTGCTGACAAAGATTGGTCCAAAAGGAAGAAACAAAAAGAGAACCTCTATCACTAACAATGCTTGAAGGAAGGCCATGCTTTGAGAAAATATTCTTGATGAACAAATGGGCCAAATCCAGTGAATTTATTGAAGACATTGTTGGAATGAAAACCACCATTTTTGAGAATCTGTCCACTATGACAAGGATTGAGTCAAATGAATTGGACAGTGGCAATTGAGTGATGAAATCTATTGAAAGACAAATCCAAGGTCCATTTGGAATTGGAAGAAGTTTGAGGAGTCCAAATTTCTTGTGATGAATATTTTTGTTTCTTGAATCTTGAACACTGTTGACAGGATGATACATAATACTTGATAAATTGAGTCATGCCAGGCCAGTGAAAATCCTGCTTGACAAGTTTGAGAGTCTTCTCTTGGCCAGGGTTTCCAGCTAGAGGAGAGTCATTCCTCTTTTGAAGTATGCTGAGTTGAATTGTGGGGTCATTTGGAACCACCACCTGATCTTTGAAGAGGAATCAAGAGAATAATATTGAACAGATCTACCTTTACCCAAATCTTGAAGAATAATTCTATATTAATAATCTTGGCATAATGCTTTCTGAATTGAGTCAATCAAACTTGAAAATGATTCCACCTTGACTGCAAAGAACTTTGAGGCTTAAATTTAATCTTGCTTGATTATTTTTTGGTAATTCATTGGATTCTTTCTGATGAAATCTTCCCTACTCTCTGGGTAGATGTTGTCCCGACTTGACAATGCATCTGGAAGGGTAGCCAAGTGGCCAGGGCATTAAGTGATTGGAAAAGGAATTCAGTGAGAAATTCAGCCCAGTGGGCTTGATGGAGAGTGAGAATCTTTGATGTCATGAAGTACTGAAGTGAAGAATGATTGGTGAGAACTTCAAAGGAGGAAGAAAGAGAAAAGGAGCAAAGCTCTCCAGTGCTTGAGAGCCCAGACTATGCCAAGGAGTTCCTTGTCATGAATCTCATAATTGAGTTCATCTGGGAGAAGCTTGCTGCTATCAAATTCAAGGGGATGTTTTCCTGAGTCAGAAATCTGACTCAGTACAGCACCCAAGGCATAATCTGATGCATCAGTCTCTACAATGGAGGGTAGAGAAGGATCAACGTGAGAAAGGATTGGAGAAATGGTGAATGCCTCTTTGAGTTGATGAAACTGTCTAAGAGCTTCCTCATTGAGGCGAAAATGGGAATTTTTTTTGAGGAAACTTGTGAGTGAACTAATTTTTTTTGAATAATTCTGGATGAAATGGCAGTAACAGTTGGCAAAGAAAAGGAATGATTGAAGTGCCTTGAAGTTTCTTGGAGGTGTCCAATTGAGAATTTGCTGGACTTTTGCTTGGTCCATCTTGAGGCCATCAGAAGAAACAAAATAACCTAAGCACTCTACACTAGAAACATGAAATAGGCACTTGGAGGCCTTAGCAAAGGGGTTATTGGCTCTGAGTCTGGCAAGAACAGTGGACACATGAGTGACATGTTCTTTTTCAGATTTGGAAAAGACCATCATGTCATCCAAATAGATCACAGCATAAATATCAAGAAGATCATAAATAATATCATTGACAAGGTTTTGAAAAGAGGCAGGGGCATTGGTGAGCCCAAATGGCATAACCAACTACTGATAACTGCCATATTTAGTTCTAACACAGGTCAAATGTTTATCTCTCTCCTTGATTCTGAGCAGTTTATATGCACCACACAAATCAATGTTGGAGAAGATAGAAAACCCATCAAATACAGTAAAAAGACAATTGATAGGAGGAACAGGATACTTGTTTTTTTTAGTAACAGCATTGATTTTTGTGGTAATCAACACAAAAATGGAGGCCACCATCCTTCTTTTTGACAAAGAGGACAGGTGCTCCTGTTGAAGAGGAGCTTGGTGGGATGAAATCCTTCTCTACATTCTCTAGAATGTAGGCCCTGAGCGTCTCTGACTCTTGGTTTAATAAAGAGTAGATCACCCCAACTGGAGGTAGAGACCCCTCCAGCTTGATATGATGATGACAGGCACAATGAGGAGGACGTTTCTCTTCTTTCACCTTGGAAAATACATCCAAGTACTGGTGATAAACAGAAGGAACAACCTTCATCACAGTTTCTATTTCTCCTGGCTCTTCCTCTTCATCCCACAACTCCTCCAGGGAGTCATGATAAGATTAAGGAGGAAGGTCCATAGTCCCAAAGAAGAGATGAAGTGAAGATACAGAGGTATCTTCTCCAACATATTGAATCTCTTCCAAGACTTCATCTCTAGATGATAGTAATGAATGATGGGAATTGAGGGAAGGAATATGGACAGAAGATGGAGATGATGGTGTTATAGAATCACCAAACAGAGCTGCACATGATTTGGCAGAAGAAAATTCATTACTGAAAGATTTTGAAGGATCATAATAGTCCTTATGATCAGAATTAAAGGTGATAAGCCCTTTCCTCCAATCAATAGATGGATTAAAATGATGAAGAAAGTCGAAGCCCAATATGAGGCCTTCTCCCTTTGGAGTATCAATGACCAAAAAGTCCCATTCAAAGCTTGGGAAGGAAGGGAACTCAACCATATATTTAGTATGGTGAGTCACAAATAAAGAAGGAGACTCAGAGGAGTCAAGAATGATAAGAGGAATCTTCTCTGGCAGTTCTGACATGGTCAAAGAATACCTGTGAACAAACTGCTTTGCAATAAATGAGTTGGTAGCACCAGAATCAATGACCAGAATGTAAAACATATCAGAGAGAGAATAAAAATCAAAGAATTCAAGAGAGTTTTTGAAACCAGGATTCAGAATGCACAATTGTGATCTGTATGGAAGCCAGTGAAGACCATTGAACACAACATGATCTTCACTCAGGCTTTTCCCTGGATGGGAAATTTGCCTGATGGTTGGGTAAGCTTGTTTTGAGGCCTTTGGAAACAGGAATTAAGACTATGTTTCCCACCACAATAAGTACATAACCCCTCCTTGATTCTTCTTTCTTTTTCAGAATTCACCAACTTGAAATCTTTATTAAATAAAGAAGAATGGGGCTTGTTCCTCTTCTGAAAATTCTTCTTCTTTTGACTTGAGCCCAAAGAATTTTGAGCATGAGAAGAATTTGACTTTGAGGCTTCTGGTTCTTCTCTTGATGATTACTCTTTTCATTTTGCCTCTCATGGTACCTGGTATCAAGCTCCAGGGTAATGTCCATTAAGTCTTGAAGAGCATCAATTCTTGAAAGATATGATGCCAATTGATCCAAAATCCTGGATGGCAATTCCTTCCTGAAATAATGAATAAGAGCCCTTTCACCCCAATCTCCAATTCTTGAAACCAAACTTCTGAAATCAGCTATGTATAAATAAACATGGCCACCTTCTTTCATTCTTAGAGAATCCAACTCTGCTTCAGCTTTTCCAACTTCATCTGGGTCCCCAAAGAAAGTAAAGAGTTGAGATTCAAATAAGCTCCAAGAATTGAGAAGGTAATTTGAGTCTTGATTGGTGAGATTGGAAAGATAAGGCTCAATCCACTTTGCAGCCCTGCCAATGAGGAATGAAGTGGCATAGAGAAATTTCTTTTGGTATTGAGAGAAATTTGATGGATCATTATGAAAAATAAATTGACAATACTGAATGAAACTTCTAGCTTTGAAGGGTTGAGTCCCATCAAAGCATTCTGGTGCCTTCATAGATGGAGTCCTGAAGGCTGGTGGTCTTGATGCTTCAGAGGATGAAGCTTCTTGAAGATTGGCCATAATCTGAGTCATTTGCTGCATAATGGCCAATAAAGATGGTTCAGAATGATGAGAGACAGGCTGATTAGACTGGGCTAGAGTTGGTCCTTCAGTACCTTGGGATGCCCCCACAGGAGCAGGAACACCTTCAATACCATCAGCCTCTGATCCTTGAAGTTCCTGTAAAACCGCCAACTACTCCTTAAGATGAACTGGATCTTCTTGGAACTCTTCCTTCCTTCCTGGATGGTGCTGCTCCTTCCACATTTGGTCCTCTGTCTAAATGGGACCTCAGTTGAGAAACTGCTGGGGTGCCATAAAGAGAGGCTCTTGGAGTTTAAGGAAGAACAGCTTGAGTTATGGCCTGAGATCTTGTCTGCCTTGCAAGAGGTGAGTGTTGGATGGGCATGATTTCAGGATAAAAATGAAATAAAATGAACAATAATCAAGATTTGAAGATGAAAACTTGAGGCAATTTGAAATAAAGCTTGAAGTCAAAAATTCAAAATCAATATCTTGAAGAAAATCAATAAATCAAAATGAGATCTTCAGGTAAATCACTCAATTAAATATCAAATAAAAACTTGAATTCAATGAATCAAATAAGTCAAAATGAAAACTTCAGGAAGATCAATCAATCAATGTCAAATGAAATCTTGAAGTCAATAAATCAATAAGTCAAATCAATCAAAATGAAAATCTTGCAAAATCAATCAATCAATAAAATGAATTCTTGAGGCAAAATCAATTTATGTCAAAATTCTTGATGTGAAAAATCATCAAAATCAATGAAATCTTCAGGTCAATCAATTCTCTTGAGGTCAATATCAATTTATGTTGAATCAATCAATAAAATCAAAATCCAGTGAGTTCCCCTTTAAAAAATTCAAGTTCTTTATGAATAAATCAAATATGAATCTGGATGTGAAGAATGTGTCTGAATAATTTGAAAATCAAATGAAAATTAAGATTACCCCTGAATTATGAATGAATAAAAATTTTATGATTTGAGATGAGATTTAAAAAAGAGAAACAAAAATAAAATTGGGTCAGCTTTCAATTTTCAAAATGAAGAATGAATGAGAGAAAATTGAGAGGTGACAACAAATCATAAGGTTCATAAGCATCAAAGAGTCATAATTTCAATGAAATTATAAAGAAAGAGTGAACAGAATGAAAAGAAATTATGATTTAATTAATATAATGTCACAGGGGCTCTCGGACAGAAAAACAAGAGTCACCTGGCACTCAGCAATCAGGGAACTCACTTGGAAGACTCCAAAGAACAAAGAAAATAAAAATAAAGAATTGAATTTCTCTAAGACAAATGCAAGTACAAAGATGAGATGCAATAAGAGAAATGAGAAGCCAAATGGCCAAAGAGCCAACCAAGTAAGTCCTTAATCACTGTTTCAACCTTCCAAAATGAGCAATGGAATTAGTAAGGATATGACCACCAAATATCCATTGACAGGCAAAAAAAGAAAAGAGAAAAGGTGCTAAATGACTGACTTGATAATATCAGTATTCACTTAACAAAAATGGTAAGATCAATAAAGATAAAATAAAATCAAAATATATTAATTAACTGGGGAAACCCCCCAGGGTGTCACAGGGGCTCTTCTAAATGAAGAGGGCCTGGCACTCAGTGAACAGACTTACTTATGGAGGGCTCAGAATAAAATACTCAATGGATAAGAGTAATGAAAGAAGAGGATAAATTCCTAGTCATAAAATAATAAGCATTAAAAGATATGAGAGAAAAACAAAGGAAATAATAAAGAACCAACCACAAATAATCCTGTACCACTGTTTCAACCTGTTCAGAAAAGAGAAAAGGATTAATAAAGGATATGGCCACCAGGACTCTACTGAACAGGTGAGGGAAAGCAAAGACTAACTTTATAAATAATAAAATAATATATCTCAATGAGAAATAAAATAATATTAAATAATAAATCCAATATTTTAATTAACTGGGGGAAAAACCCCCAGGTGGGTGAAAGGGGGCTGGTATATGTGAAAAAGTGCCAGCCTGGTGTTTGAGTGTTGAGAAACCATGACTGTATGATTGAGAAACCTGTATTTGAGATGTGAAACTGTATTGGTGTATCCAATACAGTTATTTGAATCAATACAGGTATTTGCGCCTGTATTGAGGACAGGCCTGTATTTGCTGAATCCTGTATTTGGGTTTTGCCTGTATTGAGCTGTATTGAGGATTGGAACTGTATTTGGTGAATCTTCCATGAAACCCCTTGCTGATGAAGTGTTGGAAGATTCTCCATTAGTAATGAGTGGTAATGCCCTGCCTGTCTCCATGGCTGTGACATTATCCCCCTCTTGAAAGTGGTGAGCTCTGAGCACCATAAAAGTGATGAATCTTGATAAGATCAACTGATTTTTTTCTTCCCCCCAATTCCCAATTTTCATCTCTCAAAGTTCCTCTTCATAAATCATAATTTCAACCCCTTTCAGCTTCATAACTTGTAGGTCCTTCTTCTTTGTCTTGATTCTGATTCTTCTTCACATCATCAATTTTTCTGCTATTTCTGTCAGGATGAAACTATGAAAGAGTGGTAATGTAGGCTATTTACAACTCAAACTATGTTTGTGACACGGTAAAAATGCTTCAAGAGGGTTTTTGAGATGATTAAGAATAAATTTAAAGGGCTTTACTATAGTGGTGATAGTGGTGGTGAGCGCTGTTGAAAGCCCTGGGTGCAGCTTTATCTGTTGGGTTACAATAATAAAAGACTACAATAATTAAAACTTATAATTATACCTGATTATTAACCAAGAGTAAAACTGTTTTTGACAGTTTACTATGTAGGTTATTCAAGAGCAGGATGAGGAAAGGCTTTTGACTGTGAAAAGCCCTCCTTTTATCCTGAAATTGAGGTGGAAAGGCTACTAGACCTTTCCACGTAGAGGAAGTGAAGATTTTTCACTCTCTATGACAGGCTTGTGGTTTGAAAACAACCTGTATACCCTGCATTGGGCTCAGATGTGGTTTTGAAACCACATCTGGGCAGTTTTCACCAATACAGGGTGAAATTTTTTATCTGGGGACCTCACAGCCTGATTCTGACGTGTATGACGCGTAGAATGCTGTACAGAAACTGTATGGGACCCCAGTATTGACTGACATATGAGGTATTGGAGTAAAAACATGCTTCTTCATCTAATTGACACCTCATATTCATGGTTATGGGATATTATCCCATGGTAAGGCTGTATATGACAGCAGGTGGGATTTTGACCTTAAAATGGTCATAACTCTGTCAGTTTTTGAGATATCAATCTCAGAATTGGTTCATTGAATAGCTCTGTATGAGCTCTACACAATGGTACCCAACTTGACATGGTTATCATTAAATATGACAAAGCTATCCTATGTACAAGTATTTTTGTACATTGGCGTGGTCTGGGCAAAACCTGTATTGTGCTTGTTTGGCCGAGGAAATGGATGGCACCATTAGATAGCCCTGATTGTGCTCTTTCCAAAAAGACCCCACTTTAAGTATCTCACACTAAAACTGTAAAAGCTAGATGAGAGGTGAATGTTTTGTTCACCCTTATTTGGTCTGAATTTGACCATAACTCAAGTAATACTGGTGCTAGCTCAGTTTTGCTAGCACCATTAGATAGCCCTGGCTTAGAGCTTCATTTTGAGTACCCATTTGATGGGGTTAAGCCTCTCCTTCTAGATTTTAGATGAGAGGTGAAAATTAAGGTTTATGCTCAGCAATAACTTTGAGCAGGAATAACTTTGTTATTTCTTGTCCTATGGTGATAGGACTTATATTTTCAGAAAGAGGTGAGTTTCCTCTTTCTTTTGATACCTTTTGAGCTAATTTGGCTCAGCTCCATGTTTTGGTGGTATCTTGGCTATACCATTGGTTTATGGTATTTTGGCTGTCATGCTTGTGCTCTGGTTTTGAGTCACAGGCTGACATACCCTCCCTCTAAAAAAGGCTCATCATTGATGAGACTGTTCAGTCTTCCTAGAGGCTCTGAATCTCCTTAAATGGAGGTTCCCATCTGGTATGGCATCTTCTGCCAACCATTTGTCTTTATCTGCTGTCTGGTTCTTGAATCTGACTAGATATTGTCTCTGATCCTTCCCATTAACTCTGATTTTTCTGGCCATGATGATTTTACTCACAGGTCCAGGAGAGTCTTCTACTTCCACTATTTCTGGTGGAGTGATGTTTTTCTTCCTGGAGGGGAATTTATCCTCCTCTGTTTGGAAGTATGGTTTGACCAGGCTCACTGGAAAGACTGGGTGTTTCCTAGAAAACTCCTCAGTGAGCTTGACCTCTACTGCATTCTTCCCTATCAACTTAATGATAATGAAGGGCCCTACAAATGAGTCTCTCATTTTCTTGGGTCCTTTGAGATTGTTAAAGTTCAGTGTAGACACTAACACCTGGTCCCCTTCCTTGAAGTCAGGTTCCATATGTGATTTGTCACACCTTTGCTTGTTATACTCTTTGGCCTCAGCTATGCATTCGGCAGCAGTATCACAGGCTTTCTTCCACATATCATGGAAGTCTTTGTCTGTGGGGTGGATGGTCAGAAGATTTTTCTTCAAGTGATCCACAGGTAACAGGGGATTCCACCCTTTCTCTACCAGTGCAGGTGTTTTTCCTGTGGTAGAGTGCTGGCTTGTATTATAAGCCAGTTGGACTGCTGGTAAGAGGGTGACCCAATCATGGGTGTATCCCTCATGGTCCTTGTATTCCATGCCATAGGCACAGAACCTCCTGAGGATGTCCTCCATTGTTTGGATCATCCTCTCAGCTAGGCCATCTGTTTGTGTATGGTAAGCTGTGGAAAAAGCAAGCTTGGTGCCAAGCATGTCATATAAGTTGGTCCAAAATTCAGATGTGAATTTTGGGTCCCTGTCACTGATTATGATCTTAGGGACTCCACAGGTGGATATTATGTTATTCCAAAATAACAGAGCAGTGTCCATGGCTGTGTCCTCTTTATGGCATGGTAGACATCTCATGCTCTTGCTGAACCTATCAACTATGATTAAGCAGGCATTGTAGTTTTCTTTGACTCCTGGGACAAGTCCTGTGACCCAGTCCATGTTGATGGTTTCCCATGGGTGTTTGGGTTCTTCTATATGTTGAAGCAACCCATATTTCTTCCCATGTTTTCTATTTGCCTTTTGGCATCTTTCACAAGTGTTGATGTATTCACTCAACTCTTGCTCCCACTTGGGCCATCAAGCTGTGCTTGCTACCCTCTCTTTAGTCCTGTCCTCACTCATGTGTCCCATATAGGGGCAGTCATGGCATTCCTGCAGGATTAAAGAGATGTTGTCTCTGTCTATCACTGTGAGTGCACTGGTGTGCTTTTCTCTGTGATAAATCAGGCCATCTATAAGGAAGAATTTATTGTCCTTATAGGCCCTCAACCAGGGTTCCTCAAGCTGGGTTTCCAGTTCTGGGCTCCTGTATTTTTGTTGAAGGAGTTGGAGTAGTATGCTACACTGTTTGTGTTTAGCATAAGATTTCAGTACTGCATTGAAAAATTCATTGTGCAGTTCTGAGGAACTTATTCCCAGTATGGGGGTTTCTGTCCCTTCTGAATCAGTGTTTCCACTGTCAAGGGTACCACTCCTTGGTGCCCATTCAGAGAATCTGAAGTTCTTCTTCCTATTTATTTCCATAAAATGGATAGGAGTTTTTGCAGCAACTTCAGGGTCATAAGCTGGATTGCTTTTGAAATTGTCCAGTGGCCATCTGCTAAGGCCATCTGCATTGGTATGGCTTTTTACCTTCCTTGTATATGATGGTCTTGTTCCCTCTATACTCCTGGATGGCTATTTGCCATCTCAGCATGTGTCTATTGGTAGTCTTCATGTTGAGTAAAGACTTCAAGGCTGTGCAGTCTGTGTAGACTTCAAAGACTGCACCCTCCAAATAATAATGGAGTTTCTCTAGAGCCCAGACTAGACATAGACATTCTGTCTGGGTGGCCCCATACCTGGCTTCTGAATCTTTCAGCTGCCTGGAGATGTAACATATTACACCTTCTTTTGGTTCACCATCCACAATTTGTCTTTGGTGAAGGGCTGCTCCCAAGCCTTGGCTACATGCTGCATCTATATATAACTTGAATGGTAGTTCAAAGTCAGGCAAGATGAGCACAGGTGCATTTGTGAGTTCATATTTGATCCTCTCATATGCATCCCTCCTTTCCTTGGTTATTTCAAAAACTACATCCTTTGAGCATAACTTGTATAAACTACTAGTTATGTGGGCAAAGTTTTTGATGTGGTTTCTATAGTAGCTAGCAAATCCAAGGAAAGATTGCATCTCTTTGATGTTCTTTGGTACTGGCTTTTGCAGTACTGCTGCTACTTTGTTCTGGTCAATTGCCAGACTAAGGCCTGAGACTTTGTGTCCTAGAGCTAGTAGCTCTTGTTGGGCAAAATTACACTTTTTAAGTGAAATTTTCAGATTGATGGGTGTACATTTACTTAGCACTCTGTCTATGTATTGTACATGGTCTTCCCATGTCTCTGAGTATATAATGATATCATCAATATATACTACCATCCAGCCTTCCATTATTTCTTCTTGAAATATGGTGTCCATCATCCTTTGGAAGTGGGCTGGTGCATTCTTGATGCCAAATGGCATCCTGGTGTACTTATATATGCCCATATGGCATATTATTCTGAGCAACTTCATGGAGCTTGGTTTAACTCCATATTGGTGGAAGCCTTTCATACAATCCATCTTGGTTATGTATTTGGCTTTGGCCAGCTTATCCAAGGCATGAGGTATCCTTGGTATAGGGTACCTGTCTGCTTTTGTGTAGTTATTCAGGGCTCTGAAGTCTCCACACAATCTAGACTTGCCATCATGCCAGGTGATCAGGACAGGAGTGGTGATTTCCACTATTTCATTATGTCCAATCTTCCTGATGACATCCATGTCCAGGAGTTCATTGATGTGTTTTTCAATTTCTTTCCTGGTTTCCAGACTTGCTGGATAAGGAGGTCTCCTCAGCATGGGTGGATAAGGTCTTTCCACATCCAGATATAGTTCTATATCATGGCCTTTAATCTTGCCTAGTGGTTCTTCCCCAGTGGGAAATGCTGGTCTGTTCTTCCTCAGAATCTTCAGTAAACTTAGTTTTTGTTTACTGGTGAGGGTAGTGCTAAACTGTCCCTCCTTGAATTCCTTCAAGAGTTCTTCTAGTGGATCCTGTGAAGATATGTGGTATATATCAAGTGAAAATTTCTTTTCCTTGTTGGTACTGATGGTAATGTGCCTGTTTTTACTGTTGTAAATATCTATGCCATACATCCTCTGGTAATCTGTTCCCAGTAAAAACCCTTAAATGTGGGCATCTTCAAGCACTACAAACTCTGGGTTGAGTCTGATATTACCCTTCCTGTGGGGTATAATTATCTCTTTGATAATTGTCCCAATGGAAGTCATCTTCCCTGATGCAATTTTGAAGTTCTTTGCCTTAGTGGGCAAGAGCTGTTTTTCCCAGTGTGGGAAGTGGTTATCCAGATAATTTCTGGCCACTATGGAGCAATGTGCTCCACTGTCAATGATCAGTGGGTGCTGAGCATTGTCAATAAATACAGTCATTTTTGTGGCTGTTCCATGTATATATTCCATTCCTTTGGTTGGTGTAACCAGGAATGTTTGTGCATCTTGTGTGTGTTTGCACAAGTTCTTGTTGGCAGTGTCCTGTGGCATGCCTGCTTCCAACTGTATATCCTGGATTTCCAATGGGGTTTCCTCTTGGTATTCCACTAGAAATTCCTCTCTTGGGTCTTGATCATCATCAGATGGTTCTCTGATGGCATCTCCCATAGAGTCTGATTCAGAATCCTCTGTCGGAGGTTCTTCCTCAGGGACTTTTTCTATAGCATAGACTTTTTTCTTTGCTTTTGGACAGTTGTTGGAATAGTGGTCTGTTGAACCACAATTGTGACAAGAATTCCTTTTCTTTGCCACTTCTGCCACTCTCTCTCTGGGTTTGTCTTTATACTCTACCCTGAAAGGTTGTTTCTCTTTGAAACCAGTGCTCTTATATGGGGTGAATTTCCCTATATTTGTCCTCTTCCTTATGTCTTGTAAGGTGTTGGCTATATCATCTAGAGTGCAATTTTGGTTGCATCTGCATTTTACTGCATGCTCTAGTTCTCCTGGCAGTTGTGTCAGGAGTTTGTGATTCCTCATTTGGATGTTCATCTGAGGATCAATGGCTTTGAGTCTCTTAGACTGTCTAAGACACCACTCATATGGATCTTTGTCCACAGAGTATTTGTCATTTTCAAATGACATCGTCTTTTGCCATATCCAAGTTCCATTACTGTACTTTTGGATGATTTGACTCTTCCACCATGGCCAGTTTTTTCTGCCATGGATTTCTTTCATTTCTGTGTACCATATACTTGCATGACCTTTAAATTCAGTATTCAATATAGCAGTAATCCAGTAGTCTGGTATGCTTGGTACATCAATGAAGAGTCCATAAATATAATCTATGAGTTCCATATGATCATATTCTCCTGATCCAGAGAATTTGGGCCAGTTTGAGGCCTCAGGAAGCTGTTTCAAGGCTTCCTTCTCTGAATAAGACATTCCATCTCCATCCTGGTATTGTGATGGAGATCTTGCCTTATTCAACAACATGGCATCTGGTTTGATGTCATCTGGTTGATATGGATTCTACGTAGCTTGGCCTTGTGGTTGGGGCTTCAAGCTATGATAGGCATTAAGCAATTTGTTAATGTCTTGATCCAGACACTCCCTGTCCCTTGTGCTGTGGTGTTGTTCTTCAAATACTTGGTTCAGTCTTTTGTTGGATTCTTCAGAGGCTTTGCTCAGTTGAGCATATCCTTCTTGAAGATTCTTAACTATTTGTTTCAAGGAGGCTTGAGTTTGTCTCATCCTCTCTTGGCTAGCTTTAATTTCTGCAAATTGCTTTGCAGATTGTTCAGCATATTGGGACACTTGTAACCACAGTGTATCACTGTTGATGTTACTCTCAGATGTGACAATGTTATTTTCAGTCTGAGTGGGGGTAATGTTTCTATTACTAGGACTACTGATTCTAGAGTGGTTTACAACTACTTCTGGTTCTTGTGTACTTCTTTTACCAAATCTAACAGCTTCTGGATCATGGGGTCTGACTCTTTCCTCCTCTGGTTGAAGGAGGTTTTGTTCTTGCCTTTGTTCCCTTGTCTTCTCCTGGAAACTTCCTGGGATTGTGAAGAATGGTGACTCTTGGCCACTGATCTGCTGGTTTCTGAATGGTGTGAAGCCACTGGAGAGCTGATTTGGCCTGCTCCTTGTGAACCTGAAGGAATCTGAGTAGGCCCTGTCTGGGTTAACTGTTCTTCTATAGCTTGGATAGTGGCTTGATTCTCACTTATCCTCTGTGCCCTTGCCTCCAGGAGTCTGTGCTGCCTGGTAGGATTCCAACCCTTGGTGATTACCATAAGGTCTTTGAAATCTATCTCTTTGAGACAGATCTTCTGGAAACTTGATCCCAGTTCTGCCCAGTGAGTTGCTAGGTTGAACCTCTTGTTGTCCATGCTCCATTGAAATAAATCTTTGAGGAGTTGGTGGATCTGAAGAACTTGATCCATATCCTTCCAGTCCTCTGGTTTGAGGTTTCTGTTGAATTGGAGTGTGAATGGCAAGGTTGATATTATCTCCCTCATTGTTTTGCCATCCACCACTGTGTCCAGGGTGTCCTCTTTCAGGTCTTCTGGTTCTGGACAATCCTCCTCTATCCTCTGGCTGGTTCCTTTGGAAACCAAAGTCTCTGAGGTATGCAGGGGACATATCAGTGTTTTCAAGCAGTCAAAAACTTTATGTTCTTAGGGTATTTACCTTTGACTGTGCCTTGTACAAATTTATTGTCTGCTGACTTGGGCAGTTTGCCTTTGGAAGTTACAACTGGGTTAATAATTGTAATATTTCCTGTACAAGTGGTTAAGGTTGGTTTACCTTGTATTGATGCAGAGTTTCGTGGTTTTCTACTTCTCTGAGTGGCTATTGGTGTCCACTTCTTGGCTGTGATGAGACCTTCACTGTGCCTCTTTCCTTTGCCCTTGCTGCCCTCTGGTTCTGAGGGTGTCATTGGTGTGTTGGCCTGTGACTGGGTCTCAAGTGGGATGTAATTTTCTTCCACTGAAATCAAGGCAGGAAAAGGAGGGCTTATGTCAATTAAGGCTTCTTAAAAAATGCTGGTTTTGCACATCTAAGATTGGCCTCTGGGCTTGTATGTTACTACAATGTGCCCTGTATAATGACAGTGTAATTGAATCAACAACTCCACGTCAGAATTACAGCTTTTGGTACCCTGTCACACTGTTTGTGTGCCAGTATCACACAGATACACTTGTGGTTTTCAAGTGTATTCTGTACAAGTGGCTTTGTATAAGTGTTATTGAGTTAACAATACACTTAACCACGCCTCAACTGATGGTTTTTCAGTCAGAGGTGTCCTTATTCAGTCAAGAATACAGGACTTATTGATGGCTTATGTGTTTTTATATACAAAACACGCCAAAAATAGTTATATTCAGTGGGTATTAACCACGTGAATAATACTCTTATAATATGAGTATATATATAAAAAAAGGATGAATATACATAAAATATATGATTAAATAGAGAAATTACGCCTAAAAAAAATAAAACACTTATCAATAAGTCATAAAAAGAGAAAAGACTTACTTTATAAGGTCCAAAAAAGGTAAAAAACATGGCCAGGCCCCCAAAATGTCAGGATGAAACTATGAAAGAGTGGTAATGTAGGTTATTTACAACTCAAACTATGTTTGTGACACGGTAAAAATGCTTTAAGAAGGTTTTTGAGATGATTAAGAATAAATTTAAAGGGCTTTACTATAGTGGTTATAGTTATAGTGGTGGTGAGCGCTGTTGAAAGCCCTGGGTGCAGCTTTATCTGTTGGGTTACAATAATAAAAAACTACAATAATTAAAACTTATAATTATACCTGATTATTAACGAAGAGTAAAACTGTTTTTGACAGTTTACTACGTAGGTTATACAAGATCAGGATGAGGAAAGGCTTTTGACTGTGAAAAGCCCTCCTTTTATCCTGAAATTGAGGTGGAAAGGCTACTAGACCTTTCCACGTAGAGGAAGTGAAGATTTTTCACTCTCTATGACAGGCTTGTGGTTTGCAAACAACCTGTATACCCTGTATTGGGATCAGATGTGGTTTTGAAACCACATCTGGGCGGTTTTCACCAATACAGGGTGAAAATTTTCATCTGGGGACCTCACAGCCTGATTCTGACGTGTATGACGCGTAGAATGCTGTACAGAAACTGTATGGGACCCCAGTATTGACTGACATATGAGGTATTGAAGTAAAAACATGCTTCTTCGTCTAATTGACACCTCATATTCATGGTTATGGGATATTATCCCATGGTAAGGCTGTATATGACAGCAGGTGGGATTTTGACCTTAAAATGGTCATAGCTCTGTCAGGTTTTGAGATATCAACCTCAAAATTGGTTCATTGAATAGCTCTGTATGGGCTCTACACAATGGTACCCAACTTGACATGGTTATCATTAAATATGACAAAGTTATCCTTTGTACAAGTATTTTTGTACATTGGCGTGGTCTGGGCAAAAGCTGTATTATGCTTGTTTGGCCAATAACTTCTGTTGTAGTTGAGCTATGAGGAAATGGATGGCACCATCAGATAGCCCTGATTGTGATATTTCCAAAAAGACCCCACTTTAAGTATCTCACACTAAAACTGTAAAAGTTAGATGAGAGGTTAATGTTTTGTTCACCCTTATTTGGTCTGAATTTGACCATAACTCAAGTAATACTGGTGCTAGCTCAGTTTTGCTAGCACCATTAGATAGCCCTGGCTTAGAGCTTCATTTTGAATACCCATTTGATGGGGTTAAGCCTCTCCTTCTAGATTTTAGATGAGAGGTGAAAATTAAGGTTTATGCTCAGCAATAACTTTGAGCAGGAATAACTTTGTTATTTCTTGTCCTATGGTGATGGGACTTATATTTTCAGAAAGAGGTGAGTTTCCTCTTTCGTTTGATACCTTTTGAGCTAATTTGGCTCAGCTCAATGTTTTGGTGGTATCTTGGCTATACCATTGGTTTATGGTATTTTGGCTGTCATGCTTGTGCTCTGGTTTTGAGTCACAGGCTGACAATTTCTGTTATGTCCTTCTCATTGCAGAGTTCTTCATTCATTTTGTCTTGAGTCCTCATGGCTCATGATAAAAAGTGATTTCAGGTCCATGTCGTAAGAACCCACTGCCATTCCATCAATTTTGTCTTCATTTGGAGATTGGGCCAAATTGGCCTTTTTTTTCTTGCTTGGAGAATTTCAGAAGTCCTTGAATTATTCCCCAAAATGGTTGTTTCATGGGTTTTTTGGTAAGAATGGCCAAAATGCGCAAAAATGTGCAAAATGCACAAAAGTGCGCAAATGCAAGATAATGAATGTTTTGATGATTTTTGATTGAAATTGGTGTTTTTGCATTTTTCACATGATTTGAAGTTAAAATAGCCATAAATGCGCAAATATTCCCATATCATTAAAATGGCATATTTGGTGAAAAATTGAATAAAAATGGGTTTTTGAAGGTTTTGAAGAGAAATGACGCCAAATGCGCAAATATGCCAATATGGTCAAAATGGCATATTTTGCTGAAGAATTGAATAAAACATTGATTTTGATGTTTTGAAGAAGAATGAAGCCAAAATGCGCAAATGCGCAAATGCATGAAAATGGCCAATTTGGCCTATGAAACAGTGTTTTCTTGATTTTCCCTCCTATTTTCTTTGATTCAACTCACTCTTGCAGTTCCAAATTGCCATAATTGTCTTGCTGAATTGCAATTGTACATAATTCTCTTGGTCTTGACTTTGAAATTTTGACTTGAAGAAGTTTTGATGAGGGTTATCTGTAGCTGGTCTTTACCATTACTAGTGTTTTGCTCTTTGATTTTTGAATTAATTGACTCCCCAAACATGATATGGGAGTGATGACTACTGCTTTTTAAATAAGAAATAAAAATAAAACATACAAGTAAAAGAAAATGAAATAAAATAAAAATGAAAAAGAATTGAGAGAAAAAGAGGGTAAAGAAATAGAAATAAGAAAATTTCTGAGGATTGATCTTCTTGTGGTGAGTTGCTTGATTTTGGCCATAATTTTTCCTGAAAAGATAAAACCAAACATTTGATGCTCACACGTGGCCAAGGTGTTGTTTTGCAAGAAGTAGAACCCTCAGAGATGCATACCAGGAGATGGAACTTACTTTCATAACTTTCACTCCCCACCAAGCACCATAAATGAAAAAGAAATTATGCCATAACACGAATTGTGGTAATGAATGTCTTGAAAGATAATTTATGGCATGATTAAAGAAGAAAAGAAAATAAGAGAAAAGATTGGTCCATATCTTGATGAAAGGCCCAGAATTTTGAGGGTATGATGTTGCAAGGCCTTCTGCCCTGTCCAAAGAATTGACAAGTGCTCACAAAGTGGCCAAGGTGATGCTTACAACAAATTTGGGTAGAATACCCCCTTAAAGGTGCATGCCAGGAGAGGAACTTACTTTTATAAACTCCAATCCCCACCAAGCACCATAAATCAAATTCTTGAGGCATTTGGGCCAGGCTTGTCTGGATACAAAGTGTGAAAATCCTTGACAAGGTCTGGGGAGCTGGTAAGGTTGGAAGCTGGTTCCCAAGTTGTTCTTTCTGGGTCTTCATTGAATCCTTTCCACTCCACTTGTCAGGGTGACTCTATGATATAGCTTCAGAATGATAATAAAAGCTATAACTCTGAGTGTGACATGAAAATAATGATGATATTAGAGTGAGAATATGAGTGAAAAGGGCTATACTAAAATAATTTAGTGATGGTGAGTACTGCTGATAGCACTGGGTGCAGTGTTGGCCTTTTGGTTTACAATAGCAAACCCTACAATACTTAAACTTAAAGTATACCTGTTAAATTCTACGAGTACCACTTCTTTTTTAAGAAGCTATACCACGTAAGAATATCAAGAACAGGATGCTGGATTTGCTTCCTGGTGAGGCAAAGCCTCCTTTTATCTTGTTCTGGGGTAGTGGGAGGTGGTTTACCTCTGCACACGACCACAGAGTGAAAATTTTCACTACTGTGGGCTGGTTTGTGGTTCCATACACTCAATAAAGGCTAGTATTGGGTTTAAATGTGGTTTTAGAACCACAAGTAGTCATTTTTACCCTATACAGGGTGAAAATTTTCACCAATGGAGTTTACAGGTGTATTCTGGTGCTCCTGACACGTCAGAAACTGTATGGACCTCTGTATTTGACTTAATTATGAGGTATTGAATTATAAATAGGATTCAGCGTCTGTTTGACACCTCATAATCAGAGTACAACTGTATCCTGTCATAATACAGCTGTATTGGTCATATTGTGGGATTATAACTTTCAAATAGCCATCACTCTGTCGGTTTTTGAGATATCATGCTCAAAGTTGGTTCATTGCATAGCACTGTATGAGCTCTACACAATGATACCCAATCTGGTATGGTTATCATTAAATATGACAAAGTTATCGCATGTACAAGGTTTTTTGTACATAGGCATGGTTTGGGCAAAAAGCTGTATTTAGCTTGTTTGCCTCATAACTTCTGTTATAGTTGAGATATGAAGAAGTAGATGGCACCATCAGATAGCCCTGATTGTGCGCTTTCCAAAAAGACCCCACTTCAAGTATCCCACACTAAAACTGTAGAAGTTAGATGAGAGGTGAATGTTTTGTTCACCCTTATTTGGCCTGAAATTGACCATAACTCCAGTAATATTGGTTATAGCTCAGTTTGGCTGGTACCATTGGATAGACCTGGCTTAGAGCTTCATTTTGAGTACCCATTTGATGGGGTTAAGCCTCTCCTTCTAGATTTTAGATGAGAGGTAAAAATTATGGTTCATGCTCAGCAATAACTTTGTTATTTCTTGTCCTATGGTGATGGGAATTATGTTTTCAAAAAAAGGTGAGTTTCCTCTTTCTTTTGATACCTTTTGAGCTGATTTGGCTCAGCTCCATGTTTTGGTGGTATCTTGGCTATACCGTTGGTTTATGGTATTGTGGCTGTCATGCTTGTGCTCTGGTTTTGAGTCACAGGCTGACATACCCTCCCTCTAAAAAAAGGCTCATCATTGATGAGACTTTCCTCTCCTCTTGGAGGTATTAGCATGGTTCATTTGAGCTTGAGCCAACAGCTTTATTGTGGTCATACCCTCCCTGTCTAGTGGCTTATGTTTCAAACCATCCAGGTGTTTGGTCATTGGTTTCCTCCTTCCGGAGTGGACTGAACCAATTTCCTTTCTTCCATGGTTCTTAAATTCCACCAAATATTCCTCATGGGGGTTGGGTTCACTGTATGAATTTTTTCCACAGCCATTCCCCACACTATCAGAGGCAGATTCATAACCTTCTTGGTCTTTTGTTGTTTCTTCCTCTCTTGCAAATATCTCTTCCCTGTCTTTGGGAGAATTTTCTGCATAGTGATTGGGTGATTCACAATTGTGAAATCCTGTTGTGATTTCAGAATCTGAATCATGAGTTTCTTTGGCTTCCAGGGTTGGATTCTCCCTGTTATCACCAGTACTATGGTTATTGTATCTACCAATAGATGTTCTAATCCTTACTTCTTGCAAAGTATTGGATATTTGATCCAAGGTGGATTCTTTGGAGCATCTGCATTTTACTGCATGTTCTAAGTCTCCTGGTAGTTTGGTCAACAGTTTGTGATTTCTCATTTCTGTTGTTATGTGAGGGTCAATGGCTATTAACATTTTTGACTGTCTCAGACACCAATCATATGGATCTTTGTCCACTGTGTATCTATCGTTTCCAACTGAAAGGGTTTTCTTCCATATCCATGTATCATTTCTGTACTTTTGGATTATTTGGCTCCTCGACCATGGCCAGTTTCTTCTGCCACAGATTTCTTTCATTTGTGTGTACCAAATACTAGCATGTCCTTTAAAAGCTGTATTTAGTCTGGCAGTAATCCAGTAATCTGGTATACTTGGTACATCAATGAAGAGTCCATCAATATAATCTATGAGTTCCATATGATCATACTCTCCAGTTCCAGAGAATTTGGGCCAGCTTGAGGCCTCAGGAAGCTGTTTAAAGGCTTCCTTTTCAGTATAAGACATATTATCTCCATCCTGGTATTTTGATGGAGACCTTGCCTTATTCACCAATAAAGAATCTGGTTTGATGTCTTCCTGGTGGTATGGGGTGCTTCCAGAAACATGCCCTTGTGTTTGGCGTTTCATTTTTTGGCAGCAATTGAACACTTTGTCAATATCTTGATCCAGGTATTCCCTTTCCCTTTTGCAGTGATTTTGCTCCTCCAAGACTTGATTTAGTCTTCTTTTGGAATCTTCTGAGGCTTTATACAATTCAATATAGTCCTCTTGAAGAGTATGAATAGTTTTGGTTTGTAAGGTACAAACCTCTTGTAAACTTGAAATACTTTCATGGAGTCTTTCAAACTTTTTTTGAGTTTGTTCTACAAATTGGGAAAATTGTAACCATAGAGTATTACTACTTATGGTACTCTCAGGTATCACAACATTGTGTTTCATCTGAGTGGAGGTATCATTCCTTATCACAGGGCTTCTAGGTGCATTAGAAGTATTTACAATTGTTTGTTGTTTTTTTGTACTTCTTGAAAGAGGTCCAACAATTTCTGGATCATAGGATCTGACTCTTTCAGCCTCTGGTTGAAAGAAGTCTTGTTCTTGCCTTATGATCCTCTTCCTCTCCTGGATTCTATCTTGGATTGGAAAGTATAGTGACTCTTGGTCACTGATCTGCTGGTGCCTGAGTGGTGTGAAGCCACTAGGAGGTCTGGTTGGGTTACCAGTCCTCATGAGCCTGAAAGGGTCAGAGTGTGTTATCTCTTGTCCCATTTCTTGTCTATGATAAGTTCTTTGAAGAATATCTCTTTGAGGGAAATCTTCTGAATACTTTCTACAAGTTCTTGGTAGTGGGAATCTGGTTTGAATTCCCTGTCTGCCATTCCCCATTGGAGAAGTTCTTGGAATATTTGATGGGTTAGAACAAACTGCTCTATGCAAGCCATTCTTGGAGGTTTGCTGTTGAAACCCATCTTGGAAGGTGTAGAAAGGTTCATTTTGCCATGTATTATGACTTTGAACAACTTCAACTTCTCTCTTTTCCAGGCCTCTATTCCAACTGATGGTTGTTTCTCTTTGTAAGGAATAATCCCTTGGAAATCCAAAGTCTTTGGAATGAGGTGGTATCATTTCTGATTTGTAAAGTGAGAGTTTCAGCTATTTGATTGAATCCTTTTGTTAGGATTTATAAGTCACTTTGTGCAAGTTATTATTGAAAATATCAATAATAAATATCAATCAACACCCCCCAATATATACTCTGTATATATTAAAAAGATTAATAATAAAATATGGTTTGTATTTTATTATGAAGTATTATTATTGAAATTATCAATAATAATGATAATAATCAATTTTTCACGCCAATTTGGGTAAAAAAATGAATTATAAGAGTTTTTCTGTAAGAAAAATTCAAACAATATATACTTTGTATATATTATGAAAAAAATCAATAATAAAATATGGTTTTTATTTTATTATGAAGTATTATTATTGGTATTATCATCAATAATGATAATAATCAATTTTTCACGCCAATTTGGGTGAAAAAAGAATTATCAGCGTTTTTCTTCAAGAAAAATTCAAATAATATACTTTGTATATATTATGAAAAAAAACAATAATGAAATATGGTTTTTATTTTATTATGAAGTATTATTATTGGTATTATCAATAATAATGATAATAATCAATTTTTCACGCCAATTTGGGTGAAAGAATGAATTATCAGAGTTTTTCTTCAAGAAAAATTCAAATAATATATACTTTGTATATATTATGAAAAAAAAACAATAATAAAATATGTTTTTTATTTTATTATAAAAAGAGGATATTTTATAAATATAAATTATATATTTATAACTCTTCAAAAAATGAAAAAATATTGTTTTTCAAAAAGGATATGTATACAGTTTTTTTTTTTATTTATTTATTTTTTTTATGTTTTTAATATATTTTTTTTTTGAGTAAAAAAAATCAAAATAGAGAAAAACCACAAAATGAATCCCCTTCAGGGCTTCTTATGGTTTAAAAGAGGTGAAAATAAGCAAGAAAACAAATATAATAAATTTAAAAGGCATGAAAATTAGCTAAAAATAGTGAAAACAAGCTAGAATTTCGTCTAAAATAGGTAAAAAACCTGCAGTGGTAGAGAAAGGGTGGAATCCCCTGTTGCCTGTGGATCACTTTAAGAAGAATCCTCTAACCATCCACCCCACAGCCAAAGACTTCCATGATATGTGGAAGAGGGCTTGTGACACAGCTGCAAAATGCATAGCTGAGGCAAAAGAATATAATAAGCAGATGTGGGACAAGACACACATGGAACCTGACTTTAAGGAAGGGGACCAGGTGCTAGTGTCTACACTGAGCTTTAATAATCTTAAAGGACCCAAGAAGATGAGGGACTCATTTGTAGGGCCTTTCACTATCATTAGGTTGATAGGAAAGAATGCAGTGGAAGTCAAACTTACAGAGGAATTTTCCAGGAAGCACCCAGTCTTCCCAGTAAGTTTGGTCAAGCCATAATTCCAAACATAGGAGGATAAATTTCCCTCCAGGAAGAAAAACCCCACACCACCTGACATAGTGGAAGTGGAGGACTCCCCAGGACCTGTGAGTAAAATTATCAGGGCCAGGAAGATCAGACTTAATAGGAAGGATCAGAGACAATACTTAGTCAGATTCAAACACCAGAAAGCTGATAAAGACAAATGGTTAGCAGAAGATGCCATACCAGATGGGAACCTTCATCTAAAGAGATTCAGGGCCTCTAGGAGGACTGAACATTCTCATCAATGATGAGCCTTTTTTAGAGGGAGGGTATGTCAGCCTGTGACTCAAAACCAGAGCACAAGCATGACAGCCAAAATACCATAAACCAATGGTATAGCCAAGATACCACCAAAACATGGAGCTGAGCCAAATCAGCTCAAAAGGTATCAAACAAAAGAGGAAACTCACCTATTTCTGAAAACATAACTCCCATCACCATAGGACAAGAAATAACAAAGTTATTCCTGCTCAAAGTTATTGCTGAGCATGAACCTTAATTTTCACCTCTCATCTAAAATCTAGAAGGAGAGGCTTAACCCCATCAAATGGGTACTCAAACTGAAGCTCTAAGCCAGGTCTATCCAATGGTGCCAGTCAAACTGAGCTACCACCAGTATTACTTGAGTTATGGTCAAATTAAGGCCAAATAAGGGTGAACAAAACATTCACCTCTCATCCAACTTCTACAGTTTTAGTGTGGGATAATTGAAGTGGGGTCTTTTTGGAAAGAGCACAATCAGGGCTACCTGATGGTGACATCCACTTCTTCATATCTCACCTATAACAAAAGTTATGAGGCAAACAAGCTCAATACAGCTTTTTGCCCAAACCACGCCTATGTACAAAAACCTTGTACATGGGATAACTTTGTCATATTGAATGATAACCATACCAAATTGTGTACCATCGTGTAGAACCCATAAAGGGATATTCAATGAACCAACTTTGAGCATGATATCTCAAAAACTGACAGAGGTATGGCCATTTGAAGGCTATAATCCCACAGTATGGCCAGTGCAACTGCATTATGACAGAATACAGTTGTACTCTGATTATGAGGTGTCAAATAGACAAAGAAGCATGTTAATACTTCAATACCTCATAATTCAGTAAATACTGGGGTCCCATACAGTTTCTGTACAGCATTCTACGCGTCATACACGCCAGAATCAGGCTGTGAGGTCCCCAGATAAAAATTTCACCCTGTATTGGTGAAAACTGCCCAGATGTGGTTTCAAAACCACATCTGGGCCCAATACAGGGCATACAGACTGTTTGCAAACCACAAGTCAGTCCTAGAGAGTGAAAAATCTTCACTTCCTCTATGTGGAAAGGTCTAGCACCCTTTCCACCCCATTTCAGGATAAAAAGGAGGCTTTTCACAGCCAGAATTGTCTCCTCATCCTGCTCTTGAATACCCTACGTAGTAAACTGTCAAAAACAGTTTTCCTCTTGGGTAATAAACAGGTATAATCTTAAATTAAAGTATTGTAGTCTTTATTATTCTAACACAACAGGTAAAGCTGCACCCAGGGATTTCAACAGCACTGACCACCACTATATCCATTATAGTAAAGCCCTTTTTATCTAAATTAAATCCATCTTTAACCCTTATAAAACATTTTTCAACTATTTTCCATGTGTCACAGTCATAGCTTTAGTTGTAAATAGCTTTATTACCACTTCAACATAGACTCAATCTGACACCACTAGATACCATAATGTACCTCTCTTGAGTTTTGAGTCCAGAACCTGAGCCACTTCCCATTCTTCTTGCTCTTCCATTATTACTGGAGGTGGTGGAAATTGGTGTTGATTTGGGATAGTTGATTGCTTCACTGGTTCTAACAAGGACACATGGAAGACAGGGTGAACTGACTTCCATTGTTGAGGCAAATTGAGGTGATATGCATGGCTGCCAATCTTCTTGAGAACTTCAAAGGGTCCCAACCATCTTTCTGAAAGTTTCTTGGTGGGTCTTGTTGTCTTGATGTTCTTGGAAGATAGCCATAATTTGTCCCCAGGTTGGAAATCAGGTGAAATTGCTCTATTTCTATCTGCATACTTCTTAAAATGCTTTATTTCTGACTCTAATTCTTCTTTGACAACTTGCTGTACTGATTGGAGTTTTGATGATAACTTTCCAGCAGGTGTATCTTGAGAAATGTGAAATGAGTCAAAGCTGGGATTTCTTCCATAAATAGTGAAAAATGGAGACTGTTTTGTTGATGAATGTTCTGCATTATTATAGGCAAATTCAGCCAGAGGGAGCCAGGTGTGCCAGTCATTTTGATGGTAAATGACATACATCCAAAGATACTGTTCTAGAATCTGATTTACCCTCTCTGTCTTTCCATCTGTTCCAGGGTGAAAGGCAGTTGAAATATCTCTTGATATCTTGAGCTGCTGACACAATTGAGTCCAAAATGATGAAACAAATAATGAACCTCTATCACTAACAATACTGATTGGAAGACCATGTTTGGAAAAGTTATGACTAATAAAGATTTGAGCTAAGTCCAAAGTAGTGATTGTTGAATAAGTTGGAATAAATATTGCCATTTTTGAAAATATGTCTACAACTACTAAAATTGAATCAAAGCTGCTTTAAAAGGGCAATTGAGTGATAAAGTCCATTGATAAAGAGTTCCAAGGACCAGATGGAATTTGAAGAGGCTTGAGTAGCCGAACCTCTTATGGTGGATGTTCTTGTTTCTTGAACATTGCTGACATGAGGACACATAGTCCTTGATGATTTGATTCATGCCAGCCCAATAAAAATCCCTCTTGATGAGCTTGAGGGTCTTCTCCTGGCCAGGATGACCAGCCAACGGTGAGTCATGACGCTTTTGAAGAATGTCCAATTGAATTTCATGATTGCTTGGAATGACTACTCTATCTTTGAACAATAATAATTTTGCTTGAGGTTCAAGAGAATAGTCTGGGACTGATTCTCCTCTTGCTCATTTCTTGAGGATTTCCTTATAATCTTTGTCTTGCCATACTTGTCTTTGAATTTGATCAACCACATCCGAAAACATATGAACTTTTCTTGAAAAGAATCTTGACTCTTGAATTTCATTTTGCTTGAGAACTTGATGAAAATTTTGAGGATTCTTGCTGATGAAATCCACCCCCCTCTCTGGGTA
The DNA here is from genome assembly GCA_023105745.1 of Austropuccinia psidii. Taxonomy (NCBI): domain Eukaryota; kingdom Fungi; phylum Basidiomycota; class Pucciniomycetes; order Pucciniales; family Sphaerophragmiaceae; genus Austropuccinia; species Austropuccinia psidii. The sequence goes on from JALGQZ010000001.1 coordinate 43,454,462, forward strand.
CATGTTGTCCCAATGTGACAAGTCATCTGGTAAAGTGGCCAGCCTGCCTGGGCTGTAAGTGATGATAAAATGGAATTCAGATAGAAATTCTTCCCAACGGGCTTGACAACAAGTAAGGACTTTAGAGGACATAAAATACTGAAGAGAACAATGGTCTGTCAAGACCTCAAAGGAATCAGAAAGAGAAAGGAGAAAAGCTCTCCAGCGCTTGAGAGCCCAAACTATGCAAAGGAGTTCCTTGTCATGAATTTAATAGTTGAGTTCAGCTGGTAAGAGCTTGCGACTATCAAATGCAATGGGATGTTTTCCTGAGTCATTCACCTGACTCAGTACTGCACCCAAGGCATAATCAGAATAATCAGTCTCTACAATAGTTGGTAGAGAAGGATTAAAATGAGAGAGAATAGGAGCAGTGGTGAAAGCTTCTTTGAGTATTTGAAACTGACTAAGAGCTTCCTCATTGAAGATAAAGGGAGAATATTTTTTAAGGAGGGAAGTGAGAGCAGAAATTTTTTTGGAATAATTTTTAATGAAACAACAATAAAAGTTGGAAAAGCCAAGAAAAGATTGGAGGGCCTTGATGTTCTTGGGCTGAGGCCAATTGAGCATTTGTTGAACCTTTGAAGAATCCATCTTGAGGCCATCACTTGAAACAACATAGCCCAAGTATTCCACACTGGAGGCATGGAATACACACTTTGAGGCTTTAGCAAACAAATTATTGTCTCTCAGTCTTTGGAGAACAGAGGCCACATGTTTAACATGTTCATCCAAAGAGCTAGAGAAGACCATAATATCATCTAAGTACACTACAACAAAAATTTCCAAATAATCTGAAAAGATATCATTCAAAAAATTTTGGAATGAAGCTGGAGCATTGGTTAAGCCAAATGGCATAACCAAATACTCATAACTACCATATTTGGTTCTAAAGGCAGTTAAGTGCTCATCCCCCTCTTTAATTCTCAGGAGATTATAAGCACCACACAGATCTATCTTGGAGAAGATAGTAGCACTGTTGAAAACGGTAAGAAGCTGGTTCATAGGAGGAACAGGATACCTGTTCTTCCTAGTGACAGCATTAAGTTTGCGGTAGTAAACACACAAACAAAGACCAATATCCTTTTTCTTGACAAAAAGGACAGGTGCTCCTGTTGAGGAGGAGCTTGGTCTGATGAAACCTTTCTCTACATTCTCTGAAATGTAGGCCTTCCGTGTTTCTGACTCATTCTTTGATAAAGAGTAGATAACACCAACTGGAGGTAGAAGACCCTCCAGTTCAATATGATGATCACAGGCACGGTGTGGAGGAAGTTTCTCTGATTTCACTTTGGAGAATACATCCAAATACTTGTGATAAACAGGAGGGACTACCTTCAGCACAGTTTCAATCTCTTCTGGCTCTTCCTCCTCATCCTACTGCTCCTCCAGGGAGGCATGAAAAGATAAAGGAGGAAGGCCCATATCCCCTTGAAAGAGAGGAATGAAGATATAGCAACATCTTCTCCAACATCTTTTATCTCTTTGAAGACTTCATCTCTTAATGGAAGTAATGACTGAGAGGGAAAAATGGAGGGGTTATTGACAGAAGGAGGAAGGGAAGGTGTCTTAAGTTCACCAACCAGAGCAACACTGTTGACAGCAGTGGAAAAGGCATTACTAGTAGAAGAAATAATACCACTAGAATCCTTATGAATAGAATCATAGGTGATCAATCCATTTTGCCAATCAATAATGGGATTAAAATGGTAAAGAAAATCATAGCCCAATATCAGGTCTTCTCCCTTGGGTGAATCTATGATAAAAAAGTCCCATTCAAAGCTTGGGAAGGAAGGCAAATCAACAACCCACTTGGTATAATGGGTGATGAAGAGGGAAGTGGATTGATCGAAATCCAAAATGAAAAGGGGAATCTTTTCAGGGAGCTCTGACATGGTCAATGAGTACTTGAGAACAAAATTCTTTGCAATAAAAGAGTTTTTAGCACCAGAATCAAGGAGATTACTATAAAAAATATCAGAGATTTAAGAGAAAATAAGAAATTTTAAAGATTTTTTGACACTAGTATTCAGAATGCACAATTGTGCTCTTGAAGGAAAGAAGTGGGAACCATTGAACACATCATGATTCCCACTCAGGCTTTTCCCTGCTTGCTAGGGAAGCCTTTTGATGACCCTTGCATATTTTCAGGCCTCTTGAAGCATTTTTCAAATGGGTGTCTACCACCACAATAATTGCACAAGCCTTCTTTAATCCTCCTCTCCTTTTCAGAACCAATTAATTTGTTGTCCTTATTGAGGAGAGCAGCATGAGGCTTGTCTTTGGACACTTGAAAATTATTCCCCTTCTTATTCTTCTTGTGATAAGGCTTCTTTGATGATGAACTTTGAGGGGGCTTGGAGGAGTTGGATTCACTGATTGGAGGCTTCTTCTCTTGATGACTACCCTTTTTCTTCTGCCTCTCATGGTACCTGGTATCTAATTCCAAGGTGATGTCCATGAGTTCTTGAAGACTATCAAAAGTTCCAGGGTGAGAAGCCAATTGGTCCAACAATCTTGATGCCAAGCCTCTCCTATACACATGAATATAGGCCCTTCCTCCCAGTCTCCAATTCTTGACATTAAACTTCTGAAATCTGCTATGTACAAGGAAGCTTGACCACTCTCCCTCATCCTCAAATTGTCCAACGCTTGTTCAGCTTTTCTGACTTCATTGGAATCACCAAACAGAGTGAATAACTGGGTTTCAAATAGCTGCCAGTTATTGAGGAGATAAGATGGGTCTTCATTGGAGATATTTGAGAGATAGGGTTCAATCCATTTGCCAGCTCTACCAGTAAAAAAGAAGCTGAGTAAAGCACCTTCTTCCTGTCAGAGAAGAAGTTTGCTGGGTCATTATGAAAGATTAATTGACAGGATTGAATGAATCCTCTCAATTTATGAGCTTTAGTACCATCAAAAGAATCAGGTGCCTTCATTGATGGAGTCTTGGATGCAGGGACTTTTGAGTTTTCCTTTGGGGCAACTGCTTGAGTGAGTTGTCCCATAAACTGAGTCATTTGCTCCATCATCTTGAGGAAGTTTGGTTCAGCTTGAGAGACAGAAGGTTAATTAGAAAGGGCTAGATTTGGAGCCTCAGGAGCACCTGCCAAGGCAGCTGCTACTTCAGTCTCCTCAGATTGTTCCTCTTCAACAGAATCCTCCCCCTCCTTATCTTCAGCTTCCCCCAATCTACTCCTAGGCCCTTGAGAAACACCAGGATAACCACCCAATAGTCCAGAGAATGATCTTGATCTTCTAGACTTCACACCTCCTCTTCTGGAGGGTGCTGCTCCTTCCACTGGTGATCCTCTGTCCAAATTTGCACTAAGTTGATGAACTGATGGTGTGCGGTCAAGAGGAGCCCTTGCTGTAGGAGTAAGAACAGCTTGATGTCTCTGGGATCTTGTATTCTTGGCTGGTGGGCTATGCTGAACTGGCATCATGAAAGAAGAATAAATAGAAACTTGATGATACTTTGAATAAAATGAGGCTTGACCAAATCAAATTAAATGAGAATCTTGATGATCTTGAAGAATCAATAAACAGTCTTGAAGTGAAAATACTCTGAGAAGTCTTGAAGAATGAAAATGACAGAATCAAATTCCTATAGAAAATCAATGTCAATCAATCAATAAATTCAAGTCAATCAAGTCAATCCAAAATCAAATCAATTACGCCTTGAGGAATTCAATCAACATCTTCAAGATCAATTCAATCAAATCAAATCTTGAGGATAAATCAGCTATCTTGAGGAATCAAATCAAGTCAATCAAATCAAATCAATCAAAGTCAAATCAAAGTCTTGAGGTGAAATCAATGTCTTGAAGAATCAATCAATAAATCAATAAATCTTGATAAATTTCAAAATCAAAACCACTGAATACCCCAAATCCATAAAATCCCTGAATGATGAATAAATTAACCCAAATAATTCCACTCAAATAACCTGATAAAAACCTGAATTCAGACAAAAGAGAAGTGAGAATGATAAAGAATAAAGTGAAATGGTCAGCACAATTTTTGAAATGAGAAAGAGAATCAATTTTCATTTGAATGAAATGAATGAGATGAAAATTGATGAGAGATAATGAAATCATAAAAATCATAAAAATCATAAAAATCATAAAATCATGAAAAGATCATAATTGAGAATGAGAGAAATGAATAAGAATGAATGAAAGAAAAAGAAGCAATTATGAGTTAATTAAAATAATATCACAGGGGCTCTTCTAAATGAAGAGGGCCTGGCACTCAGTGAACAGACTTACTTATGGAGGGCTCAGAATAAAATACTCAATGGATAAGAGTAATGAAAGAAGAGGATAAATTCCTAGTCATAAAATAATAAGCACTAAAAGATATGAGAGAAAAAAAAAGGCAATAATAAAGAGCCAACCACAAATAATCCTGTACCACTGTTTCAACCTGTTCAGAAAAGAGAAAAGGATTAATAAAGGATATGGCCACCAGGACTCTACTGAACAGGTGAGGGAAGGCAAAGACCAACTTTATAAATAATAAAATAATATTGAATAATAAATCAAATATTTTAATTAACTGGGGGAAAAACCCCCAGGTGGGTGAAAGGGGGCTGGTATATGTGAAAAAGTGCCAGCCTGGTGTTTGAGTGTTGAGAAACCATGACTGTATGATTGAGAAACCTGTATTTGAGATGTGAAACTGTATTGGTGTATCCAATACAGTTATTTGCGCCTGTATTGAGGACAGGCCTGTATTTGGTGAATCCTGTATTTGGGTTTTGCCTGTATTGAGCTGTATTGAGGATTGGAACTGTATTTGGTGAATCTTCCATGAAACCCCTTGCTGATTAGGTGTTGGAAGATTCTCCATTAGTAATGAGTGGTAATGCCCTGCCTGTCTCCATGGCTGTGACACAGGGTCAAAGGAGGGTGGTATATGTGAAAAGTTGAGAGCTTGACTTCTTCAGGCTGACAGCTGGTCTGTATTGAATCCTTGAAGCTGTATTGACAGCTTGATTAAGTGTATACCTTTCCAGATTGGGAAATGAACTGTGTTGAATGATTCTCCTATGATGTATGATTGAAATACAGGTCTTGATGAATCCCAACTGTATTGAAATGAATGTCTGCCAAGCTGGATTGATGGAGCATTGACACTTGACAACCTGTTTGGAACTGCCTCTTGAATACACCTTGGGAATGAATTGACAGTATTCCCTTGGAGGGAAAACTTGAAGTGAGAATAACCAATGAATTCCTGATGGCGTCATTGGTCTTTGAGAAATTACACCTGCACTTGGGCCTTGATGGGCCCTCTGGATGACATGACACTTTGGTGACTTATGGAATGTTGAATTACCCCTCTGATATTGACACCATTGAATTTATGGTGAAAAAAGGTGCAGAATGGTGTATAACACCATTTATGACAATTTGAGTTGCTGAAGGGTAAAAGTGGCCAAAGGTCTTTGTGAGTGAAGTCAGGAGGATGAGAGTGAAAATTGGGTTTTGGGTGACTTCATAGGTGACAAGGTGTTTCTGGGTGTATTAGCCAATTCTGGGTTTCTGGCCAAATACAGCTTATACAGCTTTAAAACTGTATTTGGGCAAAGTGCACAAAACTGGAAATTAAGCCCCCAAAGGCCTGATATGGCCTTTTGGACATATTTAAGATAATACATGGGAAAACTGAATATACAGCTGAATACAGCAAAAATGCACAAAATTGTATTTAAAGCTTAAAAAGTCAAATACAGGCTTTTGGGCTGTATTTTCCCTGTTTACTGGAAAATACCTGAAAGTGCCCAAAAGCAGAGAATGGCCTGGAAAGGCATGATGATAGTGAAGGGGCCAGGCTGACCGCAGCAAAGCAATGACCATAAAAGGCCAGAAAGGATGAGAGGGCCAATTTGGCCAGTCATTATGGATATGGCCAAATTGCCATAAGATTGATATGTCACTGATATGCCATATGGAGTCAAGGAGGTTTATTGCCATGGTTGTGACACAGGCATGAACTGGTAAAATCTGAATATTTATTTTTTTAAGTCTGGACCACTTTCACAACAAAGCTGCCAACAGATATTGTTATTTTGCTCAAAAAGCCCTTGTAAGTTATGACCTTGTTTATAACTTGCCAAATAATTATTATATCTGTATTCTTAAAGTCCTTATTTGGTAAATTCATTTTATTTTCAACTCTTTATTGTATATACTTCAAGATATATGAGCCTAAAACCATGAATATATGCACTGATCATAAAAGTGCATATATTCAGGTTATATCAGTGACACCAGGGCCAATGTTGTGTCAATTGTAGTTGATTGACTAAATGTCAAGCAAGATAAAAGTCAATCTCACATCAAACACATTTCACATTCCTTTCTTGCACCAAATCCTGTGAAATCCACCAATATTGGTTCCCCTGTGTCTTCAACTGAGATTCCTCACCATCTGATCCTCCTGAAACCATCTGAAGGTTGATAAAAATAACACAAGACCCACCTTTTTTCACATAAACACATCAAAGAGGTCCTTCAGACAGTCTTAAGGTAGAGGATGGGGTGTGTGACTTCTCCAGGTCATCCATGAAAAAACCTGGCATGAGTGGGATTGACAAGCTGTGTGTGAGACAGGTGGAGCCAGCCGCACAATTCTGCAGGTGTGGGTGCATAAGTGTGACATGCACGCAAAGGAAAATAAATGCATCTGCCTAATTCTGTGTAGTTATGAATCAGCTTGGCATGAGCAGGATTGAAATTTTGCAGGTGACACTGGTGGAGCCCACCGCACAATACCATTGGTGCATGGGTTTGACACATGCACACAAAGGAGAAAGCATTGTGAATGGCCTAATGTAAAGCGGCATTGCCCATTTGCAGGTGAAAGGGGTGGAACCACCCATGGCAGGTGTGGGTGCAGGTGTGTAAGTGTGACACACATACAAAGGCAAAAGCATGTGGGGACCTAATGTCAAGCTGCATTGCAAATTTCCAGGTGACAGGTGTTAGGCCCACTGCAAATTGATTCACAAGAAGGCAAAATAATGTGTGGGGGTAATTCTTTGAAGCCTACATGCACACAGCACCCACTAGGGGTATGTGACCAGCCCCATGTGTCACAACCACAAAGAATGACCCTCCTCTATTGGTGTTGTGGCAATTCCAACCTGAAACCAAGTTGAGGCCAATTGGCCAATTTCGCCCCCTCTGGTTCTCTATGGCATTTTGGCCATATCACTCTTCCCTGGCCTTTGATAGCCCCAATCATCATTTATGGCCTCAGGCCATATCCTGCCATCATTGGCCTCCCTTGCCAATTCTTCCATATCCCCAACCCTCAGGTCTTTATCCTTGTTTTTGGGCCACCCATTTTCATTAGAGGTTCTAGGGCCTAAATGTCCTTTTTGGACCATTTAGGCCCCCTACGGCCTCTATGGCCCATGGGATGTAATCATGGTCCACAGTCCGTGGGCCAATTAAGCCCCTTTTGGCCTAACACAATGAGTCCAAAGGGGGCAGCCCATTAGCCCCCAAACCCCAATTGGGATCACCTGAGCCAATTTTGGCCCCGAATCCCACCAAACCCAAAATGGCCATAAAGACCCTCAGGACCCAATTTTGGCCAATACCCACCATGGACCACTTTTCAGCCCATGGCCTCTGGTAACCACCAGAGGCCACCAGATCAGCTCAGCTCAAGCTTTCCCCTTACCTTAAGGGGAATTATTCCATTCCTCCATGCACCCCGTACTCAAGGTTGCAGGAGTGGTGCTTATATGGTAATATACCATGATGCACAATTTTTTCTCAGCACTTCAATGGTGACATTTTCAGGACTCAATTCCATCTTTCCCAATAAAGGTCCCAAAATCTAACACCCATTTTGAAGGAGGACCTTTCAACTCATTAGTCTGGCAATCCATGGTGGCAATCAGAAGACCATTCAAGGATCCCAATCACCGGCCCCTGCAGGAGTTGGGTTGGAAATTAATTCAGGATTATTTCAAGGGCCATTCTCAGAGGTTATACATTATTTCAATCAGTTGTAAAGGAATCAAGTATTTCAATACTGCTTGGACAACTCAATTGGTCCATACAGGTGGCAATCAATCAACCTGTATATACTTGGCCCAATTGGGCCAATTCATATTCCACTGTGGGAATTCAGTCACACAGCTCAAATTTCAAGATGGCAAGATCTGTATTGACCCAATTGAGACAATACAGCCAGTGACTCACCTTCCAGGATCAGTCTTTCAGCTTTTCACATATACTGGCCACATTTCAGCACCTCGGGACTTTTCCCCAGTTAATTAATATATTGGATTTATTTTTAGCTTTATTTTCTTTTACTTTATTAAAGTAAATGCTGATAATCTTAAGTCAGTAATTCAGCACCCTTTCTCTTTTCTTCCTCGCCTGTCAGTGGATAGTGGTGGTCATATCCTTTGCTAATTCCATTTCCTTTTCTGGCAGGTTGAAACAGTGAATTGATGATTCACTTGGTTGGCTTCTTGGCCTTTGGCTTCTCTTAGTAGCTTTGGCCTTTGGCTTCTTATCTTTTTCTTTTATCTTTAGCATACTTGTTTTTTCCCTTATTCTTCTTTAAAGAAATTTAATCCTTATTATTTCTTATATCCTTTGGAGCCCTCCAAGTGAGTTCTTGATTCCTGAGTGCCAGGCCACTCTTGCTTCCATAAGAGCCCCTGTGAAATTATATCAATTAACTCATAACTTCTCTTCTCTTCATTCATTCTTATATTTTAATTCATGCATCTCACTTCATCAAGATTATGACTCTTTAATGTTTTATCAACTTATGTATTATTCATCACCTCTCAAATTTCCCTCATTCATTTATTCATTCTGAAATTTGAAAGCTGACCTAAGTTTGTCTTTATCTCATTTTCATCTTCATTTAATTCATCAAATCTCTCATATTGAGGCCTCATTATTGAAATTCAAATTGGTCATTATTATCATTCCGACACATCTTCACATCAAGATTCATATTTGATTTGTTCTTCAAGAATTTTAATTTTTCAAGAAGATTTCACTTGATTTTGATTTTGACTGATTGATTTGACATAAATTGACATTGACTTCAGGAAAATTGATTGACCTGAAGATTTTATTGATTTTGCTGACTTATCACATCAAGAAAGTTGACTCACATTGATTTGACCTCAAGGATTGATTGATTGATGGATATTTCTGAAATATTTGAGTTTGAATTGATTTGACATTTTAGTTTGATTTATTCATTTATTTGATTCATTGATTTATTGATTTTTCCTCAAGATTTGATTTTGATTTGAACTTCAAGACTATTTTGGTTTTGCCTCAAGTTGTTTATTCAAGTTTTAATTTTATTCAATCATGCCACTTCAACAATCACCCCCTGCAAGACAGACAAGATCTCGGGCAAGAGCTCGAGCTGTTCTTCCTTCAACTCCAAGAACTCCTGTTGATGGCACCCAAGCAGTTACTCAACTTGTCAGGATGAGTCTATGATGAAGCTTTTTAATGACTAGTTACAAGCTTTAACTATTACTGTGACACAGTTGAAATAGTAATAAAGTGGTTTATTTATGATAATAAGGGTTGATAAAAGAATATTCAGGGCTTTACTATTGAGAAATGGTGGTGGTAAGCGCTTTTGAAAGCCCTGGGTACAGCTTTACCTGTTGGGTTACAATAATAAAGACTACAATAATTAAATTTATAATTATTCCTGATTATTTTCCAATATTATGACTGTTTTTGACAGCTTTACTACGTAGTAATTAAAGAGCAGGATGAGGAAACCTTTTCTGGTGGAGAAAAGGCCCCTTTTTATCCTAAAATTGGGTCAAAAAGGCTTCTAGACCTTTCCACATAGAGGAAGCGAAGGTTTCTCACTCCGAAAGACTGGCTTGTGGTTTTAATGAGGCCTGTATAGCCTGTATTGGGATCAGATGTGGTTTTGAAACCACATCTTGGCAGTTTTCACCAATACAGGGTGAAGATTTTCATCTGGGGACCAAATAGCCCTTTTCTGAGGTGTATGACGTGTAAAATGCTGTTAGAAACCTGTACAGGAACCCAGTATTGACCAAACTATGAGGTATTGAAGTATAAAGAGGCTTCTTAGTCTGTTTGACACCTCATAATCATAGTTATGGGAGAATATGCCACAGTAAAGCTGTATTGATCTAACTGTGGGATTTTGACCTTAAAACTGACATAGCTTTGTAAGTTTTTGGGACATCAAGCTCAAGGTTGGCTCATTGTGTAGCCCTGAATGTTTTCTACACAATTGAGGTTTATATCTCAAAAACAGACAAAGGTATGGCTGTTTTAAGGTTAAAATCCCACAGTTTGGCCAATACAGCCTCACCATGGGATAAGATCCCATAGCTATGATTATGAGGTTTCAAACTGACAAAGATGCTTGTTTTTACTTCAACACCTCATAGTTAATTCAAAACTGGGGTCCCATACAGGTTCTGTACAGCATTCCAGGGGTCATACACATCAGAATCAGGCTATGTTGTCCCCAGATGAAAATCCTCACCCTATATTGGTGAAGCCTGCCCAGATGTGGCTTCAAACCCACATCTCAGCCCAATAAAGGCTATGAAGGCCTGTCCTAGAGGGTACAAAATCTTCACTTCCTCTATGTGAAAAGGTCTCGCAGCCGTTTCACCCATTTCAGGACAAAAGTAGGCCTTTTCACCACCAGAATAGGAATGCCCATCCTGCTCTTAAATTCCTACATAGTAAAACTGTCAGAAACAGCTATACTCTTGGAAAATAGCCAGGTTATACTTTAAACTTAATTATTGTAGCTCTTATTATAGTAATTCAACTGGTAAGACTGCACCCAGGGCTTTCAGCAGCACTCACCACCACTATATCATTATAGTAAAGCCCTCATTATCTTATTTGAAAGCCTCATTACTATCAAAACATCTTTTTATTACGATTTTTATCGGTGTCACAGTCATGGTTGAAGCTGTAAATAGACTTATTAAATCTTTATCATAGACTCAGCCTGACATTGACATTGTCCACTTGCCATCTGTAGAGGCCAGCTGCATTGGTGTGGCTTTTGCCTTCTTTGTATATAATAGTAATATTGCCTCTATACTCTTCAATGGCTGTTTGCGACCCAAACATGTGTGAACCTTTGAGATATGACCACATACTCAAAAAGGTCACAAGAAATATTTAAAAGAATTATACATTAAAAATAATTACTTTAAAGCTACAAAAATGCCGTAAACTGGTATAAAACTTGGCTTAACTGGAAACCCAATTAAAAAACATGTGAAATAAATTATACAATTGGATTCCCCATGGTAAAATACACATATACCATCTTTATGGAATATCTGTAAAGTCAATATTTAACGAGTTATAAGTAATAATACCTTATAAAAAACACAAACCCTTATTTATTTGAAATACCAATGGAACAACATGAAAGTAAATGGTACCATTGGATTCTACATAAAAATCCACATATAAAGACATTAAGAAGCTAAGCTCCAAAGTCAATACTTAAGGAATTAAGCTGAATATATGCACTTTTTTGGTCAACGCATATATTCAAGGATTTTAGCTAATATCTTTTGAAATATGCATGATAGATTGATGAACCAGAAATAAAGTCATCACTAATTTACTTTAGGAACACAGAAATGAAGTTTATTTCACAAGTTATAAACAAGGTTAAAACCTGTAAGGGATTATTGACTAAAATCAACAGACCTGTTGACCACTTTGTTGTGAAAGTGGTCCAAACTTAGAAAAAAATATACAGTTGGATTCTACTAGCTCATTTGTGAATAATGATGTATTTTTTATTATAATATTCAAGGTATAACCCCTTGAAATCATGGTTTGAAGTTTAAAATATTAAATTTCAACAGAAAAGATGAGTTACAAGAAAAATCATCAAAAATAGAGTTTTGATGATGTAATAAAATGCTCTGGCAGCATAATACGGTTATGCCAAGCTATTAGAATTCAATCTCTGAATTTCTGTAGCGTGTAAATCTTAAAAGTTATCAACAATCAAAGTTTGAGCTTAATTTGATCATTTATGATCACTCACTGTAACTTTAAATTAAGTTTAACAGTCATATGAGTGATATAATTGGTGAATACTGTCAGTTTATGATTAAAACTAATAAAATCCACGAAATTTGGGGTTATGCCAAGCCTTGACGTCATCAAACTTAGAGTTATAGTGATAACTCTAAATAATGGCGTAATAATGAGATAATATGATTTAATCATGATGTAATCATCACCAAACCTTAAAATATTGATCAAATCCAGTGGACATGATCAGTGCACGTCTATTAAAAGCCTGTTGGACTCTAGGAGGGAGGTATTTACCATAAATAGAGCTCTTTTTACTCTGTTTTCCCCTCAGATGCTTACAAAATATTAAATCATTAAATAAAAAAGGTAATTTCTTTATTCTTTATATATAAAGCTTTTTTATTATTAAAGACCAAAGATCATCTTATAATAATCTTCATCTTTGACATGATTATTACAGTTATTCAATTGTTTTGTTTCAATTTCTCTCAAAAACCTCAATTCCATGTAAAATCAAGAAAATTTGTAATTTCTCTTAAACTTTACTGTAAATACAATTTAAATAAGTTGTATTTGAATTTCTAGGCGTAAATCTACGCAAAACCCTTATATTAAGCATTAAAAGTAGGTTATTTCTCTTATTATAATAATTTTGTTCTTTTATTACTTTTTAATAATTCTATAATTGATATAAATAGTATTTATAATAATTTATAACTTTAATATTGGTAATATTATTGTTATTAATTGTTTTTTATTAAATAAAAAGCAATTTTTTACGCCTTTATTATTTGTTGGTAACAAGAATAAAGTGCTTTTTAATATATTAATTATCTTATATTAATATATTTATTTTATATATATTATTTATTATAATATAAATTATATTATTATATTTATTTGATAATATAATTATTTTATTCCATAATTATAATAACTCTTCATTATTATAATCATTTTTTATCTTATTTAATTTATTTATAAGGACATTCATAGTACAATAAGTGGAATATTAGTAATTTTTACTTATTGTTTCATAGTCAAACCTTACAAATTTGCCACCCCAGCATGTGTGAACCTTTGAGATATGACCACATACCAAAAAAGGTCACAAGAAATATTTAAAATAATTATACATTAAAAATAATTACCTTAAAACTACAAAAATGCCATAAATTGGCCTAAAACTTGGTTTAGATTAAAACCCAATGAACAAACATGTGAAATAAATTATACCATTGGATTCTGCATGGTAAAATACACATATACCATTTTTATGGCATATCTGTAAAGTCAATATTTAATGAGTTATAAGTAATAATACCTTATAAAAAACACAAATCCTTATTTATTTCAAAGACCAATGAGACAACATTTAAAATAAATAGTATCATTGGATCCCCCATAAAAATACACATATAAAGACATTAAGAAGCTAAGCTCCAAAGTCAATACTTAAGGAATTAAGCTGAATATAAGCACTTTTTTGATCAACACATATATTCAAGGATTTTGGCTAATATCTTTTGAAATATGCATGATAGAGTGATGAACCAAAAATAAAGTCATCACGTAATTACTATAGGAATACATAAATGAATTTTATCTCGCAAGTTATCAGCAAGGTTAAAACCTGTAAGGGATTATTGACTAAAATCAACAGAGCTGTTGACCACTTTGTTGTGAAAGTGGTCCAAGCTTGAAGAAGTATAAAGTTGGACTCTACTAGTTCATTCGTGAAAAATGATGTATTTTTTATTATAATATGCAAGTTATAACCCCTTGAAATAATGGTTTGAAGTTTAAAATATTAAATTTTGACAGAAAAGATGAGTTACAAGAGAAATCATCAAAAATAGAGTTTTGATGATGTAATGTATTGCTCTTGGCGGCATCATACGGTTATGCCAAGCTATTAGAATTCACTCTCTGAATTGCTGTAGCGTGTAAATCTTAAAAGCTATTAAGGATCAAAGTTTGAGCTTAATTTGATCATTTATGATCACTCACTGTAACTTTAAATTAAGTTTAACAGTCATATGAGTGATACAATTGGTTAATACTGTTAGTTTATGATTAAAACTAATAAAATCCACGAAATTTGGGGTTATTCCAAGACTTGACGTCATCAAGCTTAGAGTTATAGTGATAACTCTAAATAATGGCGTAATAATGAGATAATATGATTTAATCATGATGTAATCATCACCAAACTATAAAATATTGATCAATTCCAGTGGATATGATCAGTGCACGTCTACTGAAAGCCTGTTGGACTCTAGGAGGGAGGTATTTACTATAAATAGAGCTCTTTCTACTCTTTTTCCCCCTCAGACGCTTACAAAATATTAAATCATTAAATAAAAAAGGTAATTTCTTTATTCTTTATATATAACACTTTTATATTATTAGAGAACAAAGATCATCTTATAATAATCTTCATCTTTGACGTGAGTATTACAATTATTTAATTGTTTTGTTTGAATTACTCTCAAAAGCCTCAATTCCACGTAAAATCAAGAAAATTTGTAATTTCTCTTAAGATTTATTGTAACTACAATTCAAATAAGTTGTATTTACATTTCTAGGCGTAATGTTACTCAAAATTATTATATTAAGCATTAAAAGTAGGTTATTTATCTTACTATAATAATTTTTTTCTATTATTACTTTTTAATAATTCTATAATTGATATAAATAGCATTTATATTAATTTATAACTTTAATATTGGTAATATTATTGTTATTAATTGTTTTTTATTAATATAAAACAATTTTGTACGCCTTTATTATTTGTTGGTAACAATAATAAAGTGCTTTTTAATATATTAATTATCTTATATTAATATATTTATTTTATATATATTACTTATTATAATATAAATTATATTATTATATTTATGTAATAATATAATTATTTTACGCCATAATTATAATAACTCTTCATTATTATAATTATTTTTTATCTTATTTAATTTATTTATAAGGAGATTCACAGTACAATAAGTGGAATATTAGTAATTTGTACTTATTGTTTCATAGTCAAACCTTACACCATGTGTCTATTGGTAGTCTTCATGTCCAGTAAAGACATCAAGGCTGTGTAGTCTGTGTAGAATTCAAAGACTTCACCATCCAAATAATAGTGGAGTTTCTCCAGAGCCCACACTAGCCATAGGCATTCAGTATGGGTGGCCCCATACCTAGCTTCTGAATCTTTAAGTTTCCTAGATATGTGGCATATTAATCCCTCTCTTGGTTCACCATATACGATTTGTCTCTGGTGAAGGGCTGCCCCTAAGCCTTGGCTACATGTTGCATCTATGTATAACTTGAATTGTAGTTCAAATTCAGGTTAGATGTGCACAGATGAATTGGTGAGTTCATGTTTTATCCTCTCATATGCATCCCTCTTTTTCTTGGTAATTTCATAAACTACATCTTTTGAACATACCTTTTATAGACTACTGGTTATTTGGGCAAAATTTCTGATGTGGTTTCTGTAGTATGTAGCAAACCCAAGGACACATTGCATCACTTTGATGTTCTTTGGTACTGGTTTTAGCAGTACTGCTGCTACTTTGTTCTGGTCTATGGCCAGACTAATACCTGAGACTTTATGTCCCAGTGCCAGTAATTATTTTTGGGCAAAATTGCACTCTTTAAGGGAAATTTTCAGATTAATGGATGTGCAGTTACTTAGTACTCTGTCTATGTACTGCACATGGTATTCCCCTGTCTCTGAGTATATAATGATGTCATCAATATATACTACCATCCAGCCTTCCAATATTTCTTCTTGAATTATTGTGTACATCATCCTTTGCAAGTGGGCTGGTGCATTTTTGATGCAAAATGGCATCCTGGTGTACTAATATATGCCCATATGGCATATAATTCTAGCTAGCTTCATGGAGTTTGATTTGACTCCATTCTGGTGAAAGCCTTTCATACAATCCATCTTGGTTATATATTTGACTTTTGCCAATTTATCCGGGGCATGAGGTATCCTTGGTATAGGTTACCTGTCAGCTTTTGTGTAGTTGTTCAGTGCTCTGAAATCTCAACATAGCCTAGATTTGCCATCATGCCAGGTTATAAGTACAGGATTGGTGATTTCCACTACTTTATTGTGTCCTATTTTCCTGATGACATCCATTTCTAGGAGCTCATTGATGTGTTTCTCAATTTCCTTCCTAGTTTCCAGACTTTCTGGGTATGGAGGTCTTCTTACCATGGGTAGATAGGGTCTTTCCACATTGAGATATAATTCTATATCATGGGCTCTGATTTTTCCTAATGGTTCTTCACCAATGGAAAATGCTGGTCTATTTTTCATCAGCATCTTCAGTAAACTGAGTTTTTGTTTACTGATGAGGGTAGTACTGAATTGGCCTTCCCTGCATTAATTTGGTAATTCTTCTAGAGGGTCATGGGTAGGTATTTGGTATATTCCAAGTGGAAATTTGTTCATTGTTTGTACCAATAGTAATATGCCTGTTTTTACTATTGTAAATATCAATGCCATACATCCTCTGGGAGTCTGTTCCCAGTAAAAGCCCTTGGAGGTGGGAATTTTCAAGCACAACAAACTCTGGATTGAGCCTGATATTACCTTTCCTATGGGGTATAATTATCTCTTTGATAATTGTCCCAATGGATGTCTTCTTCCCTGATGCACTTTTGAATTTCTTTGCCTTGGTTGGCAAGAGTTTTTTTCCCCAATTTGGGAAGTGATGATCCACATAATTTCTGCCCACTATTGAGAAGTGTGCTTCACTTTCAATGATCAATGGGTGCTGAGCATTTTCTATGAAAACAGTCATCTTGGGGGCTATCCCATGTATGTATGCCATTCCTTTAGTTGGTGTAACTAGGAATGTTTGTGCATCTTGTGTGTCCTTACACATATTTTGTTTGCAGTGTCTTCTGACATTTCCTGAGTTTCTAGTAATGTTTCCTCTTGGTACTCCACTAGAAATTCCCCTCTTGGGTCTTGGTCTTCATCAGATTGTTCTCTGATGGCATCACACATAGAGTCTGATTCAAAATCCTTTGTGGGGGATTCCTCCTCTGGGACTTTCTCAATGGCATAGAATTTCTTCTTTGCCTTTGGAAAGTTATTGGAATAATGGTCTGTTAAGCCACAATTGCGACAAGAATTCTTCTTCTTAGTCACTTCTGCCACTTTTTCTCTGGGTTTGCCTTCAAACTCCAACCTTAAAGGTTGATGATCTCTGAAACCACTGCTTTTATATGGGGAATATTTCCTTATATTTTCTCATTTCCTTACATCTTGTAAGGTTTTTGAAATGCCATCTAGAGTGTAACTTTGCTTCCATCTGCATTTTACTGAATTCTCTAGTTCTCCAGGTCTTTGGGTTAGGAGTTTGTGATTCCTCATCTGAATTTTCATTTGAGGATCAATGGCTTTAAGTCTTTTAAACTTTCTAAGACACCATCACTTTGAATCTTTGTCCACAGAATAATTGTCATCATCAAATGATATGGTATTTTCCCATATCCAAGTACCATTCCTATACTTTTGGATGATTTGAGCCTTCCACCATGGCCAGTTCCTTCTGCCATGGATTTCATTCATCTCTGTGTACCAAATAATAGCATGTCCTTTGAATGCTGTATTGAGTCTAGCAGTAATCCAGTATTCTGGTATGCTTGGTAAATCAATGAAGAGCCCAGTGTTGACTTCTGTCATAAGCCAGTTGAACTGCTGGTAGAAGGGTAACCCAGTCATGGGTGTATCCTTCATGATCCTTGTATTCCATGCCATAGGCACAGAATCTTTTAAGGATGTCCTACATTTTCCAGATCATCCTCTCGGCTAATCCATCTTTTTGTGAATGGTAAGCTTTATAAAAAGCAGGTTTAGTACCCAGCATGTCATAGAGGTTGGTCCAAAATTCAAATGTGAACTTTGGGTCCCTATCACTGATTATGATTTTGGGGACTCCACAGGTGGATATTATGTTGTTCCAGAATAACAGAGCAGTATCCATGGCTGTATCCTCTTTATGGCATGGTAGACATCTCATGCTCTTGCTGAACCTATCAACTATGATTAAGCAGGCATTGTAGTTTTCTTTGCCTCCTGGGACAAGTCCTGTGACCCAGTCCATATTTATGGTTTCCCATGTGTGTTTGGGTTCTTCTATGTGTTGAAGTAACCCATACTTCTTCCCATGTCTCCTATTTGCCTTTTGTAATGTTTCACAAGTGTTGATGTATTCACTCAACTCTTGTTCCCACTTGGGCCACCAAGCTGTGCTTGCTACCGTTTCTTTGGTCCTGTCTTCACTCATGTGTCCCATATAGGGGAAGTCATGGCATTACTGCAGGATCAGAGAGATTTGGTCTCTGTCTACCACTGTGAGTGCACTTGTGTTCTTTTCTCTATGTTAGAGCAGGCAATCTATAAGGAAGAACTTATTATCCTTATAGGCCCTCAACCAGGGTTCTTCCAGTTGGGAGTCCAGTTTTGGACTCCTGTGCTTTTGTTGAAGGAGTTGTAACAATATGCCACATTGTTTGTGTTTGGCATAGGATTTCAGTACTGCACTAAAAAATTCACTGTGCAGTTCTGAGGAGCTTATTACCAGTATGGGGGTTTATGTTCCTTCTGAATCAGTGTTTTTACTGTCAAGGGTACCGCTTTCTGGTGCCCATGCAGAGAATCTGATGTTCTTCCTATCTATGTCCATGAAATGGATAGGGATCTTGGATTCAACTTCAGGGTCATAAGCTGGATTCCTTTTGACATTATCCAGTGGCCATCTGCTAAGGCGATCTGCATTGGTATGACTTTTACCTTCTTTTTATATGATGGTCATGTTCCCTCTATACTCCTGGATGGCTATTTGCCATCTCAGAATGTGTCTATTAGTAGTCTTCATGTTTAGTAAAGACTTCAAGGCTGTGCAGTCTGTGTAGACTTCAAAGACTGCACCCTCCAAATAATAATGGAGTTTTGCCAGAGCCCAGACTAAGCATAGACATTCAGTCTGGGTGGCCCCATACCTGGATTCTGAATCTTTCAGTTGCCGAGAGATGTAACATATTATTCCCTCTCTTGGTTCACCATCCACAATTCGTCTTTGGTGGAGGGCTGCTCCTAAACCTTGGCTACATGCTGAATCTATGTATAACTTGAATGGTAGCTCAAAGTCAGGCAAGATGAGCACAGGTGCATTCGTGAGTTCAAATTTGATCCTCTCATATGCATCCCTTCTTTTCTTGGTCATTCCAAAAACTACATCTTTTGAAAATAACTCATATAAAATACTAGTTATGTGGGCAAATCTCTTGATGTGGTTTCTATAGTAGCTAGAAAAACCAAGGGAAGATTGCATCTCTTTGATGTTTCTTGGTACTGGCTTTTGCAGTACTGCTGCTACTTTACTCTGGTCAATTGTCAGACTAAGACCTGAGACTCTATGTTGTAGAGCTAGTAGCTCTTGTTGGCCAAAGTTACACTTTTTCAGTGAAATATTCACATTGATGGGTGTACATTTATTTAGTACTCTCTCTATATATTGTACATGGCCTTCCCATGTCTCTGAGTATATAATGATATCATCAATATATACTACCATCCAGCCTTCCAGTATTTCATCTTGAAATATTGTGTCCATAATCCTTTGGAAGTGGGCTGGTGCATTTTTAATGCCAAATGACATCCTGGTGTACCCATATATGCCCATATTGCATATGATTCTGAGTAACTTCATGTAGCTTGGTTCAACTCCATTTTGGTGGAAGCCTTTCATACAATCCATTTTGGTTATGTATCTGGCTTTTGCCAGTTTGTATTACGCATGAGGTATCCTTGGTATGAAATACCTGTCAGCTTTTGTGTAGTTCTTCAGAGCTCTGAAATCTCCACACAGCCTAGACTTGCCATCATGCCAGGTGATCGGGACTGGGGTGATAATTTCCACTATTTCATTGTGTCCAATTGTTCTGATGACATCCATGTCCAGGGGTTCATTGATATTTTTTTTCAATTTCTTTCTGCTTTCCATACTTTCTGGGTAAGGAGTTCTCCTGAGCATGGGTGGATAAGGTCTTTCCAAATCAAGATATAGTTCTATATCATGGCCTTTAATCTTGCCTAATGGTTCTTCCCCAATGGCAAATGCGGGTCTGTTCTTTCTTAGCATCTTCAGGAAACTTAGTTTTTTTTACTGATGAGGGCAGTGGTAAACTGGCCTTCTCTTAATTCATTCAGTAGTTCTTTCCGTGGATCTTGGGCAGATACTTGGTATATATCAAGTAAAAATTTTGTTTCCTTGTTTGTACCAATGGTAATGTGCCTGTTTTTACTGTTGTAAATGTTGTGGTCATACATCCTCTGGTAATCTTTACCCAGTAAGAACTCTTGGATGTGGGCATCATAAAGCACTACAAACTCTGTATTGAGTCTGATATCACCCTTATTGTGGGGTATAATTATCTCTTTTATGATTGTCCTCATGGAAGTCATCTTCCCTGAAGCACCTTTTAAGTTCTTTGCCTTGGTGGGCAAGTTCTGGTTTTGCCAATTTGGGAAGTGGTTGCCCAGATAATTTCTGGCCACTATGGAGCAGTGTGCTCCACTGTCAATCATCAATGGATGCTGAGCATTGTCAATACAAACAGTCATTTTTGTGGCTGTTCCATGTATGTATGCCATTCCTTTGGTTGGTGTAACCAGGAATGTTTGTGCATCCTGTGTGTGTTTGCACAAGTTTTTGTTGGCAGTATTTTGTGGCATGCCTGCTTCCAACTGTATGTCCTTTATTTCTAGTGGGGTTTCCGATTGGTATTCCACTGCAATTTCTTCTCTTGGGTCCTGCTCTTCATCAAATTTTTCCCTGATGGCATCTCCCATAGAATCTGAGTCAGAGTCCTCTGTTGGGTATTCCTCCTCTGGGACTTTCTCAATGGCATAGACTCTTTTCTTTTCCTTTAGAAAGTTGTTGGCATAGTGGTCTGTTGAACCACAATTGTGACAAGAATTCTTCTTCTTAGCCAATTCTGCCACGCTTTCCTTGGGTTTGTCTTTAAACTCTACCCCAAAATGTTGTTTCTCTTTGAAACTACTGCTTCTATATGGGGTGAATTTCCCTATATTAGTCCTTTTCGTTACATCTTGTAAGGTATTTGCAATGTCATCTAGAGTGCAATTGTGGTTGCATCTGCATTTTACTGCATGCTCTAGTTCTCCTGGCATTTGTGTCAGACATTTGTGATTCCTCACTTGAGTGTTCACTTGAGGATCAATGGCTTTGAGTCTCTTAGACTGTCTAGGACACCAGTCATATGGATTTTTGTCCACTGAGTATTTGTCATTTTCAAATGACATGGTCCTTTTCCATATTCAAGTACCATTTCTGGACTTTTGGATAATTTGACTCTTCAACCATGGCCAGTTTCTCCTGCCATGGATTTCTTTCATTTCTGTGTACCATATACTAGCATGACCTTTAAATGCTGTCTTGAGTCTAGCAGTAATCCAGTAGTGTGGTATGCTTGATACATCAATGAAGAGTCCATAAATATAATCTATAAGCTCCATACGATCATATTCTCCTGTTTGTTACAGGGGCTCTTGGACAGAAACCAAGAGTGGCCTGCCACTCAGCAATCAGGGAACTCACTTGGAAGACTCCAAAAGAATAAAGAAATAAAAATAAAAGAATAAATTCCTCTAAGAAATATGCAGGTACAAAGATGAGATGCAATAAGAGGAAATGGAAGCCAAATGGCCAAAGAGCCAACCAAGTAAGTCCTCAATCACTGTTTTAACCTGCCAAAATGAACAATGGAATTAGTAAGGATATGACCACCAAATATCCATTGACAGGCAAAGAAAGAAAAGAGAAGGTGCTAAATGACTGACTTGATAATATTAGTATTCACTTAACAAAAATTGTTAGATAAATAAAGATAAAATAAAATAAAAATATATTAATTAACTGGTGAAAAACCCCCCAGGGTGGAAGGGGTAGCTGGTATATGTGGAAAGTTGGGAGCTTGAGTTCTTCAGGATGAAAAATGATCTGTATTGATCCTTGAGGCTGTATTGATTGTTTTGGGAATTGATACAGCTGGCTAATATTGAAATTGAAATGGGTTGAATGAATTTCCCATGCTTTAAAATGAAATACAGTTCTTGATGGATCCAGACTGTATTGAAATGAAGGTGGTTTCCAAGATGGATTGAGCGGAGCTTTGACACTTGACAATTGAATGAATGAACTTCCTCTTGAATACCTTGAGAATGGTTGAGCAGTATTGCCTTGGAGGAATACTGTGAATGAACTCATCCAATGACGTCTTGATGGCCTGATTGGCCTTTGATGCTGAAACACTTGCTCTTGAGCCTTGATGAGTCCTCTGAATGATTAGGTGCCTTGATGACATGATGATATTTTTGGATATTTAAATGACCATTTGATATTGCCACCATTGTATTGCTGTTGAAAAATGATGCATAATGATATATAACATCATTTATGGCATATTGGTTCATTGGAAAGAAGATTACGTCCAAAGGTCTTGAGATGGAAAGACAGAGGGGAAAAAGATGAATTTGATGGCTTCAGAGCTTGGAAAGGTGTTTCTGGGTCCTTTTGGGTTTTTGGCCACTTTTGGTTTCTAAGCCAAAAACTGGCCCAAAGGGCGGGAAAGTGTCTTTTGGACATTTTGTGTCAAAGTGCGCAAAAGTGTGCAAATGTGCAAAATGCACAAAGGTGCGCCAATGTGAAAAAATGCGCAAATGCGAATTATGAGCCCAAATGGCCAAAAAAAGGCATTTGGGCCATTTCCCCTGGTTTTGATGGAAATGACCAGAAATACCCAATTGGGTATAAATTGCCGCTATGGTTTCTGGATTGAGGTGAAGGGCCATGAAGGCCCCAAAATACAAATGGCCATAAATGGTCCATAAGATGATGATGTGGCCATATTGGCCACTGGTGATGGATATGGCCAATTGGCCATAAAAGGAGTGTGGCTTAATATGCCATACGGAGATCCAAGGAGGTGAATTGCCATGGTTGTGACAGTACCCCCCACCTTGAAATGGTGAGCTCCTGGGCACCAATACAAGGTGAAGCCTGTTGAGGCTATTGGAAAGGATTGAGAGTGGGGTAGAGAAAAGTTCTTTTAAGAGGAAAGTAACATAATAACTGATATTAAAACTTTTTCATATGACGCAGGACTTGCTTGATCTTCTTTTGAGATTGGCTTCATGATTGATGATGTTGTAATGAATGAATATTCTTTGAGATGAATTTTTGATATGATCAAATGAAAATGAAAATGAAAATTAATATAAAGAATGAAAATGAAAATAAAAGAAAGAGAAAAGAAAAAAGAAAAATGAATTGGATCTTGAGGAGGTTCCAATCTTCATCATGGAGGTTGATAAATGATTTTGAAATTGGCCAAGGACCTGGAAAGAGAAATTTGATTCCAGGTGCTCACAAAGTGGCCAAGGTGATGTTTTGACAAGATTTTTGACCCCTCAGGGAAGTGCACACCAGGAGAGGAACTTACTTTTGGTAGTTACCACTCCCACCAGTGCCATAAAAAGAAAAACAAAAAAATGTTGAAGGAATGAATTTGAATTTTGAAGTCTTGGAAATGAATTGAAAGGTGAATGGCCCATTGTCCCAAGTGAAAATGGCCATAAAATGGAATTGATTTTGAAATCCAGACCAGAAGATCTATGTCCAAATTGCAAAGTGCTCACAGAGTTGTCAAGGTGATTCTTACAACAGATTAGAGTAGAATACCCCTAAAGGTGCATACCAGGAGTGGGAATTACTTTTGGTAATTCCTCTCCCCACCAAGCACCATAGAAATTCAAGCTTTTGAAGAATTGGGTCCTGGCTTGTCAGGATACAAAGAGTGGAAATCTTTGAAAAGATCAGGACAATTGTTGAGGTTTCCGGCTGGTTCCCAAGTGGATCTTTTTGGGTCTTGACTGAAACCTTTCCATTCCACTAGATCCCATAATTTTCTCCTCTTGAGCTTTGAATCCAGTACCTGAGAGACTTCCCATTCCTCTTCTTCTTCAATGGTGACTGGAGGAGGAGGCTCTTGTGGCGATTTAGGATTGTTCATGTCTTGACTGCTTCCAGAAGGGAAATATGGAAGACTGGGTGGAGGGATTTCCATTGAGATGGAAGCTTGAGGTTATAAGCATGAGTATTGACTTTCTTCAAGATTGGAAAAGGACCCAACCATCTTTCAGACAGTTTTTTGGTGGGTCTGGTTGATTTGATGTTCTTGGAGGAAATCCATACCATGTCACCAGGATTGAAAACAGGTAGACGTGATCTACTTTGATCTGCATACCTCTTAAACCTGTTTATGGCAACTTCAAGTTCTCTCTTGACATCTTGCTGTACTTATTGGATTTTTGTTGATAAATTTCCAGCAGGAGTATCTTGAGTGATTTTAATGGAGTCAAATTGTGGATCTCTTCCATAAACAGTGAAAAACGGCGATTGTTTGGTTGAAG
Organism: Austropuccinia psidii; assembly: GCA_023105745.1. Classification (NCBI taxonomy): domain Eukaryota; kingdom Fungi; phylum Basidiomycota; class Pucciniomycetes; order Pucciniales; family Sphaerophragmiaceae; genus Austropuccinia; species Austropuccinia psidii. The sequence continues at coordinate 43,479,110 of JALGQZ010000001.1, forward strand.
AGTGATCAGAATTATTGTAGGCAAATTCAGCCAGAGGGAGCCAGGTGATCCAATCATCTTGATGATAACTGACATACATCCAAAGATACTGTTCTAGTATCTGATTTACCCTCTCTGTCTGTCCATTGGTTTCTCAATGGTAAACATTTGAAAAATCTCTTGAAATCTTGAGCTGCTGACAAAGATTGGTCCAAAAGGAACAAACAAAAAGGGAACCTCTATCACTGACAATGCTTGAAGGAAGGCCAAGATTTGAAAGGATATTCTTGATGAATAAATGGGCCAAATCTAGTGAAGTGATTGAAGACATTGTTGGAATAAAAACTGCCATTTTTGAGAATATGTCCACTATGACAAGGATTGAGTCAAATGAATTGGACAGTGGAAATTGAGTGATGAAATATATTGAAAGACAAATCCAAGGTCCATTTGGAATTGGAAGAAGTTTGAGGAGTCCAAACTTCTTGCAATGAATATTTTTGTTTCTTGAACACTGTTGACAGGATGAGACATAATCCCTCATGAATTGAGTCATGCCGGACCAGGGAAATCCTGCTTGACAAGTTTGAGAGTCTTTTCTCGGCCAGGGTGTCCAGCTAGAGGAGAATCATGATGCTTTTGAATAATGCTGAGCTGAATTGTGGGGTCATTTGGGACCACCACCCGATCTTTGAAGAGAAGGAGTTGGGAATAGTAATCAAGAGAATAATCCTGAATGGATTTAGGTTTGCCCAGTTCTTCAAGGATACTTCTGTACTGAGAATCTTGTCAAAATTTCTTCTGAATTGAGTCAAAAAAATTTGAAAAAGATTCCACCTTTACTGCAAAATACCTTGAGGGTTGAACTTCATCTTGCTTAATGAGTTATTGAAAATTCATTGGATTCATGCTGATGAAATCCTCCACCCTCTCCGGATAAACGTTGTCCCAACATGAAAAGGCATCCAGCAGATTAGCTAAGCGGCCAGCGAGGTAAGTGATTGAGAAATGGAATTCGGAAATGAAGTCATCCCAGCGGGCTTGACGGCGAGTGAGTACTTTGAAGGAAATGAAGTATTTGTAAGATTTGTCTATGAAACTGATGATAATATTACTATTAATCAACAGTACTATGACTGTTCTTATGAAAAATAATAACAAAATGTTATTATAACCACAAATAAATAATTGAAGAATTATTTGTTTCACGTGTTAAACACTACTAGTGATTTTAACAGTGAGCAAGTAATTTTCTACAAGAATCAATTACAAGAAGATTTTAATAATAAAACTTCTTTTATTAAAATAATAAAATTATTTTAATATATAATTATCTTTTGCAAGAATAATTATAATGATAATTCTTGAAGAAAACTAATTTTAGAGAAAAACTTTAAGAATTAAAGATAAATCACTCACTGATATGCCAAAGAGCTTATTGAAAGATAAGATAGACAGATTTGACGTAGAATTGTGGATTTTAAGGATCAAAATGAATTTATAACAGTATTACAACAATATATAGTTGGATTCTATGATTTTAAATCTTTCTGATTTATTTTGAAAGATTTAAAACATTTAAGAATAGCTCTAACTAATACTTACTTGCTGGTAATAATGGTTTAAATGATAATAAGATGATGATTTTGAAAAAACAGCAAGAAGAAGCCTCTTTTAAGTCAAAAACAGCTCACAGGGGCGTGACATGGGGCAAACTGAGAAACCAGTGAGTGAGAAAACAATAAACCCTTTGGATTTTTTATTGCATCATCTTTTGTCACGTAAGATTATCATAATTACTTAATTGATGCTTTTACATGACTACCAACTTCAATATGGTTAAGAATAAAAGGAGTAACATCTGTAAATCTTCTTTTATTCCAAAATAATCATTTATTTCTCAAAGGTATCAATGTTATTGCCAATTTCATCACAGGTTTTAATTACTGTAAATTTTTGAAGATTCAGTGTTTCACATAGAATAGTCAAAAATGGACTGTAAGTAAACCTTTTAATTTTACTAGTAGAACTGTAATTCTTTTTTGTTTTAGTATAGATAACACAGTTCTCCATTGGTCCTGGAAGTTTCAGAAAGATTTATTAAGAATTGTATTTTTAATGAATTTTTGAAGTTTTTACCTCATTTCTACGTAGAATTGCAAATATCAGTGTTTCACTGGTTGCTATGAGGTAAATCAATGGATACTAGTCCAAAAAGGGTTTTAATTACTCTTTTGGGTTTTATCCATGGAAAATAATTAAGAATTGACATGGTTCAAGGAGTCTAAGTAGCTCTTTACCTCCTTGGCACGTCAAAATAGCAGGTTATTTGCTATTTTCTTACGATTTACTGTAGTTGTAACATGGTAACAAAGCTCCCAAAAGGTTTTAGTTTACCAACTAGGCCAAGATCAGCCATGGATCCAAGGTTTGGAGCTGTCCACGCCTCTGAGGCCTCAGAGGTTGGGTACCCTGGCTCTCTTTGATGTCTTTTGTCCCCCTTGCTTATTTTTTACGGCAAAATAGAAATTTAAGCTTCAAGTGAGATATCCACTATGGGTGTACCAAAGGTCCAGGTAGGAATACCATGATATTAAGTGATCAAAACATACATAACACTATTCTTAGTGTATATGAAACATGGGATTTCTCACATTCCCATTATTTTGGCGTGAAATTAAGAAAAACAAACGTTTTCACAGATCTTTTATGTGGTATCAATGATGTGGTATTGAAGTATTTTCCATTTTACCACCTCAAGGAGTTAATTTGAGCTTATTCACTCTATGGAGCTACCCTAGGTGAATTTTTTTGTAGAATCCAAATCTGGTCTTAAATTCATGGATTTGCTTACTCAATGAAATGTTATTCATCTTTTCTGAAATCAAAAATGATTAATTTTGGATACATGCATGACTTATGAGTTATGCATAATTCAAAATTTCTTTTTAAGATAATTGTGGCCTATTTGGGTATGTAAAATATACCTCAAGGCTCACATTCCCTCCCACCAAAAAATAAAATTGTACTACAATTTTATCAATGGTATAAATAGTAAAAGGCCCCAAAGGGGGGTTAATGTCCACTTTCCAACCTCTTTACATTACTTAGATCAAGTAATTTTAAGCACATTCATAGACATATTCTGGCTTGTGGCTTTCTTTCATGTCTAAATCTTCTCAAGAGTTTATCTGAGTCAGGTATATCTGATTCTGCCATCCATTCATCTTCATCAACTGGATTTCTAGATCTGACAAGATACTCTTTTGATTTTTACCCCTAAGTCTCCTTTCTTTAATGACTTTCTTTATCTTTTTGTCTTCATTCTGTTCCACTGGTGGAACAGTTAAAGGAGTTGGGTTTTTTAAAGGAAACAATTCTTTATCAGCTGGTTGATAATGTCTTATCAAGCTGACTGGAAAGGTGGGGTGTTTATTTTCCAATTCACCACTCAATTCCACTTGAACTGCATTGGGTCCATGTAAGGCAACAATAACAAAAGGTCCTACATCAGAATCTTTGAGTTTCTTTGGGCCTTTGATATTATTAAGGTTCAAGGTTGAAACTAGAGCTAAGTCCCCTAGTTTGAAGTCTGGTACTTTATTACTCTTGTCCCACTTCTGTTTTTCATAATCAAAAGCATCATTAATACCTTTTTTTTCATGATGTTTTACTTTATCAAGCATTATTTTGAAGCTGGAAGCTGTAGGATGAATGTCAATCAAGTCTTTGCTCAGTCTGTCTGCTGGGAGTCTTGGACTCCATCCTTTTTCTAACATAGCAGGAGTTTGTCCTGTGGAAGAATGGACTGATGTATTGTATGCCAATTCTAGCGCAGGTATCAGAGTGCACCAGTCATGGGTAAAGCCATCTGAGTCTTTGAATTCTAACCCATAAGCACAAAATCTTCCTATCATGTCTTCTAAAGTTTGAATCATCCTCTCTGCTAGCCCATCTGTTCGAGGGTGATATGCTGTAGAGAATGATAACTTAGTCCCAAACAACCTATGAAGATTGGTCCAAAGTGCAGATGTGAACTTGGGATCTCTGTCACTTATGATATTCTTAAATAATACTGTATGAGAAATAACTCTACTCCACAGAAGAAGAGCTGTATCCATAGCAGTGTCATCTTTAGGACATGGTACGAATATGGGAGTCTTGCTATATCTGTCTACAATGACTAAACAAGCATTATAACTTTTGTCACCACTTGGAGGAAGTTCTGTGACCCAATCCATGTGAACAACTTCCCAAGGGGATTTTGGTTCTTGAATATGGATCATAAGTCCAAATTTCTTGCCTGTATTCCTCTTTGCTTTTTGACATCTGTCACAGGTATGGCAATATTCAATGCTTTCCTTTCTCCAAGATGGCCACCATGCACAGTTCTTTACTTTTTCAAGTGTACTTTCTTCTGACAGGTGTTGTAAGGTGTGGATATGAAACTTTGATTAAAAATCAAGTACTTTTCCTGTCCTCAAAATTTGTATAAGGTAATAATCAATTAAAAATAGTATGAAATATTATTTTTAAGAGAAAAACACGCCAATTTTATTGTTTATAACTTTATTAGTATAAAACAATAATATTATAAAAATTTATTGTTTTACCAACAATAAAGATTTATCCAAAAAATACTCTACAAGAGATATTTTAAGGCTACAAAAGAAATTCCTTCAAGAGCAATTTCAATTGGAATTAATTGAGCAAAGAACTGCAAGCAATTAATTAAAGAACAAAGTCTTTAAAAAGAATATTAAAGAGAAAACACGCCCAAAAGTGACCAGAGTGAATTTGGAAACAAAGTGACAAATTTAACAGTGATGAAAGATGCTTTAATTCACTTTTGGGGTGGTTCAGGGGTAAAAATGATTATAAGAGTTACAAACAATGATTATAATGATTTTTTCACGTGGTTAAAAGGATTAAAATGATTTAAAAGTGGTGGTTGGAATCTTTGATTGATTGGTTTAACAGTTTTAAACTAATTAATAAAAGGAAAAGATTCTAACATGAAGAGAAAAGTGGGGCAAAGAAGACATTCTTTTATAGCCATCAATTCTCTTACTCCAAAAGTAAAATTTACTCTTGTCAGTCGTGAAAAACAGTCTGACAACAGAAAAGCCAATTATGGCATCATTGAACCCTGGTTTAGACCAAAAAGGGCTGGTTTAAGCCATTTTTAGCCATTTTTAGCCATTTTAGACCCTTAAATCAGCCATTACTATAGCAATACCAGGCCTAGAGCCTTCAAAACACGTCAGAATGTGTGTCAGAGTCGTAGAAACCAGTTAAAACTGTTTTTATTATGATTGTTTTATCTTAAGGGTAGTTTTACCTTCTTGGCAACAGCTAAAACTACCCCAGTTGGTATCAAAACCTCATCATCAATTGAGTCCACAGACCCTGTGACTCAATTCCAGGCCAAAAGTGATGAACTTTTGCGTGAATTTTGACATCCCACGCCTGTCAGCAAGGATTTTGGGGGTCTAGCTCCCCCTTAGAGCTGGAGTTCCTTTTCCCCCCAAATTTAATCTTTCCAATTTATTTTTCCTTTAATTCCTCATCATGTATTATACTTATAATTTACATATGTAATTCAATTCAATTGTACAGTACAATACAGTAATAATTGACACCTCATATGTAAATCAAAGTTCACTTATGTAATACACGCGCACATTTTGACATTTCAATTGAATTCAATTGAAAATACTTTAATTCCTCATAACTTCTAAACTAAACACAACACCTCAATTTTAACACAAAAATTGATGGTTAACACCACATGTGGTGTGAATTAAATTAAGGTTTTGAGGATTTTCAACTTTTGTATTGAAAATACTAAAAACTTAATTTAAGCTTATTTAGAGTTGAGTTACAAAAATTTCACTCAGAGGTGACCCCACCTGATTTTTTATGAGGAATCCAATGGTGAAATACAATTTATATGTTTATTTATTGGATAAAAAGTTATAATAAATTTTATTTAACTTTTTTCCAAATTTATTTATTTTTTCACAATTTTGTTAAAATTTCATTTTTACTTAAATTTTTCAAGTATAAATGTAATTTTATATTTACAAAATTTGAAGTAATTTTATTTTTAAATTATAATTAATTTTTTATTTTTAATATAATTTTATATGTATATTTTTTATTTTTATTTTAATAATATAAATAAATTTATTTTATTTATATTAATATGTTATTTTTTATATTTGTGGTCTTTTGGGTATATGAAATTACCTCTAAGGCTCACAGGTGTCCAGAGTAGATGCTATCATGGCATTCATGAAGAATGGTATTAATAAGCAATCTGCTACATAATGTCATTACACAAGAATGTTTGGTTCTGTAGTAAATAATCCCATCAAACAAGTGAAATCTTCCTTCAGAATAGGAATTTCTCCAAACTTCATCTAGTGCATTGACCAAAGATGTATCTTTGCAGTCTTTATCTAATAAGGAAGTCAAGATATGGAAATTCTTGTCCTGTTTATAAGATTCTCTGACCTCTTCAAAGAATTCAGTTTCAATATCAGTTATGTTAATCCCTTCAATTGGAATCTGTGGTTCAGCCTCCAAAGGTACATAAGCTGGGTTATCAGGAGTGTTGGCTAATGCCCACCTGCTAAGTCCATCAGCATTCTTGGGAATTTTTCCTGCTTTGTGGACTATAGTCACGTTTCCTCTATATTCCTGAATGGCTATTTGCCATCTCAACATATGTCTGTTGGGAGTCTTCATGTTAAGAAGTGATTTTACAGCATTTACAGTCAGTTATCACTTCAAAAGCCCTGCCATCAAGATAATAGTGTAATTTCTCAAGTGCCCATACCAAGCATGTCAGGCTGAGTCTATATTGAAGTGGTAATAAGAGTATTTACAACTAGAATTATGACTGTGACACGTAGAAAATTGATTAAAAATAAGAGTTTTTGATTTAAAAGATGATTTATAATATATTTAAGGGGTTCTACTATTGAAGAATAGTGGTGGTGAGCGCTATTGAGAACCCAGGGTGCAATCTTACCAGTTGGGTTACTATAATAAGAGTTACAATAATTAAATATATAATTATACCTGTTTATTACCCAAGAGTAAAACTGTTTTTGACAGTTTACTACGTAGGGTATTCAAGAGCAGGATGAGGAAAGGCTTTTGGCTGTGAAAAGCCCTCCTTTTATCCTGAAATTGAGGTGGAAAGGCTGCTAGACCTTTCCACGTAGAGGAAGAGAAGATTTTTCACTCTCTATGACAGGCTTGTGATTTGAAAACAGCCTGTATACCCTGTATTGGGCTCAGATGTGGTTTTGAAACCACATCTGGGCGGTTTTCACCAATACAGGGTGAAAATTTTCATCTGGGGACCTCACAGCCTGATTCTGACGTGTATGACGCGTAGAATGCTGTACAGAACCTGTATGGGACCTCAGTATTGACTGACATATGAGGTATTGAAGTAAAAACATGCTTCTTCGTCTATTTGACACCTCATATTCATGGTTATGGGATATTATCCCATGGTAAGGCTGTATCTGACAGCAGGTGGGATTTTGACCTTAAAATGGTCATAAATCTGTCAGTTTTTGAGATATCATGCTCAAAGTTGGTTCATTGAATAGCTCTGTATGAGCTTTACACAATGGTACCCAACTTGACATGGTTATCATTAAATATGACAAAGTTATCCCATGTACAAGTATTTTTGTACTTTGGCGTGGTCTGGCCAAAAGCTGTATTAAGGTTGTTTGGCCAATAACTTCTGTTGTAGTTGAGCTATGGGGAAATGGATGGAACCATCAGATAGCCCTGATTGTTCTCTTTCCAAAAAGACCCCACTTTAGGTATCTCACACTAAAACTGTAAAAGTTAGATGAAAGGTGAATGTTTTGTTCACCCTCATTTGGTCTGAGTTTGACCATAACTGAAGTAATACTGGTGCTAGCTCAGTTTGGCTAGCACCATTAGATAGCCCTGTCTTAGAGCTTCATTTTGAATACCCATTTGATGGGGTTAAGCCTCTTCTTCTAGATTTTAAATGAGAGGTGAAAATTAAGGTTTATGCTCAGCAATAACTTTGTTATTTCTTGTCCTATGGTGATGGGACTTATATTTTCAGAAAGAGGTGAGTTTCCTCTTTCGTTTGATACCTTTTGAGCTGATTTGGCTCAGTTCCATGTTTTGGTGGTATTTTGGCTATACCATTGGTTTATGGTATGTTGGCTGTCATGCTTGTGCTCTGGTTTTGAGTCACAGGCTGACATACCCTCCCTCTAAAAAAGGATCATCATGGATGAGACTGTTCAGTCCTCCTAGAGGCTCTGAATCTCCTTAAATGAAGGTTTCCATCTGGTATGGCATCCTCTGCCAACCATTTGTCTTTGTCAGCTGTCTGGTTCTTGAATCTGACTAGATATTGTCTCTGATCCTTCCCATTAACTCTGATTTTTCTGGCCCTGATGATTTTACTCACAGGTCCAGGAGAGTCTTCTACTTCCACTATTTCTGGTGGAGTGATGTTTTTCTTCCTGGAGGGGAATTTATCCTCCTCTGTTTGGAAGTATGGTTTGACCAGGCTCACTGGAAAGACTGGGTGTTTCCTAGAAAACTCCTCAGTGAGCTTGACCTCTACTGCATTCTTCCCTATCAACTTAATGATAGTGAAGGGCCCTACAAATGAGTCTCTCATCTTCTTGGGTCCTTTGAGATTGTTAAAGTTTAGTGTAGACACTAACACCTGGTCCCCTTCCTTGAAGTCAGGTTCCATATGTGATTTGTCCCACCTTTGCTTGTTATACTCTTTGGCCTCAGCTATGCATTTGGCAGCAGTATCACAGGCTTTTTTCCACATATCATGGAAGTCTTTGGCTGTGGGGTGGATGGTCAGAAGATTTTTCTTCAAGTGATCCACAGGTAAGAGGGGATTCCACCCTTTCTCTACCAGTGCAGGTGTTTTTCCTGTGGTAAAGTGCTGGCTTGTATTATAAGCCAGTTGGACTGCTGGTAAGAGGGTGACCCAATCATGGGTATATCCCTCATGGTCCTTGTATTCCATGCCATAGGCACAGAACCTCCTGAGGATGTCCTCCATTGTTTGGATCATCCTCTCAGATAGGCCATCCGTTTGTGGATGGTAAGCTGTGGAAAAATCAAGCTTGGTGCCAAGCATGTCATATAAATTGGTCCAAAATTCAGATGTGAATTTTGGGTCCCTGTCACTAATTATGATCTTAGGGACTCCGCAGGTGGATATGATGTTATTCCAAAATAACAGAGCAGTGTCCATGGCTGTGTCCTCTTTATGGCATGGTAGACATCTCATGCTCTTGCTGAACCTATCAACTATGATTAAGCAGGCATTGAAGTTTTCTTTGCCTCCTGGGACAAGTCCTGTGACCCAGTCCATGTTGATGGTTTCCCATGGGTGTTTGGGTTCTTCTATGTGTTGAAGCAACCGATATTTCTTCCCATGTTTTCTATTTGCCTTTTGGCATCTTTCACAAGTGTTGATGTATTCACTCAACTCTTGCTCCCACTTGCGCCACCAAGCTGTGCTTGCTACCCTCTCTTTAGTCCTGTCCTCACTCATGTGTCCCATATAGGGGCAGTCATGGCACTCCTGCAGGATTAAAGAGATGTGGTCTCTGTCTATCACTGTGAGTGCACTGGTGTGCTTTTCTCTGTGATAAATCGGGCCATCTATAAGGAAGAATTTATTGTCCTTATAGGCCCTCAACCAGGGTTCCTCCAGCTGGGTTTCCAGTTCTGGTGTAAGGTTTGTCTATGAAACTCTTGATAATAGTAACAATATCAAGAGTACTATGACTGTCCTCAGTAGAAAAATATAATATAATGAAATATTATAACCACAAATTTAAATATAATTATTAAAAAATAAATTTAATTATTATTATAATAATATAATAATAATAAAAAAATATAATAATTATAATAAATTATAATTATTCTATTATTGTTATAGTCACTGACAGTTATAACAATAAGAAGTGTAAAGCTCTTAATGAGACAATTACACGTGGAAAATAAGAATATTAACCACTTATAAATAATATAAATATTATTTATAAAAAGAATTAATCACACACTGTGCAGAAATAATTCTTTATAGAATAAAATTCTATATAAAAAAACTAATAATAGATAAAAAAAATATAGAACTTTTAAAGAAAACTTACTTATAATATTTATTTAATACAACAAGTTATAAAACAACAGTTATTATATTAAATAATGATTATAAGTTAAAAACACGCCAAAAATCAATAAAATCAAAGATAAAACAACTTTTTATACTAAAATTTATGATTAAAGAGTTTTTGAGAGGAATTTGTGGATTTTAAAAGATATTTAAGATGATAATTTTATATAATAAAAGTTATTATAGATGATTACAACAATAATCTGAATTCTATGACTTCAATTCTTTAATTTAATAAATAAAGAATAAAAATAACTTAAGAATTACTTTTAATAATAAGATTTTATATTTAATAAAACTTTACCTGTTTAAATGTCTAATATGATTGGATTGATTATGAATTATGGACAAAAACAGTGATGAAAAGACTCTTTTTATGTCTACAGAGCAGCTCTCATGATTCATAATGGATGTAGAGGGCGTGCTCAGATCAAAACTGAAAAACCATGCTTAAAAATTAAGTTCTTAATTTAAGGCAACTTATTTTTACTTCCAATTTAAAGTTACCAGTGTTATTCTTAACTCCAAGTAACTTTAATCCTCATTTAGTTTAATTATTTTAAGTTTTAATATAAAATAAGTTTATTTATATTAAAGTTCATCATATGAACAACTTAAAATTAGAGTTTCAAGCAGAAATCTTTTAAACTCAATTTTTAATTAATTTTTAAAGAAATCATAATTTTCTTTAAGCTTAATTAAAAAGTAATTTTCCAGGCTAATTACCCAGGAAACTTATTAATAAAAGATACTTAAAATTTAATTTATATATTGATAATATTAAATTCTAAGCTGTGTGAAATTTTCAAGCAAATCCATTAAGATTTGGATTTTTAATGAATTTTTGAAGTTATTACTATTTTTCCACGTAAAATAGCAATACACACAAAACCTTAAGTTTTGATAAGGTTTTGATGATTGAAACCTTAAAGTTTTAAGCTTATTTAAGCTTTTTAAGCTTGATTAAGCTTTGACAGTTCTTAAAACCTTGATTCCAAGCCTGCTTCTTGGGATTTACCCTCTTGGCAGCTTGAAATTCCTGTCCAATTTAGGATAAAACCAGTTTAAACCTTAAGGTTGGATCAAAGTCTAATCTTAAAGTTTAAATAAGGTTGAAAATCCTCCAATACAGGTGGACAACCTTAATTGAATCCTTGCAGATCCAAAAAGTTGGGTACCCCAGCTCTATTTGGTCTTTTTCCTTTGTCCCACCTTTTTGCGTGGATTTTGCCCTTTTATTTATTTAAAGCCATACTATGGCCTTAAACCCTTTTAAATTGAGCTCACGCAGGATTTACATTCTGTATGGCAAATCCTTAGCCAATTCAGTAAATATACACCACACCTCAATTTTAACTAAAATTTTGGTAAAGTTGCATAAACCTTATGTAACTTTAAATTTAAGCTTAATTAAGCTTAAATTTAACAATTTTTAAAAAATGTTAAAAAAGTTACATTAGTACTGTGAGATTCTTAAATCTTCTAATAACACAAGAAATAAGTGTTTTTGGGTATAACACCCTATGGGTGTACCCTAGGTTATTTTTGGTGTAGAATCCAAAAATGACATAATAATTATAACTTTGTTTATCCAAAAAAAAGTTATACTTATTTTTTATTATTTTTTATTTTAAATTCAACTAAAAAGTCTGTTTAAGACAAATTTAATTGTTTATAAAATCATTTGTGGCCTTATGGGTATGTTAAACATACCTCACAGGCTCACATCTGGGCTCCTGTATTTTTGTTGAAGGAGTTGGAGTAGTATGCTACACTGTTTGTGTTTAGCATAAGATTTCAGTACTGCATTGAAAAATTCATTGTGCAGTTCTGAGGAGCTTATTCCCAGTATGGGGGTTTCTGTCCCTTCTGAATGAGTGTTTTCACTGTAAAGGGTACCACTCCCTGGTTCCCATTCAGAGAATCTGAAGTTCTTCTTCCTACTTATTTCCATAAAATGGATAGGAATTTTTGCAGCAACTTCAGCGTCATAAGCTGGATTGCTTTTGACATTGTCCAGTGGCCATCTGCTAAGGCCATCTTCATTGGTATGGCTTTTACCTTCCTTGTATATGATGGTCATGTTCCCTCTATACTCCTGGATGGCTATTTGCCATCTCAACATGTGTCTATTAGTAGTCTTCATGTTTAGCAAAGACTTCAAGGCTGTGCAGTCTTTGTAGACTTCAAAGACTGCACCCTCCAAATAATAATGGAGTTTTTCTAGAGCCCAGACTAGACATAGACATTCTGTCTGGGTGGCCCCATACCTGGCTTCTGAATCTTTCAGTTGCCTGGAGATGTAACATATTACACATTCTCTTGGTTCACCATCCACAATTTGTCTTTGGTGAAGGGCTGCTCCCAAGCCTTGGCTGCATGCTGCATCTATATATAACTTGAATGGTAGTTCAAAGTCAGGCAAGATGAGCACAGGTGCATTTGTGAGTTCATACTTGATCCTCTCATATGCGTCCCTCCTTTCCTTGGTTATTTCAAAAACTACATCCTTTGAGCATAACTTGTATAAACTACTAGTTATGTGGGCAAAGGTTTTGATGTGGTTTCTATAGTAGCTAGCAAATCCAAGGAAAGATTGCATCTCTTTGATGTTCTTTGGTACTGGATTTTGCAGTACTGCTGCTACTTTGTTCTGGTCAATTGCCAGACTAAGGCCTGAGACTTTGTGTCCTAGAGCTAGTAGCTCTTGTTGGCCAAAATTACACTTTTTAAGTGAAATTTTCAGATTGATGGGTGTACATTTACTTAGCACTCTGTCTATGTATTGTACATGGTCTTCCCATGTCTCTGAGTATATAATGATACCATCAATATATACTACCATCCAGCCTTCCATTATTTCTTCTTGAAATATGGTGTCCATCTTCCTTTGGAAGTGGGCTGGTGCATTCTTGATGCCAAATGGCATACTGGTGTACTCATATATGCCCATATGGCATATTATTCTGAGCAACTTCATGGAGTTTGGTTTAACTCCATTTTGGTGGAAGCCTTTCATACAATCCATCTTGGTTGTGTATTTAGCTTTGGCCAGCTTATCCAAGGCATGAGGTATCCTTGGTATAGGGTACCTGTGTGCTTTTGTGTAGTTATTCAGGGCTCTGAAGTCTCCACACAATCTAGACTTGCCATCATGCCAGGTGATTAGGACAGGAGTGGTGATTTCCACTATTTCATTATGTCCAATCTTCCTGATGACATCCATGTCCAGGAGTTCATTGATGTGTTTTTCAATTTCTTTCCTGGTTTCCAGACTTGCTGGATAAGGAGGTCTCCTCAGCATGGGTGGATAAGGTCTTTCCACATCCAGATATAGTTCTATATCATGGCCTTTAATCTTGCCTAGTGGCTCTTCACCAATGGCAAATGCTGGTCTGTTCTTCCTCAGCATCTTCAGTAAACTTAGTTTTTGTTTACTGGTGAGGGTAGTGCTAAACTGTCCCTCCTTGAATTCCTTCAAGAGTTCTTCTAGTGGATCCTGTGAAGATATGTGGTATATATCAAGTGAAAATTTCTTTTCCTTGTTGGTACCAATGGTAATGTGCCTGTTTTTACTGTTGTAAATATCTATGCCATACATCCTCTGGTAATCTGTTCCCAGTAAAAACCCTTAAATGTGGGCATCTTCAAGCACTAAAAACTCTGGGATGAGTCTGATATTACCCTTCCTGTGGGGTATAATTATCTCTTTGATAATTTTCCCAATGGAGGTCATTTTCCCTGATGCACTTTTGAAGTTCCTTGCCTTAGTGGGCAAGAGCTGCTTTTCCCAGTTTTGGAAGTGGTTATCCAGATAATTTCTGGCCACTATGGAGCAATGTGCTCCACTGTCAATGATCAGTGGGTGCTGAGCATTGTCAATACATACAGTCATTTTTGTGGCTGTTCCATGTATATATGCCATTCCTTTGGTTGGTGTAACCAGGAATGTTTGTGCATCTTGTGTGTGTTTGCACAAGTTCTTGTTGGCAGTGTCCTGTGGCATGCCTGCTTCCAACTGTATATCCTGGATTTCCAATGGGGTTTCCTCTTGGTATTCCACTAGAAATTCCTCTCTTGGGTCTTGATCATCATCAGATGGTTCTCTGATGGCATCTCCCATAGAGTCTGATTCAGAATCCTCTGTTGGAGGCTCTTCTTCAGGGACTTTTTCTATAGCATAGACTTTTTTCTTTGCTTTTGGACAGTTGTTGGAATAGTGGTCTGTTGAACCACAATTGTGACAAGAATTCTTCTTCTTTGCCACTTCTGCCACTCTTTCTCTGGCTTTGTCTTTAAACTCCACCCTGAAAGGTTGTTTCTCCCTGAAACTACTGCTTCTATATGGGGTGAATTTCCCTATATTTGTCCTCTTCCTTATGTCTTGTAAGGTATTGGCTATGTCATCTAGAGTGCAATTTTGGTTGCATCTGCATTTCACTGCATGCTCTAATTCTCCTGGCAGTTGTGTCAGAAGTTTGAGATTCCTCAACTGGATGTTCATCTGAGGATCAATGGCTTTAAGTCTTTTAGACTGTCTGAGACACCACTCATATGGATCTTCATCCACAGAGTATTTGTCATTTTCAAATGAAATGGTCTTTTGCCATATCCAAGTTCCATTACTGTACTTTTGGATTATTTGACTCTTCCACCATGGCCAGTTTCTTCTGCCATGGATTTCTTTCATTTCTGTATACCATATACTTGCATGACCTTTAAGTGCAGTATTCAATCTAGCAGTAATCCAGTAGTCTGGTATGCTTGGTACATCAATGAAGAGTCCATCAATATAATCTATGAGTTCCATATGATCATATTCTCCTGATCCAGGGAATTTGGGCCAGTTTGAGGCCTCAGGAAGCTGTTTCAAGGCTTCCTTCTCTGAATAAGACATGCCATCTCCATCCTGGTATTGTGATGGAGATCTTGCCTTATTCAACAACATGGCTTCTGGTTTGATGTCATCTGGTTGATATGGATTCTCCATAGCTTTGCCTTGTGGTTGGGGCTTCAATCTATGGTAGGCATTAAACAATTTGTTAATGTCTTGATCCAGACACTCTCTGTCCCTTGTGCTGTGGTGTTGTTCCTCAAAGACTTGGTTCAGTCTTTTGTTGGATTCTTCAGAGGCTTTGCTCAGTTGAGCATATCCTTCTTGAAGATTCTTAACTATTTGTTCCAAGGAGGCTTGAGTTTGTCTCATCCTCTCTTGGCTAGCTTTAATTTCTGCAAATTGCTTTGCAGATTGTTCAGCATATTGGGACACTTGTAACCACAGTGTATCACTGTTGATGTTACTCTCAGATGTGACAATGTTATTTTCAGTCTGAGTGGGGGTAATGTTTCTATTACTAGGACTACTGATTCTAGAGTGGTTTACAACTACTTCTGGTTCTTGTGTACTTCCTGTACCAAATCCAACAGCTTCTGGATCATGGGGTCTGACTCTTTCCTCCTCTGGTTGAAGGAGGTTTTGTTCTTGCCCTTGTTTCCTTGTCTTCTCCTGGAAACTTCCTGGAATTGTGAAGAATGGTGACTCTTGGCCACTGATCTGCTGGTGTCTGAATGGTGTGAAGCCACTGGAGATTTGATTTGGCCTGCTCCTTGTGAACCTGAAGGAATCTGAGTAGGCCCTGTCTGGGTCAACTGTTCTTCTATAGCTAGGATAGTGGCTTGATTCTTCCTTATCCTCTGTGCCCTTGCCTCCAGGAGTCTGTGCTGCCTGGTAGGATTCCAACCTTTGGTGATTACCATAAGGTCTTTGAAGTATATCTCTTTGAGACAGATCTTCTGGCAACTTGATCCCAGTTCTGCCCAGTGAGCTGCTAGGTTGAACCTCTTGTTGTCCATGCTCCATTGAAATAAATCTTTGAGGAGTTGGTGGATCTGAAGAACTTGGTCCATATCCTTCCAGTCCTCTGGTTTGAGGTTTCTGTTGAATTGGAGTGTGAATGGCAAGGTTGATATTATCTCCCTCATTGTTTTTCCATCCACCACTGTGTCCAGGGTGTCCTCTTTCAGGTCTTCTGGTTCTGGACAATCCTCCTCTATCCTCTGCCTGGTTCCTTTGGAAGCCAAGGTCTCTGAGGTATACAGGGGACATATCAGTGTTTGCAAGCAGTCAAAAACTTTATGTTCTTAGGGTATTTACCTTTGACTGTGCCTTGTACAAATTTACTGTCTGCTGACTTGGGCAGTTTGCCTTTGGAAGTTACAACTGGGTTAATAATTGTAATCTTTCCTGTACAAGTGGTTAAGGTTGGTTTACCTTGTATGGATGCAGAGTTTCGTGGTTTTCTACTTCTCTGAGTGGCTATTGGTGTCCACTTCTTGGCTGTGATGAGACCTTCACTGTGCCTCTTTCCTTTGCCCTTGCTGCCCTCTGGTTATGAGGGTGTCACTGGTGTGTTGGCCTGTGACTGGGTCTCAAGTGGGATGTAATTTTCTTCCACTGAAATAAAGGCAGAAAAGTGAGGACTTATGTCAGTTAAGACTTCTTAAAAATGCTGGTTTTGCACGTCTAAGATTGGCCTCTGGGCTTGTATGTTACTACAATGTGCCCTGTATAATGACATGTGTAATTGAATCAACAATTCCACGTCAGAATTACAGCTTTTGGTACCCTGTCACACTGTTTGTGTGCCAGTATCCCACAGATACACTTGTGGCTTTCAAGTGTATTCTGTACAAGTGGTTTTGTATAAGTGTTATTGAGTTAACAATACACTTAATCCACGCCTCAACTGATGGTTTTTCAGTCAGAGGTGTCCTTATTCAGTCAAGAATACAGGACTTATGGATGGCTTATGTGTTTTTATATACAAAACAGGCCAAAAATAGTTATATTCAGTGGGTATTAGCCACGTGAAAAATACTCTTATAATATGAGTATATAAAAAAAAGGATAAATATATATAAAATATATATTTAAATAGAGAAATTACGCCTAAAAAAGATAAAACACTGGTTAATAAGTCATAAAGAGAGATAAGACTTACTTATAAGGTCCAAAAAAAGATTTAAAACACGGCCAGGCCCCCAAAATGTCAGGCTGAGTCTATATTGAAGTGGTAATAAGAGTATTTACAACTAGAATTATGACTCTGACATGTAGAAAATTGATTAAAAATAAGAGTTTTTGATTTAAAAGATGATTTATAATATATTTAAGGGGTTCTACTATTGAAGAATAGTGGTGGTGAGCGCTATTGAGAACCCAGGGTGCAATCTTACCAGTTGGGTTACTATAATAAGAGTTACAATAATTAAATATATAATTATACCTGTTTGTTACCCAAGAGTAAAACTGTTTTTGACAGTTTACTACGTAGGGTATTCAAGAGCAGGATGAGGAAAGGCTTTTGGCTGTGAAAAGCCCTCCTTTTATCCTGAAATTGAGGTGCAAAGGCTGCTAGACCTTTCCACATAGAGGAAGAGAAGATTTTTCACTCTCTATGACAGGCTTGTGGCTTGCAAACAGCCTGTATACCCTGTATTGGGCTCAGATGTGGTTTTGAAACCACATCTGGGCGGTTTTCACCAATACAGGGTGAAAATTTTCATCTGGGGACCTCACAGCCTGATTCTGACGTGTATGACGTGTAGAATGCTGTACAGAACCTGTATGGGACCCCAGTATTGACTGACATATGAGGTATTGAAGTAAAAACATGCTTCTTCGTCTATTTGACACCTCATATTCATGGTTATGGGATATTATCCCATGGTAAGGCTGTATCTGACAGCAGGTGGGATTTTGACCTTAAAATGGTCATAACTCTGTCGGTTTTTGTCATATCAAGCTCAAAGTTGGTTCATTGAATAGCTCTGTATGAGCTCTACACAATGGTACCCAACTTGACATGGCTATTATTAAATATGACAAAGTTATCCCATGTACAAGTATTTTTGTACTTTGGCGTGGTCTGGGCAAAAGCTGTATTAAGCTTGTTTGGCCAATAACTTCTGTTGTAGTTGAGCTATGGGGAAATGGATGGCACCATCAGATAGCCCTGATTGTGCTCTTTCCAAAAAGACCCCACTTTAGGTATCTCACACTAAAACTGTAAAAGTTAGATGAGAGGTGAATGTTTTGTTCACCCTTATTTGGTCTGAGTTTGACCATAACTCAAGTAATACTGGTGCTAGCTCAGTTTGGCTAGCACCATTAGATAGCCCTGGCTTAGAGCTTCATTTTGAATACCCATTTGATGGGGTTAAGCCTCTCCTTCTAGATTTTAGATGAGAGGTGAAAATTAAGGTTTATGCTCAGGAATAACTTTGAGCAGGAATAACTTTGTTATTTCTTGTCCTATGGTGATGGGACTTATATTTTCAGAAAGAGGTGAGTTTCCTCTTTCGTTTGATACCTTTTGAGCTGATTTGGCTCAGCTCCATGTTTTGGTGGTATTTTGGCTATACCATTGGTTTATGGTATTTTGGCTGTCATGCTTGTGCTCTGGTTTTGAGTCACAGGCTGACAAAGCATAAGCACTCCATTTGGCTTGCACCATATCTGGCTTCTGTTGGTTTGATTTGTCTTGAGACAAAACAAACTGGTCCTTCTGTAGGTTTGTCATCAATAATTTGGACTTGATGTAGGGCAGCCCCTAATCCATCTCCATATGCATCAATGTACAACTTAAAAGGAATTTTCCAGTCAGGAATGAGAAGTAAAGGTGCTTCTGTAAGAGCTCTCCTTATTTTCTCATAAGCTTTAATTCTCTCCTGTGTCATCTCAAATCAGTCTGTTGATCACAGATTCTATAAAGTGACTTGGCTAGAATTGAAAAGTCTTTTAAGTGTTGCCTATAATAGCTGGCAAACCCAAGAAAAGACATCATTTCTTTTTTATTCTGGGGTATTGGCTTAAGTAACACTGCTGATACTTTGTTCTTGTCAATACCCAAGCTTAAACCAGAAACAATATGTCCTAATGCTTTGAGTTCTTCAAAACCAAAATTTCATTTCTTAAGTAAAATTTTCATCTTCACTTCTGCAACCTTGTGAAGTACCCTTGCAAGTCTTTCAAGGTGTAAGGATCAAGAATCAGAACATATGATAATATCATAAATATAAATGATAAGCCATCCTTCAGACAATTCTGTAGGAAAGATGGTATTCATCTTCCTTTGATAATGGGATGGAGCATTTTTAATGCCAAATGGCACTCTAAGATACTCATAAATACCTCAGTGAGTGATAATTCTAAGTAATTTCTTAGCTTTAGGTGTCAAGACATTTTGATGAAAGCCTTTTAATGCATCCATTGACGTTATATACTTGGCTTTAGACAATTGAGTAAAAGTTTCTTGAATTCTAGGGATTGGATACCTATCTGGAATTGGGTATGTATTCAATGCTCTGAAATCTCCAACCATTCTTGACTTATCATTATGCCAGGCAATAATAACAGGTGTTGTCACTTCAACTTCCTCATTATGGCCTAATTTTCTAGTACACCAAGTTGGATCAACTCTTGGATATGTTTTTCCAAGGCTTCTCTAGCTCTGGGACTGGCTGGATAAGCTGGTCTTCTAAGTACTGGAGGATATGGCCTGTCAATATTAAGAGTAATATCAACTTCATGTCCCCTTATAGCACCTAATGGTTCATTATCAGAGGAAAATGCATTATTGTATGTATATAACACATTAATAAGTTCATTCCTCATTTTTGGTGACAATGATGGATTAGTTTGTGCTTCAGAAAGTTTATTAGACACAAATTCATCTTTATACGTATCCTTGACAGAAGATACCACAGATATTTGTTTTGGCATATTGGAAAAAGCAAATTTTTGTCTTTTGTTATCCCCAATTGTGAAATATCTGTCTTTATGGTTATTGATGTCAATACCATAAATATTTAAGTAATCATTCCCAAGAATGATATGCTGAGATGTGCAATTATCCATTACTACAATCTCAGTTTTCATTCTTACACTTCCTGCTTGGTGTGGAAATACAAGATTAGTGTCTAATATACCCAAGGGGTACATATTGTTACTGGCACTACTACATTGCACACCTTCTATTGGTAATAGATGGTTTTTCCATTCAGGAAGTATAATTTGGAGATATTCTTTGCCTACACAAGTGCAAAATTCCCCTGTATCCAAATTTACTTTGGCTTCAATATCACTCATCAAAACTGATGTGATACAGGATGCTCCAGCAGTGTAACCTTTTCCTCTAGAAGGTTTTGTTTTACACATTCTGGCATCTTGGATATTCATCAAGTTGCAGCAATCCTCACTGTACTGTGGCAAGTGGGTATGGAATTCTGTGACCTCAAAGAAAGCTGTAATGTTTTCAATGGGATAGTCCTCAACTGGTGTATCCTCAGAGACTGCAGAATCTTGATCAGACTCCTTTTTCTCTTTAGTACACTGAATTTCTGATCTTTGTCTTTTTGGTGCAAGTGTTTGCTAAATGTGAAGTACTTCCACATTTATGACACTTCGAGACAGGTGTTTCTGGTCTTTTATCATCTCTGGAAATCTTTGGGACCATCTTGGATTCCATAGGGATTTTAGTCATAGTTTTACCAATTCTTGTTCTGGTAATGATATCTTCCATTGCATTAATGTAGTCCTCTGTTGAACAGGGCTCTACAAATCTGCTTTTGATAGCATGTTCCAGTTCTCCTCCACACTTTCTTAATATCTTCATATTAATCATAGTGTCAGACATATCTGGGTGTAAGGCAGATAATCTGTCTTTTTTCTTGAAGAACCAAGTAAGTGGTTTATTTTTCTCTGAGTTAAAAATGGCACTTTCAAAAGCATTTTCCACTTTAAACCTCCAAGAATTGTTGGCCCATTTGGTAATAAATTCAGATTTCCACCAAGACCAATCATGCTTTCCATGATCCATTCTCATTTTTTAATCCCATTTCTTTGCAGTTCTGGTAAACAGAGAGTGTAATTTCCCCACTATGATTTCATCAGGTATATTAAAGTCTTCTTTTAACATATCAATAGTCCTGATGAGCTCAATATGGTTATATTCTCCTTCACCACAGAATGTTGGCCATTCTTCTAATTTGGGAATATCTTTAACAGAGACAACATTTTCTCCTAAAAGTGGGGTAAAACTTCCTTTAACAGAAGGTTTCTCTTCAGTTAAAGGTGTAGAATGTCTTGGCATATGTGATTCATAATTCTTATGAATTTGTTCTACATTTGCAATGATTTCATTCTTTAACTTCTGCCTTTCACTGTCACTTTTTGCTAAATGTGTAGCAAATTGATTGGTATTTTCAACTATCTTTAAAACATGGTCTTGCAGAGTCTTAAATTGATCATTCATTTTAAAAAAGATAGATCTTCCATTTCATCATTCTTAATCTGACATGTACTCTCAATTCTGCTACAAGCATTGATAATTGAATCAAATTTGGCATTTGTTAATTCATACCATTCACTATATTTCTTGTCATGTTTTTTCAAGTCATTAATATCCAATGTTATTTTAGTTAACTTTGAATCAAGTTTACCAATTTCTACATTAATAGCTCTTTGTGCATGATCTATTTGCCTGGAAAAGTCCTGTTCATCCGTTCCTGCTCCTTGGCTGTGAATTCCATGAGAGTTCTGGCCATGTTGAACACACTTTCCACGGCTGAAGGCTCCAATTTGGGGATCCTGTACCCTTGTGGGTAAGGTCTGTGCCAATTGGCTTTGCCTTGATGGTTCTTGGAACCTCTCTGCTTCTTCTGAGGTCCTTTGGGCTTGTCTTTGGACACTTCTGGAGCTGGTTTGGAGCTGGTAGACACCACTGGGGCTTCTTTCTCCAAAGCTGGAGTCATTTCCAGTTCCTTCTTCTGGTCTATGGACAAAAGACTTTGGTTCTTCAACCAACTCTTTATATTTTTGACTTTGTCTTTGCAAGACAGGGGCCTCCATCCTCCTAAGAGTTCTATGGTCATCTCCTGACCCAGAATGTGAGCCTTTGAGGTATGACCACATACCCAAAAAAGGTCACAAGAAATATTTAAAATAATTATACATTAAAAATAATTACCTTAAAGCTACAAAAATACAATAAATTGGCATAAAACTTGGTTTAGCTTAAACCACAATGAACAAACATGTGAAATAAATTATACCATTGGATTCCTCATGGTAAGATACACATATATCATTTTTATTGCATATCTGTAAAGTCAATATTTAATAAGTTATAAGTAATAATACCTTATAAAAAACACAGATCCCTATTTATTTCAAAGACCAATGAAACAACATGTGAAAAAAATTGTAGCATTGGATTCTCCATAAAAATCCACATATAAAACAATTAAGAAGCTAAGCTCCAAAGTCAATACTTAAATAATTAACCTGAATATATGCACTTTTTTGGTCAACGCATATATTCAAGGATTTTAGCCAATATCTTTGAAAATATGCATGATATAGTGATGAACTAAAAATAAAGTCATCACGTAATTACTGTAAGAATACAGAAATAAAGTTTATTTCACAAGCTATAAACAAGGTTAAAACCTGTAAGGGATTATTGATTAAAATCAACAGAGCTGTTGACCACTTTGTTGTGAAAGTGGTCCAAACTTAAAAGAAAGTAGACAGTTAGATTCTACTAGCTCATTCGTTAAGAATGATGTATTTCTTATTATAATATTTAAGGTATAACCCCTTGAAATCATGGTTTGAAGTTTTAAATATTAAATTTCAACAGAAAAGATGAGTTATAAGAAAAATCATCAAAAATAGAGTTTTCAAGATGTAATTAAATGCTCTTGGAAGCATAAGAAGTTTATGCCAAGATATTAGAATTCACTCTCTGAATTGCTGTAGCGTGTAAATCTTAAAAGGTATTAAGGATCAAAAATTGAACTTAATTTGATCATTTGTGATCACTCACTGTAAGCTTAAATTAAGCTTAACAGTCATATGAGTGATAAAATTGGTGAATACTGTTAGTTTATGATTGAAACTAATAAAATACACGAATTTTGGGGTTCTGCCAAGTCTTTGACATCATCAAACTTAGAGTTATAGTGATAGCTCTAAATAATGGCATAATAATGATGTAATATGGTTTGATCATGATGCAATCATCAGCAAACCTTAAAATATTTATCAATTCAGGTGGATATGATCAGTACACGTCTACTAGAAGCCTGTTGGACTCTAGGAGGGAGGTATTTACTATAAATAGAGCTATTTTTACTCTGTTTTCCCCTCAGACGCATCAAAAACATTAAATCAATAAAATTAAAAAGGTAATATCTTTATTCTTTATATATAAAAATTTTATATTATTAAATACCAAAGATCATCTTATGATAAACATCAATTTTGACGTGATTAAATCATTTATTTAATTGTTTTTGTTAAAAATCTCTCTAAAATCTCATTTCCACGTAAAAATTAAGAATATTTGTAATTTTCTCTATTTTTTATTGTAAATACAATTTGGATAAGTTGTATTTACATTTTTTGGAGTAAAATATCTCAAAATTACTACTTTGAGTATTAAAAGTAGGTTATTTTCTCTTATTATCATAATTTTCTCTTTATTATTACTTTAATAATTCTTTAATTAATATAAATAGTATTTATATTAATTTATAACTTTAATATTGGTAATATTATTCTTATTAATTGTTTTTTATTAATAAAAAACAGTTTTTTACTCCTTTATCATTTGTTTGTAACAATAATAAAGTGCATTAAATATATTAATTATTTTATTATATTATATTTTATAATATAAATAATATTATCATATTTATTTAATAATATAATTATTTTTACACCATAATTATAATAATTCTTTATTATTATAATTATTTCTATCTTATTTATTTCATTTATAAGGACATTCATAGTACAATAAGTAAAATATTAGTAATTTTTACTTATTGTTTCATAGTCAAACCTTACACAGAAAGCTCTTGATGTGTAAGTAGGAGTTCATGGCCCCCTGCCAAAGGCTTGGGCATATTTCCCACTCCTCTTCTTTGGCTTCTCTGAACCAGTTTTTGTACTGGCATTGATATATTTCTATTGCTGTCACTTGTAAATGGTTCAGCCCTGGAAATATTGTCATGAATCAGTTCAGGCTCAGAATTCACGTCAAAATCTGTGGGTACAGACCTTGGGGAATGGGGGGCAACTCTGGCATCCTCCAAATGTGTCTTTCTTGTGGAAGACTTGGCACTTCTGGATTTGGGCTTGCCTCTTCCTTGTCCACATCCATCTGGTTGTACTGAATAGTTGCTTCCATTTATGGTATGCACCATTTTCACGTCAATTTAAAGATAAAAGGTGAAAATATAAGATAAAATACACATCTTTTGGTGGTAATTTAGTCTTTTCTGAGTTAAATAAGGTGCCTCTTTTAGCAATTTGCACCTCAATACTGTCTTCAGATTCTGCTTCTGAAGATTCTGGACTAGTGATATATCTTTTACTGAGTCTGTTGCCAGCTGCACAGTATTTGATCAAAGACACTAAAAAATTATAAAAGAGAAAAAATTATTTTTTATACTTTTTTAAAATATTTTTAAAGATTTTTTATAAGCTTTATATTTTTTAATATTAAAAAAATTATTCTTCTTAAAGAAAAAAAATTAAAACTTAAGATTTTGAATGAAAATTAATTCAGAGTAACTCAAAGAGTAATTTTATAAGTTTTTGGATGTGAAAAAGCCACATGTAAAAACAGTATAAAATTAAACCAAATTCCTCAATGAAAAAGATTTCCAAAACAATTTCAAAAATAAGGATTATTTTAACAACAAAATGAAAGAAAAAATTATTAAATTAATATATTTTAGAACTTAAAAATATATTAATTAAGGGTACAAGGTTCAAAAAACATGGCCAGGCCCCCAAATGTGAGATTTGTCTATGAAACTGATGATAATATTACTATTGATCAACAGTACTATGACTGTTCTTATTAAACATAATGACAAAATGTTATTATAACCACAATTAAATAATTAGAGAATTATTTCTTTCACGTGTTAAACACTACTAGTGATTTTAACAGTGGGCAAGTAATTGTCTACAAGAATCAATTACAAGAAGATTTTAATAATAAAACTTCTTTTATTAAAATAATAAAATTATTTTAATATATAATTATCTTTTGCAAGAATAATTATAATGATAATTCTTGCAGAAATCAATTTTAGAGAAAAACTTTAAGAATTAAAAATAAATCACTCACTAATATTCCACAGAACTTATTGGAAGATAAGATAGAGAGATTTGATGTAGAATTGTGGATTTTAAGGATCAAAATTAATTTATAACAGTATTACAACAATATATAGTTGGATTCTATGATTTCACATCTTTCTGATTGATTTTGAAAGATTTAAAACACTTAAGAATAGCTATAACTAATAGTTACTTGTTGGTAATAATTCTTTAAATGATAATAAGATGATGATTTGGAAAAAACAGCAAGAAGGGGCCTCTTTTAAGTCAACAACAGCTCACAGAGGCATGCCATGGAGCAAACTGAAAAACCAGTGAGTGAGAAAACAATAAACCCTTTGGATTATTGATTGCATCATCTGTTGTCACATAAGATTATCATAATTACTTAATTGATGCTTTTACATGACTACCAACCCCAATATGGTTAAAATAAAAGGAGTAAAATCTGTAAATATTCTTTTATTCCAAAATAATCATTTATGTCTCAAAGTTATAAATGTTATTGCCAATTTAATCACAGGTTGTAATTACTGTAAGTTTTTGAAGATTCAGTGTTTCACATAGAATAGTCAAAAATGGACTGTAAGTAAGGCTTTTGATTTTACTAGTAAAACTGTAATTATTTTTGGTTTTAGCATAGATAATACAGTTCTCCATTGGTCCTGAACGCTTCAGGAATATTAATTAAGAATTGTATTTTTAATGAATTTTTGAAGTTTTTACCTCATTTCTACGTAGAATTGCAAATATCAGGGTTTCACTGGTTGCTATGAGGTAAATCAATGGATACAAGTCCAAAAAGGGTTTTGATTACTCTTTTGGGGTTTATCCATGGAAAATCATTAAGAATTGACATGTTTACAGGAGTCTAAGTAGATCTTTACCTCCTTGGCACGTCAAAATAGCAGGTTATTTGCTATTTTCTTAAGATTTACAGTAGTTGTAACATGGTAACCAAGTTCCCAAAAGGTTTAAGCTTACCAATTCGGCCAAGATCAGCCATTGATCCAAGTTTTGGAGCTGTCCACGCCTCTGAGGCCTCAGAAGCTGGGTACCCTGGCTCTCGTTGATGTGTTTTGTCCCCCTTGCTTATCTTTTACGTCAAAATAGAAATTTAAGCTTCAAGTGAGATATCCACTATGGGTGTACCAAAAGTCCATGTAAGAATACCATGATATTAAGTGCGCAAAACATGCATAACACTATTCTGAGTATATATGAAACATGGGATTTCTCACATTCCCATTATTTTGGCGTGAAATTAAGAAAAACAAAAATTTTCACAGATCTTTTATGTGGTATCGATGATGTGGTATTGAAGTATTTTCCATTTTACCACCTCAGGGAGTTAATTTGAGCTTATTCACTCTGTGGAGCTACCCTAGGTGAATTTTTGTTTATAATCCAAATCTGGCCTTAAATACATGGATTTACATACTCAATAAAAAGTTATTCATCTTTTCTGAAATCAAAAATGATGAATTTTGGATATATGCATGACTTATGAGTTATGCATAATTCAAAACTTCTTTTTAAGATAATTGTGGCCTATTGGGGTATGTAAAATATACCTCAAGGCTCACACCACCAGTGGAACAGAATGAAGACAAAAAGATGAAGAAAGTCATTAAAGAAAGGAGACTTAGGGGTAAAAATCAGAGAGAATGTCTTGTCAGATATAGAAATCCAGTACATGAAGATGAATGGCTGGCAGAATCAGGAATACCTGACTCAGATAAACTCTTGAGAAGATTTAGACATGAAAGAAGGCCACAAGCCTGAATATGTCTATAAATGTGCTTTAAATTACTTGATCTGAGTGATGTAAAGAGTTTGGACAGTGGACATTAACCCCCTTTGAGGCCTTTTATTCCTTATACTATTGATAAAATTGTAGTACAATTTTATTTTTTGGTGGGAGTGAATGTGAGCCTTGAAGTATATTTTACATACCTAAATAGGCCACAATTATCTTGGAAATAAATTTTGAATTATGCATAACTAATAAGTCATGCATATATCCAAAATTCATCATTTTTGATTACAGAAAAGATGAATAACTTTTTATTGAGTAAGTAAATCCATGATTTTAAGGCCAGATTTGGATTCTACACAAAAATTCACTTAGGGCATCCCCAAAGAGTGAATAAGCTCAAATTAACTCTTTGAGGTGGTAAAATGGAAGATACATCAATAAGACATCATCAATACAACATAAAAGATCCATGAAAAATTTTGTTTTTTTGAATATCACGCCAAAATAATGGGAATGTGAGAAATCCCATGTTACATATACACTAAGAATAGTGTTATGCATGTTTTGAGCACTTCATTTCCTGGTATTCTTACGTGGACTTGTGGTACACTCATAATGGATATCTCACTTGGAGCTTAAATTTCTATTTTGACGTGAAAAAAAAGCAAAGGGGACAAAAGACATCAAAGAGATCCAGGGTACCCAGCTTCTGAGGCCTCAGAGGCATGGACAGCTCCAAAGCTTAGAAAAATGGCTGATCTTGGCCCAATTAGTAAGCTAAAACCTTTTGGGAACTTGGTTACCATGTTACAACTACTGTAAATCTTAAGAAAATAGCAAATAACCTGCTATTTTGACGTCCCAAGGAGGTAAAGAGCTACTTAGACTCCTGTAACCATGTCAATTCTTAATGATTTTCCATTGATAAACCCCAATAGAGTAACTAAAACCATTCTTGGACTTGTATCCATTGATTTACCTCATAGCAAACAGTTAAGCAACTATATTTGCAATTCTACAAAGAAATGAGGTAAAAACTTCAAAAATTCATTAAAAATACAATTCTTAATGAATCTTTCTGAAGCTTTCAGTACCAATGGAAAACTGTATTATCTATGGTAAAACCAAAAAGAATTACAGTTTTACTATTAAAATTAAAAGTTTTACTTACAGTCCATTTTTGACTATTCTATGTGAAACACTGAATCTTCAAAAGTTCACAGTAATTATAACCTGTGATGAAATTGGAAGTAACATTGATGAATTTGAGAAGCCAATTATTTTTTTGGAATAAAAGAAGATTTACAGATGTTACTCCTTTTATTCTTAACCATATTGAAGTTGGTAGTCATGTAAAAGCATCAATTAAGTAATTATGATAATCTTACATGACAACAGATGATGCAATCAATAATCCAAAGGGTTTATTGTTTTCTCACTCACTGGTTTTTCAGTTTGCTCCATGGCACACCTCTGTGAGCTGTTGTTCACTTAAATAATGCCTCTTCTTGCTGTTTTTTCCAGATCATCATCTTATTATCATTTCAATCATTGTTACCAACAAGTAAGTATTAGTTAAAGCTATTCTTAAGTATTTTAATTCTTTCAGAATCAATCAGAAGGACGTTAAATCTTAGAATCCAACTATATATTGTTGTAATACTGTTATAAATACATTTTGATCCCTTAAATCCACAATTCTACATTAAATCTCTCTGTATTATCTTTCAACAAGCTCTTTTGAATATTAGTGAGTGATTTATCCTTAATTCTTAAAGTTTTTCTGTAAATAATTAGTTTTCTTCAAGAATTAAATTTATGTTTATTCTTGCAAAAGATAATTATATATTAAAATAATTTTATTATTTTGATAAAAGAAGTTTTATTATTAAAATCTTCTTGTAATTGATTCTTGTAGACAATTACTGCTCACTGTTAAAATCACTAGTAGTGTTAAACATGTCAAAGAAATAATTCTTTAATTATTTAATTGTGGTTATAATAATAGTTTCTTATTATATTTCATAAGAACAGAAATAATACTGTTGGTTGATAATAATATTATCATCAGTTTCATAGTCACATCTTACAGTAAAAGGATCCTTTCTTCTAATTTTTGCTATTATGTCAAATAAGTTTTTCAAATAATATTGGTTCAAGTCATGAGTGATCTGTCAAGAGTCTTAAAATATTTGTTGCACTTGCAGAACTGAAGATCTTCCATATTGTTTTCAATTTTTAGAAGTTATTTAAACACCTCACAAAAATTATAGCATCATTCTTTGTATTTTCCATGAGTCATTCTGATTTAATTTTTGAGATTTTTATAAATATTTTTCTCTATAAAATATAAGACATAAGCTTCCACTCCTAGTTTGTTAAGCATAATTTTTTATTTATTCAAAATCAAATATCTCAGCTTATTGAAATTTTATTATTCATTTATTTCAAGAAGAAAACAAAAAATATCATCTCAATACTTAGCAAAACAGGATTTTTCTATTAAACCTTCAAGTTTTCTTAAAAATGAACCATAGCTGCATGTATATAATTATTTTAATTTTTAAATAAAAAAATAAAATTGGAAATGGTTATATTAAAGATTCATTAATGATATTTTCTGATAGGAATTACTCTAATTGTAGACAAAAGATCCTTTCTTTGGCATTAAAACTCTGGTTTTTCATATCTAAAAATACCAATCCTGAAAATAGTTAGTATCCTAAGGTGGCCACCTGAAATCAATGTTTTTTGGAAAAAAATTTGAATTGAATATTTCTTAAATCGTTTTTACATAAAAGTGCATATTTATACTTATGTAACAACCATCCATCAGGGGTAAGGGTATTCATTCATATACCCACTCAAACACCTCAAAATCAGAAGATCCACTGTTGCATCAATATTCAGTTTCAGCAATCTTCAGTTCTGAAACATGCATACAGCTTGGTACATCAATACAGCCTGTCAATACCTGTACAGGTTGGATTCACCCAATACAGTTTCAATACACCAGTATGAAACTGGATGATCACTTCAATACACAACACCTCTTGTACAGGTTCTGTACAGATGTACAGGACCTGTATTGGCCAGACTCAATTCAATCATCAATCATTCTCATGAAAATTCTTCCTCTGGATCAGGGCTGGTGATTCTCACATATACCAGCCCCTCTTTCTCCCCCCTGGGGACTTTTCCCCAGTTAATTAATTTAGTTTATTTATTATTTTATAATTATTCTTATCCTTATTTTGGGTATTATAATTATTTAATTTTAAGTTAGTCTTTGCATTTCTTCCTTTGCCTGTACAGTATGAGTTGGGTGGCCATATCCTTATTAACCCTTCTCTTCCCATTCTGACAGGTTGAAACAGTGGACTTGGATGTGTTTGTGGTTGGCTCTTCTATTTCTTACACTTATTTCTTTGTTGCTGCTTTTCTTATATTTATTCTTTTAGTAATTCATCTTTAACACTCTTAAGTGTCTCCCTTCTTACCATATCCTTGAGCCCTCCATAAGTGAGTCCCAGTTTACTGAGTGCCAGGCCCTCTTCACTTTGAAGAGCCCCTGTGACATTAAATTAATTAACTCAAATTTGATTCTTTCTTTTCATTCATTTATATTCATTTTCTCTCATTCATTAATTATGATCTCTTTTATGATTTAATGATCTTTAATGATTATGATTTTTCTCTCTCATCAATTTCATCTCCTTCATTTCATTCATATGGAATTGATTTTTCTTCTTTCTTAATCATTGCTGACCATTTAATTCACTTCATTCTATTTTATCAAATCAAAATTTTTCTGTGTTCTTATTCAGGTTCTTTTAGGAGTTATTGATTGGTTTAATTGATTGGATTATTCATTGGGATTCATTGGATTATTGATTCAGCGGTTCAGGATTTTAATTTGGATTGGATTGATTGATTTTGACTTCTCAAGATATTGATTGATCCTCAAGAGCTGATTTTGATTATTGATTGACTTTGGATCCTGAAGATATTTTATTGATCCTCAAGAATTGATTTTGATTATTGATTGATTTTGACTCATCAAGATATTGAATTGATTTCTGAAGATTTTAAATTGATTGATTGATTCCTCAAGACCTTGATTTCATATTGAAGACACTGATTTATTGATTGATTGATTATTTATTGAATATTGATTGATTGTTGATTTACTCAAGATTATTTATATTTGATTTGAATTGATTGTTGATTGTTTGAATTGATTTGACTGTTGACTAAATTTGATTCCTCAGGATTTGAATTGATTCCTCAAGATTCATCAAGATTTTAATTGTGATTGATTTGGCCCAGTTCTGATTATTATTCTCATACCATCAAGTTTTATTTCTTTTTTATTCAAAATGCCAGTTTAGCATAGTCCCCCAGCCAAAAGTACTAGATCCCAAAGAATTCAAGCTGTTCTCAATCCTACAGCAAGGGCTCCTCTTGACTGCACACCATCAGTTCATCAACTGAGTGCAAACTTGGACAGAGGACCACCAATGGAAGGAGCAGCAACCTCAAGAAGAGGTGGAATGAAATCTAGAAGATCAAGATCTTTCTCTGTACTTTTGGGTGGCTACCCTGGCATGTCTGAAGGTGCAAGAGCAAGACAAGGGGAAGTTGAAGATGAAGAGGAGGAAGAGTCTGTGGAAGAGGAAGATTCTGGGGAAACTGAAGTGGCAGATGCCTTGGCAAATGCTCCAGAGGTGCCTCAGGCTAGTTGCTCCCAGGGACAATTCCAAAGCCCATGCTTTCAAGACTCCATCCATGAAGGCACCTGATTCTTTTGATGGTACTCAAGCTCATAAATTGAGAGGATTTATCCAATCCTGTCAATTAATCTTCCATAATGATCGAGCAAATTTCTTCTCTGACAGGAAGAAAGTTCTTTACTCCACTTCTTTTCTCACTGGTAGAGCTGGAAAGTGGATTGAACCCTATCTCTCAAATATTTGCAATGACAACCCTTCCTACCTCCTCAATAATTGGCCATTATTTGAATATCAATTATTCACTCTGTTTGGTGACCCCAATGAAGTCAGGAAAGCTGAACAAGAGTTGGACAATTTGAGGATGAAGGAAAGTGGTCATGTTTCCTTGTACATTGCAGATTTCAGAAGCTTAATGTCAAGAACTGGAGATTGGGGGGAAAAAGCTTATATCCATGTTTACAGAAGAGGATTGTAATCAAGATTATTGGATCAGTTGGCTTCTCACCCTGGAACTTTTGATACTCTTCAAGAACTTATGGATGTCACTTTAGAATTGGACACAAGATATCATGAGAGGAAAAAAGAAAAGGGTGGCAATCAAGAGAAGAAGCCTCCAGTCATTGGATCCAACCAATCTAGGCCTCCTCAAAACTCATCTTCAAAGAGGCCTCACCAGAAGAAGAACAAGAAGGGCAAGCAGTTTCAATCTCCAAAGGACAAGCCCCATGCCTGTAAGGTGTGGATATTAAACTTTGATTAAAAATCAAGTACTTTTCCTGTCCTCAAAATTTGTATAAGGTAAAAAATCAATTAAAAATAGTAAGAAGTATTATTTTTAAGAGAAAACACGCCAATTGTATTGTTTATAACTTTATTAGTATAAAACAATAACATTATAAAAATTTATTGTTTTACCAACAATAAAAATTTATCCAAAAAATACTCTACAAGAGATATTTTAAGGCTACAAAAGAAATTTCTTCAAGAGCAATTTCAATTGGAATTAATTGAGCAAAGAACTGCAAGCAATTAATTAAAGAACAAAGTCTTTAAAAATAATATTAAAGAGAAAACACACCCAAAAGTGACCAGAGTGAATTTGGAAACAAAGTGACAAAGTTTACAGTGATGAAAGATGCTTTAATTCACTTTTGGGGTGGTTCAGGGGTAAAAATGATTATAAGAGTTACAAACAATGATTAGAATGATTTTTTCACGTGGTTAAAAGGATTAAAATGATTTAAAAATTGTGGTTGGAATCTTTGATTGATTGGTTTAACAGTGTTTAAACTAATTAATAAAAGGAAAAGATTCTGACATGAAGAGAAAAGTGGGGCAAAGAAGACATTCTTTTATAACCATCAATTCTCTTACTCCAAAAGTGAAATTTACTCTTGTCAGTCGTGAAAAACAGTCTGACAACAGAAAAGCCAATTATGGCATCATTGAACCCTGGTTTAGACCAAAAAAGGGCTGGTTTAAGCCATTTTTAGCCATTATAGGCATTTTAGACCCTTAAATCAGCCATTACTATAGCAATACCAGGCCTAGAGCCTTAAAAACACGTCAGAATGTGTGTAAAAGGCGTGGAAACCAGTTAGAACTGTTTTTACTATGGTTGTTTTATCTTAAGGGTAGTTTTACCCTCTTGGCAACGGCTAAAACTACCCCAGTTGGTATCAAAACCTCATCATCAATTGAGTCCACAGACCCTGTAACTCAATTCCAGGCCAAAAGTGATGAACCTTTGCGTGAATTTTGACATCCCACGCCTGTCAGCAAGGATTTTGGGGGTCTAGCTCCCCCTTAGAGCTGGAGTTCCTTTCCCCCCCCAAATTTAATCTTTCCAATTTATTTTTCCTTTAATTCCTCATCATGTATTATACTTATAATTTACATATGTAATTCAATTCAATTGTACAGTACAATGCAGTAATAATTGACACCTCATATGTAAATCAAAGTTCACTTATGTAATACACGCCACATTTTGACATTTCAATTGAATTCAATTGAAAATACTTCAATTCCTCATAACTTCTAAACTAAACACAACACCTCAATTTTAACACGAAAATTGATGGTTAACACCACATGTGGTGTGAATTAAATTAAGGTTTTGAGGATTTTCAACTTTTGTATTGAAAATACTAAAAACTTAATTTAAGCTTATTTAGAGTTGAGTTACAAGAATTTCACTCAGAGGTGACCCCACCTGATTTTTTATGAGGAATCCAATGGTGAAATAATTTTTATGTATTTATTTATTGGATAAAAAGTTATAAGAATTTTTGTTTAACCTTTTTCCAAATTTATTTATTTTTTCACAATTTTGTTAAAATTTCATTTTTACTTAATTTTTTCGAGTATAAATGTAATTTTATACTTACAAAATTTAATGTATTTTTATTTTTAAATTGTAATTAATTTTTTATCTTTAATAGAATTTTATATTTATATTTTGATTTTTATTTTAATAATATAAATAAATTTATTTTATTTATATTAATATGTCATTTTTTATATTTGTGGTCTTTTGGGTATATGAAATTACCTCTAAGGCTCACAATGCCGCTCTCCTCAATAAGGACAATAAATTAATTGGTTCTGAAAAGGAGAGGAGGATCAAAGAGGGGTTGTGTACTTAATGTGGTGGGAAGCACCCAATTGAAAAATTCTTCAAGACACCTCAGAACAAGCCTGGGTCATCATCAAGAGGCTTCCCTAGCAAGCAGGGAAAAGCCTGAGTGGGGATCATGATGTGTTCAATGGGTCTCACTTATTTCCTTCAAGAGCACAATTGTACACTCTGAATACTAGTGTCAATAAATCTTTAAAATTTCTTATTTTCTCTTCTTTCTCTGATATTTTTTATAGTATTCTCATTGATTCTGGTGCTACAAACTCTTTTATTGCAAAGAATTTTGTTCTCAAGTACTCATTGACTCTGTCAGAGCTCCATGAGAAGATTCCTCTTTTCTTTTTGGACTCTAATGAATCCCCTGCCTTGTTCATTACCCATTATACCAAGTGGGTAGTTGACTTGCCTTCCTTCCCAAGCTTTGAATGGGACTTTTGTATCATAGATTCACCCAAGGGAGAAGACCTGATATTGGGCTATGATTTCCTTTACCATTTTAATCCCATTATTGATTGGAAAAATGGATTGATCACCTATGATTCTAGTCATCAGGATTCTAGTGGTATTATTCCTTCTACTAGTAATGACTTAGCCACTTCTGTCAACAGTGTTAATCTGGTTGGTGATCTTAAGACACCTTCCCTTCCTTCTTCTGTCCATATCCCTTCCATCATTCCCTCTCAGTAATTACTTCCATTAAGAGATGAAGTCTTCAAAGAGATAAAGGATGTTGGAGAAGATGTTTCCATATCTTCACTTCATCTCTTTCAAGGGGATATGGACCTTCCTCCCTTGTCTTTTCATGCCTCCCTGGAGGAGCAGTGGGATGAGGAGGAAGAGCCAGAAGAAATTGAAACTGTGTTGAAGGTAGTCCCTCCTTCCTATCACCAATATTTGGATGTATTCTCCAAGGTGAAAGCAGAGAAACTTCCTCCACACCGCGCCTGTGATCATCATATCAAATTAGAGAGTCTTCTACCTCCAATTGGTGTTATCTACTCATTATCAAATCAGGAGTCAGAAACACTGCGGGCCTACATTTCAGAGAATGTAGAGAAAGGTTTCATTTGACCCAGCTCCTCTTCAACAGGAGCACCTGTTCTTTTTGTTAAGAAAAAGGATGGAGGTCTTTGTTTGTGTGTTGACTACCGCAAACTCAACGCTGTCACTAGGAAGAACAGATACCCTGTTCCTCCTATGAACCAGCTCCTTACCGTATTCAGCGGTTCCACTATCTTCTCCAAGATAGACTTGCGTGGTGCATATAACCTTCTGAGAATCAAAGAGGGGGATGAGCACTTAACTGCCTTTAGAACCAAATATGGTAGTTATGAGTATTTGGTCATGCCATTTGGTTTGACCAATGCTCCTGCTTCTTTCCAGAATCCAGTAAATGATATATTTGCAGATTTCTTGGATGTGTTTGTTGTGGTTTATTTAGATGATATTATGGTCTTTTCCAGTTCTGAGGAGGAACATGTCAAACATGTGGCCTCTGTCCTCCAAAGACTGAGGGACAATAATCTGTTTGCCAAAGCCTCCAAGTGTGTATTCCATGCCTCAAGTGTGGAATACTTGGGCTATGTTGTTTCAAGTGATGGCCTCAAGATGGATTCTTCAAAAGTTCAGCAAATCCTCAATTGGCCCCAGCCCAAAAACATCAAGGCCCTCCAATCTTTTCTTGGGTTTGCCAATTTTTATCGTCGTTTCATTAAAAATTATTCCAAAAAAATGACTTCTCTCCCTTCCCTTCTCAAAAAAGATTCTCCCTTTATCTTCAATGAGGAAGCTCTTAGTCAGTTTCAAGCACTCAAAGAAGCTTTCACCTCTGCTCCTACCTTATCTCACTTCAATCCTTCTCTACCTACTATTGTAGAGACTGATGCTTCTGATTATGCATTGGGCGCTGTACTGAGTCAGGTGAATGACACAGGAGAGCATCCCATTTCATTTGATAGTCCCAAGATTCTCCCAGCTGATCTGAACTATGAAATTCATGACAAGGAACTCCTTGGCATAGTTTGGCCTCTCAAGCGCTGGAGAGCATTTCTTCTTTCTCTTTCCAATTCTTTTGAGGTCTTGACAGACCACTCTTCCTTGCAGTATTTCATGTCTACCAAAGTCCTGACTCATTGTCAGGCCCGTTGGGCTGGATTTCTCTCAGAATTTCATTTCACTATCACTTACCGCCCAGGCAGGCTGGCCACTTTACCAGATGCCTTGTCACGTCGGGACGACGTGTACCCAGAGAGGGGGGTGGACTTCATCAGCAAGAATCCTCAAAATTTTCATCAGGTACTTAAGCAAGATGGAATTCAACAGTCAAGATTTTTTTCTATCAAAGTGGAGATTTTCTCAGATTTCATGGACAAGATTCAAAAAGAAGTATGGAAAGACAAAGACTATAAAGAAATACTCAAGCAACTAGCAAGAGGTGAATTGTCAGCCTGTGACTCAAAACCAGAGCACAAGCATGACAGCCAAAATACCATAAACCAATGGTATAGCCAAAATACCACCAAAACATGGAGCTGAGCCAAAGTAGCTCAAAAGGTATCAAACAATAGAGGAAACTCACCTCTTCCTGAAAATATAAGTCCCATCACCATAGGACAAGAAATAACAAAGTTATTCCTGCTCAAAGTTATTGCTGAGCATAAACCTTAATTTTCACCTCTCATCTAAAATCTAAAATGAGAGGCTTAACCCCATCAAATGGGTACTCAAAATGAAGCTCTAAGCCAGGGCTATCCAATGGTACCAGCCAAACTGAGCTAGCACCAGTATTACTTGAGTTATGGTCAAATTCAGACCAAATAAGGGTGAACAAAACATTCACCTCTCATCTAACTTTTACAGTTTTAGTGTGAGATACCTGAAGTGGGGTCTTTTTGGAAAGAGCACAATCAGGGCTATCTGATGGTGCTATCCATTTCCTCATAACTCAACTACAACAGAAGTTATTGGCCAAACAAGCTTAATACAGCTTTTGACCAGACCACGCCAATGTACAAAAATACTTGTACATGGGATAACTTTGTCATATTTAATGATAACCATGTCAAGTTGGGTACCATTGTGTAGAGCTCATACAGAGCTATTTCATGAACCAACTTTGAGCGTGATATCTCAAAAACTGACAGAGTTATGACCATTTTAAGGTCAAAATCCCACCTGCTGTCAGATACAGCCTTACCATGGGATAATATCCCATAACCATGAATATGAGGTGTCAAATAGACGAAGAAGAATGTTTTTACTTCAATACCTCATATGTCAGTCAATACTGGGGTCCCATACAGTTTCTGTACAGCATTCTACGCGTCATACACATCAGAATCAGGCTGTGAGGTCCCCAGATGAAAATTTTCACCCTGTATTGGTGAAAACTGCCCAGATGTGATTTCAAAACCACATCTGAGCCCAATAAAGGGTATACAGGCTGTTTGAAAACCACAAGCCTGTCATAGAGAGTGAAAAAATCTTCACTTCCTCTACATGGAAAGGTCTAGCAGCCTTTCCACCCCAATTTCAGGATAAAAGGAGGGCTTTTCACAGCCAAAATCCTCTCCTCATCCTGCTCTTGAATAACCTACGTAGTAAACTGTCAAAAACAGTTTTACTCTTGGTTAAATAATCAGGTATAATTATAATCTTTAATTATTGTAGACTTTATTATTGTAATCCAACAGATAAAGCCTGCACCCACGGTTCTCAATAGCGCTCACCACCACTATTTCTCAATAGTAGAACCCTTTTTTCTTATTATAACCTTTATAAATCTTTTTTTAAATCATTTTCTGTCGTATCACATACACAGTTAAAGTTGTAATTAACCTAGTTATACCTTTATCATAGTATCATCCTGACATTTTGGGGGCCTGGCCGTGATTTTGACTTTTTTGGACCTTACAAGTAAGTCTTCTCTCTTTTTTATGACTTATTAACACATTGTTTTATCCTTTTTAGGCGTAATTTCTATTGAAATATATATATTTTATATATTTTTACCTTTTTTTATATACTCATAATATAAGAGTATTTTTTACGTGGTTAACACCCACAGTAATTTATTATTTTTGGCGTGTTTTGCATATAAAAACACATAAGCCACTAATAAAGTCCTGTATTCTTGACTGAATAAGGACACCTCTGACTGAAAAACCATCAGTTGAGGCATGGTCAAGTGTATTGTTAATTCAATAACACTTGTATACAAACCACTTTTACAGAATACACTTGCAAACCACAAGTGTATCTGAGGGGTACTGACACACAAACAGCGTGACAGGACACCATAAGCTGTATTTTTGACGTGAAATTGTTGATTCAATTACACTGTCATTATACAAGGGCATACTGTAATAATATACAAGCCCAGAGGCCATTCTTAGACGTGCAAAATCAGCCTTTTAAGAAGTCTTGACTGACATAAGCCCTCTTTTTCGTGTTTTGATTCAGTGGAAGAAAACTACATCCCACTTGAAACCCAGTCACAGGCCAACACACCAGTGACACCCTCAGAACCAGAGGGCAGCAAGGGTAAAGGAAAAAGGCTTAGTGAAGGCCTCATTACAGCCAAGAAGTGGACACCAATAGCCACTCAGAGGAGTAGAAAACCACGAAACTCTGCTTCAATACAAGGTTAACCAACCTTAACCACTTGTACAGGGAAGATTACAATTATTAACTCAGTTGTAACCTCCAAAGGCAAACTGCCCAAATCAGCAGATAACAAATTTGTACAAGGCACAGTCAAAGGTAAATACCCTAAGAACATAAAGTTTTTGACTGCTTGCAAACACTGATATGTCCCCTGCATACCTCAGAGACCTTGGCTTCCAAAGGAACCAGCCAGAGGATAGAGCAGGAATGTCTAGAACCAGAAGACCTGAAAGAAGACACATTGGACACAGTGGTGGATGGCAAAACAATGAGGGAGATAATATCAACCTTGCCATTCACACTCCAATTCAACAGAAACCTCAAACCAGAGGACTGGAAGGATATGGATCAAGTTCTTCAAATCCACCAACTCCTCAAAGATTTGTTTCAATGGAGCATGGACAACAAGAGGTTCAACCTAGCAACTCACTGGGCAGAACTGGGATCAAGTTGCCAGAAGATCTGTCTCAAAGAGATAGACTTCAAGGACCTTATGGTAATCACCAAGGGTTGGAACCCTACCAGGCAGCACAGACTCCTGGAGGCAAGGGCACAGAGGATAAGGGAGAACCAAGCCACTATCCAAGCTATAGAAGAACAGTTAACCCAGACAGGGCCTACTCAGATTCCTTCAGGTTCACAAGGAGCAAGCCAAATCAGCTCTCCAGTGGCTTCACACCATTCAGAAACCAGCAGATCAGTGGCCAAGAGTCACCATTCTTCACAATTCCAGGAAGTTTCCAGGAGAAGACAAGGCAACAAGGGCAAGAACAAAGCCTCCTTCAACCAGAGGAGGAAATAGTCAGACCCCATGATCCAGAAGCTGTTAGATTTGGTAAAAGAAGTACACAAGAACCAGAAGTAGTTGTAAACCACTCTAGAATCAGTAGTCCTAGTAATAGAAACATTACCCCCACTCAGACTGAGAATAACATTATCACATCTGAGAGGAACATCAACAGTGACACACTGTGGTTGCAAATGTCCCAATATGCTGAGCAATCTGCAAAGCAGGCTGCAGAATTTGCAGCTGCCCAAGAGAGGATGAGAAAAACTCAAGCCTCATGGGAGCAGATAGTTAAAAACCTTCAGGAAGGATATGCTCAACTGAGCAAAGCCTCTGAAGAAACCAACAAGAGACTGAATCAAGTCTCTGAAGAACAACACCATAGCAGCAGGGACAGGGAGTGTCTGAACCAAGACATCAACAAATTGTTTGATGCCTACCATAGCTTAAAGCCCCAACCACAAGGCCAAGCTATGGAGAATCCATATCAACCAGATGACATCAAACCAGATGCCATGTTGTTGAATAAGGCAAGATCTCCATCACAATACCAGGATGGAGATGGCATGTCTTATTCAGAGAAGGAAGCCTTGAAACAGCTTCCTGAGGCCTCAAGCTGGCCCAAATTCTCTGGATCAGGAGAATATGATCATATGGAACTCATAGATTATATTGATGGACTCTTCATTGATGTACCAAGCATACCAGATTACTGGATTACTGCTAGACTGAACACTGCATTTAAAGGTCATGCAAGTATATGGTACACTGAAATGAAAGAAATCCATGGCAGAAGAAATTGGCCATGGTGGAAGAGTCAAATAATCCAAAAGTACAGTAATGGAACTTGGATATGGCAAAAGACCATGTCATTTGAAAATGACAAATACTCTGTGGACAAAGATCCATATGAGTGGTGTCTTAGACAGTCTAAAAGACTTAAAGCCATTGATCCTCAAATGAACATTCAAATGAGGAATCATAAACTTCTGACACAACTGCCAGGAGAACTAGAGCATGCAGTAAAGTGCAGATGCAACCAAAATTGCACTCTAGATGATATAGCCAATACCTTACAAGACATAAGGAAAAGGACTAATATAGGGAAATTCACCCCATATAGAAGCAATAGTTTCAAAGAGAAACAACCTTTCAGGGTATAGTTTAAAGACAAACCCAGAGAAAGAGTGGCAGAAGTGGCAAAGAAGAAGAATTCTTGTCACAATTGTGGTTCAACAGACCACTATGCCAACAACTGTCCAAAAGCAAAGAAGAAAGTCTATGCTATAGAAAAAGTCCCTAAAGAAGAACCTCCAACAGAGGATTCTGAATCAGACTCTATGGGTGATGCCATTAGAGAACCATCTGATGAGGATCAAGACCCAAGAGAGGAATTTCTAGTGGAATACCAAGAGGAACCCCCACTAGAAATCCAGGACATACAGTTGGAAGCAGGCATGCCACAAGACACTTCCAACAAGAACTTGTGTAAACATACACAAGACCCACAAACATTCCTGGTTACACCAACCAAAGGAATGGCATATATACATGGAACAGCCACAAAAGTGACTGTATGTATTGACAATGCTCAGCACCCACTGATCATTGACAGTGGAGCACACTGCTCCATAGTGGCCAGAAATTATCTGGATAACCACTTCCCAAACTGGGAAAAAGAACTCTTGCCCACCAGGGCAAAAACTTTGAGAGTGCATCTGGAAAGATGACCTCTATTGGGACAATTATCAAAGAGATAATTATACCCCACAGAAAAGGTAATATCAGACTCAACCCAGAGTTTGTAGTGCTTGAAGATGCCCACATCCAAGGGTTTTTACTGGGAACAGATTACCAGAGGATGTATGTCATAGATATTTACAATAGTAAAAATAGACATATTACCATTGGTACTAACAAGGAAAAGAAATTTTCTCTTGATATATACCAGATATCTTCTCAGGACCCACTGGAAGAACTTCTGAAAGAATTCAGAGAGGGACAGTTTAGCACTACCCTCACCAGTAAACAAAAGCTAAGTTTACTGAAGATGCTGAGGAAGAATAGACCAGCATTTGCCATTGGTGAAGAACCATTAGGCAAAATCAAAGGCCATGATATAGAACTATATATGGATGTAGAAAGGCCTTATCCACCCATGTTAAGGAGACCTCCTTACCCAGCAAGTCTGGAGACCAGGAAAGAGATTGAGAAACATATCAATGAATTCCTGGACATGGATGTCATTAGGAAGATTGGACATAATGAAATAGTGGAAATCACCACTCCTGTCCTAATCACCTGGCATGATGGCAAGTCTAGATTGTGTGGAGACTTCAGAGCCCTGAACAACTACACAAAAGCAGACAGGTATCCTATACCAAGGATACCTCATGCCTTGGATAAATTGGCCAAAGCCAAATACATAACCAAGATGGATTGTATGAAGGGCTTCCACCAAAATGGAGTTACACCAAACTCCATGAAATTACTCAGAATTATATGCCATATGGGCATATATGAGTACACCAGGATTCCATTTGGCATCAAGAATGCACCAGCCCACTTCCAAAGGATGATGGACACCATATTTGTAAGGTGTGGATATGAAACTTTGATTAAAAATCAAGTACTTTTCCTGTCCTTAAAATTTGTATAAGGTAAAATTCTATTAAAAATAGTAAGAAATATTATTTTTAAGAGAAAACACGCCAAATTTATTGTTTATAACTTTATTAGTATAAAACAATAATATTATAAAAATTTATTGTTTTACCAACAATAAAAATTTATCCAAAAAATACTCTACAAGAGATATTTTAAGGCTACAAAAGAAATTTCTTCAAGAGCAATTTCAATTGGAATTAATTGAGCAAAGAACTGCAAGCAATTAATTAAAGAACAAAGTCTTTAAAAAAGAATATTAAAGAGAAAACACGCCCAAAAGTGACCAGAGTGAATTTGGAAACAAAGTGACAAAGTTAACAGTGATGAAAGATGCTTTAATTCAATTTTGGGGTGGTTCAGGGGTAAAAATGATTATAAGAGTTACAAACAATGATTATAATGATTTTTTCACGTGGTTAAAAGGATTAAAATGATTAAAAGGTGGTGGTTGGAATCTTTGATTGATTGGTTTAACAGTGTTTAAACTAATTAATAAAAGGAAAAGATTCTAACATGAAGAGAAAAGTGGGGCAAAGAAGAAATTCTTTTATAGCCATCAATTCTCTTACTCCAAAAGTAAAATTTACTCTTGTCAGTCGTGAAAAACAGTCTGACAACGGAAAAGCCAATTATGGCATCATTGAACCCTGGTTTAGACCAAAAAAGGGCTGGTTTAAGCCATTTTTAGCCATTTTTAGCCATTTTAGACCCTTAAATCAGCCATTACTATAGCAATACCAGGCCTAGAGCCTTAAAAACACGTCAGAATGTGTTTCAGAGGCGTAGAAACCAGTTAAAACTGTTTTTATTATGATTGTTTTATCTTAAGGGTAGTTTTACCCTCTTGGCAACAGCTAAAACTACCCCAGTTGGTATCAAAACCTCATCATCAATTGAGTCCACAGACCCTGTAACTCAATTCCAGGCCAAAAGTGATGAACTTTTGCGTGAATTTTGACATCCCACGCCTGTCAGCAAGGATTTTGGGGGTCTAGCTCCCCCTTAGAGGTGGAGTTCCTTTTCCCCCCCAAAATTAATCTTTCCAATTTATTTTTCTTTTAATTCCTCATCATGTATTATACTTATACTTTACATATGTAATTCAATTCAATTGTACAGTACAATACAGTAATAATTGACACCTCATATGTAAATCAAAGTTCACTTATGTAATACACGCGCACATTTTGACATTTCAATTGAATTCAATTGAAAATACTTCAATTCCTCATAACTTCTAAACTAAACACAACACCTCAATTTTAACACAAAAATTGATGGTTAACACCACATGTGGTGTGAATTAAATTAAGGTTTTGAGGATTTTCAACTTTTGTATTGAAAATACTAGAAACTTAATTTAAGCTTATTTAGAGTTGAGTTACAAGAATTTCACTCAGAGGTGACCCCACCTGATTTTTTATGAGGAATCCAATGGTGAAATAAATTTTATATGTTTATTTATTGGATAAAAAGTTATAATAAATTTTATTTAACTTTTTTCCAAATTTATTTATTTTTTCACAATTTTGTTAAAATTTCATTTTTACTTAATGTTTTCAAGTATAAATGTAATTTTATAATTTCAAAATTTGATGTAATTTTATTTTCAAATTGTAATTAATTTTTTTATTTTGAATATAATTTTATATTCATATTTTGATTTTTATTTTAATAATATAAATAAATTTATTTTATTTATATTAATATGTTAATTTTGTATTTGTGGTCTTTTGGGTATATGAAATTACCTCTAAGGCTCACATTCCCTCCCCCTAAAAAAGAATATTACTTTGTAATATTGGTGTTTCTAGTGTGTCTGAATCTTCTGAGGAGTTTGGTAGCTTCTGGTATATCTT
This sequence comes from Austropuccinia psidii, assembly GCA_023105745.1. Taxonomy (NCBI): domain Eukaryota; kingdom Fungi; phylum Basidiomycota; class Pucciniomycetes; order Pucciniales; family Sphaerophragmiaceae; genus Austropuccinia; species Austropuccinia psidii. The sequence goes on from JALGQZ010000001.1 coordinate 43,523,630, forward strand.
TTTCTTCTAACCATTCATCTTCACAAGTTGGGTCACTGTACCTAACAAGGTATTCCCTTACCTTCTTGGTTCTTAATTTCCTTTCTTTAAGAACTTTGGTAATTTTCTTAGCACCAGATGTCTCAATAGGAGGTATAACTTGGGGAATCTTATTCCTCAAGGGAAATTTCTCAGCATCACTAGATTTATATGGCTTTATCAAGCTCACTGGAAATGTAGGGTGCTTATTGCTAAGTTCTTCAGATAACTCTACTTCAACAGAATTTTCTCCATGGAGGGCCTTAATCACAAAAGGTCCTGCAAAGGAGTATTTCAACTTTTTACATCCTTTGATGTTATTGAAGTTAGTGGTGGATACAAGTACTAGGTCCCCCACTTTGAAATCTGGAGTTGCATGTGATTTATCCCATTTATCTTTAGCATATGCAAAAGAGTCCTCCATGCATCTCACTGCATGCTTTCTAGCTTTGTCTAGCATTCCTTTGAAGCTAGCAGCTGTGGGATGTATTTCAATTAAGTCTTTCCTCAAGGAATCTTGGGGTAACTTGGGGTTCCATCCTTTTTCTAGAATAGCAGGAGTCTGATTGGTGCTGGCATGGATTGATGTTTTATATGCTAATTCCAGTGCTGGCAACAGAGTACACCAATCATGGGTAAATCCATCACAATCTTTGAATTCAAGGCCATATGCACAAAATCTTCTCACCATGTCCTCTAAGGTTTGGATCATCCTTTCAGCCAGGCCATCAGTTTGTGGGTGGTAGGCTGTAGAGAAAGACAGTTTAGTGCCGAATAATTGGTGAAGATTTGTCCATAGTGCTGAAGTGAATTTGGGATCTCTATCACTGATGATATTTGTAAATATCCCAGTCCATGACACTACTCTATTCCATATCAGAAGAGCTGTATCCATGGCTGTATCATCTTTGTGACATGGTAAAAAGATTGGAGTTTTACTGAATCTGTCCACAATTACTAGGCAAGCATTATAGCTCCTGTCACCTCCTGGTGGTAGGCCAGTTACCCAATTCATATGGACAATTTCCCAAGGTCTGTTTGGTTCTTGGATTCTTATCATATTTCCAAGTCTTTTGCCAGTGGATTTATTTGCCTTTTGGCATCTGTCACAGGTTTTGCAATACTCTGCAACATCTTTCTGCCACATTGGCCACCATATGCAGGTCTTTACTTTCTCTCTTGTTCTGTCTTCAGACAGATGTCCTGAAAAGGGACTATCATGGCATTCTTTCAGTACAAGATTGATTAATGACCTGTCTACAACTGTCATGACACATGTGTGCTTGGTTCTGTGGTAAATTATACCATCCAGTAGGTGAAATCTTCCTTCATCATAAGATTTTCTCCATACTTCATCCAAGGCATGTATTAGAGAGTTGTCTTTACAGTCTTTGTTAAGTAATTGGCATAAGATGCTACAATTCTTATCTTGAGTATAGCTGCTTCTGACTTCTTCAAAGAAGGTGGTGTTCAAGTCTGTAACACTTATTCCTTCTATTGGAATTTGTGGTGAAGCTTCTTCTGGCACATAAGCAGGATTATCAATATTATTTGGTAATGGCCATCTGCTTAGTCCATCTGCATTCTTATGAATATTCCCATCCTTATGAACAATAGTCATATTTCCTCTGTATTCTTGTATGGCTATTTGCCATCTGAGCATGTGTCTGTTGGGTGTTTTCATGTTCAAAAGTGATTTGACAGCTGTACAATCTGTTATTACTTCAAAAACACATCCCTCTAAGAAGTAGTTCAATTTCTCCAAGGCCCAGACAAGGCATAGACATTCCATTTGACTTGCTCCATATCTGGCTTCAGTTGGTTTGATTTGCCTGGATATGAAACATATGGGTCCTTCTACAGGCTTATCATGTATGATCTGAACTTGGTGAAGTTCAGCACCCAGTCCATCCCCTGATGCATCAATATACAGTTTGAAAGGCAATTTAAAGTCTGGCATCAGTAAGAGTGGAGCAGTGGTCAATGCTTCTCTTAGAGACTCAAAAGCTTTGACTCTGTCAACAGTCATCTCAAACACTGTGTCTTTGTCACACAACTTATAAAGTGGTCTTGCTATGGATGCAAAATCTTTAATGTGTTGCCTGTAATATCCTGCAAAACCTAAGAATGACTGAATTTCCTTTTTATTCTGAGGCATGGGCTTTAATAATACTGCTGCAACTTTGTTTTTGTCAATTCCAAGGGACAAACCAGATACAACATGTCCTAGTGCTTTAAGTTCTTTAAATCCAAAATGACATTTCTTCAAGGAGATTTTCATGTTTACTGATTGGATTTTTGTCAAAACTCTTGATAATCTGTACATGTGCTCCTCCCAAGTCTTTGAACAGATAATAATGTCATCAATGTAAATGATTAACCATCCCTCTGAGAGTTCTTCAGGGAAGATTTCATTCATCATTCTTTGGAAGTGTGAAGGTGCATTTTTGATACCAAAGGGCATCCTTAAGTATTCATACACTCCACAATGAACAATAATTCTCAAGTATTTTCTTGCTCTTGGTGTTACCACATTTTGATGGAATCCTTTAAGGGCATCCATAGTGGTTATATACACTGCTTGAGATATTTGAGTAAGGGCAATTTGGATTTTTGGTATTGGGTATCTGTCTGGGACAGTGTAAGTGTTCAGAGCTCTAAAGTCCCCAACCATTCTGGATTTTCCATTATGCCACGCCACTATAACTGGTGTAGTTATTTCTACTTCCTCATTGTGGCCTACTTTTCTTATTACACCAAGGTCTAGAAGTTCTTTGATATGAATTTCTAGAGCTTCTCTTGATTTTGGACTTGCTGGATAAGCAGGTCTTCTTAAGAGTGGTGGATAAGGTCTCTCAATGTTAAGAATGATGTCAACTTCATGACCAATAATTGCTCCCAGAGGTTCTTTGTCTGTAGCAAATGCTCCTCTGTGGTCATACAAAAGGGAAGAAAGTTCATTTTCTTGTTTATCAGTCAGATGAAGGCTTATCTCAGCCTCATTTAACTGTTCAGACTTGAATTTTTCTAACTCTAAGTTAACTGGTGATACTTTGTTTACTGTAATTTGTCTTTTAAATGGTAAAAAGGCAAATTTCTGGCGCTTATTGTCCCCAATTGTAAAGTATCTGTCTTTGTTATTATGTAAATCTATCCCATACATGATTAAATAGTCATTTCCCAATATAAAATGGGTACTAGAGCAATTTTCCATAACAACAAATTCAACTGTGATCCTTAAATTCCCATTTATGTGTGGGAATATGACATTGGTCTCAAAGATTCCTAATGCTTTCATTGGGTTACTGGCACTGTTGAATTTTATACCATCAATTGGTAACAATTGGTCTTCAAAATTTGGTACACAAGTCTTAAGAAAAGATTTTCCAACACAAGAGCAGAAGGCTCCTGGGTCAAGCAAAAGTTTAGTGGGCTTGTTGTCAATCACCACTTCTGTTATACAGGAGTTACCAGCTGTATAACCTTTTCCTCTGTTTGGTTTTGTCTTCATAAGGTGTGCATCTTGAACTTTTGATAAATCAACTTGACCATTGCTCAATTGTGGTAAGTGGGAATAAGATTCCATGATGTCAAAAGTGGCATTGATATTTTCTATATCTTTTGAAGATTCAGAAAATATGGATGACTTATCATCTGAATTGTCTTCAATTATGTCTTCTTTTTCAACATCTGGTCCCTTTTCAATGTCAATTTCATTGATTTTCCCCCTTTTTGGACATGTATTGGCTAAATGGGTGGTGCTTTGGCAAATATGGCATTTTCTGACTGTATCTGCAGATTTATATTTAATATTACTAGAATTTTCTTTGGGGATTTTGTCCACAGAATCTTTCCAAGGTGTATTAAACCTTGTTTTAAGATTCACCCTACTAGAACCAATTTTGGTTCTGGTGGTTACTTCTTCTAGTATATTGATAATATCCTCTGCTGAAGATTGTTCAGTAGTCCTGCTTTTGACAGCATGCTCTAAGTCACCTCCACATTGTCTCAGAATTTTTCTATGGATCATAAATTCTGACATGTCAGGATATAATGCTGCTAATCTGTCCTTTTGTTGGCAAACCATGGTAAAGCTTTGTCTTTATCAGCATTAAATTTGGCAGATTCAAAGGCTGTTTCAACTTTAAACCTCCAAGCATCATTTGCGCATTTGTTGATGATTTGGGTTTTCCACCAAGTCCAACTCTGGTGTCCATGTGCTTGTCTTATTTTGATGTACCATCTGTGAGCTGATCTGGTAAACAAGGTGTTAAACCTGGCTGTTACCAATCTGTCTGGTAATTCAAAATCCTCTTTGATCATGTCAATACCTCTAATGAATTCCATATGGTCATACTCTCCTTCACCACTGAAGTGAGGCCATTCTTTAAGTTTTGGAACTTCTTTCAAGAGTGCTTGGCCCATTGATGGTTCCAAGTTATGAAAAGAAGTGGATAATTCATTTTTTAATTGTGAATTATCAGGATCCAATACTTGTGGATTTGGAATTCTTGTGCCCTCATTTTGATTTAGAGGTGTAGACATTCTTGGTAAGGTGTTCAGTATTTGTTCAATGTCATTCATTTTACTGTTGCTACACCTTTGGGAATTTCTGTATTCATGTTGGAAGCTTTGTATTAAATTTATTACTTCAATTTTATACATGTCTTCCTTATGTGTCAGTTCTTGCCATAACTCTGTCTTTCTTGTATTATCAGCAGTGACTTGATTCAATTTCATTGATAATTTTGATACTTCTTCTTGTGAAGCATCAAAACACTTTTTCAAGGCAATGGTATATGTCTTTACTTCAGTAAATGAATTTGAAATGTCATCAAGGACTTTCTTGTTATCTGTCTTGATAATATTTATGGCTTGTTTAATTCTTGTTTAAATTATGTCATCAATATTGAATTTAGAATATTTATCTGTTAATTCTTTAATAATGGCAGATTGCTCATTTATTTTATTGTTAGAAGAATTATCATTATTGGAATTTTTAATTGTTCTCAAACCTTTTTCAAAACACATAAGTGTTTCATTAATTTGGCACAGACTCAGGTTGTTTGTTTTAATGTTGTTACAAATGGTTTCATTTTTATCAGAAAGATGTTTTTTCACATCATTTATAGCATTATACAACTCTGGGATGGAATCAAATATGTCAGAAATCATTTCTGGAACCTTAATCTGGCTTCCTCCTTCTTCTGTAATTCCATCATGGTTCTGGCCATCTGAAATACATTTTCCATGGCATCCTGCTGAATCTTTGGGATTCTGTAGCCCTGGCTGTAAGGTTTTGGGGCTGGTGCCTTCCCTTTGCCCTTGTTGTGAGTTTGTGGCTGCTTTTTCACGTTGGAATTGCTGCTGCTGGCCACTGGGGCTGTTTTTGGCACTGGTTTGGGTGGTGGAGGGTTGTTTTTCCTCCATTCTAGTGTCAAAAGCATCATGTTTTTCTTCTCCATCAATGGATGCCATCCATTGAGCAATTTGCAAGTGTTGGGATGGCCCAGGAATTTTCTTACTGTCAGGTAAGAATTCATGCAATTCTTCCACAGGTCTGCAAGGATCTGGTACTCCTTGAATTGAAGTGCATTGTTGTATGCACTGTGGCTGGCTTTGTATATGTCCACAGAGGCTTGTTGTGGCGGTGTCAGCTCTTTTTGAAGGTAAAATAGTATTATCAGCTTCAGAATGACCCAATTTAGTTGTTTGGAAGTCATCAACTGACCCTTTTCCTTCTGTACCTGGTTGGCTTCTGCCATAATCACGTCTATTACCTTTTTGGGAGCTGCTTGAGGGGTTGTAGCTGGCTCCTGACCTGGTTGAAGGCATAATTATGGTTAAAAAAGGCTTAAAATAGTATTTTTACATCAAAAACTTACTATTGGCCAAATGTTTAGCTTTTTGAAGGGTATTACTTATGTCCAAGTTAATCAATTCAGAAGATATTGGTTCAGGCTGGTTATTTTGAGTCACAATAACAGTACTATTATGATCAGAATTAACAGTACTGGCAGGGATAATGCTGGTTACTGTTGAGGCTGTTTCAATGTTTTCTTGTCTTACCACGTTGTCAGACACTAAAATTAATGAAAAAGCCAATTAATTAAGTAAAAAAAAGGTTATTTCAAAAAAGAAATAGAAATATAAGCCTCACTTATAATATGAAAAAAAAGTTATGCTTTATGGATTTTTTTGAATTATAAGTATTTTTTATATGTTTTTAAATTTTTCAATATAAGAAAAAAGATTTAAAAAGAGTAAAAATATGTCACAGGTAAAATATCACGGCTGGGCCCCCAAATGTAAGGTGTGGATATGAAACTTTGATTAAAAATCAAGTACTTTTACTGTCCTCAAAATTTGTATAAGGTAAAATTCTATTAAAAATAGTAAGAAATATTATTTTTAAGAGAAAACACGCCAAATTTATTTTTTATAACTTTATTAGTATAAAACAATAATATTATAAAAATTTATCCAAAAAATACTCTACAAGAGATATTTTAAGGCTACAAAAGAAATTTCTTCAAGAGCAATTTCAATTGGAATTAATTGAGAAAAGAACTGCAAGCAATTAATTAAAGAACAAAGTCTTTAAAAAAGAATATTAAAGAGAAAACACGCCCAAAAGTGACCAGAGTGAATTTGGAAACAAAGTGACAAAGTTAACAGTGATGAAAGATGCTTTAATTCACTTTTGGGGTGGTTCAGGGGTAAAAATGATTATAAGAGTTACAAACAATGATTATAATGATTTTTTCACGTGGTTAAAAGGATTAAAATGATTAAAAGGTGGTGGTTGGAATCTTTGATTGATTGGTTTAACAGTGTTTAAACTAATTAATAAAAGGAAAAGATTCTAACATGAAGAGAAAAGTGGGGCAAAGAAGAAATTCTTTTATAGCCATCAATTCTCTTACTCCAAAAGTAAAATTTACTCTTGTCAGTCGTGAAAAACAGTCTGACAACAGAAAAGCCAATTATGGCATCATTGAACCCTGGTTTAGACCAAAAAAGGGCTGGTTTAAGCCATTTTTAGCCATTTTTAGCCATTTTAGACCCTTAAATCAGCCATTACTATAGCAATACCAGGCCTAGAGCCTTAAAAACACGTCAGAATGTGTGTCAGAGGCGTAGAAACCAGTTAAAACTGTTTTTATTATGATTGTTTTATCTTAAGGGTAGTTTTACCCTCTTGGCAACAGCTAAAACTACCCCAGTTGGTATCAAAACCTCATCATCAATTGAGTCCACAGACCCTGTAACTCAATTCCAGGCCAAAAGTGATGAACTTTTGCGTGAATTTTGACATCCCACGCCTGTCAGCAAGGATTTTGGGGGTCTAGCTCCCCCTTAGAGCTGGAGTTCCTTTTCCCCCCCAAAATTAATCTTTCCAATTTATTTTTCTTTTAATTCCTCATCATGTATTATACTTATACTTTACATATGTAATTCAATTCAATTGTACAGTACAATACAGTAATAATTGACACCTCATATGTAAATCAAAGTTCACTTATGTAATACACGCGCACATTTTGACATTTCAATTGAATTCAATTGAAAATACTTCAATTCCTCATAACTTCTAAACTAAACACAACACCTCAATTTTAACACAAAAATTGATGGTTAACACCACATGTGGTGTGAATTAAATTAAGGTTTTGAGGATTTTCAACTTTTGTATTGAAAATACTAGAAACTTAATTTAAGCTTATTTAGAGTTGAGTTACAAGAATTTCACTCAGAGGTGACCCCACCTGATTTTTTATGAGGAATCCAATGGTGAAATAAATTTTATATGTTTATTTATTGGATAAGAAGTTATAATAAATTTTATTTAACTTTTTTCCAAATTTATTTATTTTTTCACAATTTTGTTAAAATTTCATTTTTACTTAATGTTTTCAAGTATAAATGTAATTTTATAATTTCAAAATTTGATGTAATTTTATTTTCAAATTGTAATTGATTTTTATATTTTGAATATAATTTTATATTCATATTTTGATTTTTATTTTAATAATATAAATAAATTTATTTTATTTATATTAATATGTTAATTTTGTATTTGTGGTCTTTTGGGTATATGAAATTACCTCTAAGGCTCACAATATTTCAAGAAGAAATAATGGAAGGCTGGATGGTAGTGTATATTGATGATATCATTATATACTCAGAGACATGGGAAGACCATGTACAATACATAGACAGAGTGCTAAGTAAATGTACACCCATCAATCTGAAAATTTCACTTAAAAAGTGTAATTTTGGCCAACAAGAGCTACTAGCTCTAGGACACAAAGTCTCAGGCCTTAGTCTGTCAATTGACCAGAACAAAGTAGCAGCAGTACTGCAAAAGCCAGTACCAAAGAACATCAAAGAGATGCAATCTTTCCTTGGATTTGCTAGCTACTATAGAAACCACATCAAAAACTTTGCTCACATAACTAGTAGTTTATACAAGTTATGCTCAAAGGATGTAGTTTTTGAAATAACCAAGGAAAGGAGGGATGCATATGAGAGGATCAAATATGAACTCACAAATGCACCTGTGCTCATCTTGCCTGACTTTGAACTACCATTCAAGTTATATATAGATGCAGCATGCAGCCAAGGCTTGGGAGCAGCCCTTCACCAAAGACAAATTGTGGATGGTGAACCAAGAGAAGGTGTAATATGTTACATCTCCAGGCAGCTGAAAGATTCAGAAGCCAGGTATGGGGCCACCCAGACAGAATGTCTATGTCTAGTCTGGGCTCTAGAAAAACTCCATTATTATTTGGAGGGTGCAGTCTTTGAAGTCTACACAGACTGCACAGCCTTGAAGTCTTTACTAAACATGAAGACTACTAATAGACACATTCTGAGATGGCAAATAGCCATCCAGGAGTATAGAGGGAACATGACCATCATATACAAGGAAGGTAAAAGCCATACCAATGCAGATGGCCTTAGCAGATGGCCACTGGACAATGTCAAAAGCAATCCAGCTTATGACCCTGAAGTTGCTGCAAAAATTCCTATCCATTTTATGGAAATAAATAGGAAAAAGAACTTCAGATTCTCTGAATGGGCACCAGGGAGTGGTACCCTTGACAGTGCAAACACTGATTCAGAAGGGACAGAAACCCCCATACTGGGAATAAGTTCTTCAGAATTGCACAATGAATTTTTCAATGCAGTACTGAAATCTTATGCTAAACACAAACAGTGTAGCATACTACTCCAACTCCTTCAACAAAAATACAGGAGCCCAGAACTGGAAACCCAGCTGGAGGAACCCTGGTTGAGGGCCTATAAGGACAATAAATTCTTCCTTATAGATGGCCTGATTTATCACAGAGAAAAGCACACCAGTGCACTCACAGTGATAGACAGAGACCACATCTCTTTAATCCTGCAGGAATGCCATGACTGCCCCTACATGGGACACATGGGTGAGGACAGGACTAAAGAGAGGGTAGCAAGCACAGCTTGGTGGCCGAAGTGGGAGCAAGAGTTGAGTGAATACATCAACACTTGTGAAAGATGCCAAAAGGCAAATAGAAAACATGGGGAAAAATATGGGTTGCTCCAACACATAGAAGAACCCAAACACCCATGGGAAACCATCAACATGGACTGGGTCACAGGACTTGTCCCAGGAGGAAAAGAAAACTACAATGCCTGCCTAATCATAGTTTATAGGTTCAGCAAGAGCATGAGATGTCTACCATGCCATAAAGAGGACACAGCCATGGACACTGCTCTGTTATTTTGGAATAACATCATATCCACCTGTGGAGTCCCTAAGATCATAATTAGTGACAGGGACCCAAAATTCACATCTGAATTTTGGACCAATTTATATGACATGCTAGGCACCAAGCTTGCTTTTTCCACAGCTTACCATCCACAAACAGATGGCCTAGCTGAGAGGATGATCCAAACAATGGAGGACATCCTCAGGAGGTTCTGTGCCTATGGCATGGAATACAAGGACCATGAGGGATATACCCATGATTGGGTCACCCTCTTACCAGCAGTCCAACTGGCTTATAATACAAGCCAGCACTCTACCACAGGAAAAACACCTGCACTGGTAGAGAAAGGGTGGAATCCCCTGTTACCTGTGGATCACTTGAAGAAAAATCTTCTGATCATCCACCCCACAGCCAAAGACTTCCATGATATGTGGAAGAAAGCCTGTGATACTGCTGCCAAATGCATAGCTGAGGCCAAAGAGTATAATAATCAAAGGTGGGACAAATCACATCTGGAACCTGACTTCAAGGAAGGGGACCAGGTGTTAGTGTCTACACTGAACTTCAACAATCTCAAAGGACCCAAGAAAATGAGAGACTCATTTGTAGGGCCCTTCACTATCATTAAGTTGATAGGGAAGAATGCAGTAGAGGCCAAGCTCACTGAGGAGTTTTCTAGGAAACACCCAGTCTTTCCAGTAAGCCTGGTCAAACCATACTTCCAAACAGAGGAGGATAAATTCCCCTCCAGGAAGAAGAACACCACTCCACCAGAAATAGTGGAAGTAGAAGACTCTCCTGGACCTGTGAGTAAAATCATCAGGGCCAGAAAAATCAGACTTAATGGGAAGGATCAGAGACAATATCTAGTCAGATTCAAGAACCAGACAGCTGACAAAGACAAATGGTTGGCAGAGGATGCCATACCAGATGGGAACCTCCATTTAAGGAGATTCAGAGCCTCTAGGAGGACTGAACAGTCTCATCAATGATGAGCCTTTTTTAGAGGGAGGGTATGTCAGCCTGTGAATCAAAACCAGAGCACAAGCATGACAGCCAAAATACCATAAACCAATGGTATAGCCAAAATACCACCAAAACATGGAGCTGAGCCAAATTAGCTCAAAAGGTATCAAAAGAAAGAGGAAACTCACCTCTTCCTGAAAATATAAGTCCCATCACCATAGGACAAGAAATAACAAAGTTATTGCTGAGCATAAACCTTAATTTTCACCTCTCATCTAAAATCTAGAAGGAGAGGCTTAACCCCATCAAATGGGTACTCAAAATGAAGCTCTAAGCCAGGGCTATCCAATGGTACCAGCCAAACTGAGCTAGCACCAGTATTAATTGAGTTATGGTCAAATTCAGACCAAATAAGGGTGAACAAAACATTCACCTCTCATCTAACTTTTACAGTTTTAGTGTGAGATACCTGAAGTGGGGTCTTTTTGAAAAGAGCACAATCAGGGCTATCTGATGGTGCCATTCATTTCCTCATAACTCAACTACAACAGAAGCTATTGGCCAAACAAGCTTAATACAGCTTGTGACCAGACCACGCCAATGTACAAAAATACTTGTACATGGGATAACTTTGTCATATTTAATGATAACCATGTCAAGCTGGGTACCATTGTGTAGAGCTCATACAGAGCTATTCAATGAACCAACGTTGAGCGTGATATCTCAAAAACTGACAGAGTTATGACCATTTTATGGTCAAAATCCCACCTGCTGTCAGATACAGCCTTACCATGGGATAATATCCCATAACCATGAATATGAGGTGTCAAATAGACGAAGAAGCATGTTTTTACTTCAATACCTCATATGTCAGTCAATACTGGGGTCCCATACAGTTTCTGTACAGCATTCTACGCGTCATACACGTCAGAATCAGGCTGTGAGGTCCCAAGATGAAAATTTTCACCCTGTATTGGTCAAAACTGCCCAGATGTGGTTTCAAAACCACATCTGAGCCCAATACAGGGTATACAGGCTTTTTGCGAACCACAAGCCTGTCATAGAGAGTGAAAAAATCTTCACTTCCTCTACGTGGAAAGGTCTAGCAGCCTTTGCACCCCAATTTCAGGATAAAAGGAGGGCTTTTCACAGCCAAAATCCTCTCCTCATCCTGCTCTTGAATAACCTACGTAGTAAACTGTCAAAAACAGTTTTACTCTTGGTTAAATAATCAGGTATAATTATAATCTTTAATTATTGTAGACTTTATTATTGTAATCCAACAGATAAAGCCTGCACCCAGGGTTCTCAATAGCGCTCACCACCACTATTTCTCAATAGTAGAACCCTTTTATCTTATTATAACCTTTATAAATCTTTTTTTAAATCATTTTCTGTCGTGTCACATACACAGTTAAAGTTGTAATTAGCCTAGTTATACCTTTATCATAGTATCATCCTGACATGAATCAGTTCCAGATTCTTCTCTTGAACCTCAAGCCAAGTTATTATCATTCAAAGGTAGAGTGGTAATCCCAAGCAATGAAGCACTTCAACTCAATATTCTTCAAAAGCGTCATGACTCACCATTGGCTGGCCATCCTGGCCAAGAGAAGACCCTCAAGCTCATCAATACGGATTTTTATTGGGCTGGCATGAATCAATTCATCAAGGACTATGTGTCCTCCTGTCAGCAATGTTCAAGAAACAAGAACATTCATCACAAGAAGTTTGGATTACTCAAGCCTCTTCCAATTCCGTCTGGTCCTTGGAATTCATTATCAATGGACTTCATCACTCAATTGCCACTGTCAAACAACTTTGATTCAATTTTAGTAGTTGTGGACAAATTCTCAAAAATGGCAATCTTCATTCCAACTTATGGAACAATCACTGCTCTGGACTTAGCTCAAATCTTCATTAGTCATATATTTTCCAAGCATGGCCTTCCAGTCAGTATCATCAGTGATAGAGGATCCTTATTTGTTTCATCATTTTGGACTCAATTGTGTCAGCAGCTCAAGGTATCAAGAGATCTTTCAACTGCCTTTCACCCTGAAACAGATGGACAGAAAGAGAGGGTAAATCAGATACTAGAACAGTACCTTTGGATGTATTTCAGCTATCATCAAGATGACTGGTACACCTGGCTCCCTCTGGCTGAATTTGCCTATAATAATGCAGAACATTCATCAACCAAGCAATCACCTTTTTTCACCATTTATGGAAGAAATCCCAGCTTTGACTCAATCCATATTTCTCAAGACTCACCTGCTGGAAAGTTATCAACAAAACCCCAATCAGTACAGCAAGTTGTCAAAGAAGAATTAGAGTCAGCAATAAGGAGATTCAAGAAGTATGCAGATAGAAATAGAGCAATTCCACCTGATTTCCAACCTGGGGACAAAGTATGGCTAGCTTCCAAGAACATCAAGACAACAAGACCCACCAAGAAATTATCAGAAAGATGGTTGGGACCTTTTGAAGTTCTGAAGAAGATTGGCAGTCATGCATATCACCTCAAGTTGCCTCAGCAATGGAAGTCAGTTCACCCTGTCTTTCATGTGTCCTTATTAGAACCAGTAAAGCATTCAACTATCCCAAATCGACATCAATTGCCACCACCACCAATCCTAGTGGAGGAGCAAGAAGAATGGGAAGTGGCTCAGGTTCTGGACTCAAAACTCAAAAGAGGTAAATTATGGTATCTTGTAGAGTGGAAAGGATTCAGTGAAGACCCAGAAAGAACCACTTGGGAACCAGCTTCCAACCTTACCAACTCACCAGACCTTGTCAAGGATTTCCATTCATTATATCCAGACAAGCCCGGTCCAAATACCTCAAGAGTTTGATTATGGTGCTTGGTGGGGAGAAGAAGTCATGAAAGTAAGTTCCTCTCCTGGCATGCACCTTTAAGGGGATATTCTACCCATATGTTTTTTTAAGCATCACCTTGGCCACTTTGTGAGCACTTGTCAATTCTTTGGACAGGTTCAGGAAGCATACAACATCAATACCCTCCATTTGGACCTTATCAAGATATGGCCAAATCTTTTCTTTCTTTCTCTTTTTCTTTTCTTTTAATTATCATTTCATTTATGCCAATCATCATAATTCAAGACATTCATTACTTAAAGTCATTTACAGCAATTAATTTTAGAAGTTATTTATGGCAATTCATGTCAGAATTCATTTATGGCAAACTATTTCAGTTTTATGGTGCTTGGTGGGGAGTGGAAGTTATTAAAGTAAGTTCCATCTCCTGGTATGCATCCCTGAGGGTTCTACTTCCTGTAAAACATTACCTTGGCCACTCTTTGAGCATCAAATGCTTGGTTTTCATTTTTCAGACACTTCTTGGCCAGAATCAAGCAACTCACCACAAGGAGGACCAGCCATCAGGATTTTCTTTATTTCTTTCTTTACTCTCATTTTCTCTTATTGTTTTATTTTTCTTTCTTTCTTTAATTGTATAATTTTCTTTGTTTTATTTCTTTAAAGCAGAAGCATCCCCTCCCAAATCATGTATTGGGAGCTTCCATTATTTTTTCATTTGTTAGTATTTATAAGAGTGGGGATAGAATTCAAACTAAACACAACAAGGACAAGGAAACTAGTTTCTCTACCCAATCATCAAAAGTCCACCGGAAGTCATTATTAGGTTCATCTTAATACCAGTCAAATTTGGGAATGCAGAAGCAGAAGATTAAAGACATCCAAATCAGCCCATTTCAATCCAAAGGAAATTGACCCCAAGAATGGGGCCATAACTTATTTATGGCCCCCCTCAAAGCCTCAAGAATGAAGGTTCAAAGCCCCTTTGGGGCTGCATTCATCACTGTGGGCCTCCCCTGCATCTTTGGGGAGGCCATGATCTTGGTGACCCTGGACCCCATCAATGGGTCCAGGCCATAAAGGTGGGTGGCTTGGACTCTGGGCCAATTTATGGTCCCCATCAAATTTGGGCCCAGGGGGTCCATTTTAGTCCTGGGGGCCTCCAATAGCCCCCACGGACCGCAGACCGCGGCGTACGGCCCACGGACCGTAGGACCCCAGAGACCAGAAAAAAGGCCAATATGGCCATATGTCATAAAAACACCATCAAGCCCAAAAAGACCCAAAATGGCCAAGAATGGCCATAAATCATGGAATCACCAAAATCACTAAAAACCCCAAAATGGCCCAAAAGGCCATAAAAATCAAAACTTATCAAGATTCATCAGGGAAGAGGCCACACCCCAAACCCACTTTTGAGGGCTGTTGAGGCCAATTACATGGACAATGGGGACAAGACCCCTTGGAGGAAATTTTCAAGATTTCATTTGGATTAAGCCTTTCCCAATGAGTACACTTCATATACACATTGGGCATCATTTTTTGAGCACAAGAGCTCAGTGGCCATCACTTTGGGATACATCCCAAGGCCATAGTCCAAGGTAAAGATGGATTGAATCAGAAGCAAGAAAAAGCATATTTCGAAGTGGGATACTTACTCAAACTTGAAAGAAGGGGGGAATCAATTTAAATTGACAGAGAAGAATTGAAGAAGTATTTTTAGGGATAATGGTCAAGAGGAAAAGAAATTTAAAAAGAAATTTTTTGAAAAAAATGTGGTGTTCAGGAGGCCACCAGTTTCAAGAGGGGGATACTGTAACAACCATCCATCAGGGGTAAGGGTATTCATTCATATACCCACTCAAACACCTCAAAATCAGAAGATCCACTGTTGCATCAATATTCAGTTTCAGCAATCTTCAGTTCTGAAACATGCATACAGCTTGGTACATCAATACAGCCTGTCAATACCTGTACAGGTTGGATTCACCCAATACAGTTTCAATACACCAGTATGAAACTGTATGATCACTCCAATACACCACACCTCTTGTACAGGTTCTGTACAGCTGTACAGGACCTGTATTGGCCAGACTCAATTCAATCATCAATCATTCTCATGAAAATTCTTCCTCTGGATCAGGGCTGGTGATTCTCACATATACCAGCCCCTCTTTCTCCCTCCTGGGGACTTTTCCCCAGTTAATCAATTTAGTTTATTTATTATTTTATAATTATTCTTATCCTTATTTTGGGTATTATAATTATTCAATTTTAAGTTAGTCTTTGCATTTCTTCCTTTGCCTGTACAGTATGAGTTGGGTGGCCATATCCTTATTAACCCTTCTCTTTCAATTCTGACAGGTTGAAACAGTGGACTTGGACTTGTTTGTGGTTGGCTCTTCTATTTCTTACTCTTATTTCTTTGTTGCTGCTTTTCTTATATTTATTCTTTTAGTAATTCATCTTTAACACTCTTAAGTGTCTCCCTTCTTACCATATCCTTGAGCCCTCCATAAGTGAGTCCCAGTTTACTGAGTGCCAGACCCTCTTCACTTCGAAGAGCCCCTGTGACAACTTAACAGTCTTATATATTCCTATTTCCAACAAGAAAAACATTTTGGGAAATTATGTTTAATATAGCTTCGAAATATATTGAATTTTAATCCGTTTTCTGCAAAATTGATAATAGTTGAAATGTATTATCAACATTCATTTCGCAGATTTATTGTTTCCAAACAGTAACATTTTGAGAAAAAATATTCCTAAATATGATTTTCATATAAATCTTAGCTAAAGATATGTTAAAAGTACTTTTTCTCTAAGAAAAACATAATTATTTTCACAAAAGGCTCAATTGGCATACCAAGTTCAAATTTAATGGAAACAATATTTTCCCCCTTATCCCTATACATGAGGGGAATACTATTTTAGCCTCCTTTGGCTTGAACATATGTAGGAAATCTCCTTTGGGATCTAAAAAAAGGCACTCCATATTCTTTTATATGAATTAGAAAATTTATCATTAGCTTTATGAGGATGAATTACTATCAAGAATGAGCATCTGAGATGTTATGATATAGGCTATCTATCAGAATAATTATTCATATTTATATGATGAAATTCATTAATATAGAAAGTAAAGCAATTCAAAAGACTTCATCAATTATAATTATGAGGGGGAAAATACTTCTAAATAAAAAAGGTATTTTTGGTAAGATACAAAAAGAGTGTAGAGATAACCACCCTTTTATTTTTCCAATCAATAAATCATTCTGAATTACTATTTAAAAGATAAATTTGAAATTACTCTACTTACTGTGAAGTTCATAATTGGAAAGTCTCAACTAAAACATACCTTTTGTTAATAGAGAACCCCGTTCAAAACAGAACAGCAAAAAACATTAAGGATAATACATAAATTATTGTATCTTTCAGACCTTCAAACACTTACCAATAAAACAACTCATCATATTGGAGGTCAAAAGAAGATTTTTTTCTCATAATAAATGAAATAATGATTTCAATTTAGTCCAATCTTTTTCTCATGGGTTCTTTTTAATCCACCCCAGTCACTCGTTTGGTGTTATTGTATATTCTATAAGCTCATTTCTTTACCATTTTGTGATATTTCTATGTTAAATAAAATGAATTTTACCAATTAAAAGACATAATTTGGCTCTTTTATTTGGTAAATAATTACATATGGCCCCCCAAAAGAGAAAAAATCACTCCTTATCAGTATTTATGCCAATTACACTAAGGTTTTGAGTGTTGATGAAGGACTTTTGAGCCATTTGAAAAGGAAAAAACCAACGAAGATCTTTTTATAGCCTATCAAAATTGATTAAAACAAAAACATTTCATTTATTTTTTGTCATTGGTAAAAGAATATCTCAATTTGAAAATTCATATTGTATTCCTTTTCCCCCAAGAACACGGCTTCATAGGAAAAACTTCTCGAGAAGCCTTTCTTTGAAACATAAAACATTTTCCTTTTCCATAAGTGGAATCTTTTTAATTTCTTTTTTTCAGAAAAAATTTCCAATTGGGAGGCTTTTTCCAAATAGCTTGGGAAGTTTACTGAAGCTTCAAACAAATTAAGGAAATTTTTGGCCGAAAATTGTGAGGGAAATGGGGCCAGTGAATTTTTCTAAAAAAGGTTCCCCTTCAAGCCTTTTGCTATAAGGTGCTCAACACATTCAAGTTTTTTATGAAAGAAAGTAAGGAATATGGGTATTTATCAGATTCTTATGTGCTTGTTTCCCTAGGGGCTTTGTTGATCTTAAATTTTATTTTATTTTATCTTGTCCTTAATTTTGGGGAGTACTTTCCCACTGCGGGGCTACCTTGGCGACGAGGGCCAAGGAGCCTCGCCCAGTTTTCCTCCGCTCGCCATGGCCAGGTGGGCTTGATTTCCATGATCATTATCTTCATCACGCATCGCCACGACGAGTTTCATCCTTTCAATCCAGCGATTAATCCAAACGAATCAAAGAATTCAGTTTGCTTTTCGGTGGTCTTGACGTCGTATTCTTTGGATCCACTTCGATTAGCACCTTCAGGATGGACATGAGCGGGATGAGCGGAATGAGCGGAATGCAGGGTCCAAGCGACTCGACGAACAGTCACATGCAGATGTAAATCCTCTAGAGTGCTTAATAAGTCAGCTTTGATGATATCGGAATGAGCTTATGTTGATTTTCGATTGTCGATACCATAGGAATTCCAACTTCATGGCTTCTGTTCCAAATGTACCTCTATGGTTTTCAGGCTGGCAACCAGCAAACGCCGGAAGTACCATGGGAGCTTGCTTTGGCTTATTCGCTTTAGCGATCTTGAATAAAATATTGGGCGCTTTAAGACAGCAAGCTCATTTAGCGTGGTCAATCAATCATGCTGCACTGGTGGATACAAATACATTCGACAAAGAACCAATCGATTCAGCGGCATCAAATATCAAAGTTACTAAACCTACGACACCCTGGAATGCTCAACAAGATATTCCACGTGGAGTTTTAGCTGCACTTCATGCATCTATCGGATATTTTTTAATGGTGAAATTAAATGATATCCTTTGTTTCAATTACATTTATAAATCAGTCTAATTTGATGTTTTTATTTTGCAAACTTATTAGTTGGCTGTAATGACTTACAACATTTATTATTTTATCGCTATCATTCTGGGTTATTTCTGCGGTGAAGTTATTTTTGGAAGGTGGGGCGGAATTCATGGTAATCATTAAAAGCAAAAACCTTTCAAAACACCTAATAAACAAGTTGCTAGACAAGATTTATAAAACTTCTTGGTTTGTTTAATAATCTTATTTATCTATTTTTATCACTTCATTTCATGTCTTGGATCTTTAAGTTTTCCAAGTCCCTGCCTCACCATGGAATTCAATTCAAATTTATAGTTGGAAAGGCGTGCGTGATTTTTGAGTGCCAAGAATAGGGTTTGAGTCCATTGGGAGGGCTGGTGATTTTATGATTTCATCGATATCGACTGATTTCGAACCTGATTGATTGAATTTATAGCTCAGTAGTCGCATTCAACGTTCGAACTGTATTTTAAAAGAGATAACTCGAGAACCTTCTTTTAATAAATTCTTGGAAGGATTCGCTCAATGAAACAAGTTCTTTAAATCATCTGACCTAAATAGTTATCCTAGTCTTCTTCATAGAGTATCTGACCAATCACCAAAATGTACCAATAATTTTATATCAATCTTTGGTTTTTGGAAAATCTTCCAGTTTTATTTCTTTAAACTACATTAAAATCTATTTGAAAAATTATAACTAACAGTCCAAACAATAAAAGAAAAAAAACTATCAGGAGGTTATCAATAGTTAAGTATTAAATATTACATGAAATTTAAGTTTTAAACTTAATTTGAGTTGCTGATCCCTTTTTTTTTCGAAATGTTTTATGTATACACAAAAAACCAAACAACGGTAAATTCAAATTTTTGTGATTGTACATTTATTTGACTTTAAAATTGTTATTTGAAAAATAGGTGTTTTCTTCTTCTGTTGGTGGTTAAAACCTTGAAAAAGAATGATTTCATTTTGAATATATATATATATATTGAAATACAAAATTTAAGAAATTCAGAAGATTTTTTCTTTTGGAATTTTTTCCTTATGACTTCAATAATTCATATTTTTTCAATAAGGGAGTTTTTTGGGGATCTCGAAAGGTTATTCGAAATTAATTAGAAATTTAGATGCTTCTTCTTATCACATCCACACTCATTCCCATATTCTTTGCCATTAATTGTTTTTCTTTTCAAATTATTTCATAGGCTAGAACAAAATCCCTCAAAAAATTATAGAATTTCAATTTTTATTTATTTATTTTATTTGGGTAATCAATAATACATTAAATATTTAAATTTAGAATACGTTTTTTTGGGACCATACTTTTTATTAATGAAAATTATCATTTATTACTTATTTCTTTTGGCCCAGAAGCCCTCAAACAAATTTGGCCTTAAAGACTATCATCAAAAATGCATTTACTCCAAATATAAAAAATTGATTTATGATTTCAAATATGAATAACTCTTTCTAGTGGAAATTTATGAATTCTAAATCTGTTGTGAAGAGAGGGAAAAACATAATAGTTGGCATTTGTGTCCCAAAAATGTTTATGTGTGTTGAAAAATACAATAAATTGAGTTATATGTTGGTTAAAATTTTGACTATTAATACATTAAAGGAACAAAAATCTGAATTGAAATGAATTTTTGAGCTCAGTCATATAATACAAAAGCCTTGGAGAAATGATCAAATGAATATTGACAATCTAAGATATCTATATATTTGTCAGGCTGAGTCTATGATCAAGATGTAATAAGGCTATTTACAACTTTAACTATGATTGTGACATGGATAAGAGTATTTTGAAAAGGTTTAATTAAAGATAAAAAGGGCTTTACCAATGTGAATAAGTGGTGGTGAGCACTATTGAAAGCCCTGGGTGCAGCTTTTACCTGTTGGGTTACAATAATAAAGACTACAATACTAAGATTTATAGTATAACCTGTTTATTTTCCAAGAGTATAACTGTTTTTGAAAGTTTTACTACGTCGGAATCCAAGAGCAGGATAGGGATTCCTTTTCTGGAAGTGAAAAGGCCTCCTTTTATCTTGAAATGGGGTGAAAAGGCTGCTAGACCTCTTCACATAGAGGAAGTGAAGATTTTTCACTCTCAAGGACAGGCTCATGGTTTGCAAAAGGCCTGTATAGCCTGTATTGGGATCAGATGTGGTTTTGAAACCACATCTGGGAAGTTTTCACCAATACAGGATGAAAATTTTCATCTGGGGACCACACAGCCTGATTCTGACATGTATGACGCATAGAATTCTATACAGAACCTGTATGGGAGCCCAGTATTGAATGAACTATGAGGTATTAAAGTAAAAACAAGCTTCTTTAGCAGTTTGACACCTCAAAATCATGGTTTTGGGATATTATCCCATGGTAAGGCTGTATTGGCCAAACTGTGGGATTTTGACTTTAAAACAGCCATCACTTGTGTCAGTTTTTGAGATATCAACATCAAAACTAGTTCAGTATGTAGCCCTTTATTTGTTCTACACAATGGTACCCCATTTGATATGGTTATAATTGAATGTGGCAAAGTTATGCCATGTACAAGATTTTTGTACATATGCATGTTTTAGGCAAAAAGCTGTATTGGGCTTGTTTAACTTATAACCTTTGTTCTAGGTTAGATATGGGGAAATGAATGGCACCATAAGATATCCCTGATTGTGCTATTTTCAAAAATACCCCATTTTAGGTATCTCACACTAAAACTGTAGAAGTTAGATGAGAGGTGAATATTTTATTCACTCTTATTTGGCTTGAATTTGGCCATACCTTCTGTAAAACTGGTGCTAGCTCAGTTTGGCTGGTACCATTGAATAGCCCTGACTTAGACCTTTATTTTGAATACCCATTTGATGGGGTAAAGCCTCTTAATCTGTATTTCAGTTGGGAGGTGAAAATTAAGGTTTATGCTCACCAACAATATTGAGCAGGAATAACTTTGTTATTCTTTTTCCTATGATTATGGGACTTGTATATTTCAAAAGAGGTGAGTTTCCTCACCATTTTTTACCTTTTGAGTTAATTTGGCTCATCTCCATGTTTTGGTGGTATCTTGGCTTTACCATTGGTTTATGGTATTTGGCTGTCATGCTTGTGCTCTGGTTTTGAGTGACAGGCTGACAATATTACTAAAGGTGAATATTTTATTCACCCTTATTTGACCTTATTTTGGTCATAACTTCTGTAATTCTGGTGCTAGCTCAGTTTGGCTAGTACCATTGGATAGCCCTGACTTAGAGCTTCAATTTAAATACCCATTTGATGGGGTTAAGCCTCTGCCTCTGGATTTCAGATGAGAGGTGAAAATTAAGGTTTTTGCTCAGCAATAGCTTTGAGCGGGAATAAATTTGTTATTCTTTGTCCTATGATGATGGGACTTGTATATTTGGAAAGAGGTTATTTTCCTCTTTCCTTTGATACCTTTTGAGTTAATTCGGCTCAGTTCCATGTTTTGGTGGTATCGTGGCTTTACCATTGGTTTATGGTATTTGGCTGTCATGCTTGTGCTCTGGTTTTGAGTGACAGGCTGACAATATTACTAAACCTTACATTCTGGATATTCATTTTAAGAAATCTTGAGGAATGTATTTTCATCCAAATAATAATAGATGAAAAATTATACAGCTTTAGAAATATTTAAAGCACACCAATACTCATCTGTAAAAACCCAAATACAAGGGCCTGTACAAAAGTGTTTAACACATGCTCTGCTTTAATTTTTTTGTTGAATTTATTGTTATAATTTCACTTCTTTTCTTCTTCTTATCTCATAGAATATCAATTATCATATTTTTTCCATGAGACCTGAAAATTCACAAAAAGAAAGCATTATTTGCATCAAAAATATGGAACGAAATTCGCTGGGCATATGATTTAGAATTGAGTACTTCTATTATTATTTTTTCATGATAAAAGAAGGTGCCTCTTTCAGAGAATTCTGGGAATAGCTTTATGTTTCTCCAATTGGAGTTTTTGAAACCATAAAGATGTATGATAAAATAGGCCATTATAAGAACCAAATAATACCAGGAAGTGAAAAAATTGGGTTTTTAATGAGATATGAGTCGCTTTGTTGTGTTTCTCAGAAAAATTGATGAAATAATTTGATATCTATAAAATTTCTGATCACTATGGAGAATGAACAAGAAAAACCATACATTGTCACCTTATTTATAATTTAATTTTAGAATACTTATTTTAGGGAATTAAACATCCAAAAAAGACTTTTTTCCCCTGGCACACTTGTATGTTTCCTGGAGGGCTGATTTTTGGAAAATGGCTAGGTGAACTGATGAGATATGATTTCTGCTAGGAAATCAATAAACCTGGTTACAATCCTGGAATAAAATATAAATAAATAAAATTTTGAATTAATTACCATCAGCTTTCAGGGTGAATCTATGTAGTAGGTTAGAAATAGTAAGTAAAAGGTAGCACCATGTGTTTTACACAGATAAATATGTTCTACTTCTATATAATAGTGGTGATGATTAATATAATGAGATCCTTGATTTCATAAATATAATATAATTTAGAGATAAAGCTTACTCAAATAATTCATATCATCAATTTATTATATAAATATTAATTTAAGGGTACTAATTCCTAGACACAGTTTTCCCATGTAAGAATAAAAAACAAGTAAGGACCCTTTTCAGTGCAAAAGCACGTGCTTTTATTCCTTTTTGAAATTTGGAGGGGCTGGTAAGTGTTTCATACTTATGAAAACTAGAAATATATCTTTTGAGGCTGAATTGTGGTTACATGCTATAAAATCTGACATCAGTATTGTAAGGTGTGGATATGAAACTTTGATTAAAGATGAAGTACTTTTCCTGTCCTCAAAAATTGTATCAAGTAAAAAAATGGTATGAAATAGTATTTTTAAGATGAAACATGCCTTTCTTATTGTTTTTAACTTTATAAGTATAAAAAAACAATTTATAAAGATTTATTGTTTTACCAACAATAAAAATGTATCCAAAATTACTCTACAAGAGATATTTAAGGCTACAAAAGAAATTTCTTCAAGAGCACTTTCAATTGGAATCGATTGAGCAAAGAGCTGCACACACCCAAAAGTGACCAGAGTGAACTTGAAACAAAGTGACAAAGCTAACAGTGATGAAAGATGCTTTAATTCACTTATGGGGTGGTTCAAGGGGTAAAAATGATTATAAGAGTTACAAACAATGATTAGAATGATTTTTTCACTTGGTTAAAAGGTTCAAAATGAGGTAAAAAAGGTGGTTGGAATCTTTTATTGATTGGTTTAACAGTGTTTAAACTAATTATAAAAGGAAAATATTGTAACATGAAGAGAAAAGTGGGGCAAAGAAGACATTATTTTATAGCCATCAATTTTCTTACTGCAAAGGTAAGATTTAAGTTTGTCAGTTGTGGAAAATTCTCTGACAACAGAAAAGCCAATTATGGCATCATTACACCCTGGTTTAGACCAAAAAAGGGCTGGTTTTAGCCATTTTAGACCCTTAAATCAGCCATTACTATAGTAATACCTGGTCTAGAGCCTTCAAAACATGTCAGAATCTGTGTAACAAACATAGGAACTAGTTAAAACTGTTTTTACCAAGTTTTTTTAACTTAAGGGCAGTTTTAACCTCTTGGTAACAGTCAAAACTGCCCTGGTTGATATCAAACACTCATCATCAATTGAGTCACACACCCTGTGACTCAATTCCAGGCCAAAAGTGATGAACCTTTGTGCAAAATTTAACATCTCACACCTGTCAGAAAGGATTTTGGTGGTCTGGCCGCACCTTAGAGCTAGAGTTCCTTTCCTCTCCAAATTAATCTTTCCAATTTATTTCTCCTTTAATTACTCATCATGTATTATACTTGTAATTTACATATGTAATTCAATTGAGTTCTACAATACACTTACTGTGATAATTGATAAATCATATGTTAATTCCAAGTCACTTATGTAATACACGCGCACATTTTGACATTTCAATTTGTCATAACTTCTAAACTACACACAACACCTCAATTTTAACACAAAAATTGATAGTTAACACCACATGTGGTCTGAATTAAATAAAGGTTTTGAGGATTTTCAACTTTTTTACAGAAAATGCTAAAAACTTAATTTAAGCTTATTTAGAGTTGAGTTACAGAAATTTTACTCAGAGGTGACCCCACCTTATTTTTCATGAAGAATCCAACGGTGAAGTAATTTTCCTATTTTCATTTATTTGATAAAAAGTTATAATATATTTTATGTAACTTTTTACCAAAAGTATTTCAATTTCATTAATTTTATTAAAAATTCATTTTTACTCCATTTTTTCAAGTAAAGATGTATTTTCATAATTTTAAAATTTAATGTAATTTTTATTTTAAATTATAATTGAATTCTTACTTTTTTATATAAATTTGTATTTATATTTTAACTTTTATTTTGCTAATATAAATAGTTTGCTTTACTGATATTTGTATCTTATTTTGTCATTTGTGGTCTTTTGGGTATATGAAAATACCTCTAAGGCTCACAATAAGAATAAGAAATATTTCCTTATAGATGCACTACTCTATCACAGAAGAATGCATAGTAGGTCCCTAAAACTGATATATAGGAACCAGATATTCCTGATCCTGCAAGAATTTCATGACTGCCCCTATATGGGACACATGACTGAATAAAGGACCAAAGAGAGGGTAACAAGCACAGCTTGGTGGCCCCAATGGGAACAAGAGTTGATTGTATACATCAAAACCTTTGAAATATTGCAAAAGGCAAACAAAAAACATGGGGAGAGAGATGGGCTGCTTCAACATATAGAAGAACCCCCATACCCATGCGAAAACATCAACATGGACTGGGTCACAGGACTAGTCCCAGGAGGCAAGAAAAACTGCAATTCTTTCTTAGTCATAGCTGATAGGTATAGTAAAAGTGTGAGGTGCCTACCATGTCACAAGGAAGACACAGCTATGGCTACATACTTGTTATTCTGTAATAACATCATATCCAAATGTGGAATCCCAAAAATCATCATGAGTGATAGGGACTTAAAATTCACATCAGAGTTTTAGAACTACCTCTATGAAATTTTTGGAACAAAACTTGCATTTTCTACAGCTTTTAATCCACAGAAAGTTGTTTTTGCTGAAGGAATTTTCCATAAAATATAGGACATAATGAGAAGATTCTGTGCATATGGCATAGAATCTAAGGACAATGAATGATATATGCATGACTGAATCACACTTCTACCAGAGGTCCAACTGGCTTACAACACCAGACAGAACTGTACCACAGGGAAATCACCCTCACTGGTAGGGAAAGGGTGGAACCCACTATTGCCTGTGGATCACTTGGAGAAAGATATCCTGACTATGCACCCCACAGCCAAAACCTTCTGTGACATGTGAAAGAGAGCATGCAATACAGATGCTAAGTGCATAGCTGAGGCTAAATAACACAACAAACAGAGGTATGAAATAACACACATGGAACCAGACTTAAAAGAAGGGGACCAAGTGTTGGTATCTACACTCAAGCTTAATAAGCTTAAAGGAGAAAAGAAAATGAGAGACTGATTTGTGGGACCCTTAAATATTATCAAATTGATAGGGAAAAATGCAGTGGAAATTAGAATTACAGAGGAACTCTCTAGGAAACACCCAGGAGTCCCAATGATTTTGGTCAAACCCTACTTCCAGACAACAGAGGACATGTTCCCCTCCAGGAATAAGCCCTACACCCCAGAAGACATAGTGGAGGTGGAAGACTCCCCTGGCCCTGGGAAAAAGATCATCAAGGACTGGTAAAGACCAGAGACAATATATGATCAGATCTGAAAACCAAACAGAAGATAAGGATAAATGGTTGGAAGAAGATGGCATACCAGATGGTGAAGTTCACCTGAGAAGATTTAGTGCCCCTAGGAGGGCTGGAAAGTCTCATAAATGATGAGCCTTTTTTGGAGGGAGGGTATGTCAGACTATGACTCAAAGCTAGAGCACAATCATGACAGCCAGATGCCACAAACCGATGGTAGAGCAAGATACCACCAAAACATGGAACTGAGAAAAACTAGCTCAAAAGGTATCAAAAGAAGGAGGAAAACTACCTGTTTCCAAATATACCAGTCCCATCACCATAGGAAAAAGAATAACAAAGTTATCGCTTCGCAAAGGAGTTGCTGAGCATAAACCTTAATTTGGACCTCTCATCTGAAATGCAGAGGAAGAGGTTTAACCCCAGAGAATAGGTGTTCATATTTAAGCTTTAAGTAAGTACTATCTAATGGTACTAGCCAAGTTGAGCTAGCACAAAAATTACAGAAGCTATGACCAAAATGAGGTTAAATAAGGGTGAACAAAATATTGACCTCCCATCTAACTTCTACAGTTTTAGTGTGAGATACCTAAAGTGAGATCATTTTGGAAATAGAAAAATAAGGACTATCTGATGGTTGCATCCATTTTCCCATATTCCATCTAGAAAAAAAGCTATGGGGCAAACAAGTTCAATACAGATTTTGAGAAAATAATATATTGTGATAACCCAATTTGAACATGGCATAACTTTGCCATATTTAATTTCACCCACACCAAATGAGGTACCATTTTGTAGATCACATCCAGGCCTACAAAATGAACCAACCTTGAGCTCAATATCTTAAAAACTAACAAAGGTATATTAGTTTTAAGGGCAAAATCCCACAGATTGGCCAATACACCTTTACTGTGGGATACTATCCGTAACTATGATTATGAGGTGTCAAACAGACCAAGAAGCTTTTTATAACTCAGTAAGTCAGAGTTCATTAAATAGTTAAAACCACATCTGGGCTGTTTTCACCAATACAGCGTGAAGATTTTCACCTGGGGACCACACAGCCCTCTTCTGACATGTATGACACATACAGTTCTGTAAAAACCTGTATGGAACCACAGTATTGAATGAACTATGAGGTAGTAAAGTATAACCATGATTGTTTGTCTCTTTGACACCTCATAATCATAGTTGTGGAATATTATCCCACAGAAAAGGTGTATTGGCCCAAGTGTGGGATTTTAACAATAAAACTGCTATAACCTTGTCAGTTTTTGAGATATTGAGCTCAAAGTTGATTCATTGTGTAGCCCTGGATGAGATATAGACAATTTTACCTCATCTGGTATTGGTAATATCAAATATGGCAAAGTAATGCCATTTACAAGTTTTGTTCTTCAGATATATGATTTTCTCAATATTTGTATGGAGCTTATTTGCTCCATAACTTTTTTTCTAGATGAGATATGGAGAAATAAAAATCACCATCAGATAGCCCTTATTGTTCTCTTTTCAGAAAGACACCACTTTAAATATATCACACTGAAATTGTAGAAGTTGGTGTCACAGGGGCTCTTGGACAGAAATACAAGAGTGGCCTGGCACTCAGCAATCAGGGAACTCACTTGGAAGACTCTAAAAGAATAAAGAAATAAATTCCTCTAAGAAATATGCAGGTACAAAGATGAGATGCAATAAGAGGAAAGAGAAGCCAAATGGCCAAAGAGCCAACCAAGTAAGTCCTTAATCACTGTTTCAAGCTGCCAAAATGAACAATGGAATTTGTAAGGTTTGACTATGAAACAATAAGTAAAAAATTACTAATTTATTACTTATTGTACTCTGAATGTCCTTATAATTGAAATAAATAAGATTAAAGTAATAATAATAATAAAGAAATATTATTATTATGGCGTAAAAATATTATATTATTAAATAAATATAATAATATAATTAATATTATATGAAATTATAATATTATAAATAATATATTAATATAAAATAATTAATATATTATAAAGCTCTTTATTATTGTTACCAACAAATAATAAAGGCGTGAAAAACTGTTTTTTATAAATAAAAAACAATTAATAACAATAATATTACTAATATTAAAGTTATATATTAATATAAATACTATTTATATTAATTAAGAATTATTAAGAGTAATAATAAGAGAGGAATTATTATAATAAGATGAAATAACCTACTTTTAACACTTAAAATAATAATTTTGAGATATTTTACGCCAAAAGAATATAATACAACTTTTTCAAATTGTATTTACAATAAAAAATAAAGAAAATTACTAAATTTCTTGATTTTACGTGGAAATGAGTTTATAGAGAGATTTATGACAAAAACAATTAAAGAGTTGATTTAATCATGTAAAAATAGTGATTAATATTAAGATGGTCTTTGGTCTTTAATAATATAAGAGTTTTATATATAAAGAATAAAGAAATTACCTTTTATTTTAATTGATTGAATGTTTTTGATGCGTCTGAGGGGTAAATAGAGTAAAAAGAGCTCTATTTATAGTAAATACCTCCCTCCTAGAGTCCAACAGGCTTCTAGTAGACGTGTACTGATCATATCCACTGGAATTGATCAATATTTTAAGGTTTGAGGGTGATTACATCATGATCAAACCATATTACATCATTATTACACCATTATTTAGAGTTATCACTATAACTCTAAGTTTGATGACATCAGAGGCTTGGCAGAACCCCAAATTTCGTGGATTTTATTAGTTTTAATTATAAACTAATAGTATTCACCAATTTTATCACTCTTAAGACTGTTAAACTTAAATTAAGGTTACAGTATGTGATCATAACTGCTCAAATTAAGCTCAAACTTTGATCCTCAGTAACTTTTGAGATTTACACGCTACAGCAATTCAGAGAGTGAATTCTGATAGCCTGGCATAACCTTATTATGCTGCCAAGAGCTTTTCATTACATCATAAAAACTCTATTTTTGATGATTTTTCTGGTAACTCATCTTTTCTGTTGAAATACAATATTTTAAACTTCAAACCTTGATTTCAGGGGGTTATACCCTGAATTTAATAATAAAAATTACATCATTATTCACGAATGAACTAGTAGAATCCAACTGTATACTTTTTTTTAAGTTTGGAACACTTTCACAACAAAGTGGTCAACAGCTCTGTTGATTTTTATCAATATTTCATCATAGGTTTTGACCTTGTTTATAATTTGTAAAATAAATTTCATATCTGTGTTCTTACAGTAATTACGTGGTAACTTTATTTTTGCTTCATCATTCTATCATGTATAGTTTAGGAGATATTAGCTATGATCCTTGAATATATGCATTGACCAAAAAAGTGCATATATTCAGGTTAATTCCTTAAGTATTAACTTTGGAAATTAGCTTATTAATTGTTTTATGTGTGGAATTTCGTGAAGAATCTACTGGTACAATTTATTTCACATGTTGTTTCATTAGTTCTTGAGATAATAAGACTTTATGGTATTTATAAGGTATTATACCTTATAACTCATTAAATATTGACTTTACAGATATGCCATAAAAATGGTATATGTGTATTTTACCATGGGGAATCCAATGGTATACTTTATTTTACATGTTGATTCATTGGTTTTTAAGTTAAACCAATTTTTGTACCAATTTATGGTATTTTTTGTATATTTAAGTAATTATTTTTAATGTATAATTATTCTAAGTAATTATATTAAAGGTATAATTATTCTAAGTCTTTTTTGTGACCTTATTGGGTATGTGGTCATATCTCAAAGGCTCACATTCCCTACCACCAAAAAAGATTGTACCACAATCTGATATGTGTGATTAGGGTATCATCCACTGTCCTACCTCTTCATTAGACTTTGTTAGTCTTGAAGCTCAATAATGCTTAACTTTTCTATTTTTCAGGCTTTCTTTCATGTCTGAACCTTCTTAGTAGTTTATCAGCATTTGTTATGTCTTTCTAAAGTAGCCATTCATCTTCTTGAGTTGAATTTCTATACCTTACAAGGTATTCCCTTTCTTTTTTGTTTCTTGTCCTTCTTTCTTTAAGGAATTTTACTATTTTCTTTTCTTCTCCTTCTTCCAAGGGGGGAATTTCAAGTGGGGGTTTATTTCTTAGTGGAAATAACTCTTTGTCACTTGAACTGTAAGGTTTTATTAGACTTACAGGGAAAGTTGGGTGTTTGTTCATTAGTTCACCTGTGAGTTCTAATTGCACAGCATTGGGTCCATGAAGTGCTTTTATCATAAATGGTCCTGCAAAGGAATCTTTCAATTTCTTTGGGCCTTTTATGTTATTGAAATTAAGGGTTGATACTAAAACCAAGTCCCCTATTTTGAAATCAGGTGGCTTATGACTTTTATCCCATCTTTCTTTTGCATTTATAAAAGAATCTTGCATGCATCTGTTTGCATGGTGTCTTGCTTTATCAAGCATTATCTTGAAACTGCTTGCTGTTGGATGTATATCCACTAAGTCCTTTTTGAGGATATCATAAGGAAGTCTTGGATTCCAACCTTTCTCTAGCATTGCTGGTGTTTTGCCAGTAGAAGAATGGATTGATGTCTTATATGCCAGTTCAAGTGCTGGTATTAGTGTACACCAATCATGGGTAAAACCATCAGAATCTTTCAATTCTAGCCCATAAGCACAGAATCTTCTGATCATATCCTCTAGGGTCTGTATCATTCTTTCTGCTAGACCATCAGTTTGAGGATGATAAGCTGTTGAGAATGATAACTTTGTCCATAATGCTGAAGTGAACTTTGGGTCTCTGTCACTTATAATATTTCGGAATAAGCCTGTGTGGCTAATGACTTTATTCCATATCATTATGGCTGTATCCATAGCTGTGTCATCTTTATGAAATGGTAAGAACATGGGAGTTTTACTGTACCTGTCAACTAACACTAGGCATGCATTATAACTCCTGTCTCCTCCTGGAGGTAAGGCTGTTACCCAATCCATATGAACTATTTCCCATGGGGATTTTGGTTCTTGGATTTGGATCATCATTCCAAATTTCTTTCCTGTGGCTCTGTTGGCTTTTTGACATCTGTCACAGGTTTGGCAGTACTCTGCAACATCTTTCTTCCAATTTGGCCACCAAGAGCAGGTTTTCACCCTCTCTAGTGTCCTATCTTCTGAGAGATGTCCAGATGCAACACTATCATGACACTCATGTAAAATAGTGTTTATTGGTGTTCTATCTGTTAAGGCCATAACACATGTGTGTTTTGTTCTATGGTAAAGGATTCCATCAAGGAGGTGAAATCTTCCTTCATCATATGCCTTTTTCCATATTTCATCTAGTTTTGATGAAAGTGATGGATCTTTGCAGTCTTTCATTAGAAGTTGGCTTAAGATATGGCAATTTTTGTCTGTCTTATAGCTTTCTTTAACTTGGTTAAAGAATTCTGTGCCAATGTCTGTAACACATATTCCTTCTATATGGTGCTTTTCTTGTGGTACCCATGCTGCATTGTCAGGGGTATTTGCTAGAGCCCATCTGCTAAGACCATCTGCATTTTTATGAATATTTCCAGATTTATGAACAATAGTCATATTTCCTCTATATTCTTGGATAGCAATTTGCCATCTCAGCATATGGCTATTTGGAGTCTTCATATTTAATAGTGATTTCACAGCATTACAGTCTGTGATTACATCAAATACTGTGCCATCCAAATAATAATGCAGTTTTTCTAAAGCCCACACTAGGCATAAGCATTCCATTTGGCTTGCTCCATACCTTGCTTCTGTTGGTTTTATCTGCCTTGAAATGAAACAAATTGGTCCTTCCACTGGTTTATCATTGATAATTTATGTTTGGTGAAGTGCAGCACCTAGTCCTTCTCCACAAGCATCAATGTACAGTTTGAAGGGTAGTTTCCAATCTGGCATCAGAAGAAATGGGGCATTTGTTAAGGAATTTTTCAATTCTTCATATGCCTTGACTCTTTCTTCTGTCATCTCATAGACTGTCTGTTGGTCACATAGCTTATACAAGGATTTAGCAATCTTTGCAAAGTCCTTTATATGCTGTCTATAGTAACCAGCAAATCCTAGAAATGATTGCATTTCTTTTTTGGTTTGAGGCATTGGTTTAAGTAGTACTGCTGCTACTTTATTTTTGTCTATGCCTAGACTAAGGCCAGATACTACATGTCCTAGTGCCTTTAATTCACTGTATGCAAAATGACATTTTTTCAAGGAAAGTTTCATATTTACTAGGACTATTTTCTGTAGTACCCTTTCTAGTCTTGTAAGGTGATTTTCCCAAGTTTCTGAGCAAACTATGATATCATCAATATAGATAATCAACCATCCTTCTGATAATTCTTCAGGGAATATGGTATTCATCATTCTTTGATAATGGGAAGGTGCATTTTTTATTCCAAATGGCATTCTTAAGTATTCAAAAATTCCACAATGGACTATTATTCTTAGTAGTTTCTTGGCATTGTCTGTTAAGACATTTTGATGAAAACCCTTTAGAGCATCCATAGCTGTGATGAACTTAGCTTGTGACAATTGGGTTAATGTCTCATGGATTCTGGGTATTGGATAACTGTCTGGAATGGTATAGGTATTCAGGGCTCTGAAGTCTCCTACCATCCTTGATTTTCCATTATGCCAAGTTATAATGACAGGTGTAGTAACTTCTACTTGTTCATTATGTCCAACCTGTCTTAATACTCCAAGGTCCATTAATTCTTTAATGTGCACCTCTAAGGCTTCTCTAGCTCTTGTACTGGCTGGATAAGCAGGTCTTTTTAATAAAGGTGGGTAAGGTTTTTCTACATGCAGAATTATATCCACTTCATGTCCAATTATGGCACCTAGTGGCTCTTTGTCAGTTGCAAAGGCATTTTTATACTTAAATAAGAGGTCAATCAATTTTTCTTTCATTTTTTCTGTTAATTCTTGATTGAATTCTGCCTCTTTGAGTTGTTCAGATATAAAAAGTTCCTTTTCTGGAATTTTTTCTTCATTCTTAATAACTGTGATTTGTTTTTTGTTATTTAAGAATCCAAACTTTTGTCTTTTGTTATCTCCTATGGTAAAATATCTATCCTTTTGGTTGGAGATATCTATACCATAGATTGATAAGTAGTCATTCCCAAGTATGAAATGATTACTAGTACAGTTGTCCATTACTACAAACTCTACTTTAATTCTGACACATTGTGAGGGATGAGGAAAAATTAGTGTTAAATCAATTATTCCAAGGGGCTTCATGCTCTCACTTGCACTACTAAATTTGACACCTTGTATTGGCATAAGTTTTTCTTGCCAGTCTGGGACAATGGTTTTTAAATAACTTTTGCCAACACAAGTGCAATATGCTCCTGTATCCAAGTTAACCTTTCCTTCTTGGTTATCAACCATAACAATACTAATACTTGATTTTCCAGCTGTATATCCCATTCCTCTTGCAGGTTTGGTTCTATACATTTTGGCATCTTGTATGTTTGTCAGATTTGTGTCAGATGTTCCAACTTGTGGCAAGTTTGAATTAACATCCAGTACTTCATAAATAATATCAATATTATTAATTTGTGCATTAATTATATTGATTTTATCACTTTCAGAGCTTTCTGACTCTTCTGTCTCTTTTTCAGAGTCAGATTCCTCTTCTTTGTCATTGTGGTTTTCTGTTTCCACAATTTCATTAATCTTTGCTTTTTTAAGGCAATTATTGGCTAAGTGTCCAATACCTCCACATTTATGGCATTTTCTTTGCTCATTATTGTTGGATTTATTGGGCTTAAAGGATTCTTTTGACTTATCTTTTTTGATAAATGGTTTATTTGGGCTTTTAATGTCCAATTTTTTCCAAGTCCTGCCAATTTTTGTTCTTGTCACTATATCTTCTAGTGCATTTATATACTCTTCTGTGGAGCATGGTTCTATACACCTGCTTCTTAGGGCATGTTCTAGTTCCCCTCCACATTTTTTAAGTATTTTCATATGCACCATCTTCTGTGACATTTCTGGGTACAGTGCATTAAGCCTTTCAACTTGTTTTAAGAACCAAGTTAAAGGTTTATCTTTCTCTGGGTCAAAGAAAGAGTTTTCAAATGCATTTTCTATCTTATACCTCCAGGCATCATTTGCCCACTTGGTGATTATTTCTTGTTTCCACCAAGACCAGGTATTTTTACCATTTGTTTGTCTTATGCCATAATACCATCTTTTTGCAGATTTCTCAAACAATGAATGTAATCTTGCAGTGATTAATTCATCTGGTATGGCATAGTCTTCTTGTAACATGTCAATTGTTTTAATAAATGACATGTGGTCATATTCACCTTCTCCTGTGAATGTTGGCCATTCCTTCAATTGAGGTGCTTCTTTCATTAAGACTTGGTTATTGTCTTGGTGACTCAAGTCTGTTATGAAAGGATTTGACAATTCCTCTTTTGTTTCAACAGGGCTTCTTATATGAGAAAATGGTGTTGATAACTTTGGCATATTTAAATTAGCCTCATTAATTTTATCCATTTTTTCTGTAATAAGCCTTATTTCACTTTGAATATCATCTTTCAGATGCATTCTTGCTTCATCACTTTTTTCCACATGGTCCAAAAGTAATTTTTGGTGTGATGAAGTTTTTTCTTCAAATTTTTCTACAGAAATACTTAATTTATTTAATTTTTCTGTAACATTGTCAATACTCACATAATAATTGATTGTCAAAGTCCTGTCTTTGATATCTTTTATGTATTTATACAATTCTTGTTGTCCTTGTATTAATTTTTGAGTATTGTCAATTAAATTCTTTGGTTTATTATTTTCAACAATAAACTTAATGTTGTCAATTTCTTTCTTGTTTTGCACAACAATTTTTGTTAAAGAAGATAAATTGTTATTTATTTCTTGTAGTGATAATAAACTATCCTTAATTTCTTTTAGAGGTAATATACTATTTTTAATTTCTGTTAAAGTATTTACAGCATCTTTGGACAAGGTTATTTCTTTGGGAAATGAGGTTGTCTCATTCTTTGCTCTTCCTTGTCCTTGAATTCCATCAAGGTTCTGGCCATGTTGAAAACATTGTCCATGGCATCCTTTTGGATTCTTGGGATTCTGTAGCTTGGGGAATATGGTTTCCTCCAATGCTTTTTCTTGTTCTTCTTCCCTTCTTGGGGAAGTGGGTTGGCTTGAGGCTTGCTGGTAGAGGCTACTGGGGCTTCTTCCTTGGTTGCCTCCCTCTTTTTGGCATGATAATCCTTGATTTTTTTGATTTGAGGTTTGGATGACAGTGGATTCCATCCATTGGAGTATTTCACTATCTCCTCCTCTTTTAGGAACTTTTTCAGGATGTGCCAGGAGTTCATCACTCCTTGGTGTATTTGAGGCAGCATTTCCCAGTCTTTGTCCTTGTATACTGTGTAATACTGCTTGTACTGGCTCATGTAGATGTCTATTTGAGCCCTCTGAATGTGATTTGTACCTATTTGAGTTACTCATACTTAGTTCCAATTCAGGCTCAGATATCATGGGCATTTCTGGGACTTGCCTTTGGGATAAGGCACTTCCTTGTGTGGATTCTGTTCCACTGGGGATATTGCCCTTTCTTTTCCCTTTTGAGGGATCAATTCTACCTCTGAGTCCAGCTCCATCTGATTGGATGGAGTATTGGGAACCTCTTCTGGTAGTCATAATTTAAAGAATAAGAAAGAATAAAAGTATTTTAGAATAAAAATTCTTTTATGGCAATTTAAAAAGAGGTGCTCACCTTCAGAGTCTTGAATGGTGGGTCCTGGAAAGTCTAATTTCTTAGCTTTCTTTCTTTTGGTGATAACTGGTGTTGGAGAACTTTGACAAGTTTCTTCCACCAACCTCTCAACAGTAGCTTGGTTGTCTTCTGTTGGGTTATCTTCAAACACTAAAAAAGACAAATAAATATAAGTCTTTTTATAAGAAGTGTTATTTTTGGCAAGATATGGCAATTTTCCATGTAGAAATTGCTTTTATATCTTTAAAAACTTGAAATGAATAAAGAAATGAATAAAAAGGAATAAAAATAACTTTTTTTATTGGTTTTTAATATTTTTTAATATTTTTAATTTTTTTTTATATTTTTTATTTTTAAGGAATAAAATAAAAATTAATATGATTCTTTATAAAATTAAATTATAATAAAAATTATTTTTAATTTATAAATTATCTTTTTTAATCACTAGAGTCACTCAAAGAAAGTTCTTGCAAGTCTAAGGATGTGAAAAACCACGTGTAAGACAGTACAATTGCTTTCCAAATGCCTCAATAGCTTTTAAAATCAATAAAATATAAAATTATTATATAATTTTATGATTATAAATATAATTTATTATTGGATAAACCCAATTAGAGTCTTTTTAAAGGTCTTTTAAGTAAATATCACGGCCAGGCCCCCAAATGTAAGGTTTGACTATGAAACAATAAGTAAAAAATTACTAATTTATTAGTTATTGTACTCTGAATGTCCTTATAATTGAAATAAATAAGATTAAAATAATAATAATAATAAAGAAATATTATTATTATGGCGTAAAAATATTATATTATTAAATAAATATAATAATATAATTAATATTATATGAAATTATAATATTATAAATAATATATTAATATAAAATAATTAATATATTATAAAGCTCTTTATTATTGTTACCAACAAATAATAAAGGCGTGAAAAACTGTTTTTTATAAATAAAAAACAATTAATAACAATAATATTACTAATATTAAAGTTATATATTAATATAAATACTATTTATATTAATTAAGAATTATTAAGAGTAATAATAAGAGAGGAATTATTATAATAAGATGAAATAACCTACTTTTAACACTTAAAATAATAATTTTGAGATATTTTACCCCAAAAGAATATAATACAACTTTTTCAAATTGTATTTACAATAAAAAATAAAGAAAATTACTAAATTTCTTGATTTTACGTGGAAATGAGTTTATAGAGAGATTTATGACAAAAACAATTAAAGAGTTGATTTAATCATGTAAAAATAGTTATTAATATTAAGATGGTCTTTGGTATTTAATAATATAAGAGTTTTATATATAAAGAATAAAGAAATTACCTTTTATTTTAATTGATTGAATGTTTTTGATGCGTCTGAGGGGTAAATAGAGTAAAAAGAGCTCTATTTATAGTAAATACCTCCCTCCTAGAGTCCAACAGGCTTCT
Organism: Austropuccinia psidii; assembly: GCA_023105745.1. Taxonomy (NCBI): domain Eukaryota; kingdom Fungi; phylum Basidiomycota; class Pucciniomycetes; order Pucciniales; family Sphaerophragmiaceae; genus Austropuccinia; species Austropuccinia psidii. The sequence continues at coordinate 43,561,354 of JALGQZ010000001.1, forward strand.
AGTAGACGTGTACTGATCATATCCACTGGAATTGATCAATATTTTAAGGTTTGAGGGTGATTACATCATGATCAAACCATATTACATCATTATTACACCATTATTTAGAGCTATCACTATAACTCTAAGTTTGATGACATCAGAGGCTTGGCAGAACCCCAAATTTCGTGGATTTTATTAGTTTTAATTATAAACTAATAGTATTCACCAATTTTATCACTCTTAAGACTGTTAAACTTAAATTAAGGTTACAGTATGTGATCATAACTGCTCAAATTAAGCTCAAACTTTGATCCTCAGTAACTTTTAAGATTTACACGCTACAGCAATTCAGAGAGTGAATTCTGATAGCCTGGCATAACCTTATTATGCTGCCAAGAGCTTTTCATTACATCATCAAAACTCTATTTTTGATGATTTTTCTGGTAACTCATCTTTTCTGTTGAAATTCAATATTTTAAACTTCAAACCTTGATTTCAGGGGGTTATACCCTGAATTTAATAATAACAATTACATCATTATTCACGAATGAACTAGTAGAATCCAACTGTATACTTTTTTTTAAGTTTGGAACACTTTCACAACAAAGTGGTCAACAGCTCTGTTGATTTTTATCAATAATTCATCATAGGTTGTAACCTTGTTTATAATTTGTAAAATAAAGTTCATATCTGTGTTCTTACAGTAATTACGTGGTAACTTTATCTTTGGTTCATCATTCTATCATGTATAGTTTAGAAGATATTAGCTATGATGCTTGAATATATGTGTTGACCAAAAAAGTGCATATATTCAGGATAATTCCTTAAGTATTAACTTTGGAAATTAGCTTATTCATTGTTTTATGTGTGGACTTTCATGGGGAATCCACTAGTACAATTTATTTCATATGTTGTTTCATTAGTTCCTGAGATAAATAAGGTTTTATGATTTTTATAAGGTATTATACCTTATAATTCCTTAAATATTGACTTTACAGATATGCCATAAAAATGGTATATGTGTATTTTTCCATGGGGAATCCAATGGTATAATTTATTTTACATGTTGATTCATTGGTTTTTAAGTTAAACCAATTTTTGTACCAATTTATGGTATTTTTTCTATATTTAAGTAATTATTCTTAATGTATAATTATTCTAAGTAATTTTAATATAATTATATTAAAGGTATAATTGTTCTGAGTCTTTTTATGACCTTATTGGGTATGTGGTCATATCTCAAAGGCTCACAGAATTAGTAAGGATATGAACACCAAATATCCATTGATAGGCAAAGAAAGAAAAAGAAAAAAGGTGCTAAATGACTGACTTGATAATATCAGTATTCACTTAACAGAATGATAAGAAAAATAAAGATAAAATGAAATCAAAGTATATTAATTAACTCAGGAAAAACCTCCCAGGGTGGAAAGGGTAGCCAGTATATGTGAAATGCAGAGTGCTTGAGTTCTTCAGGCTGAAAACTGATCTGTATTTATCCTTGAGGCCATATTGATTGTTTTGGGAATTGATACAGCTGGCAAATATTAAAATTGAAATGGGTTGAAGGAATCTCCCATACTTGAAAATGAAATACAGTTCTTGATGGATTCAGACTGTATTGAAATGAAGGTGGTTGCCAAGATGGATTGAGTGGAGCTTTGACACTTGACAAATAAATGAATGAACTGCCTCTTGAATACCTTGAGAATGGTTGAAAACTAATTCCTTGAAGGAATACTGTGAATGAAATTATCCAATGATGTCTTGATGGCGTGATTGGTCTTTGACACTGAAACACTTTCTCTTGACCCTTGATGAGTCCTCTGAATGATTGGGTGCCTTGATGACGTGATGATATGTCTGAATATTGAAATGAACATTTGATATTGCCACCATTGAATTGCTGTTGAAAAATGATGCATAATGATATATAACATCATTTATGGCATATTGATTCATTGGAAAGAAGATTACGTCCAAAGGTCTTGAGATGGAAAGACAGAGGGGAAAAAGATGGATGTGATGGCTTCAGAGCATGGAAAGGTGTTTCTGGGTCCTTTGGGGTTTTTGGCCACTTTTGGGTTCTGAGCCAAAAACTGGGCAAAAGGGTGGGAAAGTGTCTTTTGGACACTTTGCGTCAAAGTGCAGAAAAATGCGCAAATGTGCATTATGAGCCCAAATGAAGAAAACAGCCATTTGGGCCATTTCCCCTGGGTTTGAGGGAAATGACCAGAAATACCCAATTGGGCATGAATTGCCGCTGTGGCTTCTGGATTGAGGTGAAGGGCAATGAAGGCCCCAAAAGAGAAATGGCCATAAATAGTCCATAAGATGATGATGTGGCCATGTTGCCTACTGGTGATGGATATGGCCAACAGGCCATAAAAGGACTGTGGCTTGATATGCCATACGGAGATCCAAGGAGGTGAATTGCCATGGTTGTGACAGTACCCACCACCTTGAAATGGTGAGCTCCTGAGCACCAATACAAGGTGAAGCCTGCTGAGGCTATTGGAAAGGATTGAGAGTGGGATAGAGGAAAGTTTTTTTAAGAGGAAAATAAATTAATAATTGATATTAAAATTTTTTCATATGATGCAGGAATTGCTTGATCTTCTTTTGAGATTGGCTTCATGATTGATGATGTTGTAATGAATGAATATTCTTTGAGATGAATTTTTGATATGATAAAATGAAAATGAACATACAATTTAATATAAAGAATGAAAATGAAAATAAAAGAAAGAGAAAAGAGAAAAGAAAAATGAATTGAATCTTGAGGAGGTTCCAATCTTCATCACGGAGGTTGATAACTGATTTTGAAATTGGCCAAGGACCTGGAAAGAGAAATTTGATGCCAGGTGCTCCCAAAGTGGCCAAGGTGATGTTTTGACAATATTGTAGACACCTCAGGGAAGTTCACACTGTGGTATTCCATACCATTTTTTTTTCACCAGGCTCAAGCTCATAGTACCCCATAACAGCAGTAAATCCAGCCTACAGGCAGACTTACACTCAAATTTACACCCAAAAGGTCAATTTTACAGAAAGAAGCTGGATTTAACTCATAAAACCATTGCACAGGCACCAAAGGGCAGTGTATGTGTTTAAATAAATTATTCAATTTCATTATGCATATGTAAAAATCAAGTTAAATATAGTACACTAGTTACAACAAATAAGGTACCACCCTTTAAATTACACACCCCACCCAGCTTTACACCCCCTTACAGCCATAGGACTCATGCAGAAAGAAAATGACACATGCATTAGTTATACAGCCAACTTGCATTCAAAGTCACATGATGCAAAGCTCAACTCCATGGAATTCCTGCAATTCATTTACAACACAGCCCCAGGAGTATCTTATCTTATATCCACAGTAGCCCCACTTAAAACCTTAAAACATAATTATTTACACTACTCATCACCTCATGCAAACCAAAGCTAGTTACAACAGGCTGCATGCAGTACACAATTCCAATTAAATCTCAACCACATGACTATGCACAGCATGTGTCAAAATCAAAAATCACATCATCTCATAAAAAACAGTAAATTCATCAATGTAAGAAGTTATCACCTGACTTCATTTTAAAGTTCAAAAAGAAGAAAAACAAACATGACACCTGCATAAATTACACAGCCATTTCTACCCAACCTAAATTAGGACATATGCAAAGGAATTACAAGGTTATCATGTGATACTGCATCCACCAACAGAATATCATGTGAGAGAAAAAAGGCTGTGCACAAGAAAAATCCTCAGCCAAAATGAAATCACCTCATGCATGCAAGGAAAATCCAAGAAAATCACATCATAATTAGCTCACCAAAAGACCATCATGTGATGAAAGAAGGCTGTGCAGAGAAAAATTATCACCAAACCTTAAATCACCTGACCCATGCAAGAAAGGGCCTCACCAAAAAATAGAATCACATGATGAAATCAAAAGGAATTAAAGTGGAAAAAGACAGCTCCCATGGAGGGCCCCCTGGGCTCCCAAAAGGTATAAATAGAGGGGCTCTCTCCCCCCAAATTTCAAATTCCCCCCATGAAAATTATATCCCATGCAAATTATATCCCCTGCACATTGCAAGCACAGGAATAATTCATCCCTCACCTGGGAGGTAGTCCAGAGAATTATAGTGAATTTTACTTGCCCAGTAGCTAAGCTCAGTGGAAGTATAGTGTTGAAGATTACCCAGTAGCTAAGCTCAGTGGAATCTTATTATTATTAAAAATAAAAAATAAAAAATACCCAGTACCCAAAATTAGGGTTACTACTCTATTAAAATATTTCACCTAGTAAAATTAAACAATTTATCAAGATTTAAAATTAACTTACCCCTTTAAAAAAAATCCAATATCAAAGAACCTTACCTCTTAAACTTAACAAATACTATTTTATTATTAACCACTCTTAAAAAAAAATAATAACAAACCTTTAAAAAATTATTTTACTCTATTATAACTATACCTTGACAAAATTACCTTTATCAAAACCAATCAAATTTTCCAGAAAACCTTAAATAACCCATCCTACCAAGGATTTATCACCAAGAAGAAACAACTCACCTCAATTTAACCAAAAATATTAAAATTAAACAGACAAGTATTTCATTAAAATCTAAAAATTAACCAAATTACTGACATTATTTTTCATATTATTTATTGAATAGGTCTGATCTGAGACTGCTGAATTTTGTCTTCTGCAGTTGTAAAGCCACTTACTAATTTTATTTTGGTTTGTGAGCTCCAAGGAAGATTTTGTTCAGTATTTTAGGAGGGGCAGGCAATACACCCTTGCCACCCTTGGTTACAGGAGTTATTAGCAATTCAAAACTAGTTACCTGTGATTTCCCCCTCCAGGTACTGCCTCATTTTAATCCCACACAAGAGGAGTTCCCACATCTGGTGTCCCAACAGTGGCCCAGTCAACCTCAAACTTCAATAACATATAAAGAAAATTCCAATAACTCAAAAAAAAAACTACATCAAAAAAAAAATATTACTACTATAACAAAAACTGGAGTCAAATAATCAAAATCAGCCCAAACCATCATCTCAAGAATCTGAATCATCAACTCACTCTGACCATTACTATTATCCACCAAAGCAAGAAACAGAACTAGGGGAGGAATCAAATAAATATTCCAATTTCCCAATTTCAACACCAAGAACCAATAAAAGGGACTTGAAGGTTGTGGAGAAATTCTTCCTTGATCTCCTTGAAAGAAATAAAATCAATAACTCAATACCAGAATCAAAGGAAGAAATAAATAAATCAAAAATGGATAAACCTTCATCATCAAAATTACCAGGTAGTATTGAAGAAATTCAGGAAGAAAATCTTAATGAAGAAACTGTGGAAGGACAGGAAGAAATTTCTTCAACAGAGAGACTTCAGCAGAAGATGCTAGAAATGCAAGCAGAATTACTAGCACTAATCAAAAAGGAAGGCAAAAACAAATCATCAAGTTATAGTCCACAAAATAGTCCACTTGAAGAACAGGCCACCCTTCCAAGATCATTCAGGCCACATGGATCACCTTCACCTTATCCTAGACCCATGGTCACATCAACACCTTATACAGAACAAAGACAAAGTACCTTACCAAGAAGAGTCAACATTTCTTCCCAAATGCCAACTCCATTACATCAAGAACTTCCAAGAAACACTACTCCAATAGTGAAAATCAGAGCCAAGGACTATAATCTGTGGTTTGATGGAAAGGATGTTGAAAGATTCATCAAGAAAGTTGAAAATATTGCAGAAATTGAAGGAGCAAGTGGAAGAGACATTGCAAGACAAATAGCATTTTGGACAAAAGATGAAGAAATCAGTTATCATATTGAAGGAATGCCAGGATATGAAACAGCTGATTGGGAACAATTGAAAGTGGATATGAAAAGAAGATGGGGAACAGTCTCACCTGAAAGAAGATACAGATTATCCTCAATCACTGAATTATTCACAAAAACTCAACAAGAAGGTGGAATAAGAAACATGACTCAATACAGAAAATTCATTGGGGAATATGAAGCAATCATCACTTACCTCAAAAGATACCAATATATCCAAGGTGATATCAATCATAACCAGGAAATATTGGCCAGCCTTTCCACTAGTGTTCAAGAATCAATTTACAAAGAAATGATTAAAGACAGATCTATGGTTCAAGCCTTGGATGGAGGTTACATCATTCCAAGATTGGATATTTTGAAATTATACATTGAACAAGACTTGGAGGCCAAGGTACTTATTCAACAAAAAGAATTTTCTAAACCAAAACCTCCAGAAAAGAAAACAAGATTTGAGGATGAAAGCTGGGATGAAGTTTTAAAACAAGTAAAAGAACTCACCCAAAAGATCAAAAATCCTCCACAACCAGAACCTCAGCCAAGAAATGAAGGAAAAGAATCTGTTAAAGAAGTGTTAAATCAACTCAAAACACTTTCAGAAGCAGTTAATCCACCAAGAAGGAACTGGAACAATAATCAAGAGCAAAGATTCCCTCAAAATAACCAACCATACAGGCCAAGGAATCCTTTACCACCATTTTCATCCAGTTACCAACCATACATACCAGCTCAAATGGCCCCAAGACCACCAATGAAATGTGCTTACTGCAAGGAAGAAGGCCATACAGCAACTAGATGCACTCACCTTGCTGAAGATTTGGACAGAAGAATTGTCAGAACCCAAGGAGCATCTTACCTCTTCCCCAATTATCAGAGAGTACCTATGGAAGGAAATGAAAGTGCCAAAGACATAGTCAGGGCTTTTGCAAAAGAACAAGCAGAACTCAACAAGAAATTTATGGAGAAGCCTGTGGTAAAACCAAAACCAGAAGAAGAGGTTAAGCCCACTGAAAAGAAACCAGAGGATAAATCAACCTCAATTGCACATGTTGAAGATTGGTCAAACTGGAAACCACCTACCATTTCCTCAGCCAATGACCCTTTTGAATCACACATTGGATTAAGACAGACAAAACAAAGGTTGGAAAGACAATCCCAAAATCAAGAGCCAAAGAAGAAAGCAGAAATTCCAGGAACTTACATTGAAGAAGAAAAGGAAGAAGAAAAAGTCATAATTCCTACCAAATTCCAAAATTCCAATATTCCAAAACCAGACCAACCTGAGGAGGAAATTGAAAATATTGCCAATAAGAATGAAGATGAAGAAATTCCCAAAGAAGAAAAGAAGTTCAGGAAGCCCCAAAAGAAACAAGTTGAAACAAAATTGGAAATTGATAAAATTATCAAGAAAATTATGCAACAAAAGATCAACCTCACCATTGAAGAAATTTTGAGGATGTCACCAAATTTTGTCCATCAATTACAAGAATTATCAGAAAAAGACAAGGAAAAAATTAAATCACTCAACTCAATGGATCTTCAAGAAAGACTATTAACATTTGGATTCAAAGAATTACCCAAGCCCAAGATTCATTATGCCTGTCCTTTGGGATTTATGGAAATATTCATTGGAAAGGAAGAATATCCTATCAGAGCATTAGTGGACACTGGTGCAGAACTCAACATTATACCAGAAGAAATAGCAATCAAAGCCTCACTCACAACAAGAAATCTTAACATGAACCTTAGGGGAATTGGAGGCCATACCACTTCATTGGTTGCACTTTCAGAATTTACTCCAATCATTTTGGCTTCAGGTGAAGAAACTCTAATTCACTTCTTCATTGCAAAAGGATCTGTTCATACAGTACTTGGAAGACCTTTCTTGGCAGACAACAATATCAGACTAGAATTTTCCCATAGACAAGGTGAGATACTCAGTTATCAAGAACCTGATGGAAGAAGATTATGCATGCCAATATGCAAACCCCAAGCTCTTGGATGGCAAACTGGACCACCTAGAGGAATGGATGTATGCAACATGGCAGCATTGGTCAGAAATAACCCAGGAAGGAAGGATCAAAATGCAAAAAGAGACCATACCATAATCAATTTAACCCAGAAGACCCAAGAGTTATCCATATCTCCAAAAAGTGATGAATTTGGTCAAGATTTACAAAATACCCAATGGCCAAACAACCTCAAAAGACAGCTTGAAGACTCAACCTCTGAAGATGAATTACCCAATATAATTTACAAGCCAATTAGCAGTAAGGAAGAAACTTTCCAGATTTTAGTAGATGGAAATGAGAAAATACATGGAAACCCTTTCAAACCTAAACCCAAAAAGAAGAAAGTCAGATTGAGTGAACATAATGAGCTCTCAGATGAAGAAATTATAAAGGACATTGAAAAAGACCTCATAATTATGGAAGAAAGAGACAAAAATTTAAAAGACACATACCATATCAACTTCTTGGACAGACCATTGAACAACCAAGAAGAACCTTATGAATGGCAACTGGAAAACCCTGAATTTATCCAGCAACCTCCCAATGAAGAGGATGAAACAGAATCCATCTTAGAAAATGAATACAATTACATTTACCTGCCATATATCACTTTTGAAGATATTTATGGAGATGAAGCTCAAGAAAGTTTCTGTGAAGATAAATACTTATGTCACCTTCCAGGATCAAACTTGAACAATATCCAATTCTTAGATTTATTAACTGAAGAGGGAATTAAAGGTAACCTTGAAAATCAATTCTGGGACAAAATATTTGAAATAGCCACACTACCAAGAAGAGGACTTTACTTCAATCAAATTTGGGCCCAGTGGTACCTTGGATTGAATGGATCAACATACCAAACTGGAAAATTAAAATGGGTTGGAGATGGATATATATTCATTGATGAAGACTTATGGTGGTCAGAATTTCCATCAGCACCAGAAATTGAGGAAAGAAATAACTTTGTGGAAGCCCTCAAAGACCTTATTTTGGCCAGGTTACTCAACAGACACTCACCTTTCCCACTAGGGGGAACTCAACTTTGAATAAAACCAACAAAATCAAGATTTTTTCTCTCTAAAATGTATCAGTATCACCCATAAAATGTATCATTAGTTTCTTTTTTATTTATTTCATTTTTTTCCTCTCAAATGGCAGTGACTTCCTGCCTTATCAAAGAAGAAATTAATCAACAAATTATTCCTTAAAAATTAAAAATTAAAAAAAAAAAAAAAACTTACAAAAAAAAATATATCAATTACCTTCACCATGGCCAATTCACCAACTCTTGGATCCTATGGGGAAGAATTAATAAAAGAAGACCCAATTATCAATGAAGAACTTCATTGGTCACCAGAAGATGAAGATTTCAATAAAGAGAACCTTTGGCACTTTAAGGATACTTCATCAATATCAAGAAACCAAGAAATTGAAGAAATCAAGGAATTGCTGAAAATTTTGGAGGTTTCTGACAAAACCAATGATCAAATTACTCAAGAATTAATGGACCAATTCAATCTCAAACCATCAAGGCCCATCTTGAAGACACATAACAGCTCTAAAAATCAAAAATCAAACAAAATAGTCAGATTTAAACTCAATTGATCATTAGGCAGTGACCTCCTGCCTTATCAAAGAGGAATCTCAACTCTCATCAAAATCAAATCAATAATCCCACTCACCAATAAAAAAAACACAATAACTAAAAAAAAGATCATAAGGCAGTGACCTCCTGCCTTATCAAAGAGGAAAATCAATTCTTATCAATAAAAAATTACCAATTTCACACACCCAAAATCAAAAAAATAAATAAATAAATCACTAGATAAATTTGATACTATTCTCAATTCATCTTACCTCAACACTGCAAATCCACCCAAATCCATCAAAATGGAATCATGGCCATTACTGGAAGAAAATCCCTGGTCAATGGAAACAGATATCAGCTGGCTAGAAGACAAAGACGTCTGGGCCAATTACATCAATCCACAAGAGTTAATTAAAAATCCTGACTTGTTCTTGAAAATAAAACCAGAACCCTGTCCTGATATTTCCACCATAATACTTCCATACATTGAGTTTGAGGACCTCTTTGAAAAAGAAAAATCACCATCAGAAACTATCATTCCTCATCCATGGAAAGAATTACCTGCATTCAACCTTACAAAATATGAATTCCTGGAATTACTGACCTGGGATGGAATTGATGGCAACCTTGGAAACCCATACTGGAATGAAATATTCAACATGAAGGAACACCTCAGGAAATCATTATTTTGGAGGACCTGGGAATGCCAAGACTGGTTCAACCTCCAGGATTTCAAAATTAAAAATGGAAAAATAAGCAAGATATCAAGAGGGTATATTATTCATAATTACACTTGGGATTGCCACTGGGAAGAAACACTTATACCAGAAATCCTCAATCTTAAAAATGATGCACCCGAGTTGAATACAGAAGATTGGAATTTCTTCTGCCAGGAATACCTCTTTAAAACTCTCAAAAAAGAGAAGTTGAGGGGAGGAAGGCTTATTAAACAAGAATTAGTGAATAAAATACTTGGTCAAGGGAACTAATTAAAATAAATCTCACCTGCTAAGTCCTCAATTCTTTTCTTAATCATAAATCCTATTTCCATTAATTTTTTCATTTTTTTTACCACTTTCATCCTTCCCCTTTACAATTCAATTCTTATTTTATACTAAAAAAGAAAGATATAAAAAAGAAATGTTAAGAATTCAAAAATAAGCCTCAATTAATATAAGCTGGGAAGGAAGAAAGAGAATATAAGCTTACCTGATATCAAATATTTTATCTTATAGTTATATTTATTTTTTTTCTCAAGAAAAAGAAAAACAACAAAAAAAAAAAGCAATCAGTTTCAATTCAGCTCATATCAGTAGATGATAACTAAACCTACATGATATTGCAAATGCTTAATTTATTTATTTGCTTTTTTCTTATTTCACTATTTATCTTATTTTCCTTTCTTTTGTTTTTATTCATAAAAAATCAATAAATAAATATATCTAAAAAAGAGAAAACATTAGTCTCCACTTAATTTATACTCAGTAAAATTATAACTAAAAAATCATAAATATAAAATGAAAAACTTACATTATCCTTAGTTTTTTTGCAAACAATATAAATTTTACTGCACAGATGATCATCTGGAGGATAAGATACACTTATACAAACATCATGAAGAATAAATTACAGACTGTAATTTCAGCTTACTTATTATTTAATCCTAGTTTTTTTTATCAACAATATTATTGTATTATTTCATTATCTTATCATCTTATTGTTCTATTATTTTATTGTTTATTGCTTTTATTTTACTTTTTCTCTTTTTATTTATTTTAAAAAGAAGAGAGGGAACTTAACTATCTATGTTATTGATTTTCTTCTAGATATTCAACTTCACCACTCAATGGAGTTATCTTTAGTTCTCCAAGCCCTGATTAATATTCTTTAAAATAAAATTCTCGTGGAAACTAAAAACAAAATAAACATTACAAAGGAGGAATTACAAAAAAAAATACCCAACCCAACAAAAATACAACATTCAAATCAATGCAATTGCAATAAATGTTGACTAAAGTTCATTACCTCCAAAGACAGAAATTAAGATGCTTCATGAAAGCAGACTCGATAAATTTATTTTATTTTTACTATTCTAGGTTTCTTCCCAGAGCTGACATAATATATCAAATTTAAATTAGCAAGTCCAAACGGATAACATTTACAACCGCCCAGGAAGCTTAATCTTTAGCAAATGGATGATCTCACACTATCCACCCGAAGTAATTGCAAAGCGCAGTAGAGAGATGTTATTTACTTAATCTAAATACCTTTCAGCCTGACCAGTCTAATTCCACAATAACTTGAGTCACTTTCAATTTCAAAATTAATACATCAAAAAAAAAGTAGGAAGATTCCCAAGTGGGAAAGTATCTAAAAAAGCAAATACTATAACGAAAGAAGAATTCTTCACTTTAGATGGTGGTGACTGGATATCACCCATGCCACTAAACAGCTAGGATGTAATAATAATAATAATAAATCGATATAACAAAATCAAGCTACGGAGCAAAGATAAAAAGGCAAGGGGCTTATTGATGCATTTTGAAAAAAATAAAATAAAAGAAGAGGAATAAAAACAACCAAATGCTCAAAGAAGGGAGGGGTATTTATAGTTGCTAACAAAACCACCTTAAATCCAGCTCACGGACCCACCAAATCCCTCTTAACACCAAAACAATCACAATCTGGAGATGGTTGACTTAAGGTTTTGACTTCTCGTGGGATAGGTTTAGTATCTTCTGATTTATCACCATTTTAGGGCCACTTGCAGCACACTAGTTTGCAACCAAAAACAATAGTAGTGTTATTTCGGAAGTAAGAGATTCATGCAGGAAGAATAAAAAAATACGATTAAAAGAAGGAACAAAATTAGGTAAAACTAAAGATGTGGCTATAAGATTGCACAATGCAAGAAAACCAACATCCTCAGATATCTCGAACTGACACACACAGAAGGGTAGAATCTTCTAAAATACACAATCTCACTCGTGATAAAAGAATAAAACTACCTTTTGATGTGCAGACAGTAATCTCTGCTGCAACAATCTCTTGACTTATGCAGCTAAAAAAAATCAATTAGATACATGATCGAATCAACAAAGAAACCAGGACCGCTATCGTACCGCTCTACAGAATAAAGGGCTCATGGATCATAAAAAGAACAATCCTGCACCACTGGCAGTATTTTATGGAATGCCTTGCAGGATGATGGAAATAAATCTCAATCACCGGAATAAGGCAATCTGCATGGGAAATTAATCACATGATACCACCATGTCCAAGGAAACACCATCAATCGGAGGAGGTCATGGCTTCTGGGGTAGAGGAACAAGCTAAATTAGCCCACCAAAGCTACAGCTTAGCTTACCTTCCACCAGACAACGCAATGCTGATAGACCCTGATTACTAGATCTCTGCATTTGTCGATTCACAGAAATCGAATCGGAATTACAATTCCGAGTCACAAACCCTGCCAATACAATCTCTACATCTCCTGCTCAAGACATGACAAGTGCATGGAAGAAATGGGCTGCATTGCTCAGAAGGAATTAATGGATAGTATGAAGTTTCTCAAATACAGTAACAACTCAATAATAGAAGTATTATGACAAGCCAAGAAATCCGGTGTGGATTTAGCTTGGGAAGAATTCTACAGCTACCACTACCAAGCTCAGTAGAAGAACAAAGAAAAGAAAACACCACAATGCAACTAGAAGAACAATAGGATGAACTACCATAACATGGGAGATTGCTTCCTAACTCCGTGGAGACAAAAAATGATAGGTCTTATTTTTTATAGTGTATTTAGATCGGAGATGAAATTCTACAGCCGCCACAACAGATATACCTGGTTAGGATCACATTGGGGCTTTGGGAACACTCGGAAGGTGATTGAAACCTCACCAAATGGTTTTTTTGACTGTTTCCAAGGGCCATTATCATCTCCTGGAACTTGGAAGCCAGCCCTGACTCATCTCAACTTGCGAGATCACAGTAAAAAAAAGAAATAATTGATTCATCATAAAGGTACTATACCACCTTGTACAGTACTAACTAAGAACTAGCCTACCCAACCTCAGTAGACCATGAGGGTCCACTCTCAACAACCAGGACCACTGATGCGACTTAAGCTGATGCAACGATATGTCCACTGAGCGCAAGAATACTCCAAACCAAGCTATTATCAAGCTAATGGGGGTATCTGGAGGCTATTTAGCTAGAAAGACATCAATCAGAAGTCCCTGTAAGAACAGTAGAGGGTGTTAGACACCTTCCGACTACCCAAGCACCCAACACAACTTAATTCTAAAGTACTGAAGAGGGGTAATGACACCTGTAACTCCCCAAAAACAACTACCGGATAAGGCATAGAACCTTACAGGGGAATTCAAAGTACTGTATCTTTATAGCTACAAATCACCCACCCGAAGTGATTTTAAGATGTGATTTGGGTGAATCAACAAGCATCCGCACTACAACAACCCAACCCGACTGTATTTCAAGTACCGCAAGGAAATCCTTAGCCACAATAAATGGCCTTCAAGACCAACTGACCAAAGAATAGACCACTCAAAGTGGTCTAAAGCACAATAAAGTGCTTTTCAAGAGAAGAACAGAAAATCAAAAAGAACCACCCAATCAAATGATTTAGCTTTAAAATTTAATGAAGCCAAATAAACCAACAACCAACCAACCCAATGCATGGTAGGAGTTGCTAGGGCCCTCTAGATCAGCCCATCAAGCTGACTACCTTACCTTCTGACAAAAAAAAAAAAAAAAAAAAAGAAAAAGAAAAAAAGAGAAGGGTGCTATAAATTAAAAATATATATATAAATAAACAGAAATACCCTGAGCAAGGCATTAAACTGCTCAATTTCATTGCTTATGTTGTTGTTTTTAATTAATGATTTTTTATTTTACTGAAATTTCAGTATTTTTTTTAGTTTAATGAAATAATTAAAGGAAATAAAAAAAAAAAAAAGAGAGCCCTCAGCAAGGCTTTAAACTGCTTGTTTTATCTTTTTGTGCTTAATTTATCTTTGATATTGAATTGTACTGACAAACTCTTTATTTGAATTTTGCAGGGCTATAAATAATAAAAAAAAAGAAGAATAACAAATAAGTCCTCAGAAAGACATTAAACTGCTGGTTTCTTATTTTATTTCAAATTAACAAAAAAAAAGAATTATTGTTTACTTTTTTACAGGGCTATAAAAAAAATAATAGCCCTTGGCAAGGCTTTAAACTGCTCAATTTTATATTATTCTATCATTTTATTGACTTAATTATTTTACTGACAATTTTGTTTTATTTTCTGAAGCTTTTATCAATCAACAAATATAAAATAACAAAAAAACATGAATCAATATATATAACAAAATGAGGGTTGAAATGAAGAAAAGCCCCTAGCATGGCTTAAAACTGCTTAGTTCTTTTAGGAATTATAATTCTGATTTTTTAATTTGCTAATTTATTTTTTATTTTGAAATTCTACAGGGCTATAAGTTAAAAAAAAAGCCCTCAGTATGGCTATAAACTGCTTTTTTTATTGTATTTTTTATTATCACCTTATTTTTGGACATTAAATTAAACTGACATATTTCATTTTTTGTAGGCTGCAGGGCTATAAAGAAATAAAAGAGCCCTCAGCATGGCTTTAAACTGCTGGGTTTGCTTATTTTAATTGAATTATTTTTTTATTAATTTTTTATGCTACAGGGCCATAAAGGACAATGAAAAGCCCTCAGAATGGCTTAAAACTGCTTGGTTTTATTCATTATTTTATTCATTGTTTCCTTTATCAATGCTAACATTATTTGTCTATTTTTGATACAGGAGTATTTCAAAACAAAACAAAAATAGTATATATATATATATATATTTAATGATTTAAGAAAGTCTTCAATATACAAATGAGCCCTCAGTATGGCTATAAACTGCTTCTTTTACTTTATTGCTCATGCTCTTTTTATATTTGATATTAAATTAAACTGACATATTTAGATTTGGATATGGCTACAGGGCTATAAACAAAAAAAAAAAAAAGGGGGGGGGCTATGAAGGACAAAATAAATGCCCTGAGCAAGGCTTTAAACTGCTATTTTATCTTTTATGCTTTCTCATTTTGAATGATAACTATACTAACATATTTGATTTGGCTTCCACAGGTATGCAACATTAATAAAATATTTCTCTTATTTTATAGGCTTAAATGTGCTTTTAAAATAAAGATGAGTCCTCAATAAGACTATAAACTGTTTAAGATAACTATACAACTTGGCTTTGAAGATAAATTACATGCCAGGAAACCCCAAGTGCAACAATCAGGTGCCTGGACACAAGATATGGTCCTTGGCAAGACCATAAACTGCCCACCACTAAGAATTCTCAACTAGGACTCAATAAAAAACAACAAACCAAATGTCCTTGGCAAGCCCATAAACTGCCCACTCAAATTATCAACAATAATCAAGAAAAATTAACCAATGGTCCTTAGAAAGACCATAAACTGCCCCTACAAATATCAAAAATAAATTACTAAAATTATCAACAAGGACCAAAGCAAAGACAAAATATGGTCCTTGGCAAGACCATAAACTACCCCTTCAAGGATCAAGAAATTCCTCAGGATATCATCAAGAATATCAACAAAAAGAAATAACCAATGGTCCTTGGCAAGACCATAAACTGCCCACTCAAATTATCAACAATAATCAAGAAAAATTAACCAATGGTCCTTGGAAAGATCATAAACAGCCCCCTTCCAAAATCAAAAATAAATCACTAAAATTAAAAACAAGGACCAAAGCAAAGACAAAATATGGTCCTTGGCAAGACCATAAACTGCCTACCACTAAAATTATCAACAAGGACCAAAGCAAAGACAACATATGGTCCTTGGCAAGACCATAAACTGCTATTTGAAGTATTCAAGAAGATTTATCAAGGACTATAAAAAACAGGATAAGTCCTAGGCAAGACTATAAACTACCTGAGGTTTTATTTTACTTTATTTTTCTACTTTCTAATTTTATGTCATTATAAAAAAGAATTGGAAAGATGTACTGACTTAAGCTTTTGAACATATTTTTTATTTTATTTTATTTTTTATCCCAAAATTCAACTATTTATTTATTTTCCCTAAGAATTAGGGGCATATCCCATTCATGATCTCAAGAGTATTCTATTTATTTATTATCTTTATTATACTTCTCCTACTATCAGAACAAAAGCCATTAAATTGGCTTATTTTTTTTCCACTCAATGATAATAATAATTCAAAAAAAAAATAAAATAAAATAAAATAAAATAAAAATAAAATAAAAAAAAATAATCAATTTATTTGAAATATTTCTTCAATTACAAGAAAGTGATTGGAACTTGTTTGAAAAGAAGAAGTATTGGTGCCATGAAGGCATTAATTGAACTCTGAAGGAGTTATTTATATTAAAAAAAAAAAAAAAACTCATAAATTGATGACATAACTTGGGGAATTTACATATTAATAACACCTCAATGTGCTGTTTATTCCAAATGGAATTGAAAAAGCCCCGCAAAAGCAAACAAGAGTTTTTTTTAAAATTGTACAAATTTTCAATTTCACTGTTTATATTTTTTTTAACAACTCAAATGCATTTATGGGTAACAGAAAATCTGAACCATAAAGGGGATGGACTTGAAATAAAGTCTGAGTCACAATTATGATTCCAAAAGGAAGAGTTGTGGCATCATAAGGGTCATTATATGAATAAAGGACTCAAATTATGCTCATTCAATTATGTAATATTAATTATAAATACTCTCAAGAGCACCAATTTTTACTGATTGGCACAAATTACCACATTCAACCAAACAGTTCCATGATCTTAATTGTGATTCAGGTTTATTTCATTAGAATTGTTCATTTTTACTCAGATATTTCAATTTAAAAGGTTATTTTATTCTTAAAATCAAACAAAAAAAAATACCATTCAGTCCAATTTAAAAAAAAAAAAAAAAAAAAAAAAAAAAAAAAAAAAATTATTATTGAATCATTATCAGAATATAAAATTATGTAAATTTACTGTATCATTATTTATCCTTATCAAAATCACTATAAAAAATAAGGGGTGGGAAAACTTATTTCTTACACTATCCCTTATAGTGGAAGTTTTGGGGGAATGAGAACATATCCTCTTCAAGATTTAGAAACCAACTCAAGATTTTTAAATGGAGAGGGGGGCCCTCATCCAAACAAATATTATTAAAAAAAAAAGAATAACAATAATAATCAATAAATTAATATTAAAATCAATTTTAAATCACCTTATTATTACAATTTTTTATTTTTTCATTTCTTTATAACAGGTATAATTCAGGAATACAAAAGAACAAAAGGACATAAATCATTTTGAAGAAATAGCAAGAAAACTGGGAAATAACTTATCATAGGACAATTATTCAAAATAGTGAAAATGAAGAAGATTATTTATGAAGAAAAGCAGGAGTTCCTTATGGATTGACCTTTGGAAAGAACAAGACCTTGGACACTTCTTTGATTCTGGATTGAAACTCAATTGGGATTCAAGAATCACTGGCCAGGATTTATGGACTGAAGGATGACTCATTGGATTAATTATTGATTCAGGACTCACTCAACATGATGGACCAACAAGATGATGTAAAACACTCAGCTCAAATTGCCCTTGGGATTTTAAAGAAGATTGAAGACTCAGGAGGTCCTCAGCATGACAGTAAACTGCTTCCCCTGTAGACTTGGGCAGGGAAAATTATAAAAAAACCAAAAACAACAGCCAAGAAGCTGAAGGGGATTGTCCTAGTCAGGAGAAGTGCTGAAGGACCATCTTTGTCCTCAGCATGACAATAAACTGCTCCCTTTGTGTAACAGGAACAAGGGGTTTTACAGGTGTTGAGCATTATCAAATTGGCCAAAATGAACAAAGTGAAGTCTCAAGCCATCAATTAAGACAAGAAAATTCCTTATCAAGAAATAAAACAACCAGAAGAATCTTGAATCAAGAGGGAATCATGAATATTGAAGAATAAAACAAGAGTCAAGTGGAATCCAAAATCAAGCCCAAAGGGGATCAAGAATCAAGATAAGCCCTTGGATTAGGCCAGGAGGTCCTTGCATGACTTAAACTGCAGGACTTGTATACCTAAGATACAGGGGTTACACACCTAGTTGTAGGCCCTGTATGACCTTAAACTACATTTATTTATGGAAGAAGGAAGAAAGAAGAATTGTGAAGACCTCAATATTTCAGGACACTAACAAATTCTTAGAAATAATTAAAAAATAAAAAAAAAAATATATAAAAAATAAAAAAATAATAATAATAACTAATTGAGAATGGATCACCAAATTTTAGCAGCCAAATACAAATCAGTCCTGAAGAAGGTGAGACCAGTCAATGAGCCAATGCCTCAAGACCTTAACCCACCTTTGGAAAGACCACCTTTGTCAAGGGATCCTTATGAAACATCCTTATCACCAAACCCACCTATATTTCAAGAAACCTTCAAGGTCACCCATGAAAGACTCCAAGCAGTCAATTTTGGCCCACCAGGATGGTTATCAAATGAAGAAATCAATTTACTCAAAAATGTTATTACCTTAAGGGAAAAAGCAATAGCTTTCTGTGAAGAAGAAAGAGGATTACTCAAACACTCATATGGAAAACCTTAAAAGATACCAGTAATACCTCATGAACCTTGGCAGAAGAAACCAATTCCCATTCCCAAATCAATTTTACCTCAGTTTACTGAATTAATCAGAGAAAGAATCAAGACTGGACTCTATGAGCAATCCACCTCAAGCTATGCAAGCCCAATCTTTTGTGTGGCCAAATCAAATGGGAAACTCAGAATTGTCCATGACCTTCAAGAACTCAACAAAGTCACCATCAAAGATGCTGGCTTACCACCTCACATTGAAGAATTTGTAGATGCATTTGCAGGAAGAGCATGCTATGGACTAGGAGATATCATGGGAGGATATGATGAAAGAGAATTAGATGTCACTAAAAGACCCCTCACAACTTGTGAAACACCCCTTGGAAGGATGCAACTCACAAGACTACCCCAAGGAGCCACAAACTCAGTAGCAGTATACCAAGCCCAAATGACCTGGATACTTCAAGAAGAAATACCAGAAAGTGTAGGAATTTTTATTGATGATGGAGGAATAAAAGGACCAAGATCACTTTATAACCAGGAAACACTACCAGAAAACCCCTCAATCAGAAGGCTTATATGGGAATATGCCATAACATTAGAAAGAGTTTTCTTCAGGATTGAAGAAGCAGGACTTACTATCTCAGGATCCAAGTTTGCATTCTGTGTTCCAGCTTTGGACATAGTTGGGCATGTTGTATCATTCAAAGGAAGAACAATCTCAAAACAAAAGATCAACAAGATTCAAAATTGGCCAACACCTCTCAACAAAAAGGAAATAAGAGGATTTCTTGGTCTTTGTGCTTATTTAAGGATGTTTATTGAAAACTTCTCACAAGTTGCATCACCACTCAGGAGGCTCACCAGAGAAGATGTTGACTGGGATTGGGATCAAAAATGTGAAGAAGCTTTCCATAAGCTCAGAAGAATAGTTGGAGAAGAAATAACTCTCAAGAAATTGGATTATGACAAAGGAGCAGAAAAAATTAAGCTAGCAGTGGATTCAAGCTACATTGCTGCAGGAGCAGTACTCACTCAAGAAGACAAAGAAGGAAAAGACAGACCAGTATTATATGAATCAATAACTTTTTCAAAATTGGAATCAAAATACTCACAACCCAAATTGGAACTCTGTGGAGTTGCAAGAATTCTCAAAAAGCTACAAACCATACTTTGGGGACAACATTTTGAATTACAGGTTGATGCCAAGGCTTTAATTGAAATGATCAACACCCCTTGCTTACCCAATGCCCCCATGAAAAGATGGGTGGCTTTCATTCAACTATTTTCCTTTGATTTGGTACACAAACCAGGGAAAACTTTCACTATGCCAGATGGGCTATCCAGAAGACCAAAAAACTCAGAAGAAGAAGAAGAAGATGCACCAGAATTTGATGAAGAAGAAGATTGGATCAAGCCACACCCTGGATTTGGGGCTAAGACTATAAATTCACTCAATTTTTCAGGAATACAGGTACCAACCAAACAAGAAGGATTTTGGAAGAGGATGCAAGAATACTTAAGTACAATGAAAAAAACCCAATCAAGCAAAGATGAAGAGTTTATAAGGATAAAAAGAAGGTCATCCAACTTTTTCTTGAAAGATGGCCAACTCAAAAGAAGAAATAACCCTAACCCTCAATTGGTGATATCAAGTCAAGAAGTTCAAAACTACATTTTAAAGTCACTTCATGAAAACATGGGCCACAGAGGGGAAAATGAAACTTACAGAAGAATTAAAGCAAGATATTGGTGGGAAGGAATGAAGAAAGTAGTCAAGAAATGGGTTCAATCTTGCCTGGCCTGCCAAAAGAGAAGTCAAAACTTACAAAGGGAACAAGGAAGGCCTACAGCAACATCAACAATCTTTGAAAGGGTAAGCATGGATGCAGTCCATATAAAATCTGGAAGATGGAAATATATGGTTGTGGCCAGAGATGATTTTTCAGGATGGCCAGAAACGGTTGGACTAGTCAAATTAACAGCAAAAGCAGTTGCAGAATGGTTCACCTCAGAATGGATATGCAGGTATGGCTCACCAGAAGAAGTAACTGTTGATGGGGGGCCAGAGTTTGGAAAAGAATTGCAAGATGCAGTAAAGAAAGCAGGATCAAGGATCAGAGTAACCACACCTTATTACCCAGACTCTCAAGGAATGGTTGAAAGGGGCCATAAGAAACTCAAAGATGCATTAATCAAGATTTGTGGAGAAAATGGAGGAAAATGGAAAAAATATCTACCTTTGCTTACATTGGCTGACAGAATCTCAACTAAAAGGACAACTGGTTTCTCACCATATGAACTCCAATTTGGACAACTACCAGTATTACCAATTGACATTGAAACAAAAACATTTTTAGCAGTAGAATGGCACAAAATATCCACAACTGAGGAATTACTGGAAGCCAGAGCCAAACAGTTGGAAGGAAAAGAAGATATGAGAAGAAAAGCAGCAGAAAAACTCAAAAAATCAAGGGAAGACTCAATGAAATATTGGGATAGAAGAATGGCACACCAAGTAAGATCACCACTTAAGCCAGGAGATTTGGTCCTGGTTTACAACAAAGCAATAGAAACTAATTGGGGACTACTTTTCAAAAACAAATGGAATGGACCCTACAGGGTAATCAAACAAATAAACAATGGACCATATGAACTTGAGGAACTTGATGGAACAGAATTAGCAAGAAGATTTGCAGCATCTCAAGTAAAGAGGTTCTACCCAAGAGGGAAGTTGATAAACACAAAAGAAGACACAGAAGAAAAACAAAGTGAAGAAGATGAATCAATAAATGAGGAAGAGGTATTTGAGGAGACCACAGAATCAGATGAAGAATAGGGAGCTCTCACCTGGAATGCTGGGGACAGCATTAAATGGAGAGGGGGATGTGGTATTCCATACGATTTTTTTTCACCAGGCCCAAGCTCATAGTACCCCATA
Organism: Austropuccinia psidii; assembly: GCA_023105745.1. Classification (NCBI taxonomy): domain Eukaryota; kingdom Fungi; phylum Basidiomycota; class Pucciniomycetes; order Pucciniales; family Sphaerophragmiaceae; genus Austropuccinia; species Austropuccinia psidii. The sequence goes on from JALGQZ010000001.1 coordinate 43,583,421, forward strand.
ACAGCAGTAAATCCAGCCTACAGGCAGACTTACACTCAAATTTACACCCAAAAGGTCAATTTTACAGAAAGAAGCTGGATTTAACTCATAGAACCATTGCACAGGCACCAAAGGGCAGTGTATGTGTTTAAATAAATTATTCAATTTCATTATGCATATGTAAAAATCAAGTTAAATATAGTACACTAGTTACAACAAATAAGGTACCACCCTTTAAATTACACACCCCACCCAGCTTTACACCCCCTTACAGCCATAGGACTCATGCAGAAAGAAAATGACACATGCATTAGTTATACAGCCAACTTGCATTCAAAGTCACATGATGCAAAGCTCAACTCCATGGAATTCCTGCAATTCATTTACAACACAGCCCCAGGAGTATCTTATCTTATATCCACAGTAGCCCCACTTAAAACCTTAAAACATAATTATTTACACTACTCATCACCTCATGCAAACCAAAGCTAGTTACAACAGGCTGCATGCAGTACACAATTCCAATTAAATCTCAACCACATGACTATGCACAGCATGTGTCAAAATCAAAAATCACATCATCTCATAAAAAACAGTAAATTCATCAATGTAAGAAGTTATCACCTGACTTCATTTTAAAGTTCAAAAATAAGAAAAACAAACATGACACCTGCATAAATTACACAGCCATTTCTACCCAACCTAAATTAGGACATATGCAAAGGAATTACAAGGTTATCATGTGATACTGCATCCACCAACAGAATATCATGTGACAGAAAAAAGGCTTTGCACAAGAAAAATCCTCAGCCAAAATGAAATCACCTCATGCATGCAAGGAAAATCCAAGAAAATCACAACATAATTAGCTCACCAAAAGACCATCATGTGATGACAGAAGGCTGTGCAGAGAAACATTATCACCAAACCTTAAATCACCTGACCCATGCAAGAAAGGGCCTCACCAAAAAATAGAATCACATGATGAAATCAAAAGGAATTAAAGTGGAAAAAGACAGCTCCCATGGAGGGCCCCCTGGGCTCCCAAAAGGTATAAATAGAGGGGCTCTCTCCCCCCAAATTTCAAATTCCCCCCATGAAAATTATATCCCATGCAAATTATATCCCCTGCACATTGCAAGCACAGGAATAATTCATCCCTCACCTGGGAGGTAGTCCAGAGAATTATAGTGAATTTTACTTGCCCAGTAGCTAAGCTCAGTGGAAGTATAGTGTTGAAGATTACCCAGTAGCTAAGCTCAGTGGAATCTTATTATTATTAAAAATAAAAAATAAAAATTACCCAGTACCCAAAATTAGGGTTACTACTCTATTAAAATATTTCACCTAGTAAAATTAAACAATTTATCAAGATTTAAAATTAACTTACCCCTTTAAAAAAAAATCCAATATCAAAGAACCTTACCTCTTAAACTTAACAAATACTATTTTATTATTAACCACTCTTAAAAAAAATAATAACAAACCTTTAAAAAATTCTTTTACTCTATTATAGCTATACCTTGACAAAATTACCTTTATCAAAACCAATCAAATTTTCCAGAAAACCTTAAATAACCCATCCTACCAAGGATTTATCACCAAGAAGAAACAACTCACCTCAATTTAACCAAAAATATTAAAATTAAACAGACAAGTATTTCATTAAAATCCAAAAATTAACCAAAATTACTGACATTATTTTTCATATTATTTATTGAATAGGTCTGATCTGAGACTGCTGAATTTTGTCTTCTGCAGTTGTAAAGCCACTTACTAATTTTATTTTGGTTTGTGAGCTCCAAGGAAGATTTTGTTCAGTATTTTAGGAGGGGCAGGCAATACACCCTTGCCACCCTTGGTTACAGGAGTTATTAGCAATTCAAAACTAGTTACCTGTGATTTCCCCCTCCAGGTACTGCCTCATTTTAATCCCACACAAGAGGAGTTCCCACAACACCAGGAGAGGAACTTACCTTTGGTAGTTACCACTCCTGATAGTTCCATAAAAATAAAAACAAAAAATGTTGAAGGAATAAATTTGAGTTTTGAAGTCTTGGAAATGAATTAAAAAGTGAATGGCCCATTCTCCCAAGTGAAAATGGCCATAAGATTGGAAATGAAGTTGAAAGCCATGCCAAAGATCTGTGTCCAAAATTGCAAAGTGCTCACAGAGTGGCCAAGGTGATGCTTACCACAAAAAAAAGAGTAGAATACCCCTAAAGGTGCATGCCAGGAGTGGGACTTACTTTTGGTAATTCCTCTCCCCACCAAGCACCATAATTAATCAATGTTTTGAAGAATTGGGCCCAGGCTTTTCAGGATATAATGAATGAAAATCTTTGACAAGTTCAGGACAATTCTTGAGGTTTTGGGTTGGTTCCCAAGTGGATCTTTCTGGGTCTTAACTGAAACCTTTCCATTCCACCAGATACCATAATTTTCCTATCTTGTGCTTTGAGTCCAGTATTTGAGAGACTTCCCATTCCTCTTCTTCTTCAATGATGATTGGAGGAGGATGCTCTTGATGCTGATTTTGGATTTTTGATGTCTTGACTGGTTCTAGGAGGGATATGGAGACTGGGTGATTGGACCTCCATTGAGATGGGAGCTTGAGGTGGTAGGCATGAGTGCTGACTTTCTTCAAGATTGGAAAAAGACCCAGCGATCATTCAGACAGTTTCTTGGTGGGTCTGGTTGATTTGATGTTCTTGGAAGAAAGCCATACCATGCCGCCTGGATTGAAAACAGGTGGACTTGCTCTACTTTTATCTGCATACCTCTTGAACCTGTTTATGGAAACTTCAAGTTCTCTCTTGACACCTTGCTGTACTGATTGGAATTTTGTTGATAACTTTCCAGCAGGAGTATCTTGAGTAATGTGAACTGAGTCAAAATGTGGATCTCTTCCATAAAAAGTGAAAAATGGTGATTGTTTTGTTGAAGAGTGGTCAGAGTTATTGTAGGAAAATTCACCCAGAGGGAGCCAGGTGATCCAATCATCTTGATGATAACTGACATACATCCAAAGGTACTGTTCTAGTATCTGATTTACCCTATCTGTCTGTCCATCAGTTTCTGGATGATAAGCAGTTGACAGATCTCTTGAAATCTTCAGCTGCTGAAAAAGATTGGTCCAAAAGGAAGAAAAAAAAGAGAACCTCTATCACTAACAATGCTTGAAGGAAGGCCATGCTTTGAGAAAATATTCTTGATGAATAAATGGGCCAAATCTAATGAAGTTATTGAAGACATTTTTGGAATAAAGACTGACATTTTTGAGAATCTGTCCCCTATGACAAGGATTGAGTCAAATGAATTGGAAAGTGGAAATTGAGTGATGAAATCCATTGCAAGACAAATCCAAGGACCATTTGGAATTGGAAGATGGTTGAGGAGTCCAAACTTCTTGTGGTGAATATTTTTGTTTCTTGAACACTGTTGACAGGATGAGACATAATCCTTGATTAATTGAGTCATGCGGGACCAGTGGAAATACCGCTTGACGACTTTAAGAGTCTTCTCTTGGCCAGGGTATCCAGCTAGAGGAGAGTCATGTCTTATTTGAAGTATGCTGAGTTGAATTGTGGGGTCATTTGAAACCACCACCCAATCTTTGAACAGAAGAAGTTTGGAGGAGGAATCAAGAGAATAATCTTGGACAGATTTACCTTTACCCAAATCTTGAAGGATACTTCTATATTAAGAATCTTTCCATAATGCCTTCTGAATTGATTCAATCAAATTTGAAAATGCTTCCACCTTGACTGCAAAGAACTTTGAGGCTTGAATTTCATCTTGCTTGAGTATTTTTTGATAATTCATTGGATTCTTGTTGATGAAATCTTCCCCCCTCTCTGGGTAAATGTTGTCCCAATGTGATAAAGCATCTGGAAGGGTAGCCAAACGGCCAGGGCGGTAGGTGATTGAAAAATGGAATTCAGAGAGAAATTCAGCCCAGCGGGCTTGACGGCAAGTGAGAATATTTGAAGAAATAAAATATTGAAGTGAGGAATGATCGGCTAGAACTTCAAAAGAGGAAGAAAGAGAAAGGAGAAAGGATCTCCAGACTATGCCAAGGAGTTCCTTGTCATGAATCTCATAATTGTGTTCAGCTTGGAGAGGCTTGCAGCTATCAAATGCAATGGGATGTTTTCCTGAGTCAGAAATCTGACTCAGTACAGCACCCAAGGCATAATAAGAAGCATCAGTCTCTACAATGGTGGGTAGAGAAGGATCAAAGTGAGAAAGGATTGGATCAATGGTGAAAGCCTCTTTGAGTTGATGAAACTGTCTAAGAGATTCCTCATTGAGGGGAAAATGGGAATCTTTCTTGAGGAAACTTGTGAGTGAACTAATCTTTTTTGAATGATTTTTGATGAAACGGCGGTAAAAATTGTCAAAGCCAAGGAATGATTGAAGAGCCTTGAGGTTTCTTGGAGGTGGCCAATTGAGAATTTGCTGGAATTTTGCTAGGTCCATCTTGAGGCCTTCAGAAGAAACAACATAACCCAAATACTCTACACTACTAACATGAAACAGGCACTTGGAGGCCTTAGCAAAGAGGTTATTGGCTCTGAGTCTGGAAAGAACAGTGGACACATGAGTGACATGTTCTTCTTCAGATTTGGAAAATACCATAATGTCATCCAAATAAACTACAGCATAAATATCAAGAAGATCATAAAAGATATCATTGAAAAGGTTTTGAAAAGAGGCAGGAGCATTGGTGAGCCCAAATGGAATAACCAAATACTCATAGCTGCCATATTTAGTTCTAAAACATGGCAAGTGTTCATCACCTTCCTTGATTCTGAGCAGGTTATATGCACCAGGAAAATAAATCTTGGAGAAGTTAGAAGAACTATTGAAAACAGTAAGAAGCTGATTCATAGGAGGAACAGGATACTTGTTCTTCCTAGTAACAGCATTGAGTTTGCAGTAATCAACACACAAACAGAGGCCACCATCTTTTTTTTTGACAAAGAGGACAGGTGCTCCTGTTGAAGAGGAGCTTTATTGGATGATACCTTTCTCTACATTCTTTGAAATGTAGGCCCTGAGTGTATCTGACTCTTGGTTTGATAAAGAGTAGATCACCCCAACTGGAGGTAGAGACCCCTCCAGCTCAATATGATGATCACAGGCGCCGTGAGGAGGAAGTTTCTCTGCTTTCAACTTGGAGAATACATCCAAGTACTGGTGATAGACAGGAGGAACAACCTTCAGCACGGTTTCTATTTCTTCTGGCTCTTCCTCTTCATCCCACAACTCCTCTAGGGAGTCATGATAAGATGAAGGAGGAAGGTCCATATTCCCAAAGAAGAGATGAAGTGAAGATACAGAATTATCTTCTCCAACATCTTGAATCTCTTTGAAGACTTCATCTCTAGATGATAGTAATGACTGGTGGGAATTAAGGGAAGGAATATGGACAGAAGATGAAAATGATGGTGTTCTAGAATCACCAACCAGAGCTGCACATGATTTGCCAGAAGAAAAGTCATTACTGAAAGATTTTGAGGGATCATAATAGTAATTATGATGAGAATTAAAGGTGATCAGCCCTTGCCTCCAATCAATAGATGGATTAAATTGATTGAGAAAGTCAAAGCCCAATATGAGGTCTTCTCCCTTGGGAGTATCAATGACTAAAAGGTCCCATTAAAAGCTTGGGAAGGAAGGGAGCTCAGCCATATATTGAGTATCGTGAGTCACAAATAGAGAAGGAGACTCTGAGGAGTCAAGAATAATAAGGGGAATCTTCTCTGGGAGTTCTGACATGGTCAAAGAATACTTGTGAACAAACTGCTTTGAAATGAATGAGTTGGTAGCACCAGCATCAATGAGAATACTGTAAAACATATCAGAGAGAGAAGAAAAACAAAACATTTGAGAGAATTTTTGACACCAGTATTCAGAATGCACAATTGTGCTCTGCAAGGAAAACAGTGAAGACCATTCAACACAACATGATCTTCACTCAGGCTTTTCCCTGGCTGGGAAATTTGCCTGACGGTTGGGTAAGCTTGTTTTGAGGCCTTTTGAAACAGGACTCAAGACTATGCTTCCCACCCTAATAGGTACATAGACCCTCCTTGATTCTTCTTTCTTTTTCAGAATTCATCAACTTGAAATCTTTATTTAATAAAGAAGAATGGGGCTTTTCCCTCTTCTGAAAATTCTTCTTCTTCTTTTGCCTTGAGCTTGAAGAACTTTGAGGATGAGAAGAATGTGACTTTGAGGCTTCTGGCTTCTTCTCTTGATGATGACTCTTTTCATTTTTCCTCTCATGGTACCTGGTATCAAGCTTCAGGGCAATATCCATTAAGTCTTTAAGAGAGTAAATTCTTGAAGGATGGGAGGCCAATTGATCCAAAATCCTGGAGGCCAATCCCTTCCTGAAACCATGGATAAGAGCTCTTTCACCCCAATACCCAATTCTTGAGACTAAGCTTCTAAAATCAGCAATGTATAAACATACATTCCCACCTTCTTTCATTCTCAAAGAATCCAATTCTGCTTCAGCTTTTCTGACTTCATTTGGGTCCCTGAATAAGGTGAAGAGTTGAGATTCAAATATTTTCCATGAATTTAGAAGGTAATTTGGATTTTGATTGGTGAGATTGGAAAGATAAGCCTCAATCCATTTTGCAGCCCTGCCAATGAGAAATGCAGTGGCATCAAGGACCTTCTTTCTGTCTTGAGCAAAGTTTGCCAGATCATTATGAAAAATAAGTTGAAAAGGCCGAATAAAGCTTCTAACTTTGAAGGGCTGAGTCCCATCAAAGGATTCTGGTGCCTTCATAGATGGAGTCTTGAAGGCTGGTGGTATTGATGCTTCAGAGGATGAAGCTTCTTGAAGATTGGCCATAATATGAGTCATTTTCTTCATAATGGCCAATAAAGATGGTTCAGACTTGTGAGCTTTAGAGGTAATTTCATATACCCAAAAGACAACAAATACAAAATTAACATATAAATATAAATAAAATAAATTTATTTATATTATTAAAATAAAAATCAAAATATAAATAAAAAATTATATTCAAAATTAAAGTTTTAATTACAATTTAAAAATAAAATTACATTAAATTTTGAAATTATAAAATTGCATTTATACTTGAAAAAATTAAGTAAAAACAAATTTTTAACAAAATTGTAAAAAAAGAAATAAATTTGGAAAAAAGTTAAATCAAAATTATTATAACTTTTTATTCAATAGAAAAACATATAAAAATCATTTCACCATTGGATTCCTCATGAAAATAAAGTGGGGTCACCTCTGAGTGAAGATTTTGTAACTCAACTCTAAATAAGCTTAAATTAAGTTTTTAGTATTTTCTGTATGAAAATTGAAAATACTCAAAACTTCAATTTAATTCCCATCACATGTAGGGTTAATCACCAAAATTTGTGTTAAAATTGAGGTGTTGTGTATATTTTAGAAGTTATGAGGAATTAAAGTATTTTCAATTGAATTCAATTGAAATGTCAAAATGTGCATGTGTATTACATAAGTGAACTTTGATTTACATATGAGGTATCAATTATTACTGTATTGAAATGTACAAATCAATTGAATTACATATGTAAATTATAAGTATAATACATGATGAGGAATTAAAGGAAAAATAAATTGGAAAGATTAAATTTGGGGGGGAAAAGGAACTCCAGCTCTTGGGGGAGCTAGACCCCCAAAATCCTTGCTGAAAGGCGTGTGGTGTCAAAATTCACGCAAACGTTCATCACTTTTGGCCTGGAATTGAGTTACAGGGTCTGTGGACTCAATTGATGATGAGGTTTTGATACCAACTGGGGTAGTTTTAGCTGTTGCCAAGAGGGTAAAACTACCCTTCATATAAAACAATAATAGTAAGAACAGTTTTAACTGGTTTCTACGTCTCTTACAAACACTCTGACATGTTTTGAAGGCGCCAGACCAGGTATTGCTATAGTAATGGCTGATTTAAGGGTCTAAAATGGCTAAAAGTGGCTTGAACCAGCCCTTTTTTGGTCTAAACCAGGGTTCAATGATGCCATAATTAGCTTTTCTGTTGTCAGACTGTTTTTCACGACTGACAAGCGTAAATTTTACTTTTGGAGTAAGAAATTGATGGCTATAAAAGAATGTCTTCTTTGCCTCACTTTTCTCTTCATGTTAGAATCTTTTCTTTTTATAATTAGTTTAAACATTGTTAAACCAATCAATAAAACATTCCAACCACCCTTTTTTAAATCATTTTAAACCTTTTAACAACGTGAAAAATCATTATAATCATTGTTTGTAACTCTTATAATCATTTTTACCCCTGAACCACCCCAAAAGTGAATTAAAGCATCTTTCATCACTGTAAACTTTGTCACTTTGTTTCCAAATTCACTCTGGTCACTTTTGGGTGGATTTTCTCTTTAATATTCTTTTTAAAGACTTTGTTCTTTAATTAATTGCTTGCAGTTCTTTGCTCAATTAATTCCAATTGAAATTGCTCTTGAAGGAATTTCTTTTGTAGCCTTAAATATCTCTTGTAGAGTATTTTTGGATATATATTTATTGTTGGTAAAAAAATAAATCTTTATAATATTATTGTTTTATACTCATAAAGCTATAAGCAATAAAATTGGCGCGCTTTCTCTTAAAAATAATATTTCTTACTATTTTTAATTGATTTTTACCTTATACAAATTTTGAGGACAGGAAAAGTACTTGATTTTTAATCAAAGTTTCATATCCACACCTTACATTTGGGGGCCCAGCTGTGATATTTTACCTGTGACATATTTTTTTCCTCTTTTTAACTCTTTTTTCTTATATTGAAAAATTCAAAAACATATAAAAAAGACTTATAATTCAAAAAATCAATAAAAAAATAATTTTTTTTATATTATAAGTGAGGCTTATATTTGAATTTCTTTTTTGAAATATCCTTTTTTTTACTTAATTAATTGGTTTTTTCATTGATTTTAGTGTCTGACAATGTGGTAAGACAAGAACACATTGAAACAGCCAAAACAGTAACCAGCATTATTCCTGCCAGTACTGTTAATTCTGGGCATAATAGTACTATTATTGTTACTCAAAATATTCAACCAGAGCCAATTTCTTCTGATATAGTCAGCTTGAAAATAAGTAATACTCTTCAGAAAGCCAAAGATTTGGCCAATAGTAAGTTTTTTGACGTAAAATTACTATTTTAAGCTTTTTTAACCATAATTATGCCTTCAACCAGGTCGGGTGTAAGGTGTGGATATGAAACTTTGATTAAAAATCATGTACTTTTCCTGTCCTCAATATTTGTATAAGGTAAAATTCAGTTAAAAATAGTATGAAATATTATTTTTAAGAGAAAACACGCCAATTTTATTGTTTTTAGCTTTATTAGTATAAAACAATAATATTATAAAAATTTATTGTTTTACCAACAATAAAAATTTATTCAAAAAATACTTTACAAGAGATATTTTAAGGCTACAAAACAAATTTCTTCAAGAGCAATTTCAATTGGAATTAATTGAGCAAAGAACTGCAAGCAATTAATTAAAGAACAAAGTCTTTAAAAAGAATATTAAAGAGAAAACATGCCAAAAGGTGACCAGAGTGAATTTGGAAACAAAGTGACAAAGTTTACAGTGATGAAAGATGCTTTAATTCACTTTTGGGGTGGTTCAGGGGTAAAAATGATTATAAGAGTTACAAACAATGATTATAATGATTTTTTCACGTGGCTATGTCACAGGGGCTCTTGGACAGAAATACAAGAGTGGCCTGGCACTCAGCAATCAGGGAACTCACTTGGAAGACTCCAAAAGGATAAAGAATAAAAGTGATAAGAATGAATTCCTCTAAAACATATGCAGGTACAAGATGAGATGCAAAAGAGGAAAGGGAAGCCAAATGGCCAAAGAGCCAACCAAGTAAGTCCTTAATCACTGTTTCAACCTGCCAAAAATGAATAATGGAATTAGTAAGGATATGACCACCAAATATCCATTGACAGGCGAAGAAAGAGAAAAGAGAAAGGTGCTAAATGACTGACTTAATAATATCAGTATTTGCTTAACTAAAGTGAAAAGAAAATAGAGATAAAATAAAATCAAAATATATTAATTAACTGGGGAAAACCCCCCAGGGTGGAAAGGGTAGCCGGTATATGTGAAAAGTTGGGAGCTTGAGTTCTTCAGGCTGAAAACTGATCTGTATTGATCCTTGAGGCTGTATTGATTCTTTTGGGAATTGATACAGCTGGCTAATATTGAAATTGAATTGGGTTGAATGAATTTCCCATGATTGAAAATGAAATACAGGTCTTGATGGATCCAGACTGTATTGAAATGAATATGGTTGCCAAGATGGATTGAGTGGAGCTTTGACACTTGACAACTTCTTTTTGGCATTGCCTCTTGAATACACTTGAGAATGAATTGAAAGTATTCCCTTGGAATGAATACTTGGAGTGAGAATAACCAATGACTGCTTGATGGCGTCATTGGTCTTTGACGCTGAAACACTTGCTCTTGAGCCTTGATGATTCCTCTGAATGATCGGGTGCCTTGATGACGTGATGAGATGTTGGAATGTTGAAATGAACATTTGATATTGCCACCATTGAATTGCTGTTGAAAAATGATGCACAATGATATATAACATCATTTATGGCATATTGGTTGATTGGCAAGAAGATTATGTCCAAAGGTCTTGAGATGGAAAGGCAGAGGGAAAAGGATGGATGTAATGGCTTCAGAGCTTGGAATGGTGTTTCTGGGCCTTTTGGGGTTTTTGGCCAATTTTGGGTTCTGAGCCAAAAACTGGCCCAAAAGGCGGGAAAGTGTCTTTTGGACACTTTGCGTCAAAGTGCGCAAAAATGCGCAAAATGCGCAAAAGTGCGCAAAAATGCGCAAAATGCGCAAAAGTGCGCAAATATGCGCAAATGCGCAAAGTGCGCAAAAAGTGCGCAAAATGCGCAAAAAGTGCGCAAATGCGCAAAAGTGCGCAAAATGCGCAAAAATGCGCAAATGCGCATTATGAGCCCAAATGGCCAAAAACAGCCATTTGGGCCATTTCCCCTGGTTTTGAGGGAAATGACCAGAAATACCCATTTGGCCATAAATTGCCGCTATGGGTGCTGGATTGAGGTGAAGGGCCATGGAGGCCCCAAAACACAAATGGCCATAAATGGTCCATGAGCTGATGACGTGGCCATATTGGCCACTGGTGATGGATATGGCCAATTGGCCATAAAAGGGCTGTGGCTTGATATGCCATATGGGGATCCAAGGAAGTGAATTGCCATGGTTGTGACAGTACCCCCCACCTTGAAATGGTGAGCTCCTGAGCACCAATACAAGGTGAAGCCTGTTGAGGCTATTGGAAGGATTTTGAGAGAGTGATTCAAGAGGACTGATTAATGTAAAAATTTGAAAACTGATATTAAGAATTTGACATTTGACGCAGGACTTGCTTGATCTTCTTTTGACATTGGCTTCATGATTGGAATTGAATTTTAAAATGAATGAAAGATTTTGATGTGATAATTGACGTGATAAAAGAAAATTTAAAATAAAAATAAAATAATAATAAAGAATGAAAATGAAATTAAGAAAAGAAAAGGAAAAAGAAAAGAGAAATGAATTGAATCTTGAGGAGGTTTCAATCTTCATCACGGAGGTTGATAACTGATTTTGAAATTGGCCAAGGACCTGGAAAGATAAAATTGATGCCAGGTGCTCACAAAGTGGCCAAGGTGATGTTTTGACAAGATTGTAGACCCCTCAGGGAAGTGCACACCAGGAGAGGAACTTACTTTTGGTAGTTACCACTCCCGCCAGTGCCATAAAAATAAAACAAAAATGTTGAAGGAATGAATTTGAATTTTGAAGTCTTGGAAATGAATTGAAAAGTGAATGGCCCATTGTCCCAAGTGAGAATGGCCATAAGATTGGAAATGAAGTTGAAAGCCCTGCCAGGGATCTGTGTCCAAAATTGCAAAGTGCTCACAGAGTGGCCAAGGTGATGCTTACAACAAAACAGAGTAGAATACCCCTAAAGGTGCATACCAGGAGTGGGACTTACTTTTGGTAATTCCTCTCCCCACCAAGCACCATAATGAATCAAGCTTTTGAAGAATTCGGCCCAGGCTTGTCAGGATATAATGAATGAAAATCTTTGACAAGTTCAGGACAATTCTTGAGGTTTTCGGTTGGTTCCCAAGTGGATCTTTCTGGGTCTTGACTGAAACCTTTCCATTCCACCAGATACCATAATTTTCCTCTCTTGAGCTTTGAGTCCAGTATTTGAGAGACTTCCCATTCCTCTTCTTCTTCAATGGTGATTGGAGGAGGAGGCTCTTGATGCCTATTTGGGATTGTTGACGTCTTGACTGGTTCCAAAAGGGAAATATGGAAAACTGGGTGGATGGATTTCCATTGAGATGGAAGCTTGAGGTGGTAGGAATGAGTGCTGACTTTCTTCAAGATTGGAAAAGGACCCAGCCATCTTTCAGACAGCTTTTTGGTGGGTCTGGTTGATTTGATGTTCTTGGAAGAAAGCCATACCATGTCACCGGGATTGAAAACAGGTGGACTTGCTCTACTTTTATCTGCATACCTCTTAAACCTGTTTATGGCAACTTCAAGTTCTCTCTTAACATCTTGCTGTACTGATTGGATTTTTGTTGATAACTTTCCAGCCGGAGTGTCTTGAGTGATGTGAACTGAGTCAAAATGAGGATCTCTTCCATAAACAGTGAAAAACGGTGATTGCTTTGTTGAAGAGTGGTCAGAGTTATTGTAGGCAAATTCAGCCAGAGGGAGCCAGGTGTTCCAATCATCTTGATGATAACTGACATACATCCGAAGGTACTGTTCTAGTATCTGATTTACCCTCTCTGTCTGTCCATCAGTTTCTGGATGGTAAGCAGTTGACAAGTCTCTTGAAATCTTGAGCTGCTGACAAAGGTTGGTCCAAAAAGAAGAAACAAAAAGAGAACCTCGATCACTAACAATGCTTGAAGGAAGGCCATGCTTTGAGAAAATATTCTTGATGAATAAATGGGCCAAGTCTAATGAAGTGATTGAAGCTATTGTTGGAATAAAAATCGCCATTTTTGAGAATCTGTCCACTATGACTAAAATTGAATCAAAGGAATTGGACAGTGGCAATTGAGTGATGAAATCCATTGAAAGACAAATCCAAGGACCACTTGGAATTGGAAGAGGCTTGAGGAGTCCAAACTTCTTGTGATGAATATTTTTGTTTCTTGAACACTGTTGACAGGATGAGACATAATCCTTGATAAATTGAGTCATGCCGGACCAGTGGAAATCCCGCTTGACAAGTTTGAGAGTCTTCTCTTGGCCAGGGTGTCCAGCTAGAGGAGAGTCATGCCGCTTTTGAAGTATATTGAGTTGAATTGTGGGGTCATTTGGGACCACCACTCGATCTTTGAAAAGGAGAAGTTTGGAAGAGGAATCAAGAGAATAATCTTGGACAGATTTACCTTTACCCAAATCTTCAAGGACACTTCTATATTGAGAATCTTGCCACACTGCCTTCTGAATTGAATCAATCAAATTTGAAAATGAATCCACCTTGACTGCAAAAAACTTTGAGGCTTGAATTTCATCTTGCTTGATTATCTTCTGATAGTTCATTGGATTCTTGCTGATGAAATCCTCCCCCCTCTCCGGGTAAACGTCGTCCCGACGTGACAAGGCATCTGGAAGGGTGGCCAAGCGGCCAGGGCGGTAAGTGATTGAGAAATGAAATTCAGATAAAAATTCAGCCCAGCGGGCTTGACGGCGAGTGAGAATCTTGGAAGACATGAAATATTGAAGAGATGAATGATCGGTGAGAACTTCAAAAGGGGAAGAAATAGAAAGAAGGAAAGCTCTCCAGCGCTTGAGAGCCCAGACTATGCCAAGGAGTTCCTTGTCATGAATCTCATAATTGAGCTCAGCTGGGAGAAGCTTGCGGCTATCAAATGCAATGGGATGTTTTCCTGAGTCAGAGACCTGACTCAGTACAGCACCCAAGGCATAATCTGATGCATCGGTCTCTACAATGGTGGGTAGAGAAGGATTGAAGTGAGAAAGGATTGGAGCAGTGGTGAATGCCTCTTTGAGTTGATGAAACTGTCTAAGAGCTTCCTCATTGAGGGGAAAACGGGAATCTTTCTTGAGGAAACTTGTGAGTGAACTTATTTTCTTTGAATAATTCTTGATGAAACGGCGGTAAAAATTGGCAAAGCCAAGGAATGATTGAAGAGCCTTGAGGTTTCTTGGAGGTGGCCAATTGAGAATTTTCTGGACTTTTGCTTGGTCCATCTTGAGGCCTTCAGAAGAAACTACATAACCTAAATATTCCACACTAGAAACATGAAATAGGCATTTGGACGCCTTAGCAAAGAGGTTATTGGCTCTGAGTCTGGAAAGAACAGTGGACACATGAGTGACATGTTCTTCCTCAGATTTGGAAAAGACCATAATGTCATCCAAATAAACCACAACATAAACATCAAGAAGATCATAAAAAATATCATTGACGAGATTTTGAAAAGAAGCAGGAGCATTGGTAAGCCCAAATGGCATAACCAAGTACTCATAACTACCATATTTGGTTCTAAAACAAGTCAAATGTTCATCACCTTCCTTGATTCTGAGCAGGTTATATGCACCACGCAAATCAATCTTGGAGAAGATAGAAGAACCATTGAAAACAGTGAGAAGCTGATTCATAGGAGGAACAGGATACTTGTTCTTCCTAGTAACAGCATTGAGTTTGCGGTAATCAACACACAAACGGAGGCCACCATCTTTCTTTTTGACAAAAAGAACAGGTGCTCCTGTAGAAGAGGAGCTTGGCCGGATGAAACCTTTCTCTACATTCTCTGAAATGTAGGCCCTGAGTGTATCTGACTCTTGGTTTGATAAAGAGTAGATCACCCCAACTGGAGGTAGAGACCCCTCCAGCTCGATATGATGATCACAGGCGCGGTGAGGAGGAAGTTTCTCTGCTTTCACCTTGGAAAATACATCCAAGTATTGGTGATAAACAGAAGGAACAACCTTCATCACGGTTTCTATTTCTTCTGGCTCTTCCTCTTCATCCCACAACTCCTCCAGGGAGTCATGATAAGATGAAGGAGGAAGGTCCATATTCCCAAAGAAGAGATGAAGTGAAGATACAGAATTATCTTCTCCAACATCTTGAATCTCTTTGAAGACTTCATCTCTAGATGATAGTAATGACTGATGGGAATTAAGGGAAGGAATATGGACAGAAGACGGAAATGATGGTGTTCTAGAATCACCAACCAGAGCTGCACATGATTTGGAAGAAGAAAAGTCATTACTGAAAGAAATTGAAGGATCATTATAGTCCTTATGATCAGAATTAAAGGTGATCAATCCTTGCCTCCAATCAATAAACGGATTAAAATGATTAAGAAAGTCAAAGCCCAATGTGAGGTCTTCTCCCTTGGGAGTATCAATGACTAAAAAGTCCCATTCAAAGCTTGGGAAGGAAGGGAGCTCAACCATATATTTAGTATGGTGAGTCACAAATAAAGAAGGAGACTCAGAGGAGTCAAGAATAATAAGGGGAATCTTCTCCGGGAGTTCTGACATGGTCAAAGAATACTTGTGAACAAACTGCTTTGCAATAAATGAGTTGGTAGCACCAGAATCAATGAGAATACTGTAAAACATATCAGAGAGAGAAGAAAAAACAAAAAATTTAAGAGAATTTTTGACACCAGTATTCAGAATGCACAATTGTGCTCTGGATGGAAAACTGTGAAGACCATTGAACACAACATGATCTTCACTCAGGCTTTTCCCTGGCTGGGAAATTTGCCTGACGGTTGGGTAAGCTTGTTTTGAGGCCTTTTGAAACAGGACTCAAGACTATGCTTCCCACCACAATAGGTACAAAGACCCTCTTTGATTCTTCTTTCTTTTTCAGAGTTCATGAGCTTGAAATCTTTATTCAACAAAGAAGAATGGGGCTTGTCCCTCTTCTGAAAATTCTTCTTCTTCTTTTGACTTGAGCTTGAAGAATTTTGAGGATGAGAAGAACTTGACTTTGAGGCTTCTGGCTTCTTCTCTTGATGATGACCCTTTTCATTTTGCCTCTCATGGTACCTGGTATCAAGTTCCAGGGTGACGTCCATTAAGTCTTGAAGAGAGTCAATTCTTGAAGGATGGGAGGCCAATTGATCCAAAATCCTGGATGGCAATCCCTTCCTGAAATGATGGATGAGAGCTCGTTCACCCCAATCCCCAATTCTTGAGACTAAGCTTCTGAAATCAGCAATGTATAAGGATACATGCCCACCTTCTTTCATTCTTAAAGAATCCAACTCAGCTTCTGCTTTCCTGACTTCATTCGGGTCACCAAATAAAGTGAAGAGTTGAGATTCAAATAAACGCCAAGAATTGAGGAGGTAATTTGAATCTTGATTGGTGAGATTGGAAAGATAAGGCTCAATCCATTTTGCAGCCCTGCCAATGAGAAATGAAGTGGCATAAAGGACCTTCTTTCTGTCTTGAGCGAAGTTTGCCGGATCATTGTGAAAAATCAATTGACAAGACTGAATAAAACTTCTAACTTTGAAGGGCTGAGTCCCATCAAAGCATTCCGGTGCCTTCATAGATGGAGTCTTGAAGGCTGGTGGTCTTGATGCTTCAGAGGATGAAGCTGCTTGAAGATTGGCCATAATCTGAGTCATTTGCTGCATGATGGCCAATAGGGATGGTTCAGACTGATGAGAGACAGGCTGATTAGACTGGGCTAGAGTTGGTCCTCCAGTACCTTGGGATGCCTCCACCGGAGCAGGGACACCTTCAGTACCATCAGACTCTTCCTCTTCCACAGAATTCTCCTCCTCCTCTTCACCATCTTCACCTGGACCTTTGAAAATAGTCCTTGAAGTTCCTGGAAATCCGCCAACTACTCCTGAGAATGAACATGACCTTCTTGGCCCTCTTCCTTCCTTCCTGGATGGTGCTGCTCCTTCCATGCGGGGTCCTCTATCTAATTGGGCCCTCAGTTGAGGAACTGCTGGGGTGCCATCTAGAGGAGCTCTTGGAGTTGGAGTGAGAACAGCTTGAGCTCTGGCCTGAGATCTTGTCTGTCTTGCTGGAGGTGAGTGTTGAACAGGCATGATATCAGGAACAAAATGAAATAATGAATTAAAAATCAAAATTTGCTTGAAGTGAAAAGAGTCAACAATCAAATCTTGAGGAAAATCAATGAATAAAAGAAAAAATCTTCAAGTACGTCAATAAATCAAAATCAAATGAAGTCTTGAAGTCAAATCAAATCAATGTCTTGAAGTAAATCAATGAATCAAAGTCAAATGAGATCTTCAGGTCAATAAATCAATCAATCAAATCAATCAAAATCAAAATCTTGCAAAATCAATCAATCAAATGAAAATCTTGAGGAAAAATCAATTTATGTCAAAATTCTTGATGTGAAAAATCAGCAAAATCAATGAAATCTTCAGGTCAATCAATTTTCTTGAGGTCAAAATCAAATATGTCAAATCAATCAATCAATCAAAATCAAGTGAATTATTCTTTAAAAATCAAAATTCTTGAAGAAAAAATCAATTATGAATCTTGATGTGAATAACGTGTCTGAATATCCTGATGAAAAATTTGAAAATCAAAGAAAATTAAGATGACGCCTGAATTATGAATGAAATGCAAATTGATGATTTGAAAAAGATTTTAAAAAGAATAACAAAAATAAAAAATGGGTCAGCTTTCAATTTTCAAAATGAAGAATGAATGAAAGAAAATTGAGAGGTGACGATGAATCATTAAGTTCATAAGCGTAAAAGAATCATAATTTCGATGAAATGAGTGAATGAAATTATAAAGAAAGAATGAACAGAATGGAAAAGAAATTATGAGTTAATTAATATAATGTCACAGGGGCTCTTGGACAGAAATACAAGAGTGGCCTGGCACTCAGCAATCAGGGAACTCACTTGGAAGACTCCAAAAGGATAAAGAATAAAAGTAATAAGAATGAATTCCTCTAAAAGATATGCAGGTACAAGATGAGATGCAAAAGAGGAAAGGGAAGCCAAATGGCCAAAGAGCCAACCAAGTAAGTCCTTAATCACTGTTTCAACCTGCCAAAAATGAATAATGGAATTAGTAAGGATATGACCACCAAATATCCATTGACAGGCGAAGAAAGAGAAAAGAGAAAGGTGCTAAATGACTGACTTAATAATATCAGTATTTGCTTAACTAAAGTGAAAAGAAAATAGAGATAAAATAAAATCAAAATATATTAATTAACTGGGGAAAACCCCCCAGGGTGGAAAGGGTAGCCGGTATATGTGAAAAGTTGGGAGCTTGAGTTCTTCAGGCTGAAAACTGATCTGTATTGATCCTTGAGGCTGTATTGATTCTTTTGGGAATTGATACAGCTGGCTAATATTGAAATTGAATTGGGTTGAATGAATTTCCCATGATTGAAAATGAAATACAGGTCTTGATGGATCCAGACTGTATTGAAATGAATATGGTTGCCAAGATGGATTGAGTGGAGCTTTGACACTTGACAACTTCTTTTTGGCATTGCCTCTTGAATACACTTGAGAATGAATTGAAAGTATTCCCTTGGAATGAATACTTGGAGTGAGAATAACCAATGACTGCTTGATGGCGTCATTGGTCTTTGACGCTGAAACACTTGCTCTTGAGCCTTGATGATTCCTCTGAATGATTGGGTGCCTTGATGACGTGATGAGATGTTGGAATGTTGAAATGAACATTTGATATTGCCACCATTGAATTGCTGTTGAAAAATGATGCACAATGATATATAACATCATTTATGGCATATTGGTTGATTGGCAAGAAGATTACGTCCAAAGGTCTTGAGATGGAAAGGCAGAGGGAAAAGGATGGATGTAATGGCTTCAGAGCTTGGAATGGTGTTTCTGGGCCTTTTGGGGTTTTTGGCCAATTTTGGGTTCTGAGCCAAAAACTGGCCCAAAAGGCGGGAAAGTGTCTTTTGGACACTTTGCGTCAAAGTGCGCAAAAATGCGCAAAATGCGCAAAAGTGCGCAAATGCGCAAAGTGCGCAAAAATGCGCAAAATGCGCAAATATGCGCAAATGCGCAAAGTGCGCAAAAAGTGCGCAAATGCGCAAAAGTGCGCAAAATGCGCAAAAAGTGCGCAAATGCGCAAAAAGTGCGCAAATGCGCAAAAGTGCGCAAAATGCGCAAATGCGCATTATGAGCCCAAATGGCCAAAAACAGCCATTTGGGCCATTTCCCCTGGTTTTGAGGGAAATGACCAGAAATACCCATTTGGCCATAAATTGCCGCTATGGGTGCTGGATTGAGGTGAAGGGCCATGGAGGCCCCAAAACACAAATGGCCATAAATGGTCCATGAGCTGATGACGTGGCCATATTGGC
The DNA here is from genome assembly GCA_023105745.1 of Austropuccinia psidii. Classification (NCBI taxonomy): domain Eukaryota; kingdom Fungi; phylum Basidiomycota; class Pucciniomycetes; order Pucciniales; family Sphaerophragmiaceae; genus Austropuccinia; species Austropuccinia psidii. The sequence goes on from JALGQZ010000001.1 coordinate 43,602,844, forward strand.
CACTGGTGATGGATATGGCCAATTGGCCATAAAAGGGCTGTGGCTTGATATGCCATATGGGGATCCAAGGAAGTGAATTGCCATGGTTGTGACAGGCTAAAAGAATCAAAATGATTTAAAAATGGTGGTTGGAATCTTTGATTGATTGGTTTAACAGTGTTTAAGCTAATTAATAGAGGGAAAAGATTCTAACATGAAGAGAAAAGTGGGGCAAAGAAGACATTCTTTTATAGCCATCAATTTCTTACTCCAAAAGTAAAATTTACTCTTGTCAGTCGTGAAAAACAGTCTGACAACAGAAAAGCCAATTATGGCATCATTGAACCCTGGTTTAGACCAAAAAGGGCTGGTTTAAGCCATTTTTAGGCATTTTTAGGCATTTTAGACCCTTAAATCGGCCATTACTATAGCAATACCAGGCCTATAGCCTTCAAAAACACGTCAGAATGTGTGTCAGAGGCGTAGAAACCAGTTAAAACTGTTTTTATTATTATTGTTTTATCTTAAGGGCAGTTTTACCCTCTTGGCAACAGCTAAAACTACCCCAGTTGGTATCAGAACCTCATCATCAATTGAGTCCACAGACCCTGTAACTCAATTCCAGGCCAAAAGTGATGAGCTTTTGCATGAATTTTGACATCCCACGCCTGTCAGCAAGGATTTTGGGGGTCTAGTCCCCCCTTAGAGCTGGAGTTCCTTTCCCCCCCAAATTTAATCTTTCCAATTTATTTTTCCTTTAATTCCTCATCATGTATTATACTTATAATTTACATATGTAATTCAATTCAATTGTACAGTACAATACAGTAATAATTGACACCTCATATGTCAATCAAAGTTCACTTATGTAATACACGCGCACATTTTGACATTTCAATTGAATTCAATTGAAAATACTTCAATTCCTCATAACTTCTAAACTAAACACAACACCTCAATTTTAACACAAAAATTGATGGTTAACACCACATGTGGTGTGAATTAAATTAAGGTTTTGAGGATTTTCAACTTTTGTATTGAAAATACTAAAAACTTAATTTAAGCTTATTTAGAGTTGAGTTACAAGAATTTCACTCAGAGGTGACCCCACCTGATTTTTTATGAGGAATCCAATGGTGAAATAAATTTTATATGAATAAATTTTATTCAACTTTTTTCCAAATTTATTTATTTTTTCACAATTTTGTTAAAATTTCATTTTTACTTAATTTTTTCAAGTATAAATGTAATTTTATAATTTCAAAATTTAATGTAATTTTATTTTTAAATTGTAATTAATTTTTTTATTTTGAATATAATTTTATATTCATATTTTTATTTTTATTTTAATAATATAAATAAATTTATTTTATTCATATTAATATGTTAATTTTGTATTTGTGGTCTTTTGGGTATATGAAATTACCTCTAAGGCTCACATCAGGAGCCAGCTATAACCCCTCAAGAAGCTCCCACAAAGGTAATAGACGTGATTATGGCAGAGGCCAATCAGGTACAGAAGGAAAAGGGTCAGTTGATGACTTCCAAACACCTAAAATGGGTCATTCTGAAGCTGATAATACCATTTTACCTTCAAAAAGAGCTGACACCACCACAACAAGCCTCAGTGGACATATACAAAGCCAGCCACAGTGCATACAACAATGCACTTCAGCTCAAGGAGTACCAGATCCTTGCAGACCTGTGGAAGAATTGCATGAATTCTTACCTGACTGTGAGAAAATTCCTGGGCCATCCAAATACTTGCAAATTGCTCAATGGATGGCATCCATTGATGGAGAAGAAAAACATGATGCTTTTGACACTAGAATGGAGGAAAAACAACCCTTCACCACCCAAACCAGTGCCAAAAACAGCCCCAGTGGCCAGCACCAGCAATTCCAACGTGAAACAGCAGCCACAAACTCCAAACAAGGGCAAAGGGAAGGCACCAGCCCCAAAACCTTACAGCCAGGGCTACAGAATCCCAAATATTCAATGGGATGCCATGGAAAATGTATTTCAGATGGCCAGAACCATGATGGAATTACAAAGAAAGGAGGAAGGCAGATGAAAATATCAAAAATGATTTCTGATACTTTTGATTGTATTCCAGAGTTGTATAAAGCTATTTCTGACGTAAAAAGTCATCTTTCTGATAAAAATACATCAATTTGTGACAATCTTAAAACAAATAACTTGAGTCTGAGCCAAATAAGTGATACACTTAAATGATTTGAAAGAGTTTTAAGAACAATCAGAACTTCCAATAATGATAATTCTTTTGGCATTAAGATAAATGAACAATCTGCCATTATTAAAGAATTAACAGACAAATATTCTAAATTCAATATTGATGACATAATTGAAACAAAAATAAAACAAGCCATAAGCACTATCAAAGAAGATAATAAAAAAGCTCTTGATGATATTTCAAAATAATTTGCTGAAGTAAAGACAAATATAGTTGCCCTGAAACAGCATTTTGATACCTCAAGAGAGGAATTATCAAAATTAACATTAAAGTTAAATGAGGTTATATTTGATAATACTAAACAAACAGAATTATGGAATTAGCTAACATATAAAGAGGATGATCATAAAAAGAATGTCATAAACTCTATACAAAACTTGCAACATGAATTAAGACATTCACAAAGGTGTAACAACAGTAAAATGAATGATATTTAGTATTGGATATTGACAATTCACAGTTTAAAAATGAATTTTCTACTTCTTTTCATAACTTAGAACCATCAATGGGCCAAGCACTCTTGAAAGAAGTTCCAAAACTTAAAGAATGGCCTCACTTCAGTGGTGAAGGAGAGTATGACCATATGAGATTCATTAGAGGTATTGACATGATCAAAGAGGATTTTGAATTACCAGAAAGATTGGTAACAGCCATATTTAACACCTTGTTTACCAGATCAGCTCACAGATGTTATATCAAAATAAGACAAGCACATGGACACCAGAGTTGGACTTGGTGGAAAACCCAAATCATCAACAAATGGGCAAATGATGCTTGGAGGTTTAAAGTTGAAACAGCCTTTGAATCTGCCAAATTTAATGCTGATAAAGACAAAGCTTTACCATGGTTTTGCCAACAAAAAGTCAGATTAACAGCATTATATCCGGACATGTCAGAATTTATGATCCATAGAAAAACCCTGAGACAATGTGGAGGTGAATTAGAGCATGCTATCAAAAGCAGGACTACTGAACAATCTTCAGCAGAGGATATTATCAATATATTAGAAGAAGTAACCACCAGAACCAAAATTGGTTCTAGTAGGGTGAATCTCAAAACAAGGTTTAATACACCTTAGAGAGATTCTGTGGACAAAACCCCAAAGAAAATTCTAATAATATGAAGTATAAATCTGCAGATACAGTCAGAAAGCTCCATATTTGCCAAAGAACCACCCATTTAGCCAATACATGTCCAAAGAAGGGAAAAATCAATAAAATTGATATTGAAAAGGAACCTGATGTTGAGAAAGATGACATAATTGAAGAAAGTTCAGATGATAAGTCAACAATATTTTCTGAATCTTCAAAGGATGTAGAAAATATCAATGCCACTTTTGACATCATGGAATCTTATTCCCACTTGCCACAATTGAGCAATAGTCAACTTGATTTATCAAAAGTTCAAGACGCACAACTCATGAAAACAAAACCAAACAGGGGCAAAGGTTATACAGCTGGTAACTCCTGTATAACAGAAGTGGTGATTGACAACAAGCCCACCAAACTTTTGCTTGACCCAGGAGCCTTCTGCTCTTGTGTTGGAAAATCTTTTCTTAAGACTTTTGTACCAAATTTTGAAGACCAATTGTTACCAATTGATGGTATAAAATTCAACAGTGCAAGTAATCCAATGAAAGCATTAGGAATTTTTGAGACCAATGTCATATTCCCACACATTAATGGGAATTTGAGAATCACAGTTGAATTTTTTGTTATGGAAAATTGCTCTAGTACCCATTTTATATTGGGAAATGACTATTTAATCATGTATGGAATAGATTTACATAACAACAAAGACAGATACTTTACTATTGGAGACAATACGCGTCAGAAATTTGCCTTTCTACCATTTAAAAGACAAATTACATTAAATAAAGTATCACCAGTCAACTTAAAATTGGAGAAATTCAAATCTGAAGAGTTAAATGAGGCTGAAATAAGCCTTCATCTGACTGATAAACAAGAAAAAGAACTTTCTTCCCTTTTGTATGACCACAAAGGAGCATTTTCTTCAGACAAAGAACCTCTAGGAGCAATTATTGGTCTTGAAGTTGATATCATTCTTAATATTGAAAGACCTTATCCACCATGTCACAGGGGCTCTTCGAAGTGAAGAGGGCCTGGCACTCAGTAATCTGGGACTCACTTATGGAGGGCTCAGAAATGAAATACTCAATTGATAAGAGTAATGGAGTAAGAGGATAAATTCCTAGTCATAAAATAATAAGAATTAAAAGATATGAGAGGAAAACAAAAGCAATAATAAAGAGCCAACCACAAATAATCCTGTACCACTGTTTCAACCTGTTCAGAAAAGAGAAAAGGATTAATAAAGGATATGGCCACCAGGACTCTACTGAACAGGTGAGGGAAGGCAAAGACTAACTTAATAAATAATAACATAATATTTCTTAATGAGAAATAAAATAATATTAAATAATAAATCCAATCTTTTAATTAACTGGGGGAAAACCCCCAGGCAGATGAAGAGGGGCTGGTATATGTGAGAAATACCAGCCTTGGAGTTTGAGTGTTGAGATACTTGCCTGTATGCTGGATGAAGTTGGATGTGGGATTGAATCCTGTATTGGTGAATCCAATACAGGTTATACAGTCAATACAGGTATTTGCGCATGTATTGATGACAGGCCTGTATTTGGTGAATCCTGTATTTGCGTCTTGCCTGTATGAAACTGTATTGAGGTCTGAAAACTGTATTTGGAGAATGTTGAATGAAACCCCCTTGCTGATTGGGTTTTGAAGGGTATCAATGAAGTAATGATTGTTGAAGATGATTGGTAATTCCCCTGCCTCCTTGGCTGTGACATTATCCCCCTCTTGAAAGTGGTGAGCTCTGAGCACCATAAGTATAGTGAGTCTTGATGAGCTTTCAATCAATCCATACAGTTCTTTCCCCCAATTCCTTAAGCTTATCCCATTAAACTTTCTTCTTCATAATGGGATATATTGGTGAAAAAGTTGAAAAAACTGATTAATGATGAGAAAATGGCCTTATAATGGATTCTGGCCATTTTGCACATTTTTGTGCAAAATGCGCAAATGAGCAATTATGATGAAATGGGACAAAAAGGCCTTTTGAAGCCTTTTGACAAGATAAACAGGCCTTTTGCGCAAAAGTGCGCAAATGCGCAAAAATGCGCAAAATGTGCAAATTTGGCAATATGCATAATTAAGCATATTTTGATTAAAAATGATAAAAATGATCTATTTTGAAGTTTTGAGGTTTGATATGGCCATTTGTGCCAAAGTGCATAAATTCATGAAATTGGCCAATTGGGCCATTTGAAGCAGTTTTTTCCTTTTTGATCTTGATTTCTTCCTGAATGTCTTTCTTCTTATCTCCTCCTTGACTGGTCAATTGCCATAAATGCCTTGCTGATTGGGTTTTGGCTTTCAATTTTGATCTGAAGGAATGAGTTTAAGGCTGATTTGAAGAAGTTTTGATGTGGGTTATCTGTAGCTGGTCTTTACCATTACTAGTGTTTTCCTCTTTGATTATTGAATGAATTGTCTCCCCAAACATGATATGGGAGTGATGACTACTGCTCTTGAAATAAGAAAGAAAAATAAAAAATAAAACATACAAGTAAAAGAAAATGAAATAAAAAATAAAAATAAAAAGAATTGAGAGAAAAAGGGAGTAAAGAAAGAAATAAGAAGTGCCTGAGGGTTGTCCTTCTTGTGGTGAGTTGCTTGATTTTGGCCAAAATGTTTTGAAAGATAAAATCAAGGATTTGATGCTCACAGCATGGCCAAGGTAATGTTTTACAAGAAGTAGACCCCTCAGGGATGCATACCAGGAGATGAAACTTACTTTCATAACTTCCACTCCCCACCAAGCACCATAAATGAAAAGGAAATTATTCCATAACATTAATTGTGGTAATGAATGTCTTGAAGGATAATTTATGGCATTATTAAAGAAGAAAAGAAAATAAGAGAAAAGATTGCGCCATATCTTGATGAAAGGTCCAAAATCGGGGTATTGATGTTGCAAGGCCTTCTAAACCTGTCCAAAGAAATTGACAAGTGCTCACAAAGTGGCCAAGGTGATGCTTACAGCATATTTGGGTAGAATGCCCCCTTAAAGGTGCATGCCAGGAGAGGAACTTACTTTCATAAACTCCAATACCCACCAAGCACCATAAGTCAAACTCTTGAGGCATTTGGACCAGTCTTGTCTGGATACAAAGTGTGAAGATCCTTGACAAGGTCTGGGGAGTTGGTAAGGTTGGAAGCTGGTTCCCAAGTTGTTCTTTCTGGGTCTTCATTGAATCCTTTCCACTCCACTAAATACCATAATGAACCTCTCTTGAGTTTTGAGTCCAGAACCTGAGCCACTTCCCATTCTTCTTGCTCTTCCACTATTACTGGAGGTGGTGGAAATTGGTGTTGATCTGGGATAGTTGATTGCTTCACTGGTTCTAACAAGGACACATGGAAAACAGGGTGAACTGACTTCCATTGTTGAGGCAACTTGAGGTGATATGCATGGCTGCCAATCTTCTTGAGAACTTCAAAGGATCCCAGCAATCCTTCTGAAAGCTTCTTGGTGGGTCTTGTTGTCTTGATGTTCTTGGAAGCTAGCCATACTTGGTCCCCAGGTTGGAAATGAGGTGGAATTGCTCTATTTTTTTCTACATACTTCTTAAAACGCTTTATTGCTGACTCTAATTCTTCTCTGACAACTTGCTGTACTGATTGGAGTTATGATGATAACTTTCCAGGAGGTGTATCTTGAGAAATGTGAATTGAATCAAAGCTGGGATTTCTTCCATAAATAGTGAAAAATGGAGACTGTTTTGTTGATTAATGTTCTGCATTATTATAGGCAAATTCAGGCAGAGGGAGCCAGGTGTGCCAGTCATCTTGATGGTAACTGACATACATCCGGAGATACTGTTCTAGAATTTGATTTACCCTCTCTGTCTGTCCATCTATTTCAGGGTTAAAGGCAGTTGAAAGATCTCTTGATATCTTGAGCTGCTGACACAATTGAGTCCAAAATGATGAAACAAATGATGAACCTCTATCACCAACAATACTGATTGGAAGACCATGTTTGGAAAAGACATGATTAATGAATATTTGAGCTAAGTCCAAAGCAGTGATTGTTGAATAAGTTGGAATAAATATTGCCATTTTTGAAAATTTGTCTACAACTACTACAATTGAATCAAAGTTGCTTGACAAGGGCAATTGAGTGATAAAGTCCATTGATAAAGAATTCCAAGGACCATATGGAATTTGAAGAGGCTTGAGTAGCCCAAACTTCTTATGGTGGATGTTCTTGTTTCTTGAACATTTCTGACATGAGGACACATAGTCCTTGATTATTTGATTCATGCCAGCCCAATAAAAACCCCTCTTGATGAGCTTGAGGGTCTTCTCCTGGCGAGGATGGCCAGCCAAGGGTGAGTCATGACGCTTTTGAAGAATGTCCAATTGAATTTCATGATTGCTTGGAATGACTAGTCTATCTTTGAACAATAATAATTTTGCTTGAGGTTCAAGAGAATAGTCTGGGACTGATTCTCCTCTTGCCAATTGAGGATTTCCTTATAAACTTTGTTTTTCCATACTTGTCTTTGAATTTGATCAACTACATCTGAAAACATATCAACTTTTATTGAAAAGAATCTTGACTCTTGAATTTCATTTTGCTTGAGAACTTGATGAAAATTTTGAGGATTCTTCCTGATGAAATCCACCCCCCTCTCTGGGTACACATTGTCCCGATGTGACAAGGCATCTGGTAAAGTGGCCAGCCTGCCTGGGCGGTAAGTGATGATAAAATGGAATTCAGATAGAAATTCTGCCCAACTGTAACAACCATCCATCAGGGGTAAGGGTATTCATTCATACACCCACTCAAACACCTCAAATCAGCAAATCCAGTATCTGCATCAGCAGTCAGTTTCAGCAATCTTCATTCTGAAACATGCATACAGTTTGGTACATCAATACAGCCTGTCAATACTTGTACAGGATGGATTCACCCAATACAGTTTCAATACACCAGTATGAATCTGTATGATCACTCAAATACACCACACCTCTTGTACAGGTTCTGTACAGCTGTACAGGACCTGTATTGGCCAGACTCAATTCAACAATCAATTATTCTCATGAAAATTCTTCTCTGGATCAGGGCTGGTGATTCTCACATATACCAGCCCCTCTTTCTCCCCCCTGGGGACTTTTCCCCAGTTAATTAATTTAGTTTATTTATTATTTTATAATTATTCTTATCCTTATTTTTGGGTATTATAATTATTTAATCTTAAGTTAGTCTTTGCATTTCTCTCTTTGCCTGTACAGTATGAGTTGGGTTGCCATATCCTTATTAACCCTTCTCTTTCCATTCTGACAGGTTGAAACAGTGGACTTGGACTTGTTTGTGGTTGGCTCTTCTATTCTTTTACTCTTATCTTTTGTTGCTGCTTTTCTTATATTTATTCTTTAGCAATTTATCCTTGACACTCTTAAGTGTATCCCCTTTTATCTTATCTTTGAGCCCTCCATAAGTGAGTCCCAGTTTACTGAGTGCCAGGCCCTCTTCACTTCGAAGAGCCCCTGTGACATTAAATTAATTAACTCATATTTGATTCTTTCTTTTCATTCATTTATATTCATTTCTCTCATTCATCAATTATGATTCCTTTTATGATTTAATGATCTTAATGATTATGATTTTTTCTCTCTTATCAATTTTCATCTCACTCATTTCACTCTTATGAAAATTGATTCTTTTTCTTTTCTCAATCATTGCTGACCATTTCATCACTTCTTTTTACTTTTATCAATCAAATTTTTTCTGTGTTCTTATTCAGGTTTTATCTAGGGATTATTGATTGGTTTAATTGATTGGATTACTCATTGGGATTCATTTGGGTTATTGATTCAGGATTTATTGGATTTATTGACTTTGAACTCTCAAGATATTGATTGATCCTCAAGAATTGATTTTGATTATTGATTTGATTTGACTCATGAAGATATTGAATTGATTGCTGAAGATTTTGAACTGATTGATTGATTCCTCAAGACTTGATTTCATATTGAAGACACTTATTGATTGATTATTGATTGAATATTGATTGATTATTGATTTCCTCAAGATTATTGATATTTGATTGAATTGATTGTTGATTGATTGAATTTATTTGACTGTTGATTGAATTTGATTCCTCAAGATTTGAATTGATTTCTCAAGGTTCATCAAGATTTTATTGTGATTGATTTTGCCAAGCCTGATTATTCTTCTTAATACCATCAAGTTATTTTAATTCTTTTCATAATGCCAGTCCAGCATAGCCCCCCAGCAAAGAATACTAGATCCCAGAAAATTCCAGCTGTTCTCACTCCTACAGCAAGGGCTCCTCTTGACCGCACACCATCAGTTCATCAACTGAGTGCAAATTTGGACAGAGGACCACCAATGGAAGGAGCAGCACCCTCAAGAAGAGGTGGAATGAAATCTAGAAGATCAAGATCCTTTTCTGGACTTTTGGGTGGCTACCCTGGCATGTCTGAAGGTGCAAGAGCAAGATTAGGGGAAGTTGAAGATGAAGAGGGGGAAGAGTCTGTGGAAGAGGAAGATTCTGGGGAAACTGAAGTGGCAGATGCCTTGGCAAATGCTCCAGAGGTACCTCAGGGTTCTAATCTAGCCCTTTCTAGTCAACCTCTTGTCTCTCAAACTGATCCAAGTCTCCTCAAGATGATGGAGCAGATGACTCAATTCATGGGACAACTCACTCAAGCAGTTGCCCCCAGGGACAATTCCAAAGCCCCTGCTTTCAAAACTCCATCCATGAAGGCACCTGATTCTTTTGATGGTACTCAAGCTCATAAGTTGAGAGGATTTATCCAATCCTGTCAACTAATTTTCCATAATGATCCAGCAAACTTCTTCTCTGACAGGAAGAAGGTTTTGTACTCAACTTCTTTTCTTACTGGTAGAGCTGGCAAATGGATTGAACCCTACCTCTCAAATATTTCCAATGAAGACCCTTCCTACCTCCTCAATAATTGGCCATTGTTTGAATCTCAATTATTCACTCTGTTTGGTGACCCCAATGAAGTCAGGAAAGCTGAACAAGAGTTGGACAATTTGAGGATGAAGGAAAGTGGTAATGTTTCCTTGTACATAGCAGATTTCAGAAGCTTAATGTCAAGAATTGGAGATTGGGGGGAAAGAGCTTATATCCATGTTTACAGAAGAGGATTGGCATCAAGATTTTTGGATCAGTTGGCTTCTCACCCTGGAACTTTTGATACTCTTCAAGAACTTATGGATGTCACTCTAGAATTAGACACAACATATCATGAGAGGCAAAAGGAAAAGGGTGGCAATCAAGAAAAGAAGCCTCCAGTCAGTGGATCCAATCAGTCTAGGCCTCCTCAAAACTCATTTCCAAAGAGGCCTCATCAGAAGAAGAATAAGAAGGGCAAGCAATTTCAATCTTCAAAGGACAAACCCCATGCTGCTCTCCTCAATAAGGACAATAAATTAATTGGTTCTGAAAAGGAGAGGAGGATTCAAGCAGGGTTGTGTACTTATTGTGGTGGCAAGCACCCAATTGAAAAATGCTTCAAGAGACCTCAGAACAAGCCTGGGTCATCATCAAAAGGCTTCCCTAGCAAGCAGGGAAAAGCCTGAGTGGGGATCATGATGTGTTCAATGGTTCTCACTTATTTCCTTCAAGAGCACAATTGTGCACTCTGAATACTAGTGTCAAGAAATCTTTAAAATTTCTTATTTTCTCTTCTGTCTCTGATATTTTTTATAGTATTCTCATTGATTCTGGTGCTACAAACTCTTTTATTGCAAAGAATTTTGTTCTCAAGTACTCATTGCTCTGTCAGAGCTACCCGAAAAGATTCCTCTTTTCATTTTGGATTCTAATGAATCCCCTGCCTTGTTCATCACCCATTATACCAAGTGGGTAGTTGACTTGCCTTCCTTCCCAAGCTTTGAATGGGATTTCTTTATCATAGATTCACCCAAAGGAGAAGACCTGATATTGGGCTACGATTTCCTTTACCATTTCAATCCCATTATTGATTGGAAAAATGGATTGATCACCTATGATTCTAATCATAAGGATTCTAGTGGTATTATTCCTTCTACTAGTAATGACTTAGCCACTGCTGTCAACAGTGTTGCTCTGGCTGGTGAACTTAAGACACCTTCCATCCCTTCCATAATTCCCTCTCAGTCATTACTTCCATCAAGAGATGAAGTCTTCAAAGAGATAAAGGATGTTGGAGAAGATGTTGCCATATCTTCACTTCATCTCTTCCAAGGGGATATGGACCTTCCTCCCTTATCTTTTCATGCATCCCTGGAGGAGCAGTGGGATGAGGAGGAAGAGCCAGAAGAAATTGAAACTGTGCTGAAGGTTGTTCCTCCTGCTTATCACCAATATTTGGATGTATTCTCCAAGGTGAAAGCAGAGAAACTTCCTCCACACCGCGCCTGTGATCACCATATTGAATTGGAGGGTCTTCTACCTCCAATTGGTGTTATCTACTCATTATCAAATCAAGAGTCAGAAACACTGCGGGCCTACATTTCAGAGAATGTAGAGAAAGGTGTCATTAGACCAAGCTCCTCTTCAACAGGAGCACCTGTCCTTTTTGTCAAGAAAAAGGATGGAGGTCTTCGTTTGTGTGTTGACTAACGCAAACTCAATGCTGTCACTAGGAAGAACAGATACCCTGTTCCTCCTATGAACCAGCTTCTTACCGTATTCAACGGTTCCACTATCTTCTCCAAGATAGATTTGCGTGGTGCATATAACCTTCTGAGAATCAAAGAGGGGGATGAGCACTTAACTGCCTTTAGAACCAAATATGGCAGTTATGAGTATTTGGTCATGCCATTTGGTTTGACCAATGCTCCTGCTTCTTTCCAAAATATAGTAAATGATATCTTTGCAGATTTTTTGGATGTGTTTGTTGTGGTTTATCTAGATGATATTATGGTCTTTTCCAGTTCTGAGGAGGAACATGTCAAACATGTGGCCTCTGTCCTCCAAAGACTGAGGGACAATAATCTGTTTGCCAAAGCCTCCAAGTGTGTATTCCATGCCTCAAGTGTGGAATACTTGGGCTATGTTGTTTCAAGTGATGGCCTCAAGATGGATTCTTCAAAAGTTCAGCAAATCCTCAATTGGCCTCAGCCCAAAAACATCAAGGCTCTTCAATCTTTCCTTGGCTTTGCCAATTTTTATCGACGTTTCATTAAAAATTATTCTAAAAAAATCACTTCTCTCACTTCCCTCCTTAAAAAAGATTCTCCCTTTATCTTCAATGAGGAAGCTCTTAGTCAGTTTCAAGCACTCAAAGAAGCTTTCACCTCTGCTCCTATCTTATCTCATTTTAATACTTCTCTACCTACTATAGTAGAGACTGATGCTTCTGATTATGCATTGGGCGCCGTACTGAGTCAGGTGAATGACTCTGGAAAGCATCCCATTGCATTTGATAGTCGCAAGCTCTTACCAGCTGAACTCAACTATGAAATTCATGACAAGGAACTCCTTGGCATAGTTTGGGCTCTCAAGCGCTGGAGGGCATTTCTTCTTTCTCTTTCCAATCCTTTTGAGGTCTTGACAGACCACTCTTCCTTGCAGTTTTTCATGTCTTCCAAAGTTCTTACTCGTCGTCAGGCCCGTTGGGCTGAATTTCTCTCAGAATTTCATTTCACTATCACTTACCGCCCAGGCAGGCTGGCCACTTTGCCGGATGCCTTGTCACGTCGGGACGACGTGTACCCAGAGAGGGGGGTGGACTTCATCAGCAAGAATCCTCACAATTTTCATCAAATACTTAAGCAAGATGGAATTCAAGAGTCAAGATTCTTCTCAATCAAAGTGGAAATTTTCTCAGATTTAGTGGACAAGATTCAAAAAGAAGTATGGCAAGACAAAGACTATAAAGAAATACTCAAGCAACTAGCAAGAGGTGAATCAGTTCCAGATTATTCTCTTGAACCTCAAGCCAAGTTATTATTATTCAAAGATAGAGTGGTAATCCCAAGCAATGAAGAACTTCAACTCAATATTCTTCAAAAGCGTCATGACTCACCATTGGCTGGCCATCCTGGCCAGGAGAAGACCCTCAAGCTCATCAAGAGGGATTTTTATTGGGCTGGCATGAATCAATTCATCAAGGACTATGTGTCCTCATGTCAGCAATGTTCAAGAAACAAGAACATCCATCACAAGAAGTTTGGATTACTCAAGCCTCTTCAAATTCCATCTGGTCCTTGGAATTCATTATCAATGGACTTTATCACTCAATTGCCACTGTACAACAACTTTGATTCAATTTTAGTAGTTGTGGACAGATTCTCAAAAATGGCAATCTTCATTCCAACTTATGGCACAATCACTGCTCTGGATTTAGCTCAAATATTCATTAGCCATGTATTTTCCAAGCATGGACTCCCAGTCAGTATTGTCAGTGATAGAGGATCCTTATTTGTTTCATCATTCTGGACTCAATTGTGTCAGCAGCTCAAGATATCAAGAGATCTTTCAACTGCCTTTCACCCTGAAACAGTTGGACAGACAGAGAGGGTAAATCAGATACTAGAACAGTACCTTTGGATGTATGTCAGCTATCATCAAGATGACTGGTACACCTGGCTCCCTCTGGCTGAATTTGCCTATAATAATGCAGAACATTCATCAACCAAGCAATCACCCTTTTTCACCATTTATGGAAGAAATCCCAGTTTTAACTCAATCCATATTTCTCAAGACTCACCTGCTGGAAAGTTATCAACAAAACTCCAATCAGTACAGCAAGTTGTCAAAGAAGAATTAGAGTCAGCAATAAGGAGATTCAAGAAGTATGCAGATAGAAATAGGGCAATTCCACCTGATTTCCAACCTGGGGACAAAGTATGGCTAGCTTCCAAGAACATCAAGACAACAAGACCCACCAAGAAATTATCAGAAAGATGGTTGGGACCCTTTGAAGTTCTTAAGAAGATTGGCAGCCATGCATATCACCTCAAGTTGCCTCAGAAATGGAAGACAGTTCACCCTGTATTCCATGTGTCCTTATTAGAACCAGTCAAGCATTCAACTATCCCAAATCGTCATCAATTGCCGCCACCACCAGTTTTAGTGGAAGAGCAAGAAGAATGGGAAGTGGCTCAGGTTCTGGACTCAAAACTCAAAAGAGGTAAATTATGGTATCTTGTAGAGTGGAAAGGATTCAGTGAAGACCCAGAAAGAACCACTTGGGAACCATATTCCAACCTTACCAACTCACCAGACCTTGTCAAGGATTTTCACTCATTGTATCCAGACAAGCCTGGTCCAAATACCTCAAGAGTTTGATTTTATGGTGCTTGGTGGGGAGAAGAAGTTATGAAAGTAAGTTCCTCTCCTGGCATTCACCTTTAAGGGGGTATTCTACCCATATGTTGTTGTAAGCATCACCTTGGCCACTTTGTGAGCACTTGTCAATTCTTTGGACAGGTTCAGGAAGCATACACCATCAATACCCTCCATTTGGACCTTATCAAGATATGGCCAAATAGTTTCTTTCTTTCTTTATGTTCATTTTCTTTCTTTATTATCATTTCATTTTATGCCAATCATCATAATTCAAGACATTCATTACTTCAAGTCATTTACGGCAATTCATTTCAGTAGTAATTTATGGCAATTCATTTCAGAAGGCATTTATGGCAATTTATTTCAGTCTTATGGTGCTTGGTGGGGAGTGGAAGTTATGAAAGTAAGTTCCATCTCCTGGTATGCATCCCTGAGGGTTCTACTTCTTGTAAAACATCACCTTGGCCACTCTGTGAGCATCAAATGCTTGGTTTTCATTTTTCAGACACTTCTTGGCCAGAATCAAGCAACTCACCACAAGAAGGACCAGCCATCAGGAATTTTTCTTTATTTCTTTCTTTAATCTCATTTTCTCTTATTCTTTCATTTTTTCTTTCTTTCTTTACTTGTATAATTTTCTTCTTTTATTTCTTTAAAGCAGCAGAATCCCCTCCCCAAATCATGTATTGGGAGGTTCCATTATCTTTTTTATTTTTTAGTAGTTATAAGAGTGGGGATAGAAGTCAAACCAAACACAAACAAGGAAAAGGAAACTAGTTATCTCTACCCAAGTCATCAAAAGTTCTCTGGAAGTCATTTATCAACTCATCTTCATACCAGGCAAATTTTGCAGCCATCTCTTCAGAAGCAGTACCTGGAATAGTCCTGTCATTGGCATACATAATCACCTCTCTGCTATTTCTATCAACCCTCCTGAATAATCTGGCCACAGCATCTTGATTTTCACTAGCCGCGTTGGGATCTTCTCTGGTAACCCGGATAGGCCAACGTTCTCTTCTTTGAAAAACTTGAGCGGCAGGAAACGGCAAAGGAGGCAATCCATCTCTTCTTCTGCTGGAGCTGGCCACAGGTTGGAGTTGACGGGAGGTGTTTATGGGTGAGTTTCTGGGCTGTTGAACTGGAGATGGTCTTACTGCTGGATTCAAGGCAGGCCTGGTGGTATGGGAAGTAGTTGGTGAAGGAGGAGGAAGGGTTGTAGGAATAGAAGCAAGCATTGGTTGGAAGTTTCTTGGAGTGCTGGGAATAATTTGGCTTTGGAATCTGGTGTTGGCAAGAGGTTGAGTAGAGGAATTGCTGGATGGATGGCCACTTGAATGAGGAATAACTTGAACTTCTTCACCATCCAACTCATCACTTCCTTCAGCATCTGGATCTGATGGGGAATCAACAATTCTTCTTAGCTTCTTCACTACTTTCACCACTCCATCAGCATTGGTTCTTGAAATTGGAATTTCTGAGCTGTAGTGGATGGGCCTACCACCAATTGGAATGGACCCTCCAACATTAGTCCATCGGGCCACATCCCTCTGCCTGGAACCAGTCACTACATCAAGATATCAGCACCAATTCAATAAAAATATGCAAATCACTCACATTGAGAAAATCCAGAAGTGGCATCAGGGGTAGGTTCCTCAAGAATGGGGAATTCCTGCCCATAAGGCCCATCCTTCCTACTCCATAGGTGCCTCCTGACCTGGGACAAAGTTGATCCGGTACGGCGGCATGGCTTCTTCCCAATAAAGCAGAAATGGCATTTTGATGATCGAGGATTGTAATGTTGGAAGCAATCCTTACCCCTGGCCACACACTCAGTACAGGCAGGATCAAGAACTTCAACTGCTCTGAACCCATCATATGTTTGGGAGGGGTCAAAATGGCCAGAAGACGCCATAGAAGGAGAAGACAATCGACTGAAGACGCCAGAACCATGAAGAATAGACGGTGGCGGTGCAGAAGGGGAAGATTCAGTGAGTTCAGTCAGTTTGGAACTCATAACTGAAGAATGTGCAAGCAGAAGATTCAAGACGTCAGAATCAATCCACTCCACATCAAGAAAAAGGAAAATTGACTCAAGGAAATGGGGCCATAACTCAATTATGCCCCACCTCAAAGCCTGTAAGGTGAAGGTTCACACCCCTTTGGGGCTGAACTCATCACCCAGGGCCTCCCCTGCAACTTTGGGGGAGGCCAAGATCTTGATGGTCCTGGACCCCTTCAATGGGTCCAGGCCATATATGGTGAAATTTGGGAATGGGCCATTTCTGGGCCCCTTGGTCACCCTGGGTCCCCAGCAAATTTGGGCCCAGGGGCTCCATTTTGGTCCTGGGGGCCTCCAATAGCCCCCATGGACCGCGGACCGCGGCGTACGGACCGCGGACCGTAGGATCCCAGAGACTCAAAAGGGCCAAAAAAGGCCAAAAATCAATAAATCAAGGTTTTTCACCAGAGCACCCAAAAAGGCCTAAAATGCCATAAAAAGCAATTGCATCAAGATCACTCAGGATGGAGGCCACAGCCCAAACCCACTTGGAGGGCTGTCTGAGGCCAATTCCTTGGATAATGGGGACAAGACCCCTTGGAGGAAAGTTGCATTCATTCATTGGATTAAGTCTGGGCCAATGAGTACAAGTCATATACTCATTGGGCCCCAATTTCTGAGCACAAGTGCTCAATGGCCTTTATTCTGGGATATATCCCAAGGCCACATCCCAAGGCATGGCTGATTGAATCAAAAGAAAAAAGAATGGCATATTCTGGAAGGAATACTCACTCAAGCTTGAAAAAAGGGGAAATCAATTGAATTTGGCAGGGAAGAAGGAATGAAGGATTTTCAGGATAATGGTCAAGAGGAAAGAAATTTAAAAAGAAAAATTTTTGAAAAAAATGTGGGGATATTGAGATGCCACTCAACAGTGGCAGGGTATTATGGTGTTCAGGAGCCCACCAGTTTCAAGAGGGGGATACTGTAACAACCATCCATCAGGGGTAAGGGTATTCATTCATACACCCACTCAAACACCTCAAATCAGCAAATCCAGTATCTGCATCAGCAGTCAGTTTCAGCAATCTTCATTCTGAAACATGCATACAGTTTGGTACATCAATACAGCCTGTCAATACTTGTACAGGATGGATTCACCCAATACAGTTTCAATACACCAGTATGAATCTGTATGATCACTCAAATACACCACACCTCTTGTACAGGTTCTGTACAGCTGTACAGGACCTGTATTGGCCAGACTCAATTCAATCATCAATCATTCTCATGAAAATTCTTCCTCTGGATCAGGGCTGGTGATTCTCACATATACCAGCCCCTCTTTCTCCCTCCTGGGGACTTTTCCCCAGTTAATCAATTTAGTTTATTTATTATTTTATAATTATTCTTATCCTTATTTTGGGTATTATAATTATTCAATTTTAAGTTAGTCTTTGCATTTCTTCCTTTGCCTGTACAGTATGAGTTGGGTGGCCATATCCTTATTAACCCTTCTCTTTCAATTCTGACAGGTTGAAACAGTGGACTTGGACTTGTTTGTGGTTGGCTCTTCTATTTCTTACTCTTATTTCTTTGTTGCTGCTTTTCTTATATTTATTCTTTTAGTAATTCATCTTTAACACTCTTAAGTGTCTCCCTTCTTACCATATCCTTGAGCCCTCCATAAGTGAGTCCCAGTTTACTGAGTGCCAGGCCCTCTTCACTTCAAAGAGCCCCTGTGACACCAACGGGCTTGATGACAAGTAAGGACTTTAGAGGACATAAAATACTGAAGGGAACAATGGTCTGTCAAGACCTCAAAGGAATCAGAAAGAGAAAGGAGAAAAGCTCTCCAGCGCTTGAGAGTCCAAACTATGCCAAGGAGTTCCTTGTCATGAATTTCATAGTTGAGCTCAGCTGGTAAGAGCTTGCAACTATAAAATGGAATAGGATGCTTTCCTGAGTCATTCACCTGACTCAGTACAGCACCCAAGGCATAATCAGAAGCATCAGTCTCTACAATAGTTGGTAGAGAAGGATTTAAATGAGAGAGGATAGGATCAGTGGTGAAAGCTTCTTTGAGTACTTGAAACTGACTAAGAGCTTCCTCATTGAAGATAAAGGGAGAATCTTTTTTAAGGAGGGAAGTGAGAGCAGAGAGTTTTTTGGAATAAGTTTTGATGAAACAACGATAAAAGTTGGCAAAGCCAAGAAAAGATTGGAGGGCCTTGATGTTCTTGGGCTGAGGCCAATTGAGGATTTGTTGAACCTTTGAAGAATCCATCTTGAGGCCATCACTTGAAACAGCATAGCGCAAGTATTCCACACTTGAGGAATGTAATACACACTTTGAGGCTTTAGCAAAAAAATTATTGTCTCTCAGTCTTTGGAGAACAGAGGCCACATGTTTAAAATGTTCATCCAAAGAGCTAGAGAAGACCATAATATCATCTAAGTACACTACAACAAAAATATCCAAATAATCTGCAAAGATATCATTCACAAGATTTTGGAATGAAGCTGGAGCATTGGTTAAGCCAAATGGCATAACCAAATACTCATAACTACCATATTTGGTTCTAAAGGCAGTTAAGTGCTCATCCCCCTCTTTAATTCTCAGGAGATAATAAGCACCACGCAAATCTATCTTGGAGAAGATAGTAGCACCGTTGAATATGGTAAGAAGCTGATTCATTGGAGGAACAGGATACCTGTTCTTCCTAGTGACAGCATTAAGTTTGCGGTAGTCAAGACACAAACAAAGACCACCATCCTTTTTCTTAACAAAAAGGACAGGTGCTCCTGTTGAGGAGGAGCTTGGTCTGATGAAACCTTTCTCTACATTCTCTGAAATGTAGGCCCGCAGTGTTTCTGACTCATTCTTTGATAAAGAGTAGATAACACCAACTGGAGGTAGAAGACCCTCCAGTTCGATATGATGATCACAGGCATGGTGTGGAGGAAGTTTCTCTGCTTTCAATTTGGAGAATACATCTAAATATTTGTGATAAACCAGAGGGACTACCTTCAGCACAGTTTCAATCTCTTCTGGCTCTTCCTCCTCATCCCACTGCTCCTCCAGGGAGGCATGAAAACATTAAGGAGGGAGGTACATATCCCCTTGAAAGAGATGAAGTGAAGATATAGCAACATCTTCTCCAACATCTTTTATCTCTTTGAAGACTTCATCTCTTAATGGAAGTAATGACTGAGAGGGAAAAATGGAGGGGTTATGGACAGAAGGAGGAAGGGAAGGTGTCTTAAGTTCACCAACCAGAGCAACACTGTTGACAGCAGTGGAAAAGCCATTACTAGTAGAAGAAATAATACCACTAGAATCCTTATGACTGGAATGATAGGTGATCAATCCATTTTTCCAATCGATAATGGGATTAAAATGGTAAAGAAAATCATAGCCCAATATCAGGTCTTCTCCCTTGGGTGAATCTATGATAAAGAAATCCCATTCAAAGCTTGGGAAGGAAGGTAAATCAACAACCCACTTGGTATAATGGGTGATGAACAGGGAAGTGGATTCATTGGAATCCAAAATGAAAAGAGGAATCTTTTCAGGGAGCTCTGACATGGTCAATGAGTACTTGAGAACAAAACTCTTTGCAATAAAGGAGTTAGTAGCACCAGAATCAATGAGAATACTATAAAAAATATCAGAAATTGAAGAAAAAATAAGAAATTTTAAAGATTTTTCAACAATAGTATTCAGAGTGCACAATTGTGCTCTTGAAGGAAATAAGTGAGAACCATTGAACACATCATGATTCCCACTCAGGCTTTTCCCTGTTTGCTAGGGGAGCCTTTTGATGACCCTTGCCTATTTTCAGGCCTCTTGAAGCATTTTTCAAATGGGTGCTTTCCACCACAATAATTGCACAAGCCTTCTTTAATCCTACTCTCCTTTTCAGAACCAATTAATTTGTTGTCCTTATTGAGGAGAGCAGCATGAGGCTTGTCTTTGGACACTTGAAAATTCTTCCCCTTCTTATTCTTCCTGTGATAAGGCTTCTGTGATGATGAACTTTGAGGGGGTTGGAGGAGTTGGATTCACTGATTGGAGGCTTCTTCTCTTGATGAATTCCCTTTTCCTTCTGCCTCTCATGGTACCTGGTATCTAATTCCAAGGTTATGTCCATGAGTTCTTGAAGACTATCAAAGGTTCCAGTGTGAGAAGCCAATTGGTCCAACAATCTTGATGCAAAGCCTCTCCTATACACATGAATATAGGCCCTTTCCCCCCAGTTGGCAATTCTTTACATTAGACTTCTGAAATCAGCTATGTACAAGGAAACTTGACCACTTTCCCTCATCCTCAAATTGTCCAACTCTTGTTAAGCTTTTCTGACTTCATTGGGATCACCAAACAGAGTGAATAACTGGGTTTCAAATAAGGGCGAGTTATTAAGGAGATAAGATGGGTCTTCATTGGAGATATTTTAGAGATAGGTTTCAATCCATTTGCCAGCTCTACCAGTAAGAAAAGAAGTTGAGTATAAGACCTTCTTCCTGTCAGAGAAAAAGTTTGCTGGGTCATTATGGAATATTATTTGTCTGGATTGAATGAATCCTCTCAGTTTATGAGCTTTAGTACCATCAAAAGAATCAGGTGCCTTCATTGATGGAGTCTTGGATGCAGGGACTTTTGAGTTTTCCTTTGGGGCAACTGCTTGAGTGAGTTGTCCCATAAACTGAGTCATTTGCTCCATCATCTTGCGGAAGTTTGGTTCAGCTTGAGAGACAGAAGGTTGATTAGAAAGAGCTAGATTTGGAGCCTCAGGAGCTTCAGGAGCACCTGCCAAGGCAGCTGCTACTTCAGTCTCCTCAGGTTCTTCCTCTTCCACAGACTCCTCCCCCTCCTCATCTTCAGCTTCCCCCAATCTACTCCTAGGCCCTTGAGAAACACAAGGATAACCACCCAATAGTCCAGAGAATGATCTTGATCTTCTAGACTTCATACCTCTTCTGGAGGGTGCTGCTCCTTCCATTGGTGGTCCTCTGTCCAAATTTGCACTCAGTTGATGAACTGATGGTGTGTGGTCAAGAGGAGCCCTTGCTGTAGGAGTGAGAACAGCTTGATATCTCTGGGATCTTGTATTCTTGGCTGGTGGGCTATGATGAACTGGCATCATGAAAGAAGAATGAATAAAAACTTGATGATACTTTGAATAAAATAAGTCTTGAACAAATCAAATTAAATGAGAATCTTGATGATTTTGAAGAATCAATAACAGTATTGAAGTGAAAATACTCTGAGAAATCTTGAAGAATGAAAATGACAAAATCAGATTCTTATGAATGATCAATTTCAATCTATAAGTAACATCAAGTCAATCAAAATCAAATCAATTGTGTCTTGAGGAATTCAATCAATATCTTCAAAAGTCAATTCAATTTTATTTAGGAATCAAATTCAAATCAATCAATTAAATCACATCTTGAGGATAAATCAGCTATCTTGAGGAATCAAATCAAGTCAATCAAAACAAATCAATCAAAGTCAATTCGGAATCTTGAGGTGAAATAAATGTCTTGAGGAATCAATCAATCAATAAACTTGAGAAATTTCAAAAAACAAAACACTGAATACCCCAAATAAATAAAATTCCTGAATGATGAATCAATTAACCCAAATAATTCCACTCAAATAACCTGATAAAAACCTGAATTCAGACAAAACAAGAAATGAGAATGATAAAGAATAAAGTGAAATGGTCAGAAGAAATTTTGTAATGAGAAAGAGAATCAATTTTCATTTGAATGAAAATAATGAGATGAAAATTGATGAGAGATAATGTGTGAGCCTTGAGGTATATTTTACATACCCAAATAGGCCACAATTATCTTAAAAATAAATTTTGAATTATGCATAACTCATAAGTCATGCATATATCAAAAATTCATCATTTTTGATTTGAGAAAAGATGAATAACTTTTTATTGAGTAAGTAAATCCATGGATTTAAGGCCAGATTTGGACTCTACACAAAAATTCACCTAGGGTAGCTCCATAGAGTGAATAAGCTCAAATTAACTCTTTGAGGTGGTAAAATGGAAAATACTTCAATACCACATCATCAATCCCACATAAAAGATCCGTGAAAATTTTTGTTTTTCTTAATTTCACGCCAAAATAATGGGAAAGTGAGAAATCCCATGTTACATATACACTAAGAATAGTGTTATACATGTTTTGAGCACTTAATATTATGGTATTCTTACATGCACTTTTGGCACACCCATGGTGGATATCTCACTTGAAGCTTAAATTACTATTTTTGACGTAAAAAATAGGCAAGGGGGACAAAAGACATCAAAGAGAGCCAGGGTACCCAACTTCTGAGGCCCCAGATCTTGACCAAATTGGTAAATTAAACCTCTTTGGGAACTTGGTTACCAAGTTACAACTACTGTAAAACACCAGAAAATAGCAAATAACGTGCTATTTTGATGTGCCAAGGAGGTAAAAAGCTACTTACACTCCTGTAACCATGTCAATTACTAATGACTTTCCATGGATAAACCCCAAAAGAGTAATTAAAACCCTTTTTGAACTAGTATCCATTGATTTACCTCATAGCAACCAGTCAAACACTGATATTTGCAATTCTACGTAGAAATGAGGTAAGAACTTCAAAACTTCATTAAAAATACAGATCTTAATTAATCTTTCTGTAACCTTCAGGACCAATGAAGAACTGTATTATCTATGGTACAACCAAAAAGAATTACAGCTTTACTAGTAAAATTAAAAGGTTTACTTACAGTCCATTTTTGACCATTCTACGTGAAACACTGAATCTTCAAAAATTCACAGTAATTAAAACCTGTGATGAAATTGGCAATAACATTGATACCTTTGAGAAATAAATGATTATTTTGGAATAAAAGAAGATTTACTGATGTTACTCCTTTTATTCTTAACCATATTGGGGTTGGTAGTCACGTAAAAGCATCAATTAAGTAATTATGATAATATTACGTGACAACAGATGATGCAATCGTTAATCCAAAAAGGTTTATTGTTTTCTCAATCACTGGTTTTTCAGTTTGCTCCATGGCACGCCTCTGTGAGCTGTTGTTGACTTAAAAGAAGCCTCTTTTTGCTGTTTTTTCCAATGATCATCTTATCAATTTATTAAATCATTATTACCAACAAGTAAGTATTAGTTACAAGCTATTCTTAAGTGTTTTAAATCTTTCAGAATCAACCAGAAAGACGTGAAATCATAGAATCCAACTATATATTGTTGTAATACTGTTATAAATCCTTTTGATCCCTCAAACCCACAATTCCACGTCAAATTTCTCTACTTTTATCTATCAATAAGTTCTTTGGAGTATTAGTGAGTCATTTATCTTTAATTCTTAAAGTTTTTCTCTAGTAATAGTTTTCTTCAAGAATTATCTTTATAATTATTCTTGTAAAAGATAATTATATATTAAAATAATTTTATCATTTTAATAAAAGAAGTTTTTATTATTAAATTCTTCTTGTAATTGATTCTTGTAGACAATTACTGCTCACTGTTATATTGACTAGTAGTGTATAACACGTGAAAGAAATAATTTTATAATTATTTAATTGTGGTTATAATAATTTTTCATTATTATATTTCATAAGAACAGACATAGTACTGTTGATTAATAGTAATATCATCATCAGTTTCATAGTCACATCTTACATAATGAAATCATAAAAATCATGAAAAGATCATAATTGAAGAATGAAAGAAATGAATAAAATGAATGAAAAGAAAAAGAAGCAATTATGAGTTAATTAAAACAATGTCACAGGGGCTCTTCGAAGTGAAGAGGGCCTGGCACTCAGTAATCTGGGACTCACTTATGGAGGGCTCAGAAATGAAATACTCAATTGATAAGAGTAATGGAGTAAGAGGATAAATTCCTAGTCATAAAATTATAAGAATTAAAATTATGAGAGGAAAACAAAAGCAATAATAAAGAGCCAACCACAAATAATCCTGTACCACTGTTTCAACCTGTTCAGAAAAGAGAAAAGGATTAATAAAGGATATGGCCACCAGGACTCTACTGAACAGGTGAGGGAAGGCAAAGACTAACTTAATAAATAATAAAATAATATTTCTTAATGAGAAATAAAATAATATGGAATAATAAATCCAATATTTTAATTAACTGGGGGAAAAACCCCCAGGCGGATGAAGAGGGGCTGGTATATGTGAGAAATGACAGCCTTGGGGTTTGAGTGTTGAGATACTTGCCTGTATGCTGGAAGAAGTTGGATGTGGGATTGAATCCTGTATTGGTGAATCCAATACAGGTTATACAGTCAATACAGGTATTTGCGCCTGTATTGATGACAGGCCTGTTTTTGGGTCTTGCCTGTATGAAACTGTATTGAGGTCTGAAAACTGTATTGTGAGAATGTTGAATGAAACCCCCTTGCTGATTGGGTTTTGAAGGGTATCAATGAAGTAATGATTTTGAAGATGATTGCCAATGCCCCTGCCTCCTTGGCTGTGACACATATCTTCCCTGAAGAACTCTCAGAGGGATGGTCAATCATTTACATTGATGACATTATTGTATGTTCCAAGACTTGGGAGGAGCACATATACAGATTGTTCAGAGCTTTGAAAAAAATTCAATCATTAAACATGAAAATCTCCTTGAAGAAATGCCATTTTGGATTTAAAGAACTTAAGGCACTAGGACATTTTGTATCTGGTTTGTCCCTTGGAATTGACAAAAACAAGGTTGCAGCAGTATTGCTAAAACCCATGCCTCAGAACAAAAAGGAATTTCAGTCATTCTTAGGTTTTGCAGGATATTATAGGCAACACATTAAAGATTTTGCATCCATAGCAAGACCACTTTATAAATTGTATGACAAAGACACAGTATTTGAAATGACTGTTGACAGAGTCAAAGCTTTTGAGTCTCTAAGAGAATCCTTGACCACTTCTCCCCTCTTACTGATGCCAGACTTTAAATTGCCTTTCAAACTGTATATTGATGCATCAGGGGATGGACTAGGTGCTGCACTTCACCAGTTTCAGATCATAAATGATAAACCTGTAGAAGGACCCATATGTTTCATATCCAGGCCAATCAAACCAACTGAAGCCAGATATGGAGCAAGTCAAATGGAATGTCTATGCCTTGTATGGGCCTTGGAGAAATTGAACTACTTCTTAGAGGGATGTGCTTTTGAGGTAATAACAGATTGTACAGCTGTCAAATCACTTTTAAACATGAAAACACCCAACAGGCATATGCTCAGATGGCAAATAGCCATACAAGAATACAGGGGCAATATGACTATTGCTCATAAGGATGGTAATATTCATAAGAATGCAGATGGACTGAGCAGATGGCCATTACCAAATAATATTGATAATCCTGCTTATGTTCCAGAAGCAGCTTTACCACAGATCGCAATAGAAGGAATAAGTGCTACAGACTTGAACACCACCTTCTTTGAAGAAGTCTGAAATAGCTACACTCAAGATAAGAATTGTAGCATCTTATGCCAATTACTTAACAAAGACAGCAAAGACAACTCTCTAATACATGCCTTGGATGAAGTATGGAAGAAATGTTATGATGAAGGAAGATTTCACCTACTGGATCGTATAATTTACCACAGAACCAAGCACACATGTGTCATGACAGTTGTGGACAGGTCATTAATCAATCTTGTACTGAAAGAATGCCATGATAGCCCCTTTTCAGGACATCTGTCTGACAACAGAACAAGAGTGAAAGTAAAGACCTGCATATGGTGGCCAATGTGGCAGAAAGATGTTGCAGAGTATTGCAAGACCTGTGACAGATGCCAAAAGGCAAATAAATCCACTGGCAAGGGACTTGGAAATATGATAAAAATCCAAGAACCAAGCAGACCTTGGGAAATTGTCCATATGGATTGGGTAACTGGCCTACCACCAGGAGGTGACAGAAGCTATAATGCTTGCCTAGTAATTGTGGGAAGATTCAGTAAAACTCCAATCTTTTTACCATGTCACAAGGATGATACAGCCATGAATACAGCCCTTATGATATGGAATAGAGTAGTGTCATGGACTGGGATATTTACAAATATCATCAGTGATAGGGATCCCAAATTCACTTCAGCACTATGGACAAGTGTTCACCAATTATTTGGCACTAAACTGTCTTTCTCTACAGCCTACCACCCACAAACTGATGGCCTGGGTGAAAGGATGATCCAAACCTTAGAGGGCATGGTGAGAAGAGTTTGTGCATATGGCCTTAAACTCAAAGATTGTGATGGATTTACCCATGATTGGTGTACTTTGTTGCAAGCACTGGAATTAACATATAAAACATCAATCCATGCCAGTACCAATCAAACTCCTGCTATTCTAGAAAATTGATGGAACCCCAAATTACCCCAAGATTCCTTGAGGAAAGATTTAATTGAAATACATCCCACAGCTGCTAGCTTCAAAGGAATGCTAGACAAAGCTAGAAAGTATGCAGTAAGGTGCATGGAGGACTCTTTTGCATATGCTAAAGACAAATGGGATAAATCACATGCAACTCCAGATTTCAAAGTGGGGGACCTAGTTCTTGTATCCACCACTAACTTCCATAACATCAAAGGATGTAAAAAGATGAAAGACTCCTTTGCATGCCCTTTTGTTATTAAGGCCCTCCATGGAGAAAATGCTGTTGAAATAGAGTCATCTGAAGAGCTTAGCAATAAGCATCCTACATTTCCAGTGAGCTTGATAAAGCCATATAAATCTAGTGATGCTGAGGGATTTCCCTTGAGGAATAAGATTCCCCAAGTTATACCTCCCATTGAGACATCTGGTACTAAGAAAATTACCAAAGTTCTTAAAGAAAGAAAATTAAGGACCAAAAAAGTGAGGGAATACCTTGTTAGGTACAGTGACCCAACTTGTGAAGATGAATGTTTAGAAGAAAAAGATATAACAGAAACTACCAAACTCCTCAGGACATTCAGACACACTAGAAATACCAATATTAGAAAGTAATATTGTTTTTTAGGCGGAGGGAATGTGAGCCTTAGAGGTAATTTCATATACCCAAAAGACCACAAATACAAAATTAACAAATAAATATAAATAAAATAAATTTATTTATATTATTAAAATAAAAATATAAATATAAATAAAAAATTATATTCAAAATTAAAATTTTAATTACAATTTAAAAATAAAATTACATTAAATTTTGAAATTATAAAATTACATTTATACTTGAAAAAATTAAGTAAAAACAAATTTTTAACAAAATTGTAAAAAAATAAAGAAATTTGGAAAAAAGTTAAATAGAATTATTATAGCTTTTTATTCAATAAATAAACATATAAAAATTATTTCACCATTGGAATCCTCATAAAAAATCAAGTGGGGTCACCTCTGAGTGAAAATTTTGTAACTCAACTCTAAATAAGCTTAAATTAAGTTTTTAGTATTTTCTGTATGAAAATTGAAAATCCTCAAAAATTTAATTTAATTCAAATCACATGTAGTGTTAATCACCAAAATTTGTGTTAAAATTGAGGTGTTGTGTATATTTTAGAAGTTATGAGGAATTAAAGTATTTCCAATTGAATTTAATTGAAATGTCAAAATGTGCGCGTGAATTACATAAGTGAACTTTGATTTAAATATGAGGTATAAATTATTACTGTATTGAACTTTACAACTCAATTGAATTACATATGTAAATTATAAGTATAATACATGATGAGGAATTGAAGGAAAAAATAAATTGGAAAGATTAAATTTGGGGGGGGAAAAAGGAACTCCAGCTCTAAGGGGGAGCTAGACCCCCAAAATCCTTGCTGACAGGCATGTGGTGTCAGAATTCACGCAAAGGTTCATCACTTTTGGCCTGGAATTGAGCTACAGGGTCTGTGGACTCAATTGTTGATGAGGTTTTGATACCAACCAGGGTGGTTTTAGCTGCTGCCAAGAGGATAAAACTACCCTTAAGTTAAAACAATGTTAGTAAAAACAGTTTTGACTGGTTTATACGTCTCTTACACACATTCTGAGGTCTTTTGAAGGCTCTAGACCAGGTATTGCTATAGTAATGGCTGATTTAAGGGTCTAAAATGGCTAAAAATGGCTTAAACCAGCCCTTTTTGGTCTAAACCAAGGTTCGATGATGCCATAATTAGCTTTTCTGTTGTCAGACTGTTTTTCACGACTGACAAGAGTAAACTTTACTTTTGGAGTAAGAAATTGATGGCTATAAAAGAATGTCTTCTTTGCCCCACTTTTCTCTTCATGTTAGAATCTTTTCTTTTTATAATTAGCTTAAACATTGTTAAACCAATCAATAAAAGATTCCAACCACCTTTCTTAAATCATTTTAAACCTTTTAACCACGTGAAAAAAACATCATAATCATTTTTTGTAACTCTTATAATCATTTTTACCCCTGAACCACCCCAAAAGTGAATTAAAGCATCTTTCATCACTTTAAACTTTGTCAATTTGTTTCCAAATTCACTCTGGTAACTTTTGGGAATGTTTTCTCTTTAATATTCTTTTTAAAGACTTTTTTCTTTAATTAATTGGTTGCAGTTCTTTGCTCAATTAATTCCAATTGAAATCGCTCTTGAAGAAATTTCTTTTGTAGCCTTAAATATCTCATGTAGAGTATTTTTGGATATATTTTTATTGTTGGTAAAACGATAAATATTTATTATATTATTTTTTTATACTAATGAAGTTATAAACAATAAAGTTGTCTGTTTTCTCTTAAAAATAATATTTCTTACTATTTTTAATTGATTTTTACCTTATACAAATTTTGAGGAAAGGAAAAGTACTTGATTTTTAATCAAATTCTCATATCCACACCTTACAAGACTGATGAGAGACAGGCTGATTAGACTTGGCTAGAGTTGGCCCTCCAGTACCTTGGGATGCCTTCACAGGAGCACGGACACCCTCAGTACCTTCAGAAGCTTCCTCTTCCACAGAATTCTCCTCCTCCTCTTCACCATCTTCACCTGGACCCTTGAAAATGGTCCTTGAAGTTCCTGGAAATCCACCAGCTACTCCTGAAAATGAACTTGATCTTCTTGGCCCTCTTCCTTCCTTCCTGGATGGTGCTGCTCCTTCCAAAATGGGTCCTCTGTCCAATTTGGCCCTCAGTTGAGAAACTGCTGGGGTGCCATCAGGAGGAGCCTTTGGAGTTGGAGTGAGAAAAGCTTGAGTTCTGGAATGAGATCTTGTATGCCTTGCAGGAGGTGAGTGTTGGATGGGCATGATTTCAGGATATAATGAAATAAAATGAAAAAGAATCAAGATTTGAAGATAAAAACTTGAGGCAATCAAAATAATGCTTGAAGTCAAAAGTCAAAATCAATATCTTGAGGAAAATAAATAAAAATCAATAAATCAAATGAGATCTTCAGGTAAGTCAATCAACTAAATATCAAATGAAAACTTGAAGTCAATGAATCAAATAAGTCAAATCGATCAATCAAATGAATGCTTGAGGCAAAATCAATTTATGTCAAATTTCTTGATGTGAAAAATCGGCAAAATCAATGAAATCTTCCGGTCAATCAATTTTCTTGAGGTCAATATCAATTTATGTAAAATTAAAATCAAGTGAGCTCTTCTTTAAAAATCAAAATTCTTGAAGAATGAATCAAATGGGAATCTTGATGTGAAGAATGTGTCTGAATAACTTGATGAAAAATTTGAAAATCAAACGAAAATTAAGATGATTCCTTAATTATGAATGAATTAAAAAATGATGATTTGAGATAAGATTTAAAAAAGAGAAACAAAAAAAAATTGGGGTCAGCTTTCAATTTTCAGAATGAAAAATGAATGAGAGAAAATTGAGAGGTGACAATGAATCATAAGGTTCATAAGCATTAAAGAGTCATAATTTCAATGAAATGGTGAATGAAATTATAAGGAAAGAATGAACAGAATGAAAAGAAATTATTAGTTAATTAATATAATGTCACAGGGGCTCTTGGACAGAAATACAAGAGTGGCCTGGCACTCAGTAATCAGGGAACTGACTTGGAAGACTCCAAAAGAATAAAGAAATAAAAAATAAAAGAATAAATTCCTCTAAGAAATATGCACGTACAAAGATGAGATGCAATAAGAGGAAAGAGAAGCCAAATGGCCAAAGAGCCAACCAAGTAAGTCCTTAATCACTGTTTCAACCTTCCAAAATGAACAATGGAATTAGTAAGGATATGACCACCAAATATCCAGTGATAGGCAAAGAAAGAAAAAGACAGAAGGTGCTAAGTGACTGAATTGATAATATCAGTATTCCCTTAACAAAATGATAAGATAAATAAAGATAAAATAAATCAAAGTATATTAATTAACTGGGGTAAAACCCCCAGGGTGGAAAGGGTAGCCGGTATATGTGAAACGTTGGGAGCTTGGGTTCTTCAGGCTGAAAACTGATCTGTATTGATCCTTGAGGCTGTATTTATTGTTTTGAGAATTGATACAGCTGGGTAACATTGAAATTGAAATGGGTTGAATGAATTTCCCATACTTGAAAATGAAATACAGTTCTTGATGGATGCAGACTGTATTGAAATGAAGGTGGTTGCCAAGATGGATTGAGTTGAGTTTTGAAACTTGACAAATGAATGTGTGAGCCTTGAGGTATATTTTACATACCCAAATAGGCCACAATTATCTTAAAAAGAAATTTTGAATTATGCAAAACTCATAAGTCATGCATATATCCAAAATTCATCATTTTCAATTTCAGAAAAGATGAATAACATTTTATTGAGTAAGTAAATCCATGGATTTAAGACCAGATTTGGATTCTACACAAAAATTCACCTAGGGTAGCTCCATAGAGTGAATAAGCTCAATTTAAGTATTTGAGGTGGTAAAATGGAAAATACTTCAATACCACATCATTAATACCACATAAAAGATCCGTGAAAATTTTTGTTTTTCTTGATTTTTAGCCAAAATAATGGGAAAGTGAGAAATCCCATGTTATATATACACTAAGAATACTGTTATGCATGTTTTGAGCACTTAATATCATGGTATTCTTACATGGACTTTTGGTACACCCATAGTGGATATCTCACTTTAAGCTTAAATTACTATTTTGACGTAAAAAATAAGCAAGGGGGACAAAAGACATCAAAGAGAGCCAGGGTACCCAACTTCTGAGGCCTCAGAGGCGTGGATAGCTCCAGAGCATGGATCCATGGCTCATCTTGGCCCAATTGGTAAACTAAAACTCTTTGGGAACTTGGTTACCAAGTAACACCTACTGCAATCATAAGAAAAATAGCAAATAACCTGCTATTTTGACGTGCCAAGGAGGTAATGAGCTACTGAGACTCCTGTAACCACGTCAATTCTTGATGACTTTCCATGGCTAGACCCTAAAAGAGTAATTAAAACCCTTTTGGGACTCATATTCATTGATTTACCTCATAGCAACCAGCAAAATACTGCTATTTGCAATTCTACGTAGAAATGAGGTAAAAACTTCAAAAATTCATTAAAAATACAATTCTTAATGAATCTTTCTGAAACTTTCAGGACCAATGGAGAACTGTATTATCTATTTTAAAACCAAGAAGAATTACAGTTTTACTAGTAAAATTAAAAGTTTTACTTACAGTCCATTTTTGACCATTCTACGTGAAACACTGAATCTTCAAAAATTCACAGTAATTACAACCTGTGATGAAATTGGCAATAACATTGATAACTTTGAGAAATCAATGATTATTTTAGAATAAAAGAAGATTTACAGATGTTACTCCTTTTATTCTTAACCATATTGGGGTTGGTAGTCACGTAAAAGCATCAATTAAGTAATTATGATAATCTTACGTGACTACAGATGATGCAATCATTAATCCAAAAGGGTTTATTGTTTTCTCAATCACTGGTTTTTCAGTTTGATCTATGGCACGCCTCTGTGAGCTGTTGTTGACTTAAAAGAAGCCTCTTCTTGCTGTTTTTTCCAATAATCATCTTATCAATTTATTAAATCATTATTACCAACAAGTAAGTATTAGTTAAAGCTATTCTTAAGAGTTTTAAATCTTTCAAAATCATCCAGAAAGACGTGAAATCATATAATCCAACTATATTTTGTTGTAATACTGTTATAAATCCTTTTGATCCCTTAAATCCACAATTCCACGTCAAATTTCTCTACTCTTACCTATCAATAAGTTCTTTGGAGTATTAGTGAGTCATTTATTCTTAATTCTTAAAGTTTTTCTCTAGTAATGGTTTTCTTCAAGAATTATATTTATAATTATTCTTGCAAAAGATAATTATATATTAAAATAATTTTATTATTTTAATAAAGAAGTTTTTATTATTAAATTCTTCTTGTAATTGATTCTTGTAGACAATTACTTGCTCACTGTTAAAATCACTAGTAGTGCTTAACACGTGAAAGAAAGAATTTTTTAATTATTTAATTGTGGTTATAAGAATATTTTATTATTATATTTCATAAGAACAGACATAGTACTGTTGATTAATAGTAATATTATCACCAGTTTCATAGTCACATCTTACAGAATGCATGAATGAATGAACTGCCTCTTGAATACCTCAAAAATGGTTGAACAGTATTTCCTTGGAGGAATACTGTGAATGAAATTATCCAATGACGTCTTGATGGCGTGATTGGTCTTTGACGCTGAAACACTTGCTCTTGAGCCTTGATGAGTCCTCTGAATGATTGGGTGCCTTGCTGACGTGATGATATGTTGGAATATTGAAATGACCCTTTGATATTGCCACCATTGAATTGCTGTTGAAAAATGATGCACAATGATATATAACATCATTTATGGCATATTGGTTCATTGGAAAGAAGATTACGTCCAAAGGTCTTGAGATGGAAAGACAGAGGGGAAAAAGATGGATGTGATGGCTTCAGAGCTTGGAAAGGTGTTTCTCGGTCCTTTGGGGCTTTTGGCCACTTTTGGGTTCTGAGCCAAAATGTAAGGTTTGACTATGAAACAATAAGTAAAAATTACTAATATTTTACTTATTGTACTATGAATGTCCTTATGAATGAAATAAATAAGATAAAAATAATTATAATACTAAAGAATTATTATAATTATGGCGTAAAAATAATTATATTATTAATAGAATTATAATAATATAATTTATATTATAAAATATAATATAATAAAAGAAATATATTAATATGAAATAATTAATATATTTAAAAGCTCTTTATTATTGTTACAAACAAATAATAAAGGCGTAAAAAATTGGTTTTTATTAATAAAAAACAATTAATAACAATAATATTACCAATATTAAAGTTATAAATTAATATAAATACTATTTATATTAATTAAGGAATTATTAAAATAATAATAAAGAGAAAATTATTGTGATAAGAGAAAATAACCTACTTTTAACACTTAATATAATAATTTTGTAATATTTTACGCCAAAGAATATAACTACAACCTTTTCAAATTGTATTTACAAAAAAAAATAAAGAGAATTACTAATATTCTTGATTTTTACGTGGAAATGAGTTTTTAGAGGGATTTTTAGCAAAAACAATTAAATAAATGATTTAACCACGTCAAAATAGATGCTTACAACAAGGTGGTCTTTGGTATTGAATAATATAATAGTTCTATATATAAAGAATAAAGAGATTACCTTTGATTTAATTGATTCAATGTTTTTTATGCGTCTGAGGGGAAATCAGAGTAAAAAGAGCTCTATTTATAGTAAATACCTCCCTCCTAGAGTCCAACAAGCTTCAAGTAGACGTGTACTGATCATATTCACTGGAATTGATCAATATTTTAAGGTTTGAGGATGATTACATCATGATCAACCCATATTACATCATTATTACACCATTATTTAGAGTTATCACTATAACTCTAAGTTTGATGACATCAGAGGCTTGGCAGAACCCCAAATTTCGTGGATTTTATTAGTTTTAATCATAAAATAATAGTATTCACCAATTTTATCACTCATATGACTGGTAAACTTAATTTAAGGTTACAGTAGGTGATCATAACTGCTCAATTTAAGCTCAAACTTTGATCTTGAATAACTTTTAAGTTTTACACGCTACAGCAATTCAGAGAGTGAATTCTGATAGCCTGACATAACCTCATTATGCTGCCAAGAGCCTTTCATTACATCATCAAAACTCTAATTTTGATGATTTTTCTTGTAACTCATCTTTTCTGTTGAAATTCAATATTTTAAACTTCAAACCATGATTTCAGGGGGTTGTACCCTGAATTTAATAATAAAAATTACATCATTCTTCACAAATGAACTAGTAGAATCCAACTGTGTACTTTTTTTTAAGCTTGGAGCACTTTCACAACAAAGTGGTCAACAAATAAAAAACAATTCATAACAATAATATTACCAATATTAAAGTTATAAATTAATATAAATACTATTTATATTAATTAAGGAATTATTAAAAGAATAATATAGCAAAAATTATTAATATAAGAGAAAATAGCCTACTTTTAACACTTAATATAGTAATTTTGAGATATTTTACGCCAAATAATATAAATACAACTTATACTAATTGTATTTACAATAAAAAATAGAGAAATTACAAATATTCTTGATTTTTTACGTGGAAATGAGTTTTAGAGAGATTTTTAACAAAAACAGTTAAAAAATGATTTAATCACGTCAAAATTGATGATTATAATAAAGATGAACTTTGGTCTTTAATAATATAAAAGTTTTATATATAAAGAATAAAGATATTACCTTTTTGTTTGTATTTATTTAATGTTTTTGATGTGTCTGAGGGGAAAACAGAGTAAAAAGAGCTCTATTTATAGTAAATACCTCCCTCCTAGAGTCCAACAGGCTTCTAGTAGACGTGTACTGATCATATCAACTGGAATTGATCAATAGTTTAAGGTTTTAGGATGATTAAATCATGATCAAACCATATTACATCATTATTACACCATTATTTAGAGTTATCAGTATAACTCTAAGTTTGATGACATCAGAGGCTTGGCAGAACCCCAAATTTTGTGGATTTTATTAGTTCCAATCATAAACTAATAGTATTCACCAATTGTATCACTCATATGACTGTTAAACTTAATTTAAGGTTACAGTAGGTGATCATAACTGCTGAATTTAAGCTCAAACATTGATCTTTAATAACTTTTAAGTTTTTCACGATACAGCAATTCAGAGAGTGAATTATGATAGCCTGACATAACCTTATTATTCTGCCAAGAGTTTCTCATTACATCATCAAAACTCTAATTTTGATGATTTTTCTTGTAACTCATCTTGTCTGTCAAAATTCAATATTTTCAACTTCAAATCATGATTTCAGGGGGTTATACCCTGAATTTAATAATACAAATTACATCATTATTCACGAATGAACTAGTAGAATCCAACTGTGTACTTTTTTTTAAGCTTGGACCACTTTCACAACAAAGTGGTCAACAGCTCTGTTGATTTTTATCAATATTTCATCATAGGTTTTAACCTTGATTATAATTTGTAAAATAAAATTTATATCTGTGTTCTTACAGTAATTACGTGGTAAATTTTTTTTTGGTTCATCACTCTATCTTGTATAGTTTAAGAGATATTAGCTATAATCCTTGAATATATGCGTTGACCAAAAAAGTGTATATATTCAGGTTAATTCCTTCAGTATTAACTTTGGAGATTAGATTATTAATTGTTTTATGTGTGAATTTTCATGGGGAATCCAATCGTACAATTTATTTCACATGTTGTTTCATTGGTTGTTGAAATAAAAAAGGATTTATGGTTTTTATAAGATATTATTCCTTATAACTCATTAAATATTGACTTTACAGATATGCCATAAAAATGGTATATGTGTATTTTACCATGGGGAATCCAATAGTATAATTTATTTTACATGTTGATTCATTGGCTTTTAAGTTAAACCAAATTTTGTACCAATTTATGGTATTTTTGTATTTTTAAAGTAATTATTTGTAATGTATAATTATTCTAAGTAATTTTAGTATAATTATCTTAAAGGTATAATTATTCTGAGTCTTTATTGTGACCTTATTCGGTATGTGGTCATATCTCAAAGGCTCACATTCCCTACCACCAAGAAAGATTGTACCACAATCTGATATGTGTAATTAGGGTATCATCCACTGTCCTACCTCTTCAATAGACTTTGTTAGTCTTGAAGCTCAATAATGCTTAAATTTTCTATTTTTCAGGCTTTCTTTCAAGTCTGAACCTTCTTAGTAGTTTATCAGCATTTGTTATGTCTTTCTCAAGTAGCCATTCATCTTCTTGAGTTGAATTTCTATACCTTACAAGGTATTCCCTTTCTTTTTTGTTTCTTGTCCTTCTTTCATTAAGGACTTTTACTATTTTCTTTTCCTCTCCTTCTTCCAAGGGGGGGATCTCAAGTGGGGGTTTATTTCTTAGTGGAAATAACTCCTTGTCACTTGAACTGTAAGGTTTTATCAGACTTACAGGGAAAGTTGGGTGTTTGTTCATTAGTTCACCTGTGAGTTTTAATTGCACAGCATTGGGTCCATGAAGTGCTTTTATCATAAATGGTCCTGCAAAGGAATCTTTCAATTTCTTTGGGCCTTTTATGTTATTAAAATTAAGGGTTGATACTAGGACCAAGTCTCCTATTTTGAAATCAGGTGGCTTATGACTTTTATCCCATCTTTCTTTTGCATATTTGAAAGAATCTTGCATACATCTGTTTGCATGGTGTCTTGCCTTGTCAAGCATTATTTTAAAGCTGCTTGCTGTTGGATGTATATTCACTAAGCCTTTTTTGAGGGTGTCATAAGGAAGTCTTGGATTCCAACCTTTTTCTAGCATTGCTGGTGTTTTGCCAGTTGAAGAATGGATTGATGTCTTATATGCTAGTTCAAGAGCTGGTATTAGTGTACACCAATCATGGGTAAAACCATCAGAATCTTGAATTCTAGCCCATAAGCACAGAATCTTCTGATCATGTCCTCTAAGGTCTGTATCATTATTTCTGTTAAACAATCAGTTTGGGGATGGTAAGCTGTTGAGAATGATAGCTTTGTCCCAAATAATTTATGGAGATTTGTCCATAATGCTGAAGTGAACTTTGGGTCTCTGTCACTTATAATATTCTGGAATAAGCCTGTATGGCTAATAACTTTATTCCATATGATTGTGGCTGTGTCCATAGCTGTGTCATCTTTATGACATGGTAAGAACATGGGAGTTTTACTGTATCTGTCAACTAACACTAGGCATGCATTATAACTCCTGTCTCCTCCTGGAGGTAAAGCTGTTACCCAATCCATATGAACTATTTCCCATGGGGATTTTGGTTCTTGGATTTGGATCATCATTCCAAATTTCTTTCCTGTGGCACTGTTGGCTTTTTGACATCTGTCACAGGTTTGGAAGTATTATGTAACATCTTTCTTCCAATTTGGCCACCAAGAGCAGGTTTTCACCCTTTCTAGTGTTCTATCTTCTGAAAGGTGTCCAGCTGCAACACTGTCATGACATTCATGTAAAATAGTGTTTATCAGGGTTCTATCTGTTAAGGCCATAACATATGTGTGTTTTGTTCTATGGTAAAGGATTCCATCAAGGAGGTGGAATCTTCCTTCATCATATGCCTTTTTCCATTTTTCATCTAGTTTTGATGAAAGTGATGGATCTTTGCAGTCTTTCATTAGAAGTTGGCTTAAGATATGGCAATTTTTGTCTATCTTATAGCTTTTTTTAACTTGGTTAAAGAGTTCTGTGCCAATATCTGTAACACATATTCCTTCTATATGGTGTTCTTGTTGTGGTACCCATGCTGGATTGTCAGGGGTATTTGCTAAAGCCCATCTGCTAAGACCATCTGCATTCTTATGGATATTACCAGATTTATAAACAATAGTCATATTTACTCTGTATTCTTGGATAGCACTTTGCCATCTCAGCATATGTCTATTTGGAGTCTTCATATTTAATAGTGATTTGACAGCATTAAAGTCTGTGATTACATCAAATACTGTGCCATCCAAATAATAATGCAGTTTTTCTAAAGCCCATACTAGGCATAAGCATTCCATTTGGCTTGCTCCATACCTTGCTTCTGTTGGCTTTATCTGCCTTGAAATGAAACAAATTGGTCCTTCCACTGGTTTATCATTGATAATTTGTGTTTGGTGAAGTGCAGCACCTAGTCCTTCTCCACAAGCATCAATGTATAGTTTGAAGGGTAGTTTCCAATCTGGCATTAGAAGAAATGGGGCATTTGTTAGTGAATTCTTCAATTCTTCATATGCCTTGACCCTTCCTTCAGTCATTTCATAAACTGTTGGTTGGTCACATAATTTGTATAAGGATTTGGCAATTTTTGCAAAGTCCTTTATATGCTGTCTATAGTAACCAGCAAATCCTAAAAATGATTGCATTTCTTTTTTGGTTTGAGGCATTGGTTTAAGTAGTACTGCTGCTACTTTATTTTTGTCTATGCCTAGACTAAGTCCAGATACAACATGTCCTAGTGCTTTTAATTCACTATATGCAAAATGACACTTTTTCAAGAAAATTTTCATATTCACTTGGACTATTTTCTGTAGTACCCTTTCTAGTCTTGTAAGGTGATTTTCCCAAGTTTCTGAGCAAACTATGATATCATCAATATAGATAATTAACCATCCTTCTGATAATTCTTCAGGAAATATGGTGTTCATCATTCTTTGGTAATGGGAAGGTGCATTTTGTATCCCAAATGGCATTCTTAAGTATTCAAAAATTCCACAGTGGACTATTATCCTCAGTAGTTTTTTGGCATTGTCTGTTAAGACATTTTGATGAAAACCTTTTAAGGCATCCATAGCTGTAATGAGCTTAGCTTGTGACAATTGTGTCAATGTCTCATGGATTCTAGGTATTGGATATCTATCTGGAATGGTATAGGTGTTCAGGGCTCTGAAGTCTCCTACCATCCTTGAATTTCCATCATGCCAAGCTATAATGACAGGAGTAGTAAGTTCTACCTGTTCATTATGTCCAACTTTTCTTAATACTCCAAGGTCCATTAATTCTTTAATGTGTACCTCTAAGGCTTCTCTAGCCCTTGGACTAGCTGGGTAAGCTGGTCTTCTCAGTAAGGGTGGGTAAGGCTTTTCCACATTCAGAATTATGTCTACTTCATGCCCAATTATAGCACCTAGTAGCTCTTTGTCAGTTGCAAAGGCATCTTTATACTTCAATAAGAGGTTAATCAATTTTTCTTTCATTTTTTCTGTTAATTCTTGATTGAATTCTGCCACTTTAAGTTGTTCAGATATAAAAAGTTCTTTTTCTGGAATCTTTTCTTCCTTCTCCATAGCTGTAATTTGTTTTTTGTTATTTAAGAAGCCAAACTTTTGTCTCTTATT
Organism: Austropuccinia psidii; assembly: GCA_023105745.1. NCBI lineage: Eukaryota > Fungi > Basidiomycota > Pucciniomycetes > Pucciniales > Sphaerophragmiaceae > Austropuccinia > Austropuccinia psidii. Next base: position 43,642,885 of record JALGQZ010000001.1, read on the forward strand.
GTCTCCTATAGTAAAATATCTATCCTTCTGGTTATAGATATCTATACCATAGATTGATAAGTAGTCATTTCCCAGGATAAAGTGCTTACTGGTACAGTTGTCCATTACTTCAAATTCCACTTTAATTCTGACACATTGTGAAGGGTGAGGGAAAATAAGTGTTAAGTCAATTATTCCAAGGGGCATCATGCTTTCAATGGCACTACTAAATTTGACACCTTGGATTGGTATAAGTTTTTCTAGCCAGTCTGGAACAATTGTACTTAAATAACTTTTACCAATACAGTTGCAATATGCTCCTGTATCCAAGTTCACCTTTGCTTTTTGGTTATCAACCATGACAATACTTATACTTGATTTTCCAGCTGTATACCCCATTCCTCTTGCAGGATTGGTTTTGTACAGTTTGGCATCTTGCACATTTGTCAGGTTTGTGTCAGATGTTCCAGCTTGTGGTAAGTTTGAGTTGACATCCAGTACTTCATAAATTATATCAATATTATTAACTATATTGATTTCATCACTTTCATAAGTTTCTGATTCTTCTGTCTCTTTTTCAGAGTAAGATTCTTCCTCTTTGTCATTGTGGCTTTCTGTTTCCACAATTTCATTGATTTTTGCCTTTTTTAGGCAATTATTGGCTAAGTGTCCAATACCTCCACATTTATGGCATTTTCTTTGCTCATTATTATTGGATGTACTGGGCTTGAAGGATTCTTTTGATTTATCTTTTTTGATAAATGGTTTATTTGGGCTTTTAATGTCCAATTTCTTCCAAGTCCTGCCAATTTTTGTTCTTGTCACTATGTCTTCCAGTCCATTAATGTACTCTTCTGTGGAGCATGGTTCTATACATCTGCTTCTTAGGGAATGTTCTAGCTCTCCTCCACATTTTTTGAGTATTTTCATATGCACCATTTTTTGTGACATTTCTGGGTACATTGCATTAAGTCTTTCAACTTGTTTTAAGAACCAGGTTAAAGGTTTATCTTTGTCTGGGTCAAAGAAAGAATTTTCAAATGAATTTTCTATTTTGTACCTCCAGGCATCATTTGCCCACTTGGTGATTATTTCTTGTTTCCACCAAGACCAGGTATTTTTACCATTTGTTTGTCTTATGCCATAATACCATCTTTTTGCAGATTTCTCAAACAATGAATGTAACCTTGCCGTGATTAATTCATCTGGTATGGCATAGTCTTCTTGTAACATGTCAATTGTTTTAATAAATGACATGTGGTCATATTCACCTTCTCCTGTGAATGTTGGCCATTCTTTTAATTGAGGTGCTTCTTTCATTAAGACTTGGTTATTATCTTGGTGACTCAAGTCTGTTATGAAAGGATTTGTCAATTCCTCTTTTGTTTTAACAGGGCTTCTTATATGGGAAAATGGAGTTGATAACTTTGGCATATTTAAATTAGCCTCATTCATTTTATCCATTTTTTCAGTAATAAGCCTTATTTCACTTTGAATATCATCTTTTAGATGCATTCTTGCTTCATCACTTTTTTCCACATGGTCCAAAAGTAATTTTTGGTGTGATGAAGTCTTTTCTTCAAATTTTTCTACAGAAATACTTAATTTGTTTAATTTTTCTGTAAGATTGTCAATACTCACATCATAATTGATTGTCAAAGTTTTCTCTTTGATATCACTTATGTATTTGTACAATTCTTGTTGTCCTTGTGTTCAACCATAATTTTTATGTTATCAATTTCTTTCTTACTTTGTACAACAAGTTTGGTTAAAGATGATAAGCTATTATTTATTTCTTGGAAAGATAATAAACTATTTTTAATGTCTTTAAGAGGTAAAATACTATTTTTAAGCTCTGTTAAAGTATTTACAACATCAGGAGACAAGGTTATTTCTTTGGGAAATGGGGTTGTCTCATTCTTTGTTCCTCTTTGTCTTTGAATTCCATCAAAGTTCTGGCCATGTTGAAAACATTGTCCATGGAATCTTTTTGGATTTTTGGGATCCTGTAGCTTGGGGAATATGGTTTCCTCCAATTCTTTTCCTTGTTCTTCTTCCCTTCTTGGGGAAGTGTGTTGGCTTGGGGCTTGCTGGTAGAAGCTACTGGGGCTTCTTCCTTGGTTGCCTCCCTCTTTTTGGTGTGGTAATCCTTGATTTTTTTGATTTGAGGTTTGGATGACAGTGGATTCCATCCATTGGAGTATTTCACTATCTCCTCCTCTTTGAGGAACTTTTTCAGGATGTGCCAGGAGTTCATCACTCCTTGGTGGATTCGAGGCAGCATTTCCCAATCTTTGTCCTTGTACACTGTGTAATACTGCTTGTACTGGTTCATGTAGATGTCTATTTGAGCCCTCTGAATGTGATTTGTACCTATTTGAGTTACTCATACTTAGTTCCAATTCAGGTTCAGATATCATGGGCATTCCTGGGACTTGCCTTTGGCATAAGGCACTTCCTTGTGTGGATTCTGTTCCACTGGGGATATTGCTCTTTCTTTTCCCTTTTGAGGGATCAGTTCTACCTCTGAGTCCAGCTCCATCAGATTGGATGGAGTATTGGGAACCTCTTCTGGTAGTCATAGTTTAAGGAATAAGAAAAATAAAAGTATTTTTAGAATAAAAATTCTTTTTATGGCAATTATAAAAGAGGTGCTCACCTTCAGAGTCTTGAATGGTGGGTCCTGGAAAGTCTAATTTCTTAGCTTTCTTTCTTTTGGTGATAACTGGTGTTTGAGAACTTTGACAAGTTTCTTCCACCAATCTCTCAACAGTAGCTTGGTTGTCTTCTGTTGGGTTATCTTCAAACACTAAAAAAAAGACAAATAAATATAAGTCTTTTTTATAAGCAGTGTTATTTTTTGGCAAGATATGGCAATTTTCCACCTAGAAATTGCTTTTATATCTTTAAAAAATTGAAATGAATAAAGAAATGAATAAAAATGAATAAAAATAACTTTTTTTATTGGTTTTTAATATTTTTTAATATTTTTAATTTTTTTTTATATTTTTTATTTTTAAAGAATAAAATAAAAAATGAATATGATTCTTTATAAAATTAAATTATAAAAAATTATTTTTAATTTATAAATTATCTTTTTTAATCACTAGAGTCACTCAAAAAAAGTTCTTGCAAGTCTAAGGATGTGAAAAACCACGTGTAAGACAGTACAATTGCTTTCCAAATGCCTCAATAGCTTTTAAAATCAATAAAATATTAAATTATTATATAATTTTATGATTATAAATAGAATTTATTATTGGATAAGCCCAATTAGAATCTTTTTAAAAGGTCTTTTAAGTAAATATCACGGCCAGGCCCCCAAATGTAAGGTTTGACTATGAAACAATAAGTAAAAATTACTAATATTTTACTTATTGTACTATGAATGTCCTTATTAATGAAATAAATAAGATAAAAATAATTATAATACTAAAGAATTATTATAATTATGGCGTAAAGAATAATTATATTATTAATAGAATTATAATAAGATAATTTATATTATAAAATAAAATATAATAAAATAAATATATTAATATGAAATAATTAATATATTTAAAAGCTCTTTATTATTGTTACAAACAAATAATAAAGGCGTAAAAAATTGGTTTTTATTAATAAAAAACAATTAATAACAATAATATTACCAATATTAAAGTTATAAATTAATATAAATACTATTTATATTAATTAAGCAATTATTAAAATAATAATAAAGAGAAAATAACCTACTTTTAACACTTAATATAATAATTTTGTAATATTTTACGCCAAAGAATATAAATAAAACCTTTTCAAATTGTATTTACAATAAAAAATAAAGAAAATTACTAATATTCTTGATTTTTACGTGGAAATGAGTTTTTAGAGAAATTTTTAGCAAAAACAATTAAATAAATGATTTAATCACGTCAAAATTGATGATTACAACAAGGTGGTGTTTGGTTTTTAATAATATAATAGTTTTATATATAAAGAATAAAGAAATTACTTTTGATTTAATTGATTTAATGTTTTTTATGCGTCTGAGGGGAAAACAGAGTAAAAAGAGCTCTATTTATAGTAAATACCTCCCTCCTAGAGTCCAACAGGCTTCTAGTAGACGTGTAATGATCATATCCACTGGAATTGATCAATATTTTAAGGTTTGAGGATGATTACATCATGATCAAACCATATTACATCATTATTACACCATTATTTAGAGTTATCACTATAACTCTAAGTTTGATGACATCAGAGGCTTGGCAGAACCCCAAATTTCGTGGATTTTATTAGTTTTAATCATAAACTAATAGTATTCACCAATTTTATCACTCATATGACTGTTAAACTTAATTTAAGGTTACAGTAGGTGATCATAACTGCTCAATTTAAGCTCAAACTTTGATCTTTAATAACTTTTAGGTTTTACACGCTACAGCAATTCAGAGAGTGAATTCTGATAGCCTGTCATAACCTAATTATGCTTCCAAGAGCTTTTCATTACATCATCAAAACTCTAATTTTGATGATTTTTCTTGTAACTCATCTTTTCTGTCGAAATTCAATATTTTAAACTTCAAACCATGATTTCAGGGGGTTGTACCCTGAATTTAATAATAGAAATTACATCATTCTTCACTAATGAACTAGTAGAATCCAACTGTGTACTTTTTTCTAAGTTTGGACCACTTTCACAACAAAGTGGTCAACAGCTCTGTTGATTTTTATCAATATTTCATCATAGGTTTTAACCTTGATTATAATTTGTAAAATAAAACTTATATCTGTGTTCTTACAGTAATTATGTGGTAACTTTATTTTTGCTTCATCACTCTATCTTGTATATTTTAAGAGATATTAGCTATAATCCTTGAATATATGCATTGACCAAAAAAGTGCATATATTCAGGTTAATTCCTTAAGTATTAACTTTGGAGATTAGCTCATTAATTGTTTTATGTGTGAATGTTCATGGGAAATCCAATTGTACAATTTATTTCACATGTTGTTTCATTGGTTCTTGAAATAAATAAGGATTTATGGTTTTTATAAGGTATTATTCCTTATAACTCATTAAATATTGACTTTACAGATATGCCATAAAAATTGTATATGTCTATTTTACCATGGGGAATCCAATGGTATCATTTATTTTACATGTTGATTCATTGGTTTTTAAGTTAAACCAAGTTTTGTACCAATTTATGGTATTTTTGTATTTACAAAGGAATTATTTGTAATGTATAATTATTCTAAGTAATTTTAGTATAATTATCTTAAAGGTATAATTATTCTGAGTCTTTCTTGTGACCTTATTGGGTATGTGGTCATATCTCAAAGGCTCACACAAAAACTGGCCCAAAGGGCAGGAAAGTGTCTTTTGGACACTTTGCATCAAAGTGCGCAAAAATGCGCATTATGAGCCCAAATGGCCAAAACAGCCATTTGGGCCATTTCCCCTGGTTTTGAGGGAAATGACCAGAAATACCCAATTTGACATAAATTGCTGCTATGGCTTTTGGATTGAGGTGAAGGGCCATGAAGGCCCCAAAAGACAAATGGCCATAAATGGTCCATACGATGATGACATGGGAATATTGGCCACTGGTGATGGATATGACCAGTTGGCCATAAAAGGACTGTGGCTTGATATGCCATACAGAGATCTAAGGAGTTGAATTGCCATGATTGTGACAGATAGATGGGAGGTGAATCTTTTGTTCACCCTTATTTGACCTTATTTTGGCCATAACTTCTGTAAATTGGGTGTTAGCTCAATTTGGCTAGTACAATTGGATATCCCTGACTCAGAGCTTAAATCTGAATCCAAATTTGCTGGGGTCAAGCCTCTTCCTATGGATTTCAGATGAGAGGTGAAAATTAAGGTTTATGCACAGCAACAACTTGAAGAAGGAATAACATTGTTATTATTTGTCCTATGATGATGGGACTTTAATATTTGGAGAGAGGTGAGTTTTCTATTTCTTTTGATACCTTTTAAGCTGGTTTGGCTCAGATCCATGTTTTGGTGATATCTTAGCTTTACCATTGGTTCATGGTATTTGGCTGTCATGCTTGTGCTCTGGTTTTGAGTCACAGGCTGACATACTTTCTATATTTGGCCACAGTTTCAGGGTGATAATGTGAGCCTTAGAGGTATTTTAATATAGGCAAAAGACCACAAAAGATAAATCAAGACACAAATATAAATAAAATCAATTTATTTATATTATAAAAATAAGAATTGAAATATAAATAAAAATTTATATTTAAAAAACAAAATTTACTTATAATTCAAAAATAATATTACAATAAAATTTAAAATTATGAAAGTCTATTTTTACTTGTAAAAATTAAGTAAAAATGGATTTTTAATAAAAATTGTGAAATTATAATATATTTGGTAAAAAGTTATATAAAATATATTATAACTTTTTATCCAACAAATAAACATATAAAAATTATTTCACCATGTGATTCCTCATAAAAAATTAGGTGGGGTCACCTCTGAGTGAAGTTTTTGTAACTCAACTCTAAATAAGCTTAAATTAAGTTTTTAGTATTTTCAATACAAAAATTGAAAATCCCCAAAACTATAATTTAATTCACATCACATGTGGTGTTAACCATGAATTTTTGTGTTAAAATTGAGGTGCTGTGTTTAGGTTAGAAGTTATGAGGAATTGAAGTATTTTCAATTGATTTCAATTGAAATGTCAAAATGTGCCTGTGTATTACATAAGTGAACTTTGATTTACATATGAGGTATCAATTATTACTCTATTTTACTGTACAATTGAATTGGATTACATATGTAAATTACAAGTATAATACATGATGAGGAATTAAAGGAAAAAATAAATTGGAAAGATTAAAATTGGGGGGGAAAAGGCACTCTAGCTCTAAGGGGGAGCCAGACCCCCAAATTCCTTGCTGACTGGTGTGGGATGTCAAAATCCACACAAAATTTCATCACCTCTGGCCTGGAATTGAGTCACAGGGTCTGTGACTCAATTGTTGATGAGGTTTTGATACCAACCAGGGTGGGTTTAGCTGCTGCCAAGAGGTTAAAACTACCCTTAAGTTAAAACAATGTTAGTAAAAACAGTTTTGACTGGTTTCTACGTCTCTTACACACATTGTGATGTGTTTTGAAGGCTCTAGACCAGGTATTGCTATAGTAATGGCTGATTTAGGGGTCTAAAATGGCTAAAAATGGCTTAAACCAGCCCTTTTTGGTCTAAACCAGGGTTCAATGATGCCATAATTGGCTTTTCTGTTTTCAGACTGTTTTTCACGACTGACAAGAGTAAATTTTATTTTTGGAGTAAGAAAATTGATGGCTATAAAAGAATGTCTTCTTTTCCCCACTTTTCTCTTCATGTTAGAATCTTTTCCTTTTATAATTAGTTTAAACATTGTCAAACCAATCAATAAAAGATTTCAGCCACCTTTCTTAAATCATTTTGAACCTTTTCACCACGTGAAAAAATCATTATAATCATTGTTTGTAACTATTATAATCATTTTTACCCCTGAACCACCCCAAAAGTGAATTAAAGCATCTTTCATCACTGGAAAATTTGTCACTTTGTTTCCAAATTCACTCTGGCCACTTTTGGGCGTGTTTTCTCTTTGATATTCTTTTTAAAGACTTTGTTTTTTAATTAACTGCTTGCAGTTCTTTTCTCAATTAATTCCAATTGCAATTGCTCTTGAATAAATTTCTTTTGTAGCCTGAAATATCTCTTGAAGAATATTTTTGGACAAATTTTTATTGTTGGTAAAGTAATAAATCTTTATAAATATTATTGTTTTAGACTAATAAAGTTATAAACAAAAGAGTTGGCGTGCTTTCTCTTAAAAAGAATATCTCTTACTATTTTTAATAGATTTTTACCTTATACAAATTTTGAGGACAGGAAAAGTACTTGATTTTTAATCAAGTTTTCATACCCACACCTTTCAGATAAGAAGTTGACAGATATCATGAAATCTTGAGCTTCTGACAAAGGCTGGTACAAAAGGAAGAAACAAGAAGAGAACCTTGATCACACACAATTATTTATGGAAGGCCATGCTTCAAGAAAAAAATCTAGATGAACTATTTGGCTTAATCTAGTGCAGAAATTTAATCATTTTTGAAATAGAATTTGCATTCTTGAAAACCTACCCACCATGAGCAGAATTGAATAAAAGAAAATGGACAGTCACATTTGAGTGATGAAATCTGTTGAAAAGAAAATGGAAGGATGATTTAGAATTGGCAGGGGCCTGATGAATCCCACATTCTTGTGATGAGAATCATTGTTTCTTGAACAATTCTGACAGGATGGCAAATAATTATCAATAAATTGAATCATGCAATATCAGTGGAAACCTCTCTTTACAGGTTTGAGAGTCTTCTCTTGGCCAGGGTGACCAACTAGCAGAGATTCCTAGAAAGTTTGAAATATATTGTGTTGGATTGTGGCTTGATTTGGGACCACAACCCATACTTTTAAGAGAAGAAGTGGGGAAGATGAATAAACAGAGTAAGCTTGCAAATATTTTCCTTGAAAAAAATCTTTAGGGATACCTTATTACAGAGAGCCCCTCCATATGACCTTTTGAATTGAATGAATCCAATTTCAATAGGAATCAAATTTTACTGCAACAAACTTGGAGGTTTGAAATTCATATTTCTTGATTGATATTTGGGAACTAAATTGATTGTTTCTGATAAAATACTTCCCCCTCCCTGGGTATTTATTGTGGGATACTCCTCTATCTGGGAGGAATGAGGCTGTGAGCCTTATAGGTATTTTCATATAATCAAAAGATGACAAATAATAAAACAAGATACAACTATAAATAAAATAAATTTCTTCATATTATCAAAAAAAAAATTAAAAAAAAATATGAATGTAAACATAAAAATGAAAATTTAATTATAATTTTAAAAAGATTACATTGAAGTTTAAAATTGTGAAATCACACTTTTACTTGAAAGAAATTATTTAAAAAGAAATTTTTAACAAAATTACTGAAATTAAAATATTTCTCAGAAAAATTCAAAAAAAGATTATTATGAATTTTTATCCAATAAATAGAAATCAGAAAATTAGCTCTTTATCAGATTCCTCATAAAAAGTAAGGTGGGGTCATCCCTAGTTGAAATTTCTGTAACTCAACTCTAAATAAGTGTAAATTAAGTTCTTAGTATTTTCTGTATAAAAATTCGAAATCCTGGAAACATTGAATTAATTCGCACCACATGTGGTGTTTACCATCAATTTTTGTGTTAAAACTGAGGTGTGGTGTGCAGTTTAGCATTGATGAGGAATTGAAGTATTTTCAATTGAAATTTCAAAAGGTGCGCATGTATTACAGAAGTGAACTATAATTTACATATTAGGTATCAATTATTACAGTTGTGTAACTGTAAAACTCAATTGAATTACATGTGTAGGGTACAAGTATATTACATGATGAGGAATTAAAGCAAAAATAAATTGGAAAGATTAATTTTGGAGGGCAAAAAGGAATCTTGGCTTCAAGGGAGCCAGACCCCTAAAGGCCTTGATGAAAGGCATGAGATTTCAAAATTGACACAAACATTCATCACTTTTTTCCAGAAATTGAGTCACAGGGTCTGTGTCTTGATTGATGATGAGGCTTTGATAGCAACCAGGGAAGTTTTAACTGTTTCCAAAAGGGAAAAGCTTCCCTTAAGATAAAAGAATCATTGTAAAAATGTTTCACCTGGTTTTCAAGCTTCTCAAAAACATTATGAAATGTTTTGAAGGATTAAAACCAGGTGTCACTATGGCAATGGTGGATTTAAGGGTCTGAAATGGCTGAAAATAGCGAAAAATGGCTAAAAACAGCCCTTTTTTGGTCTAAACCAGGGTTCAATGATGCCATAATTGGCTTTTCTGTTTTCAGATTGTTTTACAGAACTGACAAGAGTAAATTTTACTTTTGGATTAAGAAAATTAGTGGCTATAAAAGAATATCTTCTTTGCCCAACTTTTCTCTTCATGTTAGAATCTTTTCCTTTTATAATCAGCTCAAAACATTGTCAAACCAATAAATAAATGATTAAAACCACCCTTTTTAAATCACTTTCAAACTTCAAACCATGTGAGAAAATCATTATAATCATTTTGACCCGTGAAACACCCCATAAGTGAACTAAAGCATCTTTCATCACTGTTAGCTTTGTCACTTTGTTTTCAAATTCACTCTAGCACTTTTAGGCATTTTTCCTCTTTAATAATCTTTGAAAAGGCTTTTTTCTAATTTTAATTGCCTGCAGTCCTTTGCTCAATTAATGCCAATTGAAATTTCTCTTGAAGAAATTTCTTTTGTATCCTTAAATATCTCTTGTAGAGTATTTTTGGATAAATTTTCATTGTTTGTAAAACAATAAATCTTTAAAATATTATAGTTTTTTACTTATAAAGTTGAAAACAACAGAATTGGCGTGTTTTCTTTTAAAAATCATATCTAATACTATTTTCAATCAACTTTTGCCTTATTCAAATCATGAGGACAGGAAAAGTACTTGATTTTCAATAAAGGTTTCATATCCAAACCTTACAGAGGCAGTACCTCAAATGGGAACATATATAAATTGTTTTTTGAATCTCTTCTTGGGACTTGTCACCCTTTCTCATCTTGTGTGCTAGATTAATATAGACTGCCCTTCCTAATCATTCTGAATTGCCTTGACTTGAGTTCCACAATAAATTGAATTTATTTAATGCTGTCTGGGTCAGGAAGGCCTATTGAAAGAATTCTTATTAGCTTTCTCTTGAGATCAAAACAAAAGTTAATTAAAACTTTCAAAAATTAGGTATTATAAAATCCAGAAACCTGGATGAATTTCATTAATAAATACTACAAAAGGCTTTAGAATATAAGATAATACTCAAACTGATAGAAATTTATAATAATTATTCAATCATACTCTAAATAATATTTAGTAAATGAAAACTATTTTTTATAATGATTTTAATTTTAAAAACAATTTTTTTAGGATAAAACTACTTTAATTCTGATATAGCTGAAATAACCCTTTATAAAATAAAATTTTGGGCTGAGTCTATGAAGAGGTGTTAATAGTAGTATTTTACAGCTTATACTATGACTGTGATATGGATAATAAAGGTAAAAAATGGCTTGAATTAAAATAAAAGGGGCTTTACTAAAAGGGTTTTAGTGGTGGTGAGGGCTGTTGAAAGCCCTGGGTGTAGCTTTATCGACTGGATTATTATAGTAAAACACTACAATAATCATATCTATAATTATACCTGGTTATTTCCAAGAGTATAGCTGTTTTGGAAAGTTTTACTACACAGGAATTCAAAAGCAGGATGAGAAAACCTTTTCTGGTGGTGGAAAAAGCCTCCTTTTATGTTAAAATGGGTTGGAATGGCTCTCTAGACCATCCACACGGAGGAAGTGACGATTTTGTCACTTCTGGGTACTGGATTGTGGTTTCCACAAAGCCTGTATACACTGTATTGGGATCAGATGTGGTTTTGAAACCATATCTGGGCAGTTTTTACCATTACAGGGTGAAAACCTTCATCTGGGGACCACACAGCCCTCTTCTGATGTGTATGGCACATAAAGTGCTGTACAAAACCTGTATGGGACCCCAGTATTGAATGAACTATGAGGTAGTGAAGTATAAACATTCTTCTTTGTCTTTTTGACACCTCATAATCATATTTGTGGGATATTATCCCACAGAAAAGGTGTATTGGGCCAATTGGGGATTTTAACCTTAAAGCTGCTATACCTTTGTCAGTTTTTAAGATATTGAGCTCAGCCTTGGCTCATTATATATCCCTTCATGAGATCTAGACAATTGTACCTCATCTGGTATGGGTAATATTAAATATGGCAAAGTAATTGCATGTACAAGTTTTGTTCAGATATATGATTTTCTCAATATCTGTATGTAGCTTATTTGCTCCATACCTTTTGTTCTAGATGAGATATGGAAAAATGAATGGCACCATCAGATAGCCCTGATTGTTCTCTTTCCATAAAGACCCCACTTGAAGTATCTCACACTAAAATTGTAGAAGCTAGATGGGAGGCTAATATTTTCTTCACCCTTACTTGACCTTATTCTGGCCATAACTTCTGTAATTTTGGTGTTAGCTCAATTTGGCTAGTACCATTGAATATCCTTGACTTGGAGGTTAAATTTTAATAACAATTCTCTGGGGTTAAGCCTCTTCCTCTGGACTTTAGATGAGAGGTGAAAATTAAGGTTTATGCTCAGCAACAACTTTGAGCAGGAATAGCTTTGTTATTCTTTGTCCTATGATAATGGGACTTGTATATTTGGAAAGGGGTGTGTTTCTTATTTATTTTGATACATTTTGAGCTTCTTTGGCTCAGATCTATTTTTTGGTGTTATCTTGGCTTTACCATTGGTTTATGGTATTTAGTGTAACAGGGGCTCTTATGGAAGCAAGAGTGGCCTGGCACTCAGGAATCAAGAGCTCACTTGGAGGGCTCCAAAAGAATAAATAAAATAAGAGAATATATTTCTTTGAAAAAGAATGAGGGGTAAAGAGAAGTATGCCAGAAGATAAAGAGAAAAGGGGGAAGCCAATGGCCAAGATAATTAAGAAGCCAACCAAGTGAATCCTCAATTCACTGTTTCAACTTGCCAGAAAGAATAATGGAATTAGTAAAGGATATGACCACCAATATCCACTGACAGGCAAAGAAAGAAAAGAGAAAGGTGCTTCATGACTGAGTTAAGATTATCAGTATTTACTTTGATAAGGTAAAAGAAAATAATAATAAACATAAATCCAATATATTAATTAACTGGGGAAAAAGTCCCCAGGTGATGAAAGGTGGCCAATATATGTAAAAAGCTGAAAGGCTGATCCTGGAAGGTGAGTCACCCGGCTGTATTTCTGAATTGAGCCAATACAGTTCTGGCCATCTTTAGAATTGAACTGTGCAACTGAATTCCCATAGTGGAATATGAATTGGCCCAGTTGGGCCAAGGCCATACAGGATGCTTGATTACTACCTGTATGGACCAATTGAGCTCTACAAGGGATGCTGAATAATTGATGCCTTGACAATCACTGAAATGATTCATTAACACTGAGAATTGCCCTTAGAATAGTCCTGAAGAGAATTGACAACCCAACTCCTGCAGGGCCAGGTGGTTGGGGTCCTTGTATGGTCTTCTGGTAGCCGGCAGGGAATTGCCAGACTGAATAGCTGAAAATTCCTCCTTTAAAATTGGTGATGGATTTGGGACTTGATTTGGAATTGTGTAGTTTGGTCCTGAAAATGTCACCATTGGATTGCTGAGCAAAAATGGTGCACAATGGTATATAATACCATATATGCACCACTTGTGGAACCTTGAGTACAGGGTGCATTGAGGAAGGAGAAACCTTCCCCTCAATATGAGGAGAAACCTTTCTGGGAGCTGAGTTGGTGGCATTTGGTGGCTTCCAGAGGCCATGGACTGAAAAAATGGTGTTTATAGAGCTTTTGGCCATTTTGGGAAAAACAATGGCTCAGGTGGGCCCCACCTGGCCTCGGGGGTTGATGATATGCCCCATTTTCCCCTTTTGGCCTCATTGTATTCAGGCCAAAAGGGGCCTAAATGGCCTCATTGTATTCAGGCCAAAAGGGGCCTAAATGGCCTGCGGACTGTGTCCCACAGGCCGTAGGGGGCCTAAATGGCCCAAAAAGGACATTTAGCCCCAAACCCCCCTAATAAAAGGGGTTGGGCCAAGAGTCCTGGAGGTGGCTAGAGGGGCCATAGGTCCCTAGAAGATTGAAAGGACCCCCCAGGCCCCCAAACAAAGACAATGGCCTGGGGGTTGGTGGGGTGGAGAGTTGGCCAAACATACCAATGAAGGCAGGATATGGCCTGAGGCCATAAATGACCAAAGAAGAGGTGAGATGGGAAAGGGGCCATAGAGCACCAGAGGGGGCCAATTGGTCATAAATGATATGGAATGGCCAATTGGCCCTAACTTGGGTCAGGCTAGGATTCCCGCAACACCCATTGGGGGGGGTGATTCTTCATGGTTGTGACAGTACCCCCCCCTACCTTGAATGGTGAGCTGCTGACCACCAAGATAAGGTACAGGCTTGTTGAGGCTGTTGAGATGGATTGGACGTATGGATTACAGAGGTATTCAATCTTGAGAAGAACATTCATACTGGTAAAAGGGTTGGCCCATGAGATGAGGTTGATTTGGTCTTCTGTTGAAATTTTGGCTTTGAGAATTTTGGAAAATTGATTTTGGCATAAAGAATTTGGCATTAAGAATTACAATAAAGAAAATTTTGAAGGAATATAAAGAAAGAAAAATAACAAAGAAACTTGAAAATAAGAAAAAGAGAATCTTGAGGGGGATTCCAATCTTCAATACAGATGTTAACAGTTGATTTAAATTGGTCAAGGACCTGGGAGCCAAATTTTTGATGCCAGGTGCGCACAGAGTTGCCAAGGTGATGTTTTGAAAGATTGTAAGCCCCTCAGGGAAGTGCACACCAGGAGAGGAACTTACCTTTGTAGTTGCCACTCCCGCCAGTGCCATATATTAAGAAAGATTGGTGAAAGTATGTAATGAAAAGTAACGAATTGGAAAAAGGATTAAGAAGAATAATGGTCCATTTCCCAAAGTCGAAATGGCCATAGATTGGAATTTGATGTTGAAATCCAGGGCAATAATCTGTGTCCAAAATTTCAAAGTGCTCACAGAGTGGCCAAGGTGATGCTTACAACAGGAAAGGGTAGAATAACCCTAAAGGTTCATACCAGGAGTGGGACTTACTTTTGGTAATTCCTCTCCCCACCAAGAACCATAAAAAATCAAGCTCTTGGAGAATTGGGGCCTGGCTTGTAAGGATATAAAGAATGAAAATTCATGACAAGTTCAGAGAAATTCTTGAGGTTTTTGGCTGCTTCCCAAGTGGATCCTTCTGGGTGTTGACTGAAACCTTTACATTCCACCAGATACAATAATTTTCTTCTCTTGAGTGTTGAATTTAGTATTTGAGAGAATTTCCATTCCTCTTCTTCTTCAATGATGATTGGAGGAGGAGGCTCTTGATGCCAATTTGGGATGTTGATGTCTTGACTGGCTCAAGGACGGAAATACGGAAGACCGGGTGGATGGATTTCCATGGAAATGGAAGCTTGAGGTGGTAGGCATGAGTACTGAGTTTCTTCAAGATTGGAAAAGGACCCAACAATCTTTCATAAAGCTTGTTGGTGGGTCTGGTTGATTTGATGTTCTTGGAAGAAATCCATACCATGTCCCCAGGATTGAAAACAGGTGGACTGGCTCTACATTTATCTGACTACCTCTTAAGCCCATATATGGCAAATTCAAGTTCTCTCTTGACATCTTGCTGTGCTGATTGTATTTTTGTTGATAAATTTCCAGGAGTATCTTGAGTAATGTGAGTTGAGTCAAAGTGCGGATCTCTTCCATAAACAGTAAAAAATGGTGCTTGTTTTTTGAAGAGTGGTCAGAGTTAGTGTAAGAGAATTCAGCCAGAGGAAGCCAGGTGTTCCAACCATCTTGATGATAACTGACATACATTGGAAGGTACTGTTCTAGTATCTGATTTAGCCTCCCTGTCAGTCCATCAGTTTCTGGATGGTAAGCAGTTGACAGGTCTCTTGAAATCTTGAGCTGCTGACAAAAATTGCTCCAAATAGAAGAAACAAAAAATTGAACCTCTATCACTGATAATGCTTTGAAAAGATATTCTTGATGAATGAATGGGCCGAATCCAGTGAAGTTATTGAAGACATTGTCAGAATAAAAACTGCCATTTTCAAGAACCTGTCCACTATGACCAGAATTGAATCAAAGAAATTGGACAGTGGCATTTGAGTGATGAAATCCATTGAAAGACAAATCCAAGGACCATTTGGAATTGGAAGACGTTTGAGGAATCCAAGCTTCTTGTGATGAATATTCTTGTTTCTTGAGCACTGTTGACAGGTGGAGACATAATCCTTGATGAATTGAGTCATGCCGGACCAGTGGAAATCCTGCTTGACAAGTTTGAGAGTCTTCTCTTGGCCAGGATGTCCAGCTAGAGGACAATCATGACGCTTTTGAAGAATGCTGAGTTGAATTGTGGGGTCGTTTGGGACCACCACCCAATCTTTGAATAAGAGAAGTTGGGAAGAGGAATCAAGAGAGTAATCTTGGACAGAATTAAATTTACCCAATCCTTGAAGAATACTTCTGTACTCAGAATCTTGCCATAGAGCCTTCTGAATTGAATCAATAGAATTTGAAAAAGATTCCACCTTGACTGAAAAGTATCTTCAAGGTTGGACTTCACCCTGCTTTATAAGCTGTTAAACGTTCATTGGATTCTTGCTGATGAAATCCTCCCCCCTCTCCAGATAAACGTTGACCTGACATGATAAAGCATCCAGAGAAGTAGCTATGGGTCCAGGGCGGTAAGTGATTGAAAAGTGAAACTCACAAAGGAATTCAGCCCAGCGGGCTTGAAGGCGAGTAAGGACCTCTGATGACATAAAGTATTGAAGTGAAGAGTGATTGGTGAGAGCCTCAAAAGGTGAAGAAAGGGAAAGAAAAGCCCTCCAGCGCTTGGGATTCCAGACTATGCCAAGGAGTTCCTTGTCATGAATATCATAGTTGAGCTCTTCTGGAATAAGCTTGGGGCTGTTGAATGCAATGGGATGTTTTCCTGAGTCAGAGGCCTGACTCAGTATAGCACCCAAGCATAATCATATGCATTGGTCTCTACAATGGTGGGTAGAGAAGGATTGAAGTGGGAAGGGATTTGGGAGGTGGTGAAACTGCCTGAGATCTTCCTCATTGAGGGGCAAACAGGAATCTTTCTTGAGGAACTGGTGAGGGAACTGATTCTATTTGAATAATTGTTGATGAAATGGCAGTAGAAATTTGAAAAGCCAAGGAAAGATTGAAGAGCCTTGAGGTTTCTTGAAGGTGGCAAATTCAGAATATGCTGGATTTTTGGTTGGTCCATCTTGAGGCCTTTAGAAGAAACAACATAACCCAAATATTCCACACTAAAAACATGGAATAGGCACTTGGAGGCCCTAGCAAAAAGGTTATTGGCTCTGAGTCTGGAAAGAACAGTGGACACATGAGTGACATGTTCTTCCTCAGATTTAGACAAGACCATAATTTCATCCAAATAAACCACAACATAAACATCCAGAAGATCTTGGAAAATATCATTGTCAAGATTTTGAAAAGAGGTAGGAGCATTGGTGAGCTCAAATGGCATAACCAAGTACTCATGGCTGCCATATTTAGTTCTAAAAGCTGTCAAATGTTTATCACCCTCCTTGATTCTGAGAAGGTTATATGCACCACACAAATCAATCTTGGGGAAGATAGAAGAACCATTAAAGACATTCAGAATCTGATTCATAGGAGGAACAGGATAGTTTTTCTTCCTAGTAAGGGCATTGAGTTTGTGGTAATCAACACACAAGCAGAGGCTACAATCTTCCTTTTTAACAAGGAGGACAGGTGCTCCTGTTGAGGGGGAGCTTGGATGGATGAAACCTTTCTCTACATTCTCTGAAATGTAGGACCTGAGTTTATCTGACTCTTGGTTTGATAAAGAGTAGATCACCCCAACTGGAGGTAAAGACCCCTCCAGCTTGATATGATGATCACAGGCGCAGTGAGCAGAAAGTTTCTCTTATTTCACCTTGGAGAATACATCCAAATATTGGTGAGAGCTAGAAGGAACAACCTTCATCACGGATTCAACTTCTTCTGGCTCTTCCTCTTCATCCCACAACTCCTTCAGGGAGTCATGATAAGATTAAGGAAAGAGATGAAGTGAAGATACAGAATTATCTTCTCCAACATCTTGAATTTCTTTGAAGACTTCATCTCTAGAAGATAGTAATGACAGATGGGAATTAAGGGAAGGAATATGGACAGAAGATGGAAGTGATGGTATTGTAAAATCACCAACCAGAGCTGCACATGATTTGGAAGAAGAAAAGTGATGGATGAAAGATTTGGAAGGATCAAAATAGTCCTTGTGATCAGCCCTTGCCTCCAATCAATAGAAGGATTAATGTTATTAATAAAGTCAAAGCCCAATATGAATTCTTCTCCCTTGGGAGTATCAATGACTAAAAAGTCCCATTCAAAGCTCGGGAATGAAGGAAGCTCAATGATATATTTAGTATGGTTATTCATATATAAGGAAGGGGACTCAGAGGAGTCCATAAAGATAAGAGGAATCATCTCTGGAAGTTCTGACATAGTCAAGGGATACTTGTGAACAAACTGCTTTGCAACAAATGAGTTGGTAGCACCAGAATCAATGAGAATGCTTTAAAAAACATCAGAAAGAGAAGAAAAAACATTGAATTTAAGAGAATTCTTGACACAAGTATTCAGAATGCACAATTGTGGTCTGGAAGGGAAACAGTGAAGACCATTCAACACAACATGATCTTCACTTAGGCTTTTCCCTGGCTGGGAAAATTGCCTTAAAGCTGGGTGAGCTTGTTTTGAACCCTTTTGAAACAGGACTCAAGACTATGCTTCCCACCACAATAGGTACATAGAGCCTCCTTGATTCTTCTTTCTTTTTCAGAATTTATTACCTTGAAGTCTTTATTCAGCAAAGAAAAATGGGGCTTGTCCCTCTTCTGAAAATTCTCCTTCTTATGACTTGAGCTTGAAGAATTAGACTTTGAGGCTTCAGGCTTCTCCTCTTGATGATGAATATTCTCTTTTTGCCTCTCATGGTATCTGGTATCAAGCTCCAGGGTTATGGCCATTCAGTCTTGAAGAGAGTCAGCTCTTGAAGGATGGGAGGCCAACTCATCCAAATTCCTGGATGGCAATCCCTTCGTGAAATGATGAATAAGAGCCCTTTCACCCCAATCTGCAATTCCTGAGACAAAAATCTTGAAATTGGCTATGTATAAAGAAACATGGACACCTTCTTTCATTCTTAGAGAATACAATTTTGCTTCAGCTTTTATGACTTCATTTGGGTCCCCAAATAAAGTAAAGAGTTGAGATTCAAACAAGTTCCAAGAATTTAGAAGGTAATTTGAGTCTTGATTGGTGAGATTGGAAAGATAAGGCTCTATCCATTTTGCAGCCCTGCCAATGAGAAATGAAGTGGCATAAAGAACCTTTTTTCTGTCTTGAGAGACATTTGCCGGATCATTATGAAACATCAATTGGCAAGACTGAATGAAGCTTCTGACGTTGAAGGGCTGAGTCCCATCAAAGCATTCTGGTGCCTTCATAGATGGAGGCTTGAAGGCTGGTGGTCTTGATGACTCATAGGATGAAGCTGCTTGAAGATTGGCCATAATTTGAGTCATCTGCTGCATAATAGCCAATAAGGATGGTTCAGACTGTTGAGAGAAAGAATGATCAGACTGGGCTAGAGTTGGTCCTCCAGTACCTTGGGATGCTCCCACAACAGCAGGAGAATCTCCAGTACAAACAGACTCTTCCTCTTCCACAAAGTTCTCCTCCTCCTTTTCACCATCTTCACCTGGACCATTGAAAATGGTCCTTGAAGTTCCTGGATGTCTGGAAACTACTCCTGAGAATAAATTTGATCTCCTTGTGTCAGGCTGAGTCTATGATGACGTAGTAATTAGGCTATTTACAACTTTAACTATGACTGTGAAATGGTGATAAAGGTTTAAAATAAGAGTAATTTTGATAATAAGGGTTTATAATCAAAATAAAAGGGCTTTACTATTTGTGGAATAGTGGTGGGGAGCGCTGTTGAAAGCCCAAGGTGCAGCTTTACCTGTTGGATTACAATAAGAAAGACTACAAGACTTAAGTTTAGAGTATACCTGAGTCCTTTCCAAGGGTATAACTGTTTTTGACATTTGTACTACATAGGAATTCAAGAGAAGGATGAGGAAACCTTTTCTGGCTCTGAAAAGACCCCTTTTTATCCTGAAATGGGGTGGAAAGGCTGATAGACCTTTCCACATAGAGGAAGTGAAGATTTTTCACTCTCTAAGACAGGCTTGTGGTTTTCAAAATACCTGTATAGCCTGTATTGGGCTCAGATGTGGTTTTGAAACCACATCTGGGCAGCTTTCACCAATACAGGGTGAACATCTTCATCTGGGGACCACACAGCTTGATTCTGACGTGTATGACACGTAGAATCCTTGCAGAACCTGTATGGGACCCCAGTATTGAATGAACTATGAGGTATTGAAGTCTCAACATGCATCTATGTCAGTTTGACACCTCATAATCATAGGTATGGGATATTATCCCGCAGAAAAGCTGTATTGGCCAAACTGTGGGATTTTGACCTTAAAACTGCTATAACTTTGTCTGTTTTTGAGATATCCACTTCAAAATTAGTTGCGTGTGTAGCCCTGTATGTTTTCTACATAATGGTACCACATTTGATATGGCTATCATTAAATATGGCACCGTTATGCCATGTACAAGTTATTTGTACATATGTGTGGTTTAGGCAAAAAGCTGTATTGGGCTTGTTTGTCCTGTAACATTTGTTCTAGTTGAGATATGGGGAAATGAATGACACCATCAGATAGCCCTGATTGTCCTATTTCCAAAAGGACCCCACTTTAGGTATCTCACACTAAAACTGTAAAAGTAAGATGAGAGGTGAATATTTTGTTCACCCTTATTTGGCCTGAATTTGGCCATACCTTCAGTAATACTGGTGCTAGCTCAGTTTGGCTGGTACCATTGGATAGCCCTGACATAGAGCGTTATTTTGAATACCTATTTGATGGGTTTAAGCCTCTTACTCTGTATTTCAGATGGGAGGTGAAAATTAAGGTTTATGCTCAGCAACAACTTTGAGCAGGAATAACTTTGTTATTGTTTGTCCTATGGTGATGGGACTTGTATATTTGGAAGGGGGTAAGTTTCCTCTTCCGTTTGATACCTTTTGAGCTGATTTGGCTCAGCTTCATTTTTTGGTGGTATATTGGCTATATCATTGATTTATGGTATCTGGCTGTAATGCTTGTGCACTCCTTTTGCGTCACAGAATGACATACCTCCCTCTAAAAAGGCTCATCATTCATTAGACTTTTCATTCCTCCTAGAGGCTCTGAATCTCCTTAAATGAAGGTTCCCATCTGGTATAGCATCTTCTGCAAACCATTTGTCTTTATCAGCTGTTTGGTTTTTAAATCTGATTAAGTATTGTCTCTGATCCCTACAATTAAGTCTGATCTTCCTGGCCTTGAGAATTTTCCTCACAGGTCCAGGGAAGTCCTCTTCGGCCACTTGTCTGATGGGGTGGTGTTTCCCTTCCTGGAGGGGAATTTATCCTCCTCTGTCTGGAAGTATGGCTTGACTGAGCTCACTGGAAAGACTGGGTGTTTCCTGGAAAATTCCTCTGTGAGTTTGACTTCCACTGTGTTTCTCCCTATCAACTTAATGATAGTGAAGGGCCCTGCAAATTTGCCGCTCATTTTCTTGGATCCTTTAAGATTATTAAATTTTAGTGTGGACACTAACACCTGGTTCCCTTCCTTGAAGTCAGGTTCCATGTGTGTCTTGTCCCACCTCCGCTTGTTATATTCTATGGCCTAAGCTATGCATCTGGCAGCTGTGTCACAGGCCTTCTTCCACATTTCATGAAAATCCCTTGCTGTGGGGTGGATGGTTAGAAGGTTTTTCTTCAAGTTATTCCACCCTTTTTCTACCAGTGCAGGTGTTTTTCCTGTGGTAGAGTTCTTACTTTTATTATAAGACAGTTGGACTTCTGGTAGAAGGGTAACCCAGTCATGGGTGTATCCTTCATGGTCCTTGTATTCGATGCCATAGGTACAGAATCTTCTAATGATGTCTTCCATTGTCTGTATCATGCTTTCAGCTAGTCCATCTGCTTGTGGATGGTAAGCTGTGGAAAATGAAAGTTTGGTTCCAAGCATGTCATACAAGTTGGTCCAAAATTCAGATGTGAACTTTGGGTCCCTATCACTAATGATGATCTTACGGACTCCACAGGTAGATATGATGTTATTACGGAATAACAGAGCAGTATCCATGGCTGTGTCCTCTTTATGGGATGTCAGAAACCTTATACTCTTGCTGAACCTATCAGCTATGATTCAACAGGCATTGTAGTTTTCTTTGCCTTCTGGGACAAGTCCTGTAACCCACTCCATATTGATGGTTTCCCATGGGTGTTTGGGCTCTTCTATATGCTGAAGTAATCCATACTTCTTCCCATGTTTCCTATTTGTCTTCTGGCATCTTTCACAAGTGTTGATGTATTCACTCAAGTATTGTTCCCACTTGGGCCACCAAGCTGTGCTTGCTACCCTCTCTTTGGTCCTGTCTTCACTCATGTGTCCCATGTAGGGGTGTCACAGGGGCTCTAGTGGAAATACAAGAGTGACCTGGCACTCAGCAATCAGGGAACTCACTTGGAAGACTCCAAAAGAATAAAGAATAAAAATAATAAGAATGAATTCCTCTAAAAGATATGCAGGTACAAGATGAGATGCAAAAGAGGAAAGGGAAGCCAAATGGCCAAAGAGCCAACCAAGTAAGTCCTTAATCACTGTTTCAACCTTCCAAAAATGAATCATGGAATTAGTAAGGATATGACCACCAAATATCCATTGACAGGCGAAGAAAGAGAAAGAGAAAAGGTGCTAAATGACTGACTTAATAATATCAGTATTTTCTTAACTAAAATGAAAAGAAAATAAAGATAAAATAAAATCAAATTATATTAATTAACTGGGGAAAAACCCCCCAGGGTGGAAAGGATAGCCGGTATATGTGAAAAGTTGGGAGCTTGAGTTCTTCAGGCTGAAAACTAATCTGTATTGATCCTTGAGGCTGTATTGATTGTTTTGGGAATTGATACAGCTGGCTAATATTGAAATTGAATTGGGTTGAATGAATTTCCCATGATTGAAAATGAAATACAGTTCTTGATGGATCCGGACTGTATTGAAATGCATATGGTTGCCAAGATGGATTGAGTGGAGCTTTGACACTTGAAAACTTCTTTTGGCACTGCCTCTTGAATACACTTTGAGAATGAATCAACAGTATTCCCTTCGAAGGAATACTTGAAGTGAGAATAACCAATGACTGCTTGATGGCGTCATTGGTCTTTGACGCTGAAACACTTGCTCTTGAGCCTTGATGATTCCTCTGAATGATTGGGTGCCTTGATGACGTGATGAGATGTTGGAATGTTGAAATGACCATTTGATATTGCCACCATTGAATTGCTGCTGAAAAATGATGCACAATGATATATAACATCATTTATGGCATATTGGTTCATTGGCAAGAAGATTATGTCCAAAGGTCTTGAGATGGAAAGGCAAAGGGGAAAAGGATGGATGTGATGGCTTCAGAGCTTGGAAAGGTGTTTCTGGGCCCTTTGGGGTTTTTGGCCACTTTTGGGTTCTGAGCCAAAAACTGGCCCAAAAGGCGGGAAAGTGTCTTTTGGACACTTTGCGTCAAAGTGCGCAAAAATGCGCAAATGCGCAAAGTGTGCAAAAAGTGCGCAAATGCGCAAAAATGCGCAAATGAGGAAAAATGCACAAAATGCACAAAATTGCGCAAATGCGCATTATGAGGTCTGGATTGAGGTGAAGGGCCATGAAGGCCCCAAAACACAAATGGCCATAAATGGTCCATAAGATGGTGACGTGGCCATATTGGCCACTGGTGATGGATATGGCCAATCGGCCATAAAAGAAATGTGGCTTAAAATGCCATATGGGGATCCAAGGAGGTGATTTTCCATGGTTGTGACAAGGGGAAGTCATGGCATTCCTGCAGGATCAGAGAGATGTGGTCTCTGTCTACCACTATGGGTGCACTTGTGTGCTTCTCTCCATGGTAGAGCAGGCCATCTATAAGAAAAAATGTATCGTCTTTCTAGTCCCTAAACCAGGGTTCCTCCAATTGGGATTCCAGTTCTGGGCTCCTGTATCTTTGTTAAAG
Organism: Austropuccinia psidii; assembly: GCA_023105745.1. Taxonomy (NCBI): domain Eukaryota; kingdom Fungi; phylum Basidiomycota; class Pucciniomycetes; order Pucciniales; family Sphaerophragmiaceae; genus Austropuccinia; species Austropuccinia psidii. The sequence continues at coordinate 43,666,845 of JALGQZ010000001.1, forward strand.
GAGTTGTAACAATATGCCACACTGTTTGTGTTTGGCATATGTCTCCATTACTGCATTGAAGAATTCAGTTTGCAGTTATGAGGAACGTATTTCCAGTATGGGAGCTTCTGTTCCTTCTGAGTCAGTGTTTCCACTGTCTGGGGTACCACTCTCTGGTGCCCACTCAGAGAATCTGAAGTTTTTCTTCCTATCCATTTCATGGAAATGGATAGGAATTTTAACTGCTACGTCAGGGTCATAAGCTGGGTTGTTTTGACATTATCCAGTGGCCATCCGCCGAGGCCATCTGCATTGGTATGGCTTTTACCTTCTTTGTATATGATGGTCATATTCCCTCTATACTCCTGGATGGCTATTTGCCACCTAAGAATGTGTCTATTGGTAGTCTTCATGTTTAGTAAAGACTTCAAGGCTGTGTAGTCTGTGTAGAATTCAAAGACTGCACCCTCCAAATAATAATGGAGTTTCTATAGAGCCCAGACTAGACATAGAAATTCAGTCTGGGTGGCCCCATACCTGTATTCTGAATCTTTCAGCTTCCTAGAGATGTAACATATTACTTGCTCCCTTGGTTCACCATCCACAATTTGTCTCTGGTGAAGGGCTGCTCCTAAGCCTTGGCTACATTCTGCATCTATGTTTAACTTGAATGGTAGTTCAAAGTCAGGCAAGATGAGAACAGGTGCATTTGTGAGTTCATATTTGATCCTCTCATATTCATCCCTTCTTTCCTTGGTAATTTCAAAAACTACATCTTTTGAACATAACTTGTATAAGCTTTGAATTATGTATGCATAATGTTTGATGTGGTTTCTATAGTAGCTAGCAAACCCCAGCAAAGATTGCATCTCTTTGATCTTTCTTGGTACTGGATTTTTAGTACTGCTGCTATTTCATTCTGGTTGATTTCCATACTAAGACCTGAGACTTTATTTCCTAGAGCTAATAGCTCTTGTTGGCCAAAATTGCACTTTTTAAGTGAAATTTACAGATTTATGGGTGTGCATTTACTTAGTACTCTGTCTATGTATTGCACATGGTATTCCCATGTCTCTGAGTATATAATGATGTAATCAATATATACTACCATTCAGCCTTCCAATATTTCTTTTTGAAATATGGTGTCCATCATCCTTTGGAAGTGGGCTGGTTCATTCTTGATGCCAAATGGCATCCTAGTGTACTCATATATTCCCATATGACATATGACTCTGAGTTATTTCATGGAGTTTGGTTTAACTCCATTCTGGTGGAAGCCTTTGATACAATCCATTTTGGTTAAGTATTTGGCTTTTGCCAGTTTGTCTAGGGCATGGGGTACCTGTCAGCTTTGGTGTAGCTATTCAGAGCTCTGAGATCTCCACACAGCCTAGAATCGCCATCATGCCAGGTGATCAGGACAGGAGTGGTAATTTCCACTATTTCATTGTGTCCAATCTTCCTGATGACATCCATGTCCCGGAGTTCATTGATATGTTTTTCAATTTATTTCCTGGTTTACAGACTTGCTGGATAAGGAGGTCTCCTGAGCATGGATTGATAAGGTCTTTCCACATCCAGATATAGTTCTATATCATGGCCTCTAATCTTGCCTAATGGTTCTTCACCAATGGAAAATGCTGGTCTATTCTTTCTCAGAATCCTCAGTAAACTTTGTTTTTTTTTACTGGTGAGGGTAGTGCTAAACTGTCCCTCTCTGAATTCATTCAGTAATTCTTCAATAGGGTCTTGGGCAGATTTTTGGTATATATCAACTGAAAATTTCTTTTCTTTTTTGGTACCAATCATTATGTGCCTGTTTTTACTATTGTGAATATCTATGCCATACATCCTCTGGTAATATGTTCCCAGTAAAAACCCTTGGATGTGGGAATCATGAAGCACAACAAACTCTGGGTTGAGTATGATGTTACCTTTCCTATGGGGTATAATCATTTCTTTGATAGTTGTCCCAATGGAAGTCAACTTCCCTGATGCACTCTTGAAGTTCTTGGCCTTAGTGGGCAAGAGATGGTTTTCCCAGCTTGGGAAGTGGTTGTCCAGATAATTTCTGGCAACTATGGAGCAGTGTGCTCCACTGTCAATGATCAATGGATGTTGAGCATTTTCAATACAAACAGTCATTTTTGTGGCTGTTCCATGTATGTATGCCATTCCTTTGGTTGGTGTAGCCAGGAATGTTTGTGCATCCTGTGTGTGTTTGCACAAGTTTTTGTTGGCAGTGTCATGTGGCATGCCTGCTTCCAAATGTATGTCCTGGATTTCTAGTGGGGGTTCCTCTTGATATTCCACTGAAATTCTTCTCTTGGGTCCTTCTCTTCATAATATTGTTCTCTGATGGAATTACCCATAGAGTCTGAGTAAGAATCCTCTCTGGGGGATTCATCCTCTGGGACCTTTTTAATGGCATAGACTTTTTTCTTTTCCTTTGGACAGTTGTTGGCATAGTGGTCTGTTGAACCACAATTGTGAGAAGAATTTTTCTTCTTAGCAACTTCTGCCACTCTTTCCTTGGGTTTTTCTTTAAACTCTACCCTGAAAGGTTGTTTCTCTTTGAAACTACTGCTTCTATATGGGGTGAATTCCCCTATTTTAGTTCTTTTCCTTACATCTTGTAAGGTATTAGCAATTGCATCTAGAGTGCAATTGTGGTTGCATCTGAATTTTCCTGCATGCTCTGGCTCTCCTAGCATTTGTGTTGCAAGTTTGTGATTCCTCATTTGAGTGTTCATTTGAGGATCCATGGATTTGGGTCTTTTAGACTGTCTAAGACACCACTCATATGGATCTTTTTCCACTGAGTACTTGTCATTTTCAAATGACATGGTTTGCCATATCCAAGTACCATTGCTGTACTTTTGGATAATTTGACTCTTCCACCATGGCCAGTTTGTCTTGCCATAGATTTCTTTCATTTCTGTGTACCATATACTAGCATGACCTTTAAATTCTGTATTGATTATAGCAGTAATCCAGTAGTCTGGTATGCTAGGTACATGAATGAAGAGTCCATCAATATAATCTATGAGTTCCATATGATCATATTCTCCAGTTCCAGAGGATTTGGGCCAGATTGAGGCCTCAGGAAGCTGTTTCAAGGTTTACCTTTCAGAATAAGACATATTATCTGCATCCTGGTATTGTGATGGAGATCTTGTCTTATCCATCAACATGGCATCTGGTGTGATGTCATCTTGATGATATTTATTATCCATAACACTGCCTTGTGGTTGGGGCTTCATGTTATGATAGACACTAAACAATTTGTTTATCTCTGTATCCAGACAATCCCTTTCCCTTCTGCTATGGTGTTGTTCTTCAAATAGTATATTCAGTCTTTGGTTGGTTTCTTCAGAGGCTTTTCTCAATTGAGCATGTCCTTCTTGAAGAGTTTTAACAATTTTATCCATGGAGGCTGCTAATTTCTTAATCCTCTCATGGCTTGCTTCAAGTTCTGCAAGCTTATTTTGAGTTTTCTCAGCATATTGGAACATTTGTAACCACAGTACATCACTATTTAAGTTACTCTCAGGTGAGACATCATTATGTTCAATCTGAGTGGGGGTAATATTTCTATTAAGGGCACTACTGATTCTAGATTTATTTACAACTGCTTCTGGTTCTTGTGTACTTACTTCACCAAGTCCAACAGTTTCTGGATCATTGGGTCTGACTATCTCTTCCTTTGGTGAAAAGACGTCTTGTTTTTGCCCTTGTATCCTTCTCTTCTCCTGGTAACTTCCTGGGATTGTGAAGAATGGTGACTCTTGGCCACTGATCTGTTGGCTTCTGAATGGTGTGAAGCCACTGGAGAGCTGATTTGGCCTGCTCCTTGTGAGCCTGAAGGAATTTGAGTGTTCCCTGTCTGCGTCAGCTGTTCTTCTATACCTTGGATAATGGCTTGATTATCCCTTATCCTGTTTTCCCTGACCTCCAGGAGTCTGAACTTCCTGGTGGGATTTCAACCTTTGGTGATTATCATAAGGCCCGTCAAGTCTATCTCTCTGAAACAGATGTTCTGGCATCTTGCTGCAAGTTCTGCCCAGTGAGATTCCAGGTTGAACCTCTTGTTGACCATTCTCCATTGAAATAAATCTTTTAGGAGTTGGTGGAGCTGAAGAACTTGATCCATATCTTTCCAGTACTCTGGTTTGAGGTTCCTGTTGAATTGGAAAGTGAATGGTAGAGTGGGTATGATTTCCCTCAGTGTCTTGCCATCCACCACTGTGTCCAAGGTGTCCTCTTCCAGGTCTTCTGGTTCTGGACAAGCCTTCTCTGACCTCTGGTTGGTTCCCATGGAAGCCAAGGTTTCTGAGGTGCACAGGTGACATATCAGTGTTTGCAAGCAATCAAAAACTTTATGTTCTTAGGTATTTACCTTTGACTATGCCCTGTACAAATTTGTTGTCTGCTGATTTGGGAAATTTACCTTTAGAGGTTACAACTGGGTGAACCATGGTAATTTTCCCTTTACAAGCTGTTAAGGTTGGTTTACCTTTTATTGAAGCAGATTTTCCTGGTTTTATGCTCCTCTGGGTGGAAATGGGTGTCCACTTCTTTGCTGGGATAAGGCCTTCACTGTTCCTCTTTCCTTTTGCCTTGCTACCCTCTGGTTCTGAGGGTGTCACTGGTGTGTCGGCCTGTGACTGGGTTTCTAGTGGTATGTAGTTTTCCTCCACTGAATCAAACAGGAAAAGAGGGCTTTAATGTCTGTTAAGACTTCTTAAGATGCTGTTTGCACGTCTAAGAATGGGCTCTGGGCTTGTATTTTACTACAATATGCCCTGTATAATGACAGTGTAATTGAATCAACAATTCCATGTCAGAATTACAGCTTACAGATGTCTGATATACTGTTTGTATACCAGTATCTCATAGATTTACTTATAATTAGCAAGTATAATCTGTAAAAGGTGGTTTGTATGAGAGGATAATTGAATTAACAATATACCTCATCATGCCTCAACTGTTGGCTTTACAGTAAGAGGTGTCCTGATTTAATTAAAAATTCATACTATATTGATTGCTTACTGTGTTTTTATATGTAAAAAGCGCCAAAACAAGAGTTTTATGGTTTTGAACCATGTAGTAATATTAATAATAAAACTTGGTATAAGACATATACCACTCAGAGAAATATAATAAGATATGTATCATATATTTTTTGAAGGGTTTTCACGCATAAAAGATGAAACAAAACGTCCGAATAAAGAAAAATAAGTGAAAAAACTAACTTTTAGGGTCCAACAAGATTAAAAAAGCATGGCCAGAGCCCCAAAATGTCAGGCTGAGTCTATGATGAAGTAGTAATTAGGCTATTTACAGCTTTAACTATGACTGTGACACGGTGATAAAGGTTTAAAATAAGAGAATTTCTGATAATAAGCATTTATAATGAAAACAAAAAGGCTTTAATATTTGTGGAATAGTGGTGGTGAGCGCTGTTGAAAGCCCTGGGTGCAGCTTTACCTGTTGGATTACAATAATAAAGACTACAATACTTAAGTTTAAAGTATAACTGTTTTTGACAGTTTTACTATGTAGGAATTCAAGAGCAGGATGAGGAAACCTTTTCTGGCTGTGAAAAGGCCCCTTTTTATCCTGAAATGGGGCGAAAAGTCTGCTAGACCTTTCCACGTAGAGGAAGTGAAGATTTTTCACTCTCTAAGACAGGCTTGCAGTTTGCAAAAGACCTTTATAGCCTGTATTGGGCTCAGATGGGGTTTTGAAACCACATCTGGGAGGTTTTCACCAATACAGGGTGAAAATTCTCATCTGGGGACCACACATCTTGATTCTGATGTGTATGACACGTAGAATGCTGTACAGAACCTGTATGGGACCCCAGTATTAAATGAACTATGAGATATTGAAGTATAAACATGCTTTGTCAGTTTGACACCTCATAATCATAGGTATGGGATATTATCCCACAGAAAGGCTGTATTGGCCAAACTGTGGGATTTTGGCCTTGAAACTGCCACACCTTTGTCAGTTTTTCAGATATCCACTTCAAAATTGGTTCTGTGTGTAGCCCTGTATGTGCTATACATAATTGTACCCTGTTTGATATGGCTATCATTAAATATGGCAAAGTTATGCCATGTACAAGTTTTTTGTACATATGGGAGGTTTAGGCAAAAAGCTGTATTGGGCTTGTTTGTCCTATACCTTTTGTTCTAGTTGAGATATGGGGAAATGAATAACACCATCAGATATCCGTTATTGTGCTCTTTCCAAAAAGACAGCACTTTAGGTATCTCACACTAAAACTGTAAAAGTTAGATGAGAGGTGAGTATTTTGTTCACCCTTATTTGGCATGAATTTGGCCATAACGTCAGTAATACTGGTGCTAGCTCAGTTTGGCTGGTACCCTTGGATAGACCTGAATGAGAGCTTCACTTTGAATAACATTTGATTGGGTTAAGCCCTTTACTCTGGATTTCAGATGAGAGGTGAAAATTAAGGTTTATGCTCAGCAGAAACTTTGAGTAGCAACAACTTTGTTATTCTTTGTCTTATGGTGATGGAACTTCTATATTTGGAAAGGGGTAAGTTCCCTCTTTTGTTTTATACCTTTTGAGATGATTTGGCTCAGCTCCATGTTTTGGTGGTATCTTTGCTATACCATTGATTTATGGTATCTGGCTGTCATGCTTGTGCTCTGGGTTTGAGTCACAGGCTGACACCTTGGCCCTCTTCCTTCCTCCCTGGACGGTGCTATTCCTTCCATGCAGGGTCCTCTATCTGATTGGGCCCTCAGTTGAGGAACTGCTGGGGTTCCATCAAGAGGAGCTCTTTGAGTTGGAGTAGGAACAGCTTGAGTTCTGGCCTGAGATCTGGTATGTCTTTCAGGAGGTGAATGTTGAATCGGCATGATTACAGGAATAAAATCAAATCAAATGAATAAAAAATCAAAACTTGGTTGAAGTCCAAAATCAAGAATCAAATCTTGAGGAAAATCAATCAATAAAAATGAAATCTTGAAGTAATCAATCAATCAATCAATGTAAAATGAAATCTTCAAGTCAATAAGTCAATATGTCAAAATCAATCAAATCAAATCTTGCAAAAATCAATCAATCAAAGAAATCCTTGAGGAAATACCAATTCTAGTCAAAAAATCTTGATGTGAAAAATCAGTAAAATCAATGAAATCTTCAGGTCAATCCATTTTCTTGAAGTCAATATCAATTATATGTCAAGGAAATCAATCAGATCAATTGAAGTGAAATCTTCTTTAAAATCAAAAATTCTTGAAGAATAATTCAAAACAAATCTTGATATGAAAAGTGTGTCTGAACAATCTTGATGACCAATTTGAAAAATCAACTGAAAAATGAGATTACACCTGAATTATGATTAAGATAGAACTTTATGATTTGAAATAAGATTTAAAAGAGAAAACAGAAATAAAAATTGGGTCAGCTTTCAATTTTCCAAATTAAGAATGAATGAGAAAAGAATTGAGAAGTGACAAAGAATCATAAAGTTCATAAGCATTGAAGAGTCATAATTTTGATGAAATGAGTGAATCAGAATGATAAAAGAATGAATGAACAGAATGAAAAGAAATTATGAGCTAATTAATATAATGTCACAGGGGCTCTTAGGGAAGCAAGAGTGGCCTGGAACTCAGGAATCAAGAGCTCACTTGGAGGGCTCCAAAAGAATGAATAAAATAAGAGAATATATTTCTTTAAAAAAGAATGAAGGGTAAAGACAAGTATTCCAGACAATAAAGAGAAAAGGGGTAAGCCAATGGCCAATATAATGAAGAAGTAAACCAAGTTAATCCTCAATTCACTGTTTCAACCTGCCAGAAAGAATAATGTAATTAGTAAAGGATATGACCACCAATATCCACTTACAGGCGAAGAAAGAAAAGATAAAGGTGCTGAATGACTGAGTTAAGATTATCAGTATTTACTTTGATAAGGTAAAAGAAAATAATAATAAACATAAATCCAATATATTAATTAACTGGGGAAAAAGTCCCCAGGTGATGAAAGGTGGCCAGTATATGTAAAAAGCGGAAAGGCTGATCCTGGAAGGTGAGTCACCCGTCTGTATGTCTGAATCGGGACAATACAGTTCTGGCCATCTTGAGAATTGAGCTGTGGGACTGAATTCCCACATTGGAATATGAATTGGCCCAATTAGGCCAAGGCCATACAGGATGCTTGATTACTACCTGTAAGATGTGACTATGTAACTGGTGATAATATTACTATTAATCAACAGTACTATGTCTGTTCTTATAAAATATAATAATAAAATATTATTATAACCACAATTAAATAATTGAAAAATTATTTCTTTCACGTGTTAAGCACTACTAGTGATTCAACAGTGAGCAAGTAATTGTCTACAAGAATCAATTACAAGAAGAATTTAATAATAAAAACTTCTTTATTAAAATAATAAAATTATTTTAATATATAATTATCTTTTGCAAGAATAATTATAAATATAATTCTTGAAGAAAACTATTACTAGAGAAAAACTTTAAGAATTAAGAATAAATGACTCACTAATACTCCAAAGAACTTATTGATAGGTAAGAGTAGAGAAATTTGACGTGGAATTGTGGATTTAAGGGATCAAAAGGATTTATAACAGTATTGCAACAAAATATAGTTGGATTCTATGATTTCACGTCTTTCTGGATGATTTTGAAAGATTTAAAACACTTAAGAATAGCTTTAACTAATACTTACTTGTTGGTAATAATGATTTAATAAATTGATAAGATGATGATACGGAAAAAACAGCAAGGAGAGGCTTCTTTTAAGTCAACAACAGCTCACAGAGGCGTACCATGGAGCAAACTGAAAAACCAGTGAGTGAGAAAACAATAAACCTTTTTGGATTAATGATTGCATCATCTGTTGTCACGTAAGATTATCATAATTACTTAATTGATGCTTTTACGTGACTACTAACCCCAATATGGTTAAGAATAAAAGGAGTAACAACAGTGAATCTTCTTTTATTCTAAAAAAATCATTGATTTCTCAAAGTTATCAATGCTATTGCCAATTTCATCACAGGTTTTAATTACTGTGAATTTTTGAAGATTCAGTGTTTCACGTAGAATGGTCAAAAATGGACTGTAAGTAAAACTTTTAATTTTACTAGTAAAACTGTAATTCTTTTTGGTTGTACCATAGATAATACAATTCTTCATTGGTCCTGAAAGTTTCAGAAAGATTAATTAAGAATTGTATTTTTAATGAATTTTTGAAGTTTTTACCTCATTTCTACGTAGAATTGCAAATAGCAGTATTTTGCAGGTTGCTATGAGGTAAATCAATGAATATGGATCCCAAAAGGGTTTAATTACTCTTTTAGGGTTTAGTCATGGAAAGTCATCAAGAATTGACGTGGTTACAGGAGCCTAAGTAGGTTATTACCTCCTTGGCACGTCAAAATAACAGGTTATTTGCTATTATTCTTATGGTTACAGTAAGTGTAACTTGGTAACCAAGTTCCCAAAGAGTTTTAGTTTACCAATTGGGCCAAGATGAGCCATGGATTCATGCTCTGGAGCTATCCACGCCTCTGAGGCCTCAGAAGTTGGGTACCCTGGCTCTCTTTGATGTCTTTTGTCCCCCTTGCTTATTTTTTACGTCAAAATAGTAATTTAAGCTTAAAGTGAGATATCCACTATGGGTGTACCAAAAGTCCATGTAAGAATACCATGATATTAAGTGCTCAAAACATGCATAACACTATTCTTAGTGTATATGTAACATGGGATTTCTCATTTTCCCATTATTTTGGCTAAAAATCAAGAAAAACAAAAATTTTCACGGATCTTTTATGTGGTATTAATGATGTGGTATTGAAGTATTTTCCATTTTACCACCTCAAATACTTAAATTGAGCTTATTCACTCTATGGAGCTACCCTAGGTGAATTTTTGTGTAGAATCCAAATCTGGTCTTAAATCCATGGATTTACTTACTCAATAAAATGTTATTCATCTTTTCTGAAATTGAAAATGATGAATTTTGGATATATGCATGACTTATGAGTTTTGCATAATTCAAAACTTCTTTTTAAGATAATTGTGGCCTATTTGGGTATGTAAAATATACCTCAAGGCTCACATTCGCTCCCACCAAAAAATAAAATTGTACTACAATTTTATTAGTGATAAAAGAATAAGGCCCCAAAGGGGGTTAATGACCACTGTCCAACCTCTTCACATTACTCAGATCAAGTAATTTAAAGCACATTTATAGACATATTCAGGCTTGTGGCCTTCTTTCATGTCTAAATCTTCTTAAGAGTTTATCTGAGTCAGGTATTTCTGATTCTGCCATCCATTCATCTTCATGTACTGGATTTCTATATCTGACAAGATATTCTCTTTGATTTTTACCCCTAAGTCTCCTTTCTTTAATGACTTTCTTTATCTTTCTGTCTTCATTCTGTTCCACAGGTGGTACAGTTAAAGGAGTTGGGTTTCTTAAAGGAAACAATTCTTTATCGGCTGGTTGATAAGGTTTTATCAAGCTGACTGGAAATGTGGGGTGTTTATTTTCCAATTCACCACTCAATTCCACTTGAACTGCATTGGTTCCATGTAAGGCAACAATAACAAAAGGTCCTACATAAGAATCTTTAAGTTTCTTTGGGCCTTTGATATTATTAAAATTCAAGGTTGAAACTAGAACTAAGTCCCCTACTTTGAAGTCTGGTACTTTATGACTCTTGTCCCACTTCTGTTTTGCATAATCAAAAGCATCATCCATACTCTGTTTTGCATGGTGTTTTACTTTATCAAGCATTAATTTGAAGCTGGAAGCTGTAGGATGAATTTCAATCAAGTCTTTCCTCAGTGTGTCTGCTGGGAGTCTTGGATTCCATCCCTTTTCTAACATAGCAGGAGTTTGTCCTGTGGAAGAATGGACTGATGTCTTGTATGCCAATTCTAATGCAGGTATCACAGTGCACCAGTCATGGGTAAAGCCATCTGAGTCTTTGAATTCTAATCCATAAGCACAAAATCTCCTGATCATGTCTTCTAAAGTTTGAATCATCCTCTCTGCTAGCCCATCTGTTTGAGGGTGATATGCTGTAGAGAATGATAACTTAGTCCCAAACAATCTATGAAGATTGGTACAAAGTGCAGATGTGAACTTGGGGTCTCTGTCACTTATGATATTCTTAAATAACCCTGTATGAGAAATAACTCTACTCCATAAAAGAAGAGCTGTATCCATAGCAGTGTCATCTTTATGACATGGTAAGAATATGGGAGTTTTGCTATATCTGTCTACAATGAATAAACAAGCATTATAACTTTTGTCACCACTTGGAGGAAGTGCTGTGACCCAATCCATGTGAACAACTTCCCAAGGGGATTTTGGTTCTTGAATATGGATCATCAATCCAAATTTCTTGCCTGTACTCCTGTTTGCTTTTTGGCATCTATCACAGGTATGGCAATACTCAATGGTTTCTTTTCTCCAAGATGGCCACCATGCACAGTTCTTCACCTTTTCAAGTGTTCTGTCTTCTGATAGGTGTCCAGAGTAAATGCTATCATGGCATTCATGAAGAATGGTATTGATAAGCAATCTACTACACAGTGTCATCACACAAGAATGTTTTGTTCTATGGTAAATAATCCCATCAAACAAGTGAAATCTTCCTTCAGAATAGGAATTTTTCCAAACTTCATCTAGTGCATTAACCAAAGATGTGTCTTTGCAGTCTTTATCCAATAAAGAAGTCAAGATATGGCAATTCTTGTCTTGTTTATAAGACTCTCTGACCTCTTCAAAGAATTCAGTCCCAATATCAGTTATGTTAATTCCTTCAATTGGAATCTGTGGTTCAGCTTCCAAAGGTACATAAGCTGGGTTATCAGGAGTGTTGGCTAAAGCCCATCTACTAAGTCCATCAGCATTTTTGTGAATGTTTCCTGCTTTATGAACTATAGTCATGTTTACTCTATATTCTTGAATGGCTATTTGCCATCTCAACATATGTCTGTTGGGAGTTTTCATGTTAAGAAGTGATTTTACAGCATTACAGTCAGTTATCACTTCAAAAACACTGCCATCAAGGTAATAGTGTAATTTCTCAAGTGCCCATACCAAACATAAGCACTCCATTTGGCTTGCACCATATCTGGCTTCTGTTGGTTTGATTTGTCTTGAGATATAACAAACTGGTCCTTCTGTAGGTTTGTCATCAATAATTTGGACTTGATGTAGGGCTGCCCCTAATCCATCTCCACATGCATCAATGTACAATTTAAAAGGAATATTCCAGTCAGGCATGAGGAGTAAAGGTGCTTCTGTAAGGGCTTTCTTTATCTTCTCATAAGCTGTAATTCTTTCCTGTGTCATCTCAAATACAGTCTGTTGATCACAGATTCTATAGAGTGACTTGGCTAGAATTGCAAAATCTTTCAAGTGTTGCCTATAGTAACTAGCAAATCCAAGAAAAGACATCATTTCTTTTTTATTCTGGGGTATTGGCTTAAGTAACACTGCTGCTACTTTATTCTTGTCAATACCCAAGCTCAAACCAGAAACAACATGTCCTAATGCTTTGAGTTCTTCAAAACCAAAATTGCATTTCTTAAGTGAAATTTTCATGTTCACTTCTGCAGCTTTATGAAGTACTCTTGCAAGTCTTTCAAGGTGCAAAGACCATGAGTCAGAACATATAATAATATCATCAATATAAATGATAAGCCATCCTTCAGACAATTCTGTGGGGAAGATGGTATTCATCATTCTTTGATAATGAGATGGAGCATTTTTAATGCCAAATGGCATTCTAAGATACTCAAAAATGCCACAGTGAGTGATAATTCTAAGTAATTTCTTAGCTTTGGGTGTCAAAACATTTTGATGAAAGCCTTTCAATGCATCCATTGATGTTATATACTTGGCTTTAGACAATTGAGTCAAGGTTTCTTGAATTCTAGGGATTGGATACCTATCTGGAACTGTGTAGGTATTCAAAGCTCTAAAATCTCCAACCATTCTTGACTTATCATTATGCCATGCAATAATAACAGGTGTTCTCACTTCAACTTCCTCATTATGGCCTACTTTCCTTAGCACACCAAGTTGGATCAACCCTTGGATATGTTTTTCCAAGGCCTCTCTAGCTCTGGGACTGGCTGGATAAGCTGGTCTTCTAAGTACTGGAGGATATGGTCTATCAATATTAAGAGTAATATCAATTTCATGTCCCCTTATAGCGCCTAATGGTTCATTATCAGATGCAAATGCATTATTGTATGTATATAATACATCAATAAGTTCATTCCTCATCTTTGGTGACAATGATGGATTAATTTGTGCTTCAACAAGTTGATTAGTCACAAATTCATCTTTATAAGTATCTTTGACAGAAGATACTATAGATATCTGTTTTGGCATATTGGAGAAAGCAAATTTTTGTCTTTTGTTATCTCCAATTGTGAAATATCTGTCCTTATGGTTATTTATATCAATAGCATAAATATTTAAGTAATCATTTCCAAGAATGATGTGCTGAGATGTGCAATTATCCATTACTACAATCTCAGTTTTCATTCTTACACTTCCTGCTGGATGTGGGAATACAATATTAGTGTCCAATATGCCCAAGGGGTACATAGTGTTACTGGCACTACTGAATTGTACACCTTCTATTGGTAATAGATGGTTTTTCCATTCAGGAAGTATAATTTGGAGATAATCTTTGCCAACACAAGTGCAAAATGCCCCTGTATCCAAATTTACTTTGGCTTCAATATCACTCATCAGAACTGATGTGATACAGGATGCTCCAGTGGTATAACCCTTTCTTCTAGCAGGTTTTGTTTTACACATTCTGGCATCTTGGATATTGATCAGGTTGCAGCAATCCTCACTGTACTGTGGCAAGTGGGTATGGACTTCTGTGACCTCAAAGAAAGCTGAAATGTTTTCAATGGGATAGTCCTCCACTGGTGTATCTTCAGAGACTGCAGAATCTTGATCAGACTCTTCTTTCTCTTCAGTACACTGAATTTCTTCAATGATTTGAACTTCATTGATCTTTGTCTTCTTAGGGCAAGTGTTGGCTAAATGTGAAGTACTTCCACATTTATGACACTTCAAGACAGGTCTTTCTGGTCTTCTTTCCTCTGTAGGAATCTTTGAGACTATTTTGGACTCTATTGGGTTTTTAATCCAAGTCTTACCAATTCTTGTCCTGGTAATGATATCTTCCATAGCATTAATGTAGTCCTCTGTTGAACAGGGTTCCACACATCTGCTTTTGATAGCATGTTCCAGTTCTCCTCCACACTTTCTTAATATTTTCATATTAATCATAGTGTCAGACATATCTGGGTGTAAAGCAGATAATCTGTCTTTTTGTTCGAAGAACCAAGTAAGTGGTTTGTCTTTTTCTGAGTTAAAAATGGCACTTTAAAAAGCATTCTCCATTTGAAAGCTCCAAGAATTATTGGCCCATTAGGTAATCACTTCAGATTTCCACCAAGACCAGTCATGTTTACCATGATCAATCCTCATTTTGTAATACCATTTCTTTGCAGTCCTGGTAAACAAACAGTGTAATTTCCCCACTATGATTTCATCAGGTATATTAAAGTCTTCTTGCAACATATCAATAGTCCTGATGAATTCAATATGGTTGTATTCTCCTTCACCAGAGAATGTTGGCCATTCTTCTATTTTGGGAATATCTCTTGCAGAGTAGGCATTTTCTCCTAAGAATGGAGTCAAACTTTCTTTGACAGAAATTTTTTCTTCAGTCAAAGGTGTAGAATGTCTTGGCATATATGGTTCATGATTCTTATGAATTTTCTCCACACTTGCAATTATATCATTCTTCAATTTCTGCCTCTCACTGTCACTTTTTGCTAAATGTATAGCAAATTGATTGGTGTTCTTAACTATTTGTAAGACATGGTCTTCAAGAGTTTTAAGTCTATCATTTACTTTAAAAATGGAAGGATCCTCTGTGTCATTATTTTGATATTGGGTCTCAATTCTTTCACAAGTATTGCTAATTGACTCAAGGGTGACAGTTGTCAATTGATGTCAATCAGAATGTTGCTTGTCATTTTTCTTTAAATCATTGATGTCTAATGTAATTTGCTTCAACTTTGACTCAAGTTTGCCAATTTCTACACTAATACTTCTATGTAAATCATTTATTTGCGTGGAAAAGTCCTGTTCATCCTTTCCTGCTCCTTGGCTGTGAATTCCATAAGAGTTCTGGCCATATTGAAGACACTGTCCATGGCTGAAGGCTCCAATTTGGGGATCCTGTACCCTTGTGGGTAAGGTCTGTGGCAATTGGCTTTGCCTTTGCCCTTTCCTTGATGGTTCTTGGGACCTCTCTGTTTCTTTTGAGGTCCTTTGGGCTTGTCCTTGGATGCTTCTGGAGCTGGTTTGGAGCTGGTAGATGCCACTGGTGCCTCTGTCTCCAAAGCTGGAGTCATTTCCAACTCTTTCTTCTGGTCTATGGATAAAAGACTTTGGTTCTTCAACCAATTCTTTATCTTTTTGACCTTGTCTTTGCAAGACAGGGGGCTCCATCCTCCTAAGAGTTCTATGATCTTCTCCTGACCCAGAAAGCTCTTGATGTGTAAGTAAGAGTTCATGGGCCCCTGCCAAAGGCTTGGGAAGATTTCCCACTCTTCATCCTTGGCTGCTCTGAACCACGTTTTGTACTGGCATTGATATATTTCTATTTCTGCCACCTGAAAGTGGTTCAGCCCTGGAAATATTACCATAAATCAGTTCAGGCTCAGAATTCACGTCAAAATCTGTTGGTACAGACCTTGGGGAATGGGGGGCAACTCTGGCATCCTCCAGACGTGTCTTTCTTGTGGAAGATTTGGCACTTCTGGATTTGGTCTTGCCTCTTCCTTGTCCACATCCATCTGGTTGGACTGAATAGTTGCTTCCATTTCTGGTATTCACCATTTTCACGTCAATTTAAAGATAAAATGTGAAAATACAAGATAAAATACACACCTTTTGGTGGTAATTTAGCTTTTTCTGAGTTGAATAAGGTGCCTCTTTTAGCAATCTGCACCTCAATACTATCTTCAGATTCTGCTTCTGAAGATTCAGGACTATTGATGTATGTTTTACTGAGTCTGTTACCAGCTGCACAGTATTTGATTAAAGACACTTAAAGAGAAAAAATATGATGAAAGAAATTATTTTTGTGTTTTAAGATTTTTTAAAAGATTTTTTATAAATTTTATTATTATTATTTTTTAATATTAAAAAAAATTATTCTTTTTAAAGAAAAAAAATTAAAATTTAAGATTTTGAATGAAAATTAATTCAGAGTAACTCAAAGAATAATTTTATAAGTTTTTGGATGTGAAAAAGCCATGTGTAAAACAGTATAAAATTAAACCAAATTCCTCAATGAAAAAGATTTCCAAAACAATTTCAAAAATAAGAATTATTTTGACTTTATGCTGAAAGAAAAAAAATATTCAATTAATATATTTTAGAGCTTAAAAATATATTAATTAAGGGTACAAGGTTCAAAAAACACGGCCAGGCCCCCAAATGTAAGATGTGACTATGAAACTGGTGATAATATTACTATTAATCAACAGTACTATGTCTGTTCTTATGAAATATAATAATAAAATATTATTATAACCACAATTAAATAATTAAAAAATTCTTTCTTTCACGTGTTAAGCACTACTAGTGATTTTAACAGTGAGCAAGTAATTGTCTACAAGAATCAATTACAAGAAGAATTTAATAATAAAAACTTCTTTATTAAAATAATAAAATTATTTTAATATATAATTATCTTTTGCAAGAATAATTATAAATATAATTCTTGAAGAAAACTATTACTAGAGAAAAACTTTAAGAATTAAGAATAAATGACTCACTAATACTCCAAAGAACTTATTGATAGGTAAGAGTAGAGAAATTTGACGTGGAATTGTGGATTTGAGGGATCAAAAGGATTTATAACAGTATTACAACAAAATATAGTTGGATTCTATGATTTCACGTCTTTCTGGATGATTTTGAAAGATTTAAAACACTTAAGAATAGCTTTAACTAATACTTACTTGTTGGTAATAACGATTTAATAAATTGATAAGATGATGATACGGAAAAAACAGCAAGAAGAGGCTTCTTTTAAGTCAACAACAGCTCACAGAGGCGTACCATGGAGCAAACTGAAAACCCAGTGAGTGAGAAAACAATAAACCTTTTTGGATTAATGATTGCATCATCTGTTGTCACGTAAGATTATCATAATTACTTAATTGATGCTTTTACGTGACTACTAACCCCAATATGGTTAAGAATAAAAGGAGTAAAAACAGTTAATCTTCTTTTGTTCTAAAATAATCATTTATTTCTCAAAGATATCAATGTTATTTCCAATTTCATCACAGGTTTTAATTACTGTGAATTTTTGAAGATTCAGTGTTTCACGTAGAATGGTCAAAAATGGACTGTAAGTAAAACTTTTAATTTTACTAGTAAAACTGTAATTCTTCTTGGTTGTACCATAGATAATACAGTTCTTCATTGGTCCTGAAGGTTACAGAAAGATTCATTAAGAATTGTATTTTTAATGAATTTTTGAAGTTTTTACCTCATTTCTACGTAGAATTGCAAATAGCAGTATTTTGCAGGTTGCTATGAGGTAAATCAATGAATATGGATCCCAAAAGGGTTTAATTACTCTTTTAGGGTCTATTCATGGAAAGTCATCAAGAATTGACGTGGTTATAGGAGCCTAAGTAGCTTATTACCTCCTTGGCACGTCAAAATAGCAGGTTATTTGCTATTATTCTTATGGTTACAGTAAGTGTAACTTGGTAACCAAGTTCCCAAAGAGTTTTAGTTTACCAATTGGGCCAAGATGAGCCATGGATCCATGCTCTGGAGCTATCCACGCCTCTGAGGCCTCAGAAGTTGGGTACCCTGGCTCTCTTTGATGTCTTTTGTCCCCCTTGCTTATTTTTTACGTCAAAATAGTAATTTAAGCTTAAAGTGAGATATCCACTATGGGTGTACCAAAAGTCCATGTAAGAATACCATGATATTAAGTGCTCAAAACATGCATAACACTATTCTTAGTGTATATGTAACATGGGATTTCTTATTTTCCCATTATTTTGGCTAAAAATCAAGAAAAACAAAAATTTTCACAGATCATTTATGTGGTATTAATGATGTGGTATTGAAGTATTTTCCATTTTACCACCTCAAATACTTAAATTGAGCTTATTCACTCTATGGAGCTACCCTAGGTGAATTTTTGTGTAGAATCCAAATCTGGTCTTAAATCCATGGATTTACTTACTCAAAAAAAAGTTATTCATCTTTTCTGAAATTGAAAATGATGAATTTTGGATATATGCATGACTTATGAGTTTTGCATAATTCAAAATTTCTTTTTAAGATAATTGTGGCCTCTTTGGGTATGTAAAATATATCTCAAGGCTCACACTACCTGTATGGACCAATTGAGTTGTCCAAGGGATTCTGAATACTTATTGCCTTGAAAGTGACTGAAACAATTGATTACCACTGAGAATTGCCCTTAGAATAGTCCTGAAGAGAATTGACAACCCAACTACTGCAGGGCCAGGTGGTTGGGGTCCTTGAATGGTCTTCTGGTAGCTGCCAGGGAATTGCCAGACTGAATAGCTGAAAAGTCCTCCTTCAAAATTGGTGATGGGTTTGGGACTTGATTTGAAATCATGTAATTTGGTCCTGAAAATGTCACCATTGGATTGCTGAGCAAAAATGGTGAATAATGGTATATTATACCATATATGCACCACTCGTGGAACCTTAAGTAAGGGGTGCATTGAGGAAGGAGAAACCTTCCCCTCAATATGAAGGGAAACCTTGCTGGGAGCTGAGCTGGTGGCCTCCAGTAGTTGCCAGAGGCCATGGACTGAAAAAATGGTGTTTATAGAGCTTTTGGGCATTTTGGGTCCTGAGGGTATTTTGTGGCTATTTTGGGTTGGATGAAATTTGGGGCCAAAAAATGGCTCAGATGGACCCACTTGTGGTTTGGGACCCACCTGGCCTCATTGGATTCAGGCCAAAAGGGGCCTAAATGGCCTACAGACTGCATCCCATGGCCCAAAGCAGCCATTTAGGCCCAAACACCCATAATAAAAGGGGTTGGGCCAAGAGTCCTGCAGGTGGCTAGAGGGGCCATAGGTCCGTAGAAGATTGAAAGGACCCCCAGGCCCAAAAGCAAGGATAATGGCATGGGGGTTGGTGGGGTGGAGAGCTGGTCAAACAGACCAATGAAGGCAGGATATGGCCTGAGGCCATAAATGGCCAAGGGGCCATAGAGCACCCAAGGGGGCCAATTGGTCATAAATGATATGGCATGGCCAATTGGCCCTAACTTAGGTCAGGCTAGGATTCCGGCAAAACCCATTGGGGCGGTGATTCTTCATGGTTGTGAAATTTATCTGTCATGCTTATGCTATTGTTTTGAGTCACAGGCTTACATAAAAAAAATCCTGAGATATTGAAAATAAAAGTAAAATTTAATTTGATGGATTAATAAATCTCAATGATAAAGTGATTTTACTACTTGGACCTTAATTTATAAGGTTTCATCTTGAAAAATGATAATAAGAATATATTTTTTAAGAGTTAGTTGAGAAAATAACTTAAAAGAAATTTTCACTATTCAATAGTACTTCAACAAATTTACAATATAATGTAGACTGCCTTTAGCTACAAGCTATATATATATATAATAAAGATATTTGTCAAATTACAGAATCAACTATAAAGTAGGGTAGACTACTGTTTACTTCCACTTAATTTAGAAACCCTAAGACTGTAAAAGCTAGCACTACTAGCTTTTCTTTCTTATATCAGAATGGGAACTCTCTTTTACCTGAAAATGTTCAGAAAAAGATATTAATAATTCAAGTTTTGTTGATGAAGCACACTTTTGGATATAATGAGCCTTACAGGTATTTTCATAAACCCAAAAGACCAAAAAGAATATAAATAAGTTATCATTATGAATAATAAAGTATCCTATAATATATAAACAAAAGTGGAATATAAATATAAAATTAAAACAGAAAAATAAAGTTTATAGTAATAATTTCAAATTGAAATTATGTTAAAATTCAAAAATGTGAAAATATATTTTTATATGAAAAATTAAAGTAAAAATGATTTTTCATCAAAAATGTTAAAATTGAAATATTTTTTGGAAAATTTTAATAAAAATTATTATAACATTTTTTCAATGCAAAAACTTATGGAAATTTTTTCACCATTGAATTCCTCATAAAAAATCAGGTGGGTTCACCTACTAATGAAAATTCTGCAATACACCTCTAAATAAGCTTGAAATTATGTTTTTGTATTTTCTATATGAAAATCTGAAAATACTAAAAAACCTTAATTTAATTCACACCAAATGTGGTGTTAACCATCAATTTTTGTGTTCTAATTGAGGTGTGATGTGTAGCTCAGAAGCTATGAGGAATTGAACTCTTTTAAATCAAGACATCAAAATATGTGCATGTATTACATAAGTCAAGATAAATTTACATATGAGGAATAAATAATTATGGTTGTGCACTATAGCTTTTAAATTAAATTATAAGTGTGAAATTTAAGTATAGTAAATTGTGAGGAATTAAAAATAAATAAATTGTAAAGATTAATTTTGAGGGGAAAAAAGGAATCTTGGATCTAAGGGTACCAAAATCTCCCAAATTCCTTGCTGCTAGGGATGAGAGGTCAAAATTCATGAAAAGGATCAACACTTTTGGCCCGGAATTCAGTTTCAGTGTCTGTAAATCACTTGATCATGAGGGTTTGATACCAACCAGGTCAATTTTAACTGTTGCCAAGAGGGTCGAACCAAGTATTACTCTAGTAATAGCTGATTTATGGGACTAAAATGGCTAAAGAAAGCCCTTCTTTGGTCCATAACTGGGTTCAATGATTCCATACTTGGATTTTCTGTTTTCAATCAGCCTCTCAGAACTTATTAGAATAAATTTTACCTTTCGTGTAAAAGAATTTCTTCTTTTCCCCAAGTTTCTCTTCATGTAAATATCTTTTCCTTTCATAATCAGCTCAAAACACCATTAAAAAAATTAATAAAAGATTAAAACCCAAAATTTGGATTAATTTTAAACGTTTCAACCCTATGAGAAGATTATCAAAATCATTTTTACCCTTGAACCATCCCAAAAGTGAATTAAAGCATATTTCATTCCTGTTAAATTTTTCACTTTTTTTTCTAAATTAACTCTGGTCACTTTTGGAATGTTTTAGATTTAATATATTTTTTAGAGACTTTGTTCTCATATTAATTTCCTGCAGATCCTTTCTCAATTAATTCCAAGTAAAATTTCTCTTGAAGAAATTTCTTTTGTAGCCATTAGTATATCTTTGAGAGTATTTTTAGATATGTTTTTATTGCTGGTAAAGCAATGAATCTTTATAATATTTTTGTTGTATACTAAGAAATCTCAAAGAAATAAATATGGTGTGTTCTATTTTAAAACTCTTCAATTAAACTCTTTTTAATTAGATTTTATCTTCAATAAATATTTGGGACAGGAAAAGTACATCATTTTTAGTCCAAATTTCATATCCACACCTTACAGACAAGAGGAAAGAAGGATTGGATGGGGTGAGAGGGCCTCTATTTATAGCTTTTGGGTTCTGCATGGGAGTTTCAAAAAAATGGACTTGAAATTATTCAGGTCTCCAATGTTGGCTCTTGAATCACATAATGTGTGAAATTAAGGTTTGGCTGTAATTGAATTGGGGGGTCTATGCTTTTAGCCATTTGAGCTCTGGAGATTGTGGGGAAATGATATCATTTGTTGATATTTGAATTGAGGTTTTCTAAAAATGTGGGGAAGCCTTGTGCCCTTATATGCTTGATTAATGTGCACAATTTGAGCTCATGACTAATAAACCATAACTTTCATTTTCCCTGAACTCTTGTTTTAGATTTTGCACAGGATTTGAGCTTAAGCTTTCTTGTTTTAAGCTTTCCAAACTTCAAAATATCCCTGTAGGTCCACAGCTTTACTCCTCTACTAGTTGTGGGTGATTATAAATCTCTCCTGGTTTCAGTTTTTAACTAAAATGCTACATTTAATTTGTATTTATTTCTCCTCTAATCAATATGAACTGACAAAATGGTATGTAATACCAAATCCCCATCTCTATTTAATGATTTCCCCAGAATGTACAGTGAGGAATACAGGGAAAATACACTTTTATCCTTTTTTATTTTCTGGTTGAACTGAACAGTTTTTGATTTGGTGTTTCATTTCCTTCTTTTCTTTTTTGTTCTTGCTGTCATTTTGAGGTAAAATTTGTCCCAAAGGAAGACAAAATCTGATTCACATGTGAGTTTGTTGTGATTACTGATTGCAATTCTTTATACTGGTTTTCTCTGTTCCTTCTTCTTGGCCTTTTCAATCTAAGCTCTTCCTTTCTAACTTTCAAAATATACTTTTTCCTTAAATTCCATGTTATTTCTGATTCTTTCCTCTACTTATTGGTATCATTTTGATTCATTCCAATAAGTAAAACTGATTTATTGAAATAATTCATGAGGCTAAAATTTCTTTGGTGATTCAGTGCAAGATCAAATTCAGGAAACAATTCTTGAAACTTGATTTTATTTTAAAATTGTAATAAGGGTAAATGGTTCATGTTAGGGTCCTTTCAAGGACCATTTCTTGAACTTTGGTAAGATTTTGATAATTAATAACAATAATAATCATATTTTTTATGGATAATGACACAGTTTAATGTCACGATCAGGGCCATATGTTGAGCTATTGAGGTGAGCTATGTAAATATGGATAAAAAAATAATAAATGATTATGTGGAAAGTTTGAGATCTTTTCTAGGAGCATTTGAAGTATAAATATAGTTTTGCTAAAAATAATACCCAAAATAAACTAGACATGAATGTATATATTCAAAAGTTAAATGATTCAAGTGAAATTCCTAAGAGCTTATGTTTTGATAGCCACATTTTCCATACCACATATATAAAAAACTCTAAAATCTCATTTCCTTCAAAAAACAGGTAACCACTACATTTGTAATTACAGTGATAAACCAAGTTCTCCCCCTCTTTTTCTTTTTTATTATCCTTTGACAATGATTCTTCCTTCTATTATCTTAAGGTATTAAATCCATTCCAAAAATTTGGAACTCAATAAAAAATTCAAATATAAATGGACAACAATCAGGGGAAAACTCCCCTCTCCTTGTAGTTTTGAATTTTATAATGAATTTTCTTATTAACATTTTATTTTGATCTTGTTTTTTTATTTTGAATATGTGTCTTAGAAAATATGTATACAATTTTTTTTCTTTTTTATTTATGTTTGTGTATTTTTTGAACTGTATAAAATAATGTTGAATTTAAAAGATAATAAAAAATATATATGAAATAATGTTAAGGTTAAAAATAAAAATACACTATATGAAAGACAATTCATTCATTTTTACCATCATTTTTTCTTGGTTTTTACTACCAG
Source organism: Austropuccinia psidii (assembly GCA_023105745.1). Taxonomy (NCBI): domain Eukaryota; kingdom Fungi; phylum Basidiomycota; class Pucciniomycetes; order Pucciniales; family Sphaerophragmiaceae; genus Austropuccinia; species Austropuccinia psidii. The sequence continues at coordinate 43,690,400 of JALGQZ010000001.1, forward strand.
AAATTTAGAATAACTCAATTAATTTTCTTTTAGTTAATTGAAAAAATATTGAGAATATATAAATGTACAATTTGAAGATCCTTTTCAGTAAATCTTCTTTTTAAAGAACTAATCAGGTTTTGATACTAAAACTCTTCTTAGATAATAAATAGACTTTTGAGTTTATAATTATATAAATTTGAGTTAGGCCTAAGTAACATTTCCCTGCTCATGGGTCAATGATAGCTGTTTAGATATGACCAAATATCCAAAAAAGTCACAAAAAACATTGCAATATTTACTGTAATAATAAGAAATAAAATTATTATTATCTTAAACTAAATCAAAATTACATAAAAAGGCATAAATTCTTTATCATCCTTGAATATAATGAATAAAAATTTGAAATAAACTGCACAATTAACCTTAGCATGGTATAATACACATATAACATTTTTATGGCATATCTGCAAAGGCAATGCTTACAGAGCAATAAGTAAAGATGCCATGAAAGGGCATGAAACCTTGGTTATATCAGAAACAAATGAATCAACATCTGCCATAAATTTCATCATTAAATTCCCCAGAAAAATTACACATACAACATTTTTAGGTCGGTGTTGATTGAACAAAACTGTTATAAATGTTGACCACTTTGTTTAGAAAGTGGTTCAAACTTAGAAAAAAGTGGATATTCATATTCTAAGATTTAATACACTAAGAATTATGTGATTTTTGTCATTATATTCAAGGTATAACCCCCTGAAATCATGGCTTGAAGTTTAAAATAGTAAATTTCAACATAAAAGATGAGTTACAAGAAAAAACATCAAAAACCAAGTATAGATGATATAATGAGATGCTCTTGGAGCTTTAATAATGACATTCCAACCTCTTGTAATGCACTCTTTGAATGGTGGTAGCCTGTATCACTCAAAATTTATTAATAATTAAAGTTTATGCTTAAAATTGTTGATTCATGATCACACATTGAAACTTTAATTTAAGTTTAACAGTTCTATAGTTAATGAAAGTGGTGAATACTAGTTTGTTATTATTGAAACTAATAGAATCCACAAATTTTAGTGTTATTCGAAGCCTATTATTTCAGAAAACTTAGAGTTACAGTGATAACTCTAAATCATGGCATAATAATGAGATAAGATGGTTTAATTAGGATGTAATCATCACCAAACCTTAAAATACTGAAAAATTCCAGTTAATAAGATTGATAAGTGTCTACTAGAATCCTTGTAAGATCTAGGAGGGAGGAATGTACTATATATAAAGCTTATTTTACTTCTATTTCCCCCTCAGATGCATCAAAAACATCAAAACATCAAATAAAAGGGCAATTTCTTTATTACTTATATATAAATCTGTTATATTATTAAAAAACAAAGATAGTATCTTTTTCAATCATCAATCTCAACATCATTAAATCAATTTTTCAATAGGTTTTGTTAAATTTCTCTATAAATTCCTAAATCCACATAAAAACAAGAATATTTGTAATTTCTTTTGTTTTTTGATTGTAAATACAATTTTAATTTGTTTTATTTACATTTTTAGGCGTTAATGTATTCAAAATTCCTATATTAAGTTTCTAAAGTAGGTTATTATCATATTTTATAATAATTTTTTTCTTTATTATTATTCTCTTAATTCTTCTATCAACAAAAATAGTATTTGTATTTATATATCACTTTCATGTTAGTAATATTATTGTTGTAAATCCTTTTTCTTATTGAATACCAATTTGAAATGGCTTTATTGTTTTTTGTAACAATAGTAAAGGGCCATTAATATATTAGTTATTAAATATTATTATTATATCATTTTTTTGAATCTAATTTATAGTATTTGATTTGTTTGATAATATACATATTTTATGCCATAATTATTATAATTATTTATCTTATTTTTCAATTTAATAAGGAAATTCATAGTACAATAAGTAAATATTAGTAATACCTACTTATTTTTTCATAGTCAAAGCTTAAATTTGGCGGCCTTGCCATGATATTTACTTAAAAGACATTTGAACACATTCAAAATGTGTTTATACAATAAAAAATTATATTAATAATCATAAAATTATATAAGAATGTTTTATTTATTGATTTTAAAATCCATTTAGGCATTTTCCAAGAAATTTTACTGTCTTAAATGTGGTTTTCCACATCCTTAGACTTGCAAGAACTTTATTTGAGGGACTCTAGTGATTGAAAAAGATATTTATAGATTAAAAATAACTATATATTATGATTTAATTTTGGAAACAATCATCTTAATGATTATTTTATTCTTGAAGAAATAAAAAGATATAAAAGAATAAAGAATAAAAAATACAATAAAAAATCATTTTTATGCAGCTTATCCATTTCTTTTATTCATTTCATTTATTTGAAGTGATATAAAAGCAATTTTTACATGGAAACTGCCATATCTTCTCAAAAGGAATACTTTTTATAGAGAAATGTATATTTATTTGTCTTTTTTAGTGTTAAAAGACCACCAAACACAGGAAAATCAGACCACTGTTGAGAGATTTTTGGAAAAGCTTTTCAAAGTTCCCCAACACCTATTGTCAATAAGAGAAGTGTGAGCCTGAGAGGTATGTATAACATACTCATAAGGACACAAATAACTTTATACACAGTTAAAATTGTCTGCAACAGACTTTTTAATTGAATTTAAAATAAAAAATAACAAAAAATAAGTATAACTTTATTTTGGATAAACGGAGTTATAAGTATTATGTCATTTTTGGATTCTACAACAAAAATAACCTAGGGTACATCCATAAGGTGTTATACCCAAAAACACTTATTTCTTATGTTATTAGAAGACTTAAGAATCTCACAGTACTAATGTAACTTTTTTAACATTTTTTTAAATTGTTAAATTTAAGCTTAAATAAGCTTAAATTTAAAGTTGCATAAGGTTTATGCAAACTTACCAAAATTTTAGTTAAAATTGAGGTGTGGTGTATATTTACTGAATTGGCTAAGGATTTGCCAAACATAATGTAAATCCTGCGTGAGCTCAATTTAAAAGGGTTTAAGGCCATAGTATGGTTTTAAATAAATAAAAGGGCAAAATCCACGCAAAAAGGTGGGAGAAAGGAAAAAGACCAAATAGAGCTGGGGTACCCAACTTTTTGGATCTGCAAGGATTCCTGGAGGATTTTCAACCTTATTTAAACTTTAAAAGTAGATTTTGATCCAACATTAAAGTTTAAACTGGTTTTATCCCAAATTAGACAGGAATTTCAAGCTGCCAGACGGTAAATCCCAATATGCAGGCTTGAATTCAAGGTTTTAAGAACTTTTAAAGCTTGGTTAAGCTTAAAAAGCTTAAATAAGCTTAAACCTTTAAGGTTACAAGCATTAAAACCTTATCAAAACTTAAGGTTTAGTGTGTATTGCTATTTTACGTGGAAAAAATAGCAATAACTTCAAAAATTCATTAAAAATCCAATTCTCAATGGATTTGCTTGAAGATTTCACACAACTTACACTTTAATATTATCTACATATAAATTAAGTTTTAAGTATCTTTTATAAATAAATTTCCTGGGTAATTAGCCTGGAAAGTTACTGTTTTAATTAAAGCTCAAAGAAAATTATATTTTCTTTAAAAATTAATTAAAAGTTGAGTTTAAAAGATTTCTGCTTAAAACTCTATTTTTAAGTCTTTAATGTGATGAAATTTAATGCAAATAAGTTTATTTATATTAAAAACTTAAAATAATTGGTTCAAAGGAGGATTAAAGTTACATGGAGTTAAGAATAACCCTGTTAACTTTCAATTGGAACTAAAATTAAGTTACCTTAAGCTAAGAACTTTATTTTTAAGCATGGTTTTTCAGTTTTGACCTGAGCATGCCCTCTATGAATCATGAGAGCTGCTCTGAAGACATAAAAAGAGTCTTTTCATCACTGTTTTTGTCCATCATTCATTATCAATCCAATCATATTAGAAATTCAAACAGGTAAAGTTTTATTAAATATAAAATCTTATTTTTCAAGTAATTCTTGAGTTATTTTATTCTTTATTAATTAAAATTAAATAATCGAAATCATAGAATTTAGATTATTGTTGTAATCACCAATAATATATTTGATTATATAAAATTAATCATCTTAAATATCTTTTAAAATCCACAAATCCTCTTAAAAACTCTTTAATCTTAAGTTTTTTATAAAAAGTTCTTTTATCTTGAAAATAGTTGATTTTTGGCCTGTTTTTAACTTATAATTGATATTTGATATAATAACTGTTGTTGTTTGACTGGTTGTATTAAATAAATATTATAAGTAAGTTTTCTCTAAAGCTCTATATTTTTTTATCTAGTAATAGTTTTTTTATATAGAATTTTTATTCTATAAGAATTATTTCTGCACAGTATGTGTTTAATTCTTTTATAAATAATATTTATATTATTTATAAGTGGTTAATATTCATTTTTTCCATGTGTAATTGTCTCATTAAGAGCTTTACACTTCTTATTGTTATAACTGTCAGTGACTATAACAATAATAGAATAATTATAATTTATTATAATGATTCTATTTATTTTTATTATTATAATTTTATAATAATAATTAAATTTTTTTATAGAATTATTTTTAATAATTATATTTAAATTTGTGGTTATAATATTTTGTTATATTATATATTCCTACTGAGGACAGTCATAGTACTCTTGATTTTGCTACTATTATCAAGAGTTTCATAGACAAACCTTACATTTGGGGGCCTGGCCGTGATTTTTACCAATTTTTGGGACATAAATCATATTATAGACCTTATTTTACTGTTTTTTGACGTAAAATTGCCATATTTAGCTTAATATTTGCTTTTTGGGACTTATCCCTTATAAATAATCTTTATAATATTAATAAAGTTATTTTTTCTTAAGAATATTGTTTGAAACGATATACTATTGAGTGACTTGGAATAAATTTCTTTTGTCTAACTAGTGGCTTTTTCACATCACAGACTTGAAATTTATTCTTTGAGTTATTCTAGTATAAAAGTGAAAAATAATACAATTTTGATTAATAAACTTGTTAATTGCATAATTATTATTTCTTTAAAGAAAATAAAAAATAAAAAATATTTACTAAAAACATTTTTTTCTTTTACCTTAGACATTTTCCTTTATTTTTGACGTAATTTGCCATAAATTACATTAAAAAAACTTTATTCAATAAGTTGAGTTTATAAGTTATTTTTATTGTTTGATAAAATAGCTTATATTTTTTCTCTAGTGTCATCAATTAGAGACAGCTCTTCAGACTCTGAAGCCTCAGAGTCTAGTATTGAAATTCAAACCAGCCCAGCACCAAGGGGTTTAATAACCAAAGAAACCTTTAAAGGTCCAGCAGGTGAATTCAATCCATTCTTAGTCTATTTTTTCTTCAAATTGACGTGCAATGACTCCTACTAGAAGTGGAAGTAATTACTCCATCCAATCAAATGGATCTGGACCAGAACATTCCAGTCACAAATCAAAAAGACAAGAATTTCAGCCCAGAGGAGAGGCACAAATGGAGGATGCCAGAACTTCCACCAGTTCCCAAAGGTTAGCCAGCGCCTTTGAACCTCTTATCGAGAGTTCAGAAGCTGATATAACTGCTATTGCTGTTAGACTTGAATCATTTCCAACAGGCAGCAGTGGAGATTTACCAGTCTCAGTACAAGAACTGGTTTATGGCCGCCAAACAGCAAGAGTGGGAACTTCCCCCAAGTCTTCATGAACTCTTATCTTCAGGTGAAGAAATTCATGGGGCCAGAAAAGACAGAGGATCTTCTGAAGGGTTGGACACCAATGTCTTGCAAAGGACAAGTCCAACAGATAAAAGCTTGGTTGAAAAACCAAAGCATGTGATCAGAGGATCAGAAGAAGAAGTTGGCCCAAGGCAAGGAAAACAGCCCAGTGGAAGCTCCCCAAGCATTCACCAGAAAAAATCTGCCTCAAAAAGTACCAGACAAGCCCAAGCAAGCCCAAAAGACCAATAAGAAGGGCAAGCAAAAGGCAAAGTTAAAGGCAAAGCGCAAATGGAACAAGCCTTACCCACAGAATTACAGAATCTCAAAGAAAGAAAAGACATCCATGGACAATGTGTTCAATAAGGCAAGAACTCTGATGGAACTCAAAAACAAGGAGGAGGAAAGATTGAACCAATCTTTCCCAAAGAAATATATCTTGTTAAACTTGTAACTCAATTTGAATCTTGTAATAAAGAAATTATAACAAAGCTTAAAGCATTTGAGTATATCCAACAGAAGTTGGGTAATGAGATATTACAAGTGAAAGAACAACAAAAGATCATTATTGGCCTTGAAAATGTTAATATAGACAATATTGTGTCTTTGAAGCAAATTTGTGCAAGAATTGAGTCTAAAGCTACTTTGCTCAATCAACCAGATGACAATTCAATTTCTTTTATAGCTGGACAGTTAAGAGAATTAAAATTACAAGTTCAAAACTTGGAAAATTCAACTGGTCATAAAGCAGCTCTTTTCCAAGAACAATTGAAAAAAAGTGATAAAGAAAGACTTGAATTGAAAGAAGACATTCAATCAAGTATTAATAATATATCACTCAAAAATGAATTTCCAAGGCAATCCACACCAATTATTGACAGAAATGTGCTTAATGATTTACATCATACCATTTCAAGTAATGAGGTGGAAACTTCTTGCAATTTCAAAGACATTCCAAAATTAGAAGAATAGCCAACCTTCAATGGTGAAGGAGAATATAATCATATGGAATTTATGAAAACAATTGATATGTTCAAAGAAGACTTTAACATACCAGATGAATACATAAGTGCCAGATTACACTCATTATTTACCAAATCAGCAAAGAAATGGTATTACAAAATGAGACAAGACCATGGTAAACATTCTTGGCCTTGGTAGAAAGAACAAATTATTTCCAAATGGGCTAATGATTCCTGGAGATTTAGAATGGAAAATTCTTTTGAAGAAGCTATTTTTAATCTTGAGAGGGACAGGCCCATGTCTTGGTTTCTTAAACAGAAGGACAGATTAACTGCCCTTCATCCTCATATGTGTGAGCCTTGGGGTATATTTTACATACCCAAATAGGCCACAATTATCTTAAAAATAAATTTTGAATTATGCATAACTCATAAGTCATGCATATATAAAAAATTCATCATTTTTGATTTCAGAAAAGATGAATAACTTTTTATTGAGTAAGTAAATCCATGGATTTAAGGCAAGATTTGGATTCTACATAAAAATTCACCTAGGGTAGCTCCATAGAGTGAATAAGCTAAAATTAACTCTTTGAGGTGGTAATATGGAAAATACTTCAACACCACATCATTAATACCACATAAAAGATCCGTGAAAATTTTTGTTTTTCTTGATTTTACACCAAAATAATGGGAAAGTGAGAAATCCCATATTACATATACACTAAGAATAGTGTTATACATGTTTTGAGCACTTGATATTATGGTATTCTTACATGAACTTTTGGTACACCCATAGTGGATATCTCACTTGAAGCTTAAATTACTATTTTGACGTAAAAAATAAGCAAGGGGGACAAAAGACATCAAAGAGAGCCAGGGTACCCAACTTCTGAGGCCCCAGAGGTGTGGATAGCTCCAAATCTTGGTTCCATGGCTGATCTTGACCCAATTGGTAAACTAAACCTCTTTGGGAACTTGGTTACCAAGTTACAACAACTGTAAAACACCAGAAAATAGCAAATAACCTGCTATTTTGACGTGCCAAGGATGTAAAAAGCTACTTACACTCCTGTAACCATGTCAATTACTAATGACTTTCCATGGATAAACCCCAAAAGAGTAATTAAAACCCTTTTTGGACTAGTATCCATTGATTTACCTCATAGCAACCAGTCAAACACTGATATTTGCAATTCTACGTAGAAATGAGGTAAAAACTTCAAAAATTCATTAAAAATACATTTCTTAATGAATCTTTCTGAAACTTTCAGGACCGATTGAGAGCTGTATTATCTATGGTACAACCAAAAAGAATTACAGTTTTACTAGTAAAATTAAAAGTTTTTCTTACAGTCCATTTTTGACCATTCTACGTGAAACACTGAATCTTCAAAAATTCACAGTAATTAAAACCTGTGATGAAATTGGCAATAACATTGATAACTTTGAGAAATAAATGATTATTTTGGAATAAAAGAAGATTTACTAATGTTACTCCTTTTATTCTTAACCATATTGGGGTTGGTAGTCACGTAAAAGCATCAATTAAGTAATTATGATAATCTTACGTGACAACAGATGATGCAATCATTAATCCAAAAAGGTTTATTGTTTTCTCACTCACTGGTTTTTCAGTTTGCTCCATGGCACGCCTCTGTGAGCTGTTGTTGACTTAAAAGAAGCCTCTTCTTGCTGTTTTTTCCAATAATAATCTTATTAATCATTTATATCAACATTACCAACAAGTAAGTATTAGTTAAAACTTTTCTTAAGTGTTTTATTCTTTCAGAATCAATCAGAAAGACGTGAAATCATAGAAATCAACTATATATTGTTGTAATACATTTATAAATTCATTTTGATCCTCTAAATCCACAATTCTACGTCAAATCTGTCTATCTTATCTTTCAATAAGCTCTTTGGAATATTAGTGAGTGATTTACTTTTAATTCTTAAATTTTTTTTCTTAAAATTAAGTTTTCTTCAAGAATTATCATTATAATTATTCTTGCAAAAGATAATTATATATTAAAATAATTTTATTATTTTAATAAAAGAAGTTTTTATTATTAAATTCTTCTTGTAATTGATTCTTGTAGACAATTACTTTCTCACTGTTAAAATCACTAGTAGTGCTTAACACGTGAAAGAAATAATTCTTTAATTCTTTAATTGTGGTTATAATAATATTTTATTATTATATTTCATAAGAACAGACATAGTACTGTTGATTAATATTAATATTATCATCAGTTTCATAGTCACATCTTACATTTGGGTGCCTGGCCGTGTTTTTTGAACCTTGTACCCTTAATTAATATATTTTTAAGCTCTAAAATATATTAATTTAATATTTTTTTCTTTCATTTTAAAGTTAAAATAATTCTTATTTTTGAAATTGTTTTGGAAATCTTTTTTCATTGAGGAATTTTGTTTAATTTTATAATGTTTTACATGTGGTTTTTTCACATCCAAAAACTTATAAAATTATTCTTTGAGTTACTCTGAATTAATTTTCATTCAAAATCTTAAATTTTAATTTTTTTTTCTTCAAAAAGAATAATTTTTTTAATATTAAAAAATAGAAAACTTATAAATAATCTTTAAAAAATATTTTAAATAGTATAAAACATAATTCTTCCTCTTTTATAATTTTTCTAGTGTCTTTAATCAAATACTGTGCAGCTGGCAACAGACTCAGTAAAAGATATATCACTAGTCCAGAATCTGAAGACAGTATTGAGGTGCAGATTGCTAAAAGAGGCACCTTATTTAACTCCGAAAAAGCTAAATTACCACCAAAAGGTGTGTATTTTATCTTATATTTTCACTTTTTATCTTTAAATTGACGTGAAAATGGTGCATACCAGAAATGGAAGCAACTATTCAGTCCAACCAGATGGATGTGGACAAGGAAGAGGCAAGACCAAATCCAGAAGTGCCAAATCTTCCACAAGAAAGACACATCTGGAGGATGCCAGAGTTGCCCCCCATTCCCCAAGGTCTGTACCAACAGATTTTGACGTGAATTCTGAGCCTGAACTAATCCATGATATTATTTCCAGGGCTGAACCATTTTCAAGTGGCAGCAATAGAAATATATCAATGCCAGTACAAAAATTGGTTCAGAGCAGCCAAGGAAGAAGAGTGGGAAATATGCCCAAGCCTTTGGCAGGGGGCCATGAACTCCTACTTACACATCAAGAGCTTTCTGGGTCAGGAGAAGACCATAGAACTCTTAGGAGGTTGGAGCCCCCTGTCTTGCAAAGACAAGGTCAAAAAGATAAAGAATTGGTTGAAGAACCAAAGTCTTTTATCCATAGACCAGAAGAAAGAGTTGGAAATGACTCCAGCTTTGGAGACAGAGGCACCAGTGGCGTCTACCAGCTCCAAACCAGCTCCAGAAGTGTCCAAGGACAAGCCCAAGGGACCTCAGAAGAAGCAGAAAGGTCCCAAGAACCATCAAGGCAAAGGAAATGGCAAATCCAATTGGCACAGACCTTACCCACAAGGGTACAGGATCCCCAAATTGGGGCCTTCAGCCATGGACAGTGTCTTCAATATGGCCAGGAATCTGATGGAATTCACAGCCAAGGAGCAGGAAACGATGAACAGAAACTTTCCACGCAAATAATTGGTGTACAGACTAGTATTAATGTAGAAATTGGTAAACTTGATGGAAAGTTAACTAAAATTACATCAGATATAGTTGAATTAAAGAAAAATGACAAGAAATACCTTGAATTACACCAAGTGACAAATGCCAAACTTGACTCAATTACCAATTCTTGCATAAGAATTGAAAACATGTGCCAAGTTCAGCATGAAGAGATGGAAGATCTTTCCATTTTTAAAATGAATGATCAACTTAAGACTTTGCAAGACCATGTCTTGAAGATAGTTGAGAATACCAATCAATTTTCTATACACTTAGCAAAAAGTGACAGTGAAAGGCAAAAGTTGAAGAATGAAATAATTGCAAGTGTGGAACAAATTCATAAGAATCATGAACCACATATACCAAGACATTCTACACCTTTAACTGAAGAAAAACTTTCTATTAAAGAAAGTATTACCCCATTCTTAGGAGAAAATGCCTACTCTGCAAGAGATATTCCCAAAATAGAAGAATGGCCAACATTCTCTGGTGAAGGAGAATACAACCATATTGAATTCATCAGGACTATTGATATGTTGCAAGAAGACTTTAATATACCTGATGAAATCATAGTGGGAAAATTACACTGTCTGTTTACCAGAACTTCAAAGAAGTGGTATTACAAAATGAGGATTGATCATTGTCAGCCTGTGACTCAAAACAGAGCACTAGCATGACATCCAACATACCATAAATAATGGTATGACAAGTATTGAACAAACATAGTCAATACAGGTAATAAATAAGAGGAAAACAATCCTCTTAAATTAAACACCAAAGCTTATCCAAACAGAATAAGGAAACCTAGAGGAGAATAAGCAAGTCAAAACCCTTATTTTCACCTCTCATCTAACTTATGCATATTTAAGTAATTCTATACCAAAATGGTATTTTTCTTAAAGCTCACATGGAGAGCTACACAATGATATCATCCATGTTGTTGTAACACCACTACAACTGGAGATAACATATGACCTTTCTTTCAAAACCAAGACCCCCCTGAAAGTCAAAGAGGGCTTGTAGAAAACTGTACAAACGTATAACCAAATGAAAGACATAAACAAGAGCTTTAATTTGAGATACATTAGACCTCTGTATCTCTTAAATTGACTGAGGGATCTTGGTTCAAAGGTTTAAAAACCAAAAATACAGATATTCTGAAAACAAGAAAGTAAACAAACCCCTGTATCTTTGGCATACACTCATAAAACTGTACAGTGTAATATACCAAACTGTAGAGCTAATCAAGCCCTACAAAACTGTATCATCAGAATACAGATATCTTCTAAATTGGAGAAGATATCTGGCATGGAAGTTTTTGAAGCCTCATACTGATGTACAAAATTACATCCAAAAACTTAAAACCCTTATACCTTTTGCTATTTGAAAGAAGGGTAAACATGAAGCATACCAAATTGAAGAGCTCATCAAGCCCTTCAATTCTGTGCTCTTGGTTTCTTGATATCTCAAAAACTGACTAAGATATCTTGGTTGGGAGTATTTTGACCAATACTGGCCTGTACCAAACCTGTACCAACCAGTACTGTCTTGATACTTAAAATAATGGTTGTTTAAAGCTTAAAACCGCCCAGAATGACTAATATTGATCATACAGACACCAGAACAACGTCATCCAAGTGCTGACGTGGCAGGTGAAAAGTTTTTTCACCCTGTATCGACCCAGAATGATCATTTGTGGTGCTAAAACCACAATTCTTCCTATGTTGACGTCCAAATTGAGGATCCAGAACCACAGATTGAACATTTGAGTGAAAATTTTAGCTCCTCTGACGTGTGAAGAGTTAATAACTCTTGAAAGTCTTGAAAGATATAAAAAGAAGGGTTTTTTCCTTGAAAACCCATCATCATTATCTTATTTACCCATATTCTTACATGACAAAAGTGTTATCCATCAGTAGTGTCCTTAGAATTATCAAAGATATAATTAGAGCATAATTATTGTAGTACTTCTTTACAGTCAAAGATATTAGAGTATTGCAACCCAGGTCCCCAATAGACTCATCACCACTGTTATCACGTAGCAGTAGGACCTGAAGAATTGAATTTATTTATTTTTTTGACGTATCACAGTCATAATATTAGCTTGTATTTACACTTTATAGCTACTATATAGACTCACCCTGACATTTTGGGGGCCTGGCTGTGGTTTTTCAACCTTATTGGACGTGTTTTGAACTGAATTAGGCGTAAAATTCAGTTATTTAAAAGGTATTTTACTAACAGTGAGTAAAATTTCTAATTTATTTTATTTTATATTATTATCATTTCCTCCAAAAATATATATTACAAAATATTTTTGTTGAGAGTAAGAGTACAAATCCTCTTTTTTCATTATATTGCAATAATTTCCACGAAATTTGATAATAATACAACACTATTATTTAAATTTCAATATAAATAATAATATACAAACAGTATATTATTTATTTTACTATTATTTTTCACCAAAGTGCGTGAAAATTAATAAAGAAACATTTATTAATAAATAATTAATAAATATTAAATAATAAAATAATTTTTTATTATTTATAAGGAATATTTTAATTAAATATTTCATTTAAAACAAGACATCACTCAAATTGACGTGAAAACTTGTAATTAATTGATAATTTAAATAAATATCAAGTGTTAGAATAAATATTATTTATAATATTTATAATAACAAATCAAATTTATTATGATTTAATAAATTTGACGTGTTTATAAAAAAACACAATAATATCCAAGTGAATCATTCACAAAACACTTGGATATTACAGTTTTCACTTATAAAACATAAGTGAAAAACTAAAAAAACTGTTATTTTTCAATAAAAAAACATATAAAAATAATAAAAAAAAAACATGAAATACCTCAAAATTTCGAAAAATAACAGTAGAATTGAATATAATCATTTTGTTTTATCATAAAATACTGATATACAATCTGAAATATCTTTTCTGAATAGTGGAAAAAGACTATATTCCATTAGAAACCCAGTCACAAGGAAATCCATCTGTGACAGCCTCAGAAGACAGAGAGGTGCTGCCAAAAACCAAGGGCAAGCAGAAAAGACACAGTGAAGTGACAATCAACTCAAAAGATTTGACACCAATAGCCGTGCCAAGGGCCAAAAAACCCAGAAAAGCTCCAACAAAACCAGTTGGATCACCAAAACAAATTGAAAAACAGAAAATCACTGTTATCAACCCAGTTGTAAACTCTAAAGGCAAATTGCCAAAGAGCATAGATCATAAATTTGTACAAGGGCCTGCTAAAGGTAAATAAACCTTGAAACATACAACATTTTTCATTTTCTGTCATTTTTTAACATTGTTAACATGACACCTCCACTTCTTAGAGATCATGGATTCCCAAGAAATCAACCAGAACACTGGCCAAGAAGACACAGAGGAAGAAGACAGCCAATCACTGGATCAAATGACCAGCAAAGGGCTTACCATCAGGGAACTCCTACCCAAGGTCTTATTCCAAATCAAATTCAACCCAGGAGTCCAACCAGGAGATTGGACAGATGCAGAACAGGTCCTTCAAATACACAAACTGCTGAAAGACCTCTTCACATGGAGCATGGACAACAAAATGTTCACTATGGCAGCATCATGGGCAGAAGTGGGGATAACAACTCAGAAGATCTTTCTCAAGAAAATGGCTTGGATGGAGCTTATGACAGAAATGCAAGGTTGGAATCCCAACAAGAATTTCAAACTCTTAGAAGAAAGAGCAATCAGAATCAAAGAGAACCAGGCAGCCATACAAGCCATAGAGAGATCTTGGCACCAGGAAGAGCCCAGTCAGATTCAGGTACCCCCAGAAATGGAAGGAGAAGCCCCATCTTCCCCACAACCATTCAGCAGTTCCAGGCCTTACAAGCCAAAGGAAACTTCATCCAAGGCTCCCCAACCATTCCAGGTAGTTTCCAACAGGAGAAAAGGAGCCCAAGGGAGAAACAAAACTTTTTTCAACCAGAGGAAGAAGGAAGCAGACCCATTGATGAAAAAGCTGATGGACTTAGTCCAAGAAGTACACAAAAGCAAAAAATAGTTGTACCTACAAATAGTGTTGATAGTTCTGACTCAATTGATCCAGAATTAATAACTGAGACTACAATCCACACTCATGAGTTTGAAAACAAATTCACATGGACCAAATTGGCCCAATTCATGGATTGGACACATGAAACCTCAGGAAAAATGAGGACAGAAGTGGAAACATTGAAAGAAGAAAATGCTTTCCAAGCAACAGTCATAAAAGACTTAAATACAAATCTGGCCAAAATTTGGACAGAATTTGAAAAAACTAAAAGACAGTTGAATTCAATTCTAGAAGAACAACAAAATGTGGGGAGAGATCTGAGGAGTATCCAGCAGCAACAGGATAGCTTTGATAAAGAAATTTATTACCTCTATGACAGAGAAGACAATCAATACCCTCCAACACAAGGTCAACCCACTACCTCTACAAAATTGAAAGAAGAGGATAAAGACTATGACCAGGAACCTGAATATCAGATTCCAAAGTTAAGATCAGAGTCAATGTACCAAGATGGGGAAAATCTCAGCTATTCAGAGAAACAGGCACTAAAACAGTTACCAGAAGTAGCAAACTGGCCAAAGTTCTCAGGAATTGGGGAATATGACCATATGGAAATCATTGACTATATTGATGGACTCTTTGTTGATGTCCCAAAGATACCAGACTACTGGATCACAACAAGACTTAACACAGCATTCAGAGGCCATGCAAACATATGGTATACTGAGATGAAAGAAATACATGGCAGGAAAAGCTGGCCATGGTGGAGGAACCAGATTATACAAAAGTATAGCAATGGTAGTTGGATCTGGCAAAAGACCATGTCCTTTGAAAGTGATAGATACTCCACAGAAAAAGACCCATATGAATGGTGTCTCAAACAAACAAAAAGGCTAAAAGCTATTGATCCCAATATGACAATAGAAATGAGAAACCATAAACTCCTAACAAAATTACCAGGAGATCTAGAACATGCAGTCAAATGCAGATGCAACAACATCAGCAGCATTGATGACATAGCAAATGTCATACAAGATGTGAGGAAAAAAACCTCCATAGGAAGGTACACATCCTATAAACCAAACTTCAAAGACAAGAAGTCTGAAGTTAAAGAAACAAACAAAGAGAAAGGGAAAGAAAGCCCAAAAAAGAAATATGTGTGCCATAACTGTGGATCACCAGACCACTATGCCGACAATTGCACAAAACCAAAAAATAAAATATATGCAATTGATGAAGAATCAGAAGAAGAACAAACAGGTGACAAATCTGATTCTGACAGTATGGGAAATGGTATGAGAGCAGAATCACAAAGTGGACTTGATACCATAGAAGAATACATAGTGGAATGCAATGAAGAAAGTTCACTTGACATACAAGACATTGAATTAGATTCAGGAATACCACAAATGACAACAGACAAAGAGCTCTGTAAGCACACACAGAATGCACAAACATTCCTGGTAACCCCAAATAGAGGGATGGGATTCATTCATGGAACACCTACAAAATTGACAGTTTACATTGAGAACTGTAAACACCCAATGATCATTGACACAGGAGCAAGTTGCTCCATAGTAGCAAAAGAATACTTAAAACAACACTTCCCCAAATGGGAAGAGGATATAATCCCAACAAAAGCTAGAAACTTTAAAAGTGCATCAGGCAAAATGCACTCACTGGGGACAATAATCAAAGAGATAATTATCCCACACCAAAAAGGAAATATCAGACTAGAACCTGAATTTGTAGTTCTAGAGAATGCACATGTACAAGGATTCTTACTAGGTACAGAGTACCAAAGAATGTATGGTATGGACATTTGCAATAGTAAAAATAGATATCTTACCATAGGTACAAACAAAGACAAAAAAATTTCGTTTGACATAAATCATATAACAAATGATAACACCCTGAAAGAACTAGTGGAAGAATTCAAAGAAGCCCAATATAGCACTCAACTCACCAGTAAAATGAAACTCAACTTACTGAAAGTATTGAGAAAGCATAGAGGAGCTTTTGCAATAGGAGATGAACCACTAGGAAAAATCAAAGGACATGATATAGAATTATATCTGGATGTAGAAAGACCATATCAACCTATGCTTAGGAGACCACCATACCCAGCCAGCATGGAAACTAGGAAAGAAATTGAGAAACACATCAATGAGCTCCTAGAAATGGGGGTAATAAGGAAAATACGACATAATGAGATAGTAGAAGTCACTACACCAGTCCTTATAACTTGGCATGATGGTAAATCCAGACTATGTGGTGACTTCAGGGCTTTGAATAATTACACCAAAGCAGATAGGTACCCCATCCCAAGGATACCACATGCACTAGATAAGCTAGCAAAAGCCAAGTTTATTACAAAAATGGATTGCATGAGAGGTTTCCACCAGAATGGGGTGAAACCAGATTCCATCAACTTGCTAAGAATTATATGCCATATGGGCATATATGAATATACTAGAATGCCATTTGGCATTAAGAATGCACCAGCCCATTTTCAGAGGATGATGGATACCATATTTCAAGATGAAATAATGGAAGGGTGGATGGTAGTGTACATTGATGATATCATAATATACTCAGAAACATGGGAAGACCATGTGAGGAAAATTGATAAAATATTGGGAAAATGTACACCAATCAACATGAAGATATCTCTTAAAAAATGTAACTTTGGACAGCAAGAACTGCTAGCCCTAGGACACAAAGTTTCAGGTTTGAGTCTAGCTATAGACCAAAATAAAGTTGCTGCAGTACTGAAGAAACCAGTACCAAAGAACATTAAAGAAATGCAATCTTTTTTGGGCTTTGCTAGTTACTACAGAAGCCACATAAAAAACTTTGCATACATCACTAGTAGCCTATACAAACTGTGCTCAAAAGATGTAGTCTTTGAAATTACCAAAGAAAGAAGAGATACATTTGAGAAGATCAAATATGAACTGACCAATGCCCCTGTCCTGATGATGCCTGATTTTGAACTACCATTCAAACTATATATAGATGCAGCATGTAGCCAAGGACTAGGGGCAGCACTACACCAGAGGCAACTAGTGGATGGAATACCCAAATAAGGAGTAATTTGCTATATATCAAGACAACTGAAAGACTCAGAAGCCAGATATGCAGCTACTCAGACAGAATGTCTCTGTTTGGTATGGGCATTAGAAAAACTCCATTACTACTTAGAAGGAGCAGTATTTGAAGTTTTTACTGATTGCACAGCCCTCAAATCACTGTTGAACATGAAGACAACAAACAGACACATGCTTAGGTGGCAAATAGCCATACAAGAATACAGAGGGAATATGACTATCATCTATAAAGAAGGGAAAAGTCATACTAATGCAGATGGTCTCAGCAGGTGGCCACTGAAAAAGGACCAAGAGAATCCAGCATATGACCCAGAAAATGGGGCCAAAATACCCATACAATGCATGGAGATAGATAGGAGAAAGAACTTCAAACTATCAAACGGGGCATTAGGGAATGACCCATCAAACCCAGCACAGAGCTATGGGGAGAGCAAAGAGATACCCATACTGGGAATCAGCTCCTCTAATCTGAATACAGAGTTCTTTAGCATAGTACAATCATCATACAATAAACACAAACAGTATAGTATATTGATACAACTATTAAAACAAAAGTACAGGAGTCCTGAACTAGAGAGCCAATTGGAAGAGCCATGGCTCAAAAACTTCAAAGAGAATAGATTTTTTCTGATAGATGATCTACTATACCATAGGGAATGTAAGATTTGACTATGAAACTGATGATAATATTACTATTAATCAACAGTACTATGTCTGTTCTTATGAAATATAATAATAAAAAATTATTATAACCACAATTAAATAATTATAAAATTATTTCTTTCACATGTTATACACTACTAGTGATTATAACAGTGAGCAGTAATTGTCTACAAGAATCAATCACAAGAAGAATTTAATAATAAAAACTTCTTTATTAAAATAATGAAATTATTTTAATATATAATTATCTTTTACAAGAATAATTATAAAGATAATTCTTGAAGAAAACTATTACTAGAAAAAAACTTTAAGAATTAAAAATAAATGACTCACTAATACTCCAAAGAACTTATTGATAGATAAGAGTAGAGAAACTTGACGTGGAATTGTGGATTTAAGGGATCAAAAGGATTTATAGCAGTATTACAACAATATATAGTAGGATTCTATGATTTCACGTCTTTCTGGTTGATTCTGAAAGATTTAAAACACTTAAGAATAGCTTTAACTAATACTTACTTGTTGGTAATAATGATTTAATAAATTGATAAGATGATGATACGGAAAAAACAGCAATAAGAGGCTTCTTTTAAGTCAACAACAGCTCACAGAGGCGTGCCATGGAGCAAACTGAAAAGCCAGTGAGTGAGAAAACAATAAACCTTTTTGGATTGATGATTGCATCATCTGTTGTCACGTAAGATTATCATAATTACTTAATTGATGCTTTTTACGTCACTACTAACCCCAATATGGTTAAGAATAAAAGGAGTAACAACAGTAAATCTTCTTTTATTCCAAAATAATAATTGATTTCTCAAAGTTATCAATGTTATTGCCAATTTCATCACAGGTT
The DNA here is from genome assembly GCA_023105745.1 of Austropuccinia psidii. Classification (NCBI taxonomy): domain Eukaryota; kingdom Fungi; phylum Basidiomycota; class Pucciniomycetes; order Pucciniales; family Sphaerophragmiaceae; genus Austropuccinia; species Austropuccinia psidii. Next base: position 43,709,465 of record JALGQZ010000001.1, read on the forward strand.
TTAATTACTGTGAATTTTTGAAGATTCAGTGTTTCACGTAGAATGGTCAAAAATGGACTGTAAGAAAAACTTTTAATTTTAATAGTAAAACTGTAATTCTTTTTGGTTGTACCATAGATAATACAGTTCTTCATTGGTCCTGAAAGCTTCAGAAAGATTCATTAAGAATTGTATTTTTAATGAATTTTTGAAGTTTTTACCTCATTTCTACGTAGAATTGCAAATAGCAGTATTTTGCTGGTTGCTATGAGGTAAATCAATGAATATGGATCCCAAAAGGGTTTTAATTACTCTTTTAGGGTCTAGTGATGGAAATTCATCAAGAATTGACGTGGTTACAGGAGCCTAAGTAGCTTATTACCTCCTTGGCACGTCAAAATAGCAGGTTATTTGCTATTTTCTTATGATTACAGTAGGTGTAACTTGGTAACCAAGTTCCCAAAGAGTTTTAGTTTACCAATTGGGCCAAGATGAGCCATGGATCCATTCTCTGGAGCTATCCACGCCTCTGAGGCTTCAGAAGTTGGGTACCCTGGCTCTCTTTGATGTCTTTTGTCCCCCTTGCCTAATTTTTACGTCAAAATAGTAATTTAAGCTTAAAGTGAGATATCCACTATGGGTGTACCAAAAGTCCATGTAAGAATACCATGATATTAAGTGCTCAAAACATGCATAACACTATTCTTAGTGTATATGTAACATGGGATTTCTCACTTTCCCATTATTTTGGCATGAAATTAAGAAAAACAAAAATTTTCACGGATCTTTTATGTGGTATTGATGATGTGGTATTGAAGTATTTTCCATTTTACCACCTCAAAGAGTTAATTTGAGCTTATTCACTCTATGGAGCTACCCTAGGTGAATTTTTGTGTAGAATCCAAATCTGGTCTTAAATCCATGGATTTACTCACTCAAAAAAAAGTTATTCATCTTTTCTGAAATTGAAAATGATGAATTTTGGATATATGCATGACTTATGAGTTATGCATAATTCAAAATTTCTTTTTTAAGATAATTGTGGCCTATTTGGGTATGTAAAATATACCTCAAGGCTCACATTCCCTCCCACCAAAAAATAAAATTGTACTACAATTTTATTAGTGATAAAAGAATAAGGCCCCAAAGGGGGTTAATGTCCACTGTCCAACCTCTTGACATTACTCAGATCAAGTAATTTAAAGCACATTTATAGACATATTCAGGCTTGTGGCCTTCTTTCATGTCTAAATCTTCTTAAGAGTTTATCTGAGTTAGGTATTTCTGATTCTGCCATCCATTCATCTTCATGTACTGGATTTCTATATCTGACAAGATATTCTCTTTGATTTTTACCCCTAAGTCACCTTTCTTTAATGACTTTCTTTATCTTTTTGTCTTCATTCTGTTCCACAGGTGGTACAGTTAAAGGAGTTGGGTTTCTTAAAGGAAACAATTCTTTATCAGGTGGTTGATAAGGTTTTATCAAGCTGACTGGAAATGTGGGGTGTTTATTTTCTACTTCACCACTCAATTCCACTTGAACTGCATTGGTTCCATGTAAAGCAACAATAACAAAAGGTCCTACATAGGAATCTTTAAGTTTCTTTGGGCCTTTGATATTATTAAAATTCAAGGTTGAAACTAGAACTAAGTCCCCTACTTTGAAGTCTGGTACTTTATGACTCTTGTCCCACTTCTGTTTTTCATAATCAAAAGCATCATCCATACTTTGTTTTGCATGGTGTTTTACTTTATCAAGCATTAATTTGAAGCTGGAAGCTGTAGGATGAATGTCAATCAAGTCTTTCCTCAGTGTGTCTGCTGGGAGTCTTGGATTCCATCCCTTTTCTAACATAGGAGGAGTTTGTCCTGTGGAAGAATGGACTGATGTCTTGTATGCCAATTCTAATGCAGGTATCAGAGTGCACCAGACATGGGTAAAGCCATCTGAGTCTTTGAATTCTAATCCATAAGCACAAAATCTCCTGATCATGTCTTCTAAAGTTTGAATCATCCTCTCTGCTAGCCCATCTGTTTGAGGGTGATATGCTGTAGAGAATGATAACTTAGTCCCAAACAATCTATGAAGATTGGTCCAAAGTGCAGATGTGAACTTGGGGTCTCTGTCACTTATGATATTCTTAAATAACCCTGTATGAGAAATAACTCTACTCCATAAAAGAAGAGCTGTATCCATAGCAGTGTCATCTTTATGACATGGTAAGAATATGGGAGTTTTGCTATATCTGTCTACAATGACTAAACAAGCATTATAACCTTTGTCACCACTTGGAGGAAGTGATGTGACCCAATCCATGTGAACAACTTCCCATGGGGATTTTGGCTCTTGAATATGGATCATAAGTCCAAATTTCTTGCCTGTACTCCTGTTTGCGTTTTGGCATCTGTCACAGGTATGGCAATATTCAATGGTTTCTTTTGTCCAAGATGGCCACCATGCACAATTCTTCACTGTTTCAAGTGTTCTGTCTTCTGACAGGTGTCCAGAGTAGATACTATCATGACATTCATGAAGAATGGTATTGATAAGTAATCTAATGCACAATGTCATAACACAAGAATGTTTTGTTCTGTGGTGAATGATTCCATCAAACAAGTGAAATCTTCCTTAAGAATAGGAATTTTTCCAAACTTCATCAAGTGCATTAACTAAAGATGTATCTTTGCAGTCTTTATCCCATAAGGAAGTCAAGATATGGCAATTCTTGTCTTGTTTATAAGATTCTCTGACCTCCTCAAAGAATTCAGTCCCAATATCAGTTATGTTAATTCCTTCAATTGGAATCTGTGGTTCAGCTTCCAAAGGTACATAAGCTGGGTTATCAGGAGTGTTGGCTAAAGCCCATCTACTAAGTCCATCAGCATTCTTGTGAATGTTTCCTGCTTTATGAACTATAGTCATGTTTCCTCTATATTCTTGAATAGCTATTTGCCATCTCAACATATGTCTGTTGGGAGTTTTCATGTTAAGAAGTGATTTTACCGCATTACAGTCAGTTATCACTTCAAAAACACTTCCATCAAGATAATAGTGTAGTTTCTCAAGTGCCCATACCAAACATAAGCACTCCATTTGGCTTGCACCATATCTGGCTTCTGTTGGTTTGATTTGTCTTGAGATATAACAAACTGGTCCTTCTGTAGGTTTGTCATCAATAATTTGGACTTGATGTAGGGCTGCCCCTAATCCATCTCCACATGCATCAATGTACAACTTAAAAGGAATATTCCAGTCAGGCATGAGGAGTAAAGGTGCTTCTGTAAGGGCTTTCCTTATCTTCTCATAAGCTTTAATTCTCTCTTGTGTCATCTCAAATACAGTCTGTTGATCACAGATTCTATAAAGTGACTTGGCTAGAATTGCAAAGTCTTTCAGGTGTTGCCTATAGTAACTGGCAAACCCAAGAAAAGACATCATTTCTTTTTTATTCTGGGGTATTGGTTTAAGTAACACTGCTGCTACTTTGTTTTTGTCAATACCCAAGCTTAAACCAGAAACAATATGTCCTAATGCTTTGAGTTCTTCAAAACCAAAATTGCATTTCTTAAGTGAAATTTTCATGTTCACTTCTGCAACTTTATGAAGTACTCTTGCAAGTCTTGCAAGGTGCAAAGACCATGAATCAGAACATATGATAATATCATCAATATAAATGATAAGCCATCCTTCAGACAATTCTGTAGGAAAGATGGTGTTCATCATCCTTTGATAATGGGATGGAGCATTTTTAATGCCAAATGGCATTCTAAGATACTCAAAAATACCACAGTTAGTGATAATTCTAAGTAATTTCATAGCTTTAGGCGTCAAAACATTTTGATGGAAGCCTCTCAATGCATCCATTGATGTTATATACTTGGCTTTAGACAATTTAGTCAAGGTTTCTTGAATTCTAGGTATTGGATACCTATCTGGAACTGTGTAGGTATTCAATGCTCTGAAGTCTCCAACCATTCATGACTTATCATTATGCCATGCAATAATAACAGGTGTTGTCACTTCAACTTCCTCATTATGGCCTACTTTCCTTAGCACACCAAGTTGGATCAACTCTTGGATATGTTTTTCCAAGGCTTCTCTAGCTCTGGGACTGGCTGGATAAGCTGATCTTCTAAGTACTGGAGGATATGGTCTGTCAATATTAAGAGTAATATCAACTTCATGTCCTCTTATAGCGCCTAATGGTTCATTATCAGAGGCAAATGCATTTTTATATGTGTATAACAAATTAATAAGCTCATTCCTCATCTTTGGTGACAATGATTGATTAATTTGTGCTTCAACAAGTTGATTAGTCACAAATTTATCTTTGTAAGTATCCTTGACAGAAGATACTACAGATATCTGTTTTGGCATTTTGGAGAAAGCAAATTTTTGTCTCTTGTTATCTCCAATTGTGAAATATCTGTCCTTATAGTTATTTATATCAATAGCATAAATATTTAAGTAATCATTTCCAAGAATGATGTGCTGAGATGTGCAATTATCCATTACTACAATCTCAGTTTTCATTCTTACACTTCCTGCTGGATGTGGGAATACAATATTAGTGTCCAATATGCCCAGGCGGTACATATTGTTACTGGCACTACTGAATGGTACACCTTCTATTAGTAATAGATGGTTTTTCCATTCAGGAAGTATAATTTGGAGATAATCTTTGCCCACACAAGTGCAAAATGCCCCTGTATCCAAATTTGCTTTGGCTTCAATATCACTCATCAGAACTGATGTAATACAGGATGCCCCAGCAGTATAACCCTTTCCTCTAGCAGGTTTTGTTTTACACATTCTGGCATCTTGGTTATTGATTAGGTTGCAGCAATCCTCACTGTACTGTGGCAAGTGGGTATGGACTTCTGTGACCTCAAAGAAAGCTGAAATGTTCTCAATGGGATAGTCCTCCACTGGTGTATCTTCAGAGACTGCAGAATCTTGATCAGACTCCTCTTTCTCTGCAGTACACTGAATTTCTTCAATGACTTGAACTTCATTGATCTTTGTCTTCTTAGGACAAGTGTTGGATAAATGTGAAGTACTTCCACATTTATGACACTTCAAGACAGGTCTTTCTGGTCTTCTTTCCTCTGTAGGAATCTTTGAGACTATTTTGGACTCTATTGGGTTTTTAATCCAAGTCTTACCAATTCTTGTCCTGGTAATGATATCTTCCATAGCATTAATGTAGTCCTCTGTTGAACAAGGTTCCACACATCTGCTTTTGATAGCATGTTCCAGTTCTCCTCCACACTTTCTTAATATTTTCATATTAATCATAGTGTCAGACATATCTGGGTGTAAAGCAGATAGTCTGTCTTTTTGTTTGAAGAACGAAGTAAGTGGTTTGTCTTTTTCTGAGTTAAAAATGGCACTTTCAAAAGCATTTTCCATTTTAAACCTCCAAGAATTATTAGCCCATTTGGTAATCACTTCAGATTTCCACCAAGACCAGTCATGTTTAGCATGATCAATCCTCATTTTGTAATACCATTTCTTTGCAGTTCTGGTAAACAAACAGTGTAATTTCCCCACTATGATTTCATCAGGTATATTAAAGTCTTCTTGCAACATATCAATAGTCCTGATGAATTCAATATGGTTGTATTCTCCTTCACCAGAGAATGTTGGCCATTCTTCTATTTTGGGAATATCTCTTGCAGAGTAGGCATTTTCTCCCAAGAATGGTGTAAGACTTTCTTTAACAGAGAGTTTTTCTTCAGTTAAATGTGTAGAATGTCTTGGCATATGTGGTTCATGATTATTATGAATTCTTTCCACACTTGCAATTATCTCATTCTTCAACTTTTGCCTTTCACTGTCACTTTTTGCTAAATGTATAGCAAATTGATTGGTGTTCTCAACTATCTTCAAGACATGGTCTTGTAGAGTATTAAGTTAATCATTCATTTTAAAAAGATCTTCCATTTCCTCATGTTGAACTTGGCACATGTTTTCAATTCTTATGCAAGAATTGGTAATTAAGTCAAATTTGGCATTTGTCATTTGGTGTAAGTCAATGTATTTCTTGTCATTTTTCTTTAATTGAACTATATCTGATGCAATTTTAGTTAACTTGTTATCAAGTTTACCAATTTCTACATGAATACTAGTTTGTACACCAATTATTTGCGTGGAAAGTTTCTGTTCATCCTTTCCTGCTCCTTGGCTGTGAATTCCATCAGAGTTCTGGCCATATTGAAGACACTGTCCACGGCTGAAGGCTCCAATTTGGGAATCCTGTACCCTTGTGGGTAGGGTCTGTTCCAATTGGCTTTGCCTTTTCCTTTGCCTTGATGGTTCCTGGGACCTTTCTGCTTCTTCTGAGGTCCCTTGAGCTTGTCCTTGGACACTTCTGGAGCTGGTTTGGAGCTGGTAGACGCCACTGGTGCCTCTGTCTCCAAAGCTGGAGTCATTTCCAACTCTTTCTTCTGGTCTATGGATTAAAGACTTTGGTTCTTCAACCAATTCTTTATCTTTTTGACCTTTTCTTTGCAAGACAAGGGGCTCCAACCTCCTAAGAGTTCTATGGTCTTCTCCTGACCCAGAAAGCTCTTGATGTGTAAGTAGGAGTTCATGGCCCCCTGCCAAAGGCTTGGGCAGATTTCCCACTCCTCTTCCTTGGCTGCTCTGAAGCAGTTTTTGTACTGGCATTGATATATTTCTATCGCTGCCACCTGAAAGTGGTTCAGCCCTGGAAATATTACCATAAATCAGTTCAGGCTCTGAATTCACGTCAAAATCTGTTGGTACAGACCTTGCGGAATGGGGGGCAACTCTGGCATCCTCCAAATGTGTCTTTCTTGTGGAAGACTTGGCACTTCTGGATTTGGTCTTGCCTCTTCCTTGTCCACATCCATCTGGTTGGACTGAATAGTTGCTTCCATTTCTGGTATGCACCATTTTTACGTCAATTTAAGGATAAAGAGTAAAAATAAAGATAAAAACACACCTTTTGGTGGTAATTTATTCTTTTCAGAATTAAATAAGGTGCCTCTTTTAGCAATTTGCACCTCAATACTGTCTTCAGATTCTGCTTCTGAAGATTCAGGACTATTGATGTATCTTTTACTGAGTCTGTTACCAGCTGCACAGTATTTGATGAAAGACACTTAAAGAGAAAAAATATGATAAAAGAAATTATTTTTGTGTTTTAAGATATTTGTAAAAGATTTTTTATAAATTTTATTATTTTTTAATATTAAAAAAATTATTCTCTATAAAGAAAAAAAATTAAAATTTAAGATTTTGAATGGAAATTAATTCAGAGTAACTCAAAGTATAATTTTATAAGTTTTTGGATGTGAAAAAGCCACGTGTAAAACAGTATAAAATTAAACCAAATTCCTCAATGAAAAAGATTTCCAAAACAATTTCAGAAATAAGAATTATTTTGACTTTAAAATGAAAGAAAAAAAATATTAAATTAATATATTTTAGAGCTTAAAAATATATTAATTAAGGGTACAAGGTTTAAAAAACACGGCCAGGCCCCCAAATGTAAGATTTGACTATGAAACTGATGATAATATTACTATTAATCAACAGTACTATGTCTGTTCTTATGAAATATAATAATAAAAAATTATTATAACCACAATTAAATAATTATAAAATTATTTCTTTCACATGTTATACACTACTAGTGATTATAACAGTGAGCAGTAATTGTCTACAAGAATCAATTACAAGAAGAATTTAATAATAAAAACTTCTTTATTAAAATAATGAAATTATTTTAATATATAATTATCTTTTACAAGAATAATTATAAAGATAATTCTTGAAGAAAACTATTACTAGAAAAAAACTTTAAGAATTAAAAATAAATGACTCACTAATACTCCAAAGAACTTATTGATAGATAAGAGTAGAGAAATTTGACGTGGAATTGTGGATTTAAGGGATCAAAAGGATTTATAACAGTATTAAAACAATATATAGTAGGATTCTATGATTTCACGTCTTTCTGGTTGATTCTGAAAGATTTAAAACACTTAATAATAGCTTTAACTAATACTTACTTGTTGGTAATAATGATTTAATAAATTGATAAGATGATGATATGGAAAAAACAGCAAGAATAGGCTTCTTTTAAGTCAACAACAGCTCACAGAGGCCTGCCATGGAGCAAACTGAAAAGCCAGTGAGTGAGAAAACAATAAACCTTTTTGGATTAATGATTGCATCATCTGTTGTCACGTAAGATTATCATAATTACTTAATTGATGCTTTTACGTGACTACTAACCCCAATATGGTTAAGAATAAAAGGAGTAACAACAGTAAATCTTCTTTTATTCCAAAATAATCATTGATTTCTCAAAGTTATCAATGTTATTGCCAATTTCATCACAGGTTTTAATTACTGTGAATTTTTGAAGATTCAGTGTTTCACGTAGAATGGTCAAAAATGGACTGTAAGAAAAACTTTTAATTTTAATAGTAAAACTGTAATTCTTTTTGATTTTACCATAGATAATACAGTTCTTCATTGGTCCTGAAAGTTTCAGAAAGATTCATTAAGAATTGTATTTTTAATGAATTTTTGAAGTTTTTACCTCATTTGTACGTAGAATTGCAAATAGCAGTATTTTGCTGGTTGCTATGAGGTAAATAAATGAATATGGATCCCAAAAGGGTTTTAATTACTCTTTTAGGGTCTAGTCATGGAAAGTCATCAAGAATTGACGTGGTTACAGGAGCCTAAGTAGCTTATTACCTCCTTGGCACGTCAAAATAGCAGGTTATTTGCTCTTTTCTTATGATTACAGTAGGTGTAACTTGGTAACCAAGTTCCCAAAGAGTTTTAGTTTACCAATTGGGCCAAGATGAGCCATGGATCCATGCTCTTGAGCTATCCACGCCTCTGAGGCTTCAGAAGTTGGGTACCCTGGCTCTCTTTGATGTCTTTTGTCCCCCTTGCCTAATTTTTACGTCAAAATAGTAATGAAAGCTTAAAGTGAGATATCCACTATGGGTGTACCAAAAGTCCATGTAAGAATACCATGATATTAAGTGCTCAAAACATGCATAAAACTATTCTTAGTGTATATGTAACATGGGATTTCTCACTTTCCCATTATTTTGGCGTGAAATTAAGAAAAACAAAAATTTTCACGGATCTTTTATGTGGTATTGAAGTATTTTCCATTTTACCACCTCAAAGAGTTAATTTGAGCTTCTTCACTCTATGGAGCTACCCTAGGTGAATTTTTGTGTAGAATCCAAATCCGGTCTTAAATCCATGGATTTACTTACTCAAAAAAAAGTTATTCATCTTTTCTGAAATTGAAAATGATGAATTTTGGATATATGCATGACTTATGAGTTATGCATAATTCAAAAGTTCTTTTTCAAGATAATTGTGGCCTATTTGGGTATGTAAAATATACCTCAAGGCTCACAGGGAAAAACACACAAGTGCCCTGGTAATAATAAATAGAGAACATATTTCCCTGATACTACAGGAATGCCATGACTGCCCATACATGGGACATATGAGTGAAGAAAGAACTAAAGAAAGAGTCTTTAGCACAGCTTGGTGTCGAAAGTGGGACAAGACTTCATTGAATACATCAACACTTGTACCAGATGCCAAAAAGCCAACAAAGGTCATGGCAAAAGATATGGATTACTCCAGAGTATAGAGGAGCCCAAACACCCCTGGGAAATAATAAACATGGATTGGGTGACAGCCTGGTCCCTGGAGGGAAAGAGAGCTTTAATGCATGCCTAGTAGTAGTGGACAGGTACAGCAAGAGTGTCAGATGTCTTCCCTGTCACAAAGAGGACACAGAAATGGACACAGCCATATTGTTCTGGAACAATGTGATAGCAAACTGTGGAGTCCCAAGAATTATAATTAGTGACAGAGACCCCAAATTCACATCAGAATTTTGGACTAATCTATATGAGATGCTGGGAACCAAACTAGCATTCTCCACAGCTTACCATCCACAAACAGATGGTCTAGCAGAAAGAATGATCCAAACATTAGAAGACATCATTAGAAGGTTTTGTGCATATGGCATGGAATATAAAGACAATGAGGGATATACCCATGACTGGGTAACCCTCCTACCAGCTGTACAATTGGCATACAACACAAGTATACACTCAGTGACAGGAAAAACCCCTGCCACATTAGAGAAAGGATGGAACCCACTACTTCCAGTAGACTACTTGAAGAAGAACCTCCTCTCAGTACACCCTACAGCTAAAGACTTCCACACAATGTGGAAAACTGCCTGTGAAAAAGCAGAACAATGTGTGGCTGAAGCCAAATTATACAACAAACAGAGATATGATAAAAGTCAACAAGAACCTGATTTCAAAGAAGGAGACCAAGTTCTAATCTCAACTCTTAACTTCAAAAATCTAAGAGGACCCAAGAAGATGAGAGACTCATTCATAGGACTATTCACCATTATTAAATTAATAGGAAAGAATGCAGTAGAAGTCAACCTGACCAAAGAGTTTTCTAGGAAACACCCAGTTTTCCCTGTGAGCCTGGTCAAACCGTATCACCAAAAAGATGAGGAGAAATTCCCTGACAGAAAGAAGACAGTCACCCATGAAAGATTGGTAGAGGAAGATGACTCACCTGGACCAGTGAGAAAGATCATTAAAGCCAGGAAAATAAGAATTAATGGGAAAGACAACAGGCAATATCTGGTTAGATTTAAGAATCAACCAGCAGATAAAGATAAATGATTAACTGAGAAAGAGATCCCAGATGGACAAATACACCTGAGAAGATTCAGAGCCTCCGGAAGGGCTGAAGAGTCTCATCAATGATGAGCCTTCTTTTGAGGGAGGGTATGTCAGCCTGTGACTCAAAACAGAGCACTAGCATGACATCCAACATACCATAAATAATGGTATGACAAGTATTGAACAAACATAGTCAATACAGGTAGTAAATAAGAGGAAAACAATCCTCTTAAATTAAACACCAAGCCTTATCCAAACAGAATAAGGAAACCTAGAGGAGAATAAACAAGTCAAAACCCTTATTTTCACCTCTAATCTAACTTATGCATATTTAAGTTATTCTATACCAAAATGGTATTTTTCTTAAAGCTCACATAGAGAGCTACACAATGATATCATCCATGTTGTTGTAACACCACTACAACTGGAGATACCATATGACCTTTATTTCAAAACCAAGACCCCCCTGAAAGTCAAAGAGGGCTTGTACAAAAATGTACAAAAGTATAACCAAATTAAAGACATAAACAAGAGCTTTAATTTGAGATACATTAGACCTCTGTATCTCTTAAATTGACTGAGGTATCTTGGTTCAAAGGTTTAACAACCAAAAATACAGATATTCTGAAAACAAGAAAGTAAACAAACCCCTGTATCTTTGGCATACACTCATACAACTGTACAGTGTAATATACCAAACTGTAGAGCTAATCAAGCCCTACAAAACTGTATCATCAGAATACAGATATCTTCCAAATTGGAGAAGATATCTGGCATGGAAGTTTTTGAAGCCTCATACTGATGTACAAAATTACATCCAAAAACTTAAAACCCTTATAACTTTTGCTATCTGAAAGAAGGGTAAACATGAAGCATACCAAATTGAAGAGCTCATCAAGCCCTTCAATTCTGTGCTCTTGGTTTCTTGATATCTCAAAAACTGACTAAGATATCTTGGTTGGAAGTATTTTGACCAATACTGGCCTGTACCAAACCTGTACCAACCAGTACTGTCTTGATACTTGAAATAATGGTTGTTTAAAGCTTAAACCAGCCCAGAATGACTAATATTGATCATACAGACACCAGAACAACGTCATCCAAGTGCTGACGTGGCAGGTGAAAAGTTTTTTCACCCTGTATTGACCCAGAATGATCATTTGTGGTGCTAAAACCACAATTCTGCCTATGTTGACGTCAGAATTGAGGATCCAGAACCACAGATTGACCATTGGAGTGAAAATTTTAACTCCTCTGACGTGTGAAGAGTTAATAACTCTTGACAGTCTTGAAAGATATAAAAAGAAGGGTTTTTTCCTTGAAAACCCATCATCATTATCTTATTTACCCATATTCTTACATGACAAAACTGTTATCCATCAGTAGTGTCCTTAGAATTATCAAAGATATAATCAGAGCATAATTATTGTAGTACTTCTTTACAGTCAAAGATATTAGAGTATTGCAACCCAGGTCCTCAATAGACTCATCACCACTGTTATCACGTAGCAGTAGGACCTGAAGAATTAAATTTATTTATTTTTTTGACGTGTCACAGTCATAATACTAGCTTGTATTTACACTTTATAGCTACTATATAGACTCACCCTGACATTTTTGGGGGCCTGGCCATGGTTTTTCAACCTTATTGGACGTGTTTTGAACTGAATTAAGCGTAAAATTCAGTTATTTAAAAGGTATTTTACTAACAGTGAGTAAAATTTCTAATTTATTTTATTTTATATTATTATCATTTTTTTTAGCATCATATATTATATAAAAAATTTTTTCCTCCAAAAATATATATTACAAAATATTTTTGTTGAGAGTAAGAGTACAAATCCTCTTTTTTCATTATATTGCAATAATTTCCACGAAATTTGATAATAATACAACAGTATTATTTAAATTTCAATATAAATAATAATATACAAACAGTATATTATTTATTTTACTATTATTTTTCACCAAAGTGCGTGAAAATTAATAAAGAAACATTTATTAATAAATAATTAATAAATATTAAATAATAAAATAATTTTTTATTATTTATAAGGAATATTTTAATTAAATATTTCATTTAAAACAAGACATCACTCAAATTGACGTGAAAACTTGTAATTAATTGATAATTTAAATAAATATCAAGTGTTAGAAGAAATATTATCTATAATATTTATAATAACAAATCAAATTTATTATAATTTAATAAATTTGACGTGTTTATAAAAAAACACAATAATATCCAAGTGAATCATTCACAAAACACTTGGATATTACAGTTTTCACTTATAAAACATAAGTGAAAAACTAAAAAAACTGTTATTTTTCAATAAAAAAACATATAAAAATAATAAAAAAAAAACATAAAATACCTCAAAATTTCGAAAAATAACAGTAGAATTGAATATAATCATTTTGTTTTATCATAAAATACTGATATACAATCTGAAATATCTTTTCTGAATAGTGGAAAAAGACTATATTCCATTAGAAACCCAGTCACAAGGAAATCCATCTGTGACAGCCTCAGAAGACAGAGAGGTGCTTCCAAAAACCAAGGGCAAGCAGAAAAGACACAGTGATGTGACAATCAACTCAAAAGATTGGACACCAATAGCCGTGCCAAGGGCCAAAAAAACCAGAAAAGCTCCAACAAAACCAGTTGGATCACCAAAACAAATTGAAAAACAGAAAATCACTGTTATCAACCCAGTTGTAAACTCTAAAGGCAAATTGCCAAAGAGCATAGATCATAAATTTGTACAAGGGCCTGCTAAAGGTAAATAAACCTTGAAACATACAACATTTTTCATTGTCTGTCATTTTTTAACATTGTTAACATGACACCTCCACTTCTTAGAGATCTTGGATTCCCAAGAAATAAATCAGAACACTGGCCAAGAAGACACAGAGGAAGAAGACAGCCAATCACTGGATCAAATGACCAGCAAAGGGCTTACCATCAGGGAACTCCTACCCAAGGTCTTATTCCAAATCAAATTCAACCCAGGAGTCCAACCAGGAGATTGGACAGATGCAGAACAGGTCCTTCAAATACACAAACTGCTGAAAGACCTCTTCACATGGAGCATGGACAACAAAATGTTCACTATGGCAGCATCATGGGCAGAAGTGGGGATAACAACTCAGAAGATCTGTCTCAAGAAAATGGCTTGGATGGAGCTTATGACAGAAATGCAAGGTTGGAATCCCAACAAGAATTTCAAACTCTTAGAAGAAAGAGCAATCAGAATCAAAGAGAACCAGGCAGCCATACAAGCCATAGAGAGATCTTGGCACAAGGAAGAGCCCAGTCAGATTCAGGTACCCCCAGAACCTATGTTGACGTCAGAATTGAGGATCCAGAACCACAGATTGACCATTGGAGTGAAAATTTTAACTCCTCTGACGTATGAAGAGTTAATAACTCTTGACAGTCTTGAAAGATATAAAAAGAAGGGTTTTTTCCTTGAAAACCCACATAATTATCTTATTTACCCATATTCTTACGTGACAAAACTGTTATCCATCAGTAGTGTCCTTAGAATTATCAAAGATATAATTAGAGCATAATTATTGTAGTACTTCTTTACAGTCAAAGATATTAGAGTATTGCAACCCAGGTCCTCAATAGACTCATCACCACTGTTATCACGTAGCAGTAGGATCTGAAGAATTAAATTTATTTATTTTTTTGACGTGTCAAAGTCATAATACTAGCTTGTATTTACACTTTATAGCTACTATATAGACTCACCCTGACAATCATGGTAAACATGATTGGTCTTGGTGGAAATCTGAAATGATTACAAAATGGGCCAATAATTCTTGGAGGTTTAAAATAGAAAATGCCTTTGAAAATGCCATTTTTAACTCAGAAAAAGATAAACCACTTACTTGGTTCTTCAAACAAAAAGACAGATTATCTGCTTTACAACCAGATATGTCTGACACTATGATTAATATGAAAATATTAATAAGGTGTGGAGGAGAATTGGAACATGCTATCAAAAGCAGATGTGTAGAACTCTGTTCAACAGAAGACTACATCAATGCTATGGAAGATATCATTACCAGAACAAGAATTGGTAAAACTTGGTCTAGAATCCCAACAGAATCAAAGATGATCTCTACGATTCCCAGAGAGGATAAGAGACCAGAAAAACCTGTCTTAAAGTGTCATAAATGTGGAAGCACTTCACATTTAGCCAACACTTGCACAAAAAAGACAAAAATCAATGAAGTTCAAGTCAGTGAAGACATTCAGTGTACTGAAGAGAAGGAAGAATCTGATCAAGATTCTGCAGTCTCTGAAGATACACCAGTAGAGGACTATCCCATTGAAAACATCACAGCTTTCTTTGAGGTCACAGAAGTCCATACCCACTTGCCACAGTACAGTGAGGATTGCTGCAACCTGACCAATATCCAAGATGCCAGAATGTGTAAAACAAAACCTGCTAGAGGAAAGGGTTATACTGCTGGAGCATCCTGTATCGCATCAGTTTTGATGATTGATATTGAAGCCAAAGTAAATTTGGATACAGGGGCATTTTGCACTTGTGTGGGCAAAGATTATCTCCAAATTATACTTCCTGGATGGAAGAACCATCTGTTACCGATAGAAGGTGTACAATTTAGTAGTGCCAGTAACAATATGTACCCCTTGGGTATATTAGACACTAATCTTGTATTCCCACACCCAGCAGGAAGTGTAAGGATGAAAACTGAAATTGTTGTAATGGATAATTGCACATCTCAGCACATCATTCTTGGAAATGATTACTTGAATATCTATGGTATTGACATCAATAACCATAAAGACAGATATTTCACAATTGGGGATAACAAAAGACAAAAATTTGCCTTTTCCAATATGCCAAAACAAATATCTGTGGTATCTTCTGTCAAAGATACTTATAAAGATGAATTTGTGTCTAATCAACTTGTTGAAGCACAGATTAATCCATCTTTGTCACCAAAAATGAGGAATGAACTTATTGACGTGTTATACACATACAATACTGCATTTGCCTCTGATAATGAACCATTAGGTGCTATAAGAGGACATGAGGTTGATATTACTCTTAATATTGACAGACCATATCCCCCAGTACTTAGAAGACCAGCCTATCCAGCCAGTCCCAGAGCTAGAGAAGCCTTGGAAAAACATATCCAAGAGTTGATTCAACTTGGTGTACTAAGAAAAGTAGGCCATAATGAGGAGGTTGAGGTGGCAACACCTGTTATCATTGCTGGGCACAATGATAAGTCAAGAATGGTTGGAGATTTTAGAGCATTGAATACCTACACAGTTCCAGATAGGTATCCAATCCCTAGAATCCAAGAAACCTTGACTCAATTATCCAAAGCCAAGTATATAACATCAATGGATGCATTGAAAGGCTTCCATCAAAATGTTTTAACGCCCAAAGCTAAGAAATTACTTAGAATCATCACTCACTGTGGTATTTTTGAGTATCTTAGGATTCCATTTGGCATTAAAAATGCTCCATCTCATTATCAAAGAATGATGAATACCATCTTCCCCACAGAATTGTCTGAAGGATGGCTTATCATTTATATTGATGATATTATCATATGTTCTGACTCATGGTCTTTGCACCTTGAAAGACTTGCAAGAGTACTTCACAAAGTTGCAGAAGTGAATATGAAAATTTCACTCAAGAAATGCAACTTTGTTTTTGAAGAACTTAAAGCATTAGGACATTTTGTTTCTGGTTTAAGCTTGGGTATTGACAAAAATAAAGTGGCAGCAGTACTGCTTAAGCCAATACCCCAGAATAAAAAAGAAATGATGTCTTTTCTTGGATTTGCTAGTTACTATAGGCAACATTTAAAAGACTTTGCAATTCTAGCCAAATAACTATATAGAATCTGTGATCAACAGACTGTATTTTAGATGACAGAAGAAAGAATTAAAGCCTATGAGAAGATAAAGAGAGCCCTTACAGAAGCACCTTTACTCCTCATGCCTGACTGGAATATTCCCTTTAAATTGTACATTGATGCATGTGGAGATGGATTAGGGGCAGCCCTACATCAAGTCCAAATTATTCATGACAAACCTACAGAAGGACCAGTTTGTTATATCTCAAGGCAAATAAAACCAACAGAAGCCAGATATGGTGCAAGCCAAATGGAGTGCTTATGTTTGGTATGGGCACTTGAGAAATTACACTATTACCTTGATGGCAGTGTTTTTGAAGTGATAACTGACTGTAATTCAGTAAAATCACTTCTTAACATGAAAACTCCCAACAGACATATGTTGAGATGGCAGATAGCTATTCAAGAATATAGAGGAAACATGACTATAGTTCATAAAGCAGGAAACATTCACAAGAATGCTGATGGAATTAGTAGATGGGCTTTAGCCAACACTCCTGATAACCCAGCTTATGTACCTTTGGAAGCTGAACCACAGATTCCAATTGAAGGAATTAACATAACTGATATTGGGACTGAATTCTTTGAAGAGGTCAGAGAATCTTATAAACAAGACAAGAATTGTCATATCTTGACTTCTTTATTAGATAAGGACTGCAAAGATGCATCTTTAGTTAATGCACTTGATGAAGTTTGGAAAAATTCCTATTCTGAAGGAAGATTACACTTGTTTGATGGAATCATTTACCACAGAACAAAACATTCTTGTGTTATGAAATTGTGCAGTAGATTACTTATCAATACCATTCTTAATGAATGTCATGATAGTATCTACTCTGGACACCTGTCAGAAGATAGAACACTTGCAAAAGTGAAGAACTGTGCATGGTGGCCATCTTGGAGAAAAGAAACCATTGAATATTGCCATACCTGTGACAGATGCCAAAAAGCAAACAGAAGTACAGGCAAGAAATTTGGACTTATGATCCATATTCAAGAACCAAAATCCCCATGGGAAGTTGTTCACATGGATTGGGTCACAGCACTTCCTCCAAGTGGTGACAGAAGTTATAATGCTTGTTTAGTCATTGTAGACAGATATAGCAAAACTCCCATATTCTTACCATGTCATAAAGATGACACTGCTATGGATACAGCTCTTCTTTTATGGAGTAGAGTTATTTCTCATACAGGATTATTTAAGAATATCATAAGTGACAGAGATCCCAAGTTCACATCTGCACTTTGGACCAATCTTCATAGATTGTTTGGGACTAAGTTATCATTCTCTACAACATATCACCCTCAAACAGATGGGCTAGCAGAGAGGATGATTCAAACTTTAGAAGACATGATCAGGAGATTTTGTGCTTATGGATTAGAATTCAAAGACTCAGATGGCTTTACCCATGTCTGGTGCACTCTGATACCTGCATTAGAATTGGCATACAAGACATCAGTCCATTCTTCCACAGGACAAACACCTCCTATGTTAGAAAAGGGATGGAATCCAAGACTCCCAGCAGACACACTGAGGAAAGACTTGATTGACATTCATCCTACAGCTTCCAGCTTCAAGATAATGCTTGATAAAGTAAAACACCATGCAAAACAAAGTATGCATGATGCTTTTGATTATGCAAAACAGAAGTGGGAAAAGAGTCATAAAGTACCAGACTTCAAAGTAGGGGACTTAGTTTTAGTTTCAACCATGAATTTTAATAATATCAAAGGCCCAAAGAAACTTAAAGATTCTTATGTAGGACCTTTTGTTGTTGTTGCTTTACATGGAACCAATGCAGTTCAAGTGGAATTGAGTGGTGAATTGGAAAATAAACACCCCACATTTCCAGTCAGCTTAATAAAGCCTTATCAACCAGCTGACAAAGAATTGTTTTCTTTAAGAAACCCAACTCCTTTAACTGTGCCACCTGTGGAACAGAATGAAGACAAAAAGATAAAGAAAGTCATTAAAGAAAGGAGACTTAGGGGTAAAAATCAGAGAGAATATCTTGTCAGATATAGAAATCCAGTACATGAAGATGAATGGATGGGAGAATCAGAAATACCTGACTCAGATAAACTCTTAAGAAGATTTAGACATGAAAGAAGGCCACAAGCCTGAATATGTCTATAAATGTGCTTTAAATTACTTGATCTGAGTGATGTAAAGAGGTTGGACAGTGGACATTAACCCCCTTTGGGGCCTTATTCTTTTATCACTAATAAAATTGTAGTACAATTTTATTTTTTGGTGGGAGGGAATGTGAGCCTTGAGGTATATTTTACATACCCAAATAGGCCACAATTATCTTAAAAATACATTTTGAATTATGCATAACTCATAAGTCATGCATATATAAAAAATTCATCATTTTTGATTTCAGAAAAGATGAATAACTTTTTATTGAGTAGGTAAATCCATGGATTTAACGCCAGATTTGGATTCTACATAAAAATTCACCTAGGGTAGCTCCATAGAGTGAATAAGCTCAAATTAACTCTTTGAGGTGGTAATATGGAAAATACATCAACACCACATCATTAATACCACATAAAAGATCCGTGAAAAGTTTTGTTTTTCTTGATTTTACGCCAAAATAATGGGAAAGCGAGAAATCCCATGTTACATATACACTAAGAATAGTGTTATACATGTTTTGAGCACTTAATATTATGGTATTCTTACATGCACTTTTGGTACACCCATAGTGGATATCTCACTTGAAGCTTAAATTACTATTTTGACGTAAAAAATAAGCAAGGGGGACAAAAGACATCAAAGAGAGCCAGGGTACCCAACTTCTGAGGCCCCTGAGGCGTGGATAGCTCCAAATCTTGGTTCCATGGCTGATCTTGACCCAATTGGTAAACTAAACCTCTTTGGGAACTTGGTTACCAAGTTAAAACTACTGTAAAACACCAGAAAATAGCAAATAACCTGCTATTTTGACGTGCCAAGGAGGTAAAAAGCTACTTACACTCCTGTAACCATGTCAATTACTAATGACTTTCCATGGATAAACCCCAAAAAAGTAATTAAAACCCTTTTTGGACTAGTATCCATTGATTTACCTCATAGCAACCAGTCAAACACTGATAGTTGCAATTCTACGTAGAAATGAGGTAAAAACTTCAAAAATTCATTAAAAAGACAAATCTTAATGAATCTCTCTGAAACCTTCAGGACCAATGAAGAACTGTATCATCTATAGTACAACCAAAAAGAATTACAGTTTTACTAGTAAAATTCAAAGTTTTACTTACAGTCCATTCTTGACCATTCTACGTGAAACACTGAATCTTCAAAAATTCACAGTAATTAAAACCTGTGATGAAATTGGCAATAACATTGATAACTTTGAGAAATAAATGATTATTTTGGAATAAAAGAAGATTTACTGATGTTACTCCTTTTATTCTTAACCATATTGGGGTTGGTAGTCACGTAAAAGCATCAATTAAGTAATTATGATAATCTTACATGACAACAGATGATGCAATCATTAATCCAAAAAGGTTTATTGTTTTCTCACTCACTGGTTTTTCAGTTTGCTCCATGGAACGCCTCTGTGAGCTGTTGTTGACTTAAAAGAAGCCTCTTCTTGCTGTTTTTTCCAATAATCATCTTATTAATCATTTATATCAACATTACCAACAAGTAAGTATTAGTTAAAACTTTTCTTAAGTGTTTTGTTCTTTCAGAATCAATCATAAAGACGTGAAATCATAGAAATCAACTATATATTGTTGTAATACATTTATAAATTCATTTTGATCCTCTAAATCCACAATTCTACGTCAAATCTGTCTATCTTATCTTTCAATAAGCTCTTTGGAATATTAGTGAGTGATTTACTTTTAATTCTTAAAGTTTTTTTCTTAAAATTAAGTTTTCTTCAAGAATTATCATTATAATTATTCTTGGAAAAGATAATTATATATTAAAATAATTTTATTATTTTAATAAAAGAAGTTTTTATTATTAAATTCTTCTTGTAATTGATTCTTGTAGACAATTACTTTCTCACTGTTAAAATCACTAGTAGTGCTTAACACGTGAAAGAAATAATTCTTTAATTATTTAATTGTGGTTATAATAATATTTTATTATTATATTTCATAGGAACAGACATAGTACTGTTGATTAATATTAATATTATCATCAGTTTCATAGTCACATCTTACAATATGTCTGAAACAATGGTACATAAAAGGATATTAAGAAATTGTGGTGGTGACCTTGAGCATGCTATAAGAAGCAGATGTATTGAGCCTTGCTGTACAGAAGATTATATCAATGCTATGGAGGACATCATTACTAGAACAAAAATTGGAAGGAATTGGTCCAAATCCCCAATAGACAACAACACTAATGGGAAACCAATTTCAAAGCCAAATAAACCACAAGACAGACTTCCTTTGAAATGTCACAAATGTGGAAGTACATCTCATTTAGCAAACACTTTCCCTAAAAAGACAAGAATCAATGAGATAAATGTTGAAAAAGTGGAAGACACAAAAGAAACTGATGTATCTTTACATGAAAGTGATTCTGAGCCTTCAGAAGAAGAAGAAGTACCAGAGGAGGTTAGTATAGAAAACATTAATGTTTCTTTTGAAGTAACTGAGGTACACACTCATTTACCACAGTATAGTGATGAATGTATGGATCTCATACATGTGCAAGATGCTAAAATGCAAAAAACCAAACCTGCCAGAGGTAAAGGTTATACAGCTGGTTCATCTTGTATCACTAATATTGTGATAAACAACACAGAAGCCGAGGTACACCCTGACTCAGGTGCTTTTTGCACTTGTGTTGGAAAGCATTATCTTGACAAGGTTTATACCAATTGGCAAGAAAAATTAATGCCAATTGAAGGTATAACATTCAGAAGTGCTAGCCAAAATATGCACCCCTTGGGTATATTTGAAGCAGAAATCATATTTCCTCATCCTGCAGGAAGTATAAGATTGAAAGTTGAAATTGTTGTTATGAATAATTGTACTTCAAAACACTTTATACTTGGGAATGATTATCTCAATATTTATGGTATTGATATTAATAATCATAAAGACAGGTATTTCACTATAGGGGAAAATAAAAGACAAAAATTTGTTTTTCCTCTAGAAAAAAGAGAAATTAATGTCATTAAACAAGTAAAAAATGTTAATAAGGAAACATTTGGGTCACGTCAATCAATTGAAGCACAAATTAGTCCTGAATTAACAATGGAAATGAAGGAAGAGCTTATTGAAATTTTATTTCAATACAGGGAAGCCTTTGCTTCAGATAATGAACCAATTGGGGCAATAAAAGGCCATGAGGTGGACATTATGCTTAATGTGGAAAGGCCTTATCCGCCACTATTAAGAAGACCAGCTTACCCAGCTAGCCCTAGGGCTAGAGAAGAATTAGAAAATCATATTAATGAACTAATGAAACTGGGAGTTCTTAGAAAGGTTGGACACAATGAGGAGGTAGAAGTAAAAACTCCAGTAATCATTACTTGGCATAATGATAAGTCAAGGATGGTTGGATATTTTAGAGCACTGAATACCTATACTATCCCAGACAGGTATCCACTCCCTAGAATTCATGAGACTTTGACTCAATTATCCAAAGCAAGATTCATTACTTCCATGGATGCTCTAAAAGGCTTTCATCTGAATGTTTTGACACCTCATCCTAGGAGATTATTGAGAATAATTGCTTATTGTGGGATTTATGAGTATTTGAGAATGCCTTTTGGTATTAAAAATGCACCCTCTCATTATCAGAGAATGATGAATACCATCTTCCCACATGAATTATCAGAAGGATGTTTAATCATTTATATTGATGAAATTATCATTTGTTCAGAAGCCTGGCAATTACATTTAGAGAGACTTTCATTAGTACTTAAGAAAATTCTTCAAGTGAAAATGAAAATATTTCTTAAGAAATGCAATTTTGGGTTTCATGAGTTAAAATCTCTAGGACATGTAGTCTCAGGACTGAGCCTTGGTTTTGACAAAAACAAAGTGGCTGCAGTTTTACTGAAGCAAATGCCCCAGAACAAAAAAGAAATGATGTCTTTTTTAGGGTTTGCCAGTTATTACAGGCAACACCTTAAAGATTTTGCTATCCATGCCAGATCATTATAAAGAATTTGTGATCAACAAACTGTTTTTGAAATGACACAGGAGAGGATTCAAGCATATGAGAAAATCAAGTATTCCTTGACCAATGCACCATTATTATTGATGCCAGACTGGAAACTTCCTTTCAAGCTGTATATTGATGCATATGGTGAAGGCTTAGGAGCTTCTCTTCATCAGGTTCAAATTGTCAATGACAAACCTTATGAAGGTCCAATTTGTTTTATTTCAAGACAAATTAAACCTACTGAGGCCAGATATAGAGCTAGCTAAATGGAGTGCTTTTGCCTTGTTTGGGCTTTGGAAAAACTTCATTACTATCTTGATGGTAGTGTGTTTGAAGTAATTACTGATTGTAATGCAGTAAAATCACTTCTTAACACGAAAACTCCAAACAGACACATGTTAAGATGGCAGATTGCTATACAGGAGTATAGAGGCAATATGACCATAGTAAATAAAGCAGGAAATATTCATAAGAATGGTGATGGCTTAAGTAGATGGGCATTACCAAATACACCTGATAACCCTGCCTATGTTCCTACAAGTGCAGAACCTCAAATTCCAATTGAAGGAATTAATATCACGGATGTTGGAACAGAATTCTTTGAAGAAGTTGGAGAAAGCTATAAGAAAGATAAGAACTGTCATATTCTTACTGCTCTACTTGACAAAGATTGCAAAGATGTAGCCTTGGCTAATTCTCTGGATGATATTTGGAAAACATCTTATGACAATGGGAGATAACATTTGTTTGATGGTATACTATATCATAGATCTAAACACACATGTGTCATGGTCCTATGTAGTAGAATATTATTTAACACCATACTACTAGAATGCCATGATAACATATATTCTGGACATCTGTCTGAAGACAGAACTATGGAAAGAATTAAGACATGTGCCTGGTGGAAATGTTGGAGAAAAGATGTCATTGAGTACTGTCACAGTTGTGATAGATGCCAGAAAGCCAATAAAGCTACTGGTAAAAGATTTGGTTTAATGATCCATATTAAAGAACCAAGTACCCCATGGGAAGTCATTCACATGGATTGAGTAACTTCCTTACCACCTGGAGGTGATAAAAGCTACAATGCATGTCTTTTTATTGTGGACAAATATAGCAAAACACAATTCTTTTTACCATGTCACAAAGATGACACAGCTATGGATACAGCTCTTTTGATCTCGAATAGAGTAATATCCCATACTGGTCTCCTTAAAAACATCATTAGTGACAGAGACCCAAAATTTACATTGGCCTTATGGACTAATTTACATAAGCGTTTGGGTACAAGACTATCATTCTCAACAGCCTACCATCCACAAACAGATGGGCTGGCAGAAAGGATGATTCAAACCCTTGAGGACATGATCAGAATATTTTGTGCTTATGGGCTGGAGTTTAAAGATTCTGATGGCTTTACCCATGATTGGTGTACTCTTATACCAGAATTGGAATTAGCCTACAAGACTTCCATCCATGCTTCAACAGGCAAGACTCCTGCAATGTTGGAACAAGAATGGAACCCCGAACTTCCAATTGATACTTTGAAAAAAGATCTGATTGATATTCATCAAACTGCCTCAAGCTTTAAGTTATTGCTTGATAAAGTAAGAAATCATGCAAATCAAAGCATAAATGATGCCTTTGAATATGCTAAACAGAGATGGGATAAAATTCATAAGACCCCAGAATTCAAAGTGGGGGACTTAATACTAGTTTCAAACTTGAACTTTAATAACATTAAAGGCCCAAAGAGATTATAAGATTCCTTTGCAGGACCATTTATTATTAAAGCCCTTCATGGGACAAATGCAGTACAGGTAGAACTGTCAGGAGAACTGGAAAACAAACATCCAACTTTCCCTGTCAGTCTAGTAAAGCATTACACTTCAAGTGATAACGAATTATTTCCTTTGAGAAATGAAACACCCTTAGAAGTACCCCCACTAGATCAAAGTGAGGAGAAAAAGGTACTAAAAGTCTTGAAAGAAAGAAGACTTAGGGGAAAAAATGAAAGAGAATACTTAGTCAGGTATAAAAATCCACAACATGAAGCTGAATGGATTATAGAAAACAAAATACCTGATTCCCAAAAGTTTCTCAGAAGATTCAGACATGAGAGAAGACCAATTGCTGAATAAAGTTTGAGTTGTGTGCTTTACATACTTAGAAAAGTATAGGTAGAGAGGTTGGACAGTGGATTATACCCCCCCAAAATAACTTGGGGGTATACTACAAAAGAAAAATTGTGGTACAATTTTTTTTTGGTGGTAGGGAATGTGAGCCTGTGAGGTATGTATAACATACCCATAAGGCCACAAATAACTTTATACACAGTTAAAATTGTCTTCAACAGACTTTTTAATTGAATTTAAAATAAAAAATAACAAAAAATAAGTATAACTTTTTTTTGGATAAACGGAGTTATAAGTATTATGTCATTTTTGGATTCTACAACAAAAATAACCTAGGGTACATCCATAAGGTATTATACCCAAAAACACTTATTTCTTATGTTATTAGAAGATTTAAGAATCTCACAGTACTAATGTAACTTTTTTAACATTTTTTTTAAATTGTTAAATTTAAGCTTAAATAAGCTTAAATTTAAAGTTGCATAAGTTTTATGCAAACTTACCAAAATTTTAGTTAAAATTGAGGAGTGGTGTATATTTACTGAATTGGCTAAGGATTTGCCAAACATAATGTAGATCCTGCGTGAGCTCAATTTAAAAGGGTTTAAGGCCATAGTATGGTTTTACATAAATAAAAGGGCAAAATCCACGCAAAAAGGTGGGAGAAAGGAAAAAGACCAAATAGAGCTGGGGTACCCAACTTTTTGGATCTGCAAGGATTCAATTAAGGTTTTCCACCTGTATTGGAGGATTTTCAACCTTATTTAAACTTTAAGATTAGACTTTGATTCAACATTAAAGTTTAAGCTGGTTTTATCCCAAATTAGACAGGAATTTCAAGCTGCCAGATGGTAAATCCCAATATGCAGGCTTGAATTCAAGGTTTTAAGAACTGTCAAAGCTTAAATAAGCTTAAAACCTTAAGGTTACAAGCATTAAAACCTTATCAAAACTTAAGTTTTAGTGTGTATTGCTGTTTTACGTGGAAAAATAGCAATAACTTCAAAAATTCATTAAAAATCCAATTCTTAATGGATTTGCTTGAACTTTTCACATAGCTTACAATTTAATATTATCTACATATAAATTCAATTTTAAGTATCTTTTATAAATAAATTTCCTGGGTAATTAGCCTGGAAATTTACTTTTTTAATTAAAGCTCAAAGAAAATTATAATTTCTTTAAAAATTAATTAAAAATTGAGTTTAAGAGATTTCTGCTTGAAACTCTATTTTTAAGTTTTTCATGTGATGAACTTTAATGTAAATTAGTTTTTTTATATTAAAAACTTAAAATAATTGGTTTAAATGAGAATTAAAGTTACATGGAGTTAAGAATAACCCTGTTAACTTTAAATTGAAATTAAAATTAAGTTACCTTAAGTTAAGAACTTTATTTTTAAGCATAGTTTTTCAGTTTTGACCTGAGCATGCCCTCTATGAATCATGAGAGCTGCTCTGAAGACATAAAAAGAGTCTTTTAATCACTGTTTTTGTCCATAATTCATTATCAATCCAATCATATTAGAAATCTAAACAGGTAAAGTTTTATTAAATATAAAATCTTATTATTAAAGTAATTCTTAAGTTATTTTATTCTTTATTAATTAAAATTAAAAAATTGAAATCATAGAATTTAGATTATTGCTTTAATCACCAATAATATATTTTATTATATAAAATTAATCATCTTAAATATCTTTTAAAATCCACAAATTCCTCTTAAAAACTCTTTAATCTTAATTTTTGTTATAAAAAGTTGTTTTATCTTTAAAATTATTGATTTTTGGCCTGTTTTTAACTTATAATTATTATTTGATATAATCACTGTTTTTGTTTGACTTGTTGTATGAAATAAATATTATAAGTATGTTTTCTCTAAAGCTCTAAATTTTTTTATCTAGTAATAGTTTTTTTATATAGAATTTTTATTCTATAAGAATTATTTCTGCACAGTGTGTGTTTAATTCTTTTAAAAATAATATTTATATTATTTATCAGTGGTTAATATTCATATTTTCCATGTGTAATTGTCTCATTAAGAGCTTTACACTTCTTATTGTTATAACTGTCAGTGACTATAAAAATAATAGAATAATTATAATTTATTATAATTATTATATTTTTTATTATTATTACATTTTTATAATAATGATTAAATTTGTTTTTCTATATAATTTTTTTTAATAATTATATTTAAATTTGTGGTTATAATATTTTGTTATATTATATATTTCTACTGAGGACAGTCATAGTACTCTTGATTTTACTACTATTATCAAGAGTTTCACAGACAAACCTTACAAAAAGGAAAGCAAAAACATCAGTCTTTCCAAGATCCACTAGTCAGGACTCTGAAGGTGAGCACCTCTCCTAAATTTCCTCAAAAGAATTTTTCAATGTTCTGAACTCTTTGTATTTCTTGTTTTTTGATCATGAATACTAGAATAGGATTCCAATACTCCATTAAATTGGATTGGCCTGGATTCATAGGGTCAATTGATTCCTCAAAAGGGAAAAGAAAGGGCAAGATCCCAAGTGGAAAACAATCCACACAAGGAAGTTCCATATCCCAAAGGCAAGTCCCAGAAATGCCCTTAATACCTGAATCAGAGTTGAAGCTAAGTATTAGTAACTCCAATAAATATAAATCACATTTAGAGGGCTGAGATAAACATCTACATGATCCAGTAAAAGCAGTATTTCATGGTATACAAGGAAAAGGATTGAGAAATGTTGCCACAAATATACCAAGGAGTGATCAAATCCTGTAAAATTCCAAAACGTTCCTCAAAGAGGAGGAAATGGTGAGATATGCCAATGGAAGGAATCCACTATCAGCCAAGCCTCAAATAAAAAGTATCAAGGAATACCATGCCAAGAAGAGGCAGGCAAGCCAGGAAGAAGCCCAAGTAGCTTCTAACAGCAAGCCACAAGTCAACAAGCATCCCCATGAGGGGAATAATTAAAAGAAAAAGAATTGGAGGAAACACTATTCTCCAAGTTACAGGATTACAAGAATCCAAAAAGATGCCATGGACAATGTATTCAACATTTCTGGAATCTTGATGGAATTCAAGGACAAAGAGCAAGACCCAATGAGACAACCCCATTTCACAAGCAAATAGCTTTGTCTCCTGATGTTTTAAATACCATAAAAGAAATCAAAAATAGTATTTCACTTTTAAAAGACAATAAAAATAGCTTATCATCTTTGAAAGAAATGAACAGTAGCTTCTTATGTTAAAAAAAAATTTGTTTACAAAATAAAAAAGAAATAGACAGGCTTGAATTTATGGGGGAAAATAATAAACCAAAATTTTTAATTGAAAATACTCAGAAAATGATACAAGGACAACAGGAATTGTATGAAGAAAGAAGAGATATCAAAGAAAAGACCTTGAAAATAGATTGTGATGTGAGTATTGAAAATCTGACAGAAAAACTAAACAAATCAAGTATTTCTGTTGCACAATTTAAATAAAAGACTCCATCACATCAAAAATTACTTCTAGACCATGTAGCAAAGAGTGATTAAGCAGAATTGAATATTAAACATGAAATTCGAAGTGAAATAAGACTTCTCACTGAGAAAATTGATAAAATAAATGAGACTAACTTAAATATTCCAAAGTTATCAATTCCATTTTCTCACATAAAAAGTCCTGTTTAGCCAAAAGAGGAAAGAGAAAACCATTGATAACAGACTTGAGCCATCAAGAAAATAATCAATTATTAATTAAGGAAGCACCTCAATTAAAAGAATTGGCAACATTCAAAGGTGAAGGTGAATATGACCACATGTAATTTTTTCAAAAGATTGAAATGTTAGAAGAGGAGTATTCCATACCACATGAATTAATCACTGCAAGTTTATATTCATTTTTTGAAAACTCTGAAAAAAGATGGTGTTGTGGCATAAGGCAAACAAATTTCAAAAATACCTGGTCTTGGTGGAAAAATGAGAAAAAAACCAATTGGGAAGATGCTGTATGGAGGTACATAAAAGAAAATTCATTTGAAAATTCATTCTTTGACACAGATAAGTATAAACCTTTTGACTTGGTTCTTAAAAAAAGTTGAAAATTTAAATGCACTGTACCCAGAAATGTCACAGAAAGTGGTGCATATAAAGATACTAAAAAAATGTGGAGGATAACTGGAAAATGTCCTGAGAAGCAGGTATAAAGCCATCTGCTAGAGAAGAATACATTAATTCACTAGAAAACATAGTGAAAAGAAGCAAAATTGGCAGAA
This sequence comes from Austropuccinia psidii, assembly GCA_023105745.1. Lineage (NCBI taxonomy): Eukaryota > Fungi > Basidiomycota > Pucciniomycetes > Pucciniales > Sphaerophragmiaceae > Austropuccinia > Austropuccinia psidii. Next base: position 43,738,639 of record JALGQZ010000001.1, read on the forward strand.
CTTGGGAAAATTGGATATGAAAAGTCCAAATAAACCAAGAGACCCTTTCAAATGAAATACACCAAACACTAATGAGGAAGGAAAATTCCATAACTGTTGTGGTATTGGACACTTAGCCATTAAATTCTTAAAAAAGTCAAAAAAAAATGAAATTGGGGAAATAGAAGACAAAAATGATGAAGAATATTAATCTGATTTTGAAAAGACACTTTACAGTCAGAAACTTCTTAAAGTCAATAAATCCTTATAATTAATGCAAAAATTAATAATATTGAATTAATATATGAAGTACTAGGTATAAATTCAAACTTACAACAAGTTGGAACATTTGATACAAGCCTCACAAACATTCAAGATTCCAAAATGCATAGAGTAAAAACTGCAAAAGGAACAGGATATACACCTGGAAAGTCAATTATAAGTATTGTCATGATTGAAATCCAAAAGGAAAAGGTAATCCTGGACACAGGAGAATACTGCACCTGTGTTGGTAAAAGTTCTTTGTAAGCCGTTGGACCAGATTGGGAACAAAAGCCTATACCAATACAGGGGGTTAAATTTATTGGTGCAAGTCAAAGCATGAAAACCCTTGGAATAATTGACCTGACACTAATTTTTCCTCACCCTTCCCAATGCGTAAGATGTGTCTATGAAACTGTGATAATATTACTATTAATCAACAGTATTATGACTGATCTTATGAAATATAATAATAAGAAATTATTATAGCCACAATTAAATAATTAAATAATTATTTCTTTTACGTGTTATACACTACTAGTTACTATAACAGTAAGCAGTAATTGTCTACAAGAATCAATTACAAGAAGAATTTAATAATAAAAACTTCTTTCATTAAAATAATAAAAGTATTTTAATATATAAAATTATCTTTTACAAGAATAATTATAAAGATAATTCTTAAAGAAAACTATTACTAGAAAAAAACTTTAATAATTGAGATGAATTACTCACTATCAATCCAATGAACCTTTTAGTTGATAATAGTAGAGAAATTTGATGTGGAATTGTGGATTTAATGGATCAAAATTGATTTATAAAAGTATTACAAAAAATTATAGTTGATTTGCATGATTTCACGTCTTTATGATTTATTTCTGAAGGAATAAAACATCTAAGAAATAGTTTTAACTAATACTTACTTGTTTGGTAATAAAGGTATAATATAATAATGTGATGATGTGGAAAAAACAGCAAGAGGAGGCCTCTTTTAAGTGTAAGACAGCTCACAGAGGGGTTCCATGGAGAAAACTGAAAAACCAGTGAGTGAGAAAACAATAAACCTTTTTGGATTATTGATTGCATCATTTGTTGTCACGTAAGATTATCATAATTTCTTAATTGAGGCTTTTACGTGACTACCAACCCATTTATGGTTTAGAATAAAAGGAGTAACAACTGTAAATCTTATTTTGCTCCAAAATAATCATTGATTTCTCAAATTTATCAATTGTATTGGAAATTTGTTCACAGAATGTATTTTCTGTAGATTTTTAAGGATTCTGTGTTTCACGTGGAATCATCAAAAATAGACTGTATGTAAAACTCTTAATTTTGCATATAAAGGTACAATTATTTTTGGGTCTTATATGTACTATACAGTTCTCAATTGGGCCTGAAAATTTCAGAAAGATTCATTAAGAATTGTATTTTTAATAAATTTTTGAAGCTTTTACCTCAATTCTACATAGAATTGCAAATAGCAGTGTATGGCTGGTTGCTATGAGGTAAATCAATGGATACTAGTCCAAAAAGGGTTTGAATGAATATTTTGGGGTTTAGCCATGGTAGTTCATTAATAATTGACATCTTTACAGGAGTCTAAGTTGTTCTTTACCTCCTTGGAATGTCAAAATAGCAGGTTATTTGCTATTTTCTTATAATTTACTATAGTTGTAACATGGTAACCAAGCTCCCGAAAACTTTCAGTTTACTAATTGGGCCAAGATAACCCATTGATCCAAGCTTTGGAGCTTTCAATACCTCAGAGGCCTTAGAAGTTGGGTAACCTGGCTCTCTTTGATGTCTTTTGTCCCCCTTGCCTATTTTTTATGTCAAAATAGAATTTTAAGCTTCAAGGGAGAGATACACTATGGGTGTACCAAAAGTGCATTTAAGAATACCATAATATTAAGTGCTCAAAACATGTATAACACTTTTCTTAGTGTGTATGTAACATGGGGTTTCTCACATTCCCATTATTTTGGCGTGAAATAGAAAAAAAGAAAATTTTTCCCGGATCTTCTATGTGTTATTGATGATGTGGTATTGAAGTATTTTCCATATTACCACCTCAAAGAGTTGATTTGAGTTTATTCACTCTATGGAGCTACTCTAGGTGAGATTTTGTGTAGAATCCAAATCTGGCCTTAAATCCATGGATTTACTTACTCAATAAAAAGCTATTCATCTTTTCTGAAATCAAAAACAATGAATTTTGAATATATGCATGACTTATGGGTTATGCATAGTTCAGAATTTATTTTTAAGATAATTGTGGCCTATTTGGGTATGTAAAATATACCTCAAGGCTCACATTCCCTCCCATGAAAAAATAAAATTGTACTACAATTTTATCAATGGTATAAAGAAGAAAAAGACCCCAAAGGGGGTTAATGTCCTTTGTACAACCTCTTTTAATTACTCAGATCCAGCAATTAAAAGCACATTTATAGACATATTCAGGCTTGTGGCCTTCTTTCATGTCTAAATATTCTTAAGAGTTTATCTGAGTCAGGTATTTCTGATTATGCCAGCCATTCATCTTCATGTACTGGATATCTATATCTGACTAGATATTCTCTTTGAATTTTACCCCTAAGTCTCCTTTCTTTAATGACTTCCTTAATCTTTTTGTCTTCATCCTGTTCCACTGGTCGTACAGTCAAAGGAGTTGGGTTCCTTAAAGGAAACAATTCTTCGTCAGTCAAAAACAATGAATTTTGAATATATTCATGACTTATGGGTTATGCATAGTTCAGAATTTATTTTTAAGATAATTGTGGCCTATTTGGGTATGTAAAATATACCTCAAGGCTCACATTCCCTCCCACCAAAAAATAAAATTGTACTACAATTTTGTAAGATGTGACTATGAAACTGATGATAATATTACTATTAATCAACAGTACTATGTCTGTTCTTATGAAATATAATAATAAAAATTATTATAACCACAATTAAATAATTATAAAATTATTTCTTTCACGTGTTATACACTACTAGTGATTATAACAGTGAGCAGTAATTGTCTACAAGAATCAATTACAAGAAGAATTTAATAATAAAAACTTCTTTTATTAAAATAATAAAATTATTTTAATATATAATTATTTTTTACAAGAATAATTATAAAGATAATTCTTGAAGAAAACTATTACTAGAGAAAAACTTTAAGAATTAAAGATAAAAGACTCACTAATACTCCAAAGAACTTATTGATAATAAAAGTAGAGAAATTTGACGTGGAATTGTGGATTTAAGGGATCAAAAGGATTTATAACAGTATTACAACAATATATAGTTGGATTCTATGATTTCACGTCTTTCTGATTGATTCTGAAAGAATTAAAACACTTAAGAATAGTTGAACTAATACTTACTTGTTGGTAATAAAGATTTAATAAATTGATAAGATGATGATGATAAGGAAAAAACAGCAAGAAGAGGCTTCTTTTAAGACAACAACAGCTCACAGAGGCGTGCCATGGAGCAAACTGAAAAACCAGTGAGTGAGAAAACAATAAACCTTTTTGGATTATTGATTGCATCATCTGTTGTCATGTAAGATTATCATAATTACTTAATTGATGCTTTTACGTGACTACCAACCCCAATATGGTTAAGAATAAAAGGAGTAACACTTGTAAATCTTCTTTTATTCTAAAATAATCATTGATTTCTCAAAGTTATCAATGTTATTGCCAATTTCATCACAGGTTGTAATTACTGTGAATTTTTGAAGATTCAGTGTTTCACGTAGAATATCCAAAAATGGACTGTAAGTAAAACTTTTAATTTTACTAGTAAAACTGTAATTCTTTTTGGTTGTACCATAGATAATACAGTTCTCCTTTAGTCCTGAAAGGTTCAGAAAGATTCATTAAGAATTGTATTTTTAATGAATTTTTGAAGGTTTTACCTCATTTCTACGTAGAATTGCAAATAGCAGTGTTTTGCTGGTTGCTATGAGGTAAATTAATGAATATGGGTCCCAAAAGGGTTTTAATTACTCTTTTGGGGTTTATCCATGGAAAGTCATTAGTAATTGACATGGTTACAGGAGTGTAAGTAGCTCATTACCTCCTTGGCACGTCAAAATAGCAGGTTATTTGCTATTTTCTGATGTTTTACAGTAGTTGTAACTTGGTAACCAAGTTCCCAAAGAGTTTTAGTTTACCAATTGGGCCAAGATGAGCCATGGATCCATGCTCTGGAGCTATCCACGCCTCTGAGGCCCCAGAAGTTGGGTACCCTGGCTCTCTTTGATGTCTTTTGTCCCCCTTGCCCAATTTTTACGTCAAAATAGTAATTTAAGCTTCAAGTGAGATATCCACTATGGGTGTACCAAAAGTCCATGTAAGAATACCATGATATTAAGTGCTCAAAACATGCATAACACTATTCTTAGTGTATATGTAACATGGGATTTCTCACTTTCCTATTATTTTGGCTAAAAATCAAGAAAAACAAAAATTTTCACGGATCTTTTATGTGGTATTAATGATGTGGTATTGAAGTATTTTCCATTTTACCACCTCAAATACTTAAATTGAGCTTATTCACTCTATGGAGCTACCCTAGGTGAATTTTTGTGTAGAATCCAAATCTGGTCTTAAATCCATGGATTTACTTACTCAAAAAAAAGTTATTCATCTTTTCTGAAATTGAAAATGATGAATTTTGGATATATGCATGACTTATGAGTTTTGCATAATTCAAAATTTCTTTTTAAGATAATTGTGGCCTATTTGGGTATGTAAAATATACCTCAAGGCTCACATTCCCTCCCACCAAAAAATAAAATTGTACTATAATTTTATTAGTGATAAAAAGAATAAGGCCCCAAAAGGGGGTTAATGTCCACTGTCCAACCTCTTCACATTACTCAGATCAAGTAATTTAAAGCACATTTATAGACATATTCAGGCTTGTGGCCTTCTTTCATGTCTAAATCTTCTTAAGAGTTTATCTGAGTCAGGTATTTCTGATTCTGCCATCCATTCATCTTCATGTACTGGATTTTTATATCTGACAAGATATTCTCTTTGATTTTTACCCCTAAGTCTCCTTTCTTTAATGACTTTCTTTATCTTTCTGTCTTCATTCTGTTCCACAGGGGGCACAGTTAAAGGAGTTGGGTTCCTTAAAGGAAACAATTCTTTGTCAGCTGGTTGATAAGGTTTTATCAGGCTGACTGGAAATGTGGGGTGTTTATTTTCCAATTCACCACTCAATTCCACTTGAACTGCATTGGTTCCATGTAAGGCAACAATAACAAAAGGTCCTACATAAGAATCTTTAAGTTTCTTTGGGCCTTTGATATTATTAAAATTCAAGGTTGAAACTAGAACTAAGTCCCCTACTTTGAAGTCTGGTACTTTATGACTCTTGTCCCACTTCTGTTTTGCATAATCAAAAGCATCATCCATACTTTGTTTTGCATGGTGTTTTACTTTATCAAGCATTAATTTGAAGCTGGAAGCTGTAGGATGAATGTCAATCAAGTCTTTCCTCAGTGTGTCTGCTGGGAGTCTTGGATTCCATCCTTTTTCTAACATAGCAGGAGTTTGTCCTGTGGAAGAATGGACTGATGTCTTGTATGCCAATTCTAATGCAGGTATCAGAGTGCACCAGTCATGGGTAAAGCCATCTGAGTCTTTAAATTCTAATCCATAAGCACAAAATCTCCTGATCATGTCTTCTAAAGTTTGAATCATCCTCTCTGCTAGCCCATCTGTTTGAGGGTGATATGCTGTAGAGAATGATAACTTAGTCCCAAACAATCTATGAAGATTGGTACAAAGTGCAGATGTGAACTTGGGGTCTCTGTCACTTATGATATTCTTAAATAACCCTGTATGAGAAATAACTCTACTCCATAAAAGAAGAGCTGTATCCATAGCAGTGTCATCTTTATGACATGGTAAGAATATGGGAGTTTTGCTATATCTGTCTACAATGACTAAACAAGCATTATAACTTTTGTCACCACTTGGAGGAAGTGCTGTGACCCAATCCATGTGAACAACTTCCCAAGGGGATTTTGGTTCTTGAATATGGATCATTAATCCAAATTTCTTGCCTGTACTCCTGTTTGCTTTTTGGCATCTATCACAGGTATGGCAATATTCAATGGTTTCTTTTCTCCAAGATGGCCACCATGCACAGTTCTTCACCTTTTCAAGTGTTCTGTCTTCTGATAGGTGTCCAGAGTAAATGCTATCTTGGCATTCATGAAGAATGGTATTGATGAGCAATCTACTACACAATGTCATCACACAAGAATGTTTTGTTCTATGGTAAATAATCCCATCAAACAAGTGAAATCTTCCTTCAGAATAGGAATTTTTCCAAACTTCATCTAGTGTATTAACCAAAGATGTGTCTTTGCAGTCTTTATCCAATAAAGAAGTCAAGATATGGCAATTCTTGTCTTGTTTATAAGACTCTCTGACCTCTTCAAAGAATTCAGTCCCAATATCAGTTATGTTAATTCCTTCAATTGGAATCTGTGGTTCAGCTTCCAAAGGTACATAAGCTGGGTTATCAGGAGTGTTGGCTAAAGCCCATCTACTAAGTCCATAAGCATTTTTGTGAATGTTTCCTGCTTTATGAACTATAGTCATGTTTCCTCTATATTCTTGAATGGCTATTTGCCATCTCAACATATGTCTGTTGGGAGTTTTCATGTTAAGAAGTGATTTCACGGCATTACAGTCAGTTATCACTTCAAAAACACTGCCATCAAGGTAATAGTGTAATTTCTCAAGTGCCCATACCAAACATAAGCACTCCATTTGGCTTGCACCATATCTGGCTTCTGTTGGTTTGATTTGTCTTGAGATATAACAAACTGGTCCTTCTGTAGGTTTGTCATCAATAATTTGGACTTGGTGTAGGGCTGCCCCTAATCCATCCCCACATGCATCAATGTACAATTTAAAAGGAATATTCCAGTCAGGCATGAGGAGTAAAGGTGCTTCTGTAAGGGCTTTCTTTATCTTCTCATAAGCTTTAATTCTTTCCTGTGTCATTCTAAATACAGTCTGTTGATCACAGATTCTATAAAGTGACTTGGCTAGAATTGCAAAATCTTTCAAGTGTTGCCTATAGTAACTAGCAAATCCAAGAAAAGACATCATTTCTTTTTTATTCTGGGGTATTGGCTTAAGTAACACTGCTGCTACTTTATTCTTGTCAATACCCAAGCTCAAACCAGAAACAATATGTCCTAATACTTTGAGTTCTTCAAAACCAAAATTGCATTTCTTAAGTGAAATTTTCATGTTCACTTCTGCAACTTTATGAAGTACTCTTGCAAGTCTTTCAAGGTGCAAAGACCATGAGTCAGAACATATAATAATATCATCAATATAAATGATAAGCCATCCTTCAGACAATTCTGTGGGGAAGATGGTATTCATCATTCTTTGATAATGAGATGGAGCATTTTTAATGCCAAATGGCATTCTAAGATACTCATAAATACCACAGTGAGTGATAATTCTAAGTAATTTCCTAGCTTTAGGCGTCAAAACATTCTGATGGAAGCCTTTTAATGCATCCATTGATGTTATATACTTGGCTTTAGACAATTGAGTCAAGGTTTCTTGGATCCTAGGGATTGGATACCTATCTGGAACTGTGTAGGTATTCAAAGCTCTAAAATCTCCAACCATTCTTGACTTATCATTATGCCATGCAATAATAACAGGTGTTGTCACTTCAACTTCCTCATTATGGCCTACTTTCCTTAGCACACCAAGTTGGATCAACTCTTGGATATGTTTTTCCAAGGCTTCTCTAGCTCTGGGACTGGCTGGATAAGCTGGTCTTCTAAGTACTGGGGGATATGGTCTATCAATATTAAGAGTAATATCAATTTCATGTCCCCTTATAGCGCCTAATGGTTCATTATCAAATGCAAATGCATTATTGTATGTATATAATACATCAATAAGTTCATTCCTCATCTTTGGTGACAATGATGGATTAATTTGTGCTTCAACAAGTTGTTTAGACATAAATTCATCTTTGTAGGTATTTTTGACAGAAGATACTACAGATATCTGTTTTGGCACATTGGAGAAAGCAAATTTTTGCCTTTTGTTATCTCCAATTGTAAAATATCTGTCTTTATGGTTATTTATATCAATACCATAAATATTCAAGTAATCATTTCCAAGAATGATATGCTGAGATGTACAATTATCCATTACTACAATCTCAGTTTTCATTCTTACACTTCCTGCTGGATGTGGGAATACAATATTAGTATCCAATATGCCCAAGGGGTACATATTGTTACTGGCACTACTGAACTGTACACCTTCTATTGGTAATAGATGGTTTTTCCATTCAGGAAGTATAATTTGAAGATAATCTTTGCCAATACAAGTGCAAAATGCCCCTGTATCCAGATTCACTTTGGCTTCAATATCACTCATTAGCACTGATGTGATACAGGATGCTCCAGCAGTATAACCCTTTCCTCTAGCAGGTTTTGTTTTACACATTCTGGCATCTTGGATATTGATCAGGTTGTAGCAATCCTCACTGTACTGTGGCAAGTGGGTATGGACTTCTGTGACCTCAAAGAAAGCTGAAATGTTTTCAATGGGATAGTCCTCTACTGGTGTATCTTCAGAGACTGCAGAATCTTGATCAGACTCTTCTTTCTCTTCAGTACACTGAATGTCTTCAATGATTTGAACTTCATTGATCTTTGTCTTCTTAGGGCAAGTGTTGGCTAAATGTGAAGTACTTCCACATTTATGACACTTCAAGACAGGTCTTTCTGGTCTTCTTTCCTCTCTAGGAATCTTTGAGACTATTTTGGACTCTATTGGGTTTCTAACCCAAGTTTTACCAATTCTTGTTCTGGTAATGATATCTTCCATAGCATTAATGTAGTCCTCTGTTGAACAGGGTTCCACACATCTGCTTTTGATAGCATGTTCCAGTTCTCCTCCACACTTTCTTAATATTTTCATATTAATCATAGTGTCAGACATATCTGGGTGTAAAGCAGATAATCTGTCTTTTTGTTTGAAGAACCAAGTAAGTGGTTTGTCTTTTTCTGAGTTAAAAATGGCACTTTCAAAAGCATTCTCCATTTTAAACCTCCAAGAATTATTGGCCCATTTGGTAATCACTTCAGATTTCCACCAAGACCAGTCATGTCTTCCATGATCCATTCTCATTTTGTAATACCATTTCTTTGCAGTCTTGGTAAACAAACAATGTAATTTTCCTACTATGATTTCATCAGGTATATTAAAGTCTTCTTGCAACATATCAATAGTCCTGATGAATTCAATATGGTTGTATTCTCCTTCACCAGAGAATGTTGGCCATTCTTCTAATTTGGGAATATCCTTTGCAGAAATAACATTCTCTCCTAAGAATGGAGTCAAACTTTCTTTGATAGAAAGTTTTTCTTCAGTCAAAGGTGTAGAATGTCTTGGCATATGTGGTTCATGATTCTTATGAATTTGCTCTACACTTGCAATTATTTCATTCTTCAATTTCTGCCTTTCACTGTCACTTTTTGCTAAATGTATAGCAAATTGATTGGTGTTCTTAACTATTTGTAAGACATGGTCTTCAAGAGTTTTAAGTCTATCATTTACTTTAAAGATGGAAAGATCCTCTGTGTCATTAATTTGACATTGGTTCTCAATTCTTTCACAAGCATTGCTAATTGACTCAAGGGTGACAGTTGTCAATTTATGCCAATCAGAATGTTGCTTGTCATTTTTCTTTAAATCATTGATGTCTAATGTAATTTGCTTTAACTTTGACTCAAGTTTGCCAATTTCTACACTAATACTTCTATGTACATCATTTATTTGCGTGGAAAAGTCCTGTTCATCCTTTCCTGCTCTTTGGCTGTGAATTCCATAAGAGTTCTGGCCATATTGAAGACACTGTCCACGGCTGAAGGCTCCAATCTGGGGATCCTGTACCCTTGTGGGTAAGGTCTGTGCCAATTGGCTTTGCCTTTGCCCTTGCCTTGATGGTTCTTGGGACCTCTCTGTTTCTTTTGAGGTCCTTTGGGCTTGTCCTTGGATGCTTCTGGAGCTGGTTTGGAGCTGGTAGATGCCACTGGTGCCTCTGTCTCCAAAGTTGGAGTCATTTCCAATTCTTTCTTCTGGTCTATGGATAAAAGACTCTGGTTCTTCAACCAATTCTTTATCTTTTTGACCTTGTCTTTGCAAGACAGGGGGCTCCAACCTCCTAAGAGTTCTATGGTCTTCTCCTGACCCAGAAAGCTCTTGATGTGTAAGTAGGAGTTCATGGCCCCCTGCCAAAGGCTTGGGCAGATTTCCCACTCCTCTTCTTTGGCTGCTCTGAACCAATTTTTGTACTGGCTCTGATATATTTCTATTGCTGCCACTTGAAAATGGTTCAGCCCTGGAAATATTATCATAAATTAGTTCAGGCTCAGAATTCACGTCAAAATCTGTTGGTACAGACCTTGGGGAATGGGGGGCAACTCTGGCATCCTCCAGATGTGCCTTTCTTGTGGAAGATTTGGCACTTCTGGATTTGGTCTTGCCTCTTCCTTGTCCACATCCATCTGGTTGGACTGAATAGTTGCTTCCATTTCTGGTATGCACCATTTTCACGTCAATTTAAAGATAAAAGGTGAAAATATAAGATAAAATACACACCTTTTGGTGGTAATTTAGCTTTTTCTGAGTTGAATAAGGTGCCTCTTTTAGCAATCTGCACCTCAATACTGTCTTCAGATTCTGCTTCTGAAGATTCTGGACTAGTGATATATCTTTTACTGAGTCTGTTGCCAGCTGCACAGTATTTGATTAAAGACACTAAAAGAAATTATAAAAGAGAAAAAATTATTTTTTATACTTTTTAAAATATTTTTTAAAGATTTTTTATAAGTTTTATATTTTTTAATATTAAAAAAATTATTCTTTTTAAAGAAAAAAAATTAAAATTTAAGATTTTGAATGAAAATTAATTCAGAGTAACTCAAAGAATAATTTTATAAGTTTTTGGATGTGAAAAAGCCACGTGTAAAAACAATATAAAATTAAACCAAATTCCTCAATGAAAAAGATTTTAAAACAATTTCAAAAATAAAAATATTTTAACTCCAAATTGAAAGAAAAAAATTAATTAAATTAATATATTTTAGAGCTTAAAAATATATTAATTAAGGGTACAAGGTTCAAAAAACACGGCCAGGCCCCCAAATGTAAGATGTGGTAGGTATGGAGGTTTTTTGAACACAAAAAATGAAGTCCAGAATATGATTAAAGCCAAGTCTATGGATAAAATCACGGCCAGGCCCCCAAATGTAAGATGTGACTATGAAACTGATGATAATATTACTATTAATCAACAGTACTATGTCTGTTCTTATGAAATATAATAATAAAAATTATTATAACCACAATTAAATAATTATAAAATTATTTCTTTCACGTGTTATACACTACTAGTGATTATAACAGTGAGCAGTAATTGTCTACAAGAATCAATTACAAGAAGAATTTAATAATAAAAACTTCTTTTATTAAAATAATAAAATTATTTTAATATATAATTATTTTTTACAAGAATAATTATAAAGATAATTCTTGAAGAAAACTATTACTAGAGAAAAACTTTAAGAATTAAAGATAAAAGACTCACTAATACTCCAAAGAACTTATTGATAATAAAAGTAGAGAAATTTGACGTGGAATTGTGGATTTAAGGGATCAAAAGGATTTATAACAGTATTACAACAATATATAGTTGGATTCTATGATTTCACGTCTTTCTGATTGATTCTGAAAGAATTAAAACACTTAAGAATAGTTGAACTAATACTTACTTGTTGGTAATAAAGATTTAATAAATTGATAAGATGATGATGATAAGGAAAAAACAGCAAGAAGAGGCTTCTTTTAAGTCAACAACAGCTCACAGAGGCGTGCCATGGAGCAAACTGAAAAACCAGTGAGTGAGAAAACAATAAACCTTTTTGGATTATTGATTGCATCATCTGTTGTCATGTAAGATTATCATAATTACTTAATTGATGCTTTTACGTGACTACCAACCCCAATATGGTTAAGAATAAAAGGAGTAACACTTGTAAATCTTCTTTTATTCTAAAATAATCATTGATTTCTCAAAGTTATCAATGTTATTGCCAATTTCATCACAGGTTGTAATTACTGTGAATTTTTGAAGATTCAGTGTTTCACGTAGAATATCCAAAAATGGACTGTAAGTAAAACTTTTAATTTTACTAGTAAAACTGTAATTCTTTTTGGTTGTACCATAGATAATACAGTTCTCCTTTAGTCCTGAAAGTTTCAGAAAGATTCATTAAGAATTGTATTTTTAATGAATTTTTGAAGGTTTTACCTCATTTCTACGTAGAATTGCAAATAGCAGTGTTTTGCTGGTTGCTATGAGGTAAATTAATGAATATGGGTCCCAAAAGGGTTTTAATCACTCTTTTGGGGTTTATCCATGGAAAGTCATTAGTAATTGACATGGTTACAGGAGTGTAAGTAGCTCATTACCTCCTTGGCACGTCAAAATAGCAGGTTATTTGCTATTTTCTGATGTTTTACAGTAGTTGTAACTTGGTAACCAAGTTCCCAAAGAGTTTTAGTTTACCAATTGGGCCAAGATGAGCCATGGATCCATGCTCTGGAGCTATCCACGCCTCTGAGGCCTCAGAAGTTGGGTACCCTGGCTCTCTTTGATGTCTTTTGTCCCCCTTGCCCAATTTTTACGTCAAAATAGTAATTTAAGCTTAAAGTGAGATATCCACTATGGGTGTACCAAAAGTCCATGTAAGAATACCATGATATTAAGTGCTCAAAACATGCATAACACTATTCTTAGTGTATATGTAACATGGGATTTCTCACTTTCCTATTATTTTGGCTAAAAATCAAGAAAAACAAAAATTTTCACGGATCTTTTATGTGGTATTAATGATGTGGTATTGAAGTATTTTCCATTTTACCACCTCAAATACTTAAATTGAGCTTATTCACTCTATGGAGCTACCCTAGGTGAATTTTTGTGTAGAATCCAAATCTGGTCTTAAATCCATGGATTTACTTACTCAATAAAAAGTTATTCATCTTTTCTGAAATTGAAAATGATGAATTTTGGATATATGCATGACTTATGAGTTTTGCATAATTCAAAATTTCTTTTTAAGATAATTGTGGCCTATTTGGGTATGTAAAATATACCTCAAGGCTCACAAATTTTATCAATGATAGAAATAATAAAAAGGCCCAAAGGCGGGTTAATGTCCACTATCCAACCTCTTTACATTACTCAGATCAAGTAATTCAAAGCACATTTATAGACATATTCAGGCTTGTGGCCTTCTTTCATGTCTAAATATTCTTAAGAGTTTATCTGAGTCAGGTATTTCTGATTATGCCAGCCATTCATCTTCATGTACTGGATATCTATATCTGACTAGATATTCTCTTTGAATTTTACCCCTAAGTCTCCTTTCTTTAATGACTTCCTTAATCTTTTTGTCTTCATCCTGTTCCACTGGTCGTACAGTCAAAGGAGTTGGGTTCCTTAAAGGAAACAATTCTTCGTCAGTTGGTTGATAAGGTTTTAGCAGGCTGACTGGAAAAGTGGGGTGTTTATTTTCTAATTCACCACTTAATTCCACTTGAACTGCATTGTTTCCATGTAAGGCAACAATAACAAAAGGTCCTACATAAGAATCTTTAAGTTTCTTTGGGCCTTTGATATTATTAAAATTCAAGGTTGAAACTAGAACTGAGTCCCCTACTTTGAAGTCTGGTACTTTGTGACTCTTGTCCCACTTCTGTTTAGCATATTCAAAAGCATCATTCATAATTTTTTTGCATGATGTTTCACTTTATCAAGCATTACTTTGAAGCTGGAAGCTGTACGATGAATGTCAATAAAGTCTTTCCTAAGTGTATCTTCTGGGAGTCTTGGATTTCATCCTTTCTCCAACATAGCAGCAGTTTGACCTGTGGAAGAATGGACTGATGTCTTATTTCCAGTTCCAATGCAGTTATAAGAGTTCACGAGTAATGGGTAAAGCCATCTGAGTCTTTGAATTCTAACCCATAACCACAAAATCTTGTGATCATTCCTTCTAAACTTTGAATCATTGTTTCTGCTAGCCCATCTGTTTGAGGGTGATATGCTGTAGAGAATGATAACTTAGTCCCAAACAATGTAAGAAGATTGGTACAAAGTGCAGATGTGAACTTGGGATCCCTGTCACTGATGATATTCTTGAATAGTCCTGTATGAGAAATAACTCTACTCCATAGAAGAAGAGCTGTATCAATAGCTGTGTCATCTTTATGACATGGTAAGAATATTGGAGTCTTTTTATATATTTCCACAATGACTAAACAAGCATTATAACTTCTATCACGACTTGGAGGAAGTGCTGTGACCCAATCCATGTGAGCTACTTCCCAAGGGGATTTTGGCTCTTGAATATGGATCATAAGTCAAAATTTCTTGCCTGTACTCCTGTTTGCTTTTTGACATCTGTCACAGGTATCACAATATTCAATGGTCTCTTTTCTCCAAGATGGCCACCATGCACAGTTCTTCACTTTTTCAAGTGTTCTGTCCTCTGACAGGTGTCCAGAGTAGATGCTATTATGGCATTCATGAGGAATAGTATTGATAAGCAATCTGCTACAGAATGTCATTAAAAAAGAATGTTTGGTTCTGTGGTAAATAATCCCATCAAACAAGTGAAATCTTCCTTCAGAATAGGAATTCTACCAAAATTCATCCAGTGATTTGACTAAAGATGTATCTTTGCAGTCTTTATCTAATAAGGAAGTCAAAATATGGCCGTTCTTGTCTTGCTTATAAGATTCCCTGACTTCTTCAAAGAATTCAGTCCCAATATCAGTTATGTTAATTTCCTCAATTGGAATTTGGGGTTCTGCTTCCAAAGGTACATAAGCTGGATTATCAGGAGAATTGCCTAATGCCCAGCTGCTAAGCTCATCAGCATTCTTGTGAATGTTTCCTACTTTGTGGACTATAGTCCTGTTTCCTCTATATTCTTGGATGGCTATTTGCCATCTCAACATATGTCTGTTGGGAGGTTTCATGTTAAGGAGTTATTTTACAGCATTACATTCAGTTATCACTTAAAAAACACTGTCATCAACATAATAGTGTGATTTCTCAAGTGCCCATACCAAACAAAAGCACTCCATTTGGCTTGCAGCATATCTGGCTTCTGTTGGTTTGATTTGTCTTGAGATGTAAAAAACTGGTCCTTTTGTAGGTTTGTCATCAATAATTTGGACTTGATGTAGAGCTGCCCCTAATCCGTCTCCACATGCATCAATGTACAGTTTAAGAGGTATATTCCAGTCAGTCATTAGGAGTAAAGGTGCTTCTGTAAGAGCTTTCCTTATCTTCTCATAAGCTTTATTTTTATCTTTTGTCATCTCAAATACTGCCTGTTGATCACAGATTTTGTAGAGTGACTTGGCTAGAATTGCAAAGTCTTTCAAGTGTTTCCTATAATAACTGGAAAATCCTAGAAAAGACATAATTTATTTCTCATTCTGGCATATCGGCTTAAGTAAAACTGCTGCCAATTTATTTTTGTCAATACCCAAGCTTAAACCAGAAACAATATGTCCTAATGCTTTGAGCTCTTCAGAACCAAAATTGCATTTCTTGAGTGAAATCTTCATATTAATTTCTGCAATTTTGTGAAGTACTCTTGCAAGTCTTTCAAGGGGAAAAGAGCATGAATCAGAACATATGATAATATCATCAATATAAATGATAAGCCATCCTTCAGATAATTCTTTGGGGAAGATGGTATTCATCATTATTTGATAATGAGATGGTGCATTTTTAATACCAAATGGCATTGTAAGATACTCATAAATACCACAGTGAGTGATAACTCTTAGTAATTTCTAAGCTTTAGGCGTCAAAACATTTTGGTGAAAGCCTTTCAATGCATCCATTGATGTTATATACTTGGCTTTAGACAATTGGGTCAATGTTTCTTGAATTATAGGGATTGGATACCTATCTGGAACTGTGTAGGTATTCAATGCTCTAAAATCTCCAACCATCCTTGATTTATCATGTAGCCAAGCAATAATAACAGGTGTAGGTACTGCAACTTCTTCATTATTGCCTACTTTTCTCAGTACACCAAGTTGGATCAACTATTGTTATGCTTTTCCAAGGATTCTCTAGCTCTGGGACTGGCTGGATAAGCTGGTATTCTAAGTAATGGAGGATATGGTTTGTCAATATTAAGACTAATATCAACGTCATGTCCTTTTATAGCACCTAATGGTTCATTATCAGAGGCAAATGCATTATTATATGTGTATAAAACATCAATAAGTTCATTTCTCATCTTTTATGACAATGATGGATTAATTTGTGCTTCAACAAGTTGATTAGTCACAGATTCTTCCTTATAAGTATCTTTTTTAGAAGATACCAATGATATTTTTTTTGGAATATTGGAAAAAGCCAATTCTTGTCTCTTGTTTTCTCCAATTGTGACATATCTATCCTTATGGTTATTGATGTCAATACCATAAATATTCAAATAATCATTTCCAAGAATAATGTGCTGAGATGTGCAATTGTCCATTACTACAATCTCAGTATTCATTCTAATACTTCCTGCTGGGTGTGGAAATACAAGATTAGTGTCCAATATACCAAAAGGGTACATACTAATACTGGCACTACTAAATGGTACACCCTCTATTGGTAATAGATGATTCTTCCATCCAGGGAGTATGGCTTGAAGATAATCTTTGGCTACACAAGTACAAAATGCTCCTGTATCCAAATTCACTTTTGCTTCAATATCATCCATCAGAACTGATTTGATACAAGATTCTCCAGCAGTGTATCCTTTACCCCTAGCAGGTTTGGTCTTACACATTCTGGCATCTTGGATATTTATCAGGGTATGACAGTCCTCACTATACTGTGGCAAGTGAGTATGGACATCTGTGACCTCAAAGAAAGCTGTAATGTTTTCAATGGGATATTCTTCTACTGGTGTATCCTCGGAGACTGCAGAATCTAGGTCAGATTCTTCTTTCTCTTCAGTGCACTAAACTTTTTCAATGAATTGAATTTAATTGATTTTTGTCTTTTTGGTGCAAGTGTTGGCTAAATGTGAAGTGCTTCCACATTTATCAAACTTCAAGAAAGGTCTTTCAGGTTTTCTGTCCTCTCTGGAAATATTTGGGACCATTTTGGACTCCATAGGGATTTAATACAAGTCTTACCAGTTCTTGTTCTAGTAATGATATATTCCATTGCATTGATGTAGTCCTCTGTTGGACAGGGTTCTACACATCTGCACTTGATAGCATGCTCCAGCTCTCCTCCACATTTTCTTAATATTCTCATATTAATCATGGTGTCAGACATATCTGGGTGTAAAGCAGATATTTTCATGTCAATTCAAGATAAAATAAGAATTGGAAACAAAAAACACACACCTTTTAGTGGCTGTTTGGATTGTTCTGTTTTAAAAAAAGTGCCTCTTTTAGCAATTTGCACTTCAATACTGTCTTCAGACTCTACTTCTGAAGATTCTGGACTAGTAATGTATCTTTTACTGAGTCTGTTACCAGATGCACAGTATTTTACTAAAGACAATAGAGAAAAAAATTGATAAAAGAAAATTATTTTTTATGCTTTTAAGATAATTTTAAGATTTTTTTATAATATTAAAAAATTATTCTTTTTAAAGGAAAAGAAATTAAAATTTAAGATATTGAATCAAAATTAATTCAGAGTAATTCAAAGAATAATTTTATAAGTTTTTGGATGTGCAAAAGCCATGTGTAAAAACAGTATAAAATTAAACCAAATTCCTCAATGAAAAATATTTTAAGACAATTTCAAAAATACAAATAATTTTAACTTTAAATTGAGATAAAAATTATTAAATTAATATATTCTAGAGCTTAAAAATATATTAATTAAGTGTACAAGGTTCAAAAGTCATGGCCAGGCCCCCAAATGTAAGATGCGGTAGGTATGGTGGTTTTTTAGAACACAAAAATGAAGTCTAGAATATGATTATATCCAAAACTCTGGTTACAATCATGGCCAGGCCCCCAAATGTAAGATGTGTCTATGAAACTGTGATAATATTACTATTAATCAACAGTACTATGACTGTTCTTATGAAATATGATAATAAGAAATTTTTATAACCACAATTAAATAATTAAAGAATTATTTCCTTTACATGTTATACACAACTAGTGATTATAACAGTAAGCAGTAATTGTCTAAAAGAATCAATTACAAGAAGAATTTAATAATAACAACTTTTTTCATTAAAATAATAAAATTATTTTAATATATAAAATTATCTTTTACAAGAATAATTATAAAGATAATTCTTGAAGAAAACTATTACTAGAGAAAAACTTTAGGAAATGAGATAAATTACTCACTATTAATCCAATGAATCTTTTAGATGATAATAGTAGAGAAATTTGATGTGGAATTGTGGATTTAATGGATGAAAATTAATTTATAAAAGTATTACAAAAAATTATAGTTGATTTCTATGATTTCACGTCTTTCGGATTGATTTCTGAAAGAATAAAACATCTAAGAAATAGTTTTAACTAATACTTACTTGTTTGGTAATAAAGGTATAATATAATGATGTGATGATGTGGAAAAACCAGCAAGAGGAGGCCTCTTTTAAGTATAAGACAGCTGACAGAAGCATGCCATGGAGCAAAGTAGAAAACCAGTGCGTGAGAAAATGATAAATCTTTTTGGATTATTGCTTGCATCATTTGTTGTCACATAAGATTATCATAATTACTTAATTGAGGCTTTTACGTGAATACCAACCCATTTATGTTTAAGAATAAAATGAGTAACAACTGTAAATCTTTTTTTATTCCAAAAAAATCCGTGATTTCTCAAAGTTATCAATGTTATTGGAAATTTCATCACAGAATGTATTTTCTGTAAATTTTTAAGGATTCTGTGTTTCATGTGGAATCATCAAAAATGGACTGTAAGTAAAACTTTTAATTTTACATATAAAAGTATGATTCTTTTTGCATTTTATATGAATTGTAAAGTTCTGATTGGTCCTGAAAGTTTCAGAAATATTCATTAAGAATGGCCTTTTTAATGAATTTTTCAAGCTTTTACCTCATTTCTATGTAGAATTGCAAATAGCATGATACGGCTGGTTCCTATGAGTTAAATCAATGGATACTAGTCCAAAAAGGGTTTTCATTACCTTTTGGGGTGAAGCCATGGAAATTAATTAAGAATTGCCATGTTTACAGGAGTCTAGGGTGTTCTTCACCTCCTTGGCACATCAAAATAGCAGGTTATTTGCTATTTTCTTATAATTTACTGTAGTTGTAACATGGTAACCAAGTTCCCAAGAGGTTTTAGTTTACTAATTGGGCCAAGATCATCCATGGATCCAAGCTTTGGAGCTTTCCACACCTCAGAGGCCCCAGAAGTTGGGTACCCTGGCTCTCTTTGATCTCTTTTGTCTCCCTTGCCTTTTTTTTACATCAAAATAGAATTTTAAGCTTAAACCAAGATATCCACTATGGGTGGACCAAAGGTTAATGTAAGAATACCAGAATATTAAGTGCACAAAACATGCACAACACTATTCCTAGTGTACATGTAACATGGGATTTCTCACATTCCCAATATTTTGGCATGAAATTTAGAAAAAGAAAACTTTTCCTGGATCTTTTATGTGGTATTGAAGTATTTTCCATATTACCACCTCCAAGAGTTGATTTGAGCTTATTCACTCTGTGGAGCTACCCTAGCTGACCTTTTGTGTAGAATTCAAATCTGGCCTTAAATCAATGGATTTACTTACTCAATAAAAGGTTATTCATCTTTTGTGAAATCAAAAAGGATGAATTTTGAATAGATGCATGACTTATGGGTTATGCATAGTTCAGAATTTATTTTTAACATAGTTGTGGCCTATTTGGGTATTTAAAATATACCTCAAGGATCACAACAAAGGAGGTATCCACCTTCAGAGTTCTGAACAGTGGGTCTTGGAAAGTCTAATTTCTTAGCTTTCTTTTTCTTAATGACAATTGGTGTTGGAGAACTTGGGCAAGTTTCTTCCTCCAATCTTTCAACAGTGGTCTAATTTTCCTCTGTTGGATTGCCTTAAAACACTAAAAAGAAAAAGAAATATAAGTCTTTTATATAACAAGTGTTATTTTTGGTAAGAGATGGCAATTTTCCATGTAAAGATGGCTTTTATATCTCAGAATAAGTGAAATGAATAAAGAAATGAATAATAATTGAATAAGAATAGTGTTTTTTATAGCTTTTAAATATATTTTTAATATTTTTATGTTCTTATTTTTAAAGAATAAAATAAAAATGGAGATGATTCTTTTTAAAAATTTATTTAAAATATAAAATTCTTTATGATTTACAAAATATCTTTTTTGATTACTAAAGTCACTCAAAGAAAGCTCCTGCAAGTCTAAGGATGTGAAAAACCACGTGTAAGACAGTACAATTGCTTTCCAAATGCCTCAATAGCTTTTAAAGTCAATAAATATGAAATTATTATATAATTTTATGATTATAATTATTATTTATTATTGGATAAGCCCAATTTGAATCTTTTTAAAGGTTTTTTAAGTAAATATCATCGCCAGGCCGCCAAATGTAAGGTTTGGCTGTGAAACAATAAGTAGAAATTATTAATATTTTACTTATTGTACTCTGAATGTCCTTGTAAATGAAATGAATAAGATACAAATAACTATAATAATAAATAATTATTATAATTATGGCATAAAATTAATTATATTATTAAATGAATACAATACTATACTTTATATTATGAAAAAATAATATCATAAATAAATATATTAATATTTGATAATTTATATATTTAAAAGCACTTTATTATTGTTAACAACAAATAATAAAGGTGTAAAAAATTGTTTCTTATTAATAAAAAACAATCAATAACTATGATATTCCTAATATTCAAGGTATATATTAACATAAATACTATCTATATTAATTGAAGAATTATTAATAGTAATAATACAGAGAAATTATCATAATAAGAGGAAATAACCTACTTTTGACGCTTAATATCATAATTTTGGATGATTGTACGCCAAATGATGTAAATACAACTTATTTAAATTGTATTTACAAATGAAAATAAAAGGAATTACAAATTTTCTTGATTTTACATGGAAATAAGATTTTGAAGAGAATTAGAACAAAACAACTGAACAATTGAAGTAACCACATCAAAAATGATAATTATAATAAAGATTACCTTTGTTCTTTGATAATATAAAATGCTTATATATAAAGAATAAAGATTTTACCTTTTGATTTGATTGTTTTATTGTTTGGATGTGTCTGAGGGGAAAATAGAGTAAAAAGAGCTCTATTTATGGTGGATACCTCCCTTCTATAGTCCAGTAGCCTTCCAGTAGACGTGTACTGATGGTATCAACTGGAAATGATCAGTATTTTAAGGTTTAGTGATGATTATGTCATGATCAAACCGTCTTATCTTATTATTATGCTATTATGGAGAGTTATCACTATAACTCTAAGTTTGATGACATCATAGGCTTGGAAGAAGCCTAAAATTTGTTGATTTCATTAGTATTTATAATAATCTAATACTATTCATCATTCCTATAGCTTATATAACTGTTAAGCTTAAAATAAGATTACAGTGAGTGATCATAAATGATCAATTTTAAGATTAAACTTTGATAATTAATAACTTTTAATTTATTCACACTATGTAACCACCACGAGGAATGACCCCCCTCCATGGGTGTTGCGGCAATCCAGCCCAGAACCAAGTTGGGGCCAATTGGCCACACCATATCTTTTATGGCCAATTGGCCCCCTTTGGCGTTCTATGGCTCTTTCACCATAGCACCTTCCCCTGGCCTTTCATGGCCTCAGGCCATATCCTGCCATCATTGGACTTCCTGGCCAATTGCCATATCTCCAACCCTCAGGCCTCTATCTTTGTTTTGGGGCCTGGGTTTGTCCTTTTGTCTCCTAGGGTGGGCCGTAATCCATGGGCCAATCACTCCCCTTTTGGCCTAATCCAATGAGGCCAAAAGGGGCCAAAGGGGGCAGCCCACTAGCCCTCAAGGCCAGGTGGGTCTCAAACCACAATTGGGCCCACCTGAGCCCAATTTTGGCCAAATTCACCATGACACCAAAAATGACCATAAACAACCATAGGCCCCAAATTGGCCAAGAACCACCATGTACCACATTTCAGCCCATGGCCTCTGGTAGCCACCAGAGGCCACCAGATCAGCTCAGGTTAATCCTTCCCCTAAACTTCAGGGGGATTCCTCCCATTCCTCCATGCACCCCATACTCAAGGTTGCAGGAGTGGTGCATATATTGTATTATATACCATTATGCACCATTTTTGATCAGCAATTCAAGCATGACGTTTTCAGGACCAAATTCCATCATTCCAAATCAAGGTCCCAAAATCCAATGCCCATTTTGAAGGAGGACTCTTCAGCTCAATAGTCTGGAAATCCATGGCGGCTATCAGAAGACTATTCAAGGACTCCAACCACCTGGCCCTGTGGGAGTTGGGTTGGCAGTTCAATTCAGGATTATTCAAAGGGCCATTTTTCAGGGGTATTACATTATTTCAATCAGTTGTCAAGGCAGCACGTGCTTCAGCATCCCTTGGACAATTCAATTTGTTCATACAGGTAATACTCAAGTAACCTGTATGGCCTTGGCCCAATTGGGCCAATTCAGTCCCATAGTTCAGTTTTCAAGATAGCCAGAGCTGTATTGGCTCAATTCAGACAATACAGCCGGTTACTCACCTTCCAGGATCAGCCTTTCAGCTTTTCACATATACTGGCCACCTTTCAGCACCTGGGGACTTTTTCCCCAGTTAATTAATATAGTGGATTTATTTTTATCTTTATTTCTTTTCATTTATTAAAGTAAATACTGATATTCTTAAGTAAGTCATTTGCACCTTTCTTCTTTTCCTGTCAGTGGATTTTGGTGGTCATATCCTTTACTAATTCCATTTCCTTTTCTGGCAGGTTGAAACAGTAAATCGGGGATTCACTTGGTTGGCTTCTTGTCCTTTGGCTTTCTTATTTCCCTGCCCATTGGCTTCACTTACTCTTTCTTATCCTTGACATACTTTTCCTTATTCTTACTCTTATCCTTCTTAAAGAAATTCATTCTGCTTTATCTCTTTATCCTTT
The DNA here is from genome assembly GCA_023105745.1 of Austropuccinia psidii. Lineage (NCBI taxonomy): Eukaryota > Fungi > Basidiomycota > Pucciniomycetes > Pucciniales > Sphaerophragmiaceae > Austropuccinia > Austropuccinia psidii. The sequence goes on from JALGQZ010000001.1 coordinate 43,762,188, forward strand.
TGGAGCCTTCCAAGTGAGTTCTTGATTCCTGAGTGCCAGGCCACTCTTGTTTTCTGTCCAAGAGCCCCTACGACACACTACACTTACTCTTAGGTTGAATTCTAATAGCTTTGAATTTTCTTATTGAAATTACAAGAGAATTTCATTACCTCAGCAAAACTCTATTTTTGATGATGATTTTTGTATTTCATCTTTTCTGTCAAAATTCAAAATTTTAAATTTCAAACCTTGATTTCAAGGGGTTATACCTTGCATATTATGATAAACCTAAATCATTCTTATCGTATGAAATAGTAGAATCTGAATATCTACTTTGTTTTAAGTTTGGACCATGCTCACAACAAAGTGGTCAACAGCTCTAGTAATTTTGTTCAATAAACACTTACAAGTTATAACATTGTTTATAACATGTCAAATAAAGTTTATATATGTTTTCTTACAAGTATTAAGTGGTGATACTTTTTTAGTTTAACTCTGTATCAGGTATATTTCAAGAGATATCAGCTAAAAGCCATGAATATATGCATTGACCAAAAAAGTGCATATATTCAGCTTAATTCCTTAAGTATTGACTTTAGAGAATTGTAATGAAATTGTTTTATGTGTAGTTTTTCATCGTGAATCCAATGATGCAATTTATTTCCAATTTTGTTTTGTTGGTTTCTGAGTCAAATAAGATTTTATGTCTTTTTTGGGGTATTATTACTTATTATTCAGTAATTATTGACCTTACAGATATGCCTTAAAAATCATATATGTGTATTTTAACATGAGGAATCTAATGGTTTAATCTATTTCACATGTTTACTCATTATATTATGAGCTAATTTGGAGTTTGTACGTATTTATGGCATTTTAACTGGCTTTAAGATAATTATTGTGATTATAATCATTATAAAGTTTTTCTTGGGACCTTTTTAGATATGTGGTCATATCTCAAAGGATCGCAGCCTTTCCCAGGAGGCAAAGAAGGTTTCAATGCCTGCCTAGTCATAGTTGATAGGTATAGAAAAAGTGTGAGGTGCCTACCATGTCATAAGGAAGACACAGCAATGTATACAGCCTTGTCATTTTGGAATAACATCATATCCACATGTGACATCCCAAAGATCATCATTAGTGACAGAGACCCAAAATTCACATCAGAATTTTGGACCAACCTCTATGACAGGCTAGGTACAAAGCTTGCATTTTCTACAGCTTACCATCCACAGACAGATGGCCTAGCTGAAAGGATGATCCAAACCATGGAGGATATCCTTAGGATGTTCTGTGCATATGGAATGGAATGTAAGGACAATGAAGGATATACCCATGACTGGGTTACACTTCTAGCAGAAGTCCACCTGGCTTATAGCTTCAGTCAGCATTCCACCACAGAAAAATCACCCTCACTGGTAGAAAAAGGGTGGAACCCCCTATTTCCTGTAGATCATCTGAAGAAGAATCTTCTGACCATCACCCAACAGGCAAAGACTTAGATGATATGTTAAAGAGGGCTTGTGATACAGCTGCAAGATGGATAGCTGAGGCAAAAGAATACAACAAGCAGAGGTGGGACAAATCCCACATGGAACCTGACTTTAAAGAAGGGGACCAGGTGTTAGTGTCCACACTCAACTGCAACAATTTTAAGGTACCTAAAAAGATGAGAGACTCATTTGTATGGCCCTTCACCATCATTGAATTAATACGGAAAAATGCAGTGGAGGTCAAACTTACAGAGGAATTTTCTAGGAAACACCCAGTATTCCCAGTGAGTTTGGTTTAGCCATACTTCCAAACAGAGGAGGATAAGCTCCCCTCCAGGTAGAAAAATTCCACTCCACCAGAAAGAGTGGAAGTGAAAGACTCTCCTTGCCTGTCAGGGTGAGTCTATGATAAAGGTGTATATAAGTATTTACAAGCTTTAACTATGACTGTGACACGGTAAAAATAATTTAAAAGGATGATAAATTTGATAATAGATGATTAATTTAAGATTTTAAGGGCTTTACTATAGAGATATAGTGGTGGTGAGCGCTGTTGAAAGCCCTGGGTGCAACTTTTACCTGTTGGGTTACAATAATAAAAGCTACAATACTTAAATTTAAAGTATACCTGATTATTTTCCAAGAGTATAACTGTTTTGGACAGTTGTACTACGTAGGAATTCAAGAGCAGGATGAGGAGACAATTATGGCTGTGAAAAGCCTCCTTTTTATCCTGAAATGGGGTGGAAAGGGTGCTAGACCTTTCCACGTAGAGGAAGTGAAGATTTTTCACTTTCTAGTACTGGCTTGTGGTTTGCAAACAGCCTGTATAGCCTGTATTGGGCTCAGATGTGGTTTTGAAACCACATCTGGGCGGTTTTCACCAATACAGGGTGAAAATTTTCATCTGGGGACCTCACAGCCTGATTCTGACATGTATGATGCGTAGAATGCTGTACAGAAACTGTATGGGACCCCATGATTGACTGACATATGAGGTATTGAAGTAAAAACATGCTTCTTTGTCTATTTGACACCTCATATTCATGATTATGGGATATTATCCCATGGTAAGGCTGTATATGACAGCAGGTGGGATTTTAACCTTAAAACAGCTATACCTTTGTCAATTCTTGAGATATCAACCTCAAAATTGGTTCCGTGTGTAGCCCTGTATGTGCTCTACACCATGGTACCTCATTTGATATGGGTATCATTAAATATGGCAAAGTTATCCCATGTACAAGACTTTTGTACATTTGAGTGTTTTAGGCAAAAAGCTGTATTGAGCTTGTTTGCCCCATAACTTCTGCAGTAGGTGAAATATGAGGAAGTGAATGACACCATAAGATAGCCCTGATTGTGCCCTTTCGAAAAAGACCCCACTTCAGGTATCCCACACTAAAACTGTAGAAGTTAGATGAGAGGTGAATGTTTTGTTCACCCTTATTTGGCCTGAAATTGATCATAACTCCAGTAATATTGGTGCTAGCTCAGTTTGGCTGGTACCATTGGATAGCCCTGGCTTAGAGCTTCATTTTGAATACCCATTTGATGGGGTTAAGCCTCTCCTTCTAGATTTTAGAAGAGAGGTGAAAATTAAGGTTTATGCTCAGCAATAACTTTGAGCAGGAATAACTTTGTTATTTCTTGTCCTATGGTGATGGGACTTATATTTTAAGAGAGAGGTGAGTTCCCTCTTCCTTCTGATACTTTTTGTGCTGATTTGGCTCAGCTCCATGTTTTGGTGGTATCTTGGCTATACCATTGGTTTATGGTATTTTGGCTGTCATGCTTGTGCTCTGGTTTTGAGTCACAGGCTGACATACCCTCCCTCTAAAAAAGGCTCATCATTGATGAAACTTTTCAGTCCTCTTAGAGGCTCTGAATCTCCTTGAATGAAGGTTCCCATCTGGTATGGCATCCTCTGCCAACCATTTGTCTTTATCTGCTTTCCGGTTCTTGAATCTGACTAGGTATTGTCTTTGATCCTTCCCATTGAGTCTGATCTTCCTGGCCCTGATGATCTTACTCACAGGTCCAGGGGAGTCTTCCACTTCCACTATCTCTTGTGGTGTGGGGTTCTTTCTCCTGGAGGGGAATTTATCCTCCTCTGTCTGGAAGTATGGTTTGACCAAACTCACTGGAAAGACTGGATGTTTCCTCGAAAACTCCTCAGTGAGTTTGACTTCCACTGCATTTTTGCCTATCAACTTAATGATAGTAAAAGGTCCTACAAATGAGTCTCTCATCTTTTTAGGTCCTTTGAGATTGTTGAAGTTCAGTGTAGACACTAACACCTGGTCCCCTTCCTTGAAGTCAGGTTCCATATGTGATTTGTCCCACCTCTGCTTATTGTATTATTTTGCCTCAGCTATGCATTTGGCAGCTGTGTCACAGGCCCTCTTCCACATATCATGGAAGTCCTTGGCTGTGGGGTGGATAGTCAGGGGATTTTTCTTCAAGTGATCCACAGGCAACAGGGGGTTCCACCCTTTCTCCACCAGTGCAGGTGTTTTACTTGTGGTGGAGTGCTGGCTTGTATTATAAGCCAGTTGGACTGCTGGTAAGAGGGTAACCCAATCATGGGTGTATCCCTCATGGTCCTTGTACTCCATGCCATAGGCACAGAATCTTCTGAGGATGTCCTCCATTGTTTGGATCATCCTTTCAGCTAGGCCATCTGTTTTTGGATGGTAAGCTGTGTAAAAAGCAAGTTTGGTACCAAGCATGTCATATACGTTAGTCCAAAATTCAGATGCAAATTTTGGGTCCCTATCACTAATGATGATCTTAGGGACTCCACAGGTAGATATGATGTTATTCCAAAACAACAGAGCAGTATCCATGGCTGTGTCTTCTTTATGGCATGGTAGACACCTCATGCTCTTGCTGAACCTATCAACTATGATCAAACAGGCATTATAGTTTTCTTTGCCTCCTGGGACAAGTCCTGTAACCCAGTCCATGTTGATGGTTTCCCATGGGTGCTTGGGTTCTTCTATGTGTTGAAGTAACCCATACTTCTTCCCATGTTTCCTATTTACCTTTTGGCATGTTTCACAAGTGTTGATGTATTCACTCAACTCTTGTTCCCACTTGGGCCACCAAGCTGTGCTTGTTACCCTCTCCTTGGTCCTGTCTTCACTCATGTGTCCCATATAGGGGCAGTCATGGCATTCTTGTAGGATCAATGAGATGTGGTCTCTGTCTACCACTGTGAGTGCACTTGTGGGCTTTTCTCTGTGGTAGAGCAGGCCATCTATAAGCAAAAACCTATTATCCTTATTGGCCCTCAACCAGGGTTCTTCCAGCTGGGTTTCCAGTTCTGGACTCCTGTACGTTTGTTGAAGGAGTTGGAGTAGTATGCTACACTGTTTGTGTTTGGCATGAGACTTGTGTACTGCACTGAAGAATTCATTGTGCAGTTCTGAGGAACTTATTCCCAGTATGGGGGTTTCTGTCCCTTCTGAGTCAGTGTCTCCACTGTCAAGGGTACCACTTTCTGGTGCTCATTCAGATATTCTGAAGTTCTTCCTCCTATCTATTTCCATGAAATGGATAGGGATTTTTGCTGCAACTTCTGGGTCATAAGCTGGATTGCTTTTGACATTGTCCAGTGGCCATCTGCTGAGGCCATCTGCATTGGTATGGCTTTTGCCTTCTTTGTATATGATGGTCATGTTCCCTCTATACTCCTGGATAGCTATGTGCCATCTCAGCATATGTCTATTTGTAGTCTTCATGTTTAGTAAAGACTTCAAGGCTGTGCAGTCTGTGTAGACTTCAAAGACTGCCCCCTCCAAATAATAATGGAGTTTTTCTAGAGCCCAGACTAGACATAGACATTCAGTCTGGGTGGCCCACACCTGGCTTCTGAATCTTTCAGCTGCCTTGAGATGTAGCAAATTACTCCTTCTCTTGGTTCACCATCCACAATTTGTCTTTGGTGAAGGGCTGCTCCTAGGCCGTGACTGCATGCTGCATCTATATATAACTTGAATGGTAGTTCAAAGTCAGGTAAGATGAGCACAGGTGCATTAGTGAGTTCATATTTGATCCTCTCGTATGCATCCCTCCTTTCCTTGGTTATTTCAAAAACCACATCTTTTGAACATAACTTGTATAAACTACTAGTTATGTGTGCAAAATGTTTGATATGGTTTCTATAGTAGCTAGCAAACCCAAGAAAGGATTGCATCTCTTTGATTCTTTTTGGTATTGGTTTTTGCAGTACTGCTGCTACTCTATTCTGGTCAATTGCCAGACTAAGACCTGAGACTTTATGTCCTAGATCCAGTAACTCTTGTTGGCCAAAATTGCACTTTTTAAGTGAAATTTTCAGATTTATGGGTGTGCATTTACTTAGCACTCTGTCTATGTATTGCACATGGTCTTCCCATGTCTCTGAGTATATAATGATATCATAAATATATACTACCATCCAGCCTTCCATTATGTCTTCTTGAAATATGGTGTCCATCATCCTTTGGAAGTGGGCTGGTGCATTCTTGATGCCAAATGGAATTCTGGTGTACTCATATATGCCCATATGGCATATTATTCTGAGTAATTTCATGGAGTTTTGTTTAAATCCATTTTGGTGGAAGACTTTCATAGAATCCATCTTGGTTATGTATTTGGATTTGGCCAGCTTATCCAAGGCATGAGGTATCCTTGGTATAGGGTACCTGTCTTCTTTTGTGTAGTTATTCAGGGCTCTGAAGTCTCCACACAATCTAGACTTGCCATCATGCCAGGTGATGAGGACAGGAGTGGTGATTTCCACTATTTCATTATGTCCAATCTTTCTGATAACATCCATGTCCAGGAGTTCATTGATATGTTTCTCAATTTCCTTCCTGGTTTCCAGGCTTGCTGGATAAGGAGGTCTCCTCAGCATGGGTGGATAAGGTCTTTCCACATCCAGATATAGTTCTATATCATGGCCTTTGATCTTGCCTAATGGTTCTTCACCAATGGCAAATGCTGGTCTATTCTTTCTCAGCATCTTCAGTAAGCTTAGTTTTTGTTTACTGGTGAGGGTAGTGCTAAACTGTCCCTCTTTGAATTCCTTCAGAAGTTCACCTAGTGGGTCTTGAGAAGATATATGGTATATGTAAAGTGAAAATTCCTTTTCCTTGTTAGTGCCAATGGTGATGTGCCTATTTTTACTGTTGTAAATGTCTATGCCATACATCCTCTGGTAATATGTTCCCAGTAAAACCCTTGGATGTGGGCATCATTAAGCACTACAAACTCTGGGTTGCGTCTGATATTGCCCTTCCTGTGGGGTATAATTTTCTCTTTGATAATTGTTTCCCTTTGCCTTAGTGGGCAAGAGCTGTTTTTCCCAGTTTGGGAAGTGGGTATCTAGATAGTTTCTGGCCACTATGGAGCAGTTTGCTCCACTATCAATGATCAGTGGATGCTGAGCATTGTCAATAAAAACAGTCATTTTTGTGGCTGTCCCATGTATATATTCCATTCCTTTGGTTGGTGTAACCAGGAATGTTTGTGCGTCTTGTGTGTGTTTGCACAAGTTCTTGTTAGCAGTGTCCTGTGGCATTCCTGCTTCCAACTGTATGTCCTGGATTTCCAGTGGGGTTTCCTCTTGGTATTCCACTAGAAATTCCTCTCTTGGGTCTTGATCATCCTCAGATGGTTCTCTGATGGCATCACCCATGGAGTCTGATTCAGAATCCTCTGTTGGAGGTTCTTCCTCAGGGACTTTCTCTATGGCATAGACTTTTGTCTTTGCCTTTGGACAGTTGTTGGCATAGTGGTCTGTTGAACCACAATTGTGACAAAAATTCTTCTTCTTAGCCACTTCTGCTACTCTTTCTATGGGTTTGTCTTTAAACTCTACCCTGAGTGGTTGTTTCTCTTTGAAACTGCTGCTTCTATATGGGGTGAATTTCCCTATATTAGTCCTCTTCCTTATGTCTTGTAAGGTGTCGGCTATGTCATGTAGAGTGCAATTTTGGTTGCATCTGCACTTTACTGCATGCTCTAGTTCCCCTGGCAGTTGTGTCAGAAGTTTGTGATTCCTCATTTGGATGTTCATCTGAGGATCAATGGCTTTAAGTCTTTTAGACTGTCTGAGACACCACTCATATGGATCTTTGTCCACAGAGTATTTGTCATTCTCAAATGACATGGTCTTTTGCCATATCGAAGCTCCATTACTGTACTTTTGGATGATTTGACTCTTACACCATGGCCAGTTTATTCTGCCATGGATTTCTTTCATTTCTGTGTACCATATACTAGCATGACCCTTCAATGCAGTATTCAATATAGCAGTGATCCAGTAGTCTGTTATGCTTGGTACATCAATGAAGAGTCCATCAATATAATCTATGAGTTCCATATGATCATATTCTCCTGATCCAGAGAATTTGGGCCAGTTTGAGGCCTCAGGAAGCTGTTTCAAGGCTTCCTTCTCTGAATAGGACATGCCATCTCCATCCTGGTATTGTGATGGTGATCTTTCCTTATTCAACAACATGGCATCTGGTTTGATGTCATCTGGTTGATATGGATTCTCCATAGCTTGGCCTTGTGGTTGGGGCTTCAAGCTATGGTAGGCATTAAACAATTCGTTAATGTCTTGATCCAGACACTCCCTGTCCCTTGTGCTGTGGTGTTGTTCTTAAAAGACTATATTCAGTCTTTTTATGGTTTCTTCAGAGGCTTTGCTCAGTTGAGCATATCCTTCTTGAAGATTCTTAACTATCTGTTCCAAGGAGGCCTGAGTTTTTTTCATCCTCTCTTGGCCAGCTTTAATTTCTGCAAACTGTTTTGCAGATTGTTCACCATATTGGGACATTTGTAACCACAGTGTATCACTGTTGATGTTACTCTCAGATGTGACAATGTTATTTTCAGTCTGAGTGGGGGTAATGTTTCTATTACTAGGACTACTGATTCTAGAGTGGTTTACAACTACTTCTGGTTCTTGTGTACTTCTTTCACCAAATCTAACAGCTTCTGGATCATGGGGTCTGACTCTTTCCTCCTCTGGTTGAAGGAGGCTTTGTTCTTGCCCTTGTTTCCTTGTCTTCTCCTGGAAACTTCATGGAATTGTGCAGAATGGTGACCCTTGGCCACTGATCTGCTGGTTTCTCAATGGTGTGAATCCACTGGAGAGCTGATTTGGCCTGCTCCTTGTGAACCTGAAGGAATCTGAGTAGGCCCTGTCTGGGTTAATTGTTCTTCTATTGCTTGGATAGTGGCTTGATTCTCCCTTATCCTCTGTGCCCTTGCCTCCAGGAGTCTGTGCTGCCTGGTAGGATTCCAACCTTTGGTGATTACCATAAGGTCTTTGAAGTCTATCTCTTTGAGAAAGATCTTCTGGCAACTTGATCCAAGTTCTTCCCAGTGAGTTGCTAGGTTGAACCTCTTGTTGTCTATGCTCCATTGAAATAAGTCTTTGAGGAGTTGGTGGATCTGAAGAACTTGATCCATATCCTTCCAGTCTTCTGGTTTGAGGTTTCTGTTGAATTGGAGTGTGAATGGCAAGGTTGATATTATCTCCCTCATTGTTTTGGCATCCACCACTGTGTCCAAGGTGTCTTATTTCAAGTCTTCTGGTTCTGTACAATCCTTCTCTGTCCTCTGGCTGGTTCCTTTGGAAGCCAAGGTCTCTGAGGTATGCAGGGGACATATCAGTGTTTGCAAGCAGTCAAAAACTTTATGTTCTTAGGGTATTTACCTTTGACTGTGCGTTGTACAAATTTTTTATCTGCTGATTTGGGCAGTTTGCCTTTGGAGGTTACAACTGGGTTAATAATTGTAATCTTCCCTGTACAAGTGGTTAAGGTTGGTTTACCTTGTATTGAAGCAGAGTTTGGTGGTTTTCTACTCCTCTGAGTGGCTATTGGTGTCCAATTTTTGGCTGTAATGAGGCCTTCACTAAGTCTTTTTCCCTTGCCCTTGCTACCCTCTGGTTCTGAGGGTGTCACTGGTATGTTGGCCTGTGACTGGGTCTCAAGTGGTATGAAATTTTCTTCCACTGAATCAAACAGGAAAAAAGAGGGCTTATGTCGGTTAAGACTTCTTAAAAGGCTGGTTTTGCACGTCTAAGAATGGCCTCTGGGCTTGTATATTATTACAATATGCCCTTGTATTATGACAATGTAATTGAATTAACAATTCCACGTCAAAAATACAGCTTACTGATATGTGGTATACTGTTTGTATACCAATATCTCACAGAATACTTGTAATTAGCAAGTATAAACTGTCAAAAGATGGTGTATTACAGGGCAATTGAGTTAGCAATGTGCCCAAACACGCCTCAACTGTTGGTTTATCAGTATGAGCTGTCTTGATTCAATTAAGAATTAAGACTGTATTAGTGGGTTAAAAGTGTTTTTATATACAAAACACGCCAAAAATACTGGTCTTGTGGTTATTAGCCACTTGACAACTACTCCTTAAAATATGAGTATAATTTAAAATTTTAAAATAAATATATAGATAAAATATATATTTAAAAAGGAAATGACGCCTAAAAAAGATAAAACAGGTGTCAATAAATGATAAAAAAGAGAAAAACTTACTTGTAAGGTCCAAAAATAAGTAAAAAACACGGCCAGGCCCCCAAAATGTCAGGGTGAGTCTATGATAAAGGTGTATATAAGTATTTAAAAGCTTTAACTATGACTGTGACATGGTAAAAATAATTTAAAAGGATGATAACGTTGATAATAGATGATTAATTTAAGATTTTAAGGGCTTTACTATAGAGATATAGTGGTGGTGAGCGCTGTTGAAAGCCCTGGGTGCAGCTTTTACCTGTTGGGTTACAATAATAAAAGCTACAATACTTAAATTTAAAGTATACCTGATTATTTTCCAAGAGTATAACTGTTTTGGACAGTTGTACTACGTAGGAATTCAAGAGCAGGATGAGGAGACAATTCTGGCTGTGAAAAGCCTCCTTTTTATCCTGAAATGGGGTGGAAAGGGTGCTAGACCTTTCCACGTAGAGGAAGTGAAGATTTTTCACTTTCTAGTACTGGCTTGTGGTTTGCAAACAGCCTGTATAGGCTGTATTGGGCTCAGATGTGGTTTTGAAACCACATCTGGGCGGTTTTCACCAATACAGGGTGTGAGCCTTTGAGATATGACCACATACCCAATAAGGTCACAAAAAACACTCAGAATAATTATATTAAAATTACTTAGAATAATTATACATTAAGAATAATTACTTAAATATACAAAAAATACCATAAATTGGTACAAAAATTGGTTTAACTTAAAAACCAATGAATCAACATGTGAAATAAATTATACCATTGGATTCCCCATGGAAAAATACACATATACCATTTTTATGGCATATCTGTAAAGTCAATATTTAAGGAATTATAAGGTATAATACCTTATAAAAACCATAAAACCTTATTTATCTCAGGAACTAATGAAACAACATATGAAATAAATTGTACCAGTGGATTCCCCATGAAAATCCACACATAAAACAATTAATAAGCTAATTTTCAATGTTAATACTTAAGGAATTAACCTGAATATATGCACTTTTTTGGTCAACGCATATATTCAAGGATCATATCTAATATCTTCTAAAATATACATGATAGAATGATGAACCAAAAATAAAGCTACCACGTAATTACTGTAAGAACACAGATATGAACTTTCTTTTACAAATTATAAACAAGGTTAAAACCTATGATGAAATATTGATAAAAATCAATAGAGCTGTTGACCACTTTGTTGTGAAAGTGCTCCAAACTTAAAAGAAGTATACAGTTGGATTCTACTAGTTCATTCGTGAAGAATGATGTAATTTTTATTATTAAATTCAGGGTATAGCCCCTTAAATCAAGGTTTGAAGTTTAAAATATTGAATTTCGACAGAAAAGATGAGTTACAAGAAAAATCATCAAAATTAGAGTTTTGATGTTGTAATGAAGAGCTCTTGGCAGAATAATAAGGTTATGCCAGGCTATAAGAATTCACTCTCTGAATTGCTGTAGCGTGTAAATCTTAAAAGTTATTGAGGATCAAAGTTTGAGCTTAATTTGAGCAGTTATGATCACACACTGTAACCTTAATTTAAGTTTAACAGTCTTAAGAGTGATAAAATTGGTGAATACTATTATTTTATGATTAAACCTAATAGAATCCACGAAATTTGGGGTTCTGCCAAGCCTCTGATGTCATCAACTTTAGAGTTATAGTGATAACTCTAAATAATGGTGTAATAATGATGTAATATGGTTTGATAATGATGTAATCATCTCCAAAACTTAAAATATTGATCAATTCCAGTGGATATGATCAGTACACGTCTACTAGAAGCCTGTTGGACTCTAGGAGGGAGGTATTTACTATAAATAGAGCTCTTTTTACTCTATTTACCCCTCAGACGCATCAAAAACATTAAATCAATTAAATAAAAGGTAATTTCTTTATTCTTTATATATAAAACTCTTATATTATTAAAGACCAAAGTCCATCTTATTATTAATCACTACTTTTATGTGATTAAATCAATTCTTTAATTGTTTTTGTCATAAATCTCTCTATAAACTCATTTCCACGTAAAATCAAGAAATTTAGTAAATTTTCTTTATTTTTGTTGTAAATACAATTTGAAAAAGTTGTATTATATTCTTTTGGCGTAAAATATCTCAAAATTATTATTTTAAGTATTAAAAGTAGGTTATTTCATCTTATTATAATAATTTTTCTCTTATTATTACTCTTAATAATTCTTAATTAATATAAATAGTATTTATATTAATATATAACTTCAATATTGGTAATATTATTGTTATTAATTGTTTTTTATTTATAGAAAACAGTTTTTTACGCCTTTATTATTTGTTGGTAACAATAATAAAGAGCTTTATAATATATTCATTATTTTATATTAATATATTATTTACAATATTATAATTTTATATAATATTAATTATATTATTATATTTATTTAATAATATAATATTTTTACGCCATAATAATAATATTTCTTTATTATTATTATTATTTGAATCTTATTTATTTCAATTATAAGGACATTCAGAGTACAATAAGTAATAAATTAGTAATTTTTACTTATTGTTTCATAGTCAAACCTTACACAGGGTGAAAATTTTCATCTGGGGACCTCACAGCCTGATTCTGACGTGTATGACGCATAGAATGCTGTACAGAAACTGTATGAGACCCCAGTATTGACAGACATATGACGTATTGAATTAATAACATGCTTCTTTGTCTATTTGACACCTCACATTCATGATTATGGGAGATTATCCCATGGTAAGGCTGTATATGACAGCAGGTGGGATTTTAACCTTAAAACAGCTATACCTTTGTCAATTCTTGAGATATCAACCTCAAAATTGGTTCCGTGTGTAGCCCTGTATGTGTTCTACACAATGGTACCTCATTTGATATGGGTATCATTAAATATGGCAAATTAACTCCATGTACAAGATTTTTGTACATTTGCGTGTTTTAGGCAAAAAGCTGTATTGAGCTTGTTTTCCCCATAACTTCTGTAGTAGTTGAGATATGAGGAAGTGGATGACACCATCAGATATCCCTGATTGTTCTCTTTCCAAAAAGACCCCACTTCAGGTATCCCACACTAAAGCTGTAGAAGTTAGATGAGAGGTGAATGTTTTGTTCACCCTTATTTGGCCTGAAATTGACCATAACTCCAGTAATATTGGTGCTAGCTCAGTTTGGCTGGTACCATTGGATAGCCCTGGCTTAGAGCTTCATTTTGAATACCCATTTGATGGGGTTAAGCCTCTCCTTCTAGATTTTAGATGAGAGGTGAAAATTAAGGTTTATGCTCAGCAATAACTTTGAGCAGGAATAACTTGGTTATTTCTTGTCCTATGGTGATGGGACTTATATTTTCAGAAAGAGGTGAGTTTCCTCTTTCTTCTGATACCTTTTTAGCTCATTTGGCTCAGCTCCATGTTTTGGTGGTATCTTGGCTATACCGTTGGTTTATCGTATTTTGGCTGTCATGCTTGTGCTCTGGTTTTGAGTCACAGGCTGACATTGCCCTATGAATAAAATAATCAAGGCCAGGAAGATTATACTGAATGGTAAAGACCAGAGACAGTACTTGGTGTCACAGATGGTGGAAATGTGACCTATAATACCAGAAAAGGATAAAGGAAATTCAACCTTGATCTTGTAGCCTTTTCTGCTCAGTTGTGATGATTTCACAATTGGGGGATCACCTGTTCTGACATGACCCTCAGTGGAGAGCTCAAGTTCTTGTTGATGCTTTACGGCATCAATGTGAAAGGAGATAAAGGTTTACTGTCATGGGTGGATTTCACAATTGTGAGGGAGACACATTGCAACATTTGGGGGTATCAAACCTGTTGGCAGAAAGGGCTTGGGAGTGATGACTCAACAACCCTTATGGTGCCTTATACTGGCCTGTTGTGTAGCTGATTCCCCTGATGGTGGACAGGGTTACCCATCTGTATTAGTGCACTTTGGGACACAGTGCTTCCTACCATGGGGGTACTGTCACAGACAGTGGAACTTTTACCTATGATATCAGAAAAAGATGAAGGAAATTCAACCTTGATCTTGTAGCCTTTTCTGCTCAGTTGTGATGATTGCACAATCAAGCAACCAAGGGTCTAGTCATGGTGGTGGACGGGGACCACCTGTTCCGAGATGACCATGAGTGGGGAGCTTGAGTGCTTGTTGATGGTTTCTGGAATCAATGTGACACTTGGTCAGATTTAAAAACCAGATAGCAGATACAGACAATTGGTTGGCAGCAGGTTCAATACCCAATGGAACCTTCATCTAAGGAGATTCAGAGCCTCTAGGAGGACTTAACAGTCTCATCAATGATGAGCCTTTTTTGGAGGGACGGTATGTCAGCCTGTGACTCAAAGCCAGAGCACAAGCATGACAGCCAAATACCATGAAAAAATGGTAAAGCCAAGATACCACCAAAACATGGAGCTGAGCCAAATCATCTCAAAAGGTATCAAATGAAAGAGGAAACCCATAAATTTCCAAACACACGAGTCCCAGCAACAAATTTGAGCAGGAATAACAAAGTTATTCCTGCTCAAATTTGTTGCTGAGCATAAACCTTATTTTTCACCTCCAATCTGAAATCCAGAGGAAGAGACTTAACACCATCAAATGGGTATTCAAGTTGACGCTATAAGTCATGGATATCAAATGGTCTTAGCAAAACTGCCCTAGCATCGAAATTACAGGAGTAATGGCCAAAATAATGGCAAATAAGGTTGAATAAACTATTCACCTCTCATCTAACTTCCAAAGGTTTCGCGTGAAACACATGAATTGGGGTATTTTGGAAAGAGAAAAATAAGGGATATCTGAGAGTGCTTTTTATTTCTCTATATCTCATCTAGGACAAAGGTTATGGGGAAAATAAGCTCCATACAGATGTTGAGAACATCATATGTATGGATAACAAAATTTGTGCATGGCATAGCTTTGCCATATTTAATGTTACCCATACCAAACAAGGTACCATTGTGCAGATCTCATTCAGGGCTACACAATGAACCAAATTTGAGGTCAATATCTCAAAAACAGACAAAGGTATAGCGGTCTTAAGGTTAAAACTCCACAATAGGACCAATACACCTTTACAGTGGGATTATATCCCATAACCATGATTATGAGGTGTCGCATAGACAAAGAAGCATGTTTATACTTCAATACCCCATAGATCATTCATTACTGGGGTCTCATACAGGTTGTGTACTGCATTTTATGCATCATACATGTCAGAAGGGGGCTCCGTGGTCCCCAGATGAAAATTTTCACCTTGTATTGGTGAAAGCTGCCCAGATGTGGTTTCAAAACCACATCTGAGCCCAATACAGGCTATAAAGGCATTGTGAAAAACACAAGCCAGTCTTTAGAATTGAAAAATCTTCACTTCCTATATTTGGAAAGGTCTAGCAAACTTTTTCACCCAATTTTAGGATAAAAAGGGGCCTTTTCTCCACCAGAAGACGTTTCCTAATCCTGCTCTTGAGTTCCTATGTATTACAACTGTCAAAAAAAGCTATACTCCTAGAAAATAATGAGGTTATACTTCAAAAATCAGTATTGTGGCTTTTATTATAGTAACCCAACTGGTAAGACTACACCCTGGGATTTCAACAGTGCTAACCACCACTGATTTATAATAGTAAATACCTTATTACTTTCTTTTAAACCTTTATTATCTTTAATAAAACCATTTACAATGAATTTTACAGTGTCATAGTCATAGTTAAAGTTGTAAATAGCCTTATTACACCTTCATCACAGACTCAGCCTGACAAGAACCTTCTTTTTTTCTTGAGAGAAGTTTGCCAGATCATTATGAAAGATTAATTGACAAGACTGAAGAAATCTTCTAACTTTGAAGGGCTGAGTCCCATCAAAGCATTCTGGTGCCTTCATATATGGAGTCTTGAAGGTTGGTGGTCTTGATGCTTCAGAAGATGAAGCTTCTTGAAGATTGTCCATACTCTTAGTCATTAGCTGAATAATGGTAAATAAGGATAGTTTAGACTGATGAGAGACCGGCTCATGAGAATGACTTATCATTGGCCCTCCAGTACCTTGGGATTCCCCCACAGGAGCAGGAACACCTTCAGTACAATCAGACACTTTCTCTTCCACAAAATTCTCCTCCTCCCCTTTTACCATCATAACCAGGACCTTTGAAAGTTGTCCTTGAAAGTCCTGGAAATCTGTCAGCTACTTCTGAAAATGAACTTGATCTTCTTGGCCCTCTTCCTTCCTTCCTGGATGGTGCTGCTCCTTCCAAAATGGGCCCTCAGTTGAGACAATTCTGGGGTGCTGTCAAGAGGAGCTCTTGCAGTTTGAGTGAGAACAGCATGAGCTCTAGCCTGAGATCTTGTCCGTCTTGCAGGAGGTGATTTTTGAAAACGCATTATTCCAGGAATAAAATGAAATGAAATCAATAAAAATCAAAAATTTTGAATATGAAAAGCTTGAGGCAAATCAACAGGAAACTTGAAGTCAAAATCCAAATCCAAATCAATCCCTTGAAGACAAGTAAATGAATCAAAGTGAAATCTTGAGGTAAATAAATCAATAAAATGTCAAAATGTAATTTTCAAGTGAATAAATAAATATGTCAAATCAATAAAAGTCAAAATATTGCAAGAAACAATCAATCAAATGAATCCTTGAAGCAAAATCAGTTTATGTCAACATTCTTGATGTGACAAATCAGCAAAATAAATGAAATATTGAGGTCAATCAATTTTTTTTAAGTCAATATCAATTATTTCAAATCAATCAATAAAATCCAATTGAGTAAGTTCTTCTTTAAAAAATAAAAATTCTTGATGAATGAATCAATATGAATCTTGATGTGAAGAATGTGTCTGTATGAATTTTGATGAGAAATTTGAGAATTAACTTTCAAATTAAATTGGATTATGAATGAAATGAATTTGATGATTTGAAAAAAGGTTTAAAAAAGAGAACAAAATGGGTCAGCTTTCAATTTTTCAAACAAATAATGAATGGGAGAAAATTGAGAGGTGACAATGAATCATAAAGGTCATTAGAATTAAAGAGTCATAATTTCAATGGAATGAGTGAATCAAATTATAAAGAAAGAATGAACAGAATGCAAATAAACTATCAGTTAATTAATATATTGTCACAGGGGCTCTGGTGGAAAACAAGAGTGGTGTTCCACCAGAAATCAAAAACTCACTTGGAGGGCTCCAAAAGAATAAAGAAGTAACAAGGAATATATTTCTTTAAGGAATAATAAGATTAAAGACAAGTATTCCAAATATAAAAGAAAAAGGAAGCCAATGGGCAAGATAATAAAGAAAGCCAAAAGCCAAAGGGGCAACCAAATGAATCTTCAATTCACAGTTTCAACCTTTCAAAAAGAACAATGGAATTAGTAAGGGATATGACCACCAATATCCGCTGACAGGCAAAGAGGAAAAGGTGAAAATGACTTACTTAAGACTATCAGTATTTAGTTCAACAAATGAAAAGAAAATAAAGATGACATTGAAACCAATATAATACTTAACTTTGGAAAACCTGGAATGTTGATCACCCTGCTTTATTGAGTGCTTTGGGTCAATACAGATCTGGCCATATTGAGAACTAAGCTTTGTGATTGAGTTTCTACAGTGGAATATGAATTGGCCCAAAGGGTTAAGGCCATACAGCTTGCTTGAATACAGCCTGTATGGATCAATTGAGTTTTCCAAAGAATAGTGAAGTACTTGATGCCTTGAAGACTGATTGAATGATTGATAACCTCAGCAAATTACCCTTGGAATGATCCTGAAAAGAAAATAAAACCCAACTCCTTGTCACAGGGGCTCTAGTGGAAATACAAGAGTGGCCTGGCACTCAGCAATCAGGGAACTCACTTGGAAGACTCCAAAAGAATAAAGAATCAAAATAGTAATAATGAATTCCTCTAAAAGATATGCAGGTACAAGATGAGATGCAAAAGAGGAAAGGGAAGCCAAATGGCCAAAGAGCCAACCAAGTAAGTCCTTAATCACTG
Source organism: Austropuccinia psidii (assembly GCA_023105745.1). Classification (NCBI taxonomy): domain Eukaryota; kingdom Fungi; phylum Basidiomycota; class Pucciniomycetes; order Pucciniales; family Sphaerophragmiaceae; genus Austropuccinia; species Austropuccinia psidii. Next base: position 43,780,239 of record JALGQZ010000001.1, read on the forward strand.
TTTCAACCTGCCAAAAATGAATAATGGAATTAGTAAGGATATAACCACCAAATGTCCATTGACAGGCAAAGAAAGAGAAAGAGAAAAGTGCTAAATGACTGACTTAATAATATCAGTATTTGCTTAACTAAAATGAAAAGAAAATAGAGATAAAATAAAATCAAAATATATTAATTAACTGGGGAAAACCCCCCAGGGTGGAAAGGGTAGCCGGTATATGTGAAAAGCTGGGAGCTTGAGTTCTTCAGGCTGAAAACTGATCTGTATTGATCCTTGAGGCTGTATTGATTGTTTTGGGAATTGATACAGCTGGCTAATATTGAAATTGAATTGGGTTGAAGGAATTTCCCATGATTGAAAATGAAATACAGTTCTTGATGGATCCAGACTGTATTGAAATGAATATGGTTGCCAAGATGGATTGAGTGGAGCTTTGACACTTGACAACTTCTTTTGGCACTGCCTCTTGAATACACTTTGAGAATGAATCGACAGTATTCCCTTGGAAGGAATACTTGGATTGAGAATAGCCAATGACTGCTTGATGGCGTCATTGGTCTTTGACGCTGAAACACTTGCTCTTGAGCCTTGATGATTCCTCTGAATGATTGGGTGCCTTGATGCCCCGATGAGATGTTGGAAGGTTGAAATGACCATTTTATATTGCCACCATTGAATTGCTGTTGAAAAATGATGCACAATGATATATAACATCATTTATGGAATATTGGTTCATTGGCAAGAAGATTACATCCAAAGGTCTTGAGGTGGAAAGGCAGAGGGTAAAAGGATGGATGTGATGGCTTCAGAGCTTGGAAAGGTGTTTCTGGGCCCTTTGGGGATTTTGGCCACTTTTGGGTTCTGAGCCAAAAACTGGCCCAAAAGGCGGGAAAGTGTCTTTTGGACACTTTGCGTCAAAGTGCGCAAAAATGCGCAAAATGCGCATTATGAGCCCAAATGGCCAAAAACAGCCATTTGGGCCATTTCCCCTGGTTTTGAGGGAAATGACCAGAAATACCCATTTGGGCATAAATTGCCGCTATGGGTTCTGGATTGAGGTGAAGGGCCATGAAGGCCCCAAAACACAAATGGCCATAAATGGTCCATAAGATGATGACTTGGCCATATTGACCACTGGTGATGGATATGGCCAATTGGCCATAAAAGAATTGTGGCTTGATGTGCCATATGGGGATCCAAGGAGGTGAATTGCCATGGTTGTGACAGTACCCCCCACCTTGGAATGGTGAGCTCCTGAGCACCAACACAAGGTGAAGCCTGTTGAGGCTATTGGAAAGATTTTGAGAAAGTGATTCAGGAGGATTGATTAAGATAAAAAATTTGAAAACTGATATTAAAAATTTGACATTTGACGCAGGACTTGCTTGATCTTCTTTTGACATTGGCTTCATGATTTGAATTGAATTTTAAAATGTATGAAAATTTTTGACGTGATAATTGACGTGATAAAAGAAAATTTAAAATGAAAATAAAATAAAAATAAAGAATGAAAATGAAAATAAGAAAAGAAAAGAAAAGAGAAAAATGAATTGAATCTTGAGGAGGTTCCAATCTGCTTCACGGAGGTTGATAACTGATTTTGAAATTGTCCAAGGACCTGGAAAGAAAAATATGATTCCAGGTGCTCACAAAGTGGCCAAGGTGATGTTTTGACAAGATTGTAGACCCCTCAGGGAAGTGCACACCAGGAGAGGAACTTACTTTTGGTAGTTACCACTCCCGCCAGTGCCATAAAACAAAAATGCTGAAGGATTGAATTGAATTGAAAGACTTGGAAAACAAAATGAAAGAGTGAATGGTCCATTTGCCCAAGTGAAAATGGCCATAAGTTTGGAGTTGGATGTTGAAAAGCCCGGCCAAAGATCTGTGTCCAAAATGTGCAAAGTGCTCACAGAGTGGCCAAGGTGATGCTTACAACAAAAGAGTGGAATACCCCTAAAGGTGCATACCAGGAGTGGGACTTACTTTTGGTAATTCCTCTCCCCACCAAGCACCATCAAAATCAAGCTCTTGAAGAATTGGGTCCTGGCTTGTCAGGATATAATGAGTGAAAATCTTTGACGAGTTCAGGACAATTCTTGAGGTTTTCAGTTGGTTCCCAAGTGGATCTTTCTGGGTCTTGACTGAAACCTTTCCATTCCACCAAGTACCATAATTTTCCTCTCTTGAGCTTTGAGTCCAGTATTTGTGAGACTTCCCATTCTTCTTCTTCTTCAATGATTGTTGGAGGAGGAGGCTCTTGATCCCTATTTGGGATTGTTGACGTCATGACTGGTTCCAAAAGGGAAATATGGAAAACTGGGTGGATGGATTTCCATTGAGATGGAAGCTTGAGGTGGTAGGCATGAGTGCTGACTTTCTTCAAGATTGGAAAAGGACCCAGCCATCTTTAGACAGCTTTTTGGTGGGTCTGGTTGATTTGATGTTCTTGGAAGAAAGCCATACCATGTCACCGGGATCAAAAACAGGTGGACTTGCTCTACTTTTATCTGCATACCTCTTAAAGCTGTTTATGGCAACTTCAAATTCTCTCTTGACATCTTGCTGTAATGATTGGATTTTTGTTGATAACTTTCCAGCAGGAGTATCTTGAGTGATGTGAGCTGAGTCAAATTGAGGATCTCTTCCATAAACAGTGAAAAACGGTGATTGCTTTGTTGAAGAGTGGTCAGAGTTATTGTAGGCAAATTCAGCCAGAGGGAGCCAGGTGTTCCAATCATCTTGATGATAACTGACATACATCCGAAGGTACTGTTCTAGTATCTGATTTACCCTTTCTGTCTTTCCATCAGTTTGTGGATAATAAGCAGTTGACAGATCTCTTGAAATCTTGAGCTGCTTTACCCAGATCTTCAAGGACACTTCTATATTGAGAATCTTGCCACACTGCCTTCTGAATTGAATCAATCAAATTTGAAAATGAATCCACCTTGACTGCAAAAAACTTTGAGGTTTGAATTTAATCTTGCTTGATTATCTTCTGATAGTTCATTGGATTCTTGCTGATGAAATCCTCCCCCCTCTCCGGGTAAACGTTGTCCCAACGTGACAAGGCATATGGAAGGGTGGCCAAGCGGCCAGGGCGGTAAGTGATTGAGAAATGGAATTCAGATAAAAATTCAGCCCAGCGGGCTTGACCGCGAGTGAGAATCTTGGAAGACATAAAATATTGAAGAGATGAATGATCGGTGAGAATTTCAAAAGGGGAAGAAATTGAAAGAAGGAAAGCTCTCCAGCGCTTGAGAGCCCTGACTATGCCAAGGAGTTCCTTGTCATGAATCTCATAATTGAGCTCAGCTGAAAGAAGCTTGCGGCTATCAAATGCAATGGGATGTTTTCCTGAGTCAGAGACCTGACTCAGTACAGCACCCAAGGCATAATTTTATGCATTGGTCTCTACAATGGTGGGTAGAGAAGGATTGAAGTGAGAAAGGATTGGAGCAGTGGTGAATGCCTCTTTGAGTTGATGAAACTGTCTAAGAGCTTCCTCATTGAGGGGAAAACGGGAATCTTTCTTGAGGAAACTTGTGAGTGAACTAATCTTCTTTGAATAATTCTTGATGAAACGGCGGTAAAAATTGGCAGAGCCAAGGAATGATTGAAGAGCCTTGAGGTTTCTTGGGGGTGGCCAATTGAGAATTTTCTGGACTTTTGCTTGGTCCATCTTGAGGCCTTCAGAAGAAACTACATAACCAAGATATTCCACACTTGAAACATGAAATAGGCATTTGGCCGCCTTGGCAAAGAGGTTATTGGCTCTGAGTCTGTCAAGAACAGTGGACACATGAGTGACAAGTTCTTCTTCAGACTTGGAAAAGACCATAATTTCATCCAAATAAACCACAACATAAAAATCAAGAAGATAATAAGAAATATCATTGACAAGGCTTTGAAAAGAAGGAGGAGCGTTGGTAAGGACAAATGGCATACCCAAGTACTCATAACTACCATATTTGGTTCTAAAACAAGTCAAATGTTCATCAGCTTCCTTGATTCTGAGCAGGTTATATGCACCACGCAAATCAATCTTGGAGAAGATAGAAGAACCATTGAAAACAGTGAGAAGCTGATTCATAGGAGGAACAGGATACTTGTTCTTCCTAGTAACAGCATTGAGTTTGCGGTAATCAACACACAAACGGAGGCCACCATCTCTCTTTTTGACAAAAAGAACAGGTGCTCCTGTAGAGGAGGAGCTTGGCCGGATGAAACCTTTCTCTACATTCTCTGAAATGTAGGCCCTGAGTGTATCTGACTCTTGGTTTGATAAAGAGTAGATCACCCCAACTGGAGGTAGAGACCCCTCCAGCTCGATATGATGATCACAGGCGCGGTGAGGAGGAAGTTTCTCTGCCTTCACCTTGGAAAATACCTCCAAGTATTGGTGATAAACAGAAGGAACAACCTTCATCACAGTTTCTATTTCTTCTGGCTCTTCCTCTTCATCCCACAACTCCTCCAGGGAGTCATGATAAGATGAAGGAGGAAGGTCCATATTCCCAAAGAAGAGATGAAGTGAAGATACAGAATTATCTTCTCCAACATCTTGAACCTCTTTGAAGACTTCATCTCTAGATGATAGTAATGACTGATGGGAATTAAGGGAAGGAATATGGACAGAAGACGGAAATGATGGTGTTCTAGAATCACCAACCAGAGCTGCACATGATTTGACAGAAGAAAAGTCATTACTAAAAGAAGTTGAAGGATCATTATAGTCCTTATGATCAGAATTAAAGGTGATCAATCCTTGCCTCCAATCAATAGACGGATTAAAATGATTAAGAAATTCAAAGCCCAATATGAGGTCTTCTCCCTTGGGAGTATCAATGACTAAAAAGTCCCATTCAAAGCTTGGGAAGGAAGGGAGCTCAACCATATATTTTGTATGGTGAGTCACAAACAAGGAAGGAGACTCTGAGGAGTCAAGAATAATAAGGGGAATCTTCTCCAGGAGTTCTGACATTGTCAAAGAATACTTGTGAACAAACTGCTTTGCAATAAATGAGTTGGTAGCACCAGAATCAATGAGAATACTGTAAAACATATCAGAGAGAGAAGAAAAAAACAAAAAATTTAAGAGAATTTTTGACACCAGTATTCAGAATGCACAATTTTGCTCAGGATGGAAAACTGTGAAGACCATTGAACACAACATGGTCGATGTCTTAACTCAGGCTTTTCCCTGGCTGGGAAATTTGCCTGACGGTTGGGTAAGCTTGTTTTGAGGCCTTTTGATACAGGACTCAAGAGTATGCTTCCCACCACAATAGGTACAAAGACCCTCCTTGATTCTTCTTTCTGTTTCAGAGTTCATGAGCTTGAAATCTTTATTCAATAAAGAAGAATGGGGCTTGTCCCTCTTCTGAAAATTCTTCTTCTTCTTATGACTCGAACTTGAAGAATTTTGAGGATGAGAAGAACTTGAATTTGAGGCTTCTGGCTTCTTCTCTTGATGATGACTCTTTTCATTTTGCCTCTCATGGTACCTGGTATCAAGTTCCAGGGTGACGTCAATTAAGTCTTGAAGAGAGTCAATTCTTGAAGGATGGAAGGCCAATTGATCCAAAATCCTGGATGGCAATCCCTTCCTGAAATGATGGATGAGAGCTCTTTCACCCCAATCACCGATTCTTGAGACTAAACTTCTGAAATCAGCAATGTATAAGGATACATGCCCACCTTCTTTCATTCTTAAAGAATCTAACTCAGCTTCTGCTTTTCTGACTTCATTCGGGTCACCAAATAGAGTGAAAAGTTGAGATTCAAATAAAGGCCAAGAATTGAGAAGGTAATTTGAGTCTTGATTGGTAAGATTGGAAAGATAAGGCTCAATACATGTTGCAGCCCTGCCAATAAGAAATGATGTGGAATAGAGAACTTTCTTTCTGTCTTGAGAGAAATTTGCCGGATCATTATGAAATATTAATTGACAAGACTGAATGAAACTTCTAACTTTGAAGGGCTGAGTCCCTTCAAAGCATTCCGGTGCCTTCATAGATGGAGTCTTGAAGGCTGGTTATCTTGATGCTTCAGAGGATGAAGCTGCTTGAAGATTGGCCATAATCTGAGTCATTTGCTGCATGATGGCCAATAAAAATGGTTCACACTGATGAGAGACAGGCTGATTAGACTGGGCTAGGGTTGGTCCTCCAGTACCTTGGGATGCCTCCACCAGAGCAGGGACACCTTCAGTACCATCAGACTCTTCCTCTTCCACAGAATTCTCCTCCTCCCCTTCACCATCTTCACCTGGACCTTTGAAAATAGTCCTTGAAGTTCCTGGAAATCCGCCAACTACTCCTGAAAATGAACTTGATCTTCTGGGCCCTCTTCCTTCCTTCCTGGACGGTGCTGCTCCTTCCATGCGGGATCCTCTATCTAATTGGGCCTCAGTTGAGGAACTGCTGGGGTGCCATCTAGAGGAGCTCTTGGAGTTGGAGTGAGAACAGCTTGAGCTCTGGCCTGAGATCTTGTCTCTCTTGCCAGAGGTGAGTGTTGAACAGGCATGATATCAGGAATAAAAATGAAATAAATGAATTAAAACCAAAATTTGCTTGAAGTGAAAAGAGTCAACAATCAAATCTTGAGGAAAAATAAATGAATAAAATGAAAATCTTCAAGTACGTCAATAAATCAAAATCAAATGAAGTCTTGAAGTCAAAATCAAATCAATGTCTTGAAGTAAATCAATGAATCAAATCAAAAATGAAGTATTCAAGTCAATAACTCAATGAATCAAATCAATCAAAAATCAAAATCTTGCAAAAATCAGTCAATCAAATGAAATCTTGAAGAAAAATCAATTTATGTCAAAATTCTTGATGTGAAAAATCAGCAAAATCAATGAAATCTTCAGGTCAATCAATTTTCTTGAGGTCAATATCAAATATGTCAAATTAATCAATCAATCAAAATCAAGTGAATTATTCTTTAGAAACCAAAATTCTTGAAGAATGAATCAATTATGAATCTTGATGTGAATAACGTGTCTGAATATCTTGATGAAAAATTTGAGAATCAAGAAAATCAAGATGAAGCCTGAATTATGAATGAAATGAAAATTTGATGATTTGAAAAGGATTTAAAAAAATAAAAAAAAATTAAAATGGGTCAGCTTTCAATTTTCAAAATGAAGAATGAATGAAAGAAAATTGACAGGTGACGATGAATCATTAAGTTCATAAGCATAAAGGAATCATAATTCCGATGAAATGAGTGAATGAAATTATAAAGAAAGAATGAACAGAATGAAAATAAATTATGAGTTAATTAATATAATGTCACAGGGGCTCTAGTGGAAATACAAGAGTGGCCTGGCACTCAGCAATCAGGGAACTCACTTGGAAGACTCCAAAAGAAGAAAGAATAAAAATAGTAATAATGAATTCCTCTAAATGATATGCAGGTACAAGATGAGATGCAAAAGAGGAAAGGGAAGCCAAATGGCCAAAGAGCCAACCAAGTAAGTCCTTAATCACTGTTTCAACCTGCCAAAAATGAATAATGGAATTAGTAAGGATATGACCATCAAATATCCATTGACAGGCGAAGAAAGAGAAAGAGAAAGGTGCTAAATGACTGACTTAATAATATCAGTATTTGCTTAACTAAAATGAAAAGAAAATAAAGATAAAAATAAATCAAAGTATATTAATTAACTGGGGGAAAACCCCCCAGGGTGGAAAGGGTAGCCGGTATATGTGAAAAGCTGGGAGCTTGAGTTCTTCAGGCTGAAAACTGATCTGTATTGATCCTTGAGGCTGTATTGATTGTTTTGGGAATTGATACAGCTGGCTAATATTGAAATTGAATTGGGTTGAAGGAATTTCCCATGATTGAAAATGAAATACAGTTCTTGATGGATCCAGACTGTATTGAAATGAATATGGTTGCCAAGATGGATTGAGTGGAGCTTTGACACTTGACAACTTCTTTTGGCACTGCCTCTTGAATACACTTTGAGAATGAATCGACAGTATTCCCTTGGAAGGAATACTTGGAGTGAGAATAACCAATGACTGCTTGATGGCGTCATTGGTCTTTGACGCTGAAACACTTGCTCTTGAGCCTTGATGATTCCTCTGAATTATTGGGTGCCTGGTTGACGTGATGAGATGTTGGAATGTTGAAATGACCATTTGATATTGCCACCATTGAATTGCTGTTGAAAAATGATGCACAATGATATATAACATCATTTATGGCATATTGGTTCATTGGCAAGAAGATTACATCCAAAGGTCTTGAGATGGAAAGGTAGAGGGGAAAAGGATGGATGTGATGGCTTCAGAGCTTGGAAAGGTGTTTCTGGGCCCTTTGGGGTTTTTGGCCACTTTTGGGTTCTGAGCCAAAAACTGGCCCAAAAGGCGGGAAAGTGTCTTTTGGACACTTTGCGTCAAAGTGCACAAAAATGCGCAAAGTGCGCAAATCTGCGCATATGCGCAGAAATGCGCAAATGTGCATTATGAGCCCAAATGGCCAAAAACAGCCATTTGGGCCATTTCCCCTGGTTTTGAGGGAAATGACCAGAAATACCCATTTGGGCATAAATTGCCACTATGGGTTCTGGATTGAGGTGAAGGGCCATGAAGGCCCCAAAACACAAATGGCCATAAATGGTCCATAAGATGATGACGTGGCCATATTGGCCACTGGTGATGGATATGGCCAATTGGCCATAGAAGAACTGTGGCTTGATGTGCCAGATGGGGATCCAAGGAGGTGAATTGCCATGGTTGTGACACTCCTGCATGGCCAGGTGGTTGGGGTCCTCTAGTGGTCTTCTGGTAGCCGCCAGGGATTTCAATACTGAATTAATGAAAATACTTCCTTCAAAATGGGTGATGGATTTGGGGACTTAAATTGAAAAGGAATAATCAGGTCCTGAAGACATCACCATTGGATTTCTGAGAAAAATTGGTGCATAATGGTATATTATACCATATATGCACCCTGCCTGAATCCTTGGTATGGAGTACATTGGTGGAAAAGAGTCCTTCCCCTGAATGGAGGGGAAAGCTTGCTGGACTTGAGCTGGTGGCTTCTGGTGGTTGAAAGTGACCACAATGTGGTTCTTTGCCAATCCGGGTCCTGGGGTCCTTTTTGGCCATTTTTGGGAATGTTGAGATTGGGGGCCAAAATTGGTTCAGGTGAGCCCACTTAGGGTTTTGGACCCACCTGGCCTTGGGGGCTGGTGGTTGTTCCCCTTGGCTCCTTTTGGCAAAAAGGTTTCTAGGTTTCCCATGGACCATGGCCTGTGGTATGCAGCTTACCGACCACAGCCTGTGGTGCGTGGATGTCACAGGGGCTCTTGGACAGAAAAACAAGAGCAATCAGGGAGCTCACTGGGAAGAATCCAAAATAATAAAGAATTGAATCTCTCTAAGAAGAATTTAAGTACAAAGATCAGATGCAATAAGAGAAATGAGAAGCCAAATGGCCAAAAATTCAACCAAGTAAGTCCTTAATCACTGTTTCAACCTGCCAAAATGAACAATGGAATTAGTAAGGATATGACCACCAAATATCCATTTACAGGAGAAGAAATAAAAGAAAAAAGGTGCTCAATGACTGACTTGATAATATCAGTATTCATTTAACAAAAATGGTAAGATAAGTAAAGATAAAATAAAATAAAAATATATTAATTAAATGGGGGAAAACCCCCCAGGGCCAAAGGAGGCTGGTATAAGTGAGAAGTTTAGAGCTTGACTCCTTCAGGGTGACAGCGGGTCTGTATTGAATCCTTAAAGCTGTATTGACAGCTTGATGAAGTGTATACCTTGCCAGATTGGGAAATGAACTGTGTTGAATGATTTTCCCATGATGTATGATTGAAATACAGGTGTTTATGAATCCAGACTGTATTGAAATAAATGTGGTTGCCAAGTTTGATTGATGGAGCATTGACACTTGACAACTTGTTTGGAACTGCCTCTTGAATACACCTTGGGAATGAATTTACAGTATTCCCTTGGAGGGAATACTTGAAGTGAGAATAACCAATGAATTCCTGTTGGCGTCATTGGGCTTTGAGAGATTACACCTGCACATGAGCCTTGGTGGGTCCTCTGGATGACATGACACTTTTGTAACCTATGGAATGTTGAATTAACTCTCTGATACTTACACCATTGAATTTTTGGTGAAAAAAGGTGCAGAATGGTGTATAACACCATTTATGACAATTTGAGTTTCTGAAGGGTGAATGTGGCCAAAGGTCTTTGTGAGTGAAGTCAGGAGGATGAGAGTGAAAATTGGGTTTTGGGTAACTTCATAGGTGACAAGGTGTTCCTGGGTGTATTGGCCAACTTTGGGTTTCTGGCCAAATACAGCCTATACAGATTTAAAACTGTATTTGCGCAAAGTGCGCCAAAATGCACAGAATGCACAAAACTGGCAATTAAGCCCCAAAAGGCCTGATATGGCCTTTTGGACATATTTCCCATAATACATGGGAAAATGGCATATGCATCTGATAACAGCAAAAATGCACAAAATGGGCAAAGTGTGCAAAAATGCATAAAACTGTATTTAAAGCTTAAAACGCCAAATAATAGATATTGGGCTGTATTTTCCCTGTTGAATGGAAAATATCTGAAAGTGCCCAAAAGCAGAGAATGGCTGTCAGCCTGTGACTCAAAACCAGACAACAAGCATGACAGCAAAAATACCATAAACCAATGGTATAGCCAAGATACCACCAGAACATGGAGCTGAGCCAAATCAGCTCAAAAGGTATCAAAAGAAAGAGGAAACTCACCTCTTTCTGAAAACATAAGTCCCATCACCATAGGACAAGAAATGACAAAGTTATTCCTGCTCAAAGTTAATACTGAGCATAAACCTTAATTTTCACCCACCATCTAAAATCTAGAAGGAGAGGCTTCACCCCATCAAATGGGTACTCAGAATGAATCTCTAAGCCAGGGATATCCAATGGTACCAGCCAAACTGAGCCAGCACCAATATTACTGGAGTTATGGTCAATTTCAGGCCAAATAAGGGTGAACAAAACATTCACCTCTCATCTAACTTCTACAGTTTTAGTGTGAGATACTTGAAGTGGGGTCTTTTTGGAAAGAGAACAATCAGGGCTATCTGATGGTGCCATATATTTCCCCATAGCTCAACTAGAACAAAAGTTATGGGGCAAATAAGCTCAATACAGCTTTTCGCCTATACCACGCAAATGTACAAAAATCTTGTACATGGGATACCTTTGCCATATTTAATGAGACCCATATTAAATGAGGTACCATTGTGTAGAGCACATACAGGGCTACACACTGAACCAATTTTGAGGTTGATATCTCAAGAATTAACAAAGGTATGGCTGTTTTAAGGTCAGATTCCCACCTGTTGGCATATACAGCCTTACCATGGGATAATATCCCATAACCAAGAATATGAGGTGTCAAATAGACAAAGAAGCTTGTTTTCACTTCAATACCTCATATTTCAGTCAATACTGGGGTCCCATACAGGTTCTGTACAGCATTCTATGCGTCATACACGTCAGAATCAGTCTGTGAGGACCCCAGATGAAAATCTTCACCCTGTATTGGTAAAAACTGCCCAGATGTGGTTTCAAAACCACATCTGAGCCCAATACAGGTTATACAGGCTGTTTGCAAACCACAAGCCAGTACTAGAGAGTGAAAAAATATTCACTTACTCTATGTGGAAAGGTCTAGCACCCTTTCCACCCCATTTCAGGATAAAAAGGAGGCTTTTCACAGCCAGAATTGTTTCCTCATCCTGCTCTTGAATAACCTATGTAGTAAACTGTCAAAAAAAGTTTTACTCTTGGTTAATAATCAGGTATAATTATAAATCTTAATTATTGTAGTCTTTTATTATTGTAACCCAACAGATAAAGCTGCACCCAGGGCTTTCAACAGCGCTTACCACCACTATCTCATATATAGTAAAGCCCTTTTTACCTTGAATTAAATTATCTTCAAACCCTTATAAATCTTTTTAAACCATTTTTACCATGTCACAAACATAGTTAAAGCTGTACTTAGCCTATTTACACCTTTATCATAGTTTCATCCTGGAATTTTGGGGGCCTGGCTCTGTTTTAAACTTTTTTGGACCTTATAAGTAAGTTTTTTCTCTTATTTTTCATTTTCTGAATATTGTTTTATATTTTTTAGGCACATTTTCTTTTAAAATATATATTTTATATATATTTTTTACTTTATTACTCATATTATAAGAGTACTTACCACGTGGTTAATACCCACTGGAACCTTTATTTTTGGCATGTTTACATATAAAAACACATAAGCCATCAATAAGTCCTGTATTCTTGAATGAATAAGGACACCTCTGACTGAAAAACCATCAGTTGAGGCGTGGTTAAGTGTATTGTTAACTCGATTACACTTATACAGAGCCACTTATTCAGATTACACTTGAAAACCACAAGTGTATCTGTGGGATACTGGCACACAAACAGTGTGACAGGGTACCAAAAGATGTAATTCTGACGTGGATTTGTTGATTCAATTACACTGTCATTATACAGGGCATATTGTAGTAACATACAAGCCCAGAGGCCAATCTTAGACGTGCAAAACCAGCATTTTTTGAGAAGTATTAACTGACATAAGCCCTCTTTTTCCTGCCTTGATTCAGTGGAAGAAAATTACATCCCACTTGAGACCCAGTCACAGGCCAACACACCAGTGACACCCTCAGAACCAGAGGTCAGCAAGGGAAAAGCAAAGAGGCACAGTGAAGGTCTCATCACAGCCAAGAAGTGGACTCCAATAGCCACTCATAGGAGTAGAAAACCACGAAACTCTGCATCAATACAAGTTAAACCAACTTTAACCACTTGTACAGGAAAAATTACAATTATTAACCCAGTTGTAACCTCCAAAGGCAAACTGCCCAAATCAGCAGACAAAAAATTTGTACAAGGCACAGTCAAAGGCAAATACCCTAAGAACATAAAGTTTTTGACTGCTTGCAAACACTGATATGTCCCCTGTATACCTCAGAGACCTTGGCTTCCAAAGGAACCAGCCAGAGGACAGAGAAGGCTTGTCCAGAACCAGAAGACCTGGAAGAGGACATCTTGGACACAGTGGTGAATGGCAAAACAATGAGGGAGATAATATCAACCCTGCCATTCACACTCCAATTCAACAGGAACCTCAAACCAGAGGACTGGAAGAATATGGATCAAGTTCTTAAGCTCCACCAACTCCTCAAAGATTTATTTCAATGGAGCATGGACAAAAAAATGTTCAACCTGGCAAGTCACTAGGTAGAACTTGGAGCAAGTTTCCAGAAGATCTGTCTCAAAGAGATAGACTTCAAGGACCTTATGGTAATCACCAAAGGTTGGAATCCTACCAGGCAGTTCAGACTCCTGGAGGCAAGGGCACAGAGGATAAGGGAGAACCAAGCCACTATCCAAGCTATAGAAGAACAGTTAACCCAGACAGGGCCTACTCGGATTCCTTCAGGCTCACAAGGAGCAGGCCAAATCAGCTCTCCAGTGGCTTCACACCATTCAGAAACCAGAAGATCAGTGGCCAAGAGTCACCATTCTTCACAATTCCAAAACGTTTCCAGGAGAAGACAAGGAAACAAGGGCAAGAACAAATCCCCCTTCAACCAGAGGAGGAAAGAGTCAGACCCCATGATCCAGAAGCTGTTAGATTTGGTGAAGGAAGTACACAAGAACCAGAAGTAGTTTTAAGCCACTCTAGAATCAGTAGTCCTAGTAATAGAAACATTACCCCCACTCAGACTGAAAATAATATTGTCACATCTGAGAGTAACATCAACAGTGATACACTATGGTTACAAATGTCCGAATATGCTGAACAATCTGCAAAGCAGTTTGCAGAAATTAAAGCTGGCCAAGAGAGGATGAGAAAATCTCAAGCCTCCTTGGAACAGATAGTTAAGAATCTTCAAGAAGGATATGCACAACTGAGCAAAGCCTCTGAAGAAACCAACAAAAGAATGAATATAGTCTTTGAAGAACAGGGGCTCTTCAAGGTGAAGAGGGCCTGGCACTCGGTAAACTGGGACTCACTTATGGAGGGCTCAAAGATATGGTAAGAAAGGATACACTTAAGAGTGTTAAAGATGATTTACTAAAAGAATGAATATAAGAAAGCAGAAACAAAAGAATAAGAATAAAGGAATATAAGAGCCAACCACAAGCAAGTCCAAGTCCACTGTTTCAACCTGTCAGAATGGAAAGAGAAGGGTTAATAAGGATATGGCCACCCAACTCATACTGTACAGGCAAAGAGAGAAATGCAAAGACTAACTTAAAATTAAATAATTATAATACCCAAAATAAGGATAAGAATAATCATAAAATAATAAATAAACCAAATTAATTAACTGGGGAAAAGTCCCCAGGGGGGAGGAAGAGTGGCTGGTATATGTGACAAACACCAGCCCTGATCCAGAGGAAGAAGTTTCATGAGAGGATTGGATTATTGAATTGAGTCTGGACAATACAGGTCCTGTACAGCTGTACAGAACCTGTCCAAGAGTTGTGGTGTATTTGAGAGATCATACAGTTTCATGCTGGTGTATTGAAAATGTATTGGGTGAATCCAACCTGTACAGGTATTGACAGGCTGTATTGATGTACCAAGCTGTATGCATGTTTCAGAATGAAGATTGCTGAAACTTAATTCTGATGCAGATACTGGATCTGCTGATTTGAGGTGTTTGAGTGGGTGTATTGATGAATACCCTTACCCCTGGTGTGTGGTTGTTACAGTATCCCCCTCTTGAAACTGGTGGGCTCCTGAACACCATAATACCCTGCCACTGTTGAGTGGCATCTCAATATCCCCACATTTTTTTCAAAAAATTTCTTTTTTAATTTTCTTTTCCTCTTGACTATTATCCTGAAAATCTTTCTTCAATTCTTCTCTGTCAAATTCAATTGATTCCCCCCTTCTTTCAAATTTTGAGTAAGTATTCCACTTCAAAATATGAATTTCCTTTCTTCTGATTCAATCAATCTTGCCCTTGGGGTATGGCCTTGGGATATATCCCAAAATGATTGTAAGATGTGACTATGAAACTGATTATAATATTACTATTAATCAACAGTACTGTGTCTGTTCATATGAAATATAATAATAAAATATTATTATAAACACAATTAAATAATTAAAGAAATATTTCTTTCACGTGTTAAGCACTACTAGTGATTTTAACAGTGATCAAGTAATTGTCTACTAGAATCAATTACAAGAAGATTTTAATAATAAAACTTCTTTTATTAAAATCATAAAATTATTTAAATATATAATTATCTTTTGCAAGAATAATTCTAATGATAATTCTTGAAGAAAACTAATTTTAGAAAAAAAACTTAAATCACTCACTAATATTCCAAAGAGCTTATTGAAAGACTTTAAGGATCAAAATGGATTTATAACATTATTACAACAATATATAGTTGTATTCTATGATTTCACGTCTTTCTGATTGATTCTGAAAGATTTGAAACACTTAAGAATAGCTGTAACTAATACTTACTTGTTGGTAATAATGATTTAAATGATATATCTATGCCACATCAAATATATGGCGATTTGGCCATATCCATAAATCATTGGCCAAATTGGCCATCTCACCTCATTTGGCCTTTTATGGCCATTTCATCATCTGGGCCCAACTTGGGCCCTTCACCCTACCAGGCCTTTTCTGGCCTTTCTCCACTTTTGGGCCACCTTGGTATATCCCAGTCAACAGGTGAAATACAGCCCAAGAAGCTGTATTTGGCTTTAAATACAGTTTCTGCGCATTTGCGCACTTTTGCGCATTTTGCGCATTTTTGCCCATTTGCGCACTTTTTGCGCACTTTGCGCAAATACAGTTTTAAGACTGTATGAGCTGTATTTGGCCAAATACCTCAAAAGACACTCTGACACCTCTGAAGCCTTCCAAAACCAAACTTCACCCATATCCTCCTGGCGTCATCTCTAAAGACTTCTGGCCATTTTCAACCTCCAATAACCAAAATGCCATATATGGTGTTATACACCATTATGCATCTTTTTTCAGAAGCAATCCACTGGCGGAAATATCATCTGGTTATTTCAACTTTCCATCAGGCCATCCAGTCACGTCATCAAGAGGATTCATCAAGGCTCAAGGGCAAGTGTCAAAACCTCAAATACCAATGACACCATCAAGCAGTCATTGGTTATTCTCACTCCAAGTATTCCTTCCAAGGGAATACTGTCAATTCATTCTCAAGGTGTATTCAAGAGGCAGTGCCAAAAGAAATTGTCAAGTGTCAAAGCTCCACTCAATCCATCTTGGCAACCAGCTTCATTTCAATACAGTCTGGATCCATCAAGAACTGTATTTCATTTTCAAGTGTGGGAAATTCATTCAACCCATTTCAATTTCAATATTAGCCAGCTGTATCAATTCTCAAAACAATCAATACAGCCTCAAGGATCAATACAGATCAGTTTTCAGCCTGAAGAACTCAAGCTCCCAGCTTTTCACATATACCGGCTACCCTTTCCACCCTGGGGGGTTTTTCCCCAGTTAATTAATATACTTTGATTTTATTTTATCTTTATTTTCTTTTCATTTTAGTTAAGCAAATACTGATATTATTAAGTCAGTCATTTAGCACTTTTCTCTTTCTCTTTCTTCGCCTGTCAATGGATATTTGGTGGTCATATCATTACTAATTCCATTATTCATTTTTGGCAGGTTGAAGCAGTGATTAAGGACTTACTTGGTTGGCTCTTTGGCCATTTGGCTTCCCTTTCCTCTCTTGCATCTCATCTTGTACCTGCATATCTTTTAGAGGAATTCATTCTTATTATTTTTATTCTTTATTCTTTTGGAGTCGTCCAAGTGAGTTCCCTGATTGCTGAGTGCCAGGCCACTCTTGTATTTCCACTAGAGCCCCTGTGACACAGAGGCGTGACATGTAGCAAACGGAAAAACCAATGAGTGAGAAAACAATAACCCTTTTTGGATTATTGATTGCCTCATCTGTTGTCACGTGTCACATGGTGGAATGTGATCTACAACTTGCCAGGTTTAATAGCCTTTTTGGCAAGAGTTCCCTTTGCTGAGGTCTGGCAGACAGCATTGTGACAATAAACCGGTTACCAACGTCATGGGTTCGATTCCGGTTTGAGACAAGAGGTGGTCTCAATCAAACAACCAGAAATTGCTGGGCTTTCCGCTCCATTGGCATACAAGGGTTCCCCCCTTGGGAGTTCCTTGTAGGCTCCTGTTGTGACTAATGTAACTCCATGAGGGAGACATGGGTAATACCATCAGTTACATGCACTTCGGGAAGCAGTGCCCTAAACCCGGGGGTACTGTCACATGGTGGAATGTGATATACAACTTGCCAGTATTAATCAGTCTTTCAACCGGTTTAATAGCCTTTTCGGAAAGAGTTCCCTTTGCTGAGGTCTGGCAGACAGCATTGTGACATCACGTAAGATTGTCATAATTACTTGATTGATGCTTTTACGTGACTACCAACCCCAATATGGTTAAAAATAAAAGGAGTAACATCTGTAAATCTTCTTTTATTCCAAAATAATCATTGATTTCTCAAAGGTATCAATGTTATTGCAAATTTCATCACAGGATGTAATTACTGTGAATTTTTGAAGATTCAGTGTTTCACGTAGAATAGTCAAAAATGGACTGTACGTAAAACTTTCAATTTTACTAGTAAAACTGTAAGTCTTTTTGGTTGTACCATAGATAATACAGTTCTCCATTAGTCCTGAAGGTTTCAGAAAGATTCATTAATAATTGTATTTTTAATGAATTTTTGAAGGTTTTACCTCATTTCTACGTAGAATTGCAAATATCAGTGTTTCACTGGTTGCTATGAGGTAAATCAATGGATACAAGTCCAAGAAGGGTGTTAATTACTCTATTGGGGTTTTTCCATGGAAAGTCATTAAGAATTGACATGGTTACAGGAGTCTAAGTAGCTGTTTATCTCCTTGGCATGTCAAAATAGCAGGTTATTTGCTATTTTCTTAAGTTTACTGTAGTTGTAACATGGTAACCAAGTTCCCAAAAGGTTTTAGTTTACGAATTAGGCTAAGATCAGCCATTGATCCAATTTACTTACTCAATCAAAAGTTATTCATTTTTTCTGAAATAAAAAATGATTAATTTTGGATATATGCATTACTTATGAGTTATGAATAATTCAAAATTTCTTTTTAAGATAATTGTGGCCTATTTGGGTATGTGAAATATACCTCAAGGCTCACATTCCCTCCCACCAAAAAATAAAATTGTACTACAATTTTATCAATGATAGAAATAATAAAAAGGCCCAAAGGGGGGTTAATGTCCACTATCCAACCTCTTTACATTACTCAGATCAAGTAATTCAAAGCACATTTATAGACATATTCAGGCTTGTGGCCTTCTTTCATGTCTAGATCTTCTCAAGAGTTTATCTGAGTCAGGTATATCTGATTCTGCCAGCCATTCATCTTCATGTACTGGATTTCTATATCTGACAAGATATTCTCTCTGATTTTTACCCCTAAGTCTCCTTTCTTTAATGAGTTTCTTTATCTTTTTCTTATTTTCCAGTTCACCACTCAATTCCACCTGAACTGCATTGGTTTCATGTAAGGCAACAATAACAAAAGGTCCTACATAAGAATTTTTAAGTTTCTTTGGGCCTTTGATATTATTAAATTTCAAGGTTGAAACTAGAACTAAGTCCTCTACTTTGAAGCCTGGTACTTTATGACTATTGTCCCACTTCTGTTTTGCATAATCAAAAGCATCATCCATACTTTGTTTTGCATGATGTTTTACTTTATCAAGCATTATCTTGAAGCTGGGAGCTGTAGGATGAATGTCAATCAAGTCTTTCCTCAGTGTGTCTGCTCGGAGTCTTGGATTCCATCCTTTTTCTAACATAGCAGGAGTTTTTCCTGTGGAAGAATGGACTGATGTCTTGTATGCCAATTCTAATGCAGGTATCAGAGTGCACCAATCATGGGTAAAGCCATCTGAGTCTTTGAATTCTAACCCATAAGCACAAAATCTCCTGATCATGTCTTCTAAATTTTGAATCATCCTCTCTGCTAGCCCATCTGTCTGAGGGTGATATGCTGTAGAGAATGATAACTTAGTCCCAAACAATCTATGAAGATTGGTTCAAAGTGCAGATGTGAACTTGGGATCTCTGTCACTTATGATATTCTTAAATAATCCTGTATGAGAAATAACTCTACTCCATAGAAGAAGAGCTGTATCCATAGCAGTGTCATCTTTATGACATGGTAAGAATATGGGAGTCTTGCTATCTCTGTTTACAATGACTAAACAAGCATTATAACTTTTGTCACCACTTGGAGGAAATGCTGTTACCCAATCCATGTGAACAACTTCCCATGTGGATTTTGGTTCTTGAATATGGATCATAATTCCAAATTTCTTGCCTATACTCCTGTTTGCTTTTTGGCATCTGTCACAGATGTTTCAATATTCAATGGTTTCTTTTCTCCAAGATGGCCACCATGAACAGTTCATCACTTTTTCAAGTGTTCTGTCCTCTGACAGGTGTACAGAGTATATGCTATCATGGAATTAATGAAGAATTGTATTGATAAGCAATCTGCTGCATAATGTCATTACACAAGAATGTTTGGTTCTGTGGTAAATAATCCCATCAAACAAGTGAAATATCCCTTCAGAATAGGAATTTCTCCAAACTTCATCTAGTGAATTGACCAAAGATGTATCTTTGCAGTCTTTATCTAATGAAGAAGTCAAGATATGGCAATTCTTGTCTTGCTTATAAGATTCTCTGACCTCTTCAAAGAATTCAGTCCCAATATCAGTTATATTAATCCCTTCAATTGGAATCTGTGGTTCAGCTTCCAAGAGTACATAAGCTGGGTTATCAGGAGTGTTGGCTAATGTCCACCTGCTAAGTCCATCAGCATTCTTGTGAATGTTTCCTGCTTTGTGGACTATATTCATGTTTCCTCTATATTCCTGAATGGCTATTTGCCATCTCAACACGTGTCTGTTGGGAGTTTTCATGTTAAGAAGTGATTTTCCTGCATTACAGTCAGTTATCACTTCAAAAACACTGCCATAAAGATAATAGTGTATTTTCTCAAGTGCCCATACCAAACATAAGCACTCCATTTGGCTTGCACCATATCTGGCTTCTGTTGGTTTGATTTGCCTTTAGATGTAACAAACTTGTCCTTCTGTGGGTTTGTCATCAATAATTTGGACTTGATATAGGGCTGCCACTAATCCATCGCCACATGCATCAATGTACAGTTGAAAAGGAATATTTCAGTGAGGCATGAGTAGTAAAGCGGCTCTTTAATTCTCTCCTGTGTCATCTCAAATACAGTATGTTGATCACAGATTCTATACCATGACTTGGCTAGAATTGCAAAGTCTTTCAATTTTTGCCTATAATAACTGGCAACCCCAAGAAAAGACATTATTCCTTCTTTATTCTGGGGTATTGGCTTAAATAACACTGCTGCTACTTTGTTTTTGTCAGTACCCAAGCTTAAACCAGAAACAATATGTCCTAATGCTTTGAGTTCTTCAAAACCAAAATTGCATTTCTTAAGTGAAATTTTCATGTTCACTTCCTCAACTTTGTGAAGTACTCTTGCAAGTCTTTCTAGGTGCAGAGACCATGAATCAGAACATATTATAATATAATCAATATAAATGATAAGCCATCCTTCAGACAATTCTGTGGGAAAGATTGTATTCATCATTCTTTGATAATGGGATGGAGCATTTTTAATGCCAAATGGCATCCTAAAATACTAATAAATACCACAATGAGTGATAATCCTAAGTAATTTCTTAGCTTTAGGTGTCAGAACATTCTGATGGAAACCTTTTAATGCATCCATTGATGTTATATACTTGGGTTTAGACAATTGAGTTATGGTTTCTTGGATTCTAGGGATTGGGTACCTATCTGGAACTGTGTAGGTATTCAATGCTCTGAAATCTCCAACCATTCTTGACTTGTCATTATGCCATGCAATAATAACAGGTGTTTTCACTTCAACTTCCTCATTATGGCCTACTTTTCTCAGTATACCAAGTTGAATTAACTCTTGGATATGTTTTTCCAAGGCTTCTCTAGCTCTGGGACTGGCTGGATAAGCTGGTCTTCTAAGTACTGGAGGATATGGTCTGTCAATATTACGAGTAATATCAACTTCATGTCCCCTTATAGCACCTAATGGTTCATTATCAGAGGAAAATGAATTGTTGTATGTGTATAACACATTAAAAAGTTCATTCCTCCTCTTTGGTGACAATGATGGCTTAATTTGTGCTTCAACAAGTTGATTAGTCGCAGATTCTTCCTTATAAGTATCTTTGTTTTGGCATATTGGAAAAAGCCAATTTTTGTCTTTTATTATCCCCAATTGTGAAATATCTGTCTTTATGGTTATTGATATCAATACCATAAATATTCAAGTAATCATTTCCAAGAATTTTGTGCTGAGATGTGAAATTATTCATTACCACAATCTCAGTTTTCTTCCTCACATTTCCTGCTGGATGTGGAAATACAAGATTAGTGTGCAATATACCCAAGGGATACATATTGTTGCTGGCACTACTAAATTGTACACCTTCTATTGGTAATAGATGGTTTTGCCATTCAGGAAGTATAATTTGGAGATAATCTTTGCCCACACAAGTGCAAAATGCCCCTGTATCCAAATTTACTTTGGCTTCAATATCACTCATATAAACTGATGTCATACAGGATGCTCCAGCAGTGTAACCCTTTCCTCTAGCAGGTTTTGTTTTACACATTCTGGCATCTTGGATATTGATCAGGTTGCAGCACTCCTCACTGTACTGTGGCAAGTGGGTATGGACTTCTGTGACCTCAAAGAAATCTGTAATGTTTTCAATGGGATAGTCCTCCACTGGTGTATCCTCAGAGACTGCAGAAGCCTGATCAGACTCCTCTTTCTCTTCAGTATACTGAGTTTCTTCAATGACTTGAACTTCATTGATTTTTGTCTTTTTGGTGCAAGTGTTTGCTAAATTTGAAGTACTTCCACATTTATGACACTTCAAGACAGAACTTTCTGGTCTTTTATCTTTTCTGGGAATCTTTGGGACTATCTTGGATTCCATAGGCATCTTAGGCCAAGGTTTACCAATTCTTGTTCTGGTAATGATATCTTCCATCGAATTAATGTAGTCGTCTGTTGAACAGGGTTCTACACATCTGCTTTTGATAGCATGTTCCAGTTCTCCTCCACATTTTCTTAATATCTTCATATTAATCATAGTGTCAGACATATGTGGGTGTAAAGCAGATAATCTGTCTTTATTTTGAAGAACCAAGTAAGTGGTTTATCTTTTTCTGAGTTAAAAATGGCACTTTCAAAAGCATTTTCCATTTTAAACCTGCAAGAATTGTTGGCCCATTTGGTAATCACTTCAGATTTCCACCAAGACCAATCATGTTTTCCATGATCCATTCTCATCTTGTAATACCATTTCTTTGCAGTCTTGGTAAACAGAGAGTGTAATTTCCCCATTATGATTTCATCAGGTATATTAAAGTCTTCATGTAACATATCAATAGTCCTGATGAACTCAATGCAGTTATATTCTCCTTCACCAGAGAATGTTGGCCATTCTTCTGATTTGGAAACATCTTTGACAGAGACAACATTTTCTCCTAAAAGTGGGGTAAAACTTCCTTTAACAGAAGGTTTTTCTTCAGTCAAAGGTGTAGAATGTCTTGGCATATGTGGTTCATAATTCTTGTGAATTTGTTCTACATTTGCAACGATTTTATTCTTTAACTTCTTCCTTTCACTGTCATTTTTTGCTAAATGTGTAGCAAACTGATTGGTATTTTCAACTATCTTCAAGACATGATCTTGTAGAATCTTAAGTTGATCATTCATTTTGAAAATGGAAATATCTTTCATTTCATCATTCTGCATCTGACATGTACTCTCAATGCTGCTACAAGCATTGATAATTGAATCAAATTTGGCATTTGTTATTTCATACCATTCAGTATATTTCTTGTCATGTTTTTTCAAGTCATTAATATATGATGTTATTTTAGTTATCTTTGAATCAAGTTTACCAATTTCTACATTAATACTACTTTGTACATGATTTATTTGCATGGAAAGGTCCTGTTCATCCTTTCCTGCTCCTTGGCTGTGAATTCCATGAGATTTCTGGCCATGTTGAACACACTGTCCACTGCTGAAGGCTCCAATTTGGGGATCCTGTACCCTTGTGGGTAAGGTCTGTGCCAATTTGCTTTGCCTTTGCCCTTGCTTTGATTGTTCTTGGGACCTCTCTGCTTCTTCTGAGGTCCTTTGGGCTTGTCTTTGGACACTTCTGGAGCTGGTTTGGAGCTGGTAGACGCCACTGAGACCTGTGTCTCCAAAGCTGGAGTCATTTCCAGTTCCTTCTTCTGGTCTATGGATAAAAGACTTTGGTTCTTCAACCAATTTTTTATCTTTCTGACCTTGTCTTTGCAAGACAGGGGGCTCCATCCTCGTAAGAGTTCTATGGTCTTCTCCTGACCCAGAAAGCTCTTGATGTGTAAGTAGGAGTTCATGGCCCCCTCCCAAAGGCTTGGGCATATTTCCCACTCCTCTTCTTTGGCTGCTCTGAACCAATTTTTGTACTTGCATTGATATATTTCTATTGCTGCCACTTGAAAATGGTTCAGCCCTGGAAATATGGTCATGAATCAGTTCAGGCTCAGAATTCACATCAAAATCTGTTGGTACAGACCTTGGGGAATGGGGGGCAACTATGGCATCCTCCAAATGTGTCTTTCTTGTGGAAGACTTGGCACTTCTCGATTTGGTCTTGCCTCTTCCTTGTCCACATCCATCTGGTTGGACTGAATAGTTGCTTCCATTTCTGGTATGCACCATTTTCATGTCAATTTAAAGATAAAAGGTGAAAATATAAGATAAAATACACACCTTTTGGTGGTAATTTAGCCTTTTCTGAGTTAAATAAGGTGCCTCTTTTAGAAATTTGCACCTCAATACTGTCTTCAGATTCTGCTTCTGAAGATTCTGCACTAGTGATATATCTTTTACTGAGTCTGTTGCCAGCTTCACTGTCAGCCTGTGACTTAAAACCAGAGCACAAGCATGACAGCCAAAATACCATAAACCAATGGTATAGCCAAGATACCACCAAAACATGGAGCTGAGCCAAATAAGCTCAAAAGGTATCAGAAGAAAGAGGAAACTCACCTCTTTCTGAAAATATAAGTCCCATCACCATAGGACAAGAAATAACAAAGTTATTCCTGCTCAAAGTTATTGCTGAGCATAAACCTTAATTTTCACCTCTCATCTAAAATCTAGAAGGAGAGGCTTAACCCCATCAAATGGGTATTCAAAATGAATCTCTAAGACAGGGCTATCCAATGCTACCAGCCAAACTGAGCTAGCACCAATATTACTGGAGTTATGGTCAATTTGAGGCCAAATAAGGGTGAACAAAAGATTCACCTCTCATCTAACTTCTACAGTTTTAGTGTGCGATACCTGAAGTGGGGTATTTTTGGAAAGAGCACAATCAGGGCTATCAAATGGTGTCATCCACCTCCCCATATCTCAACTACTACAGAAGTTATGGGGAAAACAAGCTCAGTACAGCTTTTTGCCTAAAACACGCAAATGTACAAAAATCTTGTACATGGAGTTAATTTGCCATATTTAATGATACCCGTATCAAATGAGGTACCATTGTGTAGAGCACATACAGGGCTACACACAGAACCAATTTTGAGGTTGATATCTCAAGAATTGACAAAGTTATGGCTGTTTTAAGGTCAAAATCCCACCTGCTGTCATATACAGCCTCACCATGGGATAATATCCCATAACCATCAATATGAGGTGTCAAATAGACGAAGAAGCATGTATTTACTTCAATAACTCATATGTAAGTCAATACTGGGGTCCCATACAGTTTCTGTACAGCATTCTACGCATCATACACGTCAGAATCAGTCTGTGAGGTCCCCGGATGAAAATTTTCACCCTGTATTGGTGAAAACTGCCCAGATGTGGTTTCAAAACCACATCTGAGCCCAATACAGGTTATACAGGCTGTTTACAAAGCACCAGCCAGTACTAGAAACTGAAAAATCTTCACTTCCTCTACGTGGACAGGTCTAGCACCCTTTCCACCCCATTTCAGGATAAAAAGGAGGCTTTTCACAGCCAGAATAGCTTTCCTCATCCTGCTCTTGAATAACCTATGTAGTAAACTGTCAAAAACAGTTTTACTCTTGGTTAATAATCAGGTATAATTATAAATGTTAATTATTGTAATCTTTTATTATTGTAACCCAACAGATAAAGCTGCACCCAGGGCTTTCAACAGCGCTCACCACCACTATATCATATATAGTAAAGCCCTTTTTATCTTAAATTAAATTATCTTTAAACCCTTATAAATCTTTTTAAACCATTTTCACGGTGTCACAAACATAGTTAAAGTTGTACTTAGCCTATTTACAACTTTATAATAGTTTCATCCTGACAATGGCCTGGAAAGGCCTGATGATAGTGAAGGGGCCAGGTTGGCCCCTGGAGTGAAACAACCATAAAAGGCAAGAAAACATGAGAGGGCCAATTTGGATAGTGATTATGAATATACCCAAATTGCCATAAGATTGATATGGAACTGAAAAAAAAATAAAATGAAAATAAAAGAATTAAAATGAAGGAAAGAAAAGAAAAGAAAGAACTGCATTTTGAGGAGGTTCCAATCTTCATCAAAGAGGTTGATGATTGATTTTAAGATTGGCTAAGGACCTGAAAAGAGAAATTTTATCTCAGGTCCTCACAAAGTGGCCAAGGTGATTCTTTGAAAGATTGTAGACCCCTCAGGGAAGTGCACACCAGGAGAGGAATATACTTTTGGTAATTACCACTCCCTCCAGTGCCATAAAATAAAATAAATTTGTTGAAGGAATGAATTGTAATTGGAAAGACCTGGAAAGAAATTAATCAAAGGAATGGTCCATTTTGCCAAGTGAAAATAGCCATAAATTTTGGAATTGATGTTGAAAGCGAGGCCAGAGATCTGTGTTCAAAAATTGCAGGGAGCTCACAGAGTGGCCAAGGTGATGCTTCAAACAAGAAAGGGTAGAATACCTCTAAAGGTGCATACCAGCAGTGGGACTTACTGTTGGTAACTACTCTCCCCACCAAGCAACATAAAAAATCAAACTCTTGCAGAATTGGGTCCTGGCTTGTCAGGATATAAAGAATGAAAGTCCTTCACCAGTTAAGGACAATTCTTTTGGTTTTCAGTTGATTCCCAAGTGGATCTTTCTGAGTCTTGACTGAAACCTCTCCATTCCACCAAATCCCATAATTTTCCTCTCTTAAGCTTTGAGTCCAGTATTTGAAAGAATTCCCGTTCCTCTCCTTCTTCAATGATGATTGGAGGAGGAGGCTCTTGATGCCTATTTGGGATTGTTGATGTCTTGACTGGTTCTAAGAGTGAAATATGGAAGACTGGGTGGATGGACTTCCATTGAGATGGGAGCTTGAGGTGGTAGGCATGAGTGCTGACTTTCTTCAACATTGGAAAAGGACCCAACCATATTTCAGACAGTTTCTTGGTGGTTCTAGTTGATTTGATGTTCTTGGAAGAAAGCCATACCATGTCACCAGGATTGAAAACAGGTGGACTTGCTCTACTTTTATCTGCATACCTCTTAAACCTGTTTATGGCAACTTCAAGTCCTCTCTTGACATCTTGCTGTACTGATTGTATTTTTGTTGATAACCTTCCAGCAGGAGTATGTTTATTAATGTCAACTGAGTCAGAATGAGGATTTCGTCCAAAAACAGTGATAAACGGTGATTGTTTTGTTGAAAAGTGGTCAGAGTTATTGTAGGAAAATTCAGCCAGAGAGAGCCAGGTGTTCCAATCATCTTGATGATCACTGACCTACATGCAAAGGTACTGTTCTAGTATCTGATTTACCCTCTCTGTCTGTCCATCAGTTTCTAGATGGTAAGAAGTTGACAGATCTCTTGAAATCTTGAGCTGCTGACAAAGATTGGTCCAAAAGGAAGAAACAAAAAGAGAACCTCAATCACTAACAATGCTTGAAGGAAGGCCATGCTTTGAGAAAATATTCTTGATTAATAAATGAGCCAAATCCAGTGAAGTTATTGAAAACATTGTTGGAATAAAAACTGCCATTTTTGAGAATCTGTCTACTATGAAAAGGATTGAGTCAAAAGAACTGGACAGTGGAGATTGAGTGATGAAATCCATTGAAAGACAAATCCAAGGACTATTCTGAATTGGAAGAGGTTTAAGGAGTCCAAACTTATTGTGATGAATATTTTTGTTTCTTGAACACTGTTGACAGGATGATACATAATCCTTGATAAATTGAGTCATGCCAGGGTAATAAAAATACCCCTGACAAGTTTGAGAGTCTACTCTTGGCCAGGGTGCGCAGCTAGAGGAGAGTCATGCCTATTTTGAAATATACTGAGTTGGATTGTGGGGTCATTTGGAACCACCACCCAATCATTGAACAGGAGAAGTTGGGAAGAGGAATCAAGAGAATAAGCTTGAACAGATTTACCTTTAGCCATATCTTGAAGAATACTTCTAAATTGAGAATCTTGCCATAAGGCTTTCTGATTTGAGTCAATCAAACTTGAAAATGATTCCACCTTGACTTCAAAGAACATTGAGACTTGAAGTTTGTCTTGCTTGATTATTTTTTGATAATTCATTGGATTATTGTTGATGAAATCTTCCCCCCTCTGGATAAATGTTGTCCCAACATGACAATGCATCTGGAAGAGTGGCCAGGCAGCCAGGGCAGTAAGAGATTCAAAAATGGAATTCAGAGAGAAATTTAGCTCAGCAGGCTTGGAGGCAAGTGAGAATATTTGATGACATGATTTATTGAAGTGAAGAATGATTGGTGAGAACTTCAAAGGAGGAAGAAATAGAAAGGAGAAAAGCTCTCCAGTGCATCAGAGCCCAGACTATGGCAAGGAGCTCCTTGTCATGAATCTCATAACTGAGTTCAGCTGGGAGAAGCTTGCGGCTATCAAATGCAATGGGATGTTTTCCTGAGTCAGAAACCTGACTCAGTACAGCACCCAAGGCATAATCAGAAACATCAGTTTCTACAATGGTCAGTAGAGAAGGAGCAAAGTGAGAAAGGATTGGAGAAATGGTGAATGCCTCTTTCAGTTGATGAAACTTTCTAAGAGCTTCCTCATTGAGGGGAAAACGGGAATCCCTCTTGAGGAAACTTGTGAGTGAACTAATTTGATTTGAATAATTCTTGATGAAACGGAGGTAAAAATTGGTAAGGCCAAGGCATGATTGAAGAGCCTTGGGTTTTCTTGGAGGTGGCCAATTGAGAGTTTGCTGGACTTTTGCTTGGTCCATCTTGAGGCCTTCAGAAGAAACAAAATAACCTAAATACTCTACACTACAAACATGAAATAGGCACTTGGAGGCCTTAGCAAAGAGGTTATTGGCTCTGAGTCTGGCAAGAACAGTCGACACATGAGTGACATGTTCCTCTTAAGATTTGGAACATACCATAAGGTCATCCAAATAAACCACAACATAAATATCAAGAAGATCATAAAAAATATCATTGAAACGTTTTTCAAAAGAGGCAGGAGCATTGGTGAGCCCAAATGGCATAACCAAATACTCATAGCTGCCATATTTAGTTCTAAAACATGTCAAATGTTCATCACCTTCCTTGATTCTGAGCAGGTTACATGCATCACGCAAATCAATCTTGGAGAAGATAGAAGAATCATTAAAGACATTAAGAAGCTGATTCATAGGAGGAACATTATACTTGTTCTTCCTAGTAACAGCATTGAGTTTGCGGTAATCAACGCACAAAAAGAGGCCACCATCTTTTGTTTTGACAAAGAGGACAGGTGCTCCTGTTGAAGAGGATCTTGGCTGGATGAAACCTTTCTTTAAATTCTCTGAAAAGCAGGCCCTGAGTGTATCTGACTCTTGGTTTGATAAAGAGTAGATCCCCCCAACTGGAGGTAGAGACCCCTCCAGCTCAATATGATGATCACAGGCATGGTGAGGAAGAAGTTTCTCTGCTTTCACCTTTGATAATACATCCAAGTACTGGCGATAAACAGAAGGATCAACCTTCATCAAGGTTTCTATTCCTTCTGGCTCTTCCTCTTCGTCCCACAACTCCTCCAGGGAGTCATGATAAGATGAAGGAGGAAGGTCCATATTCCCAAAGAAGAGATGAAGTGAAGATAAAGAATTCTCTTCTCCAACATCTTGAATCTCTTTGAAGACTTCATCTATAGATGATAGTAATGACTTATGGGAATTGAGGGAAGGAATATGGACAGAGGATGGAAATGATGGTGTTCTAGAATCACCAACCAGAGCTGCACATAATATAGCAGAAGACAAATCATTACTGACATATTTTGAAGCATCATAATAGTCCTTATGCCCAGCATTAAAGGTGATCAGCCCTTGCCTCTGATCAATAGATGGATTAAAATGATTGGGAAAGTCAAAACCCAATATGAGGTCTTCTCCCTTGGGGGTATCAATGACTAAGAATTCCGATTCAAAGGTTGGGAAAGAAGGGAGCTCAACCATATATTTAGTATGGTGAGTCACAAATAAAGAAGGAGACTCAGAGGAGTCAAGAAGGATATGAGGAATCTTCTCTGGGAGTTCTGACATGTTAAAAGAATACTTGTGAGCAAACTGCTTTGCAATCAATGAGTTGGCAGCACCAGAATCAATGAGAATACTGCAAAGCATATCAGAGAGAGAAGAAAAAACAAATAATTTAGGAGAAGTTTTGACACCAGTATGCACAATGCAAAATTGTGCTCTGGATGGGAAACAGTGAAGACCATTTAGAACAACAGGATCTTCACTCAGGCATTTCCCTGGCTGGGAAAATTGGCTGATGGTTGGGTAATCTTGTTTTGAGGCCTTTTGAAACAGGTCTCTAGACTATGCTTCCCACCACAATAGGTACATGAACCCTTGTTGATTCTTCTTTCTTTTTCAGAATTCATCAACTTGCAATCTTTACTCAATAAAGAAGAATGGGGCTTGTCCCTCTTCTGAAAATTCTTCTTCTTCTTTTGACATGAGCTTGAAGAATTTTGAGGATGAGAAGAATTTGACTTTGAGGCTTCTGGCTTCTTCTGTTGATGATTACTCTTTTCATTTTACCTCTCATGGTACCTGGTATCAAGGTCCAGGGTAATGTCCATTAAGTCTTGAAGAGAGTCAATTCTTGAAGGATGGGAGGCCAATTGATCCAAAATCCTGGATGGCAATCCCTTCCTGAAATGATGAATAAGAGCCCTTTCACCCCACTCTCCAATTCTTGAAACCGAACTTCTGAAATCAGCAATGTATAATGATACACATCCACCTTCTTTCATTCTTAAAGAATCCAACTCTGCTTCAGATTTTCTAACTTCATCAGGGTTGTAAGATGTGACTATGAAACTGATGATAATATCACTATTAATCAACAGTACTGTGTCTGTTCTTATGAAATATAATAATAAAATATTATTAGAACCACAATTAAATAATTAAAGAATTATTTCTTTCACATCTTAAGCACTACTAGTGATTTTAACAGTGAGCAAGTAATTGTCTACTAGAATCAATTACAAGAAGATTTTAATAATAAAATCATTTTAATATATAATTATCTTTTGGAAGAATAATTATAATGATGATTCTTGAAGAAAACTAATTTTAGAGAAAAACTTTAAGAATTAAAGATAAATCACTCGCTAATATTCCAATGAGCTTATTGAAAGATAAGATAGAGAGATTTGACATGGAATTCGGGATTTTAAGGCTCAAAATGGATTTAAAACAGTATTACAACAATATATAGTTGGATTCTATGATTTCACATCTTTCTGATTAATTCTGAAAGATTTAAAACACTTAAGAATTCCTGTAACTGATACTTACTTGTTGGTAATAATGGTTTGAATGATAATAAGATGATGATGATGTGGAAAAAACAGCAAGAAGACGCCTCTTTTAAGTCAACAACAGCTCACAGAGGCATGCCATGGAGCAAAATGAAAAACCAGTGAGTGAGAAAACAATAAACCTTTTTGGATTATTGATTGCATCATCTGTTGTCACGTAAGATTATCATAATTACTCAATTGATGTTTTTATGTGACTACCAACCCCAATTTGGTTAAGAATAAAAGGAGTAACATCTGTAAATCTTCTTTTATTCCAAAATAATCATTGATTTCTCAAAGTTATCAATGTTATTGCCAATTTAATCACAGGATGTAATTACTGTGAATTTTTGAAGATTCAGTGTTTCATGTAGAATAGTCAAAAATGGACTGTAAGTAAAACTTTGAATTTTACTAGTAAAACTGTAATTCTCTTTGGTTGTACCATAGGTAATACATTTCTCCATTGGTCCTGAAAGTTTCAGAAAGATTCATTAAGAATTGTATTTTTAATGAATTTTTGATGTTTTTACCTCATTTCTACATAGAATTGCAAATATCAGTGTTTCACTGGTTGCTATGAGGTAAATCAATGGATAAAACTCCAAAAAGGGTTTAAATTACTCTTTTGGGGTTTATACATGGAAAGTCATTAAGAATTGACATGGTTACAGGAGTCTAAGTAGTTCTTTACCTCCTTGGCACATCAACATAGCAGGTTATTTGCTATTTTCTCAAGTTTTACTGTAGTTGTAACATGGTAACCAAGTTCCCAAAAGGTTTTAGTTTACCAATTAGGCTAAGATCAGCCATGGATCCAAGCTTTGGAGCTTTCCACGCCTCTGAGGCCTCAGAAGTTGGGTACCCTGGCTCTCTTTGATGTCTTTTGTCCCCCTTGCCTATTTTTCACGCCGAAATAGAAATTTAAGCTTCAAGTGAGATATCCACTATGGGTGTACCAAAAGTCCATGTAAGAATACCATGATATTAAGTGCTCAAAAAATGCATAACACTATTCTTAGTGTATATGTAACATGGGATTTCTCACATTCCCATTATTTTGGCATGAATTTCAGAAAAACAAAAGTTTTCACGGATCTTTTATGTGGTATTGATGATGTGGTATTGAAGTATTTTCCATTTTACCACCTCAAAGAGTTAATTTGAGCTTATTCACTCTATGGACCTACCCTAGGTAAATTTTTGTGTAGAGTCCAAATCTGGCCTTAAATTCATGGATTTACTTACTCAATAAAAAGGTATTCATTTTTTCTGAAATCAAAAATGATGAATTTTGGATATATGCATGACTTATGAGTTATGCATAATTCAAAATTTCTTTTTAAGATAATTGTGGCCTATTTGGGTATGTAAAATATACCTCAAGGCTCACAATGATGGCCACTGAGCTCTTGTGCTCAAAAAATGATGCCCAATGAGTATATGAAGTGTACTCATTGGGCAAGGCTTAATCCAAATGAAATGTTGAAAAATTTCCTCCAAGGGGTCTTGTCCCCATTTCCCATGGAAATTGCCTGAAACAACCCCCAAAAATGTTTTGGGCTGTGGCCTCTTCCCTGATGAATCTTGATGAATCTTGATTTTTATGGCCTTTTGGGCCTTTTTGGGGTTTTGGTGATTTTCAATGATTTTATGTCCTATGGCCATTTTTGGCCATCTTGGGTCTTTGGGGTCCTACAGTCCGCGGTCCATACGCCGTGGTCTGTGGGCCATACGCTGCGGTCAGTGGTCCGTGGGGGCTATTGGAGGCCCCTGGGCCCAATTTTGCTGGGGACCCAGGGCAACCAAGGGGCCCAGAATCGGCCCAAACCCAAACTTCACCATATATGGCCTGGACCCATTGATGGGGTGCAGGACCATCAAGATCTTGGCCTCCCCAAAGTTGCAGGGGAGGCCCTGGGTGATGAGTTCAGCCCCAAAGGGGTATGAACCTTAACCTTAGAGGCTTTGAGGGGGGGCATAATTGAGTTATGGCCCCCATTTCCTTGAGGTCAAAAAGGTTTGTTGATATGGAGTGGATTGATTCTGAAGTCTTGAATCTTCTGCTTGCATATTCTTCAGTTATGAGTTCCAAACTGACTGAACTCACTGAATCTTCTCCTTCTGCACCACCACCGTCTGTTCTTCGTGGTTCTAGAATCTTCAGTCAATTATCCTCCCCATCCAAGGCGTCTTCTGGTCATTTTGATCCCTCCCAAACCTATGATGGGTTCAGAGCAGTTGAAGTTCTTGATCCTGCCTGTATTGAATTTTTGGCCAAGGGTAAGGATTGCTTTCAACATTACAATCCCCAATTGTCAAAATGCCACTTTTGCTTAATTGGAAAGAAACCATGTTGTTGTACCGGGTTGACTTTGTCCAACGTCAGGAGGCATTTATGGAGCAGAAAAGATGGGCCTTTTGGGAAGGAATTCCCCATTTCTGAAAAACCTACTCCTTATGAAACCTCAGGATTTTCTCAATGTGAGTGATTTGCATATGTTGGTTGTATTGGTACTGATATTTTGATGTAGTGACTCGTTCCAGGCAGAGGGATGCGGCAAGATGGACTAAGGTTGGAGGGCCAATTCCAGTCAGTGGTAGGCCCATACATTACAGCTCAGAAGTCCCAATCTCAAGGACTAATACTGATGGAGTAGTGAAGGTAGTGAAAAAGATAAGAAGGATTTCTGATTCTCCATGTGATCCAGATGCTGAGGGGAGTGATGAGTTGGATGGTGAAGAAGTTGAAGCTGTTCCTCATTCAATTGGCCATCCATCCAGCAATTCCTCTGCTCAGCCTCTTGCCAACAGATTCCAAAGCCAAGTAATTCCCAGTACCCCCAGAACCTTCCAACCAATTCTTGCTTCCATTCCTTCCACAATTCCTCCTCCTTCACCAACTACTTCCCATGCCAGGCCTTCCTTGAATCCAGCAGTGAGGCCATCACCAGTCCATCCTTCGAGAATCTCACCCATGACCACCTCTCATCAACTCCAACCTGAGGCCAGCTCCAGTAGAAGAAGGAATGGTTTGTCTCCTTTACCGTTTCCTGCCACTCAAGTGTCCCAAAGAAGGGATTGTTGGCCTATCCAAGTTACCAGAGAGGATCCCAATGCCGCGAGTGAAAATCAAGATGCTGTGGCCAGAGTATTCAGGAGGTTTGATAGAAATAGCAGGGAGGTGATAATGTATGGCAATGATAGAATGATTCCAGGGACTGCTTCTGAAGAGATGGCTGCTAAATTTTCCTGGTATGAAGATGAGTTGATAAATGACTCCCAGAGAACCTTTGATGATTTAGGTAGAGATAACTAGTTTTCCTTTTCCTTTTTTGTGTTTGGTTTGACTTGTATCCCCACTCTTATAAATAATAAAAAATGAAAAAGATAATGGAACCTCCCAATACATGATTTGGGGAGGGGATGCTGCTTCTTTAAAGAAATAAAACAAAGAAAATTATACAAGTAAAGAAAGAAAGAAATAAAAGAATAAGAGAAAACGAGAGTAAAGAAAAGAAATAAAGAAAAATCCCGATGGCTGGTCCTCCTTGTGGTGAGTTGCTTGATTCTGGCCAAGAAGTGTCTGAAAAATGAAAACCAAGCATTTGATGCTCACAGAGTGGCCAAGGTAATGTTTTACAAGAAGTAGAACCCTCAGGGATGCATACCAGGAGATGGAACTTACTTTCATAACTAATTTGCCATAAATGACTTCTGACATGAATTGCCATAAATGACTTCTGAAATGAATTGCCATAAATGACTTGAGGTAATGAATGTCTTGAATTATGATGATTGGCATAAATGGAATGATAAATAAAAAAAGAAAAAGAAAGAAAGAAAATGTTAGGCCATATCTTGATAAGGTCCAAATGGAGGGTATTGAGGTCGTATGCTTCCTGAACCTGTCCAAAGAAGTTAAAAGTGCTCACAAAGTGGCCAAGGTGATGCTTACAACAACATATGGGTAGAATACCCCCTTAAAGTTGCATGCCAGGAGAGGAATTTACTTTCATAACTTCTTCTCCCCACCAAGCACCATAAAGTCAAACTCTTGAGGTATATGGGCCAGGCTTGTCTGGATACAATGAATGGAAATACTTGACAAGGTCTGGTGAGTTGGTAAGGTTGGAAGCTGGTTCCCAAGTGGTTCTTTCTGGGTCTTCACTGAATCCTTTCCACTCTACAAGATACCATAAATTACCTCTCTTGAGTTTTGAGTCCAGAACCTGGGCCACTTCCCATTCCTCTTGCTCCTCCACTAAGACTAGTGGTGGTGGCAATTGATGATGATTTGGTATATTTGAATGCTTCACTGGTTCTAATAAGGACACATGGAATACAGGGTGAACTGACTTCCATTGCTGAGGCAACTTGAGGTGATATGCATGGCTGCCAATCTTCTTCAGAACTTCAAAAGGTCCCAACCATCTTTCTGATAATTTCTGGGTGGGTCTTGTTGTCTTGATGTTCTTGGAAGCTAGCCATACTTTGTTCCGAGGTTGGAAATCAGGTGGAATTGCTCTTTTTCTATCTGCATACTTCTTGAATCTCCTTATTGCTGACTCTAATTCTTCTTTGACAACTTGCTGTACTGATTGGAGTTTTGTTGTTAACTTTCCAGCAGGTGAGTCTTGAGAAATATGGATTGAGTCAAATCTGGGATTTCTTCCATAAATGGTAAAAAAAGGTGATTGCTTTGTTGATGAATGTTCTGCATTATTATAGGCAAATTCAGCCAGAGGGAGCCATGTGTACCAGTCATCTTGATGATAGCTGACATACATCGGAAGATACTGTTCTAGAATCTTATTTACCCTCTCTGTCTGTCCAACTGTTTCAGGATGAAAAGCAGTTGAAATATCTGTTGATATCTTGAGCTGCTGACATAATTGAGTCCAAAATGATGAAACAAATAAAGATCCTTTATCACTGACAATATTTACTGGAAGGCCATGCTTGGAAAATACATGACTAATGAAGATTTGAGCTAAGTCCAGAGCAGTGATTGTTCCATACATTGGAATGAAGATTGCCGTTTTTGAGAACCTGTCCACAACTACTAGAATTGAGTCAAAGTTCTTTGACAGGGGCAATTGAGTGATAAAGTCCATTGATAAGGAATTCCAAGGACCAGATGGAATTTGAAGAGGCTTGAGTAGTCCAAACTTCTTGTGATGAATGTTCTTGTTTCTTGAACATTGCTGACATGAGGACACATAGTCCTTGATGAATTGATTCATGCCAGCCCAATAAAAGTCCCTCTTGATGAGATTGAGGGTCCTCTCCTGGACAAAATGGCCAGCCAAAGGTGAGTCATGACACTTTTGAAGAATATTTAGTTTAAGTTCTTCATTGCTTGGGATTACCACTCTATCTTTGAATAATAACAACTTGGCTTGAGGTTCAAGAGAATAATCTGAAACTGATTCACCTCTTGCTAGTTGCTTGAGTATTTCTTTATAGTCTTTGTCTTTCCATACTTCTTTTTGAATCTTGTCAACTAAATCTGAAAACACTTCCACTTTGATTGAAAAGAATCTTGACCCTTGAATTCCATCTTGCTTGATTACTTGATGAAAATTTTTAGGATTCTTGCTGATGAAGTCCACCCCCCTCTCTGGGTACACATTGTCCTGAAGTGACAAGGCATCTGGCAAAGTGGCCAGCCTGCCTGGGCGGTAAGTGATAGTGAAGTGAAATTCTGAAAGGAATTAAGCCCAACGAGCCTGACGACGAGTAAGAACTTTGGAAGACATAAAATACTGCAAGGAAGAGTGGTCTTTCAAGACCTCAAAAGAATTGGAAAGAGAGAGAAGAAATGCTCTTCAGCGCTTGAGAGCCCAAACTATGCCAGGGAGTTCCTTGTCATGAATTTCATAGTTCAGCTCAGCTGGGAGAAGCTTGCGACTATCAAATGCAATGGGATGCTTTCCTGAGTCATTCACCTGGCTCAGTACAGCACCCAAAGCATAAGCAGAAGCATCAGTCTCTACTATAGTAGGTAGAGAAGGATTGAAGTGAGATAAGATAGGAGCAGAGGTGAAAGCTTCTTTGAGTGCTTGAAACTGACTAAGAGCTTCCTCATTGAAGATGAAAGGAGAATCTTTTCTAAGGAGGGAAGTG
Source organism: Austropuccinia psidii (assembly GCA_023105745.1). NCBI lineage: Eukaryota > Fungi > Basidiomycota > Pucciniomycetes > Pucciniales > Sphaerophragmiaceae > Austropuccinia > Austropuccinia psidii. Next base: position 43,817,456 of record JALGQZ010000001.1, read on the forward strand.
AGAGAAGTGGTTTTTTTAGAATAATTTTTTATGAAACAATGATAAAAATTGGCAAAGCCAAGAAAAGATTGAACGGCCTTGATGTTTTTGGGCTGAGGCCAGTTCAGGATTTGCTGAACCTTTGAAGAATCCATCTTGAGGCCATCACCTGAAACAACATAGCCCAAGTATTCCACACTTGAGGCATGGAATACACACTTGGAGGCTTTGGCAAACAAATTATTGTCCCTCAGTCTTTGGAGGACAGAGGCCACATGTTTGACATGTTCCTCCTCAGAACTGAAAAAGACCATAATATCATCTAAATAAACCACAACAAACACATCCAAGAAATCTGCAAAGATATCATTTACTAGATTCTGGAAAGAAGCAGGAGCATTGGTCAAACCAAATGGCATGACCAAATACTCATAACTACCATATTTGGTTCTAAAGGCAGTTAAGTGCTCATCCCCCTCTTTGATTCTCAGAAGGTTATATGCACCACACAAGTCTATCTTGGAGAAGATAGTGGAACCGTTGAATATGGTAAGGAGCTGATTCATAGGAGGAACAGGGTACCTGTTCTTCCTAGTAACAGCATTAAGTTTGCGGTAATCAACACAAAAACAAAGACCTCCATCCTTTTTCTTAACAAAAAGGACAGGTGCTCCTGTTGAAGAGGATCTTGGTCTAATGAAACCTTTTTCTACATTCTCTGAAATGTAGGACCATATTGTTTCTGAGTCTTGATTTGATAAGGAGTAGATAACACCAATTGGAGGTAGAAGACCCTCCAATTCAATATGGTGATCACAGGCATGGTGTGGAGGAAGTTTCTCTGCTTTCACCTTGGAGAATACATCCAAATATTGGTGATAAGCAGGAGGGACTACCTTCAACACAGTTTCAATTTCTTCTGGCTCTTCCTCCTCATCGCACTGCTCCTCCAGGGAGGCATGAAAAAATAAAGGAGAAAGGTCCATATCCCCTTGAAAGAGATGAAGTGAAGATATGGCAACATCTTCTCCAACATCCTTTATCTCTTTGAAGACTTCATCTCTTAATGGAAGTTTTGACTGAGAGGGAACGATGGAAGGGATATGGACAGAAGAAGGAATGGAAGGTGTCTTAAGTTCACCAACCAGAGCAACACTGTTGACAGCAGTGGCTAAGTCATTACTAGTAGAAGGAATAATACCACTAGAATCCTTATGACTAGAATCATAGGTGATCAATCCATTTTTCCAATCAATAATGGGATTGAAATGGTAAAGTAAATCATACCCCAATATCAGGTCTTCTCCCTTGGGTGAATCTATGATAAAGGAGTCCCATTCAAAGCTTGGGAAGGAATGCAAGTCAACTACCCACTTGGTATAATGGGTGAGGAACAAGGCAGGGTATTCATTGGAATCCAGAACGAAAAGAGGAAGCTTTTCAGGGAGCTCTGACAGAGTCAATGAGTGCTTGAGGACAAAATTCTTTGCAATAAAGGAATTTGTAGCACCAGAATCAATGAGAATACTATAAAAAATATCAGAGACAGAAGAGAAAATAAGAAATTTTAAAGATTTCTTGACACTAGTATTCAGAGTGCACAATTGTGCTCTTGAAGGAAATAAGTGAGAACCATTGAACACATCATGATCCCCACTCAGGCTTTTCCCTGCTTGCTAGGGAAGCCTCTTGATGATGACCCAGGCTTGTTCTGAGGTCTCTTGAAGCATTTTTCAATTGGGTGCTTTCCACCACAATAAGTACACACACCCTCTTTAATCCACCTCTCCTTTTCAGAACCAATTAGTTTATTGTCCTTATTGAGGAGAGCAGCATGAGGCTTGTCCTTTGAAAATTGAAACTGCTTGCCCTTCTTGTTCTTCTTCTGGTGAGGCCTCTTTGAAGATGAGTTTTGAGGAGGCCTAGATTTATTGGATCTTTTGACAGGAGGCTTGTTCTCTTGATTGCCACCCTTTTCTTTTTGCCTCTCATGAAATCATGTGTCTAATTCTAAAGGGACATCCATAAGTTCTTGAAGAGTATCAAAGGTTCCAGGGTGAGAAGCTAACTGATCCAATAATCTTGATGCCAATTCTCTTCTGTAAACATGGATATAAGCTCCTTCCCCCCAATCTCCAATTCTTGACATTAAGCTTCTGAAATCTGCAATGTACAAGGAAACATGACCACTTTCCTTCATCCTCAAATTGTCCATCTCTTGTTCAGCTTTCCTGATTTCATTGGGGTCACCAAACAGAGTGAATAATTGACATTCAAATAATTGCCAATTATTGAGGAGGTAGGAAGGGTCTTCATTGGAAATATTTGAGAGATAGGGTTCAATCCACTTTCCAGCTCTACCAGTGAGAAAAGAAGTTGAGTAAAGAACTTTCTTCCTGTCAGAGGAGAAATTTTCTGGATCATTATGGAACATTAATTGACAGGATTGGATAAATCCTCTCAATTTATGAGCTTGAGTACCATCAAAAGAATCAGGCGCCTTCATGGATGGAGTCTTGAAATCAGGGGCTTTGGAATTGTCCCTGGGAGCAAGTGCTTGAGTGAGTTGCCCCATGAATTGAGTCATCTGCTCCATCATCTTGAGGAGACTTGGATCAGTTTGAGAGACAAGTGGTTGACTAGAAAGGGCTAGATTAGAACCCTGAGGCACCTCTGGAGCATTTTCCAAGGCATCTGCCACTTCAGTCTCCCCAGAATCTTCCTCTTACACAGACTCTTCCCCCTCTTCATCTTCAACTTCCCCTAATCTTGCTCTTGCACTTTCAGACATGCCAGGGTAGCCACCCAAAAGTCCAGAAAAGGATCTTGATATTCTAGATTTCATTCAACCTATTCTTGAGGGTGCTGCTCCTTCCATTGGTGGTCCTCTGCCCAAGTTTGAACTCAGTTGATGAACTGATGGTGTGCCGTCAAGAGGAGCCCTTGCTGTAGGAGTGAGAACAGCTGGAATTTTTTGGGATCTAGTGTTCTTTCCTGGGGGACTATACTGAACTGACATTATGAACAGAAGTTGAATAAAATAAACTTGATGGTATTGAGAACAGGAATCAAAACTTGGCCAAATCAATCACAATAAAATCTTGATGAGTCTTGAAGAATCAATTCAATTGTTGAGGTGAAATCAACTTCAATCAACAATCAATCAATTAAATCAATAATCAACAATAAATCAAACTCAAAGCAAATATCAATAATCTTGAGTAAATCAACAATCAATCAATATTCAATCAATATTCAATCAATCAGTAAATCAGTGTCTTCAATATGAAGCAAGGTCTTGAGTAATCAATCAATCAATTCAAAATCTTCAGAAATCAATTCAAATATCTTGATGAGTCAAAATCAATAAATAATCAAAAACAATTTCTGAGGATCAATAAAATATCTTGAGAATTCAAAGTCAATCAATCCAATCCAAATGAAAAATCCTGAATTGCTGAATCAATAAACCCAATGAATCCCAATGAATAATCCAATCAATTAAACCAATAAATAAATCCTGATTAAGACCTGAATGAGAACACAGAAAAATTTGATTTGATACAAATAAAATGAAGTGATTAAATGGTCAGCAATGATTAAGAAAGAAGAAAGAATCAATTTTCATTTAAATGAAATGAATGAGATGAAAATTGATGGGAGAGAAAATCATAATCATTAAGAATCATAAGATCATTAAAAAGTCATAATTGATGAATGAGAGAAATGATTATAAAAGAATGAAAAGAAAGAATCATTATGAGTTAATTAATTTAATGTCACAGGGGCTCTTTGAAGTGAAGAGGGCCTGGCACTCAGTAAACTGGGACTCACTTATGGAGGGCTCAAAGATATGGTAAGAAAGGATACACTTAAGAGTGTTAAAGATGCATTACTAAAAGAATGAATATAAGAAAGCAGAAACAAAAGAATAAGAAGAAAAGAATAGAAGAGCCAACCACAAACAAGTCCAAGCCCACTTTTTCAACCTGTCAGAATGGAAAGAGAAGGGTTAATAAGGATATGGCCACCCAACTCATACTGTACAGGCAAAGAGAGAAATGCAAAGACTAACTTAAAATTAAAGAATTATAATACCCAAAATAAGGATAAGAATAATTATAAAATAATAAATAAACTAAATTAATTAACTGGGGAAAAGTCCCCAGGGGGGAGAAAGTGGGGCTGGTATATGTGACAAACACCAGCCCTGATCCAGAGGAAGAAGTTTCATGAGAGGATTGGATTATTGAATTGAGTCTGGCCAATACAGGTCCTGTACAGATGTACAGAACCTGTACAAGAGGTGTGGTGTATTTGAGTGATCATACAGTTTCATGCTGGTGTATTGAAACTGTATTGGGTGAATCCAACTTGTACAGGTATTGACAGGCTGTATTGATGTACCAAGCTGTATGCATGTTTCAGAATGAAGATTTCTGAAACCGAATGCTGATGCAGATACTGGATCTGCTGATTTGAGGTGTTTGAGTGGGTGTATTGATGAATACCCTTACCCCTGGTGAGTGGTTGTTACAGTCAGACCCCATGATCCAGAAGCTGTTAGATTTTGTGAAAGAAGTACACAAGAACCAGAAGTAGTTGTAAACCACTCTAGAATCAGTAGTCCTAGTAATAGAAAAATTACCCCCACTCAGATTGAAAATAACATTGTCACATCTGAGAGTCACATCAACTGTGATACACTGTGGTTACAAATGTCCCAATATTCTGAAAAATCGGAAAAGCAGTTTGCAGAAATTAAAGCTGGCCAAGAGAGGATGAGAAAAAACCAAGCCTCCTTGGAACAGATAGTTAAGAATCTTCAAGAAGGATATGCTCAACTGAGCAAAGCCTCTGAAGAAACCAACAAAATACTGAATATAGTCTTTGAAGAACAACACCACAGAAAAAGAGACAGGGATTGTCTGGACCAAGACATAAACAAATTGTTTAATGTCTACCATAACTTGAAGCCCCAACCACAAGGCCAAGTTATGGAGAATCCATATCAACCAGATGACATCAAACCAGATGCCATGTTGATGAATAAGGCAAGATCTCCATCACAATACCAGGATGGAGATGGAATGTCTTATTCAGAGAAGGAAGCCCTGAAAACTCTTCCTGAGGCCTCAAGCTGGCCCAAATTTACTGGATCAGGAGAATATGATCATATAGAACTCATATATTATATTGATGGACTCTTCATTGATGTACCAAGCATACCAGACTACCGGATTACTGCTAGATTGAATACTTCATTTAAAGGCCATGCTAGTATATGGTACACAGAAATGAAAGAAATCCATGGTGGAAGAGTCAAATCATCCAAAAGTACAGTAATGTAACTTGGATATGGCAGAAGGCATAGTCATTTGAAAAAGACAAATAATCAGTGGACAAAGATCCATATGAGTGGTGTCTTAGACAGTTTAGAAGGCTTAAAGCCATTGATCCTCAGATGAACATCCAAATGAGGAATCACAAGCCTCTGACACAACTGCCAGGAGAACTAGAGCATGCAGTAAAATGCAGATGCAACCAAAATTGCACTCTAGATGACATTGCCAACACCTTACAAGACATAAGGAAAAGGACTAATATAGGGAAATTCAGCCCATATAAGAGCAGTAGTTTCAAACAGAAACAACCTTTCAGGGTAGAGTTTAAAGACAAACCCAAAGAAAGAGTGGCAGAAGTGGCAAAAAAGAGGAATTCTTGTCACAATTGTGGTTCAACAAACCACTATGCCAACAACTGTCCAAAGGCAAAGAAAAAAGTCTATGCCATTGAGAAAGTCCCAGAGGAAGAATCTCCAACAGAGGATTCTGAATCAGACTCCATGAATTATGCCATCAGAGAACCATCTGATGATGATCAAGACCCAAGAGGGAATTTCTAGTGGAATACCAAGAGGAACCCCCACTAGAAATCCAGGACATACACATACACTTGGAAGCAGGCATGCCACAGGACACTGCTCACAAGAACTTGGGCAAACACACACAAGATGCACAAATATTCCTGGTTACACCAACCAAAGGAATGGCATATATCCATGGAACAGCCACAAAAATGACTGTTTGCATTGACAATGCTCAGCATCCACTGATCATTGATAGTGGAGCACACTGCTCCATAGTGGCCAGAAACTATCTGGATACCCACTTCCCAAACTGGGAAAAACAGCTCTTGCCCACTAAGGCAAAGAGCTTTAAAAGTGCATCAGGGAAGATGACTTCCATTGGAACAATTATGAAAGAGATAATTATACCCCACAGGAAGGGTAATATCAGACTCAACCCAGAGTTTGTAGTGCTTGATGATGCTCACATCCAAGGGTTTTTACTGGGAACAGATTACCAGAGGATGTATGGCATAGACATTTACAACAGTAAAAACAGGCACATCACCATTGGTACTAACAAGGAAAAGAAATTTTCACTTAATATATACCAGATATCTTCTCAAGATCCACTAGAAGAATTTCTGAAGGAATTAAGAGAGGGACAGTTTAGAACTACCCTCACCAGTAAACAAAAACTAAGTTTACTGAAGATGCTGAGAAAGAACAGACCAGCATTTGCCATAGGTGAAGAACCATTAGGCAAGATCAAAGGCCATGATATTTAACTATATCTGTATGTGGAAAGGCCTTATCCACCCATGCTTAGGAGACCTCCTTATCCAGCAAGCCTGGAAACCAGGAAAGAAATTAAGAAACATATCAATGAACTCCTGGATATGGATGTCATCAGGAAGATTGGACAAAATGAAATAGTGGAAATCACCACCCCTGTCCTAATCACCTGGCATGATGGCAAGTCTAGACTGTATGGAGATTTCAGAGCTCTGAATAACTACACAAAAGCAGACAGGTACCCTATACCCAGGATACCTCATGCCTTGGATAAACTGGCAAAAGCCAAATATACAACCAAAATGGATTCTATAAAAGGCTTCTGCCAAAATGGTGTTAAACCAAACTCCATGAAATTACTCAGAATAATATGCCATATGGGCATATATGAGTATACCAGGATGCCATTTGGCATCAAAAATGCACCAGCCCATTTCCAAAGGATGATGGACACAGTATTTCAAGAAGAAATACTGGAAGGCTGGATGGTGGTATATATTGATGATATCATTATATACTCAAAGACATGGGAGGACCATGTGCAATACATAGACAGAGTACAAAGTAAATGCACACCCATAAATCTCAAAATTTCACTTAAAAAGTGCAATTTTGGCCAACAAGAGCTATTAGCTCTAGGACATAAAGTCTCAGGTCTTAGTCTGGAAATCAACCAGAATAAAATAGCAGCAGTACTACAAAATCAAGTACCAACAAACATCAAAGAGATGCAATCTTTTTTTCCGGTTTGCTAGCTACTATAGAAACCACATCAAAAATTATGCATACATACTTAGAAGCTTATACAAGTTATGTTCAAAAGATGTAGTTTTTGAAATTACCAAGGGAAGAAGTGATTAATATGAGAGGATCAAATATGAACTCACAAATGCACCTGTGCTTATCTTACCTGACTTTGAACTACCATTCAAGTTATATATAGATGCAGCATGCAGTCAAGGCCTAGGAGCAGCCCTTCAGCAAAGAAAAATTGTGGATGGTGAACCAAGAGAGGTTGTAATATGTTACATCTCTAGGTAACTGAAAGAGTAAGAGGCCAGGTACGGGGCCACCCAGACTGAATGTCTATGTCTAGTCTGGGCTCTAGAGAAACTCCATTATTATTTGGAGGGTGCAGTCTTTGAAGTCTACACAGACTGCACAGCCTTGAAGTCTTTACTAAACATGAATACTACAAATAGACACATGCTGAGATGGCAAATGGCTATCCAGGAGTATATAGGGAACATGAACATCATATAAAAGGAAGGTAAAAGCCATACGAATGCAGATGGCCACTGAACAATGTCAAAAGCAATCCAGCTTATGAGCCTCAAGTTGCAGCCAAAATCCCTATCCATGTCATGGAAGTAGATAGGAGGAAGAACTTCAGATTTTCTGAATGGGCACCAGAAAATGGTACCCTTGACAGTGGAAACACTTATTCAGAGGGGACAGAAACTCCCATATTGGGAGTAAGTTCCTCTGAACTGCAAAATGAATTTTTTAGTGCATTACTGAAGTCTTATGCCAAACACAGACAGTGTGGCATACTGCTACAACTCCTTCAACAAAAGTACAGGAGTCCAGAACTGGAATCCCAGCTGGAAGAAACCTGGTTGAGGGCCTATAAGAATAACAAGTTCTTCCTTATAGATGGCCTGCTCTATCACAGAGAGAAACACACAAGTGCACTCACAGTGGTACACAGAGACCACATCTCCTTTATCCTGCAGGAATGCCATGACTGTCCCTATATGGGACACATGAGTGAGGACAGGACTAAGGAGAGGGTAGCAAGCACAGCTTGGTGGCCCAAGTGGGAACAAGAGTTGGGAGAATACATCAACACTTGTGCAAGATGCCAAAAGGCAAATAGGAAACATGGGAAGAAGTATGGGTTACTTCAACATATATAAGAACCCAAACACCCATGGGAAACCATCAACATGGACTGGGTTACAGGACTTGTCCCAGGAGGAAAAGAAAGTTACAATGCCTGCTTGATCATAGTTGATAGGTTCAGCAAGAGCATGAGGTGTCTACCATGTCACAAAGAGGACACAGCCATGGATACTGCTCTGTTATTTTTTAATAAAATCATATCTACCTGTGGAGTCCCTAAAATCATTATTAGTGATAGGGACCCAAAATTCACATCTGAATTTTGGACCAACTTGTATGACATGCTTGGCACTAAGCTGGCTTTTTCCACAGCTTACCATCCCCAAACAGATGGCCTAGCTGAGAGGATGATCCAGAATATGGAAAACATGCTTAGAAGGTTCTGTGCCTATGGCATGGAATACAAGGACCATGAAGGATACACCAATGACTGGGTTACCCTTCTACCAGCTTTCCAACTGGCTTATAATACAAGTCAGCACTCTACCACAGGAAAAACACCTGAAGTGGTAGAGAAAGGGTGGAATCCCCTGTTGCCTGTGGATCACTTGAAGAAGAATCCTCTGACCATCCACCCCACAGCCAAAGACTTCCATGATAGGTGGAAGAGGGCTTGTGACACAGCTGCCAAATGCATAGCTGAGGCAAAAGATGATAATAAGCAGAGGTGGGACACGACACACATGGAACCTGACTTTAAGGAAGGGGACCAGGTGCTAGTGTCTACACTGAACTTTAATAATCTTAAAGGACCCAAGAAGATCAGGGACTCATTTGTAGGGCCTTTCACTATCATTAGGTTGATAGGAAAGAATGCAGTGGTAGCCAAACTTACAGAGGAATTTTCCAGGAAGCACCCAGTTTTCCCAGGATGTTTGGTTAAACCATACTTCCAAACAGAGGAGGATAAATTCCCCTCCAGGAAGAAGAGCCCCACACCACCTGACATAGTGGAAGTGGAGGACTCCCCAGGACCTGTGAGTAACATCATCAGGCCAGGAAGGACAGACGTAATGGAAAGGATCAGAGACAATACTTAGTCAGATTCAAGCACCAAACAGCTGATAAAGACAAATGGTTGGCAGAAGATGCCATACCAGATGGTAACCTTCATTTAAGGAGATTCAGGGCCTCTAGGAGGACTGAACAGGCTCATCAATGATGAGGCTTTTTTAGAGGGAGGGTATGTCAGCCTGTGACTCAAAACCAGAGCACAAGCATTACAGCCAAAATACCATAAACCAATGGTATAGCCAAGATACCACCAAAACATGGAGCTGACCCAAATCAGCTCAAAAGGTATCAAAAGAAAGAGGAAACTCACCTCTTTCTGAAAACATAAGTCCCATCACCATAGGACAAGAAATAACAAAGTTATTCCTGCTCAAAGTTATTGCTGAGCATAAACCTTAATTTTCACCTCTGATCTAAAATGTAGAAGGTGAGGCTTAACCCCATCAAATGGGCACTCAAGATGACGCTCTCGGCCAGGGATATCCAAAGGTACCAGCCAAAGTGAGCCAACACCAATATCACTGGAGTTATGGTCAATTTCAGGCCAAATAAGGGTGAACAAACCATTCACCTCTCATCGAACTTCTACAGTTTTGGTGTGAGATACTTGAAGTGGGGTCTTTTTGGAAAGAGCACAATCAGGGCTATCTGATAGTGTCATCTATTTCCCCATAGCTCAACTAGAACAAAAGTTATGGGGCAAATAAGCTCAATACAGCTTTTTGCCTGTACCACGCAAATGTACAAAAATCTTGTACATGGGATACCTTTGCCATATTGAATAATACCCATATCAAATGAAGTACCATTGTGTAGAGCACATACAGGGATACACACTGAACCAATTTTGAGGTTGATATCTCAAGAATTAACAAAGTTATGCCTGTTTTAAGGTCAGATTCCCACCTGCTGTCATATACAGCCTTACCATGGGATAATATCCCATAACCATGAATATGAGGTGTCAAATAGACAAAGAAGCTTGTTTTTACTTCAATACCTCATATGTCAGTCAATAATGGGGTCCCATACAGGTTCTGTACAGCATTCTATGCGTCATCCACGTCAGAATCAGGCTGTGAGGTCCCCAGATGAAAATTTTCACCCTGTATTGGTAAAGACTGCCCATATGTGGTTTCAAAACCACATCTGAGCCCAATACAGGTTATAAAGGCTGTTTGCAAACCACAAGCCAGTACTAGAGAGTGAAAAAATCTTCACTTACTCTATGTGGAAAGGTCTAGCACCCTTTCCACCCCACTTCAGGATAAAAAGGAGGCTTTTCACAGCCAGAATTGTTTCTTCATCCTGGTCTTGAATAACCTATGTAGTAAACTGTCAAAAACAGTTTTACTCTTGGTTAATAATCAGGTATAATTATAAATGTTAATTATTGTAATCTTTTATTATTGTAACCCAACAGATAAAGCTGCACCCAGGGCTTTCAACAGCGCTCACCACCACTATATCATATATAGTAAAGCCCTTTTTATCTTAAATTAAATTATCTTTAAACCCTTATAAATCTTTTTAAACCATTTTTACGGTGTCACAAACATAGTTAAAGTTGTACTTAGCCTATTTACAACTTTATAATAGTTTCATCCTGACAATGGCCTGGAAAGGCCTGATGATAGTGAAGGGGCCAGGTTGGCCCCTGGAGTGAAACAACCATAAAAGGCAAGAAAACATGAGAGGGCCAATTTGGATAGTGATTATGAATATACCCAAATTGCCATAAGATTGATATGGAACTGATGTGGCATAAGGAGTCCAGGAGGGTAATTGCCATGGTTGTGACAGTACCCCCCCACCTTGGAGTGGTGAGCTCCTGAGCACAGACACAAGATGAAGCCTGTTGATGCACTGGAAATGATTTGAGACAGGGATTCAAGAGGAGTGATCAAGGAAAAAAAAAATTGATAATGATATTGAAAGGTTTGCATGTGACACAGGACTTGCCTCATCTTCTTTTGAAATTGACTTCAGAATTGATCTAAATTTGAAATGAATGAAATTGGTTCATGAATTTATTTTGACATAAATAAATAAAAATTTGAAATCAAAATAAAATGAAAATAAAAGAATTAAAATGAAGGAAAGAAAAGAAAAGAAAGAACTGCATTTTGAGGAGGTTCCAATCTTCATCACAGAGGTTGATGATTGATTTTAAGATTGGCTAAGGACCTGAAAAGAGAAATTTTATCTCAGGTCCTCACAAAGTGGCCAAGGTGATTCTTTGAAAGATTGTAGACCCCTCAGGGAAGTGCACACCAGGAGAGGAATATACTTTTGGTAATTACCACTCCCTCCAGTGCCATAAAATAAAATAAATTTGTTGAAGGAATGAATTGTAATTGGAAAGACCTGGAAAGAAATTAATCAAAGGAATGGTCCATTTTGCCAAGTGAAAATAGCCATAAATTTTGGAATTGATGTTGAAAGCGAGGCCAGAGATCTGTGTTCAAAAATTGCAGGGAGCTCACAGAGTGGCCAAGGTGATGCTTCAAACAAGAAAGGGTAGAATACCTCTAAAGGTGCATACCAGCAGTGGGACTTACTGTTGGTAACTACTCTCCCCACCAAGCAACATAAAAAATCAAACTCTTGCAGAATTGGGTCCTGGCTTGTCAGGATATAAAGAATGAAAGTCCTTCACCAGTTAAGGACAATTCTTTTGGTTTTCAGTTGATTCCCAAGTGGATCTTTCTGAGTCTTGACTGAAACCTCTCCATTCCACCAAATCCCATAATTTTCCTCTCTTAAGCTTTGAGTCCAGTATTTGAAAGAATTCCCGTTCCTCTCCTTCTTCAATGATGATTGGAGGAGGAGGCTCTTGATGCCTATTTGGGATTGTTGATGTCTTGACTGGTTCTAAGAGTGAAATATGGAAGACTGGGTGGATGGACTTCCATTGAGATGGGAGCTTGAGGTGGTAGGCATGAGTGCTGACTTTCTTCAACATTGGAAAAGGACCCAACCATATTTCAGACAGTTTCTTGGTGGTTCTAGTTGATTTGATGTTCTTGGAAGAAAGCCATACCATGTCACCAGGATTGAAAACAGGTGGACTTGCTCTACTTTTATCTGCATACCTCTTAAACCTGTTTATGGCAACTTCAAGTCCTCTCTTGACATCTTGCTGTACTGATTGTATTTTTGTTGATAACCTTCCAGCAGGAGTATGTTTATTAATGTCAACTGAGTCAGAATGAGGATTTCGTCCAAAAACAGTGATAAACGGTGATTGTTTTGTTGAAAAGTGGTCAGAGTTATTGTAGGAAAATTCAGCCAGAGAGAGCCAGGTGTTCCAATCATCTTGATGATCACTGACCTACATGCAAAGGTACTGTTCTAGTATCTGATTTACCCTCTCTGTCTGTCCATCAGTTTCTAGATGGTAAGAAGTTGACAGATCTCTTGAAATCTTGAGCTGCTGACAAAGATTGGTCCAAAAGGAAGAAACAAAAAGAGAACCTCAATCACTAACAATGCTTGAAGGAAGGCCATGCTTTGAGAAAATATTCTTGATTAATAAATGAGCCAAATCCAGTGAAGTTATTGAAAACATTGTTGGAATAAAAACTGCCATTTTTGAGAATCTGTCTACTATGAAAAGGATTGAGTCAAAAGAACTGGACAGTGGAGATTGAGTGATGAAATCCATTGAAAGACAAATCCAAGGACTATTCTGAATTGGAAGAGGTTTAAGGAGTCCAAACTTATTGTGATGAATATTTTTGTTTCTTGAACACTGTTGACAGGATGATACATAATCCTTGATAAATTGAGTCATGCCAGGGTAATAAAAATACCCCTGACAAGTTTGAGAGTCTACTCTTGGCCAGGGTGCGCAGCTAGAGGAGAGTCATGCCTATTTTGAAATATACTGAGTTGGATTGTGGGGTCATTTGGAACCACCACCCAATCATTGAACAGGAGAAGTTGGGAAGAGGAATCAAGAGAATAAGCTTGAACAGATTTACCTTTAGCCATATCTTGAAGAATACTTCTAAATTGAGAATCTTGCCATAAGGCTTTCTGATTTGAGTCAATCAAACTTGAAAATGATTCCACCTTGACTTCAAAGAACATTGAGACTTGAAGTTTGTCTTGCTTGATTATTTTTTGATAATTCATTGGATTATTGTTGATGAAATCTTCCCCCCTCTGGATAAATGTTGTCCCAACATGACAATGCATCTGGAAGAGTGGCCAGGCAGCCAGGGCAGTAAGAGATTCAAAAATGGAATTCAGAGAGAAATTTAGCTCAGCAGGCTTGGAGGCAAGTGAGAATATTTGATGACATGATTTATTGAAGTGAAGAATGATTGGTGAGAACTTCAAAGGAGGAAGAAATAGAAAGGAGAAAAGCTCTCCAGTGCATCAGAGCCCAGACTATGGCAAGGAGCTCCTTGTCATGAATCTCATAACTGAGTTCAGCTGGGAGAAGCTTGCGGCTATCAAATGCAATGGGATGTTTTCCTGAGTCAGAAACCTGACTCAGTACAGCACCCAAGGCATAATCAGAAACATCAGTTTCTACAATGGTCAGTAGAGAAGGAGCAAAGTGAGAAAGGATTGGAGAAATGGTGAATGCCTCTTTCAGTTGATGAAACTTTCTAAGAGCTTCCTCATTGAGGGGAAAACGGGAATCCCTCTTGAGGAAACTTGTGAGTGAACTAATTTGATTTGAATAATTCTTGATGAAACGGAGGTAAAAATTGGTAAGGCCAAGGCATGATTGAAGAGCCTTGGGTTTTCTTGGAGGTGGCCAATTGAGAGTTTGCTGGACTTTTGCTTGGTCCATCTTGAGGCCTTCAGAAGAAACAAAATAACCTAAATACTCTACACTACAAACATGAAATAGGCACTTGGAGGCCTTAGCAAAGAGGTTATTGGCTCTGAGTCTGGCAAGAACAGTCGACACATGAGTGACATGTTCCTCTTAAGATTTGGAACATACCATAAGGTCATCCAAATAAACCACAACATAAATATCAAGAAGATCATAAAAAATATCATTGAAACGTTTTTCAAAAGAGGCAGGAGCATTGGTGAGCCCAAATGGCATAACCAAATACTCATAGCTGCCATATTTAGTTCTAAAACATGTCAAATGTTCATCACCTTCCTTGATTCTGAGCAGGTTACATGCATCACGCAAATCAATCTTGGAGAAGATAGAAGAATCATTAAAGACATTAAGAAGCTGATTCATAGGAGGAACATTATACTTGTTCTTCCTAGTAACAGCATTGAGTTTGCGGTAATCAACGCACAAAAAGAGGCCACCATCTTTTGTTTTGACAAAGAGGACAGGTGCTCCTGTTGAAGAGGATCTTGGCTGGATGAAACCTTTCTTTAAATTCTCTGAAAAGCAGGCCCTGAGTGTATCTGACTCTTGGTTTGATAAAGAGTAGATCCCCCCAACTGGAGGTAGAGACCCCTCCAGCTCAATATGATGATCACAGGCATGGTGAGGAAGAAGTTTCTCTGCTTTCACCTTTGATAATACATCCAAGTACTGGCGATAAACAGAAGGATCAACCTTCATCAAGGTTTCTATTCCTTCTGGCTCTTCCTCTTCGTCCCACAACTCCTCCAGGGAGTCATGATAAGATGAAGGAGGAAGGTCCATATTCCCAAAGAAGAGATGAAGTGAAGATAAAGAATTCTCTTCTCCAACATCTTGAATCTCTTTGAAGACTTCATCTATAGATGATAGTAATGACTTATGGGAATTGAGGGAAGGAATATGGACAGAGGATGGAAATGATGGTGTTCTAGAATCACCAACCAGAGCTGCACATAATATAGCAGAAGACAAATCATTACTGACATATTTTGAAGCATCATAATAGTCCTTATGCCCAGCATTAAAGGTGATCAGCCCTTGCCTCTGATCAATAGATGGATTAAAATGATTGGGAAAGTCAAAACCCAATATGAGGTCTTCTCCCTTGGGGGTATCAATGACTAAGAATTCCGATTCAAAGGTTGGGAAAGAAGGGAGCTCAACCATATATTTAGTATGGTGAGTCACAAATAAAGAAGGAGACTCAGAGGAGTCAAGAAGGATATGAGGAATCTTCTCTGGGAGTTCTGACATGGTAAAAGAATACTTGTGAGCAAACTGCTTTGCAATCAATGAGTTGGCAGCACCAGAATCAATGAGAATACTGCAAAGCATATCAGAGAGAGAAGAAAAAACAAATAATTTAGGAGAAGTTTTGACACCAGTATGCACAATGCAAAATTGTGCTCTGGATGGGAAACAGTGAAGACCATTTAGAACAACAGGATCTTCACTCAGGCATTTCCCTGGCTGGGAAAATTGGCTGATGGTTGGGTAATCTTGTTTTGAGGCCTTTTGAAACAGGTCTCTAGACTATGCTTCCCACCACAATAGGTACATGAACCCTTGTTGATTCTTCTTTCTTTTTCAGAATTCATCAACTTGCAATCTTTACTCAATAAAGAAGAATGGGGCTTGTCCCTCTTCTGAAAATTCTTCTTCTTCTTTTGACATGAGCTTGAAGAATTTTGAGGATGAGAAGAATTTGACTTTGAGGCTTCTGGCTTCTTCTGTTGATGATTACTCTTTTCATTTTACCTCTCATGGTACCTGGTATCAAGGTCCAGGGTAATGTCCATTAAGTCTTGAAGAGAGTCAATTCTTGAAGGATGGGAGGCCAATTGATCCAAAATCCTGGATGGCAATCCCTTCCTGAAGTGATGAATAAGAGCCCTTTCACCCCACTCTCCAATTCTTGAAACCGAACTTCTGAAATCAGCAATGTATAATGATACACATCCACCTTCTTTCATTCTTAAAGAATCCAACTCTGCTTCAGATTTTCTAACTTCATCAGGGTTGTAAGATGTGACTATGAAACTGATGATAATATCACTATTAATCAACAGTACTGTGTCTGTTCTTATGAAATATAATAATAAAATATTATTAGAACCACAATTAAATAATTAAAGAATTATTTCTTTCACATCTTAAGCACTACTAGTGATTTTAACAGTGAGCAAGTAATTGTCTACTAGAATCAATTACAAGAAGATTTTAATAATAAAATCATTTTAATATATAATTATCTTTTGGAAGAATAATTATAATGATGATTCTTGAAGAAAACTAATTTTAGAGAAAAACTTTAAGAATTAAAGATAAATCACTCGCTAATATTCCAATGAGCTTATTGAAAGATAAGATAGAGAGATTTGACATGGAATTCGGGATTTTAAGGCTCAAAATGGATTTAAAACAGTATTACAACAATATATAGTTGGATTCTATGATTTCACATCTTTCTGATTAATTCTGAAAGATTTAAAACACTTAAGAATTCCTGTAACTGATACTTACTTGTTGGTAATAATGGTTTGAATGATAATAAGATGATGATGATGTGGAAAAAACAGCAAGAAGACGCCTCTTTTAAGTCAACAACAGCTCACAGAGGCATGCCATGGAGCAAAATGAAAAACCAGTGAGTGAGAAAACAATAAACCTTTTTGGATTATTGATTGCATCATCTGTTGTCACGTAAGATTATCATAATTACTCAATTGATGTTTTTATGTGACTACCAACCCCAATTTGGTTAAGAATAAAAGGAGTAACATCTGTAAATCTTCTTTTATTCCAAAATAATCATTGATTTCTCAAAGTTATCAATGTTATTGCCAATTTAATCACAGGATGTAATTACTGTGAATTTTTGAAGATTCAGTGTTTCATGTAGAATAGTCAAAAATGGACTGTAAGTAAAACTTTGAATTTTACTAGTAAAACTGTAATTCTCTTTGGTTGTACCATAGGTAATACATTTCTCCATTGGTCCTGAAAGTTTCAGAAAGATTCATTAAGAATTGTATTTTTAATGAATTTTTGATGTTTTTACCTCATTTCTACATAGAATTGCAAATATCAGTGTTTCACTGGTTGCTATGAGGTAAATCAATGGATAAAACTCCAAAAAGGGTTTAAATTACTCTTTTGGGGTTTATACATGGAAAGTCATTAAGAATTGACATGGTTACAGGAGTCTAAGTAGTTCTTTACCTCCTTGGCACATCAACATAGCAGGTTATTTGCTATTTTCTCAAGTTTTACTGTAGTTGTAACATGGTAACCAAGTTCCCAAAAGGTTTTAGTTTACCAATTAGGCTAAGATCAGCCATGGATCCAAGCTTTGGAGCTTTCCACGCCTCTGAGGCCTCAGAAGTTGGGTACCCTGGCTCTCTTTGATGTCTTTTGTCCCCCTTGCCTATTTTTCATGTCAAAATAGTAATTTAAGCTTCAAGGGAGATATCCACTCCGGGTGTACCAAAAGTCCATGTAAGAATACCATGATATTAAGTGCTCAAAACATGCATAACACTATTCTTAGTGTATATGTAACATGGGATTTCTCACATTCCCATTATTTTGGCGTGAAATTAAGAAAAACAAAAGTTTTCACAGATCTTTTATGTGGTATTGATGATGTGGTATTGAAGTATTTTCCATTTTACCACCTCAAAGAGTTAATTTGAGCTTATTCACTCTATGGAGCTACCCTAGGTGAATTTTAGTGTAGAATCCAAATCTGGCCTTCAATCCATGGATTTACTTACTCAATAAAAAGTTATTCATCTTTTCTGAAATTAAAAACGATGAATTTTGGATATATGCATGTCTTATGAGTTATGCATAATTCAAAATTTCTTTTTAAGATAATTGTGGCCCATTTGGGTATGTAAAATATACCTCAAGGCTCACAAGGGTCCCCAAATAAAGCAAAGAGTTGAGATTCAAATAAGCTCCAAGGATTTAGAAGGTAATTTAATTCTTTATTGGTGTGATTGGAAAGATAAGGCTCAATAAATGTCTCATCCCTGCCAATGAGAAATGAAGTGGGATAAAGGAATTTTCTGGATCATTATGGAAAATAAATTGACAAGACTGAATGAAACTTCTACATTTGAAGGGTTGAGTCCTATTAAGGCATTCTGGTGCCTTCATAGATGGATTCTTGAAGGCTGGTGGTCTTGATGCTTCAGAGGATGAAGCTGCTTGAAGATTGGCCATAGTTTTAGTCATTTTCTGCATAATGGCCAATAAAGATGGTTCAGGCTGATTAGACTGGGCTAGAGTTGGCCCTCCAGTACCTTGGGATGCCCCCACAGGAGCAGGGACACCTTCAGTACCATCAGAATCTTCCTCTTACACATAATTCTCCTCCTCCTCTTCACTATCTTCACCCAGACCTCTTAAAATGGTCCTTGAATTCTTGGAAGTCCTCCAACTACTCCTGAAAATAAACTTGATCTTCTTGGCCCTCTTCCTTCCTTCATGGATGGTTCTGCTCCTTCCAAAATGGTTCATCTGTCCAATTTGTCCCTCAGTTGAGGAAATGCTGGGGTTCCATCAAGAGGAGCCCTTGGAGTTGGAGTGAGAACAGCTTGAGTTCTGGCCTGAGATCTTGTCTGCCTTTCAGTAGGTGAGTGTTGGATGGGCATGATTTAAGGACAAAAATGAAATAAAATTAACATTACTAAATATTTGAAGATGAAAACTTGAGGCAGTTTGAAATAAAGCTTGAAGTCAAAAGTCACAATCAAAATCTTGAAGAAGATCAACAAATCAAAAGGAAATCTTCAGGTAAATCAATGAATTACATATCAAATGAAAACTTGAATTCAATGAATCAAATTAGTCAAAATGAAAAACTTCAGGAAAATCAATCAATCAACATCAAATAAAATCTTGAAGTCAATGAATCAATAAGTAAAATCAATAATAATCAAAATTGTGCAAAATCAATCAATCAATCAAATGAATTCTTGAGGAAAAATCAATTTATGTCAAAATTCTTGATGTGAAAAATCAGCACAATCACTGAAATCTTCACGTCAATCAATTTTCTTGAGGTCAATATCAATATATGTCAAATCAATAAATCAAAATAAATCAAGTAAGTTCTTCTTTAAATCAAATTTTATTGTAGAATGAATCAATATGAATCCTGATGTGAAGAATGATTCTGAATAATTTGTTGAGTCATTTGAAATCAAAATGAAAATGAGCCGGAATTAAATTGACATATTTGATGATTTGAATAAAAAATTTAAAAGACAAATCATAAATAAGAATGAGTAAGCTTTCAATTTAAATAATGAAGAATGAATGAGAAAAATTGAGAGGTGACAATGAATCATAAAGTTCATAAGCATTAAAGAGTCATCATTTCAATGAAATGAGTGAATTAAATTATAAAGAAAGAATGAAAAGAATGAAAAGAAATTATGATTTAATTAATATAATGTCACAAGGGCTCTTGGAGAGAAAAACAAGAGTGGCCTGGCACTCAGAAATCGGGGAACTCAGTTGGAAGACTCCAAAAGAATAAAGAAAATAAAAATAAATAATTGAATCTCTCTAAGAAGAATTCAAGTACAAGGATGCGATGCAATAAGAGAAATGAGAATCCAAATGGCCAAAGAGCCAACCAAGTAAGTCCTTAATCACTGTTTCAACCTGCCAAAGTGAACAATGGAATTAGTAAGGATATGACCACCAAATATCCATTGACAGGAGAAGAAATAAATAAGAAAAGGTGCTAAATGACAGACTTGATAACATCAGTATTAAATTAACAAAAATGATAAGATAAATGAAGATAAGATAGAATCAAAATATATCAATTAACTGGGGGAAAATCCCCCCAGGGTCAAAGGAGGCTGGTATAAGTGAAACGTTGAGAGCTTTACTCCTTCAGGCTGACAGCTGGTCTGTATTGAATCCTTGAAGCTGTATTGACAGCTTGACAAAGTGTATACCTTGCCATATTGGGAAATGAACTGTGTTGAATAATTTTCCCATGATTTACGATTGAAATACAGGTCTTGATGAATCCGGGCTGCATTGAAATGGATGTTGTTGCCAAGTTGAATTGATGGAGCATTTACACTTGACAACTTGTTTGGAACTGCCTCTTGAATACAGCTTGGGAATGAAGTTACAGTATTCCCTTGGAGGGAATACTTGAAGTGAGAATAACCAATGAATTGCTGATGGCATCATTGGTCTTTGAGAGATTACACCTGCACTTGAGCCTTGATGGGTCCTCTGGATGACATGACACTTTTGTGACTTATGTAATGTTGAATTACCTCTCTGATATCTACACCATTGAATTTATGATGGAAAAAGGTGCAGAATGGTGTATAACACCATTTATGACAATTTGAGTTTCTGAAGGGTGAAAGTGGCCAAAGGTCTTTGTGAGTGAGGTCAGGAGGATGAGAGTGAAAATTAGGTTTTGGGTGACTTCATACATGACAAGGTGTTCCTGGGTGTATTGGCCAACTTTGGGTTTCTGGCCAAATACAGCCTATACAGATTTAAAGCTTTATTTGCGCAAAGTGCGCAAAAATGTGCAAAATGCGCAAAAGTGTGCAAAATGTGTAAAACTGTATTTAAAGCTTGAAAGCCAAATAAAGGCTTTTGGGCTATATTTTCCCTGTTGACTGGAAAGTAACCCAAAGTTCACAAAAGCAAAGAATGGCCTGGAAAGGCCTGATGATAGTGAAAGGGCCAGGTTGGCCCCTGGAGTGAAATGACCATAAAAGGCCAGAAAAGATGAGAGGGCCAATTTGGCCAAATTGCCATAGGATTGATATGGCACTGATGTGCCATAAGCAGTCCAGGAGGGTAACTGCCATGGTTGTGACAGTGACTTATGGACAATGGCATACGGCCTGTGGGCCATAGAGGCCGTAGGCGGCCTAAACGGCCCAAAAGGGCCATTTAGGCCCTAGACTCCATAGTCAAAGTGGTTGGGCAAAAATCCTTGGTGAGGGCTAGAGGGGCCAGATGGAACCCCCAGTCCCAAAAAAAAGGTATTGGCCTGGAGGTTGGTGAAGTGGAGAATTGGCCAAAAAGACAATGGTTGCAGGATATGGCCTAAGGCCATAATTGGCAAGTGAGAAGTGATATGGCCCAAAGGCCACAAAGCACCAAGATGGTCCAATTGGCCATAAAACTGATGACATGGCCAATTGGCCATAAAATCAGGTCAGGCTATATTGGCCACAAACACCCATTGGAGGGTGATTAAACGTGGTTGTGACAAAAAACTAATAATATCTTTCTTGATGAAAAATAATAAATTTTTGATATATACAGAAGTATGGGTTCTGTATATTACAGAAGCTATTTTGAAGCTATATGTGGCCTGTTTAGATATGTAAAATGTATTTCAAGTGAAAAAATATGTTATCAGTACAATCGTTCAGTATTTTTTATGGTGTAGGATGCTTCATTCTTATATATGTTTTTTTGTAAAATTATGAAATCATATATTAGTACGCCTGATGATTGAAATATGGGGTAGTTTACAAGATACTTTCAAGGCTGTAGAGCTAGCTTTGAATATAAATTCCTAAGAAAAACTAACTTATCCTAAAAAAATTCATAGTAAAAGTATATCAAACTACTTATAGGGGATAAAACTCTGTTCAATATGAAGAAATGAAATAGAAATAGACATTGCAACCCCAAAGGGGACATAAAATCATATTCTGTTCCCCCTGAAGAGAAAAATTCAAAGATAGGGGGATTTATAATTCCCATTTATTCATGAACAAATGATTTTTTAAGGGTATATATTTAAAATGATATTATTCTCTTGAAAATTTGCACAATTCTATTAATTATTTCCACATTAAGTCCATCATTTCTTATATGAGCTTAATAATGTTCTGATTTATTATTTTGATCTATTTATTCAAATTGCTCATGAAGCCATATCCTCGTTCAACTGAAAAGATTTACTAACTGCATATATCATTTAAATTTAGGTATTACTATTATGAACAATTTTATGAATTTGTCATAGGTATTTAAACTTAATGATGTACTCCCTCTTTGGAAAAAAAATTTCAAATTGATATCATGGTTTAAACTCCTTATATTAATAAATATGAATTGGTGATTGCATTATTTCAATTCATATTGATTTAGTTCGCCGAAATCATATGTGTAATTTGAAGTTTCTTCCTTGACTATGTGATATTCAATGTTTATTAGTGTTTTTGAGTTTTATCTGAATATTCTGCAATGATCAGGTGAATTATTTGTTTCAAATATCATTGATACATGAGCCAATGATGATGAATATTGCACAGACCTATTTCAAGTTAATTGAATTTATTTCAGCTATTTAACTTTGAAAAAAAGCAAAATATAATGTCACATAATGACTGTTGTGTAGATATGAGCTTATAGGAGTTTTGAAAGAGTTTTACTGGATTCAGTATTTGTATTTTCTAGGCAGCGTGGGTTTGGTTTTGTTGGGATGGATGTAGCATTACACTTTGCCTTTGAATATGTTATTCATTGTTAATGGTATTGTATGATATTGAATTTCTGGTATTCAAGTCTCCTATGGTGATTGTATTGTGTCATTTCCTACCCTTCAATATATATCACTAGAGGCCAAGTTCCTCTTCAAATATTGAATATGGATGATATTAATTATATTTAATTGATATTTTGTTTTTTCAAGGGTTTATTTTTCTGCATTTGATGATTTTGATTTTTTGTTTCTATACTTTTACCACTGCAGTGGATTCAATTGTTAAATTACATGTAAGAAATATCACAGTTTGTGATTTTATTTTTGAAAGGATAATTCCAAAGATATTCAAGTGCTGATATTTCATCAACCCTTGCATCATTCACTTTTTATTTTATGTTGATAATATTTTTATATCACAATTCTTTTTTAAATTTAGATTACTATCCTTATTCCTTCCTTCTAAGCTCTCTTCTGAAATTATAATTTTTTTTTCAAAAGAATTTGGATAAGGATTTACTATATACTATTTATGAATTTCCAAATGTAATTGTTTGTTTGATTTTATTGAACCTAGATCTTTAGTTTTATTATTATTAAGTCTTTTTTCACAAGAACTAATATTTGGATGATAATAATACTATATGGATTCAATAATTCTTTTCAAATGATATTTTTCAATTCTACTTGATCGTGATAGCAACAGTAGGATTCAGAAAGTTTCCATGGGAAAAAACTATATATAGATTTGAAAATATCAGAAGCTCAGGAATTCAAGCTATATCAAAGCGCAATATTGTATTCTGATAATATATGAATTAGTGAATATTCTGAAAGAAATTGATATTTGGGTATTCGGGTCTATAATTCAGGATAATTAAGTTCAAGATGCAAATCTTAATTCAATAATGAGTAGAACTATCATTAGTTAAACTGAATAGGTTCAACTTGGATTATGCATATAAAAATGTATAAAGGGAAAGGAATTCTAGGAAGTTATCCATTAGTTTCTGAAAGATACAGGTTAGTGGCCATTTTAAATAAGATAAATAAAATACTAATCTAGTTTAAACAAAATTTTGTTAAGAATAATTTTAAATATCAATACAATTTCTTTCTTTAGTGGAGATAATTTACCATGAATGGTCTAATAATATTTTTCTTTCAAAATCACTCCATTTTTTGGTACGAAAAGAATTTGATTAATTTGTGAAAAAGAAACCGTTCTTGGAGTATGTTTTTTGTTGGATAAAGCTATGTCCTTTGAGAATGGGAAGCAAATCTTTGATTAAAATAAGAAACGTTTTTTGTGAGATTAAGCTACGAAAAACCCTCAAAAGTATTCAATTAATTAAAAATTGAATTTTCATTGAGAAAACTGGATCCGATCTTCAAAAATGGCTCCCTTCGCACCTATTTGAAGTTTCTATAATTTCCCCTCTGTTTGTATCACTTATTTTACCATTTTTTACATTTCTCTATTTCTTTTCTTGAGTCTTGGAAATGAGTCATACATCCTGAAGGCATCTCACCAGCCTTAATAAAAAAGATCCTGAGAAACATTTAATATGGGTAATGATAATTGAATTTAAAATATGCAAATTGGGATCACCGAGTTTTATTTTCTGGAATGATCTAACCGTAATGACTATGGAAGCAATTATCACTCGAAAAACCTATTAATTGGGGAATAAGTATTTCTTCTCTTCCTAGTATTATCACCCTAAATGATATAAGTAATAGCATTTATTGGTGAAATAATTCAATCTAAAAGCTAAAATAAAACGAAAGAGTCATTCAAGCTATGTACTTTAAGGCTTTCAGCCAATTAACGGATTTGTGATAGCATTTGTTATTGGGAAAATTTAAACCGCTAGCAAAAAATCTTCAATTGTGAGCTTGAAGAATAAAGAGTCCAATCTCATCAGCATGCTTCTCTGAATCCTAGTAAATTAATTTTAATAATAATTTTACCTATTACATTGGAGATACAGAGGAAGTGCTTTATTAGATATAAACTAAACCAAAATAATATTGCATCAAGGGAAATCTGAATAAATGATATCAATTTCAGTCTAATTAAGAAGATCCAAAATGATGAATCACTTTGAAAAATACGGAGAGATGAAATATGCTGTTTTGAGCTCAACTAAGTCAAAGTTCTTGAGCAATATTTAACATTCAGAGACTTTGGTAGCCTTTTATTGTTAAACCTTTAACAAAAACTGAAAGGGAATGGTACATTAATGTATTTTTTTAATTCTAATTTCGAGAAGATAAATATTAACTTTATCATGAGGATAACACATCTTGATTTTTGATTGATTAATATATTTCCATATACCTCCTTTGTTTGATTTTGTAAACTATTTATTTTATAAGACCCATCATTGTGCCTCACCTTCATCTCAATGAAACCTGATGATAACAGTCTGATCAAATAATCTTTTCCTCTTTCTCATCAGCATAGTTCTTCTTTTCATCTCGGTAAGGTTTTTTTCCACCCCTTATCCTGATCAAAACATAGAAATATCACATTTATAAGCTTCTAATTAGCTGTATTATTTCTTTGTGAGAAGTTGATATCACTCAATTCAGAAATTAAATCAGAAGAAACCTTAAACAGTCTCAAGAAGGAAGCTATAGAAGTAATCTCTTGCTACTACTGGGGCCAGGATGTTGCTTTTGTGATATTTTTCATGCCTCTCTTCTAATATTGAAAGTATATATCCAGAAAATTGGAATATTTATAACTTTTAAATAATGGAGCTTTTCCTATTGGGCTCAATTTACCTATCTCGTTAAGCTTTCGTATAGCTTATAAATAAGCTATTACAAATTAAATTAAGTATCAAGTCAATATTTATCCTTCTTTTAGGATTGAATAGGTAAAGCCTTTCAGTTAAGAGAACAACTAATAAGGCTCGAGGGACACACATTCGGTATATAGGAAAACATCTCTATTGATCCGAATACGGGTTCTGACCTTCATAATTTTACTCCTTTCTGAGAACTATAAGAGCTCGTAGTCATTATGATTGGAGAAAATTGATTCAGAGGATATTTCTATGTATATGTATTGAAGCTTGAAGCAAAGGACATGGAAACGCCGAGTTAGTCTCACCACCAGCAAACAGCTGACCTGACCCGGGTCAGGTCACCCGGTCCTGAACCTGTCTTGACCACCACGTATGGAGGTATTGTACCATGTGCTGTGTAAGCGCACGGTGCTTAATTCTCCCTTTGAAAGTTTGAAATCTCAACGCTCCACAATTCCTATGTCGAAAAAACTGTTTTCCATTGTTCCAGGTCCTTCATGGCTTTACCTCGTTTTTCATAACTCTCTCCAATATCTTTTCTGTTCACAATTTTTTTTAAATCTAATCAAATCACTTTAGTCATTTTACAATGAGCTTTCATGGTTACCCAAGAAACAACATCGACAACGAAAACAATCCATCAGAAATATCTCAAATTCTTCACACACAAAATCAATGTATCAATGAATTGAAAACTCAGCTCCAACATCGTGATCAGGAGGTTGAATCTCTACTTGCACAGGTGATGAATCTTCAAGTCCAATTTCGTCAATCTGCTAAACCATCCAAAAATTCCAAAGGTAAATCCAGTAAAAAAACAACCAAAGTCAACAATTCTCCTGCAACACCATCGGCGAACAGAAAAAAAACCAACCAAGGCAGCTCCAAAAATAAGTCAAAGTCTTTGTCTCAAAAACGTGCTTTAACACCTTCAGAAAACACCAAAAAAAGGCCCAATCAGCTTAGTATGAATGATATACCCGAAGGTTTTAAACCAACTAAAGTTAGTTTTTTATAGCTCTGATATTTCTCCCCGAGAGGAAATGATTCTGATTTTCTATGCGAATTAAGAATGCATTTTTTGCACACATTAGAATTATGTGGGGGCTTATTTATGAAAAGTCGGTTCCTGTTGCACCTGATCCAACTCTTCTAAAGGAATTTTACAATCGTTTTGATGATGTTGAAGAGATACAAGAAGTCACCAATAGTAGCACTTCCATTAAGTTGATACCTGAAACAGACGTAATTACCCTTAGAGGCACTAAGCCAGGAAGGAAGAAGGTTGGCCGAGCAATTGTTAACGTCCAAGAATTTTTCATTTTATATATCCAAGTACTTCTTGCAAAACTTGGAATACGGAGATGGGCCCCCTCACTCGATGAACCAATTGACACTCTCTATAACGAAGCTTGCCGAATCAGCGCAATTAAGACCTTTCGACAGGTCATCTATGGATCAACCTTCAAACCCAATTTCGCATCAAAACACTGATGACAATTTCTGGGAGTTTCTCAGTGAACTTGATCTAAAAAAGACGGATCGCAAATTGAATTTTGAAGCAAGGGTGCAAAGATTCAAAACTCTAATGGCAATGATGGAAGCATCGAAACAAGATATGGTGAGATTGATTTGTTTTTACGATCTTTCTGTATTAAGTAGTTACCTGATTTCTTTCAAATAATTCATAAGCCGTCTTCAGCTGTATCAAATGAAAATGGAGATGCATGCTGTAAAACATTGAATCAGCAGCCGAAAATAGGAGGTATTGTAGAAATGTTGAAAAAATTTCTACGTTTGAAACGTTTATTTCTTGGTTTCATCAGGAAAATATGTGTATGTGTTTTGGTATTTTCGCTCTAACATTCAGCTTACTGACATTATCCTTTATGAAGGGTTACTAATATTTAGTCAACTTCGTTGTATTAAGTTGTGCCTGAATGAGTTTACATAGTTTAAAGTAGTGAAATATTTTGTAACCAAAGTTTTTTTCCCTTATTACACTGAAAATGAAGCCTCAAACCTTTCCTCAGTTGGTAGTACTAAGCAAACTGCGCATATCATTAGCTTGAGCAAGTGTTCAGGACAGGGTCAGGATAGGGTGACCTGACCCGGATCAGGTCAGCTGTTTAACGGTAGAATAACGCGTTAGCTTGAGTAGGGGCTTGCAGCCAATCCGGATGGTGTGTGCATCTCTAGCAAGCTAAGGTGGAGACGGTGGTTCGACTCCTCCACTCGGCATTATTTTGAAGCGGGTCACGAGTTCTGTGTGACTAAAAACCCAAAAAAGTGGGATTTTAGGGCTATCAACCAGGAGCACTGCGTCCCATAAACACTTATTTTCAAGTTCAAAAACTTTACAAAAAACTGATATTTGAATCTTTTTTCTCCTGTCTAAGAGAAGGAGCCAAAAAATAAGATGAAGGGTTTCCATACCAAGCTTTCATTGAAAAATTATTAACGAGAAGTTTGGCCCATCTTTTTTTATAGATGTTGATATCTTTCTGAAGAGCCACTAAGTTTTGAGGGTTTTCAATTTGTAAAACAAAGCGCAATTCGATGAAGATTCTTTTGGGAGAATTAAAAAAATTATTCCACGTTGTAAGAAATAGGATAGGATCTCAGTAACAAAATATGATAACTATATGCTTTGATTTCCTAGCATCAACCTTTCTAGAAATTCTGACCAATACTTTTCAATATTTCAGCACTGACCTTACAATTGATGGGTTGAATTGAACCATTTCTTATGAAACTATATTTTAATTATGAATAGAGAGAAAATTCAAAACGAATTCCACTTCTTATTTGAGGTTTTTATCGATAAATATTATTTTACTTTTTGGCTAACTATTAATTTGAAAAGGGCTATAGAAATTTTGGGTAGTTAAATGAATGATAAAGAAGAATCATAATTATTGGTATTTTAGATAATGTTCTCTTCTTTATATATAGAATGGGCAATTAGTTTGAATAACTAATTCACAGATCTCTATATTATTATTTCATTATCAAAATTGAGATATTATATGAAAGGATGATATGCAGAAAAAAGTGGTTTTTTAATGAGTATTTTAGAGTAAATATTTATATATGACTTTCAAAATATTTTTTCATGTTTTTACTAATACATTTGGTAAAATCTCAGTGAAGGGGTCCTTGGCCAAGCTCAAAAATACTATTCTTTCCAATATGATTTCTTTTGGAAGAGATATTCAAAAAATGACTTTTTTATGTCTTTTTAGTGCTTTTTTACAGTATGAGTCTGCTTTTTAAATTCAAAGGAGCCTTTATCTTTCATTGATAAAAGAACACGCATGACTTCCTGATGGATTTTGATATACTTCAAAATTTCTTCATATGGAGCTCTTATATTTTTTTTATGTCATTCATTGTAAAATTGTCGCATTAAGAGCTATATATTGAATCTAGAAATTAGTTTGATTTCATCAGGAGTTTTATTTTTGAAAATTTACAGTATTAAAATTTAATTTTGATATTTTTGACTTACAAATGGTTTTTTTCATAGCTTTCACATTATCGATTAAATTCCCATTCTAATATTTCGGTGAAATAGACCTTAAATATAGTTTTATGGGAAATGACGACTACCAGTAAAATGAAGGTTAAGGTCAATAGAATTTGTATCTTGGTATAATGGGCTCTTTTTTTGTGGAAGGTTCAATGCTTCAACAGTGAATAGGGACTTGAATGTTGGATAAATAGATTGTGGCCTCCAATCTTGACAGGTAGAAGCATATATAATTCCTCAAAGGCTATCAGCTCACATTGATTCAAAATTGCATTATTCCTTCATTCCTTTGGGGAGACTTAATATATCTTATTCATATTGAAAAATGAGACATTGGAATTAATTTCAGTATCTGAATGTATCAATTAGTTCTGTGAATATTGATTTTGAGCTGACAAGCTCACTTCAATTTAATATAGAAAACAGTTTTGCTATATCAAAATGATGTGAATTATCATAGATAAGAGTCATAAATAGTGTCCAATTTTTGGTTCAAGGTGGGACTTAGTTTAGAAGATATGTGTCACCACCATGTATAATTACCCCCTTGGAACATTCTAGGTATATCAATTCCATATCCATGCATCTTTGGACAAATTTGCCACTTTAACTTTCATGGCTTTTAGGGCCATTTTTTCATCTGGGTGCAACCTGGCCCCTTATTTGCCATTTTCTGCCTTTGAGAACTTTTGAGAGTTTCCAGTCAACAGGAGAAATACAGCCCAAAAGCCTGTATCATTCTTTTGAAGTTTAAAATTCAGTTTTGTACACTTTTGCGCATTAAGCCAAAATATGCCATTTTTCTTTTTAATATGGAAAATATGCTGAAATGGCCATATTGGGCTGTTTGGGGCTTAAATGAAGGATCTTCCCATTTTGCTCATGTTTTGTGGACTTTGTGCAAATAAAATTTTAAAGATTTTTGGGCTTGTTTTTGCCAAAAACTCAAAAATGTCCATAAAACACCTCTACAAGTCCTGGGCCCACCCAAACTCCATTTTATTTCATTTTAATCTTGGAATTGATTTGAAAGACCTTTGGTGACATTTTCCCTTCAATAACCAAAATTTCCATGAATGGTGATATACACCATTGTATATCTTTTTATGCCAGAAATCCAATGGTCCCAATATCAGAAGGTATTTCCACATTTCTTTAGGTTATCAGGGCACCACATAATCCAGAGGATTCTTCAGGGCTGGAGTGTAAGTTTTTTCTCCAAAAAGAAATCATACCATCCAGTATTCATGGTTATTTTAAATTTTACAATATTCCTCAAAGGGTATACTTAAATTTCAGTTGCAAGAGGCACTTCCAAATCAAGCTGTGAAGTGTTAATGCTCCAAAAATTCAGCTTGGAAACAAAACCATCTCAATGCAGTCTTCATTCATGGGGGCCTGTATCTAATTTGAAGTCACTAGTGAGATCATTCATCCCAGTTCATTCTCAATTATGGCACAATTTATTTTTTCCAAAACACTCAATACAATCTCAAGGTTCAATAAAGATCAGTTTTCAGCTTCAAGAGTTCAAGCTGTCGGCTTTTAAAATACACCAGCCATCTTCCAACCCTGGGGCGCTTTCCCCCAGTTAATTGTTATATTTTTATTATATATTATCTTCATTTTCTTTCATTTTGTTAAGTGAATACTAATATTATCAAGTCAATCATTTAGAACCGCTTCTTTCTCTTCCTTTCATTAGATATTTGCACTCTTCAATGTACTCTTCTTCAAAACAAATATATAAAAGCGTTGTTTATTATTGATAAGTTGATAAACCTATATTCTATAAAAAATTCAAATTTATTTTTAATGAAATTACGTTAATAAATGGGTTTCTACTAAATAATACATTTTTATAAGTATCTTGGATATAAGAAATCTTTAAAAGTGTTTTTTTTAAATAAAATATTGATAGTTTTAGTGTTTTTTAAAAATGCTTTGATAAACGCATTGTAAAGTTGTTTTTGCTAAAATTACATTTTTGATTGTATTGTTTATGAAAATTTCATTTTTCAATGAATGTAATTGTAAATATACATCTCTTATTGTTTATCAACAGGGCATTGCTAAAGTGATTTTCTCTACGTGGACTATTTATTGCAAATATATTCTTAAGTTTAATTTTTGTTGAATTAAAAACTGAATTTTTATATTTTTTTCGGATTAAAAATGTGTTAAAATATTTTTTTTCTGAAAAATACTTTATAAAAAGAACCAATAAATATGTATAGTTGATTAAAAATTCATTCTCATATGTAATTTTTCCTAGAAATACATTTTTAATTGTATTGTTTGTTGGAAATACATCTTTACATGTGTTTGTATAAACAATATGTGGTTGAATGCATTTCTTATGAATTTTGCATTGATAAATGTATTTTCCATTGAAAACACTTTGATAAAGGTGTCCTTTATTGAAAATAAAATGATAAAAGAATTGTTCATTATACAAAATACATTGATAAACGGATTTTGGAATGAAAATAAAATA
This sequence comes from Austropuccinia psidii, assembly GCA_023105745.1. Lineage (NCBI taxonomy): Eukaryota > Fungi > Basidiomycota > Pucciniomycetes > Pucciniales > Sphaerophragmiaceae > Austropuccinia > Austropuccinia psidii. Next base: position 43,849,203 of record JALGQZ010000001.1, read on the forward strand.
TTCGATTTATTTGTTATCAAAAATACATTCTTCAATGTTTGTTTGTTAAAAATACTTTGTTCATTGTTTTTTTATCAAAAAGACATTCTTTAATGTATTTTTTATCAAGAATACAATCTTAAATGTATATTTAATTAAAAACACATTCTTAAAGGTATTTTCTATATCAAAAATACATTCTGGATTATTATTCCAAATGAAAATACATTTAACTATATATTTCAAATAATTCATTGTATTTTTTTAAAGAAAAATACATTGTTAAATCTAATTTTTATGAAAAATACATTGTGAAATGTAATTTTTATGAAAAATCAATTGTTAAATGTAATTTTTACAAAAAATACATTGTTAAATGTAATTTTTATGAAAAATACATTGTTAAATGTAATTTTTATGAAAAATACATTGTTAAATGTAATTTTTATGAAAAATACATTGTTAAATGTAGTTTCTATTAAGATTACATTGTTAAATGTAATTTTTATGTAAAATATATTGTTATATGTAATTTTTATGAAAAATACATTGTTAAATGTAATTTTTATAAAAAGAATATTGTTTAATGCAATTTTAATGAAAAATAAATTGTTAAATGTATTTCTTAATTAAAAATACATTGTTAAATGGGGCCAGGATGTTTTTTTATGATAATTTTCAAGCCTCCCTTCCTAGATTGAAAGTATAAATCCTGAAAATTGTAATATTCATAACTTTTAAATGGTGGAGCTTATCCTATTGGGCTCAATTTACCAATCTCGTTAAGCTTTGTGATAGCTTATAAATAAGCTATTAAAAATTATATTAAGTTTCATGTCAAGATTGATCCTTCTTTTGGGATTGAATAGGTAAAGCCTTTCAGGCAGGAGAACATATAATAAGGCTCGAGGGACACACATTCGGTATATAGGAAAACATCTCTATTGATCCGAATACGGGTTTTGACCCTCATAATTTTACTACTTTCTGAAATCTATGTATTGAGGCTTGAAGCAAAGGACAATGAAACGCCGACGGTAGAATAACGCGTTAATTAGCTTGAGTAGGGGCTTGCAGCCAATCCGGATGGTGTGTGCATCTCTAGCAAGCTAAGGTGGAGACGGTGGTTCGACTCCTCCACTCGGCATTATTTTGAAGCGGGTCACGATTTCTATGTGACTAAAAACCCCAAAAAGTGATATTTTAGGGCTATCAACCAGAAGCACTGCGTCCCATAAACACTTATTTTCTAGTTCAAAAACTTTACAAAAAATTGATATATGAATATTTTGTCTATCGTCTAAAAGAAGGAACAAAAAAATAAGATTAAGTGTTTCCATATCAAGCTTTTATTGAATAATTATTAACGAGAAGTTTGGCTTATCTTTTTTTATAGATGTTGATATCTTTCTTAGGAGCCACTAAGTTTTGAAGGCTTTCAATCTGCAAAAGAAAGCGCAATTAGATGAAGATTCTTTTGAGAGACTTAAAAAAAGCATTCCACTTTGTAAGAAATAGGATAGGATCTTAGTAAGAGCATATGACAACTATATGATTGGATTTCCTAGCATGAGCCTTTCTAGAAATTCTGACCAATCCTTTTCAATATTTCAGCACTGAAATAACCATTGATAGGTTGAATTGAACCATTTCTGATAAAACCACATTTTATTTGTCAATAGGGAGAAAACTCAAAAAAAATTACATTTCTTGCTTGAGCCTTTCATTGATAAAGTATTATTTTTCTTTTCAGATAAATAATATCTTGAAGAGGACGATATATATTTTGTGTAGTTAGTTTAATGAGAAAAAAATATCATAATTATTGTTCTTTTAAATAATTTTCTCTTCTTTATATGTAGAATGGCCCATCAATTTAAATGATTAATTCACAAATCTTTATATTACTATTTCATTATCAAAATTTAGATATTATATGAGGGGATGATATTCAGAAAAAAAGGTTTTTTAATGAGTATTTTAGAGTAAATCTTTATATATGGCTTTCAAATTATTTTTTCAAGTTTTTACTATTACATTTGGTAAAATGTCAGTGAAGGGGGCCTTGGCCAAGCTCAAAAATACTATTCTTTCAAATATGATTTCTTTTGAAGAGATATTCAAATAATGAATTTTTAGTTCTTTTTAACAGTATGAGTCTGCTTTCTAAACTTGAAGGAGCCTTTTTCTTTCATTGAAGCAATTACCCACATGACTTCCTGATGAATTTTGTTATACTTTGAAATTGCTTCATATGGAGCTCTTATATTTTTTTATGGGATTTGTCAAAACCTTGTTCCATTAAGAGCTATATATTCAATCTAGACATTAGTTTGATTTGACCAGAAGTGGTATTTCTGAATATAGAATATATTAACATTTTATTTGGATAGTTTTGATTTAGAAATGGTTGTTTTCATAGCTTTCACATTATAAATTAAATTCTCATTCTGGATTTGGGTGTAATAGAGCTTAAATATATTTTTACTGCAGATGAGACTACCAATAAAATAAAGATTAAGCTCAATGAAAGTTGTATATTAATTCAATGGGTTCATTTTATGTGGAAGGTTCAAAGATTCAACAGTAAAGAGGGAGTTTAGTCTTGGATAAATAGATTTTGGCTTCTAATCTTGACAGGTAGAAGCACATTTAATTCCTCAAAGGTTATCAGCTCATATTGATTTAAAATTGCATCATTTCTTTATTGTTTTGGGTAAATTTAATATAGCTTATTCATATTGAAAAATTACACATTGGAATGAATTTAAGTATCTGAATGTATCAATCAATTCTGTGAATATTGATTTTGAGCTGACAAGCTCACTTCAATTTAATATATAAACAGTTTTGCTATATCAAAATGATGTGAATTATCATAGATAAGAGTCATAAATAGTGTCCAATTTTTGGTTCAAGGTGGTGTTTAGTTTAGAAGATATGTGTCACCTCCATGTATAATTACCCCCTTGGAACATTCTAGGTATATCAATTCCATATCCATCCATCTTTGGACAAATTTGCCACTTTAACTTTCATGGCCTTTTAGGGCCATTTTTTCATCTGGGCACAACCTGGCCCCTTCTTTGCCATTTTCTGCTTTGAGCACTTTTGAGAGTTCCCAGTCAACAGGAGAAATACAGCCCAAAAGCCTGTATTATGGTTTTGAAGCTTCAAACACAGCTTTTCACACTTTTGCGCATTTAGCCAAAATATTCCATTTTCCTTTGTAATATGGGAAAGAGGCCAAAATCACCACATTAGGCCATTTGGGTATTCAATTAAAGATCTTCCAATTTTATGAATTTTTCGCGCACTTTGTGCAAATACAAATTCAAAGCTGTTCAGGCTTTCTTTGGCCAAATACCCAAAAATGGCCAAAACATACAAAATGTCCATAAAAGAACTCTGAAATTCCTGAAGCCACCCAATCTCCATTTTCTCTCATTATCATCCTAGAATTCATTCAAAAGACCTTTTCTGACCTTTTCCTCTCAATAGCCAAAAGTGCCATGTGTGAGCCTTGAGGTATATTTTACATACCCAAATAGGCCACAATTATCTTAAAAAGAAATTTTGAATTATGCATAACTCATAAGTCATGCATATATCCAAAATTCATCATTTTTGATTTCAGAAAAGATGAATAACTTTTTATTGAGTAGGTAAATTTATGGATTTAAGGCCAGATTTGGATTCTACACAAGAATCCACCTAGGGTAGCTCCATAGAGTGAATAAGCTCAAATTAACTCTTTGAGGTGGTAAAATGGAAAATAATTCAATACCACATAAATGATCTGTGAAAATTTTTGTTTTTCTTCATTTCATGCCAAAATAATGGGAATGTGAGAAATCCTATGTTACATATACACTAAGAATAGTGTTATGCATGTTTTGAGCACTTAATATCATGGTATTCTTACATGGAACTTTGGTACACCCATAGTGGATATCTCACTTGAAGCTTAAATTTCTATTTTGACATACAAAATAAGCAAGGGGGACAAAAGACATCAAAGAGAGCCAGGGTACACAACTTCTGAGGCCTCAGAGGCGTGGACAGCTCCAAAACTTGGATCCATGGCTGATCTTGGCCCAATTGGTAAACTAAAACCTTTTGGGAACTTGGTTACCATGTCACAACTACTGTAAATCTTAAGAAAATAGCAAATAAACCTGCTATTTTGATGTGCCAACGAGGTAAAAAGCTACTTAGACTCCTGTAAGCATGTCAATTATTAATTATTTTCCATGGATAAACCCCAAAAGAGTAATTAAAACCCTTTTTGGACTTGTATCCATTGATTTACCTCATAGCAACCAGTGAAACACTGATATTTGCAATTCTATGTAGAAATGAGGTAAAAACTTCAAAAATTCATTAAAAATACAATTCTTAATGAATCTTTCTTAATCTTTCAGGACCAATTGAGAACTGTATTATCTATGGTAAAACCAAAAATAATTACAGTTTTACTAGTAAAATTAAACGTTTTACCTAAAGTCCATTTTTGACAATTCTACGTGAAACACTGAATCTTCAAAAATTTACAGTAATTACAACCTGTGATGAAATTGGCAATAACATTGATAACTTTGAGAAATCAATTATTATTTTGGAATAAAAGAAGATTTACAGATGTTACTCCTTTTATTCTTAACCATATTGGGGTTGGTAGTCGCGTAAAAGCTTCAATTAATTAATTATGATAATCTTACATGACAACAGATGATGCAATCAATAATCAAAAGGGTTTATTGTTTTCTCACTCACCGGTTTTTCAGTTTTCTCCATGGCACGCCTCTGTGAGCTTTTGTTGACTTAAAAGAGGCCTTTTCTTGCTGTTTTTTCCATCTCATCATCATCTTATTATCATTTAAATCATTATTAGCAAGAAGTAAGTATTAGTTATAGCTATTCTTAGGTGTTTTAAATCTTTCACAATCAATAGGAAAGACGTGAAATTATAGAATCCAACTATATATTGTTGTAATACTGTTATAAATCCATTTTGATCCTTAAAATCCACAATTCCACGTCAAATCACTCTATCTTATCTTTCAATAAGTTCTTTGGAATATTAGTGAGTGATTTATTTTTAATTCTTAAAGTTTTTTCTCTAAAATTAGTTTTATTCAAGAATTATCATTATAATTATTCTTGAAAAAGATAATTATATATTAAAATAATTTGATTATTTTAATAAAAGAAGTTTTGTTATTAAAATCTTCTTGTAATTGATTCTTGTAGACAATTACTTGCTCACTGTGAAAATCACTAGTAGTGTTTAACATGTGAAAGGAATAATTCTTTAATTATTTAATTGTGGTTATAATAACATTTTGCTATTATATTTCATAAGAACAGTCACAGTGCTGTTGATTAATAGTAATATTATCATCAGTTTCATAGACACATCTTACATTTGGGGGCCTGGACGTGTTTTTTGAATGTTGTACCCTTAATTGATATATTTTTGAAGTTCTAAAATATATTAATTTAATAATTTTTTTCTTTCATTTTAAAGTTAAAATAATTCTTATTTTTGAAATTGTTTTGGAAATCTTTTTCATTGAGGAATTTGGTTTAATTTTATACTGTTTTTACATGTGGCTTTTTCACATTCAAAAACTTATAAAATTATTCTTTGAGTTACTCTGAATTAATTTTCATTCAAAATCTTAAATTTTAATTTTTTCTCTTTAAAAAGAATAATTTTTTTAATATTAAAAAATATAAAACTTATACAAAATCTTGAAAATATTTTAAAAAGTATAAAAAATAATTCTTTCTCTTTTAATCAATTTTTAGTGTCTTTAATCAAATACTGTGCAGCTGGCAGCAGACTTAGTAAGAGATATATCACTTGTCCAGAATCTTCAGAAGAAGAATTTGAAGAAAGTATTGAGGTGAAAATTGCTAAAAGAGGCACCTTATTTAACTCAGAAAAGGCTAAATTACCACCAAAAGGTGTGTAATTTATCTTATATTTCACCTTTTATCTTTAAATTGACGTTAAAATGGTGCATACCAGAAATGGAAGCAACTACTCAGTCCAACCAGATGGATGTGGACAAGGAAGAGGCAACACCAAATCCAGAAGTGCCAAGTCTTCCACAAGAAAGACACATTTGGAGGATGCCAGAGTTGCCCCCCATTCCCCAAGGTCTGTACCAACAGATTTTGATGTGAATTCTGAGCCTGAACTGATTCATGACCATATTTCGAGGGCTGAACCATTTTCAAGTGGCAGAAATAGAAATATATCAATGCAAGTACAAAAATTGGTTCAGAGCAGCCAAAGAAGAGGAATGGGAAATATGCCCAAGCCTTTGGCAGGGGGCCATGAACTCCTACTTACACATCAAGCGCTTTCTGGGTCAGGAGAAGACCATAGAACTCTTAGGAGGATGGAGCCCCCTTTCTTGCAAAGACAAGGTCAAAAAGATAAAGAATTGGTTGAAGAACCAAAGTCTTTTATCCATAGACCAGAAGAAGGAAATGGAAATGACTCCAGCTTTGGAGACAGAATCCCCAGTGGCATCTACAAGCTTCAAACCAGCTCCAGAAGTGTCCAAAGACAAGCCCAAAGGACCTCAGAAGAAGCAGAGAGTTCCCAAGAACCATCAAGGCAAGGGCAAAGGCAAAGCCACTTGGCACAGACCTTACCCACAAAGGTACAGGATCCCCAAATTGAGCCTTCAGCAGTGGACAGTGTGTTCAACATGGCCAGAACTCTCATGGAATTCACAGCCAAGGAGCAGGAAAGGATGAACAAGACTTTTCCACGTAAATAAATCATGAACAAAGAGCTTTTAATGTAGAAATTGGTAAACTTGATTCAAAGTTAACTAAAATAACATTTGATATTAATGACTTGAAAAAACATGACAAGAAATATAGTGATTGGTATGATATAACAAATGCCAAATTTGATTCAATTATCAATTCTTGTAGCAGAATTGAGAGTACATGTCAGATTCAGAATGATGAAATGGAAGATCTTTCTATTTTTAAAATTAATGATCAATTTAAAACTCTACAAGACCATGTCTTAAAGATAGTTGAGAATAACAATCAATTTGCTACACATTTGGAAAAAAGTAACAGTGAAAGGCAGATGTTAAAGAATGAAATCATTGCAAATGTAGAACAAATTCATAAGAATTATGAACCACATATGCCAAGACATTCTACACCCTTGACTGAAGAAAAATGTTCTGTTAAAGGAAGTTTTACCCCACATTTAGGAGAAAATTTTGTCTCTGTCAAAGATATTCCCAAACTAGAAGAATGGCCAACTTTCACAGGGGCTCTTCTAAAATGAAGAGGGCCTGGCACTCAGTGAACAGACTTACTTATGGAGGGCTCAAAAGGAAATACTCAAATGATAAGAGTAATGGAGTAAGAGGATAAATTCCTAGTCATAAGATAATAAGCATAAAAGATAAGAGAGACAAAACAAAAGCAATAATAAAGAGCCAACCACAAATAATCCTGAGTCACTGTTTCAACCTGTTCAGAAAAGAGAAAAGGGATTAATAAGGATATGGCCACCAGGACTCTACTGAACAGGTGAGGGAAGGCTAAGACTAACTTAATAAGTAATAAAATAATATTCCAAAAGTGAGAATAAAATAATATTAAATAATAAATCAACTATTTTAATTAACTGGGGGAAAAACCCCCAGGTGGGTGAAGAGGGGCTGGTATATGTGAGAAATACCAGCCTTGGAGTTTGAGTGTTGAGATACTGGCCTGTATGCTGGAAGAAGTTGGATGTGGGATTGAATCCTGTATTGGTGAATCCAATACAGGTGATACAGTCAATACAGGTATTTGCGCCTGTATTGATGACAGGCCTGTATTTGGTGAATCCTGTATTTGAGTCTTGCCTGTATGGAACTGTATTGAGGTATGACAACTGTATTGAGGTATGAAAACTGTATTGGGTGAATTATTGAATGAAACCCCCTTGCTGATTGGGTTCTGAAGGGTATCCATGGTATAATGATTCGCTGATGATGATTGGAAATGCCCCTGCCTCCTTGGCTGTGACATTATCCCCCTCTTGAAAGTGGTGAGCTCTGAGCACCATAAGTATAGTGAGTCTTGATGAGCTTGCAATCAATTCAAACAGTTCTTTCCCCCAATTCCTTAAGATTTCCCCTTAAAACTTCTTCTTCAATCAATACTCAAACCAAATCTTCATTTGACTATTTGTAGGTATTTCCCCCTTGATTTTGATTGTGAATTTCCTCTGTTCATTCAAAACTGCCTTCAATCTTCATAAAATTTTCTTTAATCTTGTCTTGAGTGTCTTCATCAACTTTCTTGAGTCCTCATGGCTTTTGAAAGGTGGTTGATTTGGGTTTTTGTCCCAAGACCACTTGAAATCATCATAATTTTGAATTTTAGAGAGTTGGCATAAGGTGGCCAACAATTGAAATTTTGGACCAAATGAGTAGTCCTGGCCAAAATCCCTGAAAGTGTGAATAAATGGGGTTTTGGCCAATTTGCGCAAAAATGCGCAAAATGCGCAAATATGCCATATGTGGCATAAATTGGTGAAAATACTGAAAAAACTGAAATCTTGTGAAAAAATGGCCTAAAGGTGGGTTTTGGCCATTTTGCGCAAAATGCGCAAAGTGCGCAAAAGTGCGCAAAATGCGCAAATGCGCAAATATGCCATATTTGGCATAAATTGGTGAAAATGATGAAAAAACTGGTTTATTGTGAGAAAATGGCCTAAAAGTGGGTTTTGGCCATTTTGCGCATTTTTGCGCAAAATGCGCAAATATGCGCAAAGTGCGCAAATGCGCAATTATAATGATTATGGCCAAAAAGGCCTTTTGAAGGCTTTTGACAAGAAAAAAGGCCCTTTTGCGCAAAAGTGCGCAAAAGTGCGCAAATGCGCAAAAATGCGCAAAATGCGCAAATTTGCCAATATGCCTAACTAAGCATATTATGATGAGAATTGATGAAAAATGGCTTTTTTGATGTTTTGAGGTCTGATGTGGCCAATTGTGCCATAGTGCACATCTTGATGAAATTGGCCAATTGGGCCATTTGAACAATTGTCTTCTATGAACTTGATTTTTTTCTTGAATATCTTCTTCTTATCCCCTCCTTGATTGGTCAATTGCCATAAACACCTTGCTGATTGGGTTTTGGCTTTCAATTTTGATCTTAAGGAATGAGTTTAAGGCTGACTTGAAGAAGTTTTGATGAGGATTATCTTTAGGTGGTCTTTACCATTACTAGTGTTTTGCTCTTTGATTATTGAATGAATTGACTCCCCAAACGTGATATGGGAGTGATGACTACTGCTTTTTGACATAAGAAATAAAAATAAAGATAAAAGATACAAGTAAAAGAAATGAAAAATAAAAAATAAAAATGAAAAAGAATTGAGTGAAAAAGAGAGTAAAGAAAGAAATAAGAAATTCCTGAGGGTTGTCCTTCTTGTGGTGAGTTTCTTGATTTTGGCCAAAATGTTCTGAAAGATAAAACCAAGCATTTGATGCTCACAGCGTGGCCAAGGTAATGTTTTACAAGAATTAGACCCCTCAGGGATGCATACCAGGAGATGGAACTTACTTTCATAACTTCCACTCCCCACCAAGCACCATAAATGAAAATTGAAATATGCCATAAGATGAATTTGATAATGAATGTCTTGAAATATAATTTATGGCATGATTTAAGAAAGAAGAGAAAATAAAAGAAAAGATTGGGCCAAATCTTGATGAAAGGTCCAAATCTTGAGGGTATTATGTTGTAAGGCCTTCTGAACCTGTCCAAAAAATTGACAAGTGCTCACAAAGTGGCCAAGGTGATGCTTACAACAAATTTGGGTAGAATACCCCCTTAAAGGTGCATGCCAGGAGAGGAACTTACTTTCATAAACTCCAATCCCCACCAAGCACCATAAATCAAACTCTTGAGGCATTTGGGCCAGGCTTGTCTGGATACAAAGTGTGAAAGTCCTTGACAAGGTCTGGGGAGTTGGTAAGGTTGGAAGCTGGTTCCCAAGTTGTTCTTTCTGGGTCTTCATTGAATCCTTTCCACTCCACTAAATACCATAATGAACCTCTCTTGAGTTTTGAGTCCAGAACCTGAGCCACTTCCCATTCTTCTTGCTCTTCCACTATTACTGGAGGTGGTGGCAATTGGTGTCGATTTGGGATAGTTGATTGCTTCACTGGTTCTAACAAGGACACATGGAACACAGGGTGAACTGACTTCCATTGTTGAGGCAACTTGAGGTGATATGCATGGCTGCCAATCTTCTTGAGAACTTCAAAGGGTCCCAACCATCTTTCTGAAAGTTTCTTGGTGGGTCTTGTTGTCTTGATGTTCTTGGAAGCTAGCCATACTTTGTCCCCAGGTTGGAAATCAGGTGGAATTGCTCTATTTCTATCTGCATACTTCTTGAATCTTCTTATTGCTGACTCTAATTCTTCTTTGACAACTTGCTGTACTGATTGGAGTTTTGATGATAACTTTCCAGCAGGTGAATCTTGAGAAACATGGATTGAGTCAAAGCTGGGATTTCTTCCATAAATGGTGAAAAAAGGTGATTGCTTTGTGGATGAATGTTCTGCATTATTATAGGCAAATTCAGCCAGAGGGACCCAGGTGTGCCAGTCATCTTGATGGTAACTGACATACATCCGAAGATACTGTTCTAGAATCTGATTTACCCTCTCTGTCTGTCCATCTGTTTCAGGGTGAAAGGCAGTTGAAAGATCTCTTGATATCCTGAGCTGCTGACATAATTGAGTCCAAAATGATGAAACAAATAATGAACCTCTATCACTAACAATACTGATTGGAAGACCATGTTTGGAAAAGACATGATTAATGAATAATTGAGCTAAGTCCAAAGCAGTGATTGTTGAATAAGTTGGAATAAATATTGCCATTTTTGAAAATCTGTCTACAACTACTAAAATTGAATCAAAGTTGCTTGACAAGGGCAATTGAGTGATAAAGTCCATTGATAAAGAATTCCAAGGACCAGATGGAATTTGAAGAGGCTTGAGTAATCCAAACTTCTTATGGTGGATGTTCTTGTTTCTTGAACATTGCTGACATGAGGACACATAGTCCTTGATGATTTGATTCATGCCAGCCCAATAAAAATCCCTCTTGATGAGCTTGAGGGTCTTCTCCTGGCCAGGATGGCCAGCCAACGGTGAGTCATGACGCTTTTGAAGAATGTCCAATTGAATTTCATGATTGCTTGGAATGACTACTCTATCTTTGAACAATAATAATTTTGCTTGAGTTTCAAGAGAATAGTCTGGGACTGATTCTCCTCTTGCTAATTTCTTGAGGATCTCCTTATAGTCTTTGTCTTGCCATACTTGTCTTTGGATCTGATCAACTAAATCTGAAAACATTTCAACTTTTATGGAAAAGAATCTTGACTCTTGAATTTCATTTTGCTTGAGAACTTGATGAAAGTTTTGAGGATTCTTGCTGATGAAATCCACCCCCCTCTCTGGGTACACGTCGTCCCGACGTGACAAGGCATCTGGTAAAGTGGCCAGCCTGCCTGGGCGGTAAGTGATAACAAAGTGAAATTCAGACAAAAATTCAGCCCAACGGGCTTGACGACGAGTAAGGACTTTAGAGGACATAAAATATTGGAGAGAACAATGGTCTGTCAAGACCTCAAAAGAATCAGAAAGAGAAAGGAGAAAGGCTCTCCAGCGCTTGAGAGCCCAAACTATGCCAAGGAGTTCCTTGTCATGAATTTCATAGTTGAGTTCAGCTGGTAAGAGCTTGCGACTATCAAATGCAATGGGATGCTTTCCTGAGTCATTCACCTGACTCAGTACAGCACCCAAGGCATAATCAGAGGCATCAGTCTCTACAATAGTTGGGAGAGAAGGATTAAAGTGAGAGAGGATAGGAGCAGTGGTGAAAGCTTCTTTGAGTATCTGAAACTGGCTAAGAGCTTCCTCATTGAAGATGAAGGGAGAATCTTTTTTGAGAAGGGAAGTGAGAGCAGAGATTTTTTTGGAATAATTTTTAATGAAACGACGATAAAAGTTGGCAAAGCCAAGAAAAGATTGGAGGGCCTTGATGTTCTTGGGCTGAGGCCAATTGAGTATTTGTTGAACTTTTTAAGAATCCATCTTGAGGCCATCACTTGAAACAACATAGCCCAAGTATTCCACACTTGAGGCATGGAATACACACTTGGAGGCTTTAGCAAACAAATTATTGTCTCTCAGTCTTTGGAGAACAGAGGCTACATGTTTAACATGTTCATCCAAAGAGCTAGAGAAGACCATAATATCATCTAAGTACACTACAACAAAAATATCCAAATAATCTGCAAAGATATCATTCACAAGATTTTGGAATGAAGCTGGAGCATTGGTTAAGCCAAATGGCATAACCAAATACTCATAACTGCCATATTTGGTTCTAAAGGCAGTTAAATGCTCATCCCCCTCTTTAATTCTCAGGAGATTATAAGCACCACACAGATCTATCTTGGAGAAGATAGTAGCACCGTCAAAGACGGTAAGAAGCTGATTCATTGGAGGAACAGGATACCTGTTCTTCCTAGTGACAGCATTAAGTTTGCGGTAGTCAACACACAAACGAAGACCACCATCCTTTTTCTTAACAAAAAGGACAGGTGCTCCTGTTGAGGAGGAGCTTGGTCTGATGAAACCCTTCTCTACATTCTCTGAAATGTAGGCCCGCAGTGTTTCTGACTCATTCTTTGATAGAGAGTAGATAACACCAACTGGAGGTAGAAGACCCTCCAGTTCGATATGATGATCACAGGCACGGTGTGGAGGAAGTTTCTCTGCTTTCACTTTGGAGAATACATCCAAATATTTGTGATAAACAGGAGGGACTACCTTTTTTTACTCTGTCACGTGGTTAATACACAAAAGACCATTATTTTTGTCGTGTTTTACATATAAAAACATATTAGCCATCAATAAGTCCTGTATTTTTGATTAAATAAGGACACCTCTGACTGTAAAACCAACGGTTGAGGCGTGGTAAGTGTATTGTTGACTCAATTACACTTATACAGAGCCACTTATACAGATCACACTTGAAAACCACAAGTGAATCTGTGGGATACTGGTACACAAACAGTGTAACAGGGTACCAGAAGCTGTCATTATGACGTGGAATTGTTAATTCAATTACACTGTCATTATACAGGGCATATTGTAGTAATATACAAGCCCAGAGGCCATTCTTAGACGTGCAAAAAGCATTTTAACAAGTGTTAACTGACATAAGCCCTCTTTTTCCTACATTGATTCAGTGGAAGAGAATTATATCCCACTTGAGACCCAGTCACAGGCCAACACACCAGTGACACCCGCAGAACCAGAGGGCAGCAAGGGTAAAGGAAAGAGGCACAGTGAAGGCCTGATTACAGCAAAGAAGTGGACACCAATAGCCACCCAGGGAAGTAGAAAACCACAAACCTCTGCATCAATAAAAGGTAAACCAACCTTAACAACTTGTACGGGGAAGATTACTATAATTAACCCAGTTGTAACCTCTAAAGTTAAATTGCCCAAATCAGCAGACAACAAATTTGTACAAGGAACAGTCAAAGGCAAATACCCTAAGAACATAAAGTTTTTGATTGCTTGAAAACACTGATATGTCACCTGTGTATCTCAGAGACCTTGGCTTCCAAAGGAATCGGCCAGAGGGCAGAGAAGGCCTGTCCAGAACCAGAAGACCTGGAAGAGGACACCTTGGACACAGTGGTGGATGGCAAAAAAATGAGGGAGATAATATCAACCCTGCCATTCACACTCCAATTCAACAGGACCCTCAAACCAGAGGACTGGAAGGATATGGATCAAGTTCTTCAGCTCCACCAACTCCTCAAAGATTTGTTTCAATGGAGCATGGACAACAAGAGGTTCAACCTGGCATCTCACTGGGCAGAACTTGGAACAAGGTGCCAGAAGATCTTTCTCAAAGAGATAGACTTCAAAGACCTTATGGTAATCACCAAAGGTTGGAATCCTACCAGGCAGTTCAGACTCCTGGAGGCAAGGGCAGAGAGGATAAGGGAGAATCAAGCCACTATCCAAGCTATAGAAGAACAGTGAACCCAGAGAGGGCTTACTCAGATTCCTTCAGGCTCACAAGTAGCAGGCCAAATCAGCTCTCCAGTGGCGTCACATCATTCAGAAACCAGCAGATCAGTGGCCAAGAGTCACCATTCTTCACAATTCCAGGAAGTTTCCAGGAGAAGACAAGGAAAAAAGGGAAAGAACAAAACCTCCTTCTACCAGAGGAGGAAAGAGTCAGACCCCATAATTCAGAAGCTGTTGGAGTTGGTAAAAGAAGTAAAAAAGAACCAGAAGTAGTTGTAAACCACTCTAGAATCAGTAGTCCCATTAATAGAAATATTACCCCCACTCAGATTGAACATAATGTTATCACACCTGAGAGTAACTTAAACAGTGTTTCATGGTGGTTAAAAATGTCCCAATATTCTGGGAACACTCAAAAGCAGTTTGCAGAACTTGAAGCACGCCATGAGAGGAGGAAATAATTAACAGCATCCATGGATAAAATTGTTAAAACTCTTCAAGAAAGACATGCTCAATTGAGCAAAGCCTCTGAAGAAACCAACAAAAGACAAAATCTAGTCTTTGAAGAACAACACCACAGTAAAAGGGACAGGGATTTTCTGGATCAAGACATAAACAAACTGTTTAATGTCTACCATAAGATGAAGCCCCAACCACAAGGCCATGTTATGGATAATCCATATCAACCAGATGCCATGTTGATGAATAAGGCAAGATCTCCATCAGAATACCAGGATGGAGATGGCATTTTGTATTCAGAGAAGGAAGCCTTGAAACAGCTTCCTGAGGCCTCAAGCTGGCCCAAATTCTCCGGAACAGGAGAATATGATCATATGGAACTCATAGATTATATTGATGGACTCTTCATTTATTTACCAAGAATACCAGATTCCTGGATTACTGCTAGACTAAATACAGCATTTGAAGCTCATGATAGTATATGGTACACAGAAATGACATAAATCCATGGCAGAAGAAACTGGCCATGGTGCAAGAGTCAAATCATCCAAAATTACAGTAATGGAACTTGGATATGGAAAACAAACATGTCATTTGACAGTGATAAATACTCTGTGGACAAAGATCCATATGAGTGGTATCTTAGAAAGTCTAAAAGACTTGAAGCCATTGATCCTCAGATGAACATCCAAATGATGAATCACAAACTCCTTAAACAACTTCCAGGAGAACTAGAGCATGCAGTAAAATGCAGATGAAACCAAAATTGCACTCTAGATGACATTTTTAATACCTTAAAAGACATAAGGAAAAGAAGTAATATAGGGAAATTCACCCCATATAAGAGCAGTGGTTTCAGAGAGAAACAACCTTTCAGGGTAGAGTTTAAAAACAAACCCAAAGAGAGGGTGGCAGAAGTGACAAAGAAAAAGAATTCTTGTCACAATTGTGGTTCAAAAGAACACTATGCTAACAACTGTCCAAAGGCAAAGAAAAAAGTCTATGCCATTGAGAAATTCCCAGAGGAGGAATCCCCAACAGAGGATTCTGAGTCAGACTCCATGGGTGATGCCATCGGAGAACAATCTGACGATGATCAACACGCAAGAGAAGAATTTCTGGTTGAATACCAAGAGGAAACCCCACTAGATATTCAGGAAATACAGCTGGAAGCAGGCATGCCACAGGATACTTCCAACAAAAACTTGTGAAAACATACACAAGATGCACAAAAATTCCTGGTTACACCAACCAAAGGGATAGAATATATACATGGAACAGCCAGAAAAGTGACTGTCTTTATTGACAATTCTCAGCATCCACTGATCATTGACAGTGGAGCACACTGCTCCATAGTGGTGAGAAAATATCTGGACAACCACTTCCCAAATTGGCAAGAACAGCTCTTGCCCATTAAGGCAAAGAACTTTAAAAGTGCATCAGGGAAGATGACTTCCATTGGGACAATTATCAAAGAGATAATTCTACACCATAGGGAAGGTAATATCAGACTCAACCCAGAGTTTGTAATGCTTGACAATGCCCACATCCAAGGATTCTCACTGGGAACAGACTACCAGAGGATGTATGGCATAGATATTTATAACGGTAAAAGTAGGCACATTACTATTGTTACCAACAAGGAAAAGAAATTTCCACTTGATATATACCAGATATCTTCTCAAGATCCACTGGATGAACTTCTGGATGAATTCAGGGAGGGACAGTTTAGCACTACCCTCACCATTAAACAAAAACCAAGTTTACTGAAGATGATGAGGAAGAACAGACCGGCATTTGCCATTGGTGAAGAACCATTAGGCAATATCAAAGGCCATGATGTAGAATTATATCTGGAGGTGGAGAGACATTATCCACCCATTCTTAGGATATCTCCTTATCCAGCAAGCCTGGAAACCAGGAAAGAAAATGAAAAATATATCAATGAACTCCTGGACATGGATGTCATCAGAAAGATTGGACATAATGAAATAGTGAAAATCACCACTCCTGTCCTAATCACCTGGAATGATGGCAAGTCTAGACTGTGTGGAGACTTCAGAGCTCTGAATAACTACACAAAAGCAGACAGTTACCCTATACCCAGGATACCTCATTCCTTGGATAAACTGGCAAAAGCCATATACATAACCAAAATGGATTTTATGAAAGGCTTCCACCAAAATGGAGTAAAACCAAACTCCATGGAAATACTCAGAACAGTATGCCATATGGGCATATATGAGTATACCAGGATGCCATTTTTCATCAAACTGCACCAGCCTACTTCCAAAGGATGATGGACACAATATTTCAAGAAGAAATATTGGAAGGCTGGATGTTGGTATATATTGATGATATCATTATATACTGAGAGACATGGGAAGACCATGTACAATACATAGAAAGAGTGCTAAGTAAATGTACACCCATCAATCTAAGGAGTTCACTGAAAAAGTGTAATTTTGGCCAACAAGAGCTACTAGCTCTAGGACATAAGTTCTCAGATATTAGTATTCCAATTGACCGAAATAATGTAGCAGCAGTACTGCAAAAGCCAGTATGAAAGAGCATCAAAGAGATGCAATATTTCCTTGGGTTTTCTGGCTACTACAGAAACCACATCAAGAATTTTGCCCCCATAACTAGTAGTTTATACAAGTTATGTTCAAAAGATGTAGTTTTTGAAATAACCAAGGAAAGAAGGGATGCATATGGTGATCAAACATGAACTTACAAATGCACCTGTGCTCATCTTTCCTGACTTTGAACTACCATTCAAGTTATATATAGATGCAGCAGGTAGCCAAGGCTTAGAAGCAGCCCTTCACCAAAGACAAATTGTGGATGGTGAACCAAGAGAGGGAGTAATATGATACATCTCTAGGCAACTGAAAGATTCAGAAGCCAGGTATGGGGCCACCCAGACTGAATGTCTATGCTTAGTCTGGGCTCTGGAAAGACTCCATTATTATCTGGAGGGTACAGTCTTTGAAGTATACACAAACTGCACAGGCTTGAAGGCTTTACTAAAAATGAAGACTACAAATAGACACATGCAGAGATGGCAAATAGCCATCCAGGAGTACAGAGGGAAAATGACCATCATATACAAAGAAGGTAAAAGCCATACCAATGCAGATGGCCTTAGCAGATGGCCACTGGGTAATGGCAAGAGCAATCCAGCTTATGACCCTGAAGTTGCAGCCAAGATCCCTATCCATTTCATGGAAATAGATAGGAGGAGAAACTTAAGATTCTCTGAATGGGAACCAGGAAGTGGTACACTTGACATTGGGAACACTTATTCAGACGGAACAGACACTCCCATACTGGGAATAAGTTCCTCAGAACTGCACAATGAATCTTTCAGTGCAGTACTAAAGTCTTATGCCAAACACAAACAGTGTGGCATATTACTACAGCTCCTTCAACAAAAGTACAGGAGTCCAGAACTGGAATCCCAGCTGGAAGAACCCTGGTTGAGGGCCTACAAGGATAACAAGTTCTTCCTTGTGGATGGTCTGCTTTACCACAGAGAGAAGCACACAAGTGCACTCACAGTGGTAGACAGAGACCACATCTCTCTGATCCTATAGGAATGTCATGACTGCCCCTATATGGGACACATGAGTGAAGACAGGACCAAAGAGAGGGTAGCAAGTACAGCTTGGTGGCCCAAGTGGGAACAAGAGTTGAGTGAATACATCAAAAATTGTGAAAGATGCAAAAAGGAAAATAGGAAAAATGGGAAGAAGTATGGGTTACTTCAACATATAGAGGAACCCAAACACCCATGGGAAACCATGAATATGAACTGGGTCACAGGACTTGTCCCAGGGGGCAAAGAAAACTACAATGCCTGCCTAATCATAGTTGATAGGTTCAGAAAAAGCATGAGGTGTCTACCATGCCATAAATATTCTGGAATAACATCATATCCACCTGTTGAGTCCCTAAGATAATCATTAGTGATGGGGACCCAAAGTTCACATCTGAATTTTGAACCAACTTATATGACATGCTTGGCACCAAGATTGCATTTCCCAAAGCTTACCATCCAAAAACAGATGGCCTAGCTGAGAGGATGATCCAGAAAATGGAGGACATCCTTAGAAGGTTTTTTGCCTATGGCATGGAATGCAAGGACCATGAGGAATACACCCATGACTGGGTTACCCTTCTACCAGCTGTCCAACTGGCTTATAATACAAGTCAGCACTCTACCACAGGAAAACACCTGCAGTGGTAGACAAAGGGTGGAATCCCCTGCTGCCTGTGGATCACTTGAAGAAGAATCTTCTGACCATCCACCCCACAGGAAAAGACTTCAATGATATGTGGAAGAGGGCTTGTGACACAGATTCCAAGTGCATAACTGAGGCAAAAGAATATAATAAGCAGAGGTGGGACAAGACACACATGGAACCTGACTTTAAGGAAGGGGACCAGGTGCTAGTGTCTACACTGAACTTTAATAATCTTAAAGGACCCAAGAAAATTAGAGACTGATTTGTAGGGCCCTTCACTATCATTAAATTGATAGGGAAGAATGCAGTGGAAGTCAAAGTTACAGGGGAATTTTCCAGAAAGAACCCAGTCATTCCAGTGAGTTTGGTCAAGCCATACTTCCAAACAGAGGAGGGAAAATTCCCCTCCAGAAGGAAAAGCCCCACACCACCAGAGATAGTGGAAGAGGAGGATTACCCTGGACATGTGAGTAAAATGATCAGGGCCAGGAAGATCAGAATTAATGAGAAGAATCAAAGAAAATGCTTAGTCAGATTCAAGAACGAAACAGCTGATAAAGACAAATGGTTGGCAGAGGATGCCATACCAGATGGGAGCCTGCGTTTCGAGAGATTCAGAGCCTGTAGGAGTACTGTAAAGTCTCATCAATTATGAGCCTTTTTTAGAGGGAGGGTATGTCAGCCTGTGACTCAAAACCAGAGCACAAGCATGACAGCAAAAATACCATAAATCAATGGTATAGCCAAGATACCACCAAAACATGGAGCTGAGCCAAATTAGCTAAAAAGGTATCAAAAGAAAGAGGAAACTCACCTCTTTCTGAAAATGTAAGTCCCATCATCATAGGACAAAGAATAACAATGTTATTCATGCTCAAAGTTGTTGCTTAACATAAAACTTAATTTTCACCTCCCATCTGAAACACAGAGAAAGAGGCTTAACCCCTTCAAATGGGTATGCAAAATGCAGCTCTAAGTCAGGGCTATCCAATGGTACCAGCCAAACTGAGCTCGCACCAGTATTACAGAAGTTATGGTCAAATTCAGGCCAAATAAGGGTGAACAAAACATTCACCTTTCATCTAACTTTTACAGTTTTAGTGTGAAATACCTAAAGTGGGGTCTTGTTGGAGAGACCAATAAGGGCTATATCATGGTGTCATCTATTTCCTCATACCTCAACTAGAACAAATGTTATGGGGTAAACAAGCCCAATACAGCTTTTGCCTAAAACACGCATATGTACAAATTATCTTGTAAATGGGATATCTTTGCCATATTTAATGATAACCATATCAAATAAGGTACAATTGTGTAAACCACATACCAGGCTACACACTGGATCAGTTTTGAGGTCGATATCTCAAGAACCAACAAAGGTATAGCTGTTTTAAGGTCAAAATCCCACATTTTGACCAATACAGCCTTACCATGGGATAATATCCCATAACCATGATGATGAGGTGTCAAACTGACAAAGAAGCTTGTTTATACTTCAATGCCTCATAATTCAGTCAATACAGGGTCCCATACAGTTTCTGTACAGCATTCTACGCATCATACATGTCAGAATCAAGCTGTGTGGTCCCCAGATGAAAGTTTTCACCCTGTATTGGTGAAAACTGCCCAGATGTGGTTGCAAAACCACATCTGAGCCCAATACAGGCTATAAAGGTCCTTGAAAATCATAAGCCTGTCTCAGAGAGGGAAAAAATCGTCACTTACTCTATGTGGAAAGGTCTAACAGCCCTTCCACCCCATTTCAGGATAAAAAAGAGGCTTTTCACAGCCAGAAATCCTTTCCTCATCTTGCTCTTGAATACCCTACATAGTAAACTTTCAAAAACAGTTTTACTCTTGGGTAATAAACAGGCATAACTATAATCTTAATTATTGTAGCCTTTATTATTGTAAACCAACAGGTAAAGCTGCACCCACGGCTTTCAACAGCGCTCACCACCACTATATTTCATATAGCAAAGCCCTTTTACTCTTAAATCAGAATCATTTATAACCCTTTATAATCTTTTAGAACCTTTATTTCCATGTCACAGTCATAGTTAAAGGTTGTAAATACCCTTATATACCTTTTATCATACACTCACCCTGACAGGATATTCTCACTCTGTCACAGGGGCTCTTGGACAGAAATACAAGAGTGGCCTGGCACTCAGCAATCAGGGAACTCACTTGGAAGACTCCAAAAGGATAAAGAATAAAAGTAATAAGAATGAATTCCTCTAAAAGATATGAAGGTACAAGATGAGATGCAAAAGAGGAAAGGGAAGCCAAATGGCCAAAGAGCCAACCAAGTAAGTCCTTAATCACTGTTTCAACCTGCCAAAAATGAATAATGGAATTAGTAAGGATATGACCACCAAATATCCATTGACAGGCGAAGAAAGAGAAAGAGAAAGGTGCTAAATGACTGACTTAATAATATCAGTATTTTCTTAACTAAAATGAAAAGAAAATAGAGATAAAATAAAATCAAAATATATTAATTAACTGGGGAAAACCCCCCAGGGTGGAAAGGGTAGCCGGTATATGTGAAAAGTTGGGAGCTTGAGTTCTTCAGGCTGAAAACTGATCTGTATTGATTGTTTTGGGAATTGATACAGCTGTCTAATATTGAAATTGAATTGGGTTGAATGAATTTCCCATGATTGAAAATGAAATACAGGTCTTGATGGATCCAGACTGTATCGAAATGAATATGGTTGCCAAGATGGATTGAGTGGAGCTTTGACACTTGACAACTTCTTTTTGGCACTGCCTCTTGAATACACTTGAGAATGAATTGAAAGTATTCCCTTGGAAGGAATACTTGGAGTGAGAATAACCAATGACTGCTTGATGGCGTCATTGGTCTTTGACGCTGAAACACTTGCTCTTGAGCCTTGATGATTCCTCTGAATGATTGGGTGCCTTGATGACGTGATGAGATGTTGGAATGTTGAAATGTCCATTTGATATTGCCACCATTGAATTGCTGTTGGAAAATGATGCCCAATGATATATAACATCATTTATGGCATATTGGTTGATTGGCAAGAAGATTACGTTGAAAGGTCTTGAGATGTAAAAGGAGAGGGAAAAGGATGGATGTAATGTCTTCAGAGGTTGGGATGGTGTTTCTGGGCCTTTTGGGGTTTTTGGCCATTTTTGGGTTCTGAGCCAAAAACTGGCCCAAAAGGCGGGAAAATGTCTTTTGGACACTTTGCGTCAAAGTGCGCAAAAATGCACAAATGCACAAAGTGCGCAAAAATGCGTAAATGCGCAAAGTGCACAAAAATGCGCAAATGCGCAAAAATGCGCAAAATGCGCAAATGCGCATTATGAGCCCAAATGGCCAAAAACAGCCATTTGGGCCATTTCCCCTGATTTTGAGGGAAATGACCAGGAATACCCATTTGGGCATAAATTGCCGCTATGGGTTCTGGATTGAGGTGAAGGGCCATGAAGGCCCCAAAACACAAATGGCCATAAATGGTCCATAAGATAATGACGTGGCCATATTGGCCACTGGTGATGGATATGGCCAATTGGCCATAAAAGAACCGTGGCTTGATATGCCATATGGGGATCCAAGGAGGTGAATTGCCATGGTTGTGACAGTACCCCCCACCTTGAAATGGTGAGCTCCTGAGCACCAATACAAGGTGAAGCCTGTTGAGGCTGTTGGACAGATTTTGAGAGAGTGATTCAAGAGGACTGATTAAGGTAAAAAATTTGAAAACTGATATTAAGAATTTGACATTTGACGCAGGACTTGCTTGATCTTCTTTTGTCATTGGCTTCATGATTTGAATTTAATTTTTGAAATGAATGAAAATTTTTTGACGTGATAATTGACGTGATAAAAGAAAATTTAAAATGAAAGTAAATAGAAATAAAGAATAAAAATGAAAATAAGAAAAGAAAAGGAAAAGGAAAAAGAAGAATGAATTGAATCTTGAGGAGGTTCCAATCTTCATCATGGAGGTTGATAACTGATTTTGAAATTGGCCAAGGACCTGGAAAGATAAATTTGATGCCAGGTGCTCACAAAGTGGCCAAGGTGATGTTTTGACAAGATTGTAGGCCCCTCAGGGAAGTTCACACCAGGAGAGGAACTTACTTTTGGTAGTTACCACTCCCGCCACTGCCATAAAAATAAAACAAAAAATGTTGAAGGAATGAATTTGAATTTTGAAGTCTTGGAAATGAATTGAAAAGTGAATGGCCCATTGTCCCAAGTGAAAATGGCCATAATATTGGAAATGAAGTTGAAAGCCATGCCAGAGATCTGTGTCCAAATTGCAAAGTGCTCACAGAGTGGCCAAGGTGATGCTTACAACAAAAAGAGTAGAATACCCCTAAAGGTGCATACCAGGAGTGGGACTTACTTTTGGTAATTCCTCTCCCCACCAAGCACCACAAAAAATCAAGCTTTTGAAGAATTGGGCCCAGGCTTGTCAGGATATAATGAATGAAAATCTTTGACAAGTTCAGGACAATTCTTGAGGTTTTCGGTTGGTTCCCAAGTGGATCTTTCTGGGTATTGACTGAAACCTTTCCATTCCACCAGATACCATAATTTTCCTCTCTTGAGCTTTGAGTCCAGTATTTGAGAGACTTCCCATTCCTCTTCTTCTTCAATGGTGATTGGAGGAGGAGGCTCTTGATGCCTATTTGGGATTTTTGACGTCTTGACCGGTTCCAAAAGGGAAATGTGGAAAACTGGGTGGATGGATTTCCATTGAGATGGAAGTTTGAGGTGGTAGGCATGAGTGCTGATTTTCTTCAAGATTGGAAAAGGACCCAGCCATCTTTCAGACAGCTTTTTGGTGGGTCTGGTTGATTTGATGTTCTTGGAAGAAAGCCATACCATGTCACCAGGATTGAAAACAGGTGGACTTGCTCTACTTTTATCTGCATACCTCTTAAACCTGTTTATGGCAACTTCAAGTTCTCTCTTGACATCTTGCTGTACTGATTGGATTTTTGTTGATAACTTTCCAGCCGGAGTGTCTTGAGTGATGTGAACTGAGTCAAAATGAGGATCTCTTCCATAAACAGTGAAAAACGGTGATTGCTTTGTTGAAGAGTGGTCAGAGTTATTGTAGGCAAATTCAGCCAGAGGGAGCCAGGTGTTCCAATCATCTTGATGATAACTGACATACATCCGAAGATACTGTTCTAGTATCTGATTTACCCTCTCTGTCTGTCCATCAGTTTCTGGATGATAAGCAGTTGACAAGTCTCTTGAAATCTTGAGCTGCTGACAAAGGTTGGTCCAAAAGGAAGAGACAAAAAGAGAACCTCGATCACTAACAATGCTTGAAGGAAGGCCATGCTTTGAGAAAATATTCTTGATGAATAAATGGGCCAAATCTAATGAAGTGATTGAAGCTATTGTTGGAATAAAAACCGCCATTTTTGAGAATCTGTCCACTATCACTAAAATTGAATCAAAGGAATTGGACAGTGGCAATTGAGTGATGAAATCCATTGAAAGACAAATCCAAGGACCACTTGGAATTGGAAGAGGCTTGAGGAGTCCAAACTTCTTGTGATGAATATTTTTGTTTCTTGAACACTGTTGACAGGATAAGACATAATCCTTGATAAATTGAGTCATGCCGGACCAGTGGAAATCCCGCTTGACAAGCTTGAGAGTCTTCTCTTGGCCAGGGTGTCCAGCTAGAGGAGAGTCATGCCGATTTTGAAGTACATTGAGTTGAATTGTGGGGTCATTTGGGACCACCACCCGATCTTTGAAAAGGAGAAGTTTGGAAGAGGAATCAAGAGAATAATCTTGGACAGATTTACCTTTACCCAAATCTTCAAGGACACTTCTATATTGAGAATCTTGCCACACTGCCTTCTGAATTGAATCAATCAAATTTGAAAATGAATCCACCTTGACTGCAAAAAACTTTGAGGCTTGAATTTCATCTTGCTTGATTATCTTCTGATAGTTCATTGGATTCTTGCTGATGAAATCCTCCCCCCTCTCCGGGCAAACGTTGTCCCGACGTGACAAGGCATCTGGAAGGGTGGCCAAGCGGCCAGGGCAGTAAGTGATTAAGAAATGGAATTCAGATAAAAATTGAGCCCAGCGGGCTTGACGGCGAGTGAGAATCTTGGAAGACATGAAATATTGAAGAGATGAATGATCGGTGAGAACTTCAAAAGGGGAAGAAATAGAAAGAAGGAAAGCTCTCCAGCGCTTGAGAGCCCTGACTATGCCAAGAAGTTCCTTGTCATGAATCTCATAATTAAGCTCAGCTGGTAGAAGCTTGCGGCTATCAAATGCAATGGGATGTTTTCCTGAGTCAGAGACCTGACTCAGTACAGCACCCAAGGCATAATCCGATGCATTGGTCTCTACAATGGTGGGTAGAGAAGGATTGAAATGAGAAAGGATTGGAGCAGTGGTGAATGCCTCTTTGAGTTGATGAAACTGTCTAAGAGCTTCCTCATTGAGGGGAAAACGGGAATCTTTCTTGAGGAAACTTTTGAGTGAACTAATTTTCTTTGAATAATTCTTGATGAAACGGCGGTAAAAATTGGCAAAGCCAAGGAATGATTGAAGAGCCTTGAGGTTTCTTGGAGGTGGCCAATTGAGAATTTGCTGGACTTTTGCTTGGTCCATCTTGAGGCCTTCAGAGGAAACTACATAACCAAGATATTCCACACTTGAAACATGAAATAGGCATTTGGACGCCTTAGCAAAGAGGTTATTGGCTCTGAGTCTGGAAAGAACAGTGGACACATGAGTGACATGTTCTTCCTCAGATTTGGAAAATACCATAATGTCATCCAAATATACCACAACATAAACATCAAGAAGATCATAAAAAATATCATTGACGAGATTTTGAAAAGAAGCAGGAGCATTGGTAAGCCCAAATGGCATAACCAAGTACTCATAACTACCATATTTGGTTCTAAAACAAGTCAAATGTTCATCACCTTCCTTGATTCTGAGCAGGTTATATGCACCACGCAAATCAATCTTGGAGAAGATAGAAGAACCATTGAAAACAGTGAGAAGCTGATTCATAGGAGGAACAGGATACTTGTTCTTCCTAGTAACAGCATTGAGCTTGCGGTAATCAACACACAAACGGAGGCCACCATCTTTCTTTGTGACAAAAAGAACAGGTGCTTCTGTAGAAGAGGAGCTTGGCCAGATGAAACCTTTCTCTACATTCGCTGAAATGTAGGCCCTGAGTGTATATGACTCTTGGTTTGATAAAGAGTAGATCACCCCAACTGGAGGTAGAGACCCCTCCAGCTCGATATGATGATCATAAGCGCGGTGAGGAGGAAGTTTCTCTGCTTTCACCTTGGAAAATACATCCAAGTATTGGTGATAAACAGAAGGAACAACCTTCATCACGGTTTCTATTTCTTCTGGCTCTTCCTCTTCATCCCACAACTCCTCCAGGGAGTCATGATAAGATGAAGGAGGAAGGTCCATATTCCCAAAGAAGAGATGAAGTGAAGATACAGAATTATCTTCTCCAACATCTTGAATCTCTTTGAAGACTTCATCTCTAGATGATAGTAACGACTGATGGGAATTAAGGGAAGGAATATGGATAGAAGACGGAAATGATGGTGTTCTAGAATCACCAACCAGAGCTGCACATGATTTGGCAGAAGAAAAGTCATTACTGAAAGAAATTGAAGGATCATTATAGTCCTTATGATCAGAATTAAAGGTGATCAATCCTTGCCTCCAATCAATAAATGGATTAAAATGATTGAGAAAGTCAAAGCCCAATATGAGGTCTTCTCCCTTGGGAGTATCAATGACTAAAAAGTCCCATTCAAAGCTTGGGAAGGAAGGGAGCTCAACCATGTATTTAGTATGGTGAGTCACAAGCATAGAAGGAGACTCAGAGGAGTCAAGAATAATAAGGGGAATCTTCTCCGGGAGTTCTGACATGGTCAAAGAATACTTGTGAACAAACTGCTTTGCAATAAATGAGTTGGTAGCACCAGAATCAATGAGAATACTGTAAAACATATCAGAGAGAGAAGAAAAAACAAAGAATTTAAGAGAGTTTTTGACACCAGTATTCAGAATGCACAATTGTGCTCTGGATGGAAAACTGTGAAGACCATTGAACACAACATGATCTTCACTCAGGCTTTTCCCTGGCTGGGAAATTTGCCTGACGGTTGGGTAAGCTTGTTTTGAAGCCTTTTGAAACAGGACTCAAGACTATGCTTCCCACCACAATAGGTAAAAAGACCCTCCTTGATTCTTCTTTCTTTTTCAGAGTTCATGAGCTTGAAATCTTTATTCAACAAAGACGAATGGGGCTTGTCCCTCTTCTGAAAATTCTTCTTCTTCTTATGACTTGAACTTGAAGAATTTTGAGGATGAGAAGAACTTGACTTTGAGGCTTCTGGCTTCTTCTCTTGATGATGACTCTTTTCATTTTGCCTCTCATGGTACCTGGTATCAAGTTCCAGGGTAACGTCCATTAAGTCTTGAAGAGAGTCAATTCTTGAAGGATGGGAGGCCAATTGATCCAAAATCCTGGATGGCAATCCCTTCCTGAAATGATGGATGAGAGCTCTTTCACCCCGATCCCCGATTCTTGAGACTAAGCTTCTGAAATCAGCAATGTATAAGGATACATGCCCACCTTCTTTCATTCTTAAAGAATCCAACTCAGCTTCTGCTTTTCTGACTTCATTCGGATCACCAAATAGAGTGAAGAGTTGAGATTCAAATAAAGGCCAAGAATTGAGAAGGTAATTTGAATCTTGATTGGTGAGATTGGAGAGATAAGGCTCAATCCATTTTGCAGCCCTGCCAATGAGAAATGAAGTGGCATAAAGGACCTTCTTTCTGTCTTGAGCGAAGTTTGCCGGATCATTATGAAAAATCAATTGACAAGACTGAATAAAGCTTCTAACTTTGAAGGGCTGAGTCCCATCAAAGCATTCCGGTGCCTTCATAGATGAAGTCTTGAAGGCTGGTGGTCTTGATGCTTCAGAAGATGAAGCTGCTTGAAGATTGGCCATAATCTGAGTCATTTGCTGCATGATGGCCAATAGAGATGGTTCAGACTGATGAGAGACAGGCTGATTAGACTGGGCTAGAGTTGGTCCTCCAGTACCTTGGGATGCCTCCACCGGAGCAGGGACACCTTCAGTACCATCAGACTCTTCCTCTTCCACAGAATTCTCCTCCTCCTCTTCACCATCTTCACCTGGACCTTTGAAAAGAGTCCTTGAAGTTCCTGGAAATCCGCCAACTACTCCTGAAAATGAACATGATCTTCTTGGCCCTCTTCCTTCCTTCCTGGATGGTGCTGCTCCTTCCATGCGGGGTCCTCTATCTAATTGGGCCCTCAGTTGAGGAACTGCTGGGGTGCCATCTAGAGGAGCTCTTGGAGTTGGAGTGAGAACAGCTTGAGCTCTGGCCTGAGATCTTGTCTGTCTTGCCGGAGGTGAGTGTTGAACAGGCATGATATCAGGAATGGAATGGAACAATGAATTAAAAATCAAAATTTGCTTGAATTGAAAAGAGTCAACAATCAAATTTTGAGGAAAAAATCAATGAATAAAAATGAAAATCTTCAAGTACGTCAATAAATCAGAATCAAATGAAGTCTTGAAGTCAAAATAAAATCAATCAAATCAATCAAAATAAAAATCTTGCAAAATCAATCAATCAAATGAAAATCTTGAAGAAAAATCAATTTATGTCAAAATTCTTGATGTGAAAAATCAGCAAAATCAATGAAATCTTCAGGTCAATCAATTTTCTTGAGGTCAAAATCAAATATGTCAAATCAATCAATCAATCAAAATCAAGTGAATTATTCTTTAAAAATCAAAATTCTTGAAGAAAAAATCAATTATGAATCTTGATGTGAATAACGTGTCTGAATATCTTGATGAAAAATTTGAAAATCAAAGAAAATCAAGATGACGCCTGAATTATGAATGAGAATGAAAATTTAATGATTTGAAAAGATTTAAAAAAGAATAACAAAAATAAAAAATGGGTCAACTTTCAATTTTCAAAATGAAGAATGAATGAAAGAAAATTGAGAGGTGACGATGAATCATTAAGTTCATAAGCGTAAAAGAATCATAATTTTGATGAAATGAGTGAATGAAATTATAAAGAAAGAATGAACAGAATGAAAAAGAAATTATGAGTTAATTAATATAATGTCACAGGGGCTCTTGGACAGAAATACAAGAGTGGCCTGGCACTCAGCAATCAGGGAACTCACTTGGAAGACTCCAAAAGGATAAAGAATAAAAGTAATAAGAATGAATTCCTCTAAAAGATATGAAGGTACAAGATGAGATGCAAAAGAGGAAAGGGAAGCCAAATGGCCAAAGAGCCAACCAAGTAAGTCCTTAATCACTGTTTCAACTTAATAATATCAGTATTTGCTTAACTAAAATGAAAAGAAAATAGAGATAAAATAAAATCAAAATATATTAATTAACTGGGGAAAACCCCCCAGGGTGGAAAGGGTAGCCGGTATATGTGAAAAGTTGGGAGCTTGAGTTCTTCAGGCTGAAAACTGATCTGTATTGATTCTTGAGGCTGTATTGATTGTTTTGAGAATTGATACAGCTGGCTAATATTGAAATTGAATTGGGTTGAATGAATTTCCCATGATTGAAAATGAAATACAGGTCTTGATGGATCCAGACTGTATCGAAATGAATATGGTTGCCAAGATGGATTGAGTGGAGCTTTGACACTTGACAACTTCTTTTTGGCACTGCCTCTTGAATACACTTGAGAATGAATTGAAAGTATTCCCTTGGAAGGAATACTTGGAGTGAGAATAACCAATGACTGCTTGATGGCGTCATTGATCTTTGACGCTGAAACACTTGCTCTTGAGCCTTGATGATTCCTCTGAATGATTGGATGCCTTGATGACATGATGAGATGTTGGAATGTTGAAATGTCCATTTGATATTGCCACCATTGAATTGCTGTTGGAAAATGATGCCCAATGATATATAACATCATTTATGGCATATTGGTTGATTGGCAAGAAGATTATGTCCAAAGGTCTTGAGATGGAAAGGCAGAGGGAAAAGGATGGATGTAATGGCTTCAGAGGTTGGGATGGTGTTTCTGGGCCTTTGGGGTTCTGAGCCAAAAACTGGCCCAAAAGGCGGGAAAGTGTCTTTTGGACACTTTGCGTCAAAGTGCGCAAAAATGTGCAAATGCGCAAAGTGCGCAAAAATGCGCAAAATGCGCAAAAGTGCACAAATATGCGCGAATGTGCAAAGTGCGCAAAAAGTGCGCAAATGCGCAAAAGTGCGCAAATGCGCAAAAATGCTCAAAATGCTCAAAAATGCGCAAAATGCGCAAAAGTGCGCAAATGCGCATTATGAGCCCAAATGGCCAAAAACAGCCATTTGGGCCATTTCCCCTGATTTTGAGGGAAATGACCAGGAATACCTATTTGGGCATAAATTGCCGCTATGGGTTCTGGATTGAGGTGAAGGGCCATGAAGGCCCCAAAACACAAATGGCCACAAATGGTCCATAAGATAATGACGTGGCCATATCGGCCACTGGTGATGGATATGGCCAATTGGCCATAAAAGAACCGTGGCTTGATATGCCATATGGGGATCCAAGGAGGTGAATTGCCATGGTTGTGACACACTCACAGTATTCCTCCAAGGGAATACTGGCTGTTCATTCTCAAGGTATATTCAAGAGGCAGTTCCAAAACAATGTTTCAAGGGTCAATGCTCCACCAATGCACCTTGGAAACCCAATTAACTCAGTAGAGTCTTCATTCATGAAGACCTGTATTTTCCATTCATACATCATGGGGAAATCATCCAACACAGTTCATTTCCCAATCTGGCAAGGTATACACTCCATCAGACAATAAATACAGCTTCCAGTATTCCATACAGGACCACTGCTAGTGTGAAGGAGTAAAGCTCTCAATGTTTCATATATACCAGCCTCCTTTGACCCTGAGGGGCTTTTCCCCCAGTTAATTAATATATTTTGATTTTATTTTATCTTTATTTATCTTACCATTTTTGTTAAGTGAATACTGATATTATCAAGTCAGTCATTTAGCACCTTTTCTCTTGTTCTTTCTTTGCCTGTCAATGGATGTTTGGTGGTCATATCCTTACTAATTCCATTGTTCATTTGGCAGGTTGAAACAGTGATTAAGGACTTACTTGGTTGGCTCTTTGGCCATTTGGCTTCTCATTTCTCTGAATCTTATCTTTGTACTTGCATCCTTCTTAGAGAAATTTATTCTTTTATTTTATTTTCTTTATTCTTTGGAGTCTTTCAAGTGAGTTCCCTGATTGCTGAGTGCCAGGCCACTCTTGTTTTTCTGTCCAAGAGCCCCTGTGACACCAACTGGCACCGCAGGAGTTGGGTTGGCAATTCTTCCAGGAACATTCCATGGGCCAGTCTCAGGGGTTCTTCATCATTCAATCAGTTGTTAAGGCAGAAAGTACTTCCATACTCCTTGTAAAAACTCAATTGATCCATACAGGCAGCAATCAATCAACCTGTACGTCCTTGCCCCAATGGGGCCAATTCATATTCCACTGTGGGAATCCAATAACACAGTTCAATTTTCAAGATGGCCAGAGCTTTATTGGCCAAACTCAGACAATACAGCTGGATGATTCACCCTCCAGGATCAGCCTCTCAGTTTTTCACATATACTGGCCACCTTTCATCACCTGGGGACTTTTTCCCCAGTTAATTAATATAGTGGATTTATTTTTATCATCATTTTCTTTTACCTTATTGGAGTAAATACTGATAATATTAAGTCAGTCATTCGCACCTTTTTTTTCTTTGCCTGTCAGTGGATATTGGTGGTCATATTCTTTACTAATTCCATTGTTCTTTCTGGCAGGTTGAAACGGTGAATAGAGGATTCACTTGGTTGGCTCTATGGCGTTTTGGCTTCTTATTTTCCTGGCCATTGGCTTCCTTTCCTTTTATCTTTGGAATATTGGTCCTTACCATTTTATTCTTCTTTTAGGAAATATATTCTTTTATTCTTTATTGTTTAGGAGCCCTCGAAGTGAGTTCTTGATTCCTGAGTGCCAGGCCACCCTTACTTTCATAAGAGCCCCTGTGACAAAGTGAATATATTCATGTTTTTTAGCTCATATCTTTTGAAAACTCATTATAAAGACACTATCCAGAAATAAAGTTACCATGAAATAGCTTGAGGAATACAGCTATAAAACCTATCAGGTAAGCTATAAATAAGGTTAAAAACAATCAAGAGGAATTTATCAAAATAGAAATACAAGTTGGCCCCTTAAACCTCAATTTAGTCCAAGCTTAGAATGGAGTGGATATTCAGATTCTAATAGATCATACATGTAAAATGATGTAATTACTACATTTTATTCAAGGTATAGCCCTATGAAATCATGGTTCAAAGTCCAAATTAGTAAGTTTTGACAGAAAAAAAAATTAGAAGGAAAATGATCAAAAACAGAGTCTTTATTATTGAAGAAATCCCTCTCGGACCCTTGGTAAGGAAATTTGAAGCTATTAAAATTCACTTCATGAACTGAAATTTCATGAAAAACTTAAAAGGTATTAATGAGTATACTCAATGCTTGAAAATGATCATTGTTGATCTTTAACTTAAATCTTATCTCAAGCTTAACATTTGAATAAAAGATAATACTCGTGAATATTGTATTTTAGAATTGAACATAAACTAATCCACAAAATCAAGTAATTTTCCAGCCTTATGATGTCAGCAAACAAGAGCTATAGTGATAACTCTAACATATGGTGTAATAATGAGATCAAGAGGTTTGATAATGATTCAATGATCTATAAATCTTGAAATATTGATTAATTCAAGCTTATAACGTCAAGAGAAATCTTTTAAAATGTATCTGGTAGCCAGGAGGACAGATATTTACTACATAAGAACCCCTTCTGTCTTTGTTTCTGCCCCAGAGACATCAAATGCAATAAAATATTAAATAAACAAGTTATAAAATTTATTATTCTTGATATAAATATTCTGTTGTGAAAGGCCAAATACTTAAACTGTAATAATAAATCAATGATATACGATTACATCAATATTTTATCATTGTTTGTTAAATTCTCTCAAATTCTCCAAATCCATGCAAAATAATAAAAGCTTTATTTCTCTCTAGTTTTAATTGTAATCACACTCCAAATAGGTTTTAATGACTTCTTTAGCCATACAATAACTGAAAAGGACTGTGTTAAGGGTTAATATTAAGTTATTCTTACCTTATCATAAAATCTTGCTCTTAATTTATCTATAAAATCATTCTTTGTCAATATGAATAGGGTTTATTTTGCATTCTATCTCTAATTCTGGCAACATATTAGCTACAAATTGTTATTTATGCATTCATTATTTGTTTGTAACAATAAGAGATTATTAAGTTATCAATATATCTATTATTTATGAAAAGTAGAATATATTTTATGCAATAATTATAGAGAAATTGGTTTTCCTAGGAGCAACCATTAGTGATTGTGAAGCTGATCACATTTATTAGAATTCAAAAGAAAAAGTTTCATTATATTTGATTCATTTTTGTTCTCTATTTCTTAATATGACTACCCAAAGATGTTCCCAGATACAGAATCCCAGGAATCCAAAAGGATTCCATGGACAATGTTTCCAATGTGGCAAAAGGCTTTATAGAATTCAAAGGAAAAGAGGAACAAAGAATGAGACAAAAATCTATACCAAAGAAATAAATTTTTCTCCTGATGTTGTTTATACTTTAACAGAAATTGAAAATAGCAATGTACCTCTAAATCAAATTACAAATAGTTTATTATGATTGAAAGAAATGAATAAATGTATATGATCACTATTTCAAATTGTTTCAGAAATTAGAAAAGAAATAGAAAATATGAAACCTGTGGTTTGAAATAATAGACCAAAAACTTTAATTGATAATACTCAAAAACTGATACAAGGAAAACAAGAGTTATATAAGCATATCAAAGAAATTAAACAAAAAACCTTAAAAATCAACTCTGAACTAAGTATTAATAATTTAACAGAAAAATTGAACAAATGATCCATATCTTTTACAATATTTGAAGAAAAAACTACATCACACATATTGCTTTTGGAGCATTAAGGAAAACATGCTGAAGCAAGAATTAATCTTAAGTATTTAATTTAAAGCTAGATAAGAAAATTACTGTGAAAATGGATAATATAAATGAGGCTAACTCAAATATTGCTAATTTATCAACTCCACTTTTTGACAGAAGAAGAGCGTCAAACCAAAAGTGGAAACCTAAAATAATTGTATGGAAAAATTGGTCGAAAATGAGAATAATAATATTCTAAGGAAAGAAGCACCTAAACTCAAAGAATGGAAAGCATTAACAGGATCCAGTCAATATGAACATATGTCATTTATTAAGACGATTCATATGCTGCAAGAAAATGATTCCATACCGGATAAATGAATAAGTGCAATATTACATCCATCATTTAAGAAATCTACAACAAAATGGCACTATGGCATATGGCAGCCTGTGTCTCAAAACCAGAGCACAAGCATGACAGCCAAAATACCATAAACTAATAGTAGAACAACATACCACCAAA
Organism: Austropuccinia psidii; assembly: GCA_023105745.1. Taxonomy (NCBI): domain Eukaryota; kingdom Fungi; phylum Basidiomycota; class Pucciniomycetes; order Pucciniales; family Sphaerophragmiaceae; genus Austropuccinia; species Austropuccinia psidii. The sequence continues at coordinate 43,883,634 of JALGQZ010000001.1, forward strand.
ATATGGAGCTGAGCCAAACCACATCAAAAGTTATCAAAAGAAAGAGGAAAATAACCTTCTTCCAAATATACAAGTCCAATTATCATAAGAAAAATAATAACAAACTTATTCAAGATCAAAGCAGCTGCCAAGCATAAACATTAATTTTAACCTTCTATCTAAATTCCAAAGAAGGAGGCTAAACCCCATAAAATAGATGATCAAATTGAATCTCTCAATTAGGGCTATCCAATGGTAATAGCCAAATTGAGCTGGCACAAAAACTACAGAAGGTATGGCCAAACTAAGGTCAAATAAGGGTGAATACAATATTCACCTCTCATATAAGCTCTACACTTTTAGTGTGAGATACCTAAAGTGGGCCGCTTTTGCAAAGAAATCAATAAGGGATATCTGATGGTTCCCTTCATTTACCCAGAGCCCAACTAGAACAAAACTTATGGAGAAAACTAGTTCCATACAGGTCTGGAGAAAAATTTGTATCTGGATTTTAAAAGTTGAGAATGGTATAACTTTGCCATATTGTATGATACCCATACCAAATGAGGTAACATTGTGAAGATCAAATCCAGAGCTACTCAATGAACCAACCTTGAGCTCAATATCTCAAAAACTGACAAAGGTATGGCAGCTTTAAGGTAAAAATCCAAGAGTTTGGCCAAAACACATTTACTGTGGGATACTTCCCATATCATTGATTATGAGGTGGCAAGTAGAAAAAGTAGCTTTTTTATAGTTTCAATCCTCATAGTTCATTCAATACTGGGGTCCCATACAGTTTTTATACAGAATTCTACATTTCAGAGGAAGGCTATTTGTTTCCAGATGAAAGGTTTCACCTTTTATTGGTGAAAACTACCCAGATGTAGTTTTCAAGCCACATATGAGCACAATACAGAGTGTACTGACTGTGAGAAAACCACAAACCATTCCTTGAAAGTGAAAATTCTTCACTTCATCTATGTGAAATGGTCTAGAGGAGTTTTTCACCCAATTGCAGCATAAAAATGGACCTTTCTCTTCCCAAAAAAGAAATCCCCATCCTACTCTTGCATTCCTATGAAGTATAACTGTCAAAAACAATTATACTCTTGGAAAATAACCATGTATACTCATAATGAAAAGTATTTTAGTATTTATTATAAGAACTCGATTGGTAAAGCTGCACCCAGGGTTTTCAATTGTCCTCACCACCACTATTTTCTATAGTAAAACTCTTAAATATTATTTTTACAATCTTGTTATTTATAATACACCATGTCACAGTCATAGTTTAAGCTGTCAAGAGCCATATCACAACTTCTTCATAGACTCATCCTGACATTTCGTGGGCGTGGACATGTTTTGTTGGATTTTGTGGACCAATTTGCTGTTAAAAGTGAGTTTTTTCTGAATTTTGATGTTTTTAATATTTGCTTCTTTCTTTTAGGAAGAAGAATCCTTGAATAAATATATATTTTATTGGATATTATATATTATGAATTTTTGTGAGTGGTATATAAACATATAGCACTATGTTTTGTCCTATTTTTTTTCTTTCACGTGGTTTGATTCTAATTCAATCACCACAGACTATTTTGGGCATTTTTCTGATATCAAAGGACTCAAAAGACCCTTTATACATTCTTTTATTGAAAACAAAACCCTCATTACTGTAAATATCAGCTGCAGAGGAATGGTTGGACATATTGATAATTTAAATTGTCCATTACAGCACCACTTATAAGATTACACTTTTTAATTAAAATCTAATATGTGAGATATTGGGATACCAACTGTACACCATTAATGCACCTTACAGTATTTTTGATGTGTGATTGATAATTTCAATTAAAACTCATAATACAAGGGAACAATATAGTAATACATTGACCAGAGGCCATACTTAGATGTGCAAACATAATTCCAAGAAGTCTCAACTGATATAATTCCTCTAACAATCTGTTTCAGTGGAAGAGCACTTCATACTACTTAAAACAAATTCACAAGGCAACACACCTGTGACACCCTCAGATACAACAGTACAGAAGGTAAAAGGAAAAGGCATAGTGAAGGCCTTATGACCACTAGAACATGGACACAAATGGCCACTCAGAGGAGTAGAAAACTATGAAACTCTGCATCCATAAAAGGTAAACCAACCTTGACAGCTTGTACAGGGAAGATTACAGTAATTAACCCAGTTGTAACTTTTTAAGGAAAATTTTTCAAAGCAGTAGAAAACAAATTTGTTCAAGGAAAGGTCAAAGGTAAATACCCTAAGAACACAAAGTTTTTGATTGCTTGCAAATAATACCCTGTCCCCTGTACACCTCAGGAACCTTTGATTCCCAAGCAACCAGCCAGAGGACAGACCAGGACTGTTCAGAGTCAGAATACCAGGGTCTGGACACCATAGACACCATCATAGATGGCAGGACACTGAGGGAAATCACACCCACACTGAAATTTACCCTCCAATTCAATGGGAACCTCAAACTAGAGGACTGGACGGACATGGATCAAGTTCTTGAGCTCCACCAACTCCTCAAAGATCTATTCCAATCAAGCATTGAAAATAAAACGTTCAACCTAGCTTCACACTGGGTAGAAGTGGAAGCATGCCTCCAGATGCTTTATCTCAAAAAGATACCGTTAAAAGATCTTATGGTAATCACCAAAGGATGAAATATCAACAGGAAGTTCTAACTCATGGAGGCAAGGGCAGCCATGATAAGGGAGAATTAAGCCACTATCCAAGCTATAGAAAAGAAACAGAACCAGAAAGAGAATACTCTCATTCCCCCAGGCTCACAAGTAGTAGACCAACCCAACCCTCCAGTGGCTTCACACCATTCAGGGAACAGCAGATCAGTGCCCAAGTCCCCATTCTTTACAATGGGAGGTACTTTCCAGAACAAGAAAAGGATCAAAGGGCAAGAACAAGACTTCTTTCAACCAAACACAGAAAGAGTCAGACCCAATGATACAGAAGTTGTTGGACTTGTTGAAAGAAGTACACAAGATCCAGACATAGTAGTAAATACTTCTAATAGAGTCAGAAGTCCTGCTACTGGAGATATTACCCTAACTAAGATGCAACATAGTGTTTCCACACCTGGGAGTAACATAAATAGTGATGAAATGTGGTTGAAAATGTCCCAATTTCACAGAAAACCCAAGAAAATTTTGAAAAGCTACAACAGAACAATGTGAGGCTGGAAGAATTGAAAGCCTGACAAAACCAAATTGTCAAAACGCTTAAACAAGGCTATTCTAAACCAAAAAAAGTCTCACAACAAACCAACAAAAGACTTCACCAAGTCTGAGAGGAGCAAAACCACCTCAAAAGGGACAGGGAATGTCTGGATCAAGACATTAAAAAATTTGTTAATACATGCAAAAAAAAAGGCCCAACCACAAGGAAATGTTTTGAATAACTCGTTCCACCAGGAAGACATAAAACCAGATGCCTTGTTTCAGAATAAGGCAAGGTCTCCATAACAATACCAAGCTGGAGTAACATGACTTAAGTTGAGAAGGAAGCACTTAAACAGCTTCCAGAGGCCTCAGATTGGCCAAAATTCTCAGGTGTAGGGAATATGATCACTTGGAACTCATTTAATATATTGATGGAATCTTCATTGATGTACCAATAATACCCGGATAATGGATCACTTCTAGGCTAAATACAGAATTGAAAGGACATGCTAGTGTTTGCTAAACAGAAATGAAAGAAATCAATTGCATCAGAAGCTGGACATGGTGGAAGAGTTAAATATTCCAGAAACACAGCAATGGTACTTGGATATGGCGACACACCATGTAAGTTGAGGATAACAAATTATCAGTCGACAAAGATCCATATGAATGGTGTCTTAGACAGACTTAAAGACTTAAAGCCATTGATCCTGAAATTAACATGCAAATAAGGAATCACAAACCCTTTACACAGATGCCAGTAGAACTGGATCATGCAATAAAATGCAGATGAAACCAGAGTTGCACTCTACATGACATTGCTAATATCTCACAATATGTAAGGAAGAGGAAAATATAGGAAGAGCTCTCTATATAGAGGCAAAAATTTCAAAGAGAAACAGCCTGACAGGTAAGACAAAAAAGAAAAATGTAAAGAAAAGATTGAAGATGTGACCAATAAGAAGAGCACTTGTCACAATTCTGGATAAGCAGGCCACTATCCTAACAACTGTCCAAAGGTAAAAAAAAGATATATGCTATTGAGAAAGTAGCAGAGGAAAAAAACCAAGAAGAGTATTCTGAATCTGACTCCATGGGTGATGCCATCAGAGAAATATCTAATGATGGGCAAGTCCCAATAGAGAAATTCCTAGTAGAGTAACAAGAAGGAACACCACTAGAAATTCAGGATATACAGTTAAAAGCAGGCCTACCACAAGAAACTGTTAATAAGAGCTTGTGCAAACACACACAAGATGCACAAACATTCATAGTCACATCAACTAAGGGGATTGTATATATTGATGGAACAGCCACCAAGATGACTGTATGTTTTGACAATCCTTGACACCTATTAATCATAGATAGTAGGGCACACCTCTCCATAGTGGCCAGGGTATACCTGGACACTCATTTCCCAAATTTGAAAAAAAAACTCTTGCCAACAAAGGCTAAGAACTATAAAAGTGCATCAGGGAAGATGAGATTCATTGGGAAAATTATCAAATATTTAATCATACCCCATAGGAAAGGTAATATCAGATTCAATCCAGACTTTTTAGTGCTTGAAGATGATCACCTCCAGGAATTGTTACTGGGAAAAGACTATCAGAGGATTTATTGTATAGACATTTACAATAGTAGAAGTAGGCACATTAACATAGGTACAAACAAGGAAAAGAAATTTTCCCTTGATATATACCAGTTGTCCAACCAAGACCCTTTTGATGAATTACTAAATGAATTAAAAGGGAATTTCAGTTCCAACCTCACCATTAAACAAAAGCTTGGTTTACTGAGATTTCTGAGGAAGAACAGACCAGCTTTTTCCATTTGTGAAAAAGCCCTGGGAAAAATCAGAGGCCATGATATAGAGCTATATCTAGATGTGGAAAGACCTTATCCAACCAAGCTCAGAAGACCTTCCTATCCAGCAAGCATGAAAGCTAAATTAGAAATTGAAAAACACATCAATGAAATCCTAGATTTGGATGTAATCAGGAAGATAGGACACAATGAAATAGTGGAATTAACCACACCTTCCCTTATCAGTTGGCATGATGGAAAGTCTAGGTTGTGTGGAGATTTCAGAGCACTCAATAACTATACCAAAGCAGATAGGTACCGTATACCATGAAAGGCTTTCACAAGAATAGAGTTAAGATAATCTCCATGAAATTTATCAGAATCTTATGCCATATGGGTATATATGAGTACACCAGAATGCCTTTTGGCATAAAAAATGCACCAGCACACTTCTAAAGGATGATGAATACAATATTACAAGAAGAAATATTGGAAGGCTGGATGGTTATATAGATTGATGATATCATTGTATACTCAGAGACATGGAAAGAACATGTGAAATAAACAGACAGAGTACTAAGTCAATGAACACCCATCAATCTGAAATTTGACTCAAGAAGTTCAATTTTGGCCAACAAGAACTATTGGCACTAGGACATAAAGCCTCAGGACTTAGTCTGGCCATAGACCAAAACAAATTAGCAGCAGTACTGCAGAAACCAGTACCTAGAAATATCAAATATATGTAATCATTTCTTGGATTTTCTAGCTACTACAGAAACCAAATCAAAAGCTTTGCTCATATAGCTAGTAGTTTATACAAGTTATGCTCAAAAGATGTAGTTTTTGAAATAACCTAGGAAAGGAGATATCCATATGGGAGGAACAAACATTAACTTGCCCATGAACCTGTCCTGATACTCCCTGACTTTAAATTACCATTCAGGTTGCACATAGATTCAGCTTGCAGTCAAACATTGAAAGCTTCCCTGCACCAAAGACAAATTGTAGATGGTGAACCAAGGGAAGGGGTAATATGCTACATTTTCAGGAAACTGAAAGACACAGAGGCTACATATGGAGAGACTCAGACAGAATGCTAATGCCTATCCTGGGCCCTAGAAAAACTCCAAAGACAAATTGTAGATGGTGAACCAAGGGGAGGGGTAATATGCTACATCTCCAGAAAACTGAAAGACTCAGAGGCTACATATGGAGAAACTAAGACTTAATGCTAATTCCTAGTCTGGGCCCTAGAAAAGCTCCACTCTTATCTGGAGGGTGCAGCTTTTGAAGTCTACACATAATTCACAGCACTAAAATCTTTACTTAACATGAAAACTACTAATAGACACATTTTGAGATGGCAAATAGCCATTCAAGAGTATAGGGGTAATATGATGATAATATAAAAAGATGGAAAATGCCACACTAATGCTAATGGCCTCAGCAGATGAAAACTGGAGAATGTCAAAAGCAACCCATCTTATGACCCAGAATTAGCTTCTTCAATTCCTATCCACTTCATGGAAACAGATAGGAGGAAGAAGCTCAAATTTTCTGAATGGGTACCAGAATTTGGTACCTCAGACGGTTATATAACTGAACCAGAAGGAAAAGAAACTGCCCCATTGGCAATAAGCTCCTCAGAACTGCATAATGAATTTTTCATTTCAGTAACCAAAACCCATTCCAAACACAAACAGTGTAGCACATTGTTTCAAATCCTTCAACCAAAATATGGGAGGCCAGAGCTGGAATCTACGTTAGATGGACCCTGGTTGAGGGAATTCAAGGACAAAAATGTTTCCCTCATAGATGGACTTCTGTACCACAGAGAGAAGAACACCAGTGCACTCACACTGATAGACAGAGACCATGTTTCCCAAATCCTGCAAGAATGCCATGATTACCCCTATATGAAACACATGGGTGAATATAGGACAAAAGAGAGGGTATCAAGCACAGCTTGGTTGCCTCAATGTGAACCTAGAGTTGAGTGAATACATCAACACTTGTGAAATATTCCAGAAGGAAAACAGGAAACCTGGGAAGACTTATGGACTACTTCAACACATAGAGGAACCTAAACACCCATGGAGAACCATTAACATGGACTGGGTAAAAGGACTTGTCCAAGGAGTGAAAGAAAACTTCAATGCTTTTCTAGTAATAGTGGACAGGTAAAGTAAAAGTGTCAGATGCCTACCATGCTAAAAAAAGGATACAGCTATGGATACAGAATTGATATTCTGAAAAAACATCATAGCCACTTGTGGAGTCCCAAAAATAATTAATAGTGATAGGGACCCAAAGTTCACATCAGAATTTTGGACTAATCCTGATGATATTCTTGGACCAAAAATTGCGTTTTATACAGCCTACCACCCACAAAAAGATGGCTTGGATGAAAGGATGATCCAAACAATGGAGGTCATAGTTAGAAGATTCTGTGCATATGGCATGGAATACAAAGAACATGAAGGGTACTCTCATGACTGGTTTAAACTCCTACCAGCAATTCAGCTGGCTTACAATAAAAGCCTACATTCCACCACAGGGAAATCACCCTCACTGGTGGAATAAGTATGGACTCCCTTACTGTCTGTGGATCACTTGAAGAAAAATCTTCTTATCACCCAAGCCACTTCCAAAGAACTCCATGATATGTGGAAGAAAGCATGTGACACAGATGCTAGAAGCATAGATGAGAAAAAGGAATACAACAAGCAGAGATATGACAAGACCCACAAGGAACCAGACTTCAAGGAAGGAGACCAAATGCTAGTGTCTACCCTGAATTTTAATAATCTTAAAAGCCCAACAAAAATGAGAGACTAATTTGTGGGACGATTCACTATCATTAGATTGATATTGAAAAATGCAGTGGAAGTCCAACTTACAGAGGAATTCTCCAGGAAAACACCCAGTTTTCCCAGTGAGTCTAGTGAAACCTTACCATCAAAAATAAGAGGATAAGTTCTGCTCTAGAAGCAAAGCCCCTACTCCCCAAGATATAGTGGAATTAGAAGGCTCCCCTGGCCCAGTTAAGAAATTAATTCAATCCAGGAAGATCAGACTTATTTGAAAGGACCAACAACAATGTCTTATTAGATCCAAATACCAAACATCTGATAAAGATAAATAGCTAGCTGAAGAAGCTATACCAGATGGTGACCTTCACCTGAGAAGACTCAGAGCCTCTAGGAGGGCTGAACAGTGTGATAAATGATGAGCCTTTTTCAAAGGAAAGGTATGTAAGCCTGTGACTCAAAACCAGGGCACAAACATGACAGCCAAAATAGCATAAACTAATGGTAGAGCATACCACCAGAACATGGAACTGAGCCAAACCAGCTCAAAACATATAAAAAAAGAGGCAACTCACCTCTTTCCAAATATGCAAGCACCATAATCATAGGAAAAAGAATAACAAAGTTATTCAAGCTCAAAGCAGTTACTGTGCATAAACCTTACTTGTCACCTCTCATCTAAGGTCCAGAGAAAGAGGCTGAACCCCATCAAATGGGTCTTCAAATTAAATCTCCCAATTAGGGATATCCAATGGTACTAGCCAAATTGAGCTAGCACCAAAACTACAGAAGTTATGGCAAAAATGAGGGCAGATAAGGGTGAATAAAATATTCACATCTCATCTAGCTTGTACACTTTTAGTGAGAGATACCAAAAGTGGGGTCCTTTTAGAAATTGCTCAATCAGGGATATCTGATGGTGTCATCCATTTCCCCATAACTCAACTAGAAAAAAAGTTTTGGAGCAAACTAGTTCCATACAATTTTGGAGAAAAATACATCTCTGCATAATGAAAATTGAAATTAGTATAACTCCTTGAGGGATTGAGTTCCAAGTTTCAAATAATTAATAGAAAAACCTATGTGAGTTCTTAGTGAGAAAAAATAATTTGTTTCCTTTGAAACTTTGGTCTCCTGTGCTCATGAATGGCATACCAAATTCAAACCTATCCTTTTTTCTCAAATGAAAATTATTAAACTATATTGTCTTCAATTTGATATGTATTGAAGCTTTATAGCTAAAAATTCTATTTTCCCATGCTATAGTCAAATGGAGAAACCACCATGGAAAAAAAATTAGAAGCAAAATAGACCTGGTATTTAATTAAATCTCAACCTTTAAAGTTTCAATACTCATTAATCAAAATATTTAATGCTTACATGAAGCCCAAATATAGACTCCTTGATTATTGAAATGGATATTTACACATTATAGCTTTATAATACACCATTTTTATGTTCAAATATTGGTAGTTATATCCTAATACATGGCATTATTTTTTCATAAAATTTACATTCTGCCTCCAAAAAGTACTTTTAGTCATTAAGTGAAGCTTCTGGATAATATTTGAAGGAGTGAATGTTGTTTTTTGTCTCTATTAAATACAAAAATATTATCAGCCTAAGGTCTGTATGGGTATTCTTTTAGGGGTGGCATATATGGGTCAAAGAAAATTTTGTCACTAAGGTTTTTTGACTACATGAAAAACCCATTATTCCCCCAAGTTATTTCATTTGTAAGATGGTCAAATTTAAGAATTTTTGTGAAAATATAATTGGGGAAATAAATTTATTCTGAGAAGTAAAATTATTTTGGTAAGATGTGTCTATGAAACTTGTTGATAATATTACTATTAATCAACAGTACTATGACTGTTTTTATAAAGTATAATAATAATAAAAATCATAATAACCAAAATTGAATAATTAATAAATTAATTAATTATTTGTTTTAATTGTTATACACTACTAGTGATTATAACAGTAAGCATTAATTGTCTACTAGAATCAATTACAATAAGTATATAATAATAAAACTTCTTAATTAAAATAATAAAGTTATTTCAATATATGATTATCTTATTTTAAAATAATTATGAATATAATTTTTGAAGAAAACAATTACTAAAGAAAAACTTTAACAATGAAGATAAATCACTCACCAATACTCCAAAGAACTTATCAAAGCTAAACGTAGAGTCATTTGATGGATAATTGTGGATTTAAAGGATAAAAAATGGATACATAACAGTATTACAACAATATATAGTTGATTTCTATGATTTCAAATCTTTCTGATAGATTATGAAAGAATAAAACACTTGATAAATTTCTAACTCATACTTACTTGTTAGTAATAAAGGTATAATTGAATAATGTGAAAATTTTGGAAAAAACAGCAAGAGGAAGCCTCTTTTAAGTGTAAGACAGCTCACAGAGGCGTTAAATGGAGCAAACTGGAAAACCAGTGAATGAGAAAACAATAAAGCTTACTGTATTATTGATTGTATCATCTGTTATCATGTAAGATTATCATAATTACTCAATTGAAGCTTTTACATGACTACCAACCCATTTATGGTTAAGAATAAAAGGAGTAAAAGCTGTAAATCTTCTTTTATTCCAAAATGATCTTTGATTTCTCAAAGCTATCAATGTTATTGGAAATTTCATCACAGAGTGTATTTTCTGTGAATTTTGAAAGATTCAGTATTTCACATGGAATCATTAAAAATAGACTATAAGTAAAGATTTGAATTTGACTTATGAAAGTATAATTCTTTTTTAGTTTTTATTTGTACTATACAGTTCTACATTTGTACTGAAGGTTCAGAAAGAATGATTTAGAATTGTATTTTTAATGAATTTTTTAAAACTTTATGTCATCTCTACATAGAATTGGAAATAGCACTATATGGCTGGTTGCTATGAGGTAAATCAATGGATAGTAGTCAAAAAAGGGTTTTAATTACTCTTTTGAGGTTTATCCATGGAAATTCATTAAGAATTGACATGGTTACAGGAGTCTAAGTTGCTCTTTACCTCCTTGGCACATCAAAATAGCAGCTTATTTGCTATTTTCTTATGATATAATGAAGTTTTGACATGGTAACCAGTTGTCACAGGGGCTCTTATGGAAGCAAGAGGGCCTGGCACTCAGGAATCAAGAACTCACTTGGAGGGCTCCAAAAGATGATAAGAAATATTATGGAATATATTTCTTAAGCAGGAAATAGAGAAAGGACAAATATGCCAAAGATAACAAAGGGTAAGAAGAATGAAGCCAGGGGCCAAAATAAAAGAAGCCAAAAGCCAAGAAGCCAACCAAGTGAATTCTCAATTCACTGTTTCAACCTGCCAGAAAGAACAATGGAATTAGTAAAGGATATGACCACCAATATCCACTGACAGGCGAAGAAAGAAAAGAGAAAAGGGTGCTAATGACTGACTTAAGATTATCAGTATTAACTTTAATAATGTAAAAGAAAATAAGGATAAAAATAAATCCAATATATTAATTAACTGGGGAAAAAGTCCCCAGGTGATGAAGGGTGGCCGGTATATGTGAAAAGCTGAAAGATTGATCCTGGAAGGTGGATCAATGACTGTATTGTCCAAATCGGGAAATACAGTTCTGGCCATCTTGAAATTTGAACTGTGTGATGGAATTCACACAGTGGAATAAGAAATGGCCCAATTGGGCCAAGGCCATACAGGTTGATTGAATAAGGCCTGTACGGATGAATTGGGTTGTCCAAGGAGTATTGAATACTTGATGTCTTGACAACTGATTTAAATGATGTAATACCTCTTGAGAATTGACCTTAGAATAATCCTGAATGAATAGTACCAACCCAACTCCTGCAGATACAGGTGGTTGGGATCCTGGAATGATCTTCTGAATTGCCGCCATGGATTGCCAGACTGATGAGCTGAAAAGTCCTCCTTCGAAATGGGCGTTGGAATGATGGACCTTGAAATGGAAAGGTGGAATTGGATCCTGAACACGTCACCATTGGATTGCTGAGCAAAAATGGTGCATAATGGTATATAATACCATATATACACCACACCTGCAATCTTGGGTACGGAGTGCATGAAGGAAAGGAAGAAATTCCCCTTAAGTTGAGGGGAAGGCTTTGCTGAGCTGATCTGGTGGCCTCTGGTGGTTGCCAGAGGCCATGATGGAAATATTGATCCATGGTGGTCCATGGCCAAAATTGGGTCCTATGGGATTTATGGCCAAAAAGGTGTCCAAGAAGGATTTGGTCATTTTTGGGTCCAAGGAAGTCATGGCCAAAATTGGCTCAGGTGGGCCCAATTGTGGTTTGGGGCCTAGGTGGCTGGCCCCTTTGGCCCCTTTTTGCCTCATTGGATTAGGCCAAAAGGGGCCTAATTGGCCTACGGACCATACGGACCGCGGACCGCGGCCCACGGACCGTACGGACCGTAGAAGCCGTAGGGGGCCTAAGTGGCCCAAAAAGGCCATTTAGGCCTAAACCCCCATAATGAAAGGGGTTGGCCAGGGGCCAATGATGATGGCTAGGGGGTCCAGAAACCCCTAGAAGATAAAAGGACCCCCCAGGCCCAAAATGAAAGATGAAGGCCTGGGGGTTGGTGAGGTGGAATTTGGCCAAGAAGGCCAATGATGGCAGGATATGGCCTGAGGCCATAAATGATGGTTGAGAGGGGTTATGGCGTAAAAACCATAAAACACCCAAGGGGGCCAATTGGCCATAAAGGACATGACGTGACCAATTGGCCCCATCTGGGCTCCAGGTTGAATTGCCGCAGCCATCAAGGAGGAGGGCCAAAACTCATGGTTGTGACACCAGTTTTGCAAAAGGCTTGAGTTTACTAATTGGGCCAAGATCAGCCATGGATCCAAGCTTTGGAGCTTTCCATGCCTCAGAGGCCTCAAAAGTTGGGTACCCTGGCTCTTTTTGATGTCTTTTGTCCCCCTTGATTATTTTTTAGGTGAAAATAGAAATTCAGGTTTCAAGTGAGATATTCACTATTGGTGTACCAAATGTGCATATATGAATACCATAATATTAAGTGCTAAAAACATGTATAACACTATTCTTAGTGTATATGTAACATGGGATTTCTCACATCCCCATAATTTTGGTGTTGAATTGAGAAAAACAAATATTTTGACAGATCCTTTATGTGGTATTGATGATGTGGTATTGAAGTATTTTCCATATTACCACCTCAAAGAGTTGATTTGAGCTTATTCACTCTATGGAGCTAACCTAGGTGACATTTTGTGTATAAACCAAATCTGGCCTTGAATCCATGAATTTACCTACTCAATAAAAGTTATTCATCATTGCTGAAATCAAAGATGATTAATTTTGAATATATGCATGACTTATTGGTCATGAATAGTTCAGAATTTATTTTTAAGATAATTGCAGCCTATTTGCGTATGTAAAATATACCTTAAGGCTCACAATTTCCATATTTTCAAGGATTATTTTGCTAATTCATAAGTATATTCAATTATGCACAGCCAAAGGGAAACTGTACCAAAATGTGTGTTTCTTATTGAAAATAAATAATAAAGACTGAGAGTAATTTCTGATTTATCTACTACTAAAAATAACCTTTCCACCTTTTGTAAATGAAACACACATTCATTTCATTCATTATTGAATGTTATTGAAGACATACTGTCAGCCTGTGACTAAAACCCAGAGCACAAGCATGACAGCCAAATACCATAAACCAATGGTATAGCCAAGATACAACCAAAACATGCAGCTGAGCCAAATCAGCTAAAACGTTATCAAAAGAAAGAAGAAACTCACCCCTCTTCAAATATACAATTCCCATCACCATAGGACAAAGAATAAAAAAGTTATACCTGCTCGAAGTTGGTGCTGAGAATAAACCTTAATTTTTACCTCTCATCTGAAATACAGAGTAAGAGGCTAAACCCCATCAAATGGGTATTCGAAATGAAGCTCTAAGTCAGGGCTATTGAATTATTCCAACCAAACTGAGCTAGCACCAGTATTACTGAAGTTATGGCCAAATACAAGCCTAATAAGAGTGAATAAAATATTCACCTCCCATCTAGCTTCTACAGTTTTAGGGTGAAATACATAAAGTGGGGTCTTTTTCGAAAGAGCACAATAGGTTCTATCTGATGGTGCCATTCATTTCCCCATATCTCATCTATAAAAAAAGTTATAAGGCATACAAGCCCAATACATCTTTTTGCCTAAAACACACATATGTACAAAAATCTTGTACATGGCATACCTTTGCCATATTCAATGATAACCATATCAAATGGGGTACCATTGTGTAGACCACATACAGGGCTACCCACAGAACCAATTTTGATGTTGATATCTCAAAACCCAAGGAAGGTATGGCTGATTTGAGGTCAAAATCTCACAGTTTGGCCAATACAGCCTTACCATGGGATAATATCCCATAACTATGATTATTGTAAGATGTGACTATGAAACTGATGATAATATTAATATTAATCAGCAGTACTATGTCTGTTCTTATGAAATATAATAATAAAATATTATTATAACCACAATTAAATACTTAAATAATTATTTCTTTCACGTGTTAAGCACTACTAGTGATTTTAACAGCGAGCAAGTAATTGTCTACAAGAATAAATTACAAGAAGAATTTAATAATAAAAACTTCTTTTATTAAAATAATAAAATTATTTTAATATATAATTATCTTTTGCAAGAATAATTATAATGATAATTCTTGAAGAAAACTAATTTTAAAAAAAACTTTAAGAATTAAAAGTAAATCACTCACTGATATTCCGAAAAGCTTATTGAAAGATAAGATAGAGAGATTTGATGTAGAATTGTGGATTTAGAGGATCAAAATGAATTTATCAATGTATTACAACAATATATAGTTGATTTCTATGATTTCACGTCTTTCTGATTGATTCTGAAAGAATAAAACACTTAAGAAAAGTTTTAACTAATACTTACTTGTTGGTAATATTGATATAAATGATTAATAAGATGATCATTGGAAAAAACAGCAAGAAGAGGCTTCCTTTAAGTCAACAACAGCTCACAGAGGCGTGCTATGGAGCAAACTGAAAAACCAGTGAGTGAGAAAACAATAAACCTTTTTGGATTAATGATTGCATCATCTGTTGTCACGTAAGATTATCATAATTACTTAATTGATGCTTTTACGTGACTACCAACCCCAATATGGTTAAGAATAAAAGGAGTAACATCAGTAAATCTTCTTTTATTCCAAAATAATCATTGATTTCTCAAAGTTATCAATGTTATTGCCAATTTCATCACAGGTTTTAATTACTGTGAATTTTTGAAGATTAAGTGTTTCACGTAGAATGATCAAAAATGGACTGGAAGTAAAACTTTTAATTTTACTAGTACAACTGTGATTCTTTTTGGTTATACCATAGATAATACAGTTCTAAATTGGTCCTGAAAGTTTCAGAAAGCTTCATTAAGATTTGTATTTTTAATGAATTTTTGAAGTTTTTACCTCATTTCTACGTAGAATTGCAAATATCAGTGTTTGACTGGTTGCTATGAGGTAAATCAATGGATACTAGTCCAAAAAGGGTTTGAATTACTCTTTTGGGGTTTATACATGGAAAGTCATTAGTAATTGACATGGTTACAGGAGTGTAAGTAGCTCTTTACCTCTTTGGCACGTCAAAATAGCAGGTTATTTGCTATTTTCTGGTGTTTTACAGTAGTTGTAACTTGGTAACCAAGTTCCCAAAGAGGTTTAGTTTACCAATTTGGTCAAGATCAGCCATGGAACCAAGCTTTGGAGCTATCCACGCCTCTGGGCCCTCAGAAGTTGGGTACCCTGGCTCTCTTTGATGTCTTTTGTCCCCCTTGCCTATTTTTTACGTCAAAATAGTAATTTAAGCTTAAAGTGAGATATCCACTATGGGTGTACCAAACGTGCATGTGAGAATACCATAATATTAAGTGCTCAAAACATGTATAACACTATTCTTAGTGTATATGTAACATGGGATTTCTCACTTTCCCATTATTTTGGCGTAAAATCAAGAAAAACAAAAATTTTCACGGATCTTTTATGTGGTATTAATGATGTGGTGTTGAAGTATTTTCCATATTACCACCTTAAAGAGTTAATTTGAGCTTATTCACTCTATGGAGCTACCCTAGGTGAATTTTTATGTAGAATCCAAATCTGGCCTTAAATCCATGGATTTACTTACTCAATAAAAAGTTATTCATCTTTTCTGAAATCAAAAATGATTAATTTTGGATATATGCATGACTTATGAGTTATGCATAACTCAAAATTTAATTTGAAGATAATTGTGGCCTATTTGGGTATGTAAAATATACCTCAAGGCTCACAATTATGAGGTGTCAAATAGACAAAGAAGCTTGTTTTTACTTCAATACCTAATATCTCATTCAATACTGGGGTCCCATACAGGTTCTGTACAGCATTATACATGTCATACACGTCATAATCAGGCTATGTGGTCCCCAGATGAAAGTTTTCACCCTGTACTGGTGAAAACTGCCCAGATGTGGTTTCAAACCCACATCTGAGCCCAATACAGGCTCTACAGGCCTTTTGAAAACCACAATCCTGTCCTAGAGAGGGAAAAATATTCACTTCCTCTACATGAAAATGTCTAGCAACCTTTTCACCCCATTTCAGGATACAAGGAGGCCCTTTCACAGCCAGAAAAGCAATCCCCATCCTGCTCTTGAATTCCTTTGTAGTGCAACTGTCAATGAAATTTATACCCTTGGAAATAATCAGGTTATACTTTAAATTGAAGTACTGTAGCTCTTATTATAGCAATCCAGCTGGTAAGACTGCGCCCAGGTCTTTCGACAGCACTCACCACCACTATATTATTATAGTAAAGCCCTCATTATCTTATTCTAAACTCTTATTATAATCAACAAACCTTTTTATTTACCATTTTTGATGTGTCACATTCATAGTTAAAGCTTGTAAATACAACTATACACCTTTATCATAGACTCGGACTGACACATACTAAATGTTTTTGTACCTTTTGAAGAAGAATTCTGGATGAATCAAGTTTGAAATAGAATCTTTTCCCTTATCTATCCAATTTCTTTTGTATTGATAAAATGGGAGTGTTCTACTGGTCAAATGATGAGGTAATTATACTTATAATACCAAATATGTAATAATTCTGTTATTCAAATGATGACATTTTCAAACTCCACAAAAGAATTTTTTTCTGATTAACAAAAAGGGTTTAATTATAAAGATTAAAAATCTTATTTCCTCCAAATGGATTCTTTTCAAAATACAATAAGAGCTTTAATATTATTCAAAGGAGGATTATACAGATATCAAAATAATGAATTTGGGATTAGTGAAAGAAAAATTTTGATTATTATTATTATTTTGGAATTACCTTAATGATAATTTTCATTATTGTGAAAGTGAGAGTATTTCATTATTCTAGTAATATTTTCTTTTGTATTTGAGTAGAAACTTTGTAATCTCTCACATAATAATTTGTCTATGATTCAATCAATTATTGATTCATTATTGAAATAATACCATTTTTATCATTAGAAAAATAGACCTTTTTTATTACAAGAATAAATGTTTTGATATTATAATAATAAAATTTTGAATGTTAGAACAACTCTTTTTTGTGGAAATAAATCTTGTGATCATAACAATAATAAATTTGTGATTATTTGAAAATTTACCTTGTTATTATTAAAATAATAGCTTTTTTATTAACTTGATACTGAATGCTGTATCATTGAAAGATTAGCTTTTTCTCTCTCAAAATGATAAATTTGTTATTATTAAGATGATAGGTTTTTTATTATTATAATAATATATTTTCATGATGAAGATAAATAGGTTTTTATGATCAAAATGAAAGCTTTATGATTGTTAAAATAAGATAAAATTTATCATCAAAAAAATAGCATTTTTATTATTAAATTAATAAATTTTTTATGATTAAGGTAGAAAATTTGTAATTATTATAATAATAACAATGTTATGGTTGAAATAATGAAAAATTTATTCTCAAAATAATAACTCCAGTTTATTAAAATATGAACTTGGTTCTTAGCCAAATAATAACTTTTCTCTTATTATATATATATGGCTTTTGGATTGTTAAAATAATTAGTTTTTCCTATTTAAACAATTACTTTGTTATTATTCAGAAGATCAATTTTTTGTGATGGAAAGGTTAACTTTGTTATCTTTGAAAAAATAGCACTGTCATTATCAAAATAATAACTTGTTACTCATTGGAGTCTTGGTTATGATTCAAGTAATAAATGCTTTATGATTAAAAAATGAGCGTTTTTATCATTAAAACATTCAATTTGTTATTATTAAGATGGTCAATTTCTAATTATGGAATTAATGGCTTATTTATTATTGAAAAATTGATTTTTCATCATAAAAATAATAGCTTTTTTATTAATGAAATACAGGCTTCTCTATTATCAATATGATAAATTCATTATTATTAAAAGTTTAACTTGTTTCTCATCAGAATAATGAATTTCTCATCATTAAGATGACAAATTTTTCATTTGTAAGCTGATCCCTTTTTTTTTACCAAATTAAGGGCTTTTTAATTAGAGAGGAATAAATTGGTTATTATTAAAGCAATCATCCTGTCATTATTAAATTCATATCTTTCTTATAAGGAAAATTATATATTTCTGATGAATGGACTAATTTCTTTTTTATTATTAAGAATAATCATTTTCTTATTACTGGACTAATTTCTTTGGTATTGGTAATATAATAATGATTTCCATGTTGGAAAAATAAGTGATTCATTCTTAAAATACTAAATCTGTAATGGTTCTTTCATTAAAATAATAATGTTTTTCTGTATCCAAAGAAAAAAACTTTTATTTTTAAAAGAACAATTTTCTTATTATCAATGTAGATCCTCCTTTTTTTCTGAGATTATGAATTTTTGCCAATATAGTGATAGCTTTGATATAATTCAAATTTCAAGATTATTGTTATCAAAAAATGGAATTTGCCATTATTCAAAGAAGACCTTTCATGATTATTGTAACAATAATTTTCTCATTAATAAGTTAACAACTTAATCATCGTTGAAAGAATAGTTTTTTATGGTTTTAATTAAAAATATGTTCACTGTGGAATCGGAAAAATAAGAGCTTGGTTTTTTAAAATTACATATTTTTTTATGATTACAATGATAAAATTTTGATTATTAAATGAATATATTTCTTATTATTTGAATTATAACTCTTCCCATAATAAAATAAGAACTTTTTTATCTTAATAATAGTATTTTTGTTATTATTGACTTGGATAAATATCTTTTATTCAAATCATTTCATTATGATTACTACAATCATAAGTTTGTTATCACTCAAGTTCTGATTTTGGTATTATTCATGTAATTCTATGATTTCTTGAGGATTATTTGATTGTTATTGTTAAACTACAAAATTCTTTAGTTATAAAAAACATAGCGTTTCCATTATGGTTATAATGGCCTTTTCATGAATAAGATTATGACTTTTGTGTTGTTAAAAGATAAACCTTTGTATTATCAAAATAAGAAATTTGTTATGTGGAAAATAATGGTGTGTTATCATGAAAATTGAAGCCATTTTATGATTAAAGGAACACTTGGTTACTATTTCAGTAAAGACTTTTTTATTATTAAATTAATAAACTGGTCATTATCAAAATAAAAAATTAGTTTTATGATGTTAATATCTTTCGAATTATTAAAATGATAGCCTTATTATGATAAGGATGAGAGCTCTCATACTTGTAAGAGGATGAATTTCCAGAATAGACAAATAATGATGCTTCCAGTATTGAAATGATTAATTCAATGTAAACTGTCACATAGAATAGATTATTGAATGTATTTTTTTATTAGAAGTACACTTTTAAGGAATTTTTATATCAAAAATACATTTAAAAATGTATTTCTCATTGTAATTCTTATGAAAAGTTGCTAATAAATTGATTTATTATCAAAAATGCATGAGTTTTGTATTTTTTTAATACGAAATACATTGAAAATGCAATTTTAATGAAAAGTGCATTCTTAAATGCATTTTATTATTAAAAAACCATTTTGAAATGTAATTTTCAATTGAAAATTCATTTTTAAACATATTTCTTTATTAAAAAATGAATGTTAGATGTATTTACCATGACCAAAGTGGCTACACCTGACAGTAGGTGTTTCAATTGAGAATCAGCTTGGACCCATCCTAGAATCAGCTTGGGACCTTCTTGTAAACTATGTTGGACCCAAAATTCAAATGTTTGTTAGTATTCTAAGATATTAATAGCCAATGAAATCTTACAGAAGTTCTAAGATTTTCTTCCTTTTTTCAACTTTATTGAGTAAGTAGATAAAGTACTATATGAAAACTCTTCCCATTTCTCTTTTCATCTTCAAATTGATATCTTTTGAGATAAAAAATTGACTCTAAAAATTTATTTTCAATTCAAAAAATTTCAGTTTTTTGAAAGCTGAGGAGAATTAAAGACCAGTTTGAAAAATCAATAAAGCCTTTATCTGTCTTTTATTATGACTTATAATTACTTGGTGGCAATATGAACTCTTCTTTATTATTCAAAAAGTGGCTCACAGATATCAAAATAAGATTTTCTCAACTGATGCCCCCTTTGAAGGAACTGAATCAATATAAACTTGTTTTCTTTTATCTCCGAAGAACTGAATCCTCAGGACAAACGGATAGAGGTTTTCAAATATTTTTGAAAAAAATTATTCCCCAAATACAAATTTTTTTTATATTCTTTTTCATTATTGGTTTGAAAACCTTGAAATTAGGTAATATTTTCATCATATTGATTCTCTCATTAATTTGTATCATTAAATGTTTTTATCAATTTTTACCATCAACAACAATTTTTATCTTTTTCAAATAGAAAATCCCTTTCTCTGGCTATTTTGAAGGTGTTACTTTTTACTTTGAAAGAGAAGCAGTGGTCTGTATGTAATACAGCACCTGCTACTGCAGGAAATATACAAATATCACTGGAAACTAAAGTAAAGGTCCTTTAAAGTCTGCTTATGTTAAATGGTCAATCATCATTTACAATATTACATAAGCAGACTTCACAGCACATGACAAATATTTTACAGTAGCACTCCTTGTAAAGTCCTGCTACTGCAATTTTCACTGAAGAACCAAACATCAAATAAAATAAAAAACAATTTATAAATATAAGAAGAAAGCTGACTAAAACTGCAAAGAAAAAACAAACAAGAAAAAGGCATCAAAAATCAGAATTACATATCACAATAAAACATTTACAACAAAACTCAAAAAAATGAAATGAACAAATGAGAAAGCTGTTTTAGAGTGTGAGAAAGTAATTTTTTGATCGTTCTTTTCTCTCACGAATATGAAAAAGCTTTATTGAAATAATAAAAGGAAATTCAATCCAACTCCCTTAAATATATGTACACTTAATTGTTTTGAGGTAGCTCTATTGTTTTGAATGGATTATATTTTTAAAAAACCTTTTGAATCTATTCTTTGTGTTTTTTGTGTTTCTGTTTTTTCTTTCAAGAATAAAACTAAATAATATTTATTCTTCAAAAAATGTTTAGAAAAATGAATAGGAGTATATGTTGAGCTTAATATAATTCCAATAATATTAATGGGAAATAAAAATGATTTTATCTTTAAATAAGTCAAAACCATTTCCCCAAAAAGCTATCTTTGCATAGGTCATGTTATTCTATTATAAAAATACCAAAAAGATGAATTTCCCTTTAATGCTGGTCAAATATTATGAAAATTTATATTAATTATATTTTTCCCTCTTTCAAAATGCTTAACATAATTTAATTAAATTTTCAAATAGACATATTCACAAATTATCATCATGTTTTCATCAATCAAATCATATATTCCATTCTTCATTCCAATAATAAATTAATTTATTGTAAAAGTAAATTCATTTCCGGGCTGAAGAATTTCTGAATAGATTCTTTTCACATATTCCCATCAAAATATCATAATAAAAGTGTCAATGAAATGGTAAAATCTTCATAATTTCAATTGAATAATTTAAAAAAATTTCATAAAATGTTTTGATTCAGAGCGGATATGCCTCTGAATTGATATTTTTGCCACTTCATAATTAATTCAAAATGGTTTATAGCTTGATTATGTCTCCTCCATTTATTTAATTCCACTTTAATAAATTCTTTTGCCCTTTCATTGCGAATAAATAGAAAATAAGAACAAGAAAATTTCTGTCATTATCTTACAAAAAAACTTGAAAGGTCTTGACATGTAATCTGCTTAACTATATTCTATGAACAGCTGGTTATTCTCACTCTGTCAAGATTTTGGTATTTTTAAATTTGTCAAAGAAATGGCAGCTTCCCAAAATTACCAAAAGCTTTATATATATATTTTAAGAAATGAATTTATTAAAATAACTGTAACAACCATCCATCAGGGGTAAGGGTATTCATTCATACACCCACTCAAACACCTCAAATCAGCAAATCCAGTATCTGCATCAGCAGTCAGTTTCAGCAATCTTTATTCTGAAACATGCATACAGCTTGGAATCTCAATACAGCCTGTCAATACCTGTACAGGTTGGATTCACCCAATACAGTTTCAATACACCAGTATGAAGCTGTATGATCACTCAAATACACCACACCTCTTGTACAGGTTCTGTACAGCTGTACAGGACCTGTATTGGCCAGACTCAATTCAGTAATCAATTATTCTCATGAAAATTCTTCTCCGGATCAGGGCTGGTGATTCTCACATATACCAGCCCCTCTTTCTCCCCCCTGGGGACTCTTCCCCAGTTAATTAATTTAGTTTATTTATTATTTTATAATGATTCTTATCCTTATTTTGGGTATTATAATTATTTAATCTTAAGTTAGTCTTTGAATTTCTCTCTTTGCCTGTACAGTATGAGTTGGGTGGCCATATCCTTATTAACCCTTCTCTTTCCATTCTGACAGGTTGAAACAGTGGACTTGGACTTGTTTGTGGTTGGCTCTTCTATTCTTTTACTCTTATCTTTTGTTGCTGCTTTTCTCATATTTATTCTTTAGCAATTTATCTTTAACACTCTTAAGTGTACCTCATCTTATCTTATCTTTGAGCCCTCCATAAGTGAGTCCCAGTTTACTGAGTGCCAGGCCCTCTTCACTTCGAAGAGCCCCTGTGACATTAAATTAATTAACTCATATTTGATTCTTTCTTTTCATTCATTTATATTCATTTCCTCTCATTCATCAATTATGACCTTTCATGATTTTATGATTTTTTATGATTTTCTATGAAATTTTCTCTCTCATCAATTTTCATCTCATTCTTTTCATTCTTATGAAAATTGATTCTTTTTCCTTTCTTAATCATTGCTGACCATTTCATCACTTCATTTTATTTTTATCAATCAAATTTTTTCTGTGTTCTTATTCAGGTTTCATCTAGGGATTATTGATTGGTTTTATTGATTGGATTATTCATTGGGATTCATTTGGGTTATTGATTCAGGATTTATTGGATTTATTGACTTTGAACTCTCAAGATATTGATTGATCCTCAAGAATTGATTTTGATTATTGATTTGATCTGACTCATCAAGATATTGAATTGATTTCTGAAGATTTTGAACTGATTGATTGATTCCCCAAGACTTGATTTCATATTGAAGACACTTATTGATTGATTATTGATTGAATATTGATTGATTATTGATTTCCTCAAGATTATTGATATTTGATTGAATTGATTGTTGATTGATTGAATTTATTTGACTGTTGATTGAATTTGATTCCTCAAGATTTGAATTGATTCCTCAAGATTCATCAAGATTTTATTGTGATTGATTTGGCCAAGCCTGATTATTCTTCTTAATACCATCAAGTTATTTTATTCTTTTCATAAAGCCAGTCCAGCATAGCCCCCCAGCAAAGAATACTAGATCCCAGAAAATTCCAGCTGTTCTCACTCCTACAGCAAGGGCTCCTCTTGACCGCACACCATCAGTTCATCAACTGAGTGCAAATTTGGACAGAGGACCACCAATGGAAGGAGCAGCACCCTCAAGAAGAGGTGGAATGAAATCTAGAAGATCAAGATCCTTTTCTGGACTTTTGGGTGGCTACCCTGGCATGTCTGAAGGTGCAAGAGCAAGATTAGGGGAAGTTGAAGATGAAGAGGGGGAAGAGTCTGTGGAAGAGGAAGATTCTGGGGAAACTGAAGTGGCAGATGCCTTGGCAAATGCTCCAGAGGTGCCTCAGGGTTCTAATCTAGCCCTTTCTAGTCAACCTCTTGTCTCTCAAACTGATCCAAGTCTCCTCAAGATGATGGAGCAGATGACTCAATTCATGGGACAACTCACTCAAGCAGTTGCCCCCAGGGACAATTCCAAAGCCCCTGCTTTCAAGACTCCATCCATGAAGGCACCTGATTCTTTTGATGGTACTCAAGCTCATAAGTTGAGAGGATTTATCCAATCCTGTCAACTAATTTTCCATAATGATCCAGCAAACTTCTTCTCTGACAGGAAGAAGGTTTTGTACTCAACTTCTTTTCTTACTGGTAGAGCTGGCAAATGGATTGAACCTTACCTCTCAAATATTTCCAATGAAGACCCTTCCTACCTCCTCAATAATTGGCCATTGTTTGAATCTCAATTATTCACTCTGTTTGGTGACCCCAATGAAGTCAGGAAAGCTGAACAAGAGTTGGACAATTTGAGGATGAAGGAAAGTGGTCATGTTTCCTTGTACATAGCAGATTTCAGAAGCTTAATGTCAAGAATTGGAGATTGGGGGGAAAGAGCTTATATCCATGTTTACAGAAGAGGATTGGCATCAAGATTATTGGATCAGTTGGCTTCTCACCCTGGAACTTTTGATACTCTTCAAGAACTTATGGATGTCACTTTAGAATTAGACACAAGATATCATGAGAGGCAAAAGGAAAAGGGTGGCAATCAAGAAAAGAAGCCTCCAGTCAGTGGATCCAATCAGTCTAGGCCTCCTCAAAACTCATTTCAAAAGAGGCCTCATCAGAAGAAGAATAAGAAGGGCAAGCAATTTCAATCTTCAAAGGACAAACCCCATGCTGCTCTCCTCAATAAGGACAATAAATTAATCGGTTCTGAAAAGGAGAGGAGGATTCAAGCAGGGTTGTGTACTTATTGTGGTGGCAAGCACCCAATTGAAAAATGCTTCAAGAGACCTCAGAACAAGCCTGGGTCATAATCAAGAGGCTTCCCTAGCAAGCAGGGAAAAGCCTGAGTGGGGATCATGATGTGTTCAATGGTTCTCACTTATTTCCTTCAAGAGCACAATTGTGCACTCTGAATACTAGTGTCAAGAAATCTTTAAAGTTTCTTATTTTCTCTTCTGTCTCTGATATTTTTTACAGTATTCTCATTGATTCTGGTGCTACAAACTCTTTTATTGCAAAGAATTTTGTTCTCAAGTACTCATTGCTCTGTCAGAGCTACCTGAAAAGATTCCTCTTTTCATTTTGGATTCTAATGAATCCCCTGCCTTGTTCATCACCCATTATACCAAGTGGGTAGTTGACTTGCCTTCCTTCCCAAGCTTTGAATGGGATTTCTTTATCATAGATTCACCCAAAGGAGAATACCTGATATTGGGCTATGATTTCCTTTACCATTTCAATCCCATTATTGATTGGAAAAATGGATTGATCACCTATGATTCTAATTATAAGGATTCTAGTGGTATTATTCCTTCTACTAGTAATGACTTAGCCACTGCTGTCAACAGTGTTGCTCTGGCTGGTGAACTTAAGACACCTCCCATTCCTTCTTCTGTCCATATCCCTTCCATAATTCCCTCTCAGTCATTACTTCCATCAAGAGGAGAAGTCTTCAAAGAGATAAAGGATGTTGGAGAAGATGTTGCCATATCTTCACTTCATCTCTTCCAAGGGGATATGGACCTTCCTCCCTTATCTTTTCATGCATCCCTGGAGGAGCAGTGGGATGAGGAGGAAGAGCCAGGAGAAATTGAAACTGTGTTGAAGGTTGTTCCTCCTGCTTATCATCAATATTTGGATGTATTCTCCAAGGTGAAAGCAGAGAAACTCCCTCCACACCGCGCCTGTGATCACCATATCAAATTGGAGGGTCTTCTACCTCCAATTGGTGTTATCTACTCATTATCAAATCAAGAGTCAGAAACACTGCGGGCCTACATTTCAGAGAATGTAGAGAAAGGTTTCATTAGACCAAGCTCCTCTTCAACAGGAGCACCTGTCCTTTTTGTCAAGAAAAAGGATGGAGGTCTCCGTTTGTGTGTTGACTACCGCAAACTCAATGCTGTCACTAGGAAGAACAGATACCCTGTTCCTCCTATGAACCAGCTTCTTACCGTATTCAATGGTTCCACTATCTTCTCCAAGATAGATTTGCGTGGTGCATATAACCTTCTGAGAATCAAAGAGGGGGATGAGCACTTAACTGCCTTTAGAACCAAATATGGCAGTTATGAGTATTTGGTCATGCCATTTGGTTTGACCAATGCTCCTGCTTCTTTCCAAAATCTAGTAAATGATATCTTTGCAGATTTTTTGGATGTGTTTGTTGTGGTTTATCTAGATGATATTATGGTCTTTTCCAGTTCTGAGGAGGAACATGTCAAACATGTGGCCTCTGTCCTCCAAAGACTGAGGGACAATAATCTGTTTGCCAAAGCCTCCAAGTGTGTATTCCATGCCTCAAGTGTGGAATACTTGGGCTATGTTGTTTCAAGTGATGGCCTCAAGATGGATTCTTCAAAAGTTCAGCAAATCCTCAATTGGCCTCAGCCCAAAAACATCAAGGCCCTTCAATCTTTCCTTGGCTTTGCCAATTTTTATTGACGTTTCATTAAAAATTATTCTAAAAAAATCACTTCTCTCACTTCCCTCCTTAAAAAAGATTCTCCCTTCATCTTCAATGAGGAAGCTCTTAGTCAGTTTCAACCACTCAAAGAAGCTTTCACCTCTGCTCCTATCTTATCTCATTTTAATCCTTCTCTACCTACTATAGTAGATACTGATGCTTCTGATTATGCATTGGGCGCCGTACTGAGTCAGGTGAATGACTCTGGAAAGCATCCCATTGCATTTGATAGTCGCAAGCTCTTACCAGGTGAGCTCAACTATGAGATTCATGACAATGAACTCCTTGGCATAGTTTGCGCTCTCAAGCGCTGGAGAGCATTTCTTCTTTCTCTTTCCAATCCTTTTGAGGTCTTGACAGACCACTCTTCCTTGCAATATTTCATGTCTTCCAAAGTTCTTACTCGTCGTCAGGCCCGTTGGGCTGAATTTCTCTCAGAATTTCATTTCACTATCACTTACCGCCCAGGCAGGCTGGCCACTTTACCAGATGCCTTGTCACGTCGGGACGACGTGTACCCAGAGAGGGGGGTGGACTTCATCAGCAAGAATCCTCAGAATTTTCATCAAGTACTTAAGCAAGATGGAATTCAAGAGTCAAGATTCTTCTCAATCAAAGTGGAAATTTTCTCAGATTTAGTTGACAAGATTCAAGAAGAAGTATGGCAAGACAAAGACTATAAAGAAATACGCAAGCAACTAGCAAGAGGTGAATCAGTTCCAGATTATTCTCTTGAACCTCAAGCCAAGTTATTATTATTCAAAGATAGAGTGGTAATCCCAAGCAATGAAGAACTTCAACTCAATATTCTTCAAAAGCGTCATGACTCACCATTGGCTGGCCATCCTGGCCAGGAGAAGACCCTCAAGCTCATCAAGAGGGATTTTTACTGGGCTGGCATGAATCAATTCATCAAGGACTATGTGTCCTCATGTCAGCAATGTTCAAGAAACAAGAACATTCATCACAAGAAGTTTGGATTACTCAAGCCTCTTTCAATTCTGTCTGGTCCTTGGAATTCATTATCAATGGACTTTATCACTCAATTGCCACTGTCCAACAACTTTGATTCAATTTTAGTAGTTGTGGACAGATTCTCAAAAATGGCAATCTTCATTCCAACTTATGGCACAATCACTGCTCTGGATTTAGCTCAAATATTCATTAGTCATGTATTTTCCAAGCATTTCCTTCCAGTCAGTATTGTCAGTGATAGAGGATCCTTATTTGTTTCATCATTCTGGACTCAATTGTGTCAGCAGCTCAAGATATCAAGAGATCTTTCAACTGCCTTTCACCCTGAAACAGATGGACAGACAGAGAGGGTAAATCAGATACTAGAACAGTACCTTCGTATGTATGTCAGCTATAATCAAGATGACTGGTACACCTGGCTCCCTCTGGCTGAATTTGCCTATAATAATGCAGAACATTCATCAACCAAGCAATCACCTTTTTTCACCATTTATGGAAGAAATCCCAGCTTTGACTCAATCCATATTTCTCAAGACTCACCTGCTGGAAAGTTATCAACAAAACTCCAATCAGTACAGCAAGTTGTCAAAGAAGAATTAGAGTCAGCAATAAGGAGATTCAAGAAGTATGCAGATAGAAATAGGGCAATTCCACCTGATTTCCAACCTGGGGACAAAGTATGGCTAGCTTCCAAGAACATCAAGACAACAAGACCCACCAAGAAATTATCAGAAAGATGGTTGGGACCCTTTGAAGTTCTTAAGAAGATCGGCAGCCATGCATATCACCTCAAGTTGCCTCAGCAATGGAAGACAGTTCACCCTGTATTCCATGTGTCCTTATTAGAACCAGTCAAGCATTCAACTATCCCAAATCGTCATCAATTGCAGCCACCACCAGTTTTAGTGGAAGAGAAAGAAGAATGGGAAGTGGCTCAGCTTCTGGACTCAAAACTCAAAAGAGGTAAATTATGGTATCTTTTATAGTGGAAAGGATTCAGTGAAGACCCAGAAAGAACCACTTGGGAACCAGCTTCCAACCTTGCCAACTCACCAGACCTTGTCAAGGATTTCCACTCATTGTATCCAGACAAGCCTGGTCCAAATACCTCAAGAGTATGATTTTATGGTGCTTGGTGGGGAGAAGAAGTTATGAAAGTAAGTTCCTCTCCTGGCATGCACCTTTAAGGGGGTATTCTACCCATATGTTGTTGTAAGCATCACCTTGGCCACTTTGTGAGCACTTGTCAATTCTTTGGACAGGTTCAGGAAGCATACAACATCAATACCCTCCATTTGGACCTTATCAAGATATGGCCAAATGTTTCTTTCCTTCTTTATGTTTTCATTTTCATTTTCTTTCTTTATTATCATTTCATTTTATGCCAATCATCATAATTCAAGACATTCATTACTTCAAGTCATTTACGGCAATTCATTTCAGTAGTCATTTATGGCAATTCATTTCAGAAGGCATTTATGGCAATTTATTTCAGTCTTATGGTGCTTGGTGGGGAGTGGAAGTTATGAAAGTAAGTTCCATCTCCTGGTATGCATCCCTGAGGGTTCTACTTCTTGTAAAACATCACCTTGGCCACTCTGTGAGCATCAAAATGCTTGGTTTTCACTTTTCAGACACTTTTTTGGCCAGAATCAAGCAACTCACCACAAGAAGGACCAACCATCAGGACTTTTCTTTATTTCTTTCTTTACTCTCATTTTCTCTTATTATTTTTCTTTCTTTCTTTACTTGTATAATTTTCTTTCTTTTATTTCTTTAAAGCAGCAGCATCCCCTCCCCAAATCATGTATTGGGAGGTTCCATTATCTTTTTTATTTTTTATTTTTTAGTATTTATAAGAGTGGGGATAGAAGCCAAACCAAAACACAAACAAGGAAGAGGAAACTAGTTATCTCTACCCAAGTCATCAAAAGTTCTCTGGAAGTCATTTATCAACTCATCCTCATACCAGGCAAATTTTGCAGCCATCTCTTCAGAAGCAGTACCTGGAATAGTCCTGTCATTGGCATACATAATCACCTCTCTGCTATTTCTATCAACCCTCCTGAACAATCTGGCCACAGCCTCTTGATTTTCACTAGCCGCGTTGGGATCTTCTCTGGCAACCCAGATAGGCCAACGTTCTCTTCTTTGGAAGACTTGGGCGGCAGGAAACGGCAAAGGGGATAATCCATCTCTTCTTCTGCTGGAGCTGGCCACAGGTTGGAGTTGACGGGAGGTGGTTATGGGTGAGTTTCTAGGCTGTTGAACTGGTGATGGTCTTACTGCTGGATTCAAGGCAGGCCTGGTGGTATGGGAAGTAGTTGGTGAAGGAGGAGGAAGGGTTGTAGGAATGGAGGCAAGCATTGGTTGAAAGGTTCTAGGAGGACTGGGAATGACTTGACTTTGGAATCTGGTGTTGGCAAGAGGTTGAGAAGAGGAATGACTGGATGGATGGCCACTTGAATGGGGAATAACTTGAACTTCTTCACCATCCAACTCATCACTTCCTTCAGCATCTGAATCTGATGGGGAATCAACAATTCTTCTTAGCTTCTTCACTACTTTCACCACTCCATCAGCATTGGTCCTTGAAATTGGAATTTCTGAGCTGTAGTGGATGGGCCTACCACCAATTGGAATGGACCCTCCAACATTAGTCCATCTGGCCACATCCCTCTGCCTGGAACCAGTCACTACATCAAGATATAAGCACCAATTCAATCAAAATATGCAATTCACTCACATTGGGAAAACCCAGAAGTTGCATCAGGGGTAGGTTCCTCAAGAATGGGGAATTCCTGCCCATAAGGCCCATCCTTCCTACTCCACAAGTGTCTCCTGACCTGGGACAAAGTTGATCCGGTATGGCGGCATGGCTTCTTCCCAATAAAGCAGAAATGGCATTTTGACGATCGAGGATTGTAATGTTGAAAGCAATCCTTACCCCTGGCCAAACACTCAGTACAGGCAGGATCAAGAACTTCAACTGCTCTGAACCCATCATATGTTTGGGAGGGGTCAAAATGGCCAGAAGATGCCATAGAAGGAGAAGACAATCGACTGAAGACTCCAGAACCATGAAGAATAGACGGTGGCGGTGCAGAAGGGGAAGATTCAGTGAGCTCAGTCAGTTTGGAACTCATAACTGAAGAATATGCAAGCAGAAGATTCAAGACGTCAGAATCAATCCACTCCATATCAAGAAAAAAAGAACTTGACTCAAGGAAATGGGGCCATAACTCAATTATGCCCCCCCTCAAAGCCTCTAAGGTGAAGGTTCATACCCCTTTGGGGCTGAACTCATCACCCAGGGCCTCCCCTGCAACTTTGGGGAGGCCAGGATCTTGATGGTCCTGGACCCCATCAATGGGTCCAGGCCATGTAGGGTAAAAAATGGGTAAGGGCCATTTCTGGACCCCTTGGTCACCCTGGGTCCCCAGCAAATTTGGGCCCAGGGGCTCCATTTTGGTCCTGGGGGGCCTCCAATAGCCCCCACGGACCGCGGACCGTGGCGTACGGACCGCGGACTGTAGGATCCCAAAGACTCAAAAAGGCCAAAAAAGGCCAAAAATCAAGATATCAAGGTTTTTCACCAGAGCACCCAAAAAAGGCCCATAGGCCATAAAAAAATCAAAGGCATCAAATGTCATCAGAGCAAAGGCCACATCCCAAAGTGCCTTATAGGGCTGTTAAGGCCATCTCCATGGATTATGGGGACAAGAGCACTTGGAGGAAATTTTTTCAAATGTTTCAATTTTTCAATTTTTTCCAGAGATTTAAGGCTTGCCCAATGAGTACACTTAATATACTCATTGGGCATCATTTTTTGAGCACAAGAGCTCAGTGGTCCTTATTCTGGGATATATCCCAAGGCCACACCCCAAGAGCATGGCTGATTGAATCAAAAGAAAGAATGGCATATTCTGGAAGGAATACTCACTTAAGCTTGGAAAAAGGGGGGAATCAATTGAATTTGGCAGGGAAGAAGGAATGAAGGATTTTCAGGATAATGGTCAAGAGGAAAAGAAAATTAAAAAGAAAATTTTTTGAAAAAATGTGGGGATATTGAGATGCCACTCAACAGTGGCAGGGTATTATGGTGTTCAGGAGCCCACCAGTTTCAAGAGGGGGATACTGTAACAACCATCCATCAGGGGTAAGGGTATTCATTCATACACCCACTCAAACACCTCAAATCAGCAAATCCAGTATCTGCATCAGCAGTCAGTTTCAGCAATCTTCATTCTGAAACATGCATACAGCTTGGAATCTCAATACAGCCTGTCAATACCTGTACAGGTTGGATTCACCCAATACAGTTTCAATACACCAGTATGAAACTGTATGATCACTCAAATACACCACACCTCTTGTACAGGTTCTGTACAGCTGTACAGGACCTGTATTGGCCAGACTCAATTCAGTAATCAATTATTCTAATGAAAATTCTTCTCTGGATCAGGGCTGGTGATTCTCACATATACCAGCCCCTCTTTCTCCCCCCTGGGGACTTTTCCCCAGTTAATTAATTTAGTTTATTTATTATTTTATAATTATTCTTATCCTTATTTTGGGTATTATAATTATTTAATCTTAAGTTAGTCTTTGCATATCTCTCTTCGCCTGTACAGTATGAGTTGGGTGGCCATATCCTTATTAACCCTTCTCTTTCCATTCTGACAGGTTGAAACAGTGGACTTGCACTCGTTTGTGGTTGGCTCTTCTATTCTTTTACTCTTATCTTTTGTTGCTGCTTTTCTCATATTTATTCTTTAGCAATTTATCTTTAACACTCTTAAGTGTACCTCATCTTATCTTATCTTTGAGCCCTCCATAAGTGAGTCCCAGTTTACTGAGTGCCAGGCCCTCTTCACTTCGAAGAGCCCCTGTGACAATAACCACCTTCTACCATTTTTTTTCATGATATTATATAGAATTCCCATTATTTGAGAATATCTAATTGAATTGTTCATTAACATGAGGTTTGTGATTATTTTCAATTTCCATTGGAAGTTTTTATTGAATTAAATTAAATTGTGAATAGAAGTCTACAAAGGGGTCCCCTGTACATTTAGGGAAATATTACTATAGATGAATTGTAAAATTACTCTCTGAATTATTTTTTCAATTTATTAGCTTAACATTGTGTAGTATTTGGAGAGTAAAATATATATGTTCAAATACTGAAATTTATGCCCTCATGAAATTAATATAAAGCTTCAATTTCTCCTGTTCATGGAGATATCTCCATATACATGCTAATCACTGAAAAATGGGTTTAATAGCAAGGAAATTCAGGCTTAAATGTAGAGAAACAAGGGAATACAGAAAAGATGATAGAAAATACATTAAATAGGAAGCTATAGTGATAGAGTGATTTTAAATCATCACATAGTTAATTGAATTAATATTTAGCCATATTGATAAATGAATATTAAGTTTCCTCAAATTTAACACAACAAGCTCTATTATAAATTCTTTATGGCAGTTATTGATACATGAAATACCCTAATTTTCTTCAAAGAACATCCCAAATGATCCTTGTACTCCACTATTACATTGATTAAACAGAGAGAAAAGGGTTGAATAATAATTGGTAATTTCCCCAGAGGAATATACAAAGTGAATCTCAGTTAGCATTAATGGAGATAAATATTCAAATCTTCAAAAAAAGTAATGCATGTTTTTTACTTTTATGAATATTTTAAATTCATTTATTAACAATGCATTTTCTATTCAAAATGGAATAGTTCTTATTTAAAACCCTGAGAGGTTATAATAACAAGGTCCATAATTTTGATATAAAAGCTCAATAATCCACTTTAAATATTCATATTATATATCAATAAGTGTGAAATACTCCTCTCAAGAAGTTGATGGGCTGAAATAGGGACTATAGTCTTTCAACATACATTACATTTGTTGGAACTCTCCTTAAAGTTACATTGTTCCATAAAGGTTGAAAGTTTTTTTAAATTTTGATTAAAATATTCCTTGAAAGAGAGGAAAAAATGAAAGATATAATTTCTCACAAAATAACTCTTATAAATAAGAGTAAAGAGCTCAATAGTAGGGTATATTTTTCATGATATTTATATTTGAAAAAATTCAAACATTTGCCAAGAAATTTTACATTTATGAGAAGTTTCATTGGAACTTGAATTTTTCCAATTTCAATCTTGTTTATATTTGGCCCCTTAGGAGATCTTGGAATATAATTCATGTTCAAACTGAAATATGAATATAAAAATTTATAAGAAAAACTCAAAAAGTGGAATTATTATTAAATAAAATGATGAAAAGTGGTACAAAGGAGGAAAACAAAGGGGAAATTCTAATAAGTCTTTTCATCATGTATTTCAGAATTATTAAGCTTTGAAAATACAAGCCAAGAATTGCTATTGAGTCAACTGAATTAATAATTTGTGGCTTGCATATGTGGCTTGAAATTATTCCCAAGCTTCTATTTCTAAATTGAATTTCTGTCCTATTTCCAACCTCCATCCAATACATCTCCCATGTCAAATTCCAAATGCAACACCTGATTTGAGGTGTAGCCACTCTTCTCATGGTTATTTGTCATCAAAAATACATTTGAGATTTGTTTATAAGAAAAAATTCATTTAAAAATGTATTTTTAATAATAAATACATTTAAAACTTTTTTTTATTATTATAAACACTTTGAACATTGTATTCTTATTAAAAATACCTTATTAAATGGATTTTTTATTAATAATACATTTAAAAATGTATTTTTAAATGAAAATACATTGTTAAAGGTATTCTTAATAAAAATATATTGTTAAATTTCTTTTTAATTAAAAATACATTGTGGAATTTCTTTAATGAAATTTACATTTTGCAATGTAGTTTATATTTAAAATGCACTCTTCGATGTATTTTTCTTCAAAACGAATTTATAAAAGGGTTGTTTATTATTAATAACTTGATAAACCTATATTCTATCAAAAATTCAAATCAATTTTTATTGAATTTACGTTAATAAATGGGTTTCTACTAAATAATACATTTTTATAAGTATCTTGGATATGAAAAATCTTGAAAAGTGTTTTTTTAAATAAAAGTGTGATAGTTTTATTGATTTTTAAAAATGCTTTGATCAACGCATTGTAAAGTTGTTTTTGCTAAAATTACATTTTTGATTGTATTGTTTATGAAAATTTTATTTTTAAATGAATGTATTAGTAAAGATATATCTGGTATTGTTTATCAGCAGGGAATTGCTAAATGGATTTTCTCTACGTGGATCCTTTATTGCAAATATATGCTTAAATTTAATTTTTACATTTATTTTGGATTAAAAATGTGTTAAATATATTTTTTCTGAAAAATACTTTATCAAAATAACTGTCACAGGGGCCCTTGGACAGAAATACAAGGGTGGCCTGGCACTCAGCAATCAGGGAACTCACTTGGAAGACTCCAAAAGAATAAAGAAAATAAAATAAAGAAATGAATTCCTCTAAGAAATATGCAGGTACAAGATGAGATGCAATAAGAGGAAAGAGAAGCCAAATGGCCAAAGAGCCAACCAAGTAAGTCCTTAATCACTGTTTCAACCTGCCAAAATGAACAATGGAATTGATAAGGATATGACCACCAAATATCCATTGACAGGCGAAGAAAGAATAAGAGAAGGTGCTAAATGACTGACTTGATAATATCAGTATTCACTTAACAAAAATGATAAGATAAATAAAGATAAAATAAAATCAAAGTATATTAATTAACTGGGGAAAAACCCCCCAGGGTGGAAAGGGTAGCCAGTATATGTGGAAAGTTGGGAGCTTGAATTCTTCAGGCTGATCACTGATCTGTATTGATCCTTGAGGCTGTATTTATTGTTTTTGGAATTGATACAGCTGGCTAATATTGAAATTGAAATGGGTTGAATGAATTTCCCATGCTTGCAAATGAAATGCAGTTCTTGATGGATCCAGACTGTATTGAAATGAAGGTGGTTGCCAAGATGGATTGAGTGGAGCTTTGACACTTGACAATTGAATGAATGAATGAATGAACTGCCTCTTGAATCCCTTGAGAATGGTGGAAAAGTATGGCCTTGGAGGAATACTGTGAATGAAATTATCCAATGACATCTTGATGGCGTGATTGGTCTTTGAAGCTGAAACCCTTGCTCTTGAGCCTTGATGAGTCCTCTGAATGATTGAGTGCCTTGATGACGTGATGATATGTTGGAATATTGAAATGACCATTTGATATTGGCACCATTGAGTTGCTGTTGGAAAATGATGCATAATGATATATAACATCATTTATGGCATATTGATTCATTGGAAAGAAGATTATGTCCAAAGGTCTTGAGATGGAAAGACAGAGGGGAAACAGATTGCTGTGTTGGCTTCAGAGCTTGGAAACGTGTTTCTGGGTCCTTTGGGGTTTTTGCCCACTTTTGTGTTCTGAGCCAAAAACTGGCCCAAAGGGCAGGAAAGTGTCTTTTGGACACTTTGCATCAAAGTGCGCAAAATTGTGCAAAAGTGTGCAAATGCGCAAAGTGCACAAAAATGCACAAAATGCACAAATATGCGCAAATGCGCATTATGAGCCCACATGGCGAAAAAAAGCCGTGTGGGCCATTTCCCCTGGGCTTGAGGGAAATGACCAGAAATACCCAATTGGCCATAAATTGCTGCTATGGCTTCTGCATTGAGGTGAAGGGCCATGAACGCCCCAAAAGACAAATGGCCATAAATGGTCCATAAGATGATGACATGGCCATATTGGCCACTGGTGATGGATATGGCCAATTGGCCATAAAAGGACTGTGGCTTGATATGCCATACAGATATCCAAGGAGGTGAATTGCCATGGTTGTGACAAGAACCAATAAATATGTATAGTTGACTAAAAATTCATTCTCATATGTAATTTTTCATAAGAATACATTTTTAATTGTATTGTTTGTTGGAAATACATCTTTACATGTGTTTGTATAAAAAATATGTGGTTGAATGTATTTCCTATTAAGTTTGCATTGATAAGTGTATGATCCATTAAAAAGACTTTCATAAAGGCGTCTTTTATTGAAAATACAATGATAAAGGAATTTTTCATTATACAAAATACATTGATAAATGGATTTGGAATGAAAATACAATATTCAATATATTTTTTATCAAAAATAAATTTTTCAATGTTTGTTTGTTAAAAATACTTTGTTCATTGTTTTTTTATCAAAAAGACATTGTTTAATGTATTTTATATCACGAATACAATTTTAAATGTATATTTCATTAAAAAGGCATTCTTGAAGGTATTTTCTATATCAAAAATACATTCTGGGTTATTATTCCAAATGAAAATACATTTAACTATATATATCTCAACTAATTCATCGTATTTTTTTTAAAAAAATACATTGTTAAATCAAATTTTTATGAAAAATACATTATGAAATGTATTTCATGAAAAATACATAGTGAAATGTATTTTTTATGAAAAATACATTTTTAAATGTAATTTGCATGAAAAATAAATTGTTAAATGTAATTTTTATGAAAAATACATTGTTAAATGTAATTTTTATGAAAAATACATTGTTAAATGTAATTTTTATGAAAAATACATTGTTAAATGTAATTTTTATGAAAAATACATTGTGTCACAGGGGCTCTTCGAAGTGAAGAGGGCCTGGCACTCAGTAAACTGGGACTCACTTATGGAGGGCTCAAAGATAAGATAAAAGGGGATACACTTAAGAGTGTTAAAGATAAATTGCTAAAGAATAAATATAAGAAAAGCAGCAACAAAAGATAAGAGTAAAAGAATAGAAGAGCCAACCACAAACAAGTCCAAGTCCACTGTTTCAACCTGTCAGAATGGAAAGAGAAGGGTTAATAAGGATATGGCCACCCAACTCATACTGTACAGGCAAAGAGAGAAATGCAAAGACTAACTTAAGATTAAATAATTATAATACCCCAAATAAGGATAAGAGTAATTATAAAATAATAAATAAACTAAATTAATTAACTGGGGAAAAGTCCCCAGGGGGGAGAAAGAGGGGCTGGTATATGTGAGAATCACCAGCCCTGATCCAGAGGAAGAATTTTCATGAGAACAATTGATGATTGAATTGAGTCTGGCCAATACAGGTCCTGTACAGCTGTACAGAACCTGTACAAGAGGTGTGGTGTATTTGAGTGATCATACAGTTCCATACTGGTGTATTGAAACTGTATTGGGTGAATCCAACCTGTACAGGTATTGGCAGGCTGTATTGATGTACCAAGCTGTATGCATGTTTCAGAATGAAGATTGCTGAAACTGACTGCTGATTCAGATACTGGATTTGCTGATTTGAGGTGTTTGAGTGGGTGTATGAATGAATACCCTTACCCCTGATGGATGGTTGTTACAGTATCCCCCTCTTGAAACTGGTGGGCTCCTGAACACCATAATACCCTGCCACTGTTGAGTGGCATCTCAATATCCCCACATTTTTTTTTCAAAAAATTTTTTCTTTTAATTTTCTTTTCCTCTTGACCATTATCCTAAAAATCCTTCATTCCTTCTTCCCTGCCAAATTCAATTGATTCCCCCTTTTTCCAAGCTTGAGTGAGTATTCCTTCCAGAATATGCCATTCTTTTCTTTTGATTCAATCAGCCATGCCTTGGGATGTGGCCTTGGGATATATCCCAGAATAAAGGCCATTGAGCACTTGTGCTCAGAAATTGGGGCCCAATGAGTATATGACTTGTACTCATTGGCCCAGACTTAATCCAATGAATGAGTGAAACTTTCCTCCAAGGGGTCTTGTCCCCATCATCCAAGGAATTGGCCTCAGACAGCCCTCCAAGTGGGTTTTAGGCTGTGGCCTCCATCCTGAGTGATCTTGATGAAATTTGCTTTTTATGGCCTTTTAGGCCTTTTTGGGTGTTTTAGTGATTAACCTTGATATCTTGATTTTTGGCCTTTTTTGGCCCTTTTGAGTCTTTGGGATCCTACAGTCCGTGGTTCGCGGTCCGTGGGCCTTGGACCGTACGCCGCGGTCCGTGGGCCGTGGGCCGTACGCCGCGGTCCGCGGTCCGTGGGGGATATTGGAGGCCCCCAGGACCAAAATGGAGCCCCTGGGCCCAAATTTCCTGGGGACCCAGGGTGACCAAGGGGTCCAGAAATGGCCGTTACCCATTTTTTACCCTACATGGCCTGGACCCATTGATGGGGTCCAGGACCATCAAGATCCTGGCCTCCCCAAAGTTGCAGGGGAGGCCCTGGGTGATGAGTTCAGCCCCAAAGGGGTATGAACCTTCACCTTAGAGGCTTTGAGGGGGGGCATAATTGAGTTATGGCCCCATTTCCTTGAGTCAAGTCCCTTTTTTCTTGATATGGAGTGGATTGATTCTGACGTCTTCAAGCTTCTGCTTGCATATTCTTCAGTTATGAGTTCCAAACTGACTGAGCTCACTGAATCTTCCCCTTCTGCACCGCCACCGTCTATTCTTCATGGTTCTGGCGTCTTCAGTCGATTGTCTTCTCCTTCTATGGCGTCTTCTGGCCATTTTGACCCCTCCCAAACATATGATGGGTTCAGAGCAGTTGAAGTCCTTGATCCTGCCTGTACTGAGTGTTTGGCCAGGGGTAAGGATTGCTTTCAACATTACAATCCTCGATCGTCAAAATGCCATTTCTGCTTTATTGGGAAGAAGCCATGCCGCCGTACCGGATCAACTTTGTCCCGGGTCAAGAGACACTTGTGGAGTAGGAAGGATGGGCCTTATGGGCAGGAATTCCCCATTCTTGAGGAGCCTACCCCTGATGCCACTTCTGGATTTTCTCAATGTGAGTGCTTTGCATATTTTGATTGAATTGGTGCTGATATCTTGATGTAGTGACTGGTTCCAGGCAGAGGGATGTGGCCAGATGGACTAATGTTGGAGGGTCCATTCCAATTGGTGGTAGGCCCATCCACTACAGCTCAGAAATTCCAATTTCAAGGACCAATGCTGATGGAGTGGTGAAAGTAGTGAAGAAGCTAAGAAGAATTGTTGATTCCCCATCAGATTCAGATGCTGAAGGAAGTGATGAGTTGGATGGTGAAGAAGTTCAAGTTATTCCCCATTCAAGTGGCCATCCATCCAGTCATTCCTCCTCTCAACCTCTTGCCAACACCAGATTCCAAAGTCAAGTCATTCCCAGTACTCCAAGAACCTTTCAACCAATGCTTGCCTCTATTCCTACAACCCTTCCTCCTCCTTCACCAACTACTTCCCATACCACCAGGCCTGCCTTGATTCCAGCAGTAAGACCATCACCAGTTCAACAGCCTAGAAACTCACCCATAACCACCTCCCGTCAACTACAACCTGTGGCCAGCTCCAGCAGAAGAAGAGATGGATTATCCCCTTTGCCGTT
Source organism: Austropuccinia psidii (assembly GCA_023105745.1). Taxonomy (NCBI): domain Eukaryota; kingdom Fungi; phylum Basidiomycota; class Pucciniomycetes; order Pucciniales; family Sphaerophragmiaceae; genus Austropuccinia; species Austropuccinia psidii. The sequence continues at coordinate 43,923,761 of JALGQZ010000001.1, forward strand.
ACCTGCCGCCCAAGTCTTCCAAAGAAGAGAACGTTGGCCTATCTGGGTTGCCAGAGAAGATCCCAATGCGGCTAGTGAAAATCAAGATGCTGTGGCCAGATTGTTCAGGAGGGTTGATAGAAATAGCAGAGAGGTGATTATGTATGCCAATGACAGGACTATTCCAGGTACTGCTTCTGAAGAGATGGCTGCAAAATTTGCCTGGTATGAGGATGAGTTGATAAATGACTTCCAGAGAACTTTTGATGACTTGGGTAGAGATAACTAGTTTCCTCTTCCTTGTTTGTGTTTTGGTTTGGCTTCTATCCCCACTCTTATAAATACTAAAAAATAAAAAATAAAAAAGATAATGGAACCTCCCAATACATGATTTGGGGAGGGGATGCTGCTGCTTTAAAGAAATAAAAGAAAGAAAATTATACAAGTAAAGAAAGAAAGAAAAATAATAAGAGAAAATGAGAGTAAAGAAAGAAATAAAGAAAAGTCCTGATGGTTGGTCCTTCTTGTGGTGAGTTGCTTGATTCTGGCCAAAAAAAAAGTGTCTGAAAAGTGAAAACCAAGCATTTGATGCTCACAGAGTGGCCAAGGTGATGTTTTACAAGAAGTAGAACCCTCAGGGATGCATACCAGGAGATGGAACTTACTTTCATAACTTCCACTCCCCACCAAGCACCATAAGACTGAAATAAATTGCCATAAATGCCTTCTGAAATGATTTGCCATAAATGACTACTGAAATGAATTGCCGTAAATGACTTGAAGTAATGAATGTCTTGAATTATGATGATTGGCATAAAATGAAATGATAATAAAGAAAGAAAATGAAACATAAAGAAAGAAAGAAAATATTTGGCCATATCTTGATAAGGTCCAAATGGAGGGTATTGATGTTGTATGCTTCCTGAACCTGTCCAAAGAATTGACAAGTGCTCACAAAGTGGCCAAGGTGATGCTTACAACAACATATGGGTAGAATACCCCCTTGAAGGTGCATGCCAGGAGAGGAACTTACTTTCATAACTCCTTCTCCCCACCAAGCACCATAAAATCAAACTCTTGAGGTATTTGGACCAGGCTTGTCTGGATACAATGAGTGGAAATCCTTGACAAGGTCTGGTGAGTTGGCAAGGTTGGAAGCTGGTTCCCAAGTGGTTCTTTCTGGGTCTTCACTGAATCCTTTCCACTCTACAAGATACCATAAATTACCTCTTTTGAGTTTTGAGTCCAGAACCTGAGCCACTTCCCATTCTTCTTGCTCTTCCACTAAAACTGGTGGTGGCGGCAATTGATGACGATTTGGGATAGTTGAATGCTTGACTGGTTCTAACAAGGACACATGGAATACAGGGTGAACTGTCTTCCATTGCTGAGGCAACTTGAGGTGATATGCATGGCTGCCAATCTTCTTAAGAACTTCAAAGGGTCCCAACCATCTTTCTGATAATTTCTTGGTGGGTCTTGTTGTCTTGATGTTCTTGGAAGCTAGCCATACTTTGTCCCCAGGTTGGAAATCAGGTGGAATTGCCCTATTTCTATCTGCATACTTCTTGAATCTCCTTATTGCTGACTCTAATTCTTCTTTGACAACTTGCTGTACTGATTGGAGTTTTGTTGATAACTTTCCAGCCGGTGAGTCTTGAGAAATATGGATTGAGTCAAAGCTGGGATTTCCTCCATAAATGGTGAAAAAAGGTGATTGCTTGGTTGATGAATGTTCTGCATTATTATAGGCAAATTCAGCCAGAGGGAGCCAGGTGTACCAGTCATCTTGATGATAGCTGACATACATCCGAAGGTACTGTTCTAGTATCTGATTTACCCTCTCTGTCTGTCCATCTGTTTCAGGGTGAAAGGCAGTTGAAAGATCTCTTGATATCTTGAGCTGCTGACACAATTGAGTCCAGAATGATGAAACAAATAAGGATCTTCTATCACTGACAATACTGACTGGGAGTCCATGTTTGGAAAATACATGGCTAATGAATATTTGAGCTAAATCCAGAGCAGTGATTGTGCCATAAGTTGGAATGAAGATTGCCATTTTTGAGAATCTGTCCACAACTACTAAAATTGAATCAAAGTTGTTGGACAGTGGCAATTGAGTGATAAAGTCCATTGATAATGAATTCCAAGGACCAGACAGAATTGAAAGAGGCTTGAGTAATCCAAACTTCTTGTGATGAATGTTTTTGTTTCTTGAACATTGCTGACATGAGGACACATAGTCCTTGATGAATTGATTCATGCCAGCCCAGTAAAAATCCCTCTTGATGAGCTTGAGGGTCTTCTCCTGGCCAGGATGGCCAGCCAATGGTGAGTCATGACGCTTTTGAAGAATATTGAGTTGAAGTTCTTCATTGCTTGGGATTACCACTCTATCTTTGAATAATAATAACTTGGCTTGAGGTTCAAGAGAATAATCTGGAACTGATTCACCTCTTGCTAGTTGCTTGAGTATTTCTTTATAGTCTTTGTCTTGCCATACTTCTTCTTGAATCTTGTCAACTAAATCTGAGAAAATTTCCACTTTGATTGAGAAGAATCTTGACTCTTGAATTCCATCTTGTTTAAGTACTTGATGAAAATTCTGAGGATTCTTGCTGATGAAGTCCACCCCCCTCTCTGGGTACACGTCGTCCCGACGTGATAAGGCATCTGGTAAAGTGGCCAGCCTGCCTGGGCGGTAAGTGATAGTGAAATGAAATTCTGAGAGAAATTCGGCCCAGCGGGCCTGACGACGAGTAAGAACTTTGGAAGACATGAAATATTGCAAGGAAGAGTGGTCTGTCAAGACCTCAAAAGGATTGGAAAGAGAAAGAAGAAATGCTCTCCAGCGCTTGAGAGCGCAAACTATGCCAAGGAGTTCATTGTCATGAATCTCATAGTTGAGCTCACCTGGTAAGAGCTTGCGACTATCAAATGCAATGGGATGCTTTCCAGAGTCATTCACCTGACTCAGTACGGCGCCCAATGCATAATCAGAAGCATCAGTATCTACTATAGTAGGTAGAGAAGGATTAAAATGAGATAAGATAGGAGCAGAGGTGAAAGCTTCTTTGAGTGCTTGAAACTGACTAAGAGCTTCCTCATTGAAGATGAAGGGAGAATCTTTTTTAAGGAGGGAAGTGAGAGAAGTGAATTTTTTAGAATAATTTTTAATGAAACGTCGATAAAAATTGCCAAAGCCAAGGAAAGATTGAAGGGCCTTGATGTTTTTGGGCTGAGGCCAATTGAGGATTTGCTGAACTTTTGAAGAATCCATCTTGAGGCCATCACTTGAAACAACATAGCCCAAGTATTCCACACTTGAGGCATGGAATACACACTTGGAGGCTTTGGCAAACAGATTATTGTCCCTCAGTCTTTGGAGGACAGAGGCCACATGTTTGACATGTTCCTCCTCCGAACTGGAAAAGACCATAATATCATCTAGATAAACCACAACAAACACATCCAAAAAATCTGCAAAGATATCATTTACTAGATTTTGGAAAGAAGCAGGAGCATTGGTCAAACCAAATGGCATGACCAAATACTCATAACTGCCATATTTGGTTCTAAAGGCAGTTAAGTGCTCATCCCCCTCTTTGATTCTCAGAAGGTTATATGCACCACGCAAATCTATCTTGGAGAAGATAGTGGAACCATTGAATACGGTAAGAAGCTGGTTCATAGGAGGAACAGGGTATCTGTTCTTCCTAGTGACAGCATTGAGTTTGCGGTAGTCAACACACAAACGAAGACCTCCATCCTTTTTCTTGACAAAAAGGACAGGTGCTCCTGTTGAAGAGGAGCTTGGTCTAATGAAACCTTTCTCTACATTCTATGAAATGTAGGCCTGCAGTGTTTCTGACTCTTGATTTGATAATGAGTAGATAACACCAATTGGAGGTAGAAGACCCTCCAATTCGATATGGTGATCACAGGCGCGGTGTGGAGGAAGTTTCTCTGCTTTCACCTTGGAGAATACATCCAAATATTGGTGATAAGCAGGAGGAACAACCTTCAACACAGTTTCAATTTCTTCTGGCTCTTCCTCCTCATCCCACTGCTCCTCCAGGGATGCATGAAAAGATAAGGGAGGAAGGTCCATATCCCCTTGGAAGAGATGAAGTGAAGATATGGCAACATCTTCTCCAACATCCTTTATCTCTTTGAAGACTTCATCTCTTGATGAAAGTAATGACTGAGAGGGAATTATGGAAGGGATATGGACAGAAGAAGGGATGGAAGGTGTCTTAAGTTCACCAGCCAGAGCAACACTGTTGACAGCAGTGGCTAAGTCATTACTAGTAGAAGGAATAATACCACTAGAATCCTTATGATTAGAATCATAGGTGATCAATCCATTTTTCCAATCAATAATGGGATTGAAATGGTAAAGGAAATCATAGCCCAATATCAGTTCTTCTCCTTTGGGTGAATCTATGATAAAGAAATCCCATTCAAAGCTTGGGAAGGAAGGCAAGTCAACTACCCACTTGGTATAATGGGTGATGAACAAGGCAGGGGATTCATTAGAATCCAAAATGAAAAGAGGAATCTTTTCAGGGAGCTCTGACAGAGTCAATGAGTACTTGAGAACAAAATTCTTTGCAATAAAAGAGTTTGTAGCACCAGAATCAATGAGAATACTGTAAAAAATATCAGAGACAGAAGAGAAAATAAGAAACTTTAAAGATTTCTTGACACTAGTATTCAGAGTGCACAATTGTGCTCTTGAAGGAAATAAGTGAGAACCATTGAACACATCATGATCCCCACTCAGGCTTTTCCCTGCTTGCTAGGGAAGCCTCCTGATGATGACCCAGGCTTGTTCTGAGGTCTCTTGAACATTTTTCAATTGGGTGCTTGCCACCACAATAATTACACAACCCTGCTTGAATCCTCCTCTCCTTTTCAGAACCGATTAATTTATTGTCCTTATTGAGGAGAGCAGCATGGGGTTTGTCCTTTGAAGATTGAAATTGCTTGCCCTTCTTATTCTTCTTCTGATGAGGCCTCTTTTGAAATGAGTTTTGAGGAGGCCTAGACTGGTTGGATCCACTGACTGGAGGCTTCTTTTCTTGATTGCCACCCTTTTCCTTTTGCCTCTCATGATATCTTGTGTCTAATTCTAGAGTGACATCCATAAGTTCTTGAAGAGTATCAAAAGTTCCAGGGTGAGAAGCCAACTGATCCAATAATCTTGATGCCAATCCTCTTCTGTAAACATGGATATAAGCTCTTTCCCCCCAATCTCCAATTCTTGACATTAAGCTTCTGAAATCTGCTATGTACAAGGAAACATGACCACTTTCCTTCATCCTCAAATTGTCCAACTCTTGTTCAGCTTTCCTGACTTCATTGGGGTCACCAAACAGAGTGAATAATTGAGATTCAAACAATGGCCAATTATTGAGGAGGTAGGAAGGGTCTTCATTGGAAATATTTGAGAGGTAAGGTTCAATCCATTTGCCAGCTCTACCAGTAAGAAAAGAAGTTGAGTACAAAACCTTCTTCCTGTCAGAGAAGAAGTTTGCTGGATCATTATGGAAAATTAGTTGACAGGATTGGATAAATCCTCTCAACTTATGAGCTTGAGTACCATCAAAAGAATCAGGTGCCTTCATGGATGGAGTCTTGAAAGCAGGGGCTTTGGAATTGTCCCTGGGGGCAACTGCTTGAGTGAGTTGTCCCATGAATTGAGTCATCTGCTCCATCATCTTGAGGAGACTTGGATCAGTTTGAGAGACAAGAGGTTGACTAGAAAGGGCTAGATTGGAACCCTGAGGCACCTCTGGAGCATTTGCCAAGGCATCTGCCACTTCAGTTTCCCCAGAATCTTCCTCTTCCACAGACTCTTCCCCCTCTTCATCTTCAACTTCCCCTAATCTTGCTGTTGCACCTTCAGACATGCCAGGGTAGCCACCCAAAAGTCCAGAAAAGGATCTTGATCTTCTAGATTTCATTCCACCTCTTCTTGAGGGTGCTGCTCCTTCCATTGGTGGTCCTCTGTCCAAATTTGCACTCAGTTGATGAACTGATGGTGTGCGGTCAAGAGGAGCCCTTGCTGTAGGAGTGAGAACAGCTGGAATTTTCTGGGATCTAGTATTCTTTGCTGGGGGGCTATGCTGGACTGGCATTATGAAAAGAATTAAAAATAACTTGATGGTATTAAGAAGAATAATCAGGCTTGGCCAAATCAATCACAATAAAATCTTGATGAATCTTGAGGAATCAATTCAAATCTTGAGGAATCAAATTCAATCAACAGTCAAATAAATTCAATCAATCAACAATCAATTCAATCAAATATCAATAATCTTGAGGAAATCGATAATCAATCAATATTCAATCAATAATCAATCAATATTCAATCATTAATCAATCAATAAGTGTCTTCAAATGAAATCAAGTCTTGAGGAATCAATCAATCAGTTCAAAATCTTCAGAAATCAATTCAATATCTTGAGAGTTCAAAGTCAATAAATCCAATAAATCCTGAATCAATAACCCAAATGAATCCCAATGAATAATCCAATCAATTAAACCAATCAATAATCCCTGGATAAAACCTGAATAAGAACACAGAAGAAATTTGATTGATAAAAATAAAATGAAGTGATGAAATGGTCAGCAATGATTAAGAAAGGAAAAAGAATCAATTTTCATAAGAATGAAATGAATGAGATGAAAATTGATGAGAGAGAAAATTTCATAGAAATCTAAAAAATCATAAAATCATGAAAAGGTCATAATTGATGAATGAGAGGAAATGAATATAAATGAATGAAGAGAAAGAATCAAATATGAGTTAATTAATTTAATGTCACAGGGGCTCTTCGAAGTGAAGAGGGACTGGCACTCAGTAAACTGGGACTCACTTATGGAGGGCTCAAAGATAAGATAAAAGGGGATACACTTAAGAGTGTTGAAGATAAATTGCTAAAGAATAAATATAAGAAAAGCAGCAACAAAAGATAAGAGTAAAAGAATAGAAGAGCCAACCACAAACAAGTCCAAGTCCACTGTTTCAACCTGTCAGAATGGAAAGAGAAGGGTTAATAAGGATATGGCCACCCAACTCATACTGTACAGGCAAAGAGAGAAATGCAAAGACTAACTTAAGATTAAATGATTATAATATCCCAAATAAGGATAAGAGTAATTATAAAATAATAAATAAACTAAATTAATTAACTGGGGAAAAGTCCCCAGGGGGGAGAAAGAGGGGCTGGTATATGTGAGAATCACCAGCCCTGATCCAGAGGAAGAATTTTCATGAGAACAATTGATGATTGAATTGAGTCTGGCCAATACAGGTCCTGTACAGCTGTACAGAACCTGTACAAGAGGTGTGGTGTATTTGAGTGATCATACAGTTCCATACTGGTGTATTGAAACTGTATTGGGTGAATCCAACCTGTACAGGTATTGGCAGGCTGTATTGATGTACCAAGCTGTATGCATGTTTCAGAATGAAGATTGCTGAAGCTGACTGCTGATGCAGATACTGGATTTGCTGATTTGAGGTGTTTGAGTGGGTGTATGAATGAATACCCTTACCCCTGATGGATGGTTGTTACACATTGTTAAATGTGATTTTTATGAAAAATACATTGTTAAATGTAAGGTTTATGAAAAATACATTTTGAAATGTAATTTTTATGAAAAATACATTTTGAAATGTAATTTATATGAAAAATAAATTGTTAAATGTAATTTTCATTAAAAATACATTGTTAAATGTAATTTTTATGAAAAATATATTTTTATATGTAATTTTTATGAAAAATACATTGTTAAATGTAATTTTTATGAAAAGTACATTGTTGAATGCAATTTTAATGAAAAATAAATTGTTAAATGTATTTTTCAATTAAAAATACATTGTTAAATGGGGCCAGGATGTCTTTTTATGATAATTTTGAAGCCTCTCTTCCTAGATTGAAAGTATAAATCCAGAAAATTGTAATATTCATTACTTTTAAATGGTGGAGCTTATCCTGTTGGGCTAAATTTACCAATCTTGTTAAGCTTTGTGATATCTTATAAATAAGCTATTTCAAATTATATTAAGTATCATGTCAAGATTGATCCTTCTTTCAGGATTGAATACATAAAGCCCTTCAGTTAGGAGAACATATAATAAGGCTTGAGGGACACACATTCGGTATATAGGAAAACATCTCTATTGATCCAAATACGGGTTCTGACCCTCATAATTTTACTATTTTCTAAAATCTATGTATTGAGGCTTGAAGCAAAGGACAATGAAATGCCGAGTTAGTCTAACAGTAGAATAACGCGTTAGCTTGAGTAGGGGCTTGCCGCCAATCCGGATGGTGTGTGCAACTCTAGCAAGCTAAGGTGGAGACGGTGGTTCGACTCCTCTGCTCGGCATTAGTTGGAAGCAGGTCACGAGTTCTGTGCCAATACGAAGCCAAAAAAGTGAGAATTTAGGGCTATCATCCAGAAGCACTGTGTCCCATAAACACTTATTTTGTAGTTCAAAAACTTTACAAAAAACTGATATATGAATATTTTGTCTATCGTCAAAAAGAAGGAACCAAAAATTGAGATTAAGGGTTTCTGTAAGGTGTGGATATAAAGCTTTGATTAATTATCAAGTACTTTTCCTGTCCTCAAAATTTGTATAAGGTAAAATTCAGTTAAAAAAATAGTATGAAATATTATTTTTAAGAGAAAAACACACCAATTTTATTCTTTATAACTTTATTAGTATAAAACAATAATATTATAAAAATTTATTGTTTTACCAACAATAAAGATTTATCCAAAAAATACTCTACAAGAGATATTTTAAGGTTACAAAAGAAATTTCTTCAAGAGCAATTTCAATTGGAATTAATTGAGCAAAGAAGTGCAAGCAATTAATTAAACAAAAAAGTCTTTAAAAAGAATATTAAAGAGAAAACACGCCCAAAAGTGACCAGAGTGAATTTGGAAACAAAGTGACAAAGTTTACAGTGATGAAAGATGCTTTAATTCACTTTTGGGGTGGTTCAGGGGTAAAAATTATTATAAGAGCTACAAACAATGATTATAATGATTTTTTCACGTGGTTAAAAGGATTAAAATGATTTAAAAATGGTGGTTGGAATCTCTTATTGATTGGTTTAACAGTGTTTAAACTAATTAATAAAAGGAAAAGATTCTAATATGAAGAGAAAAGTGGGGCAAAGAAGACATTCTTTTATAACCATCAATTCTCTTACTCCAAAAGTAAACTTTACTCTTGTCAGTCGTGAAAAACAGTCTGACAGCAGAAAAGCCAATTATGGCATCATTGAACCCTGGTTTAGACCAAAAAGAGCTGGTTTAAGCCATTTTTAGCTATTTTTAGCCATTTTAGACCCTTAAATCAGCCATTACTATAGCAATACCAGGCCTAGAGCCTTCAAAACACGTCACAATGTGTGTAAGAGGCGTAGAAACCATATAAAACTGTTTTTACTATGGTTGTTTTATCTTAAGGGTAGTTTTACCCTCTTGGCAACAGCTAAAACTACCCCAGTTGGTATCAAAACCTCATCATCAATTGAGTCCACAGACCCTGTAACTCAATTCCAGGCCAAAAGTGATGAACTTTTGCGTGAATTTTGACATCCCACGCCTGTCAGCAAGGATTTTGGGGGTCTAGCTCCCCCTTGGAGCTGGAGTTCCTTTCCCCCCCCCAATTTTAATCTTTCCAATTTATTTTTCCTTTAATTCCTCATCATGTATTATACTTATAATTTACATATGTAATTCAATTCAATTGTACAGTACAATACAGCAATAATTAACACCTCATATGCAAATCAAAGTTCACTTATGTAATACACGCGCACATTTTGACTTTTCAATTGAATTCAATTGAAAATACTTCAATTCCTCAAAACTTCTAAACAAAACACAACACCTCAATTTTAACACAAAAATTGATGGTTAACACCACATGTGGTGTGAATTAAATTAAGGTTTTGAGGATTTTCAACTTTTGTATTGAAAATACTAAAAACTTAATTTAAGCTTATTTAGAGTTGAGTTACAAGAATTTCACTCAGAGGTGACCCCACCTAATTTTTTATGTGGAATCCAATGGTGAAATAATTTTTATATGTTTATTTAATGGATAAAAAGCTATAATAATTTTTATTTAACTTTTCCCAAATTTGTTTATTTTTTCACAATTTTGTTAAAATTTCATATTTACTTAATTTTTTCAAGTATAAATGTAATTTTATACTTACAAAATTTAATTTAATTTTGTTTTTAAATTGTAATTAATTTTTTCTTTTTAATATAACTTTATATTTATATTTTGATTTTTATTTTAATAATATAAATAAATTTATTTTATTTATATCAATATGTTATTTTTTTATTTGTGGTCTTTTGGGTATATGAAATTACTTCTAAGGCTCACATTCCCTCCCCCTAAAAAAGAATATTACTTTGTAATATTGGTATTTCTAGTGTGTCTGAATCTCCTGAGGAGTTTGGTAGCTTCTGGTATATCTTTTTCTTCTAACCATTCATCTTCATAAGTTGGGTCACTGTACCCAACAAGGTATTCCCTTACTTTCTTGGTTCTTGATTCCCTTTCTTTAAGAACTTTGGTAATTTTCTTGGTACCAGATGTCTCAATAGGAAAGTATCTGTCTTTGGTATTACGTAAGTCTATCCCATACATGATTAAATAGTCATTTCCCAATAAAAATGGGTACTAGAGCAATTTTCCATAACAACAAATTCAACTGTGATTCTAAAATTCCCATTTATGTGTGGGAATATGAAATTTGTCTCAAAGATTCTGAATGCTTTCATTGGGTTACTTGTACTGTTGAATTTTATACCATCAAGTAGGTGAAATCTTCCTTTATCATATGATCCTTTCCATACTTCATCCAACGCATGTATTAGAGAGTTGTCTTTACAGTCTTTGTTCACTAATTGGTATAAGATGCTACAATTGTTATCTTGAATGTAACTATTTCTGATCTCTTCAAAGGAGGTGGTGTTCAAATCTGTAACACTTATTCCTTCTATTGGGATTTGGTTTTCATAAGTTGTGCCCCTTGAGCTTTTGATAAATCAAGTTGACTATTGCTCAATTGTGGCAAGTGGGAATAAGATTCCATGATGTCAAAAGTGGCATTGATATTTTCTATATCTTTTGAAGATTCAGAAAATATGGATGACTTATCATCTGAATTGTCTTCAATTATGTCATCTCTTTCAACATCAGGTCCCTTTCCAATATTAATTTCATTGATTTTCCCCCTTTTTGGACATGTATTAGCTGAATGGGTGGTGCTTTGGCAAGTATGGCACTTTTTGACTGTATCTGCAGATTTATACCCAACATTATTAGAATTTTCTTTGGGGTTTTTGTCCACAGAATCTTTCCAAGGTGTATTAAACCTTGTTTCAAGATTCACCCTACTAGAACCAATTTTTGTTCTGGTGGTTACTTCTTCTAATATATTGATAATATCCTCTGCTGAAGATTGTTCAGTAGTCCTGCTTTTGATAGCATGCTCTAAGTCACCTCCACATTGTCTCAGAATTTTTCTATGCATCATAAGCTCTGACATGTCAGGATATAATGCTGTTAATCTGTCTTTTTGTTGGCAAAACCATGGTAAAGCTTTGTCTTTATCAGCATTAAATTTTGCAGATTCAAAGGCTGTTTCAACTTTAAACCTCCAAGCATCATTTGCCCATTTGTTGATGATTTGGGTTTCCCACCAAGTCCAACTCTGTTTTCCATGTGCTTGTCTTATTTTGATGTACCATCTGTGAGCTGATCTGGTAAACAAGGTGTTAAACCTGGCTGTTACCAATATGTCTGGTAATTCAAAATCCTCTTTGATCATGTCAATACCTCTAATGAATTCCATATGGTCATATTCTCCTTCACCACTGAAGTGAGGCCATTCTTTAAGTTTTGGAACTTCTTTCAAGAGTTCTTGGCCCATTGATGGTTCCAAGTTATGAAAAGAAGTGGATAATTCATTTTTTAATTGTGAATTATCAGGATCCAATACTTGTGGATTTGGAATTCTTGTGCCCTCATTTTGATTCAGAGGTGTAGACATTCTTGGTAAGGTGTTCAGTATTTGTTCAATGTCATTCATTTTACTGTTGCTACACCTTTGGGAATTTCTGTATTCATGTTGGAAGCTTTGTATTAAATTTATGAATTCAATTTTATACATGTCCTCTTTATGTGTCAGTTCTTGCCATAACTCTGTCTGTCTTGTATTATCAGAAGTGACTTGATTCAATTTCATTGATAATTTTGATACTTCTTCTTGTGAAGCATCAAAACACTTTTTCAATGCAATGGTATATGTCTTTACTTCAGTAAATGAATTTGAAATGTCATCAAGGACTTTCTTGTTATCTGTTTTGATAAGATTTATGGCTTGTTTAATTCTTGTTTCAATTATGTCATCAATATTTAATTTAGAATATTTATCTGTTAATTCTTTAATAATGGCAGATTGTTAATTTATTTTATTGCTAGAAGAATTATCATTATTGGAATTTTTAATTGTTCTTAAAACTTTTTCAAAACACATAAGTGTTTCATTAATTTGGCACAGACTCAGGTTGTTTGTTTTAATGTTGTTACAAATGGTTTCATTTTTATCAGAAAGATGATTTTTCACGTCATTTATAGCATTATACAACTCTGGGATGGAATCAAATATGTCAGAAAATATTTCTGGAACCTTAATCTGGCTTCCTCCTTCTTCTGCAATTCCATCATGGTTCTGGCCATCTGAAATACATTTTCCATGGCATCCTGCTGAATCTTTGGGATTCTGTAGCCCTGGCTGTAAGGTTTTGGGGCTGGTGCCTTCCCTTTGCCCTTGTTTGGAGTTTGTGGCTGCTTTTTTACGTTGGAATTGCTGCTGCTGGCCACTGGGGCTGTTTTTGGCACTGGTTTGGGTGGTGGAGGGTTGTTTTTCCTCCATTCTAGTGTCAAAAGCATCATGTTTTTCTTCTCCATCAATGGATGCCATCCATTGAGCAATTTGCAAGTGTTGGGATGGCCCAGGAATTTTCTCACAGTTAGGTAAGAATTCATGCAATTCTTCCAAAGCTCTGCAAGGATCTGGTACTCCTTGAATTGAAGTGCATTGTTGTATGCACTGTGGCTGGCTTTGTATATGTCCACAGAGGCTTGTTGTGGCGGTGTCAGCTCTTTTTGAAGGTAAAATAGTATTATCAGATTCAGAATGACCTAATTTAGTTGTTTGGAAGTCATCAACTGACCCTTTTCCTTCTGTACCTGATTGGCCTCTGCCATAATCACGTCTATTACCTTTTCGGGAGCTGCTTGAGGGGTTGTAGCTGGCTCCTGACCTGGTTGAAGGCATAATTATGGTTTAAAAAGGCTTAAAATAGTATTTTTACGTCAAAAAACTTACTATTGGCCATATTTTCAGCTTTCTGAAGGGTATTACTTATTTCCAAGTTAATCAATTCAGAAGATATTGGTTTAGGTTGGTTATTTTGAGTCACAATAACAGTACTATTATAATCAGAATTAACAGTACTGGCAGGGATAATGCTGGTTACTGTTGAGGCTGTTTCAATTTTTTCTTGTCTTACCATGTTGTCAGACACTAAAATTAATGAAAAAGCCAATTAATTAAGTAAAAAAAGGTTATTTCAAAAAAAGGAAATAAAATATAAGCCTCACTTATAATATGAAAAAAATTATTTTTTATGGATTTTTTTGATTATAAGTATTTTTTATATGTTTTTAAATTTTTCAATATAAGAAAAAAGATTTAAAAAGAGTAAAAAAAATATGTCACAGGTAAAATATCACGGCTGGGCCCCCAAATGTAAGGTGTGGATATGAAAATTTGATTAATTATCAAGTACTTTTCCTGTCCTCAAAATTTGTATAAGGTAAAATTCAGTTAAAAATAGTATGAAATATTATTTTTAAGAGAAAAACACGCCAATTTTATTGTTCATAGCTTTATTAGTATAAAACAATAATATTATAAAAATTTATTGTTTTACCAACAATAAACATTTATCCAAAAAATACTCTACAAGAGATATTTTAAGGTTACAAAAGAAATTTCTTCAAGAGCAATTTCAATTGGAATTAATTGAGCAAAGAACTGCAAGCAGTTAATTAAAGAACAAAGTATTTAAAAAGAATATTAAAGAGAAAACACGCCCAAAAGTGACCATAGTGAATTTGGAAACAAAGCTACAAAGTTTACAGTGATGAAAGATGCTTTAATTCACTTTTGGGGTGGTTCAGGGGTAAAAATGATTGTAATGTTTTTTTCACGTGGTTAAAAGGATTCAAATGATTTAAAAATGGTGGTTGGAATCTTTGATTGATTGGTTTAACAGTGTTTAAACTAATTAATAAAAGGAAAAGATTCTAATATGAAGAGAAAAGTGGGGCAAAGAAGACATTCTTTTATGACCATCAATTCTCTTACTCCAAAAGTAAAATTTACTCTTGTCAGTCGTGAAAAACAGTCTGACAGCAGAAAAGCCAATTATGGCATCATTGAACCCTGGTTTAGACCAAAAAGAGCTGGTTTAAGCCATTTTTAGCTATTTTTAGCCATTTTAGACCCTTAAATCAGCCATTACTATAGCAATACCAGGCCTAGAGCCTTCAAAACACGTCACAATGTTTGTAAGAAGCGTAGAAACCAGTTAAAACTGTTTTTACTATGGTTGTTTTATCTTAAGGGTAGTTTTACCCTCTTGGCAACAGCTAAAACTACCCCAGTTGGTATCAAAACCTCATCATCAATTGAGTCCACAGACCCTGTAACTCAATTCCAGGCCAAAAGTGATGAACTTTTGCGTGAATTTTGACATCCCACGCCTGTCAGCAAGGATTTTGGGGGTCTAGCTCCCCCTTGGAGCTGGAGTTCCTTTCCCCCCCCAATTTTAATCTTTCCAATTTATTTTTCCTTTAATTCCTCATCATGTATTATACTTATAATTTACATATGTAATTCAATTCAATTGTACAGTACAATACATCAATAATTAACACCTCATATGCAAATCAAAGTTCACTTATGTAATACACGCGCACATTTTGACTTTTCAATTGAATTCAATTGAAAATACTTCAATTCCTCAAAACTTCTAAACAAAACACAACACCTCAATTTTAACACAAAAATTGATGGTTAACACCACATGTGGTGTGAATTAAATTAAGGTTTTGAGGATTTTCAACTTTTGTATTGAAAATACTAAAAACTTAATTTAAGCTTATTTAGAGTTGAGTTACAAGAATTTCACTCAGAGGTGACCCGACCTAATTTTTTTTATGTGGAATCCAATGGTGAAATAATTTTTATATGTTTATTTAATGGATAAAAAGTTATAATAATTTTTATTTAACTTTTCCCAAATTTGTTTATTTTTTGAGAATTTTGTTAAAATTTCATATTTACTTATTTTTTTCAAGTATAAATGTAATTTTATACTTACAAAATTTAATGTAATTTTGTTTTTAAATTGTAATTAATTTTTTATTTTTAATATAACTTTATATTTATATTTTGATTTTCATTTTAATAATATAAATAAATTTATTTTATTTATATCAATATGTTCTTTTTGTATTTGTGGTCTTTTGGGTATATGAAATTACCTCTAAGGCTCACAGTTTCCATATCAAGCTTTTATTGAATAATTATTAACAAGAAGTTTGGCTTATCTTTTTTTATAGATGTTGATATCTTTCTAAAGAGCCACTAAGTTTTGAGGGCTTTCAATTTGCAAAAGAAAGCACAATTTGATGGAGATTCTTTTGAGAGACTTAAAAAAAGTATTCCACTTTGTAAGAAATATGATAAGAGCTTAGTAAGAGAATATGATAACTATATGCTTTGATTTCCTAGCATGAGCCTTTCTAGAAATTCTGACCAATCCTTTTCAATATTTCAGCACTGAAATAACCATTGATAGGTTGAATTCAACCATTTCTGATAAAACCACATTTTATTTGTCAATAGGGAGAAAATTCAAAACAAATTCCATTTCTTATTTGAGCCTTTCATTTATAAAGTATTATCTTTCTTTTCAGCTGAATAATATCTTGAACAGGACGATATATATTTTGTGTAGTTAGTTTAATGACAAAAAAATATCATAATTATCTTTCTTTTAGATAATTTTCTCTTCTTTATATGAAGAATGACCAATCATTTGAAATAATTAATTCACAGATCTTTATATTACTATTTCATTATCAAAATTTAGATATTATATGAAGGGATGATATTCAGAAAAAAAGGTTTTTTAATGAGTATTTTAGAGTAAATCTTTATATATGGCTTTCAAAAGATTTTTTCAAGTTTTTACTATTACATTTGGTAAGATCTCAGTGAAGGGGGCCTTGGCCAAGCTCAAAAATATCATTCTTTCAAATATGTTTTCTTTTTGAAGAGATATTAAAATAATGCATTTTTAGTCCTTTTTAACAGTTTGAGTCTGCTTTCTAAACTTGAAGGAGCCTCTTTCTTTCATTGATGCAATTACCCACATGACTTCCTGATGAATTTTGATATACTTTGAAATTTCTTCCTATGGAGCTCTTATATTTTTTTATGGGATTTATCAAAAACTTGTTCCATTGAGAGCTATATAATCAATCTAGACATTAGTTTGATTTGACCAGAAGTGGTATTTTTGAATATAGAATATATTAACATTTTATTTGGATAGTTTTGACTTAGAAATGGTTTTTTTCATAGATTTCACATTATAAATTAAATTCTCATTCTGGGTTTGGGTGTAATGGAGCTTAAATATATTTTTACTGCAGATGAGACTACCAATAAAATAAAGATTAAGCTCAATGAAAGTTGTATATTAATTCAATGGGTTCATTTTATGTGGAAGGTTCAAAGCTTCAACAGTAAAGAGGGAGTTGAGTCTTGGATAAATAGATTTTGGCTTCTAATCTTGACAGGTAGAAGTGCATTTAATTCCTCAAAGGTTATCAGCTCACATCGATTCAAAATCGCATTATTTATTTATTGCTTTGGGTAAACTTAATATAGCTTATTCAAATTGAAAAATTAGACATTGGAATGAATTTAAGTATCTGAATGTATCAATTAATTCTGTGAATAATATTTTTAAGCTGACAAGCTCCCTTCAATTTAATATATAAGCAGTTTTGCTATATCAAAATGATATGAATTATCATAGATAAGAGTCATAAATAGTGTCCAATTTTTGGTTTAAGGTGGTGTTTAGTTTAGAAGCTATGTGTCACCACCATGGATAATTAGCCCCTTGGAACATTCTAGGAATATCAATTGCATATCCATCCATCTTTGGACAAATTGTCCCCTTTAACGTTTATGGCCTTTTAGGGCCATTCTTTCATCTGGGGGAAACCTGGCCCCTTCTTGGCCATTTTCTGCCTTTGAGTACTTTTGAGAGTTCCCAGTCCACAGGAGAAATGCATCCCAAAAGCCTGTATTATGTTTTTGAAGCTTAAAATACAGCTTTTCACACTTTTGCGCATTTAGCCAAAATATTCCATTTTCCTTTGTAATATGGGAAAGATGCCAAAATCACCATATCAGGCCATTTGGGGATTAAATGAAAGATCTTCCAATTTTATGAATTTTTCGCGCACTTTGTGCAAATACAAATTCAAAGCTGTTCAGGCTTTCTTTGGCCAAATACCCAAAAATGGCCAAAAGATACAAAATGTCCATAAAAAAACTCTGAAAGTCCTGAAGCCACTCAATCTCAATTTTCTCTCATTATCATCCTAGAATTCATTTAAATAGTCTTTTCTGACCTTTTCCTTTCAATAACCAAAAGTGCCATGAATGGTATTATACACCAATGTGTCCCTTTTAACACCAGAAGTACAATGGTGCCAATATCAGAAAGTATTCCCACATTTCTTAAATTTATCAGGGCACCCCATCATCCAAAGAATTCTTCAGAGCTGTTTTGCAAGTTTTTTTCCCTCACCAATCATGCCATCCCAAACTCATGGTTATTTTAAATTATATCGTATTCCTCAAAGGTTATACTTGAATTTAAGTTTCAAGAGGTACTTCCAAATCAAGCTGTAAAGTGTCAACCCTCCAACAATTCTGTCAGCCTGTGACTCAAAACCAGAGCACAAGCATGACAGCCAAAATACCATAAACCAATGGTATAGCCAAGATACCACCAAAACATGGAGCTGAGCTAAATCAGCTCAAAAGTTATCAGAAGAAAGAGGAAACTAACCTCTTTCTGAAAATATAAGTCCCATCACCATGAGACAAGAAATAACAAAGTTATTACTGAGCATAAACCTTAATTTTCACCTCTCATCTAAAATCTAGAAGGAGAGACTTAACCCCATCAAATGGGTATTCAAAATGAAGCTCTAAGCCAGTGCTATCCAATGGTACCAGCCAAACTGAGCTAGCACCAATATTACTGGAGTTATGGGCAATTTCAGGCCAAATAAGGGTGAACAAAACATTCACCTCCCATCTAACTTCTACAGTTTTAGTGTGGGATACCTGAAGTGGGGTATTTTTGGAAAGAGCACAATCAGGGCTATCTGATGGTAGCATCCACTTTCCCATATCTCAACTACTGCAGAAGTTATGGGGCAAACAAGCTCAATACAGTTTTTTTGCCTAAAACACGCAAATGTACAAAATCTTGTACATGGGATAACTTTGCCATATTGAATGATACCCATATCAAATGAGGTAGCATTGTGTAGAGCACATAAAGGGTTAAACACTGAACCATGTTTGAGGTTGATATCTCAAGAATTGACAAAGTTATGGCTGTTTTAAGGTCAAAATCCCACCTGCTGTCATATACAGCCTTACCATGGGATAATATCCCATAACCATGAATATGAGGTGTCAAATAGACAAAGAAGCATGTTTTTACTTCAATACCTCATATGTCAGTCAATACTGGGGTCCCATACAGTTTCTGTACAGCATTCTACGCGTCAAACACGTCACAATCAGGCTGTGAGGTCCCCAGATGAAAATTTTCACCCTGTATTGGTGAAAACCACCCAGATGTGGCTTCAAAACCACATCTGAGCCCAATACAGGATATACAGGCTGTTTGCAAACCACAAGCCAGTACTAGAGAGTGAAAAAATCTTCACTTCCTCTATGTGGAAAGGTCTAGCACCCTTTCCACCCCACTTCAGGATAAAAAGGAGGCTTTTCACAGCGAGAATAGCTTTCCTCATCCTGCTCTTGAATACCCTACATAGTAAACTGTCAAAAACAGTTTTACTCTTGGGTAATAAACAGGTATAATTATATATTTAATCATTTTAACTCTTATTATAGTAATCCAACTGGTAAGATTGCACCCTGGGTTCTCAATAGCGCTCACCACCACTATTATTCAATAGTAGAACCCCTTAAATTATATTATAAATCATCTTTTAAAACCCAATACTCTTATTCTAAATTAATTTTCTACATGTCACAGTCATAATTTTAGTTGTAAATACTCTTATTACCACTTCAATATAGACTCAGCCTGACATTTTGGGCGCCTGGCTGTGTTTTAAAACTTTTTTGGACCTTATAAGTAAGTTTTTCTCTTATCTTCTGTTTTTCTGACAATTGTTTTATATTTTTTAGGTGTGTTTTCTTTTAAAATATATATTTTTTGTATATATTTTACTTTATTACTCATAGTATAAGAGTACTTACCATGTGGTTAATACCCACTGGAACCTTTATTCTTGGTGTGTTTACATATAAAACACTTGAGCCATCAATAAGTCCTGTATTCTTGATTGAATAAGGACACCTCTGACTGAAAAACCATCAGTTGAGGCGTGCTTAAGTGTATTGTTAACTCAATTACACTTATACAGAGCCACTTATCCAGATTACACTTGAAAACCACAAGTGTATCTGTGGGATACTGGCACACAAACAGTATGACAGGGTACCAAAAGCTGTAATTCTGATGTGGAATTGTTGATTCAATTACACTGTCATTATACAGGGCATGTTGTAGTAACATACAAGCCCAGAGGCCAATCCTAGACGTGCAAAACCAGCATTCTTGAGAAGTCTTAACTGACATAAGCCCTCTTTTTCCTGCCTTGATTCAGTGGAAGAAAATTACATCCCACTTGAGACCCAGTCACAGGCCAACACACCAGTGACACCCTCAGAACCAGAGGGCAGCAAGGGCAAAGGAAAGAGGCACAGTGAAGGTCTCATTACAGCCAAAAAGTGGACACCCATAGCCACTCAGAGGAGTAGAAAACCACGAAACTCTGCTTCAATACAAGGTAAACCAACCTTAACCACTTGTACAGGAAAGATTACAATTATTAACCCAGTTTTAACTTCCAAAGGCAAACTGCCCAAGTCAGCAGACAATAAATTTGTACAAGGCACAGTCAAAGGTAAATACCCTAAGAACATAAAGTTTTTGACTGCTTGTGAGCACTGATATGTCCCCTGCATACCTCAGAGATCTTGGCTTCCAAAGGAACCAGCCAGAGGACAGAGAAGGACTGTCCAGAACCAGAAGACCAGGAAGAGGACACCTTGGACACAGTGGTGGATGGAAAAAAAATGAGGGAGATAATATCAACCTTGCCATTCACACTCCAATTCAACAGAGACCTCAAACCAGAGGACTGGAAGGATATGGATCAAGTTCTTCAGATCCACCAACTCCTCAAAGACTTATTTCAATGGAGCATGGACAACAAGAGGTTCAACCTAGCAACTCACTGGGCAGAACTTGGATCAAGTTGCCAGAAGATCTGTCTCAAAGAGATAGACTTCAAAGACCTTATGGGAACACCAAAGGTTGGAATCCTACCACGCAGCACAGACTCCTGGAGGCAAGGGCACAGAGGATAAGGGAGAATCAAGCCACTATCCCAGCAATAGAAGAACAATTAACCCAGACAGGGCCTACTGAGATTCCTTCAGGTTCACAAGGAGCAGGCCAAATCAGCTCTCCAGTGGCTTCACACCATTCAGAAACCAGAAGATCAGTGGCCAAGAGTCATTATTCTTCACAATTCCAGGAAGTTTCTAGGAGAAGACAGGGAAACAAGGGGAAGAACAAGGCCTCCTTCAAACCGGGGGGAAAGAGTCAGACCCCATGATCCAGAAGCTGTTAGATTTGGTGAAAGAAGTACACAAGAACCAGAAGTAGTTGTAAACCACCCTAGAATCAGTAGTCCTAGTAATAGAAACATTACCCCCACTCAGACTGAAAATAAAATTGTCACATCTGAGAGTAACATCAACAGTGATACACTGTGGTTACAAATGTCCCAATATGTTGAGCAATCTGCAAAGCAGTTTGCAGACATTAAATCTAGCCAAGAGAGGATGAGACAAACTCAAGCCTCCTTGGAACAAATAGTTAAGAATCTTCAAGAATGATATGCTCAACTGAGCAAAGCCTCTGAAGAAACCAACAAAAGACTGAATATAGTCTTTGAAGAACAACACCACAGCACAAGGGACAGGGAGTGTCTGGATCAAGACATTAACAAATTGTTTAATGCCTACCATAGCTTGAAGCCCCAACCACAAGGCCAAGCTATGGAGAATCCATATCAACCAGATGACATCAAACCAGATGCCATGTTGTTGAGTAAGGCAAGATCTCCATCACAATACCAGGATGGAGATGGCATTTCTTATTCAGAGAAGGAAGCCTTGAAACAACTTCCTGAGGCCTCAAGCTGGCCCAAATTCTCTGTATCAGGAGAATATGATCATATGGAGCTCATAGATTATATTGATGGACTCTTCATTGATGTACCAAGCATACCAGACTACTGGATTACTGCTAGATTGAATACTGCATTTAAAGGTCATGCAAGTATATGGTACACAGAAATGAAAGAAATCCACGGCAGAAGAAACTGGCCATGGTGGAAGAGTAAAATCATCCAAAAGTACATTAATGGAACTTGGATATGGCAAAAGACCATGTCATTTGAAAATGACAAATACTCTGTGGACAAAGATCCATATGAGTGGTGTCTCAGACAGTCTAAAAGGCGTAAAGCCATTGATCCTCAGATGAACATCCAAATGAGGAATCACAAACTTCTGACACAAATGCCAGGAGAACTAGAGCATGCAGTAAAATGCAGATGCAACCAAAATTGCACTCTAGATGACATTTCTAATACCTTACAAGACATAAGGAAAAGAAGTAATATAGGGAAATTCACCCCATATAAGAGAAGTGGTTTCAAAGAAATACAACCACTCAGGGTAGAGTTTAAAGACAAACCCAGAGAAAGAGTGGCAGAAGTGGCTAAGAAGAAGAGTTCTTTTCACAATTGTGGTTCAACAGACCACTATGCCATCAACTATCCAAAGGCAAAGAAAAAAGTCTAAGCCATAGAGAAAGTCCCTGAGGAAGAACCTCCAACAGAGGATTTTGAATGAGACTCCATGGGTGATGCCATCAGAGAGCCATCTGAGGATGATCAAGACCCAAGAGAGGAATTTCTAGTGGAATACCAGGAGGAAACCCCACTAGAAATCCAGGACATACACATACACTTGGAAGCAGGAATGGCACAGGACACAGCTAACAAGAACTTGTGCAAACACACACAAGATGCACAAACATTCCTGGTTACACCAACCAAAGGAATGGCATATATACATGGGACAGCCACAAAAATGACTGGTTGTATTGACAATGCTCAGCACCCACTGATCATTGATAGTGGAGCACACTGCTCCATAGTAGCCAGAAATTATCTGGATACCCACTTCCCAAATTGGGAAAAACAGCTCTTGCCCACTAAGGCAAAGAACTTTAAAAGTGAATCAGGGAAGATGACTTCCATTGGAACAATTATCAAAGAGATAATTATACCCCACAGGAAGGGTAATATCAGACTCAACCCAGAGTTTGTAGTGCTTAATGATGCCCACATCCAAGGATTTTTACTGGGAACAGATTACCAGAGGATGTATGGCATAGACATTTACAACAGTAAAAATAGACACATCACCATTGGTACTAACAAGGAAAGGAGATTTTCACTTGACATATACCAGATATCTTCTCAAGATCCACTAGAAGAACTTAGCACTACCCTCACCAGTAAACAAAAACTAAGTTTACTGAAGATGCTGAGAAAGAATAGACCAGCATTTGCCATTGGAGAAGAACCATTAGGCAAGATCAAAGGCCATGATATAGAACTATATCTGGATGTGGAAAGGCCTTATCCACCTATGCTGAGGAGACCTCCTTATCCAGCAAGCTTGGAAACCAGGAAAGAAATTGAGAAACATATCAATGAACTCCTGGGCAAGGATGTCATCAGGAAGATTGGACATAATGAAATAGTGGAAATCACCACCCCTGTCCTAATCACCTGGCATGATGGCAAGTCTAGATTGTGTGGAGATTTTAGAGCCCTTAATAACTACACAAAAGCAGAAAGGTACCCTATACAAAGGATACCCCATTCCTTAGATAAACTGGCCAAGGCCAGATACATAACCAAAATGGATTGTACGAAAGGTTTCCACCAAAATGGAGTTAAACCAAACTCCATGAAGTTACTCGGGATAATATGCCATATGGGTATATATGAGTACACCAGGATGCCATTTGGCATCAAGAATGCACCAGCCCACTTCCAAAGGATGATGGACACCATATTTCAAGAAGAAATAATGGAAGGCTGGATGGTAGTATATATTGATGATATCATTATATACTCAGAGACATGGGAAGACCATGTACAATACATAGACAGAGTTTTAAGTAAATGTATACCCATTAATCTAAAAATTTCACTCAAAAAGTGTAATTTTGGCCAACAAGAGCTACTAGCTCTAGGACATAAAGTCTCAGGTCTTAGTCTGGAAATTGACCAGAACAAGGTAGCAGCAGTACTGCAAAAGCCAGTACCAAAGAGCATCAAAGAGATGCAATCTTTCCTTGGGTTTGCTAGCTACTATAGAAACCACATCAAAATATTTTCCCACATAACTAGTAGTTTATACAAGTTATGTTCAAAGGATGTAGTTTTTGAAATAACCAAGGAAAGGAGGGATGCATAGTAGAGGATCAAATATGAACTCACTAATGCACCTGTGCTCATCTTACCTGACTTTAAACTACAATTCAAGTTATATATAGATGCAGCATGCAGCCAAGGCCTAGGGGCAGCCCTTCACCAAAGACAAATTGTGGATGGTGAACCAAGAGAAGGAGTAATTTGCTACATCTCAAGGCAGCTGAAAGATTCAGAAGCCAGGTATGGGGCCACCCAGACTGAATGCCTATGTCTAGTCTGGGCTCTAGAAAAACTCCATTATTATTTGGATGGTGCAGTCTTTGAAGTCTACACAGACTGCACAGCCTTGAAGTCTTTACTAAACATGAAGACTACAAATAGACATATGCTGAGATGGCAAATAGCCATCCAGGAGTATAGAGGGAACATGACCATCATATACAAAGAAGGCAAAAGCCATACCAATGCAGATGGCCTCCGCAGATGGCCACTGGACAATGTCAAAAGTAATCCAGCTTATGACCCAGAAGTTGCAGCAAAAATCCCTATCCATTTCATGGAAATAGATAGGAAGAAGAACTTCAGAATATCTGAATGGGAACCAGAAAGTGGTACCCTTGAAAGTGGAGACACTGACTCAGAAGGGACAGAAACCCCCATACTGGGAATAAGTTCCTCAGAACTGCACAATGAATTCTTCAGTGCAGTACAGAAGTCTTATGCCAAACACAAACAGTGTAGCATACTACTCCAACTCCTTCAACAAAAGTACAGGAGTCCAGAACTGGAAACCCAGCTGGAAGCACCCTGGTTGAGGGCCTATAAGGACAATAAGTTTTTTCTTATAGATGGCCTGCTCTATCACAGAGAAAAGCACACAAGTGCACTCACAGTGGTAGACAGAGACCACATCTCATTGATCCTACAAGAATGCCATGACTGCCTCTATATGGGACACATGAGTGAGGACAGGACCAAAGAGAGGGTAGCAAGCACAGCTTGGTGGCCCAAGTGGGAACAAGAGTTGAGTGAATACATCAACACTTGTGAAAGATGCCAAAAGGCAAATAGGAAACATGGGAAGAAGTATGGGTTACTTCAACACATAGAAGAACCCAAACACCCATGGGAAACCATCAACATGGACTGGGTAACAGGACTTGTCCCAGGGGGAAAAGAAAACTATAATGCCTGTTTGATCATAGTTGATAGGTTGAGCAAGAGCATGAGGTGCCTACCATGCCATAAAGAAGACACAGCCATGGATACTGCTCTGTTGTTTTGGAATCACATCATATCTACCTGTGGAGTCCCTAAGATCATCATTAGTGATAGGGACCCAAAATTAAAATCTGAATTTTGGACTAACTTATATGACATGCTTGGTACCAAACTTGCTTTTTCCACAGCTTACCATCCACAAACAGATGGCCTAGCTGAAAGGATGATCCAAACAATGGAGGACATCCTCAGAAGATTCTGTGCCTATTGCATGGAGTACAAGGACCATGAGGGATACACCCATGATTGGGTTACCCTCTTACCAGCAGTCCAACTGGCTTATAATACAAGCCAGCACTCCACCACAGGTAAAACACCTGCACTGGTGGAGAAAGGGTGGAACCCCCTGTTGCCTGTGGATCACTTGAAGAAAAATCTCCTGACTATCCACCCCACAGCCAAAGACTTCCATGATATGTGGAAGAGGGCCTGTGACACAGCTGCCAAATGCATAGCTGAGGCAAAAGAATACAATAAGCAGAGGTGGGACAAATCACATATTGAACCTGACTTCAAGGAAGGGGACCAGGTGTTAGTGTCTACACTGAACTTCAACAATCTCAAAGGACCTAAAAAGATGAGAGACTCATTTGTAGGACCTTTTACTATCATTAAGTTGATAGGCAAAAATGCAGTGGAAGTCAAACTCACTGAGCAGTTTTCAAGGAAACATCCAGTCTTTCCAGTGAGTTTGGTCAAACCATACTTCCAGACAGAGGAGGATAAATTCCCCTCCAGGAGAAAGAGCCCCACACCACAAGAGATAGTGGAAGTGGAAGACTCCCCTGGACCTGTGAGTAAGATCATCAGGGCCAGGAAGATCAGACTCAATGGGAAAGATCAAAGACAATACCTAGTCAGATTCAAGAACCAGACAGCAGATAAAGACAAATGGTTGGCAGAGGATGCCATACCAGATGGGAACCTTCATTTAAGGAGATTCAGAGCCTCTAGGAGGACTGAACAGTCTCATCAATGATGAGTCTTTTTTAGAGGGAGGGTATGTCAACCTGTGTAAGATGTGACTATGAAACTGATGATAATATTACTATTAATCAACAGTACTATGTCTGTTCTTATGAAATATAATAATAAAATATTATTATAACCAAAATTAAATAATTAAATAATTATTTCTTTCACATGTTAAGCACTACTAGTGATTTTAACAGTGAGCAAGTAATTGTCTACAAGAATCAATTACAAGAAGAATTTAATAATAAAAACTTCTTTTATTAAAATAATAAAATTATTTTAATATATAATTATCTTTTTCAAGAATAATTATAAAAATAATCCTTGAAGAAAACTATTACTAGAGAAAAACTTTAAGAATTAAAGTTAAATGACTCACTAATACTCCAAAGAATTTATTGATAGATAAAAGTAGAGAAATTTGACATAGAATTGTGGATTTAAAAGATCAAAATGATTTATAGCAGGATTACAACAATATATAGTTGGATTCTATGATTTCACGTCTTTCTGGTGTATTCTGAAAGATTTTAAAACACTTAAGAATAGTTTAACTAATACTTACTTGTTGGTAACAATGATATAAAATGATAATAAGATGATGATACGGAAAAAACAGCAAGAGAAGGCCTCTTTTAAGTCAACAACAGCTCACAGAGGCGTTCCATGGAGCAAACTGAAAAACCAGTGAGTGAGAAAGCATCAAACCCTTTTGGATTAGTAATTACATCATCTGTTGTCACATAAAATTGTCATAATTGCTTGATTGATGCTTTTACGTGACTACCAACCCTAATATGGTTAAGAATAAAAGGAGTAAAATTTGTAAATCTTCTTTTATTCCAAAGTAATCATTGATTTCCCAAAGTTATAAATTTTATTGACAATTTCATAACAGGTTGTTTTTACTGTGAATTTTTGAAGATTCAGTGTTTCACGTAGAATAACCAAAAATGGACTGTAAGTAAAGCTTCTAATTTTACTAGTAAAACTGTAAATCTTTTTGGTTGTACCAGAGATAATACAGTTCTCAATTGGTCCTTAAGGTTTCAGGAAGATTCATTAAGATTTGTATTTTTAATGAATTTTTGAAGTTTTTACCTCATTTTGTCACAGGGGCTCTTCGAAGTGAAGAGGGCCTGGCACTCAGTAAACTGGGACTCACTTATGGAGGGCTCAAAGATAAGATAAAAGAGATACACTTGAGAGTGTTAAAGATAAATTGCTAAAGAATAAATATAAGAAAAAGCAGCAACAAAAGATAAGAGTAAAAGAATAGAAGAGCCAACCACAAACAAGTCCAAGTCCACTGTTTCAACCTGTCAGAATGGAAAGAGAAGGGTTAATAAGGATATGGCCACCCAACTCATACTGTACAGGCGAAGAGAGAAATTCAAAGACTAACTTAAGATTAAATAATTATAATACCCAAAAATAAGGATAAGAATAATTATAAAATAATAAATAAACTAAATTAATTAACTGGGGAAAAGTCCCCAGGGGGGAGAAAGAGGGGCTGGTATATGTGAGAATCACCAGCCCTGATCCAGAGGAAGAATTTTCATGAGAATATTTGATGATTGAATTGAGTCTGGCCAATACAGGTCCTGTATGGCTGTACAGAACCTGTACAAGAGGTGTGGTGTATTGGAGTGATCATACAGTTTCATACTGGTGTATTGAAACTGTATTGGGTGAATCCAGCCTGTACAGGTATTGACAGGCTGTATTGAGGTACCAAGCTGTATGCATGTTCAGAATGAAGATTGCTGAACTTGAATGCTGATACAAATGCTGGATCTGCTGATTTGGGGTGTTTTTAGTGGGTGTATGACTGAATACCCCTACCCCTGATGAGTGGTTGTTACAGTATCCCCCTCTTGAAACTGGTGGGCTCCTGAACACCATAATAACCTGCCATTGTTGAGTGGCATTTCACTACCCCACACAATTCCTTGGAAGGTTTTTCTTTTGGCAATTATCTCGAAATCCTTCTGTCACAGGGGCTCTTCGAAGTGAAGAGGGCCTGGCACTCAGTAAACTGGGACTCACTTATGGAGGGCTCAAGGATAGGATAAGATGAGATACACTTAAGAGTGTTAAAGATGAATTACTAAAAGGATGAATATAAGAAAAGCAGCAACAAAAGAAATAAGAAGAAGAAAATAGAAGAGCCAACCACAAACAAGTCCAAGTCCACTGTTTCAACCTGTCAGAATGGAAAGAGAAGGGTTAATAAGGATATGGCCACCCAACTCATACTGTACAGGCGAAGAAAGAAAAGAGGCAAAGACTAACTTAAGATTAAATAAATATAATACCCAAAATATAAGGATAAGAATATTCAGTTAATAATAAATCAACTAAATTAATTAACTGGGGAAAAGTCCCCAGGGGGGAGAAAGAGGGGCTGGTATATGTGAGAATCACCAGCCCTCATCCAGAGAAGAATTTTCATGAGAATAATTGATTGTTGAATTGAGTCTGGCCAATACAGGTCCTGTACAGCTGTACAGGACCTGTACGAGAGGTGTGGTGTATTTGAGTGATCATACAGTTTCATACTGGTGTATTGAAACTGTATTGGGTGAATCCATCCTGTACAAGTATTGACAGGCTGTATTGATGTACCAAACTGTATGCATGTTTCAGAATGAAGATTGCTGAAACTGACTGCTGATGCAGATACTGGATTTGCTGATTTGAGGTGTTTGAGTGGGTGTATGAATGAATACCCCTACCCCTGATGGATGGTTGTTACAGTATCCCCCTCTTGAAACTGGTGGGCTCCTGAACACCATAATACCCTGCCACTGTTGAGTGGCATCTCAATATCCCCACATTTTTTCAAAAAATTTTCTTTTTTTAAATTTCTTTCCTCTTGACCATTATCCTGAAAATCCTTTATTACTTCTTCCCTGCCAAATTCAATTGATTCCCCCCTTTCTTTTCAAATTTGAGTGAGTATCCCTTCCAGAGTATGCAATTCCTTCTTTTGATTCAATCAGTCCTGTCTTGGGATGTGGCCTTGGGATATATCCCAGAATAAAGGCCATTGAGCACTTGTGCTCAAAAATTGGTGCCCAATGAGTATATGACTTGTACTCATTGGCCCAGACTTAATCCATTCAATGAACCTCCAAGGGGTCTTGTCCCCATGATCCAAGGAATTGGCCTCAGGCAGCCCTCCCAGTGGGTTTGGACTGTGGCCCCCATCTTGAGTGATCTTGATGTATCTTGCTTTTTATGGCCTTTTTGGCCTTGCTGGGTGTTTTGGTGATTAGGGCAATTTTTTTTGATTTTTTGGGTTTTTTGGCCATAATAGGCCTTTTGATGTTTTTGGGATCCTACGGTCCGCGGTCCGTACGCCGCGGTCCGTGGTCCGTGGTCCGCGGTCCGTGGTCCGTGGACCGTACGCCGCGGTCCGTGGGCCGTGGGCCGTGGTTCGCGGTCCGTGGGCCGTACGCCGCGGTCCGCGGTCCGTGGGCCGTGGTCTGCGGTCCGTGGGCCGTACGCCGCGGTCCGCGGTCCGTGGGGGCTATTGGAGGCCCCCAGGACCAAAATGAAGCCCCTGGGCCCAAATTTGCTGGGGACCCAGGGTGACCAAGGGGCCCAAAATTGGCCCAATTCCAAAATTCACCATATATGGCCTGGATCCATTGAAGGGTCCAGGACCATCAAGATCTTGGCCTCCCCAAAGTTGCAGGGGAGGCCCTGGGTGATGAGTTCAGCCCCAAAGGGGTATGAACCTTCACCTTAGAGGCTTTGAGGTGGGGCATAATTGAGTTATGGCCCCAGTTCCTTGAGTCAAATTTCTTTCTCTTGATGTGGAGTGGATTGATTCTGACGTCTTGAATCTTCTGCTTGCACTTTCTTCAGTTATGAGTTCCAAACTGACTGAACTCACTGAATCTTCCCCTTCTGCACCGCCACCGTCTGTTCTTCATGGTTCTGGCGTCTTCAGTCGATTGTCTTCTCCCTCCATGGCGTCTTCTGGCCATTTTGACCCCTCCCAAACATATGATGGGTTCAGAGCAGTTGAAGTTCTTGATCCTGCCTGTACTGAGTGTTTGGCCAGGGGGAAGGATTGCTTTCAACATTACAATCCTCGATCGTCAAAGTGCCATTTCTGCTTCATTGGGAAGAAGCCATGCCGCCGTACCGGATCAACTTTGTCCCGGGTCAAGAGACACTTGTGGAGTAGGAAGGATGGGCCTTATGGGCAGGAATTCCCCATTCTTGAGGAACCTACCCCTGATGCCACTTCTGGATTTTCTCAATGTGAGTGATTTGCATTTCTTGGTTGAATTGATGCTGATATTTTGATGTAGTGACTGGTTCCAGGCAGAGGGATGTGGCCAGGTGGACTAATGTTGGAGGGCCCATTCCGATTGGTGGTAGGCCCATCCACTACAGCTCAGAAATTCCCATTTCAAGGACCAATGCTGATGGAGTGGTGAAAGTAGTGAAGAAGCTAAGAAGAATTGTTGATTCCCCATCAGATCCAGATGCTGAAGGAAGTGATGAGTTGGATGGTGAAGAAGTTCAAGTTATTCCTCATTCAAGTGGCCATCCATCCAGCAATTCCTCTTCTCAACCTCTTGCCAACCCCAGATTCCAAAGCCAAGTGGTTCCCAGCACTCCAAGGACCTTCCAACCAATGCTTGCTTCAATTCCTACTACCCTTCCTCCTCCATCACCAACTACTTCCCACACCACCAGGCCTGCCTTGAATCCAGCAGTAAGACCATCTCCAGTTCAACAGCCCAGAAACTCACCCATAAACACCTCCCGTCAACTCCAACCTGTGGCTAGCTCCAGCAGAAGAAGAGATGGGATGTCCCCTTTGCCGTTTCCTGCCGCTCAAGTATTCCAAAGAAGAGAACATTGGCCTATCCGGGTAACCAGAGAAGATCCCAACGCGGCTAGTGAAAATCAAGATGCTGTGGCCAGATTGTTCAGGAGAGTTGACAGAAATAGCAGGGAGGTGATTATGTATGCCAATGACAGGACGATTCCAGGTACTGCTTCTGAAGAAATGGCTGCAAAATTTGCCTGGTATGAAGATGAGTTGATAAATGATTTCCAGAGAACTTTTGATGACTTGGGTAGAGATAACTAGTTTCCTTTTCCTTGTTTGTGTTTGGCTTGCCTTCTATCCCCACTCTTATAAATACTAAAAATGAAAAAATAATGGAACCTCCCAATACATGATTTGGGGAGGGGATGCTGCTGCTTTAAAGAAATAAAAGAAAGAAAATTATACAAGTAAAGAAAGAAAGAAAAATAAAAGAATAAGAGAAAAATGAGAGTAAAGAAAGAAATAACGAAAAATCCTGGTGGTTGGTCCTTCTTGTGGTGAGTTGCTTGATTCTGGCCAAGAAGTGTCTGAAAAATGAAAACCAAGCATTTGATGCTCACAGAGTGGCCAAGGTGATGTTTTACAAGAAGTAGAACCCTCAGGGATGCATACCAGGAGATGGAACTTACTTTCATAACTTCCACTCCCCACCAAGCACCATAAAACTGAAAAGAATTGCCATAAGTGACTTCTGAAATGAATTGCCATACATGACTTCTGAGATGGATTGCCATAAATGACTTGAAGTAATGAATGTCTTGAATTATGATGATTGGCATAAAATGAAAAGATAATAAGGAAAGAAAATGAAACATAAAGAAAGAAAACATTGGGCCATATCTTGATAAGGTCCAAATCGGAGGGTATTGATGTTGTATGCTTCCTGAACCTGTCCAAAGAATTGACAAGTGCTCACAAAGTGGCCAGGGTGATGCTTACAACAACATATGGGTAGAATACCCCCTTAAAGGTGCATGCCAGGAGAGGAACTTACTTTCATAACTTCTTCTCCCCACCAAGCACCATAAATCAAACTCTTGAGGTATTTGGACCAGGCTTGTCTGGATACAATGAATGGAAATCCTTGACAAGGTCTGGTGAGTTGGTAAGGTTGGAAGATGGTTCCCAAGTGGTTCTTTCTGGGTCTTCACTGAATCCTTTCCACTCTACAAGATACCATAATTTACCTCTTTTGAGTTTTGAGTCCAGAACCTGAGCCACTTCCCATTCTTCTTGCTCTTCCACTAAAACTGGTGGTGGCGGCAATTGATGACGATTTGGGATAGTTGAATGCTTGACTGGTTCTAATAAGGACACATGGAATACAGGGTGAACTGTCTTCCATTGCTGAGGCAACTTGAGGTGATATGCATGACTTCCAATCTTCTTCAGAACTTCAAAAGGTCCCAACCATCTTTCTGATAACTTCTTGGTTGGTCTTGTGGTCTTGATGTTCTTGGAAGCTAGCCATACTTTGTCCCCAGGTTGGAAATCAGGTGGAATTGCCCTATTTCTATCTGCATACTTCTTGAATCTCCTTATTGCTGACTCTAATTCTTCTTTGACAACTTGCTGTACTGATTGGAGTTTTGTTGATAACTTTCCAGCAGGTGAGTCTTGAGAGATATGGATTGAGTCAAAGCTGGGATTTCTTCCATAAATGGTGAAAAAAGGTGATTGCTTGGTTGATGAATGTTCTGCATTATTATAGGCAAATTCAGCCAGAGGGAGCCAGGTGTACCAGTCATCTTGATGATAGCTGACATACATCCGAAGGTACTGTTCTAGTATCTGATTTACCCTCTCTGTCTGTCCATCTGTTTCAGGGTGAAAAGCAGTTGAAAGATCTCTTGATATCTTGAGCTGCTGACACAATTGAGTCCAGAATGATGAAACAAATAAGGATCCTCTATCACTGACAATACTGACTGGGAGTCCATGCTTGGAAAATACATGGCTAATGAATATTTGAGCTAAATCCAGAGCAGTGATTGTGCCATAAGTTGGAATGAAGATTGCCATTTTTGAGAATCTGTCCACAACTACTAAAATTGAATCAAAGTTGTTGGACAGTGGCAATTGAGTGATAAAGTCCATTGATAATGAATTCCAAGGACCAGATGGAATTGAAAGAGGTTTGAGTAATCCAAACTTCTTGTGATGGATGTTCTTGTTTCTTGAACATTGCTGACATGAGGACACATAGTCCTTGATAAATTGATTCATGCCAGCCCAATAAAAATCCCTCTTGATGAGCTTGAGGGTCTTCTCCTGGCCAGGATGGCCAGCCAATGGTGAGTCATGACGCTTTTGAAGAATATTGAGTTGAAGTTCTTCATTGCTTGGGATTACCACTCTATCTTTGAATAATAATAATTTGGCTTGAGGTTCAAGAGAATAATCTGGAACTGATTCACCTCTTGCTAGTTGCTTGAGTATTTCTTTATAGTCTTTGTCTTGCCATACTTCTTCTTGAATCTTGTCAACTAAATCTGAGAAAATTTCCACTTTGATTGAGAAGAATCTTGACTCTTGAATTCCATCTTGCTTAAGAACTTGATGAAGATTTTGAGGATTCTTGATGATGAAGTCCACCCCCCTCTCTGGGTACACGCCGTCCCGACGTGACAAGGCATCTGGTAGAGTGGCCAGCCTGCCTGGGCGGTAAGTGATAGTGAAATGAAACTCAGAGAGGAACTCAGCCCAGCGGGCCTGACGACGAGTAAGAACTTTGGAAGACATGAAATACTGCAAGGAAGAGTGGTCTGTCAAGACCTCAAAAGAATTGGAAAGAGAAAGAAGAAATGCTCTCCAGCGCTTGAGAGCCCAAACTATGCCAAGGAGTTCCTTGTCATGAATTTCATAGTTGAGTTCAGCTGGTAAGAGCTTGCGACTATCAAATGCAATGGGATGCTTTCCAGAGTCATTCACCTGACTCAGTACGGCGCCCAATGCATAATCAGAAGCATCAGTCTCTACTATAGTAGGTAGAGAAGGATTAAAGTGAGATAAGATAGGAGCAGAGGTGAAAGCTTCTTTGAGTGCTTGAAACTGACTAAGAGCTTCCTCATTGAAGATGAAGGGAGAATCTTTTTTAAGGAGGGAAGTGAGAGAAGTGATTTTTTTGGAATAATTTTTAATGAAGCGACGATAAAAATTGGCAAAGCCAAGAAAAGATTGAAGAGCCTTGATGTTTTTGGGCTGAGGCCAATTGAGTATTTGCTGAACTTTTGAAGAGTCCATCTTGAGGCCATCACTTGAAACAACATAGCCCAAGTATTCCACACTTGAGGCATGGAATACACACTTGGAGGCTTTGGCAAACAAATTATTGTCCCTCAGTCTTTGGAGGACAGAGGCCACATGTTTGACATGTTCCTCCTCAGAACTGGAAAAGACCATAATATCATCTAAATAAACCACAACAAACACATCCAAGAAATCTGCAAATATATCGTTTACCAGATTCTGGAAAGAAGCAGGAGCATTGGTCAAACCAAATGGCATGACCAAATACTCATAACTACCATATTTGGTTCTAAAGGCAGTTAAGTGCTCATCCCCCTCTTTGATTCTCAGAAGGTTATATGCACCACGCAAATCTATCTTGGAGAAGATAGTGGAACCGTTGAATACGGTAAGAAGCTGGTTCATAGGAGGAACAGGGTATCTGTTCTTCCTAGTGACAGCATTGAGTTTGCGGTAGTCAACACACAAACGAAGACCTCCATCCTTTTTCTTGACAAAAAGGACAGGTGCTCCTGTTGAAGAGGAGCTTGGTCTGATGAAACCTTTCTCTACATTCTCTGAAATGTAGGCCCGCAGTGTTTCTGACTCTTGATTTGATAATGAGTAGATAACACCAATTGGAGGTAGAAGACCCTCCAATTCGATATGATGATCACAGGCGCGGTGTGGAGGGAGTTTCTCTGCTTTCACCTTGGAGAATACATCCAAATATTGGTGATAAGCAGGAGGAACAACCTTCAGCACAGTTTCAATTTCTTCTGGCTCTTCCTCCTCATCCCACTGCTCCTCCAGGGATGCATGAAAAGATAAGGGAGGAAGGTCCATATCCCCTTGGAAGAGATGAAGTGAAGATATGGCAACATCTTCTCCAACATCCTTTATCTCTTTGAAGACTTCATCTCTTGATGGAAGTAATGACTGAGAGGGAATTATGGAAGGGATATGGACAGAAGAAGGGATGGAAGGTGTCTTAAGTTCACCAGCCAGAGCAACACTGTTGACAGCAGTGGATAAGTCATTACTAGTAGAAGGAGTAATACCACTAGAATCCTTATGATTAGAATCATAGGTGATCAATCCATTTTTCCAATCAATAATGGGATTGAAATGGTAAAGGAAATCATAGCCCAATATCAGGTCTTCTCCTTTGGGTGAATCTATGATAAAGAAATCCCATTCAAAGCTTGGGAAGGAAGGCAAGTCAACTACCCACTTGGTATAATGGGTGATGAACAAGGCAGGGGATTCATTAGAATCCAAAATGAAAAGAGGAATCTTTTCAGGGAGCTCTGACAGAGTCAATGAGTACTTGAGAACAAAATTCTTTGCAATAAAAGAGTTTGTAGCACCAGAATCAATGAGAATACTATAAAAAATATCAGAGACAGAAGAAAAAATGAGAAATTTTAAAGATTTCTTGACACTAGTATTCAGAGTGCACAATTGTGCTCTTGAAGGAAATAAGTGAGAACCATTGAACACATCATGATTCCCACTCAGGCTTTTCCCTGCTTGCTAGGGAAGCCTCTTGATGATGACCCAGGCTTGTTCTGAGGTCTCTTGAAGCATTTTTCAATTGGGTGCTTGCCACCACAATAAGTACACAACCCCTCTTTAATCCTCCTCTCCTTTTCAGAACCGATTAGTTTATTGTCCTTATTGAGGAGAGGAGCATGGGGCTTGTCCTTTGAAGATTGAAATTGCTTGCCCTTCTTATTCTTCTTCTGATGAGGTCTCTTCTGAAATGAGTTTTGAGGAGGCCTAGACTGATTGGATCCACTGACTGGAGGCTTCTTTTCCTGATTGCCACCCTTTTCCTTTTGCCTCTCATGATATCTTGTGTCCAATTCTAAAGTGACATCCATAAGTTCTTGAAGAGTATCAAAAGTTCCAGGGTGAGAAGCCAACTGATCCAATAATCTTGATGCCAATCCTCTTCTGTAAACATGGATATAAGCTCTTTCCCCCCAATCTCCAATTCTTGACATTAAGCTTCTGAAATCTGCTATGTACAAGGAAACATGACCGCTTTCCTTCATCCTCAAATTGTCCAACTCTTGTTCAGCTTTCCTAACTTCATTGGGGTCACCAAACAGAGTGAATAACTGAGATTCAAACAAGGGCCAATTATTGAGGAGGTAGGAAGGGTCTTCATTGGAAATATTTGAGAGGTAAGGTTCAATCCATTTGCCAGCTCTACCAGTAAGAAAAGAAGTTGAGTACAAAACCTTCTTCCTGTCAGAGAAGAAGTTTGCTGGATCATTATGGAAAATTAGTTGACAGGATTGGATAAATCCTCTCAACTTATGAGCTTGAGTACCATCAAAAGAATCAGGTGCCTTCATGGATGGAGTCTTGAAAGCAGGGGCTTTGGAATTGTCCCTGGGGGCAACTGCTTGAGTGAGTTGTCCCATGAATTGAGTCATCTGCTCCATCATCTTGAGGAGACTTGGATCAGTTTGAGAGACACGAGGTTGACTAGAAAGGGCTAGATTAGAACCCTGAGGCACCTCTGGAGCATTTGCCAAGGCATCTGCCACTTCAGTTTCCCCAGAATCATCCTCTTCCACAGACTCTTCCCCCTCTTCATCTTCAACTTCCCCTAATCTTGCTCTTGCACCTTCAGACATGCCAGGGTAGCCACCCAAAAGTCCAGAAAAGGATCTTGATCTTCTAGATTTCATTCCACCTCTTCTTGAGGGTGCTGCTCCTTCCATTGGTGGTCCTCTGTCCAAGTTTGCACTCAGTTGATGAACTGATGGTGTGCGGTCAAGAGGAGCCCTTGCTGTAGGAGTGAGAACAGCTGGAATTTTCTGGGATCTAGTATTCTTTGCTGGGGGGCTATGCTGGACTGGCATTATGAAAAGAATTAAAATAACTTGATGGTATTAAGAAGAATAATCAGGCTTGGCCAAATCAATCACAATAAAATCTTGATGAATCTTGAGGAATCAATTCAAATCTTGAGGAATCAAATTCAATCAACAGTCAAATAAATTCAATCAATCAACAATCAATTCAATCAATACCAATAATTTTGAGGAAATCAATAATCAATCAATATTCAATCAATAATCAATCAATAAGTGTCTTCACTATGAAATCAAGTCTTGAGGAATCAATCAATCAGTTCAAAATCTTCAGAAATCAATTCAATATCTTGATGAGTCAAATCAAATCGATAATCAAAATCAATTCTTGAGGATCAATCAATATCTTGAGAGTTTAAAGTCAATAAATCCAATAAATCCTGAATCAATAACCCAAATGAATCCCAATGAATAATCCAATCAATTAAACCAATCAATAATCCCTAGATAAAACCTGAATAAAAACACAGAAAAAATTTGATTGATAAAAGTAAAATGAAGTGATGAAATGGTCAGCAGTGATTAAGAAAGGAAAAGAATCAATTTTCATAAGAATGAAAGGAATGAGATGAAAATTGATGAGAGAGGAAAATCATAAAAAGTCATAAAAATCATAAAATCATGAAAAGGTCATAATTGATGAATGAGAGGAAATGAATATAAATGAATGAAAAGAAAGAATCAAATATGAGTTAATTAATTTAATGTCACAGGGGCTCTTCGAAGTGAAGAGGGCCTGGCACTCAGTAAACTGGGACTCACTTATGGAGGGCTCAAGGATAGGATAAGATGAGATACACTTAAGAGTGTTAAAGATGAATTACTAAAAGGATGAATATAAGAAAAGCAGCAACAAAAGAAATAAGAAGAAGAAAATAGAAGAGCCAACCACAAACAAGTCCAAGTCCACTGTTTCAACCTGTCAGAATGGAAAGAGAAGGGTTAATAAGGATATGGCCACCCAACTCATACTGTACAGGCGAAGAAAGAAAAGAGGCAAAGACTAACTTAAGATTAAATAAATATAATACCCAAAATATAAGGATAAGAATATTCAGTTAATAATAAATCAACTAAATTAATTAACTGGGGAAAAGTCCCCAGGGGGGAGAAAGAGGGGCTGGTATATGTGAGAATCACCAGCCCTCATCCAGAGAAGAATTTTCATGAGAATAATTGATTGTTGAATTGAGTCTGGCCAATACAGGTCCTGTACAGCTGTACAGGACCTGTACGAGAGGTGTGGTGTATTTGAGTGATCATACAGTTTCATACTGGTGTATTGAAACTGTATTGGGTGAATCCATCCTGTACAAGTATTGACAGGCTGTATTGATGTACCAAACTGTATGCATGTTTCAGAATGAAGATTGCTGAAACTGACTGCTGATGCAGATACTGGATTTGCTGATTTGAGGTGTTTGAGTGGGTGTATGAATGAATACCCCTACCCCTGATGGATGGTTGTTACACCTTCTCCATCTTATCTCTGTCAATTAAATTATTTCCCCCCTTCTTTTAACTTTGAGTAAATACCCCACTTCGAACTGTTCTTTCTCCTGATTGAAACAACTGACGTCCTTGGGGCATGGCCTTGGGTTGTATCCCAAAATTATGGCCACTGAGCTCTTGTGCTCAAAAAATGGTGCCAGATGAGTATATGAAGTGTACTCATCTGGCCAGCCGAATCAAGGAAATTGATGATGACAAGAATTCAAGGGTCTTGTCCCCAATGGCATTCAAAACGCCTCAACCAGCCCTTTATGGTGATTTTGGGCTGGTGCCTTCTCTATGGATGGTCTTGAGGATTCCTTGAGTTTATGGCCATTTTGGCCTTTTTGGGTCCTTGGTGTCTTTAGTGAGGATTTTGGTCCATGCCCTTTTTTGGCCTTTTCTTTTGATTTTGCAAGTTTCTGGCCTTTTTGGCCTTTTTGAGTCTTTGGGGTCTTATGGTCCGCGGCCCGTACGCCGCGGTCCGTGGGCCGTGGACCGTACGCTGCGGTCCGTGGGCCGTGGTACGCAGTCCGTGGGCCGTACGCCGCGGTCCGCGGTCCATGGGGGTTATTGGAAGCCCCCAGGACCAAAATGGACCCCTTGGGCCCAAATTTGCTGGTGACCCAAGGGGGTCATGGGACCTAAAATGGCCCAAAATCAACTAATTCACCTTTATGGCCTGGACCCATTGGTGGGGTCCAGGACCACCAAACCCTGGCCTTCCCCAAAGTTGCAGGGGAGGCCCTGGGTGATGACTCCAGCCCCAAAGGGGCCTTGGACCTTGAGATTGAGAGGCTTTGAGGGGGGCCAGGATTGACTTGTGGCCCAATTCCCTTGAGGTCGAACTTTTGATTTGGGCGGAGTGAAATCCAGTGTCTTGTTCCTGTTTACGGTTGGTTTGACTCCTATCCGTGCTCTTATGACAACTAATAAATGAGTTAAGATAGAATGATTAAAATAATAAAAGAACCTCCCATTACGTGATTTGGGAGGGGATGCTGCTGCTTCCAATGAAATAAAAAGAAATGAAATTATACAAGTAAAGAAAGAAAGAAAAATAAAAGAATAAGAGAAAAATGAGAGTAAAGAAAGAAATAACGAAAAATCCTGGTGGTTGGTCCTTCTTGTGGTGAGTTGCTTGATTTTGGCCAGTAAGTGTCTGAAAAAATGGAAACCAATCATTTGATGCTCACAGAGTGGCCAAGGTAATGTTTTACAAGAAGTAGAACCCTCAGGGATGCATACCAGGAGATGGAACTTACTTTCATAACTTCCACTCCCCACCAAGCACCATAAGACTGAAATAAATTGCCATAAATGCCTTCTGAAATGAATTGCCATAAATGACTACTGAAATGAATTGCCGTAAATGACTTGAAGTAATGAATGTCTTGAATTATGATGATTGGCATAAAATGAAAAGATAATAAAGAAAGAAAAATGAAACATAAAGAAAGAAAACATTGGGCCATATCTTGATAAGGTCCAAATCGGAGGGTATTGATGTTGTATGCTTCCTGAACCTGTCCAAAGAATTGACAAGTGCTCACAAAGTGGCCAAGGTGATGCTTACAACAACATATGGGTAGAATACCCCCTTAAAGGTGCATGCCAGGAGAGGAACTTACTTTCATAACTTCTTCTCCCCACCAAGCACCAAAAATCAAACTCTTGAGGAATTTGGACCAGGCTTGTCTGGATACAATGAGTGAAAATCCTTGACAAGGTCTGGTGATTTGGTAAGGTTGGAAGATGGTTCCCAAGTGGTTCTTTCTGGGTCTTCACTGAATCCTTTCCACTCTACAAGATACCATAATTTACCTCTTTTGAGTTTTGAGTCCAGAACCTGAGCCACTTCCCATTCTTCTTGCTCTTCCACTAAGACTGGTGGTGGCGGCAATTGATGACGATTTGGGATAGTTGAATGCTTGACTGGTTCTAATAAGGACACATGGAATACAGGGTGAACTGTCTTCCATTGCTGAGGCAACTTGAGGTGATATGCATGGCTGCCAATCTTCTTAAGAACTTCAAAGGGTCCCAACCATCTTTCTGATAATTTCTTGGTGGGTCTTGTTGTCTTGATGTTCTTGGAAGCTAGCCATACTTTGTCCCCAGGTTGGAAATCAGGTGGAATTGCCCTATTTATATCTGCATACTTCTTGAATCTCCTTATTGCTGACTCTAATTCTTCTTTGACAACTTGCTGTACTGATTGGAGTTTTGTTGATAACTTTCCAGCTGGTGAGTCTTGAGAAATATGGATTGAGTCAAAGCTGGGATTTCTTCCATAAATGGTGAAAAAGGGTGATTGCTTGGTTGATGAATGTTCTGCATTATTATAGGCAAATTCAGCCAGAGGGAGCCAGGTGTACCAGTCATCTTGATGATAGCTGACATACATCCGAAGGTACTGTTCTAGTATCTGATTTACCCTCTCTGTCTGTCCATCTGTTTCAGGGTGAAAGGCAGTTGAAAGATCTCTTGATATCTTGAGCTGCTGACACAATTGAGTCCAGAATGATGAAACAAATAAGGATCCTCTATCACTGACAATACTGACTGGGAGTCCATGCTTGGAAAATACATGGCTAATGAATATTTGAGCTAAATCCAGAGCAGTGATTGTGCCATAAGTTGGAATGAAGATTGCCATTTTTGAGAATCTGTCCACAACTACTAAAATTGAATCAAAGTTGTTGGACAGTGGCAACTGAGTGATAAAGTCCATTGATAATGAATTCCAAGGACCAGATGGAATTGAAAGAGGCTTGAGTAATCCAAACTTCTTGTGATGGATGTTCTTGTTTCTTGAACATTGCTGACATGAGGACACATAGTCCTTGATGAATTGATTCATGCCAGCCCAATAAAAATCCCTCTTGATGAGCTTGAGGGTCTTCTCCTGGCCAGGATTGCCAGCCAATGGTGAGTCATGACGCTTTTGAAGAATATTGAGTTGAAGTTCTTCATTGCTTGGGATTACCACTCTATCTTTGAATAATAATAACTTGGCTTGAGGTTCAAGAGAATAATCTGGAACTGATTCACCTCTTGCTAGTTGCTTGAGTATTTCTTTATAGTCTTTGTCTTGCCATACTTCTTCTTGAATCTTGTCAACTAAATCTGAGAAAATTTCCACTTTGATTGAGAAGAATCTTGACTCTTGAATTCCATCTTGCTTAAGTATTTGATGAAAATTGTGAGGATTCTTGCTGATGAAGTCCACCCCCCTCTCTGGGTACACGTCGTCCCGACGTGACAAGGCATCTGCCAAAGTGGCCAGCCTTCCTGGGCGGTAAGTGATAGTGAAATGAAATTCTGAGAGAAATTCAGCCCAACGGGCCTGACGACGAGTAAGAACTTTGGAAGACATGAAAAACTGCAAGGAAGAGTGGTCTGTCAAGACCTCAAAAGGATTGGAAAGAGAAAGAAGAAATGCCCTCCAGCGCTTGAGAGCCCAAACTATGCCAAGGAGTTCCTTGTCATGAATTTCATAGTTGAGTTCAGCTGGTAAGAGCTTGCGACTATCAAATGCAATGGGATGCTTTCCAGAGTCATTCACCTGACTCAGTACGGCGCCCAATGCATAATCAGAAGCATCAGTCTCTACTATAGTAGGTAGAGAAGGATTAAAATGAGATAAGATAGGAGCAGAGGTGAAAGCTTCTTTGAGTGCTTGAAACTGACTAAGAGCTTCCTCATTGAAGATAAAGGGAGAGTCTTTTTTAAGGAGGGAAGTGAGAGAAGTGATTTTTTTAGAATAATTTTTAATGAAACGTCGATAAAAATTGGCAAAGCCAAGAAAAGATTGAAGAGCCTTGATGTTTCTGGGCTGAGGCCAATTGAGGATTTGCTGAACTTTTGAAGAATCCATCTTGAGGCCATCACTTGAAACAACATAGCCCAAGTATTCCACACTTGAGGCATGGAATACACACTTGGAGGCTTTGGCAAACAGATTATTGTCCCTCAGTCTTTGGAGGACAGAGGCCACATGTTTGACATGTTCCTCCTCAGAACTGGAAAAGACCATAATATCATCTAGATAAACCACAACAAACACATCCAAAAAATCTGCAAAGATATCGTTTACCAGATTTTGGAAAGAAGCAGGAGCATTGGTCAAACCAAATGGCATGACCAAATACTCATAACTGCCATATTTGGTTCTAAAGGCAGTTAAGTGCTCATCCCCCTCTTTGATTCTCAGAAGGTTATATGCACCACGCAAACCTATCTTGGAGAAGATAGTGGAACCGTTGAATACGGTAAGAAGCTGGTTCATAGGAGGAACAGGGTATCTGTTCTTCCTAGTGACAGCATTGAGTTT
Organism: Austropuccinia psidii; assembly: GCA_023105745.1. NCBI lineage: Eukaryota > Fungi > Basidiomycota > Pucciniomycetes > Pucciniales > Sphaerophragmiaceae > Austropuccinia > Austropuccinia psidii. The sequence continues at coordinate 43,966,879 of JALGQZ010000001.1, forward strand.
GCGGTAGTCAACACACAAACGAAGACCTCCATCCTTTTTCTTGACAAAAAGGACGGGTGCTCCTGTTGAAGAGGAGCTTGGTCTAATGAAACCTTTCTCTACATTCTATGAAATGTAGGCCCGCAGTGTTTCTGACTCTTGATTTGATAATGAGTAGATAACACCAATTGGAGGTAGAAGACCCTCCAATTCGATATGGTGATCACAGGCGCGGTGTGGAGGAAGTTTCTCTGCTTTCACCTTGGAGAATACATCCAAATATTGGTGATAAGCAGGAGGAACAACCTTCAACACAGTTTCAATTTCTTCTGGCTCTTCCTCCTCATCCCACTGCTCCTCCAGGGATGCATGAAAAGATAAGGGAGGAAGGTCCATATCCCCTTGGAAGAGATGAAGTGAAGATATGGCAACATCTTCTCCAACATCCTTTATCTCTTTGAAGACTTCATCTCTTGATGAAAGTAATGACTGAGAGGGAATTATGGAAGGGATATGGACAGAAGAAGGGATGGAAGGTGTCTTAAGTTCACCAGCCAGAGCAACACTGTTGACAGCAGTGGCTAAGTCATTACTAGTAGAAGGAATAATACCACTAGAATCCTTATGATTAGAATCATAGGTGATCAATCCATTTTTCCAATCAATAATGGGATTGAAATGATAAAGGAAATAATAGCCCAATGTCAGGTCTTCTCCTTTGGGTGAATCTATGATAAAGAAATCCCATTCAAAGCTTGGGAAGGAAGGCAAGTCAACTACCCACTTGGTATAATGGGTGATGAACAAGGCAGGGGTTTCATTAGAATCCTAAATGAAAAGAGGAATCTTTTCAGGGAGCTCTGACAGAGTCAATGAGTACTTGAGAACAAAATTCTTTTCAATAAAGGAGTTTGTAGCACCAGAATCAATGAGAATACTATAAAAAATATCAGAGATTGAAGAAAAAATAAGAAATTTTAAAGATTTCTTGACACTAGTATTCAGAGTGCACAATTGTGCTCTTGAAGGAAATAAGTGAGAACCATTGAACACATCATGATTCCCACTCAGGCTTTTCCCTGCTTGCTAGGGAAGCCTTCTGATGATCCTTGCCTATTCTCAGGCCTCTTGAAGCATTTTTCAAATGGGTGCTTTCCACCACAATAATTGCACAAGCCTTCTTTAATCCTCCTCTCCTTTTCAGAACCAATTAATTTGTTGTCCTTATTGAGGAGAGCAGCATGAGGCTTGTCTTTGGAAATTTGAAAATTCTTCCCCTTCTTATTCTTATTGTGATAAGGCTTATTGGATGATGAACTTTGAGGAGGCCTGGAGAAATTGGATCCAATGATTGGAGGCTTCTTCTCTTGATGACTGCCCTTTTCCTTTTGCCTCTCATGATATCTTGTGTCTAATTCTAAAGTGACATCCATAAGTTCTTGAAGAGTGTCAAAAGTTCCAGGGTGAGAAGCCAATTGGTCCAACAATCTTGATGCCAAGCCTCTTCTATACACATGAATGTAAGCTCTTTCCCCCCAATCTCCAATTCTTGACATTAAGCTTCTGAAATCTGCTATGTACAAGGAAACATGACCACTTTCCTTCATCCTCAAATTGTCCAACTATTGTTCAGCTTTCCTGACTTCATTGGGGTCACCAAACAGAGTGAATAATTGAAATTCAAACAATGGCCAATTATTGAGGAGGTAGAAAGGGTCTTCATTGGAAATATTTGAGAGGTAGGGTTCAATCCATTTGCCAGCTCTACCAGTAAGAAAAGAAGTTGAGTACAAAACCTTCTTCCTGTCAGAGAAGAAGTTTGCTGGATCATTATGGAAAATTAGTTGACAGGATTGGATAAATCCTCTCAACTTATGAGCTTGAGTACCATCAAAAGAATCAGGTGCCTTCATGGATGGAGTCTTGAAAGCAGGGGCTTTGGAATTGTCCCTGGGGGCAACTGCTTGAGTGAGTTGTCCCATGAATTGAGTCATCTGCTCCATCATCTTGAGGAGACTTGGATCAGTTTGAGAGACAAGAGGTTGACTAGAAAGGGCTAGATTGGAACCCTGAGGCACCTCTGGAGCATTTGCCAAGGCATCTGCCACTTCAGTTTCCCCAGAATCTTCCTCTTCCACAGACTCTTCCCCCTCTTCATCTTCAACTTCCCCTAATCTTGCTCTTGCACCTTCAGACATGCCAGGGTAGCCACCCAAAAGTCCAGAAAAGGATCTTGATCTTCTAGATTTCATTCCACCTCTTCTTGAGGGTGCTGCTCCTTCCATTGGTGGTCCTCTGTCCAAATTTGCACTCAGTTGATGAACTGATGGTGTGCGGTCAAGAGGAGCCCTTGCTGTAGGAGTGAGAACAGCTGGAATTTTCTGGGATCTAGTATTCTTTGCTGGGGGGCTATGCTGGACTGGCATTATGAAAAGAATTAAAATAACTTGATGGTATTAAGAAGAATAATCAGGCTTGGCCAAATCAATCACAATAAAATCTTGATGAATCTTGAGGAATCAATTCAAATCTTGAGGAATCAAATTCAATCAACAGTCAAATAAATTCAATCAATCAACAATCAATTCAATCAATTATCAATAATCTTGAGGAAATCAATAATCAATCAATAATCAATCAATAATCAATCAATAAGTGTCTTCAATATGAAATCAAGTCTTGAGGAATCAATCAATCAGTTCAAATCTTCAGAAATCAATTCAATATCTTGATGAGTCAAATCAAATCAATAATCAAAATAAATTCTTGAGGATCAATCAATATCTTGAGAGTTCAAAGTCAATAAATCCAATAAATCCTGAATCAATAACCCAAATGAATCCCAATGAATAATCCAATCAATCAAACCAATCAATAATCCCTAGATAAAACCTGAATAAGAACACAGAAAAAATTTGATTGATAAAAGTAAAATGAAGTGATGAAATGGTCAGCAATGATTGAGAAAAGAAAAAGAATCAATTTTCATAAGAGTGAAATGAGTGAGATGAAAATTGATAAGAGAGAAAAAATCATAATCATTAAGATCATTAAATCATAAAAGGAATCATAATTGATGAATGAGAGAAATGAATATAGTGAATGAAAAGAAGAATCAAATATGAGTTAATTAATTTAATGTCACAGGGGCTCTTCGAAGTGAAGAGGGCCTGGCACTCAGTAAACTGGGACTCACTTATGGAGGGCTCAAAGATAAGATAAAAGAGATACACTTGAGAGTGTTAAAGATAAATTGCTAAAGAATAAATATAAGAAAAAGCAGCAACAAAAGATAAGAGTAAAAGAATAGAAGAGCCAACCACAAACAAGTCCAAGTCCACTGTTTCAACCTGTCAGAATGGAAAGAGAAGGGTTAATAAGGATATGGCCACCCAACTCATACTGTACAGGCGAAGAGAGAAATGCAAAGACTAACTTAAGATTAAATAATTATAATACCCAAAAATAAGGATAAGAATAATTATAAAATAATAAATAAACTAAATTAATTAACTGGGGAAAAGTCCCCAGGGGGGAGAAAGAGGGGCTGGTATATGTGAGAATCACCAGCCCTGATCCAGAGGAAGAATTTTCATGAGAATATTTGATGATTGAATTGAGTCTGGCCAATACAGGTCCTGTACGGCTGTACAGAACCTGTACAAGAGGTGTGGTGTATTGGAGTGATCATACAGTTTCATACTGGTGTATTGAAACTGTATTGGGTGAATCCAGCCTGTACAGGTATTGACAGGCTGTATTGAGGTACCAAGCTGTATGCATGTTCAGAATGAAGATTGCTGAACTTGAATGCTGATACAAATGCTGGATCTGCTGATTTGGGGTGTTTTGAGTGGGTGTATGACTGAATACCCCTACCCCTGATGAGTGGTTGTTACACATTTCTACGTAGAATTGCAAATATCAGTGTTTGACTGGTTGTTATGAGGTAAATCAATGGATACTAGTCCAAAAAGGGTTTTAATTACTCTTTTGGGGTTTATCCATGGAAATTCATTATTAATCGACATGGTTACAGGAGTGTAAGTAGCTTTTTACCTCCTTCGCACGTCAAAATAGCAGGTTATTTGCTATTTTCTGGTGTTTTACAGTAGTTGTAACTTGGTAACCAAGTTCCCAAAGAGGTTTAGCTTACCAATTAGGTCAAGATCAGCCATGGAACCAAGCTTTGGAGCTATCCACGCCTCTGGGCCCTCAGAAGTTGGATACCCTGGCTCTCTTTGATGTCTTTTGTCCCCCTTGCTTATTTTTCATGTAAAAATAGAAATTTAAGCTTCAAGTGAGATATCCACTATGGGTGTACCAAAAGTGCATGTAGGAATACCATAATATTAAGTGCTCAAAACATGTATAACACTATTTTTAGTGTATATGTAACATGGGATTTCTCACTTTCCCATTATTTTGGCATAAAATCAAGAAAAACAAAAATTTTCAGGGATCTTGTATGTGGTATTAATGATGTGGTGTTGAAGTATTTTCCATATTACCACCTCAAAGAGTTAATTTGAGCTTATTCAGTCTATGGAGCTACCCTAGGTGAACTTTTGTGTAGAATCCAAATCTGGCCTTCAATCCATGGATTCTCTTACTCAATAAAAAGTTATTCACCTTTTCTGAAATCAAAAATGATGACTTTTGAATATATGCATGATAATTCAAAACTTCTTTTTAAGATAATTGTGGCCTATTTGGGTATGTAAAATATACCTCAAGGCTCACAGCCTGTGACTCAAAACCAGAGCACAAGCATGACAGCCAAAATACCATAAACCAATGGTATAGCCAAGATACCACCAAAACATGGAACGGAGCCAAATCAGCGCAAAAGGTATCAGAAGAAAGAGAAAACTAACCTCTTTCTGAAAACATAAGTCCCATCACCATAGAACAAGAAATAACAAAGTTATTCCTGCTCAAAGTTATTGCTGAGCATAAACCTTAATTTTCACCTCTCATCTAAAATCTAGAAGGAGAGACTTAACACCATCACATGGGTACTGAAAATGAATCTCTCAGCCAGGGCTATCCAATGGTACCAGCCAAACTGAGCTAGCACCAATATTACTGGAGTTATGGTCAATTTTAGGCCAAATAAGGGTGAACAAAACATTCACCTCTCATCTAACCTCTACAGTTTTAGTGTGGGATACCTGAAGTGGGGTATTTTTGGAAAGAGCACAATCAGGGATATCTTATGGTGTCATCCACTTCCCCATATCTCAACTACTGCAGAAGTTATGGGGCAAACAAGCTCAATACAGCTTTTTGCCTAAAAAACGCAAATATAAAAATCTTGTACATGGGCTAAATTTGCCATATTTGATGATACCCATATAAAAAGAGGTACCATTGTGTAGACCACATACAGGGCTACAGACGGAACCAATTTTGAGGTTGATATCTCAAGAATTGACAAAGTTATGGCTGTTTTAAGGTCAAAATCCCACCTGCTGGCATATACAGCCTTACCATGGGATAATATCCCATAACCATGAATATGAGGTGTCAAATAGACGAAGAAGCATGTTTTTACTTCAATACCTCATATTTGAGTCAATACTGGGGTCCCATACAGTTTCTGTACAGCATTCTACGCGTCAAACACGTCAGAATCAGGCTGAGAGGTCCCCATATGAAATTTTTCACCCTGTATTGGTGAAAACCGCCCAGATGTGGTTTCAAAACCACATCTTAGCCCAATACAGGATATACAGGCTGTTTGCAAACCACAAGCCAGTACTAGAGAGTGAAAAAATCTTCACTTCCTCTATGTGGAAAGGTCTAGCACCCTTTCCACCCCACTTCAGGATAAAAAGGAGGCTTTTCACAGCCAGAATAGCTTTCCTCATCCTGCTCTTGAATACCCTACGTAGTAAACTGTCAAAAACAGTTTTACTCTTGGGTAATAAACAGGTACAATTATATATTTAATTATTGTAACTCTTATTATAGTAATCCAACTGGTAAGATTGCACCCTGGGTTCTCAATAGCGCTCACCACCACTATTATTCAATAGTAGAACCCCTTAAATTATATTATAAATCATCTTTTAAAACCCAATACTCTTATTATAAATTAATTTCCTACGTGTCACAGTCATAATTTTAGTTTTAAATACTCTTATTACCACTTCAATATAGACTCAGCCTGACAAATTCAACTTGGAAACCAAACAATCTCAACACAGTCTGTTTCCATGGAGGCCTGTATTTCATTTTAATTCACTGGTGTGATCATTAAACCCAGTTCATTATTCCCAAAACAGGCAATACAGCCTCAAGGTTCAATATAGATCAGTTTTCAGCCTCAAGAGCTCAGGCTGTCAGCTTGTGACATATACCAGCCCTTCTTAAGCCCTGGGGGCATTTCCCTAAGTTAATTATTATATTTTGATTTTATATTATCTTCATTTACTTCCATTGTGTGAAGCAAATACTGAAATTATCAAGTCAGTCATTTAGAACCATTTCTTTTTTTTGGATGTCAGTAGATATTAGTTTTAATATCCCTTACCCATTTGATTTTCTCTCTGGGAGGTTGAAAAAGTGATTCACAACTTACTTTGTTGGCTCTTTGGCTATCTGGCTTCCATTTCTCTTATTGCATCTCAGTCTTGTTCTTGCATATCTTCTTAGAGAAATGTTTTAATTTTATTACTTTTGTCCCATCTTTTGGAGTGTTCCAGGTTAGTTCCCTGATTGCTGAGTTCCAAGCCACTATTTTTTTCATCAAGAGCCCTGTGGACGCTATGAGAAATTGAAGTATTTTCAATTGACATATGAAAATGTGTGCATTTATTAAATAATTGAGCCTCAATTTATCTATGTGTAGTTAAGAAGTAAAACTTCATACTACACGTTTTTACGTATAGGACATGAGGAATGAAGAAAAAATAAATTGGAAAGATTAATTCTTTTGGGGAAAAGAAATTTTGTTTTACTGTGAGGCTTTGAAATATGACCACATATCCAAAAAGGCCACAAAAAATATTATAAGACTTCTTTTAATATTAAGAATCAAACCTCAATTCTGAAAAACCAGTCAAATTAAGTAGAAATTCCATAACAAGGCATGATTTCTTCATTATCCCAGACAGAAAAGAATGAAAGTATGAAATTTATCACACCATTAGATTCCACTTCCAGAAATACATGTATGACTCCTTTATGTTGTATCTGTCAACCCAATATTTCCTGCAATACCTGGATATATGAACTCTTATAATAAGTGTGTCACAACCATGAAGAATGACCCTCCTCAATTGGTGTTGTGGCATTCCCAGCCTGAAACCAAGCTGGGGCCAATTGGCCACACCATATCCTTTATGGCCAATTGGTCCCTTCTGGTGCTCTATGGCCTCCTGGTCATAACACTTTTCCCTTGGCCATATCCTGCCATCATTGGCCTCCCTGGCCAATTTTCACCTCACCAACCCCCAGGCCATTATCCTTGTTTCTAGTCCAACCACCTGGCCCTGAAGGAGCTAGGTTGGAAATTCTTCCAGGATCATTCCAAGGGCCAGTATCAGAGGTTATTCATCATTAAATCAGTTGTTAAGGCAGCAAGTACTTCAATACTCATTGGACAACTCAATTGATCCATACAGGCAGCAATCAATCAACCTGTACGTCCTTGGCCCAATGGGGCCAATTCATATTTCACTGTGGGAATCCAATTACACAGTTCAATTTTCAAGATTTCCAGAACTTTATTGGCCCAATTCAGACAATACAGCCGGATGATTCACCCTCTAGGATCATCCTCTCAGTTTTCCACATATACTGGCCTCTTTCATAACCTGGGGACTTTTTCCCCAGTTAATTAATATAGTGGATTTATTTTTATCCTTATTTTCTTTTACCTTATTAAAGTAAATACTGATAATCTTAAGTCAGTCATTTGCCCCTTTTTCTTCTTGGCCTGTCAGTGGGTATTGGTGGTCATATCCTTTAATAATTTCATTGTTCTTTCTGGCAGGTTGAAACAGTGAATAGAGGATTCACTTGGTTGCCTCTTTGGCTTTTTGGTTTATTATTATCCTGGCCATTGGCTTCCTTTCCCTTTATCTTTGGAATATTTGTATTTACTCTTTTACTCTTCTTTTAAGAAATATATTCTTGTATTATTTATCCTTTTGGAGCCCTCCAAGTAAGTTCTTGATTCCTGAGTGCCAGGCCACTCTTACTTTCATAAGAGCCCCTGTGACAAAGGGCGTATATTCATGTTTTTTATCTCATATATTTTGAAAACTCATTATAAAGACACTATCCAGATATGAAGTTACCATGAAATAACTTGAGGAATACAGCTATAAAATTCATCTGGTAAGCTAGAAATAAGGTTAGGAATAATAAAGAGAAATTGACCAAGATAGAAATACAAGTTGGTCCCTTCAGCCTTGATGTAGTTCAAGCTTAGAAGGAAGTGGATATTCAGATTATCCTAGACACCAGGGCGAATCTCGCGTCAATCGTCGGCGATTGACTTCACGTCGCACTGCTGTCAGTATAAAATCTTGCTTCAGTCGCGTTAGTGTCACTTTATAGTCACTGGATTTAGTGGGTCACGTCACGTCAGCGTCAAGACAACGTCAATCGTCACATGTGTCACATGAGAATGTCACTCAAAGCCCAAACCCATTTCAACACTATTCACAATGTTTGGGCAATTTCACCTCATTGGCTTCCGCATCCCCACCTAATCCGCCCCGGTGCTTCGCATGCTTACGAGCCCACACCGCCCTCCAGATGAGACTCCGACACTGCCCCCCCATCTCCGTCCTCACCACTCCTTATGCTTTCACACCCCCGCCCTTACCATCTTTATGCTCACGTGGTGCACTCCCGACATGCTCCTGACACCACTTATCCTTACGCTCACGGAGTGCCCTCCCGACATGCTCCCGACAACACTTATCCTTATGCTTGTGTAGTGCCCTCCCGACATGCTCCCAACACCACTTAACCTTACGCTTGTGTAGTGCCCTCCCGACATGCTCCCAACACCACTTAACCTTACGCTTGTGTAGTGCCCTCCCGACATGCTCCCGACACCACTTAACCTTACGCTTGTGTAGTGCCCTCCCAACACTGCTTACCATACTTACCCTCGCGGATTGCACTCCCGACATGCTCCTGACACCACTTATTGTTACGCTTGTGTAGTGCCCTCCCGACACCACTTATCCTTATGCTTGTGTAGTGCCCTCCCGACACCACTTATCCTTACGCTTGCGGAGTGCCCTCCCGACATGCTCCCGACACAACTTATCCTTATGCTTCCTTCCTACATCCATAGTGTACGGTGGCTTGTTGGCATACACGATGAACGCAATCGCCGAAATATGCTGAGTGGCCTTCTCTGCCAACAGGACCTAAGGGAAAATTGGTCAGTATATTCACAATGTTGTGGTTTGGGTTTAAATCATGAGACTCACAAATTAAAACCTAATAAGTGGACTATTTAAGACAAGAATTGTGTCTCCTGTTTCGCCGACAAAACCATTTTATTTCATATCATTCAAATGGAACACTTTGCTTAGTCCTTACCTCATGAGCATTGAATAGTTCAAAAGTTGACTTTAGTAGGTTTCTCACTAGTCAAATTTATTCAATGTCTCACAGGGAAGTGATTTCATTTGCATGATATGAAATAATTTGCAAAACATCGCCTCCTTCAATTTCCCGACAAATCACATTTTGCAAATGCGATTATTTTACTTGCACCTTTTTTCTTCAATTTGGATCTTTTTATTCAAAAATATTCAAACAAGTTATCAATCAACTCATCACCATCTATTTGCTTAAGAAACTACCTCCGCTATGGCCCAAACCCCAGGAAATTCACATGAATTCAATGAACAACCAACTTCAGCCCCAGAGAGTGGAAGTGAAATCTCTGATATAGCCAGTAGTGGTGAATCAGGCATTGAAGTAGAGAGCCAGTCTCATGAAGATAATCAAGATCCACCAGTTCTTCCAGAATGTGAGTATGCATCCATCTTGAATATTTCTAATATCCCAAAACCTGATATTGTGTAATAGCCTTTATTTCAGGTCAGCCTCCAAGCTCTCAGAAACCGAATTTTAAAAGTTATGAGAAGGAAAAGACTGTTGAACCTTGTGCACCGACAGCAGATGATGGGCAAGATGATGTAATTTTCAGTGGGGAGGTGGAAATTATATCCAAGGAACAATTTGTCTCCAACATTGCTCAAACAATCCCAAGGCTCGAAAAAATCCAAAATGATAGTAAAATTCCTGATTATGTGCGTCAAAAGATTGCTGAAGCCATGAGCCTGCTCAAAATGGATTTGAACCGTAAGTCCATTACTAATTCAAAACAAAGTTGATAAAAATAGCTGCTTGCAGTATATGGGCAGGTGTGGAGGTTGGAGAATCTCTACCTGAAGGATCTCGAGTCGTCATTGGATTTCCAGGCAAAGGATTAGGAAAAAGACCAAATATACATGCGACCAAAAAAACAAACAAAAAACGCCGTACCTTTGAAGCCGCAAACGATTCTCGCAATCAAGGTCATGAAATTATCAATGTTGAAGGGGAACATATTGATAATCAACCTCCCCATACTGAACCCCCCCCAATACTCAATGAAACAATCCATGATGAAGCTCCACATACTGAAAGCCCCCCGATACCGAATGAAAAATGCATGATGCAACCCTTCCCGCCTCTCGGAATATTCAAGCCTTTCAAGGAAGGGAAACAACTAAACATGATACAATGGGATGAGATATGACTGATATAGTTCCTGACCCTGAGCCCGAAGTGTCATCGTCTGCTACTTTTCAAGGAATATTTTTATCCCACATGGAAGAGTTTGCAGGCATTTTTAATTATCATTCCAATATTACTCAACAATCATGGAAAAGGGGGCTTGATAATATCAATAGTATTTACAAAAATCGATGGGACAATTTACCAACAAAAGATGCTCATAAATTCCTGCCTGTTGGTATTAAGGTGATTAGTAACCGAGAGCTTAAAATGTTGGCCTGGCTGGAGGACCTTGAGATGGAAGGTGAGTTTTATCTTTGTGCATGATACATGTTTATTGGCTGTTGACTGGTGATATAAATTGCAATATACAGGGTTAGATTTTTTTAAGCCAACCAAAACAGAAGTGGTTTTTGATCACAACATTTGGAATCTCAAACTGATGAAGGAATCAGCTAAACCTCCAGATAATCTCCCAAAATCTGAACACTCCTTCTTCAAAATGGTTCAGAGCCTTCTTTACCCCGCCAATCCAGTTAAACATTTTTGGGCAAATGTTATGTTTGTGTCACAGGGGCTCTTGGACAGAAATACAAGAGTGGCATGGCACTCAGCAATCAGGGAACTCACTTGGAAGACTCCAAAGAATAAAGAAATAAAAATAAAGAATAAATTCTTCTAAAAGATATGCAGGTACAAGATGAGATGCAAAAGAGGAAAGGGAAGCCAAATGGCCAAAGAGCCAACCAAGTAAGTCCTTAATCACTGTTTCAACCTGCCAAAAATGAATAATGGAATTAGTAAGGATATGACCACCAAATATCCATTGACAGGCGAAGAAAGGGAAAGAGAAAGGTGCTAAATGACTGACTTAATAATATCAGTATTTTTTTCACTAAAAATGAAAAGAAAATAAAGATAAGATAAAATCAAAATATATTAATTAACTGGGGAAAACCCCCCAGGGTGGAAAGGGTAGCCGGTATATGTGAAAAGTTGGGAGCTTGAGTTCTTCAGGCTGAAAACTGATCTGTATTGATCCTTGAGGCTGTATTGATTGTTTTGGGAATTGATACAGCTGGCTAATATTGAAATTGAATTGGGTTGAATGAATTTCCCATGATTGAAAATGAAATACAGGCCTGGATGGATCCAGACTGTATTGAAATGAATATGGTTGCCAAGATGGATTGAGTGGAGCTTTGACACTTGACAACTTCTTTTTGGCACTGCCTCTTGAATACACTTGAGAATGAATTGAAAGTATTCCTTTGGAAGGAATACTTGGAATGAGAATAACCAATGACTGCTTGATGGCGTCATTGGTCTTTGACGCTGAAACACTTGCTCTTGAGCCTTGATGATTCCTCTGAATGATTGGGTGCCTTGATGACGTGATGAGATGTTGGAATGTCGAAATGAGCATTTGATATTGCCACCATTGAATTGCTGTTGAAAAATGATGCACAATGATATATAACATCATTTATGGCATATTGGTTGATTGGCAAGAAGATTATGTCCAAAGGTCTTGAGATGGAAAGGCAGAGGGAAAAGGATGGATGTAATGACTTCAGAGCTTGGAATGGTGTTTCTGGGCCTTTTGGGGTTTTTGGCCACTTTTGGGTTCTGAGCCAAAAACTGGCCCAAAAGGCGTGAAAGTGTCTTTTGGACACTTTGCGTCAAAGTGCGCAAAAATGCGCAAATGCGCAAAATGCGCAAAAAGTGCGCAAATGCGCAAAAAGTGCGCAAATGCGCAAAAATGCGCAAAAGTGCGCAAATGCGCAAAAATGCGCAAATGCGCATTATGAGCCCGAATGGCCAAAAACAGCCATTTGGGCCATTTCCCCTGGTTTTGAGGGAAATGACCAGAAATACCCATTTGGGCATAAATTGCCGCTATGGGTGCTGGATTGAGGTGAAGGGCCCTGAAGGCCCCAAAACACAAATGGCCACAAATGGGCCATAAGATGATGACGTGGCCATATTGGCCACTGGTGATGGATATGGCGAATTGGCCATAAAAGGACTGTGGCTTGATATGCCATATGGGGATCCAAGGAAGTGAATTGCCATGGTTGTGACAGTTTGAATCCATTAGCTTAGTCTCATACGATGTGATTGCACCAACATCAAATTCGACCAATCCTCTTGGACTCGAACGGGGGGCAGTGGAATACCTTGCCTCCTGCTTGAGTAGATCGAAGCAATGTGCAACCCAACTCAGCATTGAAGGTGGAGGGGCTGACAATGAGATATCCACAAAGCCTCACAAGAACCTGGAGGATCTAATGGAAACAGTTATCCATTTGATGATTGCGTACAACATGGTACGTGCACATACGGAGGTCGAAGTTAATGGCATCAAAGGCAAACTCACGAACTCAAAAAACAATGAGGCCATCAAAGATCTTTTGGCATGTCACAAGAATCTTGGAATAAATTGAATTTTCTATGGTATATTAGCGGCATTCTGTGCGGCGGGGGTTCGTGGTTTGATGGTATGCTCAGATGACTGGAGAACAAGCTCAGTTAAAGGGGCTTTATCACTAATTGACATTTCCGCAAAACTTTCAGAGGGTAAAAATCTAGTGGAGCCAGTGTGGCTACGTACTAATAAGTATATATGTAATTTACTGAATAAAGGTTTCTTCTCATCAGAGTCTTTTAACCCCACTTTACCTCTTAGATTTGAATTTGCACGATGCTTAGTATTAGACTTTGGTGATGCCTGGGTGGCGAAACGCGGTCTTGGTCCAAGTGATGAGGTCACCTTGACGGTACCCAGGTCAGCTAAACTCACAACCAGGATTGACCCGTTTTAGATTAGCTTTGTACTAGATAGATTGTAATTCAATTTTTCAAGGTGATTTATGAATTTAATAATCATGACTTCCTATCCTACTACTGCCCGGATGCCACAGTCTGAGTACCAATAGTAATTGTACGGCGGCATGCCTCCGTACATCATTGCAAAGACTCCGACAAGACGCAAGCTGAGTCAGGCGTTGTGCCCGCGAGTAGCACACGCGGGGGCATTGCGGGAAGTCGCGTTTATCACTTCCCGCCAGCCCATAATAGGCCAAATGTTCCTGTGTCTTTCAAGAGGACTAGGATAGCTAGGGATCCGCAGCAGTATGCATATTGCATTTGCGTGTGCTTGCAATATTCCAAATGGCTGGATTGGAAAGTGATTGCATGGGAACATCAATGTGTAAAATTGAATAATGCACTATCCACTGCAATTTTCAGGTTCAGGTATTTGAGATCGCGAATTTGCCAAGGTCAGGTGTGATCTTTCTTTTTAGCCGCAATCAAAAAAGATTCATCAACCACAATTCAATTTAGGTGATATTAATAAATCAGTAATCATTCGGTTTCATTTGATTTTCTGCTGAAAGCATGCCATTCACGAAAAAAGGAAAAGAGTGTAAAAGGGAACTCGCGAGAAAGCGTCGGGCTGAGGAAGGAAAGTGTGTGTTGCTCACTTAATCTCAGTGTATATATGCTTCCACATTTATGTGGCACCCTCATTGGGCCACACGGAAGAACATTGGCTTTAGTCGGTTCAGATTGTGCCAATGTCATGTGGGCTCCAACAGGGAAGTCAAAGGATGTGTGCCGAAGAAAGCTCCTTGGCAGTATCTGATATCCTGTGTGCTCCAACACATAGTGATCCCTCAACCACTTGGGAATAGTAGCAGATCCCAAAAGACAAATGAGCGCAAAATGACCCGAATGAATAGGTTGTTTTCCTCCTCTCGCCCAACAGCACAAATATCACCCCAAGTGAAATTCGGAGGGTTGTGGATGTCAATCAGATCAAATGCATTCACTTTGGCCGTGTGGCAATTTTCTCTTCAACTGGATTACTCATTGCCCTTGTTGAATTCAACCATTCACAACAATGAGTGAAGTCGAGGTCAATCAATGACATGAATTATCACAATTCTTATTTCGCGAAAAAGAGATTCACCGACCCGATTGCAACCAATGGAGCATTACTGGAGGGATTTATATTCGCGATTGGGTGGCACAAATGCAGCACAAAGAATGAACAATTTGGTCTGTATGGAAGTGTCGGGAAAATTGAAAATGCAAAAGATGAATGGCAGAACCGAGGTGCCAATCTTAGCTCGGTGGGTTGCATTCTAGGTCAATCCTTACGATATGTTGGGGATAATTTATGTGAGATGATTCAAAATTTCTACAATTCATTGGGGGTTCCGTCTTTTGATCAAGTCAACTATGAAGGCGAAATTCCGGCAAATCAGGGTGCATTCGAGTTCGCTTCCGCACTCACTTTCACCATGAATGGATTCAAAAACGCACGTCATGTTGATAAGGATGCATCGCTGTATGCTTCGGGATGGTGGTTTCAAGCTGATAAGTGGACCGGCCAAATTCAAAGAGATGCGTCAAAGCGGTGTACAGGGGGAAAATTGATTTTCCCAAAAGAGCATTTTTGGATTGATCTATCCGCATGTCATGGGCTCATTCAGGTAGTGTGGGCCAGTAGTACATTTGTTCATTATACTGATCCAGCGCAGGACAACGAAAGCACGACACTAGTGGTTATGTCCGCACAATGCTCAAGCAGGTTAGCAAAAACAATGTGGCAAAAAAGCCACGGCTATTATCAGATTGGCGAGAAAGCGGGCTATCAAATCAGGGATGGTAATACAATCTCATGCCAATTCAAAGAATGAGGAGATTTGCATGTGTGTTGGGTACGTCAGAGGACAATATACACCAGGATTGGATAGATTCGAGTGCGGGAGATGGGGTGTCTCACATGAAAAAGGGGTGAAGTGGATTATGTACGGTGGCATGCCATCGTACATCTGTCCTGGTTTGTTGCTATTGTCCAGGATGCCAATGCTTCACACGCGAACCCTTATGCTTGTGCAGGTTCCGACAATGCTAAAAGTTCCTTACGCCTATGCGGGGTGCCAACGCTACACACGCCAATCCTTACGCTTGTGAAGGTTGCCCACAATGCTGAAAATTTCTTGGCCTGTGCAGGATCCCGAGATTTCACACGCCAATTCTTACGCCTGTGCAGGCTCCCAACAATTCACACGCCAATCCTTATGCTTGTGAAGGGTCCCAAAAATGCTAAAAATTCCTTATGCCTGTACAGGCTTCCGACGATTCACACGCCAATCCTTACGCTTGGGAAGGTTGCCAACAATGCTGACAAATTCTTACACCTGTGCAGGCTGCCAACAATTCACACGCCAATCCTTATGCCTGTGCAGGCTCCCAGCAATTCACACACCAATCCTTATGCCTGTGCATCCTCCCGACAAGTCACACGCCAATCCTTACGCTTGTGAAGGTTCCAGACAATTTAAACAATTCAATACATGAGTAAGATTAATAGCTTGTGACCATAGGAAAGGCCATGTTTCACAAATCTGGAGTGGATTGCTCACTTGCGGGAAGCTCCCGCTTTTTTACAGTTAAGAATGGATATGGCTCTAAACCATGGAAGAAGAAAATATAGGAGACGGTAACGTCAACTATTGGCGCATTTTGGGAAAAAGAGGTTCATGAAAACAAATACTCACTCAAACTCTTGGTGGGGCACTTACAAAAATAATTCTCACACAATCAGGGTTTTGCTCTAAGGAGGAAATAAATAATTTTTACGTGAACAAACAATGTAATAGAAATTGAACATAACAATAATTGAAGACAAATAATTTATTTAAAAGAAAGTATTACAAATAATAAAAAGAGGAAATAATGACATTTTTTTTAAATTTTTATTTTTGTAAGAACCTTGAGACTATCCCGGTGATGTCCTCCTTTGGATAAGCCTCCATTGCTTCACCAAGAAGGGAGTTTAGTTCCTCCCGGAATTCCCGGTGCATCTCATTTCGATGAGTTGCATCCACAAAAGGAATCATGTGGAGCAACTGACGATGCTCCAACAAGATTCGGTTGATCGATTCGTGGACGATGGCTCAAGGAATCATTAGGGTTGGTTGCAGGTTGATGAATTCCTGGCAAGCATCATTGTGGGAATGAGAGGAGCTTGGCACCATGGGGGAGGAGGAGGTTGGGTTCTTGGGGGCAATGGGAGGGAGCTCTGGGGAAGGAACCGGGGTAGGAGTAGAGGGAGGGGGAACAGGAGGGGAAGATGGCAGAGTCGGTGAAGAAGAAGGGGGAGGGGGAGGGGGATGGGGCGATCTGACGGGCGTATCGTCGATTATGATTATGGAGCGAGGAGTGGCGGGACGAGCTGGAGACGGTCGAAGAAAAAATGAGGAAAAGTGGATATGGATCGAAGACAAAGAAGGGGTGACTTAGCATAAGGTTCCTCCATGGATTGCGTAGGAGCCACCTCAGGTTCTGGCTCACGAGTCGTATCGTCCTCAGGTGGTTGGGACAATGGACTTGTGCCAGGAATAGGTGGCTCTTTGGTTCAGGAAGGTTCTAAAAAAGGAGTAAGAGTCAGTTCACACGACTCGAAAGTGAAAGTGAAAATGAAATGAAACTTTTGCTGCTTACCGCGGAATAATTCCTCAGACCATCGGGTGCCACTTGGGCCTGGAGTGGGTTGCCGGGGGGTTTGCTTGCGAGGCAAACTAGGAACGGGAGAGTCATATCGGGGGGATTTGGGGGGTTTTGTTCTATGAGTAATGGAAAAAAGTCAGTATTATTGCGTGAAGAGAAATGAGATAAGGAGGAGAAAGAAAACTTACTTTGGCGTTTGAATCCCATCGGTGACAAGACATGGTGACAATCAGCCCAAGCTCGAATGTCCTCTCGCCATCGCCATCCTTCATCGGCTGGATAATCACTTCGCTCCAGTCGAGGAGTAAAGTGACCATTGGATGGTGGCCTAGGAGGGGGAGTGGACAAATCGATACTGGAGGGGACAGGGCTAATCATCCGGAATCGTTCCCGTTGGCCTGTTTGGGAGCCCGGTGTCCATTCACGCTCGGAAATGGTTTCATCATCGTCGACCACAAAGGAGTCCTCACAAGGGCGTCTTGGGCAGGAACTCCTCTGGCCTTGTGGTCGGAACGGGCGGACAACGAATGAACATTTCTTGTGTGCTTGTCGGAAAGCATCACAAGCGTTGTTCGTTGTCGAGGAGCGAATGCAGGGGATACCCCGCTTGGTGCATAAAGTGCACGACATCTAAAAACAAAACAATTGAGGTTAGTAACTGCATACAAAGTAAACAATCAAGAGAGAAAATGAAGACGTACGATGAATTATAAATTTAAAACGGAAACAAAATAAGAACGCTCTAGTCCGAAGTTTTTAAAAGTCTGGAAAAGAGTCGTGAAGAAACATAAGTATTAATATCGGTACATAATGTTGACAAAAGTTAAAAAAAGAGGTAACGCACGAGGTGGATAGAAGGGAGGTTCTGAAAGGATCAGCAGAAGAAACAAACAGGCAAAAGGAAGGGGAGTGCGAAAGACAAAAGTAGAAAGGCAGGAAGACCAAGGGGAATACGAACAAGAAGGACAAACGCGGGTGAGGTTGAACGAAGTGGAGCGGGTGAGAAAGAAAGTGAAGGGCGTGTCGTATGAAGATGGTCTTTTATACCATGGTGAAGCTGAGACGATCTCAGCAGTTTCAGCACCCGCAAAAGTCTCAGCTTCAAGGCGTGTGGGCAAAATTGAAGCTGAGTCTCAGCGAATGCTGCAACTGAGAAGTGAAATGCTCGCATGAGGCAGAAGAAAAATGGGGGTCTGGCTCAGTATTGCAATTTATTGAATTGTCAAGCTCAGTCAAATCCCCTTTGTTTCCTTAAATAGCGACCCGATCACCCAGGAGGGTGGTCATGAGGCCCTTGTTGAATGTGCATTGTGGGTGCAATGCACAAGTGACCCATGCAGAAATGCACCCGGTGCATTTGGTCACAAGTGACCGCAGGGAGATTACCGGCCGTATGGCCTGGTCATATTGTTTGAACAAAGGGGGGGGCTGTAAGACAAGTGAATACAGCGTGAGCTTGCCTCGACCCATTGCTCAGGTTTGCTTTCGGGTCATAATTGAAATGCTCAGTGGCTGAACATTTTAATTGCACAGTAATTGAACCATTGATATAACAATATCAACAGCACCGTGCTGAGCCATTGCTCAGTCGTTTTTGTATGCACACAATCTGAGCATTTGGCACTGCATTGGATGACATTTCAGCTAGGTGCAGCATTTCACACGCTTTGGTGAAGTGCTCCAAACTGAGCCTTCCAATGAACTATTGCAAAAATAGTTCATTCCATGGTTTTACTGAGCACTTCCTCATGGTGCTTTTGACCATGACATGCTCAGCTTGCATGTGCAAATCGGGTGAAACGCAATGCTGAGCATGTGGCACATGAGCTACGTATATGCAAACGATCGGAAGGTGCATGCACATTCAATATATGCATGAAGGCGCAAGTAGTATTACACCTTCCTGATCTGTACTGTACAGCCAACACTGTAGTACGCAGTACACCTTTGTAAATGAATGCTTCGGGGCAGAGAAAAAGTTGTTCAACGATGTAACATCCAATCACGTCAAGCCATCAAGTCATATATCTCACCTGCATCCCTTTGATGCACCTTGTTGGACAGCTCTGCCTAACTATGGCACAGATGCGCATGTAATCCAAGTTAATGTAAGGGGGTCATAGTGGGATGACTGTTTATTTGGGTCATACAAAAAGAGTGGATTGCATCCGGTGCCATTGTTGGGGCAAACAATGACTGGCCCTGCTTGTTCATTGTGCGTGCTCATTGTCGGGCAGCCACACGCTTTCATACGCACCCCCCAACGGGTCATACACAGGCAACTTTCACACGCCTGGAAGACATTTCACTGCCAGTGTTCCGACCGGCTAGTTTCTTGGTCGGGTGGTCAGCTTGACTGCAGACGCTCACCTGCTTGTGCGTGGAAACCTGAGGCCAATCAGTGTGGATTTGCTTGAGCCTCATCCACATTAGAATAATCCCAGCCTGGGTTTGCATGGGTATCTCCCAACACGGGTCATTTTCTTCACGTTCTAACATGCCCCGCGCAAGTTGTGGCACCTGGCTTGCAGCCAAAAATTCCCTTGGGTGGGTGGCCTCTTTCGCCGGAGTTTTGTATGCGCGTGAGGCAAAGACCCGGATGCCAATCTTGGTGGATTAGTACTCGCCTCAAAAGAAATAGGGGTGAATGGAAAAGTGGATCACGGCTCACGGCTGGCGCCCCCTTTGATCATCCCACACATTCCCCCCTGGAAGCCTAGTACGCATCAGTCAGCAAAAAACTTCAGGAAAAACCAAAGTCATGTTTGGTGGCATGCCACCAAACATATCTCACCTGCCCACACACAAACATCCCCACAGTGAGATTGCCCTTTGAAACCGCGAACATTGCCCAGTAGGTCCCTGTGAAAAATTAACCTGGGGAGGATATGCTCATTGTTCGCTGTCACACCAGCGAACATGACTGCATGCCTCTAATATGCCCTCCACAATAAGTTGCTACAACCCACCCAATTTCGGATATGCTAATGTCAACCTTGTTCCACCAAACGTTTTGTACCTTGCTGCAGATCCAGCAGTCATATCGGTGAACCCACATTTCGGCCACCTTGCCTTGATATATGCCCCAAATCGGATATGAAAATTATGATCCCAAGAGGCCCACCCCCATCAAGACCATGCATGTAACCACAGGCCATCCCCCCTTGACCCCATCGCTGCCTCTCATATAAGTTCCCCACCTGCGCCTATTTGTCTTCATTCCGTTTAGCTAGCCCCTCCCGATCATATAATTTCCAACTGTCCCCAAATAATTTAAAATAGCCATCATGTCAACCCCTTCACAGCCACTTTGCATTGGGATGATTAATATTCGTATTCAAATAAATAGTGATATAGCCTTAAATCCTGAGGATTCCCACTTAGCTTCTTGGATTATCATATGGCACAATAAACACAACATATGTGTTTATCTCCCCAATCACCAGCATGCTATTGGCTCTCTACCTGGAACCCTTTCCAAAACGTTGATACCATTCCTTGGGGCACCAAAAATGTTCATGAAATGTGGTCCTGGTGGGGCATGGATTGAAAATTGCCAATCCAATCCTTCTCAAATATTATTTGTTGAGGGAGTATTTATGACTGATGCAAATGATCCCTCCTCATCTCAGAAACCCAATCTAGCATTGATGTTCTTCAAATGGTATCCAGACATTTTATTCATAATGGAAAGCTTTCAAACACAAGATTTCAAGCTTAAAATGCCCAAAGAATATGACTGTAATACTCATAGTCAATGTCAACTCTTTACTCCGACATTTCTCACTTCAAACTCGAAGCCTGCTTCATATCATGCTGTTTCATCATAGATTTCCAAGCAAAAACTGATACAATTACCCAGTGGATCAGACCTCCCCATGATGACCCCGCCCCATGCCATTATTCAAACCCCCCTCCTCCCTCATCAAAAGACCGGACTAGCTTTTCTCTGGGATCGAGAAATCCCCAATGGCCAATCAGCCCGTAAACTTTGGGCCACCTCACCCCCAGGATCCACTTTGAATGCCAGGCACATCATTACAAACAAGGTTGTTAGCTCATTTGAATCCCTTTTGACCAATAACCCTCTTGGAGGACTGCTCGTGGATGATATGGGATTAGGTAAAACCATGCAGGCCATTGCTCTAATTGGTACCTCCAAGGAGCGGATGATTGCAAACCCCCATCCCTCCACGTCCACCATGATCATCTGCCCCCCTTGCTTAATTACCAACTGGCAATCAGAAATATCCAAGCATGCTCAGGCTGGAGCGCTGAATTCCAAAATCTACCATTGTCCCACTTGTCACTCATTATCCAAAGACAACATCTTAAAATATGATATCATCATCACTTCTTACAATACTATGACCCAAGAATTTAAGCAAACCAATACCTCTACATCATTCATTTTTCAAATCAATTGGCATCGTATAATTTTGGATGAAGCACAGTGAGTGTCTGATCTTAAATGATCCAAATTACCTTTTATATCCAATAACCCTTGCCCCATCTTATAGCTATATTCGCTCTCAATACACTGCCACTCACCGTGCCATTAATAGCCTCCTTTCATCCCGTTGAATATGTTTAACGGGCACACCTATTCACAACACCATTTATGACCTTTTGGGCATAATATCATTCATCACTCAACCCCAGAGCGCCGATCAAGATAACTGGTCACCATTCATCCTGAGTAGTCTTTCCAAAGGTTGCAATGATATCTTGCATTTGGCATTGCGGCATTTAAGTTTGCGCCGCACCAAAGCCACACATCTCGAATCCCTCCCCACTATTAGCCATCATTATGAGCTTCTCCCACTCAACCCAACCATGCAGCAAGAATATTCCATATTATATGAAGAATTCCTATCATCCAAAAGCAAAGGACCAGGAGAATTTTTCAGAAATATTAATAAGCTGCAAATATTTTGTAACCATCACATCATGCTTAACACAATTGCAGAGGCGGATTTGGAAGACCCTGAGGGCAGGAGCACTCAGGATAACTCCCCAACAATCACACAAACTATTGTGGATGTGGAAACATGCATGATGAGTAGTAAAATTGCATACATCCTACAAAGCTTAATGAAGAAAAAACAAACAAGGTGTGGTCCAACCAAATCTGTGGTTTATACCCAATGGACCCAATTTCTAGATTTGTGCATTAATTCTAATATGCATCCATTACCAATTGAATCCATCTGACTTTTTCATATTGTAGAATTGGTATTGCACTTGCCCATCACTCTATCCTTTCAGCACGAATTGATGGAACAATTACAGCACAAGCACAGGAGAACGCACTGGAGAATTTCTTCAATGATCCTGAATGTGAAGTACTGATTGCATCCATTGGGGACCCCCAAAATTCTGCCCTGATTTGCGGCCCCTGACATCCACATTTCCAGGAGCCCAATTGGAACCCAGCCATTGAGGCTCAGGCTGTTGATCAACTCCATCGTATTGGCCAACAACAACCTGTAAAGGTCATCCACTATATCACTCCTCATTCAGTTGAGGTCAACATGCGGAAGGTACCTTTCAAGATCATCTTTGACCCTAATTGTATTGTTATTATAAAATCCTTCCTTATGGAAATGCCATTTTCCAAACACCAATAGGTCCAAGAAAAGAAAAAATCATTAACTGTGTGAGCCTTACTGATATTATATAATTTGTGTTTGACCAAGTTGATAACTCTTGTTCAACCTGGCATAGGTCCACAATTATGAACACCATGAGCTGGATTGAACTCCTTTAATATTTCCTGAATGAAAATGAGCAATAGAGTATTATTTCTAAGGGAGACGGTGATACAGTCCACCTCATATTGTCTATATTCTGACATATTTAGCAAGTTGTTGCATCCTTAAGAGATAATAATCAGATTTTATTACACCTGCACAAATAATTCACAAAATTTTAATTTGTCACAGTGCTATACCGTGACAAATTACTAAGTTATTGCAGAGCATCACCATTTGGCCTAATAAATGGCATGTCAAGTATCTTGAGGGCGCTAGTCTGCATCTTACTACAGCCTTTGAGTCAATCTTGATCAAATACCTGAAATGATAAGCCTTCCAGAATATCACCATCATCTGTCGATCGTAATTCTGGCAATCTATCAATAGTTTTTTTACCCTTTTTTTTAATGCGATTACAAAACTCTATGTCTCGATCCATTTTTAATACCAATTCATTAAATAACTGGGAGCGCCAGCGTAATCCCACTTTGCGGTAAACTTGACAGCCATTTTCCAGTACCTCCTCAGTATCTGAACATACTCGAGGGTCATTGAATTTTGATGCTAGAATGGAAAAATTAGCCGTATCACACCATTCATGTTGGCGCTCACGGGTCTGCACATAATCAAGTAGATCATCATCAGTCTTTGCTCACAATGAAGAAGAGATACATTAACTAACCCTTTGACAAATCTTTGCGAGCTTTTGATTCTCCTTCTTTTCAACCAAATACTCGGCATCCTTTTGAATAGACTTCCATTCTCTTTTCAAATAAGTGAAATATCGCTCCATTAAAGCCGCCACGACCCCATAGTTATTATGATCCTTGTTCCAACAGTATTGATGATACTCGGTGCTGACCAGTGCAAGACGGAATGTACGGTAAAACACCATAGACATCAGCTCATTGAAAGGATGTTGCCATGAGCTCTCCCAGTCCCAAGTGAATCGCTTTAGTCCTAGCTTGTGGAGCTCATTTTTGCAGTAGCTTTGGAAACCCTGAGACTGAACCTGTGTTGATGGCTCATTGAAAACATCCTCGGGGACATAACCGAGATGACCAGCCACTTGAATTGCAATTTCAAGCTCTTCTGTGCTTGGTGGTGCTGGTAGTGAGGAAAAATCCTTATCCCTAACTTTTAGCAGGAACAGGCAATGTGCATGTACTGCTGATCTCATTCCATGGAAATTCTCTGGAAGTTCTGCTTTCAGCCATTTTTGTTGCTGCTTCTGGCTTGCACGTTTTGCCACATTGTGAGCTTTACGAGCCTGGTTCCTTTGCTGTCTGACCTCGGATTGTTCAAGCATACTCTGGGCAAGGCCCATTTGAGGATGGGTGAACTCATTTGACTGAGTGCCATGCTCATGTGCCGTGAAATCGTCCCTCCTTGATTCATCATTTGTTTCCATTTGAGTCAGAGACATGTTCCCATCCTCATCATCCACCATTTTTTCTGTTGATGAACTGGCATGAGCTGTTCTTGGTTTGGAGGCATATGGATGATGACGTCCAGTGACTTTCTCTTTATGTACCAGAGGTTAAGATGCATAAAGTTCATCACCTTCCATGCACTTCCTCAGTTAACACATCAAAAAATTAATGAAGACTAGTCATACTCACAATCTTCAATTGGCTCCTGAGATCAGACTGACTTGCCTTTAGGTGCCATATCTAACCCATGAAAC
Organism: Austropuccinia psidii; assembly: GCA_023105745.1. Taxonomy (NCBI): domain Eukaryota; kingdom Fungi; phylum Basidiomycota; class Pucciniomycetes; order Pucciniales; family Sphaerophragmiaceae; genus Austropuccinia; species Austropuccinia psidii. The sequence continues at coordinate 43,991,587 of JALGQZ010000001.1, forward strand.
AAACATATCAAATTGTGAGAAAGGTTATACTCCGAAATTAAAATGACTTACTTTGATGAAGCGTCAATCCTGGATTTCCCTCCGACAGACCACTCCAAGTTACATTCTCCAATGGTCTTTTTTGTCGCCCCCCATCCACGTGCCTTTCATCACCCACATGAACCTGAGATCCTGATGGAATATTGAGGGTTGGCTGTTTACGTCGGCCAAAGGGATCCTGGGATGCCACTGGATTCCGACCAGGATTAAGGAGGAACTCACGTGGAAATTTTGATTGGGGATTGGCATGTGATGAGATTTGAGGTGTGCCTTCTGGCCCCTGAGACACATGCGTTTGTGTATTAGTGGGATTTGGGGGAATTGGAGTGACGGAAATATTTGGGATTGACCAAGTGCTTGAAGTTGGAGCCTTTGGATTGCCCACATCAATGTTAAGACCTGATACATTCATTGAGGATGCGATAGGGGTTGTGAGAGGAATGTTGGGACTCAATGGTGACTGTGTTTGAACCTATTCTATGCTAGATTCACTATCTGAGTCATGAACAGAACCTGAACGGGATTTATGTGACTTGGAAGATGACATAAGGGCCGAAAAAGTACAGTAATATTTTTAAATAGATAAAACACCTCAGTATTATGATAAAATAGAGTGATATGAGATGAAATATTTTCAAATTTAGAATAGAGAAATTCTATTAATAGTTGGAACTAAGTGTTGCGTGGAAGTCCAATAAGCCTCCTTTTAGGAGAATCCTCCCTGCCTCCTCTTGAGCTCCTCCGCTTTTATCGGAAACCACCCGGCACGGCCTACCACCATATAATGTAATATTTCCTTGATCTCAAAGGGGACCCATCATCCATAAGTAATCATATTTGGTAACATTTCCGCCTCTCCATTGTCACATTTTGTGAATTATCCAAACTGCCAATATATGCATCAAAATTCCACAGCATTGTACATCTGTAAAGGGGTATATTCATGAAGGATTTACCCACAAAAGAGACATCACCTTTTCAAGAAAGGCAAGACAATCCAAATCACATTCCAACCGATTAAAAGCCTGCTGCACTAAAACCAAATACCAAGACTTTAGCTGCACTCCAACCCCTTATGTAATAGAGTTATATTGTTATGTCTGTAATAAGGTTTAAGCCATGTACGATGGCGTGCCAGCGTACATGGTTTGAATGTCAATCCCCTCAAATCAATGTTGACACATCCCTATTGGAACACCCCTCAAGGGTCAAAACCGCAGTATCGCCATGTGTAAATAAAATAGAATATGTATGAGCATTGAGCAGCATGGCATTTTACCCAATTAAACTCCTCACCAATTCCGCCATCCAGATGAGACATGTTACACTCCATCAGCTGCAGCTCACACACCATTACAAATGGGATAAAATTCTCAGATGGCTCAAATCATCTCCCCCTTCATAAATAATCACTCAATTTTTTTGCCAATAAATAACACTCCTAAACACTTTCACATCAGCCAGAGATATTTATACACAAACCAACCGTACTCCCAATTCCTGCAACAATGACAACCCGCCACTATTCCTCAATGCATATATGCATGTGTCAACACTGCTCAACTCAAACACACTCTTCCCCTGAGGGTGATAGGCCTGGAGTTGCCTTCACACCTTTCCAATATAAACAGCACATTAAAAAGCTCAAAGCAACCATTGCACCCAAATCTCTTCCAAAAATCCCTACTTCTGCATCAGGATCTGAGTCCCCACAACTTCTATTGGATCAAATATTCCCAGCTGATTATTCACCATTGACCCAAAGCACCTTCTCCACAGCACTGGGGCTCAATTCAATTGCACAGAAACCATACAGAAGCAGTCGAACCCTTCCTCCACAAGACCTTGGAATGATAATATCTGCCATTCTATCATTAAGGTATAGTATACCCCGCAGGGACTCACGCATTCTCAACCCCGCCCTAAACCTGCTGATCAAGTCCAGCATCTCAAGCTCCGGTGGTCCCCCCATTCCTGCATTCCATATACCTCAAGATCTGAGTACCTTATTTGAACATCTCCAATTGGAGCCAGTGATTCAAAACTATATATGCTGTCCTCAATGTTTCTCTCTTAATGGCCTTACTGAATCAGTCACAACTGACCAACCCCACTGTCAACGCCATAATGACCTAAATGATCATGATCCCCCTTGCACACAATCATTAGGCAAATTCATCTATTCATTTGAAGCCCACACCCAAAACACCACCAACATGAAGCAAAAATTTATACCAACAAAACATTTCATTTATCAACCATTCAAAAATTGGCTTGCCAGATTTCTCCAGCAGGCTGGAATTATGGACATTCTGCATCAACATCAACAATCCCAAACTCCAAAAGATTCCCCAAAACGTGACGTCTGGGATGGATTGGTCTGGAGATGCTTCACTGGCACTAGAAATATCCATGACCCCCCATTCATGTCCATTCCTGGTGCATTGGCCTTCTCCATTTATGTGGATTGGTTTAATGCACATGGAAATTCCACCCCATTGGCCAGCATTGGACCTATCATGCTTATTTGTCTTAATCTCCCCCAAAGTGAAAGATTGAAGCCAGAGAATGTCTATGTTGCAGGAATCATCCCTGGTCCGAAGGAGCCAACTTCCCTTCAATTGAATTATTTATTAATGCCACTCATCAAGGAGCTCAAAGAGCTATGGCAAGGTTACCATTTTTCACCCACCTCAACAGGTCCTTCAGGATCCTTTATCTGTGTTGCCATTCTCACAGCCATTGCGGATGTGGTTGCCATGCGCAAGCTTACTGGATTTATTTCCCATTCAGGCAACCACTTTTGTAATTTTTGCACCATTCACAAAGCTCAAATTGAAGAAATTGGTCCTCAATTTCACTACACACGCTCATATCAAAATCATAAATCAACCATTGCCAAATGGCTTTGGGCAACCCCACAACAAAGACAAGCAATTTTCTCTGAGTATGGAGTGTGATATTCAATTTTAGAAGACCTTCCGTATTGGGATGCAACCAGAATGGTTAATCTTGACATAATGCATAATTTAATACTTGGAATTTTGAAGGATCATGCAACTTTCAAATCGTGCATTCCAGAGTCCAAATCAAAAATTTAACTCAGGTCCGCCAGGAAATCCAATGACACCAACAGTTCAGACTCAGATTCCATGACCTCCAACAGCTCTCTTGATAAAATCACATTGAGAGAGGCCCGCTCCCTGAGAAGAGACGCAGCAAAAATAATAAATGAGCCACTCCCCACTACTTCCACCCAAAAAAACTACTTCCCAATGCCCACCCCTCACACGGAACATCCATCTAGTGGTTCTGCGGAGATTCCTTCATTTGATCCCAATTACATCCCCACTTCTGAAATCCCCTCTGAATTGGATATCACTGCACTGAGTGATCACCAGATCAAGGGTGAGGCTCTGGAGCATCTCCGACGAATCATATCTGAGACGATAATTCCCTCATCATGGACAAGAGTACCTCGCAACATGGGTTCCTCCTCTCATGGTAGCTTAAAAGGCGCTGAATGGGCTCTCTTATATAAGGTCTATATTCCATTTTTAATGCTCAGTCAACAGATGTCATTAGATGCACACCAATCCGCAAACATTCAAAGAAAAAGGGGTCAGTCAGAAGAACTTGCAAATGAACTAACCAAGAATACATTCCATTTGATTAGTGCTATCAACATTGCCACAAGCTGGACTGTTTCAATAGATGATGCGACCGCATTTGCTGAACATTGGAAAAAATTCCGCCTTTCCAATCAACTCCTGTCCCCAAAACAGAAAAGTAAACCAAATCATCATTTTGCTGATCATATTCCGGAACTCTTCCAACGTTGGGGCCCAGCACAAGCCTCAGCCACATGGGGTTATGAGCGCTTGATTGGAGTATTTGCAAAAATGCCAACAAATAACAGAATATGTATGTCAATTAATATGATCAATATATTCACATTGATTAAACACCTGAACTGAATAAGACTAACTTCTTGCAACTCTGAATAGATGATATAGATAAAACCTTACTTCAACATATCTGTTGATGTTCCAACCTTTCCGTTCTCCTGAAATCCCCATCCGTGCCATGTGAAATAAAACAGCTTTTCGAATCACAGCCACCTGCCCTGTTCAATGACCATAAATACAACAAACCATCCCGCCATGACCAAGAAAATTATGCTTGCCTGGTTTAGTACTTACAGAATTTTCATGCAACAAGGGAAATAATTGATTGGATCAGCTTAGACACTACTGTGCAACCCACAAGTCCTCCCACTTCAAGGATTGTCTCACCTTGGTATTTTCCAGTTTCAAACATTAATATTGGGAACAATATATTTTCAACTGAATCCAAAAATGTCAGCAACAGTGTGATATGTTTTCTGAGGGGCAACTCACGACGATTTGGTATTATTAATAGCATTTTTAAAGTCTCTGAGCCATCTAGCATACTGAACAATAACTTTCTGATCTTAAAAACTTTGAAGATTGATGTGAATTTCTCAACAGATTGGCCGCATCTGAATATTTAGAAAGCTGTTGGTTTTGATGATGGACACTTGATTATATCTGAAGAAGAAATAGAAGGTAACTGTGGATTGTATGATAAGAAAGTTCTGTCATGTGGACTGCTTGTAATGATAAAGCCGTTATTTCATGAAATTTAGTCTACAGAAATGCAAATCTCTCAGATTCATTAGCAATTTTGCTAGTGAGTTAACTGCCTCAAAATTTAGTGACAGAGACATGCCATTGTGACAAGCAAAGCCCATTATTTCACATTTCCACAAAGAACTTACTATTTTGACATTGGGTACAGTGTGAATAAGCCAAGTTCAATGATCAAATGACCCACACACTCACCTTTCACAGCATCCAAAATTTCTAACTGCACCATCAACATGCTGGAAGGGGAAGCGGCCCTTGCGCACCCGCACCCGCACACACAAGCGCACCCGCACCCGCACACGCCAATGCACATGCAAGCGCACCCGCACCCGCACACGCCAATAGGCACGCAAGTGCACCCGCACCCGCACACGCCAATAGGCATGCAAGTGCACCCGCACCCACACACGCAAGCGCACCCGCACCCGCACACGCCAATACACACGCAAGCGCACCCGCACCCGCACACGCCAATACACACGCAAGCGCACCCGCACCCGCACACGCCAATACACACACAAGCGCACCCGCACCCGCACACACCAATGCACACGCAAGCGCACCCGCACACACACACGCGTTATTGTGCGGCGGGCTCTACCAGCGTCACCTGCAAACTGACAATCCCGCTCAGGTGGAGTCCTTTTATGGATGATCTGGTGAAGTCAAACCCCCTGGCTAAAGGACCTCTTTGATGTGTGTTTGTGCAAACAGGCGGGTCTTGTGTAATTTTTACCAACCATCGGATGGTTGCGGGATGATCAGGTGGTGAGGAATCTGAGTTGAAGGCACCGTGGAACCAATATTGGTGGATGTCACAGGATTTGGTGTAAGACAAGAGTAGGACGTGTGCTTGACGTTTTCTTGATTTTCGCTTGACATGAGCTCAACTTTTATCCTGCTTAATGTTTGCTTGACGTGAAGTCAATCGCCGACAATTGACACGAGATCCGCCCTGGTGAGATCACAAAAGTCAAATTAAGTAATTGCTACATGATATTCAAGGTATAGGCCTATGAAATCATATTTCAAAGTCTACAATAGTAAATTTTGGCAGAAAAGATGAATTAGAAGAAAAATGATCAAAAACAGAGTATTTATTATGTAATAAATTCCTCTTGGACCTTTAGTAAGGAAGGTTTAAGCTAATGAAATTCTCTTATTGAATTTCAATTTTCTGAAAAACTTAAAACGTATTAATTATTATAGTTAATTCTTGAAAATAATCATTTTTGATCTTTAACTGTAATCCTTACCCAAGCTTACAAGTTGAATAAAATATGAGACTGGTAGATATTGTATTTTATAAGTAAACATAAATTAATCCACAAAATTAAGTAATTTTCCAACATTAAGATGTCAGCAAACTAGAGCTATAGGGATAGCTCTAACATAAGGTTTAATAAGGATTTAATGATCTCTAAACCTTGAAATATTGATTAATTCAATTGGATAGCATCAATAGAAATATTTTAAAGCGTATCTGGTCACTAGGAGAACAGATATTTACTACATAAGGACCCCTTCTTTCTTTGTTTCTCCCCCAGAGACATCAAATTCAATGAAATCTTAAATAATCAAGTTATCAACAATGATATTCTTAATATAAATCTTCTTTTGTGGAGTGCCCAAGCCTTAAACTGTAATAATAAATAGAAATTATATGATTACATCAATATCTTATCATTATTTGTTGAATTATCTCAAATTCTCCAAATCTATTCAAAATAATGAAAACTGTATTTCTCTTCATTTTCATTGTACCCACACTCCAAATAAGTTTTAATCACTTCTTTATCAATACAATAGCTTCAAAGGACTGTTTTAAGTGTTAAGATTAAGTTATTCTTACCTTATCATGATATTTGTCTCTTAATTTATCTATAAAATGATTCTTTATCCATATTAACAGTATTTATTTTGAATTCTAACCCTGATATTGGTAATATATTAGCTTTAAATTCTTATTCATTAATAAATAACAGTATTTTATGCATTCATCATCAGTTAGTAACAATAATAAACTATGAAGTTATCCATATATTTATCATTTATGCATAATATGAGATATTTCTTTCCATAATTATAATAATATCCTATTGCTATAATTATTTTTAATCTTGTTACTAATTTTATCAGGAAATTGAGAGTTCAATGAGTAAAAAATTATTACTTCTCAACTATTTTTTCATAGTAAAGCCTTACATTTGGGGGATTGGACATACTTTTTACTCAAAGTACTTTGATAAAATAATAAAATTGGGTTTATCCAATAAAACAATAAATTTATAATAATAATTTATCTCATAACTATTGGGGCATTCATAAAGTTATTTTATTGTCTTAAATTTGGTTTTTCACATCCTCAGACCTGTGATTTGTTTATTTAAGTTACTCTAGTGATCAAAACAGATATTCAGTAATAAAGAGTAATAAATTACTTTCGATATAATTAAAAAAAATCTAATTAGTTTTTCAGTTTCAAATTTTATTGTTTGTTTAAAAAGTTCGAATTTCAAATGAAGTAAAAACCAATAAAAAATGAATTTAATTTCCTTTTTTCTCACATCTTTTCTTTTAAATAAAAGTATAAAATCAATTTGTATGTTGAAATAGCCATATCTTTCAAAAATAAACGGTTTTTCAGCAGACTCATATTTATTTATATTTTCTACTTTTTGCAGGCAAGACAAAAGAGTAAAATCAATAGACTGCTTAAGGATTTGTGCAAGAAACCTTTGAGAGTTATCCAAAGTCAATCACTGTTTAAAAAAGAAAAACCGATGAATTGGATTTCATGAGGACAACCACTAATGACTGTGAGGCTGAGCACCTTTCTTAAAATTCATAAGAAAAATCTTTCATTATTTTTGATTCTTTTTTATTCTCTATTTTGTAATATGACTACCCAAAGATGTTCCAAACATTACATTCAATAGGATGCAGGTAGACTCAGAAGTGGAAATTATTTCAAAAGAGGGAAAAGGGAGAGAAAAGTCCCCAGTGGAACAGAATCCACACAAGGAAGCGCCCAATCCCAAATTTGGACCATTGAGATGCCTATTATTTTTGAACCAGAATTGTGCCTAAGTATGAATCCTTCAATTAGGAAGGAATCACATTAACAAGGATCAAACATATTTATAATTGAGTTCATAAAAACATTACTACACAGTTTAACAACACAATTATTGAGAAAGGCTACCCTGAATCCACAAATGAGTGATGAAATATTGTCACATTCTCAAGAAATTCTTCCAAGAGGAGGAGATAGTGAAATTATCCAATGGGCAGAATCCACTATCAATAAAGCCTCAAATCAAAAGATGAGGGAATAACACAAAAGAAAGAGAGAGGAAATCAAGGAACAAGACCCAGCAGCTTTTATCAGAAATACCCAAGAAGGCAAAAAACAAAAAAAGGTGTTGGAAGAAACCATTCTCTCCCAAATACAGAATCCCAAGAATCCAAAAGGATGTCATGGAAAATGTTTTCAATGTGGAAAAAATCTTTATGGAATTCAAAGGAGAAGAGGAACAAAGAACAAGAAAAAAATATTTCCCAAAGAGATAAATTTTTTTCCTGATGTTGTATATACTTTAACAGAAATTAAAAATAGCATCCTACCTCTAAATTAAATTAAAAATAGTGAATTAGAATTGATAGAAATGAATAAAGGTCTATTATCACTCTCTCAAATTTTTGTAGAATATAGAAAAGAAATAAAAAATATCAAGCTTATGGTTTAAAATAAAAAACCAAAAACTTTCATTGACAGTACTCAAAAACTACTACAAGGATCACAAGAGTTTTATAAGCATATCAAACAAATTAGAAACAAAACCTTAAAAATCAATGCTGAACTAATTATTGATACTTTAACAGAAAAATTAAACAAATGATCCATTTTTTTTGAATCTTGGAATAAAAAACAATATCACACAAAAGATTACTTTTGGACCATTTTGGAAAAAGTGATAAAGGAAGAATGAATGTTAAAGATGTCAGTCAAACTTAGATAAGAAAAATTACTTAGAAAATGCATAATATAAATAGGAATAACTCAAATATTCCAGATTTATCAACTCCTATTTTCCACATAAGAAGAGTGTCAAACCAAAAGTGGAAACAAAAAATCCTTCTATGGCAAAATTAAGCCAAAATGACAATAATAACGTTCTAATTAAACAAGCACCCAAACTCAGAGAATGGAGAGCAGTAACAGGAGAAGGTCAATATGATCACATGTAATTTATTAAGAAAATTGATATTCTGCAAGAAAATGATGCCATAGCAGATAAATTGATAAGTGCAATATTACAACCATCATTTGAGAAATCTACAAAGAAATGGTAACATGGCATATGAGAGCTTATTACTCTAAACCAGAGCACAAGAATGACATCCAAAATACCATAAACAAATGGTAGAACAAAATACCAACAAAAGATGGAACTGAGCCAACTCAGCTCAAAAGGTATCAAAAAAAGAGGAAACTCACGTCTTTATAAATATAAAAGTCCCACTATCATGGTACAAATAGTAACAAAGCTATTCAAGCTCAAAGAAGTTGGTGAGCATAAACCTTAATTTTCACCTCTCATCTAAAGTCTGGAGGAAGAGGCCCCACCCCATCATATGGGTGTTCCAATTGAAGCTCTCACTCAGGGCTATCCAATGGTACTAGTCAAATTGAGCTAGCACCAAACTACAGAAGTTATGGCAAAATTAAGGTCAAATAAGGGTGAATATAATATTCACCTCCCATATAACTTGTATAGCTTTAGTGTGAGATACTTAAAGTGTGGTCCTTTTGGAAAGAGCTCAATCACGGTATCTGATTGTGCCCTCCATTTCCCCACAAGTCAAATAGAAAAATAGCTATGAAGCAAACTAGTTCCATAAATTTCTGGATAAAAAAATACATATCTGGATAATAAAAATTGAACATAGTCTAACTGTGCCATATTTAATGATACCCATAACAACTGAGGTACCATTGTGTATAGTTTATCCAGGGCTTCTCAATGAACCACACTTGAGCTCAATATCTCAAAAACTGACAAAGTTATGGCAGCTTCAAGGTTAAAATCGCACAGTTTTCCCAATATACCTTTACTGTGGGATCCTTTCCCATATTTTTGATTACAAGGTGTAAAATAGACAACGTAGCTTGTTTATACTTCAAATACTCATATTTGATTCATTATTGGGGTGCCATACTGGTTCTGTACAGCATTCTACACATCCAAAGAAGGATATGTGGTCTCCAGATGAAAGGTTTCCCTGTGTATTGGTGAAAACAGACCAGATGCGGTCTTGAAACCACATTTGAGTCCAATTCAGAGCTTACTGGCTGTGAGAAAACCACAATCAAGTCCTTGGAAGTGAAAATTCTTCACTTCCTATCTATGAAATGGTCTAGAGGACATTTTTGGCCAATTTCAGCAGAAAAAGGGACCTTTATCTTCCCAAAGGAGAAATCCCCACCCTGCTGTTGAATTCCTATGTAGTACAACTGTCAAAGAAAGTTATACTCTTGGAAAATAATCAGGGATACTTATAATTCAAAGTATATTCGTCTTTATTATAATACCTCAATTGGAAAAGCTGCACTCATGGTTTTCAATAGTGCTCACCACCTGTAAGGTTTGTCTATGAAACTCTTGATAATAGTAGCAAAATCAAGAGTACTATGACTTTCCTCAGTAGAAGTATATAATATAATGAAATATTACAACCACATATTTAAATATAATTATTAAAAATAATTATATATAAAAAAATAAATTTAATTATTATTATAAAATATAATAATTTTAATAAATTATAATTATTCTATTATTGTTATAGTCACTGATGGTTATAACAATAAGAAGTGTCAAGCTCTTAATGAGACAATTACATGTGGAAAATATGAATATTAACCACTTATAAATAATATAAATATTATTTATAAAAGAATTAAACACACACTGTGCAGAAATAATTCTTAGAGAATAAAAATTCTATATAAAAAAAACTAATAATAGATAAAAAAGATATAGGACTATAGAGAAAACTTACTTATAATATTTATTTAATACAACAAGTCAAACAACAACAGTTATTATATTAAATAATAATTATAAGTTCAAAACACGCCAAAAATCAATATTTTCAAAGATAAAACAACTTTCTATAATAAAATTTATGATTATAGAGTTTTTAAGAGGAATTTGTGGATTTTTGAAAGATATTTAAGATGATAATTTTATATAATAAAATGTATTATTGGTGATTACAAAAATAATCTAAATTCTATTATTTCAATTCTTTAATTTGAATTAATAAAGAATAAAATAACTTAAGAATTACTTTAATAATAAGATTTTATATTTAATAAAACTTTACCTGTTTAAATTTCTAATATGATTGGATTGATAATGAATGATGGAAAAAAACAGTGATGAAAAGACTCTTTTTATGTCTTCAGAACAGCTCTCATGATTCATAATGGATATAGAGGGCGTGCTCAGGTCAAAACTGAAAAACCATGCTTAAAAATAAAGTTCTTAACTTAAGGTAACTTAATTTTAATTCCAATTTAAAGTTAACAGGGTTATTCCTAACTCCATGTAACCTTAATCCTCATTTAAACTGATTGGATTAAGTTTTTAATATAAATAAACCTATTTATATTAAATTTCATCACATAAACAACTTAAAAATAGAGTTTCAAGCAGAAATCTCTTAAACTCAATTTTTAATTAATGTTTAAAGAAATTATAATTTTCTTTGAGCTTAAATTAAAAGAGTAAATTTCCGGGCTAATTACCCAGGAAATCTATTGAGAAAAGATACCTAAAATTCAATTTATATGTAGATAATATGAAACTGTAAGCTGTGTGAAATTTTCAAACAAATCCATTAAAAATTGGACTTTTAATGAATTTTTGAAGTTATTGCTATTTTTCCACATAAAATAGCAATACACACCAAACCTTAAGTTTTGATAAGGTTTTAATGCTTGAAACCTTAAATTTTTAAGCTTATTTAAGCTTTTTAAGCTTAATTAAGCTTTGAAAGTTCTTAAAACCTTGAATTCAAGCCTGCATATTGGGATTTACCCTCTGGCAGCTTGAAATTCCTGTCTAATTTGGGATAAAACCAGTTTAAACTTTAATGTTGGATCAAAGTCTAATATTAAATTTTAAATAAGGTTGAAAATACTCCAATACAGGTGGAAAACCTTAATTGAGTCCTTGCAGATCCCAAAAGCTGAGTACCCCAGCTCTATTCGGTCTTTTTCCTTTGTCCCACCTTTTTGAATGGATACTGCCCTTTTATTTATTTAAAGCCATACTATGGCCTTAAACCCTTTTAAATTTAGCTCACGCAGGATTTACATTCTGTATGGAAAATCCTTATCCAATTCAGTAAATATACACCACACCTCAATTTTAACTAAAATTTTGCTAAGTTTGCATAAACCTTATGCAAGTTTAAATTTAAGCTTATTTAAGCTTAAATTTAACAATTTTAAAAAAATATTAAAAAAGTTACATTAGTACTGTGAGATTCTTACATCTTCTAATAACATAAGAAATAAGTGTTTTTGGGTATAACACCTTATGGATGTACCCTAGGTTATTATTGGTGTAGAATCCAAAAATGACATAATATTTATAACTTTGTTTATCCAAAAAAAAGTTAGACTTATTTTTTGTTATTTTTGATTTTAAATTCAATGAAAAAGTCTGTTGAAGATAATTTTAACTGTGTATAAGGTTATTTGTGGCCTTATGGGTATGTTATATATACCTCACAGGCTCACACCACCTCTATTTTCCATAGTGAAACCCTTAAATATTCTTTTTATAATTCTTTTATTTATAATACACTGTGTCACAGCTGTAGGTTTAGTTGTAAATAGCGATATCACAACTTCTTTATAGACTCATCCTGACAGCATTGAACAGGCAAATGACCAGAACACCTGGCCTTGGTGGAAAAAAGGAATTCTCACCAAGTCGGAAAATGATGCCTGGAGGTATAAAATGTAGAATGAATTTGAGAATTAATTCTCTGAACCCCATAAAGACAAAAATTTGACTTGGATCCAGAACAAGTTGAAAGTCTAAATGTCCTATATTCAGAAATGTGGCAAAAAATAGTAAATATGAAAAAACTCAAAAAATGCGGAGGAGCTCTGGAATGTTCCCTCAGAAGATTAAATCAATACACTAGATGTGAGCCTTGAGGTATATTTTACCTACCCAAATAGGCAAAAATTATCTTTAAAATAAATTCTGAACTATGCATAACCCATAAGTCATGCATATATTCAAAATTCATCATTTTTAATTGCAGAAAAGATGAATGTATCTTTTTGAAGTAAGTGAATTCATGTAGTTAAGGCCAGATTTGGATTCTACACAAAAATTCACCTAGGGTAGCTCCATAGAGTAAATAAACTTAAGTTAACTCTATGAGGTGGTAATATGGAAAATACTTCAATACCACATCATCAATACAACATAAAAGAATTGTGAAGATTTTTGTTTTTCTCAATTTCACACCAAAATAATGGGATTGTGAGAAATCCCATGTTACATATACCCTAGGAATAGTGTTATGTATGTTTGTGGCACTTAATATCATGGATTTCTTACATAAAGCTGTGATACACCCATAGTGGATATCAGTCTTGAAGCCTGAATTTATATTTTTGATGTGAAAATAGCTAAGTGGGACAAAAGACATCAAAGAGAGCCAGGGCACTCAACTTCTGAGGCCTCTGAGGTGTAGATAGCTATAAATCTTGGCACCATGTCTGATAATGGCCCAATTAGTATACCAAAACCTTTTGGGAGCATAGTTTCAAAGTCAAACTCTCATTAAATCATAACAATATTGCAAATCAGCTGCTATTTTGATGTGACAATGAGGTAAAGAGCAACTTAGACTCCTGTAACCATGTCAGTTTTTAATCATTTTCCATGAATAAAGCTCAACTGAGTAATTCAAACCCTTCTTAGACTTGTATCCATTGATTTAACTCATAGCAACCTGCCATCATGTGCTATTTGCAATTCAATGTACAAATGAGGTAAAAACTTCAAAAATTCCTTACAAATACAATTATTAATGAATATTTCTAAAATTTTCAGTACAAATGGAAAATGGTATTCATCATAAAGAAACCAAGAATTATCATGGTTTCAAGAGTAAAATTCAAAGTTTTACTTACAGTCCATTTTTGTTGATTCCTCATGAAACACTGAATCTACAAAAAATTTGTAGGAAATACAACCTGTGATGAAATTTCCAATAATATCGATAAATTTCTGAAATTAATGTTTATTTTGAAATAAAAGAAGATTCAAATTTTTTACTCCTTTTATTCTTAACCATAAATGGGTTGGTATTAAGGTAAAAGCTTTAATAAAGTAATTATGATAATCTTACATGACAACAGATGATGCAGTCATAACTTAAAAAAGGATTATTGTTTTCTTACTCACTGTTTTTTTAGCTTGCTCCATGGAACACCTCTGTGAGGTTTTTTTGTTTTAAAAACGGCCTCCTCTGGCTGTTTGTTTCCAAAGCATCTCATTATCCAATCATATCTTTGTTACCAACATTTAAGTATTAGTTGAATATTTTCTTAAGTGTTTTATTCTTTCAATAATGAATTATAAAGACATGAAGTCATAGATCTAAGCTATATATTTCTTTAACATTGTTACAAATCAATTTTGATCCCTTAAATCCACAATTTAACCGTCAAATCTCTCTACAAAATTCTTTCCAAGGTTCATTGGAGGATTAGTAAGTCGTTTACAATTAATTCTTTAATTTATTCTCTAGCATTTGTTTTGTTCAGGAATTATATTCATAATTACTCTCTTAAAAGATAATTATACATCAAAATAATTTCATTATTATAATAAAGAAGTTTTATTGATTAATACTTCTTGTAATTGATTCTTGTAGACAATTACTGCTTGCTATTATAATCACTAGTAGTGTATAAAAATTAAAAGAAATAAACAATTGATTAAATATTTAATTGTGGTTATAATAATTTTATTATTATATTTCCTAAGAACAGTAATATTATTGTTGATTAATGGTAATATTATCAAAAATTTCATAGACAAATCTTATACTAGAGGATATTTTGACAACAACAAAAGATGGAATGACATGGAAGAAATTGAAAGTAACCACTCCAAATAGAAAATTTGTTAATAAAGATAAAAACAAGAAACTTCCCAAAACATATAATACCATTGAACAAAGAAGATCAAATAAATGTGGTGGTATTGGACACTTAGCCAGTAATTGCCTTGAAAAAGCAAAAATTAATGAAATTGTGGAAACAAAGGACCACAAAAATCAAGAAGAATATTCTGAATCTGAAAAAGAAATTGAATAATCAGAAACTTCTTAAGGTAATGAAATCTATATAATCAATGTTCAAATTAATAATATTTATTTAAGCTATAAAGTATTGAATTTGAACTCCAGTTTACCAAAAATTTGAGCATCTCAAAGAGGCATTCCAAAAATAAATTATGCCAAAATGCACAGAACAAAACCTGAAAAAATAATGCTTATGCATCAGGGAAGTCTAGTTTAAGCATTGTTACGATAAAATATCAAGAGGAAAGGATAAATTTGGACACATGTGCATACTGCACTTGTGTTGAAAAATGTTATCTACAACACATATACCAGATTGGGCAGAAAAATTTATACAAATACAAGGGGTGTTTCACAACCATGGGAAATACCCCCCAATGTGTGGCTTATGGTTATTCCCTGCCTGAATTCTCTTATGGCCAATTTTCCCCTTGGAGTAATTAGTGGCCTCTGGGCCAATTCCAGCCTCCACCTCACATTATTTCCCCACAGGAAATATCCTGATCCACTGGCCTTTTGGGATAATACGAAATCCCACTGAGCCTTCTACCACCACAAGGCCCTCAGAAATACCCCATTTAAACACAGGGTTTTGGCCTATTCGGGCATTCCATTGCCTCTACTGTCTATGACACATATATATACATTCTGTAGACCCCCTATGCCCCTTTTGACCTTAATCTAATGAGGAAAAAGGGGCCAAAGGGCCATGCACTTTGAGACCCAAACCAAAATTTTCCCCATCAATTATCAAGGGGACAAAATGGCCAAAAAGCCTCATTTGTCCAATTTTACCATGGAACCCTCAATAACCAAGAAATGGCCTCTGGAATTCACAAGAGGCCACCAGATATACTTTTCATGAATTTTGCCTCAAGGCAAGGGAGGGCCTTCCCCAATATTGGGCCTAGACCTGCAGGAACCTTGCAATGTGCATATATGGTATTATATATCATTATGAACAATATTTTCCCAGAAATTGAATGGTGAAAATCTCAAGACTCAATTGTTCCATCTGAAATAAGGTCACCAGTCCACCAAACCATTTCAAAGGAAGCAATCCAGTGACTCAAGCTCGTAATTCATGGGGTACACTCAAAAGACCATGCAAGAACACCATTTCCCTTGTTATTCAGGTGTAGGCATTTCCATTTGAAAAGTATTTGGCCAAGGATTTTCCAAGGGTAATTTGAATATCATGTTATTTTCAAAATAGGTTTTCAAGTAATCAAGAGATCCAGCAATGCTTGGAAAACTCAAATCATCCTGTGAGCCTTAGATGTATTTTCATATACCCAAAATAATACAAATAATAAAACAAGATGCAATGATAAATAAAACAAATTTTTTATATTCTAAAAAACAAAAAATTAAAATATAAATATAAATTTAAAAACCAAAATGAAAATTTAATTGTAATTTAAAAATAAAATTATATTGAAATTTCAAATTATTAAAACACATTTGTACTTGAAAAAATTAAGGCAAAACAAATTTTCAACAAAATTACTGAAAACAAAATATTTTTGGAAAAAATAGAAATGAAAATTATTAGAACCTTTTATCCAATAAATAAACGCAAGAAAATTGGTTCACCAATGGATTCCGCATACAAAAAGAGGTAGGGTCACCACTGGGTGCAATTTCTGTAAATCAATTCTAAATAAGCTCAAATTAAGCTTTTATTATTTTCTGTATAAATATTGAGACTCCTAAAAACCTTAGTTTGATTCACTCCACATGTGGTGTTAAAATTGAGGTTTGGTGTGTAGCTTAGAAGTTATGAGGAATTGAAGTATTCCCAATTGAAATGTCAAAATCTGCATGTGTATTACATAAGTGAACTGTAATTTACATATGGGGGATCAAGTATTACAGCTGTGTAACTGGAAAACTCAATTTATTGGATGTGTAAATTACCAGTATATTACATGATGAGGAATTAAAGAAAAAATAAATTGGAAAGATCAATTTTTGGAGGGGGTAAAGGAATCTTGGCTTCAAGGGAGCCAAACCCCCAAATTTCTTGCTGACAGGCGTGAGATGTCACATACCACAAAAGCGTTCATCATTTTTGGCCTGGAATTGAGTCACAGACCCTGTGACTCAATTGATGCTGAGGTTTTGATACCAACCAAGGCAGTGTTAACTGTTTCCAAAAGGGTAAAACTACCATTAAGATAAAACAATCATAGTAAAAATAGTTTTAACTAGATTTGAAGTTTCTTAAACATATTATGACATGTTTTTAAGGCTTAAATACAGGTATCACTACAGCAATGGCTGACTTAAGGGTCCAAAATGGCTAAAAAAGGCCCTTTTTTGGTCTAAACCAGGATTCAATGTTGCCAAGATTGGCTTTTCTGTTGTCAGAGTGTTTTTCACAACTGACAAGAGTAAATTTGACATTTGGAGTAAACAAATTAATGGCTATAAAAGAATGTCTTCTTTGCTCCACTTTTCTCTGCATGTTAGAATATTTTCCTTTTATAATTAGCTTAAACACTGTTGAACCAATCAACAAAGGATTCCAATCACCACTTTCTTATCATTTTAACTTTCAAACTAAGTGAAAAAATGATTATAAACATTTTTTGTAACTCTTATAATCATTTTTACCCTTGAACCACCTCATAAGTGAATTAAAGCATCTTTCATCACTATTAGCTTTGTCACTTTGTTTCCAAATTCACTCTGGTCACTTTTGGGTGTGTTTTCCCTTTAATACTCTTTTTGAAGAATTTTTCTTATATTAATTTCCTGCAGTCCTTTGCTCAATTAATTCGAATTGAAATTGCTCTTGAAGAAATTTCTTTTGTAGCCTTAAATATCTCTTTCAGGGTATTTTTGGGATAATTTTTTTTTTGGTGATAAAATCAATCTTTATAGAATTATTGATTTATACTTATAAAGCTAAAAACAATAAAATGGGTGTGTTTTTTCTTAAAGATCTTATTTAATACTATTTTTAACCAATTTTTACCTTATATAAATTTTGAGGACAGGAAAATTAATTGTTTTTTAATCAAAGTTTCATATCCACACCTTACACATCAATAAAGGGTGTATTCAAGAAATCTGTATGAATTTAACCCTTTGGGGAAGCTCAATTCTACCTTGTGGTAATCCAATACACACAATTGAATTTCCCAAAATGGCCAGATGTATTTCCCCAAACAGTAAATAAAGCTTTACTCCAATCATAAATCTGGATTTAAATCCTCCAGGATCAGTCTTCCAAGTTTTCACATATACTTCCCACTCTTTCATCTCCTGGGGATATTTTGCCCAGTAAATTAATCTAGTGTATTTATTTCCATTATTATTTCTTTTCATTTCTTGAAATTAAAAACTAATATTTATAAGTCAGTCATCACACCTTTTCTTTTCCTGTCAGTGTATATTAGTGTTCATATCATTTACTAATTAGATTGATATTTCTGGAAGGTTGAAACAGTAGTTTGAGGATCCATTTGGTTTGATCTTTGGCTTTGGCTTAATTATTCTCATCTTCTGTACATTTTTACTTACACTTGTCTTTTTTCAAAGTATAATATTCTTCAGCTATTTCAATAATATTTTGGAGCACTCCCAGTGAGCTCTTGATTACTGAGTGTCAGGACACTCATGTTATTATGAGCACCTGTGACAGGGTGAAACTTACTATTGCAAGTAAATGCATGAAAACCCTTGAAATTATGGATTTAAGATCAATTTTCCCATTTCTGTCTCAATTTATGAAAAGAAAAGTAGAATTTATTGTAATGGAAAACTGTAGCAGTAACCACCTCATACTTGGAAATGACTCCTTGTCAATTCAGGGAATAGATTTCTCAATCAAAAAAGATAGCTATCTTCCATCAGAGACAATTAGAGAAAACAATTTGGCTTCTTAGATAATAAGAAACAAATCAATGTTTCAAAAAAGAAAGAAATAAACAAAAAGAAAAACTTATTGATTAGTGAACAGTTTAAGGAGGCACAACTCAATGGAGATTTAACAGAAGAAAAAATGAAATAAAATTTAATTGATCTCTTGTATAAATACAGAAAATCCTTTTCAACTGATAACGAAGTGGTAATTGCTATAGTTGAAAATGAGGTAGACATTATGATAAATGTGGAAAGATGTTATCCACACTTGTTGTGAGCCTTGAGGTATATTTTACATACCCAAATAGGCCACAATTATCTTAAAAAGAAATTTTGAATTATACATAACACATAAATCATGCATATATTCAAAATTCATCATTTTTGATTTCAGAAAAGGTGAATAACTTTTTATTGAGTACGTAAATCCATGGATTTAAGGCCAGATTTGGATTCTACACAAAAATTCACCTAGGGTAGCTCCATAGAGTGAATAAGCTCAAATTAACTCTTTGAGGTGGTAATATGGAAAATACTTCAACACCACATCATTAATACCACATAAAAGATCTGTGAAAATTTTTGTTTTTCTTGATTTTACGCCAAAATAATGGGAAAGTGAGAAATCCCATGTTACATATACACTAAGAATAGTGTTATACATGTTTTGAGCACTTAATATCATGGTATTCTTACATGCACTTTTGGTACACCCATAGTGGATATCTCACTTTAAGCTTAAATTTCTATTTTTATGTGAAAAATAAGCAAGGGGGACAAAAGACATCAAAGAGAGCCAGGGTACCCGACTTCTGAGGCCCCAGAGGCGTGGATAGCTCCAAAGCTTGGTTCCATGGCTGATCTTGACCCAATTGGTAAACTAAACCTCTTTGGGAACTTGGTTACCAAGTTACAACTACTGTAAAACACCAGAAAATAGCAAATAACCTGCTATTTTGACGTGCCAAGGAGGTAAAGAGCTACTTACACTCCTGTAACCATGTCAATTATTAATGAATTTCCATGGATAACCCCAAAATAGTAATTAAAACCCTTTTTGGACTTTTATCCATTGATTTACCTCATAGCAACCAGTCAAACACTGATATTTGAAATTCTACATAGAAATGAGGTAAAAACTTCAAAACTTCATTAAAAATACAAATCTTAATGAATCTTTGTGAAACTTTCAGGAACAATTGAGAACTGTATTATCTATGGTAAAACCAAAAAGAACTGCAGTTTTACTAGTAAAATTAAAAGTTTTAGTTACAGTCCCTTTTTGGTTATTCTACGTGAATCACTGAATCTTCAAAAATTCACAGTTAATACAACCTGTGATGAAATTGTCAATAACATTGATAACTTTGGGAAATCCATGATTACTTTGGAATAAAAGAAGATTTAAAAATGTTACTCCTTTTATTCTTAACCATATTGGGGTTGGTAGTCACGTAAAAGCATCAATTAAGCAATTATGACAAATTTACATGACAACAGATGATGTAAGTACTAATCCAAAAGAGTTTAATGCTTTCTCACTCACTGGTTCTTCAGTTTGCTCCATGGCATGCCTCAGTGATCTGTTGTTGACTTAAAAGAGCCTTCTCTTGCTGTTTTTTCCGCATCAACATCTTATTATCATTTTATGTCATTGTTACCAACAAGTAAGTATTAGTTATACTATTATTCAGTGTTTTAAATCTTTCAGAATCAATCAGAAAGACGTGAAATCATAGAATCCAACTGTATATTGTTGTAATCCTGCTATAAATCATTTTGAACTCTTAAATCCACAATTCTACGTCAAATTTCTCTACTTTTATCTATCAATAAGTTCTTTGGAGTATTAGTGAGTCATTTATCTTTAGTTTTTAAAGTTTTTATATAGTAATAGTTTTCTTCAAGGATTAGCTTTATAATTATACTTGCAAGAGATAATTATATATTAAAATAATTTTATTATTTTAATAAAAGAAGTTTTTATTATTAAATTCTTCTTGTAATTGATTCTTGTAGACAATTACTTGCTCACTGTTAAAATCACTAGTAGTGCTTAACACGTGAAAGAAATAGTTCTTTAATTATTTAATTGTGGCTATAATAATATTTTATTATTATATTTCACAAGAACAGACATAGTACTGTTGATTAATAATAATATTATCATCAGTTTCATAGTCACATCTTACACTTGTTGAGAAGAACAGCTTATCCAGCCAGCCCAAGATTTTAAGTTTTGACTATTAAATGATAGATAAATTTTACTAATAGTTCACTTATTGTACTCTGAGCTTACTGATATAAATAAATAAGTAATCTTAACATAATTCTAATAATAAGATATAATTATAATTGTGGCATAAAATGATTATATCTTTCAAAAAGAATAAAATAATGTAAATTATGTTATATAAATAGTGAAATAAGATAAATATATTAATATTTAATAATTTGATATGTTCAAGCCATTTTATTATTGTTAACAACAAATAATAAATGAATGAGAAATTGATATTGATTAATAAAAACCAATGAATAAAAATAATACTACCAATATCAAAGCTATTGATATTAATAGAAGTAATTATTCAAGAATAATAATAGAGAAAAAGAATATGATAAGAGAAAGTAACTTACTTTTAACACTTGTTATAGTACTTTTAATTAAATTGATGCTTAAGAGTGTAAATAAAACTTATTAAAATTGTAGTTGATGTAAAAAAATAGAAAGAAATTGGATTTTCACTATTTTTTGTGAATTGAGAGAAACTTAAGGGAATTTAACAAATAATGATAAGTTATTGGTGTAAAAAATAGAAAAAGGTGATTACTAGAAGGTTGAAATCTGATCTTTTATAAGATAATAGTTATATATAATAAGATTAAGTGCTTTAACCTTATGATTTAATATTACACTGGATTTGATGTGTCTTAGGGCAAAATAGAGGAAAAATAGGTCTTTTTGTAGTAATTATATTTCCAGCTGGTAGGAATTGAACAATGATATCCACTGGAATGGATTAATAGCTTACTTTTGGTGATGATTAAATCATTATTAAACCTTTTCATCTCAATATTACACCATTGTTTAGAGTTATAACTGTCAGTCTAATTTACTGACATTATAAGCTTGGAAAATGATTGAGTTTGTCAATTAAGATTGCTGTAATCATAAAACATAAAGATAAACTAACTTTATCCCTTATTCAATTTTTATACTTGAAATAAGGTTACAGTTAAAGATCAAAAATGATCATTTTGAGGCCTTAACTTTAATCTTGAATAGTCTGTATGTTTCAAATAAAAAAACTTCAGAAAGTGAAATTTACTAGCTTGGAATTTCCTCCCTAAGGTGCAAAGAGGATTACATTACATCACAAAAACTTTATTTTTTGATGGTTTTTATTGTAATTCATCTTTTTTTTTCAAAATTTGTTGTTTTAGACTTCAAACCATGATTTAACAAGGTTGTACCTTGAATATCATGATGAGCATTACATTATTCTTCAAGAAATAGTATTTAGAGGCTGAAAATTAAATTCATTTCAAATTTGAACACCTTTTAACTTTAAGTTGTGAACTGGTATTGCTATTTTGACCAATTTCTACATATTATTCTTAACCATTTTTATAACATGACAAATAAAATTTATATGTTTATTCGTAAAGTTGTTCATCACACCTTTGATTTTGGATCATATGTTTATCATAAGTATTTTGACATATAGGAGCTAAAAACCATGAATATATGCACTGATAATAAATGTGCATATATCCAGGCATCTCAGTAGGTATTGAATCTACAGATATGACATAAAAATTCATACATGTATATTTTGGTGGGAAATCCAATGGTGTATTTTGTTTCAAATTTTGAGCTATTGGCCTCAGAGATAATTCATAGTTTATGTATTTTATGGGCTTTCTACTTATTTTGATGGTTTAAGATTGTATATTAAGTCTTATTATGTAAAAATCTTAGTAAAATTTCTTTCTACCTTTTTGGATATGTTGTAATATCTCATAGAATAAAATTAAGGTGTTGGTAAACACACGTAAGCTTTTAGTAAATACACGTATACCCTTACGTGTTTTTACCAATTTATGGTAAAAACACGTAAGTGACCTTATTTTTCAAAAGAAATTCCTCAGGCTCAGTTTTGAGGATTTTTTTAATTTTTTTTGCCATATTTTTCCCTACTTGGCATGTCAATAAGCACAAATTTTTTCAAATTTTTTGTTTTGCCAAATTTCACCAATTTGGCCAATATGCCAAAATGGCATATTTTTATCAAAAATTCATTTGAAATCTTCCCACTTATGAAGTTTCTTAATTTTTTCTAAAATAAAGGGTTCAATGTGAAGAATAAAGCACCAGAATCCCATAATTTTGGGAATTTGTTTGGGTGGGACAAGTGAAGGCACAAAAAGGGTTTTTTTTCAATTTTTTTTTCCCGTCTTTGTAATATGCCTATTTTTAAAAAGTGAATTCAATAACTTCCCACTTATGAATTTCCTTCATTTTTTTTAAATTTAAGGGTTCAATCTGGACAATAAAGAACCAGCAGCTCATGAATTGGGAAATTTTTTTTGGTGGGACAACAAGTATAAAAGTTCCACATGTTTGATAAAAGAAGAGACTGAGGTGGGATTCAAGCAATAAATATGACTGAGGAGGGGGATAATTGGCATAAATTGTATATACAAAAATCATTCAATCAGAATCAACCTCCAAAATAGTGGGTTTTTTCTGAGAGGGGGGAGGAAGATTGGACAAATACAACATTCTGTGTTTCTTAAATGTATCAGCCCACCCCAGGGCTGGTGTTTGGGCATGAATCTCCCAGTTCACAGTAATGGGCGGGACTGGATAAACTTTAGAAATGATGATGTCAAAAGGAACAAAATGAGCACAACTATTCAAGAAGCAGATGAAAATGGGGGGATTATCATTTGGAGGACAGAAATAAGGGAAAAAAGAAAAACATTGGGCTGTGGAATAAAAGAAAACTGGTCTTTTATACATATTTGCAATTGGATCCCCCATGTCAGGCATGGACATCCACTTGCTTTTTGGAGCCTGGCCAACATCTTCATACCATTCAATTCTTTCCAAATAAAAGGATAATGAGGGAATTAAGGTGTTCATGGCTTCATAAAGGTCTTGATTTTGGTGAATTTCTTCAGCCAAGTCACCTCTGACATCAGCCCATTGATCTTGAGTCTTGTAAACGAAGTGGGATACTGTTCTGTAGCCACAGTTTCCATCACCCTGGAAATTGATGGCCTTGAAGGTGTATTTCAATATAAACTTGGGCAAGTATTCTGAGCCAGTTATCTGATAAAATAAGTTCAAAAAATGAATAAATATCAAAATAAAAAACAGAAAATTACATTAAAAAGAATCAGAAACTCACAAACAGCTTGGAGCATTCATCAGTTGTGTGATAACTGCTTTGACAATGCTCACAGGTCAAGTCAATTGCATCATAGATATTCAAACTGGTGGCAGGCTTGTGTGATTTTCTTTGTGAGGTTTTGCTTCCAATTGCCAATCTTCTGGACCTTCTAAGGGTTACTTCTGATTTATTTAATTCAGTTGCTGAGGGTAGTGAATCTGATGAACTGATGGATTTAGATAATGAGTCCTCAGAATCTTCAGAATCTTCAGATGAGTCCACTTCCATAATCGGAGAGGGGAAATTTGACTGGGATCTTGACACTGTTGTACTGGTCACTTTTGAGGGGGGTCTTCCTCTTCTCTTGGATTGACTTTCAATAATTTCAAATCTTGAAGGTTCTCTTTTGTTTTGATTTTTGTTTTTATTCTTGGCTCCTTGGGGTCTTCCACGGATATTCTTGCATTCTAGAGGGTCTTAATAATATTTCTCATCCTCTTGACTCTTGGGAATTTGATCAAATGGGACTTTTCAAGTCAAAACATCTTGAAAATGTTGAAGTATTGGAGTGATTTCTGCCATTGGTCTTTGAAACAGGTCTTCCCCAATGTCGTCAAATATTTTCTTGGATTCATTCTTTCTTTCTTTTTCAACACTTTGATCATCACCTTTAAAACCAGCCTGAGAATAATATGAGAAAGAAAAACAGTTAATAAGAAAAATAATAATAAGAAGAAATTAAAAAACCCTCACAGGCAAATTCAAATGCCATTGAGGATGGAAGTCTGATAATTCAAGCTTTTGGCGCTTGGCAAATGCCTTTTGGGCCTTATGCTTTCAAGGAATTCAGTTATAATTGTTGTATTTGTTGGTGCATTTTTCATCTGGAGGAAATTTTGTTTTGAAATTTTCAAAGGAAATCTGAAGAGCATAATGAGACACCTTGCCATTGAGGGCACAGATCTGTGGAGGGAAATTATTGATATGGACAATCATTTCTTTGCAGATTCTGTTGATTATTTCAATAAATTGTTTTCTGAATGCCATGTGGATAGCCCTGACTACCTCCATGATAGTACCAGTGGACTTTTGGAGCCAACGTTTAACCATGGTATGGGCACCTTCAACTCTGGAGGTGGAGCCCACACCCAGGTGGCAATGGTGGTTGGTCCAGGCTGGCACATAATACTCCTTTAGAGGAAGCCACGTCTTTTCCAAATATTGCAAGACCTCAGGATTTTTGACTTGATTTTGAAGCTCCTTCCAGTTGTCTTTGAAAGACTCTTCAGTCAATGAATACATAAGCTGAGATATGAATCCCAAAGTCATTAATAAAGACAATCATAAGAAAAAAAGTGAAAAAAAGTGAAATAAAGTGAAGAAGTATATTACTTGATTCCAAAGGCCCATAAAAGTTTCAAAATCAGTTCCATGACCAATTTTCTTTATGCAATGAGCATATACATCCTTGTTGATGTGCCAAATGCATAGCATGACTTTGGAGTCTGGGAAGAGCTTCTTAATAGAGTTTTTCAAGGCCAGATCCCTGTCAATAACAAGAACTGGAGGGGGAACAAGATTGATGTTGTTGAGGACCTTTTCTATGTATTGATTTAATGCCCAAGTATATGAAGGTTCCTTTTCATTCTTCATCAAACAAAAAGCCCCAGAAAAGGTCTTATTTGTTGAGCTGAATCCAACAATATGAAAAAGGGAAATTTTGTACTTATTGGTTTTATAAGTACAATCCACAAGAATGACATGAGGAAAGCCATGAAGAAGTTTTATGGCCAGGGGGTGAGTCAAAAACAAGGAGGTAATGTGTCCCTCAGAATCCCTTGCAGAGGACCAAACAAAATTTTCTTCTTTGAGAGTGTCAATAAGAGAATCAATGGGCCTTCTGCCTTGCAGTTTGTCTTTCTTGATTTTCTTGACTTGGTTGTAAATGTCTTGAAGGATTACAGGCCTGTCAGACTCCCTCTGGCTGCATAATTGGGCCTGAATTTGCCTTGGCATGAGAAGTGATTCAGACATTTGAGTAATTTGGGATGTTTCTTTCTCATTGAATTTTCTGAAAGCAGGATGTGCCATGATATTTTCAGTGGCATCATGGCTATTTTCAGGATTTTTGACGTTAAGAGTCTAAGTGGTACTCTAGGCATATTTCCTGGCATAAAGTCTAAAAGAGAAGTCAAGCTTTCTTGTGGTGACTGTTTTGGAGGGTCTTTTGTTGGGATTTGGGGTGCCAGACCTGTCACAACATATTTCAATTTGGTTGTGGGTCATATTGGACCTCAAGGTGGACACAGCATACCCCTGAGCCCTGGCAACATTATGCACATGTTGCCAAAGAAGCTCAAGGGTCTGAAATTCACCTTCAGTGGGGGGTTGAAGGATTTTTCAATGAAAAATATGAATAAAAGTGAAAGAAGGGGGAATTGGGGGATTTGGAATGGGGTAAGAACCTTTTGAAATGTGAAAAAGAGGTGAAAAAAGGTGTGAAAAACGAACAGAAGTGGTTAAGAGTGAAAGAAAGTGGTTTGAATTTGGGATTAATAGATGAGGGAAGGTAAAAAATTGAAAATTGAGAGGCTTGAAAGCAGGTTGTTGTGGTGGAAAATGCAGACTTTGGGGGAAAAAAAGAAAAAAACGTGTCAAAAGCTTTGCAAAATGGCTTTGGTAATGCTGTTTTTCCAACAAAAACAATAGTTTGGGGTGGGGATCATGTGTATTATTGGGGTGTTTGGGCTTGTTTTTTTTGGGGGGGCTGGGCAAAAAAATCTGAAACAATTTGGAGTTAGAGAGATTTTGTGGGGAAAAAACCTCTTTTGGGCATGTTTTGGGCCAATACAGGCCCAATTGTGTTTCATTTTTAATTAAAAATGGGCCCAGGGCACCCCTTACGTGTTTTTACCAATTTATGGCCAAAACAAGTAAGATCTTATGTGTTTTTACCAATTTATGGCCAAAACAAGTAAGCTCTTACGTGTTTTAACCAAAACCCTAAAATTACCTACAACAAAAAAATATTATACTACAATCTGATATAGCTAATCAGGGTATCATGCACCATCCTACCTTTTTGATAGACATTTTTAATCTTGAAGGTCAATAATGCCTATATTCCGTACTATTTAGGTCTTCTTTCATGCATGGACCTTATTGAAAACCTTAAAGCATTATTTAGAGCTTCCTCAAGTAGCTATTAATCTTCTTCAATTGTGTTTCTATACCTTACAAGGTATTCTCTTCCCTTTTTATTTGCTGTCCCTCTTTTTGCAGCACTTTAAAAAAAGTTCTCTTCTCCTTCTTCTACAAGGGGAATTTCAAGTGGTGGTATATTTCTTATTGAAATAATTCCTTATCACTTGAGCTGTAAGGTTTTATTAAGCTTACAGGGAATGGTGGGTTTTTGTTCATTAATGCACCTGTTAGCTATATCTGTACAGCATTAGGGCCATGTAGGGATTTTATCATAAAAGGTCCTGCAGAGAAATATTTTATTTTCTTTCGTACTTGAATTTCATTAACATGCTTCACTGCACTCATCATGTTTGCTGAGATATGTTTGATTCAATTGAGGTCTAGTATATCAAACAAAAACCTTGAAAAAAATTCCATGTAATAGTAGCATTGCAAAAATGCTCTTTCCTGAGACATAAGTCCACCTATCAAGAAACAGAGTAAGGTTTTCTTGATCGGCCAGATATTACAAAAGGGATATAGATCATTTTTCTCATCAAGCTGAGGTAAAAGATTATTGCTGATTTAATTTCAGTTTTAAAGTGTAAAAGCTGATTGAAACCACTCTTCTTGGTATTTCTGGAAGAAAGGATTCTCAAAAGATCAGAAGGAAATTTTAGCAGTGTTAAGAGCTTTGAGAATTATTCACGTAAGTGGTTTGTTTCTTCTTTTGCAATTTTTTTGAAGTAAAATGATGAAGATTCTTTGGAATGGGACCTCTTTGCTGGGATGGTAAACTGTAGAGAGGGTGGTTTGGATGTACTACTCAATGTGCTGGGATTTGAATCATTTTCACAATCCATGATTTGGACTTCATAGTTGAGCACTGTGGGTCATTTAATACTTACTGTAGGTATTGGTATTTTTCAATAGAGAAGTTGACCAGAATTGATCTTTGATACGCACCATGTGATGATGAGGACAACCTTTCTGGAATGTGTTCTGACAGTGTGTGAAATTTGCTTTGCATTGTCATTATGATTTGTGAGAGAACTCTTGAAACATTAAGAATCCTTTTCAACAGGAACCATGATGGGATGAGGGCTTGATCCACGATTTAAGTCCTTTGTTAATGCAGATAAGAAATATAAATGAATAAAATTGATTGAATAAAAAGAGAAAAAAACAGTTAAATGACCAATAAAAAAATTAGAAAAAAATACATTTATAAATCAGACAAAGAGAATGACTGGGGTGAAAGGTAAAGGGGGGAAAAGATGGAAGAAGTGGGAAGAAAAACAGAAGTCTGAAGGAGATGTATTCAAAAGTTATGGAAGGAGAAAGGCAAATATTCAAGGAAAATTTTAAAGTTTTACAAGGAAAAAAAAATCAAAAGAAATTTTTGAAATTTCCTTCTAAAACAAACTTTGGTTAGTTTAAAATGCTACACCACTTACCAACCCTAATTTGGTGATGTTGGAAAGTGTGATACTTAAAGGTGTTTTGACATAACCAAAAGACCACAAAGAATTAATGTAAACTATAATTAAACATGAAAATTTGATTTTTAATTCAAAATAAAGAATTTCAATAAAAATTCAGTAATTAATTGGTATGAAATTTTCATGATGTAAAAAGAAATCCTCAAGCAAAATATTAAGAATAAAATGTTTTTGGAAAAAATTGAATAAAATTATTTGACAATTGGATTTATCCTAAAAGATTGGTTGGGGTCACCTGTGAGTAAAATTTCGGAAACTACACTATAAATAAGCTAAGCTTAGGTTGTTAGCTTTCCTGTGAGGCTTTGAAATATGACCACGTATCCAAAAAGGCCACAAAAAACATGATAAAACTTCTATTAATAGTAATAATCAAACCTCAATTCCTTACAAACCAGTGAAATTAAGTGGAAATTCAATACAAATGCATGATTTCTTGATTATCCAAGAAAGCGATTAATGAAAGTATGAAATTTATCACACCATTAGATTCCCCATCCAGAAATACATGTATGACTCCTTTATGTCATATCTGTCAACCCAATATTTTCTGAGATACCTGGATACATGCACGTTTATCATATGTGCATATATTCATGTTTTTTAGCTTATATCATTTTCAAACTCATTATAAAGAGACTATCAAGAAAGAAATTTACCATGAAATAACTTGAGGAATACAGCTATAAAATTAATCTTGTAGGATATAAAGAAGGTTAAAAATAATAAAGAGGAATTTACCAAAACAGAAATACAAGTTGGCGCCTTAAACCTCAATTTAGTCCAAGCTTAGAATGGAGTGGATATTTGGATTCTAATAGATCATAAATGTAAAATGATGTAATTGCTACATGATATTCAAGGTATAGCCCTATGCAATCATGGCTCAAAGTTCAAATTAGTGAGCTTTGACAGAAAAGATGAATTAGAAGAAAAAGGATCAAAAACAGAATATTGATTATTGAATAATGTCCTCTTGGACCCTTGGTAAGGATATTTGAAGCTATTGAAATTCACTTTATGAACTGAAATTTGATGAAAAACTTAGAAGGTATTAATGAGTATAGTTAATGCTTCAAAATGATCATTTTTGATCTTTAACTTAAATCTTATCTCAAGCTTAACATTTGAATAAAAGATAATACTTGTGAATATTGTATTTTATAATGAAACATAAATTAATCCACAAAATCAAGTAATTTTCCACCCTTATGATGTCAGCAAACAAGAGCTATAGTGATAACTCTAACATATGGTGTAATAATGAGATCAAGAGGTTTGATAATGATTTAATGATCTATAAATCTTGAAACATTGATTAATTAAAGCTTATAGCGTCAATATAAATCTTTGACAGTTTATCTGGTAGCTAGGAGGGCAGATATTTACTACATAAGAACCCCTTCTTTCTTTGTTTCTGCCCCAGAGACATCAAATGCAATAAAATATTAAATAAACAAGTTATCAACTTTATTATTCTTGATATATATATTCTGTTTTGAAAGGCCAAAGACTTAACCTGTAATAATAAGTCAATGATATACAATTACATCAATATTTTATCATTGTTTGTTAAATTCTCTCAAATTCTCCAAATCCATGCAAAATAATAAAAACTGTATTTCTCTCTAGTTTTAATTGTAACCACACTCCAAATAGGCTTTAATGACTTCTTTAGCCTTACAATAACTGAAAAGGACTGTCTAAGTGTTAATATTAAGTTATTCTTACCTTATCATAAGATCTTCCTCTTAATTTATCTATAAAATCATTCTTTATCAATATGAATAGTGTTTATTTTGCATGATAGATCTAATTTTGGCAACATATTAGTTATAAATTGTTATTTATGCATTCATTAATTGTTTTTAACAATAATAAATTATTAAGTTATCAATATATCTATTAGGGTGTTGGTAAACACACGTAAGCTTTTAGTAAAAAAACACACGTAAGCTTTTAGTAAAAACACGTAAGCCCTTACGTTTTTTTACCAAATTATGGCCAAAACACGTAATTTTATGGTAAAAACACGTAAGTCACCTAATTTTTTTATAAAAATTCCTCAGGCTCATTTTTGAGAATTTTTAACATTTTTTTTTGCCATATTTTTTCTGACATGGGATGTGAAGGTCCCCAAATTTTTTCAATTTTTTTTTTTTGCCCAATTTTTCTATTTTGGGCAATTTGGTAAAATGGCCCATTTTTTTGAAAAAATTCATTAAAAATGTTCCCACTTATGAATTTCAACAAATTTTTTTTTAAAATGAAGGTGAGAATGTTGAGAATAATGAACCAGAAGCCCAACATTTTGGTATTTTTTTTGAAAGAACATTTGTAGGCCCAAAAAGCCCATGTTTTTTGATGTTTTTTTGTTCATGTTTTTAATTAAATTGAAAATGCCATTTATGACATAAATTGAATTCAAAATGTAATTTATGATGGGTGGAAGTTAAAGTTTGAATTTTGGCATTAACAGTGCCATTTATCACATCAAAAGTGCCATAAATGGCATCACTAATGACATAATAATGCCATAAATGGCATCAAGAATGACATGCAGATGCCATTTATGGCCAGAAAATTGGCATAAATGGCATTACAGCAATGCCATATATTGAATTTAATTGCCTTGTTAACTATAACATAAATGGGCTCAAAAATGCCATTTATGGAATCAAAAATTCCATTTGTGGCATTACATAAATGGAATTAACAATGCCATTTATGGTGTTACATAAATGGCATTATGCCATTTATTGAATTGATAATGCCATTCATGGAATTAGTAATGCCATTAATGGCATTGTTAATGTGGCACTATTAACGCCATTTATGGCATTAATGGCATCAGAAATGTTGCATTTTTGATGCCACAAATGGCATTGTTGATGCCATAAATGGCATTAATGGCATCAATAATACTTCATTGATAATGCCATTAATGGCACAGTTAATGCCATTTATGACACTTCTAATGCCACTTATGGCACTGTTAATGCCATTAATGGCACTGTTAATGCCATTAATGGCACTGTTAATGCCATTAATGGCACTGTTAATGTCATTTATGGAACTTTTAATGCCATTTGTGGCACTGATAATGCCATTTATGGCATTTTTAATGCCATTTATGGCATTGTTAATGCCATTTATGGCACTGATAATGCCATTTATGGCACTGTTAATGCCATTTATGGCACTGTTAATGCCATTTATGGCATTGTTAATGGCATTTATGGCATTGTTAATGCCATTTATGGCATTGTTAATGCCATTTATGGCATTGTTGATTCCATAAATGGCATTAATGGCATCAGAAATATTTCATTGATAATGCCATTAATGGCACTGTTAATGCCATAAATAGAATTTTTGATGCCACAAATGGCATTTTCAATGCCACAAATGGCACTTTTAATGCCACAAATGGCATTAATGGCATCATAAATGCCATAAATAGCCATATTTCATTTAAAAACCATCCCTTACGTGTTTTTACCAATTGATGGTAAAAACACGTAAGTTTTTAGTAAAAACACGTAAGCTCTTATGTGTTTTTACCAATTTGCTTACGTGTTTTTACCAATACCCATCTATTATTTATGAAAAATAGAATATATCTTATGCCATAATTATAATAATCTCATATTGTTATAATTATATTTAATCTCATTATTAATTTTTATCAGGAAATTGAGAATTAAATGAGTCAAAAATTAGTAATTCTTACTGATTATTTCATATTCAAGCCTCACATTTTGGGGCTTGGATGTGGTTTGTACTCAAAGTACTTTTATGAAAGATTGAAATTGGGTTTATCCACCAAAAGAATAAATTTTCCTTTTTTCTCACATTGTTTCTTTTAAATAAAAAGATAAAAGCAATTTTTATGTTGAAGTAGCCATCTATTTCAAAAATACACTGTTGATAAGAAGACTCATATTTATTTAAATTTTTGCTGTTTGAAGGCAAGACAACAGAGTAAAATCAATAGATTGTTGAAAGATTGGGCCAAGAAAATTGTGATATTTCTCCAAAATCAATTAATTTTGAGAAAAGAAAACCAGAGAAATTGATTTTCCTAGGAGCAACCATTAGTGATTGTGAAGCTGATTACCTTTATTAGAATTAAAAAAAAAGTTTCATTATATTTGATTCATTTTTGTTCTCTATTTATTAATATGACTACCCAAAGATGTTCCCAGATACAGAATCCCACGAATCCAAAAAGATTCCATGGACAATGTTTTCAATGTGGAAAAAGGCTTTATAGAATTCAAAGGAAAAGAGGAACAAAGAATGAGACAAACATCTTTACCAAAGAAATAAATTTTTCTCCTGATGTTGTTTATACTTTGAAAGAAATTAAAAATAGCAATTTACCTCTAAAGTAAATTAAAAATAGTTTATTATAATTGAAAGAAATGAATAAATTTCTTGGATCACTATTTAAAAATTTTCAGAAAAGAGAGAAGAAATAGAAAATATGAACCCTGTGGTTTGAAATAATAGACCAAAAACTTTTATTCATAATACTCAAAAACTGATAAAAGTAAAACAAGAGTTATATAAGCATATCAAAGAAATTAAAAAAAAACCTTGGAAATCAACTCTGAACTCAGTATTAATAATTTAACGGAAAAATTAAACAAATGATCCATATCTGTTACAATATTTGAAGAAAAAAGTACACTACACATATTGCTTTTGTAGCGTGTAGGAAAACATGATGAAGAAAGAATTAATCTTAAATATTTAATTTAAAGCTAGATAAGAAAATTACTGTGAAAATGGATAATATAAATGAGGCTAACTCAAATATTGCTAATTTATCAACTCCACTTTCCCACATAAGAAGAGTGTCAAACCAAAAGTCAAAACCTAAAATAATTGTATGGAAAAATTGGTCCAAAATGAGAATAATAATATTTTCAGGAAAGAAGCACCTAAACTCAAAGAATGGAAAGCATTAACAGGATCCCATAAATATGATCATATGTCATTTGTTAAGACGATTCATATGCTGCAAGAAAATGATTCCTTACCAGATAAATGTATAAGTGCAATATTCAATCCATAATTTGAGAAATCTACGACAAAATGGCACTATTCCATATGTCAGGCTGTGTCTCAAAGCCAGAGCACAAGCATTACAGCCAAAATACCATAAACTAATAGTAGAACAACATACCACCAAAATATGGAGCTGAGCCAAACCAGATCAAAAGTTATTGGAAGAAAGAGGAAGATAACCTTAAAAATATACAAGTACAATTATCATAAGAAAAATAATAACAAAGTTATTCAAGATCAAAGCAGTTGCCAAGCATAAATCTTAATTTTAACCTCCTATCTAAATTACAAAGAAGGAGGTTAAACCCCATAAAATAGGTGATCAAATTGAATCTCTCAATTAGGGCTATCCAATGGTAATAGCCAAATTGAGCTGGCACAAAAACTACAGAAGTTATGGCCAAACTAAGGTCAAATAAGGGTGAATACAATATTCACCTCTCATATATTCTCTACAGTTTTACTGTGAGATACCTAAAGTGGGGCCCTTTTGCAAAGATATCAATAAGGGACATCTGATGGTTCCCTCCATTTACCCAAAGCACAACTAGAACAACATTTATGGAGAAAACTAGTTCCATACAGGTCTGGAGAAAAATTTGTATCTGGATAATAAAACTCTATTACATAAGGGGTTGGAGTGCAGCTAAATTCTTGGTATTTGGTTTGAGTGCGGCGGGCTTTGAATCAGTTGGAATGTGATTTGGATTGTCTTGCCTTTCGTGAAAAGGTGATGTCTCTTTTGTGGGTAAATCCTTCATGAATATACCCCTTTACAGATGTACAATGTTGTGGAATTTCAATGCATATATTGGCAGTTTGGATAATTCACAAAATGTGACAATGGGGAGGCGGAAATGTTACCAAATATGATTACTTATGGATGATGGGTCCCCTTTCAGATCAAGGAAATATCACATTATATGCTGGTAGGCCGTGCAGGGTGGTTTCCGACAAAAGCGGAGGAGCTCAAGAGGAGGCAGGGAGGATCCTCCTCAAAAGAGTCTTATCCAACTTCCACACAACACTTAGTTCCAACTATTCATAGAATTTCTCTATTCTAAATTTGAAAAGATTTCATCTCATATCACTCTATTTTTTCATAATACTGAGGTGTTTTATCTAGTTAAAAATATTAGTGTACTTTTTCGGCCCTTATGTCATCTTTCAAGTCACATAAATCCCGTTCAGGTTCTGTTCATGACTCAAATAGTGAATCTGGCATAGAATAGGTTCAAACACAGTCACCATTGAGTCCCAACATTCCTCTCACAACCCCTATCGCATCCTCAATGAATGTATCAGGTCTTAACATTGATGTGGGCAATCCAAAGGCTCCAACTTCAAGCACTTGGTCGATCCCAAATATTTCCGTCACTCCAATTCCCCCGAATCCCACTAATACACAAATTCATGTGTCTCAGGGGCCAGAAGGCACACCTCAAATCTCCTCACACGCTAATCCCCAATCAAAATTTCCACGTGAGTTCCTCCTTAATCCCAGTTGGAATCCAGTCCCATCCCAGGATCCCTTTGGCCAAAGTAAACAGCCAACCCTCAATATTCCATCAGGATCTCAGGTTCATGTGGGTGATGAAAGGCGCGTGGATGGGCGGCGACGAAAAAGACCTTTGGAAAATGTAACTTGGAGCGGTCTGTCGGAGGGAAATCCAGGATTGATGCTTCATCAAAGTAAGTCATATGAATTTTGGAGTAGAAACTTATTCACAATTTGATATGTTTGTTTCATGGGTTAGATATGGCACTTAAAGGCAAGTCAGTCCGATCTCAGGAGCCAATCGAAGATCGTGAGGATGACCAGTCTTCATTAATGTTTTGATGTGTTAACTGATGATTTGCATGGCAGGGGATGAACTTTATGCGTCTTCACCTCTGGTCCATAAAGAGAAAGTCACTGGACGTCATCATCCATATGCCTCCAAACCAAGAACGGGTCATGCCAGTTCATCAAGAGAAAGAATTGTGGATGATGAGGATGAGAACATGTCTCCGACTCAAAGTGAAAGAAATGATGAACCAAGGAGGGACAATTTCACACCGCATGAGCAAGGCACTCAATCAAATAGTGAGTTCACCCATCCTCAAATGCCCCTGGCCCAGAGTATGCTTGAACAATTGGAGGTCAGACAGCAAAGGAACCAGGCCCGCAAAGCTCACAATGTGGCAAAACGTGCAAGCCAGAAGGAGCAACAAAAATGGCTGAAGGCAGAACTTCCAGAGAATGTCCATGGAATGAGATCAGCAGTACACGCACATTGCCTGTTCCTACTCAAAGTTAGGCATAAGGATTTTTCCTCACTACCAGCACCACCCAGCACAGAAGAGCGTGAAATTGCAATTCAAGTGGCTGGTCATCTCGGTTATGTCCCCAAGGATGTTTTCAATGAGCCATCATCACAGGTTCAGTCTCAGGGTTTCCAAAGCTACTGCGAAAATGAGCTCCACAAGCTAGGACTAAAGCGATTCACTTGGGACTGGGAGAGCTCATGGCAACATCCGTTCAACGAGCTGATGTCTATGGTGTTTTA
This sequence comes from Austropuccinia psidii, assembly GCA_023105745.1. NCBI lineage: Eukaryota > Fungi > Basidiomycota > Pucciniomycetes > Pucciniales > Sphaerophragmiaceae > Austropuccinia > Austropuccinia psidii. The sequence goes on from JALGQZ010000001.1 coordinate 44,028,291, forward strand.
CCGTACATTCCGTCTCGCACTTGTCAGCACTGAGTATCATCACTACTGTTGGAACAAGGATCATAACAACTATGGGGTCGTGGCGGCTTTAATGGAGTGATATTTCACTTATTTGAAAAGAGAATGGAAGTCTATTCAAAAGGATGCGGAGTATTTGGTAAAAAAGAAGGAGAATCAAAAGCTCGCAAAGATTCGTCAAAGAGTTAGTTACTGTATCTCTTCTTCATTGTGGACCAAGTCTGATGATGATCTACTTGATTATGTGCAGACCTGTGAGCGCCGTCGTGAATGGTGTGATACGGCTAAATTTCCCATTCTAGCATCACAATTCAATGACCCTCGAGTATGCTCAGATACTGAGGAGGTACTGGAAAATGGCTGTCAAGTTTACCGCAAAGTGGGATTACGCTGGCGCTCCCAGTTATTTAATGAATTGGTATTGAAAATGGATAGAGACATGGAGTTTTGTAATCGCATTAAAAAAAAGGGTAAAAAAACTATTGATAGATTGCCAGAATTACGATCGACAGATGATGGTGATATTCCGGAAGGCCTATCATTTCAGGTATTTGATCAAGATTGGCTCAAAGGCTGTAGTAAGATGCAGACTAGCGCCCTCAAGATACTTGACATGCCAGTTATTAGGCCGAATGGTGATTCTCTGCAATAACTTAGTAATTTGTCACGGTATAGCACTGTGACAAACTAAAATTTTGTGAATTATTTGTGCAGGTGTAATAAAATCTGATTATTATCTCTTAAGGATGCAACAACTTGCTAAATATGTTAGAATATAGACAATATGAATTGAAATGTATCACCGTCTCCCTTAGCAATAATACTCTATTGCTCATTTTCATTGAGGAAATATTGAAGAAGTTTGATCCAGCTCATGGTGTTCATAATTGTGGACCTGTGCCAGAGTCAACAGGAGTTATCAACTTTGTCAATCACAAATTATATAATATCAGTAAGGCTCACGCAGTTAATGATTTTTTCTTTTCTTGGACCTATTGGTGATTGGAATATGGCATTCCCATAAGGAAGGATTTCACAATAGTAATACAATCAAGTGAAAGATGAGCTTGAAAGGTACCTTCCACATGTTGACCTCAACTGAATGAGGAGTGATATAGTGGATGACCTGTACAGGTCGTTGTTGGCCAATACGATGTAGACGATCAACAGCCTGAGCCTCAATGGCTGGGTTCCAATTGGGCTCCTGGAAATGTGGATGTCAGGGTCTGTGAGCCTTTGAGATATGACCACATATCCAATAAGGTCACAAAAAAGATTAATAATAATTATACCTTTAATATAATTATATTAAAATTAATTAGAATAATTATACACTAAAAATAATTACTCAAATATACAAAAAATACCATAAATTGGTACTAAAATTGGTTTAACTTAAAAACCAATGAATGAACATGTGAAATAAATTATACCATTAGATTCCCCATGGAAAAATACACATATACCACTTTTATGGCATATCTGTAAAGTCAATATTTAAGGAATTATAAGGTATAATACCTTATAAAAATCATAAAACCTTATTTATCTCAGAAACTAATGAAACAACATGTGAAATAAATTGTACCAGTGGATTCCCCACAAAATTCCACATATAAAACAATTAATAAGCTAATTCCCAAAATCAATACTTAAGGAATTATCCTGAATATATGCACTTTTTTGGTCAACGCATATATTCAGTGATCATAGCTAATATCTTCTAAAATATACATGATAGAATGATGAACCAAAAATAAAGTTACCACGTAATTACTGTAAGAACACAGATATGAACTTTATTTTACAAGTTATAAACAAGGTTAAAACCTATGATGAAATATTGATAAAAATCAACAGAGCTGTTGACCACTTTGTTGTGAAAGTGCTCCAAACTTAAAAAAAAGTACACAGTTGGATTCTACTAGTTCATTCGTGAAGAATGATGTAATTTTTATTATTAAATTCAGGGTATAACCCCCTGAAATCAAGGTTTGAAGTTTAAAATATTGAATTTCGACAGAAAAGATGAGTTACAAGAAAAATCATCAAAATTAGAGTTTTGATGATGTAATGAAAAGCTCTTGGCAGCATAATAAGGTTATGTCAGGCTATCAGAATTCACTCTCTGAATTGCTGTAGCGTGAAAACCTTAAAAGTTATTGAGGATCAAAGTTTGAGCTTAAATTGAGCTGTTATGATCACACACTGTAACCTTAAATTAAGTTTAACAGTCTTTATAGTGATAAAATTGGTGAATACTATTAGTTTATGATTAAAACTAATAAAATCCACGAAATTTGGGGTTCTGCCAAGCCTCTGATGTCATCACATTTAGAGTTATAGTGATAACTCTAAATAATGGTGTAATGATGATGTAATATGGTTTGATCATGATGTAATGACCCTCAAACCTTAAAATATTGATCAATTCCAGTGGATATGATCAGTACACCTCTACTAGAAGCCTGTTGGACTCTAGGAGGGAGGTATTTACTATAAATAGAGCTCTTTTTACTCTGTTTTCCCCTCAGACGCATCAAAAACATTAAATCAATTAAATAAAAGGTAATTTCTTTATTCTTCAAATATAAAACTCTTATATTCTTAAAGACCAAAGACCATCTTGTTATTAATCACCATTTTTATGTGATTAAATCAATTCTTTAATTGTTTTTGCTATAAATCTCTCTAAAAAGCTCATTTCCACGTAAAATCAAGAAATTTAGTAAATTCTCTTTATTTTTATTGTAAATACAATTTGAAAAGGTTGTATTATATTCTTTTGGCGTAAAATAACTCAAAATTATTATCTTAAGTGTTAAAAGTAGGTTATTTCATCTTATTATAATAATTTCTCTCTTATTATTATTCATAATAATTCTTATTTAATATAAATAGTATTTATATTAATTTATAACTTTAATATTAGTAATATTATTGTTATTAATTGTTTTTTATTTATAAAAAACAATTTTTTACGCCTTTATTATTTGTTGGTAACAATAATAAAGAGCTTTATAATATATTAATTATTTTATATTAATATATTATTTATAATATTATATTTTTATATAATATTAAATTATATTATTATATTTATTTAATAATATAATAATTTTACGCCATAATAATAATATTTCTTTGTTATTATTATTATTTTAATCTTATTTATTCATTTTATAAGGACATTCAGAGTACAATAAGTAATAAATTAGTAATTTTTACTTATTGTTTCATAGTCAAACCTTACATTTGGGGGCCTGGCCGTGATATTTACTTAAAAGACCTTTAAAAAGATTCTATTTGGGTTTATCCATAATAAATTATATTTATAATCATAAAATTATATAATAATTTTATATTTTATTGATTTTAAAAGCTATTGAGGCATTTGGAAAGCAATTGTACTGTCTTACACGTGGTTTTTCACATCCTTAGACTTGCAAGAACTTTCTTTGAGTGACTCTAGTGATTAAAAAAGATAATTTATAAATTAAAAATAATTTTTATTATAATTTAATTTTATAAGAATCATATTCATTTTTTATTTTATTCTTTAAAAATAAAAATATACATAAAAAATATTAAAAAATATTAAAAACCAATAAAAAAGAAAAAAAAAGTTATTTTTATTCATTTTTATTCATTTCTTTATTTCTTTCAATTTTTCAAAGATATAAAAGCAATTTCTACGTGGAAAATTGCCATATCTTGCCAAAAATAACACTTCTTATCAAAAGACTTATATTTATTTGTCTTTTTTAGTGTTTGAAGATAACCCAACAGAAGACAACCAAGCTACTGTTGAGAGATTGGTGGAAGAAACTTGTCAAAGTTCTCCAACACCAGTTATCACCAAAAGAAAGAAAGCTAAGAAATTAGACTTTCCAGGGCCCACCATTCAAGACTCTGAAGGTGAGCACCTCTTTTTAAATTGCCATAAAAGAATTTTATTCTGAAATACTTTTATTTTTTCTTTAATTATGACTACCAGAAGAGGTTCCCAATACTCCATCCAATCAGATGGAGCTGGACTCAGAAGTAGAATTGATCCCTCAAAAGGGAAAAGAAAGGGCAATATCCCCAGTGGAACAGAATCCACACAAGGAAGTGCCTTATCCCAAAGGCAAGTCCCAGAAATGCCCATGATATCTGAGCCTGAATTGGAACTAAGTATGAGTAACTCAAACAGGTACAAATCACATTCAGAGGGCTCAGATAGACATCTACATGAGCAAGTACAAGCAGTATTACACAGTATACAAGGACAAAGACTGGGAAATGCTGCCTCAAATACACCAAGGAGTGATGAACTCCTGGCACATCCTGAAAAAGTTCCTCAAAGAGGAGGAGATAGTGAAATACTCCAATGGATGGAATCCACTGTCATCCAAACCTCAAATCAAAAAAATCAAGGATTATCATGCCAAAAAGAGGGAGGCAACCAAGGAAGAAGCCCCAGTAGCTTCTACCAGCAAGCCTCAAGCCAACCCACTTCCCCAAGAAGGGAAGAAGAACAAGAAAAAGCATTGGAGGAAACCATATTCCCCAAGCTACAGAATCCCAAGAATCCAAAAGGATGCCATGGACAATGTCTTCAACATGGCCAGAACCTTGATGGAATTCAAGGACAAGGAAGAGCAAAGAATGAGACAACCTAATTTCCCAAAGAAATAACCTTGTCCAAAGATGTTGTAAATACTTTAACAGAAATTAAAAATAGTATATTACCTCTAACAGAAATTAAAGACAGTTTATTATCACTACAAGAAATAAATAACAATTTATCTTCTTTAACAAAAATTGTTGTACAAAACAAGAAAGAAATTGACAACATTAAGTTTATTGTTGAAAATAATAAACCAAAGAATTTAATTGACAATACTCAAAAATTAACACAAGGACAACAAGAATTGTATAAATACATAAAAGATATCAAAGACAAGACTTTGACAATCAATTATGATGTAAGTATTGACAATCTTACAGAAAAATTAAATAAATTAAGTATTTCTGTAGAAAAATTTGAAGAAAAAACTTCATCACACCAAAAATTACTTTTGGACCATGTGGAAAAAAGTGATGAAGCAAGAATGCATCTGAAAGATGATATTCAAAGTGAAATAAGGCTTATTACAGAAAAAATGGATAAGATTAATGAGGCTAACTTAAATATGCCAAAGTTATCAACACCATTTTCTCATATAAGAAGCCCTGTTAAAACAAAAGAGGAATTGTCAAATCCTTTCATAACAGACTTGAGTCATCAAGACAACAACCAAGTCTTAATGAAAGAAGCACCTCAATTGAAGGAATTACCAACATTCACAGGAGAAGGTGAATATGACCACATGTCATTTATTAAAACAATTGACATGTTACAAGAAGACTATGCCATACCAGATGAATTAATCACTGCAAGATTACATTCATTATTTGAGAAATCTGCTAAAAGATGGTATTATGGCATAAGACAGACAAATGGTAAAAATACCTGGTCTTGGTGGAAACAAGAAATAATCACCAAGTGGGCAAATGATGCCTGGAGGTATAAGATAGAAAATGCATTTGAAAACTCTTTCTTTGACCCAGAGAAAGATAAACCTTTAACTTGGTTCTTAAAACAAGTTGAAAGGCTTAATGCACTGTACCCAGAAATGTCACAGAAGATGGTGCACATGAAAATACTTAAAAAATGTGGAGGGGAACTAGAACATGCCCTAAGAAGCAGGTGTATAGAACCATGCTCCACAGAAGAGTATATAAATGCACTAGGAGATATAGTGACAAGAACAAAAATTGGCAGGACTTGGAAAAAATTGGACATTAAAAGCCCAAATAAACCATTTATCAAGAAAGATAAATCAAAAGAATCCTTTAAACCCAATACATCCAACAATAATGAGCAAAGAAAATGCCATAAATGTGGAGGTATTGGACACTTAGCCAATAATTGCCTTAAAAAAGCAAAGATTAATGAAATTGTGGAAACAGAAAACCACAATGACAAAGAAGAAGAATCTGACTCTGAAAAAGAGACAGAAGAATCAGAAAGCTCTGAAAGTGATGAAATCAATATAATTAATGCACAAATTAATAATATTGATATAATTTATGAAGTACTGGATGTTAACTCAAACTTGCCACAAGTTGGAACATCTGACACAAATCTGACAAACATACAAGATGCCAAAATGTATAGAACCAAACCTGCAAGAGGAATGGGATATACAGCTGGAAAATCAAGTATTAGTATTGTTATGGTTGATAACCAAGAAGGAAAGGTTAACTTGGATACAGGAGCATATTGCACCTGTGTTGGCAAAAGTTATTTAAAAACCATTGTCCCAGACTGGCAAGAAAAACTTATGCCAATACAAGGTGTCAAATTTAGTAGTGCAAGTGAGAGCATGAAGCCCCTTGGAATAATTGATTTAACACTAATTTTTCCTCATCCCTCACAATGTGTCAGAATCAAAGTAGAGTTTGTAGTAATGGACAACTGCACTAGTAATCATTTCATACTTGGAAATGACTACTTATCAATCTATGGTATAGATATCTCCAACCAAAAGGATAGATATTTTACCATAGGAGATAATAAAAGACAAAAGTTTGGATTCTTAAATAACAAAAAACAAATCACAGGTATTAAGAATGAAGAAAAAATTCCAGAAAAAGAACTTTTTATATCTGAACAACTCAAAGAGGCAGAATTCAATCAAGAATTAACAGAAAAAATGAAAGAAAAATTGATTGACCTCTTATTTAAGTATAAAAATGCCTTTGCAACTGACAAAGAGCCACTAGGTGCCATAATTGGACATGAAGTGGATATAATTCTTAATGTAGAAAAACCTTACCCACCTTTATTAAGAAGACCTGCTTATCCAGCCAGTCCAAGAGCTAGAGAAGCCCTAGAGGTGCACATTAAAGAATTAATGGACCTTGGAGTATTAAGAAAGGTTGGACATAATGAGCAAGTAGAAGTTACTACACCTGTCATTATAACTTGGCATAATGGAAAATCAAGGATGGTAGGAGACTTCAGAGCCCTGAATACCTATACCATTCCAGACAGATATCCAATACCCAGAATCCATGAGACATTGACCCAATTGTCACAAGCTAAGTTCATCACAGCTATGGATGCTCTTAAGGGTTTTCATCAAAATGTCTTAACAGACAATGCCAAGAAACTACTAAGAATAATAGTCCATTGTGGAATTTTTGAATACTTAAGAATGCCATTTGGGATAAAAAATGCACCTTCCCATTATCAAAGAATGATGAATACCATATTTCCTGAAGAATTATCAGAAGGATGGTTAATTATCTACATTGATGATATCATAGTTTGCTCAGAAACTTGGGAAAATCACCTGACAAGACTAGAAAGGGTACTACAGAAAATAGTCCAAGTAAATATGAAAATTTCATTGAAAAAGTGTCATTTTGCATATGGGAAATTAAAAGCCCTAGGACATGTAGTATCTGGACTTAGTCTAGGCATAGACAAAAATAAAGTAGCAGCAGTACTACTTAAACCAATGCCTCAAACTAAAAAAGAAATGCAATCATTTCTAGGATTTGCTGGTTACTATAGACAGCATATAAAGGACTTTGCAAAGATTGCTAAATCCTTGTATAAGCTATGTGACCAACAAACAGTCTATGAGATGACAGAAGAAAGAGTCAAGGCATATGAAGAATTGAAAAATTCTTTAACAAATGCCCCATTTCTTCTGATACAAGATTGGAAACTACCCTTCAAACTGTACATTGATGCTTGTGGAGAAGGACTAGGTGCTGCACTTCACCAAACACAAATTATCAACGATAAACCAGTGGAAGGACCAATTTGTTTCATTTCAAGGCAGATAAAGCCAACAGAAGCAAGGTATGGAGCAAGCCAAATGGAATTCTTATGCTTAGTGTGGGCTTTAGAAAAGCTGCATTATTATTTGGATGGCACAGTATTTGATGTAATCACAGACTGTAATGCTGTGAAATCACTATTGAATATGAAGACTCCAAATAGACATATGCTGAGATGGCAAATTGCTATCCAAGAATATAGAGGAAATATGACTATTGTTCATAAATCTGGAAATATTCATAAAAATGCAGATGGTCTTAGCAGATGGGCTCTAGCAAATACCCCTGACAATCCAGCATGGGTACCACAAGAGGAGCACCATATAGAAGGAATATGTGTTACAGACATTGGCACAGAATTCTTTAACCAAGTTAAAAAAAGCTATAAGACAGACAAAAATTGCCATATCTTAAGCCAACTTCTAATGAAAGACTGCAAAGATCCATCACTTTCATCAAAACTAGATGAAATATGGAAAAAGGCATATGATGAAGGAAGATTTCACCTCCTTGATGGAATCCTTTACCATAGAACAAAACACACATGTGTTATGGCCTTAACAGATAGAACACTAATAAACACTATTTTACATGAGTGTCATGATAGTGTTGCATCTGGACATCTCTCAGAAGATAGGACACTAGAGAGGGTGAAAACCTGCTCTTGGTGGCCAAATTGGAAGAAAGATGTTGCAGAGTACTGCCAAACCTGTGACAGATGTCAAAAAGCCAACAGAGCCACAGGAAAGAAATTTGGAATGATGATCCAAATCCAAGAACCAAAATCCCCATGGGAAATAGTTCATATGGATTGGGTAACAGCCTTACCTCCAGGAGGAGACAGGAGTTATAATGCATGTCTAGTGTTAGTTGACAGGTACAGTAAAACTCCCATGTTCTTACCATGTCATAAAGATGACACAGCTATGGATACAGCCATAATGATATGGAATAAAGTCATTAGCCACACAGGCTTGTTCCAAAATATTATAAGTGACAGAGACCCAAAGTTCACTTCAGCATTATGGACAAACCTCCATAACTTGTTTGGGACAAAGTTATCATTCTCAACAGCTTATCATCCTCAAACTGATGGTCTAGCAGAAAGAATGATACAAACCCTAGAGGATATGATCAGAAGATTCTGTGCTTATGGGCTAGAATTCAAAGATTCTGATGGTTTTACCCATGATTGGTGTACACTAATACCAGCACTTGAACTGGCATATAAGACATCAATCCATTCTTCTACTGGCAAAACACCAGCAATGCTAGAGAAAGGTTGGAATCCAAGACTTCCTTATGATACCCTCAAAAAGGACTTAGTGGATATACATCCAACAGCAAGCAGTTTCAAGATAATGCTTGACAAAGCAAGATACCATGCAAACAGATGCATGCAAGATTCTTTTAAATATGCAAAAGAAAGATGGGATAAAAGTCATAAACCACCTGACTTCAAAATAGGGGACTTGGTTTTAGTATCAACCCTTAATTTCAATAACATAAAAGGCCCAAAGAAATTGAAAGATTCCTTTGCAGGACCATTTATGATAAAAGCACTTCATGGACCTAATGCTGTGCAATTAGAACTCACAGGTGAACTAATGAACAAACACCCAACTTTCCCTGTAAGTCTGATAAAACCTTACAGTTCAAGTGACAAGGAGTTATTTCCACTAAGAAATAAACCCCCACTTGAGATTCCCCCCTTGGAAGAAGGAGAGGAAAAGAAAATAGTAAAAGTCCTTAAAGAAAGAAGGACAAGAAACAAAAAAGAAAGGGAATACCTTGTGAGGTATAGAAATTCTACTCAAGAAGATGAATGGCTACTTGAGAAAGATATAACAAATGCTGATAAGTTACTAAGAAGGTTCAGACATGAGAGAAAACCTGAAAAATAAAAAGTTAAGCATTATTGAGCTTCAAGACTAACAAAGTCTATTGAAGAGGTAGGACAGTGGATGATACCCTAATCACATATATCAGATTGTGGTACAATCTTTTTTGGTGGTAGGGAATGTGAGCCTTTGAGATATGACCACATATCCAATAAGGTCACAAAAAAGATTAATAATAATTATACCTTTAATATAATTATATTAAAATTAATTAGAATAATTATACACTAAAAATAATTACTCAAATATACAAAAAATACCATAAATTGGTACTAAAATTGGTTTAACTTAAAAACCAATGAATGAACATGTGAAATAAATTATACCATTAGATTCCCCATGGAAAAATACACATATACCACTTTTATGGCATATCTGTAAAGTCAATATTTAAGGAATTATAAGGTATAATACCTTATAAAAATCATAAAACCTTATTTATCTCAGAAACTAATGAAACAACATGTGAAATAAATTGTACCAGTGGATTCCCCACAAAATTCCACATATAAAACAATTAATAAGCTAATTCCCAAAATCAATACTTAAGGAATTATCCTGAATATATGCACTTTTTTGGTCAACGCATATATTCAGTGATCATAGCTAATATCTTCTAAAATATACATGATAGAATGATGAACCAAAAATAAAGTTACCACGTAATTACTGTAAGAACACAGATATGAACTTTATTTTACAAGTTATAAACAAGGTTAAAACCTATGATGAAATATTGATAAAAATCAACAGAGCTGTTGACCACTTTGTTGTGAAAGTGCTCCAAACTTAAAAAAAAGTACACAGTTGGATTCTACTAGTTCATTCGTGAAGAATGATGTAATTTTTATTATTAAATTCAGGGTATAACCCCCTGAAATCAAGGTTTGAAGTTTAAAATATTGAATTTCGACAGAAAAGATGAGTTACAAGAAAAATCATCAAAATTAGAGTTTTGATGATGTAATGAAAAGCTCTTGGAAGCATAATAAAGTTATGTCAGGCTATCAGAATTCACTCTCTGAATTGCTGTAGCGTGAAAACCTTAAAAGTTATTGAGGATCAAAGTTTGAGCTTAAATTGAGCTGTTATGATCACACACTGTAACCTTAAATTAAGTTTAACAGTCTTTATAGTGATAAAATTGGTGAATACTATTAGTTTATGATTAAAACTAATAAAATCCACGAAATTTGGGTTTCTGCCAAGCCTCTGATGTCATCACATTTAGAGTTATAGTGATAACTCTAAATAATGGTGTAATGATGATGTAATATGGTTTGATCATGATGTAATGACCCTCAAACCTTAAAATATTGATCAATTCCAGTGGATATGATCAGTACACGTCTACTAGAAGCCTGTTGGACTCTAGGAGGGAGGTATTTACTATAAATAGAGCTCTTTTTACTCTGTTTTCCCCTCAGACGCATCAAAAACATTAAATCAATTAAATAAAAGGTAATTTCTTTATTCTTTAAATATAAAACTCTTATATTCTTAAAGACCAAAGACCATCTTGTTATTAATCACCATTTTTATGTGATTAAATCAATTCTTTAATTGTTTTTGCTATAAATCTCTCTAAAAAGCTCATTTCCACGTAAAATCAAGAAATTTAGTAAATTCTCTTTATTTTTATTGTAAATACAATTTGAAAAGGTTGTATTATATTCTTTTGGCGTAAAATAACTCAAAATTATTATCTTAAGTGTTAAAAGTAGGTTATTTCATCTTATTATAATAATTTCTCTCTTATTATTATTCATAATAATTCTTATTTAATATAAATAGTATTTATATTAATTTATAACTTTAATATTAGTAATATTATTGTTATTAATTGTTTTTTATTTATAAAAAACAATTTTTTACGCCTTTATTATTTGTTGGTAACAATAATAAAGAGCTTTATAATATATTAATTATTTTATATTAATATATTATTTATAATATTATATTTTTATATAATATTAAACTATATTATTATATTTATTTAATAATATAATAATTTTACGCCATAATAATAATATTTCTTTGTTATTATTATTATTATTTTAATCTTATTTATTCATTTTATAAGGACATTCAGAGTACAATAAGTAATAAATTAGTAATTTTTACTTATTGTTTCATAGTCAAACCTTACAGGGTCCGAAAATCAGGGGAGAATTTTGGGGGGCCCCTCACCATTAAATAGACTATATTAGCACAAGTTATATTGAGGCCAGTTCCAGCCAGGGCAATGGATGCAATGAGTACTTCACATTCAGGATTATTGAAGAAATTCTCGAGCGCCTTGTCCTGTGCTCGTGGTGTAATTGTTCCATCAATTCGTGCGGAAAGGATAGAGTGATGGGCAAGAGCAATACCGATTCTACAATATAAAAAAGTCAGATGGAGTCAATTGGTAATGGATGCATATTAGAATTAACGCACAAATCTAGAAATTGGGTCCATTGGGTATAAACCACCGATTTGGTTGGACCACACCTTGTTTGTTTGTTCTTCATTAAGCTTTGTAGGAGGTGTGCAATTTTACTACTCATCATGCATGTTTCCACAACCACAATAGTTCGTGTGATTGTTGGGGAGTTATCCTGAGTGCTCCTGCCCTCGTGGTCTTCCAAGTCTGCCTCTGCAATTGTGTTAAGCATGATGTGATGGTTACAACATATTCGCAGCTTATTAATATTTCTGAAAAACTCTCCTGGTCCTTTGCTTTTGGATGATAGGAATTCTTCATATAATGTGGAATATTCTTGCTGCATGGTCGGGTTGAGTGGGAGCAGCTCATAATGATGGGTAATAGTGGGGAGGGATTCGAGATGTGTGGCTTTGGTGCGGCGCAAACTTAAATGCCGCAATGCCAAATGCAAGATATCATTGCAACCTTTGGAAAGACTACTCAGGATTAATGGTGACCAGTTATCTTGATCGGCGCTCTGGGGTTGAGTGATGAATGATATTATGCCCAAAAGGTCATAAATGGTGTTGTGAATAGGTGTGCCCGTTAAACAAATTCGACGGGATGAAAGGAGGCTATTAATGGCACGGTGAGTGGCAGTGTATTGAGGGCGAATATAGCTATAAGAGGGGGCAAGGGTTATTGGATATAAAAGGTAATTTGAATCATTTAAGCTCAGCCACTCACTGTGCTTCATCCAAGATTATACGATGCCAATTGATTTGAAAAATGAATGATGTAGAGGGATTGGTTTGCTTCAATTCTTGGGTGATAGTATTGTAAGAAGTGATGATGATATCATATTTTAAAATGTCGGCTTGGGATAATGAGTGACGAGTGGGACCATGGTAGATTTTGGCATGCAGTGCTCCAGCCTGAGCATGCTTGGATATTTCTGATTGCCAGTTGGTAATTAAGCGAGGGGGGCAGATGATCATGGTGGGCGTGGAGCGATGGGGGTTTGCAATCATCCGCTCCTTGGAGGTACCAATTAGAGCAATGGCCTGAATGGTTTTACCTAATCCCATATCATCCGCAAGCAGTCCTCCAAGAGGGGAATTGGTCGAAAGGGATTCAAATGAGCTAACGACCTTGTTTGTAATGATGTGCCTGGCATTAAAAGTGGATCCTGGGGGTGAGGTTGCCCAAAGGTTACAGGCTGATTGGCCATTGGGGATTTCTTGATCCCAGAGAAAAGCTAGTCCGGTCTTTTGATGAGGGAGGAGGGGGGTTTGAATAATGGCATGGGGAGGTCTGATCCACTGGGTAATTGTATCAGTTTTTGCTTGGAAATCAATGATGAAACAGCAGGATATGAAGCAGGCGTCGAGTTTGAAGCGGGAAATGTCGGAGTAAAGAGTTGACATTGACAATGAGTAGTAAAGTCATATCCTTTGGGCATTTTAAGCTTGAAATCTTGTGTTCGAAAGGTTTCAATTATGAATAAAATGTCTGGATACCATGTGAAGAACATCAATGCTAGATTGGGTTTCTGAGATGAGGAGGGATCATTGGCATCAGTCATAAATACTCCCTCAACAAATAATATTTGAGTAGGATTGGATTGGCAATTTTCAATCCATGCCCCACCAGGACCACAGTGCATGAACGTTTTTGGTGCCCCAAGGAATGGTATCAATGTTTGGGAAAGGGTTCCCGGGAGAGAGCCAATAGCATGCTGGTGATTGGGGAGATATACAAATATGTTGTGCTGATTGTGCCATAGGATAATCCAAGAACCTAAGTGGGAATTCTCAGGCTTTAAGGTTATATCACTATTTATTTGAATACGAATATTAATCATCCCAATGCAAAGTGGTTGTGAAGGGGTTGACATGATGGCTATTTTAAATTATTTGGGGACAGTTGGGATATATATGATCGGGAAGGGTTAGCTAAAGGGAATGAAGAGGAATAAGCGCAGGTGGGGAACTTATATGAGTGGCAGCAACAGGCCAAAATGGGGATGGCCTGTGGTTACGTGCATGGTCTTGATGGGGGTGGGCGTCTTGGGCTGATAATTTTCATATCCGATTTGGGGCATATATCAAGGCAAGTTGGCCAAAATGTGGGTGCACCATTATGACTGCTGGATCTGCAGCAAGTGACGAAACCTTTGGTGGAACAAGGTTGACATTAGCATATCCGAAATTGGGTGGGTTGTAGCAACTTATTGTGGAGGGCCTATTAGAGGCATGCAGTCATGTTCGCTGGTGTGACAGCGAACATGGATGCATATCTTCCCCAGGTCAATTCTCGCACAGGGACCTACTGGGCAATGTTGGCAGTTTCAAAGGGCAATCTCACTGTGGGGATGTTTGTGTGTGGGCAGGTGAGATATGTTCGGTGGCATGCCACCGAACATGACTTTGGTTTTGCCTGAAGTTTTTTGCTGACTGATGCCTACTGGGCTTTCAGGGGGGAATGTGTGGGATGATCAAAGGTGGCTCCAGCCATGAGCCGTGATCCACATATACATTCACCCCTATTGCGTTTGAGGCGAGTACTAATCCACCGAGATTGGCATCCGGGTCTTTGCCTCACGCGCGTACAAAACTCCGGAGAAAGAGGCCACACGCCCAAGGGATTTTTTGGCTGCAAGCCAGGTGCCACAACTTGCGCGGGGTGTGTGAGAACGTGAAGAAAATGACCCACGGTGGGAGATACCCACGCAAACATGACCAGCCTCAGCAATCATAGGCTGGGATTATTCTAATGTGGATGAGGCTGAAGCAAATCCACACTGATTGGCCTCAGGTTTCCACGCGCAAGCGGGTGAGCGTCTGCAGTCAAGCTGACAACCCGACCAAGAAAATAGGCAGTTGGAATACTGGCAGTAAAATGTCTTCCAGGCGTGTGAAAGTTGCCTGTGTATGACCCATCGGGGGTGCGTATGAAAGCATGTGGCTTCCCAACAATGAACAAGCGGGCCGGTCATTGTTGGCCCCGACAATGGCACCGGAGTGAATCCACTGTTTGTGTATTACCCAAATAATAAGTCATCCCATTATGACCCACTTTCATTAACTCGGATTACACCCACGTCTATGCCATTGTTAGGCAGAGATCTCCAAAAAGGTGCACCAAAGGGATGCAGTTGAGATATATGACTCAATGGCTTGACGTGATTTTCATGTTACATTGCTGAACAGCTTTTGCTCTGCCCCGCAGCATACATTTACAAAGGTGTACTCCGTACTACAGTGTTGGCTGTACAGATTAAGAAGTTGTAATACTACTTGAGCCTGCATGCATATAGCGAATGTGCATGCACCTTCCGATCGTTTGCATATATGTAGCTCATGTGCCACATGCTCAGCATTGCATTTCACCCGATTTGCACATGCAAGCTGAGCATGTCATGGTCAAAAGCACTGTGTGAAAGTGCTCAGTAAAGCCATGGAATGAACTTTTTTTGCAATAGTTCATTGGAAGGCTCAGTTTGGAGCACTTCACCCAAGCGTGTGAAATGCTGCACCTGGCTGAAATGTCACCCGATGCTGTGCCAAATGCTCAGATTGTGGGCATACAAAAACGACTGAGCAATGGCTCAGCATGGTGCATTTCATATTGTTATATCACTTGTTCAATTACTGTGCAATTAAAATGTTCAGCCACTGAGCATTTCAATTATGACCCAAAAGCAAACCTGAGCAAAGTCATGTTCGGTGGCATGCCACCAAACATGACTTTGGTTTTGCCTGAAGTTTTTTGCTGACTGATGCCTACTGGGCTTTCAGGGGGGAATGTGTGGGATGATCAAAGGTGGCTCCAGCCGTGAGCCGTGATCCACATATACATTCACCCCTATTGCGTTTGAGGCGAGTACTAATCCACCGAGATTGGCATCCGGGTCTTTGCCTCACGCGCGTACAAAACTCCGGAGAAAGAGGCCACACGCCCAAGGGATTTTTTGGCTGCAAGCCAGGTGCCACAACTTGCGCGGGGTGTGTGAGAACGTGAAGAAAATGACCCACGGTGGGAGATACCCACGCAAACATGACCAGCCTCAGCAATCATAGGCTGGGATTATTCTAATGTTGATGAGGCTGAAGCAAATCCACACTGATTGGCCTCAGGTTTCCACGCGCAAGCGGGTGAGCGTCTGCAGTCAAGCTGACAACCCGACCAAGAAAATAGGCAGTTGGAATACTGGCAGTAAAATGTCTTCCAGGCGTGTGAAAGTTGCCTGTGTATGACCCATCGGGGGTGCGTATGAAAGCATGTGGCTTCCCAACAATGAACAAGCGGGCCAGTCATTGTTGGCCCCGACAATGGCACCGGAGTGAATCCACTGTTTGTGTATTACCCAAATAATAAGTCATCCCATTATGACCCACTTTCATTAACTCGGATTACACCCACGTCTATGCCATTGTTAGGCAGAGCTCTCCAAAAAGGTGCACCAAAGGGATGCAGTTGAGATATATGACTCAATGGCTTGACGTGATTTTCATGTTACATTGCTGAACAGCTTTTGCTCTGCCCCACAGCATACATTTACAAAGGTGTACTGCGTACTACAGTGTTGGCTGTACAGATTAAGAAGTTGTAATACTACTTGAGCCTGCATGCATATAGCGAATGTGCATGCACCTTCCGATCGTTTGCATATATGTAGCTCATGTGCCACATGCTCAGCATTGCATTTCACCCGATTTGCACATGCAAGCTGAGCATGTCATGGTCAAAAGCACCGTGTGAAAGTGCTCAGTAAAGCCATGGAATGAACTTTTTTTGCAATAGTTCATTGGAAGGCTCAGTTTGGAGCACTTCACCCAAGCGTGTGAAATGCTGCACCTGGCTGAAATGTCACCCGATGCTGTGCCAAATGCTCAGATTGTGGGCATACAAAAACGACTGAGCAATGGCTCAGCATGGTGCATTTCATATTGTTATATCACTTGTTCAATTACTGTGCAATTAAAATGTTCAGCCACTGAGCATTTCAATTATGACCCGAAAGCAAACCTGAGCAATGGGTCGAGGCAAGCTCACGCTGTATTCACTTGCCTTACAGCCCCCCCCTTTGTTCACATACTATTACCAGGCGATATGGGCGGTAATCTCGCCGCGGTCACTTGTGACCAAATGCACCGGGTGCTTTTCTGCATGGGTCACTTGTGCATTGCACCCACAATGCACATTCAACACGGGCCTCACAACTACCCTCCTGGGTGATTGGGTGGCAATTTAAGGAAACAAAGGGGATTTGACTCAGCTTGACAATTCAATAAATTGCAATACTCAGCCAGACCCCCATTGTTCTTCTGCCTCACGCGAGCATTTCACTTCCCAGTTGCAGCATTTGCTGAGACTCAGCTTCAATTTTGCCCACATGCCTTGAAGCTGAGACTTTTGCGGGTGCTGAAACTGCTGAGATCGTCTCAGCTTCACCATGGTATAAAAGACCATCTTCACACGACACGCACTTCACTTTCTCTCTCACCTGCTCCACTTCGTTCAACCTCAACCGCGTTTGTCCTTCTTATGCGTATTCCCCCTCGTCTTCCTGCCTTTCCAGTCTTTTCTTTTGCACTCAACTAACCCCACTCCCCTTCCTGCTCGCTTTTTGTTTTTCCTGCTAATACTTTCAGAACCCCACTTCTATATACTTTGTAGGTTTTCTCCAATTAAACTTTTGTCAACATTATGATCCAATATTAATAATTCCCTTTCTTCACGACTCTCTTCTAGACTTTTAAAAACCTCCTACTAGCGCTTTTTTAATTTGAATTCCGTTTTAAAATTATAAATCATTGTATGTCTTCCTTTTCTTTCTTGATTTCTTACTTTCTATTCAGTTACTAACCTGTTTTGTTTTGTTTTTAGATGTCGTGCACGTTATGCACCAAGCGGGGTATCTCCTGCATTCGTTCCTCGACGACGACCGACGCTTGTGATGCTTGCCGACAAGCACACAAGAAATGTTCGTTTGTCGTCCACCCCTTCCGACCCCGCGGCCAGAGGAGTTCCCGCCCAAGACGCCCTCGCCAGGACTCCTTTGTGGCCGATGATGATGAAACCATTTCCAAGTGGGAATGGACCCCGGGACCCCAAACAGGCCAGCGGGAACGATTCAGGATGATTAGCCCAGTCCCCTCAAGCATCGATTTGTCCACCCCCCCTCCTAGGCCACCATCTGATGGTCACTTCACTCCTCGACCTGAGCGAAGTGATTATCCGGCCGATGAAGGATGGCGATGGAAAGAGGACATTCGAGCTTGGGCTGATCGTCACCATGTCTTGTCACCAATGGGATTCAAACGCCAAAGTAAGTTTTCTTTCTCCTCCTTATCTCATTTATCTTCACGCAATAATACTCACTTTTTTCCATTACTCATAGAACCAAACCCCCCGAATCCGCCCCGACAAGACTCTCCCGTTCCTAGTTTGCCTCGCAAGCAAACCCCGCGGCAACCCACTCCAGGCCCGAGTGGCACCCGATGGTCTGAGGACTTATTCCGTGGTAAGCAGCCAACTTTCTCTTTTCTCATTTTCACTTTTGCATCAATTTAACTGACTCTTCCTCCTTTTGTAGAAGCCTCCCAGCACAATGAGCCACCTATTCCTGGCCCGGGTCCATCCTCCGAACCACCTGAGGACATTGCGACTCGTGAGCCTCAACCTGAGGTGGCTCCTACGCAATCAACGGAGGAACCTTTTGGTAAGTCCCTATTTCACTTTTTTAACTAAACTCAACTTTTCCTCACCCCTCCTTTGACCATCTCCAGCTCGTCCCGCCACTCCCCGCTCGATTATCATCATCGACGATACGCCAGTCGGATCACCCCCTCCCCCTCCCCCTCCGCCACCTTCCCCTCCTGTTCCCCCTCCCTCCACTCATACCCCGGTTCCTTCCCAGGATCTCCCTCCCATTTCCCCCAAGAACCCAACCTCCTCCTCCCCCCCGGTGCCAAGCTCCTCTGATTCCCACGATGACGCTCGCCAGGAATTCACCGACCTGCGACCGACCCTAATGATTCCTCGAGCCATTGTCCATGAATCGATCAACCGAATCTTGTTGGAGCATCGCCGCTTGCTCCACATGATTCCTTTCATGGATGCAACTCATCGAAATGAGATGCACCGGGAATTCCGGGAGGAACTAAACTCCCTCCTTGGCAAGGCGATGGAGGCTTATCCAATGGAGGACATCACCGGGATAGTCTCAAAATTCTTAGAAAAATAAAATCCACAAAAAAAATCGTATTCTTTCCTCTTTTTACCTTTTGTAATACACTCCTTTAGATAAATTTTTTGTATTCAATGAAAGATATTTTCAATTTCTCTTATGTTCTTTGTTCACGTGAATTTATTATAATTCCTCAATGATTCATATTTACTATTGTGTGAGAATAATTTTAGTAAGTGCCCCACCAAAAGTTTGAGTTAGTATTTGTATGTGTGAAAATCTTTTGCCAAAAATGCGCCAATAGTCACCATTCCTGCCTTCTATATTTTCTTCCTCCATTGTTTAGAGCCATAACAAATCTTAACTGTAAAAAAGGGGGAGGTTCCTGCATGTGAGCAATCCACTCCAGACTTGTGAAAGATGGCCTTTCCTATGGTCACACGCTATTAATCTTAGTCATGAATTGAATTGTTTAAATTGTCGGGAACCTTCACAAGCGTAACGATAGGCGTGTGAGCTGTTGGGAGCCTGCAAAGGCGTAAGGATTGGCATGTGAGCTGTCGGGAACCTGCACAGGCGTAAGGATTGGCGTGTGAATTGTCGGGAGCCTGCACAGGCGTAAGAAATTGTCAGCATTGTTGGCAACCTTCACAAGCCTAAGGATTGGCGTGTGAGCTGTCGGGAGCCTGCACAGGCATAAGAATTGGCATGTGAGCTTTGGGGAGCCTGCACAGGTGTAAGGATTGGCGTGTGAGCGTTCGAGAACCTGCACAGGCTTAAGGATTGGCGTGTGAGCTGTCGGGAACCTGCACAGGCTTAAGGATTGGCGTGTGAAGCGTCGGCAGCCCGCATAGGCGTAAGGAACTTTTAGCATTGTCGGAACCTGCACAAGCATAAGGATTCGCGTGTGAAGCGTTGGAATCCTGGACAAGAGCAACAAACCTGCATATGTATGATGGCATGCCTCCGTACATAATCCACTTCACCCCTTTTTCATGTGAGACACCCCATCTCCCGCACTCAAAACCATCCAATCCTGGTGTATATTGTCCTCTGCCTTACTTACCCCACCATTATCTACCAATCACACTGCTATTCCGACTGCCTCACTCTTTGAATTGGGCTGAGATTGTATTACCATCCCTGATTTGATAGGCCGCTCCCTCGCCAATCTCATAATAGCTGTGTCTTTTTCGGCACATTGTTTTTACCAACCTCCTTGAGCATTGTGCGGACATATCCACTAGTGTCGTGCTTTCGTTGTCCTGTGCTGGATCAGTATAATGAAGAAATGTACTGCTGGCCCACACTACCTGAATGAGCCCATGACAATCGGATAGATCAATCCAAAAATGCTCATTTGGGAAAATCAATTTCCCCCCTGTACACCGCTTTGATGCATCTCTTTGAATTTGGCCGGTCTCCTTATCAGCTTGAAACCACCATCCTGAAGCATACAGCAATGCATCCTTATCAAGATGAGGTGAGTTTTTGAATCCATTCATGGTGAAAGTGAGTGCCAAAGCAAACTCACATGCACCCTGATTTGCGGGATTATTGCCTTCATACTTGACTTGATCAAAAGACGGAACCCCCAATGAGTTGTAGCAATTTTGAATCTTCTGAAATAAATTATCCCCAACATATCGTAATGATTGACCTAGAATGCGACCCACTGAGCTAAGATTGGCACCTCGGTCCCGCCATTCATCTTTTGCATTTTCAATTTTGCCAGCACTACCATACAGACCAAATTGTTCATTCTTCGCAGTGCACTTGCGCCACCCAATCGCGAACATAAATCCCTCCAGTAATGCTCCATTTGTTGCAATAGGGTCAGTGAACCTCTTTTCGCGAAATAAGAATTGTGATAATTCATCCCATTGATTGACCTCGACTTCACTCATTGTTGTGAATGGTCGGAATTCAACAAGGGCAATGAGTAATCCGGTTGAAGAGAAAATTGCCACATGGCCAAAGTGAATGCGTTTGATCTGATTGACATCCACAAGGCTCCAAATTTCACTTGGGATCATATTTGCTGATACTGGCATTGATATTTGTCCTGTTGCTCGGGAGGAGGAAAAAAACCTCTGCTTTCGGTTGGTTTTGCCCTCATTTATCTTTTGGGATGTCCGACTATTCGCGAGTGGTTGAGGGATCACTTTGTGTTGAAGCAGACAAGATATCAGATACTGCTTCCTGCCATTTGAAGCTAAGGAGTTTTGAGTCCAGAATGGTGCCCAATGCCCAAGGAGCTTTCTTCGGCACACATCCTTTGACTTCCCTGTTGGAGCCCACATGACATTGGCACAATCTGAACCGACTAAAGCCAATGTTCTTCCGTGGGGCTCAATGAGGGTGCCACATAAATGTGGAAGCATATATATATATCTATATATATACACTGAGATTAAGCGAGAAACTCACACTTTCCTTCCTCAGCCCGACGCTTTCTCGCGAGTTCCCTTTTACGCTCTTTTCCTTTTTTCGTGAATGGCATGCTTGCAGCAGAAAATGAAATGAAACCAAATGATTACTGATTTATTAATACCACCTAAATTGAATTGCGGACGATGAATCTTTTTTAATTGCGGCTAAAAAGAAAGATCACACCTGACCTTCACGAATTAGCGATCTCAAATACCTGAACCTAAAAATTGCAGTGGATAGTGCATTATTCAATTTGACATATTGATGTTCCCATGCAATCACTTTCCAATCCAACCATTTGGAATATTGCAAGCACACGCAAATGCAATATGCATCCTGCTGCGGATCCCTAGTTATCCCAGTCCTCTTGAAAGACACAGTAACATTTTGCCTATTATGGGCTGGCGGGAAGTGATAAACGCGACTTCCCGCAATGCCCCCGTGTGTGCTACTTGCGGGAACAACGCCTGACTCAGCTTGCGTCTTGTCGGAGTCTTTGCAATGATGTAGGGAGGCATGCCGCCGTACAATTACTATTGGTACTCAGACTGTGGTATCCGGGCAGTAGTAGGATAGGAAGTCATGATTATTAAATTCACAAATCACTTTGCAAAGTTAAATTAAAATCTATCTAGTACAAAGCTAATCTAAAACGGGTCAATCCTGGTTGTGAGTTTAGCTGACCTGGGTACCGTCAAGGTGACCTCATCACTTGAACCAAGACCGCGTTTTGCCACCCAGGCATCACCAAAGTCCAATACTAAGCATCGTGCAAATTCAAATCTAAGAGGTACAGTGGGGTTAAAAGACTCTGATGAGAAGAAACTTTTATTCAGTAAATTACATATATACTTATTAGTACGTAGCCACACTGGCTCCACTAGATTTTTACCCTCTGAAAGTTTTGCGGAAATGTCAATTAGTGATAAAGCCCCTTTAACTGAGCTTGTTCTCCAGTCATCTTAGCATACCATCAAACCACGAACCCCCGCGGCACAGAATGCCGCTAATATACCATAGCAAATTCGATTTATTCCGAGATTCTTGTGACACGCCAAAAGATCTTTGATGGCCTCATTTTTTTTTGAGTTCGTGAGTTTGCCTTTGATGCCATTAACTTTGACCTTTGTATGTGCACGTACCATGTTGTACGCAATCATCAAATGGATAACTGTATCCATTATATCCTCCAGGTTCTTGTGCGGCTTTGTGGATATCTCATTGTCAGCCCCGCCACCTTCAATTGTGAGCCTTTGAGATATGACCACATACCCAATAAGGTCACAAAAAAGACTCAGAATAATTATACCTTTAATATAATTATATTAAAATTAATTAGAATAATTATACACTAAAAATAATTACTCAAATATACAAAAAATACCATAAATTGGTACTAAAATTGGTTTAACTTAAAAACCAATGAATCAACATGTAAAACAAATTATACCATTGGATTCCCCATGGAAAAATACACATATACCATTTTTGTGGCATATCTGTAAAGTCAATATTTAAGGAATTATAAGGTATAATACCTTATAAAAACCATAAAAACTTATTTATCTCAGAAACTAATGAAACAACATGTGAAATAGATTGTACCAGTGGATTCCCCACAAAAATCCACATATAAAACAATTAATAAGCTAATTCCCAAAATCAATACTTAAGGAATTATCCTGAATATATGCACTTTTTTGGTCAACGCATATATTCAGGGATCATAGCTAATATCTTCTAAACTATACATGCTAGAATGATGAACCAAAAATAAAGTTACCACGTAATTACTGTAAGAACACAGATATGAACTTTATTTTGCAAATTATAAACAAGGTTAAGACTTATGAGGAAATATTGATAAAAATCAACAGAGCTGTTGACCACTTTGTTGTGAAAGTAGTCCAAACTTAAAAAAAAGTATACAGTTGGATTCTACTAGTTTATTCGAGAAGAATGACGTAATTTCTATTATTAAATTCAGGGTATAACCCCCTGAAATCAAGGTTTGAAGTTTAAAATATTGAATTTCGACAGAAAAGATGAGTTACAAGAAAAATCATCAAAATTAGAGTTTTGATGATGTAATGAAAAGCTCTTGGCAGCATAATAAGGTTATGTCAGGCTATCAGAATTCACTCTCTGAATTGCTGTAGCGTGAAAACCTTAAAAGTTATTGAGGATCAAAGTTTGAGCTTAAATTGAGCTGTTATGATCACATACTGTAACCTTAAATTAAGCTTAACAGTCTTAAGAGTGATAAAATTGGTGAATACTATTAGTTTATGATTAAAACTAATAAAATCCACGAAATTTGGGGTTCTGCCAAGCCTCTGATGTCATCAAACTTAGAGTTACAGTGATAACTCTAAATAATGGTGTAATAATGATGCAATATGGTTTGATCATGATGTAATCACCCTCAAACCTTAAAATATTGATCAATTCCAGTGGATATGATCAGTACACGTCTACTAGAAGCCTGTTGGAATCTAGGAGGGAGGTATTTACTATAAATAGAGCTCTTTTTACTCTATTTACCCCTCAGACGCATCAAAAACATTAAATCAATTAAATCAAAGGTAATTTCTTTATTCTTTATATATAAAAGCATTATATTATTAAAGACCAAAGACCTCCTTGCTATAATCATCTATTTTGACGTGATTAAATCATTTATTTAATTGTTTTTGTTAAAAATCTCTATAAAACTCATTTCCACGTAAAAATCCAGAATAATTTGTAATTTTCTTTATTTTTATTGTAAATACAATTTGAAAAGGTTGTATTTATATTTTTTGGCGTAAAATACTTCAAAATTATTATATTAAGTGTTAAAAGTAGGTTATTTTCTCTTATTATAATAATTTCTCTATTATTACTCTCTTAAATAATTCTTTAATTAATATAAATAGTATTTATATTAATTCATAACTTTAATATTAGTAATATTATTGTTATTAATTGTTTTTTATTAATAAAAAACAATTTTTTACGCCTTTATTATTTGTTGGTAACAATAAGAAAGAGCTGTTTAAATATATTAATTATCTTATATTAATATATTTATTTATTATATTATATTTTTATAATATAAATTATATTATTATATTTATTTAATAATATAATTAATTTACGCCATAATAATAATAATTATTTATTATTATTATATTTTTAATCTTATTTATTCAATTCATAAGGACATTCAGAGTACAATAAGTAATAAATTAGTAATTTTTACTTATTGTTTCATAGTCAAACCTTACATTTGGGGGCCTGGCCATGATATTTACTTAAAAGACCTTTAAAAAGATTCTATTTGGGTTTATCCAATAATAAATTATATTTTTAATCATAAAATTATATAATAATTTTATATTTTATTGATTTTAAAAGCTATTGAGGCATTTGGAAAGCAATTGTACTGTCTTACACGTGGTTTTTCACATCCTTAGACTTGCAAGAACTTTCTTTGAGTGACTCTAGTGATTAAAAGAGATATTTTATAAATTAAAAATAATTTTTATTATAATTTAATTTTATAAGAATCATATTCATTTTTTATCTTATTCTTTAAAAATAAAAAATATATAAAAAATATTAAAAAATATTAAAAACAAATAAAAAAGTTATTTTTATTCATTTTTATTCATTTCTTTATTTATTTCAATTCTTCAAAGATATAAAAGCAATTTCTACGTGGAAAATTGCCATATCTTGCCAAAAATAACACTTATTATAAAAAGACTTATATTTATTTGTCTTTTTTAGTGTTTGAAGATAACCCAACAGAAGACAACCAAGCTACTGTTGAGAGATTGGTGGAAGAAACTTGTCAAAGCTCTCCAACACCAGTTATCACCAAAAGAAAGAAAGCTAAGAAATTAGACTTTCCAGGGCCCACCATTCAAGACTCTGAAGGTGAGCACCTCTTTTTTTAAAATTGCCATAAAAGAATTTTATTCTAAAATACTTTTATTTTTTCTTATTCTTTAATTATGACTACCAGAAGAGGTTCCCAATACTCCATCCAATCAGATGGAGCTGGACTCAGAAGTAGAATTGATCCCTCAAAAGGGAAAAGAAAGGGCAATATCCCCAGTGGAACAGAATCCACACAAGGAAGTGCCTTATCCCAAAGGCAAGTCCCAGAAATGCCTATGATATCTGAGCCTGAATTGGAACTAAGTATGAGTAACTCAAACAGGTACAAATCACATTCAGAGGGCTCAAATAGACATCTACATGAGCCAGTACAAGCAGTATTGCACAGTGTACAAGGACAAAGACTGGGAAATGCTGCCTCAAATACACCAAGGAGTGATGAACTCCTGGCACATCCTGAAAAAGTTCCTCAAAGAGGAGGAGATAGTGAAATACTCCAATGGATGGAATCCACTGTCATCCAAACCTCAAATCAAAAAAATCAAGGATTATCATGCCAAAAGGAGGGAGGCAACCAAGGAAGAAGCCCCAGTAGCTTCTACCAGCAAGCCTCAAGCCAACCCACTTCCCCAAGAAGGGAAGAAGAAAAAGAAAAAGCATTGGAGGAAACCATATTCCCCAAGCTACAGAATCCCAAGAATCCAAAAGGATGCCATGGACAATGTTTTCAACATGGCCAGAACCTTGATGGAATTCAAAGACAAGGAAGAGCAAAGAATGAGACAACCTCATTTCCCAAAGAAATAACCTTGTCCAAAGATGTTGTAAATACTTTAACAGAAATTAAAAATAGTATATTACCTCTGAAAGAAATTAAAGACAGTTTATTATCACTACAAGAAATAAATAACAATTTATCTTCTTTAACAAAAATTGTTGTGCAAAACAAGAAAGAAATTGAAAACATTAAGTTTATTGTTGAAAATAATAAACCAAAGAATTTAATTGACAATACTCAAAAATTAATACAAGGACAACAAGAATTGTATAAATACATAAAAGATATCAAAGACAAGACTTTGACAATCAATTATGATGTAAGTATTGACAATCTTACAGAAAAATTAAATAAATTAAGTATTTCTGTAGAAAAATTTGAAGAAAAGACTTCATCACACCAAAAATTACTTTTGGACCATGTGGAAAAAAGTGATGAAGCAAGAATGCATCTGAAAGATGATATTCAAAGTGAAATAAGGCTTATTACAGAAAAAATGGATAAAATTAATGAGGCTAATTTAAATATGCCAAAATTATCAACACCATTTTCTCATATAAGAAGCCCTGTTAAAACAAAAGAGGAATTGTCAAATCCTTTCATAACAGACTTGAGTCACCAAGATAATAACCAAGTCTTAATGAAGGAAGCACCTCAATTAAAAGAATGGCCAACATTCACAGGAGAAGGTGAATATGACCACATGTCATTTATTAAAACAATTGACATGTTACAAGAAGACTATGCCATACCAGATGAATTAATCACTGCAAGATTACACTCATTGTTTGAGAAATCTGCAAAAAGATGGTATTATGGCATAAGACAAACAAATGGTAAAAATACCTGGTCTTGGTGGAAACAAGAAATAATCACCAAGTGGGCAAATGATGCCTGGAGGTATAAGATAGAAAATGCATTTGAAAACTCTTTCTTTGACCCAGAGAAAGATAAGCCTTTAACTTGGTTCCTAAAACAAGTTGAAAGGCTTAATGCACTGTACCCAGAAATGTCACAGAAGATGGTGCACATGAAAATACTTAAAAAATGTGGAGGGGAACTAGAACATGCCCTAAGAAGCAGGTGCATAGAACCATGCTCCACAGAAGAGTATATAAATGCACTAGAAGATATAGTGACAAGAACAAAAATTGGCAGGACTTGGAAAAAATTGGACATTAAAAGCCCAAATAAACCATTTATCAAAAAAGATAAATCAAAAGAATCCTTTAAGCCCAATACATCCAACAATAATGAGCAAAGAAAATGCCATAAATGTGGAGGTATTGGACACTTAGCCAATAATTGCCTTAAAAAAGCAAAGATTAATGAAATTGTGGAAACAGAAAATCACAATGACAAAGAAGAGGAATCAGACTCTGAAAAAGAGACAGAAGAGTCAGAAAGCTCTGAAAGTGATGAAATCAATATAATTAATGCACAAATTAATAATATTGATATAATTTATGAAGTACTGGATGTTAACTCAAACTTGCCACAAGTTGGAACATCTGACACAAATCTAACAAACATACAAGATGCCAAAATGTATAGAACCAAACCTGCAAGAGGAATGGGATATACAGCTGGAAAATCAAGTATTAGTATTGTTATGGTTGATAACCAAGCAGGAAAGGTTAACTTAGATACAGGAGCATATTGCACTTGTGTTGGCAAAAGTTATTTAAAAACCATTGTCCCAGACTGGCAAGAAAAACTTATGCCAATACAAGGTGTCAAATTTAGTAGTGCAAGTGAGAGAATGAAGCCCCTTGGAATAATTGATTTAACACTAATTTTTCCACATCCCTCAAAATGTGTCAGAATTAAAGTAGAGTTTGTAGTAATGGACAACTGTACTAGTAATCATTTCATACTTGGGAATGACTACTTATCAATCTATGGTATAGATATCTCCAACCAAAAGGATAGATATTTTACCATAGGAGATAATAAAAGACAAAAGTTTGGATTCTTAAATAACAAAAAAACAAATCACAGTTATTAAGAATGAGGAAAAAATTCCAGAAAAAGAACTTTTTATATCTGAACAACTCAAAGAGGCAGAATTCAATCAAGAATTAACAGAAAAAATGAAAGAAAAAGTGATTGACCTCTTATTTAAGTATAAAAATGCCTTTGCAACTGACAAAGAGCCACTAGGTGCCATAATTGGACATGAAGTGGATATAATTCTTAATGTAGAAAAACCTTACCCACCTTTATTAAGAAGACCTGCTTATCCAGCCAGTCCAAGAGCTAGAGAAGCCCTAGAGGTGCACATTAAAGAATTAATGGACCTTGGAGTATTAAGAAAGGTTGGACATAATGAACAAGGAGAAGTTACTACACCTGTCATTATAACTTGGCATAATGGAAAATCAAGGATGGTAGGAGACTTCAGAGCCCTGAATACCTATACCATTCCAGACAGATATCCAATACCCAGAATCCATGAGACATTGACCCAATTGTCACAAGCTAAGTTCATCACAACTATGGATGCTCTTAAGGATTTTCATCAAAATGTCTTAACAGACAATGCCAAGAAACTACTAAGAATAATAGTCCATTGTGGAATTTTTGAATACTTAAGAATGCCATTTGGGATAAAAAATGCACCTTCCCATTATCAAAGAATGATGAATACAATATTTCCTGAAGAATTATCAGAAGGATGGTTAATAATCTACATTGATGATATCATAGTTTGCTCAGAAACTTGGGAAAATCACCTTACAAGACTAGAAAGGGTATTACAGAAAATAGTCCAAGTAAATATGAAAATTTCCTTGAAAAAATGTCATTTTGCATACAGTGAATTAAAGGCACTAGGACATGTAGTATCTGGCCTTAGTCTAGGCATAGACAAAAATAAAGTAGCAGCAGTACTACTTAAGCCAATGCCTCAGACCAAAAAAGAAATGCAATCATTTCTAGGATTTGCTGGTTACTATAGACAGCATATAAAGGACTTTGCAAAGATTGCTAAATCCTTGTATAAGCTATGTGACCAACAAACAGTCTATGAGATGACAGAAGAAAGAGTCAAGGCATATGAAGAATTGAAAAATTCCTTAACAAATGCCCCATTTCTTCTGATGCCAGATTGGAAACTACCCTTCAAACTGTACATTGATGCTTGTGGAGAAGGACTAGGTGCTGCACTTCACCAAACACAAATTATCAATGATAAACCAGTGGAAGGACCAATTTGTTTCATTTCAAGACAGATAAAGCCAACAGAAGCAAGGTATGGAGCAAGCCAAATGGAATGCTTATGCCTAGTATGGGCTTTAGAAAAACTGCATTATTATTTGGATGGCACAGTATTTGATGTAATCACAGACTGTAATGCTGTGAAATCACTATTAAATATGAAGACTCCAAATAGACATATGCTGAGATGGCAAATTGCCATCCAAGAATATAGAGGAAATATGACTATTGTTCATAAATCTGGAAATATCCATAAAAATGCAGATGGTCTTAGCAGATGGGCTCTAGCAAATACCCCTGACAATCCAGCATGGGTACCACAAGAAGAGCACCATATAGAAGGAATATGTGTTACAGACATTGGCACAGAATTCATGAACCAAGTTAAAGAAAGCTATAAGACAGACAAAAATTGCCATATCTTAAGCCAACTTCTAATGAAAGACTGCAAAGATCCATCACTTTCATCAAAACTAGATGAAATATGGAAAAAGGCATAGGATGAAGGAAGATTCCACCTCCTTGATGGAATCCTTTACCATAGAACAAAACATACATGTGTTATGGCCCTAACAGACAGAACACTAATAAACACTATTTTACATGAGTGTCATGATAGTGTTGTATCCGGACATCTCTCAGAAGATAGGACACCAGAGAGGGTGAAAACCTGCTCTTGGTGACCAAATTGGAAGAAAGATGTTGCAGAGTACTGCCAAACCTGTGACAGATGCCAAAAAGCCAACAGAGCCACAGGAAAGAAATTTGGAATGATGATCCAAATCCAAGAACCAAAATCCCCATGGGAAATAGTTCATATGGATTGGGTAACAGCCTTACCTCCAGGAGGAGACAGGAGTTATAATGCATTCCTAGTATTAGTTGACAGGTACAGTAAACCTCCCATGTTCTTACCATGTCATAAAGATGACACAGCTATGGATACAGCCATAATGATATGGAATAAAGTCATTAGCCACACAGGCTTATTCCAAAATATTATAAGTGACAGAGACCCAAAGTTCACTTCAGCATTATGGACAAATCTCCATAACTTGTTTGGGACAAAGTTATCATTCTCAACAGCTTATCATCCTCAAACTGATGGTTTAGCAGAAAGAATGATACAGACCCTAGAGGATATGATCAGAAGATTCTGTGCTTATGGGCTAGAATTCAAAGATTCTGATGGTTTTACCCATGATTGGTGTACACTAATACCAGCACTTGAACTGGCATATAAGACATCAATCCATTCTTCTACTGGCAAAACACCAGCAATGCTAGAGAAAGGTTGGAATCCAAGACTTCCTTATGATACCCTCAAAAAGGACTTAGTGGATATACATCCAACAGCAAGCAGTTTCAAGATAATGCTTGATAAAGCAAGACACCATGCAAACAGATGCATGCAAGATTCTTTTAAATATGCAAAAGAAAAATGGGATAAAAGTCATAAGCCACCTGATTTCAAAATAGGGGACTTGGTTTTAGTATCAACCCTTAATTTCAATAACATAAAAGGCCCAAAGAAATTCAAAGATTCCTTTGCAGGACCATTTATGATAAAAGCACTTCATGGACCCAATGCTGTACAATTAGAACTCACAGGTGAACTAATGAACAAACACCCAACTTTCCCTGTAAGTCTAATAAAACCTTACAGTTCAAGTGACAAAGAGTTATTTCCACTAAGAAATAAACCCCCACTTGAAATTCCCCCCTTGGAAGAAGGAGAAGAAAAGAAAATAGTAAAAGTCCTTAAAGAAAGAAGGACAAGAAACAAAAAAGAAAGGGAATACCTTGTAAGGTATAGAAATCCAACTCAAGAAGATGAATGGCTACTTGAGAAAGATATAACAAATGCTGATAAGCTACTAAGAAGGTTCAGACATGAAAGAAAGCCTGAAAAATAGAAAAGTTAAGCATTATTGAGCTTCAAGACTAACAAAGTCTAATGAAGAGGTAGGACAGTGGATGATACCCTAATCACACATATCAGATTGTGGTACAATCTTTTTTGGTGGTAGGGAATGTGAGCCTTTGAGATATGACCACATACCCAATAAGGTCACAAAAAAGACTCAGAATAATTATACCTTTAATATAATTATATTAAAATTAATTAGAATAATTATACACTAAAAATAATTACTCAAATATACAAAAAATACCATAAATTGGTACTAAAATTGGTTTAACTTAAAAACCAATGAATCAACATGTAAAACAAATTACACCATTGGATTCCCCATGGAAAAATACACATATACCATTTTTATGGCATATCTGTAAAGTCAATATTTAAGGAATTATAAGGTATAATACCTTATAAAAACCATAAAAACTTATTTATCTCAGAAACTAATGAAACAACATGTGAAATAGATTGTACCAGTGGATTTCCCACAAAAATCCACATATAAAACAATTAATAAGCTAATTCCCAAAATCAATACTTAAGGAATTATCCTGAATATATGCACTTTTTTGGTCAACGCATATATTCAGGGATCATAGCTAATATCTTCTAAACTATACATGCTAGAATGATGAACCAAAAATAAAGTTACCACGTAATTACTGTAAGAACACAGATATGAACTTTATTTTGCAAATTATAAACAAGGTTAAGACTTATGAGGAAATATTGATAAAAATCAACAGAGCTGTTGACCACTTTGTTGTGAAAGTAGTCCAAACTTAAAAAAAAGTATACAGTTGGATTCTACTAGTTTATTCGAGAAGAATGACGTAATTTTTATTATTAAATTCAGGGTATAACCCCCTGAAATCAAGGTTTGAAGTTTAAAATATTGAATTTCGACAGAAAAGATGAGTTACAAGAAAAATCATCAAAATTAGAGTTTTGATGATGTAATAAAAAGCTCTTGGCAGAATAATAAGGTTATGTCAGGCTATCAGAATTCACTCTCTGAATTGCTGTAGCGTGTAGATCTTAAAAGTTATTGAGGATCAAAGTTTGAGCTTAATTTGAGCAGTTATGATCACATACTGTAACCTTAATTTAAGTTTAACAGTCTTAAGAGTGATAAAATTGGTGAATACTATTAGTTTATGATTAAAACTAATAAAATCCACGAAATTTGGGGTTCTGCCAAGCCTCTGATGTCATCAAACTTAGAGTTACAGTGATAACTCTAAATAATGGTGTAATAATGATGCAATATGGTTTGATCATGATGTAATCACCCTCAAACCTTAAAATATTGATCAATTACAGTGGATATGATCATTACACGTCTACTAGAAGCCTGTTGGACTCTAGGAGGGAGGTATTTACTATAAATAGAGCTCTTTTTACTCTATTTACCCCTCAGACGCATCAAAAACATTAAATCAATTAAATCAAAGGTAATTTCTTTATTCTTTATATATAAAAGAATTATATTATTAAAGACCAAAGACCTCCTTGCTATAATCATCTATTTTTACGTGATTAAATCATTTATTTAATTGTTTTTGTTAAAAATCTCGATAAAACTCATTTCCACGTAAAAATCCAGAATAATTTGTAATTTTCTTTATTTTTATTGTAAATACAATTTGAAAAGGTTGTATTTATATTTTTTGGCGTAAAATACTTCAAAATTATTATATTAAGTGTTAAAAGTAGGTTATTTTCTCTTATTATAATAATTTCTCTATTATTACTCTCTTAAATAATTCTTTAATTAATATAAATAGTATTTATATTAATTCATAACTTTAATATTAGTAATATTATTGTTATTAATTGTTTTTTATTAATAAAAAACAATTTTTTACGCCTTTATTATTTGTTGGTAACAATAATAAAGAGCTGTTTAAATATATTAATTATCTTATATTAATATATTTATTTATTATATTATATTTTTATAATATAAATTATATTATTATATTTATTTAATAATATAATTAATTTACGCCATAATAATAATAATTATTTATTATTATTATATTTTTAATCTTATTTATTCAATTCATAAGGACATTCAGAGTACAATAAGTAATAAATTAGTAATTTTTACTTATTGTTTCATAGTCAAACCTTACATCAATGCTGAGTTGGGTTGCACGTTGCTTCGATTTACTCAAGCAGGAGGCAAGGTATTCAACTGCTCCGCGTTCAAGTCCAAGAGGATCGGTCGAATTTGATGTTGGTGCAACATATGGTTTGGGTGCAATCACATTGTATGAGACTAAACTAATGGATTCAAACATAACATTTGCCCAGAAATGTTTAACTGGATTCGCGGGGTAAAGAAGGCTCTGAACCATTTTGAAGAAGGAGTGTTCAGATTTTGGGAGATTATCTGGAGGTTTAGCTGATTCCTTCATCAATTTGAGATTCCAAATGTTGTGATCAAAAAACGCTTCTGTTTCGGTTGGCTTAAAAAAATCTAACCCTGTATATTGCAATTTATATCACCAGTCAACAGCCAATAATCAAGCATCATGCACAAAGATAAAAAAAAACTCACCTGCCATCTCAAGGTCCTCCAGCCAAGCCGACATTTTAAGATCTCAGTTACTGATCACCTTAATACCAACGGGCAGGAATGTATGAGCATCCTTTGTTGGTAAATTGTCCCATCTATTTTTGTAAATCCTATTGATATTATCAAGCCCCCTTTTCCATGATTTTTGAGAAATATTGGAATGATAATTCAAAATGCCTGCAAACTGTTCCATGTGGGATAAAAATATTCCTTGAAAATTCGCAGCGGATGACACTTTGGGCTCAGCGTCGGGAATTATATCAGTCATTTCTCGTCCCATTGTATCATGTTTAATTGTTTCCCTTTCTTGAAAGGCTTGAATATTCCGAGGAGAGGCGGGAGGGGTTGCATCATGCATTGTTTCATTGGGTATCGGGGGCTTTCAGTATGTGGAGCTTCATCATGGATTGTTTCATTGAGTATGGGGGGGGGTTCAGTATGCGGAGGTTGATTATCAATATGGTCCACTTCAACATTGATCATTTCATCACCTTGATCCCGGGAATCCTTTGCGGCTTCAAAGGTACGGCGTTTTTCGTTGGTTTTTTTGGTCGCATGTATATTTGGTCTTTTTCCTAATCCTTTGCCTGGAAATCCAATTACGACTCGAGATCCTTCAGGTAGAGATTCTCCCACCTCCACACCTGCCCATATATTGTAAGCAGCTATTTTTATCAATTTTGTTTTGAATTAGTAATGGACTTACGGTTCAAATCCATTTTGAGCAGGCTCATGGCTTCAGCAATCTTTTGACGCACATAATCAGGAATTTTACTATCATTTTGGATTTTTTTGAGCCTTGGGATTGTTTGAGCAATGTTAGAGACAAATTGTTCCTTGGATATAATTTCCACCTCCCCACTGAAAATTACATCATCTTGCCCATCATCTTCTGTCGGTGCACAAGGTTCAACAGTCTTTTCCTTCTCATAAGTTTTAAAATTCGGTTTCTGAGAGCTTGGAGGCTGCACTGAAATAAAGGCTATAACACAATATCTGGTTTTGAGAGATTTGAAATATTCAAGATGGATGCATACTCACATTCTGGAAGAACTGGTGGATCTTGATTATCTTCATGTGACTGGCTCTCTGCTTCAATGCCTAATTCATGACTACTGGCCATATCAGAGATTTCACTTCCACTCTCTGGGGCTGAAGTTGGTCGTTCATTAAATTCCGTTAAATTTCCCGGGGTTTGGGCCATCGCAGAGGTAGTTTAGTAAGCAAATAGATGGTGACGAGTTGATTGATAACTTGTTTGAAAATTTTGAATAAAAAGATCCAAATTGAAGAAAATAGGTGGAAGTAAAATAATCGCATTTGCAAAATGCGATTTGGCGGGAAATTGAAGGAGGCGATGTTTTGCAAATTATTTCATATCATGAAAATGAAATCAATTCCCTGTGACACATTGAATAAAGTTGACTAGTGAGAAACCTACTAAAGTCAACTTTTGAACTATTCAACGCTCATGAGGTAAGGACTAAGCAAAGTGTTCCATTTGAATGATATGAAATAAAATGGTTTTGTCGGGGAAACAGGAAACACAA
This sequence comes from Austropuccinia psidii, assembly GCA_023105745.1. Lineage (NCBI taxonomy): Eukaryota > Fungi > Basidiomycota > Pucciniomycetes > Pucciniales > Sphaerophragmiaceae > Austropuccinia > Austropuccinia psidii. The sequence continues at coordinate 44,064,066 of JALGQZ010000001.1, forward strand.
TTCTTGTCCTAAATAGTCCACTTATTAGATTTTAATTTGTGAGTCTCATGATTTGAACCCTAACCACAACATTGTGAATATACTGACCAATTTCCCCTGAGGTCCTGTTGGCAGAGAAGACCACTCAGCATATTTCGGCAATGGCGTCCATTGTGTACGCCAACAAGCCACCGTACACTATGGATGTAGTACGGAAGCATAAGGATGGTAAGCGGCATCGGAGGCATGTCGGGAGGGTACTTACTAGGCGAGCGTAAGGATCGTAAGCAGTGTCGGGAGGGCACTTCATGAGCGTAAGGATGGTGAGCAGTGTCGGGAGCATGGCGGGAGGGCACTCTGTGAGCGTAAGGATGGTGAGCAGTGTCGGGAGGGCACTGCGCGAGCATAAGGATCGTAAGCAGTGTTGGGAGTATGTGGGGAGGGCACGCCGTGAGCGTAAGGATCGTAAGCAGTGTCGGGAGCATGGCGGGAGGTCACTCCGTGAGCGTAAGGATCGTAAGCAGTGTCGGGAGCATGGCGGGAGGTCACTTCGTGAGCGTAAGGATTGTAAGCAGTGTTGGGAGCATGGCGGGAGGTCACTCCGTGAGCGTAAGGATCGTAAGCAGTGTCGGGAGGGCACTTCATGAGCGTAAGGATGGTGAGCAGTGTCGGGAGCATGTCGGGAGGGCACTGCGCAAGCGTAAGGATTTTAAGCAGTGTCGGAAGCATGTCGGGAGGGCACTTCATGAGTGTAAGTATGGTGAGCAGTGTCGGGAGTATGGCGGGAGGGCACTCCGTGAGCGTAAGGATTGTAAGCAGTGTTGGGAGCATGTCGGGAGGGCACTGCGCGAGCATAAGGATCGTAAGCAGTGTCGGGAGCATGTTGGGAGGGCACTGCGCGAGCGTAAGGATTGTAACCAGTGTTGGGAGCATGTCGGGAGGGCACTACACAAGCGTAAGGATGGTAAGGGTGGGGGTGTGAAAGCGTAAGGAGTGGTGAGGACGGAGATGGGGGGGCAGGCAGTGTCAGAGTCTCATCTGGAGGGTGGTGCGGGCGCGTAAGCATGCTAAGCGTCGGGGAGGCGGAAGCTATTAGGTGAAATTACCCGAACGTTGCGAATAGTGTTCAAATGGGTTTGGGCTTTGAGTGACATTCTCATGTGACACATGTGACGATTGACGTTGTCTTGATGCTGATGGACGTGACCCACTAAATGCAGTGACTATAAAGTGACACTAACGAGACTGAAGCAAGATTTTATACTGAACGTGGTGCGACGTGAAGTCAATCGCCGACGATTGACGCAAGATTCGCCCTGGTGATGTCACAGTCGTAGTCTAAGCTGTAAAGAGCCATATCACAACTTCTTCATAGACTCATCCTGACATTTCGGGGGCCTGGACATGTTTTGTTGGATTTTCTGTACTAATTTGCTGTGAGAAGGGAGTTTTTTCTGAATTTTGATCTTTTTAATATTTGCTTCTTTTTTTAGGAAGAAAAATTCTTGAATAAATATATTATTCATTGAATATTATATATTATGAATTTTTGTGAGTGGTATAGAAACATATAGCACTAGTTTTGGTCCTACTCTTTTTTCGTTCACGTGGTTTGATTCTAATGCAATCACCACAGACTATTTTGGGCATTTTTCCGATATAAAAGGACTCAAAATACTGTTGATAAATTCTTTTATTGAAAACAAAACCCTCTTTACTGTAAATATCAGTTTCAGAGGAATGGTTGGACATATTGATAATTTAAATTGTCCATTACAGCGCCACTTATAAGATTACACTTTTTAATTAAAATCTAATATGTGAGATATTGGGATACCAACTGTACACCATTAATCCACCTTACAGTATTTTTGATGTGTGATTGATAATTTCAATTAAAACTCATAATACAAGGGAACAATATAGTAATATATTTCCCAGAGGCCATACTTAGATGTGCAAACATAATTCCAAGAAGTCTCAAGTGACATAATTCCTCTAACATTTTGTTTCAGTGGAAGAGCACTTCATACTATTTGAAAACAATTCACAAGGCAACACACCTGTGACACCCTCAGATACAACAGTACAGAAGGGAAAAGGAAAAGGCATAGTGAAGACCTTATTACCACTAGAACATGGACACAAATGGCCACTCAGAGGAGTAGAAAACTATGAAACTCTGCATCCATACAAGGTAAACCTACCTTGACAGCTTGTACAGGGAAGATTACAGTAATTAACCCAGTTGTAACTTTTAAAGGAAAATTTTTCAAACCAGTAGAAAACACATTTGTTCAAGGAAAAGTAAAAGGTAAATACCCTAAGAACACAAAGTTTATCATTTCTTGCAAATAATAACCTGTCCCCTGTAAACCTCAGGAACCTTTGATTCCCAAGAAACCAGCCAGAGGACAGACCTGGACTGTTCAGAGTCAGAAGACCAGGGTCTGGACACCATAGACATCATCATAGATGGCAGGACACTGAGGGAAATCATTCCCACACTGCAATTCACCCTCCAATTCAATGGGAACCTCAAACTAGAGGACTGGACGGACATGGATCAAGCTCTTGAGCTCCACCAACTCCTCAAAGATCCATTCCAATCAAGCATTGAAAACAAAAGGTTCAACCTAGCTTCACACTGGGTAGAAGTGGAAGCATGCTTCCAGCAGCTTTATCTCAAAAGGATACCCTTCAAAGATCTTATGGTAATCACCAAAGGATGGAATATCAACAGGAAGTTCTAACTCATAGAGGAAAGGGCAGCCAGGATAAGGGAGAATTAAGCCACTATCCAAGCTATAGAAAAAAAACTGAATCCGAAAGAGCATACTCTCATTCCCCCAGGCTCACAAGTAGTAGACCAACCCAACTCTCCAGTGGCTTCACACCATTCAGGGAACAGCAGATCAGTGGCCAAGTCCCAATTTTTCACAATCAGAGGTACTTTCCAGACCAAGAAAAGGATCAAAGGGCAAGAACAAGACTTCTTTCAACCAAACGCAGAAAGAGTCAGATCCAATGATACAGAAGCTGTTGGACTTGTTGAAAGGAGTACACAAGATTTAGACATAGCTGTAAATACTTCTAATAGAGTCAGAAGTCCTGCTACTGGAAATATTATCCTAACTAAGATGCAACATAGTGTTTTCACACCTGAGAGTAACATAAATAGTAATGAAATGTGCTTAAAAATTTCCCAATTTCACAGAAAACCCAAGCAAAGTTTGAAAAGCTACGATAGAACAATGTGCGGCTGGAAGAATTGACAGCCTGACAAAAAAAAATTGTCAAAACTCTTCAACAAGGCTATTCTAAACCAAAAAAAGTCTCACAACAAACCAACAAAAGACTTAACCAAGTCTGAGAGGAACAAAACCACTTCAAAAGGGACAGGGAATTTCTGGATCAATACATTAACAAATTTGTTAATACATGCCGAAATAAAAAAGCCTCAACCACAAGGAAATGTTTTGAATAATCTGTTCCACCAGGAAGACATAAAACCAGATGCCTTGTTTCAGAATAACGCAAGGTCTCCATAACAAAACCAAGCTGGAGTAACATGACTTTTTCTGAGAAAGAAGCACTTAAACAGCTTCCAGAGGCCTCAGGTTGGCCAAAATTCTCAGCTGTAGGAGAAAATGATCACTTGGAACTCATTTAATATATTGATGGACTCTTCATTGATGTACCAATAATACCAGGCTACTGGATCACTGCTAGGCTAAATAAAGCATTCAAAGGGCATGCTAGTGTTTGCTACACAGAAATGAAAGAAATCAATTGCATAAGAAACTGGCCATGGTGGAAGAGTTAAATAATCCAGAAACACAGCAATGGTACTTGGATATGGCAAAAGACCATGTAAGTTGAGGATGACAAATGCCCAGTGGACAAAGATCCATATGAATGGTGTCTTAGACATTCTTAAAGACTTAAAGCCATTGATCCTGAAATTAACATGCAAATAAGGAATGACAAACTCTTTACACAGATGCCAGGAGAACTGGATCATGCAATAAAATGCAGATGAAACCAGAGTTGCACTCTACATGACATTGCTAATACCTTATAATATGTAAGGAAGAGGAAAATATAGGAAGAACTCTCTATATAGAGGCAACAAGTTCAAAGAGAAACAGCCTGACAGGTAAGACAAAAAAGAAAAATGTAAAGCAAAGATAGAAGATGTGACCAAGAAGAATAACACTTGTCACAATTGTGGATCAGAAGGTCACTATCCTAAAAACTGTCCAAAGGTAAAAAAAATATCTAGGCTATTGAGAAAGTACCAAAGGAAAAAACCCAAGAAGAGTATTCTGAATCTGACTCCATGGGTGATGCCATCACAGAAATTTCTAATGATGGGCAAGACCCAATAGAGAAATTCCAAGTAGAGTACCAAGAAGGAACACCACTAGAAATTCAGGATATACAGTTAAGAGCAGGCCTACCACAAGAAACTGTTAATAAGAGCTTGTGCAAACACACACAAGATGCACAAACATTCATAGTCACATCAACTAAGGGGATTGTATATATTCATGGAACAGCCACCAAGATGACTGTATGTTTTGACAATCCTCAACACATATTAATCATAGATAGTGGGGCACACCTCTCCATAGTGGCCAGGGAATATCTGGACAATCATTTCCCAAACTTGGAAAAACAACTCTTGCCAACAAAGGCTAAGAGCTTGAAAAGTGCATCAGGGAAGATGAGATTCATTGGGACAATTATCAAATATTTCATCATAAACCATAGGAAAGTTAATATCAGACTCAACCAAGACTTTTTAGTGCTTGAAGATGATCACCTCCAGGAATTCTTACTGGGAAAAGACTATAAGAGTATTTATGGCATAGACATTTACAATAGTAGAAGTAGGCACGTTACCATAGGTACAAACAACGAAAAGAAATTTTCCCTTGATATATACCAGTTGTCTAACCAAGACCCTTTGGATGAATTACCAAATGAATTAAAAGTGATTCTCATGTCTAACCTCACCAGTAAACAAAAGTTTGGTTCACTGAAATTTCTGAGGAAGAACAGAAAAGATTTTTCCATTTGTGAAGAACCCTTGGGAAAAATCAGAGGGCATGATATAGAGCGATATCTAGATGTGGAAAGACCTTATCCAACCATGCTCAGGAGACCTTCGTATCCCACAAGCCTGAAAGGTAAATTAAAAATTGAAAAATACATCAATGAAATCCTAGATTTGGATGTAATCAGGAAGATAGGACACCATGAAATAGTAGAATTAACCACACCTTTCCTTATCACCCGGAATGATGGAAAGTCTAGGCTGTGTGGAGATTTCAGAGCACTCAATAGCTACACCAAAGAAGATAGGTACCCAATACCAAGGATAACCCATGCTCTAGACAAATTGGAAACAGGAAAAGACATCACTAAGATTGATTATATGAAAGACTTGCACCAGAATGGAGTTAAGCCAATCTCAATGAAATTACTCAGAATACTATGCCATATGGGTATATATGAGTACACAAGAATGCCTTTTGGCATCAAAAATGCACCAACACACTTCTAAAGGATGATGAATACAATATTACAAGAAGAAATATTGGAAGGCTGGATGGTAGTATATATTGATGATATCATGGATACTCAGAGACATGGAAAGAAGATGTGAAAAAACAGACATAGTACTAACTCAATGCACACCCATCAATCTGAAAGTTCAACTCAAGAAGTGCAATTTTGGCCAACAAGAACCATTGGCACTAGGAAATAAAGCCTCAGGACTTAGTCTGGCCATAGACCAAAACAAAGTAGCAGCAGTACTGCAGAAACCAGTACCTAGAAACATCAAATATACGTAATCATTTCTTGGGTTTTCTAGCTACTACAGAAACCACATCAAAACGTCTGCTAATATAGCTAGTAGTTTATACAAGTTAGGCTCAAAAGATGTAGTTTTTGAAATAACCTAGGAAAGGAGATATGCATATGGGAGGAACAAACATGAACTCACCCATGAACCTGTCCTGATACTCCCTGAGTTTGAATTACCATTCAAGTTGCACATAGATTCAGCTTTTGGTCAAGGATTGAAAGCTTCCCTGCACCAAAGACAAATTGTAGATGGTGAATCAAGGGAAGGGGTGATATGCTACATCTCCAGGAAACTGAAAGACTCATATGCTACGTATGGAGAAACTCAGACTGAATGCTAATGCCTAGTCTGGGCCCTAGAAAAACTCCAAAGACAAATTGTAGATGGTGAACCAAGGGGAGGGGTAATATGCTACATCTCCAGGAAACTGAAAGACTCAGAGGGTATATATGGAGAAACTCAGATTTAATTCTAATGCCTAGTCTGGGCCCTAGAAAAGCTCCACTATTATCTGGAGGGTGCAGTTTTCGAAGTCTACACATACTTCACAGCACTCAAATCTTTACTTAACATGCAAACTACTAATAGACACATGTTGAGATGGAAAATAGCCATTCAAGAGTATAGAGGTAATATGATGATAATATACAAAGAGGGAAAAAGCCACACCAATGCTGTTGGCCTCGGCAGATGAAAATTGGAGAATGTCAAAAGCAACCCATCTTATGACCCAGAAGTAGCTTCTACAATTCCTATCCACTTCATGGAAACAGATAGGAGGAAGAAGTTCGAATTTTCTGAATGGGTACCAGAATTTGGTACCTCAGACAGTGAGATAACTGAACCAGAAGGAAAAGAAACTCCGCCATTGGCAATAAGCTCCTCAGAACTGCATAATGAATTTTTCAGCTCAGTAACCAAGACTTATTCCAAACACAAACAGTGTAGCACATTGTTTCAAATCCTTCAGCAAAAATATGGGAGGCCAGAGCTGGAATCTAAGTTAAATGGACCCTGGTTGAGGGAGTTCAACAACAAAAACCTTTCCCTCATAGATGGACCTCTGTACCACAGAGAGAAGAAAACCAGTGCACTCACACTCATAGACAGAGATCATGTTTCCCCAAATCCTGCAAGAATGCCATGAATGCCCCTATCTAGAACACATGAGTGAAGACAGGACAAAAGAGAGGGTAGCAAGCATAGCTTGGTCGCCTCAATGTGAACAAGAGCTTAGTGAATACATCAACACTCGTGAAATATTCCAGAAGGAAAACAGGAAACATGGGAAGAATTATGGGTTACTTCAAGACATAGAGGAACCTAAACACCCATGGAGAACCATTAACATGGACTGGGTAAAAGGACTTGTCCAAGGAGGCAAAGAAAACCTCAATGCTTTTCTAGTAATAGTGGACAGGTAAAGTAAAAGTGTCAGATGCCTACCATGCTAAAAAGAGGATACAGCTATGGATACAGAATTGATATTCTGAAAAAACATCATAGCCACTTGTGGAGTCCCAAAAATAATTAATAGTGATAGGGACCAAAAGTTCACATCAGAATTTTGGACTAACCTTTATGATATTCTTGGACCAAAAATTGCATTTTATACAGCCTACCACCCACAAACAGATGGTTTGGCTGAAAGGATGATCCAAACAATGGAGGTCATAGTTAGAAGATTCTGTGCATATGGAATGGAATACAAAGAACATGAAGGGTACTCTCATGACTGGTTTAAACTCCTACCAGCAACTCAGCTGGCTTACAATACAAGCCTACATTCCACCACAGGGAAATCACCCTCACTGGTGGAATAAGGATGGAATCCCTTACTTTCTGTGGATCACTTGAAGAAAAATCTTCTTACCATCCACCCCACTTCCGAAGAACTCCATGATATGTGGAAGAAGGAATGTGACACAGATGCTAGAAGCATAGCTGAGAAAAAAGAATACAACAAGCAGAGATATGACAAGACCCACAAGGAACCAGACTTCAAGGAAGGAGACCAAGTGCTAGTGTCTACCCTTAGTTTTGCTAATCTTAAAAGCCCACAAAAATGAGAGACTAATTTGTGGGACAATTCACTATCATTATATTGATATTAAAAAATGCAGTGGAAGTCCAACTCACAGAGGAATTCTCCAGGAAAACACCCAGTGTTCCCAGTGAGTCTAGTGAAACCTTACCATCAAAACGAAGGGCATAAGTTCTGCTCTAGAAGCAAAACCACTACTCCCCAAGATATAGTGGAATTAGAAGACTCCCCTGGTCCAGTTAAGAAATTCATTAAATCTAGGAAGATCAGACTTAATTGAAAGGACCAACGACAATGTCTTATTATATTCAAATACCAAACAGCTGATAAAGATATATAGCTAGCTGAAGAAGCTATACCCAATGGTGACCTTCATCTGAGAAGGCTCAGAGCCTCTAGAAGGGCTGAACAGTGTGATAAATGATGAGCCTTTTTCAAAGGAAGGGTATGTAAGCCTGTGACTCAAAACCAGGGCACAAACATGACAGCCAAAATACCAAAAACTAATGGTAGAACATACCACCAGAACAAGGAACTGAGCCAAACCAGCTCTAAGCATGTAAAACAAAAGAGGCAACTCACCTCTTTCCAAATATGCAAGTACCATAATCATAGGAAAAAGAATAACAAAGCTATTCAAGCTCAAAGCGGTTACTGTGCATAAACCTTACTTGTCACCTCTCATCTAAGGTCCAGAGAAAGAGGCTGAACCCCATCAAATGGGTCTTCAAATTAAATCTCCCAATTAGGGATATCCAATGGTACTAGCCAAATTGAGCTAGCACCAAAACTACAGAAGTTATGGCAAAAATGAGGGCAGATAAGGGTGAATCAAATATTCACATCTCATCTAGCTTGTACACTTTTAGTGAGAGATACCAAAAGTGTGGTCCTTTTAGAAATGGCTCAATCAGGGCTATCTGATGGTGTCATCCATTTCCCCATAACTCAACCAGAACAAAGGTTTTGGAGCAAACTAGTTCCATACAATTTTGGAGAAAAATACATATCTGGGTAATTAAAATTGAAATTAGTATAACCTCTTGATGGATTGAGTTCCAAGTTTCAAATAATTAATAGAAAAACCTATGTGAGTTCTGAGTGAGAAAAAATAATTTATTTCCTTTAAAACTTTGGTCTCCTGTGCTCATGAATGGCATACCAAATTAAAACCTATCCTTTTTTCTCAAATGAAAATTATTACATTATATTGTCTTCAATTGGATATATCTTGAGACTTCTTAGCTAAAAATTCTATTTTCCCATGCTATAGTAAAATGGACAAACCACCATGGGAAGAAAATGAGAAGCAAAATAGACCTGGTATTTAATTGAATCTCAACCTTGAAATATTCAATATTCATTAATCAAAATATTCAAGGCTCACATGAAGCCCAAATATAGACTCCTTGATTAGTGAAATGGAGATTTACACATCATAGCTCTATAATATACCATTTTTATGCTCAAGTATTTGTAGTTATATCCTAATATATGGCATTATTTTTTCACAAAATTTACATTCTGCCCCCCACACGTACTTTTAGTCATTTAGTGAAGTTTCTGGATAATATTTGAAGGAGTGAATGTTGTTTTTTGTCTCTATTAAATATGAAAATATCAGCAGCCTAAGGTCTGTATGGATAATGGTTTAGGGGTGGCATATATGGGTCAAAGAAAATTTTGTCACTTTGAGCTTTTTTGACTACATAAAAAACGCATTATTCCACCAAGGTATTTCATTTGTAAAATGGTCAAATTTCATAATTTCTGTGAAACTATAATTGAGGAAATCAATTTTTTCTGAGAAGTAAAATTATTTCTGTAAGATGTGTCTATGAAACCTGTTGATAATATTACTATTAATCAACAGTACAATCACTGTTCTTATAAAATATAATAATAAGAATTAATATAAACAAAATTAAATAATTAATGAATGAATTAATTATTTCTTTTACTTGTTATACACTACTAGTGATTAAAACGGTAAGCAGTAATTGTCTACTAGAATCAATTACAAGAAGTATTTATTAAGAAAACTTCTTTATTAAAATAATAAAACTATTTTAATGTATAATTATCTTATTTTAGAATAATTATGAATATTGTTCTTGAAGAAAACAATTACTAAAGAAAAACTTTAAGAATTAAGATAAATCACTCACTAATACTCCAAAGAACTTATCAAAGATAAAAGTAGAGAAATTTGATGGATAATTGTGGATTTAAAGGAGAAAAAATGGATACATAACAGTATTTCAACAATATATAGTTGATTTCTATGATGTAACGTCATCTGATAGATTCTGAAAGAATAAAACACTTGAGAAAGGTTTTAACTAATACTTACTTGTTGGTAATAAAGGTATAGCTAAATAATGTGACAATTTCGGAGAAAACAGCAAGAGGAAGCCTCTTTTAAGTGTAAGACAGCTCACATGTCAGCCTGTGACTCAAAACCAGAGCACAAGCATGACAGCCAAAATACCATAAACCAATGGTATAGCCAAAATACCACCAAAACATGGACCTGAGCCAAATTAGCTCAAAAGGTATCAGAAGAAAGAGGAAACTCACCTCTTCCTGAAAATATAAGTCCCATCACCATAGGACAAGAAATAACAAAGTTATTCCTGCTCAAAGTTATTGCTGAGCATAAACCTTAATTTTCACCTCTCATCTAAAATCTAGAAGGAGAGGGTTAACCCCATTAAATGGGTACTCAAAATGAAGCTCTAAGCCAGGGATATCCAATGGTACCAGCCAAACTGAGCTAGCACCAGTATTACTTGAGTTATGGTCAAATTCAGACCAAATCAGGGTGAACAAAACATTCACCTCTCATCTAACTTTTACAGTTTTAGTGTGAGATACCTGAAGTGGGGTCTTTTTGGAAAGAGCACAATCAGGGCTATCTGATGGTGCTATCCATTTCCTCATAACTCAACTACAACAGAAGTTATTGGCCAAACAAGCTTAATACAGCTTTTGACGAGACCACGCCAATGTACAAAAATACTTGTACATGGGATCACTTTGTCATATTTAATGATAACCATGTCAAGTTGGGTACCATTGTGTAGAGCTCATACAGAGCTATTCAATGAACCACCTTTGAGCTTGATATCTCAAAAACTGACAGAGTTATGACCATTTTAAGGTCAAAATCCCACCTGCTGTCAGATACAGCCTTACCATGGGATAATATCCCATAACCATGAATATGAGGTGTCAAATAGACGAAGAAGCATGTTTTTACTTCAATACCCCATATGTCAGTCAATACTGGGGTCCCATACAGTTTCTGTACAGCATTCTACGCGTCATACACATCAGAATCAGGCTGTGAGGTCCCCAGATGAAAATTTTCACTCTGTATTGGTGAAAACTGCCCAGATGTGGTTTCAAAACCACATCTGAGCCCAATACAGGGTATACAGGCTGTTTGCAAACCACAAGCCTGTCATAGAGAGTGAAAAATCTTCACTTCCTCTATGTGGAAAGGTCTAGCAGCCTTTCCACCTCAATTTTAGGATAAAAGGAGGGCTTTTCACAGCCAAAAGCCTTTCCTCATCCTGCTCTTGAATAACCTACATAGTAAACTGTTAAAAACAGTTTTACTCTTGGTTAAATAATCAGGTATAATTATAAATCTTTAATTATTGTAGACTTTATTATTGTAATCCAACAGATAAAGCCTGCACCCAGGGTTCTCAATAGCGCTCACCACCACTATTTCTCAATAGTAGAACCCTTTTATTTTATTATAAAACCTTTATAAATCTTTTTTAATCATTTTCTGCTGTGTCACATACACAGTTAAAGTTGTAATTAGCCTAGTTATACCTTTATCATAGTATCATCCTGACATTTTGGGGGCCTGGCCGTGTTTTTGACTTTTTTGGACCTTACAAGTAAGTCTTTTCTCTGTTTTATGACTTATTAACCATTGTTTTATCCTTTTTAGGCGTAATTTCTATTTAAAAATAGATATTTTATATATTTTTTTCCTTTTTTTTATATACTCATATTATAAGAGTATTTTTTACGTGGTTAACACCCACAGTAACTTATTATTTTTGGCGTGTTTTGCATATAAAAACACATAAGCCACTAATAAAGTCCTGTATTCTTGACTGAAAAGGACACCTCTGACTGAAAAACCATCAGTTGAGGCGTGGTCAAGTGTATTGTTAATTCAATAACACTTGTATACAAACCACTTTTACAGAATACACTTGCAAACCACAAGTGTATCTGAGGGATACTGACACACAAACAGTGTGACAGGATACCATAAGCTGTATTTTTGACGTGAAATTGTTAATTCAATTACACTGTCATTATACAAGGGCATACTGTAATAATATACAAGCCCAGAGGCCATTCTTAGACGTGCAAAACCAGCCTTTTAAGAATTCTTAACTGACATAAGCCCTCTTTTTCCTGTTTTGATTCAGTGGAAGAAAAGTACATCCCACTTGAAACCCAGTCACAGGCCAACACACCAGTGACACCCTCAGAACCAGAGGGCAGCAAGGAAAAAGGAAAAAGACTTGGTGAAGGCCTCATTACAGCCAAGAAGTGGACACCAATAGCCACTCAGAGGAGTAGAAAACCACGAAACTCTGCTTCAATACAAGGTAAACCAACCTTAACCACTTGTACAGGGAAGATTACAATTATTAACCCAGTTGTAACCTCCAAAGGCAAACTGCCCAAATCAGCAGATAACAAATCTGTACAAGGCACAGTCAAAGGTAAATACCCTAAGAACATAAAGTTTTTGACTGCTTGCAAACACTGATATGTCCCCTGCATACCTCAGAGACCTTGGCTTCCAAAGGAACCAGCCAGAGGATAGAGCAGGAATGTCTAGAACCAGAAGACCTGAAAGAGGACACATTGGACACAGTGGTGGATGGCAAAACAATGAGGGAGATGATATCAACCTTGCCATTCACACTCCAATTCAACAGAAACCTCAAACCAGAGGACTGGAAGGATATGGATCAAGTTCTTCAAATCCACCAACTCCTCAACGATTTGTTTCAATGGAGCATGGACAACAAGAGGTTCAACCTAGCAACTCACTGGGCAGAACTGGGATCAAGTTGCCAGAAGATCTGTCTCAAAGAGATAGACTTCAAGGACCTTATGGTAATCACCAAGGGTTGGAACCCTACCAGGCAGCACAGACTCCTGGAGGCAAGGGCACAGAGGATAAGGGAGAACCAAGCCACTATCCAAGCTATAGAAGAACAGTTAACCCAGACAGGGCCTACTCAGATTCCTTCAGGTTCACAAGGAGCAAGCCAAATCAGCTCTCCAGTGGCTTCACACCATTCAGAAACCAGCAGATCAGTGGCCAAGAGTCACCTTTCTTCACAATTCCAGGAAGTTTCCAGGAGAAGACAAGGCAACAAGGGCAAGAACAAAGCCTCCTTTAACCAGAGGAGGAAAGAGTCAGACCCCATGATCCAGAAGCTGTTAGATTTGGTAAAAGAAGTACACAAGAACCAGAAGTAGCTGTAAACCACTCTAGAATCAGTAGTCCTAGTAATAGAAACATTACCCCCACTCAGACTGAAAATAACATTATCACATCTGAGAGTAACATCAACAGTGACACACTGTGGTTACAAATGTCCCAATATGCTGAGCAATCTGCAAAGCAGGCAGCAGAATTTGCAGCTGCCAAGAGAGGATGAGAAAAACTCAAGCCTCATTGGAGCAGATAGTTAAAGACCTTCAGGAAGGATATGCTCAACTGAGCAAAGCCTCTGAAGAAACCAACAAGAGACTGAATCAAGTCTCTGAAGAACAACACCATAGCAGCAGGGACAGGGAGTGTCTGAACCAAGACATCAACAAATTGTTTGATGCCTACCATAGCTTAAAGCCCCAACCACAAGGCCAAGCTATGGAGAATCCATATCAACCAGATGACATCAAACCAGATGCCATGTTGTTGAATAAGGCAAGATCTCCATCACAATACAGGGATGGAGATGGCATGTCTTATTCAGAGAAGGAAGCCTTGAAACAGCTTCCAGAGGCCTCAAACTGGCCCAAATTCTCTGGATCAGGAGAATATGATCATATGGAACTCATAGATTATATTGATGGACTCTTCATTGATGTACCAAGCATACCAGATTACTGGATTACTGCTAGACTGAATACTGCATTTAAAGGTCATGCAAGTATATGGTACACTGAAATGAAAGAAATCCATGGCAGAAGAAATTGGCCATGGTGGAAGAATCAAATAATCCAAAAGTACAGTAATGGAACTTGGATATGGCAAAAGACCATGTCATTTGAAAATGACAAATACTCTGTGGACAAAGATCCATATGAGTGGTGTCTTAGACAGTCTAAAAGACTTAAAGCCATTGATCCTCAAATGAACATTCAAATGAGAAATCATAAAGTTCTGACACAACTGCCAGGAGAACTAGAGCATGCAGTGAAGTGCAGATGCAACCAAAATTGCACTCTAGATGATATAGCCAATACCTTACAAGACATAAGGAAAAGGACTAATATAGGGAAATTCACCCCATATAGAAGCAATAGTTTCAAAGAGAAACAACCTTTCAGGGTAGAGTTTAAAGACAAACCCAGAGAAAGAGTGGCAGAAGTGGCAAAGAAGAAGAATTCTTGTCACAATTGTGGTTCAACAGACCACTATGCCAACAACTGTCCAAAAGCAAAGAAGAAATTCTATGCTATAGAAAAAGTCCCTGAAGAAGAACCTCCAACAGAGGATTCTGAATCAGACTCTATGGGTGATGCCATTAGAGAACCATCTGATGAGGATCAAGACCCAAGAGAGGAATTTTTAGTGGAATACCAAGAGGAAACCCCACTAGAAATCCAGGATATACAGTTGGAATCAGGCATGCCACAAGACACTGCCAACAAGAACTTGTGTAAACATACACAAGATGCACAAACATTCCTGGTTACACCAACCAAAGGAATGGCATATATACATGGAACAGCTACAAGAATGACTGTATGTATTGAGAATGCTCCGCACCCACTGATCATTGACAGTGGAGCACACTGCTCCATAGTGGCCAGAAATTATCTGGATAACCACTTCCCGAACGTGGAAAAAGAACTCTTGCCCACCAGGGCAAAGAACTTTAAGAGTGCATCTGGAAAGATGACCTCTATTGGGAAAATTATCAAAGAGATAATTATACCCCACAGAAAAGGTAATATCAGACTCAACCCAGAGTTTGTAGTGCTTGAAGATGCCCACATCCAAGGGTTTTTACTGGGAACAGATTACCAGAGGATGTATGGCATAGATATTTACAACAGTAAAAATAGGCATATTACCATTGGTACTAACAAGGAAAAGAAATTTTCTCTTGATATATACCAGATATCTTCTCAGGACCCACTGGAAGAACTTCTGAAAGAATTCAGAGAGGGACAGTTTAGCACTACCCTCACCAGTAAACAAAAGCTAAGTTTACTGAAGATGCTGAGGAAGAATAGACCAGCATTTGCCATTGGTGAAGAACCATTAGGCAAGATCAAAGGCCATGATATAGAACTATATCTGGATGTAGAAAGGCCTTATCCACCCATGTTAAGGAGACTTCCTTACCCAGCAAGTCTGGAGACCAGGAAAGAGATTGAGAAACATATCAATGAACTCCTGGACATGGATGTCATTAGGAAGATTAGACATAATGAAATAGTGGAAATCACCACTCCTGTTCTAATCACCTGGCATGATGGCAAGTCTAGATTGTGTGGAGACTTCAGAGCCCTGAGCAACTACACAAAAGCAGACTGGTATCCTATACCAAGGATACCTCATGCCTTGGATAAATTGGCCAAAGCCAAATACATAACCAAGATGGATTGTATGAAGGGCTTCCACCAAAATGGAGTTAAACCAAAGTCCATGAAATTACTCAGAATAATATGCCATATGGGCATGTATGAGTACACCAGGATGCCATTTGGCATCAAGAATGCACCAGCCCACTTCCAAAGGATGATGGACACCATATTTCAAGAAGAAATAATGGAAGGCTGGATGGTAGTGTATATTGATGATATCATTATATACTCAGAGACATGGGAAGACAATGTACAATACATAGACAGAGTGCTAAGTAAATGTACACCCATCAATCTGAAAATTTCACTTAAAAAGTGTAATTTTGGCCAACAAGAGCTACTAGCTCTAGGACACAAAGTGTCAGGCCTTAGTCTGGCAATTGACCAGAACAAAGTAGCAGCAGTACTGCAAAAGCCAGTACCAAAGAACATCAAAGAGATGCAATCTTTCCTTGGATTTGCTAGCTATTATAGAAACCACATCAAAAACTTTGCTCACATAACTAGTAGTTTATACAAGTTATGCTCAAAGGATGTAGTTTTTGAAATAACCAAGGAAAGGCGGGATGCATATGAGAGGATCAAATATGAACTCACAAATGCACCTGTGCTCATCTTGCCTGACTTTGAACTACCATTCAAGTTATATATAGATGCAGCATGCAGCCAAGGCTTGGGAGCAGCCCTTCACCAAAGACAAATTGTGGATGGTGAACCAAGAGAAGGTGTAATATGTTACATCTCCAGGCAGCTGAAAGATTCAGAAGCCAGGTATGGGGCCACCCAGACAGAATGTCTATGTCTAGTCTGGGCTCTAGAAAAACTCCATTATTATTTGGAGGGTGCAGTCTTTGAAGTCTACACAGACTGCACAGCCTTGAAGTCTTTACTAAACATGAAGACTACTAATAGACACATGCTGAGATGGCAAATAGCCATCCAGGAGTATAGAGGGAACATGACCATCATATACAAGGAAGGTAAAAGCCATACCAATGCAGATGGCCTTAGCAGATGGCCACTGGACAATGTCAAAAGCAATCCAGCTTATGACCCTGAAGTTGCTGCAAAAATTCCTATCCATTTTATGGAAATAAATAGGAAGAAAAACTTCAGATTCTCTGAATGGGCACCAGGTAGTGGTACCCTTGACAGTGGAAACACTGATTCAGAAGGGACAGAAACCCCCATACTGGGAATAAGTTCCTCAGAATTGCACAATGAATTTTTCAATGCAGTACTGAAATCTTATGCTAAACACAAACTGTAAGGTTTGACTATGAAACAATAAGTAAAAATTACTAATTTATTAGTTATTGTACTTGGAATGTCCTTATAATTGAAATAAATAAGATTAAAATAATAATAATAATAAAGAAATATTATTACTATGGCGTAAAAATATTATATTATTAAATAAATATAATAATATAATTAATATTATATGAAATTATAATATTATAAATAATATATTAATATAAAATAATTAATATATTATAAAGCTCTTTATTATTGTTACCAACAAATAATAAAGGCGTAAAAAATTGTTTTTTATAAATAAAAAACAATTAATAACAATAATATTACTAATATTAAAGTTATATATTAATATAAATACTATTTATATTAATTAAGAATTATTAAGAGTAATAATAAGAGAGAAATTATTATAATAAGATGAAATAACCTACTTTTAACACTTAAAATAATAATTTTGAGATATTTTACGCCAAAAGAATATAATACAACTTTTTCAAATTGTATTTACAATAAAAAATAAAGAAAATTACTAAATTTCTTGATTTTACGTGGAAATGAGTTTATAGAGAGATTTATGACAAAAACAATTAAAGAATTGATTTAATCACGTAAAAATAGTGATTAATATTAAGATGGTCTTTGGTCTTTAATAATATAAGAGTTTTATATATGAAGAATAAAGAAATTACCTTTTATTTAATTGATTTAATGTTTTTGATGCGTCTGAGGGGTAAATAGAGTAAAAAGAGCTCTATTTATAGTAAATACCTCCCTCCTAGAGTCCAACAGGCTTCTAGTAGAGGTGTACTGATCATATCCACTGGAATTGATCAATATTTTAAGGTTTGAGGGTGATTACATCATGATCAAACCATATTACATCATTATTACACCATTATTTAGAGTTATCAGTATAACTCTAAGTTTGATGACATCAGAGGCTTGGCAGAACCCCAAATTTCGTGGATTTTATTAGTTTTAATCATAAACTAATAGTATTCACCAATTTTATCACTCTTAAGACTGTTAAACTTAAATTAAGGTTACAGTATGTGATCATAACTGCTCAAATTAAGCTCAAACTTTGATCCTCAATAACTTTTAAGATCTACACGCTACAGCAATTCAGAGAGTGAATTCTGATAGCCTGGCATAACCTATATTTTTCTGCCAAGAGCTCTTCATTACATCAACAAAACTCTAATTTTGATGATTTTTCTTGTAACTCATCTTTTCTGTCGAAATTCAATATTTTAAACTTCAAACCTTGATTTCAGGGGGTTATACCCTGAATTTAATAATAACAATTACATCATTCTTCACGAATGAGCTAGTAGAATCAAACTGTATACTTTTTTTTAAGTTTGGAACACTTTCACAACAAAGTGGTCAACAGCTCTGTTGATTTTTATCAATCATTCATCATAGGTTTTAACCTTGTTTATAATTTGTAAAATAAAGTTCATATCCGTGTTCCTACAGTAATTACGTGGTAACTTTATTTTTGGTTCATCATTCTATCATGTATAGTTTAGAAGATATTAGCTATGATCCTTGAATATATGCGTTGACCAAAAAAGTGCATATATTCAGGTTAATTCCTTAAGTATTAACATTGGAAATTAGCTTATTAATTGTTTTATGTGTGGACGTCCATGGAGAATCCACTGGTACAATTTATTTCACATGTTGTTTCATTAGTGTTTGAGATAAATAAGGTTTTATGATTTTTATAAGGTATTATACCTTATAATTCCTTAAATATTGACTTTACAGATATGCCATAAAAATGGTATATGTGTATTTTTCCATGGAAAATCCAATGGTATAATTTATTTTACATGTTGATTCATTGGTTTTTAAGTTAAACCAATTTTTGTACCAATTTATGGTATTTTTTGTATATTTAAGTAATTATTCTTAATGTATAATTATTCTAAGTAATTTTAATATAATTATATTAAAGGTATAATTGTTCTGAGTCTTTTTGTGACCTTATTGGGTATGTGGTCATATCTCAAAGGCTCACACAAACAATGTAGCATACTACTCCAACTCCTTCAACAAAAATACAGGAGCCCAGAACTGGAAACCCAGCTGGAGGAACCCTGGTTGAGGGCCTATAAGGACAATAAATTCTTCCTTATAAATGGCCTGTTTTATCACAGAGAAAAGCACACCAGTGCACTCACAGTGATAGACAGAGACCACATCTCTTTAATCCTGCAGGAATGCCATGACTGCCCCTACATGGGACACATGAGTGAGGACAGGACTAAAGAGAGGGTAGCAAGCACAGCTTGGTGGCCCAAGTGGGAACAAGAGTTGAGTGAATACATCAACACTTGTGAAAGATGCCAAAAGGCAAATAGAAAACATGGGAAAAAAATATGGGTTGCTTCAACACATAGAAGAACCCAAACACCCATGGGAAACTATCAACATGGACTGGGTCACAGGACTTGTCCCAGGAGGCAAAGAAAACTACAATGCCTGCCTAATTATAGTTGATAGGTTCAGAAAGAGCATAAGATGTCTACCATGCCATAAAGAGGACACAGCCATGGACACTGCTCTGTTATTTTGGAATAACATCATATCCACCTGTGGAGTCCCTAAGATCATAATTAGTGACAGGGACCCAAAATTCACATCTGAATTTTGGACCAATTTATATGACATGCTTGGCACCAAGCTTGCTTTTTCCACAGCTTACCATCCACAAACAGATGGCCTAGCTGAGAGGATGATCCAAACAATGGAGGACATCCTCAGGAGGTTCTGTGCCTATGGCATGGAATACAAGGACCATGAGGGATATACCCATGATTGGGTCACCCTCTTACCAGCAGTCCAACTGGCTTATAATACAAGCCAGCACTCTACCACAGGAAAAACACCTGCACTGGTAGAGAAAGGGTGGAATCCCCTTTTACCTGTGGATCACTTGAAGAAAAATCTTCTGACCATCCACCCCACAGCCAAAGACTTCCATGATATGTGGAAGAAAGCCTGTGATACTGCTGCCAAATGCATAGCTGAGGCCAAAGAATAAAATAAGCAGAGGTGGGACAAATCACATATGGAACCTGACTTCAAGGGAGGGGACCAGGTGTTAGTGTCTACACTGAACTTTAACAATCTCAAAGGACCCAAGAAAATGAGAGACTCATTTGTAGGGCCCTTCACTATCATTAAGTTGATAGGGAAGAATGCAGTAGAGGTCAAGCTCACTGAGGAGTTTTCTAGGAGACACCCAGTCTTTCCAGTGAGGCTGGTCAAACCCTACTTCCAAACAGAGGAGGATAAATTCCCCTCCAGGAAGAAGAACACCACTCCACCAGAAATAATGGAAGTAGAAGACTCTCCTGGACTTGTGAGTAAAATCATCAGGGCCAGAAAAATCAGACTTAATGGGAAGGATCAGAGACAATATCTAGTCAGATTCAAGAACCAGACAGCTGACAAAGACAAATGGTTGGCAGAGGATGCCATACCAGATGGGAACCTTCATATAAGGAGATTCAGAGCCTCTAGGAGGACTGAACAGTCTCATCAATGATGAGCCTTTTTTAGAGGGAGGTTATGTCAGCCTGTGACTCAAAACCAGAGCACAAGCATGACAGCCAAAATACCATAAACCAATGGTATAGCCAAAATACCACCAAAACATGGACCTGAGCCAAATTAGCTCAAAAGGTATCAGAAGAAAGAGGAAACTCACCTCTTCCTGAAAATATAAGTCCCATCACCATAGGACAAGAAGTAACAAAGTTATTCCAGCTCAAAGTTATTGCTGAGCATAAACCTTAATTTTCACCTCTCATCTAAAATCTAGAAGGAGAGTCTTAACCCCGTCAAATGGGTACTCAAGATGAAGCTCTAAGCCAGGGCTATCCAATGGTACCAGCCAAACTGAGCTAGCACCAGTATTACTTGAGTTGTGGTCAAATTCAGACCAAATAAGGGTGAACAAAACATTCACCTCTCATCTAACTTTTACAGTTTTAGTGTGAGATACCTGAAGTGGTGTCTTTTTGGAACGAGCACAATCAGGGCTATCTGATGGTGCCATCCATTTCCTCATAACTCAACTACAACAGAAGTTATTGGCCAAACAAGCTTAATACAGCTTTTGACCAGACCACGCCAATGTACAAAAATACTTGTACATGGGATAACTTTGTCATATTTAATGATAACCATTTCAAGTTGGGTACCATTGTGTAGAGCTCATACAGAGCTATTCAATGAACCAACTATGAGCTTGATATCTCAAAAACTGACAGAGGTATGACCATTTTAAGGTCAAAATCCCACCTGCTGTCAGATACAGGCTTACCATGGGATAATATCCCATAACCATGAATATGAGGTGTCAAATAGATGAAGAAGCATGTTTTTACTTCAATACCCCATATGTCAGTCAATACTGGGGTCCCATACAGTTTCTGTACAGCATTCTACGCGTCATACACGTCAGAATCAGGCTGTGAGGTCCCCAGATGAAAATTTTCACTCTGTATTGGTGAAAACTGCCCAGATGTGGTTTCAAAACCACATCTGAGCCCAATACAGGGTATACAGGCTGTTTGCAAACCACAAGCCTGTCATAGAGAGTGAAAAATCTTCACTTCCTCTACGTGGAAAGGTCTAGCAGCCTTTCCACCTCAATTTTAGGATAAAAGGAGGGCTTTTCACAGCCAAAAGCCTTTCCTCATCCTGCTCTTGAATAACCTACATAGTAAACTGTTAAAAACAGTTTTACTCTTGGTTAAATAATCAGGTATAATTATAAATCTTTAATTATTGTAGACTTTATTATTGTAATCCAACAGATAAAGCCTGCACCCAGGGTTCTCAATAGCGCTCACCACCACTATTTCTCAATAATAGCACCCTTTTATTTTATTATAAAACCTTTATAAATCTTTTTTAATAATTTTCTGCCATGTCACATACACAGTTAAAGTTGTAGTTAGCCTAGTTATACCTTTATCATAGTATCATCCTGACATCACAGAGGCTTTCCATGGAGACAGCTGAAGAGCTAGTGAGTGAGAAAACAATAAAACTTATTGGATTATTGATTGCATCATCTGTTATCACATAAGATTATCATAATTACTTAATTGAAGCTTTTATGTGACTACCAACCCATTTATGGTTAAGAATAAAAGAAGTAACAACTGTAAATGTTCTTTTATTCCAAAATGATCATTGCTTTCTCAAATTTATCAATTTTATTGGAAATTTCATCGTAGAGTGTATTTTCTGTGAATTTGAAAGATTCAGTATTTCACGTGGAATCATTAAAAATGAACTGTAAGCAAAAATTGAAATTTTACTTATAAAAGTAGAATTTCTTTTAGTTTTTATTTGAATCTTACAGTTCTTAATTGGTCCTGAAATTTTTAGAAAGATTCATTTAGAATTGTATTTTTAAACAATTTTTCGAAATTTGATCTCATTTCTACATCGAATTGCAAATAGCACTATATGTCAGGATGAAACTATGATAAAGTGGTAAATAGGGTAGTTACAACTTTAACTATATTTGTGAAACAGTTAGAAAGATTAAAATAAAGGTGTTTTAAGTTAATAAGGGTTATAATCAAATAAAAAGGGCTTTACTATTGAGAAATAGTGGTGGTGAGCGCTGCTGAAAGCCCTGGGTGCAGTCTTACCAGTTGGCTTACTATAATAAGAGCTAAAATACTGGAGTCTATAGTATAACCTGATTATTTTCCAAGAGTAAAGCTTTTTTTGACAGTTCAATACGTAGGAATTCAAGAGAAGGATGAGGAAAGCTTTTCTGGCTGTGAAAAGCCCCCTTTTTATCCTGAAATGGGGTGAAAAGGTGGCTAGACCTTTCCACGTAGAGGAAGTGAATATTTTTCACTCTATAGGACAGGCTTGTGGTCAACAAAAGGCCTGTATAGCCTTCATTGGGCTCAGATGTGGTTTTGAAACCACATCTGGTCTGTTTTTACCAATACAGGGTGAAAACTTTCATCTGGGGACCACACAGCCTGATTCTGACATGTATGATGCGTAGAATGCTGTACATAACCTGTATAGGACCCTAGTATTGAATGAACTATGAGGTATTAAAGTAAAAACAAGGTTGTTTGTCAGTTTGTGAGCCTTTGAGATATGACCACATACCCAAGAAGGTCACAAGAAAGACTCAGAATAATTATACCTTTAAGATAATTATACTAAAATTACTTAGAATAATTATACATTAAAAATAATTACTTTAAAAATACAAAAATACCATAAATTGGTACAAAAATTGGTTTAGCTTAATAACCAATGAATAAACATGTGAAATAAGTTATACCATTGGATTCCCCATGGTAAAATACACATATACCATTTTTATGGCATATCTGTAAAGTCAATATTTAATGAGTTATAAGGAATAATACCTTATAAAAACCATAAATCCTTATTTATTTCAAGACCAATGAAACAACACGTGAAATAAATTGTACCATTGGATTCCCCATGAAAATTCACACATAAATCAATTAATGAGCTAATTTCCAAAGTTAATACTTAAGGAATTAACCTGAATATATGCACTTTTTTGGTCAATGCATATATTCAAGGATCATAGCTAATATCTCTTAAACTATACAAGATAGAGTGATGAACCAAAAATAAAGTTACCACGTAATTACTGTAAGAACACAGATATAAACTTTATTTTACAAATTATAATCAAGGTTAAAACCTATGATGAAATGTTGATAAAAATCAACAGAGCTGTTGACCACTTTGTTGTGAAAGTGGTCCAAAATTAGAAAAAAGCACACAGTTGGATTCTACTAGTTCATTCGTGAAGAATGATGTAATTTTTATTATTAAATTCACTGTAAAACCCCCTGAAATCATGGTTTGAAGTTTAAAATATTGAATTTCGACAGAAAAGATGAGTTACAAGAAAAATCATCAAAATTAGATTTTTGATGATGTAATGAAAAGATCTTGGAAGCATATTAAGGTTATGTCAGGCTATCAGAATTCACTCTCTGAATTGATGTAGCGTGTAGAACTTAAAAGTGATTAAAGATCAAAGTTTGAGCTTAAATTGAGCAGTTATGATCACCTACTGTAACCTTAAATTAAGCTTAACAGTCATATGAGTGATAAAATTTGTGAATACTATTAATTTATGATTAAAACTAATAAAATCCACGAAATTTGGGGTTCTGCCAAGCCTCTGATGTCATCAACTTTAGAGTTATAGTGATAACTCTAAATAATGGTGTGATAATGGTGCAATATGGTTTGATCATGATGTAATCATCTCCAAACCTTAAAATATTGATCAATTCCAGTGGATATAATCAGTACACGTCTACTAGAAGCCTTCTGGACTCTAGGAGGGAGGTATTTACTATAAATAGAGCTCTTTTTACTCTATTTTCCCCTCAGACGCATCAAAAACATTAAATCAATTAAATCAAAGGTAATTTCTTTATTCTTTATATATAAAACTATTATATTATTAAAGACCAAAGACCACCTTGTTGTAATCATCTATTTTGACGTGATTAAATCATTTATTTAATTGTTTTTGCTAAAAATCTGTCTAAAAACTCATTTCCACGTAAAAATCAAGAGTATTAGTAATTTTCTTTATTTTTTATTGTAAATACAATTTGAAAAGGTTGTATTTATATTTTTTTGGCGTAAAATATTACAAAATTATTATATTAGGTGTTAAAAGTAGGTTATTTTCTCTTATTACAATAATTTTCTATTCATTATTATTCTAATAATTCCTTAATTAATATAAATAGTATTTATATTAATTTATAACTTTAATATTAGAAATATTATTGTTATTAATTGTTTTTTATTAATAAAAAACAATTTTTTACGCCTTTATTATTTGTTTGTAACAATAATAAAGAGCTTTTTAATATATTAATTATTTCATATTAATATATTTATTTTATAATATAAATTATATTATTATAATTTTATTAATAATATAATTATTTTTACGCCATAATTATAATAATTCTTTATTATTATGATTATTTTTATCTTATTTATTTCATTAATAAGGACATTCATAGTACAATAAGTAAAATATTAGTAATTTTTACTTATTGTTTCATAGTCAAACCTTACACATTTTGACACCTCATAATCATGGTTATGGGATGTTATCCCATGGTAAGGGTGTATTGGTAAAAATGTGGGATTTTGAACTTAAAAAAGCTATGCCTTTGTCAGTTATTGAGATATCAAGCTCAAAATTGAGTCCGTGTGTAGCCCTGTATGTGTTCTACGCAATGGTACCTTATTTTGTATGGTTATCATTAAATATGACAAAGTCATCCCATGTACAAGTGTTTTGTACATGTGCGTGTTTTTAGGCAAAAGCTGTAATGTGCTTGTTTGCCCTATAACCTTTGTGCCAGGGGAGATATGGAGAAACAGATGACACCAGCAGGTAGCCCTGATTGTTCTCTTTCCAAAAAGACCCCACTTTAGGTATCTCACACTAAAACTGTAGAAGCTAGATGGGAGGTAAATGTTTTATTCACCCTTCTTTCACCTGAACTTGATCATAACTTCTGTAATAATGGTGCTAACTCAATTTGGCTGGTACCATTGGATAGCCCTGGCTTAGAACTCTATTTTGCATACCCATTCAATGGGGTTAGGCCTCTTAATATGTATTTCAGATGGGAGGTGAAAATTAAGGTTTATTGTAAGGTTTGACTATGAAACAATAAGTAAAAATTACTAATATTTTACTTATTGTACTATAAATTTCCTTAAAAATGTAATAAATAAAAAATATTATAATTATGGCATAAAATAATTATATTATTAAATAAATATACTAATATAATTCATATTTTAAAAAAATAATATAATAAATAAATATACTAATATAAGATAATTAATATATTTCAAAGCACCTTATTATTTTTACCAACAAATAATAAAGGGGTAAAATAATGTTTTTTCTTAATAAAAAACAATTAATAACAATAATATTACTAATATTAAAGTCATAAATTAATATAAATACTATTTATATTAATTATAAAATGATTAAAGTAATAATAGAGAAAATTATTATAATAAGAGAAATAACCTACTTTTAATGCTTAATATAATAATTTTGGATACCTTTACGCCTAGAAATGTAAATACAACTTATTTAAATTGTAATTACAATAAAATTTGAGAGAAATTACAAATTTTCTTGATTTTATGTGGAATTGAGGTTTTTTTTAAGAGAAATTTAAACAAAACAATTAAATACTTGCAATAATCAGGTCAAAGATGAAGATTATTATAAGGTTACCTTTGGTCTTTAATAACATAAAAGTTTTATATATAAAGAATAAAGAAATTACCTTTTTATTTGATGATTTAATGTTTTGTAAGCATCTGAGGGGGAAATAGAGTAAAAAGAGCTCTATATATATTAAATTCCTTCCTCCTAGAGTCCAACAGGCTTCTAGTAGACATGCACTTATAATATCCACTGTAATTGATCTGTATTTTAAGGTTTGGTGATGATTACATCATGCTCAAACCATCTTATCTTATTATTATGCCATTATTTAGAGTTATCAATATACCTCTAACTTTTGATGACGTCAAGGCTTGGAAGAACCCCAAAATTCGTAAATCTTCTTAGTTTTATTTATAAACTAAAAGTATTAACAATTTTATCACCCATATGACTGTTAAACTTAATTTAAGGTTATAGTGAGTGATCATAAACAATCAAATTAAGCTCAAACTTTGATCCTTAATAACTTTAAAGTTTTAAATGCTACAGAAAATCAGAGAGTGAATTCTAATAGGTTGGTATAACCATATAATTCTGCCAAGAGCATTTTATTACATCATCAAAACTCTATTTTTGATGATTTTTCTTGTAACTCACCTTTTCTGTCAAAATTGAATATTTTAAACTTCAAACCATGATTTCAAGGGCTTATACCCTGAATTTTATAATAAAAATTACGTCATTCTTCACAAATGAACTAGTAGAATATGACTGTCTACTTATTTTTAAGTTTGGACCACTTTCACAACAAAGTGGTCAACAGCTCTATTGATTTTAATCAATAATCTCTTATAGGTTTTAACTGTGTTTATAACTTGTGGAATAAAGTTCATTTCTTTATTCCTACAGTATTTACGTGATGAATTTATTTTTGGTTCATCACTCTATCATGCGTATTTCAAAAGATATTAGCTAAAATCCTTGAATATATGCATTGACCAAAAAAGTGCATATATTCAGCTTAACTCCTTAAGTATGGACTTTGGAGATTAGCTTCATAATTGTTTTATGTGTGGATTTTTTATGGAGAATCCAATGGTACCATTTATCTCACATGTTGTTTCATTGGTATTTGAAATAATTAAGGATTTATGTTTTTTATAAGGTATTATTACTTATAACTCATTAAATATTGACTTTACAGATATGCCATAAAAAAGGTATATGTGTATTTTACCATGGGGAATCCAATGGTATAATTTATTTTAAATGTTTATTCATTGGTTTTTAAGTTAAACCAATCAAAGCTCAAACTTTGATCCTTAATAGCTTTTGAGTTTTACACGGTACAGCAATTCAGAGAGTGAATTCTAATAAGTTGGCATAACCCTATCATTCTTCTAAGAGAGTTTCATTACATCATCAAAACTCTATTTTTGATGATTTTTCTTTTAATTCACCTTTTCTGTCAAAATTGAATATTTTAAACTTCAAATCATGATTTCAAGGGGTTATACCCTGAATTTTATAATAACAATTACGTCATTCTTCACAAATGAACTATTAGAGTCTGACTGTCTACTTATTTTTAAGTTTGGACCACTTTCACAACAAAGTGGTCAACAGCTCTATTGATTTTAATCAATAATCTCTTACAGGTTTTAACTGTGTGTATAACTTGTGGAATAAAGTTCACTTCTGTATTCCTACAGTATTTACGTGATGACTTTACTTTTGGTTCATCACTCTATCATGCATATTTCAAAAGATATTAGCTAAAATCCTTGAATATATGCATTGACCAAAAAAGTGCCTATCTTCAGCTTAACTCCTTAAGTTTTGACTTTGGAGATTAGCTTCTTAACTGTTTTATGTGTGTATTTTTTATGGAGAATCCAATGGTACCATTTATCTCACATGTTGTTTCTATGGTATTTGAAATAATTAAGGATTTATGTTTTTTATAAGGTATTATTACTTATAACTCATTAAATATTGACTTTACAGATATGCCATAAGAAAGGTATATGTGTATTTTACCATGGGTAATCCAATGGTATAATTTATTTTAAATGTTTATTCATTGGTTTTTAAGTTAAACCAAGTTTTATGCCAATTTATGGCATTTTTGTAGTTTCAAGGTAATTATTCTTAATGTATAATTATTTTAAATATTTCTTGTGACCTTTTTGGGTATGTGGTCATATCTCAAAGGCTCACATTCCCTACCACCAAAAAATATTGTACCACAATCTGATATGTGTAATTAGGGTATCATCCACTGTCCTACCTCTTCAATAGACTTTGTTAGTCTTGAAGCTCAATAATGCTTAATTTCTCTATTCTTTAGGTTTTCTTTCATGTCTGAACCTTCTTAGTAGTTTATCAGCATTTGTTATATCTTTCTCATGTAGCCATTCATCTTCTTGAGTTGAATTTCTATACCTTACAAGGTATTCTCTTTCTTTTTTGTTTCTTGTCCTTCTTTCTTTAAGGACTTTTACAATTTTCTTTTCTTCTCCTTGTTCCAAGGGGGGGAATTTCAAGTGGGGGTTTATTTCTTAGTGGAAATAGCTCCTTGTCACTTGAGCTGTAAGGGTTTATCAGCCTTACAGGGAAAGTTGGGTTTTTGTTCATTAATTCACCTGTCAGTTCCAATTGTACAGCATTGGGTCCATGAAGTGCTTTTATCATAAATGGTCCTGCAAAGGAATCTTTCAATTTCTTTGGACCTTTTATGTTATTGAAATTAGGGGTTGATACTAGTACAAAGTCTCATATTTTGAAGTCAGGTGGTTTATGAATTTTATCTCATCTTTCTTTTGAATATTTGAAAGAATCTTGCATACATCTGTTTGCATGGTTTCTTTCTTTGTCAAGCATTATCTTAAAACTGCTTGCTTCAAGATGTATATCCACTAAGTCCTTTTTGAGGGTATCATAAGGAAGTCTTGGATTCGAACCTTTTTCTAGCATTTCTGGTGTTTTGCCATTAGAAGAATGGATTGATTTTTTATATGCCAGTTCAAGAGCTGGTATTAGTGTACACCAATCATGGGTAAAACCATCAGAATATTTGAATTCTCGTCCATAAGCACAGAATCTTCTGATCATGTCCTCCAAGGTTTGTATCATTCTTTCTGCTAAACCATCAGTTTGAGGATGGTAAGCTGTTGAGAATGATAATTTTGTCCCAAACAAGTTATGGAGATTTGTCCATAATGCTGAAGTAAATTTTGGGTCTCTGTCACTTATAATATTCTGGAATAAGCCTGTATGGCTAATGACTTTATTCCATATCATTATGGCTGTGTCCATAGCTGTGTCATCTTTCTGACATGGTAGGATCATGGGAGTTTTGCTATACCTGTCAACTAATACTATGCATGCATTATAGCTTCTGTCTCCTCCTGGAGGTAATGCTGTTACCCAATCCATATGAACTATTTCCCAAGGGGATTTTGGTTCTTGGATTTGGATCATCATTCCAAATTTCTTTCCTGTGGCTCTGTTGACTTTTTGACATCTGTCACAGGTTTTGCAGTTTTTGCAACATCTTTTTTGCAATTTGGCCACCAAGAGCAGGTTTTCACCCTCTCTAGTGTTCTGTCTTCTGAAAGGTGTCCAGCTGCAACACTATCATGACACTCATGTAAAATAGTGTTTATCAGGGTTCTATCTGTTAAGGCCATAAAACACGTGTGTTTTGTTCTATGGTAAAGGATTCCATCAAGGAGGTGGAATCTTCCTTCATCATATCCCTTTTTCCATGTTTCATCTAATTTTGATGAAAGTTATGGATCTTTGCAGTCTTTCATTAGAAGTTGGCATAAGATATGGCAATTCTTGTCTATCTTATAGCTTTCTTTAACTTGGCTAAAGAACTCTGTGCCAATGTCTGTAACACATATTCCTTCTATATGGTGCTCTTCCTGTGGTACCCATTCTGGATTGTGAGGGGTATTTGCTAGATCCCATCTGCTAAGACCATCTGCATTTTTATGAATATTGCCATATTTATGAACAATAGTCATATTTCCTCTGTATTCTTGGATAGAAATTTGCCATCTCAGCATATGTCTATTTGGAGTTTTCATATTTAATAGAGATTTTACAGCATTATAGTCTGTAATCACATCAAATACTGTTTCATCCAAGTAATAATGTAATTTTTCTCAAGCCCACACTAAGCAGAGGCATTCCATTTGGCTTGCTCCATATCTTGCTTCTGTTGGCTTTATTTGTCTTGAAATAAAACAAATTGGTCCTTCCACTCGTTTATCATTGATAATTTGTGTCTGGTATAGTGCAGCACCTAGTCCTTCTCCACAAGCATCAATGTAAAGTTTGAATGGTAGTTTCCAATGTGGAATTAGAAGGAATGGGGCATTTGTTAAGGAATTTTTCAATTCTTCAAATGCCTTTACTCTTTCTTCTGTCATTTCATAGACTTTTTGTTGGTCACATAGCTTATAAAAGGATTTAGCAATTTCTGCAAAGTCCTTTATATGCTGTCTATAGTAACCAGAAAATCCTAGAAATAATTGCATTTATTTTTTGTTTTGAGGCATTGGCTTAAGTAGTACTGCTGCTACTTTATTCTTGTATATGCCTAGACTAAGTCCAGATACAACATGTCTTAGTGCTTTTAGTTCACTGTACGCAAAATGACACTTTTTCAAAGAAATTTCGATATTCACTTGCACTATTTTTTGAAGTACCCTTTCTAGTCTTGTAAGGTGATTTTCCCAATTTTCTGAGCAAACTATGATATCATCAATATAGATAATTAACCATCTTTCTGATAATTATTCAGGAAATATGGTGTTCATCATTCTTTGATAATGGGAAGGTGCATTTTTTATGCCAAATGGCATTCTTAAGTATTCAAAAATACCACAGTGGACTATTATCCTCAGTAGCTTCTTGGAATTGTCTGTTAAGACATTTTGATGAAGGCCTTTAAGGCATCCATGCCTGTAATGAACTTAGCTTGTGTCAATTATGTCAATGTCTCATGGATTGTGGGTATTGGATATCTTTCTGGAATGGTATAAGTGTTAAGGGCTCTGAAGTCTCCTACCATTCTTGATTTTCCATTATGCCAAGTTATAATGACAGGTGTAGTGACCTCTACCTGTTCATTATGTCCTACTTTTCTTAATACTCCAAGGTCCATTAATTCTTTAATGTGTGCCTCCAAGGCTTCTCTAGCCCTTGGACTAGCTGGGTAAGCAGGTCTCCTTAGTTAGGGTGGGTAAGGCTTTTCCACATTGAGAATTATATCCACCTCATGCCCAATTGTGGCACCTAGTGGCTCCTTGTCAGTTGCAAAGGCATTTTTGTACTTAAATAAGAGGTAAATAAGTTTTTCTTTCATTTTTTCTGTTAATTCTTTATTGATGTCAGGCTGAGTCTATATTGAAGTGGTAATGAGAGTATTTACAACTAGAATTATGACTGTGACACGTAGTAAATTGGTTTAAAATAAGAGTTTTTGATTTAAAAGATGATTTATAGTATATTTAAGGGGTTCTACTATTTAAAAAATAGTGGTGGTGAGCGCTATTGAAAACCCAGGGTGCAATCTTACCAGTTGGGTTACTATAATAAGAGTTACAATAATTAGATATATAATTATACCTGTTTATTAACCAAGAGTAAAGCTGTTTTTGACAGTTTACTACCTAGGGTATTCAAGAGCAGGATGAGGAAAGCTATTCTGGCTGTGAAAAGCCTCCTTTTTATCCTGAAATGGGGTGGAAAGGGTGCTAGACCTTTCCACATAGAGGAAGTGAAGATTTTTCACTTTCTAGTACTAGCTTGTGGTTTGTAAACAGCCTGTATAGCCTGTATTGGGCTCAGATGTGGCTTTGAAACCACATCTGGGTGGTTTTCACCAATAAAGGGTGAAAATTTTCATCTGGGGACCTCACAGCCTGATTCTGACGTGTATGACGCGTAGAATGCTGTACAGAAACTGTATGGGACCCCAGTATTGACTTACATATGAGGTATTGAAGTAAAAACATGCTTCTTCATCTATTTGACACCTCATATTCATGGTTATGGGATATTATGCCATGGTAAGGCTGTATATGACAGCAGGTGGGATTTTGACCTTAAAACAGCCATAACTTTGTCAATTCTTGAGATATCAACCTCAAAATTGGTTCCCTGTGTAGCCCTGTATGTGCTCGACACAATGGTACCTCATTTGATATGGGTATCATTCAATATGGCAAAGCTATCCCATGTACAAGATTTTTGTACATTTGCGTGTTTTTAGGCAAAAAGCTGTACTGAGCTTGTTTGCCCCATAACTTCTGCAGTAGTTAAGATATGGGGAAGTGGATGACACCTTCAGATAGCCCTGATTGTGCTCTTTCCAAAAATACCCCACTTCAGGTATCCCACACTAAAACTGTAGATGTTAGATGAGAGGTGAATGTTTTGTTCACCCTTATTTGGCCTGAAATTGACCATAACTCCAGTAATATTGGTGGTAGCTCAGTTTGGCTGGTACCATTGGATAGCCCTGGCTTAGAGCTTCATTTTGAACACCCATTTGATGGGGTTAAGCCTCTCCTTCTAGATTTTAGATGAGAGGTGAAAATTAAGGTTTATGCTCAACAATAACTTTGAGCAGGAATAACTTTGTTATTTCTTGTCCTATGGTGATGGGACTTATATTTTCAGAAATAGGTGAGTTTCCTCTTTCTTCTGATACCTTTTGAGCTGATTTGGCTCAGCTCCATGTCTTGGTGGTATCTTGGCTATACCCTTGGTTTATGGTATTTTAGCTGTCATGCTTGTGCTCTGGTTTTGAGTCACAGGCTGACATACCCTCCCTCTAAAAAAGGTTCATCATTGATGAGACTGTTCAGTCCTCCTAGAGGCTCTGAATCTCCTTAAATGAAGGTTCCCATCTGGTATGGCATCCTCTGCCAACCATTTGTCTTTATCTGCCGTCTGGTTCTTGAATCTGACTAGGTATTGTCTTTGATCCTTCCCATTGAGTCTGATCTTCCTGGCCCTGATGATCTTACTCACAGGTCCAGGGGAGTCCTCCACTTCCACTATCTCCTGTGGTGTGGGGTTCTTTCTCCTAGAGGGGAATGTATCCGCCTCTGTCTGGAAGTATGGTTTGACTAAACTCACTGGAAAGACTGGATGTTTCCTTGAAACCTCCTCAGTGAGTTGGACTTCCACTGCATTTTTTCCTATCAACTTAATGATAGTAAAAGGTCCTACAAATGAGTCCCTCATCTTTTTAGGTCCTTTGAGGTTGTTGAAGTTCAGTGTAGACACTAACACCTAGTCCCCTTCCTTGAAGTCAGGTTCCATATGTGATTTGTCCCACCTCTGCTTATTATATTCTTTTGCCTCAGCTATGCATTTGGCAGCTGTGTCACAGGCCCTCTTCCACATATCATGGAAGTCTTTGTCTGTGGGGTGGATAGTCAGGAGATTTCTCTTCAAGTGATTCACAGGCAACAGGGGGTTCCACCCTTTCTCCACCAGTGCAGGTGTTTTTCCTGTGGTGGAGTGCTGGCTTGTATTATAAGCCAGTTGTACTGCTGGTAAGAGGGTAACCCAATCATGGGTGTATCCCTCATGGTCCTTGTATTCCATGCCATAGGCACAGAATCTTCTGAGTATGTCCTCCATTGTTTGGCTCATCCTTTCAGCTAGGCCATCTGTTTGTGGATGGTAAGCTGTGGAAAAAGCAAGTTTGGTACCAAGCATGTCATATAAGTTAGTCCAAAATTCAGATGTGAATTTTTGGTCCCTATCACTAATGATAATCTTAGGGACCCCACAGGTAGATATGATGTTATTCCAAAATAACAGAGCAGTATCCATGGCTGTGTCTTCTTTATGGAATGGTAGACACCTCATGCTCTTGCTGAACCTATCAACTATGATCAAACAGGCATTATAGTTTTCTTTGCTTCCTGGGACAAGTCCGGTAACCCAGTCCATGTTGATGGTTTCCCATGGGTGCTTGGGTTCTTCTATGTGTTGAAGTAACCCATACTTCTTCCCATGTTTCCTATTAGCCTTTTGGCATCTTTCACAAGTGTTGATATATTCACTCAACTCTTGCTCCCACCTGGGCCACCAAGCTGTGCTTGCTACCCTCTCTTTGGTCCTGTCTTCACTCATGTGTCCCATATAGGGGCAGTCATGGCATTCTTGTAGGATGAATGAGATGTGGTCTCTGTCTACCACTGTGAGTGCACTTGTGTGCTTTTCTCTATGGTAGAGCAGGCCATCTATAAGAAAAAACTTATTGTCCTTATAGGCCCTCAACCAGGGTTCTTCCAGCTGGGTTTCCAGTTCTGGACTCCTGTACTTTTGTTGAACGAGTTGGAATAGTATGCTACACTGTTTGTGTTTGGCATAAGACTTCTGTACTGCACTGAAGAATTCATTGTGCAGTTCTGAGGAACTTATCCCCAGTATGGGAGTTTCTGTCTGTGAGCCTTGAGGTATATTTTACATACCCAAATATGCCACAATTATCTTAAAAAGAAATTTTGAATTATGCAAAACTCATAAGTCATGCATATATCC
The DNA here is from genome assembly GCA_023105745.1 of Austropuccinia psidii. NCBI lineage: Eukaryota > Fungi > Basidiomycota > Pucciniomycetes > Pucciniales > Sphaerophragmiaceae > Austropuccinia > Austropuccinia psidii. The sequence continues at coordinate 44,098,959 of JALGQZ010000001.1, forward strand.
AAAATTCATCATTTTCAATTTCAGAAAAGATGAATAACTTTTTATTGAGTAAGTAAATCCATGGATTTAAGACCAGATTTGGATTCTACACAAAATTTCACCTAGCGTAGCTCCATAGAGTGAATAAGCTCAATTTAAGTATTTGAGGTGGTAAAATGGAAAATACTTCAATACCACATCCTTAATACCACATAAAAGATCCGTGAAAATTTTTGTTTTTCTTGATTTTTAGCCAAAATAATGGGAAAATGAGAAATCCCATGTTACATATACACTAAGAATAGTGTTATGCATGTTTTGAGCACTTAATATCATGGTATTCTTACATGGACTTTTGGTACACCCATAGTGGATATCTGACTTCAAGCTTAAATTACTATTTTGACGTAAAAAATAAGCAAGGGGGACAAAAGACATCAAAGAGAGCCAGGGTACCCAACTTCTGAGGCCTCAGAGGCGTGGATAGCTCCAGAGCATGGATCCATGGCTCATCTTGGCCCAATTGGTAAACTAAAACTCTTTGGGAACTTGGTTACCAAGTTACACTTACTGTAATCATAAGAATAATAGCAAATAACCTTCTATTTTGACGTGCCAAGGAGGTAATAAGCTACTTAGGCTCCTGTAACCACGTCAATTCTTGATGACTTTCCATGACTAGACCCTAAAAGAGTAATTAAACCCTTTTGGGATCCATATTCATTGATTTACCTCATAGCAACCTGCAAAATACTGCTATTTGCAATTCTACGTAGAAATGAGGTAAAAACTTCAAAAATTCATTAAAAATACAATTCTTAATGAATCTTTCTGAAACTTTCAGGACCAATGAAGAACTGTATTATCTATGTTACAACCAAAAAGAATTACAGTTTTACTACTAAAATTAGAAGTTTTACTTACAGTCCATTTTTGACCATTCTACGTGAAACACTGAATCTTCAAAAATTCACAGTAGTTAAAACCTTTGATGAAATTGGCAATAACATTGATAACTTTGAGAAATCAATGATTATTTTAGAATAAAAGAAGATTCACTGTTGTTACTCCTTTTATTCTTAACCATATTGGGGTTAGTAGTCACGTAAAAGCATCAATTAAGTAATTATGATAATCTTACGTGACAACAGATGATGCAATCATTAATCCAAAAAGTTTTATTGTTTTCTCACTCACTGGTTTTTCAGTTTGATCCATGGTACGCCTCTGTGAGCTGTTGTTGACTTAAAAGAAGCCTCTTCTTGCTGTTTTTTCCGTATCATCATCTTATCAATTTATTAAATCATTATTATCAACAAGTAAGTATTAGTTAAAGCTATTCTTAAGTGTTTTAAATCTTTCAAAATCATCCAGAAAGACGTGAAATCATAGAATCCAACTATATTTTGTTGTAATACTGTTATAAATCCTTTTGATCCCTTAAATCCACAATTCCACGTCAAATTTCTCTACTCTTACCTATCAATAAGTTCTTTGGAGTAATAGTGAGTCATTTATTCTTAATTCTTAAAGCTTTTGTCTAGTAATAGTTTTCTTCAAGAATTATATTTATAATTATTCTTGCAAAAGATAATTATATATTAAAATAATTTTATTATTTTAATAAAGAAGTTTTTATTATTAAATTCTTCTTGTAATTGATTCTTGTAGACAATTACTTGCTCACTGTTAAAATCACTAGTAGTTCTTAACACGTGAAAGAGATAATTTTTTAATTATTTAATTGTGGTTATAATAATATTTTATTATTATATTTCATAAGAACAGACATAGTACTGTTGATTAATAGTAATATTATCACCAGTTTCATAGTCACATCTTACACTGTCCCTTCTGAGTCAGTGTTTCCACTGTCAAGGGTACCACTTTCTGGTGCCCATTCAGATAATCTGAAGTTTTTCCTCCTATCTATTCCCATGAAATGGATAGGGATTTTTGCTGCAACTTCTGGGTCATAAGCTGGGTTGCTTTTGACATTGTCCAGTGGCCATCTGCTGAGGCCATCTGCATTGGTATGGCTGTTACCTTCCTTGTATATGATGGTCATGTTCCCTCTATACTCCTGGATGGCTATTTGCCATCTCAGCATATGTCTATTTGTAGTCTTCATGTTTAGTAAAGACTTCAAGGCTGTGCAGTCTGTGTAGACTTCAAAGACTGCACCCTCCAAATAATAATGGAGTTTTTCTAGAGCCCAGACTAGACATAGACATTCAGTCTGGGTGGCCCCATACCTGGCTTCTGAATCTTTCAGCTGCCTTGAGATGTAGCAAATTACTCCTTCTCTTGGTTCACCATCCACAATTTGTCTTTGGTGAAGGGCTGCTCCTAGGCCTTGACTGCATGCTGCATATATATATAACTTGAATGGTAGTTCAAAGTCAGGTAAGATGAGCACAGGTGCATTAGTGAGTTCATATTTGATCCTCTCATATGCATCCCTCCTTTCCTTGGTTATTTCAAAAACTACATCCTTTGAACATAACTTGTATAAACTACTAGTTATGTGGGAAAAAATTTTGATGTGGTTTCTATAGTAGCTAGCAAACCCAAGGAAAGATTGCATCTATTTGATGTTCTTTGGTACTGGCTTTTGCAGTACTGCTGCTACTTTGTTCTGGTCAATTTCCAGACTAGGACCTGAGACTTTATGTCCTAGAGCCAGTAACTCTTGTTGGCCAAAATCGCACTTTTTAAGTGAAATTTTCAGATGTATGGGTGTGCATTTACTTAGCACTCTGTCTATGTATTGCACATGGTCTTCCCATATCTCTGAGTATATAATGATATCATCAATATATACTACCATCCAGCCTTCCATTATTTCTTCTTGAAATATGGTGTACATCATCCCTTGGAAGTGGGCTGGTGCATTCTTGATGCCAAATGGCATCCTGGTGTACTCATATATACCCATATGGCATATTATCCTGAGTAACTTCATGGAGTTTGGTTTAAATCCATTTTGGTGTAAGCCTTTCATACAATCCATCTTGGTTAGGTATTTGGCTTTGGCCAGCTTATCCAAGGCATGAGGTATCCTTGGTATAGGGTACCTGTCTGCTTTTGTGTAGTTATTCAGGGCTCTGAAGTCTCCACACAATCTAGACTTGCCATCATGCCAGGTGATGAGGACAGGAGTGGTGATTTCCACTATTTCCTTATGTCAAATCTTTCTGATAACATCCATGTCCAGGAGTTCATTGATATGTTTCTCAATTTCTTTCCTGGTTTCCAGGCTTGCTGGATAAGGAGGTCTCCTCAGCATGGGTGGATAAGGTCTTTCCACATCCAGATATAGTTATATATCATGGCCTTTGATCTTGCCTAATGGTTCTTCACCAATGGCAAATGCTGGTCTATTCTTTCTCAGCATCTTCAGTAAGCTTAGTTTTTGTTTGCTGGTGAGGGTAGTGCTAAACTGTCCCTCTCTGAATTCCTTCAGAACTTCTTCTAGTGGGTCTTGAGAAGATATATGGTATATGTCAAGTGAAAATTTCTTTTCCTCGTTAGTACCAATGGTGATGTGCCTATTTTTACTGTTGTAAATGTCTATGCCATACATCCTCTGGTAATCTGTTCCCAGTAAAAACCCTTCGATGTGGGCATCATCAAGCACTACAAACTCTGGGTTGAGTCTGATATTGCCCTTCCTGTGGGGTATAATTATCTCTTTGATAATTGTCCCAATGGAAGTCATCTTCCCTGATGCACTTTTAAAGTTCTTTTCCTTAGTGGGCAAGAGCGGTTTTTCCCAGTTTGGGAAGTGGGTATCCAGATAGTTTCTGGCCACTATGGAGCAGTGTGCTCCACTATCAATGATCAGTGGATGCTGAGCATTGTCAATACAAACAGTCATTTTTGTGGCTGTCCCATGTATATATGCCATTCCTTGGTTGGTGTAAGCAGGAATGTTTGTGCATCTTGTGTGTCTTTGCACAAGTTCTTGTTAGCAGTGTCCTGTGGCATTCCTGCTTCCCACTGTATGTCCTGAATTTCCAGTGGGGTTTCCTCTTGGTATTCCACTAGAAATTCCTCTCTTGCGCCTTGATCATCCTCAGATGGTTCTCTGATGGCATCACCCATGGAGTCTGATTCAGAATCCTCTGTTGGAGGTTCTTCCTCAGGGACTTTCTCTATGGCATAGACTTTTTTCTTTGCCTTTGGACAGTTGTTGGCATAGTGGTCTGTTGAACCACAATTGTGACAAGAATTCTTCTTCTTAGCCACTTCTGCCACTCTTTCTCTGGGTTTGTCTTCAAACTCTACCCTGAGTGGTTGTTTCTCTTTGAAACTGCTGCTTCTATATCAGGTGAATTTCCCTATATTAGTCCTCTTCCTTATGTCTTGTAAGGTGTTGGCTATGTCATCTAGAGTGCAATTTTGGTTACATCTGCATTTTACTGCATGCTCTAGTTCTCCTGGCAGTTGTGTCAGAAGTTTGTGATTCCTAATTTGGATGTTCATCTGAGGATCAATGGCTTCAAGTCTTTTAGACTGTCTGAGACACCACTCATATTGATCTTTCTCCACAGAGTATTTGTCCTTCTCAAATGACATGGTCTTTTGCCATATCCAAGTTCCATTACTGTACTTTTGGATGATTTGACTCTTCCACCATGGCCAATTTCTTCTGCCATGGATTTCTTTCATTTCAGTGTACCATATACTTGCATGACCTTTAAATGCAGTATTCAGTCTAGCAGTAATCCAGTAATCTGGTATGCTTGGTACATCAATGAAGAGTCCATCAATATAATCTATGAGTTCCATATGATCATATTCTCCTGATCCAGAGAATTTGGGCCAGTTTGAGGCCTCTGGAAGCTGTTTCAAGGCTTCCTTCTCTGAATAAGACATGCCATCTCCATCCCTGTATTGTGATGGAGATCTTGCCTTATTCAACAACATGGCATCTGGTTTGATGTCATCTGGTTGATATGGATTCTCCATAGCTTGGCCTTGTGGTTGGGGCTTTAAGCTATGGTAGGCATCAAACAATTTGTTGATGTCTTGGTTCAGACACTCCCTGTCCCTGCTGCTATGGTGTTGTTCTTCAGAGACTTGATTCAGTCTCTTGTTGGTGTCTTCAGAGGCTTTGCTCAGTTGAGCATATCCTTCCTGAAGGTCTTTAACTATCTGCTCCAATGAGGCTTGAGTTTTTCTCATCCTCTCTTGGGCAGCTGCAAATTCTGCTGCCTGCTTTGCAGATTGCTCAGCATATTGGGACATTTGTAACCACAGTGTGTCACTGTTGATGTTACTCTCAGATGTGATAATGTTATTTTCAGTCTGAGTGGGGGTAATGTTTCTATTACTAGGACTACTGATTCCAGAGTGGTTTACAACTACTTCTGGTTCTTGTGTACCTCTTTTACCAAATCTAACAGCTTCTGGATCATGGGGTCTGACTCTTTCCTCCTCTGGTTGAAGGAGGCTTTGTTCTTGCCCTTGTTTCCTTGAGTCCATCAATATAATCTATGAGTTCCATATGATCATATTCTCTTGATCCAGAGAATTTGGGCCAGTTTGAGGCCTCAGGAAGCTGTTTCAAGGATTCCTTCTCTGAATAAGACATTCCATCTCCATCCTGGTATTGTGATGGAGATCTTTCCTTATTCAACAACATGGCATCTGGTTTGATGTCATCTGGTTGATATGGATTCTCCATAGCTTGGCCTTGTGGTTGGGGCTTCAAGCTATGATAGGCATTAAACAATTTGTTAATGTCTTGATACAGACACTCCCTGTCCCTTGTTCTGTGGTGTTGTTCTTCAAAGACTATATTCAGTCTTTTATTGGTTTCTTCAGAGGCTTTGCTCAGTTGAGCATATCCTTCTTGAAGATTCTTAACTATTTGTTCCAAGGAGGCTTGAGTTTGTCTCATCCTCTCTTGGCTAGCTTTAATTTATGCAAACTGCTTTGCAGATTGTTCAGCATATTGGGACATTTGTAACCACAGTGTATCACTGTTGATGTTACTCTCAGATGTGACAATGTTATTTTCAGTCTGAGTGGGGGTAATGTTTCTATTACTAGGACTACTGATTCTAGAGTGGTTTACAACTACTTCTGGTTCTTGTGTACCTCTTTTACCAAATCTAACAGCTTCTGGATCATGGGGTCTGACTCTTTTCTCCTCTGGTTGAAGGAGGCTTTGTTCTTGCCCTTGTTTCCTTGTCTTCTCCTGGTAACTTCCTGGAATTGTGAAGAATGGTGACTCTTGGCCACTGATCTGCGGGTTTCTGAATGGTTTGAAGCCACTCGAGAGCTGATTTGGCCTGCTCCTTGTGAACCTGAAGGAATCTGAGTAGGCCCTGTCTGGGTTAATTGTTCTTCTATTGCTTGGATAGTGGCTTGATTCTCCCTTATCCTCTGTGCCCTTGCCTCCAGGAGTCTGTGCTGCCTGGTAGGATTCCAACCTTTGGTGATTACCATAAGGTCTTTGAAGTCTATCTCTTTGAGACAGATCTTCTGGCAACTTGAACCAAGTTCTGCCCAGTGAGTTGCTAGGTTGAACCTCTTGTTGTCCATTCTCCATTGAAATAAGTCTTTGAGGAGTTGGTGGATCTGAAGAACTTGATCCATATCCTTCCAGTCCACTGGTTTGAGGTCTCTGTTGAATTGGTGTGTGAATGGCAAGGTTGATATTATCTCCCTCATTGTTTTTCCATCCACCACTGTGTCCAAGGTGTCCTCTTCCTGGTCTTCTGGTTCTGGACAATCCTTCTCTGTCCTCTGTTTGGTTCCTTTGGAAGCCAAGATCTCTGAGGTATGCAGGGGACATATCAGTGTTTGCAAGCAGTCAAAAACTTTATGTTCTTGGGGTATTTACCTTTGACTGTGCCTTGTACAAATTTATTGTCTGCTGACTTGGGCAGTTTGCCTTTGGAAGTTACAACTGGGTTAATAATTGTAATATTTCATGTACAAGTGGTTAAGGTTGGTTTACCTTGTATTGAAGCAGAGTTTCGTGGTTTTCTACTCCTCTGAGTGGCTATGGGTGTCCACGTTTTGGCTGTAATGAGACCTTCACTGTGCCTCTTTCCTTTGCCCTTGCTGCCCTCTGGTTCTGAGGGTGTCACTGGTGTGTTGGCCTGTGACTGGGTCTCAAGTGGGATGTAATTTTCTTCCACTGAATCAAGGTAGGAAAAAGAGGGCTTATGTAAGCCAAGACTTCTCAAGAATGCTGGTTTTGCACGTCTGGGATTGGCCTCTGGGCTTGTATGTTACTACAATATGCCCTGTATAATGACAGTGTAATTGAATCGACAATTCCACGTCAGAATTACAGCTTTTGGTACCCTGTCACACTGTTTGTGTGCCAGTATCCCACAGATACACTTGTGGTTTTCAAGTGTAATCTGACTAAGTGGCTCTGTATAAGTGTAATTGAGTTAACAATACACTTAACCACGCCTCAACTGATGGTTTTTCAGTCAGAGGTGTCCTTATTCAATCAAGAATACAGGACTTATTGATGGCTTAAGTGTTTTATATGTAAACACGCCAAAAATAAAGGTTCCAGTGGGTATTAACCACATAGTAAATACTCTTATAATATGAGTAATAAAGTAAAATATATATAAAAAATATTAATTTTAAAAGAAAATACGCCTAAAAAATGTAAAACAATTGTCAGAAAATAGAAAATAAGAGAAAAAAACTTACTTATAAGGTCCAAAAAAGTTTAAAACACGGCCAGGCCCCCAAAATGTCAGACTGAGTCTAGATTGAAGTGGTAATGAGAGTATTTACAACTAGAATTATGACTGTGACACGTAGTAAATTGGTTTAAAATAAGAGTTTTTGATTTAAAAGATGATTTATAGTATATTTAAGGGGTTCTACTATTTAAAAAATAGTGGTGGTGAGTGCTATTGAGAACCCAGGGTGCAATCTTACCAATTGGGTTACTATAATAAGAGTTACAATAATTAAATATATAGTTATACCTGTTTATTACCCAAGAGTAAAACTGCTTTTGACAGTTTACTACGTAGGGTATTCAAGAGCAGGATGAGGAAAGCTATTCTGGCTGTGAAAAGCCTCCTTTTTATCCTGAAATGGGGTGGAAAGGGTGCTAGACCTTTCCACATAGAGGAAGTGAAGATTTTTCACTTTCTAGTACTGGGTTGTGGTTTGTAAACAGCCTGTATAACCTGTATTGGGCTCAGATGTGGGTTTGAAACCACATCTGGGCGGTTTTCACCAATACAGCGTGAAAATTTTCATCTGGGGACCTCACAGCCTGATTCTGACGTGTATGACGCGTAGAATGCTGTACAGAAACTGTATGGGACCCCAGTATTGACTGACATATGTGGCATTGAAGTAAAAACATGCTTCTTCGTCTATTTGACACCTCATATTCATGGTTATGGGATATTATGCCATGGTAAGGCTGTAAATGACAGCAGGTGGGATTTTGACCTTAAAACAGCCATAACTTTGTCAATTCTTGAGATATCAACCTCAAAGTTGATTCAGTGTGTAGCCCTGTATGTGCTCTACACAATGGTACCTCATTTGATATGGGTATCATTAAATATGGAAAAGTTATCCCATGTACAAGATTTTTGTACATTTGTGTGTTTTTAGGCAAAAAGCTGTATTGAGCTTGTTTGCCCCATAGCTTCTGCAGTATTTAAGATATGGGAAAGTGGATGACACAATCACATAGCCCTAATTGTGCTATTTCCAAAAATACCCCACTTCAGGTATCCCACACTAAAACTGTAGAAGTTAGATGAGAGGTGAATGTTTTGTTCACCCTTATTTGGCCTGAAATTGACCATAACTCCAGTAATATTGGTGCTAGCTCAGTTTGGCTAGTACCATTGGATAGGCCTGGCTTAGAGCTTCAATTTGAACACCCATTTGATGGGGTTAAGCCTCTCCTTCTAGATTTTAGATGAGAGGTGAAAATTAACGTTTATGCTCAGCAATAACTTTGAGCAGGAATAACTTTGTTATTTCTTGTCCTATGGTGATGGGACTTATATTTTCAGAAAGAGGTGAGTTTCCTCTTTCTTCTGATTCCTTTTGAGCTTATTTGGCTCAGATCCATGTTTTGGTGGTATCTTGGCTGTACCCTTGGTTTATGGTATTTTGGCTGTCATGCTTGTGCTCTGGTTTTGAGTCACAGGCTGACAATTGAATTCTGCCTCTTTGACTTGTTCAGATATAAAAAGGTCCTTTTCTGGACTTTTCTCTTCATTATTAATAACTGTGATTTGTTTTTTGTTATTTAAGGAGCCAAACGTTTGTCTTTTGTTATCTCCTATGTTAAGATATCTGTCTTTTTGGTTAGATATATCTATCCCATAAATTGATAAGTAGTCATTTCCAACTATGAAGTGATTCCTAGTACAGTTGTCCATTACTACAAACTCTACTTTAATTCTGACACATTGTGAGGGGTGAGGAAAAATTAGTGTTAAATAAATTATTCCAAGGGGCTTCATGCTCTCACTTGCACTACTAAATTTGACAGCTTGTATTGGCATAAGTTTTTCTTGCCAGTCTGGGACAATCGTTTTTAAATTACTTTTACCAACACAGGTGCAATATGCTCCTGTATCCAAGTTCACTTTTCCTTCTTGGTTATCAACAATAACAATACTTATACTTGATTTTCCAGCTGTATACCCCATTCCTTTTACAGGTTTGGTTCTGTACATCTGGCATCTTGTATATTTGTCAGGTTTGTGTCAGATGTACCAACTTGTGGTAAGTTTGAGTTAACATCCAGTACTTCATAAATTATATCAATATTATTAATTTGTGCATTAATTAGATTAATTTCATGTGTTCCAGAAGTTTCTGACTATTCTGTTTCTTTTTCAGGATCAGATTCCTCCTCTTTGTCATTGTGGTTTTCTTTTTCCACAATTTCATTAATCTTTGCCTCTTTGAGGCAATTATTGGCTAATTGTCCAATACCTCCACATTTATGGCATTTTCTTTGCTCATTATTGTTGGGTGTATTGGGCTTGAAAGCTTCTTTTGATTTATCTTTTTTGATAAATGGTTTATTTGGTCTTTTAATGTCCAATTTCTCCCAAGTTCTGCCAATCTTTGTTCTTGTCACTATGTCTTCTAGTGCATTGATATACTCTTCTGTGGAGCATGGCTCTATACACCTGCTTCTTAGGGCATGTTCTAGCTCTCCTCCACATTTCTTAAGTATTTTCATGTGCACCATTTTTTGTGACATTTCTGGGTACAATGCATTGAGTCTTTCAACTTGTTTTAAGAACCAAGTTAAAGTTTTGTCTTTGTCTGGGTCAAAGAAAGAATTTTCAAATGCATTTTCTATCTTGTACCTCCAGGCATCATTAGCCCACTTGGTGATTATTTCTTGTTTCCACCAAGACCAGGTATTTTTTCCATTTGTTTGCCTTATGCCATAATACCATCTTTTTGCAGATTTCTCAAACAATGAATGTAATCTTGCTGTGATTAATTCATCTGGTATGGCATAATCTTCTTGTAGCATGTCAATTGTTTTGATAAATGACATGTGGTCATATTCACCTTCTCCTGTGAATGTTGGCCATTCCTTTAATTGAGGTGCTTCCTTCATTAAGACTTGGTTATTGTCTCTGTGACTTAAGTCTGTTATGAATGGATTTGTTAATTCATCTTTTGGTTTAACAGGAATTCTTATGTGAGAAAATGTTGTTGATAACTTTGGCATATTTGAGTTAGCCTCATTAATTTGATCCATTTTATCAGTGATAAGCCTTATTTCACTTTGAATGTCATCTTTCAGATGCATTCTTGCTTCATCACTCTTTTCCCCATGGTCCAAAAGTAATTTTTGGTGTGATGAAGTCTTTTCTTCAAATTTTTCTACAGAAATGCTTAATTTGTTTAATTTTTCTGTAAGATTATCAATACTCACGTCATAATTGATTGTTAAAGTTTTTTCTTTGATATCACTTATGTATTTGTACAGCTCTTTTTGGCCTTGTATTAATTTCTGAGTATTATCAATTAATACTTTTGGTTTATTATTTTCAATCATAAATTTTATGTTATCAATTTTTTTTTTATTTTGTAAAACAAGTTTTGTTAAAGATGATAAGATATAATTTATTTCTTGGAAAGATAATAAACTATTTTTAATGTCTTTTAGAGGTAAAATACTATTTTTAAGCTCTGTTAAAGTATTTACAACATCAGGAGACAAGGTTATTTCTTTGGGAAATGGGGTTGTCTTGTTCTTTGCTCCTCTTTGTCTTTGAATTCCATCAAGGCTCTGGCCATATTGAAGACATTGTCCATGGCATCTTTTTGGATTTTTGGGATCCTGTAGCTTGGGGAATATGGTTTCCTCCAATTCTTTTTCTTTTTCTTCCTCCCTTCTTGGGGAGGTTGGTTGACTTGAGGCTTGCCGGTAGAAACTACTGCGGCTTCTTCCTTGCTTGCCTCTTTCTTTTTGGAATGGTACTCCTTGATCTTCTTGATTTGAGGCTTGGATGATAGTGGATTCCATCCATTAGAGTATTTCACTATTTCCTACTCCTTGAGGAACTTTGTGAGGATGTTCCAGGAGTTCATCACTCCTTGGTGTATTTGGGGAAACATTTCCTAATCTTTGTCCTTGTACACCGTGTAGTACTGTTTGTACTGGCTCATGCAGATGCCTATCTGAGCCCTCTGTATGTGGTTTGTACCTGTTTGAGTTAATCATACTTAGTTCTAACTCTGGCTCAGATATCATGGGCATTTCTGGGACTTGCCTTTGGGATAAGGCACTTCCTTGTGTGGATTCTGTTCCACGGGGGATATTTCCCTTCCTTCTCCCTTTTGAGGAATCACTTCTACCTCTGAGTCCAGCTCCATCTGATTGGATGGAGTATTGGGATTCTCTTCTGGTAGTCATGATTTAAGAAAAATAAGAAAATAAGAGGATTTCAGAACAGGAATTCTTCTTATGGCAATTTATAAATGGGGCACTCACCTTCAGAGTTCTGAATGGTGGGTCCTGGAAAGTCCAATTGCTTAGCTTTATTTTTCTTAGTGACAATTAGTGTTGGAGAACATGGGCAAGTTTCTTCCACCAATCTTTCAACAGTGGCTTGGTTTTCCTCTGTTGGATTGTCTTGAAACACTAAAAAAGACAAATAAATATAAGTCTTTTATATAAGAAGTGTTATTTTTGGAAAGCTATGGCAATTTTCCATGTAAAAATTGCTTTTATATCTTTTAAAAAGTGAAAATAATTAAAGAAATGAAATTAAAATGAATAAAATAACTTTTTTATTGGTTTTTATTATTTTTTATCATTTTTTTTGTTTTTATTTTTAAAGAATAAAATAAAAATGAATGTGATTCTTTTTGAAGTTAATTTATAATATAAAATTATTTTTAATTTATAAAATATCTTTTTTAATCACTAGAGTCACTCAAAGAAAGTTTTTGCAAGTCTAAGGATGTGAAAAACCATGTGTAAGAAAGTACAATTGCTTTCCAAATGCCTCAATAGCTTTTAAAATTTATAAAATATGAAATTATTATATAATTTTATGATTATAATTATAATTTATTATTGGATAAAACCAATTAGAATCTTTTTAAAGGTCTTTTTAGAGTAAATATCATGGCCAGGCCATTGAATCTAAGGTTTGACTGTGAAACAATAAGTAAAAATTACTATTACTTTACTTATTGTACTATGAATGTCCTTATAAATTTAATAAAAAAAATAAAAAAAACTATAATAATAAAGAATTATATTAATTATGGCATAACAAATTTTATTATTAAATAAATATAATAATATAATTTATATTATAAAAAAATAATATAATAAATAAATATATTAATATAAGATAATTAATATATTTCAAAGCACTTTATTATTGTTACCAACAAATAATAAAGGGGTAAAAAATTGTTTTTTATTAATAAAAAACAATTAATAACAATAATATTACTAATATCAAAGTTATAAATTAATATAAACACTATTTATATTAATTATAGAATTATTAAAGTAATAATAGAGAAAATTATTATAATAAGAGAAATAACCTACTTTTAATGCTTAATATAATAATTTTGGATAATCTTACGCCTAGAAATGTAAATAAAACTTATTTAAATTGTAATTACAATAAAATTTAAGAGAAATTACAAGTTTTCTTGATTTTACGTGGAATTGAGGTTTTTTTTAAGAGAAATTTAAACAAAACAATTAAGTACTTGCAATAATCACATCAAAGATTAAGATTATTATAAGACTACCTTTGGTCTTCAATAATATTAAAGTTTTATATATAAAGAATAAAGAAATTACCTTTTTATTTAATGATTTAATGTTTTGTAAGCGTCTGAGGGGGAAATAGAGTAAAAAGAGCTCTATTTATATTAAATTCCTGCCTCCTAGAGTCCAACAGGCTTCTAGTAGAGGTGCACTGATCATATCCACTGGAATTAATCTGTAGTTTAAGGTTTGGTGATGATTACATCATGCTCAAACCATCTTATCTTATTATTATGCCATTATTTAGAGTTATCACTCTACCTCTAACTTTTGATGACGTCAAGGCTTGGAAGAACCCCAAAATTCGTGGATTTTCTTAGTTTTATTCATAAACTAACAGTATTAACCAATTTTATCACTCATATGACTGTTGAACTTAATTTAGGGTTACAGTGAGTGATCATAAATGATCAAATTAAGCTCAAACTTTGATCCTTAATACCTTTTGAGTTTTACATGGTACAGAAATTCAGAGAGTGAATTCTAATACGTTGGAATAACCCTATCATTCTTCCAAGAGAGTTTCATTACATCATCAAAACTCTCTTTTTGATGATTTTCCTTTTAACTCACCTTTTCTGTCAAAATTGAATATTTTAAACTTCAAATCATGATTTCAAGGGGTTCTACCCTGAATTTTATAATAACAATTATGTCATTCTTCACAAATGAACTATCAGAGTCTGACTGTCTACTTATTTTTGAGTTTGGACCACTTTCACAACAAAGTGGTCAACAGTTCTATTGATTTTAATCAATAATCTCTTACAGGTTTTAACCTTGTTTATAACATGTGGAATAAAGTTAATTTCTGTATTCCTACAGTATTTACGTGATGCCTTTGTTTTGGTTCATCACTCTATCATGCATATCTCAAAAGATATTAGCTAAAATCCTTGAATATATGCATTGACCAAAAAAGTGCCTATCTTCAGCTTAACTCCTTAAGTATTGACTTTGGAGATTAGCTTCTTAATTGTTTTATGTGTGGATTTTTTATGTAGAATCCAATGGTACCATTTATCTCACATGTTGTTTCATTGGTATTTGAAATAATTAAGGATTTGTGTTTTTTAAGAGGTATTATTACTTATAACTCATTAAATATTGATTTTACAGATATGCCATTAAAAAGGTATATGTGTATTTTACCATGGGGAATCCAATGGGATAAATTATTTTAAATGTTTATTCATTGGAATTTAAGTTAAACCAAGTTTTATGCCAATTTATGCCATTTTTGTAGTTTTAAGGTAATTATTTTTAATGTATAATTATTTTAAATATTTCTTGTGACCTTTTTGGGTATGTGGTCATATCTCAAAGGTCCACATTTATGCTCAGAAAGACCTTTGAGCAGGAAAAATTGTGTTATTCTTTGTCCTATGATGATGGGACTTGTATATTTGTGTAAGGTTTGTCTATGAAACTCTTGATAATAGTAACAATATCAAGAGTACTATGACTGTCCTCAGTAGAAAAATATAATATAATGAAATATTATAACCACAAATTTAAATATAATTATTAAAAATAATTATATAAAAAAATAAATTTAATTATTATTATGATAATATAATAATAAAAAAAAAAAATATAATAATTATAATAAATTATAATTATTCTATTATTGTTATAGTCACTGACAGTTATAACAATAAGAAGTGTAAAGCTCTTAATGAGACAATTACACGTGGAAAATAAGAATATTAACCACTTATAAATAATATAAATATTATTTATAAAAAGAATTAATCACACACTGTGCAGAAATAATTCTTTATAGAATAAAATTCTATATAAAAAAACTATTACTAGATAAAAAAATATATAGAACTTTTAGAGAAAACTTACTTATAAGATTTATTTAATACAACAAGTCAAATACAACAGTTATTATATTAAATAAAGATTTATAAGTTAAAAACACGCCAAAAATCAATAAATATAAAGATAAAACAACTTTTTATACTATAAATTATGATTAAAGAGTTTCTGAGAGGAATTTGTGGATTTTTAAAGATATTTAAGATGATAATTTTATATAATAAAATTTATTATAGATGATTACAACAATAATCTGAATTCTATGACTTCAATTCTTTAATTTAATAAATAAAGAATAAAAATAACTTAAGAATTACTTTTAATAATAAGATTTTATATTTAATAAAACTTTACCTGTTTAAATGTCTAATATGATTGGATTGATTAATAATGATGGACAAAAACAGTGATGAAAAGACTCTTTTTATGTCTACAGAGCAGCTCTCATGATTCATAATGGATGTATAGGGCGTGCTCAGGTCAAAACTGAAAAACCATGCTTAAAAATTAAGTTCTTAACTTAAGGCAACTTATTTTTACTTCCAATTTAAAGTTACCAGTGTTATTCTTAACTCCAAGTAACTTTAATCCTCATTTAGTTTAATTATTTTAAGTTTTAATATAAAATAAGTTTATTTATATTAAAGTTCATCACATGAACAACATAAAATCAGAGTTTCAAGCAGAAATATCTTAAACTGAATTTTTAATTAATTTT
Source organism: Austropuccinia psidii (assembly GCA_023105745.1). Classification (NCBI taxonomy): domain Eukaryota; kingdom Fungi; phylum Basidiomycota; class Pucciniomycetes; order Pucciniales; family Sphaerophragmiaceae; genus Austropuccinia; species Austropuccinia psidii. The sequence goes on from JALGQZ010000001.1 coordinate 44,114,780, forward strand.
TAAAGAAATCATAATTTTCTTTAAGCTTAATTAAAAAGTAATTTTCCAGGCTAATTACCCAGGAAACCTATTAATAAAAGATACTTAAAATTTAATTTATATATTGATAATATTAAATTCTAAGCTGTGTGAAATTTTCAAGCAAATCCATTAAGATTTGGATTTTTAATGAATTTTTGAAGTTATTACTATTTTTCCACGTAAAATAGCAATACACACAAAACCTTAAGTTTTGATAAGGTTTTGATGATTGAAACCTTAAAGTTTTAAGCTTATTTAAGCTTTTTAAGCTTGATTAAGCTTTGACAGTTCTTAAAACCTTGATTCCAAGCCTGCTTGTTGGGATTTACCCTCTTGGCAGCTTGAAATTCTTATCCAATTTAGGATAAAATCAGTTTAAACCTTAAGGTTGGATCAAAGTCTAATCTTAAAGTTTAAATAAGGTTGAAAATCCTCCAATACAGGTGGACAACCTTAATTGAATCCTTGCAGATCCAAAAAGTTGGGTACCCCAGCTCTATTTGGTCTTTTTCCTTTGTCCCACCTTTTTGCGTGGATTTTGCCCTTTTATTTATTTAAAGCCATACTATGGCCTTAAACCCTTTTAAATTGAGCTCACGCAGGATTTACATTCTGTGTGGCAAATCCTTAGCCAATTCAGTAAATATACACCACACCTCAATTTTAACTAAAATTTTGGTAAAGTTGCATAAACCTTATGTAACTTTAAATTTAAGCTTAATTAAGCTTAAATTTAACAATTTAAAAAAAATGTTAAAAAAGTTACATTAGTACTGTGAGATTCTTAAATCTTCTAATAACACAAGAAATAAGTGTTTTTGGGTATAACACCCTATGGGTGTACCCTAGGTTATTTTTGGTGTAGAATCCAAAAATGACATAATAATTATAACTTTGTTTATCCAAAAAAAAGTTATACTTATTTTTTATTATTTTTTATTTTAAATTCAACTAAAAAGTCTGTTTAAGACAAATTTAATTGTTTATGAAATCATTTGTGGCCTTATGGGTATGTTAAACATACCTCACAGGCTCACATTCCCTACCACCAAAAAAAAATTGTACCACAATTTTCCTTTGTAGTATACCCCCAAGTTATTTGGGGGGGGTATAATCCACTGTCCAACCTCTCTACTTATACTGTTCAAGTATGTAAAGCACACAATTCAAACTTTTATTGAGGAATTGGTCTTCTCTCATGTCTGAATCTTCTGAGAAACTTTTGGGAATCAGGTAGCTTACTTTCTTCAACCCACTCATCTTCATGTTGTGGATTTCTGTACCTGACTAAGTATTCTCTTTCATTTTTACCCCTAAGTCTCCTTTCTTTTAAGACCTTCAGTACTTTCTTTTCCTCACTTGGTTCAAGTGGGGGTACCTCTAAGGGTGTTTCATTTCTCAAAGGAAATAATTCCTTATCACTTGATGTGTAATGCTTTACAAGACTGACGGGGAAAGTTGGGTGTTTGTTTCCTAACTCTCCTGACAGTTCTACTTGTACTGCATTTGTCCCATGGAGGGCTTTAATAATAAATGGTCCTGCAAAGGAATCTTTCAATTTCTTTGGACCTTTAATATTATTAAATTTCAAGGTTGAAACTAGTATTAAGTCCCCTACTTTGAATTCTGGTGTCTTATGACTTTTATCCCATTTCTGCTTAGCATATTCAAAGGCATCATTCATGCTTTGATTTGCATGATGTCTCACTTTATCAAGCAGCAGCTTAAAGCTTGAAGCAGTTGGATGAATGTCAACCAAATCTTTTTTCAAAGTATCAACTGGAAGTTTGGGGTTCCATCCTTTTTCCAACATTGCAGGAGTCTTGCCTGTTGAAGCATGGATGGAGGTCTTGTAGGCTAATTCCAATGCTGGTATAAGAGTACACCAATCATGGGTAAAGCCATCAGAATCTTTAAACTCCAGGCCATAAGCACAAAATCTTCTGATCATGTCCTCAAGGGTTTGAATCATTCTTTCTGCCAGTCCATCTGTTTGTGGATGGTAGGCTGTTGAAAATGATAATTTTGTACCCAAAAGCTTATGTAGATTAGTCCATAAGGCTGATGTGAATTTTGGGTCTCTATCACTAATGATATTTTTAAAGAGACCAGTATGGGATATGACTCTGTTCCAAATTAGAAGAGCTGTATCCATAGCTGTGTCATCTTTATGGCATGGTAAAAAGATTGGTGTTTTGCTATATCTGTCCACAATAACAAGACATGCATTGTAACTTTTATCACCTCCAGGTGGTAAAGCAGTTACCCAATCCATGTGAACCACTTCCCATGGGGTACTTGGTTCTTGAATATGGATCATTAAACCAAACCTTTTACCAGTAGCTTTATTGGCTTTCTGGCATCTATCACAACTATGACAGTACTCAATGACATCTTTTCTCCAAGATGGCCACCAGGCACATGTCTTAATTCTTTCCATCGTTCTGTCTTCAGACAGATGTCCAGAATAAATGTTATCATGGCATTCTAGTAGTATTGTGTTAATCAACATTCTACTACATAGGACCATGACACATGTGTGTTTAGATCTATGATATAGTATACCATCAAACAAATGAAATCTTCCATTATCATAAGATGTTTTCCAAATATCATCCAGAGAATTAGCCAAGGCTACATCGTTACAATCTTTGTCAAGTAGAGCAGTAAGAATATGACAATTCTTATCTTGCCTGTAGCTTTCTCTAACCTCTTCAAAGAATTCTGTTCCAACATCTGTGATATTGATTCCTTCAATTGGGATTTGAGGTTCTGCACTTGTAGGAACATAGGCAGGATTATCAGGTGTATTGGGTAATGCCCATCTACTTAAGCCATCAGCATTCTTATGAATATTTCCAGCTTTATGTACTATGGTCATATTGCCTCTATACTCCTGTATAGCAATCTGCCATCTTAACATGTGTCTGTTTGGAGTCTTCATGTTAAGAAGTGATTTTACTGCATTACAATCAGTAATTACTTCAAACACACTACCATCAAGATAATAATGAAGTTTTTCCAGAGCCCAAACAAGGCAAAGGCACTCCATTTGGCTAGCTCCATATCTTGCCTCAGTAGGTTTAATTTGTCTTGAAATAAAACAAACTGGACCTTCATAAGGTTTGTCATTGACAATTTGAACTTGATGAAGAGCAGCTCCTAAACCATCACCACATGCATCAATATACAGCTTAAAAGGAAGTTTCCAGTCTGGCATCAATAATAATGGTGCATTGGTCAAGGCATACTTGATTTTATCATATGCTTGAATTCTCTCCTGTGTCATTTCAAAAACAGTCTGTTGATCACAAATTCTGTATAATGATCTGGCATGGATTGCAAAATCTTTAAGGTGTTGCCTGTAATAACTGGCAAATCCTAAGAAAGACATCATCTCTTTTTTGTTCTGGGGCATTTGTTTCAGTAAAACTGCAGCCACTTTGTTTTTGTCAACACCAAGGCTTAGTCCTGATACTACATGTCCCAGAGCTTTCAACTCATGAAACCCAAAATTACATTTTTTAAGAGAAATTTTCATGTTCACTTGTAGAATTTTCTTAAGTACTAATGAAAGTCTCTCTAAATGTGATTGCCAGGTTTCTGAACAAATGATAATGTCATCAATATAAATGATTAACCATCCCTCTGATAATTCATGTGGGAATATGGTATTCATCATTCTTTGATAATGAGAGGGTGCATTTTTAATACCAAAAGGCATCCTCAAATATTCATAAATACCACAATGAGCTATTATTCTCAATAATTTCCTTGCATGAGGTGTTAAAACATTCTGATGGAAGCCTTTAAGAGCATCCATGGAAGTAATAAACTTTGCTTTGGATAATTGAGTCAAAGTCTCATGGATTCTAGGGATTGGATACCTGTCTGGAATAGTATAGGTGTTCAATGCCCTAAAATCCCCAACCATCCTTGACTTATCATTATGCCAAGTAATGATTACTGGAGTTGTGACTTCCACTTCCTCATTGTGTCCAACTTTTCTAAGAACTCCCAGTTTCATTAGTTCATGAATATGACTTTCTAATGCTTCTCTAGCCCTAGGGCTAGCTGGGTAAGCTGGTCTTCTTAATAGTGGGGGATAAGGTCTCTCCACGTTAAGCATGATATCCACTTCATGGCCTTTTATAGCCCCAAGTGGTTCATCATCAGAAGCAAAGGCTTTTTGAAATTGAAATAAAATTTCAATAAGTTCTTCCTTCATTTCTGGTGTTAATTCAGGACTAATTTGTGCTTCACTTAATCGATCTGACACAAATTTTTCTTTATTAACATTCTTTACTTGTTGAATGACAGTAATTTCTTTTCTTTCTGGAGAAAAAGCAAATTTTTGCCTTTTATTTTCCCCTATAGTGAAATATCTGTCCTTATAATTATTAATATCAATACCATAGATATTGAGATAATCATTCCCAAGTATAAAGTGTTGTGAAGTACAATTATTCATAACAACAAATTCAGCTTTCAATCTCATACTTCCTGCAGGGTGAGGAAATATTATTGTAGCTTCAAATATACCCAAAGGATGCATATTCTGGCTAGCACTGCTGAATTCCACACCTTCAATTGGCATCAACTTGTTTTGCCAATTGGTATAAGTTTTGTCAAGATAATCTTTCCCAACACAAGTGCAAAAAGCACCTGAGTCAAGATGTATCTTGGCTTCTGTGTTATTTATCACAATATTAGTGATACAAGATGACCCAGCTGTATAACCTTTACCTCTGGCAGGTTTGGTTTTCTGCATTCTGGCATCTTGCACATGTATGAGATCCATACATTCATCACTGTACTGTGGTAAGTGAGTGTGTACCTCAGTGACCTCAAAAGAAACATTAATATTCTCTATACTAAGTTCTTCTGATGTTTCTTCTTCTTCTGAAGGTTCAGAATCACTTTCATGTAAAGCTACCTCAGTTTCTTTTGTGTCTTCCGTTTTTTCTACACTTATCTCATTGACTCTTGTCTTTTTTGGACAAGTGTTTGCTAAATGAGATGTGCTTCCACATTTATGACATTTCAAAGGAGGTCTGTCATGTGGTTTATTTGGTTTTGAAATTGGTTTCCCACTAGTCTTGTTGTCTATTGGGGGTTTATACCAATTTCTTCCAATTTTTGTTCTAGTAGTGATATCCTCCATAGCATTGATATAATCTTCTGTAGAGCAAGGCTCAATACATCTGCTTCTTATAGCATGCTCAAGGTCACCACCACACTTTCTTAATATCCTTTTATGTACCATTGGTTCAGACATATCAGGATGAAGGGCAGTTAATCTGTCCTTCTGTTTAAGAAACCAAGTCATGGGCCTGTCCCTCTCAATATTAAAAATGGCTTCCTCAAAAGAATTTTCCATTCTAAATCTCCAGGAATCATTTGCCCATTTGGAAATAACTTGTTCTTTCCACCAAGGCCAGGAATGTTTTCCATGGTCTTGTCTCATTTTATAATACCATTTCTTAGCTGATTTGGTAAATAATGAGTGTAATCTGGCACTTATGTATTCATCTGGTATGTTAAAGTCTTCTTTGAACATATCAATTGTTTTCATAAATTCCATATGATTATATTCTCCTTCACCACTGAAGGTTGGCCATTCCTCTAATCTTGGAATGTCTTTGTAATTGCAAGCAGTTTCCACATCATTACTTGAAATTGTATGATGTAAATCATTATTCAAGTTAAGATCATTTCTGTCAAGAAATGGTGTGGATTGCCTTGGCAATTCATTTTTTAGTGATATATTATTAATACTTGATTGAATATCTTCTTTCAATTCAAGTCTTGCTTTATCACTTTTTTCCAATTGTTCTTGAAAAAGAGCTGCATTGTGGCCAGTTGAATTTTCCAAGTTTTGAACTTGTATTTTCAATTCTCTTAACTGTCCAGTTATAAAAGAAATTGAATTCTCATCTGGTTGATTGAGTAAGGTAACTTTATGCTCAAGTCTTTCACAAATTTGCGTCAAAGACAAAATATTTGCCTTATTAACATTTTCAAGGCCAATAATGGTCTTTTGTTGGTCTTTAACTTGTACTATCTCATTGCCCAGCTTTTGTTGGACATGATCAAATGCTTTAAATTTTGCCATAATTTCTTTATTACAAGATTCAAAGTAAGTTACAAGCTTTACAGGGTCTATTTCTTTGGAAAGGATTGGTTCAATCTTTCCTCCTCCTTGTTTTTGAATTCCATCAAAGTTCTTGCCATATTGAACACATTGTCCATGGCTGTCTTTTCCTTCTTTGGAATTCTGTAATTCTGAGGGTAGGGCTTGTTCCACTTGGGCTTTGCCTTTCCCTTTGCCTTTTGCTTGCCCTTCTGGTTGGTCTTTGGGGCTTGCTTGGGCTTGTTTGGCACTTGTTGAGGCGGATTTTTGCTGGTGGATGCTTGAGGAGCTTCCACTTGGCTGTTGTCCTTGCCCTGGGCCAACTTCTTCTTCTGGTCTTCTGATAACATGCTTTGGTTTTTCAACCAAGCTTTTATCTGTTGGACTTGTCCTTTGACAGACATTGGTGTCCAACCCAATAGAAGATCTTCTGTCTTTTCTGGCCCCATGAACTTCTTCACTTGAAGATAAGAGTTCATGGTGCCTATCCAAAGACTTGGAAGGAGTTCCCACTCTTGTTGTTTTGACGCCAGGAACCAGTTTTTCCATTGGGATTGATAAATTTCCACAGTTGCCTGTTGGAAATGGTTCAGGTCTAACAGCAATAGCAGTTATATCAGCTTCTGGACTCTCAATAAGAGGTTCAAAGGTGCTGGCTAACCTTTGGGAACTGGTGGAAGTTCTGGCATCCTCCATTTGTGCCTCTCCTCTGGGAGGACATTCTTGCCTTTTGGATTTATGGCTGGAATGTCCTGGTCCAGATCCATTTGATTGGATGGAGTAGTTGCTTCCACTTCTAGTAGGAGTCATTTCACGTCAATTTTAATAAAAATTAGAGTAAAAGTGGATTGAATTCACCTGCAGGACCTTTAAAGGGCTCTTTGGTTATTAAACCCCTTGGTGCTGGGCTGGTTTGAATTTCAATACTGGACTCTGAGGCTTCAGAGTCTGAAGAACTTTCTCTGATGGAAGACACTAGAGAAAATTTAAAAATATAAGTTATTTTATCAAATAATAAAAATAACTTATAAACTCAACTTATTGAATAAAGTTGTTTTTATGTAATTTATGGCAAATTACGTCAAAAATAAAGAAAAATGTCTAAGATAAAAAGAAAAAATGTTTTTAGTAAAGATTTTTATTTTTAAAGATTTTTTATTTGATTTATTATTTTCTTTAAAGAAATAATAATTATGCAATTAACAAGTTAATTAATCAAAATTATATTATTATTCACTTTATACTAGAATAACTCAAAGAATAAATTTCAAGTCTGTGATGTGAAAAAGCCACTAATTAGACAAAAGAAATTTATTCCAAGTCACTCAATAGTATACTGTTTCAAACAATATTCTTAAGAAAAAATAACTTTATTAATATTATAAAGATTATTTATAAGGGATAAGTCCCAAAAAAGCCAATATTAAGACAAATATGGCAATTTTACGTCAAAAAACAGTAAAATAAGGTCTAGAATATGATTTATGTCCCAAAAATTGGTTTAAAATCACGGCCAGGCCCCCAAATGTAAGGTTTGTCTATGAAACTCTTGATAATAGTAACAATATCAAGAGTACTATGACTGTCCTCAGTAGAAAAATATAATATAATGAAATATTATAACCACAAATTTAAATATAATTATTAAAAATAATTATATAAAAAAATAAATTTAATTATTATTATAATAATATAATAATAAAAAAAAATATAATAATTATAATAAATTATAATTATTCTATTATTGTTATAGTCACTGACAGTTATAACAATAAGAAGTGTAAAGCTCTTAATGAGACAGTTACACGTGGAAAATAAGAATATTAACCACTTATAAATAATAGAAATATTATTTATAAAAAGAATTAATCACACACTGTGCAGAAATAATTCTTTATAGAATAAAATTCTATATAAAAAAACTATTACTAGATAAAAAAATATATAGAACTTTTAGAGAAAACTTACTTATAAGATTTATTTAATACAACAAGTCAAATACAACAGTTATTATATTAAATAAAGATTTATAAGTTAAAAACACGCCAAAAATCAATAAATATAAAGATAAAACAACTTTTTATACTATAAATTATGATTAAAGAGTTTTTGAGAGGAATTTGTGGATTTTTAAAGATATTTAAGATGATAATTTTATATAATAAAATTTATTATAGATGATTACAACAATAATCTGAATTCTATGACTTCAATACTTTAATTTAATAAATAAAGAATAAAAATAACTTAAGAATTACTTTTAATAATAAGATTTTATATTTAATAAAACTTTACCTGTTTAAATGTCTAATATGATTGGATTGATTAATAATGATGGACAAAAACAGTGATGAAAAGACTCTTTTTATGTCTACAGAGCAGCTCTCATGATTCATAATGGATGTATAGGGCGTGCTCAGGTCAAAACTGAAAAACCATGCTTAAAAATTAAGTTCTTAACTTAAGGCAACTTATTTTTACTTCCAATTTAAAGTTACCAGTGTTATTCTTAACTCCAAGTAACTTTAATCCTCATTTAGTTTAATTATTTTAAGTTTTAATATAAAATAAGTTTATTTATATTAAAGTTCATCACATGAACAACATAAAATCAGAGTTTCAAGCAGAAATATCTTAAACTGAATTTTTAATTAATTTTTAAAGAAATCATAATTTTCTTTAAGCTTAATTAAAAAGTAATTTTCCAGGCTAATTACCCAGGAAACCTATTAATAAAAGATACTTGAAATTTAATTTATATATTGATAATATTAAATTCTAAGCTGTGTGAAATTTTCAAGCAAATCCATTAAGATTTGGATTTTTAATGAATTTTTGAAGTTATTACTATTTTTCCACGTAAAATAGCAATACACACAAAACCTTAAGTTTTGATAAGGTTTTGATGATTGAAACCTTAAAGTTTTAAGCTTATTTAAGCTTTTTAAGCTTGATTAAGCTTTGACAGTTCTTAAAACCTTGATTCCAAGCCTGCTTGTTGGGATTTACCCTCTTGGCAGCTTGAAATTCTTATCCAATTTAGGATAAAATCAGTTTAAACCTTAAGGTTGGATCAAAGTCTAATCTTAAAGTTTAAATAAGGTTGAAAATCCTCCAATACAGGTGGACAACCTTAATTGAATCCTTGCAGATCCAAAAAGTTGGGTACCCCAGCTCTATTTGGTCTTTTTCCTTTGTCCCACCTTTTTGCGTGGATTTTGCCCTTTTATTTATTTAAAGCCATACTATGGCCTTAAACCCTTTTAAATTGAGCTCACGCAGGATTTACATTCTGTATGGCAAATCCTTAGCCAATTCAGTAAATATACACCACACCTCAATTTTAACTAAAATTTTGGTAAAGTTGCATAAACCTTATGTAACTTTAAATTTAAGCTTAATTAAGCTTAAATTTAACAATTTAAAAAAAATGTTAAAAAAGTTACATTAGTACTGTGAGATTCTTAAATCTTCTAATAACACAAGAAATAAGTGTTTTTGGGTATAACACCCTATGGGTGTACCCTAGGTTATTTTTGGTGTAGAATCCAAAAATGACATAATAATTATAACTTTGTTTATCCAAAAAAAACTTATACTTATTTTTTATTATTTTTTATTTTAAATTCAACTAAAAAGTCTGTTTAAGACAAATTTAATTGTTTATGAAATCATTTGTGGCCTTATGGGTATGTTAAACATACCTCACAGGCTCACAATTTGGAAAGCCGTTAGTTTTCTCTTTCTTTTGATACCTTTTGAGCTGATTTGGCTCAGATCCATGTTTTGGTAGTATCTTGGCTATACCATTGGTTTATGGTATTTGGATGTCATGCTTGTGCTCTGGTTTTGAGTCACAGGCTGAGATACCCTCCCTCTAAAAAAGGCTCATCATTTATGAGACTGTTTGGTCCTCCTAGAGGCTCTGAATATCTTTAAACGAAGGTTCCCATCTGGTATCGCATCTTCTGCCAACCATTTGTCTTTATCAGCTGTATGGTTCTGGAACCTGACTAAGTACTGTCTTTGATCCTTACCATTAAGTCTGATCTCCCTGGCCTTGATGATCCTCTTCACTGGTCCAGGGGAGTCTTCCACTTCCACTATTTTTGGCGGCATGGGGTTCCTCTTCCTGGGAGGGAATTTATCCTCCTCTGTCTGAAAGTATGGCTTGACTAAGCTCACTGGTAAGACTGAGCGTTTCCTGTAAAATTCCTCTGGGAGTTTGACTTCCACTGCATTCTTCCCTATCAATTTAATGATAGTGAAGGGCCCTACAAATGAGTCTCTCATTTTATGCGGTCCTTCAAGATTGTTAAATCTTAGTTTAGACACTAACACCTGGTCCCCTTCCTTAAAGTCAGGTTCCATGTGTGTCTTGTCCCACCTCTGCTTGTTATACTCCTTGGCCTCAGATATGCATCTGGCTGCTGTGTCACAAGCCCTCTTCCACATAGCATGGAAGTCTTTGGCTGTGGGGTGGATGGTCTGAAGATTCTTCTTCAAGTGATCCACAGGCAACAGGGTATTCCACACTTTCTCTACCAGTGCAGGTGTTTTTCCTGTGTTATAGTGCTTACTTGTATTATAAGCCAGCTGGACAGCTGGTAGGAGGGTAACCTAGTCATGGGTGTATCCCTCATTGTCCTTGCATTCCAAGCTCTAGGCACAGAACGTTCTAAGGATGTCCTCCATCATGTGGATCATCCTTTCAGCTAGGCCATCTGTTTGTGGATGGTAAGCTGTGGAAAATGCAAGCTTGTTTCCAATCATATCATACAAGTTGGTCCAAAATTCAGATGTGAATTTTCAGTCCCTATCACTAATGATGATCTTAGGGACTCCACAGGTAGATATGATGTTATTCCAGAATAGCAGAGCAGTATCCATGGCTGTTTCCTCTTTATGGCATGGCAGACACCTCATACTCTTGCTGAACCTATCAGCTATGATTAAACAGGCATTGTAGCTTTCTTTGCTTCCTGGGACAAGTCTTGTGACCCAGTCCATATTGATGGTTTCCCATGGGTGTTTGGGTTTTTCTATGGGTTGAAGTTCCCCATACTTCTTCCCATGTTTCCTATTTCCCTTTTGGAATCTTTCACAAGTGTTGATGTACTGACTCAAATCTTGTTCCCATTTGGGCCCCCAAGCTGTGTGTCAGGGTGAGTCTATATAGTAGCTATAAGATGTAAATACAAGCTAGTATTATGCCTGTGACACGTCAAAAAACAAATAAATTTAATTCTTCAGGTCCTACTGCTACATGGTAACAGTGGTGATGAGTATGTTGAGGACCTGGGTTGCAATACTCTAATATCTTTGACTGTAAAGAAGTACTACAATAATTATGCTTTAATTATATCTTTTAATAATTCTAAGGACACTACTGATGGATAACAGTCCTGTCACGTAAGAATATGGGTAAAATAAGATAATATGATGGGTTTTCAAGGAAAAAACCCTTCCTTTTATATCTTTCAAGACTGTCAAGAGTTATTAACTCTTCACACGTCAGAGGAGTGAAAATTTTCACTCCAATGACCAGCCTGTGGTTCTGGATCATCAATTCTGACGTCAATAGAGGCAGAATTGTGGTTTTGGAACCACAAATGATCTTTCTGGATCAATACAGGGTGAAAAAACTTTTCACCTGCCACGTCAGCACTTGGATGACGTTGTTCTGGTGTCTGTATGATCAATAATGATGATTTTGGAGAGGTTATATCTTCATAAGTATATTATTTCAAGTATGGGAGCAATACTGTTTGATACAAGTTTGATACAGTCATGTATTGCTAGAGAAACCTTCCAATCAAGATATCTCAGCCAGCTCTTAAGATATCAAGAAACCAAGAGCACAGAATTGAAGAGCTTAATGAGCTCTTCAATTTGGTATGCTTCATGCTTACCCTTCTTCAAAATACCAAACGTTATAAGGGTTTTAAGTTTTTGGATGTATTTTTGTACATCAGTATGAGGCTTCAAAAACTTCCATACCAGATATCTTCTTGAATTTGGAAGATATCTGTATTCTGATGATACAGTCTTTTAGGGCTTGGTGAGCTCTACAGTTTGGTATATTACACTGTACAGTTGTATGAGTGTATGCCAAAGATACAGGGGTTTGTTTACCTTGTTGTTTTCAGAATATCTGTATTTTGGTTGTTAAACCTTTGAACAAAGATCCCTCAGTCAATTTAAGAGATAAAGAGGTCTAAAGTGTCTCAAATTAAATCTCTTGTTTAGATCTTTAATTTGTTTATACTTTTGTACAGTTTTTTACAAGCCCTCTTTGATTTTCAGGGGGGTCTTGGTTTTAAAATAAAGGTCATATGGTATCTCCATTTGTAGTGGTGTTACAGCAACATGGATGATACCATTGTGTAGCTCTCTATGTGAGCTTTAAGAAAAATACCATTTTGGTATAGAATGAATTAAGTATGCATAAGTTAGATGAGAGGTGAAAATAAGGGTTTTGACTTGTTTATTCTCCTCTAGGTTTCCTTATTCTGTTTGGATAAGGTTGATGTTTAATTTAAGAGGAGTTTTTTTTCTTCTTATTTATTACCTGTATTGACTATGTTTGTTCAATACTTGTCATACCATTATTTATGGTATGTTGGATGTCATGCTAGTGCTCTGTTTTGAGTTACAGGCTGACATACCCTCCCTCAAAAGAAGGCTCATCATTGATGAGACTCTTCAGCCCTTCTGGAGGCTCTGAATCTTCTGAGGTGTATTTGTCCATCTGGGATTTCTTTCTCAGTCAACCATTGATCTTTATCTGCTGGTTGATTCTTAAATCTAACCAGATATTGCCTGTTGTCTTTCCCATTAATTCTTATTTTCCTGGCTTTAATGATCTTTTTCACTGGTCCAGGTGAGTCATCTTCCTCTACCAATCTTTCATGGGTAACTGTTTTATTTCTGTCAGGGAATTTCTCCTCATCTGTTTGGTGATAAGGCTTGACCAGGCTCACAGGGAAAACTGGGTGTTTCCTAGAAAACTCTTTGGTCAGGTTGACTTCTACTGCATTCTTTCCTATTAATTTGATAATGGTGAATGGTCCTATTAATGAGTCTCTCATCTTCTTGGGTCCTCTTAGATTGTTGAAGTTAAGAGTTGAGATTAGAAATTCGTCTCCTTCTTTGAAATCAGGTTCTTGGTGACTTTTATCATATCTCTGTTTGTTATATAAGTTAGCTTCAGCCACACATTGTTCTGCTTTTTCATAGGCAGTTTTCCTCATTGTGTGGAAGTCTTTAGCTGTGGGGTGTACTGAGAGGAGGTTCTTCTTCAAGTAGTCTACTGGAAGTAGTGGGTTCCATCCTTTCTCTAATGTGGCAGGGGTTTTTCCTGTCACTGAGTGTATACTTGTGTTGTATGCCAATTGTACAGCTGGTAGGAGGGTTACCCAGTCGTGGGTATATCCCTCATTGTCTTTATATTCCATTCCATATGCACAAAATCTTCTAATGATGTCTTCTAATGTTTGAATCATTCTTTCTGCTAGACCATCTGTTTGTGGATGGTAAGCTGTGGAGAATGCTAGTTTGGTTCCCAGCATCTCATATAGATCAGTCCAAAATTCTGATGTGAATTTAGGGTCTCTGTCACTAATTATAATTCTTGGAACTCCACAGTTTGCTATCACACTGTTCCAGAACAATATGGCTGTGTCCATTGCAGTATCCTCTTTGTGACAGGGAAGACATCTGACACTCTTGCTGTACCTGTCTACTACTACTAAGCATTCATTAAAGCTATCTTTCCCTCCAGGGACCAGGCCTGTCACCCAATCCATGTTTATTATTTCCCAGGGGTGCTTGGGCTCCTCTATACTCTGGAGTAATCCATATCTTTTGCCATGACCTTTATTGGCTTTTTGGCATCTGGTACAAGTGTTAATGTATTCACTCAAGTCTTTTTCCCACTTTGGCCACCAAGCTGTGCTAAAGACTCTCTCTTTAGTTCTTTCTTCACTCATATGTCCCATGTATGGGCAGTCATGGCATTCCTGTAGTATCAGGGAAATATGTTCTCTGTTTATTATTACCAGGGCACTTGTGTGTTTTTCCCTATGGTATAGTAGCTCATCTATCAGAAAAAACTTATTCTCTTTGAAGTTTTTGAGCCATGGCTCTTCCAATTGGCTCTCTAGTTCAGGACGCCTGTACTTTTGCTTTAATAGTTGTATCAATATACTACACTGTTTGTGTTTATTGTATGATGATTGTACTATACTAAAGAACTCTGTATTTAGATTAGAGGAGCTGATTCCCAATATGGGTATCTCTTTGCTCTCCCCAGAGCTCTGTGCTGGGTTTGATGGGTCATTCCCTAATGCCCAGTTTGATAGTTTGAAGGTCTTTCTCCTATCTATCTCCATGCATTGTATGGGTATTTTGGCCCCATTTTCTGGGTCATATGCTGGATTCTCTTGGTCATTATTCAGTGGCCACCTGCTGAGACCATCTGCATTAGTATGACTTTTCCCTTCTTTATAGATAATAGTCATATTCCCTCTGTATTCTTGTATGGCTATTTGCCACCTGAGCATGTGTCTGTTTGTTGTCTTCATGTTCAACAGTGATTTGAGGGCTGTGCAATCAGTAAAAAATTCAAATACTGCTCCTTCTAAGTAGTAATGGAGTTTTTCTAATGCCCATACCAAAAGAGACATTCTGTCTGAGTAGCTCCATATCTGGCGTCTGAGTCTTTCAGTTGTCTTGATATATAGCAAATTACGCCTTCTTTGGGTATTCCATCCACTAGTTGCCTCTGGTGTAGTGCTGCTCCTAGTCCTTGGCTACATGCTGCATCTATATATAGTTTGAATGGTAGTTCAAAATCAGGCATCATTAGGACAGGGGCATTGGTCAGCTCATATTTGATCTTCTCAAATGCATCTCTTATTTCTTTGGTAATTTCAAAGACTACATCTTTTGAGCACAGTTTGTATAGGCTACTTGTGATGTGTGCAAAGTTTTTTATGTGGCTCCTGTAGTAACTAGCAAAGCCCAAAAAAGATTGCAGTTCTTTAATGTTCTTTGGTACTGGTTTCTTCAGTACTGCAGCAACTTTATTTTGGTCTATGGCTAGACTTAAACCTGAAACTTTGTGTACTAGGGCTAGCAGTTCTTGCTGTCCAAAGTTACATTTCTTAAGAGATATTTTCATGTTGATTGGTGTACATTTTCCCAATATTTTATCAATTTTCCTCACATGGTCTTCCCATGTTTCTGAGTATATTATGATATCATCAATGTACACTACCATCCACCCTTCCATTATTTCATCTTGAAATATGGTATCCATCATCCTCTGAAAATGGGCTGGTGCATTCTTAATGCCAAATGGCATTCTAGTATATTCATATATGCCCATATGGCATATAATTCTTAGCAATTTGATGGAATCTGGTTTCAAGCCTTTCATGCAATCCATTTTAGTAATAAACTTGGCTTTTGCTAGCTTATCTAGTGCATGTGGTATCCTTGGGATGGGGTACCTATCTGCTTTGGTGTAATTATTCAAAGCCCTGAAGTCCCCACATAGTCTGGAGTTACCATCATGCCAAGTTATAAGGACTGGTGTAGTGACTTCTACTATCTCATTGTGTCCTATTTTCTTTATGACCCCCACTTCTAGGAGTTCATTGATATGTTTCTCAATTTCTTTCCTAGTTTCCATGCTGGCTGGGTATGGTGGTATCCTAAGCATAGTTGGATATGGTCTTTCTACATCCAGATATAATTCTATATCATGTCCTTTGATTTTTCCTAGTGGTTCATCTCCTATTGCAAAAGCTCCTCTATGCTTCCTCAAGACTTTCAGTAAGCTGAGTTTCATTTTACTGGTGAGTTGAGTGCCATATTGGGCTTCTTTGAATTCTTCCACTAGTTCTTTCAGGGTGTTATAATTTGTTATATGATTTATGTCAAAGGAAAATTTCTTGTCTTTGTTTGTACCTATGGTAAGATATCTATTTTTACTATTGCAAATGTCCATACCATACATTCTTTGGTACTCTGTACCTAGTAAGAATCCTTGTACATGTGCATTCTCTAGTACTACAAATTCAGGTTCTAGTCTGATATTTCCTTTTTGGTGTGGGATAATTATCTCTTTGATTATTGTCCCCAGTGAGTGCATTTTGCCTGATGCACTTTTAAAGTTTCTAGCTTTTGTTTGTATTATATCCTCTTCCCATTTGGGGAAGTGTTGTTTTAAGTATTCTTTTGCCACTATGGAGCAACTTGCTCCTGTGTCAATGATCATTGGATGTTTACAGTTCTCAATGTAAACTGTCAATTTTGTAGGGGTTCCATGAATGAATCCCATCCCTCTATTTGGGGTTACCAGGAATGTTTGTGCATTCTCTGTGTGCTTACAGAGCTCTTTGTCTGTTGTTATTTGTGGTATTCCTGAATCTAATTCAATTTCTTGTATGTCAAGTGAACTTTCTTCATTGCATTCCACTATGTATTCTTCTATGGTATCAGGTTCACTTTGTGATTCTGCTCTCATACCATTTCCCATACTGTCAGAATCGGATTTGTCACCTGTTTGTTCTTCTTCCGATTCTTCATCAATTGCATATATTTCCTTTTTTTGGTTTTGTGCAATTGTTGGCATAGTGGTCTGGTGATCCACAGTTGTGGCACACATATTTCTTTTTTGGGGTTTCTTTCCCTTTCTCTTTGTTTGTTTCTTTAAATTCAGACTTCTTGTCTTTGAAGTTTGGTTTATAGGATGTGTACCTTCCTATGGAGGTTTTTTTTCTCACATCTTGTATGACATTTGCTATGTCATCAATGCTGCTGATGTTGTTTCATCTGCATTTGACTGCATGTTCTAGATCTCCTGGAAATTTTGCTAGGAGTTTATGGTTTCTAATTTCTATTGTCATATTGGGATCAATAGCTTTTAGCCTTTTTGTTTGTTTGAGACACTATTCATATGGGTCTTTTTCTGTGGAGTATCTATCACTCTCAAAGGACATGGTCTTTTGCCAGATCCAACTACCATTGCTATACTTTTGTATAATCTGGTTCCTTCACCATGGCCAGCTTTTCCTGCCATGTATTTCTTTCATCTCAGTATACCATATGTTTGCATGGCCTCTGAATGCTGTGTTAAGTCTTGTTGTGATCCAGTAGTCTGGTATCTTTGGGACATCAAAAAAGAGTCCATCAATATAGTCAATGATTTCCATATGGTCATATTCCCCAATTCCTGAGAACTTTGGCCAGTTTGCTACTTGTGGTAACTGTTTTAGTTCCTGTTTCTCTGAATAGTTGAGATTTTCCTCATCTTGGTACATTGACTCTGATTTTGACTTGGGATTCTGATATTCAGGTTCCTGGTCATAGTCTTTATCCTCTTCTTTCAATTTTGTAGAGGTAGTGGGTTGACCTTGTGTTGGAGGGTATTGATTATCTTCTCTGTCATAGAGGTAATCAATTTCTTTGTCAAAGCTATCCTGTTGCTGCTGGATGCTCCTCAGATCTCTCCTCGCAGTTTGTTGTTCTTCTAGAATTGAATTCAACTGTCTGTTAGGTTTTTCAAATTCTGTCCAAATTTTGGCCAGATTTGTATTCAAGTCTTTTATGACTGTTGCTTGGAAAGCATTTTCTTCTTTCAATGTTTCCACTTCTGTCTTCATTTTTTCTGAGGTTTCATGTGTCCAATCCATGAATTGGGCCAATTTGGTCCATGTGAATTTGTTTTCAAACTCATGAGTGTGGATTGTAGTCTCAGTTATTAATTGTGGATCAATTGCGTCAGAACTTTCAAAACTATTTGTAGGTAAAACTATTTTTTGCTTTTGTTTACTTCTTGGACTAAGTCCATCAGCTTTTTCATCAATGGTTCTGCTTCCTTCTTCCTCTGGTTGAAAGAAGTTTTGTTTTTCCCTTGGGCTCCTTTTCTCCTGTTGGAAACTACCTGGAATGGTTGGGGAGCCTTGGATGAAGTTTCCTTTGGCTTGTAAGGCCTGCAACTGCTGGATTGGTGTGGGGAAGATGGGACTTCTCCATCCATTTCTGGGGGTACCTGAATCTGACTGGGATCTTCCTTGTGCCAAGATCTCTCTATGGCTTGTATGGCTGCCTGGTTCTCTTTGATTCTGATTGCTCTTTCTTCTAAGAGTTTGAAATTCTTGTTGGGATTCCAACCTTGCATTTCTGTCATAAGTTCCATCCAAGCCATTTGCTTGAGACAGATCTTCTGAGCTGTTATCCCCACTTCTGCCCATGATACTGCCATAGTGAACATTTTGTTGTCCATGCTCCATGTGAAGAGGTCTGTCAGGAGTTTGTGTATTTGAAGGACCTGTTCTGCATCTGTCCAATCTCCTGGTTGGACTTCTGGGTTGAATTTAATTTGGAATAAGACCTTGGGTAGGAGTTCCCTGATGGTAAGTCCTTTGCTGATCATTTGATCCAGTGATTGGCTGTCTTCTTCCTCTGTGTCTTCTTGGCCAGTGTTCTGGTTGATTTCTTGGGAATCCAAGATCTCTAAGAAGTGGAGGTGTCATGTTAACAATGTTAAAAAATGACAGACAATGAAAAATGTTGTATGTTTCAAGGTTTATTTACCTTTAGCAGGCCCTTGTACAAATTTATGATCTATACTCTTTGGCAATTTGCCTTTAGAGTTTACAACTGGGTTGATAACAGTGATTTTCTGTTTTTAAATTTGTTTTGGTGATCCAACTGGTTTTGCTGGAGCTTTTCTGGGTTTTTTGGCCCTTGGCATGGCTTTTGGTGTCCACTCTTTTGAGTTGATTGTCACTTCACTGTGTCTTTTCTGCTTGCCCTTGGTTTTTGGCAGCACCTTTTGTCTTCTGAGGCTGTCACAGATGGATTTCCTTGTGACTGGGTTTCTAATGGAATATAGTCTTTTTCCACTATTCAGAAAAGATATTTCAAATTGTATATCAGTATTTTATGATAAAACAAAATGATTCAATTCTACTGTTATTTTTCAAAATTTTCAAGTATTCTTATTATAATGTGTTGTTTTTTATTTTTTATATGTTTTTATTGAAAAATAACAGTTTTTTGAGTTTTTCACTTATGTTTTATAAGTGAAAACTGTAATATCCAAGTGTTTTGTGAATTATTCACTTGGATATTATTGTGTTTTTGTAAAAACATGTCAAATTTATTAAATTATAATAAATTTGATTTGTTATTATAGATATTATAAATAATATTTATTTTAATACTTTATTTTTGATTAAAATATCAATCAATTACAAGTTTTCACGTCAATTTGAGTGATGTCTTGTTTTAAAGGAAATATTTAATTAAAACATTCCTTATAAATAATAAAAAATTATTTTATTATTTAATATTTATTAATTACTTATTAATAAATGTTTCTTTATTAATTTTCACGCACTTTGGTGAAAAATAATAGTAAAAAATAAGTAATATACTGTTTGTATATTATTATTTATATTGAAATCTAAATAATACTGTTGTATTATTATCAAATTTCGTGAAAATAATTGCAATATAATGAAATAAAGAGGATTTGTACTCTTACTCTCAACAAAAATATTTGTAATATATATTTTTGGAGAAAAAAAAAATTATGCATATGATATATAATGCTATATTATATATAAAAAAATAATAATAATAGAAAATAAGTTGAATTTGAAATTTTACTCACTGTTAGTAAAGTACCTTTTAAATAACTGGATTTTTACGCCTAATTCACTTCAAAACACGTCCAATAAGGATGAAATACCATGGCCAGGCCCCCAAAATGTCAGGGTGAGTCTATATGGTAGCTATAAGATGTAAATACAAGCTAGTATTATGACTGTGACACGTCAAAAAACAAATAAATTTAATTCTTCAGGTCCTACTGCTACATTGTAAGGTGTGGATATGAAACTTTGATTAAAAATCAACTACTTTTCCTGTCCTCAAAATTTGTATAAGGTAAAAATCAATTAAAAATAGTAAGAAATATTATTTTTAAGAGAAAACACGCCAATTTTATTGTTTATAACTTTATTAGTATAAAACAATAATATTATAAAAATTTATTGTTTTACCAACAATAAAAATTTATCCAAAAAATACTCTACAAGAGATATTTTAAGGCTACAAAAGAAATTTCTTCAAGAGCAATTTCAATTGGAATTAATTGAGCAAAGAACTGCAAGCAATTAATTAAAGAACAAAGTCTTTAAAAAGAATATTAAAGAGAAAACACGCCCAAAAGTGACCAGAGTGAATTTGGAAACAAAGTGACAAAGTTTACAGTGATGAAAGATGCTTTAATTCACTTTTGGGGTGGTTCAGGGGTAAAAATGATTATAAGAGTTACAAACAATGATTATAATGATTTTTTTCACGTGGTTAAAAGGATTAAAATGATTTAAAAGTGGTGGTTGGAATCTTTGATTGATTGGTTTAACAGTTTTAAACTAATTAATAAAAGGAAAAGATTCTAACTTGAAGAGAAAAGTGGGGCAAAGAAGACATTCTTTTATAGCGATCAATTCTCTTACTCCAAAAGTAAATTTTACTCTTGTCAGTCGTGAAAAACAGTCTGACAACAGAAAAGCCAATTATGGCATCATTGAACCCTGGTTTAGACCAAAAAGGGCTGGTTTAAGCCATTTTTAGCCATTTTTAGCCATTTTAGACCCTTAAATCAGCCATTACTATAGCAATACCAGGCCTAGAGCCTTCAAAACACGTCAGAATGTGTGTCAGAGGCGTAGAAACCAGTTAAAACTGTTTTTATTATGATTGTTTTATCTTAAGGGTAGTTTTACCCTCTTGGCAACAGCTAAAACTACCCCAGTTGGTATCAAAACCTCATCGTCAATTGAGTCCACAGACCCTGTAACTTAATTCCAGGCCAAAAGTGATGAACTTTTGCGTGAATTTTGACATCCCACGCCTGTCAGCAAGGATTTTGGGGGTCTAGCTCCCCCTTAGAGCTGGAGTTCCTTTTCCCCCCCCAAATTTAATCTTTCCAATTTATTTTTCCTTTAATTCCTCATCATGTATTATACTTATAATTTACATATTTAATTCAATTCAATTGTACAGTACAATACAGTAATAATTGACACCTCATATGTAAATCAAAGTTCACTTATGTAATACACGCGCACATTTTGACATTTCAATTGAATTCAATTGAAAATACTTCAATTCCTCATAACTTCTAAACTAAACACAACACCTCAATTTTAACACAAAAATTGATGGTTAACACCACATGTGGTGTGAATGAAATTAAGGTTTTGAGGATTTTCAACTTTTGTATTGAAAATACTAAAAACTTAATTTAAGCTTATTTAGAGTTGAGTTACAAGAATTTCACTCAGAGGCGACCCCACCTGATTTTTTATGAGGAATCCAATGGTGAAATAAATTTTATATGTTTATTTATTGGATAAAAAGTTATAATAAATTTTATTTAACTTTTTTCCAAATTTATTTATTTTTTCACAATTTTGTTAAAGTTTCATTTTTACTTAATTTTTTCAAGTATAAATGTAATTTTATATTTACAAAATTTAATGTATTTTTTATTTTTAAATTATAATTAATTTTTTATTTTTAATATAATTTTATATTTATATTTTGATTTTTATTTTAATAATATAAATAAATTTATTTTATTTATATTAATATGTTATTTTTTATATTTGTGGTCTTTTGGGTATATGAAATTACCTCTAAGGCTCACATTCCCTCCCCCTAAAAGGAATATTACTTTGTAATATTGGTGTTTCTAGTGTGTCTGAATCTCCTCAGGAGTTTGGTAGCTTCTGGTATATCTTTTTCTTCTAACCATTCATCTTCACAAGTTGGGTCACTGTACCTAACAAGGTATTCCCTTACTTTCTTGGTTCTTAATTTCCTTTCTTTAAGAACTTTGGTTATTTTCTTAGTACCAGATGTCTCAATAGGAGGTATAACTTGGGGAACCTTATTCCTCAAGGGAAATTTCTCAGCATCACTAGATTTATATGGTTTTATCAAGCTCACTGGAAATGTAGGGTGCTTATTGCTAAGTTCTTCAGATAACTCTACTTCAACAGCATTTTCTCCATGGAGGGCCTTAATCACAAAAGGTCCTGCAAAGGAGTCTTTCAACTTTTTACATCCTTTGATGTTATTGAAGTTAGTGGTGGATACAAGAACTAGCTCCCCCACTTTGAAATCTGGAGTTGCATGAGATTTATCCCATTTGTCTTTAGCATATGCAAAAGAGTCCTCCATGCACCTTACTGCATGCTTTCTAGCCTTGTCTAGCATTCCTTTGAAGCTAGCAGCTGTGGGATGTATTTCAATTAAGTCTTTCCTCAAGGAGTCTTGGGGTAACTTGGGGTTCCATCCTTTTTCTAGAACAGCAGGAGTCTGATTGGTACTAGCATGGATTGATGTTTTATATGCTAATTCCAGTGCTGGTAACAGAGTACACCAATCATGGGTAAATCCATCACAATCTTTGAATTCAAGGCCATATGCACAAAATCTTCTCACCATGTCCTCTAAGGTTTGGATCATTCTTTCAGCCAGGCCATCAGTTTGTGGGTGGTAGGCTGTAGAGAAAGACAGTTTAGTGCCAAATAATTGGTGAAGATTTGTCCATAGTGCTGAAGTGAATTTGGGATCTCTATCACTAATGATATTTGTAAATATCCCAGTCCATGACACTACTCTATTCCATATCAGAAGAGCTGTATCCATGGCTGTATGCTCTTTGTTACATGGTAAAAAGATTGGAGTTTTACTGAATCTGTCCACAATTACTAGGCAAGCATTATAGCTCCTGTCACCTCCTGGTGGTAGGCCAGTTACCCAATCCATATGGACAATTTCCCAAGGTCTGTTTGGTTCTTGGATTTTCATCATATTTCCAAGTCTTTTGCCAGTGGATTTATTTGCCTTTTGGCATCTGTCACAGGTTTTGCAATACTCTGCAACATCTTTTTGCCACATTGGCCACCATATGCAGGTCTTCACTTTCTCTCTTGTTCTGTCTTCAGAAAGATGTCCTGAAAAGGGACTATCATGGCATTCTTTCAGTACAAGATTGATTAATGACCTGTCTACAACTGTCATGACACATGTGTGCTTGGTTCTGTGGTAAATTATACCATCCAGTAGGTGAAATCTTCCTTCATTATAAGATTTTCTCCATACTTCATCCAAGGCATGTATTAGAGAGTTGTCTTTACAGTCTTTGTTAAGTAATTGACATAAGATGCTACAATTCTTATCTTGAGTGTAACTATTTCTGACTTCTTCAAAGAAGGTGGTGTTCAAGTCTGTAACACTTATTCCTTCTATTGGAATTTGTGATGAAGCTTCTTCTGGAACATAAGCAGGATTATCAATGTTATTTGGTAATGGCCATCTGCTTAGTCCATCTGCATTCTTATGAATATTCCCATCCTTATGAACAATAGTCATATTGCCTCTGTATTCTTGTATGGCTATTTGCCATCTGAGCATGTGTCTGTTAGGTGTTTTCATGTTCAAAAGTGATTTCACAGCTGTACAATCTGTTATTACTTCAAAAACACATCCCTCTAAGAAATAGTTCAATTTCTCCAAGGCCCAGACAAGGCATAGACATTCCATTTGACTTGCTCCATATCTGGCTTCAGTTGGTTTGATTTGCCTGGATATGAAACATATTGGTCCTTCTACAGGTTTGTCATTTATGATCTGAACTTGGTGAAGTGCAGCACCTAGTCCATCCCCTGATGCATCAATATACAGTTTGAAAGGTAATTTAAAGTCTGGCATCAGTAAGAGTGGAGCAGTGGTCAATGCTTCTCTTAGAGATTCAAAAGCTTTGACTCTGTCAACAGTCATCTCAAATACTGTGTCTTTGTCACACAACTTATAAAGTGGTCTTGCTATGGATGCAAAGTCTTTAATGTGTTGCCTGTAATATCCTGCAAAACCCAAGAATGACTGAATTTCCTTCTTATTCCGAGGCATGGTTTTTAACAATACTGCTGCAAGTTTATTTTTATCAATTCCAAGGGACAAACCAGATACAACATGTCCTAGTGCCTTAAGTTCTTTAAATCCAAAATGACATTTCTTCAAGGAGATTTTCATGTTTACTGATTGGCCTTTTGTCAAAACTCTTGATAATCTGTACATGTGCTCCTCCCAAGTCTTTGAACAGATAATAATGTCATCAATGTAAATGATTAACCATCCCTCTGAGTTCTTCAGGGAAGATTTCATTCATCATTCTTTGGAAGTGTGAAGGTGCATTTTTGATACCAAAGGGCATCCTTAAGTATTCATACACTCCACAATGAACAATAATTCTCAAGTATTTTCTTGCTCTTGGTGTTACCACATTTTGATGGAATCCTTTAAGGGCATCCATAGTGGTTATATACACTGCTTTAGATATTTGAGTAAGGGCAATTTGGATTTTTGGTATTGGGTATCTGTCTGGAACAGTGTAAGTGTTCAGAGCTCTAAAGTCCCCAACCATTCTGGATTTTCCATTATGCCACGCCACTATGACTGGTGTAGTTATTTCTACTTCCTCATTGTGGCCTACTTTTCTTATTACACCAAGGTCTAGAAGTTCTTTGATATGAATTTCTAGAGCTTCTCTTGATTTTGGACTTGCTGGATAAGCAGGTCTTCTTAAGAGTGGTGGATAAGGTCTCTCAATGTTAAGAATGATGTCAACTTCATGACCAATAATTGCTCCCAGAGGTTCTTTGTCTGTAGCAAATGCTCCTTTGTGGTCATACAAAAGGGAAGAAAGTTCATTTTCTTGTTTATCAGTCAGATGAAGGCTTATCTCAGCCTCATTTAACTGTTCAGACTTGAATTTTTCTAACTCTAAGTTGACTGGTGATACTTTGTTTACTGTAATTTGTCTTTTAAATGGTAAAAAGGCAAATTTCTGGCGCTTATTGTCCCCAATTGTAAAGTATCTGTCTTTGTTATTATGTAAATCTATCCCATACATGATCAAATAGTCATTTCCCAATATAAAATGGGTACTAGAGCAATTTTCCATAACAACAAATTCAACTGTGATCCTTAAATTCCCATTTATGTGTGGGAATATGATATTGGTCTCAAAGATTCCCAATGCTTTCATTGGGTTACTTGCACTGTTGAATTTTATACCATCAATTGGTAACAATTGGTCTTCAAAATTTGGCACACAAGTCTTAAGAAAGGATTTTCCAACACAAGAGCAGAAGGCTCCTGGGTCAAGCAAAAGCTTGGTTGGCTTGTTGTCAATTACCACTTCTGTTATACAGGAGTTACCAGCTGTATAACCTTTTCCTCTGTTTGGTTTTGTCTTCATAAGTTGTGCATCTTGAACTTTTGATAAATCAACTTGACCATTGCTCAATTGTGGTAAGTGGGAATAAGATTCCATGATGTCAAAAGTGGCATTGATATTTTCTATATCTTTTGAGGATTCAGAAAATATGGATGACTTATCATCTGAATTGTCTTCAATTATGTCTTCTTTTTCAACATCTGGTTTCTTTTCAATGTCAATTTCATTGATTTTCCCCCTCTTTGGACATGTATTGGCTAAATGGGTGGTGCTTTGGCAAATATGGCATTTTCTGACTGTATCTGCAGATTTATATTTAATATTACCAGAATTTTCTTTGGGGTTTTTGTCCACAGAATCTTTCCAAGGTGTATTAAGCCTTGTTTTGAGATTCACCCTACTAGAACCAATTTTGGTTCTGGTGGTTACTTCTTCTAGTATATTGATAATATCTTCTGCTGAAGATTGTTCAGTAGTCCTGCTTTTGACAGCATGCTCTAAGTCACCTCCACATTGTCTCAGAATTTTTCTATGGATCATCAACTCTGACATGTCAGGATATAATGCTGTTAATCTGTCCTTTTGTTGGCAAAACCATGGTAAAGCTCTGTCTTTATCAGCATTAAATTTGGCAGATTCAAAGGCTGTTTCAACTTTAAACCTCCAAGAATCATTTGCCCATTTGTTGATGATTTGGGTTTTCCACCAAGTCCAACTCTGGTGTCCATGTGCTTGTCTTATTTTGATGTACCATCTGTGAGCTGATCTGGTAAACAAGGTGTTAAACCTGGCTGTTACCAATCTGTCTGGTAATTCAAAATCCTCTTTGATCATGTCAATACCTCTAATGAATTCCATATGGTCATACTCTCCTTCACCACTGAAGTGAGGCCATTCTTTAAGTTTTGGAACTTCTTTCAAGAGTGCTTGGCCCATTGATGGTTCCAAGTTATGAAAAGAAGTGGATAATTCATTTTTTAATTGTGAATTATCAGGATCCAATACTTGTGGATTTGGAATTCTTGTGCCCTCATTTTGATTTAGAGGTGTAGACATTCTTGGTAAGGTGTTCAGTATTTGTTCAATGTCATTCATTTTACTGTTGCTACACCTTTGGGAATTTCTGTATTCATGTTGGAAGCTTTGTATTAAATTTATTACTTCAATTTTATACATGTCTTCCTTATGTGTCAGTTCTTGCCATAACTCTGTCTGTCTTGTATTATCAGCAGTGACTTGATTCAATTTCATTGATAATTTTGATACTTCTTCTTGTGAAGTATCAAAACACTTTTTCAAGGCAATGGTATATGTCTTTACTTCAGTAAATGAATTTGAAATGTCATCAAGGACTTTCTGGTTATCTGTCTTGATAATATTTATGGCTTGTTTAATTCTTGTTTCAATCATGTCATCAATATTGAATTTAGAATATTTATCTGTTAATTCTTTAATAATGGCAGATTGTTCATTTATTTTAATGTTAGAAGAATTGTCATTATTAGAATTTTTAATTGTTCTTAAAGCTTTTTCAAAACACATAAGTGTTTCATTAATTTGGCACAGACTCAGGTTGTTTGTTTTAATGTTGTTACAAATGGTGTCATTTTTATCAGAAAGATGTTTTTTCACGTCATTTATAGCATTATACAACTCTGGGATGGAATCAAATATGTCAGAAATCATTTCTGGAACCTTAATCTGGCTTCCTCCTTCTTCTGTAATTCCATCATGGTTCTGGCCATCTGAAATACATTTTCCATGGCATCCTGCTGAATCTTTGGGATTCTGTAGCCCTGGCTGTAAGGGTTTGGGGCTGGTGCCTTCCCTTTGCCCTTGTTTGGAGTTTTTGGCTGCTTTTTCACGTTGGAATTGCTGCTGCTGGCCACTGGGGCTGTTTTTGGCACTGGTTTGGGTGGTGGAGGGTTGTTTTTCCTCCATTCTAGTGTCAAAAGCATCATGTTTTTCTTTTCCATCAATGGATGCCATCCATTGAGCAATTTGCAAGTGTTGGGATGGCCCAAGAATTTTCTTACTGTCAGGTAAGAATTCATGCAATTCTTCCACAGGTCTGCAAGGATCTGGTACTCCTTGAATTGAAGTGCATTGTTGTATGCACTGTGGCTGGCTTTGTATATGTCCACAGAGGCTTGTTGTGGCGGTGTCAGCTCTTTTTGAAGGTAAAATGGTATTATCAGCTTCAGAATTACCCATTTTAGTTGTTTGGAAGTCATCAACTGACCCTTTTCCTTCTGTACCTGGTTGGCCTCTGCCATAATCACGTCTATTACCTTTTTGGGAGCTGCTTGAGGGGTTGTAGCTGGCTCCTGATCTGGTTGAAGGCATAATTATGGTTAAAAAGGCTTAAAATAGTATTTTTACGTCAAAAAACTTACTATTGGCCAAATTTTTTGCTTTCTGAAGGGTATTACTTATGTCCAAGTTAATTAATTCAGAAGATATTGGTTCAGGCTGGTTATTTTGAGTCACAATAACAGTGCTATTATGATCAGAATTGACAGTACTGGCAGGGATAATGCTGGTTACTGTTGAGGCTGTTTCAATGTTTTCTTGTCTTACCACGTTGTCAGACACTAAAATTAATGAAAAAAGCCAATTAATTAGGTAAAAAAAAGGATATTTCAAAAAAGAAATAAAAATTTAAGCCTCACTTATAATATGAAAAAAATTATTTTTTATGGATTTTTTGAATTATAAGTATTTTTTATATGTTTTCAAATTTTTCAATATAAGAAAAAAGATTTAAAAAGAGTAAAAAAATATGTCACAGGTAAAATATCACGGCTGGGCCCCCAAATGTAAGGTGTGGATATGAAACTTTGATTAAAAATCAAGTACTTTTCCTGTCCTCAAAATTTGTATAAGGTAAAAATCAATTAAAAATAGTAAGAAATATTATTTTTGAGAGAAAACACGCCAATTTTATTTTTTATAACTTTATTAGTATAAAACAATAATATTATAAAAATTTATTGTTTTACCAACAATAAAAATTTATCCAAAAAATACTCTACAAGAGATATTTTAAGGCTACAAAAGAAATTTCTTCAAGAGCAATTTCAATTGGAATTAATTGAGCAAAGAACTGCAAGCAATTAATTAAAGAACAAAGTCTTTAAAAAGAATATTAAAGAGAAAACACGCCCAAAAGTGACCAGAGTGAATTTGGAAACAAAGTGACAAAGTTTACAGTGATGAAAGATGCTTTAATTCACTTTTGGGGTGGTTCAGGGGTAAAAATGATTATAAGAGTTACAAACAATGATTATAATGATTTTTTTCACGTGGTTAAAAGGATTAAAATGATTTAAAAGTGGTGGTTGGAATCTTTGATTGATTGGTTTAACAGTTTTAAACTAATTAATAAAAGGAAAAGATTCTAACTTGAAGCGAAAAGTGGGGCAAAGAAGACATTCTTTTATAGCGATCAATTCTCTTACTCCAAAAGTAAATTTTACTCTTGTCAGTCGTGAAAAACAGTCTGACAACAGAAAAGCCAATTATGGCATCATTGAACCCTGGTTTAGACCAAAAAGGGCTGGTTTAAGCCATTTTTAGCCATTTTTAGCCATTTTAGACCCTTGAATCAGCCATTACTATAGCAATACCAGGCCTAGAGCCTTCAAAACACGTCAGAATGTGTGTCAGAGGCGTAGAAACCAGTTAAAACTGTTTTTATTATGATTGTTTTATCTTAAGGGTAGTTTTACCCTCTTGGCAACAGCTAAAACTACCCCAGTTGGTATCAAAACCTCATCGTCAATTGAGTCCACAGACCCTGTAACTTAATTCCAGGCCAAAAGTGATGAACTTTTGTGTGAATTTTGACATCCCACGCCTGTCAGCAAGGATTTTGGGGGTCTAGCTCCCCCTTAGAGCTGGAGTTCCTTTTCCCCCCCAAATTTAATCTTTCCAATTTATTTTTCCTTTAATTCCTCATCATGTATTATACTTATAATTTACATATGTAATTCAATTCAATTGTACAGTACAATACAGTAATAATTGACACCTCATATGTAAATCAAAGTTCACTTATGTAATACAGGCGCACATTTTGACATTTCAATTGAATTCAATTGAAAATACTTCAATTCCTCATAACTTCTAAACTAAACACAACACCTCAATTTTAACACAAAAATTGATGGTTAGAACCACATGTGGTGTGAATGAAATTAAGGTTTTGAGGATTTTCAACTTTTGTATTGAAAATACTAAAAACTTAATTTAAGCTTATTTAGAGTTGAGTTACAAGAATTTCACTCAGAGGTGACCCCACCTGATTTTTTATGAGGAATCCAATGGTGAAATAAATTTTATATGTTTATTTATTGGATAAAAAGTTATAATAAATTTTATTTAACTTTTTTCCAAATTTATTTATTTTTTCACAATTTTGTTAAAGTTTCATTTTTACTTAATTTTTTCAAGTATAAATGTAATTTTATATTTACAAAATTTAATGTATTTTTTATTTTTAAATTATAATTAATTTTTTATTTTTAATATAATTTTATATTTATATTTTTATTTTTATTTTAATAATATAAATAAATTTATTTTATTTATATGAATATGTTATTTTTTATATTTGTGGTCTTTTGGGTATATGAAATTACCTCTAAGGCTCACATACATGGTAACAGTGGTGATGAGTATGTTGAGGACCTGGGTTGCAATACTCTAATATCTTTGACTGTAAAGAAGTACTACAATAATTATGCTTTAATTATATCTTTTAATAATTCTAAGGACACTACTGATGGATAACAGTCCTGTCACGTAAGAATATGGGTAAAATAAGATAAGATGATGGGTTTTCAAGGAAAAAACCCTTCCTTTTATATCTTTCAAGACTGTCAAGAGTTATTAACTCTTCACACGTCAGAGGAGTGAAAATTTTCACTCCAATGATCAGCCTGTGGTTGTGGATCATCAATTCTGACGTCAATAGAGGCAGAATTGTGGTTTTGGAACCACAAATGATCATTCTGGATCAATACAGGGTGAAAAAACCTTTCACCTGCCACGTCAGCACTTGGATGACATTGTTCTGGTGTCTGTATGATCAATAATGATGATTTTGGAGAGGTTATATCTTCATAAGTATATTATTTCAAGTATGGGAGCAATACTGTTTGATACAAGTTTGATACAGTCATGTATTGCTAGAAAAACCTTCCAATCAAGATATCTCAGCCAGTTCTTGAGATATCAAGAAACCAAGAGCAAAGAATTGAACGGCTTAATGAGCTCTTCAATTTGGTATGCTTCATGCTTACCCTTCTTCAAAATAGCATACGTTATAAGGGTTTTAAGTTTTTGGATGTATTTTTGTACATCAGTATGAGGCTTCAAAAACTTCCATACCAGATATCTTCTTTAATTTGGAAGATATCTGTATTCTGATGTTACAGTCTTTTAGGGCTTGGTTAGCTCTACAGTTTGGTATATTACACTGTACAGTTGTATGAGTGTATGCCAAAGATACAGGGGTTTGTTTACTTTCTTGTTTTCAGAATATCTGTATTTTTGGTTGTTAAACCTTTGAACCAAGATCCCTCAGTCAATTTAAGAGATACAGAGGTCTAATGTATCTCAAATTGAAGCTCTTGTTTAGATCTTTAATTTGGTTATACTTTTGTACAGTTTTGTACAAGCCTCCTTTGATTTTCAGGGGGGTCTTGGTTTTAACATAAAGGTCATATGGTATCTCCAGTTGTAGTGGTGTTACAGCAACATGGATGATACCATTGTGTAGCTCTCTATGTGAGCTTTAAGAAAAATACCATTTTGGTATAGAATAACTTAAATATGCATAAGTCAGATGAGAGGTGAAAATAAGGGTTTTGACTTGTTTATTCTCCTCTAGGTTTCCTTATTCTGTTTGGATAAGGTTGATGTTGAATTTAAGAGGAGTTTTTTTTCTTCTTATTTATTACCTGTATTGACTATGTTTGTTCAATACTTGTCATACCATTATTTATGGTATGTTGGATGTCATGCTAGTGCTCTGTTTTGAGTCACAGGCTGACACTGTGCTTGCTACCCTCTCTTTGGTCCTGTCTTCACTCATGTGTCACATGTAGGAAGTCATGGCATTCCTGCAGCATCAGGGAGATGTGATCTCTGTCTACCACTGTGAGTGCACTGGTATGCATTTCTTTTTGGTAAAGCAGGCCATCTACAAGGAAGAACTTGTTATCCTTGTAGGCCCTCAACCATGGTTCTTACAGCTGGGATTCCAGCTCTGGGCTCCTATATTTTTGTTGAAGGAGTTGTAGTAAGATGACACACTGTTTGTGGTTGGAATATGACTTTAGTACGGCACTGAAGAAATCATTGTGGAGTTCTGAGGAACTTATTCCCAGTATGGTAGTTGCTGTTTCTTCTGAATCAGTGTTTCTACTGTCAAAGGTACCACTTTCTGGTGCCCATTTAAAAAATCTGATGTTCTTCTTCCTCTCTATCTCCATGAAATGGATAGGGATCTTGGCTGCAACTGAGGGGTCATAAGCTTGATTGTTTTGACATTGTCCAGTGGCCATCTGCTAAGGCCATCTGCATTGGTATAGCTTTTAACTTCCTTTTATATGATGTTCATACTCCCTCTATACTCCTGGATGTCTATTTGCAATCTCAGCATGTGTCTATTTGTAGTCTTCATGTTTAGTAAAGACTTCAAGCCTGTGCAGTCTGTGTAAACTTCAAACACTGCACCCTCCAAATAATAATGGAGTTTTTCCAGAGCCCAGATTAAGCATAGACATTCAGTCTGGGTGGCCCCATACCTTGCTTCTGAATCTTTCAGCTTCCTAGAGATGTAACATATTACTCCCTCTCTTGGTTCACCATCCACAATTGGTCTTTGGTGGAGGGCTCCTCCTAAACCTTGACTACATGCTGCATCTATGTATAACTTGAATGGTAGTTCAAAGTCAGGAAAGATGAGTACAGGTGCATTTGTGAGTTCATATTTGATCCTCTCATAAGCATCCCTCCTTTCCTTGGTCATTTCAAAAACTACATCTTTTGAACATAACTTGTATAAACTACTAGTTATGTGAGAAAAATTCTTGATGTGGCTTCTGTAGTAGCTAGCAAACCCAAGGAAAGATTGCATCTCTTTTATGCTCTTTGGTACTGGCCTTTTCAGTACTGCTGCTACTTTATTCTGGTCAATTGCCAGACTAAGACCTGAAACTTTATGTCCTAGAGCTAGTAGCTCTTGTTGGCCAAAATTATACTTTTTAAGTGAAATTTTCAGGTTGATGGGTGTACATTTATTCAGAGCTCTGTCTATGTATTGTACATAGTATTCCCATGTCTCTTTGTATATAATGATGTCATCAATATATACCACCATCCAGCCTTCCAATATTTCTTCTTGAAGTATTGTGTTCATCATCCTTTGGAAATAGGCTGGTGCATTCTTGATGCCAAATGGCATCCTGGTGTACTCATATATGCACATATTGTATATTATTCTGACTAATTTCATGTAGTTAGGTTTAACCCCATTTTGGTTGAAAGCTTTCATACAATCCATTTTGGTTATGTATTTGGCTTTTGCCAGTTTATCCAAAGCATGAGGTATCCTGGGTATAGGGTACCTGTCTGCTTTTGTGTAGTTGTTCAGAGCTCTGAAGTCTCCACACAGCCTAGACTTGCCATCATTCCAGGTAATTAGGACAGGAGTGGTTATTTCCACTATTTTGTTATGTCCAATCTTTCTGATGACATCCATGTCCAAGAGTTCATTGATATGTTGTTCAATTTCTTTCCTGGTTTCCATACTTGCTGGATAAAGAGGTCTCCTGAGCATGGGTCAATAAGGTCTTTCCACATCCAGATATAGTTCTATATCATGGGCTTTGATCTTGACTAATGGTTCTTCCCCAATGGCAAATGCTGGTCTGTTCTTCCTCAGCATCTTCCGTAAACTTAGTTTTTGTTTACTGGTGAGGGTAGTGCTAAACTGGCCCTCCCTGAATTCATTCAGTAGCTCCTCCAGTGGGTCATGGGTAGAGATTTGGTATATATCAAGTGAAAGTTTCTTCTCCATGTTGGTACCAATGGTAATATGCCTTTTTTACTATTGTAAATATCTATGCCATACATCTTTTGGTAATCTGTTCCCAGCAAGAACCCTTG
The DNA here is from genome assembly GCA_023105745.1 of Austropuccinia psidii. NCBI lineage: Eukaryota > Fungi > Basidiomycota > Pucciniomycetes > Pucciniales > Sphaerophragmiaceae > Austropuccinia > Austropuccinia psidii. The sequence continues at coordinate 44,148,448 of JALGQZ010000001.1, forward strand.
GATGTGGGCATCATCAAGCACTACAAGCTCTGGGTTGAGCATGATATTACCCTTCCTATGAGGTATAATTATTTCTTTAAGAATTGTACCAATAGAAGTCATCTTTCCTGATGCACTCTGGAGGTTTTTTGCCTTGGTTGGCAAGAGCTGTGTTTCCCAATTTGGGAATTGGTTATCCAGATAATTTCTGGCCACTATTGAGCAGTGTGCCCCACTATCAATGATCAATGGATGTTGAGCATTGTCAACACAGACAGTCATTTTTGTCGCTGTTCCATGTATATATGCCATTCCTCTGGTTGGTGTGACCAGGAATGTTTGTTTATCTTGGGTATGTTGGCAGTATCCTGTGAAATCCCTGCTTCCAACTGTATGTCCTGAATTTCTAGTGGGGTTTCCTATTGATATTCCACTAGAAATTCTTTTGTTGGGTCTTGGTCATCATCAGATGATTCTCTGATGGCATCACCCATGGAGTCTGATTCAGAATCCTCTGTTGGGGATTCCTCCTCTGGGCCTTTCTCAATGGCATAGATTTTTTCTTTGCCTTTGGACAGTTGTTGGCATAGTTGTATGTTGAACCACAATTGTGACAAGAATTCTTCTTCTTTTCCACTTCTGCCACCCTCTTTTTAGGTTTGTCTTTAAACTCTACCCTGAAAGGTTGTATCTCTTTGAAACCACTTCTCTTATATGGGGTGAATTTCCCTATATTACTTCTTTTCCTTATGTCTTGTAAGGTATTAGCAATGTCATCCAGAGTGCAATCTTGGGTGCATCAACACTTTACTGCATGCTCTAGTTCTGCTGGCAGTTGTGTCAAAATCTTGTGATTCCTCATTTTGATGTTCATCTGAGGATCAATGGCTTTAAGTCTTGTAGACTTTCTAAGACACCACTCATATGGATCTTTGTCGACAGAGTATTTGTCATTTTCAAATGACATGGTCTTTTGCCATATCCAAGTACCATTACTGTACTTTTGGATGACTTGACTCTTCCACCATGGCCAGTTTCTTCTGCCATGGATTTCTTTCATTTCTGTGCACCTTATACTAGCATGAGCTTTAAGTGCTGTATTTAGTCTAGCAGTAATGCAGTAATCTGGTATGCTTGGTACATCAATGAAGAGTCCATAAATATAATCTATGAGCTCCCTATGATCATATTCTCCCGTTCCAGAGAATTTGGGCCAGTTTGAGGCCTCAGGAAGCTGTTTCAAGGCTTCCTTTTCAGAATATGACATATTCTCTCCATCCTGGTATTGTAATGGAGATCTTGCCTTATTTCCCAACATGGCATCTGTGTAATAGGGATTATCCATAACATGGCCTTGTGGTTGGGGCTTCATGTTATGGTAGACATTAAACAATTTGTTTATATCTTGGTCCAGAAAATTCCTGTCCCTTCTGCTGTGGTGTTGTTCTTCAAAGACTATATTCAGTCTTTTGTCGGTTTCTTCAGAGGCTTTGCTCAATTTAGCATGTCCTTCTTCAAGAGGTTTAACAATTTTATCCATGGAGGCTGTTAATTCTTTTATCCTCTCATGGATTGCTTCAATTTCTCAAAATTCTTTTATGTTTGCTCAGCATATTGGGACATCTGTAACCACCATGCAACATTGTTTAAGTTACTCTCAGGTGAGACAGCATTATGTTCAATCTGAGTGTGGATAATATTTCTATCAATAGGACTACTGATTCTAGAGTGGTTTACAACTACTTCTGGCTCTTGTGCACTTCTTTCACCAAATCCAACAACTTCTGGATCATTGTGTCTGACTCTCTCTTCCTTTGATTGAAAGAGGTCTTGTTTTTCCCCTTGCATCCTTGTCTTCTCCTGGAAACCTTCTGGAATTGTGAAGAATGGTGACTCCTGGTCACTGACTTGTTGGTTTCTGAATGGTGTGAAGCCACTGGAGAGCTGATTTGGCCTGCTCCTTGTGAGCCTGAAGGAATCTGAGTAGGCCCTGTATGGAATCCAAGATGATCCCAAAGATTCCCAGAGAGGATAAAAGACCAGAAATACCTGTCTTGAAGTGTCATAAGTGTGGAAGTACTTCAAATTTAGCAAAAACTTGCACCAAAAAGACAAAAATCAATGAAGTTCAGGTCATTGAAGAAATTCAGTGTACTGAATAGAAGGAAGATCTTGGGAATGATTACTTGAATATTGATGGTATTGACATCAATAAAAATAAAGACAGATATTTCAAAATTGGGGATAACAAAAGACAAAAATTTGCTTTTTCCAATATGCCAAAACAAATATCTGTAGTATCTTCTGTCAAGGATACTTATAAAGATGAATTTGTGTCTAATCAACTTTCTGAAGCACAAATTAATCCATCATTGTCACCAAAAATTAGGAATGAACTTATTAATGTGTTATATACATACAATAATGCATTTGCCTCTGATAATGAGCCATTGGGTGCTATAAGGGGACATGAAGTTGATATTACTCTTAATATTGACAGGCCATATCCTCCAGTACTTAGAAGACCAGCTTATCCAGCCAGTCCCAGAGCTAGAGAAGCCTTGGAAAAACATATCCAAGAGTTGATCCAACTTGGTGTACGAAGAAAGGTAGGCCATAATGAGGAAGTTAAAGTGACAACACCTGTTATCATTGCCTGGCATAATGATAAGTCAAGAATGGTTGGAGATTTCAGAGCATTGAATACCTACACAGTTCCAGATAGGTATCCAATCCCTGTAATTCAAGAAACTTTGAGTCAATTGTCTAAATCCAAGTATATAACATCAATGGATGCATTAAAAGGCTTTCATCAGAATGTTTTGACACCTAAAGCTAAGAAATTACTTAGAATTATCACTCACTGTGGTATCTATGAGTATTTTAGAATGCCATTTGGCATTAAAAATGCTCCATCCCATTATCAAAGGATGATGAATACTATCTTTCCCACAGAATTGTCTGAAGGATTGCTTATTGTTTATATTGATGATATTATCATTTGTTCTGATTCTTGGTCCTTACACCTTGAAAGACTTGCAAGGGTACTTCACAAGTTTTCAGAAGTGAACATGAAAATTTCACTTAAGAAATGCAATTTTGGTTTTGAAGAACTCAAAGCATTAGGACATATTGTTTCTGGTTTAAGCTTGGGTATTGACAAGAACAAAGTAGCAGCAGTGTTACTTAAGCCAATACCCCAGAATAAAGAATAAATTATGTCTTTTCTTGTGTTTGCCAGTTACTATAGGCAACACCTGAAAGACTTTGCAATTCTAGCCAAGTCACCTTATAGAATCTGTGATCAACAGACTGTATTTGAGATGACACAGGAGAGAATTAAAGCTTATGAGAAGATAAGGAAAGCCCTTACAGAAGCACCTTTACTCCTCATGCCTGACTGGAATATTCCTTTTAAGTTGTACATTGATGCATGTGGAGATGGATTAGGGGCAGCCCTACATCAAGTCCAGATTATTGATGACAAACCTACAGAAGGACCAGTTTGTTATATCTCAAGACAAATCAAACCAACAGAAGCCAGATATGGTGCAAGCCAAATGGAGTGCTTATGTTTGGTATGAGCACTTGAGAAACTACACTATTATCTTGATGGCAGTGTTTTTGAAGTGATAACTGACTGTAATGCCGTGAAATCACTTCTTGACATGAAAACTCCCAACAGACATATGTTGAGATGGCAAATAGCCATTCAAGAATATAGAGGAAACATGACTATAGTTCATAAGGCAGGAAACATCCACAAGAATGCTGATGGACTTGGTAGATGGGCTTTAGCCAACACTCCTGATAACCCAGCTTATGTACCTTTGGAAGCTGAACCACAGATTCCAATTGAAGGAATTAACATAACTGATATTGGGACTGAATTCTTTGAAGAGGTCAGAGAATCTTATAAACAAGACAAGAATTGCCATATCTTGAGTTCTTTATTAGATAGAGACTGCAAAGATACATCTTTAGTTAATGCACTTGATGAAGTTTGGAAAAATTCCTATTCTGAAGGAAGATTTCACTTGTTTGATGGAATTATTTACCATAGAACAAAACATTCTTGTGTGATGACACTGTGTAGTAGATTACTTATCAATACCATTCTTCATGAATTTCATGATAGTATCTACTCTGGACACTTGTCAGAAGAAAGAAAACTTGAAAAAGTGAAGAACTGTGCATGGTGGCCATCTTGGAGGAAAGAAACCATTGAATATTGCCATACCTGTTACAGATGCCAGAAAGCAAACAGGAGCACAGGCAAGAAATTTGGATTAATCATCCATATTCAAGAACCAAAATCCCCTTGGGAAGTTGTTCACATGGATTGGGTCACAGCACTTCCTCCAAGTGGTGACAAAAGTTATAATGCTTGTTTAGTCATTGTAGACAGATATAGCAAAACTCCCATATTCTTACCATGTCATAAAGATGACACTGCTATGGATACAGCTCTTCTTTTATGGATTAGAGTTATTTCTCATACAGGGTTATTTAAGAATATCATAAGGGACAGAGATCCCAAGTTCACATCTGCACTTTGGACCAATCTTCATAGATTTTTTGGGACTAAGTTATCATTCTCTACAGCATATCACCCTCAAACAGATGGGCTAGCAGAGAGGATGATTCAAACTTTAGAAGACATGATCAGGAGATTTTGTGCTTATGGATTAGAATTCAAAGACTCAGATGGCTTTACCCATGACTGGTGCACTCTGATACCTGCACTAGAATTGGCATACAAGACATCAGTCCATTCTTCCACAGGACAAACTACTGCTATGTTAGAAAAAGGATGGAATCCAAGACTCCCAGCAGACACACTGAGAAAAGACTTGATTGACATTCATTCTACAGCTTCCAGCTTCAAGATAATGCTTGATAAAGTAAAACACCACGCAAAACAAAATATGGAAGATGCTTTTGATTATGCAAAACAGAAGTGGGACAAGATTCATAAAGTACCAGACTTCAAAGTAGGGGACTTAGTTCTGGTTTCAACCTTGAATTTTAATAATATCAAAGGCCCAAAGAAACTTAAAGATTCTTATGTAGGACTTTTGTCATTATTGCTTTACATGGAACCAATGCAATTCAAGTGGAATTGAGTGGTGAACTGGAAAATAAACACCCCACATTTCCAGTCAGCTTGATAAAGCCTTATCAACCAGCTGATAAAGAATTGTTTCCTTTAAGAAACCCAACTCCTTTAACTGTACCACCTGTGGAACAGAATGAAGACAAAAAGATAAAGAAAGTCATTAAAGAAAGGTGACTTAGGGGTAAAAATCAAAGAGAATATCTTGTCAGATATAGAAATCCAGTACATGAAGATGAATGGATGGCAGAATCAGAAATACCTGACTCAGATAAACTCTTAAGAAGATTTAGACATGAAAGAAGGCCACAAGCCTGAATATGTCTATAAATGTGCTTTAAATTACTTGATCTGAGTGATGTGAAGAGGTTGGACAGTGGACATTACCCCCCTTTGGGGCCTTATGCTTTTATCACTAATAAAATTGTAGTACAATTTTATTTTTTGTTGGGAGGGAATGTGAGGCTTGAGGTATATTTTACATACCCAAATAGGCCACAATTATCTTAAAAAGAAATTTTGTATTATGCATAACTCATAAGTCATGCATATATCCAAAATTCATCATTTTCAATTTCAGAAAAGATGAATAACTTTTGATTGAGTAAGTAAATCCATGGATTTAAGACCAGATTTGGATTCTACACAAAAATTCACCTAGGGTAGACCCATAGAGTGAATAAGCTCAATTTAAGTATTTGAGGTGGTAAAATGGAAAATACTTCAATACCACATCATTAATACCACATAAAAGATCCGTGAAAATTTTTGTTTTTCTTGATTTTAAGCCAAAATAATGGGAAAGCGAGAAATGCCATGTTACATATACACTAAGAATAGTGTTATGCATGTTTTGAGCACTTAATATCATGGTATTCTTACATGGACTTTTGGTACACCCATAGTGGATATCTCACTTGAAGCTTAAATTTCTATTTTTACATGAAAAATAAGCAAGGGGGACAAAAGACATCAAAGAGAGCCAGGGTACCCAACTTCTGAGGCCTCAGAGGCGTGGATAGCTCCAGAGCATGGATCCATGGCTCATCTTGGCCCAATTGGTAAACTAAAACTCTTTGGGAACTTGGTTACCAAGTTACACCTACTGTAATCATAAGAAAATAGCAAATAACCTGCTATTTTGACGTGCCAAGGAGGTAATGAGCTACTTAGACTCCTGTAACCACGTCAATTCTTGATGACTTTCCATAACTAGACCCTAAAAGAGTAATTAAAACCCTTTTGGGACCCACATTCATTAATTTACCTCATAGCAACCAGCAAAATACTGCTATTTGCAATTCTATGTAGAAATGAGGTAAAAACTTCAAAAATTCATTAAAAATACAATTCTGAATTAATCTTTCTAAAGCTTTCAGGACTAATAGAGAACTGTATTATCTATGGTACAACCAAAAAGAATCATGGTTTTACTGGTAAAATTAAAAGTTTTACTTACAGTCCATTTTTGACCATTCTACGTGAAACACTGAATCTTCAAAAATTCACAGTAATTACAACCTGTGATGAAATTGGCAATAACATTGATAACTTTGAGAAATCAATGATTATTTTGGAATAAAAGAAGATTTACAGATGTTACTCCTTTTATTCTTAACCATATTGGGGTTGGTAGTCACGTAAAAGCATCAATTAAGTAATTATGATAATCTTACGTGACAACAGATGATGCAATCATTAATCCAAAAAGGTTTATTGTTTTCTCACTCACTGGTTTTTCAGTTTGCTCCATGGCACGCCTCTGTGAGCTGTTGTTGACTTAAAAGAAGCCTCTTCTTGCTGTTTTTTGCGCATCATCATCTTATCAATTTATTAAATCATTATTACCAACAAGTAAGTATTAGTTACAAGCTATTCTTAAGTGTTTTAAATCTTTCAGAATCAACCAGAAAGACGTGAAATCATAGAATCCAACTATATATTGTTGTAATCCTGTTATAAATCCTTTTGGCCACTTAAATCCACAATTGCACGTCAAATTTCTCTACTTTTATCTATCAATAAGTTCTTTGGAGTATTAGTGAGTCATTTTATCTTTAATTCTTAAAGTTTTTCTCTAGTAATAGTTTTCTTCAAGAATTATATTTATAATTACTCTTGTAAAAGATAATTATATATTAAAATAATTTTATTATTTTAATAAAAGAAGTTTTTATTATTAAATTCTTCTTGTAATTGATTCTGGTAGACAATTACTGCTCACAGTTATAATCACTAGTAGTGTATAACACGTGAAAGAAATAATTTTATAATTATTTAATTGTGGTTATAATAATATTTTATTATTATATTTCATAAGAACAGACATAGTACTGTTGATTAATAGTAATATTATCATCAGTTTCATAGTCACATCTTACAGAACCAATATGCAATAAATGATGTTATATATCATTGTGCATCATTTTTCAACAGCAATTCAATGGTGGCAATATCAAATAGTCATTTCAACATTCCAACATCTCATCACCTCATCAAGGCACTCAATCATTCAGAGGAATCATCAAGGCTCAAGAGCAAGTGTTTCAGCATCAAAGACCAATGACGCCATCAAGCAGTCATTGGTTATTCTCACTCCAAGTATTCCTTCCAAGGGAATACTGTCAATTCATTCTCAAAGTGTATTCAAGAGGCAGTGCCAAAAGAATTTGTCAAATGTCAAAGCTCCACTCAATCCATCTTGGCAACCATATTCATTTCAATACAGTCTGGATCCATAAAGAACTGTATTTCATTTTCAATCATGGGAAATTCATTCAACCCAATTCAATTTCAATATTAGCCAGCTGTATCAATTCCCAAAACAATCAATACAGCCTCAAGGATCAATACAGATCAGTTTTCAGCCTGAAGAACTCAAGCTCACAACTTTTCACATATACCGGCTACCCTTTCCACCCTGGGGGGTTTTCCCAAGTGAATTAATATACTTTGATTTTATTTTATCTTTATTTTATTTTCATTTTAGTTAAGCAAATACTGATATTAATAAGTCAGTCATTTAGCACTTTTCTCTTTCTCTTTCTTCGCCTGTCAATGGATACTTGGTGGTCATATCCTTACTAATTCCATTATTCATTTTTGGCAGGTTGAAACAGTGATTAAGGACTTACTTGGTTGGGTCTTTGGCCATTTGCCTTCTCTTTCCTCTTTTTCATCTCATCTTGAACCTGCATATCTTTTAGAGGAATTCACTTTTATTATTTTTATTCTTTATTCTTTTGGAGTCTTCCAAGTGAGTTCCCTGATTGCTGAGTGCCAGGCCACTCTTGTATTTCCACTAGAGCCCCTGTGACATTATATTAAATAACTCATAATTTCTTTTCATTCTGTTCATTCTTTCTTTATAATTTCATTCACTCATTTCATCAAAATTATGATTCTTTTATGCTTATGAACTTAATGATTCATCGTCACCTCTCAATTTTCTTTCATTCGTTCTTCATTTTGAAAATTGAAAGCTGACCTATTTTTATTTTTGTTATTATTTTCAAAATCTTTTTCTTAAAACATCAAATTTTCATTTCATTCATAATTCAGGCATCATCTTGATTTTCTTTGATTCTCAAATTTTTCATCAAGATATTCAGACACGTTATTCACATCAAGATTCATAATTGATTCATTCTTCAAGAATTTTGGTTTTCAAAGAATAATTCACTTGATTTTGATTGATTGATTGATTTGACATATTTGATATTGACCTCAAGAAAATTGATTGACCTGAAGATTTCATTGATTTTGCTGATTTTTTCACATCAAGAATTTTGACATAAATTGATTTTTTCTTCAAGATTTCATTTGATTGATTGATTTTTGCAAGATTTCGATTTTGATTGATTTGATTGATTGATTTATTGACTTGAAGATCTCATTTGACTTTGATTCATTGATTTACTTCAAGACATTGATTTGATTTGACTTCAAGACTTCATTTGATTTTGATTTATTGACGTACTTGAAGATTTTCATTTTGATTCATTGATTTTCCTCAAGATTTGATTGTTGACTCTTTTCACTTCAAGCAAATTTTGATTTTTAATTCATTTATTTCATTTTATTCCTGATATCATGCCTGTTCAACACTCACCTCCGGCAAGACAGACAAGATCTCAGGCAAGAGCTGAAGCTGTTCTCACTCCAACTCCAAGAGCTCCTCTAGATGGCACCCCAGCAGTTCCTCAACTGAGGGCCCCGCATGGAAGGAGCAGCACCGTCAAGGAAGGAAGGAAGAGGGCCCAGAAGATCAAGTTCATTTTCAGGAGTAGTTGGCGGATTTCCAGGAACTTCAAGTACTATTTTCAAAGGTCCAGGTGAAGATGGTGAAGAGGAGGAGGAGAATTCTGTGGAAGAGGAAGAGTCTGATGGTACTGAAGGTGTCCCTGCTCTGGTGGAGGCATCCCAAGGTACTGGAGGGCCAACTCTAGCCCAGTCTAATCAGCCTGTCTCTCATCAGTCTGAACCATCTTTATTGGCCATCATGCAGCAAATGACTCAGATTATGGCGAATCTTCAAGCAGCTTCCTCTTCTGAAGCATCAAGACCACCAGCCTTCAAGACTCCATCTATGAAGGCACTGGAATGCTTTGATGTGACTCAGCCCTTCAAAGTTAGAAGTTTCATTCATTCTTGTCAATTAATATTTCATAATGATCTGGCAAATTTCTCTCAAGACAGAAAGAAAGTTCTCTATGGCACATCATTTCTTATTGGCAGTGCTGCAAAATGGATTGAGCCTTATCTTTCCAATCTCACCAATCAAGACTCAAATTACCTTCTCAATTCTTGGCCTTTGTTTGAATCTCAACTTTTCACTCTATTTGATGACCTGAATGAAGTCAGAAAAGCAGAAGCTGAGTTGGATTCTTTAAGAATGAAATAAGGTTGGCATGTATCCTTATACATTTCTGATTTCAGAATTTTAGTCTCAAGAATCGGTGATTGGGGTGAAAGAGCTCTCATCCATCATTTCAGGAAGGGATTGCCATCCAGGATTTTGGATCAATTGGCCTCCCATCCTTCAAGAATTGACTCTCTTCAAGACTTAATGGACGTTACCCTGGAACTTGATACCAGGTACCATGAGAGGCAAAATGAAAAGAGTCATCATCAAGAGAAGAAGCCAGAAGCCTCAAAGTCAAGTTCTTCTCATCCTCAAAATTCTTCAAGCTCAAGTCAAAAGAAGAAGACAAATTTTCAGAAGAGGGACAAGCCCCATTGTTCTTTATTGAATAAAGATTTCAAGCTCATGAACTCTGAAAAAGAAAGAAGAATCAAGGAGGGTCTTTGTACCTATTGTGGTGGGAAGCATAGTCTTGAGTCCTGTTTCAAAAGGCCCCAAAACAAGCTTACCCAAGCGTCAGGCAAATTTCCCAGCCAGGGAAAAGCCTGAGTGAAGATCATGTTGTGTTCAATGGTCTTCACTGTTTTCCATCCAGAGCACAATTGTGCATTCTGAATACTGGTGTCAAAAATTCTCTTAAATTCTTTCTTTTTTCTTCTCTTTCTGATGTTTTTTACAGTATTCTCATTGATTCTGGTGCTACCAACTCATTTATTGCAAAGCAGTTTGTTCACAAGTATTCATTGACTACGTCAGAACTTCCAGAGAAGATTCCCCTCATCATTTTAGACTCCTCTGAGTCTCCTTCTTTATTTGTGACTCACCATACTAAATATATGGTTGAGCTCCCTTCCTTCCCAAGCTTTGAATGGGACTTTTTAGTCATTGATACTCCCAAGGGAGAAGACCTCATATTGGGCTTTGACTTTCTTAATCATTTTAATCCGTTTATTGATTGGAGGCAAGGATTGATCACCTTTAATTCTGATCATAAGGACTATAATGATCCTTCAACTTCTTTTACTAATGACGTTTCTTCTGCCAAATCATGTGAAGCTCTGGTTGGTGATTCTAGAACACCATCATTTCCATCTTCTGTCCATATTCCTTCCCTTAATTCCCATCAGTCATTACTATCATCTAGAGATGAAGTCTTCAAAGAGATTCAAGATGTTGGAGAAGATAATTCTGTATCTTCACTTCATCTCTTGTTTGGGAATATGGACCTTCCTCCTTCATCTTATCATGACTCCCTGGAGGAGTTGTGGGATGAAGAGGAAGAGCCAGAAGAAATAGAAACCATGATGAAGGTTGTTCCTTCTGTTTATCACCAATACTTGGATGTATTTTCCAAGGTGAAGGCAGAGAAACTTCCTCCTCACCGTGCCTGTGATCATCATATCAAGCTGGAGGGGTCTCTACCTCCAGTTTGGGTGATCTACTCTTTATCAAACCAAGAGTCAGATACACTCAGGGCCTACATTTCAGAGAATGTAGAGAAAGGTTTCATCCGTCCAAGCTCCTCTTCTACAGGAGCACCTGTTCTTTTTGTCAAAAAGAAAGATGGTGGCCTCCATTTGTGTGTTGATTACCGCAAACTCAATGCTGTTACTAAGAAGAACAAATATCCTGTTCCTCCTATGAATCAGCTTCTCACTGTTTTCAATGGTTCTTCTATCTTCTCCAAGATTGATTTGCGTAGTGCATATAACCTGCTCAGAATCAAGGAAGGTGATGAACATTTGACTTGTTTTAAAACCAAATATGGTAGTTATGAGTACTTGGTTATGCCATTTGGGATTACCAATGCTCCTGCTTCTTTTCAAAACCTTTTCAATGATATTTTTTATGATCTTCTTGATGTTTATGTTGTGGTTTATTTGGATGACATTATGGTCTTTTCCAAATATGAGGAAGAACATGTCACCCATGTGTCCACTGTTCTTTCCAGACTCAGAGCCAATAACCTTTTTGCCAAGGCTTCTAAATGCCTTTTTCATGTTTCTAGTGTGGAATATCTTGGTTACGTAGTTTCTTCTGAAGGCCTCAAGATGGACCAAGCAAAAGTCCAGCAAATTCTCAATTGGCCACCTCCAAGAAACCTCAAGGCTCTTCAATAATTCCTTGGCTTTGCCAATTTCTACCGCCGTTTCATCAAGAATTATTCAAAGAAGATTAGTTCACTCACAAGTTTCCTCAAGAAGGATTCCCGTTTTCCCCTCAATGAGGAAGCTCTTAGACAGTTTCATCAACTCAAAGAGGCATTCACCACTGCTCCAATCCTTTCTCACTTCAATCTTTCTCTACCCACCATTGTAGAGACCGATGCATCAGATTATGCTTTGGGTGCTGTACTGAGTCAGGTCTCTGACTCAGGAAAACATCCCATTGCATTTGATAGCCGCAAGCTTCTCCCAGCTGAGCTCAATTATGAAATTCATGACAAGGAACTCCTTGGAATAGTCTGGGCTCTCAAGCGCTGGAGAGCTTTCCTTCTTTCAATTTCTTCCCCTTTTGAAGTTCTCACCAATCATTCATGTCTTCAATATTTTATGTCTTCCAAGATTCTCACTTGCCGTCAAGCCCGCTGGGCTGAATTTTTATCTGAATTTCATTTCTCAATGACTTACCGCCCTGGCCGCTTGGCCACCCTTCCAGATGCCTTGTCATGTCGGGACAACGTTTACCCGGAGAGGGGGGAGGATTTCATCAGCAAGAATCCAATGAACTATCAGAAGATAATCAAACAAGATGAAATTCAAGCCTCAAAGTTTTTTGCAGTCAAGGTGGATTCATTTTCAAATTTGATTGATTCAATTCAGAAGGCAGTGTGGCAAGATACTCAATATAGAAGTGTACTTGAAGATTTGGGTAATGGTAAATCTGTCCAAGATTATTCTCTTGATTCCTCTTCCAAACTTCTTCTTTTCAAAGATTGGGTGGTGGTCCCAAATGACCCCACAATTCAACTCAATATACTTCAAAATCGGCATGAATCTCCTCTAGCTGGACACCCTGGCCAAGAGAAGACTCTCAAACTTGTCAAGTGGGATTTCCACTGGTCCGGAATGACTCAATTTATCAAGGATTATGTATCATCCTGTCAACAGTGTTCAAGAAACAAAAATATTCATCACAAGAAGTTTGGATTCCTCAAGCCTCTTCCAATTCCAAGTGGTCCTTGGATTTGTCTGTCAATGGATTTCATCATCAATTCCCACTGTCCAATTCCTTTGATTCAGTTTTAGTCATAGTGGACAGATTCTCAAAAATGGCGGTTTTTATTCCAACAATAGCTTCAATCACTTCATTAAATTTGGCCCATTTATTCATCAAGAATATTTTATCAAAGCATGGCCTCCCTTCAAGCATTGTTAGTGATCGAGGTTCTCTTTTTGTTTCTTCCTTTTGGACCTACCTTTGTCAGCAGCTCAAGATTTCAAGAGACTTGTCAACTGCTTATCATCCAGAAACTGATGGACAGACAGAGAGGGTAAATCAGATACTAAAACAGTACCTTCGGATGTTTGTCAGTTATCATCAAGGTGATTGGAACACCTGGCTCCCTCTGGCTGAATTTGCCTACAATAACTCTGACCATTCTTCAACAAAACAATCACCGTTTTTCACTGTTTATGGAAGAGATCCTCATTTTGACTCAGTTCACATCACTCAAGATACTCTGGCTGGAAAGTTATCAACAAAAATCCAATCAGTACAGCAAGATGTCAAGAGAGAACTTGAAGTTGCCATAAACAGGTTTAAGAGGTATGCAGATAAAAGTAGAGCAAGTCCACCTGTTTTCAATCCCGGTGACATGGTATGGCTTTCTTCCAAGAACATCAAATCAACCAGACCCACCAAAAAGCTGTCTGAAAGATGGCTGGGTCCTTTTCCAATCTTGAAGAAAATCAGCACTCATGCCTACCACCTCAAGCTTCCATCTCAATGGAAATCCATCCACCCAGTTTTCCATATTTCTCTCTTGGAACAAGTCAAGACGTCAACATTCCCAAATAGGCATCAAGAGCCTCCTCCTCCAATAATAATTGAAGAAGAAGAAGAATGGGAAGTCTCTCAAATACTGGACTCAAATCTCAAGAGAGGAAAATTATTGTACTTGGTGGAATGGAAAGGTTTCAGTCAAGACCCAGAAAGATCCACTTGGGAACCAGCTGAAAACCTCAAGAATTGTCCTGAACTCGTCAAAGATTTTCATTCATCATATCCTGACAAGCCTGGGCCCAATTCTTCAAGAGCTTGAATTTTTATGGTGCTTGGTGGGGAGAGGAATTACCAAAAGTAAGTCCCACTCCTGGTATGCACCTTTAGGGGTATTCTACTCTTTTATTGTTGTCAGCATCACCTTGGCCACTATGTGAGCACTTTGCAAATTTTGGGGACAGATCTTTGGCCGGGATTTTCAAAATCCAATTCCAAAATTGTGGCTATTTTCACTTGGGCAAATGGACCATTCACTCTTTTATTTGTTTTCCAAGTCTTTCAACTCAATTCAATCCTTCAAAATTTTTGTTTTTATTTTTATGGTACTGGCAGGAGTGGTAACTACCAAAAGTAAGTTCCTCTCCTGGTGTGCACTTCCCTGAGGGGTCTACAATCTTGTCAAAACATCACCTTGGCCACTTTATGAGCACCTGGCATCAAATTTCTCTTCCCGGGTCCTTGGCCAATTTCGAAATCAGTTATCAACCTCCGTGATGAAGATTGGAACCTCCTCAAGATTCAATTCTTTTTTCTTTTTTCTTTTTCCTTTTCTTTTCTTATTTTCATTTTCATTCTTTATTTTTACTTTATGTTCATTCCAAATTTTCGCTTATCACGTCAATTATCACATCAAAAATTTTCATTCAATTTAAAATTAAATCCAAATCATGAAGCCAATTTCAAAAGAAGATCAAGCAAGTCCTGCGTCAAATTTCAAATTTTTAATATCAGTTTTCAAATTTTTATCTTAATCAATCCTGTTGAATCACTTTCTCAAAATCTGTCCAATAGCCTCAACAGGCTTCACCTTGTTTTAGTGCTCAGGAGCTCACCATTCCAAGGTGGGGGGTACTGTCACAACCATGGCAATTCACCTCCTTGGATCCCCATATGGCATATCAAACCACAGTTCTTTTATGGCCAATTGGCCATATCCATCACCAGTGGCCAATATGGCCACGTCATCATCTTATGGACCATTTATGGCCATTTGTGTTTTGGGGCCTTCATGGCCCTTCACCTCAATCCAGAACCCATAGCGGCAATTTATGCCCAAATGGGTATTTCTGGTCATTTCCCTCAAAACCAGGGGAAATGACCCAAATGGCTGTTTTTGGCCATTTGGGCTCATAATGCGCATTTGCGCACTTTTGCGCATTTGCGCACTTTTGCGCATTTGCGCACTTTTGAGCATTTGCGCACTTTTGCTCATTTTGCGCATTTTTGCGCACTTTGACGCAAAGTGTCCAAAAGACACTTTCCTGCCTTTTGGGCCAGTTTTTGGCTCAGAACCCAAAAGTGGCCAAAAACCCCAAAGGGCACAGAAACATCTTTCCAAGCTCTGAAGCCATCACATCCATCCTTTTCCCCTCTGCCTTTCCATCTCAAGAACTTTGGAAGTAATCTTCTTGCCAATGAACCAATATGCCATAAATGATGTTATATATCATTGTGCATCATTTTTCAACAGCAATTCAATGGTGGCAATATCAAATAGTCATTTCAACATTCCAACATCTCATCACCTCATCAAGGCACCCAATCATTCAGAGGAATCATCAAGGCTCAAGAGCAAGTGTTTCAGCGTCAAAGACCAATGACGCCATCAAGCAGTCATTGGTTATTCTCACTCCAAGTATTCCTTCCAAGGGAATACTGTCAATTCATTCTCAAAGTGTATTCAAGAGGCAGTGCCAAAAGAAGTTGTCAAGTGTCAAAGCTCCACTCAATCCATCTTGGCAACCATATTCATTTCAATACAGTCTGGATCCATCAAGAACTGTATTTCATTTTCAATCATGGGAAATTCATTCAACCCAATTCAATTTCAATATTAGCCAGCTGTATCAATTCCAAAAACAATCAATACAGCCTCAAGGATCAATACAGATCAGCTTTCAGCCTGAAGAACTCAAGCTCCCAACTTTTCACATATACCGGCTACCCTTTCCACCCTGGGGGGTTTTTCCCCAGTTAATTAATATACTTTGATTTTATTTTATCTTTATTTTATTTTCATTTTAGTTAAGCAAATACTGATATTATTAAGTCAGTCATTTAGCACTTTTCTCTTTCTCTTTCTTCGCCTGTCAATGGATACTTGGTGGTCATATCCTTACTAATTCCATTATTCCTTTTTGGCAGGTTGAAACAGTGATTAAGGACTTACTTGGTTGGCTCTTTGGCCATTTGGCTTCTCTTTCCTCTCTTGCATCTCATCTTGTACCTGCATATCTTTTAGAGGAATTCACTCTTATTATTTTTATTCTTTATTCTTTTGGAGTCTTCCAAGTGAATTCTCTGATTGCTGAGTGCCAGGCCACTCTTGTATTTCCACTAGAGCCCCTGTGACAAGAAGCCAGATATGGTGCAAGCCAAATGGATTGCTTATTCTTGGTATGGGCACTTGAGAAATTATACTTCTCAGGGTGAGTCTATGTAGTAGCTTAAAAATAGTAAATACAAGCTAGTACTATGACTGTGACACGTCAAATAAGTAATAAAATAATTCTTCAGGTCCTACTGCTACGTGGTAACAGTGGTGATGAGTCTATTGAGGACCTGGGTTGCAATGTTCTAATATCCTTGACTGTAAAGAGACACTACAATAATTATATTTAATTATATCTTTTAAGTATTCTAAGGACACTACTGATGGATAACAGTATTGTCACGTAAGAATATATAATAATAAGATAAGATGAGGATTTTTGAAGGCAAAAACCCTTCTTTTTATATCTTTCAAGACTGTCAAGAGTTATTTACTCTTCACACGTCAGAGGAGTGAAAATTTTCACTCCATTGGTCAGTCTGTGGTTCTGGATCCTCAATTATGACGTCAGTAGAGGCAGAATTGTGGTTTTGGAACCACAAATGATCATTCTGGATCAATACAGGATGAAAAAACTTTTCACCTGCCACGTCAGCACTTGGATGACGTTGTTCTGGTGTTTTTATGACCAATACTAGTCATTCTGGGCGGGTTTAAGCTTTGAACAACCATTATTTTGAGTATTAAGACTGTACTGGTTGGTACAGGTTTGGTACAGGCCAGTATTGGCCAAAATACTTCCAACCAAGATATCTTGGTCAGTTTTTGAGATATCAGGAAACTAAGAGCACAGAATTGAAGGGCTTAATGAGCTCTTCAATTTGGTATGCTTCATGTTTACCCTTCTTTAAAATAGCAAAAGTTATAAGGGTTTTAAGTTTTTGGATGTATTTTTGTACATCAGTATGAGGCTTCAAGAACTTCCATACCAGATATCTTCTTCAGTTTGGAAGATATCTGTATTCTGATGATACAGTTTTGTAGGGCTTGATTAGCCCTACAGTTTGGTATATGACACTGTACAGTTGTATGAGTGTATGCCAAAGATACAGGGGTTTGTTTATTTTCTTATTTTCAGAATATCTGTATTTTGGTTATTAAACCTTTGAGCCAAGATCCCTCAGTCAATTTAAGAGATACAGAGGTCTAAGGTGTCTCAAATTAAAGCTCTTGTTGAGATCTTTAATTTGGTTATACGTTTGTACAGTTTTGTACAAGCCCTCTTTGACTTTCAGGGGGACTTGGTTTTGAAAATGAGGTTATATGGTATCTCCAGTTGTAGTGGTGTTACAACAACATGGATGATATCATTGTGTAGCTCTCTATGTGAGCTTTAAGAAAAATACCATTCTGGTATAGGATAACTTAAATATGCATAAGTTAGATGAGAGGTGAAAATAAGGGTTTTGACTTGTTTATTCTCCTCTAGGTTTCCTTATTCTGTTTGGATAAGGTTGGTGTTTAATGTAAGAGGATTGTTTTCTCTTAATTATTACCTGTATTGACTATGTTTGTTCAATACTTGTCATACCATTATTTATGGTATGTTGGATGTCATGCTAGTGCTCTGTTTTGAGTCACAGGCTGACATACCCTCCCTCAAAAGAAGGCTCATCATTGATGAGACTCTTCAGCCCTCTTGGAGGCTCTGAATCTTCCGAGGTGTATTTGTCCATCTGGGATTTCTTTCTCAGTTAACCATTTGTCTTTATCTGCTGGTTGATTCTTAAATCTAACCAGGTATTGCCTGTTGTCTTTCCCATTGATTCTTATTTTCCTGGCTTTAATGATCTTTTTCACTGGTCCAGGTGAGTCATCTTCCTATACCAATCTTTCATGGGTGACTGTCTTCTTCATGTCAGGGAATTTCTCCTCATCTGTCTGGTGATAAGGTTTGACCAGGCTCACAGGGAAAACTGGGTGTTTCCTAGAGAACTCTTTGGTCAGGTTGACCTCTACTGCATTCTTTCCTATCAATTTAATAATGGTGAATGGTCCTATGAATGAGTCTCTCATCTTCTTGGGTCCTTTTAGGTTGTTGAAGTTAAGAGTTGAGATTAGAACTTGGTCTCCTTCTTTGAAATCAGGTTCTTGGTGACTTTTATCATATCTCTGTTTGTTATATAATTTGGCTTCAGCCACACATTGCTCTGCTTTTTCACAGGCAGTCTTCCACATTGTGTGAAAGTCTTTAGCTGTGGGATGTACTGAGAGGAGGTTCTTCTTCAAGTAATCTACTGGAAGTA
This sequence comes from Austropuccinia psidii, assembly GCA_023105745.1. NCBI lineage: Eukaryota > Fungi > Basidiomycota > Pucciniomycetes > Pucciniales > Sphaerophragmiaceae > Austropuccinia > Austropuccinia psidii. The sequence continues at coordinate 44,167,209 of JALGQZ010000001.1, forward strand.
GTGGGTTCCATCCTTTCTCTAATGTGGCAGGGGTTTTTCCTGTCACTGAGTGTATACTTGTGTTGTATGCCAATTGTACAGCTGGTAGGAGGGTTACCCAGTCATGGGTATATCCCTCATTGTCTTTATATTCCATGCCATATGCACAAAACCTTCTAATGATGTCTTCCAATGTTTGGATCATTCTTTCTGCTAGACCATCTGTTTGTGGATGGTAAGCTGTGGAAAATACTAGTTTGGTTCCCAGCATCTCATATAGATTAGTCCAAAATTCTGATGTGAATTTAGGGTCTCTGTCACTAATTATAATTCTTGGAACTCCACAGTTAGCTATCACATTGTTCCAGAACAATATGGCTGTGTCCATTGCTGTGTCCTCTTTGTGACAGGGGAGACATCTGACACTCTTGCTGTACCTGTCTACTACTACTAGGCATGCATTAAAGCTGTCTTTCCCTCCAGGGACCAGGCCTGTTACCCAATCCATGTTTATTATTTCCCAGGGGTGTTTGGGCTCCTATATACTCTGGAGTAATCCATATCTTTTGCCATGACTCCTGTTGGCTTTTTGGCATCTGGTACAAGTGTTGATGTATTCACTCAAGTCTTGTTCCCACTTTGGCCACCAAGCTGTGCTAAAGACTCTTTCTTTAGTTCTTTCTTCGCTCATATGTCCCATGTATGGGCAGTCATGGCATTCCTGTAGTATCAGGGAAATGTGTTCTCTATTTATTATTACCAGGGCACTTGTGTGTTTTTCCCTATGGTACAGTAGGTCATCTATCAGAAAAAATCTATTTTCTTTAAAATTTTTTAGCCATGGCTCTTCCAATTGACTCTCTAGTTCAGGACTCCTGTACTTTTGTTTTAGTAGTTGTATCAATATACTAAACTGTTTGTGTTTATTGTATGCTGATTGTACTATGTTAAAGAATTCTGTATTCAGATTAGAGGAGCTGATTCCCAGTATGGGTATCTCTTTAATCTCCCCATAGCTCTGTGCTGGGTTTGATGAATCATTCCCTAATGCCCAGTTTGATAGTTTGAAGTTCTTTCTCCTGTCTATCTCCATGCATTGTATAGGTATTTTGGCCCCATTTTCTGGGTCATATGCTGGATTTTCTTTATCATTCTTCAGTGGCCACCTGCTGAGACCATCTGCATTAGTGTGACTTTTCCCTTCTTTATAGATGATAGTCATATTCCCTCTGTATTCTTGTATGGCTATTTGCCACCTAAGCATGTGTCTGTTTGTTGTCTTCATGTTCTACAGTGACTTGAGGGCTGTGCAGTCAGTAAAAACTTCAAATACTGCTCCTTCTAAGTAGTAATGGAGTTTTTCTAATGCCCATACCAAGCATAGACATTCTGTCTGAGTAGCTCCATATCTGGCTTCTGAGTCTTTCAGTTGTCTTGATATATAGCAAATTACTCCTTCTTTGGGTATTCCATCCACTAGTTGCCTCTGGTGTAGTGCTGCTTCTAGCCCTTGGCTACATGCTGCATCTATATATAGTTTGAATGGTAGTTCAAAATCAGGCATCATTAGGACAGGGGCATTGGTCAGTTCATGTTTAATCTTTTCAAATGCATCCCTTCTTTCTTTGGTAATTTCAAAGACTACATCTTTTGAGCACAGTTTGTATAGGCTACTAGTGATGTGTGCAAAGTTTTTTATGTGGCTTCTGTAGTAGCTAGCAAAGCCCAAAAAAGATTGCATTTCTTTGATGTTCTTTGGTACTGGTTTCTTTAGTACTGCAGCAACTTTATTTTGGTCTATAGCTAGGCTTAAACCTGAGACTTTGTGTCCTAGGGCTAGCAGTTCTTGTTGTCCAAAGTTAAATTTCTTAAGAGATATCTTCATATTGATTGGTGTGCATTTTCCCAATATTTTATCAATTTTCTTCACATGGTCTTCCCATGTTTCTGAGTATATTATGATATCATCAATGTACACTACCATCCACCCTTCCATTATTTCATCTTGAAATATGGTATCCATCATCCTCTGAAAATGGGCTGGTGCATTCTTAATGCCAAATGGCATTTTGGTATATTCATATATGCCCATATGGCATATAATTCTTAGCAATTTGATGGAATCTGGTTTTACCCCATTCTGGTGAAAACCTTTCATGCAGTCCATTTTTGTAATGAACTTGGCTTTTGCTAGTTTATCTAGTGCATGTGGTATCCTTGGGATGGGGTACCTATCTGCTTTGGTGTAATTATTCAAAGCCCTGAAGTCACCACATAATCTGGATTTACCATCATGCCATGTTATAAGGACTGGTGTAGTGACCTCTACTATCTCATTATGTCCTATCTTTCTTATTACCCCCATTTCTAGAAGTTCATTGATGTGTTTCTCAATTTCTTTCCTAGTTTCCAAGCTGGCTGGGTATGGTGGTCTCCTAAGCATAGGTGGATATGTTCTTTCTACATCCAGATATAATTCTATATCATGTCCTTTGATTTTTCCTAGTGGTTCATCTCCTATTGCAAAAGCTCCTCTATGCTTTCTCAATACTTTCAGTAAGTTGAGTTTCATTTTACTGGTGAGTTGAGTGCCATATTGGGCCTCTTTGAATTCTTCCACTAGTTCTTTCAAGGTGTTATCATTTGTTATATGATTAATGTCAAAGGAAAATTTTTTATCTTTGTTTGTACCTATGGTAAGATATCTGTTTTTGCTATTGCAAATGTCCATACCATACATTCTTTGGTACTCTGTACCTAGTAAGAATCCTTGTACATGTGCATTTTCTAGAACTACAAATTCAGGTTCCAGTCTGATATTTCCTTTTTGGTGTGGGATAATTATCTTTTTGATTATTGTCCCCAGTGAGTGCATTTTGCCTGATGCACTTTTGAAGTTTCTGGCTTTTGTTGGGATTATATCATCTTCCCATTTGGGGAAGTGTTGTTTCAAGTATTCTTTTGCCACTATGGAGCAACTTGCTCCTGTGTCAATGATCATTGGGTGTTTACAGTTCTCAATATAAACTGTCAATTTTGTAGGTGTTCCATGAATGAATCCCATCCCTCTATTTGGGGTTACCAGGAATGTTTGTGCATTCTGTGTGTGCTTACAGAGCTCTTTGTCTGTTGTTATTTGTGGTATACCTGAATCCAATTCAATGTCTTGTATATCAAGTGAACTTTCTTCATTGCATTCCACTATGTATTCTTCTATGGTATCAGGTTCACTTTGTGATTCTGCTCTCATACCATTTCCCATGCTGTCAGAATCAGATTTTTCACTTGTTTGTTCTTCTTCTGATTCTTCATCAATTGCATATATTTTCTTTTTTGGTTTTGTGCAATTGTTGGCATAATTGTCTGGTGAACCACAGTTGTGGCACACATATTTCTTTTTTGGGGTTTCTTTCCCTTTTTCTTTGTTTGTCTCTTTAACTTCAGACCTCTTGTCTTTGAAGTTTGGTTTATAGGATGTGTACCTTCCTATGGAGGTTTTTTTTCTCACATCTTGTATGACATTTGCTATGTCATCAATGCTGCTGATGTTGTTGCATCTGCATTTGACTGCATGTTCTAGATCCCCTGGCAATTTTGTCAGGAGTTTATGGTTTCTCATTTCTATTGTCATATTGGGATCAATAGCTTTTAGCCTCTTTGTTTGTTTGAGGCACCATTCATAAGGGTCTTTTTCTGTGGAGTATCTATCACTTTCAAAGGACATGGTCTTTTGCCAGATCCAACTACCATTGCTATACTTTTGTATAATCTGGTTCCTCCACCATGGCCAGCTTTTCTTGCCATGTATTTCTTTCATCTCAGTATACCATATGTTTGCATGGCCTCTGAATGCTGTGTTGAGTCTTGTTGTGATCCAGTAGTCTGGTATCTTTGGAACATCAACAAAGAGTCCATCAATATAGTCAATGATCTCCATATGGTCATATTCCCCAATTCCTGAGAACTTTGGCCAGTTTGTTACTTCTGGTAACTGTTTCAGTGCCTGTTTCTCTGAATAGTTGAGATTTTCCCCATCTTGGTACACTGACTCTGATCTTAACTTTGGAATCTGATATTCAGGTTCCTGGTCATAGTCTTTATCCTCTTCTTTTAATTTTGTAGAGGTAGTAGGTTGACCTTGTGTTGGGGGGTATTGATTGTCTTCTCTGTCATAGAGGTAATCAATTTCTTTGTCAAAGCTATCCTGTTGCTGCGGGATACTCCTCAGATCCCTCCTCACAGTTTGTTGTTCTTCTAGAATTGAATTCAACTGTCTGTTGGTTTTCTCAAATTCTGTCCAAATTTTGGCCAGATTTGTATTTAAGTCTTTTATGACTGTTGCTTGGAAAGCATTCTCTTCTTTCAATGTTTCCACTTCTGTCCTCATTTTTCCTGAGGTTTCATGTGTCCAATCCATGAATTGGGCCAATTTGGTCCATGTGAATTTGTTTTCAAACTCATGAGTGTGCATTGTAGTTTCAGTTATTAATTCTGGGTCTATTGAGTCAGAACTAGCAAAACTATTTGTAGGTACAACTATTTCTTGCTTTTGTGTACTTCTTGGACTAAGTCCATCAGCTTTTTCATCAATGGGTCTGCTTCTTTCTTCCTCTGGTTGAAAGAAGTTTTGTTTCTCCCTTGGGCTCCTTTTCTCCTGTTGGAAACTACCTGGAATGGTGGGGAGCTTTGGATGAAGTTTCCTTTGGCTTGTAAGGCCTGGAACTGCTGGATGGTTGTGGGGAAGATGGGGCTTCTTCTTCCATTTCTGGGGGTGACTGAATCTGACTGGGCTCTTCCTTGTGCCAAGATCTCTCTATGGCTTGTATGGCTGCCTGGTTCTCTTTGATTCTGGTTGCTCTTTCTTCTAAGAGTTTGAAATTCTTGTTGGGATTCCAACCTTGCATTTCTGTCATAAGTTCCATCCAAGCCATTTGCTTGAGACAGATCTTCTGGGTTGTTATCCCCACTTCTGCCCATGATGCTGCCATGGTGAACATTTTGTTGTCCATGCTCCATGTGAAGAGGTCTCTCAGGAGTTTGTGTATTTGGAGGACCTGTTCTGCATCTGTCCAATCTGCTGGCTGGACTTCTGGATTGAATTTGATCTGGAACAAGACCTTGGGTAGGAGTTCCCTGATGGTAAGTCCTTTGCTGGTCATTTGTTCCAGTTCTTCTTCCTCTGTGTCTTCTTGGCCAGTGTTCTGGTTGATTTCTTGAGAATCCAAGATCTCTAAGAAGTGGAGGTGTCATGTTAACAATGTTAAAAAGTGACAGACAATAAAAAATGTTGTATTTTTCAAGGTTTATTTACCTTTAGCAGGCCCTTGTACAAATTTATGATCTATACTCTTTGGCAATTTGCCTTTAGAGTTTACAACTGGGTTGATAACAGTGATTTCCTGTTTCTCCACTTGTTTTGGTGATCCAACTGGTTTTGTTGGGGCTTTTCTGGGTTTCTTGGCCCTTGGCACAGCTATTGGTGTCCAATCTTTTGAGTTGATTGTCACTTCACTGTGTCTTTTCTGCTTGCCCTTGGTTTTTGGCAGCACCTCTCTGTCTTCTGAGGCTGTCACGGATGGGTTTCCTTGTGACTGGGTTTCTAATGGAATGTAGTCCTTTTCCACTATTCAGAAAAGATATTTCAGATTGTATATCAGTATTTTATGATAAAACAAAATGATTATATTCAATTCTACTGTTATTTTTCGAAATTTTTAGGTATTTTTATGTTTTTTTATTGTTTTTATATGTTTTTGTTTGAAAAATAACAGTTTTGAGTTTTTCACTTATGTTTTATAAGTGAAAAACTGTAATATCCAAGTGTTTTGTGAATGATTCACTTGGATATTATTGTGTTTTTTTATATAAACACGTCAAATTTATTAAATTATAATAAATTTGATTAAATATTATAAATAATATTTATTATAACACTTTGATATTGATTAAATATCAAGTGATTACAAGTTTTCACGTCAATTTGAGTGATATCTTGTTTTAAAGGAAATATTTAATTAAAATATTCCTTATAAATAATAAAAAATTATTTTATTATTTAATATTTATTAATTATTAATTAATAAATGTTTCTATATTAATTTTCACGCACTTTGGTGAAAAATAATAGTAAAATAAATAATATACTGTTTGTATATTATTATTTATATTGAAATTTAAATAATACAGATGTATTATTATGAAATTTCGTGGAATTTATTGCAAAAAAAAGAAAGAGGATTTGTACTCTTATTCTCAACAAAAATATTTTATAATATATATTTTTGGAGTAAAAAAAAATGTATATAAAATATGTGATAAAAAAATGATAATAAAACAGAAATTTTACTCACTTGTAGTGAAATACCTTTTAAATAGCTGAATTTTACGCCTAATTCAGTTCAAAATACGTCCAATAAGGTTGAAAAACCACGGCCAGGCCCCCAAATTGTCAGGGTGAGTCTATGTAGTAGCTTAAAAATAGTAAATACAAGCTAGTACTATGACTGTGACACGTCAAATAAGTAATAAAATAATTCTTCAGGTCCTACTGCTACGTGGTAACAGTGGTGATGAGTCTATTGAGGACCTGGGTTGCAATGTTCTAATATCCTTGACTGTAAAGAGACACTACAATAATTATATTTAATTATATCTTTTAAGTATTCTAAGGACACTACTGATGGATAACAGTCTTGTCACGTAAGAATATATAATAATAAGATAAGATGAGGATTTTTGAAGGCAAAAACCCTTCTTTTTATATCTTTCAAGACTGTCAAGAGTTATTTACTCTTCACACGTCAGAGGAGTGAAAATTTTCACTCCATTGGTCAGTCTGTGGTTCTGGATCCTCAATTCTGACGTCAGTAGAGGCAGAATTGTGGTTTTGGAACCACAAATGATCATTCTGGATCAATACAGGATGAAAAAACTTTTCACCTGCCACGTCAGCACTTGGATGACGTTGTTCTGGTGTTTTTATGACCAATACTAGTCATTCTGGGCGGGTTTAAGCTTTGAACAACCATTATTTTGAGTATTAAGACTGTACTGGTTGGTACAGGTTTGGTACAGGCCAGTATTGGCCAAAATACTTCCAACCAAGATATCTTGGTCAGTTTTTGAGATATCAGGAAACTAAGAGCACAGAATTGAAGGGCTTAATGAGCTCTTCAATTTGGTATGCTTCATGTTTACCCTTCTTTAAAATAGCAAAAGTTATAAGGGTTTTAAGTTTTTGGATGTATTTTTGTACATCAGTATGAAGCTTCAAGAACTTCCATACCAGATATCTTCTTCAGTTTGGAATATATCTGTATTCTGATGATACAGTTTTGTAGAGCTTGATTAGCCCTACAGTTTGGTATATGACACTGTACAGTTGTATGAGTGTATGCCAAAGATACAGGGGTTTGTTTATTTTCTTATTTTCAGAATATCTGTATTTTGGTTATTAAACCTTTGAACCAAGATCCCTCAGTCAATTTAAGAGATACAGAGGTCTAAGGTGTCTCAAATTAAAGCTCTTGTTGAGATCTTTAATTTGGTTATACTTTTGTACAGTTTTGTACAAGCCCTCTTTGACTTTCAGGGGGACTTGGTTTTGAAAATGAGGTTATATGGTATCTCCAGTTGTAGTGGTGTTACAACAACATGGATGATATCATTGTGTAGCTCTCTATGTGAGCTTTAAGAAAAATACCATTTTGGTATAGGATAACTTAAATATGCATAAGTTAGATGAGAGGTGAAAATAAGGGTTTTGACTTGTTTATTCTCCTCTAGGTTTCCTTATTCTGTTTGGATAGGGTTGGTGTTTAATGTAAGAGGATTGTTTTCTCTTAATTATTACCTGTATTGACTATGTTTGTTCAATACTTGTCATACCATTATTTATGGTATGTTGGATGTCATGCTAGTGCTCTGTTTTGAGTCACAGGCTGACAATACTATTATCTTGATGGCAGTGTGTCACAGGGGCTCTTCTAAATGAAGAGGGCCTGGCACTCAGTGAACAGACTTACTTATGGAGGGCTCAGAAGAGTACTCAAATGATAAGAGTAATGGAGTAAGAGGATAAACTCCTAGTCATAAAATAATAAGTATAAAAGATATAAGAGAAAACAAAAGCAATAATAAAGAGCCAACCACAAATAATCCTGTACCACTGTTTCAACCTGTTCAGAAAAGAGAAAAGGATTAATAAAGGATATGGCCACCAGGACTCTACTGAACAGGTGAGGGAAGGCAAAGACTAACTTAATAAATAATAAAATCATATTTCTTAAATGAGAAATAAAATAATATTAAATAATAAATCCAATATTTTAATTAACTGAGGGGAAAACCCCCAGGTGGATGAAGAGGGGCTGGTATATGTGAGAAATACCAGCCTTGGAGTTTGAGTGTTGAGATACTGGCCTGTATGCTGGAAGAAGTTGGATGTGGGATTGAATCCTGTATTGGTGAATCTAATACAGGTTATACAGTCAATACAGGTATTTGCGCCTGTATTGATGAAAGGCCTGTATTTGGTGAATCCTGTATTTGGGTCTTGCCTGTATGAAACTGTATTTGGAGAATGTTGAATGAAACCCCCTTGCTGATTGGGTTTTGAAGGGTATCAATGAAATAATGATTGTTGCTGATTGGGTTTTGAAGGGTATCAATGAAGTAATGGTTGATGAAGATGATTGGTAATGCCCCTGCCTCCTTGGCTGTGACATTATCCCCCTCTTGAAAGTGGTGAGCTCTGAGTACCATAAGTATAGTGAGTCTTGATGAGCTTGCAATCAATCCATACAGTTCTTTCCCCCAATTCCTTAAATCTATCCCATTAACTTTCTTCTTCAATCAATACTCAAACAAAATCTTCATTTAATCACTCGTAGATATCTCCTCCTTGATTTTGATTCTGAATTCCCTCTTTTCCTTCAAAATGCCTTCATTCTTCTAAAATAATGTTCATTCTTGTCTTGAGTGTCTTCACTAAACTTTTCTTGAGTCCCCATGGATTTTGAAAAGGGGGTGACCTGGGCTTATGTCCCAAGAACACCTGATTTCATCATAATTTTGAATCTTGAGAGTTTTGACATGAAGTAGCCAATACTTGAGGGTTTGGACCATTTCAGAAGTCCTGGCCAAAATCCTTGATTTTTTGATTAAAGGGGATTTTGGCCAATTTGCGCAAAAATGCGCAAAATTTGCGCAAAGTGCGCAAATGCGCATATATGCCATAATGGCATATAATGGTGAAAAAATTGAGAAAAAAACTTGATTGATGATGAAAAATGGCCTTATAGGGTGTTCTGGCCATTTTGCGCATTTTTGTGCAAAATGCGCAAATGCCCATATATGCCATAATGGCATATATATATTGGTGAAAAAATAAAAAAGTTGATAAATGATGGAAAAATTGCCTATAAGGTGTTCTGGCCATTTTGCGCACATTTGCGCAAAGTGCCCAAATGCGCAATTCAGATGAAATTGGCCAAAAAGGCCTTTTGAAGCCTTTTGAAAAGGTAAACAGGCCTTTTGCGCAAAAGTGCGCAAAATGCCCAAATTTGCCAATATGCCTAATTAAGCATATTTTGATGAAAAATGATAAAACTGAGCTGTTTTGAAGTTTTGAGGTTTGATATGGCCATTTGTGCCAAAGTGCATAAATTCATGAAATTGGCCAATTGGGCCATTTGAAGCAGGGTTTTTCTTTTTGATCTTGATTTCTTCCTGAATGTCTTTCTTCTTATCTCCTCCTTGATGGTCAATTGCCATAGATGCCTTGCTTATTGGGTTTTTGGCTTTCAAATTTGATCTTAAGGAATGAGTTTAAGGCTGACTTGAAGAAGTTTGGATGAGGGTTATCTGTAGGTGGTCTTTACCATTACTAGTGTTTTGCTCTTTGATTATTGAATGAATTTGCTCCCCAAACGTGATATGGGAGTGATGACTACTGCTTTTTGAAATAAGAAATAAAAATAAAAATAAAAATAAAAATAAAAGATACAAGTAAAAGAAAATCAAATAAAAAATAAAAATGAAAAGAATTGAGAGAAAAAGAGAGTAAAGAAAGAAATAAGAAATGCCTGAGGGTTGTCCTTCTTATGGTGAGTTGCTTGATTTTGGCCAAAATGTTCTGAAAGATAAAACCAAGCATTTGATGCTCACAGCGTGGCCAAGGTAATGTTTTACAAGAATTAGACCCCTCAGGGATGCATACCAGGAGATGGAACTTACTTTCATAACTTCCACTCCCCACCAAGCACCATAAATGAAAGAGGAATTATGCCATAACATGAATTTTGGTAATGAATGTCTTGAAGGATAATTTATGGCATGATTAAAGAAAGAAAAGAAAATAAGAGAAAGATTGGGCCATATCTTGATGAAAGGTCCAAATCTTAAGGGTATGATGTTGGAAGGCCTTCTCAACCTGTCCAAAGAATAGACAAGTGCTCACAAAGTGGCCAAGGTGATGCTTACAACAAATTTGGGTAGAATACCCCCTTAAAGGTGCATGCCAGGAGAGGAACTTACTTTCATAAACTCCAATACCCACCAAGCACCATAAATCAAACTCTTGAGGCATTTGGGCCAGGCTTGTCTGGATACAAAGTGTGAAAATCCTTGACAAGGTCTGGGGAGTTGGTAAGGTTGGAAGCTGGTTCCCAAGTTGTTCTTTCTGGGTCTTCATTGAATCCTTTCCACTCCACTAAATACCATAATGAACCTCTCTTGAGTTTTGAGTCCAGAACCTGAGCCACTTCCCATTCTTCTTGCTCTTCCACTATTACTGGAGGTGGTGGCAATTGGTGTCGATTTGTGATAGTTGATTGCTTTACTGGTTCTAACAATGACACATGGAAAACAGGGTGAACTGACTTCCATTGTTGAGGCAACTTGAGGTGATATGCATGGCTGCCAATCTTCTTGAGAACTTCAAAGGGTCCCAACCATCTTTCTGAAAGTTTCTTGGTGGGTCTTGTTGTCTTGATGTTCTTGGAAGCTAGCCTTACTTTGTCCCCAGGTTGGAAATCAGGTGGAATTGCTCTATTTTTATCTGAATACCTCTTAAAATGCTATATTGCTGACTCTAATTATTCTTTGACAACATGCTGTACTGATTGGAGTTTTGATGATAACCTTCCAGCAGGTGTATCTTGAGAAATGTGACTTGAATCAAAGCTGGGATTTCTTCCATAAATAGTGAAAAATGGACACTGTTTTGTTGATGAATGTTCTGCATTATTATAGGCAAATTCAGCCAGAGGGAGCCAGGTGTGCCAGTCATCTTGACGGTAACTGACATACATCCGAAGATACTGTTCTAGAATCTGATTTACCCTCTCTGTCTGTCCATCTGTTTCAGGGTGAAAGGCAGTTGAAAGATCTCTTGATATCTTGAGCTGCTGACACAATTGAGTCCAAAATGATGAAACAAATAATGAACCTCTATCACTAACAATACTGATTGGAAGACCATGTTTGGAAAAGACATGATTAATAAATATTTGAGCTAAGTCCAAAGCAGTGATTGTTGAATAAGTTGGAATAAATATTGCCATTTTTGAAAATCTGTCTACAACTACTAAAATTGAATCAAAGTTGTTTTACAAGGGCAATTGGGTGATAAAGTCCATTGATAAAGAATTCCAAGGACCAGATGGAATTTGAAGAGGCTTGAGTAATCCAAACTTCTTATGGTGGATGTTCTTGTTTCTTGAACATTGCTGACATGAGGACACATAGTCCTTGATGATTTGATTCATGCCAGCCCAATAAAAATCCCTCTTGATGAGTTTGAGGGTCTTCTCCTGGCCAGGATGGCCAGCCAACGGTGAATCATGACGCTTTTGATGAATGTCCAATTGAATCTCATGATTTCTTGGAATGACTACTCTATCTTTGAACAATAATAATTTTGCTTGAGGTTCAAGAGAATAGTTTGGGACTGATTCTCCTCTTGCTAATTTCTTGAGGATTTCCTTATAATCTTTGTCTTGCCATACTTGTCTTTGAATTTGCTCAACTACATCTGAAAAAATATCAAATTTTATTGAAAAGAATCTTTACTCTTGAATTTCAATTTGCTTGAGAAGTTGATGACAATTTTGAGGATTCTTGCTGATGAAATCCACCCCCCTCTCTGGATACACGTCGTCTCGACGTGACAAGGCATCTGGTAAAGTGGCCAGCCTGCCTGGGCGGTAAGTGATGATGAAGTGGAATTCAGATAGAAATTCTGCCCAACGGGCTTGACGACGAGTAAGGACTTTAGAGGACATAAAATACTGAAGGGAACAATGGTCTGTCAAGACCTCAAAGGAATCAGAAAGAGAAAGGAGAAAAGCTCTCCAGTGCTTGAGGACCCAGACTATGCCAAGGAGTTCCTTGTCATGAATTTCATAGCTGGGTTCAGCTGGTAAGAGCTTGCAACTATCAAATGCATTGGGATGTTTTCCTGAGTCATTCACCTGACTCAGTACAGCACCCAAGGCATAATCAGAAGCATCGGTCTCTACAATAGTTGGTAGAGAAGGATTAAAATGAGAGAGAATAGGAGCAGTGTTGAAAGCTTCTTTGAGTACTTGAAACTGACTAAGAGCTTCCTCATTGAAGATAAAGGGAGAATCTTTTTTAAGTAGGGAAGTGAGAGCAGAGATTTTGTTGGAATAATTTTTAATGAAACAACAATAAAAGTTGGCAAAGCCAAGAAAAGATTGGAGGGCCTTGATGTTCTTGGGCTGAGGCCAATTGAGGATTTGTTGAACCTTTGGAGAATCCATCTTGAGGCCATCACTTGAAATAACATAGCCCAGGTATTCCACACTTGAGGCATGGAATACACACTTTGAGGCTTTAGCAAACAAATTATTGTCTCTCAGTCTTTGGAGAACAGAGGCTACATGTTTAACATGTTCATCCAAAGAGCTAGAGAAGACTATAATATCATCTACGTACACTACAACAAAAATATCCAAATAATCTGCAAAGATATCATTCACAAGATTTTGGAATGAAGCTTGAGCATTGGTTAAGCCAAATGGCATAACCAAATACTCATAACTACCATATTTGGTTCTAAAGGCAGTTAATTGCTCATCCCCCTCTTTAATTCTCAGGAGATTATAAGCACCACGCAGATCTATCTTGGAGAAGATAGTAGCACCGTTGAGGACGGTAAGAAGCTGATTCATTGGAGGAACAGGATACCTGTTCTTCCTAGTGACAGCATTAAGTTTGCGGTAGTCAACACACAAACGAAGACCACCATCCTTTTTCTTAACAAAAAGGACAGGTGCTCCTGTTTAGGAGGAGCTTGGTCTGATGAAACCTTTCTCTACATTCTCTGAAATGTAGGCCCGCAGTGTTTCTGACTCATTCTTTGATAAAGAGTAGATAACACCAACTGGAGGTAGAAGACCCTCCAATTCGATATGGTGATCACAGGCGCGGTGTGGAGGAATTTTCTCTGCTTTCACCTTGGAGAATACATCCAAATAGTGGTGATAAGCAGGAGGGACTACCTTCAACATAGTTTCAATCTCTTCTGGCTCTTCCTCCTCATCCCACTGCTCCTCCAGGGAGGCATGAAAAGATAAAGGAGGAAGGTCCATATCCCCTTGAAAGAGATGAAGTGAAGATATAGCAACATCTTCTCCAACATCTTTTATCTCTTTGAAGACTTCATCTCTTAATGGAAGTAATGACTGAGAGGGAAAGATGGAGGGATTATGGACAGAAGGAGGAAGGGAAGGTGTTTTAAGTTCACCAACCAGAGCAACACTGTTGACAGCAGTGGAAAAGTCATTACTAGTAGAAGAAATAATACCACTAGAATCCTTATGACAAGAATCATAGGTGATCAATCCATTTTTCCAAGCAATAATGGGATTAAAATGGTAAAGAAAATCATAGCCCAATATTAGGTCTTCTCCCTTGGGTGAATCTATAATAAAGAAATCCCATTCAAAGCTTGGGAAGGAAGGTAAATCAACAACCCACTTGGTATAATGGGTGATGAACAAGGAAGTGGATTCATTTGAATCCAAAATGAAAAGAGGAATCTTTTCAGGGAGCTCTGACATGGTCAATGAGTACTTGAGAACAAAATTCTTTGCAATGAAGGAGTTTGTAGCACCAGAATCAATGAGAATACTTTAAAAAATATCAGAGATTGAAGAAAAAATAAGAAATTTTAAAGACTTCTTGACACTAGTATTCAGAGTGCACAATTGTGCTCTTGAAGGAAATAAGTGAGAACCATTGAACACATCATGATTCCCACTCACGCTTTTCCCTGCTTGCTAGGGAAGCCTTTTGATGACCCTTGCCTATTCTCAGGCCTCTTGAAGCATTTTTCAAATGGGTGCTTTCCACCACAATAATTGCACAAGCCTTCTTTAATCCTCCTCTCCTTTTCAGAACCAATTAATTTGTTGTCCTTATTGAGGAGAGCAGCATGAGGCTTGTCTTTGGACACTTGAAAATTCTTCCCCTTCTTATTCTTCTTGTGATAAGGCTTCTTTGATGATGAACTTTGAGGGGGCTTGGAGAAGTTGGATTCATTTATTGGAGGCTTCTTCTCTTGATGACTGCCCTTTTCCTTCTGCCTCTCATGGTACCTGGTATCTAATTCCAAGGTGATGTCCATGAGTTCTTGAAGAATATCAAAAGTTCCAGGGTGAGAAGCCAATTGGGCCAACAATCTTTTTGCCAAGCCTCTCCTATACACATGAATATAGGCCCTTTCCCCCCAGTCTCCAATTCTTGACATTAGACTTCTGAAATCAGCTATGTACAAGGAAACTTGACCACTTTCCCTCATCCTCAAATTGTCCAACTCTTGTTCAGCTTTACTGACTTCATTAGGATCACCAAACAGAGTGAATAACTGGGTTTCAAATAACTGCCAGTTATTGAGGAGATAAGATGGGTCTTTGTTGGAGATATTTGAGAGGTAAGGTTCAATCCATTTGCCAGCTCTACCAGTAAGAAAAGAAGTTGAGTAAAGCACCTTCTTCCTGTCAGAGAAGAAGTTTTCTGGGTCATTATGAAAGATTAATTGACAGGATTGAATGAATCCTCTCAATTTATGAGCTTTAGTACCATCAAAAGAATCAGGTTCCTTCATTGATGGAGTCTTGAATGCAGGGACTTTTGAAGTGTCCCTTGGGGCAACTGCTTGAGTAAGCTGTCCCATAAACTGAGTCATTTGCTCCATCATCTTGAGGAAATTTGGTTCAGCTTGAGAGACAGAAAGTTGATTAGAAAGGGCTAGATTTGGAGCCTCAGGAGCACTTCCCAAGGCAGCTGCCGCTTCAGTCTCCTCAGATTCTTCCTCTTCCACAGACTCCTCCCCCTCCTCATCTTCAGCTTCCCCCAATCTACTTCTAGGCCCTTGAGAAACACCAGGATAACCACCCAATAGTCCAGAGAATGATCTTGATCTTCTAGACTTCACACCTCCTCTTCTGGAGGGTGCTGCTCCTTCCATTGGTGGTCCTCTGTCCAAATTTGCCCTCAGTTGATGAACTTATGGTGTGCAGTCACCAGGGCGAATCTCGTGTCAATCGTCGGCGATTGACTTCACGTCAAGCAAACGTCAAGCAGGATAAAAGTCAAGCTCACGTCAAGCAAAAATCAAGCGAACATCGAGCACACGTCCTACTCTTGTCTCACACCAAATCCTGTGAGATGCACCAATATTGGTTCCCCTGTGCCTTCAACTCAGATTCCTCACCACCTGATCATCCCGCAACCGTCTGATGGTTGGTAAAAATTACACAAGACCCTCCTGTTTGCACAAACACACATCAAAGAGGTCCTTCAGCCAGTCTTGATGTAGGCGGGGGGTTTGACTTCACCAGGTCATCCATAAAAGGACTCCGCCTGAGCGGGATTGTCGTTTTGCAGGTGACACTGGTAGAGCCCGCCGCACAATACCATGTGTGCGGGTGCACTTGCGTGTGCATTGGCGTGTGCGGGTGCGGGTGCGCAAGGGCCGCTTCCCCTTCCAACATTATGATGGCGCAGTTAGAAATTTTGGATGCTGTGAAAGGTGAGTGTGTGGGTCATTTGATCATTGAATTTGGCTTATTCACACTGTACCCAATGTCAAAATAGTAAGTTCTTTGTGGCAATGTGAAATAATGGGCTTTGCTTGTCACAATGGCATGTCTCTGTCACTAAATTTTGAGGCAGTTATTTCACTAGCAAAATTGCTAATGAATCTGAGAGATTTGCATTTCTGTAGACTAAATTTCATGAAATAACGGCTTTATCATTACAAGCAGTCCACATGACAGAACTTTGTTATAATACAATCCACAGTTACCTTCTATTTCTTCTTCATATATAATCAAGTGTCCATCATCAAAACCAACAGCTTTATATATATTCAGATGCGGCCAATCTGGTAAGAAATTTACATCAATCTTCAAAGTTTTTAAGATCAAAAAGTTATTGTTCAGTATGCTAGATGGCTCAGAGACTTTAAAAATGCTATTAATAATACCAAATCGTTGTGAGTTGCCCCTCAGAAAACATATCACACTGTTGCTGACATTTTTGGATTCAGTTGAAAATATATTTTTCCCAATATTAATGTTTGAAACTGGAAAATACCAAGGTGAGACAATCCTTGAAGTGGGATGACTTGTGGATTGCATGGTAGTGTCTAAGCTGATCCAATCAACTATTTCCCTTGTTGCATGAAAATTCTGTAAGTACTCAACCAGGAAATCATAATTTTCTTGGTCATGGCGGGATGGTTTGTTATATTTATGGTCATTGAACAGGGCAGGTGGCTGTGATTCAGAAAGCTGTTTTATTTCACATGGCACGGATGGGTATTTCAGGAGAACAGAAAGGTTGGAACATAGACAGATATGTTGAAGTAAGGTTTTATCTATATCATCTATTTAGAGTTGCAAGAAGTTGATCTTATTCAGTTCAGGTGTTTAATCAATGTGAATATATTGATCTTATTAATTGATGTACATATTTTGTTATTTGTTGGCATTTTTGCAAATACTCCAATCAAGTGCTCATAACCCCATGTGGCTGAGGCTTGTGCTGGGCCCCAACGTTGGAAGAGTTCGGGAATATGATCAGCAAAATGATGATTTGGTTTACTTTTCTGTTTTGGGAACAGGAGTTGATTGGAAAGGCGGAGTTTTTTCCAATGTTCAGCAAATGCAGTCGCATCTCCTATTGAAACAGTCCAACTTGTGGCAATGTTGATAGCACTAATCAAATGGAATGTATTCTTGGTTATTTCATTTGCAAGTTCTTCTGACTGACCCATTTCTTTTTGAATGTTCGCCGATTGGTGTACATCTAATGACATCTGTTGACTGAGCATTAAAAATGGAATATAGACCTTATATAAGAGAGCCCATTCAGCGGCTTTTAAGCTACCATGAGAGGGGGAACCCATGTTGCGAGGTACTCTTGTCCATGATGAGGGAATTATCGTCTCAGATATGATTTGACGGAGATGCTCCAGAGCCTCACCCTTGATCTGGTGATCACTCAGTGCAGTGATATCCAATTCAGAGGGGATTTCAGAAGTGGTGATGTAATCGGCATCAAATGAAGGAATCTCCGCAGAACCACTAGATGGATGTTCTGTGTTAGGGGTGGGGAGTGGCTCATTTATTATTTTTGCTGCGTCTCTTCTCAGGGAGCGGGCCTCTCTCAATGTGATTTTATCAAGAGAGCTGTTGGAGGTCATGGAATCTGAGTCTGAACTGTTGGTGTTATTGGATTTCCTGCGGGACCTGAGGTAAATTTTTGATTTGGACTCTGGAATGCACAATTTGAAAGTTTCATGATCCTTCAAAATTCCAAGTATTAAATTATGCATTGTGTCAAGATTAACCATTCTGGTTGCATCCCAATACGGAAGGTCTTCTAAAATTGAATATCGCACTCCATACTCAGAGAAAATTGCTCGTCTTTGTTGTGGGGTTGCCCGAAGCCATTTGGCAATGGTTGATTTATGATTTTGATATGAGCGTGTGTAGTGAAATTGAGGACCAATTTCATCAATTTGAGCTTTGTGAATGGTGCAAAAATTACAAAAGTGGTTGCCTGAATGGGAAATAAATCCAGTAAGCTTGCGCATGACAACCACATCCGCAATGGCTGTGAGAATGGCAACACGGATAAAGGATCCTGAAGGACCTGTTGAGGTGGGTGAAAAATGGTAACCTTGCCATAGCTCTTTGAGCTCCTTGATGAGTGGAATTAATAAATAAGTCAATTGAAGGGAAGTTGGCTCCTTCGGACCAGGGATGATTCCTGCAACATAGACATTCTCTGGCTTCAATCTTTCACTTGGGGGGATATTAAGACAAATAAGCATGATAGGTCCAATGCTGGCCAACCGGGTGGACTTTCCATGTGCATTAAACCAGTCCACATAAATGGAGAAGGCCAATGCACCAGGAATGGACATGAATGGGGGGTCATGGATATTTCTAGTGCAGTGAAGCGTCTCCAGACCAATCCATCCCAGACGTCACGTTTTGGGGAATCTTCGGGAGTTTGGGATTGTTGATGTTGATTCAGAATGTCCATAATTCCAGCCCGCTGGAGAAATCTGGCAAGCCAATTTTTGAATGGTTGATACATGAAATGTTTTGTTGGTATAAATTTTTGCTTCATGTTGGTGGTGTTTTGGGTGTGGGCTTCAAATGAATAGATGAATTTGCCTAATGATTGTGTGCAAGGGGGATCATGATCATTTGGGTCATTATGGCGTTGACAGTGGGGTTGGTCAGTTGTGACTGATTCAGTAAGGCCATTAAGAGAGAAACATTGAGGACAACATATATAGTTTTGAATCACTGGCTCCAATTGGAGATGTTCAAATATGGTACTCAGATCTTGAGGTATATGGAATGCAGGAAGGGGGGACCACCAGAGCTTGAGATGCTGGACTTGATCAGCAGGTTAAGGGCGGGGTTGAGAATGCGTGAAGCCCTGCAGGGTATATTATACCTTAATGATAGAATGGCAGATATTATCATTCCAAGGTCTTGTGGAGGAAGGGTATGACTGCTGCTGTATGGGTTCTGTGCAATTGAATTGAGCCCCGGTGCTGTGGAGAAGGTGCTTTGGGTCAATTGTGAATAATCAGCTGGGAATATTTGATCCAAAAGAAGTTGTGGGCAATCAGATCCTGATGCAGAAGTAGGGATGTTTGGAAGAGATTTTGGTGCAATGGTTGATTTGAGCTTTTTAATGTGCTGTTTATATTGGAAAGGTGTGAAGGCAACTCCAGGCCTATCACCCTCAGGGGAAGAGTGTGTTTGAGTTGAGCAGTGTTGACACATGCATATACGCATTGAGGAATAGCGGCGGGTTGTCATTGTTGCAGGAATTGGGAGTACGGTTGGTTTGTGTATAAATATCTATGGCTGATGTGAAAGTGTTTAGGAGTGTTATCAATTGGCAAAAAAATTGAGTGATTATTTATGAAGGGGGAGATGATTTGAGCCATCTGAGAGTTTTATCCCATTTGTAATGGTGCGTGAGCTGCAGCTGGTGGAGTGTAACATCTCTCATCTGGATGGCGGAATTGGTTAGGAGTTTAATTGGGTAAAATGCCATGCTGCTCAATGCTCATACATATTCTATTTTATTTACACATGGCGATACTGTGGTTTTGACCCTTGAGGGGTGTTCCAATAGGGATGTGTCAACATTGATTTGGGGGATTGACATTCAAACCATGTACGCCGGCACGCCATCTTACATGGCTTAAACCTTATTACAGACATAACAATATAACTCTATTACATAAAAGGTTGGAGTGCAGCTAAAGTCTTGGTATTTGGTTTGAGTGCAGCAGGCTTTTAATCGGTTGGAATGTGATTTGGATTCTCTTGCCTTTATTGAAAAGGTGATGTCTCTTTTGTGGGTAAATCCTTCATGAATATACCCCTTTACAGATGTACAATGCTGTGGAATTTCAATTCATATATTGGCAGTTTGGATAATTCACAAAATGTGACAATGGGGAGGCAGAAATGTTACCAAATATGATTACTTATGGATGATGGGTCCCCTTTGAGATCAAGGAAATATTACATTATATGGATGTAGGCCGTGCCGGGTGGTTTCCGATAAAAGCGGAGGAGCTCAAGAGGAGGCAGGGAGAATTCTCCTAAAAAGAGGCTTATTGGAATTTCACGCAACACTTAGTTCCAACTATTCATAGAATTTTTCTATTCTAAATTTGAAAAGATTTCATCTCATATCACTCTATTTTATCATAATACTGAGGTGTTTTATCTAGTTAAAAATATTAGTGTACTTTTTCGGCCCTTATGTCATCTTTCAAGTCACATAAATCCCGTTGAGGTTCTGTTCATGACTCAAATAGTGAATCTAGCATAGAATATGTTCAAACACACTAACCATTGAGCCCCAACATTCCTCTCACAACCCCTATTGCATCCTCAATGAATGTATCAGGTCTTAACATTGATGTGGGCAATCCAAAGGCTCCAACTTCAAGCACTTGGTCGATCCCAAATATTTCCGTCACTCCAATTCCCCCGAATCCCACTAATACACAAACGCATGTGTCTCAGGGGCCAGAAGGCACACCTGAAATCTCATCACATGCTAATCCCCAATCAAAATTTCCACGTGAGTTCCTCCTTAATCCCGGTCAGAATCCAGTCGCATCCCAGGATCCCTTTGGCCAAAGTAAACAGCCAACCCTCAATATTCCATCAGGATCTCAGATTCATGTGGGTGATGAAAGGCGCGTGGATGGGGGGCGACGAAAAAGACCATTGGAGAATGTAACTTGGAGTGGTCTGTCGGAGGGAAATCCAGGATTGACGCTTCATCAAAGTAAGTCATTTTAATTTCGGAGTATAACCTTTTCCACAATTTGATATGTTTGTTTCATGGGTTAGATATGGCACCTAAAGGCAAGTCAGTCCGATCTTAGGAGCCAATTGAAGATTGTGAGTATGACCAGTCTTCATTAATTTTTTGATGTGTTAACTGATGATGTGCATGGCAGGTGATGAACTTTATGCATCTTCACCTCTGGTCCATAAAGAGAAAGTCACTGGATGTCATCATCCATATGCCTCCAAACCAAGAACAGCTCATGCCAGTTCATCAAGAGAAAAAATGGTGGATGATGAGGATGAGAACATGTCTCCGACTCAAATGGAAACAAATGATGAACCAAGGAGTCACAATTTCACGGCGCATGAGCATGGCACTCAGTCAAATAATGAGTTCACCCATCCTCAAATGGGCCTTTCCCAGAGTATGCTTGAACAATCAGAGGTCAGACAGCAAAGGAACCAGGCTCGTAAAGCTCACAATGTGGCAAAACGTGCAAGCCAGAAGGAGCAACAAAAATGGCTGAAAGCAGAACTTCCAGAGAATGTCCATGGAATGAGATCAGCAGTACATGCACATTGCCTGTTCCTACTCAAAGTTAGGGATAAAGATTTTTCCTCACTACCAACACCACCCAGCACAGAAGAGCGTGAAATTGCAATTCAAGTGGCTGGTCATCTCGGATATGTCCCCGAGGATGTTTTCAATGAGCCATCAACACATGTTCAGTCTCAGGGTTTTCAAAGCTACTGCAAAAATGAGCTCCACAAGCTAGGACTAAAGCGATTCACTTGGGACTGGGAGAGCTCATGGCAAAATCCGTTCAATGAGCTGATGTCTATGGTGTTTTACCGTACATTCCGTCTTGCACTGGTCAGCACCGAGTATCATCATTACTGTTGGAACAAGGATCATAATAACTATGGGGTCGTGACGGCTTTAATGGAGCAATATTTCACTTATTTGAAAAGAGAATGGAAGTCTATTCAAAAGGATGCCGAGTATTTGGTTAAAAAGAAGGAGAATCAAAAGCTCGCGAAGATTTGTCAAAGGGTTAGTTAATGTATCTCTTCTTCATTGTGAGCAAAGACTGATGATAATCTACTTCATTATGTGCAGACCTGTGAGCGCCGTCGTGAATGGTGTGATACGGCTAAATTTCCCATTCTAGCATCACAATTCAATGACCCTCGAGTATGTTCAGATACTGAGGAGGTACTGGAAAATGGCCGTCAAGTTTACCGCAAAGTGGGATTACGCTGGCGCTCCCAGTTATTTAATGAATTGGTATTAAAAATGGATCGAGACATAGAGTTTTGTAATTGCATTAAAAAAAAGGGTAAAAAAACTATTGATAGATTGCCAGAATTACGATCGACAGATGATGGTGATATTCCGGAAGGCTTATCATTTCAGGTATTTGATCAAGATTGGCTCAAAGGCTGTAGTAAGATGCAGACTAGCGCCCTCAAGATACTTGACATGCCAGTTATTAGGCCGAATGGTGATGCTCTGCAATAACTTAGTAATATAAATGTATAGCACCGTTACAAATTAACATTTTGTGAATTATTTGTGCAGGTGTAATACAATCTGAGTATTATTTCTTAAAGATGCAACAACTTGCTAAATATGTCAGAATATAGACAATATGAATTGGAACGTATCACCGTCTCCCTTAGAAATAAGACTCTATTGCTCATTTTCATTGAGGAAATATTGAAGGAGTTTGATCCAACTCATGGTGTTCATAATTGTGGACCTATGCCAGGGTGAACAAGAGTTATCAACTTGGTCAAACACAAATTATATAATATCAGTAAGGCTCACGCAGTTAATGATTTTTTCTTTTCTTGGACCTATTGGTGTTTGGAAAATGGCATTTCCATAAGGAAGGATTTTAGAATAGCAATACAATTAGGGTCAAAGATGATCTTGAAAGGTACCTTCCGCATGTTGACCTCAACTGAATGAGGAGTGATATAGTGGATGACCTTTACAGGTTGTTGTTGCCCAATACGATGGAGTCGATCAACAGCCTGAGCCTCAATGGCTGGGTTCCAATTGGGCTCCTGGAAATGTGGATGTCAGGGGCCGCAAATCAGGGCAGAATTTTGGGGGTCCCCTCACCATTAAATAGACCGTATTAGCACAAGCTATATTGAGGCCAGTTCCAGCTGCGGAAATGGATGCAATCAGTACTTCACATTCAGGATTATTGAAGAAATTCTCCAGTGCCTTCTCCTGTGCTCGTGCTGTAATTGTTCCATCAATTCGTGCTGAAAGGATAGAGTGATGGGCAATTGCAATACCAATTCTACAATATGAAAAAGTCAGATGGATTCAATTGTTAATGGATGCATATTAGAATTAACGCACAAATCTAGAAATTGGGTCCATTGGGTATAAACCACCGATTTGGTTGGACCACACCTTGTTTGTTTGTTCTTCATTAAGCTTTGTAGGAGGTGTGCAATTTTACTACTCATCATGCATGTTTCCACATCCACAATAGTTCGTGTGATTGTTGGGGAGTTATCCTGAGTGCTCCTGCCCTCAGGGTCTTCCAAATCCGCCTCCGCAATTGTGTTAAGCATGATGTGATGGTTACAACATATTCGCAGCTTATTAATATTTCTGAAAAATTCTCCTGGTCCTTTGCTTTTGGATGATAGGAATTCTTCATATAGTATGGAATATTCTTGCTGCATGGTCGGGTTGAGTGGGAGCAGCTCATAATGATGGCTAATAGTGGGGAGGGATTCGAGATGTGTGGTTTTGGTGCGGCGCAAACTTAAATGCCGCAATGCCAAATGCAAGATATCATTGCAGCCTTTGGAAAGACTAATCAGGATGAATGGTGACCAGTTATCTTGATCGGCACTCTGGGGTTGAGTGATGAATGATATTATGCCCAAAAGGTCATAAATGGTGTTGTGAATAGGTGTGCCCGTTAAACATATTTGACAGGATGAAAGGAGGCTATTAATGGCACGGTGAGTGGCAGTGTATTGAGAGCGAATATAGCTATAAGATGGGTCAAGTGTTATTGGATATAAAAGGTAATTTGAATCATTTAAGATCAGACACTCACTGTGCTTCATCTAAAATTATACAATGCCAATTGATTTGAAAAATGAATGATGTAGAGGTATTGGTTTGCTTAAATTCTTGGGTGATAGTATTGTAAGAAGTGATGATGATATCATATTTTAAGATGTCCTCTTTGGATAATGAGTGACGAGTGGGACCATGGTAGATTTTGCAATGCAGCGCTCCAGCCTGAGCATGCTTGGATATTTCTGATTGCCAGTTGGTAATTAAGCGAGGGGGGCAGATGATCATGGTGGGCATGGAGCGATGGGGGTTTGAAATCATCCACTCCTTGGAGGTACCAATTAGAGCAATGGCCTGAATGGTTTTACCTAATCCCATATTATCCGCGAGCAGTCCTCCAAGAGGGGTATTGGTCGAAAGGGATTCAAATGAGCTAATGACCTTGTTTGTAATGATGTGCCTGGCATTGAAAGTGGATCCTGGGGGTGAGGTGGCCCAAAGGTTACGGGCTGATTGGCCATTGGGGATTTCTCGATCCCAGAGAAAAGCTAGTCCGGTCTTTTGATGAGGGAGGAGGGGGGTTTGAATAATGGCATGGGGCGGGGTCATCATGGGGAGGTCTGATCCACTGGGTAATTGTATGAGTTTTTGCTTGGAAATCAATGATGAAACAGCAGGATATGAAACTGGCGTCGAGCTTGAAGCGGGAAATGTTGGAGTGAAGAGTTGACATTGACTATGAGTATTACAGTCATATTCTTTGGGCATTTTAAGCTTGAAATCTTGTGTTCGAAAGCTTTCCATTATGAATAAAATGTTTAGATACCATGTGAAGAACATCAATGCTAGATTGGGTTTCTGAGATGAGGAGGGATCATTTGCATCAGTCATATATACTCCCTCAACAAATAATATTTGAGAAGGATTGGATTGGCAATTTTCAATCCATGCCCCACCAGGACCACAGTGCATGAACGTTTTTGGTGCCCCAAGGAATGGTATCAACGTTTTGGAAAGGGTTCCAGGTAGAGAGCCAATAGCATGCTGGTGATTGGGGAGATAAACAAATATGTTGTGTTGATTGTGCCATATGATAATCCAAGAAGCTAAGTGGGAATTCTCAGGATTTAAGGTTACATCACTATTTATTTGAATACAAATATTAATCATCCCAATGCAAAGAGGTTGTGAAGGGGTTGACATGATGGCTATTTTAAATTATTTGGGGACAGTTGGAAATTATATGATTGGGAAGGGTTAGCTAAACGGAATGAAGACAAATAGGCGCAGGTGGGGAACTTATATGAGAGGCAGAAATGGGGTCAAGGGGGGATGGCCTGTGGTTACGTGCATGGTCTTGATGGGGGTGGGCCTCTTGGGCTCATAATTTTCATATCAGATTTGGGGCATATATCAAGGCAAGGTGGCCAAAATGTGGGTGCACCGATATGACTGCTGGATCTGCAGCAAGGTACAAAACATTTGGTGGAACAAGGTTGACATTAGCATATCCGAAATTGGGTGGGTTGGAGCAACTTATTGTGGAGGGCATATTAGAGGCATGCAGCCATGTTTGCTCGTGTGACAGCGAACATGGATGCATATCTTCCCCAGGTTAATTATTGCACAGGGACATACTGGGCAATTTTGGCCGTTTCAAAGGGCAATCTCACTGTGGGGATGTTTGTGTGTGGGCGGGGGAGATATGTTTGGTGGCATGCCACAGAACATGACTTTGGTTTTGCCTGAAGTTTTTTGCTGACTGATGCCTACTGGGCTTCCAGGGGGAATGTGTGGCATGATCAAAGGGGGCGCCAGCCGTGAGCCATGATCCACATATACATTCACCCCTATTGCGTTTGAGGCGAGTACTAATCCGCCAAGATTGGCATCCGGGTCTTTGCCTCACGCACGTACAAAACTGCGGCAAAAGAGGCCACCCACCCAAGGGAATTTTTGGCTGCAAGCCAGGTGCCACAACTTGCGCGGGGCGTGTGAGAACGTGAAGAAAATGACCCGCGGTGGGAGATACCCACGCAAACATAGGCTGGGATTATTCTAATGTGGATGAGGCTGAAGCAAATCCACACTGATTGGCCTCAGGTTTCCACGCATGAGCAGGTGAGCGTCTGCAGTCAAGCTGGCCACCCGACCAAGAAACTAGCCGGTCGGAACACTGGCAGTAAAATGTCTTCCAGGCGTATGAAAGTTTCCTGTGTATGACCCATTGGGGGGTGCGTATGAAAGCGTGTGGCTGCCCGACAATGAGCACGCGCAATGAACAAGCAGGGTCAGTCATTGTTTGCCCCGACAATGGCACCGGATGGAATCCACTGTTTGTGTATGACCCAAATAAACAGTCATCCCACCATGACTCACTTACATTATCTTGGATCACATGCGCATCTGTGCCATAGTTAGGCAGAGCTGTCGAACAAGGTGCATCAAATGGATGCAGGTGAGAGATATGACTCGATGGCTTGACGTGATTGCATGTTACATTGTTGAACAGCTTTTGCTCTGCCCTGCAGCATACATCTACAAAGGTGTACTGCGTACTACAGTGTTGGCTGTACAGATTAGGAAGGTGTAATACTACTTGAGCCTGCATGCACCTTCCGATCGTTTGCATATACGTAGCTCATGTGCCACATGCTCAGCATTGCGTTTCACCTGATTTGCACATGCAAGCTGAGCATGTCATGGTCAAACGCACCATGTGGAAGTGCTCAGTAAAGCCATGGAATGAACTATTTTTGCATTAGTTAATTGGAAGGCTGAGTTTGGAGCACTTCACCAAAGCGTGTGAAATGCTGCACCTGGCTGAAATGTCACCCGATGCTGTGCCAAATGCTCAGATTGTGTGCATACAAAAGCGACTGAGCAATGCCTCAGCATGGTGCATTTTATATTGTTATATCAATAGTTAAATTACTGTGCAATTAAAATGTTCAGCCACTGAGCATTTCAATTATGACCCGAAAGCAAACCTGAGCAATGGGTCGAGGCAAGCTCACGCTGTATTCACTTGTCTTACAGCCCCCCCCTTTGTTCAAAGACTATCACCAGGCCATACGGCCGGTGATCTTGCCGCGGTCACTTGTGACCAAATGCACCGGGTGCATTTCTGCATGGGGCACTTGTGCATTGCACCCACAATGCACATTCAATGAGGGCCTCATGACCACCCTCCTGGGTGATCGGGTGGCTATTTAAGGAAACAAAGGGGATTTGACTGAGCTTTACAATTAAATCAATAGCAATACTCAGCCACAACTCCATTGTTGTTCTGCCTCACGCGAGCATTTCACCTCTCAGTTGCAGCATTCGCTAAGACTCAGCTTCAATTTTGCCCACCCGCCTTGAAGCTGAGCCTTTTGCGGGTGCTGCAACTGCTGAGATCGTCTCAGCTTCACCATGGTATAAAAGACCATCTTCACACAACACGCCCTTCACTTTCTTTCTCACCCGCTCCACTTCATTCAACCTCACCCGCGTTTGTCCTTCTTGTGCGTATTCCCCTTGGTCTTCCTGCCTTTCTACTTTTGTCTTTTGCACTCCACTAAACTCACTCCCCTTACTTTTGCCTGTTTGTTTCTTCTGCTGATCCTTTCAGAACCTCCGTTCTATCCACCTCATGTGTTACCTCTTTTTTTAACTTTTGTCAACATTATGTACCGATATTAATACTTATTTTTCTTCACGACTCTTTTCCAGACTTTTAAAAACTTCAGACTAGAGCGTTCTTATTTTGTTTCCGTTTTAAATTTATAATTCATCGTACGTCTTCATTTTTTCTCTTGATTGTTTACTTTGTATGCAGTTACTAACCTCAATTGTTTTGTTTTTAGATGTCGTGCACTTTATGCACCAAGCGGGGTATCCCCTGCATTCGTTCCTCGATGACGAACGACGCTTGTGATGCTTGCCGACAAGCACACAAGAAATGTTCGTTTGTTGTCCGCCCCTTCCGACCACGAGGCCAGAGGAGTTCCCGCCCAAGACGCCCTTGCAAGGACTCCTTTGTGGTCGACGATGATGAAACCATTTCCAAGCGTGAATGGACGCCGGGCCCCCAAACAGGCCAACGGGAACGATTCAGGACGATTAGCCCTGTCCCCTCCAGTATTGATTTGTCCACTCCCCCTCCTAGGCCACCATCCGATGGTCACTTCACTCCTCGACCAGAGCGAAGTGATTATCCGGCCGATGAAGGATGGCAATGGCGAGAGGACATTTGAACTTGGGCTGATCGTCACCATGTCTTGTCACCGATGGGATTCAAATGCCAAAGTAAGTTTTCTTTCTCCTCCTTATCTCATTTCTCTTCACGCAATAATACTGACTTTTTTCCATTACTCATAGAACAAAACCCCCCGAATCCCCCCCGACAAGATTCTCCCGTTCCTAGTTTGCCTCGTGAGCAAACCCCCCGGCAACCCACTCCAGGCCTGAGTGGCACCCAATGGTCTGAGGAATTATTCCGCGGTAAGCAGCCAAAGTTTCATTTCATTTTCACTTTCACTTTTGAGTCAAGTGAACTGACTCTTACTCCTTTTTTAGAACCCTCCCGAACCAAAGAGCCACCTCTTCCTGGCCCAAGTCCATCGTCCCAACCACCTGAGGACGATACAACTCGTGAGCCAGAACCTGAGGTGGCTCCTACGCAATCCACGGAGGAACCTTATGGTAAGTCACCCCTTCTTTCTCTTCGATCCATATCCACTTTTCCTCATTTTTTCTTTGACCGTCTCCAGATCGTCCCGCCACTCCTCGCTCAATAATCATCATTGACAATACGCCCGTCGGATCCCCCCTTCTTCTTCACCGACTCCACCATCTTCCCCTCCTGTTCCCCCTCCCTCCACTCATACCCCGGTTCCTTCCCAGGAACTCCCTCCCATTGCCCCCGAGAACCCAACCTCCTCCTCCCCCCCGGTGCCAAGCTCCTCTCATTCCCACGATGACGCTTGCCAGGAATTCACCGACCTGCAACCGACCCTAATGATTCCTCGAGCCATTGTCCACGAATCGATCAACCGAATCTTGTTGGAGCATCGCCGCTTGCTCCACATGATTCCTTTCATGGATGCAACTCATCGAAATGAGATGCACCGGGAATTCCGGGAGGAACTAAACTCCCTCCTTGCCCAGGCACTGGAGGCTTCTCCAAAGGAGGACATCACCGGGATAGTCTCAAAATTCTTAGAAAAATAAAAATTTAAAAAAAAATGTCATGATTTCCTCTTTTTATTATTTGTAATACTTTCTTTTAAATAAATTATTTGTCTTCAATTATTGTTATGTTCAATTTCTATTACATTCTTTGCTTACGTGAAATTATATTTTCCTCAATGGTTCAAATATCCCATTGCGTGAGAAAAATTTTTATAAGTGCTCCACCAAAATTTTGAGTGAGTATTTGTTTTCGTGAACCTCTTTTTCCCAAAATGCGCCAATAGTTGCCGTTACCGTCTCCTATATTTTCTTCTTCCATGGTTTAGAGCCATATCCATTCTTAACTGTAAAAAAGCGGGAGCTTCCCGCATGTGAGAAATCCACTCCAGATTTGTGAAACATGGCCTTTCCTATAGTCACACGCTATTAATCTTACTCATGTATTGAATTGTTCAAATTGTCTGGAACCTTCACAAGTGTAAGGATTGGTGTGTGACTTGTCGGGAGGCTTCACAGGCGTAAGGATTGGCGTGTGAATTGTTGGGAGCCTGCACAGGCATAAGGATTGGTGTGTGAATTGTCGGGAGCCTGCACAGGCGTAAGAATTTGTCAGCATTGTTGGCAACCTTCCCAAGTGTAAGGATTGGCGTGTGAATCTTCAGAAGCCTGTACAGGCGTAAGGAATTTTTAGAATTTTTGGGAACTTTCACAAGCATAAGGATTGGCGTGTGAATTGTTGGGAGCCTGCACAGGCGTAAGAATTGGCGTGTGAATTCTCGGGATCCTGCACAGGCCAAGAAATTTTCATCATTGTGGGGAACCTTCACAAGCGTAAGGATTGGCGTGTGAATCGCCGGAAGCCTGTACAGGCTTAAGGAATTTTTACCATTTTTGGGAACCTTCACAAGCGTCAGGATTGGCGTGTAAATTTTTGGGAGCCTGCACAGGCGTAAGGATTGGCGTGTGTAGCGTTGGCACCCCGCATAGGCGTAAGGAACTTTTAGCATTGTCGGAACCTGCACAAGCATAAGGTTTTGCGTGTGAAGCATTCGCATCCTGGACAATAGCAACAAACCAGGACAGATGTACGATGGCATGCCACCGTACATAATCCACTTCACCCCTTTTTCATGTGAGACACCCCATCTCCCGCACTCGAATCCATCCAATCCTGGTGTATATTGTCCTCTGCCTTACCCAACACACATGCAAAACTCCTCATTCTTTGAATTGGTATGAGATTGTATTACCATCCCTGATTTGATAGCCCGCTCTCTCGTCAATCTCATAATAGCCATGGTTTTTTTGCCGCATTGTTTTTGCTAACCTGCTTGAGCATTGTGCGGACATACCCACTAGTGTCGTGATTTCGTTGTCCTGTGCTGGATCAGTATAATGAACAAATGTACTACTGGCCCACACTACCTGAATGAGCCCATGACATGCGGATAGATCAATCCAAAAATTCTCATTTGGGAAAATCAATTTTCCCCCTGTACACCGCTTCAACGCATCTCTTTGAATTTTGCCGGTCTGCTTATCAGCTTGAAACCACCATCCCAAAGCATACAGCGATGCATCCTTATCAACATGAGGTGCGTTTTTGAATCCATTCATGGTGAAAGTGAGTGCGGAAGCGAACTCGAATGCACCCTGATTTGCCGGAATATTGCCTGCATAGCTGACTTGATCAAAAGACGGAACCCCCAATGAATTGTAGCAATTTTGAATCCTCTCAAATAAATTATCCCCAACATATCGTAAGGATTGACCTAGAATGCAACCCACCGAGCTAAGATTGGGACCTCGGTTCTGCCATTCATCTTTTGCGTTTTCAATTTTCCCAACACTTCCATACAGACCAAATTGTTCATTCTTTGTGCTGCATTTGCGCCACCCAATTGCGAACATAAATCCCTCCAGTAATGCTCCATTGGTTGCAATTGGGTCGGTTAATCTCTTTTCGCGAAATAAGAATTGTGATAGTTCATCCCATTGATTGACCTCGACTTCACTCATTGTTGTGAATGGTCGGAATTCGACAAGGGAAATGAGTAATCCGGTTGAAGAGAAAATTGCCACATGGCCAAAGTGAATGCGTTTGATCTGATTGACATCCACAACCCTCCGAATTTCACTTGGGGTGATATTTGCTGATACTGGCATTGATATTTGTGCTGTTGGGCGAGAGGAGGAAAACAACCTATTCATTTGGGTCTTTTTGCGCTCATTTGTCTTTTGGGATCTGCTACTATTCCTGAGTGGTTGAGGGATCACTATGTGTTGAAGCACACAAGATATCAGATACTGCCAAGGAGCTTTCTTTGGCACACATCCTTTGACTTCCCTGTTGGAGCCCACATGACATTGGCACAATCTGAACCGATTAAAGCCAATGTTCTTCCGTGGGGCCCAATGAGGGTGCCACATAAATGTGGAAGCATATATACACTGAGATTAAGCGAGCCACTCACACTTTCCTTCCTCAGCCCGACGCTTTCTCGCAAGTTCCCTTTTACGCTCTTTTCCTTTTTTCGTGAATGGCATGCTTTCAGCAGAAAATGAAATGAAACCAAATGATTACTGATTTATTAATATCACCTAAATTGAATTGCGCTTGATGAATCTTTTTTGATTGCGGCAAAAAAGAAAGATCACACCTGACCTTCGCAAATTCGCGATCTCAAATACCTGAACCTGAAAATTTCAGTGGATAGTGCATTATTCAATTTTACACATTGATGTTCCCATCCAATCACTTTCCAATCCAACCATTTGGAATCTTGCAAGCACATGCAAATGCAATTTGCATCCTGCTGCGGATCCCTAGCTATCCTAGTCCTCTTGAAAGACACAGGAACATTTGGCCTATTATGGGCTGGCGGGAAGTGATAAACGCGAGTTCCCGCAATGCCCCCGCATGTGCTACTCGCGGGCACAACGCCTGACCCAGCTTGCGTCTTGTCGGAGTCTTTGCAATGATGTACGGAGGCATGCCGCCGTACAATTACTATTGGTACTCAGACTGTGGCATCCGGGCAGTAGTAGGATAGGAAGTCATGATTATTAAATTCATAAATCACTTTGCAAAATTAAATTACAATCTATCCAGTACAAAGCTAATCTAAAATGGGTCAATCCTGGTTGTGAGTTTAGCTGACCTGGGTACCGTCAAGGTGACCTCATCACTTGAACCAAGACCGCGTTTTGCCACCCAGGCATCACCAAAGTCTAATACTAAGCATCGTGCAAATTCAAATCTAAGAGGTACAGCGGGGTTAAAAGACTCTGATGAGAAGAAACTTTTATTCAGTAAATTACATATATACTTATTAGTACGTAGCCACACTGGCTCCACTAGATTTTTACCCTCTGAAAGCTTTGCGGAAATGTCAATTAGTGATAAAGCCCCTTTAACTGAGCTTGTTCTCCAGTCATCTGAGCATACCATCAAACCACAAACCCCCGCCGCACAGAATGCTGCTAATATACCATAGCAAATTCGATTTATTCCGAGATTCTTGTGACACGCCAAAAGATCTTTGATGGCCTCATTTTTTTTGAGTTCGTGAGTTTGCCTTTGATGCCATTAACTTTGACCTTTGTATGTGCACGTACCATGTTGTACGCAATCATCAAATGGATAACTGTATCCATTAGATCCTCCAGGTTCTTGTGCGGCTTTGTGGATATCTCATTGTCAGCCCCGCCACCTTCAATGCTGAGTTGGGTTGCACGTTGCTTCGATTTACTCAAGCAGGAGGCAAGGTATTCAACTGCTCCCCATTCGAGTCCAAGAGGATCGGTCCAATTTGATGTTGGTGCAACATATGGTTTGGGTGCAATCACATCGTATGAGACTAAACTAATGGATTCAAACATAACATTTGCCCAAAAATGTTTAACTGTATTGGCGGGGTAAAGAAGGCTCTGAACCATTTTGAAGAAGGAGTGTTCTGATTTTGGGAGATTATCTGGAGGTTTAGCTGATTCCTTCATCAATTTGAGATTCCAAATGTTGTGATCAAAAAACGCTTCTGTTTTGGTTGGCTTAAAAAAATCTAACCCTGTATATTGCAATTTACATCACGAGTCAACAGCCAATAATCATGTATCATGCTCAAAGATAAAACTCACCTGCCATCTCAAGGTCCTCCAGCCAGGCCGACATTTTAAGCTCTTGGTTACTGATCACCTTAATACCAACAGGAAGGAATGTATGAGCATCCTTTGTTGGTAAATTGTCCCATTGATTTTTGTAAATGTTATTGATATTATCAAGCCCCCTTTTCCATGATTGTTGAGTAATATTGGAATGATAATTCAAAATGCCTGAAAACTCTTCCATGCGGGATAAACATATTCCTGGAAAATTAGCAGAGGATTCCACTTCGGGCTCAGGGTCAGGAATTATATCAGTCATATCTCGTCCCATTGTATCATGTTTAATTGTTTCCCTTTCTTGAAAGGCTTGAATATTCCAAGGAGAGGCGGGAGGGGTTGCATCATGCATTGTTTCATTGGGTATTGGGGGGCTTTCAGTATGTGGAGCTTCATCATGGATTGTTTCATTGAGTATTGGGGGGGTTCAGTATGCGGAGGTTGATTATCAATATGGTCCCCTTCAACATTGATAATTTCATGACCTTGATTGCGAGAATTGTTTGCAGCTTCAAAGGTACGGAGTTTTTTGTTGGTTTTTTTGGTCGCATGTATATTTGGTCTTTTTCCTAATCCTTTGCCTGGAAATCCAATTACGACTCGAGATGCTTCAGGTAGAGATTCTCCCACCTCCACACCTGCCCATATATTGTAAGCAGCTATTTTTATCAATTTTGTTTTGAATTAGTAATGGACTTACAGTTCAAATCCATTTTCAGGAGGCTCATGGCTTCAGCAATCTTTTGACGCACATAATCAGGAATCTTACTATCATTTTTAATTTTTTCAAGCCTTGGGATTTTTTGAGCAATGCTTGCGACAAATTGTTCCTTGGATATAATTTCCACCTCCCCACTGAAAATTACATCATCTTGCCCATCATCTTCTGTCGGTGCACAAGGTTCAACAGTCTTTTCCTTCTCATAGCTTTTAAAATTCGGTTTCTGAGAGCTTGGAGGCTGCACTGAAATAAAGGCTATAACACAATATCTGGTTTTGAGAGATTTGAAATATTCAAGATGGATGCATACTCACATTCTGGAAGAACTGGTGGATCTTGATTATCTTCATGTGACTGGCTCTCTGCTTCAATGCCTAATTCACGACTACTGGCCATATCAGAGATTTCACTTCCACTCTCTGGGGCTGAAGTTGGTTGTTCATTAAAGTCAGTTGAATTTCCCGGGGTTTGCGCCATAGCGGAGGTAGTTTATTAAGCAAATAGATGGTGATGAGTGGATTGATAACTTGTTTGAAAATTTTTGAATAAAAAGGTGGAAGTAAAATAATCGCATTTGCAAAATGCGATTTGTCGGGAATTTGAAGGAGGCGATGTTTTGCAAATTATTTCATATCATGCAAATGAAATCACTTCCCTGTGAGACATTGAATAAAGTTGACTAGTGAGAAACCTACTAAAGTCAACTTTTGAACTATTCAACGCTCATGAGGTAAGGACTAAGCAAAGTGTTCATTTGATTGATATGAAATAAAATGGTTTTGTCGGGGAAACAGGAGACACAATTCTTGTCTTAAATAGTCCACTTATTAGGTTTTAATTTGTGAGTCTCATGATTTAAACCCTAACCACAACATGGTGAATATACTGACCAATATCCCCTTAGGTCCTGTTGGCAGAGAAGGCCACTCAGCATATTTCGGCCATTGCGTTAATCGTGTACGCCAACAAGCCACCGTACTGTACACTATGGATGTAATACGGAAGCGTGAGGAGGGTAAGCGTTGTCAGAGGCATGTCAGGAGGGCACTACATGAGCGTAAGGATGGTAAGCAGTGTCGGGAGGGCACTACATGAGCGTAAGGATGGTAAGCAGTGTTGGAGGCATGTCGGGAGGGCGCTACACAAGCGTAAGGATGGGAAGCTGTGTCAGAGGCATGTCGGGAGGGCACTACACAAGCGTAAGGATGGTAAGCTGTGTCGGAGGCATGCCAGGAGGGCACTACACAAGCATAAGGGTCATAAGTGGTGTTGGAGGCATGTCGGGAGGGCACTACATGAGCGTAAGGATTGTAAGGGTTGTCGGGGGTAAAGAAGGCTCTGAACCATTTTGAAGAAGGAGTGTTCTGATTTTGGGAGATTATCTGGAGGTTTAGCTGATTCCTTC
Organism: Austropuccinia psidii; assembly: GCA_023105745.1. Lineage (NCBI taxonomy): Eukaryota > Fungi > Basidiomycota > Pucciniomycetes > Pucciniales > Sphaerophragmiaceae > Austropuccinia > Austropuccinia psidii. The sequence continues at coordinate 44,202,590 of JALGQZ010000001.1, forward strand.
ATCAATTTGAGATTCCAAATGTTGTGATCAAAAAACGCTTCTGTTTTGGTTGGCTTAAAAAAATCTAACCCTGTATATTGCAATTTACATCACGAGTCAACAGCCAATAATCATGTATCATGCTCAAAGATAAAACTCACCTGCCATCTCAAGGTCCTCCAGCCAGGCCGACATTTTAAGCTCTTGGTTACTGATCACCTTAATACCAACAGGAAGGAATGTATGAGCATCCTTTGTTGGTAAATTGTCCCATTGATTTTTGTAAATGTTATTGATATTATCAAGCCCCCTTTTCCATGATTGTTGAGTAATATTGGAATGATAATTCAAAATGCCTGAAAACTCTTCCATGCGGGATAAACATATTCCTGGAAAATTAGCAGAGGATTCCACTTCGGGCTCAGGGTCAGGAATTATATCAGTCATATCTCGTCCCATTGTATCATGTTTAATTGTTTCCCTTTCTTGAAAGGCTTGAATATTCCAAGGAGAGGCGGGAGGGGTTGCATCATGCATTGTTTCATTGGGTATTGGGGGGCTTTCAGTATGTGGAGCTTCATCATGGATTGTTTCATTGAGTATTGGGGGGGTTCAGTATGCGGAGGTTGATTATCAATATGGTCCCCTTCAACATTGATAATTTCATGACCTTGATTGCGAGAATTGTTTGCAGCTTCAAAGGTACGGAGTTTTTTGTTGGTTTTTTTGGTCGCATGTATATTTGGTCTTTTTCCTAATCCTTTGCCTGGAAATCCAATTACGACTCGAGATGCTTCAGGTAGAGATTCTCCCACCTCCACACCTGCCCATATATTGTAAGCAGCTATTTTTATCAATTTTGTTTTGAATTAGTAATGGACTTACAGTTCAAATCCATTTTCAGGAGGCTCATGGCTTCAGCAATCTTTTGACGCACATAATCAGGAATCTTACTATCATTTTTAATTTTTTCAAGCCTTGGGATTTTTTGAGCAATGCTTGCGACAAATTGTTCCTTGGATATAATTTCCACCTCCCCACTGAAAATTACATCATCTTGCCCATCATCTTCTGTCGGTGCACAAGGTTCAACAGTCTTTTCCTTCTCATAGCTTTTAAAATTCGGTTTCTGAGAGCTTGGAGGCTGCACTGAAATAAAGGCTATAACACAATATCTGGTTTTGAGAGATTTGAAATATTCAAGATGGATGCATACTCACATTCTGGAAGAACTGGTGGATCTTGATTATCTTCATGTGACTGGCTCTCTGCTTCAATGCCTAATTCACGACTACTGGCCATATCAGAGATTTCACTTCCACTCTCTGGGGCTGAAGTTGGTTGTTCATTAAAGTCAGTTGAATTTCCCGGGGTTTGCGCCATAGCGGAGGTAGTTTATTAAGCAAATAGATGGTGACGAGTGGATTGATAACTTGTTTGAAAATTTTTGAATAAAAAGGTGGAAGTAAAATAATTGCATTTGCAAAATGCGATTTGTCGGGAATTTGAAGGAGGCGATGTTTTGCAAATTATTTCATATCATGCAAATGAAATCACTTCCCTGTGAGACATTGAATAAAGTTGACTAGTGAGAAACCTACTAAAGTCAACTTTTGAACTATTCAACGCTCATGAGGTAAGGACTAAGCAAAGTGTTCATTTGATTGATATGAAATAAAATGGTTTTGTCGGGGAAACAGGAGACACAATTCTTGTCTTAAATAGTCCACTTATTAGGTTTTAATTTGTGAGTCTCATGATTTAAACCCTAACCACAACATGGTGAATATACTGACCAATATCCCCTTAGGTCCTGTTGGCAGAGAAGGCCACTCAGCATATTTCGGCCATTGCGTTAATAGTGTACGCCAACAAGCCACCGTACTGTACACTATGGATGTAATACGGAAGCGTGAGGAGGGTAAGCGTTGTCAGAGGCATGTCAGGAGGGCACTACATGAGCGTAAGGATGGTAAGCAGTGTCGGGAGGGCACTACATGAGCGTAAGGATGGTAAGCAGTGTCGGAGGCATGTCGGGAGGGCGCTACACAAGCGTAAGGATGGGAAGCTGTGTCAGAGGCATGTCGGGAGGGCACTACACAAGCGTAAGGATGGTAAGCTGTGTCGGAGGCATGTCAGGAGGGCACTACACAAGCATAAGGGTCATAAGTGGTGTTGGAGGCATGTCGGGAGGGCACTACATGAGCGTAAGGATGGTAAGGGTTGTCGGAGGTATGTCGGGAGGGCACTACATGAGCGTAAGGATGGGAAGCTGTGTTGGAGGCATGTCGGGAGGGTACTACACAAGCGTAAGGATTGTAAGGGCGGGGGTGTGAAAGCGTAAGGAGTGGTGAGGACGGAGAGGGGGGGCAGTGTCGGAGTCTCATCTGGATGGAGGGCGGTGCGGGTGCATAAGCATGCTAAGGGTTGGGGAGGCGGAAGCCAATGAGGTGAAATTACACGAATGTTGCGCATAGTGTTGAAATGGGTTTGGGCTTTGAGTGACATTCTCATGTGACACATGTGACAATTGACGTTGTCTTGACGCTGACGTGACGTGACCCACTAAATCCAGTGACTATAAAGTGACACTAACGCGACTGAAGCAAGATTTTATACTGACCACGGTGCGACGTGAAGTCAATTGCCGACAATTGACGCGAGATTTTCCCTGGTGAGTCAAGAGGAGCCCTTGGTGTAGGAGTGAGAACAGCTTGATGTCTCTGGGATCTTGTATTCTTGGCTGGTGGGCTATGCTGAACTGGCATCATGAAAGAAGAATGAATAAGAACTCAATGATACTTTGAATAAACTAAGGCTTGACCAAAACAATCAAATGAGAATCTTGATGAACTTGAGAAATCAATCAATGGTATTGAAGTGAATAAATATCAATAAATCTTGAAGAGTGAAGATGACAAAGTCAAATTCTTATGAATAATCAATTTCAATCAATAAGTCAAATCAAGTAAATCAAGTCAATTCAAAATCAAATCAATTAAGTCTTGAGGAATTCAATCAATATCTTCAAAAGTCAATTCAATTTTCTTGAGGAATCAAATTCAAATCAATCAATTAAATCAAATCTTGAGGATAAATCAGCTATCTTGAGGAATCAAATAAAGTCAATCAAATAAATTCAATCAAAGTCAATTTAAAATCTTGAGGTTAAATCAATGTCTTGAGGAATCAATCAATCAATCAATAAACATGAGAAATTTCAAAACCAAAATCACTGAATACCCCAAACCAATAAAACCCTGAATGATGAATCAATTAACCCAAATAATTCCACTCAAATAACCTGATAAAAACCTGAATTCAGACAAAAAGAGAAATGAGATTGATAATGATAAAGTGAAATGGTGAGCAGAATTTTTGAAATGAGAAAGAGAATCAATTTTCATTTGAATGAAAAGAATGAGATGAAAATTGATGAGAGAGAAAAATCATAAAAAATCATAAAAATCATAAAATCATGAAAAGATCATAATTGAAGAATGAGATAAATGAATAAAATGAATGAAAGAAAGAGAAGCAATTATGAGTTAATTAAAATAATGTCACAGGGGCTCTTCTAAATGAAGAGGGCCTGGCACTCAGTAAACAGACTTACTTATGGAGGGCTCAGAAGAGTACTCAAATGATAAGAGTAATGGAGTAAGAGGATAAATTCCTAGTCATAAAATAATGAGTATAAAAGATATAAGAGAAAACAAAAGCAATAATAAAGAGCCAACCACAAATAATCCTGTACCACTGTTTCAACCTGTTCAGAAAAGAGAAAAGGATTAATAAAGGATATGGCCACCAGGACTCTACTGAACAGGTGAGGGAAGGCAAAGACTAACTTAATAAATAATAGAATAATATTTCTTAAATGAGAAATAAAATAATATTAAATAATAAATCCAATATTTTAATTAACTGGGGGAAAAACCCCCAGGCGGATGAAGAGGGGCTGGTATATGTGAGAAATACCAGTCTTGGAGTTTGAGTGTTGAGATACTGGCCTGTATGATGGAAGAAGTTGGATGTGGGATTGAATCCTGTATTGGTGAATCCAATACAGGTATTTGCGCCTGTATTGATGAAAGGCCTGTATTTGGTGAATCCTGTATTTGGGTCTTGCCTGTATGAAACTGTATTGAGGTCTGAAAACTGTATTTGGAGAATGTTGAATGAAACCCCCTTGCTGATTGGGTTTTGAAGGGTATCAATGAAATAATGATTGTTGCTGATTGGGTTTTGAAGGGTATCAATGAAGTAATGGTTGTTGAAGATGATTGGTAATTCCCCTGCCTCCTTGGCTGTGACACAGTGTTTTTGAAGTGATAACTGACTGTAATGCAGTAAAATCACTTCTTAACATGAAAACTCCCAACAGACATATGTTGAGATGGCAGATAGCCATTCAGGAATATAGAGGAAACATGACTATAGTCCACAAAGCAGGAAACATTCACAAGAATGCTGATGGACTTAGCAGGTGGGCATTAGCCAACACTCCTGATAACCCAGCTTATGTACCTTTGGAGGCTGAACCACAGATTCCAATTGAAGGGATTAACATAACTGATGTTGGGACTTAATTCTTTGAAGAGGTCAGAGAATCTTATAAACAGGACAAGAATTGCCATATCTTGACTTCTTTATTAGATAAAGACTGCAAAGATACATCTTTGGTCAATGCACTAGATGAATTTTGGATAACTTCCTATTCTGAAGGAAGATTTCAGTTGTTTGAAGGGATTATTTACCACAGAACCAAACATTCTTGTGTAAGGACATTATGCAGCAGATTGCTTATTAATACCATTCTTAATGAATGCCATGATAGCATCTACTCTGGACACCTGTCAGAAGACAGAACACTTGAAAAAGTAAAGAACTGTTCATGGTGGCCATCTTGGAGAAAAGAAACCATTGAATATTGCCATACCTGTGACAGATGTCAAAAAGCAAACAGGAGTACAGGCAAGAAATTTGGACTTATGAACCATATTCAAGAACCAAAATCCCTTTGAGAAGTTGTTCACATGGATTAAGTCACAGCACTTCCTCCAAGTGGTGACAAAATTTATAATGCTTGTTTAGTCATTGTAGACAGATATAGCAAGACTCCCATATTCTTACCATGTCATAAAGATGACACTGCTATGGATACAGCTCTTCTTCTGTGGAGTAGAGTTATTTATCATACAGGATTATTTAATAATATCATAAGTGACAGAGATCCCAAGTTCACATCTGCACTTTGGACCAATCTTCATAGATTGTTTGGGACTAAGTTATCATTCTCTACAGCATATCACGCTCAAACAGATGGGCTAGCAGAGAGGATGATTCAAACATTAGATGAAATGATCAGAAGGGTTTATGCTTATGGGTTAGAATTCAAAGACTCAGATGGCTTTACCCATGACTGGTGCACTCTGATACCTGCACTAGAATTGGCATAAAAGACATCAGTCCATTCTTCCACAGGACAAACTCCTGCTAAGTTAGAAAAAGGATGGAATCCAAGACTCCCAGCAGACACACTGAGGAAAGACTTGATTGACATTCATCCTAGAGCACCCAGCTTCAAAATAATGCTTGATAAAGTAAAAAATCATGCAAAACAAAGTATGGATGATGATTTTGATTATGCAAAACAGAAGTGGGACAAGAGTCATAAAGTACCAGACTTCAAAGTAGGGGACTTAGTTCTAGTTTCAACCTTGAATTTTAATAATATCAAAGGCGCAAAGAAAATCAAAGATTCTTATATAGGACCTTTTGTTATTGTTGCCTTACATGGAGCCAATGCAGTTCAAGTGGAATTGAGTGGTGAATTGGAAAATAAAAACCCCAAATTTCCAGTCAGCTTGATAAAACCTTCTCAACCAGCTGATAAAGAATTGTTTCCTTTAAGGAACCCAACTCCTTTAACTGTTCCACCAGTGGAACAAAATGAAGACAAAAAGATAAAGAAAGTCATTAAAGAAAGGAGACTTAGGGGTAAAAATCAAAGACAATATCTTGTCAGATCTAGAAATCTAGTACATGAAGATGAATGGCTGGCAGAATCAGATATACCTGACTCAGATAAACTCTTGAGAAGATTTAGACATGAAAGAAGGCCAAAAGCGTGAGTATGTCTATAAATGTGCTTTAAATTACTTGATCTAAGTAATGTAAAGACGTTGGACAGTGGACATTAACCCCCCTTTGGGGCCTTTTACTCTTTATACCATTGATAAAATTGTAGTACAATTTCATTTTTTGGTGGGAGGGAATGTGAGCCTTGAGGTATGTTTTACATACCCAAATAGGCCACAATCATCTTAAAAAGAAATTTTGAATTATGTATAACTCATAAGTCATGCAAATATCCAAAATTCATCATTTTTGATTTCAGAAAAGATGAATAACTTTTTATTGAGTAAGTAAATCCATGGATTTAAGGCCAGGTTTGGATTCTACACAAAAATTCACCTAGGGTAGCTCCATAGAGTGAATAAGCTCAAATTAACTCTTTGAGGTGGTAAAATGGAAAATAATTCAATACCACATCATCAATACCACATAAAAGATCCGTGAAATTTTTTTTTCTTAATTTCACGCCAAAATAATGGGAATGTGAGAAATCCCATGTTACATATACACTAAGAATAGTGTTATGCATGTTTTGAGCACTTAATATCATGGTATTCTTACATGGACCTTTAGTACACCCATAGTGGATATCTCACTTAAAGCTTAAATTTCTATTTTGACGTAAAAAATAAGCAAGGGGGACAAAAGACATCAAAGAGAGCCAGGGTACCCAACTTCTGAGGCCTCAGAGGCATGGACAGCTCCAAAGCTTGGCTCCATGGCTGATCTTGGCCTAATTGGTAAAATAAAACCTTTTGCGAACTTGGTTACCATGTTACAACTACTGTAAATCTTAAGAAAATAGCAAATAACCTGCTATTTTGACGTGCCAAGGTAAAAAGCTACTTAGACTCCTGTAACCATGTAAATTCTTAATGAATTTCTATGGATAAGCCCCAAAAGATTAATTAAAACCCTTTTTGAACGTGTATCCATTGATTTACCTCATAGCAACAAGTGAAACACTGATATTTGCAATTCTACGTAGAAATGAGGTAAAAACTTCAAAAATTCATTAAAAATACAATTCTTAATGAATATTCCTGAACCCTTCAGGAGTAATAGAGAACTGTATTATCTATGGTAAAACCAAAAAGAATTACAGTTTCTACTAGTAAAATTAAAAGTTTTACTTACAGTCCATTTTTGACTATTCTCCGTAAAACAATGAATCTTCAAAAATTTACATTAATTACAACCTGTGATTAAATCGGCAATAACATTGATACCTTTGAGAAATCAATGATTATTTTGGAATAAAAGAAGATCTAAAGATGTTACTCCTTTTATTCTTAACCATATTGGGGTTGGTAGTCACGTAAAAGCATCAATTAAGTAATTATGATAATCTTACGTGACAACAGATGATGTGATCAATAATCCAAAAAGGTTTATTGTTTCCTCACTCACTGGTTTTGCATTTTGCTCCATGGCACGCCTCTGTGAGCTGTTGTTGACTTAAAAGAGGCCTCCTCTTGCTGTTTTTTCCACATCATCATCATCTTATTATTATTTAAACCATTATTACCAACAAGTAAGTATTAGTTATAGCTATTCTTAAGTGGTTTAAATATTTCAAAAATCAATCAGAAAGACATGAAATCATAGAATCCAACTATATATTGTTGTAATACTGTTATAAATTCATTTTGATCTTTAAAATTCACAATTCTAAGTCAAATCTCTCTATCTTATCTTTCACTAAGTTCTTTGGAATATTAGTGAGTGATTTATTTTTAATTCTTAAAGTTTCTCTCTAAAATTGGTTTTCTTCACGAATTATCATTATAATTATTCTTGAAAAAGATAATTATATATTAAAATAATTTTATTATTTTAATGAAAGAAGGTTTATTATTAAAATCTTCTTGTAATTGATTCTTGTAGACAATTACTTGCTCACTTTTAAAATCACTAGTAGTGTTTAACACGTGAAAGAAGTAATTCTTTAATTATTTAATTGTGGTTATAATAACATGTTGTTATTATATTCTATAAGAACAGTCATAGTACTGTTGATTAATAGTAATATTATCATCAGTTTCATAGAAAAATCTTACAGAGGGTGTCACTGCTGTGTTGGCCTGTGACTGGCTCTCTAGTGGGATATAGGTTTCTTCCACTGAATCAAAACAGGCAAAAGGGGGTTTAATGTCAGTTAAGACTTCCTAAAATGCTGTTTGCACATCTAAGAATGGCCTCTGGGCTTTGTATATTACTACAATCTGCCCTGTATAATGACAGTGTAATTGAATTAACAATTCCATGTCAGAATAACAGCTGTTGGTACCCTGTTTCAGTGTTTTTGTACCAGTATCCCCCAGATTGACTTGTGGTTTTCAAGTACAATCTTTATGAAGTGGTTCTGTATAAGTGTAATTGAGTCAACAATTCACTCAATCACGCCTCAGCTGTTGGTTTTAAAGTCAGAGGTGTCCTTATTTAGTCAAAAATACAGGACTTATTAATGTCTGAAGTGTTTTTATATGTAAAACACGCCAAAAGAAAAGGTCTTGTGGTTATTAGCCACATGACAAGTACTTGTATAATATGAGTATAAAATGGTATTTACACCAATTAACAATATTACATATATAATATATATATATTAAGAAAAAATACACCTAAAAAACATAGAAACAATTTTCAGAAAGCAATAAATAATTGAAAAGCTTACTTGTAAGGTCCAAAAATTTCAAAAAAACACAGCCCGGCCCCCAAAATGTAAGGATGAAACTATGATAAAGTGGTAAATAGGCTAGTTACAGCTTTAACTATGTTTGTGACACAGTTTTAAAGATTAAAATAAAGGTGTTTCAACATAATAATGTTTATAATTAAATAAAAAGGGCTTTAATATAGAGAAATAGTGGTGGTGAGCACTGATGAAAACCCTGGGTGCAGTCTTACCAGTTGGATTACTATAATAAGATCTACCATACTAAATTTTATAGTATAACCTGATTATCTTCCAAGATTAAAGCTGTTTTTGACATTTGACTAAATAGGAATTCAAGAGCAGGATGAGGAAAACTCAAATGATTCCAACCAAACTGAGCCAGAACCATTATTACAGAAGTTATGGCCAAACTCACACCTAATAGAATAAAATAAACTATTCACCTCCCATCTAACTTCTACAGTTTTAGTGTGAGATACCTAAAGTGGAGTCTTTTTGAAAAGATCACAATAGGTTCTATCTGATGGTGACATTCATTTCCCCATATCCCATCTAGAACAAAATTTATAAGGCATACAAGCCCAATACAGCTTTTTGCCTAAAACACCCATATGTACAAAAGTCTTGTACATGGCATACCTTTGCCATATTCAATGATAAACATATCAAATGAGGTACCATTGTGTAGAACACATACAGGGCTAGAAACCAAACCAATTTTGAGGTTGATATCTCAAAACCCAACAAATATATGGCTGTTTCAAGGTCAAAATCCCACAGTTTGGCCAATACAGCATTACAATGGGATAATATCCCATACCTATGATTATGAGGTGTCAAATAGACAAAGAAGCGTGTTTTTACTTCAATAGCTAATAGTTCATTCAATCTTGGGGTCCCATACAGGTTCTGTACAGCATTATACACGTCATACATGTCAGAATCAGGCTATGTGGTCCCCAGAAGAAGTTCTTCACCCTGTATTGGTGAAAACTGCCCAGATGTGGTTTCAAGCCCACATCTGAGCCCAATACAAGCTCTACAGGCCTTTTGCAAACCAAAAGCCTGTCCTAGAGAGTTCAAAATCTTCACTTCCTCTACGTGAAAAGGTCTAGCAACCTTTTCACCCCATTTCAGGATACAAGGAGGCCTTTTCACAGCCCGAAAAGGAATCCCCATCCTTCTCTTGAATTCCTTTTTAGTACAACTGTCAATAAAAGTTATATACCCTTGCAAATAATCAGGTTATACTTTAAGTTGAAGTACTGTAGCTCTTATTATAGTAATCCAACTGGTAACACTGCACCCGGTCTTTCAACAGCGCTCACCACCACTATATTATTATAGTAAAGCCCTCATTATCTTATTATAAACCTTTATTATAATCAACAAAGCTTTTTATTTACTATTTTTGATGTGTCACAGTGATAGTTAAAGCTTTTAAATACAATTATTTACCTTTATCATAGACTTGGCCTGACACATACTAAATGTCTTTGTACCTTTGGAAGAAGCATTCTGGATGAATCAAGATTTAAATAATATCTTTTCTCTTATCTATCCAATTTCTTTTGTATTGGTAAAGTGGGAGTGTTCTACTGGTTAAATGATTAGATAATTATACTTATAATACCAAATATGTAATAATTATGTTATTAAAATGATGACATTTTCAAACTCCACAAAAGAATTCTTTTCTTATTAACAAAAAGGGTTTAATTATAAAGATGAAACATCTTATTTCCTCAAAATGGACTCTTTTCAAAATACAATAAGAGCTTTAATCTGATTCAAAGGCAGCTTATAAGTGTATCACAATAATGAATTTGGGATTAGTGAAAGAAAAATTTGGATTATTATTATTATTTTGAAATTGCCTTAATAATAATTTTCATTATTGTGAAAGTGAGAGTATTTTATTATTCTAGAAATATTTTCTTTTGTATTTTAGTAGAAACTTTGTAATCTTTCAGATAATAATTTGTCTGTCATTCAATCAATCATTTATTTATTATTGAAATATTACCATTTTTATCATTAGAACAATAGACCTTTTGTTATTAAAAGAATAAATGTTTTGATATTATAATAATAAAAGCTTGAATGTTTGAATAATAACAATTTAATTGTTAGAATAACTCTTTTTTGTGGAAATAAATCTTGTAATCATAACAATAATAACTTTGTGATTATTAGAAAATTTAACTTGTTATTATTAAAATAATAGCTTTTTTATTAACTTAATACTGACTGCTGTATCACTGAAAGATTAGCTTTTTATCCAAAAACTAATAGCTGTTTCTCTCTCAAAATGATAAATTTGTTATTATTAAGATGATAGGTTTTTATTATCAAAATGAAATCTTTATGATTCTTAAAATAAGATGAAATTTATCTGCAAAAAAAATAGCTTTTTTATTATTAAATTAATAAATTTGTTATGATTAAAGTAAAAAAAAATTAATTGTTATAATAATAACAATGTTATGGTTTAAATAATGAAAAATTTATCCTCAAAATAATAACTTTAGTTTATTAAAATATGAACTCGGTTCTTAGTCAAATAATGACTTTTCTCTTATTATATATATATAGCTTTTGGATTGGTAAAATAATAAGTTTTTCTATTTAAACAATTACTTTGTTATTATTTATAAAAATCAATTTTTCGTGATGAAAAGGTTAACTTTGTTGTCTTTAAAAAAATAGCACTGTCATTATCAAAATAATAACTTTTTACTAAATGGAGTCTTGGTTATGATTCAAGTAATAAATGCTTCATGATTAAAATATGAACGTTCTTATCATTAAAACATTCAATTTGTTATTATTAAGATGGTCATTTTTTAATGATGCAATGAATGTCTTATTTATTATTGAAAAATTAATTTTTCATTTTAAAAATAATAGCTTTTTTACTAATGAAATGATGGCTTTTCTATTATCAATATGATAAATTAATTATTATTAAAATTTTAAGTTGTTTCTTATCAGAATAATAAATTTCTTATCATTAAGATGACACCTTTGTCATTTTTAAGCTGATACCTTTTTTATTACTAAATTAAGGTCTTTTCAATTATAGAGGAATAAATTGGTTATTATTAAAGGAATAATCCTGTCATTATTAAATTCATAGCTTTCTTATAAGTAAAATTATATATTTCTTATTAATGGACTAATATCTTTTTTATTATTAAGAATAATCATTTTCTTATGACTGGACTAATTTCTTTGGTATTGGTAATATAATAATGATTTCCCTGTTAGAAAAATAAGTGATTCATTCTTAAAATACTAAATCTGTAATGGGTTTTCATTAAAATAATAATGTTTTTCTGTATCCAAAGAAAAGAACTTTGATTTTTAAAAGAACAATTTTCTTATTATCAAGATAGATCCTCCTTTTTTGCTAAGATTATGAGTTTTTTCCAATATAATGATAGCTTTGATATAATTCGATTTTAAGATCATTGTTATCAAAAAATTGAATTTGCCATTTTTCAAAGAAGACCTTTCATGATTATTGTAACAATAATTTTCTCATTCATAAATTAACAACTTAATCATCCTTGAAAGAATAGTTTTTATATGTTTTTAATTGAAAATATGTTCACTTTTGAAGCGGAAAAATAAGAGCTTGGTTTTTTAAAATTAAATGTTTTTTTATGATTACAATGATACAGCTTTCATTATCAAATGAATATATTTCTTATTATTTGAATGATAACTGTTCCCATAATAAAATAAGAACTTTTTATCTTAATAATAGTATTTTTTTTATTATTGACTTGGATAAATATCTTTTATTCAAACCATTTCATTTTGATTACTACAATCATAAGTTTGTTATCACTCAAGTTCTGATTTTTTTATTATTCATGTAATTATATTATTTTTTAACAATTATTTGATTGTTATTGTTAAACTACAAAACTCTCTAGTTATAAAAACCATAGTGTTTCCATTATGATTAGAATAACGTTTTCATTAATCAAATGATGACTTTTGTGTTGTTAAAAGATAAACCTTTGTATTATCAAAATAAGAAATTTGTTATCTGGAAAATAATAGTGTTTTATCATGAAAATTGAAGCCATTTTACGATTATATGAACACTTGGTTATTATTTGAATAAAGACTTTTTTATTATTAACTTAATGAATTGGTCATTATCAAAATAAAAAATTAGTTTTATGATGTTAATATCTTTTGAATTATTAAAATGATAGCCTTATTATGATTAGGATGAGAGCTCCCATACTTTTAAGAGGATGAATTTCTAGAATAGAAAAATAATGATCCTTCCAGTATTGAAATGATCAATTTGATTTAAACTGTCACATAAGATAGATTATTGGATGTATTTTTTTATTAAAAGTACATTTTTAAGGCATTTTTATATCAAGAATACATTTAAAAATGTATCCCTCATTGTATTTCTTATGAAAAGTTGCTAATAAATTGATTTATCATCAAAAATGCATGAGTTTTGTATTTTTTTAATAAGAAATACATTGTAAAATTCAATTTGAATGAAAAGTGCATTCTTAAATGCATTTTATTATTAAAAAACCATTTTGACATGTAATTTTTAATTGAAAATTCATTTTTAAACATATTTTTTTATCAAAAATTGAATTTTAAATGTATTAACCATGATCAAAGTGGCTACACCTGACAGCAGGTGTTTCAGTTGAGAATCAGCTTGGGACCTTCTTGTGAACTATGTTGGACCCAAAATTCAAATGTTTGTTAGTATTCCAAGATATTACTAGCCAATGGAATCTTACAGAAGTTCTAAGATTTTCTTCCTTTTTTCAACTTTATTGAGTAAGTAGATAAATTACTATATGAAAACTCTTCCAATTTCTCTTTTCATCTTCAAATTGATATTTTTTGAGATAAAGAATTGACTCTAAAAATTTATTTTCAATTCAAAAAATTTCAGTTTTTTGAAATCTAAGAAGAATTAAAGACCAGTTTGAAAAATCAATAAAGCCTTTATCTGTCTTTTATTATGACTTATAATTACTTGGTGGCAATATGAACTCTTCTTTATTATTCAAAAAGTGGCTCACAGATATCAAAATAAGATTTTCTCAACTGAAGCCCCCTTTGAAGGAACTGAATCAACATAAACTGTTTTTCTTATATCTCTGAAGTACTGAAGCCTCAGAACAAACAGATAGAGGTTTTCAAATATTTTTGAAAAAAATTATCCCCAAATATGAATTTTATTTTATATTAAGTCCTGGAAATTAGGTATTATTTTTATCATCTTAATTCTCTCATTAATTTGTATCATTAAATGTTTTTATCAATTTTTACCATCAACAACAATGTTTATCTTTTTCGAATAGAAAGTCCCTTTCTCTGGATATTTTGAAGGTGTTACTTTTCACTTTGAAAGAGAAGCAGTGGTCTGTATGTAATACAGCACCTGATACTGCAGGAAATATACAAATCTCACTGGAAACTAAAGTAAATGTCCTTTAAAGTCTGCTTATGTTAAATTGTCAATCATCATTTACAATATTACATAAGCAGACTTCACAGCACATGACAAATATTTTACAGTAGCACTCCTTGTAAAGTCCTGCTACTGCAATTTTCACTGAAGAACCAAACATGAAATAAAATAAAAACCAATTTATAAATATAAGAAGAAAGCTGACTAAAACTGCAAAGAAAAAACAAACAAGAAAAAGGCATCAAAAATCAGAATTACATATCACAATAAAACACTTACAACAAAACTCAAAAAAATGAAATGAACAAATGAGAAAGCTGTTTTAGAGTGTGAGAAAGTAATTTTTTGATCGTTCTTTTCTCTCACGAATATGAAAAAGCTTTATTGAAATAATAAAAGGAAATTCAATCCAATTCCCTTAAATATATGTACACTTAATTGTTTTGAGGTAGCTCTATTGTTTTGAATAGATTATATTTTTAAAAAACCTTTTGAATCTATCCTTTGGGTTTTTTGTGTTTCTGTTTTTTCTTTCAAGAATAAAACTAAATAATATTCATTCTTCAAAAACTGTTTAGAAAAATGAATAGGAGTATATGTTGAGCTTAATATAATTCCAATGATATTAATGGGAAATAAAAATGATTTTATCTTTAAATAAGTCAAAACCATTTCATCAAAAAGCTATCTTTGCATAGGTCATATTATTCTATTAAACAAATACCAAAAAGATGAATTTCCCTTTAATTCTGGTCAAATATTATAAAAATTCATATTAATTATATTTTTCCCTCTTTCAAAATGCTTAACATAATTTAATTAAGTTTTCAAATAGAAATATTCACAAATTATCATCATGTTTTCGTCAATCAAATCATATATTCCATTATTCATTCCTATAATAAATTAATTTCTTGTAAAAGTATGTTCATTTCCGGGCTGAAGAATTTCTGAATAGATTCTTTTCACATATTCCCATCAAAATATCATAATAAAAGTGTCAATGGAATGGTAAAATCTTCATAATTTCAATTGAATAATTTAAAAACTTTTCATAAAATGTTTTGATTCTGAGCGGATATTCCTCTGAATTGATATTTTTTCCACTTAATAATTAATTCAAAATGGTTTATAGCTTGATTATGTCTCCTCAATTTATTTAATTCCACTTTAATAAATTCTTTTGCCCTTTCATTGTGAATAAATAGAAAATAAGAACAAGAAAACTTTTGTCATTATATTTCAAAAAGACTTGAAAGGTCTTTACATGTAATCTGCTTAACTATATTCTATGAACAGCTGGTTATTCTCACTCTGTCAAGATTTTGGTATTTTTAAATTTGTCAAAGAAATGGCAGCTTTCCAAACTTACCAAAAGCTTTATATATATATATTAAGAAATTAATTTATTAAACAACCAACTTCTACCACTTTTTTACATGATATTATATAGAATTCCCATTATTTGAGAATATATAATTGAATTGTTCATTAACCTGAGGTTTGTTATTATTTTCAATTTACATTGGAAGTTTTTATTGACTTAAATTAAATTGTGAATAGAAGTCAACGAAGGGGTCCCCTGTACATTTAGGGAAATATTACTATAGATAAATTGTAAAATTACTCTTTGAATCATTTTTTCAATTTATTAGCTTTTCATTGTGTAGTACTTAGAGAGTAAAAGATATATGTTCGAATACTGAAATTTATGCACTCATGAAATTAATATAAAGCTTCAAGTTCTCCTGTTCATGGAGATATCTCCATATACATGCTAATCACTTAAAAATGGGTTTAATAGCAAGGAAATTCAGGCTTAAATGTAGAGAAACAAGGGAATACAGAAAAGATGATAGAAAATACATTAAATAGGAAGCTATAGTGATAGAGTGATTTTGAATTATCACATAGTTAATTGAATTAATATTTAGCCATATTGATAAATGAATATTAAGTTTCCTCAAATTCAACACAACAAGTTCTTTTATAGATTCTTTATGGCAGTTATTGATACATAAAATATCCTAATTTGCTTCAAACCACATCCCAAATGATCGTTGTGTTTCACTATTACATTGATTAAACAGAGAAAAATGGTTGAATAATAACTGGTAATTTCCCCAGAGGAATATACAAAGTGATCTCAGTTGGCATCAATGGAGAGAAATATTCAAATCTTCAAAAGAAGTAATGCATTTTTTTTACTTTTATGAACATTTTCAATTCTTTTCTTAACAATGCATTTTTTATTAAGAATGGAATAGTTCTTATTTAAAACCCTGAGAGGTTATAAAAACAAGGTCCGCAATTTTAATATAAAAGCTCAATAATCCACTTTAAATATTCAGATTATATATCAATAAGTGTGAAATACTCCTCTCAAGAAGTTGATGGCCTGAAATAGGGACTATAGTCTTTCAATATACATTACATTTTTTGGAACTCTCCTTAACGCTAAACTGTGCCATAAAGGTTGAAAGCTTGTTTAAATTTTGATTAAAATATTCCTTGAAAGAGAGGAAAAAAATAGAAGATATACTTTCTCACAAAATAACTCTTATAAATAAGAGTAAATAGCTCAATAGTAGGGTATATTTTTCATAATATTTATATTTGAAAAAATTCAAACATTTGCCAAGAAATTTACATTTATGAGAAGTTTCATTGGAACTTGAAGGTTTCCAATTTCAATTTTGTTTATATTTGGCCCCTTAAGAGATCTTGGAAGAGAATTCATGTTCAAACAGAAATATGAATATAAAAATCCATGAGAAAAACTCCAAAAGTGGAATTATCATTAAATAAAATGATGAAAAGTGTTACAAAGGAGGAAAACAAAAGGGAAATTCAAATAAGTTTTTTCATCATGTATTTCAGAATTATTAAACTTTGAAAATACAAGCCAAGAGCTGGTATTGATTCAACTGAATTGATGATTTGTGGCTTACATATGTGGCTTGAAATTATTCCAAAGCTTCTATTTCTAAATTTAATTTCTGTCCTATTTCCAACCTCCATCCAATTAATCTCCTATGTCAAATTCCAAATGCAACACCTGATTTGAGGTGTAGCCACTCTGCTCATGGTCATTTGTCATCAAAAATACATTTGAGATTAATTTATAAGAAAAAATTCATTTAAAAATGTATTTTAATAATAAATACATTTAAAATTTCTTTTTCTTTATGATAAACACTTTGAACATTGTATTCTTATGAAAAATACCTTATGAAATGGATGTTTTATTAAGAATACATTTAAAAATGTATTTTTAAATGAAAATACATTGTTAAAATTATTTTTAATAAAAATATATTGTTAAATTTCTTTTCAATTAAAAATACATTGTGGAATTTTTGTTAATGAAATTTAAATTTTGCAATGTATTTTATATTTAAAATGCACTCTTCAATGTATTTTTCTTCAAAACGCATTTATAAAAGGGTTGTTTATTATTAATACCTTGATAAACCCATATTCTATCAAAAATCTGAATGGATTTTTATTGAAATTACGTTAATAAATGGGTTTCTACTAAATAATACATTTTTATAAGTATCTTGGATATGAAAAATCTTGAAAAGTTTTTTTTCCAATAAAAGATTGATAGTTTTATTGTTTTTAAAACTGCTTTGATCAATGCATTGTAAAGTTGTTTTTGCTAAAATTACATTTTTGATTGTATTGTTTATGAAAATTTCATTTTTCAATGAATGTATTAGTAAAGATACATCTTGTATTTTTTATCAACAGGGCATTGCTAAATGGATTTTCTCTACGTGAACTCTTTATTGCAAATATATTCTTAAATTTAATTTTTATCAAATTAAAAATTGAATGTTTAGATTTATTTTGGATTAAAGATGTGTTAAATCTATTTTTTCTGAAAAATACTTTATCAAAAGAACCAATAAATATGTATAGTTGACTAAAAATTCATTCTCATATGTAGTTTTTCCTAAAAATACATTTTTAATTGTATTGTTTGTTGGAAATACATCTTCACATGTGTTTGTATAGAAAATATGTGGTTGAATGTATTTCCTATTAAGTTTGCATTGATAAATGCATTCTTCATTGAAAAGACTTTGATAAAGGTGTCTTTTATTGAAAATACAATGATAAAAGGATTTTTCATTATACAAAATACATTGATAACTGGATTTTGGAATGAAAATACAATATTCGATCTATTTGTTATCAAAAATACATTGTTCAATTTTTTGTTTGTTAAAAATACTTTGTTCATTGTTTTTTATCAAAAAGACATTGTTTAATGAATTTTTTATCAAGAATACAATTTTAAATGTATATTTCATTAAAAAGACATTCTTAAAGGTATTTTGTATATCAAAAATACATTCTGGATTATTATTTTAAATGAAAATACATTTAACTATATATTTCAAATAATTCATTGTATTTTTATAAAAAATACATTCTTAAAACTAACTTTTATGAAAAATACATTTTTAAATGTAATTTTTATGAAAAATAAATTTTTAAATGTAATTTTTATGAAAAATACATTGTTAAATATACGTTTTATGAAAAATACATTGTTAAATGTAATTTTTATGAAAAATATATTGTTATATGTAATTTTTATGAAAAATATATTGTTAAATGTAATTTTTATGAAAAGTACATTGTTGAATGCAATTTTAATGAAAAATAAATTGTTAAATGTATTTTTTAATTAAAAATACATTGTTAAATGGGGCCAGGATGTTTTTTTATGATAATTTTCAAGCCTCTCTTCCTAGATTGAAAGTATAAATCCAGAAAATTGTAATATTCATAACTTTCAAATGGTGGAGCTTATCCTATTGGGCTCAATTTACCAATCTCGTTAAGCTTTGTGATAGCTTATAAATAAGCTATTAAAAATTATATTAAGTATCATGTCAAGATTGATCCTTCTT
Source organism: Austropuccinia psidii (assembly GCA_023105745.1). NCBI lineage: Eukaryota > Fungi > Basidiomycota > Pucciniomycetes > Pucciniales > Sphaerophragmiaceae > Austropuccinia > Austropuccinia psidii. Next base: position 44,221,791 of record JALGQZ010000001.1, read on the forward strand.
TTGGGATTGAATAGGTAAAGCCTTTCAGTTAGGAGAACATATAATAAGGCTTGAGGGACACACATTCGGTATATAGGAAAACATCTCTATTGATCCGAATACCGGTTCTGACCCTCATAATTTTACTATTTTCTAAAATCTATGTATTGAGGCTTGAAGCAAAGGACAATGAAACGCCGAGTTAGTCTAACGGTAGAATAACGCGTTAGCTTGAGTAGGGGCTTGCAGCCAATCCGGATGGTGTGTGCATCTCTAGCAAGCTAAGGTGGAGACGGTGGTTCGACTCCTCCACTCGGCATTATTTTGAAGCGGGTGACGAGTTCTATGTGACTAAAACCCCCAAAAAGTTATATTTTAGGGCTATCAACCAGAAGCACTGCGTCCCATAAACACTTATTTTCAAGTTCAAAAACTTTACAAAAAACTGAAATATGATTATTTTGTCTATCGTCTAAAAGAAGGAACCAAAAAATAAGATTAAGGGTTTCCATATCAAGCTTTTATTGAATAATTATTAACGAGAAGTTTGGCTTATCTTTTTTTATAGATGTTGATATCTTTCTGAAGAGCCACTAAGTTTTGAGGGCTTTCAATCTGCAAAAGAAAGCGCAATTCGATGAAGATTCTTTTGAGAGACTTAAAAAAAGTATTCCACTTTGTAAGAAATAGGATAGGAGCTTAGTAAGAGAATATGATAACTATATGCTTTGATTTCCTAGCATGAGCCTTTCTAGAAATTCTGACCAATCCTTTTCAATATTTCAGCACTTAAATAACCATTGATACGTTGAATTGAACCATTTCTGATAAAACCACATTTTTTTGTCAATAGGGAGAAAACTCAAAACAAATTCCATTTCTTACTTGAGCCTTTCATTGATAAAGTATTATTTTTCTTTTCAGGTAAATAATATCTTGCAGAGGACTATATATATTTTGTGTAGTTAGTTTAATGACAAAAAAATATCATAATGATCGTTCTTTTATATAATTTTCTCTTCTTTAAATGTACAATGACCAATCAATTGAAATAATTAATTCACAGATCTTTATATTACTATTTCATTATCAAAATTCATAAGTTATATGAAGTGATGATATTCAGAAAAAAAGGTTTTTTAATGAGTATTTTAGAGGAAATCTTTATATATGGGTTTCAAAATATTTTTTCAAGTTTTTACTATTACATTTGGTAAAATCTCAGTGAAGGAAGCCTTGGCCAAGCTCAAAAATACTATTCTTTCAAATATGATTTCTTTTTGAAGAGATTTTCAAATAATGCATTTTCAGTGCATTTTGACAGTATGAGTCTGCTTTCAAAACTTGAAGGAGCCTTTTTCTTTCATTGATGCAAGTACCCACATGACTTCCTGATGAATTTTGATATACTTTGAAATTGCTTCATATGGAGCTCTTATATTTTTTTATGGGATTTATCAAAAAGTTGCTCCATTAAGAGCTATATATTCAATCTAGACATTAGTTTTATTTTACCAGAAGTGGTATTTTTGAAAATAGAAAATATTAACATTTTATTTGGATAGTTTTGACTTAGAAATGGTTTTTTTCATAGCTTTCACATTATAAATTAAATTCTCATTCTGGATTTGTGTGTAATAGAGCTTAAATCTATTTTTACTGGAGATGAGACTACCAATAAAATAAAGATTAAGCTCCATGAAAGTTGTATATTGATTCAATGGGTTCATTTTATGTGGAAGGTTCAAAGCTTCAACAGTAAAGAGGGAGTTGAGTCTTGGACAAATAGATTTTGGCTTCTAATCTTGACAGGTAGAAGCACATTTAATTCCTCAAAGGCTATCAGCTCACATTGATTCAAAATTGCATTATTTCTTCATTGCTTTGGGTAAATTTGATATATCTTTTTCATATTGAAAAATTAGACATTGGAATGAATTTCAGTATCTGAATGTATCAATTAATTCTGTGAATATTGTTTTTAAGCTGACAAGCTCCCTTCAATTTAATATATAAACAGTTTTTCTATATCAAAATGATATGAATTATCATAGATAAGAGTCATAAATAGTGTCCAATTTTGGTTTAAGGTGGTGTTTAGTTTAGAAGCTATGTGGCACCACCATGGATAATTAGCCCCTTGGAACATTCTAGGCATATCAATTTCATATCCATCCATCTTTGGACAGATTGTCCCCTTTAACGTTTATGGCCTTTTAGGGCCATTCTTTCATCTGGGGGAAACCTGGCCAATTCTTGGCCATTTTCTGCCTTTGATTCCTTTTGAGAGTTCCCAGTCCACAGGAGAAATACATCCCAAAAGCCTGTATTATGGTTTTTAAGCTTAAAATACAGCTTTTCACACTTTTGTGCATTTAGCCAAAATATTCCATTTTCCTTTGTAATATGGGAAAGATGCCAAAATCACCATATCAGGCCATTTGGGGATTAAATGAAAGATCTTCCCATTCTATGAATTTTTTGCGCACTTTGTGCAAATACAAATTCAAAGCTGTTCAGGCTTTCTTTGGCCAAAAACCAAAAATGGCCATAAAACAACTCTGAAAGTCCTGAAGCCACCCAATCTCCAATTCCTCTCATTATCATCCTAGAATTCATTTAAAAGACTTTTTCTGACCTTTTCCTTCCAATAACCAAAATCTCCATGAATGGTATTATAAACCATTGTGTCCCTTTTAACATCAGAAGTCCAATGGTGCCGATATCAGAAGGTATTCCCACATTTCTTAAATTTATCAGGGAACCTGTGAGCCTTAGAGGTAATTTCATATACCCAAAAGACCACAAATATAAAAAATAACATATTAATATAAATAAAATAAATTTATTTATATTATTAAAATAAAAATAAAAAAAATATAAATATAAAATTATATTAAAAATAAAAAATTAATTATAATTTAAAAATAAAAATACTTTAAATTTTGTAAATATAAAATTACATTTATACTTGAAAAATTTAAGTAAAAATGAAATTTTAACAAAATTGTGAAAAAATAAATAAATTTGGAAAAAAGTTAAATAAAATTTATTATAACTTTTTATCCAATAAATAAACACATAAATTTTATTTCACCATTGGATTCCTCATAAAAAATCAGGTGGGGTCACCTCTGAGTGAAATTTTTGTAACTCAACTCTAAATAAGCTTAAATTAAGTTTTTAGTATTTTCAATACAAAAGTTGAAAATCCTCAAAACCTTAATTTAATTCACACCACATGTGGTGTTAACCATCAATTTTTGTGTTAAAATTGAGGTGTTGTGTTTAGTTTAGAAGTTATGAGGAATTAAAGTATTTTCAATTGAATTCAATTGAAATGTCAAAATGTGCGCGTGTATTACATAAGTGAACTTTGATTTACATATGAGGTGTCAATTATTACTGTATTGTACTGTACAATTGAATTGAATTACATGTGTAAATTATAAGTATAATACATGATGAGGAATTAAAGGAAAAATAAATTGGAAAGATTAAAATTGGGGGGGAAAAGGAACTCCAGCTCTAAGGGGGAGCTAGACCCCCAAAATCCTTGCTGACAGGCGTGGGATGTCAAAATTCACGCAAAAGTTCATCACTTTTGGCCTGGAATTGAGTTACAGGGTCTGTGGACTCAATTGATGATGAGGTTTTGATACCAACTGGGGTAGTTTTAGCTGTTGCCAAGAAGGTAAAACTACCCTTAAGATAAAACAATCATAATAAAAACAGTTTTAACTGGTTTCTACGCCTCTGACACACATTCTGACGTGTTTTGAAGGCTCTAGGCCTGGTATTGCTATAGTAATGGCTGATTTAAGGGTCTAAAATGGCTAAAAATGGCTAAAAATGGCTTAAACCAGCCCTTTTTGGTCTAAACCAGGGTTCAATGATGCCATAATTGGCTTTTCTGTTGTCAGACTGTTTTTCACGACTGACAAGAGTAAATTTTACTTTTGGAGTAAGAGAATTGATGGCTATAAAAGAATGTCTTCTTTGCCCCACTTTTCTCTTCATGTTAGAATCTTTTCCTTTTATTAATTAGTTTAAAACTGTTAAACCAATCAATCAAAGATTCCAACCACCAATTTTAAATCATTTTAATCCTTTTAACCACGTGAAAAAATCATTATAATCATTGTTTGTAACTCTTATAATCATTTTTACCCCTGAACCACCCCAAAAGTGAATTAAAGCATCTTTCATCACTGTTAACTTTGTCACTTTGTTTCCAAATTCACTCTGGTCACTTTTGGGCGTGTTTTCTCTTTAATATTCTTTTTAAAGACTTTGTTCTTTAATTAATTGCTTGCAGTTCTTTGCTCAATTAATTCCAATTGAAATTGCTCTTGAAGAAATTTCTTTTGTAGCCTTAAAATATCTCTTGTAGAGTATTTTTTGGATAAATTTTTATTGTTGGTAAAACAATAAATTTTTATAATATTATTGTTTTATACTAATAAAGTTATAAACAATAAATTTGGCGTGTTTTCTGTTAAAAATAATATTTCATACTATTTTTAACTGAATTTTACCTTATACAAATTTTGAGGACAGGAAAAGTACTTGATTTTTAATCAAAGTTTCATATCCACACCTTACATTTGGGGGCCCAGCCGTGATATTTTACCTGTGACATATTTTTTTACTCTTTTTAAATCTTTTTTCTTATATTGAAAAATTTAAAAACATATAAAAAATACTTATAATTCAAAAAATCCATAAAAAATAACTTTTTTTCATATTATAAGTGAGGCTTATATTTTTATTTCTTTTTTGAAATAACCTTTTTTTTACTTAATTAATTGGCTTTTTCATTAATTTTAGTGTCTGACAACGTGGTAAGACAAGAAAACATTGAAACAGCCTCAACAGTAACCAGCATTATCCCTGCCAGTACTGTTAATTCTGATCATAATAGTACTGTTATTGTGACTCAAAATAACCAACCTGAACCAATATCTTCTGAATTAATTAACTTGGACATAAGTAATACTCTTCAGAAGGCTAAGAATTTGGCCAATAGTAAGTTTTTGACGTAAAAATACTATTTTAAGCCTTTTTTAACCATAATTATGCCTTCAACCAGATCAGGAGCCAGCTACAACCCCTCAAGCAGCTCCCAAAAAGGTAATAGACGTGATTATGGCAGAGGCCAATCAGGTACAGCAGGAAAAGGGTCAGTTGATGACTTCCAAACAACTAAAATGGGTCATTCTGAAGCTGATAATACCATTTTACCTTCAAAAAGAGCTGACACCGCCACAACAAGCCTCTGTGGACATATACAAAGCCAGCCACAGTGCATACAACAATGCACTTCAATTCAAAGAGTACCAGATCCTTGCAGACCTGTGGAAGAATTGCATGAATTCTTACCTGACAGTAAGAAAATTCTTGGGCCATCCCAACACTTGCAAATTGCTCAATGGATGGCATCCATTGATGGAGAAGAAAAACATGATGCTTTTGACACTAGAATGGAGGAAAAACAACCCTCCACCACCCAAACCAGTGCCAAAAACAGCCCCAGTGGCCAGCAGCAGCAATTCCAACGTGAAAAAGCAGCCACAAACTCCAAACAAGGGCAAAGGGAAGGCACCAGCCCCAAAACCTTACAGCCAGGGCTACAGAATCCCAAAGATTCAGCAGGATGCCATGGAAAATGTATTTCAGATGGCCAGAACCATGATGGAATTACAGAAGAAGGAGGAAGCCAGATTAAGGTTCCAGAAATGATTTCTGACATATTTGATTCCATCCCAGAGTTGTATAATGCTATAAATGACGTGAAAAAACATCTTTCTGATAAAAATGACACCATTTGTAACAACATTAAAACAAACAACCTGAGTCTGTGCCAAATTAATGAAACACTTATGTGTTTTGAAAAAGTTTTGAGAACAATTAAAAATTCCAATAATGATAATTCTTCTAACAATAAAATAAATGAACAATCTGCCATTATTAAAGAATTAACAGATAAATATTCTAAATTCAATATTGATGACATAATTGAAACAAGAATTAAACAAGCCATAAATATTATCAAGACAGATAACAAGAAAGTCCTTGATGACATTTCAAATTCATTTACTGAAGTAAAGACATATACCATTGCCTTGAAAAAGTGTTTTGATGCTTCACAAGAAGAAGTATCAAAATTATCAATGAAATTGAATCAAGTCACTGCTGATAATACAAGACAGACAGAGTTATGGCAAGAACTTACACATAAAGAAGACATGTATAAAATTGAAGTAATAAATTTAATACAAAGCTTCCAACATGAATACAGAAATTCCCAAAGGTGTAGCAACAGTAAAATGAATGACATTGAACAATTACTGAACACCTTACCAAGAATGTCTACACCTCTAAATCAAAATGAGGGCACAAGAATTTCAAATCCACAAGTATTGGATCCTGATAATTCACAATTAAAAAATGAATTATCCACTTCTTTTAATAACTTGGAACCATCAATGGGCCAAGCACTCTTGAAAGAAGTTCCAAAACTTAAAGAATGGCCTCACTTCAGTGGTGAAGGAGAGTATGACCATATGGAATTCATTAGAGGTATTGACATGATCAAAGAGGATTTTGAATTACCATACAGATTGGTAACAGCCAGGTTTAACACCTTGTTTACCAGATCAGCTCACAGATGGTACATCAAAATAAGACAAGCACATGGACACCAGAGTTGGACTTGGTGGAAAACCCAAATCATCAACAAATGGGCAAATGATGCTTGGAGGTTTAAAGTTGAAACAGCCTTTGAATCTGCCAAATTTAATGCTGATAAAGACAAAGCTTTACCATGGTTTTGCCAACAAAAGGACAGATTAACAGCATTATATCCGGACATGTCAGAATTTATGATCCATAGAAAAATTCTGAGACAATGTGGAGGTGACTTAGAGCATGCTGTCAAAAGCAGGACTACTGAACAATCTTCAGCAGAGGATATTATCAATATACTAGAAGAAGTAACCACCAGAACCAAAATTGGTTCTAGTAGGGTGAATCTTAAAACAAGGTTTAATACACCTTGGAAAGATTCTGTGGACAAAAACCCCAAAGAAAATTCTAGTAATATTAAATATAAATCTGCAGATACAGTCAGAAAATGCCATATTTGCCAAAGCACCACCCATTTAGCCAATACATGTCCAAAAAGGGGGAAAATCAATGAAATTGACATTGAAAAAGAACCAGATGTTGAAAAAGAAGACATAATTGAAGACAATTCAGATGATAAGTCATCCATATTCTCTGAATCTTCAAAAGATATAGAAAATATCAATGCCACTTTTGACATCATGGAATCTTATTCCCACTTACCACAATTGAGCAATGGTCAAGTTGATTTATCAAAAGTTCAAGATGCACAACTTATGAAGACAAAACCAAACAGAGGAAAAGGTTATACAGCTGGTAACTCCTGTATAACAGAAGTGGTGATTGACAACAAACCCACCAAACTTTTGCTTGACCCAGGAGCCTTCTGCTCTTGTGTTGGAAAATCTTTTCTTAAGACTTGTGTACCAAATTTTGAAGACCAATTGTTACCAATTGATGGTATAAAATTCAACAGTGCAAGTAACCCAATGAAAGCATTAGGAATCTTTGAGACCAATGTCATATTCCCACACATAAATGGGAATTTAAGGATCACAGTTGAATTTGTTGTTATGGAAAATTGCTCTAGTACCCATTTTATATTGGGAAGTGACTATTTAATCATGTATGGGATAGATTTACATAATAACAAAGACAGATACTTTACAATTGGGGACAATAAGCGCCAGAAATTTGCCTTTTTACCATTTAAAAGACAAATTACAGTAAACAAAGTATCACCAGTCAACTTAGAGTTAGAAAAATTCAAGTCTGAACAGTTAAATGAGGCTGAGATAAGCCTTCATCTGACTGATAAACAAGAAAATGAACTTTCTTCCCTTTTGTATGACCACAAAGGAGCATTTGCTACAGACAAAGAACCTCTGGGAGCAATTATTGGTCATGAAGTTGACATCATTCTTAACATTGAGAGACCTTATCCACCACTCTTAAGAAGACCTGCTTATCCAGCAAGTCCAAAATCAAGAGAAGCTCTAGAAATTCATATCAAAGAACTTCTAGACCTTGGTGTAATAAGAAAAGTAGGCCACAATGAGGAAGTAGAAATAACTACACCAGTCATAGTGGCGTGGCATAATGGAAAATCCAGAATGGTTGGGGACTTTAGAGCTCTGAACACTTACACTGTTCCAGACAGATACCCAATACCAAAAATCCAAATTGCCCTTACTCAAATATCTCAAGCAGTGTATATAACCACTATGGATGCCCTTAAAGGATTCCATCAAAATGTGGTAACACCAAGAGCAAGAAAATACTTGAGAATTATTGTTCATTGTGGAGTGTATGAATACTTAAGGATGCCCTTTGGTATCAAAAATGCACCTTCACACTTCCAAAGAATGATGAATGAAATCTTCCCTGAAGAACTCTCAGAGGGATGGTTAATAATTTACATTGATGACATTATTATCTGTTCAAAGACTTGGGAGGAGCACATGTACAGATTATCAAGAGTTTTGACAAAAATCCAATCAGTAAACATGAAAATCTCCTTGAAGAAATGTCATTTTGGATTTAAAGAACTTAAGGCACTAGGACATGTTGTATCTGGTTTGTCCCTTGGAATTGATAAAAACAAAGTTGCAGCAGTATTGTTAAAACCCATGCCTCAGAATAAGAAGGAAATTCAGTCATTCTTGGGTTTTGCAGGATATTACAGGCAACACATTAAGGACTTTGCATCCATAGCAAGACCACTTTATAAGTTGTGTGACAAAGACACAGTATTTGAGATGACTGTTGACAGAGTCAAAGCTTTTGAATCTCTAAGAGAAGCATTGACCACTGCTCCACTCTTACTGATGCCAGACTTTAAATTACCTTTCAAACTGTATATTGATGCATCAGGAGATGGACTAGGTGCTGCACTTCACCAAGTTCAGATCATAAATGACAAACCTGTAGAAGGACCAATATGTTTCATATCCAGGCAAATCAAACCAACTGAAGCCAGATATGGAGCAAGTCAAATGGAATGTCTATGCCTTGTCTGGGCCTTGGAGAAATTGAACTATTTCTTAGAGGGATGTGTTTTTGAAGTAATAACAGATTGTACAGCTGTGAAATCACTTTTGAACATGAAAACACCTAACAGACACATGCTCAGATGGCAAATAGCCATACAAGAATACAGAGGCAATATGACTATTGTTCATAAGGATGGGAATATTCATAAGAATGCAGATGGACTAAGCAGATGGCCATTACCAAATAACATTGATAATCCTGCTTATGTTCCAGAAGAAGCTTCACCACAAATTCCAATAGAAGGAATAAGTGTTACAGACTTGAACACCACCTTCTTTGAAGAAGTCAGAAATAGTTACACTCAAGATAAGAATTGTAGCATCTTATGCCAATTACTTAACAAAGACTGTAAAGACAACTCTCTAATACATGCCTTGGATGAAGTATGGAGAAAATCTTATAATGAAGGAAGATTTCACCTACTGGATGGTATAATTTACCACAGAACCAAGCACACATGTGTCATGACAGTTGTAGACAGGTCATTAATCAATCTTGTACTGAAAGAATGCCATGATAGTCCCTTTTCAGGACATCTTTCTGAAGACAGAACAAGAGAGAAAGTGAAGACCTGCATATGGTGGCCAATGTGGCAAAAAGATGTTGCAGAGTATTGCAAAACCTGTGACAGATGCCAAAAGGCAAATAAATCCACTGGCAAAAGACTTGGAAATATGATGAAAATCCAAGAACCAAACAGACCTTGGGAAATTGTCCATATGGATTGGGTAACTGGCCTACCACCAGGAGGTGACAGGAGCTATAATGCTTGCCTAGTAATTGTGGACAGATTCAGTAAAACTCCAATCTTTTTACCATGTCACAAAGATGATACAGCCATGGATACAGCTCTTCTGATATGGAATAGAGTAGTGTCATGGACTGGGATATTTACAAATATCATCAGTGATAGAGATCCCAAATTCACTTCAGCACTATGGACAAATCTTCACCAATTATTTGGCACTAAACTGTCTTTCTCTACAGCCTACCACCCACAAACTGATGGCCTGGCTGAAAGAATGATCCAAACCTTAGAGGACATGGTGAGAAGATTTTGTGCATATGGCCTTGAATTTAAAGATTGTGATGGATTTACCCATGATTGGTGTACTCTGTTACCAGCACTGGAATTAGCATATAAAACATCAATCCATGCTAGTACCAATCAGACTCCTGCTGTTCTAGAAAAAGGATGGAACCCCAAGTTACCCCAAGATTCCTTGAGGAAAGACTTAATTGAAATACATCCCACAGCTGCTAGCTTCAAAGGAATGCTAGACAAAGCTAGAAAGCATGCAGTGAGATGCATGGAGGACTCTTTTGCATATGCTAAAGACAAATGGGATAAATCTCATGCAACTCCAGATTTCAAAGTGGGGGACCTAGTTCTTGTATCCACCACTAACTTCAATAACATCAAAGGATGTAAAAAGTTAAAAGACTCCTTTGCAGGACCTTTTGTGATTAAGGCCCTCCATGGAGAAAATGCTGTTGAAGTAGAGTTATCTGAAGAACTAAGCAATAAGCACCCTACATTTCCAGTAAGCTTGATAAAGCCATACAAATCTAGTGATGCTGAGAAATTTCCCTTGAGGAATAAGATTCCCCAAGTTATACCTCCTATTGAGACATCTGGTACTAAGAAAATAACCAAAGTTCTTAAAGAAAGGAAATTAAGAACCAAGAAAGTAAGGGAATACCTTGTTAGGTACAGTGACCCAACTTGTGAAGATGAATGGTTAGAAGAAAAAGATATACCAGAAGCCACCAAACTCCTGAGGAGATTCAGACACACTAGAAACACCAATATTACAAAGTAATATTCTTTTTTAGGGGGAGGGAATGTGAGCCTTAGAGGTAATTTCATATACCCAAAAGACCACAAATATAAAAAATAACATATTAATATAAATAAAATAAATTTATTTATATTATTAAAATAAAAATAAAAAAAATATAAATATAAAATTATATTAAAAATAAAAAATTAATTATAATTTAAAAATAAAAATACTTTAAATTTTGTAAATATAAAATTACATTTATACTTGAAAAATTTAAGTAAAAATGAAATTTTAACAAAATTGTGAAAAAATAAATAAATTTGGAAAAAAGTTAAATAAAATTTATTATAACTTTTTATCCAATAAATAAACACATAAATTTTATTTCACCATTGGATTCCTCATAAAAAATCAGGTGGGGTCACCTCTGAGTGAAATTTTTGTAACTCAACTCTAAATAAGCTTAAATTAAGTTTTTAGTATTTTCAATACAAAAGTTGAAAATCCTCAAAACCTTAATTTAATTCACACCACATGTGGTGTTAACCATCAATTTTTGTGTTAAAATTGAGGTGTTGTGTTTAGTTTAGAAGTTATGAGGAATTAAAGTATTTTCAATTGAATTCAATTGAAATGTCAAAATGTGCGCGTGTATTACATAAGTGAACTTTGATTTACATATGAGGTGTCAATTATTACTGTATTGTACTGTACAATTGAATTGAATTACATGTGTAAATTATAAGTATAATACATGATGAGGAATTAAAGGAAAAATAAATTGGAAAGATTAAAATTGGGGGGGAAAAGGAACTCCAGCTCTAAGGGGGAGCTAGACCCCCAAAATCCTTGCTGACAGGCGTGGGATGTCAAAATTCACGCAAAAGTTCATCACTTTTGGCCTGGAATTGAGTTACAGGGTCTGTGGACTCAATTGATGATGAGGTTTTGATACCAACTGGGGTAGTTTTAGCTGTTGCCAAGAAGGTAAAACTACCCTTAAGATAAAACAATCATAATAAAAACAGTTTTAACTGGTTTCTACGCCTCTGACACACATTCTGACGTGTTTTGAAGGCTCTAGGCCTGGTATTGCTATAGTAATGGCTGATTTAAGGGTCTAAAATGGCTAAAAATGGCTAAAAATGGCTTAAACCAGCCCTTTTTGGTCTAAACCAGGGTTCAATGATGCCATAATTGGCTTTTCTGTTGTCAGACTGTTTTTCACGACTGACAAGAGTAAATTTTACTTTTGGAGTAAGAGAATTGATGGCTATAAAAGAATGTCTTCTTTGCCCCACTTTTCTCTTCATGTTAGAATCTTTTCCTTTTATTAATTAGTTTAAAACTGTTAAACCAATCAATCAAAGATTCCAACCACCAATTTTAAATCATTTTAATCCTTTTAACCACGTGAAAAAATCATTATAATCATTGTTTGTAACTCTTATAATCATTTTTACCCCTGAACCACCCCAAAAGTGAATTAAAGCATCTTTCATCACTGTTAACTTTGTCACTTTGTTTCCAAATTCACTCTGGTCACTTTTGGGCGTGTTTTCTCTTTAATATTCTTTTTAAAGACTTTGTTCTTTAATTAATTGCTTGCAGTTCTTTGCTCAATTAATTCCAATTGAAATTGCTCTTGAAGAAATTTCTTTTGTAGCCTTAAAATATCTCTTGTAGAGTATTTTTTGGATAAATTTTTATTGTTGGTAAAACAATAAATTTTTATAATATTATTGTTTTATACTAATAAAGTTATAAACAATAAATTTGGCGTGTTTTCTGTTAAAAATAATATTTCATACTATTTTTAACTGAATTTTACCTTATACAAATTTTGAGGACAGGAAAAGTACTTGATTTTTAATCAAAGTTTCATATCCACACCTTACAGAACCCCATCATCGAAAGGACTCTTCAGGGATTTTTTGCAAGTTTTTTTTCCATCACCAATCATGCCATCCCAAATTCATTGTTATTTTAAATTATATAGTATTCCTCAAAGGGTATACTTGAATTTAGGCTTCAAGAGGTAATTCCAAATCAAGCTGTAAAGTTTCAACCCTCCAAAAATTCAGCTTGGAAACCAAACCATCTCAACACTGTCTGTTCCCATGGAGGCCTGTATTTCATTTTAATTCACTGGTGTGATCATTAAACCCAGCTCATTGTGATTATGGCAAGCTTTATTATTCCCAAAACAGTCAATACAGCCTCAAGGTTCAATATAGATCAGTTTTCAGCCTCAAGAGCTCAGGCTGTGAACTTATGACATATACCAGCCCTTCTTAAACCCTGGGGGGTTTTCCCTGAGTTAATTATTATATTTTGATTTTATATTATCTTCATTTTCTTTCATTGTGTGAAGTGAATACTGATATTATCAATGCAGTCATTTAGAACCATTTCTTTTTTTGGATTTCAGTAGATATTAGTGTTATTATCCCTTACCCATTCCATTTTCTCTCTGGGAGGTTGAAAAAGTGATTCACAACTTACTTCATTGGCTCTTTGGCTATTTGGCTTCCATTTCTCTTATTGCATCTCAGTCTTGTACTTGCATATCTTCTTAGAGAAATTTTTTAATTTTATTAATTTTGTCCCATCTTTTGGAGTCTTCCAGGTTAGTCCCCTGATTGCTAAGCTCCAGGCCACTATTGCTTTCACCAAGAGCCCTGTGGACGCTATGAGAAATTGAAGTATTTTCAATTGAAATGTGAAAATGTGCGCATTTATTAAATAATTGCGCTTCAATTTATCTATGTGTAGTTAAGAAGTAAAACTTCATACTATAATTTTTCATGTATAGGACATGAGGAATTAAGAAAAAATAAATTGGAAAGATTAATTTTTTTGGGGAAAAGAAATTTTGTTTTCCTGTGAGGCTTTGAAATATGACCACATATCCAAAAAGGCCAAAAACATATTATAAGACTTCTTTTAATAGTAGGAATCAAACCTGTATTCTGACAAACCAGTGAAATTAAGTAGAAATTCCATAACAAGGCACAATTTCATCATTATCCCAGACAGAAATCAATTAAATTATGACATTGATCACACCATTAGATTCCACATTCAGAAATACAATTGGTGTTTTTCATGTTTCTGGCTTCTATAAGTACTGTATTCCTTCATACATTCTTGATAAACCCATAGTTGAGATTAGTCCTTAAGCTTGGATTACCTTTTTTGACATGAGAATAGCTTGAGGGGACAAAAGAAGTCAAAGAGACCCAGGGTACCACACTTTTGGATTACTCTGAGGCAGGGGCATTTGTAAATATTTTATGAGTGGTGATAATGATAAATCAGTCAAATAAAGATTTCTTGGAATCATGCTACTAAGGGTAATTCTGATTGAATAATGAGAAAGTAGCAAAGAAGCTCCTATTTTAATTAACAAGGAGATAATGATTAGCTCTTAGTCCTATAAACATTTCCATTATAAATAATTTTCCATAAATAAACCTTAAATTTTTAATTAATACCCTTTTGTGACTATTATTCATGGAATTACCTCATGGAAACTAGCTATCATTGTACTATTTATCTATGATATGTAGAAAATGAGTTAAAACTACAAAAATTAATCAAAAATACAATTCACAATGAATCCTTCTGAATCTTTTGGGACAAATTTAAAAATGGTAACCCATTCTAAAACCAAAATGAATTTTCCCTTCATATTTTAAATTCAAAGTTTGGGTTACAGAACATTTTTCATGATATCACATGAAACACTGAATGTTCAAAAATTCATAGAAAATACTAACCAATCTGATATTGACAATAACTTTGATAAGTTTGAAAAAGTTTCTTTTTTTAAAATTTAAAGAGAATTACAGCACTAACTTCATTATTTCTTAACCATGAATGGGTTGGTAGCCACATAAAATCACTTGATCTAGTAATTATGAGTTCTTTACCTGCCAACAAGTAATTTTATCTATAATTTAAATAATTTAACTTTTTTCTAAAGCACTAATTTTTCAGTTTCCTCCATGGAACACCTCTGTTACCAGCTTTAAGGTTTAAAAAATCCCACTTTCACTTTTTTTACAAGATTCATTCCAATCACTCACTATGATTCAGTTATATTACTAAATCAATAATACAACCAGTAGGTATTACACATCAAAATTATTGTTAATTACTTGAACATCTCAAATAAACCATAAATATGTCAAAGAATGGAATATTACTATTCATAATATTATTTTAACTAAAGATAAATTGTCAACCTGTGACTCAAAACTGGAGCACAATCATGATAGCCAAATACCATAAATGAATGGTATAGCCAAGATACCACCAAAACATGGAGCTGAGCCAAATCAGCTCAAAAGTTATCAAAAGAAAGAGGAAACTCACCCCTTTCCAAATATACAAGTCCGATAATCATAGGAAAAAGAATAACAAAGCTATTCCTGCTCAAAGTTGTTGCTGAGCATAAACCTTAATTTTTTACCTTGCATCTAAAATACAGAGGAAGAGGCTTGAGGCCATCTAATAGGTATTCAAAATGGAGCTCCAAGTCAGGGCTATCCGATGGTGCTAGGCAAACTGAGCTAGCACCAGAATTACAGAAGGTATAACTAAAATAAGGTCAAATAAGGATGATTTGAATATTCACCTCTCATCTAACTTCTACAGTTTTAGTGTGACATACCTAAAGTGGGGTCTTTTTGGAAACAGAAAAATAAGGGATATCTGATGGTGCCAACCATTTCCCCATATCCCATCTAGAACAAAAGATATGGAGCAAACAAGCTCCATACAGCTTTTGGGCAAATGATCAATGTGTATAAGAAAACCTGTACATGGCATAAGTTTGCCATATTTTTTGATAGCCATACCAAATGAGGTACCATTGTGAAGAACACATTCAGGGCTACTCAATGAGCCAATGTTGACCTTGATATCTCAAAAAGTGACAACATTATAGCATGTTTAAGCTCAAAATAGCACAATTAGACCAATACAATCTTACTGTGGGATACTCTCCCATAAGTATGATTATGAGGTGTCAAACAGACAAAGGAGCTTCTTTATACTTCAATAACTCATAATTCATTCAATACTGGGGTCCCATACAGGTTCTGTACATCATTCTACATGTCATACATGTCAGAAGAGGGCTATGTGGTCTCCAGGTGAAACTCTTCACCCTTTCTTGGTGAAAACTGCCCAGATGTGGTTGCAAAACCACATCTGAGCCCAATTGTCACAGGGGCTCTTCCAAGTGAAGAGGGCCTGGCACTCAGTAAACTGGGACTCACTTATGGAGGGCTCAAAGATATGGTAAGAAGGGATTGAATACACTTAAGAGTGTAAGGGATGAATTACTATAATAAAAGATATGGGAAAAGCAGCAACAAAGAAATAAGAGTAAGAAATAGAAGAGCCAACCACAAACAAGTCCAAGTCCACTGTTTCAACCTGTCAGAATGGAAATAGAAGGGTTAATAAGGATATGGCCACCCAACTCATACTGTACAGGCAAAGAAAGAAATGCAAAGTATAATTTAAAATTGAATAATTATAATACCCAAAATAAGGATAAGAATAACTATGAAATAATAAATAAACTAAATTAATTAACTGGGGAAAAGTCCCCAGGGGGGAGAAAGAGGGGCTGGTATATGTGAGAAACACCAGCCCTGGTCCAGAGGAAGAATTTTCATGAGAGGATTGAATTATTGAATTGAGTCTGGCCAATACAGGTCCTGTACAGCTGTACAGAACCTGTACAAGAGGTGTGGTGTATTTGAGTGATCATACAGTTTCATGCTGGTGTATTGAAACTGTATTGGGTGAATCCAACCTGTACAGGTATTGACAGGCTGTATTGATGTACCAAACTGTATGCATGTTTCAGAATGAAGATTGCTGAAACTGAATATTGATGCAACAGTGGATCTTCTGATTTTGAGGTGTTTGAGTGGCTATATGAATGAATACCCTTACCCCTGATGGATGGTTGTTACAGTATCCCCCTCTTGAAACTGGTGGGCTCCTGAACACCATAATACCCTGCCACTGTTGAGTGGCATCTCAATATCCCCCACATTTTTTCAAAAAATTTCTTTTTAATTTTCTTTTCCTCTTGACCATTATCCTTAAAATCCTTCTTCAATTCTTCCCTGCCAAATTAAATTGATTCCCCCCTTTTTTCAAGTTTTGAGTAAGTATTCCACTTCAAAATATGCTTTTCTTTTCTTCTGATTCAATCAACCTTTCCCTTGGGGTATGGCCTTGGGATATATACCAAAATAACGGCCACTGAGGTCTTGTGCTCAAAGATTGATGCCCAATGAGTATATGAAGTGTACCCATTGGGCAAGGCTTAATCCAATGAAAACTTGAAGAAATTTCCTCCAAGGGGTCTTGTCCCCATTGTCCATGGAAATGGCCTCAAACAGCCCTCAAAAATGGTTTTTGGGCTGTGGCCTCTTCCCTGATGAATCTTGATATTTTTCATTTTTATGGCCTTTTGGGTGCTTATGGTGATGTTGGTCATTTTTTTGATTTATGGCCATTATTGGCCATTTTGAGTCTTTGGGGTCCTACAGTCCGTACGTCGCGGTCCGCCGTATGTGGGGGCTATTGGAGGCCCCCAGGACCAAAATGGAGCCCCTGGGCCCAAATTTGATTGGGACCCCGGGTGTCCAAGGGGCCCAGAATTGGCCCAATTCCCATTTTCACCATACATGGCCTGGACCCATTGATGGGGTCCAGGACCATCAAGATCCTGGCCTCCCCCAAAGTTGCAGGGGAGGCCCTGGGTGATGGGTTCAGCCCCAAAGGGGTATTAACCTTCACCTTAGAGGCTTCAAGGGGGGGCATAATTGAGTTATGGCCCCCATTTCCTTGAGGTCAAATTTTTTTCCTTGATATGGAGTGGATTGATTCTGACATCTTGAATCTTCTGCTTGCATATTCTTCAGTTATGAGTTCCAAACTGACTGAACTCACTGAATCTTCTCCTTCTGCACCGCCACCGTCTGTTCTTTGTGGTTCTGGCGTTTTCAGTCAATTGTCCTCCCCTTCCATGGCGTCTTCTGGTCATTTTAATCCCTCCCAAACCTATGATGGGTTCAGAGCAGTTGAAGTTCTTGATCCTGCCTGTACTGAATGTTTGGCCAAGGGTAAGGATTGCTTTCAACATTACAATCCTTGATTTTCAAAATGCCACTTTTGCTTTGTTGGGAAGAAACCATGTCGTCGTACCGGGTCAACTTTGTCCCAGATCAGGAGGCACTTATGGAGCAGGAAAGATGGGCCTTATGGGCAGGAATTCCCCATTCTTGAGGAACCTACTCCCGATGCAACCTCAGGATTTTCTCAATGTGAGTGATTTGCATATCTTGATTGAATTGGTACTGATATTTTGATGTAGTGAGTGGTTCCAGGCAGAGGGATGTGGCAAGATGGACTAGTGCTGGAGGGCCCATTCCAGTTGGTGGTAGGCCCATAAATTACAGCTCAGAAGTCCCAATCTCAAGGACCAATACTTATGGAGTAGTGAAGGTAGTGAAGAAACTGAGAAGAATTGTTGATTCCCCAACAGATCCAGATGCTGAAGGAAGTGATGAGTTGGATGGTGAAGAAGTTGAAGTTGTTGATCATTCAGTTGGCCATCCATCCAGAAATTGCTCTTCTCAACCTCTTTCCAACACTAGATTCCAAAGCCAAGTTATTACCACCACTCCAAGAATCTTCCAACCAATGCTTTCTTCCATTCCTACAACCCTTCCTCCTCCTTCACCAACTACTTCCCACACCACCAGGCCTGCCTTGATTCCAGAAGTAAGACCATCACCAGTTCAGCAGTCCAGAAACTCACCCATAACCACCTCCCGTCAACTCCAGCAGAAGAAGAGATGGATTGTCCCCTTTGGCGTTTCCTGCCGCTCAAGTTTTTCAAAGAAGAGAACGTTGGCCTATCCGGGTTACCAGAGAAGATCCCAACACGGCTAGTGAAAGTCAAGATGCTGTGGCCAGATTATTCAGGAGGATCGATAGAAATAGCAGAGAGGTGATTATGTATGCCAATGAGAGGATTATTCCAGGAACTGCTTCTGAAGAGATGGCTGCGAAATTTGCCTGGTATGAAGATGAGTTGATAAATGATTTCTAGAGAACTTTTGATGATTTGGGTAGAGATAACTAGTTTTACTTTTCCTTGTTTGTGTTTGGTTTGACTTCTATCCCCACCCTTATAAATACTAAAAAATGAAAAAAATAATGGAACCTCCCAATACATGATTTGGGAGGGGATGCTGCTGCTTTAAAGAAATAAAAAGAAAGAAAACTATACAAGTAAATAAAGAAAGAAAAAATAAAATAATAAGATAAAATGAGAGTAAAGAAAGAAATAAAGAAAATCCTGATGGCTGGTCCTCCTTGTGGTGAGTTGCTTGATTCTGGCCAAGAAGGGTCTGAAAAATGAAAACCAAGAATTGGATGCTGACAGAGTAGCCAAGGTAATGTTTTACAAGAAGTAGAACCCTCAGGGATGCATACCAGGAGATGGAACTTACTTTCATAACTTCCACTCCCCACCAAGCACCATAAAACTGAAATAATTTGCCATAAATAACTTCTGAAATGAATTGCCGTAAATGACTTGAAGTAATGAATGTCTTGAATTATGATGATTGGCAGAAATGAAATGATAATTAAAAAGAAAATAAAAAGAGAAAGAAAGAAAACATTTGGCCATATTTTGATCAGGTCCAAATGGAGGGTATTGATGTTGTATGCTTCCTGAACCTGTCCAAAGAATTGACAAGTGCTCACAAAGTGGCCAAGGTGATGCTTACAACAACATATGGGTAGAATACCCCCTTAAAGGTGCATGCAAGGAGAGGAACTTACCTTCATAAATTCTTCTCCCCACCAAGAATTATAATAAAACTCTTGAGGTATTTGGACCAGGCTTGTCTGGATATAATGAATGGAAATCCTTGACAAGGTCTGGTGAGTTGGTAAGGTTGGAAGCTGGCTCCCAAGTGGTTCTTTCTGGGTCTTCACTGAATCCTTTCCACTCTAAAAGATACCATAATTTACCTCTTTTGAGTTTTGAGTCCAGAACCTGAGCCACTTCCCATTCTTCTTGCTCCTCCACTAAAACTGGTGGTGGGGGCAATTGATGACAATTTGGGATAGTTGAATGCTTGACTGGTTCTAATAAGGACACATGGAATACAGGGTGAACTGTCTTCCATTTCTGAGGCAACTTGAGGTGATATGTATGACTGCCAATCTTCTTCAGAACTTCAAAAGGTCCCAACCATCTTTCTGATAATTTCTTGGTGGGTCTTGTTGTCTTGATGTTCTTGGAAGCTAGCAATACTTTGTCCCCAGGTGGGAAATCAGGTGGAATCACTCTATTTCTATCTGCATACTTCTTGAATCTCCTTGTTGCTGACTCTAATTCTTCTTTGACAACTTGCTATACTGATTGGAGTTTTGTTGATAACTTTCCAGCAGGTGAGTCTTGAGAAATATGGATTGAGTAAAAGCTGGGATTTCTTCCATAAATGGTGAAAAAAGGTGATTGCCTTGTTGATGAATCTTCTGCATTATTATAGGCAAATTCAGCCAGAGGGAGCCAGGTGTACCAGTCATCTTGATGATAGCTGACATACATCCAAAGATACTGTTCTAGAATCTGATTTACCCTCTCTGTCTGTCCATCTGTTTCAGGATGAAAAGCAGTTGAAAGATCTCTTGATATCTTGAGCTGCTGACATAATTTAGTCCAAACTGATGAAACAAATAAAGATCCTCTATCACTGACAATACTGACTGGAAGGCCATGCTTGGAAAATACATGACTAATGAAGATTTGAGCTAAGTCCAGAGCAGTGATTGTTTCATAAGTTGGAATGAAGATTTCCAGTTTTGAGAACCTGTCCACAACTACTAGAATTGAGTCAAAGTTGTTTGACAAGGGAAATTGAGTGATAAAGTCCATTGATAAGGAATTCCAAGGACCAGTTGGAATTTGAAGAGGCTTGAGTAGTACAAACTTCTTGTGATGAATGTACTTGTTTCTTGAACATTGCTGACATGAGGACACATAGTCCTTGATGAATTGATTCATGCCAGCCCAATAAAAATCCCTCTTGATGAGCTTGAGGGTCTTCTCCCGGCCAGGGTGGCCAGCCAAAGGTGAGTCATGACGCTTTTGAAGAATATTGAGTTGAAGTTCTTCATTGCTTGGGATTACCACTCTATCTTTGAATAATAACAACTTGGCTTGAGGTTCAAGAGAATAATCTGAGACTGATTCACCTCTTGCTAGTTGCTTGAGTATTTCTTTATAGTCTTTGTCTTGCCATACTTCTTTTTGAATCTTGTCAACTAAATCTGAGAAAATTCCCACTTTGATTGAGAAGAATCTTGACTCTTGAATTCCATCTTGTTTAAGTACTTGATGAAAATTTTGAGGATTCTTGCTGATGAAGTCCACCCCCTCTCTGGGTACATGTTGTCCCAACGTGACAAGGCATCTGGTAAAGTGGCCAGCCTGCCTGGGTGGTAAGTGATAGTGAAATGAAATTCTGAGAGAAAGTCAGCCCAACAGGCCTGACAAAGAGTAAGAACTTTGGAAGACATGAAATACTGCAAGGAAGAATGGTCTGTCAAGACCTAAAAAGGATTGGAAAGAGAAATAAGAAATTCTCTCCAGCGCTTGAGAGCCCAAACTATGCCAAGGAGTTCCTTGTCATGAATTTCATAGTTCAGCTTAGCTGGGAGAAGCTTGCGACTATCAAATGCAATGGGGTGCTTTCCTGAGTCATCCACCTGACTCAGTACAGCACCCAATGCATAATCAGAAGCATCAGTCTCTACAATAGTAGGTAGAGATGGATTGAAATGGGATAAGATAGGAGCAGAGGTGAAAGCTTCTTTGAGTTCTTGAAGCTGACTAAGAGCTTTCTCATCAAAGATAAAGGGAGAATCTTTTTTGAGAAGGGAAGTGAGAGAAGTGATTTTTTTGGAATAATTTTTGATGAAATGACGATAAAAATTGGCAAAGCCAAGAAAAGATTGAAGGGCCTTGATGTTTTTGGGCTGAGGCCAATTGAGGATTTGTTGAACTTTTGAAGAATCCATCTTGAGGCCATCACTTGAAACAACATAGCCCAAGTATTCCACAATTGAGGCATGGAATACACACTTGGAGGCTTTGGCAAACAAATTATTGTCCCTTAGTCTTTGGAGAACAGAGGTCACATGTTTGACATGTTCCTCCTCAGAACTGGAAAAGACCATAATATCATCTAAATAAACCACAACAAAAACATGCAAGAAATCTGCAAAGATATCATTTAATAGATTCTGGAAAGAAGCAGGAGCATTGGTCAAACCAAATGGCATGACCAAACACTCATAACTACCATATTTGGTTCTAAAGGCAGTTAAGTGCTCATCCCCCTCTTTGATTCTCAGAAGTTTATATGCACCACGCAAATCTATCTTGGAGAAGATAGTGAAACCATTGAATACAGTAAGGAGCTGGTTCATAGGAGGAACAGGGTATCTGTTCTTCCTAGTGACAGCATTGAGTTTGCAGTAGTCAACACACAAACGAAGACCTCCATCCTTTTTCTTGGCAAAAAGGACAGGTGCTCCTGTTGAAGAGGAGCTTGGTCTTATGAAACATTTCTCTACATTCTCTGAAATGTAGGCCCGCAGTGTTTCTGAATCTTGATTTGATAATGAGTAGATAACACCAATTGGAGGTAGAAGAACCTCCAATTCAATATGATGATCACAGGCGCGGTGTGGAGGAAGTTTCTCTCCATTCACCTTGGAGAATACATCCAAATATTGGTGATACGCAGGAGGGACTACCTTCAACACAGTTTAACTTTCTTCTGGCTCTTCCTCCTCACCCCACTGCTCCTCCAGGGAGGCATGAAAAGACAAGGGAGGAAGGTCCATATCCCCTTGAAAGAGATGGAGTGAAGATATGGCAACATCTTCTCCAACATCCTTTATCTCTTTGAAGACTTCATCTCTTAATGGAAGTAATGACTGAGAGGGAATTATGGAAGGGATATGGACAGAGGAAGGAAGGGACAGTGTCTTAAGTTCACCAACCAGAGCAACACTGTTGACAGCAGTGGCTAAGTCATTGACAGTAGAAGGAATAATACCACTAGAATCCTTATGACTAGAATCATAGGTGATCAATCCATTTTTCCAATCAATAATGGGATTAAGATGGTAAAGGAAATCATACCCCAATATCAGGTCTTCTCCCTTGGGTGAATCTATGATAAAAAAGTACCATTCAAAGCTTGGGAAGGAAGGCAAGTCAACTACCCACTTGGTATAATGAGTGATTAACAAGGCAGGGGATTCATTACAATCCAGAATGAAAAGAGGATCTTTTCAGGGAGCTCTGACATAGTCAATGAGTACTTGAGAACAAAATTCTTTGCAATAAAGGAGTTTGTAGCACCAGAGTCAATGAGAATACTATAAAAAATATCAGAGATAGAAGAAAAAATAAGAAATTTTAAAGATTTCTTGACACTAGTATTCAGAGTGCACAATTGTGCTCTTGAAGGAAATAAGTGAGAACCATTGAACACATCATGATCCCCACTCAGGCTTTTCCCTGCTTGCTAGGGCAGCCTCTTGATGATGACCCAGGCTTGTTCTGAGGTCTCCTGAGAATTTTTCAATTGGGTGCTTTCCACCACAATAAGTACACAACCCCTCTTTAATCCTCCTCTCCTTTTCAGAACCAATGAATTTATTGTCCTTATTGAGGGGAGGGCATGGGGTTTGTCCTTTGAAGATTGACATTGCTTGCCCTTCTTGTTTTTCTTCTGGTGAGGCCTCTTTGAAGATGAGTTTTGAGGAGACCTAGATTGATTGGATCCGATGACTGGAGGCTTCTTCTCTTGATTTCCACCCTTTTCTTTTTGCCTCTCATGATACCTTGTGTCTAATTCTAAAGTGACACCCATGAGTTCTTGAAGAGTATCAAAGGTTCCAGGGTGAGAAGCCAACTGATCCAATAATCTTGATGCCAATCCTCTTCTGTACACATGGATATAAGCTCTTTCACCAAAATCTCCAACTCTTGACATTAAGCTTCTGAAATCAGAGATATACAGGGAAAAATGACCACTTTCCTTCATCCTCAAATTGTCCAACTCTTGTTCAGCTTTCCTGACTTCATTGGGGTCACCAAACAGAGTGAATATTTGAGATTCAAATAATGGCCAATCATTGAGGAGGTGGAAAGGTCTTCATTGGAAATATTTGAGAGATAGGGTTCAATCCACTTTCCAGCTCTACCAGTGAGAAAAGAAGTTGGGTAAAGAACTTTCTTCCTGTCAGAGAAGAAATTTGCTGGATCATTATGAAAGATTAATTGACAGGATTGGATAAATCCTCTCAGTTTATGAGCTTGAGTACCATCAAAAGAATTGGGTGCCTTCATGGATTGAGTCTTGAAAGTAGGGGCCTTGGAATTGTCCCTGGGGGCAACTGCTTGAGTGAGTTGTCCCATGAATTGAGTCATCTGCTCCATCATCTTGTGGAGACTTGGATCAGTTTGAGAGACAATAGGCTGACTAGAAAGGGCTAGATTAGAACCCTGAGGAACCTCTGGAGCATTTGCCAAGGCATCTGCCACTTCAGTTTCCCCAGAATCTTCCTCTTCCACAGACTCTTCCCCCTCTTCATCTTCAACTTCCCCTTGTCTTGCTCTTGCACGTTCAGATATGCCAGGGTAGCCACCCAAAAGTCCAGAAAAGGATCTCGATCTTCTAGATTTCGTTCCACCTCTTCTTGAGGGTGCTGCTCCTTCCATTGGTGGCCCTCTGTCCAAGTTTGCACTCAGTTGATGAACTGATGGTGTGCGGTCAAGAGGAGCCCTTGCTGTAGGAGTGAGAACAGCTTGAATTCTTTGGGATATAGTATTTTTGGCTGGGGTACTATGCTGAACTGGCATTTTGAATAAAAATGAAATAAAACTTGATGGTATGAGAATAATAATCAGAGCTGGTCCAAATCAATCACAATTAAAATCTTGATGAATCTTGAGGGATCAATTCAAATCTTGAGGAATCAAATTCAGTCAACAGTCAAATCAATTCAAACAATCAACAATAAATTCAAATCAAATATCAATAATCTTGAGTAAATCAACAATCAATCAATATTCAATCAATAATCAATCAATCAATAAATCAGTGTCTTCAATATGAATCAAGGTCTTGAGGAATCAATCAATCAATTTAAAGTCTTCAGAATCAATTCAATATTTTGATGAGTCAAATAATTCAATAATCAAAATCAATTCTTGAGGATCAATAAAAATATGTTGAGAATTCAAAGTCAAGCAATCCAATCCAATGAAAAATCCTGAATCGCTGAATCAATAAACCCAATGAATCCCAATGAATAATCCAATCAATTAAACCAATCAATAACTCCTAAAAGAACCTGAATAAGAACACAGAAAAGACTTGATTTGATAAAATGGAATGAAGTGAATGAAATGGTTAGCAATGATTAAGAAAGAAGAAAAATCAATTTCATATGAATGAAATGAATGAGATGAGATTGATGAGAGAGAAAATCATAATCATTAGATATCATTAAGTCATAAAAGAGATAATAATTGATGAATGAGAGAAAATGAATATAAATTAATGAAAAGAAAGAATCAAATATCAGTTAATTAATTTAATGTCACAGGGGCTCTTCAAAGTGAAGAGGGCCTGGCACTCAGTAAACTGGGACTCAATTATGGAGGGCTCAAAGATATGGTAAGAAGGGATTGAATACACTTAAGAGTGTAAGGGATGAATCACTATAATGAAAGATGTGGGAAAAGCAGCAACAAAGAAATAAGAGTAAGCAATAGAAGAGCCAACCACAAACAAGTCCAAGTCCACTGTTTCAACCTTTCAGAATGGAAAGAGAAGGGTTAATAAGGATATGGCCACCCAGCTCATGCTGTACAGGTGAAGAAAGAAATGCAAAGACTAACTTAAAATTAAATAATTATAATACCCAAAATAAGGATAAGAATAATTATGAAATAATAATTAAACTAAATTAATTAACTGGGGAAAAGTCCCCAGGGGGACAAAGAGGGGCTGGTATATGTGAGAAACACCAGCCCTGGTCCAGAGGAAGAATTTTCATGAGAGGATTGAATTATTGAATTGATTCTGGCCAATACAGGTCCTGTACAGCTGTACAGAACTTGTACAAGAGGTGTGGTACATTTGAGTGATCATACAGTTTCATGCTGGTGTATTGAAACTGTATTGGGTGAATCCAACCTGTACAGGTATTGACAGGCTGTATTGATATACCAAACTGTATGCATGTTTCAGAATGAAGATTTCTGAAACTGAATATTGATGCAACAGTGGATCTTCTGATTTTGAGGTGTTTGAGTGGGTATATGAATGAATACCCTTACCCCTGATGGATGGTTGTTACACCAATATAGAGCATAAAAGCACTATGAAAACCACAAGCCAGTACTCTTAAGTGAAAAACGCTTCACTTCCTCTACATGGATGGCCAGAGGGCCATTCCACCCCATTTTAGGATAAAAGGGGGCCTATTCTCCACCAGAAAATGTTTCCTCATCCTGATCTTGAATTCCTATGTAGTACAACTGTAAAAAACAGCTATACTCTTGGAAAATAATTATGTATAATTATGATTTTAATTATTGTAGTCTTTATTATTGTAATCCAACAGGTAAAGCTGCACCCAGGGCTTTCAACAGCCCTCACCACCACTATTACTGAATAGTAAAGCCCTTAATACTTTTATTTAAACCTCTTATATCATCAATAAATCATTTATTATCATTTTTCACAATGTCACAGTCACAATTCAATCTTGTAAATAGCTATTAATAAGCTTCATCATAGACTCAGCCTGTCATTTTGGGGGCCTGGCCGTGTTGGGTACATTGTAAATTTCAATTGCCCTCTTACATAACCACTTTGTCAGATTATACTTGCTAATCAAAGGTTAATATGTGAGATACTGGTATACAAACAGTGTACCAGATATCTGTAAGCTGTATTCTTTGACGTAGAATTGTTAATTCAATTCCACTGTCATAATACAAGGGCATATTATAGGGATATATTTCCCAGAGGCCATTCTTATATGTTCAAACAGCCTTGGAAGAAGTCATAACTGACATTAAGCCCTTGTTTCCTTTTGGTTAAGTGGAAGAAAACTACATCCCACTAGAGACCCAGTCACAGGCCAACACACCAGTGACACCCTCAGAACCAGAGGGCATCAAGGGCAAAAGGAAGAGGCACAGTGAAGGCCTTATCACAGCTAAAACCTGGACACCAATCTTCACTCAGAGGAATAGAAAACCACGAAACTCTGCATCAATACAAGGCAAACCAACCTTAACAACTTGTGCAGGGAAGATGACAGTCATTAACCCAGTTGTAACCTCCAAAGGTAAATTGCCAAAAGCAGCAGACAACAAATTTGTACAAGTCACATTCAAAGGAAAATACCCTAAGAACATAAGGTTTTTGACTTCTTTCAAACACTGATATGTCACCTGTACACCCCAGAGACCTTTGTTGTCAAAGGCACCAGCCAGAGGATGGAGAAGGCTTGTCCAGAACGAGAAGACCTGGAAGAGTAAAGCTTGGACACAGTGGCGGATGGAAAGACATTGAGGGAAATCATAACCACTCTGCCATTCACATTCCAATTCAACAGAAACCTCAAACCAGAGGACTGGAAGGATATGGACCAAGCTCTTCAGCTCCACCAACTCCTCAAAGACCTTTTTCAATGGAGCATGGACAAAAAGAGCTTCAACCTGGCATACCACTGGGCAGAGCTTGGAGCAAGCTTTCAGAAGATCTGTCTCAAAGAGATAGACTTCAGAGACCTTATGGTAATCCCAAAAGGTTGAAATCCCACCAGGCAGTTCAGACTCCTGGAGGTGAGGGCAAACAGGATAAGTGAGAATCAAGCCACTATCCAAGCTATAGAAGAACAACTGGCCCAGACAGGGCATAGTCAGATGCCTTCAGGCTCACAAGGAGTAGACCAAACCAGCTCTCCAGTGGCTTCACACCACTCAGAAACCAACAGATGGTTGCCCAAGAGTCACCATTCTTCACAGTCCCAGGAAGTTTCCTGGAGAAGACAAGGACGCAAGGGCAAAAACAAGACCTCTTTCAACCAAAGGCAGAGAGAGTCAGACCAAATTATCCAGAACCTGGTGGATTTGGTGAAAGGATTGCACAAGAACCATAAGTAGGTGTACATAACCCTAGAATCAGTAGTCCTATTAATAGAAATATTACCCCCACTCAGATTGAACATAATGTTGTCACACCTGAGAGTAACTTGAACAGTGATGCACTGTGGTTACAAATGTCCCAATTTGCTGAGTAAACTCAAAAGCAGTTTTCAGAACTTGAAGCAAGCCATGAGAGGATGAAAACATTAACAGCCTCCATGGACAAAATTGTTAAAACTCTTCAAGAAGGACATGCTCAATTGAGCAAAGCCTCTGAAGAAACCAACAAAAGACTGAATGTAGTCTTTGAAGAACAACACCACAGCAAAAGGGACATGGGTTTTCTGAATAAAGACATAAAAAACCTGTTTAATTTCTACCATGAATTGAAGCCCCAACCACAAGGCCTTGTTATGGATAATCCATATCACCAATAGGACATCAAGCCATATTCCATGTTGGTGAATAAGACAAGATCTCCATCTCAATACCAGGATGGAGATACTATGTGTTATTCTGAATAGGAAACCTTGAAACAGATTCCTGAGGGCTCAAGCTGGCCCAAATTCTCTGGTATAGGAGAATACAATCATATGGAGCTCATAAATTATATTGATGAACTCTTCATTGATGTACCAAGCATAACAGACTACTGGATTACTGCTAGACTTAATACAGCATTTAAAGGAAACACTAGTATTTGTTACACATAAATGAAAGAAATCCATGGCAGGAGAAACTGGCCATGGTGGAAGAGCCAAATCATCCAAAATTACAGAAATGGTACTTTTATATGGCAAAATACCATGCCATTTTAAAATGTTAAGTATTAAGTGGACAAAGATCCATATGAATGGTGTATTAGAAAGTCTCAAAGACCTAAAGCCATTGATCCCCAAATGAAAATTCCAATGAGGCATCCCCAGCTCCTTACACAAATGCCAGGAGAACTAGAGCATGCAGTAAAATGCAGATACAACCAAAATTTCACTCTACATGCCATGAAAATACCCTACAAGATGTAAGGAAAAGAACTAATTATATAGGGAAATACTCTCCGTACAAAATCCGTGGTTTCAAAGAGAAAAAGACTTTCAGGGTGGAGTTCAAAGACAACCCCAAGAAAGAGGGGCAGAAGTGACTAAGAAGAAAAATTCTTGTCACAATTGTGGTTCAACAGATCACTATGCCAACAACTGTCCAAAGGCAAAGAAAAAAGTCTATTCCATTAAGAAAGTCCCAGAGGAGGAATCCCCCACAGAGGATTCTGAATCAGACTCCATGGGAGATGCCATCAGAGAACAGACTGATGAAGAGCAAGACCCAAGAGAAGAATTTCTAGCGGAATACCAAGAGGAAACATCACTAGAAATCCAGGACATACACTTGGAAGTAGGTGTCACAGGGGCTCTTCGAAGTGAAGAGGGCCTGGCACTCAGTAAACTGGGGCTCAATTATGGAGGGCTCAAAGATATGGTAAGAAGGAATACACTTAAGAGTGTTAAGGATGAATTGCTAAAAGAATAAATATAAGAAAATCAGCAACAAAGAAATAAGAGTAAGAAATAGAAGAGCTCACCACAAACAAGTCCAAGTCCACTGTTTCAACCTGTCAGAATTGAAAGAGAAGGGTTAATAAGGATATGGCCACCCAACTCATACTGTACAGGCGAAGAGAAAATGCAAAGACTAACTTAGAATTAAATAATTATAATACCCAAATATAAGGATAAGAATAATTATAAAATAATAAATAAACTAAATTAATTAACTGGGGAAAAGTCCCCAGGGGGAAGAAAGAGGGGCTGGTATATGTGAGAATCACCAGCCCTGATCCAGAGGAAGAACTTTCATGAGAATAATTGATGATTGAATTGAGTCTGGCCAATACAGGTACTGTACAGCTTTACAGAACCTGTACAAGAGGTGTGGTGTATTTGAGTGATCATACAGTTTCATACTGGTGTATTGAAGCTGTATTGGGTGAATCCAACCTGTACAGGTATTGACAGGCTGTATTGAGGTACCAAGCTGTATGCATGTTTCAGAATGAAGATTGCTAAACTGCATGCTGATACAAGTTCTGAATCTGCTGATTTGAGATGCTTGAGTGGGTGTAGGAGTGAATACCCTTACCCCTGATGGATGGTTGTTACAGTATCCCCCTCTTGAAACTGGTGGGCCCCTGAACACCATAATACCCTGCCAGTGTTGAGTGGCATCTCACTACCCCACAACTCCTTCGAAAACTTTTCTTTTGACTAATAACTTGAAATCCTTCTTCAACTCTTCTCTGTCAATTAAATTTATTTTCCCCCCTTCTTTTAACTTGAGTAAGTACCCCACTTTGGACTATACTTTTCTTCTGATTCAATGAGTTTACTTGTCCTTGGGGCCTGGCCTTGGGTTGTATCCCAAATGGATGGCCACTGAGCTCTTGTTCTCAAAAAATGGGGCCAGATGAGTATATGAAGTGTACCCATCTGGCCAGGCTTAATCATAAGAAGTTTATTAAAAAGTGAATTCAGGGGTCTTGTCCCCATTGGATTTGAGAAAACTGCCTCCACAGCCCTCTGTAACAATCTTGGGCTGTGGCCCTTGCTACAGTAAGTCTGGATGGCTCATGCCCCTATGGCCCTTTTGGCCTAATTAGTCTTCTTGGTGATCTTGGTCATATTAGAGAATATGGCCATTTCTGGCCTTTTTGAGGTTGTAGGTGATTATGGTCAATTTCTTGACCTATGGCCATCTATGGCCATTTTGGGGTTCATTGGATTTCTGGGCCTATTTGGCCATTTCTTTGATTTTGGGGTCCTACGGTCCATGGACTGTATGCCACAGTCCGCAGTCCGTGGGGGTTATTGGAAGCCCCCAGGACGAAAATGAGCCCCTGGGCCCAAATTTTCTGGGAACCCAGGGGTACCATGGGACCATAAATTGGCCCCATGACCCATAACTTCACCTACATGGCCTGGACCAATTGGGGGGTCCAGGACCACCAAGACCATGGCCTCTCCAAAGTTGCAGGGGAGGCCCTGGGTGATGAATCCAGCCCAAGGAGGGCTTTGAGTATACACCTTGAGGGCTTGAGTGGGGGGCCATAATTGGGTTATGGCCCACTTCCTTGAGGGTTTTCTCTGAATTTGATGTGGGCTGATTTGACGTCTTGACCCTTCTGCTTGGGTATTCTCCATGAGTTGATGACTGAATCCCCGTGAACTCTGACGATTTGGGTGGAGTTAAAAACCAGTATCTTGTTCTTGCTTGTGTTTGGTTTGGCTTCTGGTCATACTCTTATAAATACTAATAAATGGAATAAAAAATAAATAAAGGTAAAATAAGAATAAAAAATAAAGGAACCTCCCAATACGTTATTTGGAAGGGGATGTTGCTGCTTTAAAGAAATAAG
Organism: Austropuccinia psidii; assembly: GCA_023105745.1. Taxonomy (NCBI): domain Eukaryota; kingdom Fungi; phylum Basidiomycota; class Pucciniomycetes; order Pucciniales; family Sphaerophragmiaceae; genus Austropuccinia; species Austropuccinia psidii. The sequence continues at coordinate 44,253,448 of JALGQZ010000001.1, forward strand.
AGAAAGAAAATTATACAAGTAAATAAAGAAAGAAAAATATAAGAATAAGAGAAAATGAGATTAAAGAAAGAAATAAAGAAAAATCCTGATGGTTGGTCCTTCTTGTGGTGAGTTGCTTGATTCTGGCCAAGAAGTGTCTGTAAAATGAAAACCAAGCATTTGATGCTCACAGAGTGGCCAAGGTAATGTTTTAAAAGAAGTAGAACCCTCAGGGATGCATACCAGGAGATGGAACTTACTTCATAACTTCCACTCCCTACCAAGCACCATAAAATTGGAAGAATTGCCATAAATGACTTCTGAAGAGAATTACCGTAAATGACTTGAAGTAATGAATTTCTTGAATTATGATGATTGGCGTGAATGAAAAGATAAATAAAAGAGAAAGAAAGGAAAATTAAAGAAGAAACATTTGGCCATATCTTGATAAGGTCCAAATCGGAGGGTATTGGTGTTGTATGCTTCCTGAACCTGTCTGAAGAATTGAAAAGTGCTCACAAAGTGGCCAAGGTGATGTTTACAACAACATATGGGTAGAATACCCCCTTAAAGGTGCATGCCAGGAGAGGAACTTACTTTCATAACTTCTTCTCCCCACCAAGCACCATAAATCAAACTCTTGTGGTATTTGGACCAGGCTTGTCTGGATACAATAAATGGAAATCCTTGACAAGATCTGGTGAGTTGGTAAGGTTGGAAGCTGGTTCCCAAGTGGTTCTTTCTTGGTCTTCACTGAATCCTTTCCACTCTACAAGATACCATAATTTAACTCTTTTGAGTTTTGAGTCCAGAACCTGAGCCAATTCCCATTCTTCTTGCTCCTCCACTAAAACTGGTGGTGGGGGCAATTGATGACGATTTGGGATAGTTGAATGTTTGACTGGTTCTAATAAGGACACATGGAATACAGGGTGAACTGTCTTCCATTGCTGAGGCAACTTGAGGTGATATGCATGGCTGCCAATCTTCTTCAGAAGTTCAAGAGGTCCCAACCATCTTTCTGATAATTTCTTGGTGGGTCTTGTTGTCTTGATGTTCTTGGAAGCTAGCCATACCTTGTCCCCAGGTTGGAAATCAGGTGGAATTGCTCTATTTCTATCTGCATACTTCTTGAATCTCCTTGTTGCTGACTCTAATTCTTCTTTGACAACTTGCTGTACTGATTGGAGTTTTGTTGATACCTTTCCAGCAGGTGAGTCTTGAGAAATATGGATTGAGCCAAATCTGGGATTTCTTCCATAAATGGTGAAAAAAGGTGATTGCATTGTTGATGAATCTTCTGCATTATTATAGGCAAATTCAGCCAGAGGGAGCCAGGTGTACCAGTCATCTTGATGATAGCTGACATACATCCGAAGATACTGTTCTAGAATCTGATTTACCCTCTCTGTCTGTCCATCTGTTTCAGGATGAAAAGCAGGTGAAAGATCTCTTGATATCTTGAGCTGCTGACATAATTGAGTCCAAACTGATGAAACAAATAAAGATCCTCTATCACTGACAATACTGACTGGAAGGCCATGCTTGGAAAATACATGACTAATGAAGATTTGAGCTAAGTCCAGAGCAGTGATTGTTCCATAAGTTGGAATGAAGATTTCCAGTTTTGAGAACCTGTCCACAACTACTAGAATTGAGTCAAAGTTGTTTGACAAGGGCAATTGAGTGATAAAGTCCATTGATAAGGAATTCCAAGGACCAGTTGGAATTTGAAGAGGCTTGAGTAGTACAAACTTCTTGTGATGAATGTACTTGTTTCTTGAACATTGCTGAAATGAGGACACATAGTCCTTGATGAATTGATTCATGCCAGCCCAATAAAAATCCCTCTTGATGAGCTTGAGGGTCTTCTCCCGGCCAGGGTGGCCAGCCAAAGGTGAGTCATGACGCTTTTGAAGAATATTGAGTTGAAGTTCTTCATTGCTTGGGATTACCACTCTATCTTTGAATAATAACAACTTGGCTTGAGGTTCAAGAGAATAATCTGAGACTGATTCACCTCTTGCTAGTTGCTTGATTATTTCTTTATAGTCTTTGTCTTGCCATACTTCTTTTTGAATCTTGTCAACTAAATCTGAGAAAATTTCCACTTTGATTGAGAAGAATCTTGACTCTTGAATTCCATCTTGTTTAAGTACTTGATGAAAATTTTGAGGATTCTTGCTGATGAAGTCCACCCCCTCTCTGGGTACATGTTGTCCCAACGTGACAAGGCATCTGGTAAAGTGGCCAGCCTGCCTGGGTGGTAAGTGATAGTGAAATGAAATTCTGAGAGAAATTCAGCCCAACAGGCCTGACAAAGAGTAAGAACTTTGGAAGACATGAAATACTGCAAGGAAGAATGGTCTGTCAAGACCTAAAAAGGATTGGAAAGAGAAATAAGAAATGCTCTCCAGCGCTTGAGAGCCCAAACTATGCCAAGGAGTTCCTTGTCATGAATTTCATAGTTCAGCTCAGCTGGGAGAAGCTTGCGACTATCAAATGCAATGGGGTGCTTTCCTGAGTCATCCACCTGACTCAGTACATCCGAAGATACTGTTCTAGAATCTGATTTACACTCTCTGTCTGTCCATCTGTTTCAGGTTGAAAGGCAGTTGAAAGATCTCTTGATATCTTGAGCTGCTGACGCAATTGAGTCCAGAATGATTAAACAAATAAGGATCCTCTATCACTGACAATACTGGCTGGAAGGCCATGCTTGGAATATACATGACTAATGAAGATTTGAGCTAAGTCCAGAGCAGTGATTCTTCCATAAGTTGGAATGAAGATTGCCATTTTTGAGAACCTGTCCACAACTACTAAAATTGAATCAAAGTTGTTTGACAGTGGCAATTGAGTGATGAAGTCCATTGATAATGAGTTCCAAGGACCAGATGGAATTGCAAGAGGCTTGAGTAATCCAAACTTATTGTGATGAATGTTCTTGTTTCTTGAACTTTGCTGACATGAGGACACATACTCCTTGATGAATTGATTCATGCCAGCCCAATAAAAATCCCTCTTGATGAGCTTGAGGGTCTTCTCCTGGCCAGGATGGCCAGCCAATGGTGAGTCATGACGCTTTTGAAGAATATTGAGTTGAAGTTCTTCATTGCTTGGGATTAACACTCTATCTTTGAATAATAATAACTTGGCTTGAGGTTCAAGAAAATAATCTGGAGCTGATTCACCTCTTGCCAGTTGCTTGAGTATTTCTTTATAGTCTTTGTCTTGCAATACTTATTTTTGAATCTTGTCCACTAAATCTGAGAAAATTTCCACTTTGATTGAGAAGAATCTTGACTCTTGAATTCCATCTTGCTTAAGTACTTGATGAAAATTTTGAGGATTCTTGCTGATGAAGTCCACCCCCCTCTCTGAGTACACGTCTTCCCGACGTGACAAGGCATCTGCCAAAGTGGCCAGCCTGCCTGGGCAGTAAGTGATAGTGAAATGAAATTCTGAGAGAAATTCAGCCCAATGGGCCTGACAACGAGTAAGAACTCTGGAAGACATGAAATACTGCAAGGAAGAGTGGTTTGTCAAGACCTCAAAAGGATTGGAAAGAGAAAGAAGAAATGCTCTCCAGCGCTTGAGAGCCCAAACTATGCCAAGGAGTTCCTTGTCATGAATTTCATAGTTGAGTTCAGCTGGTAAGAGCTTGCGACTATCAAATGCAATGGGATGCTTTCCTGAGTCATTCACCTGACTCAGTACGGCGCCCAATGCATAATCAGAAGCATCAATCTCTACAATATTGGGTAGAGATGGATTGAAATGGGATAAGATAGGAGCAGAGTTGAAAGCCTCTTTGAGTGCTTGAAACTGACTAAGAGCTTCCTCATTGAAGATAAAGGGAGAATCTTTTTTGAGAAGGGAAGTGAGAGAAGTGATTTTTTTGGAATAATTTTTAATGAAACGACAATAAAAATTGGTAAAGCCAAGAAAATATTGAAGGGCCTTGATGTTCTTGGGCTGAGGCCATTGGAGGATTTTCTGAACTTTTGAAGAATCAATCTTGAGGCCATCACTTGAAACAACATAGCCCAAGTATTCCACACTTGAGGCATGGAATACACACTTGGAGGCTTTGGCAAACAGATTATTGTCCCTCAGTCTTTGGAGGACAGAGGCCACAGGTTTGACATGTTCCTCCTCAGAACTGGAAAAGACCATAATATCATCTAGATAAACCACAACAAACCCATCCACGAAATCTGCAAATATATCATTTACAAGATTCTGGAAAGAAGCAGGAGCATTGGTCAAACCAAATGGCATGACCAAATACTCATAACTACCATATTTGGTTCTAAAGGCAGTTAAGTGCTCATCCCCCTCTTTGATTCTCAGAAGGTTATATGCACCACGCGAATCTATCTTGGAGAAGATAGTGGAGCTGTTGAATACGGTAAGGAGCTGGTTCATAGGAAGAACAGGGTATCTGTTCTTCCTAGTGACCGCATTGAGTTTGCGGTAGTCAACACACAAACAAAGACCTCCATCCTTTTTCTTGACAAAAAGAACAGGTGCTCCTGTTGAAAAGGAGCTTGGTCTAATGAAACCATTCTCTACATTCTCTGAAATGTAGGCCCGCAGTGTTTCTGACTCTTGATTTGATAATGAGTAGATAACACCAATTGGAGGTAGAAGACCCTCCAATTCAATATGGTGATCACAGGCGCGGTGTGGAGGAAGTTTCTCAGCTTTCACCTTGGAGAAGACATCCAAATATTGGTGATAAGCAGGAGGGACTACCTTCAACACAGTTTCAATTTCTTCTGGCTTTTCATCCTCATCCCACTGCTCCTCCAGGGATGCATGAAAAGGTAAGGGAGGAAGGTCCATATCCCCTTGGAAGAGATGAAGTGAAGATATGGCAACATCTTCTCCAACATCCTTTATCTCTTTGAAGACTTCATCTCTTAATTGAAGTAATGACTGAGAGGGAATGATGGAAGCGATATGGACAGAAGAAGGAAGGGAAGGTGTCTTAAGTTCACCAACCAGAGCAACACCGTTGACAGCAGTGGCTAAGTCATTACTAATAGAAGGAATAATACCACTAGAATCCTTATGACTAGAATCATAGGTGATCAATCCATTTTTCCAATCAATAATGGGATTAAAATGGTAAAGGAAATCATAGCCCAATATCAGGTCTTCTCCCTTGGGTGAATCTATGATAAAGAAGTCCCATTCAAAGCTTGGGAAGGAAGGCTGGTCAACTACCCACTTGGTATAATGGGTGATGAACAAGGCAGGGGATTCATTATAATCCAAAATGAAAAGAGGAATCTTTTCAGGGAGCTCTGACAGAGTCAATGAGTACTTGAGAACAAAATTCTTTGCAATAAAAGAGTTTGTAACACCAGAATCAATGAGAATACTATAAAAAATATCAGAGACAGAAGAGAAAAAAAGAAATTTTAAGGATTTCTTGACACTAGTATTCAGAGTGCACAATTGTGCTCTTGAAGGAAGTAAGTGAGAACCATTGAACACATCATGATCCCCACTCAGGCTTTTCCCTGCTTGCTAGGGAAGCCTCTTGATGATGACCCAGGCTTGTTCTGAGGTCTCTTGAAGCATTTTTCAATTGGGTGCTTTCCACCACAATAAGTACACAGCCCCTCTTTAATCCTCCTCTCCTTTTCCGAACCGATTAATTTATTGTCCTTATTGAGGAGAGCAGCATGGGGCTTGTCCTTTGAAGATTGAAATTGCTTGCCCTTCTTATTCTTCTTCTGGTGAGGCCTCTTTGAAGATGAGTTTTGAGGGGGCCTAGAATGATTGGATCCAATGACTGGAGGCTTCTTCTCTTGATTGCCACCCTTTTCTTTTTGCCTCTCATGATATCTTGTGTCTAATTCTAGAGTGACATCCATAAGTTCTTGAAGAGTATCAAACGTTCCAGGGTGAGAAGCCAACTGATCCAATAATCTTGATGCCAATCCTCTTCTGTAAGCATGGATATAAGCTCTTTCCCCCCAATCTCCAATTCTTGACATTAAGCTTCTGAAATCTGCAATGTACAAGGAAACATGACCACTCTCCTTCATCCTCAAATTGTCCAACTCTTGTTCAGCTTTCCTGACTTCATTGGGGTCACCAAACAGAGTGAATAGTTGAGATTCAAATAATGGCCAATTATTGAGGAGGTAGGAAGGGTCTTCATTGGAAATATTTGAGAGATAGGGTTCAATCCACTTTCCAGCTCTACCAGTGAGAAACGAAGTTGAGTAAAGAACTTTCTTCCTCTCAGAGAAGAAGCTTGCTGGATCATTATGGAAGATTAATTGACAGGATTTGATAAATCCTCTCAATTTATGAGCTTGAGTACCATCAAAAGAATCAGGTGCCTTCATGGATGGAGTCTTGAAAGCATGGGCTTTGGAATTGTCCCGGGGAGCAACTGCTTGAGTGAGTTTCCCCATGAATTGGGTCATCTGCTCCATCATCTTGAGGAGACTTGGATCAGTTTGAGAGACAAGAGGTTGACTAGAAAGAGCTAGATTAGAACCCTGAGGCACCTCTGGAGCATTTGCCAAGGCATCTGCCACTTCAGTTTCCCCAGAATCTTCCTCTTCCACAGACTCTTCCCCCTATTCATCTTCAACTTCTCCTTGTCTTGCTCTTGCACCTTCAGACATGCCAGGGTAGCCACCCAAAAGTCCAGAGAAAGATATTGATCTTCTAGATTTTATTCCACCTCTTCTTGAGGGTGCTGCTCCTTCCATTGGTGGTCCTCTGTCCAAGTTTGCACTCAGTTGATGAACTGATGGTGTGCGGTCAAGAGGAGCCCTTGCTGTAGGAGTGAGAACAGCTTGAATTATTTGGGATCTAGTATTTTTGGCTGGGGGGCTATGCTGAACTGGCATTTTGAATAAAATGAAATAAAACTTGATGGTATGAGAACAGAAATAAACACTTGGCCAAATCAATCACAATAGAATCTCGATGAATCTTGAGGAATCAATTCAAATCTTGAGGAATTAAATTCACTCAATAATCAAATCAATTCAACAATCAACAATCAATTCAAATCAAATATCAATAATCTTGAGTAAATCAACAATCAATCAATATTCAATCAATAATCAATCAATCAATAAATCAGTGTCTTCAATATGAAATCAAGGTCTTGAGGAATCAATCAATCAATTTAAAGTCTTCAGAAATCAATTCAATATCTTGATGAGTCAAAATCAGTCAATAATCCAAATCAAGAATCCTGAGCCGCTGAATCAATAATCCAATGAATCCCAATGAATAATCCAATCAATTAAACCAATAAGTCAATCCTGAATAAGACCTGAATGACAACACAGAAAAAAATTGATTTGATAAAATGAAATGAAGTGAATGAGATGGTCAGCAAGGATTAAGAAAGAAGAAAAACCAATTTCATATGAATGAAATGAATGAGATTAAATTGATGAGTGAGAAAAAGTCATAATCATTAAGGATCATTAAATCATAAAAGAGATCATCATTGATGAATGAGAGAAAATGAATATAAATGAATGAAAAGAAAGAATCAAATATGAGTTAATTAATTTAATTTCACAGAGGCTCTTCGAAGTGAAGAGGGCCTGGCACACAGTAAACTGGGTTCCACTTGTGGAGGGCTCAAAGATATGGTAAGAAGGAATGCACTTAAGAGTGTTAAAGATGAATTTCTAAAAGAATAAATATAAGAAAAGCAGAAACAAAGAAATAAGAGTAATAAATAGAAGAGCCAACCACAAACAAGTCCAAGTCCACTGTTTCAACCTGTCACAATGGAAAGAGAAGGGTTAATAAGGATATGGCCACCCAACTCATACTGTACAGGCAAAGAGAAAATGGAAAGACTAACTTAGAATTAAATAATTATAATACCCAAATATAAGGATAAGAATAATTATAAAATAATAAATAAACTAAATTAATTAACTGGGGAAAAGTCCCCAGGGGGAAGAAAGAGGGGCTGGTATATGTGAGAATCACCAGCCCTGATCCAGAGGAAGAATTTTCATGAGAATAATTGATGATTGAATTGAGTCTGGCCAAAACAGGTCCTGTACAGCTGTACAGAACCTGTACAAGAGGTGTGGTGTATTTGAGTGATCATACAGTTTCATACTGGTGTATTGAAACTGTATTGGGTGAATCCAACCTGTACAGGTATTGACAGGCTGTATTGAGGTACCAAGCTGTATGCATGTTTCAGAATGAAGATTGCTAAACTGCATGCTGATACAAGTTCTGGATCTGCTGATTTGAGATGCTTGAGTGGGTGTATGAGTGAATACCCTTACCCCTGATGGATGGTTGTTAGAGTAGGAATGCCACAAGACACTTCCAATAGAAAATTGTGCAAACATACACAAGATGCACAAACATATCTGGTCACACTAACCAAAGGAATGGCATACATACATGCAAAAGCCACAAAAATGACTGTTTGCATTGACAATGCTCAACACCCATTGATCATTGACAGTGGGGCACATTGCTCCATAGTGGCCAGAAATTATCTGGACAACTGATTCCCAAATTGGGAAAAACAACTCTTGCCAACCAAGGAAAGGAACATTAAAAGTACTTTAGGGAAGATGATTTCCATTGGGACGGTTATCAGAGAGATAATTATACCCCACAGGAAGGTTAATATCAGACTCAACACAGAGTTTGTAGTGCTTGATGATTCCCACATCCAAGGATTCTTACTGGGGACAGATTAGCAGAGGATGTATGGTATTGATATTTACAATAGTAAAAGAACAGGCACATTACCATTGGTACCAACAAGGAAAAGAAATTTTTACTTGATATATACCAAATATCTGCCCAGGATCCACTGGAGGAACTACTGATGAATTCAGAGAGGGCCAGTTCAGCACTACCCTCACCAGTAAACAGAAACTAAGCTTGCTAAAGATGCTGAGGAAGAATAGACCAGCATTTGCCATTGGTTAAGAATCATTAGGAAACGTTAGAGGCTGTGATATAGAGCTATATCTTGATTTGGAAAGACCTTATCCACCCATGCTCAGAAGACCTCCATACCCAGCAAGTCTGGACACTAGGCACAAAATTGAAAAACACATCAATGAACTCCTAGACATGGATGTCATCAGAAAGATTGGACACAATGAAATAGTGGAGATCACCACTTCTGTCCTTATCACCTGGTATGATGGCAAATGTAGACTGTGTGAAGATTTCAGAGCTCTGAACAACTACACAAAGGCTGACAGGTACCCTATACCTAGGATACCTCATGCCTTAGACAAACTGGCAAAAGCCAAATACATAACCAAAATGGATTGTATGAAAGGTTTCACCAGAATGGAGTTAAACCAAAATCCATGAAATTACTCAAAATCATATGCCATATGGGTATATATGAGTTTACCAGGATGCCATTTGGCATCAAAAATGCACCAGCCTGTAACAACCACTCATCAGGGGTAAGGGAATTCATACTTACACCCACTCAAACACCTCAAACCAGCAAATCCACTGTGTGGATCAGAATTCAGCTTCAGAAATCTTCCTGGCTGAAACATGCATACAGTCTTGTTTATCAATACAGCCTGTCAATACTTGTACAGGTTGGAATTACCCAATACAGTTTGGATACACCATTTCCAAACTGTATGATAGCTCAATACCACCACTCCTCTTGTACAGGCCCTGTACAGCTGTACAGGACCTGTATTGGCCAGACTCAATTCAATCATCATTTATTGCCATGAAAATTCTCTTTCTGGATCAGGGTTGGTGATTCTCACATATACCAGCCCCTCTTTCTCCCCCTGGGGACTTTTCCCCAGTTATTTAATTTAGTTTATTTAATATTTCATAATTATTATTATCCTTATTTTTGGGTATTATATTTATTTTATTTTAAGTTAGTCTTTCCCTTTTCTTTCTTTGCCTGTAAAGTATGAGCTGGGTGGCCATATCCTTATTAACCCTTCTCTTTCCATTCTGACAGGTTGAAACAGTGGAATTGGACTTTTTTGTGGTTGGCTCTTTTATTGTCTGACTATTACTCTTTTGTTGCTGCTTTTCTTATATTTCTTTTATTAGTAGTTCATCATCTTACACTCTTGAGTGTATTCATCTCTTATCATATCCTTGCGCCCTCCATAAGTGAGTACCAGGCCCTCTTCACTTAGAAGAGCCCCTGTGACATTAAATTAAGTAGCTCATATTTGATTCTTTCTTTTCATTCATTCATATTAATTTCTCTCATTATTCAATTATGACTCTTTTATGATCTTATGATTCTCATTATTATGATTTTTCTATCTTCAATTTTCATCTCATTCATTATATTTGTATGAAAATTGATTCTTATCATTTCTTAATCATTGCTTAGCATCTCATTTCATTTTCAATTCTATCTCAATAAAATATTTCTTTTGTTTTCTCATTCAGGTCTTATCAGGAGTTATTGATTGGGATTCATTGGGTTATTGATTCAGCGATTCAGGATTTTGTTTGGATTGGACTGATTGACTTTCAATTCCTCAAGATAACTGATTGATCCTCAAGAATTGATTATTGATTTTGATTCCTGAATATATTTATTTGACTGATTGATTTGTCAAGACCTTGAATTGATATTGAAGACATTGACTTATTGATTGAATTATTGATTGATTGTTGAATTATTCAAGATTATTGATATTTGATTGACTGCTGATATTGACTGAATTGATTGATTGATTGATTGATTGAATTGCTTTCAAATCAAGAATGTTGATTGATTCCTCAAGATCATCTAGATTTTATTGATTGTTGATTTTGCCAAGCATTGATTCCTTATTGTGAAGTATCATCAAGTTTTTATTCTTAATTTCTTAATAATGCCAGTCCAGCATAGCCCTCCAGCCAAGAACACTAGACCTCAAAGAAATCCAGCTGTTCTCACTCCTACAGAAATGGTTTTTCTTGACCGCACACCATCAGTTCATCAACTGAGTGCAAATTTGAACAGAGGACCACCAATGGAAGGAGGAGCACCCTCCAGGAGAGGGGGAATGAAATCAATATGATAAATATCTTTCTCTGGCCTCTTGGGTGGTTATCCTGGCATTTCTGAAGGTGCAAGAGCAATACTTGGAGAAGTTGAAGATGAAGAGGGGGAGGAGTTTGTGGAAGATGGAGATTCTGGGGAAACTGAAGTGGCAGATGCCTTGGCAAATGCTCCAGAGGTACCTATGAGCCTTAGAGGTAATTTCATATACCCAAAAGACCACAAATACAAAATTAACATATAAATATAAATAAAATAAATTTATTTATATTATTAAAATGAAAATCAAAATATAAATATAAAATTATATTCACAATTAAAAATTTAATTACAATTTAAACATAAAATTACATTAAATTTTCAAATTATAAAATTACATTTATACTTGAAAAAATTAAGTAAAGATGAATTTTTAACAAAATTGTAAAAAAATAAATAAATTTGGAAAAAAGTTAAAAAAAATTATTATAACTTTTTATCCAAAAAATAAACATAGAAAAATTATTTCACCATTGGATTCCTCATAAAAAACCAGGTGGGGTCACCTCTGAGTGAAAATTTTGCAACTCAACTCTAAATAAGCTAAAATTACGTTTTTAGTATTTTCTGTATGAAAATTGAAAATCCTCAAAATTTTAATTTAATTCAAATCACATGTAGTGTTAATCACCAAAATCTGTGTTGAAATTGAGGTGTTGTGTATATTTTAGAAGTTATGAGGAATTAAAGTATTTTCAATTGAATTCAATTGAAATGTCAAAATGTGCACATGTATTACATAAGTGCACTTTGATTTACATATGAGATATCAATTATTACTGTATTGAACTGTACAACTCAATTGAATTACATATGTAAAATATAAGTATAATACATGATGAGGAATTAAAGGAAAAATAAATTGGAAATATTAGATTTGGGGGGGAAAAGGAACTCCAGATCTAAGGGGGAGCTAGACCCCCAAAGTCCTTGCTGACAGGCGTGTGGTGTCAAAATTCAAGCAAAAGTTGATCACTTTTGGCCTGGAATTGAGTTACAGGGTCTGTGGACTCAATTGATGATGAGATTTTGATACCAACTGGGGTAGTTTTAGCTGTTGCCAAGAGGGTAAAACTACCCTTAAGATCAAAAAATCATAGTAAAAGCAGTTTTAACTGGTTTTTACGTCTCTTACACACATCCTGACGTGTTTTAAAGGCTCTAGACCAGGTATTGCTATAGTAATGGCTGATTTAAGGGTCTAAAATGGCTTAAACCAGCCCTTTTTTGGTCTAAACCAGGGTTCAATGATGCCATAATTGGCTTTTCTGTTGTCAGACTGTTTTTAACGACTGAAAAGATTAAATTTCACTTTTGGAGTAAGAAAATTGATGGCTATAAAAGAATGTCTTCTTTGCCCCACTTTTTTCTTCATGTTAGAATCTTTTCCTTTTATAATTAGTTTAAACATTGTTGAACCAATCAATCAAAGATTCCAACCACCACTTTTAAATCATTTTAATCCTTTTAACCACGTGAAAAAATCATTATAATCATTGTTTGTAACTCTTATAATCATTTCTACCCCTGAACCACCCCAAAAGTGAATTAAAGCATCTTTCATCACTGTAAACTTTGTCACTTTGTTTCCAAATTCACTCTGGTCACTTTTGGATGTGTTTTTTCTTTAATATTCTTTTTAAAGACTTTGTTTTTTAACTAATTGCTTGCAGTTCTTTGCTTGATGAATTCCAATTGAAATTGCTCTCGAAGAAATTTCTTTTGTAGCCTTAAATATCTCTTGTAGAGTATTTTTGGATAAATTTTTATTTTTGGTAAAACAATAAATCTTTATAATATTATTGTTTTATACTAATAAAGTTATAAAAAATAAATTTGGCGTGTTTTCTCTTAAAAATGATATTTCTTACTATTTTTAATTGATTTTTACCTTATACAAATTTTGAGGACAGGAAAAGTACTTGATTTTTAATCAAAGTTTCATATCCACACCTTACAGTACCCCAGGGTTCTAATCTAGAGCCTACTAATCAAACTCTTCTCTCTCAATCTGATCCAATTCTCCTCAAGATCATGGAGCAAATGGCTACTATTATGGGACAACTTCTCAAGCAGCAGCCCCTACGGACAATTCCACAGCCCCTCCATTCAATACTTCATCAATGAAAGCACCCGATTCTTTTGATGGCACTCAAGCCCATAGGCTGAGAGGGTTTATTCAATCCTGTCAACTCATTCTTCATAATTATCCAGCAAATTTCTTCTATTACAGGAAAAAAGTTCTGTACTCAACTTCTTTTCTCACAGGTAGAGCTGGAAAATGGATTGAACCCTACTTCTCCAATATTTCCAATGAAGATCCTTCCTACCTCCTCAATAATTGGCAGTTATTTGAAGCTCAATTATACACTCTTTTTTGTGCTCCCAATGAAGTCAGGAAAGCTGAACAAGAGTTGCACAATTTGAGGATGAAGGAAAGTGGCCATGTATCCTTGTACATTGCTGATTTCAGAAGCTTAATGTCAAGAATTGGAGATTGAGGAGAAAGAGCTTATATCCATGTTTATAGAAGAGGATTGGCATCAAGACTTTTGGAACAGTTGTCTTCCTATCCTGGTAATTTTGAGACTCTTCAAGAACTCTTGGAAATTACCTTGGAATTAGATACCAGATACCATGAGAGGCAGAAAGAGAAGGGTAGTAGTCAAGAAAAGAAGCCTCTTGTTACTGGATCCAATTCTTCAAGGCCTCCTCAAGACTCATCTTCAAGAAGGCCTCACCATAAGAAGAACAAGAAGGGCAAGCAATCTCAAGCTTCAAAGGACAAGCTCAATTCTGCTCTCCTCAACAAGGACAATAAATTATTTGGTTCTGAAAAGGAGAGGAGGATCAAAGAAGGGTTGTGTACTTATTTTGGTGGAAAGCACCCAATTGAAAAATGCTTCAAGAGACCTCGGAACAAGCCTGGGTCATCAAGAGTATTTTCTAGCAAGCAGGGAAAATCCTGAGTGGGAATCGTGATGTGTTCAATAGTTCTCACTTTTTTCCTTCAAGAGCACAATTGTGCACTCTGAACTCTAGTGTCAAGAAATCTTTAAAGTTTCTTATTTTTTATACTATTCTCATTGATTCTGGTGCTACAAACTCTTTTATTGAAAATGATTTTTTTCTCAAGTACTCATTGACTATGTCAGAGCTCCCTGAAAAGAGTCCTCTTTTCATTCTGGATTTAAATGAATCCCCTGCCTTGTTCATCACCCATTATGCAAAGTGGGTAATTGACTTGCCTTCCTTCCCAAGCCTTGAATGCTACTTTTTTATCATAGATTCACCCAAAGGAGAATACCTAATATTGGGCTATGATTTCCTCTACCATGTTAATCCCATTATTGATTGGAAAAATGGATTGATCACCTATGATTCTAGTCATAAGGATTCTAGTGGTATTAATTCTTCTGCTAGTAATGCCTTGGCCGCTGCTGTCAACAGTGTTGCTCTGGTTGGTGAACTTAAGACACCTTCCCTTCCTTCTTCTGTCCATATCCCTTCCATCATGCCATCTCAGTCATTACTCAAAACAAGAGATTACGTCTTCAAAGATATAAAAGATGTTGGAGAAGATGTTGCTATATCTTCACTTCATCTCTTTCAAGGGGATACGGACATTCCTCCCTTGTCTTTTCATGCCTCCCTGGAGGAGCAGTGGGATAAGGAGGAAGAGCCAGAAGAAATTTGAACTGTGTTTAAGGTAGTCCCTCCTGCTTATCACCAATATTTGGATGTATTCTCCAAGTTGAGAGCAGAGAAACTGCTTCCACACTGCCCCTGTGATCATCATATCAAACTGGAGGGTCTTCCACCTCCAGTTGGTGTTATCTACTCACTATCAAATCAAGAGTCAGAAACACTGTGGGCCTACATTTAGAAGAATTTAGAGGAAGGTTTCATAAGGCCAAGCTCCTCTTCAACAGGGACACCTATCCTTTTTGTCAAGAAAAAGGATGGAGGTCTTTGTTTGTGTGTTGACTACCACAAACTCAATGCTTTCACTAGGAAGAACAGGTATCCTGTTCCTCCTATGAACCAGCTTCTTACCATATTCAATGGTTCCACTATCCTCTCCAAGATAGATCTGTGTGGTGCATATAATCTCCTGAGAATCAAAGAGGGGGATGAGCACTTAACTGCCTTCAGAACCAAATATGGTAGTTATGAGTATTTGGTTATGCCATTTGGCCTTACCAATGCTCCAGCTTCTTTCCAGAATCTTGTGAATCACATATTTGCAGATTTCTTGGATATTTTTGTTGTAGTTAATTTAGATGATATTATGGTCTTTTCCAGTTCTGAGGAGGAACATGTCAAACATGTGGCCTCTCTCCTCCAAAGACTGAGAGACAATAATTTGTTTTCCAAAGCCTCCAAGTGTGTATTCAATGCCTCAAGTGTGGAATACTTGGGCTATGTGATTTCAAGTGATGGCCTCAAGATAGATTCTTCTAAAGTACAGCAAATCCTCAATTGTCCTCAGCCAAAGAAAATCAAGGCTCTTCAATCCTTTCTTGGCTTTTCCAATTTCTATTGTTGTTTCATTAAAAATTACTCCAAAAGAATCACTGCCCTCACTTCCCTTCTCAAAAAACACTCTCCCTTTATCTTCAATGAGCAAGCTCTTAGTCAATTTCAAATACTCAAAGAAGAATTCACCGCCGCTCCTATCCTTTCTGATTTCAATCCTTCTCTACCAGCTATTGTAGAGAATTATGCTTCTTATTATGCCTTGGGTGCTGTACTGAGCCAGATGAATGACTCAGGAAAGCATCCCATTGCATTTGACAGTTGCAAGCTTCTTCCAGCTGAGCTGAACTATGAAATTTATGACAAGGAACTCTTTGGCATAGTTTGGGCTCTCAAGTGCTGGAGAGCTTTTATTCTTTCTCTTTCCAATTATTTTGAGGTCTTTACATACCACTCTTCTCTTCAGTATTTCATGTATTCCAAAGTTCTTACTCATCCTCAGGCGCATTGGGCTGAATTCCTTTCTGAGTTTCATTTGACTATTACTTACCGCCCAGGCACGCTGGCCACTTTGACAGATACCTTGTCACGTTGGGACGATGGGGATGATGTGTACCCAGAAAGGGGGGTGGACTTCATCAGCAAGAATCCTCAAAATTTTCAACAAATAATCAAGTAAGATGGAATTCAAGGGTCAAGATTCCTCTCAGATTTAGTTTACCAAATCCAAAAAGAAGTATGACAAGAAAAAGACTATAAAGAAATACTCAAGCAACTAGAAAGAGGTGAATCAGTTACAGATTATTCTCTTGAACCACAAGCCAAGTTATTATTATTCAAAGATAGAGTGGTAATCCCAAGCAATGATGAGATCCAACTCAATATTCTTCAAAAGCATCATGACTCACCATTGGCTGGCCATCCTGGCCAGGAGAAGACCCTCAAGCTCATCAAGAGGGACTTTTATTGGGATGTAATGAATCAATTAATTAAGGACTATGTGTCCTCATTTCAGCAATGTTCAAGAAACAAGAACATTCATCATAAGGAGTTTGGATTACTCAAGCCTCTTCAAATTCCATCTGGTCCTTGGAATTCATTATCAATGGACTTTATCACTCAATTGCCACTGTCATACAACTTTGACTCAATTTTAGTAGTTTTGGACAGATTCTAAAAAATGGCAATATTAATTCCAACTTATGGATCAATCAATGCTCTGGACTTAGCTCAAATCTTTATTAGTCATGTATTTTCAAAACATGGCCTTCCAGTCAGTGTTGTTAGTGATGGAGTGTCAGCCTGTGACTCAAAACCAGAGCACAAGCATGACAGCCAAAATACCATAAACCAATGGTATAGCCAAGATACCACCAAAACATGGAACTGAGCCAAATCAGCTCAAAAGGTATCAGAAGAAAGAGGAAACTCACCTCTTTCTGAAAATATAAGTCCCATCACCATAGGACATGAAATAACAAAGTTATTGCTGAGCATAAACCTTAATTTTCACCTCTCATCTAAAATCTAGAAGGAGAGGCTTAACCCCATCAAATGGGTGTTCAAAATGAAGCTCTAAGCCAGGGCTATCCAATGGTACCAGCCAAACTGAGCTAGCACCAATATTACTGGAGTTATGGTCAATTTGAGGCCAAATAAGGGTGAACAAAACATTCACCTCTCATCTAACTTCTACAGTTTTAGTGTGGGATACCTGAAGTGGGGTATTTTTGGAAATAGCACAATCAGGGCTATCTGATGGTGTCATCTACTTCCCCATATCTCAACTACTGCAGAAGGTATGGGGCAAACAAGCTCAATACAGCTTTTTCCCCAAAACACGCAAATGTACAAAAACCTTGTACATGGGATAACTTTTCCATATTTAATGATACCCATATCAAATGAGGTACCATTGTGTAGAGCACATACAGGGCTACACACTGAACCAATTTTGAGGTTGATATCTCAAGAATCGACAAAGTTATGGCTGTTTTAAGGTCAAAATCCCACCTGCTGTCA
This sequence comes from Austropuccinia psidii, assembly GCA_023105745.1. Taxonomy (NCBI): domain Eukaryota; kingdom Fungi; phylum Basidiomycota; class Pucciniomycetes; order Pucciniales; family Sphaerophragmiaceae; genus Austropuccinia; species Austropuccinia psidii. Next base: position 44,271,005 of record JALGQZ010000001.1, read on the forward strand.
TATACAACCTTACCATGGGATAATATCCCATAACCATGAATATGAGGTGTCAAATAGACGAAGAAGCATGTTTTTACTTCAATACCTCATATGTCAGTCAATACTGGGGTCCCATACAGTTTCTGTACAGCATTCTACGCGTCATACACGTCAGAATCAGGCTGTGAGGTCCCCAGATGAAAATTTTCACCCTGTATTGGTGAAAACCGCCCAGATGTGGTTTCAAAACCACATCTGAGCCCAATACAGGTTATACAGGCTTTTTACAAACCACAAGCCAGTACTAGAAAGTGAAAAATCTTCACTTCCTCTACGTGGAAAGGTCTAGCACCCTTTCCACCCCATTTCAGGATAAAAAGGAGGCTTTTCACAGCCAGAATAGCTTTCCTCATCCTGCTCTTGAATACCATACGTAGTAAACTGTCAAAAACAGTTTTACTCTTGGGTAATAAACAGGTATAATTATATATTTAATTATTGTAACTCTTATTATAGTAACCCAACTGGTAAGATTGCACCCTGGGTTCTCAATAGCGCTCACCACCACTATTTTTTAAATAGTAGAACCCCTTAAATATACTATAAATCATCATTTAAATCAAAAACTCTTATTTTAAACCAATTTACTATGTGTCACAGTCATAATTCTAGTTGTAAATACTCTCATTACCACTTCAATATAGACTCAGCCTGACATATTGGCGGCCTGGCCGTGTTTTAAACTTTTTTGGACCTTATAAGTAAGTTTTTTCTCTTATTTTCTATTTTCTGGAAATTGTTTTACATTTTTTAGGCGTATTTTCTTTTAAAATATATATTTTTTCTATATATTTTACTTTATTACGCATATTATAAGAGTATTTACCACGTGGTTAATACCCACTGGAACCTTTATTTTTGGCGTGTTTACATATAAAACACTTAAGCCATCAATAAGTCCTGTATTCGTGATTGAATAAGGACACCTCTGACTGAAAAACGATCAGTTGAGGCGTGGTTAAGTGTATTGTTAACTCAATTACACTTATAGAGAGCCACTTATTCAGATTACACTTGAAAACCACAAGTGTATATGTGGGATGCTGGCACACAAACAGTGTGACAGGGTACCAAAAGCTGTAATTCTGACGTGGAATTGTTGATTCAATTACACTGTCATTATACAGGGAATATTGTAGTAACATACAAGCCCAGAGGCCAATCCCAGACGTGCAAAACCAGCATTCTTGAGAAGTCTTAACTGACATAAGCCCTCTTTTTCCTACCTTGATTCAGTGGAAGAAAATTACATCCCACTTGAGACCCAGTCACAGGCCAACACACCAGTGACACCCTCAGAGCCAGAGGGCAGCAAGGGCAAAGGAAAGAGGCACAGTAAAGGTCTCATTACAGCCAAAAAGTGGACACCCATAGCCACTCAGAGGAGTAGAAAACCACAAAACTCTGCTTCAATACAAGCTAAACCAGCCTTAACCACTTGTACAGGAAAGATTACAATTATTAACCCAGTTGTAGCTTCCAAAGGCAAACTGCCCAAGTCAGCAGACAATAAATTTGTACAAGGCACAGTCAAAGGTAAATACCCTAAGAACATAAAGTTTTTGACTGCTTGCAAACACTGATATGTCCCCTGCATACTTCAGAGATCTTGGCTTCCAAAGGAACCAGCCAGAGGACAGAGAAGGATTGTCCAGAACCAGAATACCAGGAAGAGGACACCTTGGACACAGTGGTGGATGGCAAAACAATGAGGGAGATAATATCAACCTTTCCATTCACACTCCAATTCAACAGAGACCTCAAACCAGTGGACTGGAAGGATATGGATCAAGTTCTTCAGACCCACCAACTCCTCAAAGACTTATTTCAATGGAGCATGGACAACAAGAGGTTCAACCTAGAAACTCATTGGGCAGAACTTGGATCAAGTTGCCAGAAGATCTGTCTCAAAGAGAGAGACTTCAAAGACCTTATGGTAATCACCAAAGGTTGGAATCCTACCAGGCAGCACAGACTCCTGGAGGCAAGGGCACAGAGGATAAGGGAGAATCAAGCCACTATCCAAGCAATAGAAGAACAATTAACCCAGACAGGGCCTACTCAGATTCCTTCAGGTTCACAAGGAGCAGGCCAAATCAGCTCTACAGTGGCTTCACACCATTCAGAAACCAGCAGATCAGTGGCCAAGAGTCACCATTCTTCACAATTCCAGGAAGTTTCCAGGAGAAGACAAGGAAACAAGGGCAAGAACAAAGCCTCCTTTAACCAGAGGAGGAAAGAGTCAGACCCCATGATCCAGAAGCTGTTAGATTTGGTAAAAGAAGTGCACAAGAACCAGAAGTAGCTGTAAACCACTCTAGAATCAGTAGTCCTAGTAATAGAAACATTACCCCCACTCAGACTGAAAATAACATTGTCACATCTGAGAGTAACATCAACAGTGATACACTGTGGTTACAAATGTCCCAATATGCTGAACAATCTGAAAAGCAGTTTGCAGAAATTAAAGCTAGCCAAGAGAGGATGAGACAAACTCAAGCCTCCTTGGAACAAATAGTTAAGAATCTTCAAGAAGGATATGCTCAACTGAGAAATGCCTCTGAAGAAACCAATAAAAGACTGAATATAGTCTTTGGAGAACAACACCACAGCACAAGGGACAGGGAGTGTCTGGATCAAGACATTAACAAATTGTTTAATGCCTATCATAGCTTGAAGCCCCAACAACAAGGCCAAGCTATGGAGAATCCATATCAACCAGATGACATCAAACCAGATGCCATGTAGTTGAATAAGGAAAGATCTCAATCACAATACCGGGATGGAGATGGCATGTCTTATTCAGAGAAGGAAGCCTTGAAACAGCTTCCTGAGGCCTCAAACTGGCCCAAATTCTCTGGATCAGGAGAATATGATCATATGGAACTCATAGATTATATTGATGGACTCTTCATTGATGTACCAAGCATACCACACTACTGGATTACTGCTAGATTGAATACTGAATTTAAAGGTCATGCAAGTATATGGTACACAGAAATGAAAGAAATCCATGGCAGAAGAAACTGGCCATGGTGGAAGAGTCAAATCATCCAAAAGTACAGTAATGGAACTTGGATATGGCAAAAGACCATGTCATTTGAGAATGACAAATACTCTGTGGACAAAGATCCATATGAGTGGTGTCTCAGACAGTCTAAAAGACTTAAAGCCATTGATCCTCAGATGAACATCCAAATGAGGAATCACAAACTTCTGACACAACTGCCAGGAGAACTAGAGCATGCAGTAAAATGCAGATGCAACCAAAATTGCACTCTAGATGACACAGCCAACACCTTACAAGACATAAGGAAGAGGACTAATATAGGGAAATTCACCCCATATAGAAGCAGCAGTTTCAAAGAGAAACAACCACTCAGGGTAGAGTTTAAAGACAAACCCAGAGAAAGAGTGGCAGAAGTGGCTAAGAAGAAGAATTCTTGTCACAATTGTGGTTCAACAGACCACTATGCCAACAACTGTCCAAAGGCAAAGAAAAAAGTCTATGCCATAGAGAAAGTCCCTGAGGAAGAACCTCCAACAGAGGATTCTGAATCAGACTCCATGGGTGATGCCATCAGAGAACCATGAGGATGATCAACACCCAAGAGAGGAATTTCTAGTGGAATACCAAGAGGAAACCCCACTGGAAATTCAGGACATACAGTTGGAAGCAGGAATGCCACAGGACACTGCTAACAAGAACTTGTGCAAACACACACAAGATGCACAAACATTCCTGGTTACACCAACCAAAGGAATGGCATATATACATGGGACAGCCACAAAAATGACTGTTTGTATTGACAATGCTCAGCATCCACTGATCATTGATAGTGGAGCACACTGCTCCATAGTGGCCAGAAACTATCTGGATACCCACTTCCCAAACTGGGAAAAACCGCTCCTGCCCACTAAGGCAAAGAACTTTAAAAGTGCATCAGGGAAGATGACTTCCATTGGGACAATTAGCAAAGAGATAATTATACCCCACAGGAAGGGCAATATCAGACTCAACCCAGAGTTTGTAGTGCTTAATGATGCCCACATCCAAGGGTTTTTACTGGGAACAGATTACCAGAGGATGTATGGCATAGACATTTACAACAGTAAAAATAGGCACATCACCATTGGTACTAACAAGGAAAAGAAATTTTCACTTGACATATACCATATATCTTCTCAAGACCCACTACAAGAACTTCTGAAGGAATTCAGAGAGGGACAGTTTAGCACTACCCTTACCAGTAAACAAAAACTAAGCTTACTGAAGATGCTGAGAAAGAATAGCCCAGCATTTGCCATTGGTGAAGAACCATTAGGCAAGACCAAAGGCCATGATACAGAACTATATCTGGATGTAGAAAGACCTTATCCACCCATGCTGAGGAAACCTCCTTATCCAGCAAGCCTGGAAACCAGGAAAGAAATTGAGAAACATATCAATGAACTCCTGGACATGGATGCTATCAGAAAGATTGGACATAATGAAATAGTGGAAATCACCACTCCTGTCCTCATCACCTGGCATGATGGCAAGTCTAGATTTTGTGGAGACTTCAGAGCCCTGAATAACTACACAAAAGCAGACAGGTACCCTATACCAAGGATACCTCATGCCTTGGATAAGCTGGCCAAAGCCAAATACATAACCAAGATAGATTTTATGAAAGGCTTCCACCAAAATGGAGTTAAACCAAACTCCATGAAGTTACTCAGGATAATATGCCATATGGGTATATATGAGTACACCAGGATGCCATTTGGAATCTAGAATGCGCCAGCCCACTTCCAAAGGATGATGGACACCATATTTCAAGAAGAAATAATGGAAGGCTGGATGGTAGTATATATTGATGATATCATTATATACTCAGAGACATGGGAAGACCATGTGCAATACATAGACAGAGTGCTAAGTAAATGCACACCCATAAATCGGAAAATTTCACTTAAAAAGTGCAATTTTTTCCAACAAGAGTTACTGGCTCTAGGACATAAAGTCTCAGGTCTTAGTGTGGCAATTGACCAGAACAAAGTAGCAGCAGTATTGAAAAAGCCAGTACCAAAGAACATCAAAAAGATGCAATCTTTCCTTGGGTTTGCTAGCTACTATAGTAACCACATCAAAAGAATTTCCCACATAACTAGTGGTTTATACAAGTTATGTTCAAAGGATGTAGTTTTTGAAATAACCAAGGAAAGGAGGGATGCATATGAGAGGATCAAATATGAACTCACTAATGCACCTGTGCTCATCTTACCTGACTTTGAACTACCATTCAAGTTATATATAGATGCAGCATGCAGTCAAGGCCTAGGAGCAGCCCTTCACCAAAGACAAATTGTGGATGGTGAACCAAGAGAAGGAGTAATTTGCTACATCTCAAGGCACTGAAAGATTCAGAAGCCAGGTATGGGGCCACCCAGACTGAATGTCTATGTCTAGTCTGGGCTCTAGAAAAACTCCATTATTATTTGGAGGGTGCAGTCTTTGAAGTCTACACAGACTGCACAGCCTTGAAGTCTTTACTAAACATGAAGACTACAAATAGACATATGCTGAGATGGCAAATAGCCATCCCGCAGTATAGAGGGAACATGACCATCATATACAAGGAAGGTAAAAGCCATACCAATGCAGATGGCCTCAGCAGATGGCCACTGGACAATGTCAAAAGCAACCCAGCTTATGACCCAGAATTTGCAGCAAAAATCCCTATCCATTTCATGGAAATAGATAGGAGGAAAAACTTCAGATTATCTGAATGGGCACCAGAAAGTGGTACCCTTGACAGTGGAAACACTGACTCAGAAGGGACAGAAACTCCCATACTGGGGATAAGTTCCTCAGAACTGCACAATGAATTCTTTAGTGCAGTACAGAAGTCTTATGCCAAACACAAACAGTGTAGCATACTATTCCAACTCCTTCAACAAAAGTACAGGAGTCCAGAACTGGAAACCCAGCTGGAAGAACCCTGGTTGAGGGCCTATAAGGACAATAAGTTTTTTCTTATAGATGGCCTGCTCTACCATAGAGAAAAGCACACAAGTGCACTCACAGTGGTAGACAGAGACCACATCTCATTGATCCTACAAGAATTCCATGACTGCCCCTATATGGGACACATGAGTGAAGACAGGACCAAAGAGAGGGTAGCAAGCACAGCTTGGTGGCCCAAGTGGGAGCAAGAGCTGAGTGAATATATCAACACTTGTGAAAGATGCCAAAAGGCAAATAGGAAACATGGGAAGAAGTATGGGTTACTTCAACACATAGAAGAACCCAAGCACCCATGGGAAACCATCAACATGGACTGGGTTACAGGACTTTTCCCAGGAGGCAAAGAAAGCTATAATGCCTGTTTGATCATAGTTGATAGGTTCAGCAAGAGCATGAGGTGTCTACCATGCCATAAAGAAGACACAGCCATGGATACTGCTCTGTTATTTTGGAATAACATCATATCTACCTGTGGAGTCCCTAAGATTATCATTAGTGATAGGGACCCAAAATTCACATCTGAATTTTGGACTAACTTATATGAGATGCTTGGTACCAAACTTGATTTTTCCACAGCTTACCATCCACAAACAGATGGCCTAGCTGAAAGGATGATCCAAACAATGGAGGACATCCTCAGAAGATTCTGTGCCTATTGCACGGAATACAAGGACCATGAGGGATACACCCATGATTGGGTTACCCTCTTACCAGCAGTCCAACTGGCTTATAATACAAGCCAGCACTCCACCACAGGAAAAACACCTGCACTGGTGGAGAAAGGGTGGAAGCCCCTGTTGCCTGTGGATCACTTGAAGAGAAATCTCCTGACTATCCACCCCACAGCCAAAGACTTCCATGATATGTGGAAGAGGGCCTGTGACACAGCTGCCAAATGCATAGCTGAGGCAAAAGAATATAATAAGCAGAGGTGGGACAAATCACATATGGAACCTGACTTCAAGGAAGGGGACCAGGTGTTAGTGTCTACACTGAACTTCAACAACCTCAAAGGACCTAAAAAGATGAGGGACTCATTTGTAGGACCTTTTACTATCATTAAGTTGATAGGAAGAAATGCAGTGGAAGTCCAACTCACTGAGGAGTTTTTACCTAGTCAGATTCAAGAACCAGACAGCAGATAAAGACAAATGGTTGGCAGAGGATGCCATACCAGATGGGAACTTTCATTTAAGGAGATTCAGAGCCTTCAGGAGGACTGAACAGTCTCATCAATGATGAGCCTTTTTTAGAGGGAGGGTATGTCAGCCTGTGACTCAAAACCAGAGCACAAGCATGACAGCCAAAATACCATAAACCAATGGTATAGCCAAGATACCACCAAAGCATGGAACTGAGCCGAATCAGCTCAAAAGGTATCAGAATAAAGAGGAAACTCACCTCTTTCTGAAAATATAAGTCCCAACACCATAGGAAAAGAAATAACAAAGTTATTCCTGCTCAAAGTTATTGCTGAGCATAAACCTTAATTTTCACCTCTCATCTAAAATCTAGAAGGAGAGACTTAACCCCATCAAATGGGTGTTCAAAATGAAGCTCTAATCCAGGGCTATCCAATGGTACCAGCCAAACTGAGCTAGCACAAATATTACTGGAGTTATGGTCAATTTGAGGCCAAATAAGGGTGAACAAAACATTCACCCCTCATGTAACTTCTACAGTTTTAGTGTGGGATACCTGAAGTGGGGTATTCTTGGAAAGAGCACAATCAGGGCTATCTGATGGTGTCATCCACTTCCCCATATCTTAACTACTGCAGAAGGTATGGGGCAAACAAGCTCAATACAGCTTTTTGCCTAAAAACACGCAAATGTACAAAAATCTTGTACATGGGATAACTTTGCCATATTTAATGATACCCTTATCAAATGAGGTACCATTGTGTAGAGCGCATACAGGGCTACATACTGAACCAATTTTGAGGTTGATATCTCAAGAATTGACAAAGGTATGGCTGTTTTAAGGTCAAAATCCCACCTGCTGTCATATACAGCCTTACCATGGGATAATATCCCATAACCATGAATATGAGGTGTCAAATAGACGAAGAAGCATGTTTTTACTTCAATACCTCATATGTCAGTCAATACTGGGGTCCCATACAGTTTCTGTACAGCATTCTATGTGTCATACACGTCGGAATCAGGCTGTGAGGTCCCCAGATGAAAATTTTCACCCCGTATTGGTGAAAACTGCCCAGATGTGGTTTCAAAACCACATCTGAGCCCAATACAGGTTATACAGGCTGTTTACAAACCACAATCCAGTACTAGAAAGTGAAAAATGTTCACTTCCTCTACATGGAAAGGTCTAGCACCCTTTCCACCCCATTTCAGGATAAAAAGGAGGCTTTTCACAGCCAGAATAGCTTTCCTCATCCTGCTCTTGAATACCCTATGTATTAAACTGTCAAAAACAGTTTTACTCTTGGGTAATAAACAGGTATAATTATATATTTAATTATTGTAACTCTTATTAGAGTAACCCAACTGGTAAGAGTGCACCCTGGGTTCTCAATAGCGCTCACCACCACTATTTTTTAAATAGTAGAACCCCTTAAATATACTATAAATCATCTTTTAAATCAAAAACTCTCATTTTAAACCAATTCACTACGTGTCACAGTCATAATTCTAGTTGTAAATACTCTCATTACCACTTCAATATAGACTCAGCCTGACATGGAGGTTCCTTATCTGTTTCATCATTTTGGACTCAATTGTGTCAGCAGCTCAAGATATCAAGAGATCTTTCAACTGCTTTCCACCCTGAAACAGATGGACAGACAGAGAGGGTAAATCAGATTCTGAAATAGTATCTTTGGATGTATGTAAGTTACCATCAAGATGACTGGCACACCTGGCTGCTTCCGGCTAAATTTGCCTATAATAATGCAGATCATTCATCACCAAAGCAATCCCCTTTTTTCACCATTTATGGAAGAAATCCCAGCTTTGACTCAATCCATATTTCTCAAGACTCACCTGCTGGAAAGTTATCAACAAAACTCCAATCAGTACATCAAGTTGTCAAAGAAGAATTAGAGTCAGCAATAAGGAGATTCAAGAAGTATGCAGATAGAAATGGGTAAATTCCACCTGACTTCAAACCTGGGGATAAGGTATGGCTAGCTTCCAAGAATATCAAGACTACAAGACCCACCAAGAAAATTTCAGAAAGATGGCTGGGACCCTTTGAAGTCATTCAGAAGATTGGAAGTCATGCATACCACCTCAAGTTGCCTCAACAATGGAAGTCAGTTCACCCTGTATTACATGTGTCCTTTTTAGAACCAGTGAAGCAATCAACTATCCCAAAGCCACATCAATTGCCACCACCACCAGCTCTAGTCAAGGAGCAAGAAGAATGGGAAGTGGCTCAGGTTCTGGACTCCAAACTCAGAAGAGGAAAACTATGGTACCTTGTAGAGTGGAAAGGAGTCAGTGAAGACTCAGAAAGAACAGCTTGGAAACCAGCTTCCAACCTTACCAACTCATCAGACCTTGTCAAGTATCTCCACTCATTGTATCCAGACAAGCCTGGCCCAAATACCTTAAGAGTTTGATTTCTATGGTTCTTGGTGGGTAGAAGAAGTTAGGAAAGTAAGTTCCTCTCCTGGAATGCAACTTCAAGGGGGTATTCTATGCAAATTTTGTTGTAAGAATCACCTTGGCCACTTCGTGAGCACTTATCAATTCTCTGCAAAGATTCAGGAAGCATGCAACATCAATCCCCTCCAATTTGGACCTTATCAAGATATGTCCAAATCTCTCTTTTCTTTCCTTATCCCTTTTGTTATTATTTCAATTTATATCAATCATAATTATTCAAGACATTCATTACTTTAAAGTCAATTATCAAAATTTGTTCATTTTATGGTGCTTGGTGGGGAGTGGGAGTTACGAAAGTAAGTTCCATCTCCTGGTATGCATCCCTGGGGGTTCTAATTCTTGTAAAACATCAACTTGGCCACTCTGTGAGAATCAAATTCTTGTTTTTTATCTTTCATACAATTCTTGGCCAAATTCAAGCAACTCACAACAAGAAAGACAAACCTCAGGAACTTCTCTGTTCTTTTTCTCTCATTTTCTTTCTTTTTCTTTACTTGTATAATTTTGTTTTCTTTTATTTCTTTAAAAGCAGCAGCATCCCCTCCCAAATCATGTATTTGGAGGTTCCATTTATTTTTTCATTTTTAGTATTTTATAAGAGTGGGGATAGAAGTCAAAACAAACAGAGACAAGGACAAGGAAACTAGTTATCTCTACCCAAATCGTCAAAAGTTCTCTGGAAGTCATTTATCAACTCATCTTCATACCAAGAAAACTTTGCAGCCATCTCCTCAGAAGCAGTCCCTGGAATAGTCCTAACATTAGCATACATGATGACCTCCCTACTATTTCTGTCAACCCTCCTGAATAACCTGGCCACAGCATCTTGATTTTCACTCGCCGTATTTGGATCTTCCCTGGTAACTCAGATAGGCCATCAATCCCAGCATTGAAACACTTGAGAAGCGGGAAACGGCAAAGGAGAGAGTTCGTCCCTCCTTCTACTGGTACTGGCCACAGGTTGGGGTTGTTGAGAGGTGACCGTGGGCAGGTATCTGGGCTGTGGAATGGGGAATGATCTTACTGCTTGATTTAAGGAAGGCCTGGTGTGGGAAGGGTTGCATGAGGCAGGGGGATTGGTGGCAAGAGTAGGCTGGAAGTTTTTGGGGGTATTGTAGATGATATGGCTCTGGAGTCTCTTGGAAGGAGGATGGGAAGGGGAAGAATTGACTGGATGACCAGCAGAATGGGGAACCACCTCAACTTCTTCACCATCAAGTTCATCACTACCTTCAGCATCTTGATCCAGTGGGGAATTGGCAATTATTCTCATTTGTTTCACAATTCCTTCATTATTGATCCTAGAGATTGGGACTTCTGAACTGGAGTATATGGGCCTACCACCAACTGGAAGGGCCCCCCCAACATTGTTCCATCTAGCCACATCCCTTTTCCTATAACCAGTTACTGAAGAATCAAGATATCAGTATCCATTCAAGAAATAAAATTGTGTCACTCACAAGCACAATACCCTAAAGTTGCATCAGGAGTAGGGGCCTTAGACACTGGGAACTCTTTTCCAAAAGGCCCATCTTTCTTACTCCATAAATACCTCCTCACATTTGAAACTTGTCTCCCAGCTTTATGGCATGGCCTCTTTCCAATGTAGCAATAGTGACATTTTGAAGACCTAGGATTGTAATGTTCAAAACAATCCTTACCCTTGGCCAAACATTCAGTACAAGCAGGATCAAGAATTTCAACCGCCTTGTAACCATCATAGTTTGGGAGGTAACAAAATTTCCAGAAGAGGCCATTTAGGGTGAAGCCAATAGACTGAGGACGCCAGAATCACAAAGGACAGGTGGTGGTGGCGCAGAAGGGGAGGATTCAGTGAGTTAAGTCAGTTTGGAACTCATGGCTGAGAATATGCAAGCAGAAGATTCAGCATGTCAAAATCAGTACACTTCAAGCACAAAGAAAATGACCTCAAGGTAATGGGGCCATAGCCCAATTATAGTCCCTCCCTAAAGCCTCCAAGGTGATGGTTCAAGACCCCTTTGGGGCTGACTCATCACCCAGGACCTCCCCTGCAACTTTGGGGAGGCCAGGAGCTTGATGGTCCTGGACCCTCTCAATGGGTCCAGGCCATGTAGGTGAATAATTGGGCCATGGGCCACTTTTTTGGTCCCATGGAACACCTGGGTCCCCAGAAAAATTGGCCCAAGGGGGTCATTTTGGTCTTGGGGGCCTCCAATAGCCACCACAGACCATGGACCATAGGACCCCAAGAACCCAGAAAGGCCAAAAAGGCCATAAAATCACTAAATCAAAAAATGTACCCAACAACCCGAAAAGGCCAAAAAGGCCACAAATTCAATTTTCATCAAAAGTCACCATAGCAAGGGCCAAGAACCAATAGCTATGGTAAGTCCAAAAAGGATTCAGACCACATATTGAGGCATTTCCAAGGTTATTGGGGACAAGACCCCCTTGAAGAAAATTTCCAAGACAATTCCAGTCAAGGCAAGGAAAGGCCCAACATAAGAAGAGCTCAATGGCATTCATTTTGGTATAAAATCCAAGGCCATGCCCCAAAAGAAAGGACTGACAGAATCAAAGCAAGAAAGAAGCATATTTTGAAGTGGAAGAACTTACTCAAGTTAAAGAAGGGGGAATTTAAATCAATTTGACAGGGAAGATAGGAAAGGGGATTTTCAGGATAATGGTCAATAGGAAAAGATAATTAAAAAGAAATTTTTTTGAAAAAATGTGGGGATATTGAGATGCCACTCAACAGTGGAAGGGTATTATGGTGTTCAGGAGGCCACCAGTTTCAAGAGGGGGATACTGTAACAACCACTCATCAGGGGTAAGGGCATTTATACTTACACCCACTCAAACACCTCAAACCAGTGAATCCATTGTGTGTATCAGCATTCAGCTTCAGAAATCTTCCTTGCTGAAACATGCATACATTCTGGTTTATCAATACAGCCTTTCAATACTTGTATAGGTTGGAATTACCCAGTAAAGTTTGGATACATCATTTCCAAACTGTATGATCACTCAGTCCCACCACTCCTCTTGTACAGGCCCTGTAAAGCTGTACAGGACCTGTATTGGCCAGACTCAATTCAATCATCATTTATTCCCATGAAAATTCTCTTTCTGGATCAGGGCTGGTGATTCTCACATATACCAGCCCCTCTTTCTCCCCCTGGGGACTTTTCCCCAGTTATTTAATTTAGTTTATTTATTATTTCATAATTATTCTTATCCTTATTTTTGGGTATTATAATTATTTAATTTTAAGCTAGTCTTTTCCTTTTCTTTCTTTGCCTGTAGAGTATGAGTTGGGTGGCCATATCCTTATTAACCCTTCTCTTCCCATTCTGACAGGTTGAAACAGTGGACTTGGACTTGTTTGTGGTTGGCTCTTCTATTCTCTTACTCTTATTCTTTTGTTTCTGCTTTTCTTATATTTCTTTTATTAGTAATTCATCATCTTACACTCCAAATTGCATTAATCTCTTATCATATCCTTGAGCCCTCCATAAGTGAGTCCCAGTTTACTGAGTTCCAGGCCCTCTTCACTTAGAAGAGCCCCTGTGACACAGCCCACTCTCAAAGGATGATGGACACAATATTTTGCAAAGAAACATTGGAAGGCTGGATGGTAGTGTATATTGATTACATCATTATATACTCAGAAACATGGGAATACCATGTGCAATACATAGACAGAGTGCTAAGTAAATTCACACCCATTAATGTGAAAATTTCACTTAAAAAGTGAAAATTTGGCAAACAAGAGTTACTAGCTCTAGGACATAAAGCCTCAGGTTGTAGTCTGGCCATAGACCAGAACAAAGTAGCAGCAGTACTGCTAAAACCAGTACCAAAGAACATCAAACAGATGCAACCTTTCCTTGGGTTTGCTAGCTACTACAGAAACCACATCAAAAATTTTGCCCACATAGCTAGTAGTCTGTACAAGTTATGTTCAAAAGATGTAGTTTTTGAAATTACCAAGGAAAGGAGGGATACATATGAGAGGATCAAACATGAACTCACAAATGCACCTGTTTTCATATTACCTGAATTTGAACTACCATTCAATTTATACATAGATGCAGCATGTAGTCAAGGCTTAGGGGCAGCCCATCACCACACAAAAATTGTGGATGGTGAACCAAGAGAGGGAGTAATATGCCACATCTCTAGGCAACTGAAGGATTCAGAAGCCAGGTATGGGGCCACCCAGACTGAATTTCTATGCTTAGTCTGGGCTCTAGAGAAACTCCACTATTATTTGGAGGGTGCAGTCTTTGAAGTTTACACAGACTGCACAGCCTTGAAGTCTTTACTGAACATGAAGATTACCAATAGACACATTTTAAGCTGGCAAATAGCCATCCAAGAGTATAGAGGCAATATGACCATTATATAAAAAGAGGGTAAAAGTCATACCAATGCAGATGGCCACTGTATAATGTCAAAAGCAACCCAGCTTATGACCCTGAGAGTGGTACCCCAAACAGTGGAGACACTGGTTCATAAGGAACAGAAACTCTCATACTTGGAATAAGCTCCTCAGAACTGCATAATGAATTCTTCAATGCAGTGATGAATACATATGTTAAACACAAACAGTGTGGCAGATTGTTGCAACTCCTTCAACAAAAATATACGAGCCCAGAACTGGAATCCCAGTTGCAGGAACCCTGGCGAAGGGACTATAAGGATAACAGCTTTTCTTGATAGATTGCCTGCTCTACCATAGAGAAAGGCACACTAGTGCACTCACCATAGTAGACAGGGACCATATATCCTTGACCCTACAAGAATGCCATGACTGCCCCTATATGGGACACATGAGTGAGGACAGAACCAAGGAGAGGGTAACAAGCACAGCTTGGTGGACCAAATGGGAACAAGACTTGAGTGAATACATCAACACTTGTGAAAGATGCCAAAAGGCAAATAGAAAAAATGGGAAGCAGTATGGGCTACTTCAACACATAGAAGAACCCAAGCACCCATGGAAAACCATCAACATGGACTGGGTCACAGGACTTGTACCAGGAGGAAAGGAGAACTTCAATGCTTGCTTGATAATAGTTGATAGTTTCAGCAAGAGTGTGAGGTGCCTACCATGTCACAAAGGGATACAGCCATGGATACTGCACTGTTATTTTGAAATAACACAATATCTACCTGTAGAGTCCCCAAGATTATCATTAGTGATAGGGACCCAAAATTCACATCAGAATTTTGGACCAACCTCTATGACATTCTGGGCACTAAGCTTGCTTTTTCTACAGCTTACCATCCACAAACAGATGGATTAGCTGAAAGGATGATCCAAACAATGGAACACGTCCTTAGAAGATTCTGTGCCTATGGCATGGAATATATGGACCATGAAGGTTACACCCATGACTGAGTTACCCTTCTACCAGCAGTCCGGCTGGCCTATAACACAAGCCAGCACTTTACCACAGGAAAAAACATTCACTGGTAGAGAAAGGGTGGAATCCCCTATTGCCTGTGGATCACTTGAAGAAAAATCTTCTGACCATCCACCCCACAGCCAAAGACTTCCATGATATGTGGAAAAGGGCTTGTGACACAGCTGCCAAATGCATACCTGAGGCAAAGAAATATAATAAGCAGAGATTGGACAAATCACATATAGAACCTGACTTTAAAGAAGGCGACCAAGTGTTAGTGTCTACACTGAATTTTAACAATCTCAAAGGGCCTAAGAAAATGAGAGACTGATTTGTGGGGCCCTTCACTATCATTAAATTGGTAGGAAAAAATGCAGTGGAAGTCAAACTCACAGAAGAATTTTCTATCAAACACCCAGTTTTTCTTGTGAGTTTAGTCAAGCCATACTTTCAGACAGAGGAGGATAAATTCCCCTCCAGGAAGAGAAACCCCACCCCACCAGAGATATTGGAAGTGGGAGAATCCCCTGGTCCTGTGAAGAAAATCATCAAGGCCAGGAAGATTAGACTGAATGGTAAATACCAGAGGAGGTACTTGGTCAGATTTAAAAACGAGACAGCAGATACAGACAAATGGTTGGCTGAATATTCCATACCAGATAGGAACCTTCATATAAGGAGATTCAGGGCCTCTAGGAGGAATGAACAGTCTCATCAATTATGAGCCTTTTTTTAGAGGGAGGGTATGTCAGCCTGTGACTCAAAATGAGAGCACAAGCATGACAGCCAAATACCATAAATCAATGGTATAGCCAATAAACCACCAGAACATGGATCTGAGACAAATCAGCTCAAAAGGTATCAAAAGCAAGAGGAAAGTCACTCCTTTCTAAATATATATATCCCATCATCATAGGACAACGAATAACAAAGTTATTTCTTCTCAAAGTTTTTTCTGACCATAAACCTTAATTTTCATCTCTCATCTGAAATACAGAGGAAGAGGCTTAACCCCATCAAATGGGTATTCAAGGTGGAGCTCTCAGTAAGGGCTATTCAATGGTGCTGGCCAAACTGAGCTAGCACCAGAATTACAGAAGTTATTACCAAAATAAGGTCAAATAAGGGTGATTAAAATATTCACCTCTCCTCTACCTTCTACAGTTTTAGAGTGAGATACCTAAAGTGGGGTCTTTTTGGAAAGAGCACAATTAGGGCTATCTGATGGTGCAATCCGTCTCGCCATATCTCATCTGGAACAAAACGTATGGAGCAAACAAGCTCCATACAGTTTTTGAGCAAATCATAAATGTGTATAAGAAAACTTGTACATGGCATACCTTTGCCATATTTAATGATAACCATACCAAATGAGGTACCATTGTGTAGAACACATCCAGGGCTACTCAATGAACCAATTTTGTGCTTGATATCTCAAAAACCAGCAACGTTATGGCAGTTTTAAGCGCAAAATCCCACAATTAGACCAATACCATATTACTGTGGGATATTCTCCCATAAGTATGATTATGAGGTGTCAAAAAGACAAAGGAGCTTTTTTATACTTTGATACCTCATAATTCATTTTTATACTTTGATACCTCATAATTCATTTAATACTGGGGTCCTATACAGGCTCTTTAAAGAATGCTATGTGGTCCCCAGGTGAAAAACTTCACCCTGTATTGGTTGAAACTGCCCAGATGTGGTTTCAAAACCACATCTGAGCCCAATACAGAGCATACAGGCACTATGAAAACCACAAGTCAGTACTCTGAAGTGAAAAACTCTTCACTTCCTCTATGTGGATGACCAGAGGGCCATTCCATCCCATTTTAGGATAAAAAGAGGCCTTTTCTCCACCAGAAAAGGTTTCCTCATCCTGCTATTGAATTCCTACGTAGTACAACTGTCAAAAATATCTATACTCTTGGAAAATAACCAGGTATAATTATAATTTTAATTATTGTAATCAAACAGGTAAAGCTGCACCCAGGGCTTTCAACAGCACTCACGACCACTATTGCTCAATAGTAAAGTCATTAATCATTTTATTTAAACCTTTTATACCACCAATAAATCATTGAATACCATTTTCCACCATGTCAAAGTCACAGTTAAATCTTGTAAATAGTTATTAATAAGCTTCATCTTGAACTCAGCCTGACATGAATATATTTTTTCTCTAATCCAAATTTTGATTCCTTAAATCTACCAATAACCCCTCAAATCACTCTACCAAATACTTTCAAGGTATCTCCGGAGTTTTATGGATTTATTTGTTAAATTCTTAAAGTTTTTTCTCTAAATATCTAGTTCTCTTCACAGATATATGATAATTACTGTTACTGAATATAATTTTCAGTTAAAAGAATTTTATATTCTTTTAATAAGTTGGTTTTTTCATTAAATCTTCTCTTAAATGAAATTAGTAAAAAACTACTTCTTACCATTTTAATAACTGGTAGTGTAAATAATCTCAAATAAATTATTAAGCAATAATTTATGTATTCTATTTCATAAGATTACTAATAATACTCTGGATCAATAGTATTATTAACAAGAGCTGGATAGGAAAATATTACATTCAGGGCCTGGAATTTGTCTTAAATCCTTGAGCCCTTGATTCACAATTTTCTTAGGAGCAGGGATATCTTCAGTTAATACTATATTCTTTCTTTCTTCTGGAAAGCTCTTCTTTGTTTTTCCAATTGTTTTAAAATATCTTCCATTGGGGAATTAATATTAATTTGGCATTCCTTCAACCATTTCTCTTTCACTCCCAATAGCCCATGAACAAATAGTGCTTTTAGCCACTCTGAATTTCTTTTTTGTTTAGAATCTTGAACTTTACTATATTTTTCTCAAAAATAAATGAATTTTCAAAATAAAAAATGAGAAATCTCCTAAGAAGATACTCCAAATTCTAGAAAATTATTCTTCTTTTATAATTTTCTTTTTTTCAATATCTTTAATCATGTATTGCACCTGAAAACAAGCTCATTAAGATGTATATTACTAGTCCAGTATTCTCAGAAGCATTATTTGGAAGTGTATTCTTTAAACCAGTTTGAAAATAACCCCAAGGGACCTCGAAAAAAGCAGAAATATCCCAGAAACACAAAAACAGGGGAAGAAAAAAGATAATTGGAACATTCCAGACCCACAGGGGTACTGTATCACCACATCAGAGCCATCAGCCATGGACCATGTGTTCAATATGGACAGAACTCTTTTTTGAGTTCCTGGACAAGGATGAAGGGAGGATTATTAGGACTGTTGAACATAAATGATGAATGAAATTGAACATATTCCTTCTATTACTGATTTAAGAATTAAAAATTAACATGAAGAATTACGGACATTAACATCTGAATTTACAAAAAAAAATTACTGAATGAAACCAAGGACAAGGTGTTTTGAATTGGTTATTTTTGAAGAATTTTGAAAGAATTTTTCATAAAATAAAGGATCTGCAAGAAACATTTGTGAGAGGGATAATACCTAAAAAAAGAATAATAATAATGACCTGACACAGGTGCTCTTGGGGAAAATAAGAGTGGCCTGACACTCAGGAATCAAGAAATCACTTGGAATGCTCCAAAGGATAAAGAAACAAAATAATAATATATTTCTTTGAGAAAAAATAACATTAAGTACATATATGCCAAAGGTGAAGGATAATAAAGAAGGCCAAAGCCCAAAGAGACAACCAATTCAATCCTCAATTCACTGTTTCAACCTACCACAAAGAGCAATGTAATCAGTAAAGGATATGACCACCATTATCCACTGATATGCAAAGAGAAAAATGTGAATTACTGACTTGAGAATATCAGTAGTTAATTTCTATAATTAAAAAAAATTCAATATATTAATTGACTGGGGAAAAAGTCCCCAGGGAAGAAAAGGTGGCCAGTATATATGAAAAGGTGAAGACTGATTATGGAGAGTCCTTCACCCAGCTTTATTGACTGTTTTTGGGTCAATATAAATGTGGAAATCTTGAGAAAGGAGATGTGTGTCTTGAAACCCTATAGTGAAATATTAATTGTCCCAAATGGGCAAATTCCATACAGGTTGTCTGAATACTGCCTGTGTGTATCAAGTGAGTTGCCCAAGGAGTGCTGGAGTTCTTAATGCCTAGACAAATCATTTGTTTATTAACAACCTCTTGAAATTTCCCTTGAGGGAATAATGGTCAAAAGAATAACCAACACATGAACAACCAGGTGATTGGTGTCCTCAAATGAAGTTCTGATAGTCACCATGGATTGCAAGACTCACTGGCTAAAGTCTTCCTTTAAAATGGAGTGCTGGACTTGGTTACTTTATTTGAAATGACATAATGGGGCCCTGAAACTATCACCTTTGGATTCCTAAGGAAAAATGGTGCATAATGGTATATAATACCATATATGCACCAATCCTGGTTCCTACAGCCTTGGGCCCATTGCACTTGGTTGATGTTTCCCTAATCTTGAGGGTAAAACTCTCTTAAAGTGGCTGGTGGCTTCCAGAGGCCATAACTTGAGGTTTTGGGATCTTTGTGTTCTTTGAGGTTTTTGGTCAAAATGGCCTGAGGTGAGCCCATTTGTTGTTTTGGGGGCTTATGGGCTGCCCCCTTGGCCCCTTTCAACATCATTATATTTGGCTCAGAAGGGGCCTAAGACTTCCCACAGCCTGCTGGCTGTAGAGGCCATAAAGGGCTTAAATGGCCCAAACCCCCCTAATCAAAAGGGATGGCAGAGGGACCCCCAGGCCGAAAATCAGACTTTTTGGCCTGGGGTTTGTGAGGTGCTGAATTTGCCAATAAGGCCAATGGGGAAGGATATGGCCAGGTAAAATGAGTGTGTCCCAAAGGCCATTAAACACCATAAAAGTCCAATTGGCCTAGAATTGATAATATGGACAATTGGCCATATATTGGCGAGGGCTTGATTTGCCATAAAACACCAATTGGGAGAGGTCTTTCCCATGGTTATGATAGTACCCCTCACCTTTAATGGTAAGCTCCTGAGAACCAAGAGAAGGTAAACGCCTGTTCAAACTAATGGGATGGATTGAACATAGGGATTCCAAAGGTGTTGAATATTGAAAATGGAATTTTATACCTGATAAAATGTTGACATATTATGTGAGTATGATTTCATCTTCTTTTGACATTTGGCTTTTGGATTGGAAGAATTGAGTTGAAGTAAAAACTTTGGCATCAAGATTATAAAGAAATAAAACTAAAGAATAGTATAAAATAAAGAAAAAAAGAAAGGAAATCAATTTCTTAGGAGGTTCCAATCTTGGTCATGGATTTTGAGAAGAAAATTAGATTTGCCAAAGACCTGGAAATAATATTTATTCCAGGTGCTCAAGGAGTGGCCAAGGTGGTTTTTTGACAGATGGTAAGCCCCTCAGGGAAGTACACAAGGAAAGAAACTTGCTTTTGCAAGTTCCAAATCTCCCAGCACCATAAAAAGAAAATATTTTTTGTAAATAATTAATTCAGATTGAAGAGAGTTGGAAATTGAATTTGAAAACATGAACGTTCCATTCTCCCAAGTGAAAATGTCCATGAAGGTTGTATTTGATGTTTAAGGCTTGGCCAGATGTCTGTATCTAAAAGATTTACAAGTCCTGAAAGAGTGTTCATGGTTATTCTTACAACAAAAGGGTTGAATACCAGGAGTGGGATTAACTTTTGGTAGTTCCTCTTCCCACAAAGCACCATTAAAATCAATCCAAGCTCTTGAAGAATTGGGTCCTGGCTTTTCAGGATACAAAAAATGAAAATCCTTCACTTTCATTTGGTTCCCAAGTGGATATTTCTGGGTCTTTACCAAAAATGTTTCATTCCACCAGATCCAATAATTCTCCTTTATTGATCTTGGAATCCAGGATTTGAGGGACTTCCCATTCCTCTTCTTCCCCAATAATGATTGGAGGAGGAGGCTGTTGATACAGATTTGTCATTTTTGATGCTTTTACTGGTTCAAGGAGGGGAATATGGAATACTGGGTGGATGGATTTCCATTGAGGTGGTAGGCATGATTACTTACTTTATTAATGATTGGAAAAGGACCCAACCATCTTTCTGAAAGCGTTTTGGCGGGTCTTGTAGATGTGATGTTCTTGGAGGAAAGCCATACCATTTCACAAGGATTGAAAACAGGTGTACTTACCCTACTTTAATCTGCATACCTCTTAAACCTATTTATGGCAACTTCAAGTTCTCTCTTGACATCTTTCTGTACTTATTGTATTGTTGTTGATACATTTCCTGCAGGAGTGTCTTGATTAATGTGAGTTAAGTCAAATTGAGGATCTCTTCCATAAACAGTGAAAATGGGGAATGTTTTGTTTAATAGTGGTCATAATTATTGTAGGCAAATTCAGCCAGAGGGAGCCAGGTATTTCCATCATCTTGTCAATAACTGAAATACATCCAAAGGTACTGTTATTGTATCTGACTTACCCTCTCTGCCTGTCTCTCAGTTTCTGGATGATAAGCAGTTGACAGATCTCTTTTAATCTTGAGCTGCTGAAATAAATTGGTCCAGAAACAAGAAACAAAAAGAGAACCTCTATCACTAACAATGCTTGAAGGAAGCCCATTCTTTGAAAAGATATTTTTGATAAATAAATAAGCCAAATCCAGTAAATTAATTGAAAACATTGTTGGAATAAATAATGCCATTCTTGCTAGACTCATGGCCAGTATCCCTTTTGATAATGTGTCCAAGTGCCTTTTACATGTATCAAATGTGGAGTATTTAGGCTATGTGGTTTCTTCTGAAGGACCCAACATAGACCAAGAAAAAGTCCAGAAAATTATCAATTGGCATTCTCCAAGAAACCTCAAAGCTGTTCAATCATTCCTTGGTTTTGCAAACATCTACTGATTTTTCATCAAGAATTATTCTCAGACAATCAGTTAACTCACCAAGTTCCTCAACAAAGATTCAGCTTTCCCCCTCAATGAGGAAGCTCTTATTCAGTTTCAAAACCAAACCAATCCTTCTCTTCCCAGTTTCAGAGACTGATGCATCAGATTATGCCTTGCGTTCTGTACTGAGTCAGGTTTGTGACTCAGGGAAAAATCCTATTGCATTTGGTAGCTGAAATCTTATTTAAGAAGGTTCAAGTATGATATTCATGACAAAGAACTTCTTGCCATAGTCTGGGCTCTCAAGAGTTGGAGGAAATTTCTTCTTTCTCTATCTTTTATCTTTAAAGTTCTCATTGATCACTCCTCACTTAAATATTTCATGACTTCCAAGGTCCTCACTTGTCTTCAAGCACTCTGGGCCAAATTCCTCTCAGAAGTTGATTTCTCCAACACTTAATGCCATAGCTGCCTGGCTACTCTTCCAGATAAACTGTCACATTGGGACAACATCAATGCAGAGAGGGGGGAGGATTTCATCAGAAAGAACCCAATGAATTTGCAGCAAATAATTAAGTAAGATGCAGTCCAACCCTCAATATTACTTGAAATCAAAGTGGAATCTTCAAATTTGATTGGCTCAATTAAGAAGGAATTATTGCAAGATACTCAGTCTAGAAGTAAGATTTGGGATAAGGTAAATCTTTTTCAGATTATTATCTTGATCTTTCTTCCAAACTTCTGCTCTTCAAAGATTGGGTGGTGGTCCTAAATGATCACAAAATTCAACTCAGCATACTTCAAATTCTCAATTAATCTCCTCCAGCTTGCCATCCTGGCCAAGAGAAGACTCTCAAGCTTGTCAAGCAGGATTCCCACTGATGCATCATGACTCAATTAATTAAGGATTATGTTTTATCTTGTGAACAATGTTCAAGAAACAAGAATATTCATCACAGGAAGTTTGAGCTCATCAAACCCCTTCCAATTCCAAATGGTCCGTGGATCTTTATGTAAATGGACTTTATCACTCAACTGACACTGTCCAATTCTTTTTATTCAATTCTGGTCATAGTGGAAAGATTCTCCATTATATAATGTAAATAAACAAAGGCATAAAAATCTAGAATATCAGATAAAATATCATTGACAAGATTTCGAAAAGAGACAGGAGAATTGGTGAGCCCAAATGGCATAATCAAGTACTCTTAACTTCCATATTTAGTCCTAAATGCTGTCAAATGTTCATCACCTCCCTTTATTCTGAAAGGTTTATATGCACCATGAAAATAAATCTTGGAGAAGATAGAGGAATCATTAAAGAAAGTAAGAATCTGATTCATGGGGGGAACAGGATATTTTTATTCCTAGTAATAGCATTGAGTTTGCAGTAATCAACACACAAATGGAGACCTCCATCTTTCTTTTTGACAACAAGGACAGGTGCTCCTGTTAAAGAGGAGCTTGGCTGGATGAAACCTTTCTCTAAATTCTCTGAAATGAAGGCCTTGAGTTAATCTGACTCTTGGTTTATACTGGAAGATTTAGAAGGATAATAATATTCCTTATGATCAGCATTCAGAGGGATCAGCCCTTGCCTCAATCAATAAATGGATTAAAATTATTAAGAATGTCAAAGCCCAATATTAGGTCTTCTCCCTTGGGAGTATCAATGCCTTAAAATTCCCATTCAGTTCTTGGGAAAGAAGAGATCTCAACCATATACGTATTATGGCTAGTCACCCATAAAGAAGGGGACTCAGAGGAGTCCAAAACTATAAGAGGAATTTCCTCTGGGAGTTGCGAAATGCTGTAGGAATACTTGTGAACAAACGTCTTTGCAATAGATGAGTTTATAGCACCAGAATCAATGAGAATACTGCAAAAAATATCAGAGATTGAATAACAAACAAAAAAAATGACACCACTATTCAGAATGCACAATTGTTCTCTGGGTGGAAAATAGTGCAGACCATTGAACACAACATGCTCTTCACTCAGGCTTTTCCCTGGCTGGTAAATTTGCCTGATGGATGGGTAAGCTGATTCTGAGGCCCTTGGAAAGAGGCCTGAATACTATTCTTACCACCATAATGGAAGCACAAGCCCTACTTGATTTTTCTTTCCTTTTCAGAACCCATCAACTTGTGGTCCCTATTCAGGAGGGAAGAATGGGGCTTGTCCCTTTTTTGAACCCTAAAATTCTTCTTCTTGTGACTAGAGCTTGATGAATTTTGAACATGACAAGACCTTGAATTTAAGGCTTTAGTCTTCTTTTCTTCATGATTATTCTTCTCCTTTTCCTCTAATGGTACTGTGAGCCTTGAGGTATATTTTAAATACCCAAATAAGCCACAATTATCTTGAAAATAAATTTTGAATTATGCATAACTCATAAGTCATGCATATATCAAAAATTCATCATTTTTTATTTCAGAAAAGATGAATGGTGTGAGCCTTAGAGGTAATTTCATATACCCAAAAGACCACAAATACAAAATTAACATATTAATATAAATAAAATAAATTTATTAAAATAAAAATCAAAATATGAATATAAAATTATATTCAAAATAAAAAATTAATTACAATTTCAAAATAAAATTACATTAAATTTTGAAATTATAAAATTACATTTATACTTGAAAAAATTAAGTAAAAATGAAATTTTAACAAAATTGTGAAAAAATAAATAAATTTGGAAAAAAGCTAAATAAAATTTATTATAACTGTTTATCCAATAAATAAACATATAAAATTTATTTCACCATTGGATTCCTCATAAAAAATCAGGTGGGGTCACCTCTGAGTGAAATTCTTGTAACTCAACTCTAAATAAGCTTAAATTAAGTTTTTAGTATTTTCAATACAAAAGTTGAAAATCCTCAAAACCTTAATTTAATTCACACCAAAGGTGGTGTTAACCATCAATTTTTGTGTTAAAATTGAGGTGTTATGTTTAGTTTAGAAGTTATGAGGAATTGAAGTATTTTCAATTGAATTCAATTGAAATGTCAAAATGTGCGTGTGTATTACATAAGTGAAATTTGATTTACATATGAGGTGTCAATTATTACTGTATTGTACTGTACAATTGAATTGAATTACATATGTAAATTATAAGTATAATACATGATGAGAAATTAAAGGAAAAATAAATTGGAAAGATTAAATTTGGGGGGGGAAAGGAACTCCAGCTCTAAGGGGGAGCTAGACCCCCAAAATCCTTGCTTACAGGCGTGGGATGTCAAAATTCACGCAAAAGTTCATCACTTTTGGCCTGGAATTGAGTTACAGGGTCTGTGGACTCAATTGATGATGAGGTTTTGATACCAACTGGGGTAGTTTTAGCTGTTGCCAAGAGGGTAAAACTACCCTTAAGATAAAACAATCATAATAAAAACAGTTTTAACTGAATTCTACGCCTATGACACACATTCTGACGTGTTTTGAAGGCTCTAGGCCTGGTATTGCTATAGTAATGGCTGATTTAAGGCTCTAAAAAGGCCAAAAATGGCTAAAAATGGCTTAAACCAGCCCTTTTTGGTCTAAACCAGGGTTCAATGATGCCATAATTGGCTTTTCTGTTGTCAGACTGTTTTTCACGACTGACAAGAGTAAATTTTACTTTTGGAGTAAGAGAATTGATGGCTTTAAAAGAATGTCTTCTTTGCCCCACTTTTCTCTTCATGTTAGAATCTTTTTCATTTTATTAATTAGTTTAAACACTGTTAAACCAATCAATCAAAGATTCCAACCACCATTTTTAAATAATTCTAATCCTTTTAACCACGTGAAAAAATCATTATAATCATTGTTTGTAACTCTTATAATCATTTTTACCCCTGAACCACCCCAAAAGTGAATTAAAGCATCTTTCATCACTGTAAACTTTGTCACTTTGTTTCCAAATTCACTCTGGTCACTTTTGGCAATGTTTTCTCTTTAATATTCTTTTTAAAGACTTTGTTCTTTAATTAATTGCTTGCAGTTCTTTGCTCAATTAATTCCAATTGAAATTGCTCTTGAAGAAATTTCTTTTGTAGCCTTAAAATATCTCTTGTAGAGTATTTTTTGGATAACTTTTTATTGTTGGTAAAACAATAAATTTTTATAAAATTGTTGTTTTATACTAATAAAGTAATAAACAATAAAATTGGCGTGTTTTCTCCTAAAAATAATTTTCATACTATTTTTAATAGATTTTTACCTCATACAAATTTTGAGGACAGGAAAAGTACTTGATTTTTAATCAAAGTTTCATATCCACACCTTACATTTGGGGCCCAGCCGTGATATTTTACCTGTGACAATTTTTTAACTCTTTTTAAATCTTTTTTCTTATATTGAAAAATTTAAAAACCTATAAAAAATACTTATAATCCAAAAAATCCATAAAAAATAATTTTTTTCATATTACAAGTGAGGCTTATATTTTATTTCTTTTTTGAAATAACCTTTTTTTACTTAATTAATTGGCTTTTTCATTGATTTTAGTGTCTGACAACGTGGTAAGACAAGAAAACATTGAAACAGCCTCAACAGTAACCAGCATTATCCCTGCCAGTACTGTTAATTCTGATCATAATAGTACTGTTATTGTGACTCAAAATAACCAACCTGAACCAATATCTTCTGAATTAACTAGCTTGGAAATAAGCAATACTCTTCAGAAAGCTAAGAATTTGGCTAATAGTAAGTTTTTTGACGTAAAAATACTTCTTTAAGCCTTTTTTTAAAAACCATATTTATGCCTTCAACCAGGTCAGGAGCCACCTACAACCCCTCAAGCAGCTCCCAAAAAGGTAATAGACATGATTACGGCAGAGGCCAATCAGGTACAGAAGGAAAAGGGTCAGTTGATGACTTCCAAACAACTAAATTGGGTAATTCTGAAGCTGATAATACTATTTTACCTTCAAAAAGAGCTGACACCGCCACAACAAGCCTCTGTGGATATATACAAAGCCAGCCACAGTGCATACAACAATGCACTTCAATTCAAGGAGTACCAGATCCTTGCAGACCTGTGGAAGAATTGCATGAATTCTTATCTGACAGTAAAAAAATTCCTGGGCCATCCCAACACTTGCAAATTTCTCAATGGATGGCATCCATTGATGGAGAAGAAGAAGATGATGCTTTTGACACTGGAATGGAGGAAAAACAACCCTCCACCACCCAAACCAGTGCCAAAGACAGCCCCAGTGGCCAGAACCAGCAATTCCAACGTGAAAAAGCAGCCACAAACTCCAAACAAGGTCAAAGGGAAGGCACCAGCCCCAGAACCTTACAGCCAGGGCTACAGAATCCCAATGATTCAGCAGGATGCCATGGAAAATGTGTTTCAGATGGCCAGAACTATGATGGAATTACAGAAGAAGGAGGAAGCCAGATTAAGGTTTCAGAAATGATTTCTGACATATTTGATTCCATCCCAGAGTTGTATAATGCTATAAATGACGTGAAAAAACATCTTTCTGATAAAAATGAAACCATTTGTAACAACATTAAAACAAACAACCTGAGTCTGTGCCAAATTAATGAAACACTTATGTGCTTTGAAAACGTTTTAAGGACAATTAAAAATTCCAATAATGATACTTCTTCTAACAATAAAATAAATGAACAATCTGCCATTATTAAAGAATTAACAGATAAATATTCTAAATTCAATATTGATGACATAATTGAAACAAGAATTAAACAAGCCATAAATATTATTAAAACAGATAACAAGAAAGTCCTTGATGACATTTCAAATTCATTTACTGAAGTAAAGACATATACCATTGCCTTGAAAAAGTGTTTTGATGCTTCACAAGAAGAAGTATCAAAATTATCAATGAAATTGAATCAATTCACTGCTGATAATACAAGACAGACATAGTTATGGCAAGAACTGACACATAAGGAAGACATGTATAAAATTGAAGTAATAACTTTAATACAAAGCTTCCAACGTGAATACAGAAATTCCCAAAGGTGTAGCAACAGTAAAATGAATGACATTGAACAAATACTGAGCACCTTACCAAGAATGTTTACACCTCTAAATCAAAATGAGGGCACAAGAATTTCAAATCCACAAGTATTGGATCCTGATAATTCACAATTAAAAAATGAATTATCCACTTCTTTTCATAACTTGGAACCATCAATGGGCCAAGCACTCTTGAAAGAAGTTCCAAAACTTAAAGAATGGCCTCACTTCAGTGGTGAAGGAGAGTATGACCATATGGAATTCATTAGAGGCATTGACATGATCAAAGAGGATTTTGAATTACCAGACAGATTGGTAACAGCCAGGTTTAACACCTTGTTTACCAGATCAGCTCACAGAGTGTACATCAAAATAAGACAAGCACATGGACACCAGAGTTGGACTTGGTGGAAAACCCAAATCATCAACAAATGGGCAAATGATGCTTGGAGGTTTAAAGTTGAAACAGCCTTTGAATCTGCCAAATTTAATGCTGATAAAGACAAAGCTTTACCATGGTTTTGCCAACAAAAGGACAGACTAACAGCATTATATCCTGACATGTCAGAATTTATGATCCATAGGAAAATTCTGAGACAATGTGGAGGTGACTTAGAGCATGCTGTCAAAAGCAGGACTACTGAACAATCTTCAGCAGAAGATATTATCAATATACTAGAAGAAGTAACCACCAAAACCAAAATTGGTTCTAGTAGGGTGAATCTCAAAACAAGGTTTAATACACCTTGGAAAGATTCTGTGGACAAAAACCCCAAAGAAAATTCTAGTAATATTAAATATAAATCTGAAGATACAGTCAGAAAATGCCATATTTGCCAAAGCACCACCCATTTAGCCAATACATCTCCAAAAAGGGGGAAAATCAATGAAATTGACATTGAAAAGGAACCAGATGTTGAAAAAGAAGACATAACTGAAGACAATTCAGATGACAAGTCATCCATATTTTCTGAATCTTCAAAAGATATAGAAAACATCAATGCCACTTTTGACATCATGGAATCTTATTCCCACTTACCACAATTGAGCAATGGTCAACTTGATTTATCAAAAGTTCAAGATGCACAACTTAAGAAGACAAAACCAAACAGAGGAAAAGGCTATACAGCTGGTAATTCCTGTATAACAGAAGTGGTGATTAACAAAAAGCCCACCAAACTTTTGCTTGACCCAGGATCCTTCTGCTCTTGTGTTGGAAAATCTTTTCTTAAGACTTGTGTACCAAACTTTGAAGACCAATTGTTACCAATTGATGGGATAAAATTCAACAGTGCAAGTAACCCAATGAAAGCATTAGGAATTTTTGAGACCAATGTCATATTCCCACACATAAATGGTAATTTAAGAATCACAGTTGAATTTGTTGTTATGGAAAATTGCTCTAGTACCCATTTTATATTGGGAAATGACTATTTAATCATGTATGGGATAGATTTACATAATAACAAAGACAGATACTTTACTATTGGAGACAATAAGCGCCAAAAATTTGCCTTTTTACCATTTGAAAGACAAATTACAGTAAACAAAGTATCACCAGTCAACTTAGAGTTAGAGAAATTCAAGTCTGAACAGTTAAATGAGGCTGAAATAAGCCTTCATCTGACTGATAAACAAGAAAATGAACTTTCTTCCCTTTTGTATGACCACAGAGGAGCATTTGCTACAGACAAAGAACCTCTGGGAGAAATTATTGGTCATGAAGTTGACATCATTCTTAACATTGAGAGACCTTATCCACCACTCTTAAGAAGACCTGCTTATCCAGCAAGTCCAAAATCAAGAGAAGCTCTAGAAATTCATATCAAAGAACTTCTGGACCTTGGTGTAATAAGAAAAGTAGGCCACAATGAGGAAGTAGAAATAACTACACCAGTCATAGTGGCGTGGCATAATGGAAAATCCAGAATGGTTGGGGACTTTAGAGCTCTGAACACTTACACTGTTCCAGACAGATACCCAATACCAAAAATCCAAATTGCCCTTACTCAAATATCTCAAGCAGTGTATATAACCACTATGGATGCCCTTAAAGGATTCCATCAAAATTTGGTAACACCAAGAGCAAGAAAATACTTGAGAATTATTGTTCATTGTGGAGTGTATGAATACTTAAGGATGCCCTTTGGTATCAAAAATGCACCTTCACACTTCCAAAGAATGATGAATGAAATCTTCCCTGAAGAACTCTCAGAGGGATGGTTAATCATTTACATTGATGACATTATTATCTGTTCAAAGACTTGGGAGGAGCACATGTACAGATTGTCCAGAGTTTTGACAAAAATTCAATCAGTCAACATGAAAGTCTCCTTGAAGAAATGCCATTTTGGATTTCAAGAACTTAAAGCACTAGGACATGTTGTATCTGGTTTGTCCCTTGGAATTGATAAAAACAAAGTTGCAGCAGTATTGTTAAAACCCATGCCTCAGAATAAGAAGGAAATTCAATCATTCTTAGGTTTTGCAGGATATTACAGACAACACATTAAAGATTTTGCATCCATAGCAAGACCACTTTATAAGTTGTGTGACAAGGACACAGTATTTGAAATGACTGTTGACAGAGTCAAAGCTTTTGAGTCTCTAAGAGAAGCATTGACCACTGCTCCACTCTTACTGATGCCAGACTTCAAACTGCCTTTCAAACTGTATATTGATGCATCAGGGAATGGAATAGGTGCTGCACTTCACCAAGTTCAGATCATAAATGATAAACCTGTAGAGGGACCCATATGTTTCATATCCAGGCAAATCAAACCAACTGAAGCCAGATATGGAGCAAGTCAAATGGAATGTCTATGCCTTGTCTGGGCCTTGGAGAAATTGAACTACTTCTTAGAGGGATGTGTTTTTGAGATAATAACAGATTGTACAGCTGTCAAATCACTTTTGAACATGAAAACACCCAACAGACACATGCTCAGATGGCAAATAGCCATACAGGAATACAGAGGCAATATGACTATTGTTCATAAGGATGGGAATATTCATAAGAATGCAGATGGACTAAGCAGATGGCCTTTACCAAATAATATTGATAATCCTGATTATGTTCCAGAAAAAGCTTCACCACAAATTCCAATAGAAGGAATAAGTGTTACAGACTTGATCACCACCTTCTTTGAAGAAGTCAGAAGTAGTTACACTCAAGATAAGAATTGTAGCATCTTATGCCAATTACTTAACAAAGACTGTAAAGACAACTCTCTAATACATGCCTTGGATGAAGTATGGAGAAAATCTTATGATGAAGGAAGATTTCACCTACTGGATGGTATAATTTACCACAGAACCAAGCACACATGTGTCATGACAGTTGTAGACAGGTCATTAATCAATCTTGTACTGAAAGAATGCCATGATAGTCCCTTTTCAGGACATCTTTCTGAAGACAGAACAAGAGAGAAAGTAAAGACCTGCATATGGTGGCCAATGTGGCAGAAAGATGTTTCAGAGTATTGCAAAAACCTGTGACAGATGCCAAAAGGCAAATAAATCCACTGGCAAAAGACTTGGAAATATGATGAAAATCCAAGAACCAAACAGACCTTGGGAAATTGTCCATATGGATTGGGTAACTGGCCTACCACCAGGAGGTGACAGAAGCTATAATGCTTGCCGAGTAATTGTGGACAGATTCAGTAAAACCCCAATCTTTTTACCATGTCACAAAGATGATACAGCCATGGATACAGCTCTTCTGATATGGAATATAGTAGTGTCATGGACTGGGATATTTACAAATATCATCAGTAATAGAGATCCCAAATTCACTTCAGCACTATGGACAAATCTTCACCAATTATTTGGCACTAAACTGTCTTTCTCTACAGCCTACCACCCACAAACTGATGGCCTGGCTGAAAGAATGATCCAAACCTTAGAAGACATGGTGAGAAGATTTTGTGCATATGGCCTTGAATTCAAAGATTGTGATGGATTTACCCATGATTGGTGTACTCTGTTGCCAGCACTGGAATTAACATATAAAACATCAATCCATGCCAGTACCAATCAGACTCCTGCTATTATAGAAAAAGGATGGAACCCCAAGTTACCCCAAGATTCCTTGAGAAAAGATTTAATTGAAATACATCCCACAGCTTCTAGCTTCAAAGGAATGCTAGACAAAGCTAGAGAGCATGCAGTAAGGTGCATGGAGGACTCCTTTGCATATGCTAAAGACAAATGGGATAAATCACATGCAACTCCAGATTTCAAAGTGGGGGACCTAGTTCTTGTATCCACCACTAACTTCAATAACATCA
This sequence comes from Austropuccinia psidii, assembly GCA_023105745.1. NCBI lineage: Eukaryota > Fungi > Basidiomycota > Pucciniomycetes > Pucciniales > Sphaerophragmiaceae > Austropuccinia > Austropuccinia psidii. Next base: position 44,303,237 of record JALGQZ010000001.1, read on the forward strand.
AAGGATGTAAAAAGTTGAAAGACTCATTTGCAGGACCTTTTGTGATTAAGGCCCTCCATGGAGAAAATGCTGTTGAAGTAGAGTTATCTGAAGAACTTAGCAATAAGCACCCTACATTTCCAGTGAGCTTGATAAAACCATATAAATCTAGTGATGCTGAGAAATTTCCCTTGAGGAATGAGATTCCCCAAGTTATACCTCCTATTGAGACATCTGGTACTAAGAAAATAACCAAAGTTCTTAAAGAAAGGAAATTAACAACCAAGAAAGTAAGGGAATACCTTGTTAGGTACAGTGACCCAACTTGTGAAGATGAATGGTTAGAAGAAAAAGATATACCAGAAGCTACCAAACTCCTCAGAAGATTCAGACACACTAGAAACACCAATATTACAAAGTAATATTTTTTTAGGGGGAGGGAATGTGAGCCTTAGAGGTAATTTCATATACCCAAAAGACCACAAATACAAAATTAACATATTGATATAAATAAAATAAATTTATTAAAACAAAAATCAAAATATGAATATAAAATTATATTCAAAATAAAAAATTAATTACAATTTAAAAATAAAATTACATTAAATTATGAAATTATAAAATTACATTTATACTTGAAAAAATTAAGTAAAAATGAAATTTTAACAAAATTGTGAAAAAATAAATAAATTTGGAAAAAAGTTAAATAAAATTTATTATAACTGTTTATCCAATAAATAAACATATAAAATTTATTTCACCATTGGATTCCTCATTAAAAATCAGGTGGGGTCAGCTCTGAGTGAAATTCTTGTAACTCAACTCTAAATAAGCTTAAATTAAGTTTTTAGTATTTTCAATACAAAAGTTGAAAATCCTCAAAACCTTAATTTAATTCACACCACATGTGGTGTTAACAATCAATTTTTGTGTTAAAATTGAGGTGTTATGTTTAGTACAGAAGTTATGAGGAATTGAAGTATTTTCAATTGAATTCAATTGAAATGTCAAAATGTGCGCGTGTATTACATAAGTGAACTTTGATTTACATATGAGTTGTCAATTATTACTGTATTGTACTGTACAATTGAATTGAATTACATATGTAAATTATAAGTATAATACATGATGAGGAATTAAAGGAAAAATAAATTGGAAAGATTAAATTTGGGGGGGAAAAGGAACTCCAGCTCTAAGGGGGAGCTAGACCCCCAAAATCCTTGCTGACAGGCATGGGATGTCAAAATTCACGCAAACGTTCATCACTTTTGGCCTGGAATTGAGTTACAGGGTCTGTGGACTCAATTGATGATGAGGTTTTGATACCAACTGGGGTAGTTTTACTGTTGCTGTGAGCCTTAGAGGTAATTTCATATACCCAAAAGACCACAAATATAAAAAATAACATATTAATATAAATAAAATAAATTTATTTATATTATTAAAATAAAAATCAAAATATAAATATAAAATTATATTAAAAATAAAAAATTAATTATAATTTAAAAATAAAAAATACATTAAATTTTGTAAATATAAAATTACATTTATACTTGAAAAAATTAAGTAAAAATGAAACTTTAACAAAATTGTGAAAAAATAAATAAATTTGGAAAAAAGTTAAATAAAATTTATTATAACTGTTTATCCAATAAATAAACATATAAAATTTATTTCACCATTGGATTCCTCATTAAAAATCAGGTGGGGTCAGCTCTGAGTGAAATTCTTGTAACTCAACTCTAAATAAGCTTAAATTAAGTTTTTAGTATTTTCAATACAAAAGTTGAAAATCCTCAAAACCTTAATTTAATTCACACCACATGTGGTGTTAACAATCAATTTTTGTGTTAAAATTGAGGTGTTATGTTTAGTTTAGAAGTTATGAGGAATTGAAGTATTTTCAATTGAATTCAATTGAAATGTCAAAATGTGCGCGTGTATTACATAAGTGAACTTTGATTTACATATGAGTTGTCAATTATTACTGTATTGTACTGTACAATTGAATTGAATTACATATGTAAATTATAAGTATAATACATGATGAGGAATTAAAGGAAAAATAAATTGGAAAGATTAAATTTGGGGGGGAAAAGGAACTCCAGCTCTAAGGGGGAGCTAGACCCCCAAAATCCTTGCTGACAGGCATGGGATGTCAAAATTCACGCAAAAGTTCATCACTTTTGGCCTGGAATTAAGTTACAGGGTCTGTGGACTCAATTGATGATGAGGTTTTGATACCAACTGGGGTAGTTTTAGCTGTTGCCAAGAGGGTAAAACTACCCTTAAGATAAAACAATCATAATAAAAACAGTTTTAACTGGTTTCTACGCCTCTGACACACATTCTGACGTGTTTTGAAGGCTCTAGGCCTGGTATATCTATAGTAATGGCTGATTTAAGGGTCTAAAATGGCTAAAAATGGCTAAAAATGGCTTAAACCAGCCCTTTTTGGTCTAAACCAGGGTTCAATGATGCCATAATTGGCTTTTCTGTTGTCAGACTGTTTTTCACGACTGACAAGAGTAAAATTTACTTTTGGAGTAAGAGAATTGATGGCTATAAAAGAATGTCTTCTTTGCCCCACTTTTCTCTTCAAGTTAGAATCTTTTCTTTTTATTAATTAGTTTAAAACTGTTAAACCAATCAATCAAAGATTCCAACCACCACTTTTAAATCATTTTAATCCTTTTAACCACGTGAAAAAAATCATTATAATCATTGTTTGTAACTCTTATAATCATTTTTACCCCTGAACCACCCCAAAAGTGAATTAAAGCATCTTTCATCACTGTAAACTTTGTCACTTTGTTTCCAAATTCACTCTTGTCACTTTTGGGAGTGTTTTCTCTTTAATATTCTTTTTAAAGACTTTGTTCTTTAATTAATTGCTTGCAGTTCTTTGCTCAATTAATTCCAATTGAAATTGCTCTTGAAGAAATTTCTTTTGTAGCCTTAAAATATCTCTTGTAGAGTATTTTTTGGATAAATTTTTATTGTTGGTAAAACAATAAATTTTTATAATATTATTGTTTTATACTAATAAAGTTATAAACAATAAAATTGGCGTGTTTTCTCTTAAAAATGATATTTCTTACTATTTTTAATTGATTTTTACCTTATACAAATTTTGAGGACAGGAAAAGTACTTGATTTTTAATCAAAGTTTCATATCCACACCTTACATTTGGGGGCCCAGCCGTGATATTTTACCTGTGACATATTTTTTTACTCTTTTTAAATCTTTTTTCTTATATTGAAAAATTTAAAAACATATAAAAAATACTTATAATTCAAAAAATCCATAAAAAATATTTTTTTTCATATTATAAGTGAGGCTTAAATTTTTATTTCTTTTTTTGAAATATCCTTTTTTTACCTAATTAATTGGCTTTTTTCATTAATTTTAGTGTCTGACAACATGGTAAGACAAGAAAACATTGAAACAGCCTCAACAGTAACCAGCATTATCCCTGCCAGTACTGTCAATTCTGATCATAATAGCACTGTTATTGTGACTCAAAATAACCAGCCTGAACCAATATCTTCTGAATTAATTAACTTGGACATAAGTAATACCCTTCAGAAAGCAAAAAATTTGGCCAATAGTAAGTTTTTTGACGTAAAAATACTATTTTAAGCCTTTTTAACCATAATTATGCCTTCAACCAGATCAGGAGCCAGCTACAACCCCTCAAGCAGCTCCCAAAAAGGTAATAGACGTGATTATGGCAGAGGCCAACCAGGTACAGAAGGAAAAGGGTCAGTTGATGACTTCCAAACAACTAAAATGGGTCATTCTGAAGCTGATAATACCATTTTACCTTCAAAAAGAGCTTACACCGCCACAACAAGCCTCTGTGGACATATAAAAAGCCAGCCACAGTGCATACAACAATGCACTTCAATTCAAGGAGTACCAGATCCTTGCAGACCTGTGGAAGAATTGCATGAATTCTTACCTGACAGTAAGAAAATTCTTGGGCCATCCCAACACTTGCAAATTGCTCAATGGATGGCATCCATTGATGGAAAAGAAAAACATGATGCTTTTGACACTAGAATGGAGGAAAAACAACCCTCCACCACCCAAACCAGTGCCAAAAACAGCCCCAGTGGCCAGCAGCAGCAATTCCAACGTGAAAAAGCAGCCACAAACTCCAAACAAGGGCAAAGGGAAGGCACCAGCCCCAAAACCTTACAGCCAGGGCTACAGAATCCCAATGATTCAGCAGGATGCCATGGAAAATGTATTTCAGATGGCCAGAACCATGATGGAATTACAGAAGAAGGAGGAAGCCAGATTAAGGTTCCAGAAATGATTTCTGACATATTTGATTCCATCCCAGAGTTGTATAATGCTATAAATGACGTGAAAAAACATCTTTCTGATAAAAATGACACCATTTGTAACAACATTAAAACAAACAACCTGAGTCTGTGCCAAATTAATGAAACACTTATGTGTTTTGAAAAAGTTTTAAGAACAATTAAAAATTCTAATAATGACAATTCTTCTAACATCAAAATAAATGAACAATCTGCCATTATTAAAGAATTAACAGATAAATATTCTAAATTCAATATTGATGACATGATTGAAACAAGAATTAAAAAAGCCATAAATATTATCAAGACAGATAACCAGAAAGTCCTTGATGACATTTCAAATTCATTTACTGAAGTAAAGACATATACCATTGCCTTGAAAAAGTGTTTTGATACTTCACAAGAAGAAGTATCAAAATTATCAATGAAATTGAATCAAGTCACTGCTGATAATACAAGACAGACAGAGTTATGGCAAGAACTGACACATAAGGAAGACATGTATAAAATTGAAGTAATAAATTTAATACAAAGCTTCCAACATGAATACAGAAATTCCCAAAGGTGTAGCAACAGTAAAATGAATGACATTGAACAAATACTGAACACCTTACCAAGAATGTCTACACCTCTAAATCAAAATGAGGGCACAAGAATTCCAAATCCACAAGTATTGGATCCTGATAATTCACAATTAAAAAATGAATTATCCACTTCTTTTCATAACTTGGAACCATCAATGGGCCAAGCACTCTTGAAAGAAGTTCCAAAACTTAAAGAATGGCCTCACTTCAGTGGTGAAGGAGAGTATGACCATATGGAATTCATTAGAGGTATTGACATGATCAAAGAGGATTTTGAATTACCAGACAGATTGGTAACAGCCAGGTTTAACACCTTGTTTACCAGATCAGCTCACAGATGGTACATCAAAATAAGACAAGCACATGGACACCAGAGTTGGACTTGGTGGAAAACCCAAATCATCAACAAATGGGCAAATGATGCTTGGAGGTTTAAAGTTGAAACAGCCTTTGAATCTGCCAAATTTAATGCTGATAAAGACAGAGCTTTACCATGGTTTTGCCAACAAAAGGACAGATTAACAGCATTATATCCTGACATGTCAGAGTTGATGATCCATAGAAAAATTCTGAGACAATGTGGAGGTGACTTAGAGCATGCTGTCAAAAGCAGGACTACTGAACAATCTTCAGCAGAAGATATTATCAATATACTAGAAGAAGTAACCACCAGAACCAAAATTGGTTCTAGTAGGGTGAATCTCAAAACAAGGCTTAATACACCTTGGAAAGATTCTGTGGACAAAAACCCCAAAGAAAATTCTGGTAATATTAAATATAAATCTGCAGATACAGTCAGAAAATGCCATATTTGCCAAAGCACCACCCATTTAGCCAATACATGTCCAAAGAGGGGGAAAATCAATGAAATTGACATTGAAAAGAAACCAGATGTTGAAAAAGAAGACATAATTGAAGACAATTCAGATGATAAGTCATCCATATTTTCTGAATCCTCAAAAGATATAGAAAATATCAATGCCACTTTTGACATCATGGAATCTTATTCCCACTTACCACAATTGAGGAATGGTCAAGTTGATTTATCAAAAGTTCAAGATGCACAACTTATGAAGACAAAACCAAACAGAGGAAAAGGTTATACAGCTGGTAACTCCTGTATAACAGAAGTGGTAATTGACAACAAGCCAACCAAACTTTTGCTTGACCCAGGAGCCTTCTGCTCTTGTGTTGGAAAATCCTTTCTTAAGACTTGTGTGCCAAATTTTGAAGACCAATTGTTACCAATTGATGGTATAAAATTCAACAGTGCAAGTAACCCAATGAAAGCATTGGGAATCTTTGAGACCAATATCATATTCCCACACATAAATGGGAATTTAAGGATCACAGTTGAATTTGTTGTTATGGAAAATTGCTCTAGTACCCATTTTATATTGGGAAATGACTATTTGATCATGTATGGGATAGATTTACATAATAACAAAGACAGATACTTTACAATTGGGGACAATAAGCGCCAGAAATTTGCCTTTTTACCATTTAAAAGACAAATTACAGTAAACAAAGTATCACCAGTCAGCTTAGCGTTAGAAAAATTCAAGTCTGAACAGTTAAATGAGGCTGAGATAAGCCTTCATCTGACTGATAAACAAGAAAATGAACTTTCTTCCCTTTTGTATGACCACAAAGGAGCATTTGCTACAGACAAAGAACCTCTGGGAGCAATTATTGGTCATGAAGTTGACATCATTCTTAACATTGAGAGACCTTATCCACCACTCTTAAGAAGACCTGCTTATCCAGCAAGTCCAAAATCAAGAGAAGCTCTAGAAATTCATATCAAAGAACTTCTAGACCTTGGTGTAATAAGAAAAGTAGGCCACAATGAGGAAGTAGAAATAACTACACCAGTCATAGTGGCGTGGCATAATGGAAAATCCAGAATGGTTGGGGACTTTAGAGCTCTGAACACTTACACTGTTCCAGACAGATACCCAATACCAAAAATCCAAATTGCCCTTACTCAAATATCTCAAGCAGTGTATATAACCACTATGGATGCCCTTAAAGGATTCCATCAAAATGTGGTAACACCAAGAGCAAGAAAATACTTGAGAATTATTGTTCATTGTGGAGTGTATGAATACTTAAGGATGCCCTTTGGTATCAAAAATGCACCTTCACACTTCCAAAGAATGATGAATGAAATCTTCCCTGAAGAACTCTCAGAGGGATGGTTAATCATTTACATTGATGACATTATTATCTGTTCAAAGACTTGGGAGGAGCACATGTACAGATTATCAAGAGTTTTGACAAAAAGCCAATCAGTAAACATGAAAATCTCCTTGAAGAAATGTCATTTTGGATTTCAAGAACTTAAGGCACTAGGACATGTTGTATCTGGTTTGTCCCTTGGAATTGATAAAAATAAAGTTGCAGCAGTATTGTTAAAACCCATGCCTCAGAATAAGAAGGAAATTCAGTCATTCTTGGGTTTTGCAGGATATTACAGGCAACACATTAAAGACTTTGCATCCATAGCAAGACCACTTTATAAGTTGTGTGACAAAGACACAGTATTTGAGATGACTGTTGACAGAGTCAAAGCTTTTGAATCTCTAAGAGAAGCATTGACCACTGCTCCACTCTTACTGATGCCAGACTTTAAATTACCTTTCAAACTGTATATTGATGCATCAGGGGATGGACTAGGTGCTGCACTTCACCAAGTTCAGATCATAAATGACAAACCTGTAGAAGGACCAATATGTTTCATATCCAGGCAAATCAAACCAACTGAAGCCAGATATGGAGCAAGTCAAATGGAATGTCTATGCCTTGTCTGGGCCTTGGAGAAATTGAACTATTTCTTAGAGGGATGTGTTTTTGAAGTAATAACAGATTGTACAGCTGTGAAATCACTTTTGAACATGAAAACACCTAACAGACACATGCTCAGATGGCAAATAGCCATACAAGAATACAGAGGCAATATGACTATTGTTCATAAGGATGGGAATATTCATAAGAATGCAGATGGACTAAGCAGATGGCCATTACCAAATAACATTGATAATCCTGCTTATGTTCCAGAAGAAGCTTCACCACAAATTCCAATAGAAGGAATAAGTGTTACAGACTTGAACACCACCTTCTTTGAAGAAGTCAGAAATAGTTACACTCAAGATACGAATTGTAGCATCTTATGTCAATTACTTAACAAAGACTGTAAAGACATCTCTCTAATACATGCCTTGGATGAAGTATGGATAAAATCTTATAATGAAGGAAGATTTCACCTACTGGATGGTATAATTTACCACAGAACCAAGCACACATGTGTCATGACAGTTGTAGACAGGTCATTAATGAATCTTGTACTGAAAGAATGCCATGATAGTCCCTTTTCAGGACATCTTTCTGAAGACAGAACAAGAGAGAAAGTGAAGACCTGCATATGGTGGCCAATGTGGCAAAAAGATGTTGCAGAGTATTGCAAAACCTGTGACAGATGCCAAAAGGCAAATAAATCCACTGGCAAAAGACTTGGAAATATGATGAAAATCCAAGAACCAAACAGACCTTGGGAAATTGTCCATATGGATTGGGTAACTGGCCTACCACCAGGAGGTGACAGGAGCTATAATGCTTGCCTAGTAATTGTGGACAGATTCAGTAAAACTCCAATCTTTTTACCATGTCACAAAGATGATACAGCCATGGATACAGCTCTTCTGATATGGAATAGAGTAGTGTCATGGACTGGGATATTTACAAATATCATTAGTGATAGAGATCCCAAATTCACTTCAGCACTATGGACAAATCTTCACCAATTATTTGGCACTAAACTGTCTTTCTCTTCAGCCTACCACCCACAAACTGATGGCCTGGCTGAAAGAATGATCCAAACCTTAGAGGACATGGTGAGAAGATTTTGTGCATATGGCCTTGAATTCAAAGATTGTGATGGATTTACCCATGATTGGTGTACTCTGTTACCAGCACTGGAATTAGCATATAAAACATCAATCCATGCTAGTACCAATCAGACTCCTGCTGTTCTAGAAAAAGGATGGAACCCCAAGTTACCCCAAGACTCCTTGAGGAAAGACTTAATTGAAATACATCCCACAGCTGCTAGCCTCAAAGGAATGCTAGACAAGGCTAGAAAGCATGCAGTAAGGTGCATGGAGGACTCTTTTGCATATGCTAAAGACAAATGGGATAAATCTCATGCAACTCCAGATTTCAAAGTGGGGGACCTAGTTCTTGTATCCACCACTAACTTCAATAACATCAAAGGATGTAAAAAGTTGAAAGACTCATTTGCAGGACCTTTTGTGATTAAGGCCCTCCATGGAGAAAATGCTGTTGAAGTAGAGTTATCTGAAGAACTTAGCAATAAGCACCCTACATTTCCAGTGAGCTTGATAAAACCATATAAATCTAGTGATGCTGAGAAATTTCCCTTGAGGAATAAGGTTCCCCAAGTTATACCTCCTATTGAGACATCTGGTACTAAGAAAATAACCAAAGTTCTTAAAGAAAGGAAATTAAGAACCAAGAAAGTAAGGGAATACCTTGTTAGTAACAGTGACCCAACTTGTGAAGATGATTGGTTAGAAGAAAAAGATATACCAGAAGCTACCAAACTCCTGAGGAGATTCAGACACACTAGAAACACCAATATTACAAAGTAATATTCCTTTTAGGGGCAGGGAATGTGAGCCTTAGAGGTAATTTCATATACCCAAAAGACCACAAATATAAAAAATAACATATTAATATAAATAAAATAAATTTATTTATATTATTAAAATAAAAATCAAAATATAAATATAAAATTATATTAAAAATAAAAAATTAATTATAATTGAAAAATAAAAAATACATTAAATTTTGTAAATATAAAATTACATTTATACTTGAAAAAATTAAGTAAAAATGAAACTTTAACAAAATTGTGAAAAAATAAATAAATTTGGAAAAAAGTTAAATAAAATTTATTATAACTTTTTATCCAATAAATAAACATATAAAATTTATTTCACCATTGGATTCCTCATAAAAAATCAGGTGGGGTCACCTCTGAGTGAAATTCTTGTAACTCAACTCTAAATAAGCTTAAATTAAGTTTTTAGTATTTTCAATACAAAAGTTGAAAATCCTCAAAACCTTAATTTAATTCACACCACATGTGGTGTTAACCATCAATTTTTGTGTTAAAATTGAGGTGTTGTGTTTAGTTTAGAAGTTATGAGGAATTGAAGTATTTTCAATTGAATTCAATTGAAATGTCAAAAGGTGCGCGTGTATTACATAAGTGAACTTTGATTTACATATGAGGTGTCAATTATTACTGTATTGTACTGTACAATTGAATTGAATTACATATGTAAATTATAAGTATAATACATGATGAGGAATTAAAGGAAAAATAAATTGGAAAGATTAAATTTGGGGGGGAAAAGGAACTCCAGCTCTAAGGGGGAGCTAGACCCCCAAAATCCTTGCTGACAGGCGTGGGATGTCAAAATTCACGCAAAAGTTCATCACTTTTGGCCTGGAATTAAGTTACAGGGTCTGTGGACTCAATTGATGATGAGGTTTTGATACCAACTGGGGTAGTTTTAGCTGTTGCCAAGAGGGTAAAACTACCCTTAAGATAAAACAATCATAATAAAAACAGTTTTAACTGGTTTCTACGCCTCTGACACACATTCTGACGTGTTTTGAAGGCTCTAGGCCTGGTATTGCTATAGTAATGGCTGATTTAAGGGTCTAAAAAGGCTAAAAATGGCTAAAAATGGCTTAAACCAGCCCTTTTTGGTCTAAACCAGGGTTCAATGATGCCATAATTGGCTTTTCTGTTGTCAGACTGGTTTTCACGACTGACAAGAGTAAAATTTACTTTTGGAGTAAGAGAATTGATGGCTATAAAAGAATGTCTTCTTTGCCCCACTTTTCTCTTCATGTTAGAATCTTTTTCCTTTTATTAATTAGTTTAAACACTGTTAAACCAATCAATCAAAGATTCCAACCACCATTTTTAAATCATTTTAATCCTTTTAACCACGTGAAAAAATCATTATAATCATTGTTTGTAACTCTTATAATCATTTTTACCCCTGAACCACCCCAAAAGTGAATTAAAGCATCTTTCATCACTGTAAACTTTGTCACTTTGTTTCCAAATTCACTCTTGTCACTTTTGGGCGTGTTTTCTCTTTAATATTCTTTTTAAAGACTTTGTTCTTTAATTAATTGCTTGCAGTTCTTTGCTCAATTCATTCCAATTGAAATTGCTCTTGAAGAAATTTCTTTTGTAGCCTTGAAATATCTCTTGTAGAGTATTTTTTGGATAAATTTTTATTGTTGGTAAAACAATAAATTTTTATAACATTATTGTTTTATACTAATAAAGTTATAAACAATAAAATTGGAGGGTTTTCTCTTAAAAATAATATATCATACTATTTTTAATAAATTTTTACCTTATACAAATTTTGAGGACAGGAAAAGTACTTGCTTTTTAATCAAAGTTTCATATCCACACCTTACAAATGGCTTTTTATTGAGTAAGTCAATCCATGAATTTAAGACCAGATTTGGATTCTACACTAAAGTTCACCTAGGGTAGCTCCATAGAGTGAATAAGCTCATATTAACTCTTTGAGGTGGTAAAATGGAAAATACTTCAATACCACATCATCAATACCACATAAAAGATCCGTGAAAAATTTTGTTTTTCTTAATTTCACACCAAAGTAATGGGAATGTGAGAAATCCCATGTTACATATACACTAAGAATAGTGTTATGCATGTTTTGAGCACTTAATATAATGGTATTCTTACATGTACTTTTGGTACACCCATAGTGGATATCTCACTTTAAGCTTAAATTACTATTTCAATGTGAAAAATAGGCAAGGGGGACAAAAGACATCAAAGAGAGCCAGGGTACCCAACTTCTGATGCCTCAGAGGCGTGGACAGCTCCAAAGCTTGGATCCATGGCTGATCTTAGCCTAATTGGTAAACTAAAACCTTTTTGGAAGTTGGTTACCATGTTACAACTACAGTAAATTATAAGAAAATAGCAAATAACCTGCTATTTTGATGTGCCAAGGAGGTAAAGAACAACTTAGACTCCTGTAACCATGTCAATTCTTGATGACTTACCATGGATAAAACCCAAAAGAGTAATTAAACCCCTTTTTGGACTACTATCCATTGATTTACCTCATAGCAACCAGCCATATACTGCTATTTGCAATTCTACATAGAAATGAGGTAAAAACTTCAAAAATTCATTAAAAATACAATTCTTAATGAATCTTTCTGAAACTTTCAGGAATAATGTAGAACTTTATTGTCTATGGTACAAGCAAAAAAAACTACAGTTTTACTTACAGTCCATTTTTGACTATTGCACGTGAAACACTGAATCTTCAAAAATTCACAGTAATTACATCCTAAGATGAAATTGGAAATTCCATTGATAACTTTGAGAAATCAATGATTATTTTGTAATAAAAGAAGATTTACAGATTTTACTCCTTTTGTTCTTAATCATATTGGGGTTGGTAGTCACGTAAAAGCATCAATTAAGTAATTATGATAATCTTACGTGACAACAGATAATGCAATCAATAATCCAAAAAGATTTATTGTTTTCTCACTCACTGTTTTTTCAGTTTGCTCCATGGCATGCCTCTGTGAGCTGTTGTTGACTTAAAAGAAGCCTCTTCTTGCTGTTTTTTCCACATCATCATCTTATTATCATTTAAATCATTATTACCAACAAGTAAGTACTAGTTACAACTATCCTTAAGTGTTTTAAATCTTTCATAATCAATCGGAAAGACTTGAAATCATAGAATCCAACTATATATTGTTGTAATACTGTTATAAATACATTTTGATCCTTAAAATCCACAATTCCACATCAAATCTGTTTGTCTTATCTTTCAATAAGCTCTTTGGAATATTAGTGAGTGATTTATCTTTAATTCTTAAAGTTTTTCTATAAAATTAGTTTTCTTCAAGAATTATCATTATAATTATTCTTGCAAAAGATAATTATATATTAAAATAACTTTATTATTCCAATAAAAGAAGTTTTATTATTGAAATCTCCTTGTAATTGATTCTAGTAGACAATTACTTGCTCACTGTTAAAATCAGTAGTAGTGCTTAACACATGAAAGAAATAATTCTTTAATTATTCAATTGTGGTTATAATAATATTTTACTATTATATTTCATAAGAACAGACACAGTACTGTTGATTAATAGTGATATTATCATCAGTTTCATAGTCACATCTTACATTTGGGGGCCTGGCCATGTTTTTTGAACCTTGTACCCTTAATTAATATATTTTTAAGTTCTAAAATATATTAATTTAATAATTTTTTTTTCTTTCATTTTGAAGTTATAATAATTCTTATTTTTGAAATTGTTTTGGAAATCTTTTTCATTGAGGAATTTGGTTTAATTTTATACTGTTTTTACATGTGGCTTTTTCACATCCAAAAACTTATCAAATTATTCTTTGACTTACTCTGAATTAATTTGCATTCAAAATCTTGAATTTTAATTTTTTTTCTTTAAAAAGAATAATTTTTTAAATATTAAAAAATATAAAACTTATAAAAAATCTTTAAAAAATATTTTAAAAAGTATAAAAAATAATTTTTTCTCTTTTATAATTTTTCTCTAGTGTCTTTAATCAAATACTGTGCAGCTGGCAACAGACTCAGTAAAAGATATATCACTAGTCCAGAATCTGAAGACAGTATTGAGGTTCAAATTGCTAAAAGAGGCACCTTATTTAACTCAGAAAAGGCTAAATTACCACCAAAAGGTGTGTATTTTATCTTATATTTTCACCTTTTATCTTTAAATTGACATGAAAATGGTGCATACAAGAAATGGAAGAAAGCATTTAGTCCAACCAGATGGATGTGGACAAGGAAGAGGCAAGACCAAATCCAGAAGTGCCAAGTCTTCCACAAGAAAGACACATTTGGAGGATTCCAGAGTTGCTCCCCATTCCCCAAGGTCTGTACCAACAGATTTTGACGTGAATTCTGAGCCTGAACTGATTCATGACCATATTTCCAGGGCTGAACCATTTTCAAGTGGAAACAATAGAAGTATATCAATGCCAGTACAAAAATTGGTTCAGAGCAGCCAAAGAAGAGGAGTGGGAAATATGCCCAAGCCTTTGGCAGGGGGCCATGAACTCCTACTTACACATCAAAAGCTTTCTGGGTCAGGAGAAGACCATAGAACCCTTAGGAGGATGGAGCCCCCTGTCTTTCAAAGACAAGGTCAAAAAGATAAAGAATTGGTTGAAGAACCAAAGTATTTTATCCATAGACCAGAAGAAGAAACTGGAAATGACTCCAGCTTTGGAGACAGAGGCCTCAGTGGCATCTACCAGCTCCAGAAGTGTCCAAAGACAAGCCCAAAGGACCTCAGAAGAAGCAGAGAGGTCCCAAGAACAATCAAAGCAAGGGAAAAGGCAAAGAAAATTGGCACAGACCTTACCCACAAGGGTACAGGATCCCCAAATTGGAGCCTTCAGCAGTGGACATTGTGTTCAACATGGCCAGAAATCTCATGGAATTCACAGCCAAGGAGCAGGACAGGATGAACAGGACCTTTCCACACAAATAAATCATTTACAAAGTAGTATTAATGTAGAAATTGGTAAACTTGAGTCAAACTTAACTAAAATAACATCAGATATTAATGACTTGAAAAAACATGACAAGAAATATACTGAATGGTATGAAACAACAAATGCCAAATTTGATTCAATTATCAATGCTTGTAGCAGAATTGAGAGTACATGTCAGATTCAGAATGATGAAATGGAAGATCTTTCTATTTTTAAAATGAATTATCAACTTAAGATTCTACATGATCATGTCTTGAAGATTGTTGAAAATACCAATCAGTTTGCTACACATTTAGCAAAAAGTGACAGTGAAAGGCAGAAGTTAAATAATGAAATCATTGCAAATGTAGACCAAATTCATAAGAATTATGAACTACATATGCCAAGACATTCTACACCTTTGACTGAAGAAAAACCTTCTGTTAAAGGAAGTTTTACCCCACTTTTCGGAGAAAATGCTGTCTCTGTCAAAGATATTCCCAAATTAGAAGAATGGCCAACATTCTCTGGTGAAGGAGAATATAACCATATTGAGTTCATCAGGACTATTGATATGTTACAGGAAGACTTTAATATACCTGATGAAATCATAGTGGGGAAATTACACTCTCTGTTTACCAAGACTGCAAATAAATGTTATTACAAGATGAGAATGGATCATGGAAAACATAATTAGTCTTGGTGGAAATCTGAAGTGATTACCAAATGGGCCAACAATTCTTGGAGGTTTAAAATGAAAAATTCTTTTGAAAGTGCCATTTTTAAATCAGAGAAAGATAAACCACTTACTTGGTTCTTCAAACAAAAAGACAGATTATCTGCTTTACACCCAGATATGTCTGACACTATGATTGATATGAAGATATTAAGAAAATGTGGAGGAGAACTGGAACATGCTATCAAAAGCAGATGTGTAGAACCCTGTTCAACAGAGGACTACATTAATGCAATGGAAGATATCATTACCAGAACAAGAATTGGTAAAACTTGGACTAGAATCCCTATGGAATCCATGATGGTCCCAAAGATTCCCAAAGAGGATAAAAGACCAGAAAGACCTGTCTTGAAGTTTCATAAATGTGGAAGTACTTCACATTTAGCAAACACTTGCATCAAAAAGACAAAAATCAATTAAGTTCAAGTCATTGAAGAAATTCAGTGTACTGAAGAGAAAAAGGAGTCTGATCAAGATTCTGCAGTCTCAGAGGATACACCAGTGGAAGACTATCCCATTGAAAACATTACAGCTTTCTTTGAGGTCACAGAAGTCCATACCCACTTGCCACAGTACAGTGAGGATTACTGCAACCTGATCAATATCCAAGATGCCAGAATGTGTAAAACAAAACCTGCTAGAGGAAAGGGTTACACTGCTGGAGCATCCTGTATCACATCAGTTTTGATGAGTGATATTGAAGCCAAAGTAAATTTGGATACAGGGGCATTTTGCACTTGTGTAGGCAAAGATTATCCCCAAATTATACTTCCTGAATGGAAAAACCATCTATTACAAATATAAGGTGTACAATTTAGTAGTGCCAGTAACAATATGTATCCCTTGGGTATAATGGACACTAATCTTGTATTTCCACATCCAGCAGGAAGTGTGAGGATGAAAACTGAGATTGTGGTAATGGATAATTGCACATCTCAGCACATCATTCTTGGAGATGATTACTTGAATATTTATGGTATTGATATCAATAACCATAAAGACAGATATTTCACAATTGGGGATAACAAAAGACAAAAAATTTCTTTTTCCAATATGCCAAAACAAATATCTGTAGTATCTTCTGTCAAGGATACTTACAAAGATGGATGTGTGTCTAATCAACTTGTTGAAGCACAAATTAATCCATTATTGTCACCAAAGATGAGGAATTAACTTATTAATGTGTTATACACATATAATAATGCATTTGCCTCTGATAATGAACCATTAGGTGCTATAAGGGGACATGAAGTTGATATTACTCTTAATATTGACAGACCATATCCTCCAGTACTTAGAAGACCAGCTTATCCAGCCAGTCCCAGAGCTAGAGAAGTCTTGGAAAAACATATACAATAGTTAATTCATCTTGGTGTACTGAGAAAAGTAACCCATAATGAGGAAGTTGAAGTGACAACACCTGTTATTATTGCATGGCATAATGACAAGTCAAGAATGGTTGGAGATTTCAGATCATTGAATACCTACACAGTTCCAGATAGGTACCCAATCCCTAGAATCCAAGAAACCCTGACTCAATTGTCTAAAGCCAAGTATATAACATCAATGGATGCATTAAAAGGTTTCCATCAGAATGTTCTGACACCTAAAGCTAAGAAATTACTTAGGATTATCACTCATCGTGGTATTTATGTGTATCTTAGGATGCCATTTGGCATTAATAATGCTCCATCCCATTATCAAAGAATGATGAATACAATCTTTCCACAGAATTGTCTGAAGGATGGCTTATCATTTATATTGATGATATTATCATATGTTCTGATTAATGGTCTTTGCACCTAGAAAGACTTGCAAGAGCACTTCACAAAGTTGCAGAAGGGAACATGAACATTTCACTTAAGAAATGCAATTTTGGTTTTGAGGAACTCAAAGCATTAGGACATATTGTTTCTGGTTTAAGCTTGGGTATTGACAAAGACAAAGTAGCAGCAGTGTTACTTAAGCCAATACCCCAGAATAAAAAAGAAAATATGTCTTTTCTTGGGTTTGCCAGTTATTATAGGCAACACTTGAAAGACTTTGCAATTCTAGCCAAGTCACTGTATAGAATCTGTGATCAACAGACTCTATTTGAGATGACACAGGAGAGAATTAAAGCTTATGAAAAGATAAGGAGAGCTCTTACAGAAGCCCCTTTACTACTCATGCCTTACTTGAATATTCCTTTTAAATTGTACATTGATGCATGTGGAGATGGATTAGGGGCAGCCCGACATCAAGTCCAAATTATTGATGACAAACCTACAGAAGGACCATTTTGTTACATCTCAAGGCAAATCAAACCAACAGAAGCCAGATATGGTGCAAGTCAACTGGAGTGCTTATGTTTGGTATGGGCACTTGAGAAATTACACTATTATCTTGATGGCAGTGTTTTTGAAGTGATAACTGACTGTAATGCAGTAAAATCACTTCTTAACATGAAAACTCCCAACAGACACATGTTGAGATGGCACATAGCCATTCAGGAATATAGAGGAAACATGACTATAGTCCACAAAGCAGGAAACATTCACAAGGATGCTGATGGACTTAGCAGGTGGGCATTAGCCAACACTCCTGATAACCCAGCTTATGTACCCTTGGAAGCTGAACCACAGATTCCAATTGAAGGGATTAATATAACTGATATTGGGACTCAATTCTTTGAAGAGGTCAGAGAATCTTATAAGCAAAACAAGAATTGCCATATCTTGACTTATTTATTAGATAAAGACTGCAAAGATACATCTTTTATCAATGCACTAGATGAAGTTTGGAGAAATTCCTATTCTGAAGGGAGATTTCACTTGCTTGATGGGATTATTTACCACAGGACCAAACATTCTTGTCTAATGACATTATGCATCAGATTGCTTATCAATACAACTCTTCATGAATGCCATGATAGCATCTACTCTGGACACCTGTCAGAGGACAGAACACTTGAAAAAGTGAAAAACTGTGCATGGTGGCCATCTTGGAGAAAAGGAACCATTTAATATTGCCATACCTGTGACAGATGCCAAAAAGGAAACAGGAGTACAGGCAAGAAATTTGGACTTATGATCCATATTCAAGAACCAAAATCCCCATGGGAAGTTGTTCACATGGATTGGGTCACAGCACTTCCTCCAAGTGGTGAAAAAAGTTATAATGCTTGTTTAGTCATTGTAGACAGATATAGCAAGACTCCCATATTCTTACCATTTCATAAAGATGAAACTGCTATGGACACAGCTCTTCTTCTATGGAGGAGAGTTATTTCTCATAAAGGATTATTTAAGAATATCATAAGTGACAGAGATCCCAAGTTCACATCTGCACTTTGGACCAATCTTCATAGATTGTTTGCGACTAAGTTATCATTCTCTACAGCATATCACCCTCAGACAGATGGGCTAGCAGAGAGGATGATTCAAACTTTGGAAGACATTATCAGGAAATTTTGTGCTTATGGGTTAGAATTCAAAGTCTCAGATGGCTTTACCCATGACTGGTGCACTCTGATACCTGCACTAGAATTGGCATACAAGACATCAGTCCATTCTTCCACAGGACAAACTCCTGCTATGTTAGAAAAAGGATGGAATACAAGACTCCCAGCAGACACACTGAGGAAAGACTTGATTGACATTCATCCTAGAGCTTCCAGCTTCAAGATAATGCTTGATAAAGTAAAACATCACGCAAAACAAAGTATGGATGATGCTTTTGATTATGCAAAACAGAAGTGGCACAAGAGTCATAAAGTACCAGACTTCAAAGTAGGGGACTTAGTTCTAGTTTCAGCCTTGAATTTTAATAATATCAAAGGCCCAAAGAAATTTAAAGATTCTTATGTAGGACCTTTTGTTATTGTTGCCTTACATGGAACTAATGCAGTTCAAGTGGAATTGAGTGGTGAATTGGAAAATAAACACCCCACTTTTCCAGTCAGCTTGATAAAACCTTATCAACCAGCTGATAAAGAATTGTTTCCTCTAAGGAACCCAACTCCTTTGACTGTCCCACCAGTGGAACAGAATGAAGACAAAAAGATAAAGAAAGTCATTAAAGAAAGGAAACTTAGGGGTAAAAATCAGAGAGAATATCTTGTCAGATATAGGAATCCAGTACATGAAGATGAATGGCTGGCAGAATCAGATATACCTGACTCAGATAAACTCTTGAGAAGATTTAGACATGAAAGAAGGCCACAAGCCGGAATATGTCTATAAATGTGCTTTAAATTACTTGATCTGAGTAATGTAAAGAGGTTGGACAGTGGACATTAACCCCCCTTTGGGGCTTTTTTTATTATTTCTATCATTGATAAAATTGTAGTACAATTTTATTTTTTGGTGGGAGGGAATGTGAGCCTTGAGGTATATTTTACATACCCAAATAGGCCACAATTATCTGAAAAAGAAATTTTGAATTATGCATAACTCATAAGTCATGCATATATCCAAAATTCATCATTTTTGATTTCAGAAAAGATGAATAACGTTTTCTTGAGGAAGTAAATCCATGGATTTAAGGCCAGATTTGGATTCTACACTAAAATTCACCTAGGGTAGCTCCATAAAGTGAATAAGCTCAAATTAACTCTTTGAGGTGGTAAAATGGAAAATACTTCAATACCACATCATCAATACCACATAAAATATCCGTGAAAATTTTTGTTTTTCTTAATTTCATGCCAAAATAATGGGAATGTGAGAAATCCCATGTTACATATACAATAAGAATAGTGTTATGCATGTCTTGAGCACTTAATATCATGGTATTCTTACATGTACCTTTGGTACACCCATAGTGGATATCTCACTTTAAGCTTAAGTTACTATTTTGACGTGAAAAATAGGCAAGGGGGACAAAAGACATCAAAGAGAGCCAGGGTACCCAACTTCTGAGGCCTCAGAGGTGTGGACAGCTCCAAAGCTTGGATCCATGGCTGATCTTGGCCTAATTGGTAAACTAAAACCTTTTGGGAACTTGGTTACCATGTTACAACTACAGTAAAACGTAAGAAAATAGCAAACAACCTGCTATTTTGACGTGCCAAGGAGGTAAAGAGCTACTTAGACTCCTGTAACCATGTCAATTCTTAATGGCTTTCCATGGATAAACCCAAAAGAGTAATCAAAAACCTTTTTGGACTTGTATCCATTGACTTACCTCATAGCAACCAGTGAAACACTGATATTTGCAATTCTACGTAGAAATGAGGTAAAAATTTCAAAAATTCATTAAAAGTACAATTCTTAATGAATCTTTCTGAAACCTTCAGGACTAATGGAGAACTTTATTACCTATGGTACAACCAAAAAGACTTACAGGTTTACTAGTAAAATTAAAAGTTTTACGTACAGTCCATTTTTGACTATTCTACGTGAAACACTGAATCTTCCAAAATTCACAGTAATTACAACGTGTGATGAAATTGGCAATAAAATTGATAACTTTGAGAAATCAATGATTATTTTGGAATAAAAGAATATTTACAGATGTTACTCCTTTTATTCTTAACCATATTGGGGTTGGTAGTCAGGTAAAAGCATCAATTAAGTAATTATGATAATCTTACGTGACAACAGATGATGCAATCAATAATCCAAAAAGGTTTATTGTTTTCTCACTCACTGGTTTTTCAGTTTGCTCCATGGCACACCTCTGTGAGCTGTTTTTGACTTAAAAGAAGCCTCTTCTTGCTATTTTTTCCACATCATCATCTTATTATCATTTAAATCATTATTACCAACAAGTAAGTATTAGTTACAGCTATTCTTAAGTGTTTTAAATCTTTCAGAATCAATCAGAAAGACGTGAAATCATAGAATCCAACTATATATTGTTATAATACTGTTATAAATCCATTTTGATCCTTAAAATCCACAATTCCACGTCAAATCTCTCTATCTTATCTTTCAATAAGCTCTTTGGAATATTAGTGAGTGATTTATCTTTAATTCTTAAAGTTTTTCTCTAAAATTAGTTTTCTTCAAGAATTATCATTATAATTATTCTTGCAAAAGATAATTATATATTAAAATAATTTTATTATTTTAATAAAAGAGGTTTTATTATTTAAATCTTCTTCTAATTGATTCTAGTAGACAATTACTTGCTCACTGTTAAAATCACTAGTAGTGTCAGACTGAGTCTATATTGAAGTGGTAATAAGAGTATTTACAACTAGAATTATGACTGTGACACGTAGAAAATTGATTAAAAATAAGGTTTTTTAATTTAAAAGATGATTTATAATATATTTAAAGGGTTCTACTATTGAAGAATAGTGGTGGTGAGCGCTATTGAGAACCCAGGGTGCAATCTTACCAGTTGGGTTACTATAATAAGAGTTACAATAATTAAATATATAATTATACCTGTTTATTACCCAAGAGTAAAACTGTTTTTGACAGTTTACTAAGTAGGGTATTCAAGAGCAGGATGAGGAAAGGCTTTTGGCTGTGAAAAGCCCTCCTTTTATCCTGAAATTGAGGTGGAAAGGCTGCTAGACCTTTCCACGTAGAGGAAGTGAAGATTTTTCACTCTCTATGACAGGCTTGTGGTTTGCAAACAGCCTGTATACCCTGTATTGGGCTCAGATGTGGTTTTGAAACCACATCTGGGCGGTTTTCACCAATACAGGGTGAATATTTTCATCTGGGGACCTCACAGCCTGATTCTGACGTGTATGACGCGTAGAATGCTGTACAGAAACTGTATGGGACCCCAGTATTGACTGTCATATGAGGTATTGAAGTAAAAACATGCTTCTTTGTCTATTTGACACCTCATATTCATGGTTATGGGATATTATCCCATGGTAAGGCTGTATCTGACAGCAGGTGGGATTTTGACCTTAAAATGGTCATCACTCTGTCAGTTTTTGAGATATCAACCTCAAAGTTGGTTCATTGAATAGCTCTGTATGGGCTCTACACAATGGTACCCAACTTGACATGGTTATCATTAAATATGACAAAGCTATCCCATGTACAAGTATTTTTGTACATTGGCATGGTCTGGGAAAAAGCTGTATTAAGCTTGTTTGGCCAATAACCTCTGTTGTAGTTGAGCTATGAGGAAATGGATGGCACCATCAGATAGCCCTGATTGTGCTCTTTCCAAAAAGACCCCACTTTAGGTATCTCACACTAAAACTGTAAAAGTTAGATGAGAGGTGAATGTTTTGTTCACCCTTATTTGGTCTGGATTTGACCATAACTCAAGTAATACTGGTGCTAGCTCAGTTTGGCTAGCACCATTAGATAGCCCTGGCTTAGAGATTCATTTTGAATACCCATTTGATGGGGTTAAGCCTCTCCTTCTAGATTTTAGATGAGAGGTGAAAATTAAGGTTTATGCTCAGCAATAACTTTGTTATTTCTTGTCCTATGGTGATGGGACTTATATTTTCAGAAAGAGGTGAGTTTCCTCTTTCTTTTGATACCTTTTGAGCTGATTTGGCTCAGCTCCATGTTTTGGTGGTATTTTGGCTATACCATTGGTTTATGGTATTTTGGCTGTCATGCTTGTGCTCTGGTTTTGAGTCACAGGCTGACAAGTAGTGCTTAACACGTGAAAGAAATAATTCTTTAATTATTTAAATGTGGTTATAATAATATTTTATTATTATATTTCATAAGAACAGACACAGTACTGTTGATTAATAGTTATATTATCATCAGTTTCATAGTCACATCTTACAGGTACCTTGTATCAAGTTCCAGGGTAATCTCCATTAAGTCTTGAAGAGAAGCAATTCTTGAATGATGGGGGGCCAATTTATCCAGAAGTCTGGAAGCCAATCCCTTCCTGATATAATGAATAAGAGCCCTTTCACCCCAATCCCCAATTCTTGACACTAGACTTCTAAAATTAGCAATGTATAATTATGCATGTCCACCTTATTTCATTCTTAGGCTATCCAACTCTGCTTCAGATTTTCTAAGATCATTTGCGTCCCCAAATAGAGCAAAGAGTTGGGATTTTAATAAGGCCCAATTATTGAGGAGGTATGCTGGTTCCTTATTGCTGTGATTGGAATGATAAGGCTCAATAAATTTTGCAGCCCTTCCAATGAGAAATGAAGTGGAATAATTAACTTTTTTCTGTCTTCAGAGAAACTCTCCTTGTCATTATGAAAAATAAGCTGGCAGGAATGAATAACACTTCTGACTTTGAAGGGTTGAGTCCTGTCAATGAAGTCTGGAGTCTTTGATGCTGGTGGTTTTGAAGCCTCAGAGGATGAAGAAGCTTGAAGATTGGCCATAATCTGGGTCATTCTTTGCATAATAACTAATAAAGATGGTTCAGACTGATGAGAGATAGGCTGATTACACTTGGCTAGAGCTGGTCCTCCAGTACCTTGAGATTCCCACACAGGATTGAGAGCAGCCTCAGTACTTTCAGACCCTTCCTCTTCCACAAATGTTTCCTCCTCCTCTGCATCATCTTCCTCAGGACCTTTCAGTGTGGTCCTTGAAATTCCTGAAAAAGCGCCCACTACTACTGAGAATGAGCTTTATGTTCTAGGCCCTCTTCCTTGCTTCCTGGATGGTTCTGTGCCTTCTATGACTGGTCCTCTGTCAAAATGGGCCCTCAGTTGAGGAATTTCTGGGGTCTCATCAAGAGGCACTCTTGGTGTTGGAGTAAGGAAAGCCTGAGCTTGTGCCTGAGATCTGGTCTTTCTTGCAGGAGGTGAGTGTTGCACAGGCATCCTTTCTCATAATAAAAAAAATAAGATTTTAAGATAAATCAAAATTGAATTTGAGTCCTTGAGGAAATTCAGCAAGAAGGCTTGGACTAAAATCAATAAATCAATATCTTGAGAAAGTCAACAAATTCAAGTGAAACAACTTCAGGTAAATCACCAAATCAAATGCCAAATTAAATGTTGAATTATTTCTGGTTCAATGAGTCAATATCTTGATGAATTCAAATCAATAAGTCTTGAGGTAAATCAAATCATAATCAGAATCAAATTAATTCAAAATGAAAAACTGTATCTTGAGGTGAAAGTCAAATATGTCAAATCATTCAATCAAAATCAAATCAAGTGAAAATCTTCCTGTAAATTGAAATTCTTGAGGAATATTTCAAGCTGAATCTTAATGAATGAAGATCTATGTCAGAAACCATTTTTGAGGCCCATTTAAATTCAAATTAAACCTGGGACCTGAATAAAAATTGAGTGGCATAAGAATTATTGGAATGAATGGTCAGCCCCAAAGTTTTGAGAGGAAAGAAAATTCATGAAGATAAAATGAATTTCCATGAGCAAAAGCATGATTGAAAATCGAGAATTCAAAGAAAAATCATTAAATCTATAAAATAGTCATAATTCATGAATAAAATATTTGAAGATAAAAATAAATAATAAAGAATAAAACAAATCAATTTTGAGTTAATTAATATAATTTCACAGGGGCTCTTGGGGAAAACAAGAGTGGCCTGACACTCAGGACTCAAGAACTCACTGTGAAGGCTCCAAAGGATAAAGAAACAAAAGAAAAATATATTTCTTTAAGAGAAAATAAGAGCAGGTACAATATATGCCAATTATAAGAAATAAGCCAAGGGCCAAGGATAGTAAAGAAAGCCAAAGGCCAAGGAGACAACCAAATCGATCCATGATTAACTGTTTCAACCTTCTAGAAATAACAATGGAATCAGTACAGGACATGAGCACCAATATCCACTGACAGGAGAAGAGAAACTTGCAAATTGCTGACTTAATAATATGGGTATTTAATTTCAATAATGAAAAGAAAAAAATAATAAAAATCAAGCCAATATAGCAATTAACTGGGTAAAAGGTCCCCATGGAAGAAAAGATTGGCAGTATATGTGAAAGGTTGAAGAATCATCCTGGAGAGTTGATCACCCAGCTGTATTGACTATTTTGGGTCAACACAGATCTTTCCATCTTTAGAAATGAATTGTGTGTCTTAAATTCCCATAGTGGAATATGAGCTGGCCCAAATGGGCCTATAAAACGTATTTGATGATTAA
This sequence comes from Austropuccinia psidii, assembly GCA_023105745.1. Lineage (NCBI taxonomy): Eukaryota > Fungi > Basidiomycota > Pucciniomycetes > Pucciniales > Sphaerophragmiaceae > Austropuccinia > Austropuccinia psidii. The sequence continues at coordinate 44,328,519 of JALGQZ010000001.1, forward strand.
CAACCTCTTTAAATTGACCTTGAAAAATCCTGGGACAATATTCCCTTGGGGGAATACTGTTGAAGAGAATAACCAACACCTGAAGGAGAAGGTGATTGGTGTCCTCAAATGGTCTTTGGATAGCCACCATGGATTGCAAGACTGATTTACTGAAGTCTTCCTTTGAAATGGAGTGATGTACTTGGGGACTTAATTTGAAATGACATAATGGGGTCCAAAAACCATCACCAATAGATTTCTTGGGGAATGTGGTGCATAATGGTATATAATACCATATATGCACCAATCCTGGTTCCTAAAGGCTGTCACAACCATGGCAATTCACCCCCTTGGACCTCAATATGGCATATCTATTCCACATCTGATTTGTGGCAATTTGGCCATATCCATAATCATTGGTCAAATTAGCAATTTCATTCTTTTATGGCCTTTATGGTCATTTCATCATCTGAGGCCAACCTGGCCCCTTCCTCATCATCAGGCCTTTCCTGGCCAGGTTTTGCTTTTGAAAGTCTTTTCTATTTTCCATTCAATGGGGAAAATACAGCCCAAAAGCCAGTTTCTGGCTTTTTAAGCTTTAAATACAGAGTTGCACATTTCGGGAACTTTTGCGAATTTTGCACATTTTCGCATATTTTGCTGTATTTTCTATTTTAGGCCATTTTCCCATGTAATACGGGAAATATGCCCAAACAGCCATTCTGGGCTTAATTGCCATATTTGTGCACTTTGCGCAAATACAGTTTTAAAGCTGTATTAGATGTACTTGGCCAAAACACCCAAAGACACTCTTTCACCTTTGAAGCCACTCAAAACCCAATTTTCACTTATATCCTCCTGGAATCAATCCAAAAGACCTTTGGCCATCTCTGCCATCCAATAACCACAAGTGCCATAAATGGTGTTATACACCATTATGCATCTTTTTTAACCACCAATCCAATGGCTTCAATATCAAATGGTTATTTCAACTTTTCATCAGGTCATCAAGGCACATCCTCCAGAGGATTAATTGGTGCTCAAAAGAAAAGTGTCAATCTCAAATACCAATGAGGGCATCAAGCAATCATTGGTTATTCTCATTCACAGTATTCCTCCAAGGGAATACTGGCAGTTCATTCTCAAGGGATATTCAAGAGGCAGTTCCAAAACAATTTTCCAAGGGTAAGTGCTCCATCAATGCACCTTGGTAACCACATTCATTAAATACAGTCTGGATTCATCAAGACCTGTATTTTCATACAACCCAGTTCATTTCCCAATTCAGCAAGGTATACACTTCATCAAGCAGTCAATACAGCTTCAAGGATTCAATACAGACTAGCTTTCATCCTGAAGAAGTCAAGCTCCCAACCTTTCACATATACCAGCCTCCTTTGACCCTTGGGGTTTTCCCCCAGTTCATAAATATACTTTGAATTTATTTTATCTTCATTTATCTTATCATTTTTGTTAAGTTAATACTGATTTTATCAAGTCAGTCATTTCACACCTCTTTCTTTTTCTTTCTTTTCCTGTTGATGGATATTTGGTGTTCATATCCTTACTAATTCCATTGTTCATTTTGGCAGCTAAGGACTTACTTGGTTGGCTCTTTGGCCATTTGGCTTCTTATTTCTCTCATTGAATCTCATCTTTTTACTTACATATTTCTGAGAGAAATTCATTTCTTTTACTTTATCTTCTTTATCCTTTGAAGTCTTCCAAATGAGTTCCCTGATTTCTGAGTGCCAGGCCACTCTTGCCTTTACACTAGAGCCCCTGTGACATTATATTAATTAACTCATAATTTCTTTCCCTTCTGTTCATTCTTTCTTTATAATTTCATTCACCCATTCCATTGAAATTATGACTCTTTAATGTTTATGAACTTTATGATTCATCATCATCCCTCAATTTTCTCTCATTCATTCTTCATTTTGAAAATTTAAAGCTTACCTAATTTTATTTTTGTTTCTCTTTTTAAACTCTTATTTCAAATCATCAAATTTATTTTATTCATAATTGAAGCATAATCTTCATTTTCATTTGATTTTCAAATTTATCAGCAAGATTATTCAGACACATTATTCACACCAAGATTCATATTGATTCATTCTTCAAAAATTTCTAATTTTAAAGAAGAACTCACTTTATTTGATTTGATTTGATTTATTGACTTGAAATAAATTGATATTGACTTCAAGAAAATTGATTGACCTGAAGATTTCATTGATTTTGCTGATTTTTCAAATCAAGAATTTTTAAATAAATTGATTTTTCCTCAAGAACTCATTTGATTGACCAATTTTCTGCAAAATCTTTGATTTTGATTGATTTGACTTATTGATTTATTGACTTAAAGATTTCATGTTGATATTGATTGATTGATTTACTTCATGACTTCATTTTTATTCATTGATTTTTCTTCAAGACATTGATTTTGAGTTTGATTTTACTTCAAGTTGCCTGTTGATTTGCCTCAAGCTTTTCATCTTCAAATTTTTGATTTTTATTAATTTAATTCCATTTTCTTCCTGAATTCCCCCTGTTCAACATTAACCTCCTGCAAGACAGACATCTCAGGCAAGAGCTCAAGCTGTTCTTACTCCAACTCCAAGAACTCCTCTTGAGGGAACCCCAGCAGTTCCTCAACTGAGGGCCCAATTAGACAGAGGACCACATTTGGAAGGAGCAGCACTATCCAGCAAGGAAGGAAGAGGGACAAGAAGATCAAGTTCTTTTTCAGGAGTAGTTGGTGGTTTTCCAGGACTTTCAAGGACCACTTTCAAAGGTCCTTGTTATGATGGTGAAGAGGAGGAGGAGAATTTTGTGTAAGAGGAAGATTCTGATGGTCCTGAAGTTGTTCCTGCTCCTTTGGAGGCACCCCAAGGTAAGGGAAGTCCAACTCTAGCCAAGTCTAATCAGCCTGTCTCTCATCAGTCTGAACCATCCTTATTGGCCATCATTCAGAAAATGACTCAGAGTATGGCCAATCTTCAAGCAGAACATCTTCTGAGGAATCAAGACCACCAGCCTTAAAGACTCCATCTATGAAGGCACCAGAATGCGTTGATGGGACTCAACCCTTCAAATTCAAAATTTTAATTCAGTCTTGTCAATTGATCTTTCATAATGATCTGGCAAATTTTTCTCAAGACAGGAAGAAAGTTCTTTATTCCACTTCTTTTCTCATTGGAAGTTCTGCAAAATTGATTGAGCCTTATCTTTCCAATCTCACCAATCAAGACCCAACCTACCTTCTCAATTCATGGAAATTATTTGAATCTCAACTCTATACTCTGTTTGGGGACCCAAATGTAGCTAGAAAAGCTGAATCAGAGTTGGAGTCCTTAAGAATGAAAGAAGGTGGGCATTTTTCCTTATAAATTGCTGATTTCAGAAGTTTGGTTTTATTTATTGGAGATTGGGGTGAAAGAGCTCTCATCCATCATTTCAGGAAGGGATTTCCATCCAGGATTTTGGATCAATTGGCCTCCCATCTTTCAAGAAGTGACTCTCTTCAAGACTTAATTGATATTACCCTAGAGCTTGATACCAGGTACCATGAGAGGAAAAAAGAGAAGAGTCATCATCAAGGGAAGAAGCCTGAAGTCTCAAAGTTAAATTCTTCTCATCCTCAAAATTCTTCAAGCTCAAGTAAAGAGAAGAAGAAGAATTTTTAGAAGAGGGACAAGCCCTATTCTTCTTTGTTGTATAAAGATTTAAAGCTGATAAGTTTTAAAAAGGAAAGAAGAATCAAGGATGGCTTATGTACCTATTGTGGTGTGAAGCATAGTCTTGAGTCTCATTTCAAAAGACCTCAAAACCAGTTTTCCCAACCATCAGGCAAATTTCCCAGCCATGGAAAAGCCTGAGTGAAGATCATTTTGTGTTCAATGGTCTTCACTGATTTCCATCCAGAGCACAATTGTGTATTCTGAATACTGGTGTTAAGAATTCTCTTGAATTCTTTGTTTTTTCTTCTCTTTCTGATGTTTTATACAGTATTCTCATTGATTCTGGTGCTACCAACTCATTAATTGCAAAGAAGGTTTCTCACAAGTATTCTTTGACTATGTCAGAACTCCCAGAGAAGATTCCTCTAATCATTCTGCACTCCTCTGAGTCCCCTTCCTTATTTGTGACTCACCATACCAGATATATGATTGCGCCCCCTTCTTTCCCAAGTCTTGAATGGGACTTTTTAGTCATTGATTCTGTGAACCTTTGAGATATAACCATACATCCAAAAAGGTCACAACAAAATTTCTTTAATAATTATGCTTATGATAATTCTCTCAAAAATTAGTAAAATACCATCAATAAGTATAAAATCTGAATTAACTCAGAATATAATGAGTAAACATGTGAAGTCAATTACACCATTAGATTCCTCATGGTAAAATACACATATGTCACTTTTATGGCATATCTGAAAAGTCAATAATTACTGAAGTATAAGTAATAATACCTTAAAAAAGGTACAAAACCTCATTTATCTCAGAAGCCAATGAAGAAAAATGTGAAATAAACTGTACCATTGGATTCTCCATATTACTCTACACATAAAAGAATTATAAAGCTAATCTCCAAAGCTAATACTTAAGGAATTGAGCTGAACATATGCACTTTTTGGGTAAACACATATATTCATGATTTTTAGCTAATATCTCTTGAAATATACATGATAGAGAGATACACCAGAACTAAAGTCACCACGTAACTACTATAGGAATACAGATATGAACTTTATTTCACAAGCTATAAACAAGGTTAAAACTTGTAATGGATTATTGAATAAAATCAATAGAGCTGTTGACCACTTTGTTGTGAAAGTGGTCCAAACTTAAAAGAAAGTAGACATTCAGATTATACCCGTTCATGCATGAATAATTACGTAGTTCTTATTACAATATTCAATGTATAAACCCTTGAAATTATGGTTTGAAGTTTGAAATACTGAATTTTGACAGAAAAGATGAGTTACAAGAAAAATCATCAAAAATAGAGTTTTTATTATGTAATGAAATGCTCTTGGAAGTATAATGAGGACATTCCAAGCTATCAGAATCCACTTTCAGAATAGATGTAGCAAGTATAACCTAAAGGTTATTAATTATCAAAGTCTAAGATTAAATTTGATCATTTATGATCACTCACTGTAACATCACTTTAAGCTTAACAGTCATATAAGTGATAAAGCTGATGAATACTATTAGATTATGATTAATACTAATGAAATCCACAAAGTGTAGGCTTATTCCAAGCCTATGATGCCATCCAACTTAGAGTTATAGTGATAACTTTAAATAACGGCGTAATAATGAGGTAAGATGGTTTGATTATGATGTAATCATCACTGAGCCTTAAAATATTGATAATTTCTAGTAGAAAGAATCATTATAAGTCTACTAGAAGCCTTCTGGACTCTAGAAGGGAGGTATTTACTATAAATAGAGCTCTTTTTACTCTATTTTCCCCTCAGATGCTTTCAAAACACTAAATAATTAAATCAAAAAGGTAGATTCTTTATTCTTTATATATAAAACTTTTATATTATTCAAGACAAAAGATAATCTTTATTATAATAATCAATCTTGACGTGATTACTTCAATTATTTAACTCTTTTGTTAAATTTCTCTTAAAAATCTCAAATCCACGTAAAATCAAGATAATTTGTAATTTCTCTTAATTTTTATTGTAAATACAATTTAAATAAGTTGTATTTATATTATTTGGCGTAAAATCACTCAAAACTATTATATTAAGTGTTAAAAGCAGGTTATTTCTTCTTATTATAATAATTTTCTCTCTATTATTACTTTAATAATTCTTTAATTAATATAAATAGTCTTTATATTGATTTATAACTTTAATATTAGTAATATTATTGTTGTTAATTGTTTTCTATCAATAAAAAACAATTTTTCAGGCCTTTATTATTTGCTGGTAGCAATAATAAAGTGCTTTTAAATATATTAATTATCTCATATTAATATACCTATTTATTATATTATTAGATTTATTGAATAATATAATTATTTTTGTGCCATAATTACAATAATTCTTTAATATTATGATTATTTTTCATCTTTTTATTTTATTTATAAGGACATTAATAGTACAATAAGTAGTATATTAGTAATTTTTACTTATTGTTTCATAGTCAAACCTTACAGATTCTCCCAAGGGAGAAAACCTCATATTGGGCTTTGTTTTTCTTAATCATTTTAATCCATATATTGTTTGGAGGCAAGGTATGATCACCTTTAACACTGATCATAAGGACTATTATGATCCTTCAAATTCTTTCAGTAATGACCTTTCCTCTACCAAATAATGTGCAGCTCTGGTTGGTGATTCTAGAACACCATAATTTCCATCTTCTTTCCATATTCCTTACCTCAATTCCCATCAGTCATTACTATGCTCTAGAGATGAAGTCTTAAAAGGAATTCAAGATGTTGGAAAAGATAATTCTGTATCCTCTCTTCATCTCTTCTTTGGGAATATGGTCCTTCCTTCTTCATCTTATCATGACTCCTTGGAGGAGTTGTGGGATGAAGAGGAAGAGCCAGAATAAATAGAAACTGTGATGAAGGTTGTTCCCTGTTCTTATCACCAGCATTTGGATTAGTTCTCCAAGGTGAAAGCAGAGAAACCTTGTGAGCCTTAGAGGTATTTTCATATACCCAAAAGACCACAAAAGATGAATTGAGATACAAATATAAATAAACTAAATTTATTTATATTATAAAAATGAAAATTGAAAAATAAATACAAAATTATATTTAAAAATCAAAATCCAATTATAGTTAATGTAAGGTGTGGATATGAAACCTTGATTAAAAATAAAGTACTTTTCCTGTCCTCAAAATTTGTATAAGGTAAAAATCAATTAAAAATAGAAATAAATACTATTTTTAAGAGAAAACACACCAATTTTATTGTTTATGACTTTATTAGTGTAAAACAATAATATTATAAAGACTTATTTTTTTACCAACAATAAAAATTTATCCAAAAATACTCTACAAGAGATATTTAAGGCTATAAAAGAAATTTCTTCAAGAGCAATTTCAATTGGAATGAATTGAGCAAAGAACTGCAAGAAATTAATTAAAACAAAAAGTCTTTAGAAAGAATATTAAAGAGAAAACACATCCAAAAGTGACCAGAGTGAATTTGGAAACAAAGTGACAAAGTTAACAGTGATGAAAGATGCTTTAATTCACTTTTGGGGTGGTTCAGGGGTAAGAATGATTATAAGAGTTACAAACAATGATTATAATGATTTTCTCACGTGGTTAAAAGGTTTAAAATGATTCAAAAAATGGTGGTTGGAATCTTTTATTGATTGGTTTAACAGTGTTTAAACTAATTATAAAAGGAAAAGATTTTAACATGAAGAGAAAAGTGGGGCAAAGAAGACATTCTTTTATAGCCATCAATTTTCTTACTCAAAAGGTAAAACTTACTCTTGTCAGTCGTGACCAACATTCTGACAACAGAAAAACCAATTATGGCATCATTGAACCCTGGTTTAGACCAAAAAGGGCCGGTTTAAGCCATTTTTGGCCATTTTAGACCCTTAAATCAGCCATTACTATAACAATACCTGATCTAGAGCCTTCAAAACACGTCAGAATGTGTGTAAGAGGCGTAGAAACCAGTTAAAATTGCTTTTAATAACATTGTTTTAACTTAAGGGTAGTTTTACCCTCTAGGCGGCAGTTAAATCCACCCTGGTTGGTATCAAAACCTCATCATCAATTTAGTCACAGACCCAGTGACTCAATTCCAGGCCAAAATTAATGAACTTTTGTGTGTATTTTGACATCCCACGCCAGTCAGTAAGGAGTTTGGGGGTCTGGCTCCCCCTTAGAGCTAGAGTTCCTTCCCCCCCCCAATTTTAATCTTTCCAATTTATTTTTTCCTTTAATTCCTCATCATGTATTATACTTGTAATTTACATATGTAATTCAATTGAATTGTACAGTACAATACAGTAATAATTGATACCTCATATGTAAATCAAAGTTCACTTATGTAATACACGTGCACATTTTTGACATTTCAACTGAATTCAATAGAAAATTGTGAGCCTTGAGGTATATTTTGCATACCCAAATAGGCCACAAGTATCTTAAAATGAAATTTTGAATTATGCATAACTCATAAGTCATACATATATCCAAAATTCATCATTTTTGATTTCAGAAAAGATGAATAACTTTTTATTGAGTAAGTAAATCCATGGATTTAAGGCCAGATTTGGATTCTACACTAAAATTCACCTAGGGTAGCTCCATAGAGTGAATAAGCTCAAATTAACTCTTTGAGGTGGTAAAATGGAAAATACTTCAATACCACATCATCAATACCACATAAAATATCTGTGAAAATTTTTGTTTTTCTTAATTTCACGCCAAAATAATGGGAAAGTGAGAAATCCCATGTTACACATACACTAAGAATAGTGTTATGCATGTCTTGAGCACTTAATATCATGGTATTCTTACATGGACGTTTGGTACACCCATAGTGGATATCTCACTTGAAGCTTAAGTTACTATTTTGACGTGAAAAATAGGCAAGGGGGACAAAAGACATCAAAGAGAGCCAGGGTACCCAACTTCTGAGGCCTCAGAGGCGTGGACAGCTCCAAAGCTTGGATCCATGGCTGATCTTGGCCTAATTGGTAAACTAAAACCTTTTGGGAACTTGGTTAACATGTTACAAATACAGTAAAACTTAAGAAAATAGCAAATAACCCACTATTTTGACGTGCCAAGGAGGTAAAGAGCTACTTAGACTCCTGTAACCATGTCAATTCTTAATTGCTTTCGATGGATAAACCCAAAAGAGTAATCAAAACCCTTTTTGGACTTGTATCCATTGACGTACCTCATAGCAACCAGTGAAACACTGATATTTGCAATTCTACGTAGAAATGAGGTAAAAACTTCAAAAATTCATTAAAAATACAATTCTTAATAAATATTTCTGAAACCTCCAGGACTAATGGAGAACTGTATTACCTATGGTACAACCAAAAAGATTTACAGTTTTACTAGTAAAATTAAAAGTTTGACTTACAGTCCATTTTTGACTATTCTATGTGAAACACTGAATCTTCAAAAATTCACAGTAATTACATCCTGTGATGAAATTGGCAATAACATTGATAACTTTGAGAAATCAATGATTTTTTTGGAATAAAAGAAGATTTACAGATGTTACTCCTTTTATTCTTAACCATATTGGGGTTGGTAGTCACGTAAAAGCATCAATTAAGTAATTATGATAATCTTACGTGACAACAGATGATGCAATCAATAATCCAAAAAGGTTTATTGTTTTCTCACTTACTGGTTTTTCAGTTCGATCCATGGCACGCCTCTGTGAGCTGTTGTTGACTTAAAAGAAGCCTCTTCTTGCTGTTTTTTTCACATCATCATTATCTTATTATCATTTTAATCAAAATTACCAACAAGTAAGTATTAGTTACAGCTATTGTTAAGTGTTTTAAATCTTTCAGAATCAATAAGAAATACGTGAAATCATAGAATCCAACTATATATTGTTGTAATACTGTTATAAATCCATTTTGATCCTTAAAATCCACAATTCCACGTCAAATCTCTCTATCTTATCTTTCAATAAGCTCTTTGGAATATTAGTGAGTGATTTATCTTTAATTCTTAAATTTTTTCTCTAAAATTAGTTTTCTTCAATAATTATCAATACAATTATTCTTGAAAAAGATAATTATATATTAAAATAATTTTATTATTTTAATAAAAGAAGCTTTATTATTAAAATCTTCTTGTAATTGATTCTAGTAGACAATTACTTTCTCACTGTTAAAATCACTAGTAGTTTTTAACACGTGAAAGAAATAATTCTTCAATTATTTAATTGTGGCTATAATAATATTTTATTATTATTTTTCATAAGAACAGACACAGTACTGTTGATTAATAGTGATATTATCATCAGCTTCATAGTCACATCTTACATTTGGGGGCCTGGCCGTGTTTTTTGAACCTTGTACCATTAATATATTTTTAAGTTCTAAAATATATTAATTTAATTTTGAAGATAAAATAATTCTTATTTTTGAAATTGTTTTGGAAATATTTTTCATTGAGGAATTTGGTTTAATTTGATACTGTTTTTACACGTGGCATTTTCACATCCAAAAACTTTTAAAATTATTCTTTGAGTTACTCTGAATTAATTTTCATTCAAAATCTTAAATTTTAATCTTTTTTCTTTAAAAAGAATAATTTTTTTAATATTAATAAATATAAAATTTATAAAAAATCTTTAAAAATATTTTACAAAGTATAAAAAATAATTTTTCTCTTTTATAATTTTTTGTAGTGTCTTTAATCAAATACTGTGCAGCTGGCAACAGACTCAGTAAAAGATATATCACTAGTCCAGAATCTGAAGACAGTATTGAGGTGCATATTGCTAAAAGAGGCACATTATTTAACTCAGAAAAGGCTAAATTACCACCAAAAGGTGTGTATTTTATCTTATATTTTCACCTTTTATCTTTAAATTGACATGAAAATGGTGCATACCAGAAATGGAAGCAACTATTCAGTCAAACCAGATGGATGTGGACAAGGAAGAGGCAAGACCAAATCCAGAAGTGCCAAGTCTTCCACAAGAAAGACACATTTGGAGGATGCCAGAGTTGCCCCCCATTCCCCAAGGTCTGTACCAAAAGATTTTGATGTGAATTCTGAGCCTGAACTGATTCATGACCATATTTCCAGGGCTGAACCATTTTCAAGTGGCAGCAATAGAAATATATCAATGCCAGTACAAAAATTGGTTCAGAGCAGCCAAAGAAGAGGAGTGGGAAATATGCCCAAGCCTTTGGCAGGGGGCCATGAACTCCTACTTACACATCAAGAGCTTTCTGGGTCAGGAGAAGACCATAGAACCCTTAGGAGGATGGAGCCCCCTGTCTTGCCAAGACGAGGTCAAAAAGATAAAGAATTGGTTGAAGAACCAAAGTCTTTTATCCATAGACCAGAAGAAGGAACTGGAAATGACTCCAGCTTTGGAGACAGAGGCCCCAGTGGCGTCCACCAGCTCCAAACCAGCTCCAGAAGTATCCAAAGAAAACCCAAAGGACCTCAGAAGAAGCAGAGAGGTCCCAAGAGCCATCAAGGCAAGGGCAAAGGCAAAGGAAATTGGCACAGACCTTACCCACAAGGGTACAGGATCCCCCAATTGGAGCCTTCAGCAGTGGACAGTGTGTGCAACATGGCCAAACCTCTCATGGAATTCACATCCAAGGAACAAGAAAGGATGAACAGGACTTTTCCACGCAAATAATTGATGAAATACACTTTGTTAAATCTAGTATTGATGTAGAACTTGGCAAATTTGATGCAAAGTTAAATAAAATCATATTGGACATAAGTGAATAAAAAAAAATGTCAAAAAATATACTGAATGGTATGAATTAACAAATGCCAGATTTGATTCAATTACCAATGCTTGTAGCAGAATTGAGAGTACATGTCAGATTCAGAATTATGAAATGGAAGATCTTTCTATTTTAAAAATGAATTATCAACTTAAGATTCTACAAGATCATGTCTTGAAGATTGTTGAAAATACCAATCAGTTTGCTACACATTTAGCAAAAAGTGACAGTGAAAGGCAGAAGTTAAAGAATAAAATCATTGCAAATGTAGAACAAATTCATAAGAATTATTAACCACATATTCCAAGACATTCTACACCTTTGACTGAAGAAAAACTTTCTGTTAAAGGAAGTTTTACCCCACTTCTAGGAGAAAATGTTGTCTCTGTCAAAGATATTCCCAAATTAGAAGAATGGCCAACATTCTCTGGTGAAGGAGAATATAACCATATTGAGTTCATCAGGACTATTGATATGTTACAGGAAGACTTTAATATACCTGATGAAATCATAGTGGGGAAATTACACCCTCTGTTTACCAGGACTGCAAAGAAATGGTATTACAAGATGAGGATGGATCATGGAAAACATGATTTGTATTGGTGTAAATCTGAAGTAATTACCAAATGGGCCAACAATTCTTGGATGTTTAAAATGGAAAATGCTTTTGAAAGTGCCATTTTTAACTCAGAGAAAGATAAGCCACTTACTTGGTTCTTCAAACAAAAAGACAGATTATCTGCTTTACACCCAGATATGTCTGACACTATGATTAATATGAAGATATTAAGAAAGTGTGGAGGAGAACTGGAACATGCTATCAAAAGCAGATGTGTAGAACCCTGTTCAACAGAGGACTACATTAATGCAATGGAAGATATTATTACCAGGACAAGAATTGGTAAAACTTGGACTAGAATCCCTATGGAATCCAAGATGATCCCAAAGATTCCCAGAGAGGATAAAAGACCAGAAAGACCTGTCTTGAAGTGTCATAAATGTGGAAGTACTTCACATTTAGCAAACACTCGCACCAAAAAGACAAAAATCAATGAATTTCAGGTCATTGAAGAAATTCAGTGTACTTAAGAGAAAGAGGAGTCTGATCAAGATTCTGCAGTCTCTGAGGATACACCAGTGGAAGACTATCCCATTGAAAACATTACAGCTTTCTTTGAGGTCACAGAAGTCCATACCCACTTGCCACAGTACAGTGAGGATTTCTGCAGCCTGATCAATATCCAAGATGCCAGAATGTGTAAAACAAAACCTGCTAGAGGAAAGGGTTACACTGCTGGAGCATCCTGTATCACATCAGTTTTGATGAGTGATATTGAAGCCAAAGTAAATTTGAATACAGGCGCATTTTGCACTTGTGTGGGCAAAGATTATCTCCAAATTATACTCTCTGAATGGAAAAACCATCTATTACCAATAGAAGGTGTGAAATTTAGTAGTGCCAGTAACAATGTGTACCCCTTGGGTATATTAGACACTAATCTTGTATTTCCACACCCAGCAGGAAGTGTAAGGATGAAAACTGAGACTGTTGAAATGGATAATTGCACATCTCAGCACATCATTCTTGGAAATGATTATTTGAATATCTATGGTATTGACATAAATAACCATAAAGACAGATATTTCACAATTGGGGATAACAAGAGACAAAATTTTCTTTTTCCAATATGCCAAAACAAATATCTGTAGTATCTTCTGTCAAGGATACTTACAAAATGAATTTGTGTCTAATCAACTTGTTGAAGCACAAATTAATCCATCATTGTCACCAAAAATGAGGAATGAACTTATTAATGTGTTATACACATACAAAAATGCATTTGCCTCTGATAATGAACCCTTATGTGCTATATGGGGCATGAAGTTGATATTACTCTTAATATTGACAGGCCATATCCTCCAGTACTTAGAAGACCAGCTTATCCAGCCAGTCCCAGAGCTAGAGAAGCCTTGGAAAAACATATCCAATAGTTAATCCAACTTGGTGTACTAAGAAAGGTAGGCCATAATGAGGAAGTTGAAGTGACAACACCTGTTATTATTGCATGGCATAATGAAAAGTCAAGAATAGTTGGGTATTTCAGAGAATTGAATACCTACACAGCTCCAGATTGCTATCAAATCCCTAAAATTCAAGAAACCTTGACTCAATTGTCTAAAGCCAAGTATATAACATCAATGGATTCATTGAAAGGTTTCCATCAGAATGTTTTGACACCTAAAGCTAAGAAATTACTTAGAATTATCACTCACTGTGGTATTTATGAGTATCTTAGACTGCCATTTGGCATTAACAATTCTCCATCCCATTATCAAAGAATGATGAACACAATCTTTCCCACACAATTGTCTGAAGGATGGCTTATCATTTATATTGATGATATTATCATATGTTCTGATTCATGGTCTTTGCACCTTGAAAGACTTGCAAGAGTACTTCACAAAGTTGCAGAAGTGAACATGAAAATTTCACTTGAGAAATGCAATTTTGTTTTTGAAGAACTCAAAGCATTAGGACATATTGTTTCTGGTTTAAGCTTGGGTATTGACAAAAACAAAGTAGCAGCAGTGTTACTTAAGCCAATACCCCAGAATAAGAAAGAAATGATGTCTTTTCTTGGGTTTGCCAGTTATTATAGGCATCACTTGAAAGACTTTGCAATTCTAGCCAAGTCTTTTTATAGAATCGGTGATCAACAGACTGTATTTGAGATGACACAGGAGAGAATTAAAGCTTATGAGAAGATAAGGAGAGCTCTTACAGAAGCACCTTTACTCCTCATGCCTGACTGGAATATTTATTTTAAATTGTACATTGATGCATGTGGAGATGGATTAGGGGCAGCCCTACATCAAGTCCAAATTATTGATGACAAACCTGCAGAAGGACCAGTTTGTTACATCTCAAGACAAATCAAACCAACAGAAGCCAGATATGGTGCAAGCCAAATGGAGTGCTTATGTTTGGTATGGGCACTTGAGAAATTACACTATTATCTTGATGGCATTGTTTCTGAAGTTATAACTGACTGTAATGCAGTGAAATCACTTCTTAACATGAAAAATCCCAACAGGCGCATATTGAGATGGCAAATTGCCATTCAGGAATATAGAGGAAACATGACTATAGTCCACAAAGCAGGAAACATTCACAAGAATACTGATGGACTTAGCAGGTGGGCATTAGCCAACACTCCTGATAACCCAGCTTATGTACCCTTGGAAGCTGAACCACAGATTCCAATTGAAGGGATTAATATAACTGATATTGGGACTGAATTCTTTGAAGAGGTCAGAGAATCTTATAAGCAAGACAAGAATTGCCATATCTTTGCTTCTTTGTTAGATAAAGACTGCAAAGATACATCTTTGGTCAATGCACCAGATGAAGTTTGGAGAAATTCCTATTCTGAAGGGATATTTCACTTGTTTGATGGGATTATTTACCACAGAACCAAACATTCTTGTGTAATGACATTATGCAGCAGATTGCTTATCAATACAATTCATCATGAATACCATGATAGCATCTACTCTGGACACCTGTCAGAGGACAGAACACTTGAAAAAGTAAAGAACTGTGCATGGTGGCCATCTTGGAGAAAAGAAACCATTGAATATTGCCATACCTGTGACAGATGCCAAAAAGGAAACAGGAGTACAGGCAAGAAATTTGGACTTACGATCCATATTCAAGAACCAAAATCCCCATGGGAAGTTGTTCACATGGATTGGGTCACAGCACTTCCTCCAAGTGGTGACAAAAGTTATAATGCTTGTTTATTCATTGTAGACAGATATAGAAAGACTCCCATATTCTTACCATGTCATAAAGATGACACTGCTATGGACACAGCTCTTCTTCTATGGAGTATAGTTATTTCTCATACAGGATTATTTAAGAATATCATAAGTGACAGAGATCCCAAGTTCACATCCGCACTTTGGACCAATCTTCATAGATTGTTTGGGACTAAGTTATCATTCTCTACAGCATATCACCCTCAGACAGATGGGCTAGCAGAGAGTATGATTCAAACCTTAGAAGACATGATCAGGAGATTTTGTGCTTATGGGTTATAATTCAAAGACTCAGAAGGCTTTACCCATGACTGGTGCACTCTGATACCTGCATTAGAATTGGCATACAAGACATCAGTCCATTCTTCCACAGGACAAACTCCTGCTATGTTAGAAAAAGGATGGAATCCAAGACTCCCAGCAGACACACTGAGGAAAGACTTGATTGATATTCATCCTACAGCTTCCAGCTTCAAGATAATGCTTGATAAAGTAAAACATCATGCAAAACAAAGTATGGATGATGCTTTTGATTATGCAAAACAGAAGTGGGACAAGAGTCATAAAGTACCAGACTTCAAAGTAGGGGACTTAGTTCTAGTTTCAACCTTGAATTTTAATAATATCAAAGGCCCAAAGAAACTTAAAGATTCTTATGTAGGACCTTTTGTTATTGTTGCCTTACATGGAACCAATGCAGTTCAAGTGGAATTGAGTGGTGAATTGGAAAATAAACACCCCACCTTTCCAGTCAGCTTGATAAAACCTTATCAACCAGCTGATAAAGAATTGTTTCCTCTAAGGAACCCAACGCCTTTGACTGTCCCACCAGTGGAACAGAATGAAGACAAAAAGATAAAGAACGTCATTAAAGAAAGGAGACTTAGGGGTAAAAATCAGAGAGAATATCTTGTCAGATATAGAAATCCACTACATGAAGATGAATGGCTGGCATAATCAGATATACCTGACTCAGATAAACTCTTGAGAAGATTTAGACATGAAAGAAGGCCACAAGCCTGAATATGTCTATAAATGTGCTTTGAATTACTTGATCTGAGTAATGTAAATAGGTTGGACAGTGGACATTAACCCCCCTTTGGGGCTTTTTATTATTTCTATCATTGATAAAATTGTAGTACAATTTTATTTTTTGGTGGGAGGGAATGTGAGCCTTGAGGTATATTTTACATACCCAAATAGGCCACAATTATCTTAAAAAGAAATTTTGAATTATGCATAACTCATAATTCATGCATATATCTAAAATTCATCATTTTTGATTTCAGAAAAGATGAATAACGTTTTATTGAGTAAGTAAATCCATGGATTTAAGGCCAGATTTGGATTCTACACTAAAATTCACCTAGGTAGCTCCATAGAGTGAATAAGCTCAAATTAACTCTTTGAGGTGGTAAAATGGAAAATACTTTAATACCACATCATCAATACCACATAAAAGATCTGTGAAAATTTTTGTTTTTCTTAATTTCACGCCAAAATAATGGGAAAGTGAGAAATCCCATGTTACGTATACACTAAGAATAGTGTTATGCATGTTTTCAGCACTTAATATCATGGTATTCTTACATGGACTTTTGGTACACCCATAGTGGCTATCTCACTAAGCTTAAATTACTATTTTGACATGAAAAATAGGCAAGGGGGACAAAAGACATCAAAGAGAGCCAGGGTACCCAACTTCCGAGGCCTCAGAGGCGTGGACAGCTCCAAAGCTTGGATTCATGGCTGATCTTGGCCTAATTTCTAAACTAAAACCTTTTGGGAACTTGGTTACCATGTTACAACTACAGTAAAACTTAAGAAAATAGCAAATAACCTGCTATTTTGACGTGCCAAGGAGGTAAAGAGCTACTTAGACTCCTGTAACCATGTCAATTCTTAATGACTTTCCATTTATAAACCCCAAAAGAGTAATTAAAACCCTTTTTGGACTTGTATCCATTGATTTACCTCATAGCAACCAGTGAAACACTGATATTTGCAATTCTACATAGAAATGAGGTAAAAACTTCAAAAATTCATTAAAAATACAATTCTTAATGAATCTTTCTGAAACCTTCAGGACTAATGGAGGACTGTAGTATCTATGGTACAACCAAAAAGAATTACAGTTTTACTATTAAAATTAAAAGTTTTACTTACAGTCCATTTTTGACTATTCTACACGAAACACTGAATCTTCAAAAATTCACAGTAATTACCTCCTGTGATGAAATTGGCAATAACATTGATAACTTTGAGAAATCAATTATTATTTTGGAATAAAAGAAGATTTAAAGATGTTACTCCTTTTATTCTTAACCATATTGGGGTTGGTAGTCACGTAAAAGGATCAATTAAGTAATTATGATAATCTTACGTGACAACAGATGATGCAATCAATAATCCAAAAAGGTTTATGGTTTTCTCACTCACTGGTTTTTCAGTTTGCTCCATGGCACTCCTCTGTGAGCTGTTTTTGACTTAAAAGAAGCCTCTTCTTGCTGTTTTTTCCACATCATCATCATCTTATTATCATTTTAATCATTATTACCAACAAGTAAGTATTAGTTACAGCTATTCTTAAGTGTTTTAATTCTTTCAGAATCAATCAGAAGGACGTGAAATCATAGAATCCAACTATATATTCTTGTAATACTGTTATAAATCCATTTTGATCCTTAAAATCCACAATTCCACGTCAAATCTCTCTATCTTATCTTTCAATAAGCTCTTTGGAATATTAGTGAGTGATTTATCTTTAATTCTTAAAGTTTTTATCTAAAATTAGTTTTCTTCAAGAATTATCATTATAATTATTCTTGCAAAAGATAATTATATATCAAAATAATTTTATTATTAAAATCTTCCTGTAATTGATTCTAGTAGACAATTACCTGCTCACTGCAAAATCACTAGTAGTGTTTAACACATGAAATAAATAGTTCTCTAATTATTTAATTGTGGTTATAATAATGTTTTATTATTATATTTCATAAGAACAGACACAGTACTGTTGATTAATAGTGATATTATCATCAGTTTCATAGTCACATCTTACAAAAATACTTCAATTCCTCATAACTTCTAAACTAAACACAAAACCTCAATTTTAACACAAAAATTGATGGTGTACACCACATGTAGTGTGAATTAAATTAAAGTTTTGAGGATTTTCAATTTTTGTATTGAAAATACTGACAACTTAATTTAAGCTTATTTAGAGTTGAGTTACAGAAATTTAATCCAGAGGTGACCCCACTTTATTTTTTATGAGGAATCCAATGGTGTGATAATTTATTTATGTTTATTTATTGGATAAAAATTTATAATATATTCTATATAACCTTTTACCAAATATATATTAATTTCACAATTTTCATTAAGAATTCATTTTTACTTAATTTTTACAAGTAAAAATATAATTTCATAATTTTAAATTTTCTTGTAATTTTATTTGCAAATTATAATTAAATTCTGATTTTTAAATATAATTTTGTATTTATATTTAAATTTTCTTTTTATAATATGAACAAGTTTATTTTATTTATATTTGTATCTTAATTTATCTTTTGTGGTCTTTTGGTTATATGAAAATACCTCTAAGGCTCACAAACCTCCTCCTCACCATGCCTGTGATCATCATATTGAAGTGGAGGGGTCTCTACCTCCAGTTGGGGTGATCTACTCTTTATCAAACCAAGAGGCAGATACACTCGGGGCCTACATTTCAGAGAATTTAGAGAAAGGTTTCATCTGGCCAAGCTCCTCTTCAACAGGAGCACCTTTCCTCTTTGTCGCAAAGAAGTATCCTGGCCTCTGTTTGTGTGTTGATTACTGCAAACTCAATGCTGTTACTAGGAAGAACAATTATCCTGTTATTCCTATGAATCAGCTTCTTACTGTCTTTAATGGTTCTTCTATCCTCTCCAAGATTTATTTGTGTGGTGCATATAACCTGTGCAGAATCAAGGAAGGTGATGAACATTTCACTTGTTTCAAGACTAAATATGGCAGTTATGAGTATTTGCTTATGGAATTTGGGCTCACCAATGCTCCTGACTCTTTCCAAAACCTTGTAAATGATATTTTTATGATCTTCTTAATATTTATGTTGTGCCTTATTTGGATGACATTATGGTATTTTCCAAATCTGAGAAGGAACATGTCACTCATGTGTCCACTGTTCTTGCCAGACTAAAATCCAATAAACTCTTTTCTAAGGCCTCAAAGTGCCTATTTCATGTTTCTAGTGTAGATTATTTAGGCTATATTGTTTCTTCTGAAGGCCTCAAGATTAACCAAGCAAAGGTCCAGCAAATTCTCAATTGGTCACCTCCAATAAACCTCAAGGCTCTTCAATCTTGCCTTGGCTTTGCCAATATTTATGGCTGTTTCATCCAGAATTATTCAAACAAAATTGGTTCACTCACAAGTTTCCTCACAAAATATTCCCATTTTCCCCCCAATGAGGAAGCTCTTAGACAGTTTCATCAACTCAAAGAGTCTTTCATCACTGCTCCAATCCTTCTCTACCCACCATTGTAGAGACTGATGCTTCTGATTATGCCTTGGGTGCTGTACTGAGTCAGGTCTTTGACTCAGGAAAACATCCCATTGCATTTTATAGCTTCAAACTTCTTCCAGAATAGCTCAGCTATGAGATTCATGAAAAGAAACTCCTTGGCATAGTCTGGGCTTTCAAGAACTGGAGAGCTTTTCTCCTTTCCCTTTCTTCCGGTTTTGAAGTTCTCACTGATCATTCTTCACTTCAATATTTCATGTCATCAAAGATTCTCACTAACTGTCAAGTTGGCTGGGCTGAGTTCCTATCTGAATTTCATTTCTCAATCACTTACTGCCCAGGCCACTTGGCCACCCTTCCAGATGCATTGTCAAGTTGGGATGATGTTTACCCAGAGAGAGGAGAGGATTTCATCAGCAAGAACCAAATGAATTATCAGCAAAAAATTAAGCCTCAAAATTCTTTGCAGTCAAGGTGGGTTCATTTTCAAATCTTATTGACTCAATTTAGAAGGCATAATGGCAAGATTAACAATATAGAAGTATTCTTCAAGATTTGGGTAAAGGTAAATCTGTCCAAGATTATTCTCTTTATTCCTCTTCTCAACCTTGCCTTTTCAAAGAGTGGGTGGTGATTCCAAATGACCCCACTATTCAACTCAATATACTTCAAAAGAGGCATGACTCTCCTCTAGCTGGACACCCTGGCCAAGAGAAGACTCTCAAACCTGTCAAGCAGGATTTTCACTTGTCTGGCAAGAGGCAATTCATCAAGGATTATGTCTCATCCTGACAACAGTGGTCAACAAACACAAATATTCATCACAAGAATTTTGGAATACTAAAACCTCTTCCAATTCCAAATGGTCATTGGATTTGTCTTTCAATGGATTTCATCACTTGATTGCCACTGTCCAATTCATTTGACTCAATCCTTGTCATAGTGGATAGATTCTCAAAAATGGCAGTTTTTGTTCCAACAATGTCTTCAATAACTTCAATGGATTTTTCCCATTTATCAATCAAGAATATTTTCTCAAATAATTTCCTGCCTTAAAGAATTCTTAGTGATATAGGTTCTCTTTTTGTTTCTTCCTTTTGGACTAATTTTTGTCAGAAGCTCAGGATTTCAAGAGATCTGTCAACTGCTTATCATCCAGAAACTGATGGACAGAAGAGAGGTTCAATCATATACTAGAACAATAACTTTGGATGTATTTCAGTTATCATCAAGATGATTGGAACACCTGGCTCCCTCTGGCTGAATTCGCCTACAATAACTCTGACCACTCTTCAACAAAAAATCACTGTTTTTCACTGTTTATGGAAGAGATCCTCAATTTTACTCAGCTCACATTACTCAAGATACTCCTGCTGGAAAGTTATCAAAAAAATACAATCAGTACAGCAAGATGTCAAGAAAGAACTTGAAGTTTCCATAAATAGGTTTGAGAGGTATTCAGATAAAAGTAGAGCAATTCCACCTGTTTTCAATCCTGGTGACATGGTATGGCTTTCTTCCAAGAACATCAAATCAACTAGGCCCACCAAAAACTGTCTGAAAGATGGCTGGGTCCTTCTCCAATCTTGAAGAAATTGAGCACTCATGCCTACCACCTCAAGCTCCCATCTTGATGGAAGTCCATCCACCCAGTATTCCATATTTCCCTCTTGGAACCAGTCAAGACATCAACAATCCCAAAATGGAATCAAGAGCCTACTCTTCCAATCATCATTGAAGAAGAAGAGGAATGGGAAGTCTCTCAGCTACTCAACTCAAAGCTCAAGAGAGAAAAATAATGGTAATTTGTGGAATAGAAAGGCTTCAGTCAAGACCCAGAAAGATCCACTTGGTAACCAGCTCAAAACCTCAGGAATTGTTCTGAACTTATTAAGTATTTTCATTCTTTATATCCTGACAAGCCAGGATGCAATCCTTCAAGAGCTTTATTATTTTATGGTGCTTGGTGGGGAGAGGAATTACAAAAAGTAAGTCCCACTCCTGGTATTCACCTTTATAGATATTCTACCCTTCTTGTTGTAAGAATCATCTTGGCCACTCTGTGAGAACTCTGCAATTTCTGCACACAGATCTTTGGTCTGGCTTTAAGCATTAATTGCAAAATGATGGCCATTTTCACTTTGGAAAATGGACCATTCCTTTTCTCAATTTCTTTCCAAGTTTTTCCAATTCCAATTCATTCTTTCAGCAAGCTTATTTTATTTTATGGCACTGGCAGGAGTGGTAATTACCAAAAGTAAGTTCATCTCCTGGTGTGCACTTCCCTGAGGGGTCTACAATCTTTCAAAACATTTCCTTGACCACTTTGTGAGAACCTGGCATCAAATCTTCTTTTTCCAAGTCCTTGGCCAATTCAAATCAACTTTCAACATCAGTGATCAATATTGGATCCTCCTCAAAAAATTCATTTTTCTTTATTTAATTTATTTCTCTTATTTCCTTATTTTCATTCTTTTATTTTTATTTACATTTTACATTTTTCTTTTATCACATCAAATTTCATGTCAAAATGAAAATTCATTTTCAAAATTACATCAATCATGAAGCCAATGTCAAAAGAAGTTCAAGCAGGTCCCATTTTATATGCCAACATTTTAATATTAGTATCAATTTTCATTTCTCAAGAGAATTCCTCCTTATCCCTCTCTCAAACTCTTTCCAATAGCCTCAACAGGATTCACCTTGTATTGGTGCTCAGGAGCTCACCATTTTAAGGTGGGGGGTACTGTCACAACTATAGAAATTAACCCTCTTGGACCTCAATATGGAATATCCATGCCATATAAAATCTTTGGCCATTTGGCCATATCCATAATCATTGGCCAAATTGGCTATTTTATTCTTTCATGTCCTTTATGGTCATGTCATCATCTGGGGCCAACATGGCCCCTTCATCATCATCACGCCTTGCCTGGCCAGGTTTTTCTTTTTAGAAGTATTTTGTTTTTTCCAGTCAACAGGTAAAATACAGCCCAAAAGCCTGTATTTGGCTTTTTAAGCTTTAAATACAGATTTGCGCATTTTGTGCATTTCTACACATTTTTCTATTGTTGCCATTTTAGGCCATTTTCCCATGTAACATGAGAAATATGCCCAAATGGCCATATTAGGTTACTTGGGGCTTAATTTCCAGATTTGCAAATTTTGCGCAGATACAGTTTTAAAGCTGTATTAGCTGTATTTCGCCAAAACACCCAAAGACACTCTTTCACCTTTGAACCCACTCAAAACCCAATTTTCACTTATATCCCCCTGGCATCAATCCAAGCAACATTTGGCATTTCCACCCTGCAACAACCAAAAGTGCCATAAATGGTGTTATACACAATTATGCCTTTTTTTTCACCAGCAATATAATGGCTCCAATATCAAATGGTCATTTCAACTTTCCATCAGTTAATCAAGGCACATCATCCAGAGGAATCATCAAGGCTCAAAAGAAAAGGGTCCATCTCAAATACCAATGACACCATCAAGCAATCATTAGTTATTCTCATTCACAGTATTCCTCCAAGGGAATACTGGCAGTTCATTCTCAAGGGATATTTGATAGGCAGTTCCAAAGCAATTTGCCAAGGGTCAGTGCTCCATGAATCCACCTTGGCAACCACATTCATTCAATAAAGTCTGGATTCATCAAGACCTGTATTTTCATTCATACACCATGGTAATTTCATTCAATACAGTTCATTTCCCCATTCAGAAAGGTATACACTTCATCAAGCAGTCAATACAGCTTCAAGCATTCAATACAGACCAGCTGTCAGCCTGAAGTATTAAAGCTCTCAACCTTTCACATATACCAGCCTCCTTTGACCCTGGAGGGTTTTCCCCCCAGTAAATTAATATATTTTGAATTTATTTTATCTTTATTTATCTTATCATTTTTGTTAAGTGAATACTGATATTATCAATTCAGTCATTTGGCACCTCTTTCTTCTTCTTTCTTTTCCTGTCAATGGATATTTGGTTGTCATATCCTTACTAATTCCATTGTTCATGTTGGAAGGTTGAAACAGTGATTAAGGACTTACTTGGTTGGCTCTTTGACCATTTTGATTCTTATTTCTCTCATTGCATCTCAACTTTGTACTTGCATATTTGTTAGAGAAATTTATTTCTTTTATTTTATCTTCTTTATCTTTTGGATTATTCCCAATTAGTTCCCTGATTGCTGAGTGCCAGGCCACTCTTGTCATTCCACCAGAGCCCCTGTGACACAGGGTAGTCCCATTGAACTGGGTCAAGGTTTCCCTGATCTTGAGGAAAAAACCCTTTTAAGGTGGCTGGTGGCCTCTGGTGGTTGCCAGAGGCCATGACCTGAGGGTTTGGGGTTTTTTGGGTCCTTTGAGGTTTTCAGTCAAAATTGGCTCAGGTGTTCCCACTTGTGGTTTTGGGACCCACCTGACATTGGAGGCTTATGGGCTGCCCTCTTGGCCCCTTTTAGCCTTATTTTATTTGGGCCAAAAGGGGCCTAAGATGTCCCACATCCTGCGGGCCATGGGCCTAAATGGCCCAAACCCCCTGAATCAACAGGGGTATCCCAGGGGCCAGATGCCTCTGGATGGCAGAGGGACCCCCGAGGCCCAAAATAAGAGGTATTGGCCTGGGGGTTGGTGATCTGGTGAATTGTTCAAAAAGGCCAATGGGGCATGATATTTCCAGGTCAAATGAATGTGGCCCAAATGCTAATTTCCCATATATTTTTGAACTCTTGCTTTTCCATAAAGCACCAATTGGGAGGGGTCTTGCCTGTGGTTGTGACATAGCCATCTTATTCATTTGAAAACCCATGTTCTGGAAGTCAATACTCACACCGCTCATAAAAAAACACTTCACTCAACACTTAGAGAAACATAATAGAGAAATATAGATATCAAAAGAAAAAATAATTGAGATTTCAAATCAGATGAAAAAGCAAGAATATGAACTTAACTATCTTATTCCCAGATATTCCACAGCTCTCATTTCAGCCTGTGACTCAAAACCAGAGCACAAGAATGACAGCCAAAATACCATAAATCAATGGTGTAGCCAAGATACCACCAAAACATGTATCTGAGCCAAATTAGCTCAAAAGGTATCAAACAAAAGAGGAAACTCACCCCTTTCTGAATATATAAGTCCCATCACCATAGGACAAAGAATAACAAAATTATTCCTGCTCAAAGTTGTTGCTGAGCATAAACCTTAATTTTCATCTCCCATCTAAAATCCAGAAGGAGAGGCTTAACCCCATCAAATGGGTATTCAAAATGAAGCTCTAAGCCAGTTCTATCGAATGGTACTAGCCAAACTGAGCTAGCACCAGTATTACTTGAGTTATGGCCAAATTCAGGCCAAATAAGGGTGAACAAAACATTCACCTCCCATCTAAATTTTTCAGTTTTAGCATGAGATACCTAAAGTGGGGTCTTTTTGGAAAGAGCACAATCAGGGCTATCCGATGGCTTCATCCATTTTCCCATATCTCAACTATAACAAACGTTATGGGGCAAATAAGCTCAATACAGCTTTTTTCCTAAACCATGAAAATGTACAAAATTCTTGTACATGGGATAACTTTGACATATTTAGTGATACCCATATCAAATGAGGCACCATTGTGTAGAGACCATACAGGGCTACACACCGAACCAAATTTGAGGTTGATATCTCAAGAATTGACAAAGTTATGGCTGTTTTAAGGTCAGATTCCCACCTGCTGTCATATACAGCCTTACCATGGGATAATGCCCCATAATCATGAATATGAGGTGTCAAATAGACAAAGGAGCTTTTTTTACTTCAATACCTCATATTTCAGCCAATACTGGGGTCCCATACAGTTTCTTTACAGCATTCTACGCATCATACACATCAGAATCAGGCTGTGAGGTCCCCAGATGAAATTTTTCACCCTGTATTGGTGAAAACTGCCCAGATGTGGTTTCAAAACCACATCTGAGCCCAATACAGGCTATACAGGTCTTTGCAAACCACAAGCCTGTCCCAGAGAGTGAAAAAATCTTCACTTCCTCTATGTGGAAAGGTCTAGCACCCTTTCCACCCCATTTAAGGATAAAAAGGAGGCTTTTCACAGCGAGAATTTCTTTCCTCATCCTGCTCTTAAATTCCTACGTAGTACAACTGTCAAAAACAGTTCTACTCTTGGAAATTAACCAGGTATAATTATAATTTTAATTATTGTAGACTTTATTATTGTAACCCAACAGGTAAAGCTGCACCCATGGCTTTCAATAGCGCTCACCACCACTATTCCACAATAGTAAAGCTCTCTTATTTTTATTATAAACCCTTATCATCAATAAATACTTTTTATTTTAAACCTTTATCACAGTTTCACAGTCATATTTAAAGTAGTAAATAGTCTAATTACTGCTTTATCATAGACTCAGCCTGACATTTTGGGGGCCTGGCCATGGTTTTGGACCTTTTTGGACCTTATAAGTGAGTTTTTACCTATTTTCTTTATTTTCTGACACTTGTTTTATCTTTTTTCAGGCGTAATTATTTCTTAAAAATATATATTTATTATATATTTATCCCTATACTCATATTAAAAAGAGTACTTGTCACGTGGATAATAACCACAAGACCCTTATTTTTGGCATGTTTTATATATAAAAATACTTTTTAGCCACTAATACAGTCTTAATTTTTGATTAAATTAAGACACCTCATACTGATAAACCAACATTTGAGCTGTGGTTGGGCAGATTGTTAACTCAATTACCCTCTTACATACCACTTTTTGACAGTTTATACTTGCTGATTACAAGTTATGCTGTAAGATATTGGTATACAAACAGTATAGCAAATATCAGTAAGCTGTATTTCTGAAATGAAATTGTTAATTTAATTACACTGTCATTGTACAAGGGCATATTGTAGTAATATACAAGCCCAGAGGCCATTCTTAGACGTGCAAAAAGAATTTTAAGAAGTCATAACTGACATTAAGCCTTCTTTTTCCTGTTTGATTCAGTGGAAGATAACTTCATACAACTTGAAAGCCAGTCACAGGCCAACACACTAGTGACACCCTCAGAACCAGAGGGCAGCAAAGGCAAAGGAAAGAGGCACAGTGAAGGCCTGATAACAGCAAAAAAGTGGACACCCATTGCCACACAGAAGAGTATAAAACCATGAAATTCTGCTTCAATACAAGGTAAACCAACCTTGATAGCTTGTACAGGGAAAATTACTATAATTAACCCAGTTGTAACCTCTAAAGGTAAATTGCCCAAATCAGCAGACAACAAATTTGTACAAGGCACAGTCAAAGGTAAATACCCTAAGAACATCAATTCTTTGACTGCTTGCAAACACTAACATGTCACCTGTATACCTCAGAGATCTTTGCTTCCAAAGGAACCAGCCAGAGGACAGAGAAGGCTTGTCCAGAACCAGAAGACCTGGAACAGGACACCTTGGACACAGTAGTGGATGGAAAAACAATGAGGGAGATAATATCAACCCTGCCATTCACACTCCATTTCAATGGAGACCTCAAACCAGAGGACTGGAAAGACATGGATCAGGTTCTGCAGCTCCACCAACTCCTCAAGGATCTATTTCAATGGAGCATGGACAACAAGAGGTTCAACCTGGCATCTCACTGGGAAGAACTTGGAGCAAGTTTCCAGAATATCTGTCTCAAAGAGATAGACTTCAAGGACCTTATGGTAATCACCAAAGGTTGGAATCCTACCAGACAGTTCAGACTCCTGGAGGCAAGGGCACAGAGGATAAGAGAGAATCAAGCCACTATCCAAGCTATAGAAGAACACTTAACCCAGACAGGGCCTACTCAGATTCCTTCAGGCTCACAAGTATCAGGCCAAATCAGCTCTCCAGTGGCTTCACACCATTCAGAAACCAGCAGATCAGTGGCCAAGAGTCACCATTCTTAACAATTCCAGGAAGTTTCCAGGAGAAGACAAGGAAACAAGGGCTAGAACAAAACCTCCTTCAACCAGAGGAGGTAAGATTCAGACCCTATGATCCAGAAGCTGCTGGATTTGATAAAAGAAGTACACAAGAACCAGAAGTAGCTGTAAACCACTCTAGAATCAGTAGTACTATTAATAGAAATATTACCCCCACTCAGAATGAACATAGAGTTGTCACACCTGAGAGTAACTTAAACAGTGATGCACTGTGGTTACAAATGTCCCAATATGCTGAGCAAACTCAAAAGCAGTTTGCAGAACTTGAAGCAAGCCATGGGAGGATGGAAAAATTAACAGCCTCCATGGATAAAGTTGCCAAAACACTTCAAGAAGGACATGCCCAATTGAGAAAAGCCTCTGAAGAGACCAACAACAGACTGAATCTAGTCTTTGAAGAAGAGCACCACAGCAAAAGGGACAGGGATTGTCTGGATCAAGACATAAAAAAATTGTTTAATGTCTACCATAACTTGAAGCCCCAACCACAAGGCCAAGTTATTGGTAATCCATATCAACCAGATGCCATGTTGGTGAATAAGGCTAGATCTCCATCACAATACCAGGATGGAGATGGCATGTCCTATTCAGAGAAGGAAGCCTTGAAACAGCTTCCTGAGGCCTCAAGCTGACCCAAATTCTCTGGAACTGGAGAATATGATCATATGGAACTCATAGATTACATTGATGGACTCTTCATTGATGTACCAAGAATACCAGATTGCTGGATTACTGCTAGACTAAATACAGCATTTAAAGGTCATGCTAGTATATGGTACACAGAAATGAAAGAAATACATGGCAGAAGAAACTGGCTATGGTGGAAGAGTCAAATCATCCAAAAGTACAGTAATGGAGCTTGAATATGGAAAAAGACCATGTCATTTGACAATGACAAATACTCTGTGGACAAAGATCCATATGAGTGGTGTCTTAGACAGTCTAAAAGACTTAAAGCCATTGATCCTGAGATGAACATCCAAATGAGGAATCACAAACTTCTGACACAACTTCCAGGAGAACTAGAGCATGCAGTAAAATGCAGATGCAACCAAAATTGCACTCTAGATGACATTGCTAATACCTCACAAGACATAAGGAAAAGAACCAATATAGGAAAATTCACCCCATATAAGAGCAGTGGTTTCAAAGAGAATCAACCTTTCAGGGTGGAGTTTAAAGACAAACCCAAAGAAAGGGTGGCAGAAGTGACAAAGAAGAAGAATTCTTGTCACAATTTTGGTTCAACAGACCACTATGCCAAAAACTGTCCAAAGGCAAAAAAAAATTCTATGCCATTGAGAAAGTCCCAGAGGAGGAATCCCCAACAGAGGATTCTGAATCAGACTCCATGGGTGATGCCATCAGAGAATCATCTGATTATTACCAAGACCCAAGAGAAGACTTTCTAGTAGAATACCAAGAGGAAACCCCACTAGAAATTCAGGACATACAGTTGGAAGCAGACATTCCACAGGATACTGCCAATAAAAAATTGTGCAAACACACACAAGATGCACAAACATTCCTGGTTACACCAACCAAAGGAATGGCATATATACATGGAACAGCCACTAAAATGACTGTCTGTATTGACAATGCTCAACATCCATTGATCATTGATAGTGGGGCACACTGCTTCATAGTGGCCAGAAATTATCTGGATAACCACTTCCCAAATTGGCAAAAACAGCTCTTTTCCACGAAGGCAAAGAGCTTTAAAAGTGCCTCAGGAAAGATGACTTCCATTGGTACAATTATCAAAGAGATTATTATACCCCACAGGAAGGGTAATATCAGACTCAACCCAGAGTTTGTAGTGCTTGATGATGCCCACATCCAAGGGTTCTTACTGGGAACAGACTACCAGAGGATGTATGGCATAGACATTTACAATAGTAAAAACAGGCATATTACCATTGGTACCAAAAAGGGAAAGAAATTTTAACTTGATATATACCAAATCTCTACCCATGACCCACTAGAGGAACTACTGAATGAATTCAGGGAGGGCCAGTTTAGCACTACCCTCACCAGTAAACAAAAACTAAGTTTACTGAAGATGCTGAGGAAGAACAGACCAGCATTTGCCATTGGTGAATAGCCACTAGGCAAGATCAAGGGCCATTATATAGAACTATATCTGGATGTGGAAAGACCTTCTTCACCCATTCTCAGGAGACCTCCTTACCCAGCAAGTCTGGAAACAAGGAAAGAAGTTGAAAAACACATCAATGAACTTCTGGACATGGATGTCATCAGGAAGATTTGACATAATGAAATAGTGGAAATAACCACTCCTGTCCTGATCACTTGGCATGATGGAAAATCTAGACTGTGTGGAGACTTCAGAGCTCTGACCAACTACACAAAAGCAGACAGGTACCCTATACCCAGGATACCCCATGCTTTGGATAAACTGGCAAAAGCCAAATACATAACCAAGATGGATTGTATGAAAGGCTTCCACCATAATGGAGTTAAACCAAACTCCATCAAACTACTCAGAATAATATGCCATATGGGCATATATGAGTACACCAGGATGCCATTTGGCATCAAAAATGCACCAGCCCACTTCCAAAGGATGATGGACACAATATTCCAAGAAGAAATATTGGAAGTCTGGATGGTGGTATATATTGATGATATCATTTTATACTCAGAGACATGGGAAGACCATGTACAATACATAGACAGAGTACTAAGTAAATGTACACCCATCAATCTGAAAATTCACTGAAAAAGTGTAATTTTGGCCAACAGAAGCTACTAGCTCTAGGACATAAAGTCTCAGTTCTTAGTCTGGAGATTGACCAGAACAAAGTAGCATCAGTAGGGAAAAAGCCAGTACCAAAAAACATCAAAGAGATGCAATCTTTCCTTGGGTTTGCTAGCTACTATAGAAACCACATCAAAAGGTTTGCCCATATAACTAGTAGTTTATACAAGGTATGATCAAAAGATGTAGTTCTTGAAATCACCAAGGAAAGAAGGGATGCATATGAGAGGATCAAACATGAACTCGCAAGTGCCCCTGTGCTAATCTTGCCTGACTTTGAACTACCATTGAAGTTATACATAGATGCAGCATGTAGCCAAGGCTTGGGAGAAGCCCTTCACCAAAGACAAATAGTAAATGGTGAACCAAGAGAGGGAGTAATATGTTACATCTCTAGGCAACTGAAAGATTCAGAAGCCAGGTATGGGGCCACCCAGACTGAATGTCTATGTCTAGTCTGGGCTCTAGAAAAACTCCATTATTATCTGGAGGGTGAAGTCTTTGAAGTCTACACAGACTTCACAGCCTTGAAGTCTTTGCTGAACATGAATACTACAAATAGACACATGCTGAGATGGCAAATAGCCATCCAGGAGTATAGAGGGAACATGACCATCATATACAAAGAAGGTAAAAGTCATAAAAATGCATATGGCCTTAGCAGATGGCCACTGGATAATGTCAAGAGCAATCCAGCTTATGACCCTGAGGTTGCAGCCAAGATCCCTATCCATTTCATGGAAATAGATAGGAGGAAGAACTTCAGATTTTCTGAATTGGCACCAGAAAGTGGTACCCTTGACAGTGGAAACACTGATTCAGAGGGAACAGAAACTCCCATATTGGGAATAAGTTCCTCAGAACTGCACAATAAATTTTTTAGTGTGGTACTGAAGTCTTATGCCAAACACAAACAGTGTGGCATATTACTACAACTCCTCAAACAAAAGTACAGGAGTCCAGAACTGGAATCCCAGCTGGAAGAACCCTGGTTGAGGGCCTATAAGGATAACAAGTTCTTCCTTATAGATGGCCTGCTCTACCACAGAGAAAAACACACAAGTGCACTCACAGTGGTAGACAGAGACCACATTTCTCTGATCCTGCAGGAATGCCATGACTGCCCCTATATGTGACACATGAGTGAAGACAGGACCAAAGAGAGGGTAGCAAGCACAGCTTGGTGGCCCAAGTGGGAACAAGATTTGAGTCAATAAATCAACACTTGTGAAAGATGCCAAAAGGCAAACAGAAAACATGGGAAGAAGTATGGGTTACTTTGATATATGGAGGAGCCCAAACACCCATGGGAAACCATCAATATGGACTGGGTTACAGGACTTGTCCCAGGAGGCAAAGAAAACTACAATTCCTGCTTAATCATAGTTGATAGGTTCAGCAAGAGCATGAGGTGTCTACCATGCCATAAAGAGGACACAGCCATGGATACTGCTCTGCTATTTTGGAATAACATCATATCTACCTGTGGAGTCCCTAAAATCATCATTAGTGATAGGGACCCAAAATTCACATCTGAATTTTGGATCAACTTGTATGACATGCTTGGCACCAAGCTTGCATTTTCCACTGCTTACCATCCACAAACAGATTGCCTAGCTGAAAGGATGATCCAGACAATGGAGGATATCCTTAGAAGGTTCTGTGCCCATGGCATTGAATACAAGGACAATGAGGGATACACCCATGACTGGGTTACCCTTCTACCAGCTGTCCAACTGGCTTATAATACAAGTCAGCACTCTACCACAGGAAAAACACCTGGAGTGGTAGAGAAAGGGTGGAATCCCCTGCTGTCTATGGATAACTTGAAGAAGAATCTTCTGATCATCAACCCCACAGCCAAAGACTTCCATGATATGTGGAAGACGGCTTGTGAAACAGCTGCCAAATGCATAGCTGAGGCAAATAATATAATAAGCAGAGGTGGGACAAGACACACATGGAACCTGACTTTAAGGAAGGGGACCAGGTGCTAGTGTCCACACTGAAATTTAATAACCTTGAAGGACCTAAGAAAATGAGAGACTCATTTGTAGGGCCCTTCACTATCATTAAATTGATAGGGAAGAATGCAGTGGAAGTCAAACTTACAGAGGAATTTTCCAGGAAGCACCCAGTCTTTCCAGTAGGTTTGTTCAAGCCATACTTCCAAATAGAGGAGGATAAATTCCCCTCCAGGAAGAAGAACCCCACAACACCTGATATGGTGGAAGTGGGGGACTCCCCTGGACCTGTGATAAAATCATCAAGGCCAGGAAGATCAGACTTAATGGGAAGGATCAAAGACAATACTTAGTAAGATTCAAGAACCAGACAGCTGATCAAGACAAATGGTTTGCAGAAGATGCCATACCAGATGGGAACCTTTATCTAAGAAGATTCAGAGCCTCTGGAAGGACTGAACAGTCTCATCTATGATGAGCCTTTTTAGAGGGAGGTTATGTCAGCCTGTGACTCAAAACCAGAGCACAAGCATGACAGCCAAAATACCATAAATCAATGGTGTAGCCAAGATACCACCAAAGCATGGAGCTGAGCCAAATTAGCTCAAAAGGTATTAAACAAAAGAGGAAACTCACTCCTTTCTGAATATGTAAGTCCCATCACCATAGGACAAAGAATAACAAAATTATTCCTGCTCAAAGTTGTTTCTGAGCATAAACCTTAATTCTCACCTCTCATCTAAGCTCCTGAAGGAGAGGCTTAAACCCATCAAATGGGTATTCAAAATGAAGCTCTAAGCCAGGGCTATCTAATGGTACTAGCAAAACTGAGATAGCACCAGTATTACTTGAGTTATGGCCAAATTCAGGCCACTTAAGGGTGAACAAAACATTCACCTCTCATATAGCTTTTGCAGTTTTAGCGTGAGATACCTAAGATGGGGTCTTTTGGGAAAGAGTCAATCAGGGCTATCTGATGGTGTCATCCATTTCCCCATATCTCAACTAGAACAAAGGTTATGGGGCAGATAAGCTCAATACAGCTTTTTGCCTAAACCACACAAATGTACAAAACTCTTGTACATGGGATAGCTTTTCCATATTGAATAATGCCCATATCAAATGAGGTACCATTGTGTAGAGCACATACAGGGATAAACACCGAGCCAATTTTGAGGTTGATATCTTAAAAATTGACAAAGTTACGGCTGTTTTAAGGTCAGATTCCCACCTGCTGTCATATACAGCCTTACCATGGGATAATGCCCCATAATCATGAATATGAGGTGTCAAATAGACAAAGGAGCTTGTTTTTACTTCAATACCTCATATGTCAGCCAATACTGGGGTCCCATACAGCTTCTGTACAGCATTCCATGCATCATACACATCAGAATCAGGCTGTGAGGTCCCCAGATGAAAATCTTCACCCTGTATTGGTGAAACCTGCCCAGATGTGGTTTTGAAACCACATCTGAGCCCAATACAGGCTATACAGGTCTTTGCAAACCACAAGCCTGTCCCAGAGAGTTAAAAAATCTTCACTTCCTCTATGTGGAAAGGTCTAGCACCCTTTCCACCCCATTCAAGGATAAAAAGGAGGCTTTACACAGCCAGAATTGCTTTCCTCATCCTGCTCTTAAATTCCTACATAGTACAACTGTCAAAAACAGTTCTACTCTTGGAAATTAACCAGGTATAATTATAATTTTAATTATTGTAGACTTTATTATTGTAACCCAACAGGTAAAGCTGCACCCAGGGCTTTCAATAGCGCTCACCACCACTATTCCACAAAAGTAAAGCCCTCTTATTTTTATTATAAACCCTTATCATCAATAAATACTTTTATTTTAAACCTTTATCACCATGTCACAGTCATAGTTAAAGTAGTAAATAGTCTAATTACTGCTTTATCATAGACTCAGCCTGACATCTCACTTGGGATAAACCTTCTTAAAAAGGAAATATAATCCCATTTCAAAGCAATAACCCTGTGCAAATTCCATTTACTGAAGTGATATTCCACAAACATAGGAATGGCTTACAACCTCTTTTGAAGGTGAATAATATCATATTGAGCTTAGAAGAACAGTGGGTATTTTACAAGAAGACATTAAAATAACGCATGAATTTATAATGGCATGATTACACTTGTTTACCACAACTCTGAAGAATGGCTATTATGAAATGAGACAAGACCATGGCAGGAATAATGGGCCTTGGTATAAATCTGAAATAATTTCTAAATGAGCCAAAATCTCTTGGATGTTCAGGATGGAATATTCCTTCAAAAAAGCCATATTGAATGTTGGAAAGGAAAAATGCCTCAATTTCTTACTCAAAAAAACCACAGACTCTCTGCCTTACACCCAGAGGTTTCTGATCAATGGTTGAAATGAAAGTCCTGAGGAAATTTGGAGGAGAAATTGATAATTCTATTTGATAAAGATTTTTATATCCCTCTTCATTAGACTAATACATAAATACAATGAAATATATTATGAGTAGAATCAGGATTGGAAAAACCTGGACTAAGAGCTCTATTTAGACAGTGAATATGCCAAAGGGCCCAATAGTGGAAAGGAGGGCTGAGAGACACATTTCAATATGTCATATATGTGGGAGCACATCAAATTTAGCAAATATTTGCACCAATAAGACAAAATTCAATGAAGTAAAAATCACTGAATTAAAAGAGGAATCTTCCAAGATTCTTCCATTCCTTATGGAACACCAGTGGAATAGTTTAATCTTGAGAAATCACAGAACTCTTTCAAGTTTCCAATTTCCATACTTACTTATAACAATGGAGTGAGAATCACTATACCTTGATCAATTTTCAAGATGAAATAATTTGTAAAATCTGTGAGGTGTGGTTATGAAACTGTGATTCAAAAAAAGTAATTTCCCTGTCTTCAAAAATATTTTTTAGATAAAATTGGGCAGATATAGTAATCTTAAGACATTTGAGAAAAAACACACCAATATTATTTTTTAAAAATTTTTGGTATTAAGAAATAATATTATAAATACTTATGGTTCTACCATCAATCAGAATTCATCCAAATATACTTCTAAAGGGATATTTAAGGCTACAAAACAAATTTCTTCAAGAGAAATTTCAATTTGAATTAAATGAGCAAAGGACTGTAAGCAAGGAATATTAGAAGAGAGTCTCCAAAGACAATATTAATCAGAAAAACTTCCTAAAAGTGACCAGAGTGAATTTGGAATCAAAGTTACAAAGTTAAAAGTTATGAAAGATTCTTTGATTTACTTTTTGGGGTGGTTCAAGGCTGAAAATGATTATAATGATTTTGTGATATGTTGAAAATGTGTAAGATGATTTTGAATTGGTAGCTGGAATATTTTATTGCTTTGTTTAACATCTTTTAAGGTAATTATAAAAGGAAGAGATTCTACCATGAAGATAAAAGCAGGGCAAGGCTGAAATTTTCTTATATCCACCAATTCTCTTACTCCAAAAGTTAAATTTACTCTAATCATCCATTAAAAACACACTGAAAACATATAAGCCAATCATAGAATCATTTAGCCCTGTTTTAGACCAAAAAAGGGCTGGTTTTTGCTATTTTAGTCCCTTAAGCCAGCCATTTAAATAGAAATAGTTTGTTGATAGTCTTCAAAACACATTGGAATGTGTTTAAGAGAACTTAAAGCCAGTTAAAGCTGTTTTTTCTTAAGTTGGTTTTATCTTAAGGTTAGATTTACCCTCTTGGACACAGTTAAAACTGCCCTGGTTTCTATCAAAACCTCGTCATCAATTGAGTCACAGACCCTGTTACTTGATTCCAGGCCAATGTTTATGGACCTTTGCACTAAATTTGACATTCAACAAATGTCAGAAAGTAAATTGGGGAACTCTGGTTTCCTCTCAGGAACTAATCTTTCCAATTCATTTTTTCTTTAATTACTCATCACTTACTATACTTAAAATTTACAAATGTAATTCTTAATTTCACATATGTACATTTAAGTTCACTTATGTGATACAAAAACACATTTTGACATTTTGATTGAAAATACTTCAATTCCTTATAAATTTTAAACCACAAACCACACCTCAATTTTAACACAAAAATTGATTGTTAACACCACATTTTATGTGATTTGAATTAAGGTTTTGAGGATTTTCATATTTTCATATAGAAAGTACTAAAAACTTAATTTTAGCTAATTTAGAGTTGAGTTACATAGACTCCACTAAGTGGTGACCCCAGATGATTTTTTATGAGAAATACAATGCTGTTATAAATTCCATATGTTTATCAATTTCAAAAAAATTGATAATTTTTATTAAATTTTTTCCAAAAAAATGTATCTTTACTTCATCATTTCAAGTAAAACTTTATTTATAAATTATTAAAATTTGATTTCAATTTATTGTTAAATTTTAATTATGAATTTTATTTTGATATTTAAATGTCTTATTTATACTTGAGGTTTGTTTTTATACTTTAAAATGAAAGTGGTATTTTTCATCTTATATTAATCAATTTTTTGTGCTTATTTGGTATATTAAAATACCTCTAAGGCTCACAAAAACCAAGCCTGCTAGAGAAAAGCATTAGACTGATTGAGAATATTGTATTATAAAAAGTTTGTTGGTAAACACATGTAAGATTTTAGTAAAAACACATAGGTTTATGGTAAAAAAGTGTAAGTGGCCTAATTCAACATGGGATGTCAATTTCCCCCAATTTTTTCAAATTTTTTCTCTTTCCCAAATTTCTCAAATTAAGCCAATTTAACAATATGGAATTGTCAGGCTGAGTCTATGATGAAGTAGTAATAGTAGTATATACAACTTTCAATATGACTTTGACATGGATAATTATTATTAAAAAGGGTGGAATATAGATATAAGGGCTTTACTTTTGTGGAATAGTGGTGGTGAGTGCTGTTGAGAGGCCTGGGTGCAGTCTTACCAGTTGGGTTAATATAATAAGAGCTACAATGCACTCAGATTTAAGGAATACCTGATTATTTTCCAAGATTATAACTGTTTTTGACAGTTGTACTATGTAGGAATTCAAGAGCAGGATGGGGATTCCTTTTCTGGCAGAGAAAAGGCCTCCTTTTATCCCAAAATGGGGTGGAAAGGTCCTCTAGACCATCCATACAGAGTAAGTGAATATCTTTCCACTTCTGAGTTCTGGCTTGTGTGTTTCACAAGGCCTGTATACTCTTTATTGGGATCAGATGTGGTTTTGAAACCACATCTGGGCAGTTTTCCCCAATACAGGGTGGAATTTCTCATCTGGGGACCACACAGACCTCTTCTGACATGTATAATGCATAGAAGGCTATACAGAACCTGTATGGGACTCTATTATTGAATGAAGTATGAGGTATTGAAGTATAAACAAGCTTCTTCATCTATCTGACACCTCATAATCATAGCTATGGGATAGTGTCCCACAGTAAAGGTGTATTGGCCAATCTGTGGAATTTTAACCTTAAAACTGCTATAACTTTGTCAGTTTTGAAGATATTGAGCTTGAAGCTGGTTCATTGTGTATCCCTGGATGTGAGCTCAAAAATGGTACCTTATTTGGTATGGGTAACATTAAATATGGCAAAGTTATGCCATGTTCAATTTTTATTATCCAGATATATGATTATCTCAAAATCTGTATGGAGCTTTTCTGCCCCACAACTTTTGTTCTAGATGAGATATGGGGAGATGGATGGCACCATCAGATATCCCTGATTGTGCTCTTTCCAAAATGACCCCACTTTAGGTATCTCACTCTGAAACTGTAGAAGTTAGATGAGAGGTGAATATTTTATTCACCCTTATTTGATCTCCTTTTGGCCATAACTTCTGGAGTTTGGGGCTAGCTCAATTTGGCTAGTACCATTGGATAGCCCTTACTCAGAGATTCCATTTTAATACCCATTTTCTGGGGCTAAGCCTCCTTTCCTGGATCTCAGATGAGAGGTGAAAATTAAGGTTTATGCTCAGCAACTTCTTTGAACAGGAATAACTTTGTGATTCTTTGTCCTATTATGATGGGACTTTTATATTTGCACAAAGGTGAGTTTCCTCTTTCTTTTGTTACCTTTTGAGATGGTTTGGTTCTGCTCCATG
This sequence comes from Austropuccinia psidii, assembly GCA_023105745.1. Classification (NCBI taxonomy): domain Eukaryota; kingdom Fungi; phylum Basidiomycota; class Pucciniomycetes; order Pucciniales; family Sphaerophragmiaceae; genus Austropuccinia; species Austropuccinia psidii. The sequence goes on from JALGQZ010000001.1 coordinate 44,367,144, forward strand.
TTTTTGTGTTATTTTGCTCTACCATTGATTTATGGTATTTGGCTGTCATGCTTGTGCTCTGGTTTTGAGTCACAGGCTGACATATATAATCCTTAAATTTAAGCTTCAATGCACAAAACTCCAGAATTGTTTATTTAATGAAAGGGGACGGCCATTTACCAAAATATTTTTTTAATATACTTTATATCTTTCATTTATCAATAGATATGGGTTATTCGAAATGCTATTGAGTAATTATTCAAATAGGGCCTTGAGATTATTTTGTGGAGGATATCATATTTCAGATGATATCACTGGGGAAAAGCTTGCATAGCCTGAATTCAGGTCCCTTAAACCTCCTGAATTACCCCAGTTAACTCAGTGTAAAGGACTTGCACTCCAGTTACAGACATCTCACCTAGTGCATTAAACTGGTAGATTTTTGTTTCTAAGACTTAATAACTATGAAGAAAACCTTTCTGATTGATAAATAAGGGAAATTAAATTTTGAAGTACTCTTTACTAAAATTTAGCTCATAAATATATGAAACACTTATATTAATCATGAAGAAAAATTTGCTCTACTGACCTTCTTGAATGTTCCTTTTACTTGCTTTTACTAATGTATGAGGTAAGAAAAAGATTTCACAGACATATCCCAAAATCTTCAATTTAAAAACCATTGAAAAGAAGATTTCCTGAATATTAAAGTCCAGTGAAAAAGAAAATTTTTGGAAGAAGAAAGATATTGGAGAATTTATATCCACCAAGGGGTAGAATTGTAGAAATTGGTTAAAAATTGCAAGATGGATGGACATATATGAGAAATAAATTACTGTTCTTACTACTCCTGATGGTAAAACACATGTCACAATGAAAAGGTAACACAATAAAAATTGAGCATGCTAAGAAACTTCAGAAAAATAAATATTTTAATCAAGATTTGAGAATAAAGATAGCTTGATTATGAGAAAGAATCCACTGGAAGATTACTAAAGAAGACCAGTCCTTCTGAAATGAATGGATTACTTGGAAAAACATATGAGGTGCTATTTGTTTAATTCAATTGTTATGTATCTTGTGATAAAAACAAAAAATGGAATTGAGAAGGGACATGAATGTGTAATTAACTTTATCATATTTATCCCCGAAAAATTCGATCGACTCACATTTTTAGCTTAAGAATTTGTTCTGTCCTCCAATTCTGAAGAATGAAAATTGGCATTTCAATTGATTTTTTCATTCTATTTTATACTATTCTAGAGTAAGTGATGGGGAACGGCAAAATAATATGCATTAAATAAAAGATTATTGGGATCAAAAAATCCAAATCTAGAGCTTAGACAAATGAACTGATTACTCCTTTACATACTCATGTATGCTTAATACTAAAGAGAACAAAAGAGGATATAGAATGGAAAGTTTATGATGTTGTGGTGATAAAAGGAGGTATCACCAAGAGAATTAAATTGACTTTGAAGGGCACTCAATAATTCTAATGTTATTCTTGAGTTTCAGAAATATCTGTGGCGTATGAAAGCATATCCTTGGACATATTTCTTCAGTTTAATTAGGCTCAAAGCAAATTAACCTTGCTTTGTCTATTCATAGCTACACATTCTCTCTTGGACTAATTTCTCCAAGGTGCATTATAGTCCTATTCATGTGATATCTTTGGTATATCTTAGCAATGCGTTTGATACAAATATAGAACAAAAAAGAAGTTTCTGGGTAACAAGATCTTACTGGACAGTCAGTCACATAAAAATGCCCTGGTGTGTATTTATTAGTTTTGGAATCATACTAGGTTTTTTGTTATTTTTTTGCCGTTGCTTTTCTATTTCTATGTTATAGTGTGCTTTGTATTTGAGAAAAATGGCAAGAAATACTTCCCTTGAAACAAGGGCATGCCAAAATATTGCTCTTTCCAATTCTGAAGATGGAACCTTCCACCAAAACTCGAGCTTCCTCGATGTCAGCTTCAGCCAGCTCTGACAATCTCAATCGTCGAAGGATAAGACCGTCTTGAACCAGGTAACCTCGATTGTGGTCTTGACATTCTTACCGTTCCTCAGCTGATTGTTCGCTAGATATCCTCTAGAAACCATCAAGGATTCTTCTAAAGCAGTCCTGCTCGTTGGCAGTGAACTTCTTCGTGGAGCCACAGAAGGCCTTCGCCGCACGAAATGTCGAGCAATTGAATGATTGCTAGTCATCGGCCATACCAGACACAAGAATCGGTTCCATTTTCCCACACCATTCATCTTTGAAACCGTCTTAAGTATTCAATCAATGGACTCCGCCAACCCTGCTCCATCAGCTGACGATCCAAAATGCGGTGCCAGCAAGGCAGCTGAAACAGATTCTAACGTTACGCCCTCACCATCGGCCATCATGGCTCGTCGAGTGTTTGAACACCTGGATACTATCCACAAACTACAATCAAATATTGCCCGTGCTCATCGAAACTTGGAGAAGGTCGACCTGGAGATAGATAGTCATTTTGAAGCCAAAAAATCTGAAGAAAAACTGCCAACTGAGTCTCACAGTCAACCAAAGCATTCTCAAAAACCAAGTACAAGTGCTGGAACTCAAAATTCTGACAAATCTTCATTTGAAATGCGTGAAACTTTTCTTGATCGACAAAAAGGTGTAAACGAAGTTATGTTAGAGGTATTTTACTTAACTCATTCTCTCCTTCAACTTGAAAAAGATTGTAATAAAATAATAAATTCAAACTTGAGACTGAAAAAATCTCGTTTTTTGTATGGATTTCAACAAGCTTTCAGAACTTTCTTTAGCACTCAACGCCATTCACGATTTAAAACAAGATTTTCAACCTTCTCGCCCATCGTCGGATAAATTGAAAGCGAAAGAATAAAAGACTACATCCTTATGTCAAGCGCTTGTTTTAAAAGCTTGTATTTCTAACTCATTCAAATCCATATTAATCCAATACAACCCAATTCAAATAAGATTCGATTTCTAGTTGTTCCTCGAGAAATATTTAATACATTTATCAATACTTGTGGATAGTAAAATGTCTATCATTTTTTTGAATTTTGTTTTTCTTTGATAGACTAAAGAAAATGTAGGATTTAAATTTGTAGACATACATAGACCATGATTGATCATAAATGATTGGTGGAGGCCAACCAAGAAAAGACCAGTTATATATTTTAACCTTTTGTTTACCTCTGGGACTTGAGCCTTTTTCTGTTTAGTTGGACAAATTGACAAGTGTGAGACTGTTCATTTGCCAATGAGGGTGTTTTGTGTCATTATGCCCTGTTCATGTTGGAAAACTATGTAGCATTTCAGCTTAAGAACCAATAACAATAAATTGATAAAGCATAGTTCAAAAAAAAGTGAAATATATGAGGTTTTTTAACTTAAGCTATTTTATCTACCAGAGGGTTGCCTCAGTGTGTTTTAGCCATCAAAAATCAGTGTCTTTGTTGCAGTCCAGAGTTAAATATGATAATTCCAACAAAATAAAACTTTCATTATAAAAATAACCTCAAAGACAACTAACTAAAATACATATTTTTCCTCATCCTTATACATATAAATTTATATATAACATACTTCTTATTTGATTCATACCATTTTTTATTCAATTGCGGTTTAAATAAGTCTTTTAACATCTAGCTTAGAAAAAAAACATCACTTAAAGAAATATATTGATTGATTTTTTTGTCTTGAATAAAACTCAAGGCATTGCTAACTTCTTGAAATACATGAAGTGATTTAACAAATGCAACCATATTTAAATTGATAAACCTGTTGAATGCATATCAATCAATGTATCACTTGAAGAATCTTTCCCTATTTGTTTCTCAAAACACCACAATTAGTTTTTCTGTGAAAATTAATAATAATTAATTGTTTACCTGAAAAATTTTCAATAGGGAAGAAAAAGAAACAAAAATTATTTCAAACCAGTTCATAAAAGTTTCTTTTGTTGTGTTTTTTATCCAAAAAGAATAATTTATAAATTATTCTATTAAAATAGCCAACCTAAATATACTTCCATTCTAATTTTCACTCAAACCCTCAGAATTTATTATTCTTTTTTGAAAAAAAGGCTCAAATAATAATGATAATAATAAAATTTTTTTTCTTTTCCAAAAAAAAAGGAAAAAAGGTATCAAAATAACTCTGAAATTTCAAATTTGTCACTTTTCCCATTATATTTGTATTTTTATTCTGAAATAACAAATATAAAAAATGAAAAATATTGCTAAAACCTGAGATTTTTGAATTATTGACTTTATCAAAATCCCTCCATACAAAATTCTTATACTTTTGTAAATGAAAAACCCTTCCTTAAACAAATAAATAATCCATTTGATAGAATTGACAAATTCATTCTCCAATATTTCATTCAAATCCAATTTATACCAATGAAATATAATTTTCCAAAAGCTTTGACTATACCATCTTCTATTTTCAATGATATTACTTTTGACCACAAAACCTCAAATTTGTAAAAAAAGATAAATACCCTTTTTGTTAATACCAAAACAGTGTTTCTTATTTTTCATTTAAAAGGCTTTTTTATCAAAGAATTTCCTTTTCACTGAGTAATTTCTTATTACATAGATAATTTAAATAGAAAGATAGATGTGGACCCTTTTGACAGATTATGAGAGGTTTTTTAGGTAAAGAAGTAATTTTTATGAGATTATTTTACCCTTTCAGGGACTTTCACCTCAAAATGATCCATCCAAAACTTGTGGATGACACTATTTCAAATTTTAATTCTTTTTGTAGGGATCCATTTCCCCAGTTTTTTCCCTTATTTCTCCTTTGTTTCAATTCAAAAAAATATATTTTTGGGTGTATTCAGTTCTCCTTATTGATTCAAAATAAAGAACTTCTTTCTGTTTTCAAAATCATCTTAAGATAAAAATATAAATTTTTAAATATAAACTGGGTGAAAGTAATTCCCATATTCTATTGATTTTTCTCATAAAATATTACTTATAAAATCAGAAGAACCTTGATTTTATTTTTGAAATTCAATATATATCTATATCCTCTTAAGCCTTAATATAATTTAAATCAAAAAATTGAACTCAATTTTATTTTTCCTGAAGAAAAAACTTCTATATTTAATTTTTTTGTTTCTTTACAGAAAATTTACAAACTGTAAGAATTAGTGAATAGTCAAAAAAACACTTTTATGTGCTGCACTTGTGCACATAATTGTCACATCCATGTAACTAACTTATTTCACAGCTGTAACTTGATCTCAAAACTCTCATGAGTCCTGATTCTGAGATCTTTCTCATCCTCCATTTCTTTAGAGGTTTTTATCAAAAGCAGCATGGCCGCAAGAGAAGTAAAGAGTTCTCTTTTCTCAATTTTTAATAGTTAATTTGTATTGATCCTCTATTTATTCAGAGGTTTTGATTAAACATAGTCTGGCTGCAAGAGAACTAAATAATTTTTTTTTCACAATTCTCAAAAGTTTAAAAGCCTTTCTCCTCTTCTCAAGTATTTTTTGTTTGTTCACTGATCTCTCAATTTCTATGACAAGCCAAAGAAAGGAAACCCAAGCCTGATTATGAGCCTTTGAGACATGAACATATATTAAAAAGGTTCACATACAATATTGAAAATATTATTTTAATAATAAGAACTCAAATCCAAATCTTAAAAACAATTAAAACCAGTAAAAATGGAATAAAAAGGTACAACTTCTTGATTATCTCTGAAGCCAATGAATAAACATGTGAAATAACTTACAATATTAGATTCCCCATCCAGAAAAAACCATATTTTACTCTTCTATATCATGTCTGTGAATCCAATACTTACTGAGATACCTGGATATATGCACTTTTATGATTAATACACATGTTTATGGTTTTTAGCACATATCCTTTACAAACTCATGATAAAGACATTATCCAAAAATAAAGTTACCACAAAAGTACTTTACAAATACAGTTATAAAATTTATATGGTAACCTATGAATAAGGTTAGGAATAATAAAGAGAAATTGACCAAAATATCAATACCGGTTGACCCTTTAAAACTAAAAGTGATCCAAAATTACAATAAAGTGGATATTAAGATTCTACTACATAATAATTCAGTAATTATGTCATTATTATCATTATATTAAAGGTATAACCCTATGAAATAATGGTTCAAAGACTAAAATAGTAAATTTTGACAGAAAAGATGAATTACAAGTAAAATAATCAAAAATAGAGTTTTGATGATGTAATAGATTTGTGTTTAAGAATTGGTAAGAAAATTATAAGATATTGGAATTCACTCTCTTAATTTCATTTTCATTAAAAACTTAAAAAGTATCAATGGCTGTACTTCAGGCTCAAAAATGATCATTTTTGATCTTTAACTATAATCTTAACTTAAGTTTGCCAGTTGAATAAGAGATAAAACTGGTAGATATTGGTATTCTATGTTTAAAGCTACCTCAATATACAAAATTAAATAATTTTCCAAGCTTATGATATCAGAAAATTAGAGACATAGTGATGACTCTAAAGTATGGCATGATAATGAGATAAAATGGCTTAATAATAATGTAAGCAGAACTAAGACTTAAACTATTGATGAATTCCAGTGGATATCATTAATGAAAATCTTTTATAGTGTATCTGGTCACTAGGAGAAAGTATATTTACTATATAAAGACCCCTTCTTCCTCTGTTTCTCCTCCAGATGCATGAAATTAAATAATATATCAAAAAAATGGGTAGTCAACTGTATCATTTTCACCATAACTCTTCTATTGTGGAAGAACAAGTTATTAACCTGTAATAATCACTTAAATGTAAATTATTACATCAATATTTATTATTATATGTTAAATTCTCTCAAATTCTCCTAGTTCATGCAAAATAGTAAAAATTGTATTTCTCTCTATTTTTTATTGTGACTGCATTATAAATAAGTTGTAATTAATTCTTTAGACATATAATAACTCAAAATTATTATTTTAAGTGTTAAAAGTAAGTTCTTTTTATTTTATTATTATATGTATCTCTTACTTTCTCTATAAAAAGAATTTTTATCAATATAATTAGTACTCATATTTAATTATAACTGTAATATTGGTAATATTACAGTTATAAATTGTTATTTATTAATAAATAATATTTCTTATGCATTGATTATTTGTTGGTAACAGTAAGTGATTTCCATAATACATTCATTATTTATAAATAATATAATATAGTTGATGCCATAATTATAATAATATCTTATTGTTATAATTCTTTTCAATCTTATCATTAATTTTTATTGGAACATTTAGAGTACACTAAGTAAAAAATTAGTAATTTTACTTATTTTTTCCTAGTCAATCTTTATATTTGGAGGCCTGGATGTGATTTCTAATTCAAGAAATTTTATAAAATATTAAATTGGGTTTATTCAATTAAAAATTCAATTCAGAATCATAATTTGTATAATAACTGTAAAAATATTGAATTTGATAGCTATTAAGGCATTTGGAAAGTGATTGTATTGTCTTAAATGTGGTTTTTCACATCCTTAGACGTGGAATACCTTTTTTTGAGTGACTCTAGTGATTAAATAATATATTTCTAAAGTAAAAGTATAACTTTATATTATAATTTAATTATAAAAGAACCATTATTAGTTTTTTCAATTTTAAATATTATTATTTGTTTAATCAATAAAGAATAAAAATAAAATGAAAACAAATAAAAACTGCATTTTATTTCCTTTTTTCTCACTTATTTTCTCTTATATAAAAAAATCAAATAAATTTTAATGTTGAAATTTCCATATCTTTCAAAAATACACTTCTGATAAAAAATACTCACATTTATTTGTTGTTTTTAGTTTTTGAAGACAATACAACATAGTACAAGCAATTGACTGTTGAAAGATTGTTGAAAGAAAATTGTGACAGCTCTCCAAGATCAATTACTGTTGAGAAAAGAAAACCAAATAAATTGGTTTTCCCAAGAATTCCCATTCAGCACTCTGAAGGTGTACACCTTTCTTAAACTTCATAAGAAGAAAGTTTAATTTTTAATTTTTTCTTTCTTAATATTACTACAAGAAGGTTTTCCCAATGCTGAATCTAATCAAATGACGGTAGACTCAGAAGTGGAAATGATTCCACAACAGGGAAAAGAAAGAGAAAATTACCCAGTAGGACATAATCCATACAACGAAACTCCCTATCCCAAAGTCAAGTCATTGAGATTCCTATTATTTCTGAACCAGAATTGGAACTAACTATGAATCCTTCAATTAGGAATGAATCACATTTGGAAGGCTAAAGCATAAATATCATTGAGCAAATAAAAACAGTACTACAAAGTGTAAAAAGACAAGGATTGGGAAAGGTTACCCCAAATTCACCAAGGAGTGATGAACCCTTGGAACATTATTAAGAAATTCCTTGAAGAGGAGGATATAGTGAAAATATCCAATGGGTTAAATCCACTATCATCCAAGCCTCAAATAAAAAATATGAAGGAATATCACAACAAAAAGAAAGAGGCAAGCAGGGTAGAAGCTCCAGTAGCTTCTACCAGTAACCCTCAAGTCAGCCAAACTCCCCAAGAAGGGAAGAAGAACAAGAAAAGGAGTTGGAAGAAACCATACTCCCCCAACTACAGAATCCCAAGTATCCAAAAGGATTCTATGGAAAAAACTTTCAATGTGGCCAGAAACTTGATGGAATTCAAAGAAAAAGATGAACAAAAAAATGAGACAACCATCTTTCCCAAAGAAAAAAAAAGTCTCCATATTTTGTAAATAATTTGAAAGAAATTAAAAACAGCATCTTATCTCTAAATGAAGTTAAAAATAGTTTATTAATATAAAACAAATTTCTAACAGTCTATTATAACTATCCCAAATTCTTGTACAGAATAGAAAGGAAATAGAAAATATTAAATTTAGGGCTTAAAGTAATAAACCAAAAGCTTTAATTGATAATACTAAAGAAATTATATAAGGAAAACAGGAGTTGTACAAGAATATCAAAGAAATTAAGCACAAAACTTTAACAATCAATTATGACCAAATTATTGATTATTTTTTCAGAAAAACTAAAAAAATTAACAATATATGTTGGAATATTTGGAGGAAAAACTAAATCACACCAAAAATTGCTTTTGGACCATGTAGGAAAAAGTGATGAAGCAAGAATTAATGTGAAAGATGAAATTCAAAATGAGGTAAGACTAATTACTGAGAAAATAAATAATTTAAATGAGGCTAACTCAAATATTCTAATGGTCTAAACTCCATTGTCCCACATAATAAGTCCTTTTAAACCAAAAGTGGAAGCATCAAATTCTTTTATGGGAGAATTAAGCCAACATTACAATAATCCACTTTTAATGAAAGAAGCACCTCAACTCATAGAATGTAAAACATTAACAGGAGGGAGGGGGTTGATAACAAATTTAAATGCCAAAATTTGCACATGTATCACATAAGTGATCTTAAATTTACATATTGTTAGCTAAGAATTGAAGTTTTGTACTGTAATCTTTAAATTGAATTACATATGTAAGCTTCAAAGTATAGTAAATGAGGAATTAAGACAAGATGAATTGAAAAGATTAATCTCTTGAGGGACAAAGAATATTTCTTCCTCTTATACTTTGAGATATGACCACATATAAAAAGAGACTGCAAACAATATTATAAAACTTCTTTTACAAATAATGATGAAAACTCAATTCTTAAAAACCATTAAAAGAAGTATAAGTGCCATAAAAAGGCATAATTTTTTGATTATATCAGACAAAAAAAGGATAAACATACAAAATGAATTACACTATTGTATTTTCCATCCAAAAATACATATGACTCATTTATGTCATATCTGTAAACCCAATAATTACTGAGATACCTGGAAATGTGCACTTTTATGATCAATACATATATTCATGGTTTTTACCTCAGACCTTTTACAAACCAATTATGGATAAACTATCCAGAAATGAATTTACCATGAGAAATCTTGAGGAATACATCTATAAAATTTATCTGGTGAATTTTTAATGAGGTTAGGAATAATAAAGCAAAATTGACCAAAATAGCAATACCAGTTGACCCCTTAAACTGGAAAGTGGTCCAAACTTGAAAGATAGTAGATATTCAGGCTATACTAGTAGATATGTGAGGACAAATGTAATGTTCATTATTATATTCAAGGTATAACCTTAGGAAATCATGATTTAAAGTCTAAAATATTCAAGTTCAACAGCAAAGATGAAGTACAAGAAAAAACATCAAAAATAGAGTTTTGATTATGTAATAAAATCCTCTTGGCTCCTTAGTAAGTCATTCCAAGATATCAGAATTCACTCCCTAAATTTCATCTGTGTGGAAAAATCCAAATTTATTAATGATTAAAGCTAAGGCTTATAAATGATCATTTCTGATCTTTAACTGTAATCTTATTTTAAGCTTAACAGTTAAATAAAAGATGAAACCAGTGCATATTGGTATTCTATGATTAAAAAATACCTCAATCCACAAAACTAAATCATATGCCAAAACTATGATTTCGGAAAATTATAGCTACAGTGATAACTCTAAGCAAATGGTTTAATAATGATGTAATCATAACCAAACCTTATAATATTGATCAATTCAATTGTATAAAATAAGTACATGTTGACTAGAAGTAAGGATATTTACTATATAAAGACCCCTTCTTCCTCTTTTTCCCCCTTGGATGCATCAAATTCAATAAAATATTGAATAAAAGGTAAAACACTTTATTCTCTCATATTATAAAATACCAAAGTCTTTACATGATTATACCAATACTTGTTTTCATTTTTTGAATTCTGTTAAAATTCTCTAAATCCATTTAAAAATTGTAAAAAATTTATTTCTCTCTATTTTAAATTGTAACTACATTCTAACTAAGTTTTAATTACTTTCTCAGGCATAAAATCAATCAAAATTATTATATTAAGTGTTCAAACTAGGTTATTTTCTTTATAATTATTTTATAAATATAAATAGTATTTATATTAATATATGACTTTAATATTAGTAATATTATTGTTATAAATTGTTTTTTTATCATTAATGAACAATTTCTTACACATTTATTATTTGTTTCTAACAATAATAAGTTTCCATAAATATATTCATTCTATACTATTTTTTGATCTTTTATAAATAATATAAATATTCCATGCCATAATTAAAATAATCATTTTGAATCTCATTATTCATTTATATTAGTACATTAAGAGTACAATTGTCACAATTCTGTCTGCCAGGCCTCAACAAAGGGAGCTCTTGCCAAGAAGGCTATTGAACCGGTTGGAAGACCAGTTAATACTGTAAAGCTGTAGATCACATTCTACTATGTGAAAAAAATAAGTATAATATTATTAATTTTTACTTATTTTTTCATAGTCAAACCTTACACTGAGGGTATCACTGAAAGTCTCTTCAATCTTCAGATTCTCAATATGAAAAAAAAATCACTCAGAAAATATGGCCACTATTTGTCCCTCTTTACCACCCCCATATACATCTTGTTCTCCTTCTAACAGCCTTTCTCTTTATGATAAATACTTCTCTGATCCTTAAAAATTAGCTCTTTGTGTGGTTTCATTAAAAGAAGATGGTCCAAAATTTGACATATGGTAAACTTATTTCAATTATCAACTCTTCTGTTTCTATGAGAACAATGCTTGACTTGATGATCCCATTTTTTGTCCTTGTTACCAAGTCAAGACAATTATCTTATTTTCCACTTTCTCACGTCCACCTTACCTTAGCATTTTATTTCATCTTTAGGTTTTTCATCTTTCCCACCTGATGTGTCAGCTTTGTTCAAAGCCATTAAGCCAATCTTTTCCACAGAAAATTGTTTTCAAAGGCTTACATTGGTTTGTGACTGGTACAATCTACTGATTCCACCTTCTCACAGCAGTACTCTGCTGGTTAACACTTGAATTTCTCAATGGAACAAAGTATTTTTGTTGAAATATCAGATTAAAATAAATTTTGACAAACTTTAAGGCTCATTTATTCACATTACTTGCTCTCCTATGCCATTATTTAGTTCTGACACTTTTTATCAACTAGTGGGGTCAACTATCATTTCCTGTGTACAAGAAGATCTATACCCTTCTTTTGTTGCACAGGTTCTTTCCAACTCTGTTTAAACTATTTAAAGTACTTCTTTCAATTTCACCCCTTTTTCTAACCACTTTAGCAAGGTGACATCCTTTTCTTTTCTCCCCACCCCTCTGCATTCTATGACTGCCCTCCAGAGCTTCAACCTTTGCACCCTTCTGAAAATTTTAAGGAAATGTTTCGTGCTTCTTGCAACAATTGTGGTGAGAAAGAGAATTTGAAATCTTATTTTCCTCATTTCACACAATTCTTTTCTGGTTCAAGGCCAGTTTCCCCTAACCCTTTCCAATAAAAAGTCCTGGAACTTCTTCTACACCTGTCACTCCTTGTACTTTTTTTCCTCTAGTGAGAAACTCTCTCATTTCTACTTTTTCAAGGAGGATTATTCCTATATAGTTTTGGCAGATATTGGTGTGTCCACCCATCTCACTGGTCCTATTAATCTTTTCACTAATATTAATCCTTGCAATTATTTTGAAATTCTCTTGGCTGATCTGAAAACTGCCATTTCTGTAAAACAGATCTCAACCATTAATATTCCCATTGAGGGTGGAACTTTAGTCTTAACCCATTTAATATTTAGCGCTTCCATTTCTGTCACCATCCTGTCTTTAGGACAGCTTGTGAGATCTGGTGTTCTTCCTGATTTTGAAGGCAAAAAATGTTCCTTGTATCTCCATGATATCATTATTCCTACTTTTTTAAAAAATGATGTCTTTTGGTTGTTTGTTAAACTTCCAAAAAAAAGCCATCTGTCATGAAATTGAATGTTGCTTCAACAATCAATTGCCAGCTTTTTCCCTTTAAGTAGCATCTGCGCCTTGGCCATGCATCAGACAAGGTGGTGAAAGAATTCTTATTTTCAAAATTCAAAATATTTGATCTTAAAACATAGACACACTTTTTTGAGACTTGCGCTAAAGCCAAAAGCACCCTTCAGAAAGCAAGAGATTTCTGTTTCAATAACCAATTCCTTGCCTTTAGATATTATGGTGTCAGATGTTCTCTGCCCTTTTGCTCCAGATATCAATTTCTATTTTTACTTAGTCATGAAAAGAGATTACATTACCATATACTCTTTTTTTGGACCCATGTGTAGTTGTTTGTAAATACCAGTCATAGTCAAAGATTGGCTTACACTAATTCAAGAACAATGCAGATTATTCCTGAGAGAATTAAGGAGTGATAACACACATTAATTCTTATCTGAATTATTTTTGAAATCATTTCAGAATGAAAGTATAATCCTGGTTCCTAGTATGCCTTATTTTCCAGCTTAAAATGGAGAAGCTGAGCCTCTTAATTGCATGCTCAGTAACATGTCACATGAAATTTTTCTGGACAGTGGTATGCAAAAATATTCTTGGAAATACTAATACTTGATGGGCGCTTTTATTCACAGCCGTATTACTCATTCTTGGTGTACAAATTTGACTTCTTTCAAAGCTTTCTTCAAGAAATAACCATAAATTAAACCTATTTATCCATTTTATGTGTCAGATCTGTTCCATGTATTACATCCTCAACAATCTTCAAAGCTTCATGTGCGTAAAGTTGAATTTTGACTATTGAAAATGATTCCTGGCTCTTCAGGATTTCCGTCATGGGATCCTTCCTAAAAGAGGACCATTCAGTCTGCAAGTGTTATTTTTCCTGATTTCAATTAATCACCACCACCCAACCAAGGCCCATCTGAAGGTTCCTTGCCACATTTCCTGAACATACCACTGGGTAAATTTCCTACTAAGAGAATTCAGGACCCACAACAGTTGGTGGCTGAGTCCCTGCCTGTGATTCAAAATTTTTAAATTCCATGTAGCTTTTCTTCCTCAATGTAATCTTGATGCTCTAACAAGTGGTGCAACACCTTGTACTAAGAATTTTCCCAGTTGAAACAGAACCAAGTTTTTTACTTAATACCACTTTCTAAAAACATTAAAGTTATGGGAAATGAATTGGTCTTTAACATTAAACACACTCCACTAGGTTAAATTGACAAGTTTAAAGCATTTTTTGCATTAATGGTGACTATAAGCACACTGGAATTTATTTCTGTGAAGCTTATGCGCTGATGGTGTCTAAAATGTGCCTACAATTCATTCTGACTGTTACCAAATTCAAAAAATGGGCTGTTAGGTATTTTGACATTAGTGGAGCATATCTCTACAGTCCTATAGAGGAGGAAGTTTTTCTTTCTCTCCCCTTAAACTTGATCAAAGCATGGATGGTGACTTATTACACTTGAAAAAAGCACTGTATAGCATATGTCAGGCAGGATATTGTTGGTGGAAGTTTCTAACTGGGTTACTCCAGAACCTTGGCTTTCAAATCTTGGAAGTTGAACACTCCTTCTACATTTTTAAGCAGGAAGATTTCACAATGTCTATTTGGATTCATGTTGAGGATGGTGTTATTTCTTCAAACTCAACACAAATCCTTTCTTATTTTTGTGCTCAAATTCAGGAAAAGCTAGAAATTAAGTGGCTTTCTTAAGTAAAGAAGATTGTTGGCTTACATTGTCATGACAATATTGGTGGAATTAAACTTTTTCAGCCTTTTCTTACAAAAGGAATTCTTCAAGAATCTGAATGCCCTTTTTTAAATCATGAATATCCTGTTTCAAAATTTTACCTTGAGGTTGTCCCTTTCACCAATAATACACCCATAGATTAATGACCAGACATTTCATTTTCTGTCAATAAATTGGAACAAAATTCCACATGTCCTCTTGAAAAACATTTTCAAGCCCTTGATCACCTGATGGGCTATTTATAAACAACCCATGCCATTACCCTCATTGTTAAGCCATAATGCCTATCTCTCAATCTCTGGGTCAGTGCAAGTTGGGAAGGTTCCCTTGAGTTCTCACAATCAGTATTCTTAGTAAAGCTGGGTGACTGTCCCATTAGTTAGGGTTCAAAGAAGAAAACAATTGTGGAACTATTGACATGTGTGGAAGATTATGTTTCACTTTCTAACACAACTCAACACTTAGTTCAAGAAATTGGCCCCCTCAATTTCTTTAATTTAACCTTAAAAAGAAAACCTTTTTGTGATAACAAGGCTGCAATTGGTATTAAAAATGATGCATTATCAAGAAAATGTACCAGGTACCTCAACTGCACTTATTTCTTTGTAAATGATGTTATTTATTAATTAAAGATTTATTTTACATGGGTTCCCACCACATCACAAGAAGGAAATGTTTTCACCAAACAGGTTTCAGGTTCCCAAATACAAGTCTCAAGAAATTTTCTTTCTTTAGAGGAAGCTCAAAGTATTTTTTTGGGAGGGGGGTAAGAATTAGTTACCAGTCAAAAAAACACTTTGAGGTGTTGTGGTTGCCCACATAATTGTCACATCCATGTAACTACTCTATATGATGGTTGTAACTAGATCTTAAATCTCTTGCAGTGCTTCTGAGATCTTAATAATCCTCTATTTATTCAGAGGCTTTCATCAAAAGCAGCGTGGCTTCCAAAGAGCTAAAGAATTCTCTTTTCTCGATTTTCAATACAAACTAAAAAAAATAATTTATTTCAACAAAACTGCTCATAAATTTTTTTAATTTTGAGCTCATTGAGAAATTTATGAATATAAAAAATCAAAATTTCTTGAAATGATTACCAATATTTTAAGAAATAAATATAATTTGAAATAATTTTTGTTTAAATAAGGATATAATTTTCAATATTTTTTCCTTTTTTTACCTATTTTTTCTGTTGATTTATTTTTGGCTCAATTAATTTAATTGAAGAATCTATTTTTAACATTTTCAAGGAGATTTTTTATTTTTTCAAAGATAGTATTTTCTTTGAAGATAAATGTTTTTCATGTTAAGTATTGCATTATTAATTGAGGTTTATACTATAATATTTTCCTAAATATCTTGACAGCTGAATTTACTCTTTATTGATATCCGAAACAATGATTAAAACTATTCTAGAAATACAGCTTGTTTCCCAAAGTGATCACTATTATCAAAATACTTTGCTTAATATTTTTCTTGAAAACCTCCTTGTGTAAGGAGAGGTATTTCTTTAATTTCTTTTGAAATTAACAATTCAAAATTGGATTTTTTTCAAGCTTTCTATTATTTGTTGAGTATTTTTGAAAGAAAATGGTAAAAAAATGAAAAAATCATGTAAGAGATTACAGATTTTGAGAAAAATTGCCTCGTGTTTTTATGAAAGCTTAGAAATATTTATTAGAGATAAGGAGAAAATAAAATTAAGAAAAATCGCAATACCAAAACATAAAAAATCATTTATTTTGTATTTGCTTTTATTTTTGAATTGTTTTTCATTCATGAAGATGAATTAATCTGAAGGTTTCGATTAAATAACTTTACCTTAAATATAAATCTTCAAAATTTTTAAAAAAGAAAAGGAAACTAATAAATCTCAATAAAAAACAGAACTAAATTTTTTCAAAAAAATATAACAATTTATTTTTGTCATTTTTTCCAATGAATAACAGTCAGCTCATATTAAAACTTCCATTACAAATAAAATTAATTTATTTTGTCTAAAAATAACTCATTTTAATTTTGAAACAAAATAAAAAAAGATTTTCTGATAAATAGATTAATGATTAGGTTTTTTTTCATTGAGAAAATCTTAGAATTGTTACTATATCTATTAAATATTTGAATTGAAAAATAAATTATAATGTTTTTGATTTAGGATAAACAATAAATAATTTCATACCTCAATTTATAACAATTGTTTTTTGAATGAATTAAACAACAGAAACTCAAAAAAATGAAGTTAACTGAAAGGCATATTTCAACATAATTCAATAAGATTTTTTCAAGTCAAAATGAAGAAAATATTAAACATATGAACTGAAGCTTAATCATTAATAATCCAATATCTCAAATCTCAAAACAAAAAGTAATTAAAATGAAAAAGTTATCAAAGAAATAAGTTTTTTTTGGAGAAATTATCTGATTCATAAGAAAATTTCAGAAATAATTTATTTAAAAAAACAACAATCAATAAGGAATAAATTCAAATTTTGAATAAAAATAGAAAATATGAGATAATTTAAAAATTATAGGTTATATTGAAAAATGCAGCAATAATGTCAAATATTAAAGGAGTAGTGGACAAATTCATTTTCTTTTTATTTCCTTTTTTCATTATTGTAGGTTTCTAATTGAAACTTTAATGTAATTAGATCTATAATACACAAGATATCAGCTTACTATACTTCATTCAAAATGTCTGAAGCTCACCAAAGCTGAGTAGAAATACTCAATGACTGAGTACTAGCTAATAAATGATTAAATTTTTATTTTACCGGTAGACTTTAACTATTGATATTTTTTCTTTGACAAAATAGCTCATTATATGCATAAAAGTATTGAAATCTACTAAAACAATATTCCCATAAATGTAATTTTATTACAGAAGATTTCTATAAATAAACTATCTTGGTTACATCCTTGAATAATAGGACTTTTTTTCTTCCCCATAGCTCATTTTGAAAGGTCTTAGAAGCTTTTGATATAATATTGGCTGTATTCAAAGCTCAAACTTATACTATATAACCAGTTCTCTGTATTTCTCTTGAAGTGTTCAATTTCTATATAACATCTGTGAGTTCCATTTTCCTGAAAGACATTTTTTCAAGAAATGGTAGATATTATACATCTTAAGAGTCCTAATATATTCAAGAGTGACAGAAACCAATTTAGATTTGTTACTTGAAAATCCAAAAAACTGATTATTCTTATAAATGATAAAACTATATATATATTTTTGAACTGTGTAGCAAGCTTTGAAGCTATGTAGTACAATGTGGTATCTTGTAGAGTTTCTAGTAGATCCATTTTTATCCCATTAAGGGTTAATTAAAATATATTCCTTAGTGGAGAATTCTTCATGAGAATTCTATAATGAGGAACTAATCAAAATTTCTAGCAAGATACTTCCAACCTCCAAAATTCACAATGAAACTTGCAACACTGCATGAATTATTTAATGGTAAAATAAAAAGAGAAAGAGAAAGCTTTCACATTTTACTTGGATAATCTCATTCAAAATGTCAAGATTTTCTTGATAATGAAAATTTGACACTTTGAAGTAATCAAAATAACTGAGACCTCTCAATACAATTTAAATTTTGAGAATGAGTTGAGTAGAAAAAAAATATGATGGTTATTTCAGAAAAAAAAAGAGCTGTTTCAATACAGTTTATTCTTCATATGATGAGAAATGTTTTATCAAAATTTTGATGGAGCTTGTATTTGAAATCAAAAGGTTTGATAAAATTTGTAACAATCTCCCTAAAAGAAAAAAAATATATGTTATTGATCGGGATGATAGATGTCAATTGATTTCTTAAATATCTAATCAAACACGATCTGATCATTATGCTGTTCCAATTGAGGAGATCTAAAATAATGCCATGTAATGAGCATATAATTTTAAGATTCTTATCTGCAAATAACCAGCTGAAAATAAAATACTATGACACACTTTGAGTCAACATGAATATTTTAGATGGATAAAGTGGGGATAGGTTGTATACAAGGATGGAAGAAAAGAAATAAAAAAATTGGTATAGTTCACAATTTCAAAAAATTGTTTTGTGAAGTCTTTTCGGTGAGTTGTTTGGTTCCTGAACTTCTGATTACATATAACCTGAATAAAGGTAACAAAGAAAGATATATTTAAGCTTCAATCTAGGAGTATTTTCCTTGATCAACAACACCTTGGTAGTTTTATGAAAGTAGAATTTTGAAATAGTTTTAAAAAGAAATTAATAAATATTCTTTGTTATAAAATATGAAAAGAAATCTTTGGTACCTATTACTAAATAGCAAGACTTAGAGGCCTATAGCTTACAGGTGCTTATGCCTGGTGACCCATCATAGGCTACCTTGCTAAGGCACAGGCCAGGCTTAGAGGTGACGTAGCCAAATTTTGGACCTGGGGACTACTATAGAGAACATATTACTTTTTGTAGAGGAAGAATGAAGTTGATGTATCAAAGAAGGTTTTGGACTGAATCGTTCCAGTGAAATGCACCTGTGATAGCCTCGGGAATGAATCACAGCACGACATCAGTTTGGGCTACTTTGGTGAATGGAGCTTTGTCATTAAGCTTTCAATGAAAATGAATAGTCAGACAGGGGTAGTTCATAGGTGAAATAGTTAAAGAATGAGGTATAACACTGTAAAAAGTATTATCATCAGCTGATGGTGTGCCAAAAGCTGGCTAGAGCAGTGGCATACAGAAGTTGGTAAGTTCCAGTCAAGCCAAGGTTTTGGGGAATTGAAGCTTTACTTTGAGCAAGCCCAACTGCAAAGCTGAATGACTATTATAAAATCATGTTACTTGTTGCCTAAACAACTCTTCATGGTATTTGAGTGTTCAAAACCCAAAATACCATCCATAGAATGTGTAGAAGCAACAATTCAGACGAGTTTTGAATGTAAGGCAAACATTCCCTAGTCAGAGTGAATTAAAAAGCAGACTACTTGAAATAAATCCGACGGAGCTTTTTTGAAAATTCTGATGGACGCGCTGGGCAAAATTGAAATCAACTTATTAAAGATAGATCATCAAATTACTTTAGTTCTATCCATTCTTATATCCTGAAAATGATAAGACATTCTATTATCTTTGTTTTTTTTCGCGGAGTTTCATTTCTAACAATAGATGTAGTTTACTTATTTTCGGTCAAAAAAAGAACTCTTAGAAGACCTATCAAATACAAACGCTAGGTCAAGTAAGGCAAAAAAACCCCGGGAGAAGTAGGCGACGTTAAGGTTCAAAGTGAGGGTGGAGTGTGTAAAGATGTGGATTTTGGCCGAAGATCGATCTCTATATATCGTTTAAATATCAGCATCATCTTCATCAGGAAGGGGTGCGGCCGCCGCAGCTGCAAGTTCTTTGCTATACATCTCCATCAAGTTAGCGTCGACTGCAACTTCTGGTGGGGCCAAGGCTGGTGCGGCAACAAATTCAAGAGCTGGCGTTCTGTAGAGAAAGAAGCAATAAAGTCAAACAAAGACAGGAAAAGAAAAAATGAGACAGGGCAGAAACCTACCCTGAAAGTTTTCGAGCTAGCCAGAGGAATGGTTTCTCGAAGTTGTAGTTCGACTTGGCAGAAATTTCATAGTACTGTAGGTTTTTTTTGCGGTGAAAGGTAACAGCGCCGGTTTTGACTTTACGCTCCTTTCAGAGTGTTAAAGCAAATGCGATCGATGAGTGATCGATAGCGGTGGTTGACCATTGAGGAAACACTTACTTTAACATCGACTTTGTTGCCACACAACACGATGGGGATGCCCTCACACACGCGTTCCAAGTCCCTGTACCAGTTGGGCACGTTTTTGTAGGTAATTTTGGAGGTCACATCAAACATAATGATTCCACATTGTCCTTGGATATAGTAACCATCTCGAAGGCCTCCAAATTTTTCTTGTCCTGCCGTGTCCCAAACGTTGAAGCAAATCATGCCTAAAACACGATCGAAAGTTCAAATGTAAGCTGAGGATGACGACCAATGTTCTGGAGTTTTCCAGCCTTACCATGATTAGTATGAAATGCCAACGGATGGACTTCAACGCCCAAGGTGGCAATGTACCTGATAAAGGAAACAAAAGGGTGGTCAACTTGGCTAGGACGTTGAGGATAAGAATGAAAAGTAAAGCATACTTTTTCTCGAATTCACCGGTTAAATGTCTCTTGACAAAGGTGGTCTTACCTGTTCCACCGTCACCAACTGTATTTTGTCAGGATAATGGTCGAATCACAATGAAGGGTTTGGTGAAATTTCGAAGCGAATCACGTCAGGATAAAAATAGGAAGGGGAGCAAATAAAAAAAATGAGCCGAGTCAAATCCGATCTGCCCAAAAATAGATAGACTAACCCAGAACAAGTTTGAAGGTAGGGATGTTCGATTGTTCACTCATCTTAAATAAGAGCTTGGATTCTACAAAAATGGACCTAATTAATAATTTTTCTTTTTCTGATGCGATCAAGTGATTCCAGGCTTTAACATAAAATCAAGAATACAACAAAGACGAGACAAGTTCATGGCCGATGGGATCGGAAGATCATCATCCAATCGATGCCAACTAGCGCGATTAATGAGTGAAAGCTTACCCAACCAATAAGAAGATGACAGCGAGCACTCTAAGATCTTGGGTTGAGGAGGCGAAGATAAATCAGTTAAGAGTGCAACGACCAAGGATCGGATGGATGGATGGATGGATGGATGGATGTGATGAGGAAATTCCGGTTGAGACGCTGCGCTGCCCTCTTGACCATTTTTTTTTCAAAGGCAAATGATCTCATCGGGCTTTTGTCTCCATCGGACCGGTTCTCGGCGCGTGAAAGACCGATTTCAATCCATCGCAGGAAAGAATGAATATGCAGTGCACAAAACGGGTAAAATAGCTGTTATCAGCCAAGTCCTTGAAAGGACTTTGCCATGGCACTCTTGGGCCCACTCTTTAGCTCACGGGACTAGTGCGCCAAGAATGATATTGAGCTCAAAGATAAAACAACATCATTAGCTCATTACTCAACTACCATCCACCCTGCTTGATCCCCTTTCAAACCAAATCCCTCGGATGACATCTCAAGACCATCCTTTTTTCCAAGCAACCAGAACGAGTAATGGAAAGGAAACCAAGTAAAAGTATTCCCAAAAGCACTCAGAAATATTAGAAATGATTTAATGAGCTTTCTCTATTATTAGTTACACCAACAACAGTGCTGGTCTTTTTCCTAACATCAGCCTCAAGAGACAACAAGAAGCAAGCATTGATGTCACTTTTAGCCAAACCAAAAGGCTCTATTGAAGCTTCCACATACACCAGGGAAGTTTTCAAGGAACTGTCTGTCAATTAATAACCCATTCCATAAGCTAATTGCAAATATGCCTGCGAAGCACCTGGGGTGTGGCATAAAAATCCCCATGGCATTCCTTGGATATAACCAAAACATTACCAAAGAGTTTTTTTTCCTAAACTGTGGTGAGGAGTTCAATATTAACGGTTACTTCATAGGAATGTTTTTTTCAATTAATCACTCTGTATACTATATTGAGAATTTGATGTTTCATTTTTGGCTATAAACTTGAGAACTGGAAAGAATTATTAAAAATATGAAAATATTTTCCAAAACAACTCTCATGCGCAAGCATTTAAGCAAATTATGCCTAATTGCTAATAGAAGACTTATTAATATCACAAAAACAGTGTGAGAAAAAATATTTGAGGACATGCTCTAGTTATAAATTAATTCATTATAATGATTTTTAAATTTCAACACGGAACAAATTGAATAATCTATGAGGGGAGGGACAGGTAGCTCATTAAGCAACAACGAATGAATTAAAGAGGGAATAAAAAAAGTATTCAGGGAATGATGAAACAGGAATGCATCTGATTATGAATTTATCATAAAGTCAATATATTATTCCAAATTTTTTGAAAACACTCATAAGACCCAGCTTATAGGACAGCTTTAGCCATTTCTCTCTTTTGCTAGATTTTTATAATAAACCCCCTCAATAGGTCTGCCAAGAACTCTACAAAAGGTTTATGGCCCCAGAAAAATTTTTAATAGATAGAGGAAGCTCAGAAAGTTAATATTAATAGAAGAGTCTGTCTTTTGCCCCTGTGTAAACCCCCAAAATTCACCTTATGCCACTAATTTTGCAATTTTTTCAATGTATTGAGCCTTTTGCTCAATTTTGAAAAGAAATAAAAAGTAAAGTAGGTCTCCCATATATTGTAGGTTTTTTAAAGTAGCAGTCAAAAACCAACCAAAAATCCATGGGATAATACATCAGGGGATGTCCCTGTGCACAAAAATAGCCAGAAATGGTGCTTTTGGGGGGTTTCACTCAATTGGCCATGGTGGAGGCCCCTTGAAAATATGTGATATAGGGAAGGATTACTCTTAGAATTTAAATTTGTATTTTTTCATGCATATTGAACCTGTATAGACTACCAAAAACCTTTTTAGGGAATAAGTATGGCCATTTCGGGCCATTTGTTGAAGTGTTTGCTGAATTTCTCAGAGAAATACCATCTAAAGAAGGCATTTCATGCTCCTGGGGGCTTTGTCTGTCAGGCGGTTCTCAAAAATACACAAAAGAATGGGAAAATATATTAAAGGGATGTCCCTGGGTTCAAAATAGCCACAAATGGCCATTTTGGGGGTTTTCACCCGATTGGCCATAGCAGAGGCTCCCAATAAGGATTAAAGATAGAGAAAGAGAAACATAATTATCAAAAAAGATACATTATTCTGCACATTACAACTTTACAGACCACCAAAATTCACTTTATGGCACAAATTTGGCCATTTGGTGCCATTTATTAGGGTTTTTGCCCGATTTTTCAGAGAAATACCCCATAGATGAGGTTTAACTCAATTATGGGATTTATTTTCAGTAGATCAAATGAAATAGCTTCCAAAACATGGGGAAATACATCAGCGGGATGTCACAGGGCCCAAAAATAGCCAAAATTGGAAATTTTGGGGGGGTTTTCCCTAATTGGCCATAGTAGAGGCCCCTAAGTAAAATGTGATATATAGTAAAAGCACTCTAAGAGAAAAAAATTATATATTTTTCTGAATATTAAAGCTGAATATATCCCCAAGATATACTTTATAGCACAAATTTGGCCATTTTGTGTCATTTATTGACGCTTTTGCTAGATTTTTCAGAGAAATACCCCCCAAATCAGGTCTCCCACAGTCAAAAGAGATGTTTTTCAGTAGCTATTGCATAAAAATCTCCTAAAACATGAGGAAATAAATTGAGGAGATGTGCAAAAATAGCCAAAAATAGCCATTTTGGGGGGTTTCCCCCAATTGGCCATAGTAGAATCCCTTCAGAAAAATTTCAAGTTAAGAAAGAGAACCCTTAGAGCCTAGATTTATACATCATTCTGGATATTAAACCCTCAGACCCCCAAAATCTATTTTTAGGTCAAATTCGTCCACACTATCAACAAATGTTCTCTTTTGACCCATTCAACACCCTATTTCACATATGAAGCTCAGATAAACTAAATAAATTCCTTTACCTTGAAGAGGGGAGGCCTTATATACAATACGTATTTTCTACATCTTATGGAAGTGGACCACTTTTTCTGTCTTTTTTTCCACTTCCAAAGTTTCCCCCTGTCACAACCACAGGAAATAACCCCCAATGGGTGGTTTATGGCAATTCCCTGCCTTAACCATTTTATGGACAATTGGACCTTTTTATTTTCTAGTGGCCTCTGGGCCACACCCACCTTCATTGGAAAATCATGGCCACAAAAGGCCATATCCTGATCCAACTGGCTACTCGGCCTTTTCCCATCACCTTGGCCCCCAGGCCATCTGACTAAAATTGGGCCTGGGTATTCTCAGACTTAAAGAGGCATATGGACTTTTCTACCACCCCCAGGCCTTCTTTCCTACCCCCTTATATTAGGGGGTTCTGGACTTTTTAGGCCCCTGGGCCACAGACCATGATTTCACAGCCTGCGGTCCATAGAGCCCCCTAGGCCCCTTTTGGCCTAATTCCAATGAGGCCCTACAATCCTTAAGGGCCAAAATGACCCAAAACCTCCTCTGGCCTCTGGAAGCCACCAGAGGTCCCCAGCCTTCAATATAAGGATTTTTCCCTCAAGACAAGGGATGATCTTCCCCAACCTTGGACCCAGACCTGTGGGAACCCTTTATGGGGAATATATGGTAATATACACAATTATAAACCATTTTTCCTCAACAATTCAATGGTGAAATTCTTAGGACTAAATTCTTCCATCTGAAGTAAAGTCACTGGTCCACCAATCCATTTCAAAGGAAGACTTACAGAAAATCAAGTTTTTAATTCATGGGGGACACTTAGAAGACCATTTGAGGACACAAATCACATTGAACTTCAGGTATTGGTTCTTTTCACACCAAAGTTATCCCCCCAAGGGAATACTTGCCAAGGATTTCCCCAAGGGTAATTTAAAGAGGTTGTAATATTCAAATTTAGTTCTCAAGGAATCAAGAGCTCCAACACTCCTTGAACAACTCAAATCATCCATACAGGCTGTATTCAAGAAAAATGTATGGCATGGAAACTTTTGGGTTAATTCATTTATACACTTTGGAAATTAAATTCAAACAGTTAATTTCCCAAGATGGCCAAGCTTTTTTTCCATTTCATTTAATACTACTGTACACCAATCATACAACTGGTTTCTCAACCCTCCAGGAGCAGCCTTTCAGTTTTACACATATACTGGCCACTCTTTCAACCCTTGAGGACTTTTTCTCCAGTTAATTAATTTCTTGGATTCATTTTTATTATTATTTTCTTTTCATTTTTTGAAGTAATTACTGATATTCATAAGTCAGTAATTTGCACCTTTTTCTTTGCCTGCAAGTGGATATTGGTGGTCATATCCTTTTCTAACTCCATGGTTCTTCCTGCATGGTTAAAACAGTGAATTGGGGATTAATTTGGTTGGCTCTTTGGCTTTTGAATTATTTCTTATTATACTATACATATTTGTACTTTCTCTTATATATTATTCAGCTATCTCTTTATTATTTAGGGGCCATCCAAGTAAGTTCTTTGTTACTGAGTGCCAGGAAACTCTTGTTATCCCCAAGAGCCCCTGTGAAATCCCAAAATGATGGTAAATCTATGTAGTAATTTTATGGGATAAACTTATGTTTTTCTTCCTCCTTTTTTCAAGAAAAGTAATTAGCTCATATTAAAGGATTCCCATTTCAAATATTTGGCGATATTTTTTGATCCTAACAAGAGGACCTAGCGCTGGACAACTGTAATTGATGTTCTCAAGTAACATTAAGCAAGCTTTTACATGCATCGAAAAATTGTTGATCTAATATACTGATTTAATAGGGATTGTAAAAGAAGCTTATATTGGTAATTATCTTACAGTATTGTATATTTCCATGTAATATTTCAATTTTTCTTTTAATATAGATAAAAGTGTTCATAAATATTCAACTGTTACTATCTCTAATGGTAAAGGACTTGTTTGTATCAGTTTTTTAAATTAATTTCTGGAGTTTTCACATGTATAGTCTACAGAAATTTGATAAACATTTTATATAATTTCTATTAGTAAATTATTTTTTTCTTACCTCGACAGAGAAACTTGGACATATTACAGAATAGGTATTATAAAGGGAATTTCCTCATTCCTCTCGAGCTGTTTCATTGTTATTTTTGAAAACATTTGAACTTCTCAAAAGCCAAATTGGAGGTTGAAAGTTAATAGAAATATATGAATTTCCAGCCAGCCACATGAAAGATTCCCTGGTTATATTGTGTATTAGATCTCTAAAGTTAATTATTTTTTAGAATTAAGAAGGCTAAAAACAAACCACTTTAAAAAATCTGATGAGCTAAACTGGTGTATTCAAAGATACCATTAAATTCAATAGGTCTACAATTAATAAGTTGATGAGAGGGATATATCAGGGAATCCAAAATTCTGAAATACCTTTTTCATAATAAAAAATCTCAATACGGAAAAAATATTTTAAATCAAATTTCCACTATATTTCATCATATTATTTTGAAGTAGATAAGGTTTTAATCATAAGTTTGGGAAAGATTTAAAACAAGACTTTCTTATTTTAAATTTTTCCATCCCACCTTTCATCATAATTTGGCTGTGCGTAAAGTCACACTTGGCTAATTGTGAATTACAGCCAATGGATTGTAAACATTAACTTTCCTGAATTAAAATTAACCATCCAAAACACATTTATATATATGAAAAATAAGTCCATACAGTGTGTTTCTATTTATGAGGCCCAGAAATTTTTGTTCCATTGAGAGGTTTAATCTCAAGGGAATTTCTATAAACACTTTTACAAAGATAATGAACATTTTATGTCTCTTATGTGCTTATTAATTGGGAAACCCACTCCTTGATTTCTGATACAAACCCAGCGTTTTTATTTTCCTCTTTGGGTCATAAATAAACTCTTAATTAGTGGTAGGTAAGCTCCATTGTATTAATAGAAGGAAAGTATGGTGGTAATAAATAAAGCTTGATACCATTTGAAAAGTAAATAGACTTCTTCATCCCATTAAAACTCTCACCACAATAAATTTTTACATGGTTCATGATGAGAATGGAATAATTTTGTATCCTTCATTCTAGTCCAAGGAAGAATAAAAGAAATTCATTTCTTCCAACTCTTTCTGTCATTTGTCAAGCATTTTTCAATAATTGATTGTATATTTTCTCATATTTCGAAAAAATGATTACTACAGGAGGTAAAACTTGAATCAAATAATAAAGATACGCAGATTAATAATAATAAGAGCAGGTATGAGTGTATCATAAGACGTAGAATGATACAAGAGTAAAAAACCAGAAGGTGAGTAAAAAAATAATTCTGATTGAGTTTCAGCTCCTGATTCGTAATCAAAAATCAGTTGGTGATCAAAATAGAGTACTTAACAATCGAGAAATCATGAAAATAAAAGTCTCAGGCTTGGTCCATGGACCCGGGATAGGAGTAGCTTGTTTGCAAGATATATCCATAGATATAAGAAGCCTACTCGTTTCTTAGTAGGATATTTAAGTATTTTTTTCTCCTTAAAATGGTATGTAATATATTTCAGAGCTACGGTTGACTTGTCATTAATTAAATATAATAAATCAGATTTCATTTGCTCATTCAGCTTGCCTTCTTGCTTCCTGTATATTTCTGAATGAGTTAAGTATTCATTTAAAATACAATATAACTGTCTGGATCAAATACCCAGTAGCTTGATAGAAAATATATTTTTCTTAATTCCTTTCTAAATAAGAGGTTTTTAACTACCTCATGACCATAAGATAAAGCTACACAATTAGGCCTTCTTTCCTATTGAGTTACTTTAATATTTTTTCTTTTATAAAATATCCCTTCTTTTTGAGTACTCTTCTGTTTTTTATAGTGATATTCCTTTTTTTTGGATCTTGAGATAGCTTCCATACTTCATATTCTTCTTTCTGAAAAATTTGTACCTCTTTGTCTTATTGAATGTGTGGTTATTGAGAATTTTCATTTGAAGGCTGCAAGTAGACAGAGGAGGTCATGAGCTAATTCTGATAAGTAATGAATTTTTTTTTGAAAAAAAAATAAATTATGAAAAAATATGATTGTGAGGAATAAATAATTTCATATTTTATATCGCATTTCTGGGCTACATTTTATGATTAAAGCCCAAAATCGCGTGAAAGCACCAATAAGAGACCTTAAAGCCAAGACGATATTTAAGCTGAGATTTTTCTTCTTTGAACCCAATTTAGGCTAATAAAAATGAATGATTTACTACCCTCCAAGCTGATGATACAAACCATGAGTGAAATAATGGAGTTAGACCGAAATAAATAAAAGCAACATAATGCAAAGAATCTTGGGTCATAAAAATATTAAAGATTATAGCTTGAGAAATATTCAAGTTATAGATATTATTTGAGACAAAATGAAAAGAAGGAAATTTTTCCAATTGGAAAGCATTAATACCAAGGTCATTTTTTGGAAACTCAAAAGGGAGATTGAAAATCTTTCATTTTAGTACCAAGTTCTAAAATTAATTTTCATTTAAATATTTATTAGCACTATGAGTCTCCAAAAAAAAATAAAAGACTATGTAAATTATTAATATTTCTCTATTTTCATCGAAAAATTACTTGCTTAGATATTATAATAAGGTTAGTCACAGAATATATAGAAAGATGAGATTTCAATATATTTATTTGATAAGATAGTTTTTATGAGAGAATGTATGTTTTCCTAAATTATGAAACGTTAAACGTTCAGTTTGGGCTTTTCTCTTGAGTATTGAATTATTTGGAATATAATTTCATTTAGAAAACTATACTAAATTTTGAAAGATAATTTACACAAAAACTCCCAAAATTAATAAGTAATTTAAAAAAGAGGAATAGAAAAGTAAGTATAATAAAGAAAAAATGGGAAATAAAGACTTGCTCAAATTTATAGATAGTTTCACTTAAAAAAATTCAACAATTAGTATTAAGATTAAAAATAATATTTTTAATAATAGGTTTTTTACTATCACATCTCATCATCATATTGATGGTTTACTTTTCAGTATTCTTTCAGCTTATTGAGAAATATTTATTCAAAATATTGAGCCTTATAGCCTCCCTAGGTGAAATAAAAAATATGTCCTATAGAGCTGTGATAAAAAGGCCAGCTTCAAAGCTACCATATCATGTTTCCAGTTAGAAAAGGAAATAATTCATGTAGATATTGTTTCACAAATATGGAAAAGAACCCCCCCAAGTGGTGTCTATGGAAATTCTAGCCTGAACAAATTCATGGTTAATTGGCCTCTGGTTGTGTGAAATGGATTTTGAGCCACACCAACCTTCCCTAGCCCCCAGGCCATATACTGAACCATTGTCCCTCTTGGCCAATTATCCACCTCACCAGACTATAGGCCAACCCCCTTTGATTAGGAGTTTTTTGGGACACCTTAGGCCCCCTACAGCCTCTACAGTCCGTGGGACACCTTAGGCCCCCTACAGCCTCTACAGTCCATGGGGCACCTTAGGCCCCTTTTGGCCTAAATCCAATGAGGCAAAAAGGGTCCAAGGAGCCAGACCTTTTTCCCCAAAACACAAGTGAGACCACCAGGCCCCAGTTTGGTCCAAAAATAACAAAGGACCAAAATGGCCATAACTGTCCATGAACCCTCAAGATGCAAGTCATGGCCTCTGGAAGCCACCAGTCACCTTCAGGAGGGTTTCTCCTAAAGAAAAGGGAAACTCTTCCCCAGAGATGGGGCATACATGGTATTATATAAAGTTATGCCCCATTTTTCCTCAGAAATTTAATGGTGCACTCTCAGGACTAAAGTTCATAATTTCACATCAAATCACCAATCCATAATTCCCTTTTGAAGGAAGACTCCAGTCACTCAATCTTACAATTTATGCTGGTATCCAGAAGACCATTCAAGGACACCACCAATCACCTGTTCCTTGAATACTGGCCCAGGATTATTCAAGGGAAGTTTCAAGAGGTTTGTGTTTATCAAATAAATTTTCAAGGCATAAATAGCTCCAGCACTCCTTGGACAACTCAATTGGTCCATACAGGCTGTATTCAGGAAGCCTGTATGGCATTGACCCTTTTGGGTCAATTCATTTTCCACTGTGGTCATTCAAAGCACACAGTTCAATTCTCAAGATGACCAGATCTGTATTGACCCAAAACAGTCAATAAAGTTGCGTGATCAGCCCTCCAGTATCAGTCTTTCAGCTTTTCACATATACTGGAAACCTTTTCACCCCTGAGGACTTTGTCCCAAGTTAATTAATATATTCTCTTTAAATTTATTATTATTTTCTTTTTACTCTTGAAAGTAAATACTGATACTTATAAGTCATTCATTTGCATTTTTTCTTTTCCTGTCAGTGGATATTGGTGGTCATATGCCTTACTAATTCCATTTTTCTTCCTGGAAGGTTAAAACAGTGAATTAAGGATTAATTTGGTTGGCTCTTTGGCTTTTGTCTTTTCTTCATTATCTTTGGACTCTGTCTTCTTTCATTATCTTTGGAATATTTGTAATTTGCTCTCATTTTCCTTAAAGAAACAATCTTTCAATTATTTCTTATCCTTTTGGAGCCCTCAAAGTGAGTTCTTGTTTCCTGAGTTCCAGGCCACTCTTATTAGCTCCAAGAGCCCCTGTGAGATATTGTAAAATGATTATCAAAGTTAGAAAACCACACCTAATATATATTTCAGTGTATAATTTTCACCCTGACCATATTATATATGTGTAAAATATCAAAAAGGTTCCTAATTATTGATAATATACACAAAATGATATATATTAATGAATTTATTCTCACTAATAAAGTTACCAATAAGGATTTAAGAATAATTTCTTAGCTAATATTTGAAAGTACTTACAGGTAACCCATATTTTTTACTTGACAAAACTTACATCAGGAAATTCAAAATACGCACAGTTGCACATAATAATTCTTTATTTAATTTACTTGTATTCCATATTTAGATTTTGGTACTTTTTAAATAAAACACTTCATCTTCCAATGTAATCAAGTCACAAAGAATCTTTATATTTGGGTACCAAATATTACACTTTCTTCTCCAAAATTTTGAATTTATTTTCAATGATAAATATCACAAAAAACACTAATTAAAATGAAAACAACTGTGCATGAATAACACACTCATGTATTTAACTTCTGGAAGGATCTTTGTCTATTTGCTTTGAGAAAGCCTGTGTTTCCTTCAAATAATATTTCTGAAACATGTCACATAGTTCCGTGGTGAAAATTGAAAATAAAAAACATTAATTTCAATGTTTGAGTTATACCATATTTAAAAATGCAATATTTTAATTTGAATAATTGAAGAAATACACTTTTAACTATACATACCTTTTTGCTCTCCAAATATGAAGTATTATTAGAAACAGTTAGGCTCACTCTATTTTCAGATTTCTTGATAAATATCTCCAAATTAGCTGTATCTTAGCCTTATTTTAACCACAAAATTAAGAAATGAAAGTCTCATAGATTAAAATCTTGAAAAAAAGACCAAGATTCAAGTAGAAAGTGAAACAAAATTGAATTATTTACAAAATGGAATGGTCATTGAATTCTTTGAAGATGAATTAGTTGATCACAATTATCATCTTTAATTGAGAGATGTGGAATTAAATGAAAAAATTAATAATATCCCAAATTAGGCTTACAGGTTGGACTTTGAGGAATAGTTAGCTTCAATTTTAATAAAATGCCTTTTGTATTATTCTTTTTAAATGAAAAGTTGGGAAATTGGAAAAAGAAATTCTAGAAATAGGTTAAAAAAGTCTATTCCCAGAAAGGAGACTTTTGGTTGAGTTAAGCTTGAGAAAAAACGGAATTTTTCATTGTTAAAAAATTCTAAATTTAAATGATTTTAAGGTGACTGAGCTTGAAAAACCCAGTTTTCTCAAATTATGAACTGGGGTTTTTCAGAAATTTGTCTCTTTCCCAACTATGAATTTTCTAGGTTTCAGACATCCTAATATAATTATTTCCAGTCTTTTGGGACTATATCCCTGTACAGAATAAAGGGGAAGAGCATGAAGTTATGGATTCATTTACAGGGGATGTGGAAATGGAAATCACAAAAAAAATATTTATATAATGACAGGTTATCTAAATTGAATTTTATGAATGTTTCTCTATTAATTCCTATTGTAAGTTTTTTCTATAAAACATTTGATAATAGTAACAAATATCAAGAGTACTATGACTGTACTCAGTAGAAAATATAATATAATTAAATATTAAAACCACAAATCTATATAATTATTAAAATAGTTATATATATATATAAATTTAATTATTATTAGATAATTTAATAATAAAAAAATTATAATTATTATATTATTTTTATAGTCACTGACAGTTATAACAATAAGAAGTGTAAAGCTCTTAATTAGACAATTACACATGGAAAATATTAATATTTATCCACTTATAAATAATATAAAAATAATATAAAAATATTATTTATAAAAGAAATTATAACACACACTGTGTAGAGATAATTATCATAGAGAAGTTCTATAAAAAAACTAATACTAGATAGAAAAATATAGAACTTTAAAGAAAAACTTACTTATAATATTTATTTATTACAACAAGTTAAACAACAACAGTTATTATATTAAATAATGATTATAGGTTAAAAACACACCAAAAATCAATATTTTAAAAGATAAAACGACTTTTTATGATAAGAAATATTATTAACGAGTTTTTAAGAGGAATTTGTGGATTTTGAAAGATATTTAAGAGAACAATTTTATATAGTAAAATATATTATAGATGATTAAAACAATAATCTGAATTGTATGATCTCAATTCTTTAATTTTTAGATTTAATAAAAAATAAAATAACTTAAAAATTACTTTAATAATAAGATTTTATATTTAATAAAAGTTTACCTGTTTGAATGTCCAATATGATTGGAATGCTGATGAGTGATTGACAAAAGCAGTGATGAATAGACTCTTTTTATGTCTACAGAGCAGCTCTCATGATTCATAATGGATATAGAGGGCGTTCTTAGGTAAAAACTGCAAAACAATACTTAAAAATAAGGTTCTTAACTTGAGGTAACTTATTTCTGATTCCAATTTAAAGTTACCAGTGTTATTCATAACTCCAAGTAACTTTAATCCTCTTTTGGATTAGTTATTTTGAGCTTTAATATAAATTAAATTTATTTATATTAAATTTAATCACATGAGCAACTTAAAAATAGAGTTTCAAGCAAAAATATCTTAAACTCAATTTTTAATTAATTTTTAAAGAAATCTTAATTTTATTTAAGTATAATTAAAAGAGTAAACTTCTAGGCTAATTACCAATAAAACCTGTTTATAAAAGATACATAAAATTTCATTCATACACATATAATATTTATTTGTGAGTTGTGTTAAAATTGCAAGCAAATACATTAAGTATTGGATTTTTAATGGGTTTATGAGGTTATTGCTATTTTTCCACGTAAAATAGCAATACACACAAAACCTTAACTTTTGATAAGGTTTTAATGCTTGTAAATTTAAAATTTGAAGCTTATTTTAAGATTTTTAAGCTTAATTAAGCTTTGAAAGTTCTCAAAACCTTGATTTCAAGCTTGCATATTGGGATTTACCCTTTGGCAGCTTAAAATTCCTGTCCAAATTGGGATAAAACCAGTCTAAACTTTAATGTTGGATAAAAGTCTAATATTAAAGCTTAAGTAAGTTTGAAAATCCTCCAGTACAGGTGTAAAAACTTAATTGAATCCTTGCAGATCCAAAACGTTGGGTACCCCAGCTCTGTTTGGTCTTTTTCCTTTGTCCCACCTTTTTGCATGGATTTTTCGCTTTTATTTATTTAAAGTCATACTATGGCCTTAAACGCCTTTAATTGAGGTCATGCAGGATTTACATTCTGTATGGCAAATCCTTAGATAATTCAGTAAATATATACAATACCTTAATTTTAACTAAACTTTTGGTATGTTTGCATAACCTTATGCAACTCTAAATTTAAGCTTATTTAAGCTCAAATCTAACAGTTTTAAAAAAATGTTAAAAAAATTTCAATTTTACTGTGAGATTCTTAAATCTTCTAACAGATTAAGAAATATTCATTGTTGGGTATCACATCCTATGGGTCTACCCTAGGTTATTTTTGGAGTAGAATCCAAAAATGACATAATAATTATAGCTTTGTTTATCCAAAGAAAATTTATACTTATTTTTTGCTATTTTCTATTTTAAATTCAGTTGATAAGTCTGTTCAAGACTAAATCAACTGTGTATAATGTTATTTGTGGCCTTTGGGTATGTCACACATACCTCACAGGCTCACACCTATGAATTTACATTTATAATTTATCAATTTTCCTAATAAAAGATGTTTAAGAGTACCCAATTTGTCTTATTGATATGACTAAGATAAGTTTTAAGAGATGATACTTCCACATCATCCTATGAGTAAAATATCTCAATTTGTATATTCTATTGAGGTTGAAGCTCTAATATCAACTCTTATTCTCATATATGCCATTTTGAGATAGGAAATGTAGAAGTATTGATTCATCATAAGAAAAAATTAATTAATGTTGTAATATCTAAATGGTATTATGATTATCACTTACATTGATACTAAAATATCTGTTTGAATTATTTAATTAGAAAATATACCAAAAATAATCAATGATAAGCTAAACAATCTTTCAATTACCTTTTATTCTGTAAGTGTATCCCTAAGGATAATTCAATATTTCAATTACAATATTAAGCTTATTTTTAAGTTGAATTTAAGTATTTTACTCCTATATGTGACTATAAGAGCAATAGAAAATTATATCTGGAATTGGTTGCATAAAAATATTTTCTTACATATAAAAACCATATTAGTTTTTCTTCTGGAAATATTTCCAAGATAAAGGTGTGTTGCATAACTAAAGAGTATTTTAAATACTACTCATGTGAAGGAAACTTGATAAAAATGTTTCACAAAAAATAGTTTAACTGTTATTTAAAAATATAGCTCATTAGTCAAAATCTCTTCATCCATTTAATGTAAAAAATAATTAAAAAATACAACATCTTGGGAGCTGGACTTCTTTAAAAATAGCTTTGAATAGTAAAATAGTTTCTTTCCTTCAAATATGTCCAGCTTATATATTTGAATTTGGTATTGAATTTTCTTTGATTACTCATTTAAAGGAGCTCTCAAGTGGGAACGATTGTGATATAGTCAAAAATAAGAATGCAGTAATCCAAACTGGACCTATAAGGATAATTTAGTTAATATTTTGAGCTAATAAGACTATGAAAAAAGTTAAAATATATTACATTTGAATTGAAAAGATTAATATTAGAAGAGGCTTAGCAATATTGATTTAAGATAAAGCTCACATATATCTCTTAGTATATTTAACATCAGACTTTTTTCTATAATAAACATTGAAAATATTGAAAATGAATTTGGAATATAATTTATTCATAGATTTTGATATTCAAGAATAAAATTTTAATTCCCTTCCTTGTAATTAAGCTTTAAACGTCTTGAAAAGATTATAGATAGCCCAATCAAGGATTCAATATCTCATCTAATCACAATTCACAAAAAAAATGAATTGAAATAATCATCTTATCATCTAATGAGCTTAAGATCCACAAGGGGGGTGTCAGCCTGTGACTACAGAGTACCAGAGTGACATTCACATACCATAAATAATGGTAGAGCAAGTACTAAACAAATACAGTTCAAAGAGGTATAATTAAAGTGGGAAATTCATCAAGTAATGATATACTACTCTTATAAAAATTGGATATGAACTAGAAAAGATATGAATATTTTCAGATTAGATGAAGTCCAAGTAAGCAAAGAGCCTTATTTAAACCCCTCATCCAGCCTATGCATATGAAAATGGTACTTTTCTCCAATCTCTCAATGAGAGAAATTTAATGGTTTCATCCATTTTACAGAAGAACATCTACTTCAAAATATCATATTTACACCTTTAAGCTAAAAAAGCCGCCTAAAAGTCTCAGAGGGCTTGTAAAAACCAGTGAAAAGGTATAAACAAATTAAATATCTGAATTGGAGCTTTGATTTGAGATATATTACCATCTTTTTCTTAAAAATTGGCTAAGAAATCTGGGTTACAATATTTCTTATCAAAATACAGGTTTTCTGAAAATGGTATTATAAAAGAAACCCCTGTATCTTTGCCATATATTAATACAGCTGTACTGAAAGGTATCTGAAGCTGTAGAGATCATCAATACCTACAGTTTTTTTATCATCAGAATTCTGATATATTCCAAACTGACAGAGATATCTGACTTTGAAGTTTTTAAGCGACATACTGATGTAAAAAAATACATCAAAAAACTTCAAACCCCTTATAGCTTTTGATATTTTTTAGAAGGGTGAAAATGAAGCATACCAAATTGAAGATCTCAATAAGAATTTCAATTTTGTGCTGTGGGATTATTGATATATCAATTATTGACTGCAATATTAGGTATGGTCAGTTTTGGCAAATACTGGTCTGTACCAAACCTGTACCA
Organism: Austropuccinia psidii; assembly: GCA_023105745.1. Taxonomy (NCBI): domain Eukaryota; kingdom Fungi; phylum Basidiomycota; class Pucciniomycetes; order Pucciniales; family Sphaerophragmiaceae; genus Austropuccinia; species Austropuccinia psidii. Next base: position 44,403,910 of record JALGQZ010000001.1, read on the forward strand.
ACCAGTACTAGCTAGATACTCAGTGTGATGGTTGTTTAAATCTTAAAGCCACCCAGAGCAACTAATATAAGTAATCCAAACATTATGGACATTTAATAACAGTGATGACGTTTCCTGTGAAGAGTTTTTACCCCTTTATCAACCCAGCCTGATCATGTCCCAAAACCACAATTCTGACTGTACAGACATCATAACTGATAGCACAGAACCAAAATACAGCCTCCAGAGTAAAATTCTTCACTCTAAAGACATGCGAAGCTCTTAACAGCCCATAAAAGTCCTCAAAAATATAAAAGCAGGCCTTTTTTTACTGGAAAAGGACCTCATCATCAATTATTCAATATTATTATGTAGTACAACTGTCTTATACCAATAGTAATCTTATAATAACATTTATATAATCAAATTTATGAATTATTTTATTCATATTTATAGTAAATTTATCTTGGATTATTGAAATAAGGCTCTTGGTAGACTCATCACCACTGTTATTAAATAAAAGTAGAGCCTTATTATCTATTTTTAACCATTTTTACCATGTCACAGTCATAGTACTAGCTTTTATTTACTGTTCTTAAGTTGATACATAAACTCAACTTTACAGGTGGTCTTTCAGGGTGTAATGAATGATAAAAATGAAGTTATGTAATTTTTTGAGAAAATGGATTACAAGTAACTTAGGATTTGAAATAAATTACTCAATACTCATAAAATTAAATTCCAAATTTCTGAAAAACATCTACATAATTAATATCAATTATCTAGAATATATTGAATAATTTCATTTGAGCTAATTTTAATGTTTCTTACATATAAGCATATTTTATAATTTGAATATTGAACCAGAAGCTTTCAGATTTATCATAAGTTTGAATAAGAATAGGAACCACAGAATATATATATATCAGCTCCTGTTAAAGCAATTAAAAGAGTATAGTTCTAATTGATTTTAAAATAAAATTCATTAAAAGATCTAAAGAACATTTTACAAAAACTAAATTCTCCTGCAATTCATTGGATCAGATGTCCAAAGAATATTTTAAACCATACTAACACCTAATTATTTGAGGTTTTGAAGCCTAATATTATATCTTAGCCTCTGTAATGAGGTAACTTTATGAAAATTTAGAGCTTATCTTTTTATTACTCTGAAACTACCCCTAAAAAATCTATAATCAGTGGAATTATCTTCATTTTGATTTGAATTTATTAATCAATAGATCAGATTTATGATATTTGAAAAGTTATATAACCTCAAATATTCTATAAGAAATGCTATCAGATATTTGAAATCCAATTTTGGGGAAAATGACCAACTAATTATACAGATAGCTTAAGACTTCTCAAAATTTACTGAAAGTACATATGAATTTTGGGATTTATACAAGTAAATTCAAGGCCCTAGCAGAACCTGAACTTGAAATTAATTAATAGAAAGTTTCAAAATAAATTCAAGACAAAAAAGCATAAAATAAGACATATGCTAACTCAGGAAATATACCTTCTTTAATTTAGGAGGTAAACTCTGAAAAAAATATTCCAGATATTTTTTAGTTCAACTTATTATATTGACATATTTTAACTCTTTGGAAATTTCTATGTCACTCAATTGATTCCATACACAAAGATAATATTAATAGGTGAGATAATTTCAATTTAATTAAAAAATGACATTTTCTTGAATAAAAGAGTAATATACAAAGAAATTTTTAATGAGATTTAATCAGGGGCTCCTGGATAATTATAGAAGAAGTTTGAAAAATTATCCATAGCTGAATCTTTAACTAATAAATTAAAAAAACTTCTGAAAATATGAAGCAGAAATGCTGAATTTGAAGAAAATATATCCAAAAAAGGGGTTTATTTTGAGAAAAATGAAGATACTCATACAGAGAAATTCAAGCTTCCAGTGTAGAGGAGGGTGTATAATCTCTATTTTAAGTAATGGAATCTTATTCAAAAATAAGCACTATAGCCTCTAAGTCATGATATAAAAATGAAATTTGCTTTCTTTTTTTTGTAATATTGAGATAGTAATAAGGCTTTAATTGATTAAAAAATTTGGAGATATATATTCAAATTCACAAACAAAATAAGATGATCCCACAATAAAAAAGTCATGAGTACATGTATATTAAAGTATATGAAAAACCCTCCAAGCCTGAAAGGGATTATGAATTTTTATAATTTATTTCATCTATCAAATTATGAAAGAACTTATTGAGTATCTCAAAGATTGATATGATTTTTATTTGGCCAAACTATAATAAATATTCTCACACGGCTAGAATATGGGAAAAAGATTCTTGGTAATTATCACAACCCTTGCCATTTTGACACAATATATCAAATAAAGCTTTGATTTTAATTCATTAATAGAGATATTGATATGAATAAATGAATTACAAATACATTTGAGATTGAGTTCATGATTAATATCTCCACTTCAATATGGTTTTTCAGAAAATGTGGCTCATTTCTTCAATTTGGGATGAAACGTTTTCCCCAGATGGTCCAGTTAGTTCTTTGTATATTAATTTGTCTTTTTTTTTCAAAAAGGAAAACATATTAAGGCTTCAGATCTAGCTCCATCATGAAGTAAAATGTTGAGCTCCTTTCTTCCAGATAGTTAAAAATGTGGATAATAAAAGTTTTTAATTATCAATATATATATAACTGGAGTTCTAGAGCCATTTTCATTGAACCTTTATTTGTAACAAATTTGAAATATATATACATTTATTTTTTTGAAAGAGATAAAGTAAAAGCATAATAGGATTTTATCAGGTGAATATTTGAATAAAATTCAGAAAAAATGAAACAATGATATTTTTTTCCTCAATTGAAACCAATTTTCCAAAAGGAATATCATTTTTTATGCTATTTTGATAGAAGGAAATACCAGAGTATATATACTTTATAAAGCAATTAATATTAATTAATGATAAGCTCTTCAGAAAAGCTTGAAGCAATTTGTTATCAAAAGAAGAACTACAGTTCATATTTGTTCCAAAAAAGACTTTGATCTCTAGGATGTTACGACAGGTGTTTTTAGCTTTTTATGAATCAAACTATATTCTACAATTGGTTGATGTTCTTTGTGAAATGGGATAGCTTATTTGAGGGTAGTGATGATAAATGAGAAAAATCAAATTTCATTTGATTTTTGTTGTGATTTTTACAATTTTCACAACAAATTGCTGTTTTTCTTCAATCTTTGAGCTAAGGACCAAAACTAAATTGAGATTGAATTTTGGAACTATATTGGAAAAATATTTGAGTAAGGAAAAATGGTAAGATAATTGGACTTATGAGATTCAAAGAATTGGGATTAAAATAGGGGTGCATATATCAAGTATCCTTATAAAGAAAATGAAATATCTAAATAAAAGTACTTTTTTAGTGACTTTCATGAAAAGGCTTCTTCAAGATATGACAAAAATTTTATTTAAAAAATGTCTTGAAACCAGTTTTAATTTATTTTGTGATCCTTTGAATGGATACCTCCACTAAAAATAGAGTTTTTGCAAAGGTCTCAGAAAGGATAAGAGGAGAATAGAGAAGTTTAAGAAAAGGATAAGATTTCTCATAAAAAATAATGAGAATATTCAGTGTAACTAACATGCAGAAATAAACAGTAAACAATAGCAGAGCCAACCACAAACAAGTCCAGGTCCACTATTTAAACCTGTCGGAAAGGAGAGAAAGGTTAATAGTGATATGGCCACCAAAGCTCCACTGAACAGGTGGAGGAAGGCTCAAAATAACTTGATAATTATAAATAAGCTATTTCATATTAATAAAAATAAATGAAATATATTGATTAACTGGGGAAACATCCCCAGATTGTTTTTTTGGTACTTCAATGAATGCTACCATCCCCATTTCTTAAATTTCTTTTTTTGATATTTTATGATTATTCTTTTTCTATATCTTCTATTTCTTTTAATTTCTTTTGTAAAAATCCTCTCTTGCCATTATTCATTTTTTTCAAACCTTTTTGCAACACATTGGTATTTAATTGGTTTTTTATTATATTTAAATATTTCAATTTGGTAATAAGGTCAGATTCCATAATTATATTTGGTTATGTAAATTTTCTGACTTATTCTAACTGTCAAGTAGCAGCCATATCTGTGTTTAAAACCATGTTTTCACCAAAGAATTATTGTTAACAACAGCAATACACCAAATAAAATCACATTTAATGGTGTCTGCAATGATTACACTATTTAAAGATGGATCTGTTCTATTTCTTTGAGGTAATATACTATAAGAGTTTCTTAAAAATACATCGATATTTATATTTTCTATATAATTAATTTTTCAGCATCATGGCACCATTCCTTTATTAAGGAGCTCAGGGTCAAATTGTGGTAATTAGTGCTTCTTGAGCCTCAATAAAAACCATCAGAAATCGTACACAAGTCTCACAAACTATGTTTCACAATAAAAATAGCAAGAATTGTGAGCGTGGCCATGTTAATGCACTACCAATTCTAGGAAGGTCCAGAAATTAGAACAACCATGATCGTTTCCAGTTAGCTTGTGTAGTTAAACAGAATTGACACAAGAAGCTAGCCAAAATTGAAAGCCTCATCAATGTTGATGTCTCACTACCTACCCTTTTCATCACTATTCAAAAGGAACTGGGTAAGCAATCTTATATTTATGTCAAGAACCTTATCTCTCACCTGTACACATGCAAAAATGATTATCAATTTCCTGGAAACACCTCAATTGGACCTTTGAACAATGTTCCAGGGTGAGTTTGACTCACAAGCTCTCCTTTTATCTTGGAAAATGGTCAACAAGGAATCGAGTCTGCCACCCAGCTCAGGAGAAGTATGAACTTGATCTAATGACTGCTAACCAACAACCAGGAAAATAGGCATTTATGGTGTGAGGGCCTCTCTGTGGAGAAATTAAATCAGAACTTGGTTTTTTTACCCCCTGGAAAGCATTCAGAAGTCAATTTCATGGCAAAAATTTATGAACTAGGCATGCTTCCTTTTTGCAATGAAATTGGTGATTCTGGTGTGGCTCAAAATTAAAAACAACTTACACTCTTGGAAGATGGTGCTCCTATACATATGGCTCAATTAAGAAATGATTGGTGACAATCAAACAAAGTCCAAATACTTAACTGACTCAAATCCTATTGAGAACATATGGTTCAAAATGAAATATATGGTCATTAACCTATTCAATATAAAGACAATGGAAGAATTGAAGGCAGAAATAAATTCTGCATGGGAGGAAATACCATTTGAGAGCTTAGACAATCTTCATGTGTCTTCGCCTCACCGGATGAAAGCTGTGGTTGATAAAAATGGAGCACCAGTGAGATGGTAAACAAAGCTAGGAAATTTTAAATTTCTTATCAATTAATTAAAATATTGTAGCCAAAAAAAAATTAATTTTTTTTAACAATAAAGTGAAAGAAAACTTATTCACAAAATGCTATCCTGCTTTTTGAGCCAGCTATGGCAGTGGGAGATCATCTAAAACAATGAGAAACCAAGAAACATAAAAAAAATAAAGTTGAGTTCCTCCAAAAAAGGTGTTAGAGCAATGAGACAATAAAAAAATCAAAGAAATTGAGTCCCCCCTGAAAAAAGGTGTTTGGATCTTTTCTGGAGGGCACTTCACAGGAGGTGTGCTGAGGTAGAGTGATCATAAAGTTTCAGATTGGTGAACTTAAAACTGTATTTGGTGAATCCATCCTGTAAAAGCAATGAGAAGCTGTTTTGATGAATGCAAGTATGAGTGTTTGAAAACAAGACTTTTGAAAGTGAATGTTTTATACACAGCAGGAATTCCCTGATTTGGTGAGTTTGAGTAGGGATAAGGTTGAATATCGCTTACCCCTAGTGGTGGCTGTGAAAGCTGTAATAGTTAGTGTAAAAATAGCAAATATAGCATATTATTGACAGAATTATTTGAAACTTTTGTTAATATAGCTAAATCAGTTTGAGAAATAGGAATAAGATATCAACAAAGACTTCTACAGCTAGAGATAAATTAATCTCTGTATTAATATACATTAGTATTTAATAGCTCTATGGTGTTCAATGCTTTTAAAAAATAAAGATTAAAAAGAACTAAATAATAGCAATAAATATTTTTAGCTGGAATAATAAATCCCAAAATTACAACCAAACCTCCATTTTACATTGAGAATTTGCACCTCACTCATAATACCCAACACCTCAATATTATTCAATGTATTCAAAAGAAAAAGCAATTCAAAACAATAATATGTAACAAAATTGATAAGATATAGAATCTCATCACAAAATTTAATAAAAAATTGGAAAAAATACAAACCCTCAAGACAATAAAAGTCACTTTGACTCCACTGGGAGTCCTCAAAATGCACAATTCAAAGTCTTGCATCAATTCAACAGCCAAAAAACAGCTACATCATCTGATAAAGAGCCTTCCATATAATCTTGAAGCCCTTGTCTTAGTGTAGGGTTTGTCTATGAAACTCTTGATAATAGTAGCAATATCAAGAGTACTACGACTCTCCTGAGTAGAAAAATATAATATAATAAAGTATTATAGCCACAAATTTGTATAATTATTGAAAATAATTATATTGAAAAAAGAAATTTAATTATTATTAAATAATTTAATAATAATAACAAGATCTTAATAATTATAATAAATTCTAATTATTCTATTATTGTTATAGTCACTGACAATTATAACAATAAGAAGTGTAGATCTCTTAATGAGACAATTACACGTGGAAAATATAAATATTTAACCCCTTATAAATAATATATTATTATTTATAAAAGAATTATCACACACACTCTGCAGAAATAATTCTTATGGAAAAATTCTATATAAAAAACTAATAATAGATAAATAAAATATAGAACTTCAGAGAAACACTTACTTATAATATATTCTTAATACAACAAGTTAAATACAAAAGTTATTATATTAAATCATTATTATAACTTAAAAACAGGCCAAAAAATCAATATTTTAAAGGTAAAAAAACTTTTTATAAGTAAAAAATATTATTAAAAGAGTTTTAAGAGGAATTTGTGGATTTTTGAAAGATATTGAAGATGATAATTTTATAAAAGAAAATGTATTATTGGTGATTACAACAATAATCTAAATTCTATGATTTCAATTCTTTAATTTAAATTTAATAAAGAATAAAATAGCTTAAGAATTACTTTAATAATAAGATTTTATATGTAATAAAACTTTACCTGTTCAAATTTCTAATATGATTGGATTAATAATGAATGATGGGCAAAAACAGTGATTAATAGAGTCTTTTTATGTCTACAGAAAAGCTCTCATAATTCATAATGGAAATAGAGGGCGTGCTCTGGTCAAAACTGAAAAACCATACTGAAAAATGAGGTTCTTAACTTGAGGTAACTTATTTTTAATTCCAACTTAAAGTTACCAGTGTTATTCTTAACTCCAAGTAACTTTAATCCTCATTTGGGTTAATTACTTTAAGTTTTAATATAACATAAATTTATTTATATTAATGTTCATTACATGAACAACTTAAAAATAGAGTTTCAAGCAGAAATCTCTTAAACTCAATTTTTAATTAATTTTTAAAGAAATATTAATTTTATTTGAGTATAATTAAAAGAGTAAATCTCCAGGATAATTACAAATAAAAAACTTTTATAAAAGATACTTAAGATTTAATGTCTACGTAGATAACATTAAAATTTAAGCTGTGTAAAAATTTCAGGCAAACCCATTAAGAATTGGATTTTAAATGAATTGTTGAAGTTATTACTAATTTTCCATGTAAAATAGAAATACACACTGAACCTCAACTTTTGATAAGGTTTTAATGCTTGTAACTTTAAAGGTTTAAGCTTATTTAAGCTTTTTAAGCTTTGACAGTTCTTAAAACCTTAATTTCAAGCTTGCATATTGGGATTCATTCTTTGGCAGCTTGAAATTCCTGTCCAAATTGGGATAAAACCAGCTTAAACTTTAAGGTTGAATCAAAGTCTAATCTTAAATTTGAAATGAGGTTGAAAATACTCCAATAAAGATGGACAACCTTAATTGAATCCTTTCAGCTCCAAAAAGTTGGGTACCCCAGCCCTGTTTGGTCTTTTCCCTTTGTCCCACCTTTTTGTGTGGATTTTGCCCTTTTATTTATTTAAAGCCATACTATGGCCTTAAAACCTTTTAAATTGAGCCCACCCAGGATTTACATCCTGTATGGAAAATCTTTAGACAATTCAGTAAATATACACAACACCTTAATTTTAACTAAAACTTTGGCATGTTTACATAAACCTTATGAAAATTGAAATTTAAGCTTATTTAAGCTTAAATTTAACAATTTTTAAAAAATGTTAAAAAAATTGTAATTTTACTGTGTGATTCTTAAATCTTCTAATAACATAAGAAATAATCATTTTTGTGTATAACAACCTATGGGTGTACCCTAGGTTATTTTTGGTTTAGAATTGAAAAATGAAATAATAATTATAACTTTGTTTTCCAAAAAAAGTTATACTTATTCTTTGTTATTTCATATTTTAAATCCAATTGAAAAGTCTGTTCAAGACAAAATACACTTTATATAAAGTTATTTGTGGCCTTATAGGTATGTCATACATACCTCACAGCCTCACAGTTAGGCTCACAGATCAATTAAGCTATTATATACCCTGATAATATTCATTTATAAAGTGTAGATCCTCATTTATTAATCAAAAATTCCTGGAAGGAGAAATTCAACCCACATCAGAAAAATAAAAAGTCACAAATTATTCCTCAATCCCCTTGTGTAAATTCAATGTGAAACCAAACAATAATATCAAATGACTCATAAAAACAGTTAATAATTCTGAGATGATCCTTCTTTTGGTATTTAAACCCTTGAATAAAGTTAAAAATTGAAATAAAGAAGAACATTGCCTGACCTCATGCAAGGAAACTCACCATAAAAATAAAGTCACATGATAAAATAAAGGTTAAATAAATTGCAAAAATGGAATACTTATTGAGGGCCCCATGGCTCCAAGAAAGTATAAGAAGTGGGTCTTTATACCTTCATCTTAATTTTTACATTAATATTTACCTTAAGAACAGCAATTTATCCATCCTTCACCTTGGAAGTAGCTCAGTATATTTTTATTACCTATTGCTACCCAGTAGCTGGGCTCAGAGGAGCTATGGTATTAAAATCTTACCCAGTTACCATGCTAAGTGATAGTAATTATCAAAGAAGGACTTATCTTACTTCAAGAACCATTATTAATATTTAAAAATATCTTATCATCATCCAAAGCCACAGTATTCTTATCTATTACTCTTCATATCAATGGCTAACTTTTATTTATATGCTATATCAGCCTCATTAGCTGCAAATTATTGAAGCCTATGAATAATAGGAATTACTATTTAATAGTATACCATAATTATTATCAAAAATAACTAATAATAAACAGGTTTTCTATATAATACAAAATAGTCAATTGGTCCAATATTTGTCACTAAGAAGAAGAAGTAACCATTATTCAAAGAGGGGACCTTGAATCCAGAAACATATCCCCTTGAAACTGAAAGATATAACCAATTAATGACATCAGTCACTATTTACTTATCAAATAAGTCTGATAAGAGACTACCAAATTAGTATTAAAGATTTGATGGACCCTTACTCCATTATTTTTGGCTTGTGACCTCCAAAGAGGAAGGCTTTAATTATTTTATGAGTGAAAGGAGCTCACCATTTCAACCTTGTATACAGGACTTATTAGAAGTTCAAATACATCTACCTATTGATTATCCTCCATATATTGCACAATTTTAATCTCCAACAAGAGGCTTTCTGCAATATATCATGATAAAATTATATATAAAATATAATCAGAAAATGCAAGATGAATATTAAATTCTTATTCTTTTTGACATAGAATCATTCAAGCCTCCTTTTCAAATTAAATAATTTATAAATACTCTATCTGATTTGTTTTATTTTGTGAATTTTCATTTTATAGTAAATATTCATAAAGAATTCTGCTAGCTTTAATTTGAATGGTAAAAAATTATTTTATTGAAATGAGAAATGAAATTGTTGAAATAGGATATTTTTTTGTCTTTAAAGATAGTAAATTTCATATTATTATTATTTAATTAGGTATATTCAGACACATAGAGGGATTTAGGTAGGATATATATTCAAATTTTCTGATATTTCTGTTATATTAGCATAAAAAGGTAATAAAATACTGATAGGTATAATAATAGCTTACATAATGCTGATTCCATTATGATAATAGAAATTTTGACTTCATTTAAATCCTTATTCTCAAGTATATGTAAAAAAGGAAAGTAAAATTAGTATTTATTATTATAGCATTGACCTAAAATTAAATAAAACTTTATTAAGAAAACTCATGAAAAATAAGCTGCAAGCTTCTCCAAAACTTATCTGAAATTGAAATATATAAAGTATTGACTCCCAATTTTCTTCCAGATAGTTGAGAAGCTCCTATAAAAAAGGATTGAGCTTCTGGTAACTATTAACTTAGCTGAATATATATATTAAATTCATTTAAAAAGGGATGAAAAAGAGATTGAAATTTGGAATTGAGAACCCTTTTCTATTGGACTTTGAAAATTCAGAATTTGGGTTGAATATTTATCAATAGCAAAGAAGAACCTCTTGAGATGATTTTTTTGATTTTTTCAGATATTTGAAATCAATTCGGAGTATTCTTTCAAATTGTGAATCTTGAAATTTCAGTTCCCTTTGAAGTGAAGCATACTTTTCTCTACCAAATGTTGGGCCATTATTATGATATCCTTATCACCCCCTCTGGAAACTATAGGTCCTATAGGATGTGTTTATAACTCTTGACTTCCAGATTTATTTTTTCTAATAGACCCTGAGAGAGTTAATATTTTTCAAAAATATCAAATTTTAGCCATTTTGAAATTTTCAAAATACTTTTTTTGTAAAAATTATGATTTTAAGCCTCATATATCTTTTTTCCACTCAAAAATACCAGCAATCTAAGCTATTTATATTAAAAATGACATTATCACAGAGCCTTATTCCTTTAGAGAATCTCCACCAGTTCTTCTAAATATTGAGATTTCACATTTTAACCCCTTGGAAGCTCAAAATCCAGCCCCACTAGTGTTTTTAAACACAAATTTCATTTAGCTTTGTAGGTAAAAAAGATCTTTGTGTTGACAGATCTGACAACCCTATAGATCCTGCAAAAATCTTAAATTCATGTAAAGCCATTGTTCTGCACATCCAAACTATCACTTAACCACTCCCACATACACCCATTTCCTTCAAAAAAATAAAAAAATACAGGTTGCTGTGAAACCACTCATAATGCCTCCCTGAATACCAACACTGAAAATTGGCACAGCATGTTGAGTAGCCATCTTGAAGCAATGGAGAGGTATTTATAGCCTAGAGCTCCCCATGCTTATCAATGCTGGTGGATATTCCCTTAGCGAGGAAATAATGAAGACTCATATGAATCCACAAATCTCAAGTAACAGTATTTTGACTTAAAAAACACACATTATGGGACCTTTTCAGAGGAGGAAACCTCAGATGAAATGCAGTGGTGCTCTTGGAAAAAAGAAGAATTTCAGGTATGCATCTCACAAATTTTACAAAAATTCTCAGAAAAAAATGGTCCATATAATTAAAGGTAGAAAGAATAAAGATTTAGCTCCAAACTTTGGGTTGGTTTTGAGTATTCAGGAAGATAATAACTAAGGATAGAGAAGTGTCTTTGAAGTATAGATGTAAAGATTGACCATGAAACAATAAGTAAATATTACTAATATTTTACTTATTGTACTCTGAATGTCCTTATTATAGTAAGGAATAAGAAAAAGAATAATTATAATTATGGCATAAAATATTTCTATTATTAGATAAATATAATAATATAATAAAGATGTATACATTGCTATATGATAGTTAATATATTTATGGCAGCTTATTATTGCTATAAAAAAACTATAATTGTGTGAAAATTTATTTATATTAATAAGAAAGAATTTATAACAATAATATTACCAATATTGAAGCTATATATTAATATAAATACTATTTATATTAATAAAGAATTATTAATAATGATAAAGAGAAATTATTATAAAAGGAAAAATATAACCTACTTTTAACACTTAATATAGTAATTTTGAATTATTTAATTCAAAATAATATAAATAAAACTTATTAAAATTGTAGTTACAAATAAAAAATAAAGAAATTACAAAATTTCTTGATTTTAAATGGAATTAATTATTTGGAGAGAAATTTAACAAAAAAAATAATTAAATCATAGCTTAATCACATCAAAGATTGATGATTAATATCAATATTAACTTGAATCTTTAATAATATAATAGAATTATATAAAAACAATCAAGTTATTACCTTTGGTTTTAATATTTTAGTATTTTTGCTGTGTCTGAGGAGAAAATAGAGGTAAAAAAAGCTCTATATATATTAAACTCCTCACTCCCAGAGTCCAGAAGGCTTCTAGTAGACATTTAACGATGGTATCCACTGGAGAGTATCAGTATTTTAAGGTTTAGTGATTATTGAATCATAATGAAACCATCTTATCTCATTATTACACCATTATATAAAGTTATCACTACAACTCTAAGGTTTCTGACATCATAGGATTGGAAGAAGCCTCAAATTTGTATATTTTCTTAGTATTAATCATAATAAAGTATTATTCACCAGCTGTATCACTTATATAACTGTTAAACTTAAAATAAATCTACAGTGAGTGATCATAAATGGTCAATTTTAAGCTTAAAATTTGATCATTAATAATGTTTGGGTTATTTGTTCTACAGACACTCAGAGAGTAAGTTCTAATAGATTAGAATGCTCTCACTAAGCCTAAAGCAGAATCTCATTGCATCATAAAAACTCTATTTTTGATGATTTTTCTTGTAACTCATCTTTTCTGTTGAAATTTACTATTTTAAACCTCAAACCATGGGTTCAAGGGGTTATACCTTGAATATAATGATAAAAACTACATCATTATTCAAGTATGAGGAATTATAATCTGAATATCCAATTTTTTGAAGTTTGGACCACTTTCACAACAAAGTGGTCAACAGCTTTTGTAATTTTGTTCAATAAACCATTGTAAGTTATCACCTTGGTTTTAATTTGCTAGATAAAGTTTCTATCTGTATTCTTACAGTAGTTAACTTATAATTACTTTCTCAAAGCTCTAAAATGTATATTTCATGAGATATGAGCTAAAAACCATGAATATATGTGCTGATTATAAAAGTGCATATATTCAGGTTATCTCAGTAAGTATTGACTTTTCAGATATGACATAAAAATATTATATGTGTAGTTTTTCATGGGTAATCCAATGGTGTAATTTATTTCAAACTTTTATAAATTGGCTTCTGAGATAATCAAGGTTTTATGACTTTTTATGGCATTTTTGCTTATTTTAAGATAATAATTTAAATTGCTATTATTAAAATAAGAATTTAAAGTTGTTTTGTGACCTTTTTGGATATTTGGTCATATATAAAGGTCTCACAATAGAACTCATGATTTTGAAGACTTACTAGGCCATAAAATCAAAGGGCTGGTTGTACAGGGACATTGTAAAGATCAACAGCATAGGTATTTTCAGATGTATGACTCATGGGGAGACTCAATGGAACTATTCAGGCCCTAAGAAATTATCAAATGAGGAGATAATAAGCTTGATCAAGGAATTGGAAGCAGTAAATGGACATGCAAATGCAGGAATGAGATGTTATTACTAGGAAGTTTAGGGAAGAACCACAAGTGAGACTTAGAAAAGGAGCAATATATGAATATAGAGGATTAGGAAATCTTTGAAATAAGGCTGGTGTAATATGGATAAATCTCACAAATGAACCCAAAAAGGTATGGTGAATTGGATTGGGAACTCAGCTTAGTTGATGGAAAATACCAATTATTACTGTTAGAAAACCAGTCTCAGACTCTGCTCCCATCTTATAAGTCTCTAATTGCACTCTCTTCAAATAGTAATTCAATCTTCTAATAATAGAAGAATTTCCAAATCAATCCCATCAGTAATAGCCTAACTTAATCTATAACCCCATCACTTTGGGTTCTTTCCTGAATCCAGAATGTACTAGTGCAATAACCTTACACCAACAAGACACATTCTGTTCCATAATTAAACATTCACTATGCTCCTTGTCTTCCAAAATAATCTTGTTTGTTCTTCTCTTCATTTCACCATCACAAAGGCTTTCTGTTGTCTCTCCTGCCCTTGATTAACCTATTGGGTTAGACTTATCAGTCTTTCTCTTTAAGGTTGTCTTCTACTTGTCAATTATTTCTCTCTGTTATGTCCTAATGCAATTAATTATCTAGTTTGTTCTTCTCTTTATTGCACCATTGTTCAGGCTTGCTGTAGTCTCTCCTGTCCTTGATTAATGTATTGGACTAGACTTATCAGTCTCTATCTTGAGGTTGTTTCTTTTTTCTTCAATTATATTACCAGACCAGAGCTCTAAAAAGCACAAAATTCCACCAAATACATCATAATGGTTGAATTCTACATCAAAAATACAGAACAATTCAGATCAAATGGGGCTAACTTCCTGGACAGGCAGATCAGAATGAAGTCTAACTTACAAATGAAAAGACTTTACTCACTAGTTCTAGGAATAAAAGAACCTGTCATGTCAGTCAAATTAAACAAATTGGAACCTGAAAAAAAAGCACTTGCATCCAAAATTATTTTTATTAACTGTGACGTAAAGATTTCAGGACAATTATCAGCAGAAGCAAACAACAATCCTGTCGTTCTTTGGTGGAGTATTGATGAGTTTTATCAACCCAAAACAATTCAAAATCAAACCACTTAGCTAAAGAGGATTTTCTTGATTTACCTACCTAAAGAAAAATCAAAAGAATCCTTGAACAAGCTCCTCAAAAACACCCAACATCTATGCAGCCTAATTGATGACAAAACAACAAAATCATCCCTTCTCCTAGGCTCGGTGGTAGCCATGTGAGCAATCATCAACCTACTGAATTAATTTAAGACCACCAGAGAACTATGGCTGAGAAAATGCGAAATTGAAAAACAAACCCCTTCATTGAAATATACAATAGAAGAGCTTAGATAATATATTCAACGCACCGAAGGAAAAATTGAGAACTCAAAAGGCTTAGCCACACAACAAAAAGAAAATCTTCCGCGTAAATTACCACAACCCTCAAGCAAAACACTACAAAGAGGACTGCTAGAAGCTTCACCCTGAAAAGACAGTCAAGACCCCTTCGCAGTAAACCAGTCAGCTGGTTGTTCAAGTTTTGTATTAGACTTGGGAGCCACCACCTCAATGGTCAATCACTTGAATTATTTTCAAGAAATAACTATGAGAACAGAAAATATTGAGATTTCCAATGGTTCAATTATTGAAGCTCTGGGAACTGGAACAATCCATCTAGAATTCAATGATATGATCCTAACTTTTAGAATTTTTTGTATATCCCAAGCTTAGCTAAAAACCTCATTAGTATGGCTTCCTTCATTAAAACAAACAACTCCATTCATCGACTGAATGACAAAACATTTAAAGTACTAGACCATCAGAGGAACTCTCTCCCCTGAAAGCTTTGTCCTTCATTAAAATCACCCAAAGTCCCTTTCAATTACCATTTTCCCAAAGAACATTCTAACCCTCCATCAAGCTTCTGGACATCCTCCCATCAAACATTTTAAGAAGATGTATCCTAACAAGCAAATACCTCTGTTCGACTGCCTTAAATATAAAATGTGCAAAATGACAAAAAATCAATTGGTCGGGAAATTTCCTAAAGCCATTAAAAAACTAGAATTCCTCCAGATGAATCTGTTTGGCCAATCTCACCACAATCCGAATAGGGGTCCTGGTAAATCTTCAAAATAATTAATGGCTTCTCCAATTTCTCCTAGATCTTTTTCTTGCCAAGAACATCTGAAACTCAAGAGATTATCAAAAAACACATTATGAAAATCAAATGACATTCAAATAATAATGTAGCAAACATTGTGTCTGAAAATGGAATGGAATTTGTCAATAACAGTTTGAAAGAGATTTTTGAAGCAGCACCCCACAGTCCAGAACAAACATTTTTGATGAGCAAGGTAACCGTACCGCTATAAATAAAACAAGATGCCTTCTTCAATACTCTTTCCTAGCCACCTCTTTCTGGGCCAGAGAGGCAAACGCAGCCATTTTCCTTAGAAAAAACACCCCTGCAAAAAGTATTGATTTTGAACAACCCTACTCAGAATGGAAAAAAAGACCATCTTTGAATTTCATTGAACCTTTTGGGTGTTTGGCTATTTCACTCAAACAGAAACTAAATGGGAAATTTGATGAATCAGGAAGCTGGGGTATTTTATCAGGATATGGAGAGACACATCAAACTTTCAGAATCATGGAGTCAGGGACAGGTGACATGAAATTAACACATCATGCTAAATTAATCCCCCATTTTTTTCATTCAATAAAGTCAGATAAAAATCATACTGACAAAAAATATTTTACTAGAGCTCAAAGTATGGCTCACAAAGGTTCTCCTGAACCTAAACCTGTCCACTCTAAGCCACCACTAATTAACAACCCTCCTATTCCGTCCAAAGAGGAACACATACCTCAAGAACAAGTCACAAAAAGACACCAACTCCTCCACTGAAATACTTACCCAGTACAAGGGATATGCATGAATACCAGAAGGGGTACAAGAGGCTTAAAATAAAATTGTTGGAAATGCTGGGGAATCTAGAAAAATCCTTAATAATACCAGGAAGCCAAAATACAATTCTGATCTTTCTGGAAATCTCCCTTTAGACCCCAAGAACATATCAAAAGACTATTACTGGAAACAATTTTCAAGATTGGATTCAAGCCATTGACTCAGAATTAGAGAATATGGGTAGGAACCAGCTTTGGTCTCCAGCCTCCCTTAACCCAAATCTTTTGCCACTTAGTACCACCTGGGTATTTAAACAAAAAAGAAAAAATGGTGAGCTTACCAGATTGAAGGTAAAATTATGTGTCAGGGGCTTTAATCAGCATTAAGGAATAAAATCAGCTGCAGTCCTTTCCCTAACTGCATGTATTTCCTCACTCTGGTTATTTCTTACTATGTGTAATATCAACAAGTTACCCATTGAACAAATAGCTGTTAGGTGTGATTTTCTGAATAGAAAGCCTGATTTGACACTTCACATTTATTTACCTCCATATTCTTCTGCCTTGTCAAAAACCAGAGTCTTTGTAAGGTTTGACTATGAAACAATAAGTAAAAATTACTAATTTATTACTTATTGTACTCTGAATATCCTTATGAATTGAATAAATAAGATTAAAAATATAATAATAATAAATAATTATTATTATTATGGCGTAAAATAATTATATTATTAAATAAATATAATAATATAATTTATATTATGAAAATATAATATAATAAATAAATATATTAATATAAAATAATTAATATATTCAAAAAAACTATTTATTATTGTTACCAACAAATAATAAATGCGTAAAAATTTGCTTTTTATTAATAAAAAACAATTAATAACAATAATATTACTAATATTAAAGTTATGAATTAATATAAATACTATTTATATTAATTAAAGAATTATTAAGAGAGTAATAATAGAGAAATTATTATAATAAGAGAAAATAACCTACTTTTAACACTTAATATAATAATTTTGAAATATTTTACGCCAAAAAATATAAATACAACCTTTTCAAATTGTATTTACAATAAAAATAAAGAAAATTACAAATTATTCTGGATTTTTACGTGGAAATGAGTTTTAGAGAGATTTTTAACAAAAACAATTAAATAAATGATTTAATCACGTCAAAATAGATGATTATGATAAGGTGGTCTTTGGTATTTAATAATATAATAGTTTTTTATATATAAAGAATAGAGAAATTACCTTTGATTTAATTGATTTAATGTTTTTGATGCGTCTGAGGGGAAAATAGAGTAAAAAGAGCTCTATTTATAGTAAATACCTCCCTCCTAGAGTCCAACAGGCTTCTAGTAGACGTGTACTGATCATATCCACTTGAATTGATCAATATTTTAAGGTTTGGAGATGATTACATCATTATCAAACCATATTACATCATTATTACACCATTATTTGAAGTTATCACTATAACTCTAAGTTTGATGACATCAGAGGCTTGGCAGAACCCCAAATTTCGTGGATTTTATTAGTTTTAATCATAAACTAATAGTATTCACCAATTTTTATCACTCTTAAGACTGTTAAACTTAATTTAAGGTTACTGTGAGTGATAATAACTGCTCAAATTAAGCTCAAACTTTGATCCTTAATAACTTTTGAGATTTACACGCTACAGCAATTCAAAGAGCGAATTCTGATAGCCTGGAATGACCTTATTATTCTGCTAAGAGCTTTGCATTAAATCATCAAAACTCTAATTTTGATGAGTTTTCTTGTAACTCATCTTTTCTGTCGAAATTCAATATTTTAAGCTTCAAACCTTGATTTCAGGGGGTTATACCCTGAATTTAATAATAAAAATTACATCATTCTTCACAAATGAACTAGCAGAATCCAACTGTATTCTTTTTTTTTAAGTTTGGAACACTTTCACAACAAAGTGGTCAACAGCTCTGTTGATTTTTATCAATATTTCATCATAGGTTTTAACCTTGTTTATAATTTGTAAAATAAAGTTCATATCTGTGTTCCTACAGTAATTACGTGGTAACTTTATTTTTGGTTCATCATTCTATCATGTATAGTTTAGGAGATATTAGCTATGAGCCTTGAATATATGCATTGACCAAAAAAGTACATATATTCAGGTTAATTCCTTAAGTATTAACTTTGGAAATTAGCTTATTAATTGTTTTATGTGTGCACTTTCGTAGAGAATCCACTGGTACAATTTATTTCACATGTTGTTTCATTAGTTCTTGAGATAAATAAGGTTTCATGGTTTTTATAAGGTATTATACCTTTTAACTCATTAAATATTGACTTTACAGATATGCCATAAAAATGGTATATGTGTATTTTACCATGGGGAATCCAATGGTATAATTTATTTTACATTTTGATTCATTGGTTTTTAAGTTAAACCAATTTTTGTACCAATTTATGGTATTTTTTGTATATTTAAGTAATTATTTTTAATGTATAATTATTCTAAGTAATTTTAATATAATTATATTAAAGGTATAATTATTCTAAGTCTTTTTTGTGACCTTATTGGGTATGTGGTCATATCTCAAAGGCTCACATTCCCTACCACCAAAAAAGATTGTACCACAATCTGATATGTGTTATTAGGGTATCATCCACTGTCCTACCTCTTCATTAGACTTTATCAGTCTTGAAGCTCAATAATGCTTGATTTTGTTATTCTTTAGGTTTTCTTTCATGTCTAAACCTCCTCAGTAGTTTATCAGCATTTGTTATATCTTTCTCAAGTAGCCATTCATCTTCTTGAGTTGGATTTCTATACCTTACAAGGTATTCTCTTTCTTTTTTGTTCCTTGTCCTTCTTTCTTTAAGGACTTTTACAATTCTTTTTTTCTTCTCCTTCTTCCAAAGGGGGAATTTCAAGTGGGGGTTTATTTCTTAGTGGAAATAATTCCTTGTCACTTGAGCTGTAAGGTTTTATAAGACTTAAAGGGAAAGCTGGGTGTTTATTCATTAAATCACCTGTAAGTTCCAATTGTACAGCATTGGGTCCATGAAGTGCTTTTACCATAAATGGTCCTGCAAAGGAATCTTTCAATTTCTTTGGTCCTTTTATGTTATTAAAGTTAAGAGTTGATACTAATACCAGATCTCCTATTTTGAAGTCAGGTGGTTTATGACTTTTGTCCCATCTTTCTTTTGCATATTTGAAAGAGTCTTGCATGCATCTGTTTGCATGGTGTCTTGCTTTGTCAAGCATTATCTTAAAACTGCTTGCTGTTGGATGTATGTCCACTAAGTCCTTTTTGAGGGTATCATAAGGAAGTCTTGGATTCCAACCTTTCTCTAGAATTGCTGGTGTTTTGCCAGTAGAAGAATGGATTGATGTCTTATATGCCAGTTCAAGTGCTGGTATTAGTGTACACCAATCATGGGTGAAACCATCAGAATCTTTGAATTCTAGCCCATAAGCACAGAATCTTCTGATCATGTCCTCTAAGGTCTGTATCATTCTTTCTGCTAAACCATCAGTTTGGGGATGGTAAGCTGTTGAGAATGATAGCTTTGTCCCAAATAAGTTATGGAGATTTGTCCATAATGCTGAAGTGAACTTTGGGTCTCTGTCACTTATAATATTTTGGAATAAGCCTGTGTGGCTAATGACTTTATTCCATATCATTATGGCTGTATCCATAGCTATGTCATCTTTATGACATGGTAAGAACATGGGAGTTTTACTGTACCTGTAAACTAAAACTAGACATGCATTATAGCTCCTGTCTCCTCCTGGAGGTAGTGCTGTTACCCAATCCATATGAGCTATTTCCCTTGGGGATTTTGGTTCTTGTATTTGGATCATCATTCCAAATTTCTTTCCTGTGGCTCTGTTGGCTTTTTGACATCTGTCACATGTTTGGAAGTACTCTGCAACATCTTTCTTCCAATTTGGCCACCAAGAGCAGGTTTTCACCCTCTCTAGTGTCCTATCTTCTGAGAGATGTCCAGATGCAACACTATCATGACACTCATGTAAAATAGTGTTTATTAGTGTTCTATCTGTTAAGGCCATAACACATGTGTGTTTTGTTCTCTGGTAAAGGAGTCCATCAAGGAGGTGGAATCTTCCTTCATCATATGCCTTTTTCCATATTTCATCTAGTTTTGATGAAAGTAATGGATCTTTGCAGTCTTTCATTAGAAGTTGGCTTAAGATATGGCAATTTTTGTCTGTCTTATAACTTTCTTTAACTTGGTTAATAAATTCTGTGCCTATGTCTGTGTTACATATTCCTTCTATATGGTGCTCTTCTTGTGGTACCCATGCTGGATTGTCAGGGGTATTTGCTAAAGCCCATCTGCTAAGACCATCTGCATTTTTATGAATATTTCCAGATTTATGTACAATAGTCATATTTCCTCTATATTCTTGGATAGCAATTTGCCATCTCAGCATATGTCTATTTGGAGTCTTCATATTTAATAGTGATTTCACAGCATTACAGTCTGTGATTACATCAAATACTGCGCCATCCAAATAATAGTGCAGTTTTTCTAAAGCCCACACTAGGCATAAGCATTCCATTTGGCTTGCTCCATACCTTGCTTCTGTTGGCTTTATTTGCCTTGAAATGAAACAAATTGGTCCTTCCACTGGTTTATCATTGATAATTTGGGTTTGGTGAAGTGAAGCACCTAATCCTTCTCCACAAGCATCAATGTATAGTTTGAAAGGTAGTTTCCAATCTGGCATTAGAAGAAATGGGGCATTTGTTAGTGAATTTTTCAATTCTTCATATGCCTTGACCCTTTCTTCAGTCATTTCATAAACTGTTTGTTGGTCACATAATTTATATAAGGATTTGGCAATTTTTGCAAAGTCCTTTATATGCTGTCTATAGTAACCAGCAAATCCTAAAAATGATTGCATTTCTTTTTTGGTTTGAGGCATTGGTTTGAGTAGTACTGCTGCTACTTTATTTTTGTCTATGCCTAGACTAAGTCCAGATACAACATGTCCTAGTGCTTTTAATTCACTATATGCAAAATGACACTTTTTCAAGGAAATTTTCATATTCACTTGGACTATTTTTTGTAGTACCCTTTCTAGGCTTGTAAGGTGATTTTCCCAAGTTTCTGAGCAAACTATGATATCATCAATATAGATAATTAACCATCCTCCTGATAATTCTTCAGGGAATATGGTATTCATCATTCTTTGATAATGGGAAGGTGCATTTTTTATCCCAAATGGCATTCTTAAGTATTCAAAAATTCCACAATGGATTATTATTCTTAGTAGTTTCTTGGCATTGTCTGTTAAGACATTTTGATGAAAACCCTTAAGAGCATCCATAGCTGTGATGAACTTAGCTTGTGACAATTGGGTCAATGTCTCATGGATTCTAGGTATTGGATATCTGTCTGAAATGGTATAGGTGTTCAGGGCTCTGAAGTCTCCTACCATCCTTGATTTTCCATTATGCCAAGTTATAATGACAGGTGTAGTAACTTCTACTTGTTCATTATGTCCAACCTTTCTTAATACTCCAAGGTCCATTAATTCTTTAATGTGCACCTCTAAGGCTTCTCTAGCCCTTGGACTGGCTGGATAAGCAGGTCTTCTTAATAAAGGTGGGTATGGCTTTTCTACATTAAGAATTATATCCACTTCATTTCCAATTATGGCACCTAGTGGCTCTTTGTCAGTTGCAAAGGCATTTTTATACTTAAATAAGAGGTCAATCAATTTTTCTTTCATTTTTTCTGTTAATTCTTGATTGAATTCTGCTTCTTTAAGTTGTTCAGATATAAAAAGTTCTTTTCTGGAATTTTTTCTTCCTTCTTAATAACTGTGATTTGTTTTTTGTTATTTAAGAAGCCAAACTTTTGTCTTTTGTTATCTCCTATGGTAAAATATCTGTCTTTTTGGTTGGAGATATCTATACCATAGATTGATAAGTAGTCATTCCCAAGTATGAAATGATTACTAGTACAGTTGTCCATTACTACAAGCTCTACTTTAATTCTGACACATTGTGAGGGATGAGGAAACATGAGTGTTAAATCAATTATTCCAAGGGGCTTCATGCTCTCACTTGCACTACTAAATTTGACACCTTGTATTGGCATAAGTTTTTCTTGCCAGTTTGGGACAATGGTTTTGAAATAACTTTTGCCAACACAAGTGCAATATGCTCCTATATCCAAGTTAACTTTTCCTTCTTGGTTATCAACCATAACAATACTTATACTTGATTTTCCAGCTGTATATCCCATTCCTCTTGCAGGTTTGGTTCTATACATTTTGGCATCTTGTATGTTTGTCAGGTTTGTGTCAGATGTTCCAACTTGTGGTAAGTTTGAATTAACATCCAGTAATTCATAAATTATATCAATATTATGAATTGGTGCATTAATTATATTGATTTCATCACTTTCAGAGCTTTCTGACTCTTCTGTTTCTTTTTCAGAGTCAGATTCCTCTTCTTTGTCATTGTGGTTTTCTGTTTCCACATTTTCATTAATGTTTGCTTTTTTAAGACAATTATTGGCTAAGTGTCCAATACCTCCACATTTATGGCATTTTCTTTGCTTATTATTGTTGGATGTATTGGGCTTAAAGGATTCTTTTGATTTATCTTTTTTGATAAATGGTTTATTTGGGCTTTTAATGTCCAATTTTTTCCAAGTCCTGCCAATTTTTGTTCTTGTCACTATATCTTCTAGTGCATTTATATACTCTTCTGTGGAGCATGATTCTATACATCTGCTTCTTAGGGCATGTTCTAGTTCCCCTCCACATTTTTTAAGTATTTTCATGTGCACCATCTTTTGCGACATTTCTGGGTACAGTGCATTAAGCCTTTCAACTTGTTTCAAGAGCCAAGTTAAAGGTTTGTCTTTCTCTGGGTCAAAGAAAGAGTTTTCAAATGCATTTTCTATCTTATACCTCCAGGCATCATTTGCCCACTTGGTGATTATCTCTTGTTTCCACCAAGACCAGGTATTTTTACCATTTGTTTGTCTTATGCCATAATACCATCTTTTTGCAGATTTCTCAAACAATGAATGTAATCTTGCAGTGATTAATTCATCTGGTATGGCATAGTCTTCTTGTAACATGTCAATTGTTTTAATAAATGACATGTGGTCATATTCACCTTCTCCTGTGAATGTTGGCCATTCCTTCAATTGAGGTGCTTCTTTCATTAAGACTTGGTTATTATCTTGGTGACTCAAGTCTGTTATGAAAGGATTTGACAATTCCTCTTTTGTTTTAACAGGGCTTCTTATATGAGAAAATGGAGTTGATAACTTTGGCATATTTAAATCAGCCTCATTAATTTTATCCATTTTTTCAGTAATAAGCCTTATTTCACTCTGAATATCATCTTTCAGATGCATTCTTGCTTCATCACTTTTTTCCACATGGTCCAAAAGTAATTTTTGGTGTGATGAAGTCTTTTCTTCAAATCTTTCTACAGAAATACTTAATTTATTTAATTTTTCTGTAAGATTGTCAATACTCACATCATAATTGATTGTCAAAGTTTTGTCTTTGATATCTTTTATATATTTATACAATTCTTGTTGTCCTTGTATTAGTTTTTGAGTATTGTCAATTAAATTCTTTGGTTTATTATTTTCAACAATAAACTTAATGTTGTCAATTTCTTTCTTGTTTTGCACAACAATTTTTGTTAAAGAAGATAAATTGTTATTTATTTCTTGTAGTGATAATAAACTATCTTTAATTTCTTTTAGAGGTAATATACTATTTTTAATTTCTGTTAAAGTATTTACAACATCTTTGGACAAGGTTATTTCTTTGGGAAATGAGGTTGTCTCATTCTTTGCTCTTCCTTGTCCTTGAATTCCATCAAGGTTCTGGCCATGTTGAAAACATTGTCCATGGCATCCTTTTGGATTCTTGGGATCCTGTAGCTTGGGGAATATGGTTTCCTCCAATGCTTTTTCTTGTTCTTCTTCCCTTCTTGGGGAAGTGGGCTGGCTTGAGGCTTGCTGGTAGAAGCTACTGGGGCTTCTTCCTTGGTTGCCTCCCTCTTTTTGGCGTGGTAATCCTTGATTTTTTTGATTTGAGGTTTGGATGACAGTGGATTCCATCCATTGGAGTATTTCACTATCTCCTCCTCTTTGAGGAACTTTTTCAGGATGTGCCAGGAGTTCATCACTCCTTGGTGTATTTGAGGCAGCATTTCCCAATCTTTGTCCTTGTACACTGTGTAATACTGCTTTTACTGGCTCATGTAGATGTCTATTTGAGCCCTCTGAATGTGATTTGTACCTATTTGAGTTACTCATACTTAGCTCCAATTCAGGTTCAGATATCATGGGAATTTCTGGGACTTGCCTCTGGGATAAGGCACTTCCTTGTGTGGATTCTGTTCCACTGGGGATATTGCCCTTTCTTTTCCCTTTTGAGGGATCAGTTCTACCTCTGAGTCCAGCTCCATCTGATTGGATGGAGTATTGGGAACCTCTTCTGGTAGTCATAATTTTAAGAAAATAAGAAATAAAAGTATTTTAGGATAAAAATTCTTTTTATGGCAATTATAAAAGAGGTGCTCACCTTCAGAGTCTTGAACGGTGGGTCCTGGAAAGTCTAATTTCTTAGCTTTCTTTCTTTTGGTTATAACTGGTGTTGGAGAACTTTGACAAGTTTCTTCCACCAATCTCTCAACAGTAGTTTGGTTGTCTTCTGTTGGGTTATCTTCAAGCACTAAAAAAGACAAATAAATATAAGTCTTTTTATAAGAAGTGTTATTTTTTTTTTGTAAGATATGGCAATTTTCCACATAGAAATTGCTTTAATATCTTTAATGAATAAAGAAATGAATAAAAATGAATAAAAATAACTTTTTTATTGTTTTTTAATATGTTTTATTTTTAAGGAATAAAATAAAAATTAATATGATTCTTTATAAAATTAAATTATAATACAAATTATTTTTAATTTATATAATATCTTTTTTAATCACTAGAGTCACTCAAAGAAAGTTCTTGCAAGTCTAAGGATGTGCAAAACCACGTGTAAGACAGTACAATTGCTTTCCAAATGCCTCAATAGCTTTTAAAATCAATAAAATATAAAATTATCATATAATTTTATGATTATAAATATAATTTATTATTGGATAAACCCAATTAGAATCTTTTTAAAGGTCTTTTAAGTAAATATCACCGCCAGGCCCCCAAATGTAAGGTTTGACTATGGAACAATAAGTAAAAATTACTAATTTATGACTTATTGTACTCTGAATGTCCTTATGAATTGAATAAATAAGATTAGAAATATAATAATAATAAATAATAATTATTATTATGGCGTAAAATAATTATATTATTAAATAAATATAATAATATAATTTATATTATGAAAATATAATATAATAAATAAATATATTAATATAAAATAATTAATATATTTAAAAAACTCTTTATTATTGTTACCAACAAATAATAAATGCGTAAAAATTTGCTTTTTATTAATAAAAAACAATTAATAACAATAATATTACTAATATTAAGGTTATGAATTGATATAAATACTATTTATATTAATTAAAGAATTATTAAGAGAGTAATAATAGAGAAATTATTATAATAAGAGAAAATAACCTACTTTTAACACTTAATATAATAATTTTGAAATATTTTATGCCAAAAAATATAAATACAACCTTTTCAAGTTGTATTTACAATAAAAATAAAGAAAATTACAAATTATTCTGGATTTTTACGTGGAAATGAGTTTTAGAGAGATTTTTAACAAAAACAATTAAATAAATGATTTAATCACGTCAGAATAGATGATTATAATAAGGTGGTCTTTGGTCTTTAATAATATAATAGTTTTTTATATATAAAGAATAGAGAAATTACCTTTGATTTAATTGATTTAATGTTTTTGATGCGTCTGAGGGGAAAATAGAGTAAAAAGAGCTCTATTTATAGTAAATACCTCCCTCCTAGAGTCCAACAGGCTTCTAGTAGACGTGTAATGATCATATCCACTGGAATTGATCAATATTTTAAGGTTTGGAGATGATTACATCATTATCAAACCATATTACATCATTATTACACCATTATTTAGAGTTATCACTATAACTCTAAGTTTGATGACATCAGAGGCTTGGCATGTCAGGATGATACTATGATAAAGGTATAACTAGGCTAATTACAACTTTAACTGTGTATGTGACACGACAGAAAATGATTTAAAAAAAGATTTATAAAGGTTATAATAAGATAAAAGGGTTCTACTATTGAGAAATAGTGGTGGTGAGCGCTATTGAGAACCCTGGGTGCAGGCTTTATCTGTTGGATTACAATAATAAAGTCTACAATAATTAAAGATTATAATTATACCTGATTATTTAACCAAGAGTAAAACTGTTTTTGACAGTTTACTATGTAGGTTATTCAAGAGCAGGATGAGAAGAGTATTTTGGCTGTGAAAAGCCCTCCTTTTATCCTGAAATTGGGGTGGAAAGGCTGCTAGACCTTTCCACGTAGAGGAAGTGAAGATTTTTCACTCTCTATGACAGGCTTGTGGTTTGAAAACAGCCCGTATACCCTGTATTGGGCTCAGATGTGGTTTTGAAACCACATCTGGGCAGTTTTCACCAATACAGGGTGAAAATTTTCATCTGGGGACCTCACAGCCTGATTCTGACGTGTATGACGCATAGAATGCTGTACAGAAACTGTATGGGACCCCAGAATTGACTGACATATGAGGTATTTAAGTAAAAACATGCTTCTTCGTCTATTTGACACCTCATATTCATGGTTATGGGATATTATCCCATGGTAAGGCTGTATCTGACAACAGGTGGGATTTTGACCTTAAAATGGTCATAACTCTGTCAGTTTTTGAGATATCAACCTCAAAGTTGGTTCATTGAATAGCTCTGTATGGGCTCTACACAATGGTACCCAACTTGACATGATTATCATTAAATATGAAAAAGTTATCCCATGTACAAGTATTTTTGTACATTGGCGTGGTCTGGCCAAAAGCTGTATTAAGCTTGTTTGGCCAATAACTTCTGTTGTAGTTGAGTTATGAGGAAATGGATGGCACCATCAGATAGCCCTGATTGTGCTCTTTCCAAAAAGACCCCACTTCAGGTATCTCACACTAAAACTGTAAAAGTTAGATGAGAGGTGAATGTTCTGTTCACCCTTATTTGGTCTGAATTTGACCATAACTCAAGTAATACTGGTGCTAGCTCAGTTTGGCTGGTACCATTGGATAGCCCTGGCTTAGAGCTTCATTTGGAGTACCCATTTGATGGGGTTAAGCCTCTCCTTCTAGATTTTAGATGAGAGGTGAAAATTAAGGTTTATGCTCAGCAATGACTTTGAGCAGGAATAACTTTGTTATTTCTTGTCCTATGGTGATGGGACTTATATTTTCAGGAAGAGGTGAGTTTCCTCTTTCTTTTGATACTTTTTGAGCTAATTTGGCTCAGTTCCATGTTTTGGTGGTATTTTGGCTATACCATTGGTTTATGGTATTTTGGCTGTCATGCTTGTGCTCTGGTTTTGAGTCACAGGCTGACATGGCAGAACCCCAAATTTCGTGGATTTTATTAGTTTTAATCATAAACTAATAGTATTCACCAATTTTTATCACTCTTAAGACTGTTAAACTTAATTTAAGGTTACTGTGAGTGATCATAACTGCTCAAATTAAGCTCAAGCTTTGATCCTTAATAACGTTTAAGATTTACACGCTACAGAAATTCAAGGAGTGAATTCTGATAGCCTGGAATGACCTTATTATTCTGCTAAGAGCTTTGCATTACATCATCAAAACTCTAATTTTGATGATTTTTCTTGTAACTCATCTTTTCTGTCGAAATTCAATATTTTAAAGTTCAAACCTTGATTTCAGGGGGTTATACCCTGAATTTAATAATAAAAATTACATCATTCTTCACGAATGAACTAGTAGAATCCAACTGTATACTTCTTTTTAAGTTTGGAACACTTTCACAACAAAGTGGTCAACAGCTCTGTTGATTTTTATCAATATTTCATCATAGGTTTTAACCTTGTTTATAATTTGTAAAATAAAGTTCATATCTGTGTTCTTACATTAATTACGTGGTAACTTTATTTTTGGTTCATCATTCTATCATGTATAGTTTAGGAGATATTAGCTATGATCCTTGAATATATGCGTTGACGAAAAAAGTGCATATATTCAGGTTAATTCCTTAAGTATTAACTTTGGAAATTAGCTTATTAATTGTTTTATGTGTGGAATTTCGTGCGGAATCCACTGGTTCAATTTATTTCACATGTTGGTTCATTAGTTCTTGAGATAAATAAGGTTTTATGGTATTTATAAGGTCTTATACCTTATAACTCATTAAATATTGACTTTACAGATATGCCATAAAAATGGTATATGTGTATTTGTAACAACCATCCATCAGGGGTAAGGGTATTCATTCATACACCCACTCAAACACCTCAAATCAGCAAATCCAGTATCTGCATCAGCAGTCAGTTTCAGCAATCTTCATTCTGAAACATGCATACAGTTTGGTACATCAATACAGCCTGTCAATACTTGTACAGGATGGATTCACCCAATACAGTTTCAATACACCAGTATGAATCTGTATGATCACTCAAATACACCACACCTCTTGTACAGGTTCTGTACAGCTGTACAGGACCTGTATTGGCCAGACTCAATTCAACAATCAATTATTCTCATGAAAATTCTTCTCTGGATCAGGGCTGGTGATTCTCACATATACCAGCCCCTCTTTCTCCCCCCTGGGGACTTTTCCCTAGTTAATTAATTTAGTTTATTTATTATTTTATAATTACTCTTATCCTTATTTTGGGTATTATAATTATTTAATCTTAAGTTAGTCTTTGCATTTCTCTCTTCTCCTGTACAGTATGAGTTGGGTGGCCATATCCTTATTAACCCTTCTCTTTCCATTCTGACAGGTTGAAACAGTGGACTTGGACTTGTTTGTGGTTGGCTCTTCTATTCTTTTATTCTTATCTTTTGTTGCTGCTTTTCTTATATTTATTCTTTAGCAATTTATCTTTAACACTCTTAAGTGTGTCTCATCTTATCTTATCTTTGAGCCCTCCATAAGTGAGTCCCAGTTTACTGAGTGCCAGGTCCTCTTCACTTCGAAGAGCCCCTGTGACATTAAATTAATTAACTGATATTTGATTCTTTCTTGTCATTCATTTATATTCATTTCCTCTCATTCATCAATTATGACCTTTTCATGATTTTATGATTTTTATGATTTTTTATGAATTTCCTCTCTCATCAATTTTCATCTCATTCTTTTCATTCTTATGAAAATTGATTCTTTTCCTTTCTTAATCATTGCTGACCATTTCATCACTTCATTTTACTTTTATCAATCAAATTTTTTCTGTGTTCTTATTTAAGTTTTATCTAGGGATTATTGATTGGTTTGATTGATTAGATTATTCATTGGGATTCATTTGGGTTATTGATTCAGGATTTATTGGATTTATTGACTTTGAACTCTCAAGATATTGATTGATCCTCAAGAATTGATTTTGATTATTGATTTGATTTGACTCATCAAGATATTGAATTGATTTCTGAAGATTTTGAACTGATTGATTGATTCCTCAAGACTTGATTTCATATTGAAGACACTTATTGATTGATTATTGATTGAATATTGATTGATTATTGATTTCCTCAAGATTATTGATATTTGATTGAATTGATTGTTGATTGATTGAATTGATTTGATTTTTGATTGAATTTGATTCCTCAAGATTTGAATTGATTCCTCAAGATTCATCAAGATTTTATTGTGATTGATTTGGCCAAATTTGATTATCCTTCTTAATACCATCAAGTTATTTTAATTCTTTTCATAATGCCAGTCCAGCATAGCCCCCCAGCAAAGAATACTAGATCCCAGAAAATTCCAGCTGTTCTCACTCCTACAGCAAGGGCTCCTCTTGACCGCACACCATCAGTTCATCAACTGAGTGCAAATTTGGACAGAGGACCACCAATGGAAGGAGCAGCACCCTCAAGAAGAGGTGGAATGAAATCTAGAAGATCAAGATCCTTTTCTGGACTTTTGGGTGGCTACCCTGGCATGTCTGAAGGTGCAAGAGCAAGATTAGGGGAAGTTGAAGATGAAGAGGGGGAAGAGTCTGTGGAAGAGGAAGATTCTGGGGAAACTGAAGTGGCAGATGCCTTGGCAAATGCTCCAGAGGTACCTCAGGGTTCTAATCTAGCCCTTTCTAGTCAACCTCTTGTCTCTCAAACTGATCCAAGTCTCCTCAAGATGATGGAGCAGATGACTCAATTCATGGGACAACTCACTCAAGCAGTTGCCCCCAGGGACAATTCCAAAGCCCCTGCTTTCAAGACTCCATCCATGAAGGCACCTGATTCTTTTGATGGTACTCAAGCTCATAAGTTGAGAGGATTTATCCAATCCTGTCAACTAATTTTCCATAATGATCCAGCAAACTTCTTCTCTGACAGGAAGAAGGTTTTGTACTCAACTTCTTTTCTTACTGGTAGAGCTGGCAAATGGATTGAACCTTACCTCTCAAATATTTCCAATGAAGACCCTTCCTACCTCCTCAATAATTGGCCATTATTTGAATCTCAATTATTCACTCTGTTTGGTGACCCCAATGAAGTCAGGAAAGCTGAACAAGAGTTAGACAATTTGAGGATGAAGGAAAGTGGTCATGTTTCCTTGTACATAGCAGATTTCAGAAGCTTAATGTCAAGAATTGGAGATTGGGGGGAAAGAGCTTATATCCATGTTTACAGAAGAGGATTGGCATCAAGATTATTGGATCAGTTGGCTTCTCACCCTGGAACTTTTGATACTCTTCAAGAACTTATGGATGTCACTCTAGAATTAGACACAAGATATCATGAGAGGCAAAAGGAAAAGGGTGGCAATCAAGAAAAGAAGCCTTCAGTCAGTGGATCCAATCAGTCTAGGCCTCCTCAAAACTCATTTCAAAAGAGGCCTCATCAGAAGAAGAATAAGAAGGGCAAGCAATTTCAATCTTCAAAGGACAAACCCCATGCTGCTCTCCTCAATAAGGACAATAAATTAATCGGTTCTGAAAAGGAGAGGAGGATTCAAGCAGGGTTGTGTACTTATTGTGGTGGCAAGCACCCAATTGAAAAATGCTTCAAGAGACCTCAGAACAAGCCTGGGTCATCATCAGGAGGCTTCCCTAGCAAGCAGGGAAAAGCCTGAGTGGGGATCATGATGTGTTCAATGGTTCTCACTTATTTCCTTCAAGAGCACAATTGTGCACTCTGAATACTAGTGTCAAGAAATCTTTAAAATTTCTTATTTTCTCTTCTGTCTCTGATATTTTTTATAGTATTCTCATTGATTCTGGTGCTACAAACTCTTTTATTGCAAAGAATTTTGTTCTCAAGTACTCATTGACTCTGTCAGAGCTCCCTGAAAAGATTCCTCTTTTCATTTTGGATTCTAATGAATCCCCTGCCTTGTTCATCACCCATTATACCAAGTGGGTAGTTGACTTGCCTTCCTTCCCAAGCTTTGAATGGGATTTCTTTATCATAGATTCACCCAAAGGAGAAGACCTGATATTGGGCTATGATTTCCTTTACCATTTCAATCCCATGATTGATTGGAAAAATGGATTGATCACCTATGATTCTAATCATAAGGATTCTAGTGGTATTATTCCTTCTACTAGTAATGACTTAGCCACTGCTGTCAACAGTGTTGCTCTGGCTGGTGAACTTAAGACACCTTCCATCCCTTCTTCTGTCCATATCCCTTCCATAATTCCCTCTCAGTCATTACTTCCATCAAGAGATGAAGTCTTCAAAGAGATAAAGGATGTTGGAGAAGATGTTGCCATATCTTCACTTCATCTCTTCCAAGGGGATATGGACCTTCCTCCCTTATCTTTTCATGCATCCCTGGAGGAGCAGTGGGATGAGGAGGAAGAGCCAGAAGAAATTGAAACTGTGTTGAAGGTTGTTCCTCCTGCTTATCACCAATATTTGGATGTATTCTCCAAGGTGAAAGCAGAGAAACTTCCTCCACACCGCGCCTGTGATCACCATATCGAATTGGAGGGTCTTCTACCTCCAATTGGTGTTATCTACTCATTATCAAATCAGGAGTCAGAAACACTGCAGGCCTACATTTCAGAGAATGTAGAGAAAGGTTTCATTAGACCAAGCTCCTCTTCAACAGGAGCACCTGTCCTTTTTGTCAAGAAAAAGGATGGAGGTCTTCGTTTGTGTGTTGACTACCGCAAACTCAATGCTGTCACTAGGAAGAACAGATACCCTGTTCCTCCTATGAACCAGCTTCTTACCGTATTCAACGGTTCCACTATCTTCTGCAAGATAGATTTGCGTGGTGCATATAACCTTCTGAGAATCAAAGAGGGGGATGAGCACTTAACTGCCTTTAGAACCAAATATGGCAGTTATGAGCATTTGGTCATGCCATTTGGTTTGACCAATGCTCCTGCTTCTTTCCAAAATCTAGTAAATGATATCTTTGCAGATTTTTTGGATGTGTTTGTTGTGGTTTATCTAGATGATATTATGGTCTTTTCCAGTTCTGAGGAGGAACATGTCAAACATGTGGCCTCTGTCCTCCAAAGACTGAGGGACAATAATCTGTTTGCCAAAGCCTCCAAGTGTGTATTCCATGCCTCAAGTGTGGAATACTTGGGCTATGTTGTTTCAAGTGATGGCCTCAAGATGGATTCTTCAAAAGTTCAGCAAATCCTCAATTGGCCTCAGCCCAGAAACATCAAGGCTCTTCAATCTTTTCTTGGTTTTGCAAATTTTTATCGACGTTTCATTAAAAATTATTCTAAAAAAATCACTTCTCTCACTTCCCTCCTTAAAAAAGATTCTCCCTTCATCTTCAATGAGGAAGCTCTTAGTCAGTTTCAAGCACTCAAAGAAGCTTTCACCTCTGCTCCTATCTTATCTCACTTTAATCCTTCTCTACCTACTATAGTAGAGACTGATGCTTCTGATTATGCATTGGGCGCCGTACTGAGTCAGGTGAATGACTCTGGAAAGCATCCCATTGCATTTGATAGTTGCAAGCTCTTACCAGCTGAACTCAACTATGAAGTTCATGACAAGGAACTCCTTGGCATAGTTTGGGCTCTCAAGCGCTGGAGGGCATTTCTTCTTTCTCTTTCCAATCCTTTTGAGGTCTTGACAGACCACTCTTCCTTGCAGTTTTTCATGTCTTCCAAAGTTCTTACTCGTCGTCAGGCCCGTTGGGCTGAATTTCTCTCAGAATTTCATTTCACTATCACTTACCGCCCAGGCAGGCTGGCCACTTTGCCGGATGCCTTGTCACGTTGGGACGACGTGTACCCAGAGAGGGGGGTGGACTTCATCAGCAAGAATCCTCACAATTTTCATCAAATACTTAAGCAAGATGGAATTCAAGAGTCAAGATTCTTCTCAATCAAAGTGGAAATTTTCTCAGATTTAGTGGACAAGATTCAAAAAGAAGTATGGCAAGACAAAGACTATAAAGAAATACTCAAGCAGCTAGCAAGAGGTGAATCAGTTGCAGATTATTCTCTTGAACCTCAAGCCAAGTTATTATTATTCAAAGATAGAGTGGTAATCCCAAGCAATGAAGAACTTCAACTCAATATTCTTCAAAAGCGTCATGACTCACCATTGGCTGGCCATCCTGGCCAGGAGAAGACCCTCAAGCTCATCAAGAGGGATTTTTATTGGGCTGGCATGAATCAATTCATCAAGGACTATGTGTCCTCATGTCAGCAATGTTCAAGAAACAAGAACATCCATCACAAGAAGTTTGGATTACTCAAGCCTCTTTCAATTCCATCTGGTCCTTGGAATTCATTATCAATGGACTTTATCACTCAATTGCCACTGTCCAACAACTTTGATTCAATTTTAGTAGTTGTGGACAGATTCTCAAAATTGGCAATCTTCATTCCAACTTATGGCACAATCACTGCTCTGGATTTAGCTCAAATATTCATTAGCCATGTATTTTCCAAGCATGGACTCCCAGTCAGTATTGTCAGTGATAGAGGATCCTTATTTGTTTCATCATTCTGGACTCAATTGTGTCAGCAGCTCAAGATATCAAGAGATCTTTCAACTGCCTTTCACCCTGAAACAGATGGACAGACAGAGAGGGTAAATCAGATACTAGAACAGTACCTTTGGATGTATGTCAGCTATCATCAAGATGACTGGTACACCTGGCTCCCTCTGGCTGAATTTGCCTATAATAATGCAGAACATTCATCAACCAAGCAATCACCTTTTTTCACCATTTATGGAAGAAATCCCAGCTTTGACTCAATCCATATTTCTCAAGACTCACCGGCTGGAAAGTTATCAACAAAACTCCAATCAGTACAGCAAGTTGTCAAAGAAGAATTAGAGTCAGCAATAAGGAGATTCAAGAAGTATGCAGATAGAAATAGGGCAATTCCACCTGATTTACAACCTGGGGACAAAGTATGGCTAGCTTCCAAGAACATCAAGACAACAAGACCCACCAAGAAATTATCAGAAAGATGGTTGGGACCCTTTGAAGTTCTTAAGAAGATTGGAAGCCATGCATATCACCTCAAGTTTCCTCAGCAATGGAAGACAGTTCACCCTGTATTCCATGTGTCCTTATTAGAACCAGTCAAGCATTCAACTATCCCAAATCGTCATCAATTGCCGCCACCACCAGTTTTAGTGGAAGAGCAAGAAGAATGGGAAGTGGCTCAGGTTCTGGACTCAAAACTCAAAAGAGGTAAATTATGGTATCTTGTAGAGTGGAAAGGATTCAGTGAAGACCCAGAAAGAACCACTTGGGAACCATCTTCCAAACTTACCAACTCACCAGACCTTGTCAAGGATTTTCACTCATTGTATCCAGACAAGCCTGGTCCAAATACCTCAAGAGTTTGATTTATGGTGCTTGGTGGGGAGAAGAAGTTATGAAAGTAAGTTCCTCTCCTGGCATGCACCTTTAAGGGGGTATTCTACCCATATGTTGTTGTAAGCATCACCTTGGCCACTTTGTGAGCACTTGTCAATTCTTTGGACAGGTTCAGGAAGCATACAACATCAATACCCTCCGATTTGGACCTTATCAAGATATGGCCCAATGTTTTCTTTCGTTATGTTCATTTTCTTTCTTTATTATCATTTCATTTTATGCCAATCATCATAATTCAAGACATTCATTACTTCAAGTCATTTACGGCAATTCATTTCAGTAGTCATTTATGGCAATTCATTTCAGAAGGCATTTATGGCAATTTATTTCAGTCTTATGGTGCTTGGTGGGGAGTGGAAGTTATGAAAGTAAGTTCCATCTCCTGGTATGCATCCCTGAGGGTTCTACTTCTTGTAAAACATCACCGTGGCCACTCTGTGAGCATCAAATGCTTGGTTTTCATTTTTCAGACACTTCTTGGCCAGAATCAAGCAACTCACCACAAGAAGGACCAGCCATCAGGAATTTTTCTTTATTTCTCTCTTTACTCTCATTTTCTCTTATTCTTTCATTTTTTCTTTCTTTCTTTACTTGTATAATTTTCTTCTTTTATTTCTTTAAAGCAGCAGCATCCCCTCCCCAAATCATGTATTGGGAGGTTCCATTATCTTTTTTATTTTTTTTATTTTTTAGTAGTTATAAGAGTGGGGATAGAAGTCAAACCAAACACAAACAAGGAAAAGGAAACTAGTTATCTCTACCAAAGTCATCAAAAGTTCTCTGGAAGTCATTTATCAACTCATCTTCATACCAGGCAAATTTGGCAGCCATCTCTTCAGAAGCAGTACCTGGAATAGTCCTGTCATTGGCATACATAATCACCTCTCTGCTATTTCTATCAACCCTCCTGAATAATCTGGCCACAGCATCTTGATTTTCACTAGCCGCGTTGGGATCTTCTCTGGTAACCCGGATAGGCCAACGTTCTCTTCTTTGAAAAACTTGAGCGGCAGGAAACGGCAAAGGAGACAATCCATCTCTTCTTCTGCTGGAGCTGGCCACAGGTTGGAGTTGACGGGAGGTGTTTATGGGTGAGTTTCTGGGCTGTTGAACTGGAGATGGTCTTACTGCTGGATTCAAGGCAGGCCTGGTGGTATGGGAAGTAGTTGGTGAAGGAGGAGGAAGGGTTGTAGGAATAGAAGCAAGCATTGGTTGGAAGTTTCTTGGAGTTCTGGGAATAATTTGGCTTTGGAATCTGGTGTTGGCAAGAGGTTGAGAAGAGGAATTGCTGGATGGATGGCCACTTGAATGAGGAATAACTTGAACTTCTTCACCATCCAACTCATCACTTCCTTCAGCATCTGGATCTGATGGAAATCAACAATTCTTCTTAGCTTCTTCACTACTTTCACCACTCCATCAGCATTGGTTCTTGAAATTGGAATTTCTGAGCTGTAGTGGATGGGCCTACCACCAATTGGAATGGACCCTCCAACATTAGTCCATCTGGCCACATCCCTCTGCCTGGAACCAGTCACTACATCAAGATATCAGCACCAATTCAATCAAAATATGCAAATCACTCACATTGAGAAAATCCAGAAGTGGCATCAGGGGTAGGTTCCTCAAGAATGGGGAATTCCTGCCCATAAGGCCCATCCTTCCTACTCCATAGGTGCCTCCTGACCTGGGACAAAGTTGATCCGGTATGGCGGCATGGCTTCTTCCCAATAAAGCAGAAATGGCATTTTGACAATCGAGGATTGTAATGTTGGAAGCAATCCTTACCCCTGGCCACACACTCAGTACAGGCAGGATCAAAAACTTCAACTGCTCTGAACCCATCATATGTTTGGGAGGGGTCAAAATGGCCAGAAGACGCCATAGAAGGAGAAGACAATCGACTGAAGACGCCAGAACCATGAAGAATAGACGGTGGCGGTGCAGAAGGGGAAGATTCAGTGAGTTCAGTCAGTTTGGAACTCATAACTGAAGAATGTGCAAGCAGAAGATTCAAGACGTCAGAATCAATCCACCCCACATCAAGAAAAAGGAAATTTGACTCAAGGAAATGGGGCCATAACTCAATTATGCCCCACCTCAAAGCCTGTAAGGTGAAGGTTCACACCCCTTTGGGGCTGAACTCATCACCCAGGGCCTCCCCTGCAGCTTTGGGGGAGGCCAAGATCTTGATGGTCCTGGACCCCTTCAATGGGTCCAGGCCATATATGGTGAAATTTGGGAATGGGCCATTTCTGGGCCCCTTGGTAACCCTGGGTCCCCAGCAATTTTGGGCCCAGGGGCTCCATTTTGGTCCTGGGGGCCTCCAATAGCCCCCACGGACTGCGGACCGCAGACCACGGCCCACGGACCGCGGCCTACGGCCCACGAACCACGGACCACGGCCCACGGACCGCGGCCTACGGCCC
Source organism: Austropuccinia psidii (assembly GCA_023105745.1). Classification (NCBI taxonomy): domain Eukaryota; kingdom Fungi; phylum Basidiomycota; class Pucciniomycetes; order Pucciniales; family Sphaerophragmiaceae; genus Austropuccinia; species Austropuccinia psidii. Next base: position 44,442,133 of record JALGQZ010000001.1, read on the forward strand.
ACGAACCACGGACCACGGACCACGGACCGTAGGATCCCAGAGACTCAAAAGGGCCAAAAAAGGCCAAAAATCAATAAATAAAGGTTTTTCACCAGAGCACCCAAAAAGGCCTAAAAGGCCATAAAAAAGCAAATTTCATCAAGATCACTCAGGATGGAGGCCACAGCCCAAAACCCACTTGGAGGGCTGTCTGAGGCCAATTCCTTGGATAATGGGGACAAGACCCCTTGGAGGAAAGTTGCATTCATTCATTGGATTAAGTCTGGGCCAATGAGTACAAGTCATATACTCATTGGGCCCCAATTTCTGAGCACAAGTGCTCAATGGCCTTTATTCTGGGATAGATCCCAAGGCCACATTCCAAGGCATGGCTGATTGAATCAAAAGAAAAGAATGGCATATTCTGGAAGGAATACTCACTCAAGCTTGAAAAAAGGGGGAATCAATTGAAGTTGGCAGGGAAGAAGGAATGAAGGATTTTCAGGATAATGGTCAAGAGGAAAGAAATTTAAAAAGAAAATTTTTTGAAAAAATGTGGGGATATTGAGAGGCCACTCAACAGTGGCAGGGTATTATGGTGTTCAGGAGCCCACCAGTTTCAAGAGGGGGATACTGTAACAACCATCCATCAGGGGTAAGGGTATTCATTCATACACCCACTCAAACACCTCAAATCAGCAAATCCAGTATCTGCATCAGCAGTCAGTTTCAGCAATCTTCATTCTGAAACATGCATACAGTTTGGTACATCAATACAGCCTGTCAATACTTGTACAGGATGGATTCACCCAATACAGTTTCAATACACCAGTATGAATCTGTATGATCACTCAAATACACCACACCTCTTGTACAGGTTCTGTACAGCTGTACAGGACCTGTATTGGCCAGACTCAATTCAACAATCAATTATTCTCATGAAAATTCTTCTCTGGATCAGGGCTGGTGATTCTCACATATACCAGCCCCTCTTTCTCCCCCTGGGGACTTTTCCCCAGTTAATTAATTTAGTTTATTTATTATTTTATAATTACTTTTATCCTTATTTTGGGTATTATAATTATTTAATCTTAAGTTAGTCTTTGCATTTCTCTCTTCGCCTGTACAGTATGAGTTGGGTGGCCATATCCTTATTAACCCTTCTCTTTCCATTCTGACAGGTTGAAACAGTGGACTTGGACTTGTTTGTGGTTGGCTCTTCTATTCTTTTATTCTTATCTTTTGTTGCTGCTTTTCTTATATTTATTCTTTAGCAATTTATCTTTAACACTCTTAAGTGTGTCTCATCTTATCTTATCTTTGAGCCCTCCATAAGTGAGTCCCAGTTTACTGAGTGCCAGGCCCTCTTCACTTCGAAGAGCCCCTGTGACAGTATTTTACCATGGGGAATCCAATGGTATAATTTATTTTACATGTTGATTCATTGGTTTTTAAGTTAAACCAATTTTTGTACCAATTTATGGTATTTTTTGTATATTTAAGTAATTATTTTTAATGTATAATTATTCTAAGTCTTTTTTGTGACCTTATTCGGTATGTGGTCATATCTCAAAGGCTCACAGTCTTTGTCCTAAAAAATACCTCTATGTTCCAAAAAAGCCCCTGGTATTGGGAAGGAGTAGTCAATGACCTTATTATCAAAATAGGATGAAAACCTTGCTACACTGACCCATTCCTCTATCACTAGAGTTCAGAAGACAAACCCATGTGGCTATTTGTCCATTTTGATGATATCAATTTTTTTGGAACATGGAACTAATTGTTTAAAACCAACATTAGTGATTTCTTTGAGATGGAGCACCTGGGACTTACAAAATATGCTCTGGGTATGTCACAGGAGCTCTTGGGAATAACAAGAGTGGCCTTGCACTCAGGAATCAGGTAGCTCACTTGAAAGACCCCAAAGAATCAAAAAAATAAGAAACAGTATATTTTTTAAACAAGAATAATGCAAGTACAAAAATGAGATGCAAGATAAGAAAGAAATCCAAATGGTAAAAGGGAAAACCAAGGAAGTCCTTTATTAACTGTTTCAACCTGCCAGAATGAACAATGGAATTAGTAAAAGGATATTACCACCAATGTCCACTGATGGGCTAGAAGAGAGGGGCAAATGACTGACTTAAAAATATCAGTATTCACTATCAAGATGAGAGAAAATGAAAGATAAAACAAATCCTAGTAGACTAATTAACTGGGGAAAAACGTCCCAGGGTTGAAAGAGAGGCTGGTATATATGAAAAGTGGAGATCTTGAATCCTTCAGGCTGACAACTGTGCTGTATTTAATCCTTGAAGCTGTATTGACTGCTTGAGGAAAAGGTACACCTGGCCAGATTGGGAAATGAAATGGGTTGAATGATCTTCCCAGGGTCCATGTTTGAAATACAGGCTTCTATGGAGCAAGACTGTATTTAATGAAGGTGTTTGTAAAGGTGGATTGATGGAGAATTGACACTTTTGGAACTTTCTTTCTAATATCCCTTGAAATGAAACTGCAATTATTCCCTTGGGGGAATACTGCATACTTTAAAAGAAGAAATAGCTGATGATAGAGGTGATTGGTATGGAAGAAAACACAACGAGATTCAGCCTTGATAAATCCTCCTGAAAAAATTAAACAATAAGTGCAGAAAAGGTATCTTAAAATTTGAGGTATGGCCCCTTGATTTAGTCACCATTGGATTGCTGGTGAGAAAATATGAATAATGGTGTATAACACCGTTTATGTAAGGTTTGACTATGAAACAATAAGTAAAAATTACTAATATTTCAATTATTGTAATTGGAATGTCCTTATAAATAAAATACATAAGATAAAAAATAATTATAATAAGAATTAATTATTATTATTATGGTGTAAAAAAGTGTGTATTATTAAATAAATATAATAATATAATAAATAAATATATTAATATATGATAATTAATATATTTGAAAGCAATTTATTATTGTTACCAACAAATAATAAAGGCGTAAAAAATTGTTTTTATTAATAAAAACAACAAATAACAATAGTATTACTAATATTAAAGTTATATATTAATATAAATACTATTTATATTAATTAAAGAATTATTGATAGTAATAATAAAGAGAAACTATTATAATAAGAGACAATAACCTACTTTTGACACTTAATATAATAAGTTTGAATGAATTTACGCCAAATCATGTAAATATAACTTAATTAAATTGTATTTACAAATAAAAAGAAAAGAAATTACAAATTTTCTTGATTTTACGTGGAAATGAGATTTTTAAGAGAATTATAGCAAAACAAGAGAACAATTGGAGTAATAATGTCAAAAATGATGATTATAATAAAGATAAATTTTGGTCTTTGATAATATAAAGAATAAAAGATTTTACCTTTGGATTTAATTGTTTAATTGGTTTTTTATGCGTCTGAGGGGAAAATATAGTAAAAAGAGCTCTATTTATAGCAAATACCTCCCTTCTAGACTCCAGTAGGCTTATAGTAGATGTGTACCAATGGTATCCACCGGAAATGATCAGTATCTTAAGGTTTAGTGATGATTATGTCATGATCAAACCATCTCATCTCATTATTACGCCATTATTTAGAGTTATCACTATAACTCTAAGTGTGATGACATAATAGGCTTGGAAGAGACCTGAGCTTTGTGGATTTTATTATTATTAATAATAATCTCATAGTATTCACCATTTGTATCACTCATATAACTGTTAAACTTAAAATAAGATTACAGTGAGTGATCATAAATTATCAATTTTGAGCTTAAACTTTGATCATTAATAAATTTGAAGTTATACACACTACTGCTCTTCTTAGAATGAATTCAGATAGCTTGACATGTTTTTATGCAACTTCCAAGTGCATTTCATTACATCATAAAAACTCTATTTTGATGATTTCTCTTGTAACTCATCTTTTCTGTAAAAATTCAATATTTTAAACTTCGAACCTTGATTTCAAGGGGTTATACCTTGAATATTATAATACAAATTACGTTATTCTTCAAGTATGAGATAGTAGAATCTGAATGTCTACTTTTTTAAGTTTGGACCACTTTCACAAAAAAGTGGTCAACAGCTCCAGTGATTTTGTTCAATAAACCATTAAAGGTTTTAACCTTGTTTATAAATTGTAAAATAAAGTTCTTTTCTGTATTCCTACAGCAATTAGGTGGTGACTTTATTTTTGGTTTAACTCTCTATATTGTATATTTCAAGAGATATTGGCTAAAAACCATTGATATATGCATGTCACAACCATGAATAATCACCACCCTCAATGGGTGTTGCAGCAATTCCAACCTGAACCCAAATCATTGTCAATTGGCCATATAATATGTTTATGTCCAATTGTACTCTTTTGGTGCTCTATGGCCTCTTGGACATAACACCCTTCCACTGGCCAAATATGGCCTCAGGCCATATCCTGCTTTCATTGGCCTATTCTCCACCTCACCAGCACCCAGGCCACTATCCTTGTTTTTGGGGCTGGGGGTCCTTTCAGTCTTCCAGGGACCTATGGCCCCTTGGCCCAACCCCTTATATTAGTGGGGCTTGGCCTAAATGGCCCGCAGTCGGTGGGACCATTAGGCCCCTTTTGGCCCAATTCCAATGAGGCCAAAAGGGGCCAAGGGGGCAGTCCATTAGCCCCCAAACCACAAGTGGGCCCACATGAGCCAGTTTTGACCCCAAATGGCCAGAAACCACCTTTGGACCCGAATTGGCCATAAATAAGTCCATGGCCTCTGGTAACCATCAGAGGCCACCAGATCAGCTACAAGCAAGGTTTCCCTCCAGTTCAGGGGAAGATTTCCCTTCCTTCAATGCACTCCATACCCAAGGACCAGGAGTGGTGCATATATGGTACAATATACAATTATGCACCATTTTTTCTCAGCAATCCAATGGTGAGAGTTTCAGGACCCAATTACGTGATTCCAAATAAAGTCCCAAATACATCACCAACTTCAAAGGAGGACTTTTCAGCTATTAAGTCTGGAAATCCCCTGGTGGGTACCAGAAGACCATTCAAGGACCCCAACCACCTGTCCCTGCAGGAGTTGGGTTGTCAATTCTCACCAGGACTATTCTAAGGGAAATTGTCAAAGATAATCAATAATATTCAATCATTGTCAAGGCATCAAGTACTCAGCATTCCTTGGACAACTCAACTGGTCCATAGAGGTAGTAATCAAGTATCCTGTATGGCCTTGGCCCAATTGGGCCAATTCATATTCCACTGTGGGAATTAAGTCACACAGTTAAACTCTCAAGATAGCCATAACTGTATTGGCCCAATTCAGACAATACAGCCGGATGATCCACCTTTCAGCTTTTCACATATACTGGCCACCTTTCATCACCTGGGGACTTTTTCCCCAGTTAATTACTATATTGGATTTATCTTTATCCTTATTTTCGTTTACCTTATTAAAGTAAATACTAATAATCTCAAGTCAGTAATCTGCACTTTTTTCTTCTTCTCCTGTCAGTGGATATTGGAGGTCATATCCTTTACTAATTCCATTGTTCTTTCTGGAAGGTTGGAAAAGTGAATTGAGGATTAATTGGGTTGGCTCTTTGGCTTTTGGCTTCTTATTATCCAGGCCATTGGCTTCCTTTCCTTTTATCTTTTGGCATACTTGTCTTTACCTTTTATTCTTCTTTAAAGAAATATGTCCTTTTATGCCTTTATTCTTTTGGATCCCTCCAAGTGAGTTCTTTATTCCTGAGTTCCAGGCCACTCTTACTTCCATAAGAGCCCCTGTGACAATGAATTGACCAAAAATTGCATATATTCAGCTTAATTCCTTAAGTATTGATTTTAGACAGTTGAAAGATAATTGTTTTATGTGTGGTGCTTTATGGAAAATCTAATGGTCAAATGCTTTCCACATGTTGTTTCATTGGTTTTTGAGTTAAATAAGGTTTTGTATATTTTTTAGGGTATTATTACTTATTCTTCCGTAATTATTGACTTTTCAGATATTCCCTAAAAATGACATATGTGTATTTTACCATGAGGAATCTAATGGTGTAATGTATTTCACATGTTTACTCACTAAATTCTGAGTTAATTTAGATTTTGTACCTGTTAATGGTATTTTCACTAGTTTCAAGATAATTATTATAAGTATAATTATTATAGAATTTTCTTGTTAGCTTTTTGGATATGTGGTCATATTCCAAAGGCTCACATTCCCTACCACCAGAAAAGAAATTGTAACACAATATGATATGTATAATTAGGGTATCATCCACTGTCTTACCTCTCCAATAGACTTTGTTAGTCTTGAAGCTCAATAATGCTTGATTTTTCTATTCTTTAGGCTTTCTTTCATGTCTGAACCTTTGTAATAGTTTATCAGCCTTTTTTATATCCTTCTCAAGTAGCCATTCATCTTCTTGAGTTAGATTTCTATACCTTACAAGGTATTCCCTTTCTTTTTTGTTTCTTTCCCTTCTTTCTTTAAGGACTTTCACAATTTTCTTTTCTTCTCCTTCTTCTAAAGGGGGTATTTCAAGTGGAGGTTTATTTCTTAGTGGAAATATTTCCTTGTCACTTGAGCTATAAGCTTTTATCAGACTTACAGGGAAAGCTGGGTGTTTGTTGATTAATTCACCTGTGAGCTCTAGTTGCACAGCATTAGGTCCATGTAGCACTTTTATCATAGATGGTCCTGCAAAGGAATCTTTCAATTTCTTTGGGCCTTTTATATTATTGAGATTTAGAGTTGACACTATGTCACAACCATGGCAATTCACCTCCTTGGATCCCCATATGGCATCACAAGCCACAGTTCTTTTATGGCCAATTGGCCATATCCATCACCAGTGGCCAATATGGCCACGTCATCATCTTATGGACAATTTATGGCCATTTGTGTTTTGGGGCCTCCATGGCCCTTCACCTCAATCCAGCACCCATAGCGGCAATTTATGCCCAAATGGGTATTTCTGGTCATTTCCCTCAAAACCAGGGGAAATGGCCCAAATGGCTGTTTTTGGCCATTTGGGCTCATAATGCGCATTTGCACATATTTGCGCACTTTTGCACATTTTTGCGCACTTTTGCGCATTTTTGCGCACTTTGACGCAAAGTGTCCAAAAGACACTTTCACGCCTTTTGGGCCAGTTTTTGGCTCAGAACCCAAAAGTGGCCAAAACCCCCAAAAGGCCCAGAAACACCATTCCAAGCTCTGAAGCCAGTACATCCATCCTTTTCCCTCTGCCTTTCCATCTCAAGACCTTTGGACGTAATCTTCTTGCCAATCAACCCACATGCCATAAATGATGTTATATATCATTGTGTATCATTTTTCAACAGCAATTCAATGGTGGCAATATCAAATGGTCATTTCAACATTCCAACATCTCATCACGTCATCAGGGCACCCAATCATTCAGAGGAATCATCAAGGCTCAAGAGCAAGTGTTTCAGCGTCAAAGACCAATGACGCCATCAAGTAGTCATTGGTTATTCTCACTCCAAGTATTCCTTCCAAGGGAATACTTTCAATTCATTCTCAAGTGTATTCAAGAGGCAGTGCCAAAAAGAAGTTGTCAAGTGTCAAAGCTCCACTCAATCCATCTTGGCAACCATATTCATTTCAATACAGTCTGGATCCATCAAGAACTGTATTTCATTTTCAATCATGGGAAATTCATTCAACCCAATTCAATTTCAATATTAGCCAGCTGTATCAATTCCCAAAACAATCAATACAGCCTCAAGGATCAATACAGATCAGTTTTCAGCCTGAAGAACTCAAGCTCCCAACTTTTCACATATACCGGCTACCCTTTCCACCCTGGGGGGTTTTCCCCAGTTAATTAATATATTTTTATTTTATTTTATCTTTATTTTCTTTTCATTTTAGTGAAGCAAATACTGATATTATTAAGTCAGTCATTTAGCACTTTTTCTCTTTCTCTTTCTTCGCCTGTCAATGGATATTTGGTGGTCATATCCTTACTAATTCCATTATTCCTTTTTGGCAGGTTGAAACAGTGATTAAGGACTTACTTGGTTGGCTCTTTGGCCATTTGGCTTCCCTTTCCTCTTTTGCATCTCATCTTGTACCTGCATATCTTTAGAGGAATTTATTCTTTATTTTTTATTTCTTTATTCTTTGGAGTCTTCCAAGTGAGTTCCCTGATTGCTGAGTGCCAGGCCACTCTTGTATTTCTGTCCAAGAGCCCCTGTGACATTATATTAATTAACTCATAATTTATTTTTCATTCTGTTGATTCTTTCTTTATAATTTCATTCACTCATTTCATCGAAATTATGATTCTTTTACGCTTATGAACTTAATGATTCATTGTCACCTCTCAATTTTCTTTCACTCATTCTTCATTTTGAAAATTGAAAGCTGACCCATTTTTTATTTTGTTATTCTTTTTAAAATCTTTTTCAAATCATCAAATTTTCATTTTCATTCATAATTCAGGCTTCATATTGATTTTATTTGATTCTCAAATTTTTCATCAAGATATTCAGACACGTTATTCACATCAAGATTAATAATTGATTCATTCTTCAAGAATTTTGGTTTTTAAAGAATAATTCACTTGATTTTGATTGATTGATTGATTTGACATATTTGATATTGACCTCAAGAAAATTGATTGACCTGAAGATTTCATTGATTTTGCTGATTTTTCACATCAAGAATTTTGACATAAATTGATTTTTCTTCAAGATTTCATTTGATTGATTGATTTTTGCAAAATTTTGATTTTGATTGATTTGATTGATTGATTTATTGACTTGAAGATCTCATTTTGACTTTGATTCATTGATTTACTTCAAGACATTGATTTGATTTGACTTCAAGACTTCATTTGATTTTGATTTATTGACGTACTTGAAGATTTTCATTTTGATTCATTGATTTTCCTCAAGATTCGATTGTTGACTCTTTTCACTTCAAGCAAATTTTGATTTTTAATTCATTTATTTCATTTTATTCCTGATATCATGCCTGTCCAACACTCACCTCCGGCAAGACAGACAAGATCTCAGGCCAGAGCTCAAGCTGTTCTCACTCCAACTCCAAGAGCTCCTCTAGATGGCACCCCAGCAGTTCCTCAACTGAGGGCCCAATTAGATAGAGGACCCCGCATGGAAGGAGCAGCACCATCCAGGAAGGAAGGAAGAGGGCCAAGAAGATCATGTTCATTTTCAGGAGTAGTTGGCGGATTTCCAGGAACTTCAAGGACTATTTTCAAAGGTCCAGGTGAAGATGGTGAAGAGGAGGAGGAGAATTCTGTGGAAGAGGAAGAGTCTGATGGTACTGAAGGTGTCCCTGCTCCGGTGGAGGCATCCCAAGGTACTGGAGGGCCAACTCTAGCCCAGTCTAATCAGCCTGTCTCTCATCAGTCTGAACCATCTTTATTGGCCATCATGCAGCAAATGACTCAGATTATGGCCAATCTTCAAGCAGCTTCATCTTCTGAAGCATCAAGACCACCAGCCTTCAAGACTCCATCTATGAAGGCACCGGAATGCTTTGATGGGACTCAGCCCTTCAAAGTTAGAAGCTTTATTCATTCTTGTCAATTGATTTTTCATAATGATCCGGCAAACTTCGCTCAAGACAGAAAGAAGGTCCTTTATGCCACTTCATTTCTCATTGGCAGGGCTGAAAAATGGATTGAGCCTTATCTTTCCAACCTCACCAATCAAGATTCAAATTACCTTCTCAATTCTTGGCCTCTATTTGAATCTCAACTTTTCACTCTATTTAGTGACCCGAATGAAGTCAGAAAAGCAGAAGCTGAGTTGGATTCTTTAAGAATGAAAGAAGGTGGGCATGTATCTTTATACATTGCTGATTTCAGAAGTTTAGTCTCAAGAATCGGGGATTGGGGTGAAAGAGCTCTCATCCATCATTTCAGGAAGGGATTGCCATCTAGGATTTTGGATCAATTGGCCTCCCATCCTTCAAGAATTGACTCTCTTCAAGACTTAATGGACGTCACCCTGGAACTTGATACCAGGTACCATGAGAGGCAAAATGAAAAGAGTCATCATCAAGAGAAGAAGCCAGAAGCCTCAAAATTCTTCAAGTTCAAGTCATAAGAAGAAGAAGAATTTTCAGAAGAGGGACAAGCCCCATTCTTCTTTGTTGAATAAAGATTTCAAGCTCATGAACTCTGAAAAAGAAAGAAGAATCAAGGAGGGTCTTTGTACCTATTGTGGTGGGAAGCATAGTCTTGAGTCCTGTTTCAAAAGGCCTCAAAACAAGCTTACCCAACCGTCAGGCAAATTTACCAGCCAGGGAAAAGCCTGAGTGAAGATCATGTTGTGTTCAATGGTCTTCACAGTTCTCCATCCAGAGCACAATTGTGCATTCTGAATACTGGTGTCAAAAATTCTCTTAGATTTTTTGTTTTTTCTTCTCTCTCTGATATGTTTTACAGTATTCTCATTGATTCTGGTGCTACCAACTCATTTATTGCAAAGCAGTTTGTTCACAAGTATTCTTTGACCATGTCAGAACTCCCGGAGAATATTCCCCTTATTATTCTTGACTCCTCTGAGCCTCCTTCTTTATTTGTGACTCACCATACTAAATATATGGTTGAGCTCCCTTCCTTCCCAAGCTTTGAATGGGACTTTTTAGTCATTGATACTCCCAAGGGAGAAGACCTCATATTGGGCTTTGACTTTCTCAATCATTTTAATCCATTTATTGATTGGAGGCAAGGATTGATCACCTTTAATTCTGATCATAAGGACTATAATGATCCTTCAATTTCTTTCAGTAATGACTTTTCTTCTGCCAAATCATGTGCAGCTCTGGTTGGTGATTCTAGAACACCATCATTTCCGTCTTCTGTCCATATTCCTTCCCTTAATTCCCATCAGTCATTACTATCATCTAGAGATGAAGTCTTCAAAGAGATTCAAGATGTTGGAGAAGATAATTCTGTATCTTCACTTCATCTCTTCTTTGGGAATATGGACCTTCCTCCTTCATCTTATCATGACTCCCTGGAGGAGTTGTGGGATGAAGAGGAAGAGCCAGAAGAAATAGAAACTGTGATGAAGGTTGTTCCTTCTGTTTATCACCAATATTTGGATGTATTTTCCAAGGTGAAAGCAGAGAAACTTCCTCCTCACCGCACCTGTGATCATCATATCGAGCTGGAGGGGTCTCTACCTCCAGTTGGGGTGATCTACTCTTTATCAAACCAAGAGTCAGATACACTCAGGGCCTACATTTCAGAGAATGTAGAGAAAGGTTTCATCCGGCCAAGCTCCTCTTCTACAGGAGCACCTGTTCTTTTTGTCAAAAAGAAAGATGGTGGCCTCTGTTTGTGTGTTGATTACCGCAAGCTCAATGCTGTTACTAGGAAGAACAAGTATCCTGTTCCTCCTATGAATCAGCTTCTCACTGTTTTCAATGGTTCTTCTATCTTCTCCAAGATTGATTTGCGTGGTGCATATAACCTGCTCAGAATCAAGGAAGGTGATGAACATTTGACTTGTTTTAGAACCAAATATGGTAGTTATGAGTACTTGGTTATGCCGTTTGGGCTTACCAATGCTCCTGCTTCTTTTCAAAATCTCGTCAATGATATTTTTTATTATCTTCTTGACGTTTATGTTGTGGTTTATTTGGATGACATTATGGTCTTTTCCAAATCTGAGGAAGAACATGTCACTCATGTGTCCACTGTTCTTTCCAGACTCAGAGCCAATAACCTCTTTGCTAAGGCGTCCAAATGCCTATTTCATGTTTCTAGTGTGGAATATCTTGGTTATGTAGCTTCTTCTGAAGGCCTCAAGATGGACCAAGCAAAAGTTGAGCAAATTCTCAATTGGCCACCTCCAAGAAACCTCAAGGCTCTTCAATCATTCCTTGGCTTTGCCAATTTTTACCGCCGTTTCATCAAGAATTATTCAAAGAAAATTAGTTCACTCACAAGTTTCCTCAAGAAAGATTCCCGTTTTCCCCTCAATGAGGAAGCTCTTAGACAGTTTCATCAACTCAAAGAGGCATTCACCACTGCTCCAATCCTTTCTCATTTCAATCCTTCTCTACCCACCATTGTAGAGACCGATGCATCAGATTATGCCTTGGGTGCTGTACTAAGTCAGGTCTCTGACTCAGGAAAACATCCCATTGCATTTGATAGCTGCAAGCTTCTCCCAGCTGAGCTCAATTATGAGATTCATGACAAGGAACTCCTTGGCATAGTCTGGGCTCTCAAGCGCTGGAGAGCTTTCCTTCTTTCTATTTCTTCCCCTTTTGAAGTTCTCACTGATCATTCATCCCTTCAATATTTTATGTCTTCCAAGATTCTCACTCGCCGTCAAGCCCGCTGGGCTGAATTTTTATCTGAATTCCATTTCTCAATCACTTACCGCCCTGGCCGCTTGGCCACCCTTCCAGATGCCTTGTCACGTCGGGACGACGTTTACCCGGAGAGGGGGGAGGATTTCATCAGCAAGAATCCAATGAACTATCAGAAGATAATCAAGCAAGATGAAATTCAAGCCTCAAAGTTTTTTGCAGTCAAGGTGGATTCATTTTCAAATTTGATTGACTCAATTCAGAAGGCAGTGTGGCAAGATTCTCAATATAGAAGTGTCCTTGAAGATTTGGGTAAAGGTAAATCTGTCCAAGATTATTCTCTTGATTCCTCTTCCAAACTTCTCCTTTTCAAAGATCGGGTGGTGGTCCCAAATGACCCCACAATTCAACTCAATATACTTCAAAAGCGGCATGACTCTCCTCTAGCTGGACACCCCGGCCAAGAGAAGACTCTCAAACTTGTCAAGCGGGATTTCCACTGGTCCGGCATGACTCAATTTATCAAGGATTATGTATCATCCTGTCAACAGTGTTCAAGAAACAAAAATATTCATCACAAGAAGTTTGGACTCCTCAAGCCTCTTCCAATTCCAAATGGTCCTTGGATTTGTCTTTCAATGGATTTCATCACTCAATTGCCACTGTCCAATTCCTTTGATTCAATTTTAGTCATAGTGGACAGATTCTCAAAAATGGCGGTTTTTATTCCAACAATAGCTTCAATCACTTCATTAGATTTGGCCCATTTATTCATCAAGAATATTTTCTCAAAGCATGGCCTTCCTTCAAGCATTGTTAGTGATCAAGGTTCTCTTTTTGTTTCTTCCTTTTGGACCAACCTTTGTCAGCAGCTCAAGATTTCAAGAGACTTGTCAACTGCTTATCATCCAGAAACTGATGGACAGACAGAGAGGGTAAATCAGATACTAGAACAGTACCTTTGGATGTATGTCAGTTATCATCAAGATGATTGGAACACCTGGCTCCCTCTGGCTGAATTTGCCTACAATAACTCTGACCACTCTTCAACAAAACAATCACCGTTTTTCACTGTTTATGGAAGAGATCCTCATTTTGACTCAGTTCACATCACTCAAGACACTCCGGCTGGAAAGTTATCAACAAAAATCCAATCAGTACAGCAAGATGTCAAGAGAGAACTTGAAGTTGCCATAAACAGGTTTAAGAGGTATGCAGATAAAAGTAGAGCAAGTCCACCTGTTTTCAATCCCGGTGACATAGTATGGCTTTCTTCCAAGAACATCAAATCAACCAGACCCACCAAAAAGCTGTCCGAAAGATGGCTGGGTCCTTTTCCAATCTTGAAGAAAGTCAGCACTCATGCCTACCACCTCAAGCTTCCATCCACCCAGTTTTCCATATTTCCCTTTTGGAACCAGTCAAGACATCAACAATCCCAAATAGGCATCAAGAGCCTCCTCCTCCAATCACCATTGAAGAAGAAGAGGAATGGGAAGTCTCTCAAATACTGGACTCAAAGCTCAAGAGAGGAAAATTATGGTATCTGGTGGAATGGAAAGGTTTCAGTCAAGACCCAGAAAGATCCACTTGGGAACCAACCAAAAACCTCAAGAATTGTCCTGAACTTGTCAAAGATTTTCATTCACTATATCCTGACAATCCTGGGCCGAATTCTTGAAAAACTTGATTCATTATGGTGCTTGGTGGGGAGAGGAATTACCAAAAGTAAGTCCCACTCCTGGTATGCACCTTTAGGGGTATTCTACTCTTTTGTTGTAAGCATCACCTTGGCCACTCTGTGAGCACTTTGCAATTTTGGACATAGATCTTTGGCATGGCTTTCAGCTTCATTTCCAATCTTATGGCCATTTTCACTTGGGACAATGGGCCATTCACTTTTCAATTCATTTCCAAGATTCCAAATTCAAATTCATTCCTTCAACAGTTTTGTTTTATTTTTATGGCACTGGCGGGAGTGGTAACTACCAAAAATAAGTTCCTCTCCTGGTGTGCACTTCCCTGAGGGGTCTTCAATCTTGTCAAAACATCACCTTGGCCACTTTGTGAGCACCTGGCATCAAATTTATCTTTCCAGGTCCTTGGCCAATTTCAAAATCAGTTCTCAGCCTCCGTGATGAAGATTGGAACCTCCTCAAGATTCAATTCACTTTTTCTTTTTCTTTTTCCTTTTCTTTTCTTATTTTCATTTTCATTCTTTATTTTTATTTTTATTTTACTTTCATTTTAAATTTTCTTTTATCACGTCAATTATCATGTCAAAAATTTTCATTCATTTCAAAATTCAATTCAAATCATGAAGCCAATGTCAAAAGAAGATCAAGCAAGTCCTGCGTCAAGTGTCAAATTTTTAATATCAGTCTTCAAATTTTTTATCTTAATCAATCCTCTTGAATCACTTTCTCAAAATCTTTCCAATAGCCTCAACAGGCTTCACCTTGTATTGGTGCTCAGGAGCTCACCATTCCAAGGTGGGGGGTACTGTCACAACCATGGCAATTCACCTCCTTGGATCCCCATATGGCATCACAAGCCACAGTTCTTTTATGGCCAATTGGCCATATCCATCACCAGTAGCCAATATGGCCACGTCATCATCTTATGGACCATTTATGGCCATTTGTGTTTTGGGGCCTCCATGGCCCTTCACCTCAATCCAGCACCCATAGCGGCAATTTATGCCCAAATGGGTATTTCTGGTCATTTCCCTCAAAACCAGGGGAAATGGCCCAAATGGGTGTTTTTGGCCATTTGGGCTCATAATGCGCATTTTCTGCACTTTTGCGCATTTTGCACATTTTTGCGCATTTTTGCGCACTTTGACGCAAAGTGTCCAAAAGACACTTTCCCGCCTTTTGGGCCAGTTTTTGGCTCAGAACCCAAAAGTGGCCAAAACCCCCAAAAGGCCCAGAAACACCATTCCAAGCTCTGAAGCCAGTACATCCATCCTTTTCCCTCTGCCTTTCCATCTCAAGACCTTTGGACGTAATCTTCTTGCCAATCAACCAATATGCCATAAATGATGTTATATATCATTGTGCATCATTTTTCAACAGCAATTCAATGGTGGAAATATCAAATGGTCATTTCAACATTCCAACATCTCATCACGTCATCAAGGCACCCAATCATTCAGAGGAATCATCAAGGCTCAAGAGCAAGTGTTTCAGCGTCAAAGACCAATGACGCCATCAAGCAGTCATTGGTTATTCTCACTCCAAGTATTCCTTCCAAGGGAATACTTTCAATTCATTCTCAAGTGTATTCAAGAGGCAGTGCCAAAAAGAAGTTGTCAAGTGTCAAAGCTCCACTCAATCCATCTTGGCAACCATATTCATTTCAATACAGTCTGGATCCATCAAGAACTGTATTTCATTTTCAATCATGGGAAATTCATTCAACCCAATTCAATTTCAATATTAGCCAGCTGTATCAATTCCCAAAACAATCAATACAGCCTCAAGGATCAATACAGATCAGTTTTCAGCCTGAAGAACTCAAGCTCCCAACTTTTCACATATACCGGCTACCCTTTCCACCCTGGGGGGTTTTCCCCAGTTAATTAATATATTTTGATTTTATTTTATCTTTATTTTCTTTTCATTTTAGTGAAGCAAATACTGATATTATTAAGTCAGTCATTTAGCACTTTTTCTCTTTCTCTTTCTTTGCCTGTCAATGGATATTTGGTGGTCATATCCTTACTAATTCCATTATTCATTTTTGGCAGGTTGAAACAGTGATTAAGGACTTACTTGGTTGGCTCTTTGGCCATTTGGCTTCCCTTTCCTCTTTTGCATCTCATCTTGTACCTGCATATCTTTAGAGGAATTTATTCTTTATTTTTTATTTCTTTATTCTTTAGAGTCTTCCAAGTGAGTTTCCTGATTGCTGAGTGCCAGGCCACTCTTGTATTTCTGTCCAAGAGCCCCTGTGACACACTAGGACCAAGTCTCCTATTTTGAAGTCAGGTGATTTATGACTTTTATCCCATCTTTCTTTTGCATACTTGTAAGAATCTTTCATACATCTGTTTGCGTGGTGTCTTGCTTTGTCAAGCATTAACTTGAAGCTACTTTCTGTTGGGTGTATCTCCACTAAGTCCTTTTTGAAGGTATCATAAGGAAGTCTTGGATTCCAGCATTTTTGTAGCATTTCTGGTGTCTTGCCAGTTGAAGAATGCATTGTTTTTTTATATGCCAGTTCAAGAGCTGGTATTAATGTACACCAATAATGGGTAAAACCATCAGAATCTTTGAATTCTAGGCCATAAGCACAGAATCTCCTGATAATGTCTTCCAAGGTCTGTATCATTCTTTCTGCTAGACCATCAGTTTGGGGGTGGTAAGCTGTTGAGAATGATAATTTTGTTCCAAACAATTATGGAGGTTTGTCCATAATGCTGAAGTGAATTTTGGGTCTCTATCACTCATGATGTTTTGAAATAAGCCTGTGTGGCTAATAAATTTATTCCTTATCATTATGGCTGTGTCCATAGCTGTGTCATCCTTGTGACATGGTAAGAACATTCGAGTTTTGCTGTATCTGTCAACTAATACTAGGCATGCATTATAACTTCTGTCTCCTCCTGGAGGTAAGGCTATTACCCAATCCATGTGAACTATTTCCCAAGGGGATTTTGGTTCCTGGATTTGAATCATCATTCCAAATTTATTTCCTGTGGCTCTGTTTTCTTTCTGGCATCTGTCACAGGTTTGGCAGTATTCTGCAACATCTTTCTTCCAATTTGGCCGCCAAGAGCAGGTTTTTACCCTCTCTAGTGTTCTGTCTTCTGAGAGATGTCCAACTGCAAGACTATCATGAAATTCATGTAATATAGTGTTTATCAGAGTTCTATCTGTTAAAGCCATAAAACATTTATTTTTAGTTCTATGGTAGAGGATTCCATAAAGGAGGTGGAATCTTCCTTCATCATATGCTTTTTTCCATATTTCATCTAGTTTTGATGGAAGTGATGGGTCTTTACAGTCTTTCATTAGAAGTTGGCATAAGATACGGCAGCTTCTTTCCATTTTATATCTTTATTTAACTTGGTTAAAGAATTCTGTGCCTATATCTGTAACACATATGCCTTCTATATGGTGCTCTTCCTGTGGTACTGTGAGCCTTAGAGGTAATTTCATATACCCAAAAGACCACAAATATAAAAATAAAATATTAATATAAATAAAATAAATTTATTTATATTATTAAAATAAAAATCAAAATATAAATATAAAATTATATCAAAAATAAAAAATTAATTACAATTTAAAAATAAAAATACATTAAAATTTTGTAAGTATAAAATTACATTTATACTTGAAAAAATTAAGTAAAAATGAAATTTTAACAAAATTGTGAAAAAATAAATAAATTTGGAAAAAAGTTAAATAAAAATTATTATAACTTTTTATCCAATAAATAAATACATAAAAATTATTTCACCATTGGATTCCTCATAAAAAATCAGGTGGGGTCACCTCTGAGTGTATTTCTTGTAACTCAACTCTAAATAAGCTTAAATTAAGTTTTTAGTATTTTCAATACAAAAGTTGAAAATCCTCAAAACCTTAATTTAATTCACACCACATGTGGTGTTAACCATCAATTTTTGTGTTAAAATTGAGGTGTTGTGTTTAGTTTAGAAGTTATGAGGAATTGAAGTATTTTCGATTGAATTCAATTGAAATGTCGAAATGTGCGCGTGTATTACATAAGTGAACTTTGATTTACATATGAGGTGTCAATTATTACTGTATTGTACTGTACAATTGAATTGAATTACATATGTAAATTATAAGTATAATACATGATGAGGAATTAAAGGAAAAATAAATTGGAAAGATTAAATTTGGGGGGGAAAAGGAACTCCAGCTCTAAGGGGGAGCTAGACGCCCAAAATCCTTGCTGACAGGCATGGGATGTCAAAATTCACGCAAAAGTTCATCACTTTTGGCCTGGAATTGAGTTACAGGGTCTGTGGACTCAATTGATGATGAGGTTTTGATACCAACTGGGGTAGTTTTAGCTGTTGCCAAGAGGGTAAAACTACCCTTAAGATAAAACCATCATAGTAAAAACAGTTTTAACTGGTTTCTATGTCTCTGACACACATTCTGACGTGTTTTGAAGGCTCTAGGCCTGGTATTGCTATAGTAATGGCTGATTTAAGGGTCTAAAATGGCTACAAATGGCTAAAATGGCTTAAACCAGCCCTTTTTGGTCTAAACCAGGGTTCAATGATGCCATAATTGGCTTTTCTGATGTCAGACTGTTTTTCACGACTGACAAGAGTAAATTTTACTTTTGGAGTAAGAGAATTGATGGCTATAAAAGAATGTCTTCTTTGCCCCACTTTTCTCTTCATTTTAGAATCTTTTCCTTTTATTAATTAGTTTAAACACTGTTAAACCAATCAATAAAAGATTCCAACCACCATTTTTAAATCATTTTAATCCTCTTAACCACGTGAAAAAATCATTATAATCATTGTTTGTAACTCTTATAATCATTTTTACCCCTGAACCACCCCAAAAGTGAATTAAAGCATCTTTCATCACTTTAAGCTTTGTCACTTTGTTTCCAAATTCACTCTGGTCACTTTTGAGCATGTTTTCTCTTTAATATTCTTTTTAAAGACTTTGTTCTTTAATTAATTGCTTGCAGTTCTTTGCTCAATTAAGTCCAATTGAAATTGCTCTTGAAGAAATTTCTTTTGTAGCCTTAAAATATCTCTTGTAGAGTATTTTTTGGATAAATTTTTATTGTTGGTAAAACAATAATTTTTATAATATTATTGTTTTATACTAATAAAGTTATAAACAATAAAGCTGGCGTGTTTTCTCTTAAAAATAATATTTCATACTATTTTTAACTGAATTTTACCTTATACAAATTTTGAGGACAGGAAAAGTACTTGATTTTTAATCAAAGTTTCATATCCACACCTTACAGGTACCCATGCTGGATTTTCAGGTGTATTTCCAAGAGCCCATCTGCTAAGACGATCTGCATTTTTATGAATATTACCAGATTTATGAGCTATAGTCATATTTCCTCTATATTCTTGGATGGCAATTTGACATCTTAGCATATGTCTATTTGGAGTTTTCATGTTTAATAAAGATTTTACAGCATTGCAATCTGTAATTACATCAAACACTGTTCCATCCAAATAAAGTGTAATTTTTCCAAAGCCCACACTAAGCAGAGGCATTCCATTCGGCTTGCTCCATACCTTGCTTCTGTTGGCTTTATTTGTCTTGAAATGAAGCAAATTGGTCCTTCAACAGGTTTGTCATTGATGATTTGTTTTTGGTGAAGTGCAGCTCCTAGTTCTTCTCCAAAAGCATCAATTTATAGTTTAAAGGGCAGTTTCCAATCTGGCATTAGAAGAATTGGGGCATTTGTTAAGGAATTTTTCAATTCTTCATATGCCTTGACTCTTTCCTCAGTCATTTCATAAACTGTCTGTTGGTCACAGAGCTTATACAAGGACTTAGCAATTCTCGCAAAATCCTTTATATGTTGTCTGTAATAAACAGAAAATCCTAGAAATTATTGCATTTCTTTTTTGGTTTGGGGCATTGGCTTCAGTAGTATGGCTGCTACTTTGTTTTTATCTAGGCCCAAACTTAGTCCATGTAAGATGTGTCTATGTAACTGTGATAATATTACTATTAATCAACAGTACTATGACTGTTCTTATGAAATATAATAATAAGAAGTTATTATAACCACAATTATTTCTTTTACGTGTTATACACTACTAGTGATTATAACAGTAAGCAGTAATTGTCTACAAGAAGAATTTAATAAAAACTTCTTTTATTAAAATAATAGAATTGTTTTAATATATATAATTATCTTTTACAAGAATAATTATAAAGATAATTCTTGAAGAAAACTATTGCTAGAGAAAAACTTTAAGAATTGAGATAAATTACTCACTATTAATCCAATGAACCTTTTAGATGATAAGAGTAGAGAAATTTGACGTGGAATTGTGGATTTAATGGATCAAAATTGATTTATAACAGTATTACAGCAAATTGTAGTTGATCTCTATTATTCCACGTCTTTCTGATTAATTTCTGAAAGAATAAAACACTTAAGAAATAGTTTTAACTAATACTTACTTGTTTGGTAATAAAGGTATAATATAATAATGTGCTGATGTGGAGAAAACAGCAAGAGGAGGCCTCTTTTAAGTCTAAGACAGCTCACAGAGGCGTGCCATCGAGCAAACTGAAAAACCAGTGAGTGAGAAAACAATCAACCTTTTTGGATTATTGATTGCATCATTTTTTGTCACGTAAGATTATCATATTTACTTAATTGAGGCTTTTACATGACTACCAACCCATTTATGGTTAAGAATAAAAGGAGTCACATCTGTAAATCTTCTTTTATTCCAAAATAATCATTGATTTCTCAAAGGTATCAATGTTTTTGGAAATTTCATCACAGAATGTATTTTCTGTAACTTTTTAAAGATTCTGTGTTTCACGTGGAATCATAAAAAATGGACTGTAAGTAAGACTTTGAATTTTACATATAAAAGTATAATTACTTTTGGTTTTTATATGAATTATACAGTTCTCAATTAGTCCTGAAATCTTCAGAAAGATTCATTAAGAATTGTATTTTTAATGAATTTTTGAAGTTTGCACCTTGAATCTGTGTAGAATTGCAAATAGCAGTGTATGGCTGGTTGCTATGAGGTAACTCAATGGATACTAGTCCAAGTAGGGATTTAATGACCCTTTTGGGTTTTATCCATGGAACGTCATTCAGAATTGACATGGTTACAGGAGTCTAAGTTGTTCTTTACCTCCTTGGCACGTCAAAATAGCAGGTTCTTTGCTATTTTCTTATAATTTACTGTAGTTGTAACATGGTAACCAAGTTCCCAAAAGGTTTTAGTTTACTAATTGGGCCAAGATCAGCCATGGCTTGATGCTTTGGAGCCTTCTATGCCTCAGACGCCTCAGAAATTGGGCACCCTGGCCCTCTTTGATGTCTTTTGTCCCACTTGCCTATTTTTTACGTCAAAATAGAATTTTAAGCTTCAAGTGAGATATCCACTATGGGTGTACCAAAGGTGCATGTAAGAATACCATAATATTAAGTGCTCAAAAGATGCATAACACTATTCTTAGTGTGTATGTAACATGGGATTTCTCACATTCCCATTATTTTGGCATGAAATAGAGAAAAACAAAAATTTTCACAGATCTTTTATGTGGTATTGATGATGTGATATTGAATTATTTTCCATATTACCACCTCAAAGAGTTGATTTGAGCTTATTCACTCCATGGAGCTACCCTAGGTGAATATTTGTCTAGAATCCAAATCTGGCCTTAAATCCATGGACTTACTTACTCAATAAAACGTTATTCATCTTTTCCGAAATCAAAAATGATGAATTTTGAATATATGCATGACTTATGGGTTATTCATAGTTCAGAATTTATTTTTAGGATAATTGTGGCCTATTTTGGTATATAAAATATACCTCAAGGCTTACAGTCCAGATACAACATGTCCTAGTACTTTCAGTTCACTGTATGAAAAATGGCACTTTTTCAAGGAAATTTTCATGTTTACTTTTACTATTTTTTGAAAGATTCTTTCTAGTCTTGTTAGGTTACTATCCCAAGTTTCTGAGAAATATATAATATCATCAATATAGATGATTAACCATCCTTATGACAATTCTTCAGGAAATATGGTATTCATCATTCTTTGATAATGGAAAGGTGAATTTTTTATACCAAATGGCATTCTTAGATATTCAAAAATTCCACAGTGGACTATTATCCTCAGTTGTCTTTTGGCATTGTCTGTTAGGACATTTTGATGAAAACCCTTTAGAGCATCCATGGCTGTGATGAGCTTAGCCTGAGATAATTGTGTTAATGTCTCATGGATTCTGGGTATTGTATATCTGCCAGGGATAGTAGAGGTGTTTAGAGCTCTAAAGTCCCCTACCATCCTTGATTTTCCATTATTCCAGTTTATAATGACAGGTGTAGTGACCTCTACCTGTTCATTATGTCCTACTTGCCTTAATACTCCAAGGTCCATTAATTATTTAATGTGTACCTCTAAAGATTCTCTAGCTCTTGGGCTAGCTGGATAAGCTTGTCTTCTTAATAAAGGTGAATAAGGGTTTTCTACATTAAGCATTGTGTCTACCTCATGTCCAATTATGGCACCTAGTGGTTCCTTGTCAGTTGCAAAGGCCTTTTTATATTTAAATAAGAGTTCAATCAATTTTTGCTTCATTTTTTCTGCCAATTCCTGATTGAATTCTGCCTCTTTTAGTTGTTCAGTTATAAAAAATTCTTTTTCTGGTTTTTTTTCTTCATTCTTAATAACTGTAATTTGTCTTTTGTTATTGAAGAAGCCAAATTTTTGTCTTTTATTGTCCCCTAGGGTGAAATATCTATCTTTTTGGTTAGAGATATCTATGCCATAGATTGACAAGTAGTCATTTCCAAGTATAAAATGGTTACTAGTGCAGTTGTCCATTACCACAAATTCTACTTTCAATATGATACATTATGAAGGATGAGGGAAAATGAGTGTTAAGCCAATTACTGCAAGGGGCTTCATGCTTTCACTTGCACTACTAAACTTTACTCCTTGTATTGGTATAAGTTTTTCTTCCCAATCTGGTACAATTGTTTTCAAATAACTTTTAACAAGACAGGTACAATATGCTTCTGTATTTAAGTTAACTTTTGCCTCTTGGTTTTCCACCATGATAATACTTATACTTTATTTCCTAGCTGTATATCCCATTACTTTTGCTGTTTGGTTCTATAAAATTTGGAATCTTGTATGTTTGTCAGGCTTGTATCAGATGTTCCAACTTGTGGTAAGTTTGAATTGACATCTATTACTTCATGTATTAAATCAATATTATTAATTTGTGAAATAATTATATTAATTTAATCACTTTCAGAAGTTTCTGATTCTTCAGTGTCCTTGTCAGAATCAGATTCTTCTTTTTTATCATTGTGGTCATCTGTTTCCACAATTTCATTGATTTTTGCTTTTTTAAGGCAATTATTGGCTAAGTGTCCAATACCTCCACATTCATGGCACCTTCTTTGCTCATTACTGTTAGATGTATTGGGCTTGAAAGTTTCTCTTGGGTTATCTTTTTTGATAAATGGTTTGTTTGGACTTTTAATTTCCAATTCCTTCCAAGTTCTACCAATTTTTGTTCTTGTCACTATGTCTTCTAGCGCACTAATATACTCTTCTGTGGAGCATGGTTCTATACACCTGCTTCTCAGGGCATTTTCCAATTCTCCTCCACATTTCTTCAGTATTTTCATGTGTACCATTTTCTGTGACATTTCTGGGTACAATGCATTTAATCTTTCAACTTGTTTTAAGAACCAAGTCAAAGGTTTATCCTTGTCTGGGTCAAAGAAGGAATTTTCAAATACATTTTCTATTTTTTATCTCCAGGCATCATTAGCCCACTTGGTGATTATTTCTTGTTTCCACCAAGACCAGGTATTTTTGCCATCTGTTTGCCTTATGCCATAATACCATCTTTTTGCAGATTTCTCAAACAGTGAGTGTAATCTGGCAGTGATCAATTAATCTGGTATGGCATAGTCTTCTTGTAACATGTCAATTGTTTTAATAAATGACATATGGTCATATTCACCATCTCCTGTGAATGTTGGCCATTCCTTTAGTTGAGGTGCTTCTTTCATTAAGACTTGGTTATTATCTTGATGACTCAAGTCTGTTATGAATTGATTTGTTATTTCCTCTTTTGGTTTGAAAGGGCTTCTTATGTGAGAAAATGGGGTTGATAAATTTGGCATATTTAAGTTAGCCTCATTAATTTTATCCATTTTTTAGCAATAAACCTTATTTCACTTTGAATATCATCTTTTAGATTCATTCTTGCTTCATCACTTTATTTCACATGGTCTAGAAGTAATTTTTGGTGTGATGAAGCTTTTTCTTCAAATGTTTGTACAGAAATACTTAATTTGTTTTTTTCTGTAAGATTATCAATACTCACGTAATAATTGATTGTCAGAGTTTTATCTTTGATATCTTTTATGTACTTATACAATTCTTGTTGTCCTTGTAATAATTTTTGAGTATTTTCAATTAAAACCTTTTTCTCATTATTTTCAACAATAAATTTAATATTATCAATTTTTTTTTGTTTTGCACAAAAGTTTTTTTAAAGATGATAAGTTATGATTTATTTCTTGTAAGGATAATAAGCTATTTTTAATTTCTTTGAGAGGGAAAATACTATTTTTTATTTCTGTTAAAGTATTGAAAACATCTGGAGACAAGGTTATTTCTTTGGGAAATGAGGTTGTCTCATTCTTTGCTCCTCCTTGTCCTTAAATTTCATCAAGGTTCTGGCCATGTTGAAGATATTGTCCATGGCATCTTTTTGGATTTTTGGAGTCCTGTAGCTTGGGGAATATGGTTTTCTCCAGTTCTTTTTCTTGTTCTTCTTCCCTTCTTGGGGAAGTGGGTTGGCTTGGGGATTTCTGGTAGAAGCTACTGGGGCTTCTTCCATGGTTTCCTCCTTCTTTTTGGCATAGTACTCCTTGATATTTTTGATTTGAGGTTTGGATGATAGTGGATTCCATCCATTGGAGTATCTCACTATTGCCTCCTCTTTGAGGAACCTTTTGAGGATGTGCCAGGAGTTCATCACTCCTTGGTGTATTTGTGGCAACATTTCCCAGTCCTTATCTGTCAGGATGAAACTATGAAAGAGTGGTAGTGTAGGCTATTTACAACTCAAACTATGTTTGTGACACGGTAAAAATGCTTTTTAAGAAGTTTTTGAGATGATTAAGAATAAATTCAAAGGGCTTTACTATAGTGGTTATAGTGGTGGTGAGCGCTGTTGAAAGCCCTGGGTGCAACTTTATCTGTTGGGTTCTAATAATTAAAACTTATAATTATACCTGATTATTAACCAAGAGTAAAACTGTTTTTGACAGTTTACTACATAGGTTATTCAAGAGCAGGATGAGGAAAGGCTTTTGACTGTGAAAAGCCCTCCTTTTATCCTGAAATTGAGGTGGAAAGGCTACTAGACCTTTCCACGTAGAGGAAGTGAAGATTTTTCACTCTATATGACAGGCTTGTGGTTTGCAAACAACCTGTATACCATGTATTGGGCTCAGATGTGGTTTTGAAACCACATCTGGGCGGTTTTCACCAATACAGGGTGAAAATTTTCATCTGGGGACCTCACAGCCTGATTCTGACATGTATGACGCATAGAATGCTGTACAGAAACTGTATGGGACCCCAGTATTGACTGACATATGTGGTATTGAAGTAAAAACATGCTTCTTTGTCTATTTGACACCTCATATTCATGGTTATGGGATATTATCCCATGGTAAGGCTGTATATGACAGCAGGTGGGATTTTGACCTTAAAATGGTCATAACTCTGTCAGTTTTTGAGATATCAAGCTCAAAATTGGTTCATTGAATAGCTCTGTATGAGCTCTACACAATGGTACCCAACTTGACATGGTTATCATTAAATATGACAAAGGTATCCTATGTACAAGTATTTTTGTACATTGGCGTGGTCTGGGCAAAAGCTGTATTATGCTTGTTTGGCCAATAACTTCTGTTGTAGTTGAGCTATGAGGAAATGGATGGCACCATCAGATAGCCCTGATTGTGCTCTTTCCAAAAAGACCCCACTTCAGGTATCTCACACTAAAACTGTAAAAGTTAGATGAGAGGTGAATGTTCTGTTCACCCTTATTTGGTCTGAATTTGACCATAACTCAAGTAATACTGGTGCTAGCTCAGTTTGGCTGGTACCATTGGATAGCCCTGGTTTAGAGCTTCATTTTGAATACCCATTTGATGGGGTTAAGCGTCTCCTTCTAGATTTTAGATGAGAGGTGAAAATTAAGGTTTATTCTCAGCAATAACTTTGAGCAGGAATAACTTTGTTATTTCTTGTCCTATGGTGATGGGACTTATATTTTAAGAAAGAGGTGAGTTTCCTCTTTCTTTTGATACCTTTTGAGCTAATTTGGCTCAGTTCCATGTTTTGGTGGTATCTTGGCTATACCATTGGTTTATGGTATTTTGGCTATCATGCTTGTGCTCTGGTTTTGAGTCACAGGCTGACATTATCCTTGTACACTTTGTAGTACTGTTTGTACTGGCTCATGTAAATTTCTATCTGAGCCCTCTGAATTTGATTTGTACCTTTTGAGTTATTCATACTTAGTTCTAACTCTGGTTCTGATATCATGGGCACTTCTGGGACTTGCCTTTGGGATAAGGCACTTCCTTGTGTGGATTCTGTTCCACTGGAGATTTTGCCCTTTCTTTTCCCTCTTGAGGGATCAATTCTACCTCTGAGTCCAGCGCCATCTGATTGGATGGAGTATTGGGAGCCTCTTCTGGTAGTCATAATTTAAGAAATAAGAAATAGAAATATTTCAGGACAGGAATATCTTTTCATGGCAATTTATAAAGGAGGTACTCACCTTCAGAGTCCTGAATAGTGGGTACTGGAAAGTCTAATTTCTTAGATTTCTTTTTCTTAATGACAATTGGTGTTGGAGAACTTGGGAAAGTTTCTTCCACCAATCTTTCAACAGTGGTTTGATTGTCCTCTGTTGGATTGTCTTCAAACACTAAAAAAGACAAATAAATATAAGTCTTTTATATAAGATGTGTTATTTTTGGTAAGATATCGCAATTTTTCCATGTAAAAATTGCTTTTATATCAGAGAATAAGTGAAATGAATAAAGTAACAAACAAATTGAATAAAAAAAACTTTTTTATTTGGTTTTTGATATTTTTTAATGTTTTTATATTTTTATTTTTAAAGAATAAAATAAAAAGTGAAGATTATTCTTTTATGAAATTATTTTATAATATAAGATTATTTTTAATTGATAGAATATCTCTTTTAATCACTAGAGTCACTCAAAGAAAGTTCTTGCAAGTCCAAGGATGTGAAAATCCACGTGTAAGACAGTACAATTGCTTTCCAAATGCCTTAATAGCTTTTAAAATCAATAAATATTAATGTATTATATAATTTTATGGTTATAAATATCATTTATTATTGAATAAGCCCAAATAGAATATTTTCAAAGGTCTTTTAAGTAAATATCATGCCCAGGACCCCAAATGGAAGGTTTGACTATGAAACAATAAGAAAAATTACTAATATTTTACTTATTGTACTATGAATGTCCTTATGAATAAAATAAATAAGATAAAAAATAATTATAATAATAAAGAATTATTATAATTATGGTGTAAAAAATAATTATATTATTAAATAAATATAATAAAATAGATTATATTATGAAGAAATAATCTAATAAATAAATATATTAATATATGATAATTAATATATTTGAAAGCACTTTATTATTGTTACCAACAAGTAATAAAGGTGTAAAAAATTGTTTTTCTTAATAAAAAACAATGAATAACCATAATATTACTAATATTAAAGTTATATATTAATATAAAAACTATTTATATTAATTAAATAATTATTGATAGTAATAATAAAGAGGAATTATTATAATAAGAGAAAATAACCTACTTTTGACACTTAATATAATAATTTTGAATGTATTTATGCCAAATAATGTAAATACAACTTAATTAAATTGTATTTACAAATAGAAATAAAAGAAATTACAAATTTTCTTGATTTTATGTGGAAATGAGATTTTTAAGAGAATTATAACAAAACAAGAGAAAAATTGGAGTAATAACGTCAAAAATGATAATTATAGTAAAGATAACTTTTGTTCTTTGATAATATAAGAGATTTATATATAAAGAAGAAAAGATTTTACCTTTGGATTTAATTGTTTAATTGTTTTTTATGCGTCTGAGGGGAAAATAGAGTAAAAAGAGATCTATTTATAGTAAATACATCCCTTCTAGAGTCCAGTAGGCTTCTAGTAGACGTGTACCAATGGTATTTACTGGAAATGATCAGTTGTTTAAGGTTTAGTGATGATTGGATCATGATCAAACCATCTTATCTCATTATTATGGCATTATTTACAGTTATCACTATAACTCTAAGTTTAATGACATAATAGGCTTGGAAGAAGCCTAAACTTCATGGATTTATTAGTACTAATCATAATCTAGTATTATTAACCAGTTTTATCACTTATATAACTGTTAACCTTAAAATAAGATTACAGCAAGTGATCATAAATGATAAATTTTAAGCTTAAGCTTTGATCATTAATAACTTTAAATTTATACAAACTACAGCTATTCTGAGAGTGAATTCTGATATCTTGGAATGTCCCCATTAAACTGCCAAGAGCATTTCATTACATCATCAAAACTCTATTTTCGATGATTTTTCTTGTAACTCATCTTTTCTGTAAAAATTAAATATTTTAAGCTTCAAACCTCGATTTCAAGTGGTTATACCTTGAATATTATAATAAGAACTACATCATTCTTCACTTATGAGCTGGTAGAGTCTGACTATCTACTTTTTTTAAGTTTGGACTACTTTCACAACAAAGTGGTCAACAGCTCCAGTGATTTTGTTCAATAAACCATTACAAGTTTTAACCTTGTTTATAACTTGTAAAATGAAGTTCATTTATGTATTCTTACAGTAGTTATGAAGTGACTTTATCTTTGGCTTAACTCTCTATCTTTTATATTTCAAGAGATATTGGCTAAAAACCATGAATATATGCATTGACCCAAAAAGTGCATATATTCAGCTTAATTCCTTAAGTATTTATTTTAGAGAATTGCAATAATATTTCTTTATGTGTGATCTTTTATGGAGAATCCAATGGTTTAATTAATTTCACATGTTGTATCATTGGTTTCTGAGTTAAAAAAGGGTTTGTGTCTTTTTTTGGTTATTATTATTTATTCTTCAGAAATTATTGACTTTTCAGATATGCCATAAAAATTGCATATGTGTATTTTACCATGATAAATCTACTGGTGTAATCTATTTCAAATGTTTACTCATTATATTCTGAGTTAATTCAGATTTTGTACCTATTTATGGTATTTTCACTAGTTTCAAGATAATTATTATAGAATTTTCTTGTGACCTTTTTTGATGTGGTCATATCTCAAAGGCTCACAGTTTATGAAAAAAATTTTTCTTGAAGGAAAAAGGGAGCCAAAAGACTTCTGGAGGATAGCCTTTAAAAACATTGGAAATTTTGGGCTTGAAGGCTCCAGATTCTGTCTGGGTGTTTTGGCCAAAACAATCCTGTACAGGCTTAAAACTGTATTGGCACAAAAACTTGCAAAAACTGCAAATCCAGAAATTAACCCTCAAATGGCCTAATATAGCCATTTGGGCATATTTCCCATATTTCATGGGAAAAGGCATAATATGGCAAAATGCACCAAAAGGGGCAAAATGTGCAAAACTGTATTTATATCTTAAAAATAATAATAAAGCCTCTGGGGCTGTATTACCCCTGTTGACTGGGAAATTCCCAAAGGCAAAAAGTGGCAAAGAACAGACTGCTTATGGTGAAGGGGCCAGGTTGGCCCTTGGTGATGAATAGGCCACAAAAGACCAAAAAAGTGAAAGTGGCCAATTTGGCCAAACTTCCATCAATTGGATATGGCATTTCTATGCCATAAAGTGGTTAAAGATTTGATTGTTTATGGTTGTGACAGGGTATTAGAGTTGATCAAGAGAATACTTCCATTTCCGCAATCCAAGATAAATATATCAGTTCCATCCTATCAGAATGCAACTTAGAACAAGTCAAACCACCCTCTGCTCCACTCCCCAGAAATTATAAACAACTTAAGAAAATAATTGAACAATTGTCCTTTTCTCCACCATTCAATTACAGAAGAGCAGTCAGGTTAGTTCAATATCTGGTCCAATGTACTGGGCCAGACCTCTCTTTTTCTGTGTCCTTCATGTCCCAATTTCTTTAATCTGCATCCAAACTCCATTCTTCTGCCATCATCTATGTTCTAAAATACCTTTCAGGAACAAAACAATACTTGTTAGTACTAGGTAAAAACCTTCACAATCACCATCAACAAGAAATACTTGGATTTCTGACTCCAACTGGGGAGCAAAATCCAAGAGTAAATCTTTTTCTGGATCCTTAGTGTATTTTTTTGTGCCTTAGCATGGCAAGCTTGAAAAAAATGTTTTAGCTCTTTAATCAGCTGAAGCTGAGTACAATTATTTAACCAAATTGGCTCAAGATCTAGTGTGGACAAAACAGCTCCTCTGAGAAATAACCAGTCTGGAAGTCAGCTGTACTCTTTATTCAGATAACCTAAGTGCCATTGCCATAGGCTCAAATCCAGTTTATCATCATGGGACCAGGCACATTGATTTCAGACTTCACTTCATCAGAGAAACCCTTAAAAAACAATCCTTGAATTTGATATACCTATCCACATCAAAAATGCTGGCCCATATATTGACAAAAAACCTACCCATAGTAAAATTCTTGCCCCAGTTAAATATAATATTATCAAGCCCTGAATTAACAAGTATGGGGGAGTGTTAGAAAACCAGTCTCAGACTACGCTCTTGTCTTATAAGTCTCAGATTGCACTCTCTTTAAATAGTACTTCAATATTATAATTGTAGACTACTTTCCAAATCAATCCCATGAGTAATCGCCTAACTTGATCTATAACCTCATTAATTTGGGTCCTTTTGTGACTCCAGCATCTACTAGTGAAATAAACCTACCCTAATGAGATAGATCCTTTTGTGTACTTAAACATTCACTCTGTTCCTCATCTTGTAAAATAATCTCGTTTGTCCTTCTCTTTATTGCACCATCGTCCAGGTTCGTTGTCTCTCCTGTCCTTGATTAACTTATTGGCTTAGACTTATCATCTTTTCTCTTGAATGTGTTTCTTTTGTCTTCCCTTAAATAAAAATGAATAAGGCCTCACTAAAATTCAGTTCAAAATAATCCACAAGCTTTGAAATTGGTATGTCACAAAAAGAATGGAAAAGAAAAACTAATATACTTAAGTGCTTCAGGTAAACTCCATTTAAAAATAAAAATGAAATAAGAAAAATTTCTTTCGCTCAAAATTATGATATCCCATATAAGCTCACCTAAATACCATGACTCTTGAGATTTTTGATACCATTTATTCCAGTATTGTTTCTATAATAATTTGAAATTTCAATAATTAACAATGAGGTCCATAGTATATATTAGTAATAATATTGAGTTTTGTATCAAATTGGATGTTTTTTTCAATGTTCTAAATTAAAATTTAAATAAACAGAAAGAAGAAATAATGAACTATTAGATAAGGTAGTTTTGCAATATTTTAGAATAAAAGTGATAGCCAACCAAAACCAAAAGCAATGGGCTTTTTTTTTACAAAATTGAGGTAAAGACAATTTCATTTATTGGAAACTAAAAGTAGAATAAATTTTCCGTTTTAGACCTTTTGATTTTATCAACATGCAGGAATCTATGCTTCGAAGTAATCTTTCTTAAAAAAATTCTCAGCGGTTGAATATCTTTTCTGGGTGGGTACTTGAAAAGACTGGAGAAAATGATTGAGAATTTGAGAAGGTCGAAAAACAATCACATCTTTCATGGATAATGCGTTCAAACTTGACACTAATGTAATCAGGCCTTTCACCTACACGAACAATCTTCTCATCATCTTTTCGGATAGTCACAGGTCAAGTATCCTTGGTGAAAAAAAGATACCAATATATGAAATAATAAATCTATTTATCAATTTTGTTTTACATGTGATGAAGGGAATTCCACACATTTGCGCATCTGTTCTTTGGTGAGATTATTGATTCAGGATTTTAAATGTTATCAAAACTTCAATGTTCAAGGTACCCTTCGTCAAAAGTTAAGAACACATTCAAAAAGATAAAAAATGATGAACAATCATAAGTGCTAGTTAAAAGACGCTTTGTAATAATGAATCACAAATTTTATCAATTTATTCAGCAAAAAGATGAATCCATAGGGATTTCCAAAAGAAATTCTAAGGTAAACCTTGTGAGATTACGCTACAGCTTGACTTGAATGCATTTTTAAAAATAAAGATTTTTTTTAAAGTATATTCATACTAATCATATTGTCTTAGACAAAGAGTTTTTACCTCGCCTCCAATTCCTATGGAGTTAAAAACAAGGAGTCCAAAAAATTAGGACTGAACGAGAACAAGTCCAGAGTGCGCTTGACGAGAACCCATGAGAAAAACGAGTCTACACGTTGTTTAACTTCCTATTTTTATTCTTTTTTATACTTTTGAAAATGGTGAATTGCTGGGCCGAAAAGTGATTTTCAAAGGCTTTGTCGATTGATTCCAAGGGCAACCCTCGGAGCTCCGGCACAAAGAGTTTGACATAAATTACGGATAACATCATCATAGAGCCGAACAACAGGTACACCCCATAGCTGAAAAAAGAAGCCCGTGAGGTGCCAGATCATGTGATTAGTATAAGAAAATGAAGCCTTAAAATTTTTGAAAGAATTCTACTAACTTCATGGTACTGAACATTTGTGGGGTTGATCGGACCACCAAAAAATTGAAAAGCCAGTTGCTGGCTGCCACACAGGCTTGAGAGAGAGTTCGGACATGAGTTGGGAACGCCCTAATGAGAACATGCAATCCAATCAGTTCGTCTGCATCAACGATGGATTCGGTAGCTTGGGCGCTTACTCTGCCGCCCAGACCCAAGGCGTGGGATTCCATGTTGGCGAGTAGCATATTGTCCAAAGATAAAACATGACTAGGGCTCCTCCACTAGCATAGCTCAATGTGCTGCTTGGATGTTCAAGTGGCTTGGTGATTGCCACAAAGGCGCCTATTCCATACACTACAAAATGACGTAGAGCTGAGCGTTTCCAAACGCAAGTGGGAAAAGCTTCACGAAGCTCAATCAAGAGCTAACCAATGTTTAGAACGTACTCATGATCCCCCCGAAAAATGCGCCAGTCATCAACAAGGTTGTCCTATCAACGTAATCGACAATATACAACAGCCAAACAAAAGTGGAAAGGGTTTTGATCACTCCGAAGACGCCTGTTGAAAGTAGGACACCGGAAGTGCCTTTGATTCCAATTGATTGGAAAACTTTCGGGGAATAATAGTTGATGGCATTTATTCCTTTTGGTAATAATGTTTACAAGGTTAGAAATTTACTCTCCTAAAAATAATTTCTCTATTGTGCTAACCTGTTCCATTTTGCAGCATGAAAAGGGAGCATGCTAGGACGAGACGCAATCTCATGCTGCGATTTCCAAACAATGCTTTGAAAGGACCCCAGAAAGAGTGCCCCATTTTGTCGTTTATTTCGGACAGACTTTGTTCCATCATCTGTTTATATTTTTTCCTCGTATCATAAGTTATCCAATGACAATAGTAAATGTGGGTTTTTCAATGAATAAGACAGGAAGTAAGCTTTCTATACGAAAAGGTAACAAATAAACATAGCTAACGTAAAATTCCTTCTCAAGAAATTCATTCTTTTCGTCAAGTTTCCTAAGCCAACTCAGGTTTTTTCTAGCTTGGCTCCTTCTTCCTCTGGATAGCAACCACCTGGGGGATTCTTTGATAATAAAAGTTGTTCCAAATAATGCCAAGCCAGCAGGAATCAGTTGTACTCCAAATGGAATTAAATATTGGTAGGGCCCCTGGATTCGACGGTTTTGGGCAATACCATAGTTGATCCAAAATCCAACTATTCCACCTGTTGTTATAAAAGTGATAAGGTTCTTAGTTACTTTAGGAGATTCATAAGGAGCTTTTTACTTTCCCAATTGCCAACCAAGCTCATATAAACCTACTAGCCTTCCTCTAATAGCCGGTAAAGATATTTCCGCTAGATAGATTGGAGTTAGGTTCGAGATAGCACCTATGCCAAGGCCAGTAAGCACCCTTCCAGAGTAAATTGGCGTTAAACCCAAGGTACTCTTCGCGATCATTGTCAAAATCGCCCCAATTATAAATACGCTGATAGCCACCACAAGTCCCATTTTGCGACCGCAGTAATTCCCCAAGAAGTAGGCCCAAAGAGCGCCAACAAAACAGCCAACCTGATAGAAGGAAACTAGGGAAAACGTTTAGATTAATCTAATTAAATTTATTGGGAGCACTTAGCATAAAGGAAATATAGAATTAATTTCTACCAATGTTAGCTTCAAGGGTGTTCACTTTATCCGAAGTCTGACGGTTTAGTCCGAATTCTCTCCTAAATGCAGGTAAGGCCAAGGTACCACCGAGGAAAGCCGAGTCATCTAGAAAACTACTCTAGGGTCAATGGAATGATTTTTCAGGAGAGAATAATCTGTAGAGTGGAGGGGTGAAAGCAAAAGTAATTCTTATAATTTCACTTTTGTAACAATGAAAGAAGACTGACAGCCAATCAAGGTTGCTGCAGCCGCGGCAGACAATGCACTAAAGTACAACCTCCGATTCTAAATAAGTTCGGGAGGAATTTTGAGTGAAAAGTTAGGGCTTTCTGGACCGGTTGAACCAAATAGTTTGACAAAACCAA
Source organism: Austropuccinia psidii (assembly GCA_023105745.1). Classification (NCBI taxonomy): domain Eukaryota; kingdom Fungi; phylum Basidiomycota; class Pucciniomycetes; order Pucciniales; family Sphaerophragmiaceae; genus Austropuccinia; species Austropuccinia psidii. The sequence goes on from JALGQZ010000001.1 coordinate 44,477,022, forward strand.
CATGGGCTATGGTTAGAACGTCTTCCTGCTTGTTTGCTAGCGTCTTCAATCCGAGGACCATAGTGGCGCGCGCTTGAAATTGTTGCAAGTATCATTGAAAAAGGAATAAATTTAAGGATAAGCCAAGACATAAAGAAATAATTCGTAGACAGCTGAGGCCAGTGTCCACTCCCCGCCTAGAACCTTGACTAAACTTACAGATGCTGCGCTTAAGCTTCGACTGACTTGGAAAGTCCCACAAGAATAGAGAGCATAAAAAGTTTCCAGTATTTATTAAATTGCACCTGACTTTGGAGGAAGACAATGAGAATGTGGGGGGAAGTTTTCTGACACAAAGATTAACCAGCTGATGGGAGAGAATACAAAGTTTGCAACTGATACATTGGCCTGGAGGATGTGATTATATATAGCACAAGATTAAACCTATCGGCGAAACAAATCAGTTTAGCTGACTCAAGCCTACAATTCCAGTATAACCGGCGTTTCAAAGGTAGTTTTTGGGCATACGACGGCTGAGTTTGGGAAATACAGTGGAACGAATTTCTTAGAGTTTCTCGGGATATTAAGGCAACTGCAACTCCGGAAACATTCGCCTAACGAATGACAAGGGAGCTATAGCTTTAATCCAGAATAATGAGTATTGCTTTCAATGGACTAGTTTGACAGGAAGAAAGCCAATCAACCCGAGCGGCTTGAGGAAGAAGTTCAAGGAGGGTGTGAACATCAGCTGAATTTCTAAAACTGACAAGCATCTTTGGAATATATGATGTTCCTGCATGAAGATTTATTCAGCGGGCCAAACTGCTCCATCCCCTGCCTGCTATCCATGATGCTCTCCATTTTTGTGAGGGCAAAGAATATATGTCCAAGCTCGGAGTATTCCAAAAGAGATTTAGTTGAGAGTTCAAACTTCAAACCACAGTAGGTTTTTTGGTTGTCTTGTTTATACTCAAATTTGCTTAGTTGGAATATTCCAATTCGATGGATCGACTAAAATGGATTTATCTGATGACTTCTGCCGGAGCTGCCTGATTCAACTAATTCCTCATCTAATTCCTGAAGGAATGTAGGAACTAAAGTGAGGTTGCCCCAGCCCACATAAAAATCAGAATCATACTAAGAAAACTATTTACCTGAGGATGAGGAACAGACAAACTAGTGAAGATAATGAACACGACGTTTACTCTGTGACCAAAAACTCAGTAATACAAAATCTTATCACAAATCTCAGGGTGATTAAAGGCTGGAAAAATCTTTGAAATGATGCTAAATGGTTATATGAAGACGACAAATGCTCAAGTCATGTAATACTAAATGGAGATAACAGTTGTTATACAACATAATAATATTGTGAATTGGCTTTGAGCAGAACCATTATGTCATCAAAGTAAGTTGATCACAAAACTGACTAAGGTATCACGACAAGCCAAAGCGGAAAAGCAAGGAAACGAAAAATACGTGCGGAAAGCAAAATGAATGGTGTTTAAAAGGTGGATAAAAAACCTGAAATATTATTAAAGAAGAAAATGGGAGGAAAATAAGGTTTGTTAAATGAAAAACTAGTGATGATGGTCACATCTTAAAGCAGTGATGTGCTCATCAATGCACAGCTTTAAGGTGCAAAGGTAATTGTAAGAAAATTTAAGAAGGATAAAAAAAGACAAAATCAGTGATTTAAGTTTTTGTTGAAAAGTTCTTTAACTTTGATGAAGTTTATTGAAAAAAAGTCTGACAGCCTCACCGATTCTCCAGCTGATCCATATTTGAAACTATTAAATTACTTAGAAAAAACTCAAAATTTTGCATCAGGATCAATAAAGGTAAGTCAAGATCAATATTATGAAATATTTGAGCGTTGTTTCAACATATCTGAAACATAAAAAATGAAAATCTGATTGAAGCTTCTTAGGTATAGATAAGGATCATTAGGTGGAGGATGTGAGTACTTAATAAATACTCTATTACTTTTCTCTTCTGTCTTAGAATAAGGATAAAAATATCCAAAAGAAGCTATGGATAATAAAATTTCCAGTGGTTTCACGCCTCAAAGCATAGAGTATAGCTAAATGGCACTTCAAGTTAAGTGATTAGTACAATTTGTAATTTTTTACCATGAATAAACTGAGCTTCAAATCGCTCTATACAAGATATATTTATGAAATTCTAGAGATATCTGAAGAGAAGTGTTTTCAAGTTAATAATTATTAAAAAACTGGATCAGAGAAGAAGTTTGTCAAAATACAAAACAAGGGCTATCAAAACTGTTGAAATCATTCTTTAAAGAATGAACATATTTCCTTTCCTAAAAACTCACAATCTGACATTGAAAAAGGGATTTTTCTAAAAAAAAGACCATGGTTGAATATATATTAAGGATCATGTTGTTCATACAATGATTGGCTCTTCAAAAATAAACATTTCCATATTGAAGATGATCCTTTAAATGAGAAGCATCTTTGGAATTTCTCTGATTAATAAAACTCCAGTTTTGATCAAATCACACTATGAGATAATAAACAGATTTGTAATTATAGTGATGAAATTCAGGAATTTTATCACTAAAGATTATGTTTCCTGCCATTAGAGCAACATTTTTTCCTTAAAGCTCTAGAGGAAAATAACTATCTATCTCTTCACTAATTCATATATAACCCTTCAGTTTATGAGGAAGATAATCTCTTCCCAATTATTTGGAATAAATTTGTAAAATTAATATTAATAGAGTCAGAGTCATTAAGGATCCTTTTTCATAAGATTAAGAATCTCATAGTGTGGTATTCCATACATTTTTACCAGTTTCAAGAAATTTTTTGGAAAATTAAAAGATGGAAAAATCAAGATCACAATGGCTAATCAAGGAATTCACCACTGAAAAGACATTATTAAAATCACAAAAACACAGGAATAGCAGCAACAACATGGAGGAAAGGAATAATTTAGCATTCAGAATAGAAATAACAAACATATTTCTATAATTAAATGAATAATAAAGGAATCAAATATTATGGATTTATACAAGAAAAATTACATATAAGCCTTACAGAATCAACAATATAGGCTTAATACATACAGAAAACTCAAAGGTTACATGGGAAAAGTTACATTGTAACATTATATCCACCCTAAATCCATCAGGAAGATTATGTTACTAAGAATCACAATCATCAAAAATACAGTTCATGTGACAAAAGGATCATCTGACATTATCAAATCCAACTCAATACATGAAAATCCACTAAGAACTTAAAAATTACACAACAATACAAGAGCCCAAATAAGGCTTATGCAGTCCACATGCATAAGATCTGGACATTACACAGCCACAGGATCATCAAGTTGAACTTAATTCAAATTCTACTAGCTTCATGCAAGTAAAAAAAACACTAAAGACAGAACTTCTCAGCCATTACAGTAATCATATCTTACAGCTCATAAGCTATCCCCGCGTTACACAGCGTGATCACCTGGGATTAAACAAATCTTACAAAAAAATTATCCAAGGGCTCATTAACATGACACCATCTTCATCCTTTACTCACCAGCATTAATTTCTCAAGGCTGTGAAAGCTGACTAAAGCAGTATAAAAGGAGAAGTAACGTGATATTTTTTATCAAAATACCCACCAAGCAAAACATCTTAATATTAATTTTTGCCAAACAAATGGAGAAAATATCTCAATAATATGACACCATTCTCAAATCTTACTCAACAGCAATAATTTCTCAAAGCTGTGCAAGCTTACTAATTCAGTGTAACAGATAGGTCATCTGACTTTTGCTACAAAATCCACACCAGCAAAATTACCTCAAAGGGAAAGAATGAAGTTTTACATGGAGAGCCCATGGGTACTTCTCACAACATAAAAGGAGGCCTCTCACTCTCATTTTCCCCTCTTCTCCCCATGAAATATAATCAATTATATACCAAGAAGGAGAATAACTATTCATCCCTTACTAGTAGGTTAGTCTAGAAATAATAATAATAATTATTACATTAAATTAATAGTGATTTATATATAGCTGTAGTTAACAGTAGGTCTGCCTATATTATAAATTCATCTATTAGTAAAATACTCATATTCAACAAAATATTTATATTTTACTCTTCTGACTAGGAGAAAAGCTATATTACTAATACTATAACCAAATCAATCAAAACAAAATACACAATAGTAGTTTCTAACTGTTACTATCAGTTTATCTTATTGTCTAATATCATCCCTCTTATCATCAATTATTACTACTATAAGTAGTAATTAATCTATCAACCTTCACCAGTATTTTTGAAACATATAGTGGTGTTATAATTTATAATGTCTAAATACTTATTAGCTATCACTATTATTATTATCACAAATATAGTTAACATATTATCAACATTAATTATCAATTACAAATATTTAAAATCTTAAACAATATTATTACATATCATCACTTATACTGAATATTCTTATATCAAACTATTATCCATTAAACAAAAAAATAACTTTAACAAAAGAAACAGCTTAAAATCACCACTCAGTACAATTATATCTACTATTTATTTTACTAAATTATTACTTTATTATCCTAAAATTCACCTACAAATTTATCTTTTGAAATTATTTTATCTAAATTAGTATTATTATTTTATCATTAGTCTGATTATTGAACAGGTCTGATAGATACTTCTGAAAAGTCTTCTCTAGTTGTAAAGCCAAAATCTTAAATATGGATTTGTGAGCTCTGTAGGAAGATTTTTTTGGTATATTCAGAGGGGCAGCTAAAACACCATTAGCACCCTTGGTTACAGGATTATTGCAGCAATTAAAAACTGCTTACCTGTGATTTCCCCTTCAAGGACTTCCGTATCCAATCCCACACTAAAAGGAGTTCTACATCTTGTGTCCCAAAAGTGGCCTTTCCAACTTCAACATTCAATAATCAATCCAGAAGATAATAAAAGCAACCTACCTCACAAAAAAATATCATTTATCAAGAATTAACCAGAACAACATTCATAAAATCTGGAATCTAGAAACAAATCACATTCCAAGTCATCATCAGCATCACCCTCACAATCATCAAATAAATCATACCATTTTTATTATCCAGTAAAAGAAAGAACACTAGAAAATCAAACACCCCAGGCTATTGATTTACTCATTGCAACACCAAGAACAGAACAGAAGGAGAAAGAAGAATTAAGGAGATTTTCCTTCAAGTTAATTCAAGAAGCAAAATACAAAAGAATTTAAAGGATCAGTTTAACAAGTAGAAATGAATCAACAATCAACATCTGACTTACCACCATTACCTGAAGATACTGTAGAAGGACAGTATCCAGAAGAAAGTGAAGAGGAAGATCAAACAGTACAGATCCAAACTCTTATGAAGCAGATTCAAGATCTATTGTTAACACAAAGCAAAAAGAAACGAAAAAGAAGGAAACAAACATCTTATACACCTCGAGCTAGTCCAAGTGAACCCAAATTACCAAGGCATGTTAGGCCTGAAGACTCACCAATATCACCTACACCTAGACCAAGAGAAACCTCTACTCCAGCAATAGAGCCAAGAACTCAAAATATTCCAAGGAGAGCTTTTGTCACTACACCTAATAATCCAAGTCCATTACAGCAGAAAGTTCCAAGAAAAGAAAGGCCTGTAGTTAAAATTAAAGCAAAAGATTACAATATAAATTTTGATGGAGAAGAAGTAGAGAAATTTATCAGGAAAGTGGAAAGAATAGCTCAAATTGAAGGAGAAACAGATGAAGAACTAGCAATGCAAATGGCATTTTGGACAACAAACCAAAAGGTGAGTGATGCAATTGAAGCTATGCCAGGTTATGAGGAAGGAAATTGGACACAGCTCAAGAAAGATCTCATAACAAAATGGGGAAGAGTTGAACCTGAAAGAAGATACAGAAAAGACTCACTGATGAAGCTTTTTTCTGAAACTCAAGAAGATGGAGGAATTGGTAGTCTATCACAATATAAAAAGTTTATGGGAAAATATGAACCAATTTTTACTTACTTATTAAGATACAGGTATATTCCTCAAGATAACATGTTACATGAAGACTTATTTGATTGTCTTTCAGCTGATATTAAAGGGGCCATAAGCAAGGAAATGATAAAAGATAATGTTATGGTTAGAGATGAAGATGAACAATACCTTATACCACCTATGAAGATCCTCAAGAAGTATATTGAACAAGAACTGGAAGCCAGAATATTAGTCACCAAAAGATTCTCATCATCAAGAGATACAGGAAGGAATGTTATTGAAAATAGAAAGGAAGTTCACTTTAAGGAAGAGGATTTCCCAGGAATGAATGAATCTTTTAATAAAATGACAGAAATCACTGAATCCCTCAAAGAATAAAAACTGGAAATTAGAACACAGGCACAAGGGAAAAATGAATATTTCAAGATATTTATGAATCAACTGGAAGAATTAAAAAGCCTATCCAAACCTCAAATGGGTGGGGTTACCAATAATAAATTCAATAATCAACATTTCAAGCCAAGAAATTATTTACCTCCATTCACACAAAGGCATGTTCCCTATGCACCAGCACAAAACATACCAAAACCTTATGTCAAATGTTATTACTGTCTTGAGGAAGGACATTCAGTGAATAGATGCAACTAGCTCTTTGAAGATCAAAATAAAAAATGGGTAAGCAGACAAGGAGGTGGATTTTTATTCCCCAATTGGCAAAAAGTTCCAACTGATGGGAAAATATCTCCAAAGAAGTTAGGGGAAGAATTTGCAAAAGAACAAGAAGAACCTACCAAGAAAAGGAAAGAAAATGAAGCCAAAGAATCAACACATAAACAAAAAGAAGCAAATAAAATACAAGTAAAGAAAAATGACATTTCAACAGCTATAGCCAAAATTGAAGATTGGGGAAGCTGGAAGGCACCAACCATGTCATCAGCCAATGATCCATTTATCAATAATTATGGATTGAGAAACACCAAACAAAGATCCTCAAGAAATGAGCAGCCAAGCCAAGAACCAACAAAATCATCACCAAAACAATGGGAAAACCACTCAAAAAGAAACCAAACATACCTGGAGCCCATATTGAAGATGAAAAGGGTACAGTGGAAAAAACAATTATTCCCACTAAATTTAAGAAACCTCAAGAGTTTGAAGAGGAGGAAGAAGTTATTTCAGAACTTAAAGAAAAGGAGTATTCTGGAAAGAAACAGGAATTGAATCAAAAGACTGTTAAAAAAAGATTATCAACCAAAAAAATGAGATATTCAAGAAATTATGGCATAAATTATCAAGAAGGTATTGGATCAGAAAATAAATCTTACCTTGGAGAAAATTCTAGTCATGTCACCAAATTTTTTCAGACATTTAAAGAATCTGTCAGAGGAAGAGAAAAACTCCATTAACTCACTTGATACAAAGGAAATTCAAACCAAACTAATAAATTATCATCTGGGAAATTATGAACAACCTAATTTACATTATAACTGTCCATTGGGATTTATGCAAGTGTACTTAGGTGAAGAAGGACATGAAATAACAGCTTTAGTTGATACAGGATCAGAATTGAATATCATACAAGAGGATTCAGCAATCAAAGCAGGACTTACCACAAGATTCCTTAACATTAATTCAAGATGAATTGGTGGTCATTGTACCACAATAGTTGGATTAGCAGAATTTACCCCAATCAAGTTAGTCACTGGGGAAGAAAGAAATATACACCTTTTTTGTAGCAAGGGGAGCAGTACACACAGTATTGGGAAGACCGTTTCTTGCAGACAATAACATCATATTAGATTTTTCTCATCAAAAAGGTGAACTATTCAGCCATATAGAGCCAGATGGAAGAAGACTTTGCTTACCTATTTGTTCACCACAAAACATAGGATGGAGAGAAAACCCACCAGAAGGCATGGAATCCTGTGCATCTGCAACAGTGGAAGGATACAATGGTCTAAATATAGAAGATGATAAAAGTTTTGGAAATATAGGAAGTGATATCAAATTTTCCAAAAATAAAGAGTCACCTCAAGAAATTCAAACTTTGGCCAACACACATGTAGAAAATAAGACTTCATCTAAACACCTAACAGGACTTTTGGACTCAGAGAAACAAAATACTAGAAAAAATGAAATCTTAATCAGGAATATGCATCAAGACTCCATAGTTACAGAAGAACAGGGGGTCATAAAAACAGAATTCAATACAATTAGGCAATGGGAAGTCATTCTGAAAGAGATACCTGGAATCACTCACAAAGACCCTGATTATAATTTGGTTACTAAGAAGAAATCCCTCAAAAGAAGATTATCATCCAAGAAATTAGTCAAATAAATATCCAAACTAATCATAAAGGAAAAGAAAATTATTACTCATAAACCAAAACAAAACTCAACACCTGGAGAAATTGATCCAAGGGCACAACCTTCAACAATAATCAGTGGTATTGCAAAAACAATTAAGGATATGAAGTACACACCCTCCTTGGAACTAGAATATCTAAATAAAAACTAATTTCAAAATAGAGAAAGAAAAATATCAATGAAAATAAATTTGACCCACCTGTAGCAGATATTGAAGGAAATGTAGGATATACTGAGTTTACCAAACTTTCAAAAGAAGAAGGACCTGAACAGAAAACTGAGAATCCTAGCTTCAACCAAAAAAGAGGAAAATTCAATCAACATGAAGGAATCACCCATTTCAACTACAAAAGAACATAAAGTAACAGAAAATAAAATTCAAAATAAAAATTCTGACATATTTTGACAAGGTCAAAATAGAGAGGAAATGGGAATTCATAAAGAATTCACTTACCCAATAAAAATAGAAGATTGTATGGAAAAAAACCAGAGCTAAGTGAAATGTGGAGTTTAAATCCTATAAAAAACTCTACCAATTCAAAAGAAGAAGACTCACCTACCCCATACCATCACTCTAATGAAGAAAACAACAATTTGAATCTGGGAATAAACTAATTTTCTTTGGAGAAAGCCAAAGAAAGCCAAATGAATAAAAATGAAGAAATAAATGAGGAAATCAGTAAAAGACAAAAACAACAGGATCAAGAAGATTTATCAAAACAAAAAAATATGGAAAAACTTGAAGCAGATGGAATTTTACTCACAGAAGGCCAATTTCCCTGGGAAGGGTATACCAATTGGCAGCCATTGAGGGGTGAAAATTGCAACCTGGAACTTTAAAAAATAACTCAAGAGGATTTTCAACGCTAAAATAAGCATTTGAAATGGCTAGAAAAAATCGAGAGAGTACCAAATGAAAAAACAGAAAGAAAGGAAAAGCTCACAAAGAAAGCAAAGGAATACATTTGGACTACTCAGCCTAAAAAAATATGCGCAAGTTTGCAAGCCCATTTGGCAAGGCAATATAATATTTCAACACAAAATGAGGATTTTACTGAAAATAGTAATAGAAATGAAAATTTTATCCAGGATGACTTGAATGAGAATGAAGCTTTTCAAGATCAAAAATATCAATGAAGAAAGAATAAATGAACTTACATGAAAAAAAAACGAAATTCAAGAATAGTCTTGACAACCAATATTCACATCCTCAACAACTTCTTTGCTTTTTTCTCTTTTCATTATCACATAATTTGATTTTCTTTTCCTAAATATCTATACAATACAATATCAAATAAAATAGAAAAAAAAGCATGGATAAATAATAAATACTAACCAATGAAATCATTTCCTTTTATAGGTTATTTATTTTTGTTTTGTTTAATAAAACATGAATTGATTTATTTACTTTTATCATTTAAATATTTTTTTTACTTTATTATTCTATTTTCTTTTCTCTATCTCCCCAAAACAAATATATAAATATACATATATATATGTATATAAGACAAATAAATATATATAATACTGTTTTTTTATTTTTTTTGCCTTTTCTCCTTATCTCACAGAAAACAACGTCTCAGCACAAGATCTAAAAGTGTTGAAAGTATCATGATTTTCTTTTATTATTTCAAACCTTTTTAAGTACAGGAACCTAAGACAATAAATAAAAAACAACAGCAAAAACTTACTGTGACATTTGGTTATACAATATCATAGCCATATGCAACAACAAACATAAACAACAAAGCTCCATAGGATTCAATGATGAGGCCAGAGCTTTGTGGTAGTTCTAATAGAAATTTTTGATGTAATGCCAAAACAATCAATAAAAGTCTGCATAGATTTTATTGAATTGATCCTTGCATCAAGATTGTAAAGCCGGTGGTGAAGCAGAAACAAGGCAAGGATTAGGGTTTGGTGAAGAAATGCAGGAGCTATTGACCAAAGGAGGAACTGTGTGAGCCTTGGAGGTATTTTCATATACCCAAAAGACCACAAACAAAGATTAATATACAAACATAAATAAAATAAATTTATTTATATTATTAAAATAAAATAAATTTATTTATATTATTAAAATAAAATAAATTTATTTATATTATTAAAATAAAAAAGTAAAATATAAATATGAATTTATATACATAATCAAAGAAATTTAATTATAATTTAAAAATGAAAATACATTAAATTTGAAAATTGTAAAAACACATTTTTACTTGCAAAAGTTAAGTAAAAATGAATTTTTAACAAAATCAACCAAAATAAAATAATTTTAGAAAAAAGTTAAATAAATTTTATCATAAACTTTTATCTCAAAAAGAAATATATAAAACTTCTTTCACCATTGGATTCCTTACAAAAAATTAGGTGGGGTCACCTCTGAATATAATTTTTGTAGCTCAACTCTAAATAAGCTTAAATTAAGTTTTTTGTATTTTCTGTATAAAAGTTGAAAATCCTCAAAATCTTGATTTAATTCACATCAAATGTATTTTTAATCATCAATTTTTGTGATAAAATTGAGGTGTTGTGTATATTTTAGAAGTTATGAGGAATTGAAGTATTTTCAATTGAAATCAATTGAATTGTCAAAATGTGCATGTGTATTATATAAGTGAACTTTTATTTACATATGAGGTGTCAATTATCACAGAAGTGTACTGTAAAACTAAATTGAATTACATATGTAAACTGTGAGTATTATACATGATGAGTAATTAAAGGAAAAAATAAATTGGAAAGATTAAGTTTGGGGGGGAAAGGAACTCTAGCTCTAAGGGGAAGCCAGATCCCCAAAGTCCTTGCTGACAGGTGTGAGATGTCAAAATACATGGAAAGGTTCATCACTTTTGGCCTGGAATTGAGTCACAGGGTCTGTGACTCAATTGATGATGAGGTTTTGATACCAACCAGGGTAGTTTTAACTGTTTCCAGGAGGGTAAAACTACCCTTAAGTTAAAACAATGTTATTAAAAACAGTTTTAAATGGTTTCTACGTCCCTTACACTCATTCTGACATGTTTTGAAGGCTCTAGGCCAGGTATTACCATAGTAATGGCTGATTTAAGGGTCTAAAATGGCTAAAACCAGCCCTTTTTTGGTCTAACCAGGGTTCAATGATGCCATAATTGGATTTTCTGTTGTCAGAGTGTTTTCCATGACAAACAAGAGTAAATTTTACTTTTTTAGTAAGAGAATTGATGGCTATAAAAGAATGTCTTCTTTGCCCCACTTTTCTCTTCATGTTAGAATCTTTTCCTTTTATAATTAGTTTAAACACTGTTAAACCAATCAATCAAAGATTCAAACCACCCTTTTCATATCATTTCAAACTTTGTAAACATATGAAAAATCATTAGAATCATTTTTTTTAACTCTTATAATTATTTTTACCCCTGAAGCACCCCAAAAGTGAATTAAAGCATCTTTCATTACTGTTAACTTTGTCACTTTGTTTCCAAATTCACTCTGGTCACTTTTGGGTGTGTTTTCTCTTTAAATATATTTCTGAATACTTTTTTCTTTAATTAATTGCTTGCAGTTCCTTGCTCAATTACTTACAATTGAAATTGCTCTTGAAGAAATTTCTTTTGTAGCCTTAAATATCTCTTGTAGAGTATTTTTGGATAAATTTTTATTGTTGGTAAAAAATTAAATTTGTATTATATTATTTTTTCATACTTACAAGGTGAAAACAATAAAATTGGTGCGTTTTTGCTTTAAAAATACTATTTCTTACTATTTTCAAATAATTTTACCTTATACAAATTTTGAGGACAGGAAAATTACTTGACATTTTATCAAAGTTTCATAACCACGCCTTACATTTGGGGGCCCAGCCATAATATTTTACCTGTGTCATATTCTTTTACTCTTTTTCAAATTCTTTTTCTCATATTGAAAAATTCAAAAAACATATAAAAAATACTTATAATTCAAAAAATTCATAAAAAAATTATTTTTTTTCATTTTATAAGTGAGGCTTATATTTTTATTTCTTTTTTGAAATACCTTTTCTTACTTAATTAACTGGCTTTTTCATTAATTTTAGTGTCTGAAAATGTGGTAAGACAAGAAAAAATTGAAACAGACTCAACAGTTACCAGCATTATTCCTGCCAGTACTGTTAATTCTGACCATAATAGTACTGCTAATGTGACTTAGAATAACCAACCTGAATCAATTTCTTCTGAATTGATTAACTTGGATATAATTAATACTCTTCAGAAAGCTAAGAATTTGGCCAATAGTAAGTTTTTTTGACATAAAATCACTACTTTAAAGCTTTTTAATCATAAAATATGCCTTCAGCCAGATCGGGAGCCAGCTATAACCCCACAAGCAGCTCCCAGAAAGGTCATAGACGTGATTATGTCAGAAGCCAATCAGTTACAGAAGGACAAGGGTCAGTTGATGACCTTCAAATTAATAAATTGTGTCATTCTGAAGCTGATAAAACTGTGTTACCTTCAAAAAGAGCTGACACTGCCACAAGAAGCCTCAGTGGATATTTACAAAGCCATCCAGAAGGCTTACAACAATGCATTGCAGCACAAAGAGTACTAGATACTTGCAGATCTGTGGAAAAAATGCATGAACTCTAACCTGACTGTGAGAAAATTCCTGGGACATCCCAACACTTTCAAGTTACTCAATGGATGGCATCCATTTATTGAAAAGAAGAACATGATGCTCTTAACAGCAGAATGGAGGAAAACCAACCCTCCACAACCCAAAAAAGTGCCAAAAAGCAGCCCCAGTGGCAAGCTGCAGCAATTCCAACATGAAAAAAGCAGCCACAAGCTCAGAACAAGGGCAAAGGAAAGGCACCAGCCACAAAACCCTACATCCAGGGGTACAGGATGCCATGGAAAATGTATTTCAGATGGCCAGAGCAATGATGGAATTACAAAAGAAGGAGGAAGCCAGATTAAAATATCAGAAATTATTTCTGATATTTTTGATTCTATCCCAGAATTTTATGAAGCTATAACTGATGTAAAAAGTCATATTTATGATAAAAATTCATCAATTTGTAACAATCTCAAAACAAATAACTTGAGTCTGAGCCAAATCAATGAAACACTTATGTGTTTTGAAAAGGTTTTAAGAACAATTAAAACATCCAATAATGATAATTCTTTTGGCAATAAGATAAATGAACAATCTGCCATTATTAAAGAACTAACAGACAAACATTCTAAATTCAATATTGATGACATAATTGAAACAAGAATTAAGCAAGCCATAAATATTATCAAGACAGATAACATGAAAGTCCTTGATGACATTTCAGATCAATTTACTGAAGGAAAGACATATACCATTGCCTTGAAAAAAATGTTTTGATGCTTCACAAGAAGAAGTATCAAAATTATCAATGAAATTGAATCAAGTCACTACTGATAATACAAGACAGACAGAGTTCTGGCAAGAACTGATACATAAAGAATACATGTATAAAATTGAGGTAATAAACTTAATTCAAGCCTTCCAACATGAATACAGAAATTCCCAAAGGTGTAGCAACAGTAACATGAATGCTATTGAACAAATACTGAACACCTTACCAAGAATGTCTACACCTCTGAATCAAAATGAGGGCACAAGAGTTCGAAATCCACAAATATTGGATTCTGATAGTTCACAGTTAAAAAAGGAATTGTCCACTTCTTTTCATAACTTGGAACCATCAATGGGCGAAGCACGTTTGAAAGAAGTACCAAAACTTAAAGAATGGCCTCACTTCAGTGGTGAAGGAGAATATGACCATATGGAGCTCATCAGAGGAATTGGCATGACTAAAGAAGATTTTGAATTACCAGACAGATTGGTAACAGAAAGATTTAACACCTTGTTTACCAGATCAGCTCACAGATGGTATATCAAAATAAGACAAGCACATGGACACCAAAGCTGGACTTGGTGGAAAACCCAAATTTTCAACAAATGGGCCAATGATGCTTGGAAATTTAGAGTGGAAACAGCCTTTGAATCTGCCAAATTTAATACTGATAAAGACAAAGGTTTGCCATAGTTTTGCCAACAAAAAGACAGACTAACAGAATTTTATCCTGACATGTCAGAATTTATGATCCACAGAAAGATTCTGAGACAATGTGGAGGTGACTTAGAGCATGCTGTCAAAATAGGGACTACCAAACAATCTTCAGCAGAAGATATTATTAATATACTAGAAGAAGTAACCACCAGAACCAAGATTGGTTCTAGTAGGGTAAATCTCAAAGCAAGGTTTAATACAACTTGGAAAGATTCTGTGGACAAAACTCCCAAACAAAATTCTAATAATGTTAAATATAAACCTGCAGATATAATCAGAAAGTGTCATATTTGCCAAAGCACCACCCACTTAGCCAATACATGTCCAAAAAGGGGAAAAATCAATGAAATTGACATTGAAAAAGAACCTGATGTTGAAAAAGACAATAATATTGAAGAAAATTCAAATGATAAGTCATCAATATTTTCTGAATCTTCAAAGGATATAGAAAGTATCAATGCCACCTTTGAAATCATGGAATCTTATTTCCACTTGCTACAATTAAGCAATGGTAAACTTGATTTGTAAAAAGTTCAAGATGCACAACTTATGAAAACCAAACCAAAAAGGGGAAAAGGTTATACAGCTAGTAACTCCTGTAGAACAGAAGTGGTAATTAATAACAAACCCACTAAACATTTACTTGACCCAGGAGCCTTCTGCTCCTGTGTTGGAAAATCTTTTCTTAAGACTTGTGTACCAAATTTTCAAGACCACTTGTTACCCATTGATGGCATAAAATTCAATAGTGCAAGTAATCCAATGAAAGCATTGGGAATCTTTGAGACCAATATCATATTCCAACATATTAATGGAAATTTAAGAATCACTGTTGAATTTTTTGTTATGGAAAATTTCTCTAGTACCCATTTAATATTAGTAAATGACTATTTTATCATGTATGGAATAGACTTACACAACAAAAAAGATCGATACTTTACTATTGGAGACAATAAGCGTCAAATATTTGCCTTTTTACCATTTAAAAGACAAATTATAGTAAGTAAAGTAGCAGAAGTCAACTTAGAGTTGGAAGGATTCAAATCTGAACAGTTAAATGAAGCTGAAATAAGCCTTTATCTAACTGATAATCAGGAAAATGAACTTTCTGCCCTTTTATATGACCACAAAGAAGCATTTGCATCAGACAAAGAACCTTTGGGAGCAATTATTGGTCATGAAGTTGACATCATCCTTGAAATTGAGAGACCTTATTCAACAATCTTAAGAAGACCTGCATATCCAGCAGGTCCTAAATCAAGAGAAGCTCTAGAAATTCATATTAAAGAAGTCTTAGATCTTGGTGTAATAAGAAAGGTTGGCCACAATGAAGAAGTAGAAATACCTACACCAGTTGTAGTGGAATGGCATAATGGAAAATCTATAATGGTTGGGGACTTTAGAGCTCTGAACACTCACACTGTTCCAGACAGGTACCCAATACCAAAAAACCAAATGGCCCTCACCCAGATATCTCAAGCAGTGTATATAAGCACTATGGATTCCCTTAAAGGATTTCATCAATATGTAGTGACAGTGTGAGACTTGAGGTATATTTTACATACCCAAATAGGCCACAATTATCTTAAAAAAGTTCTGAACTATGCATAACCCATAAGTCATGCATATATTTAGAATTCATCATTTTTGATTTCAGAAAAGATGAATAACTTTTTATTGAGTAAGTAAATCCATGGATTTAAGGCCAGATTTGGATTCTAAACAAATATTCACCTAGGGTAGCTCCATAAGGTGAATAAGCTCAAATCAACTCTTTGAGGTGGTAATATGGAAAATACATCAATACCAAATCATCAATACCGCATAAAAGATCTGTGAAAATTTTGGTTTTTCTCTATTTCACACCAAAATAATGGGAATGTGAGAAATCCCATGTTACATACACACTAAGAATAGTGTTATGCATGTTTTGAGAACTTAATATTATGGTATTCTTACATGCACTTTTGGTACACCCATAGTGGATATCTCACTTGAAGCTTAAAATTCTATTTTGATGTAAAAAATAGGCAAGGGGGACAAAAGACATCAAAGAGAGCCAGGGTACCTAACTTCTGAGGCCTCTGAGGCATGGACAGCTCCAAAGCTTGGATCCATGGCTGATCTTGGCTCAATTAGTAAACAAAAACCTTTTGGGAACTTGGTTACCATGTTACAACTACAGTAAATTATAAGAAATAGCAACTAACCTGCTATTTTGATGTGCCAAGGAGGTAAAGAACAACTTAGACTCCTGTAACCATGTCAATTCTTAATGACTTATCATGGATAAACCCCAAAAGAGTAATTAAAACCCTTTTTGGACTAGTATCCACTGATTTACCTCATAGCAACCAGCCATACACAGCTATTTGATATTCTACATAGAATTAAGGTAAAAACATCAAAAATTCATTAAAAATATAATTCTTAATGAATCTTTTGTAAACTTTCAGGACCAATTGAGAACTGTATAATTCATGTAAACACCAAAAGAAAATTTCCCTTTATATGTAAAATTGAAAGTTTTACTTACAGTCCATTTTTGATGATTCCACATGAAACACAGAATCCTTAAAAATTTACAGAAAATACATTCTGTGATGAAATTTCCAATAAAAGTGATAAATTTGAGAAATCAATGATTATTTTGGAATAAAAGAGGATTTCCAGATGTTACTCCTTTTCTTCTTAACCATAAATGGGTTGGTGGTCACGTAAAAGCCTCAATTAAGTAATTATGATAATCTTACATGACAACAAATGATGCAATCAATAATCCAAAAAGGTTTATTGTTTTCTCACTAACTTGTTTTTCAGTTTGCTCCATGGAATGACTCTGTGAGCTGTCTTAGACTTAAAAGAGGCCTCCTCTTGCTGTTTTTTTCCACATCATCACATTATTATATTATACCTTTATTACCAAACAAGTAAGTATTAGTTAAAGCTATTTCTTAAGTGTTTTATTCCTTCAGAAATCAATCAGAAAGACTTGAAATCATAAAAATCAACTATAATGTGTTGTAATACTTTTACAAATCAGTTCTGATCCATTGAATCCACAATTCCACATCAAATTTCTCTACTATTATCATCCAACAGGTTCATTGGATTAATAGTGAATAATATATCTCAGTTCTTGAAGTTTTTCTCTAGTAATAGTTTTCTTAAAGAATTATCTTTCTAATTATTCTTGTAAAAGATAATTATATATTAAAATAAATTTATTATCTTAATAAAAGAAGTTTTTATTATTAAATTCTTCTAGTAATTGATTCTTGTAGACAATTACTGCTTACTGTTATATTCACTAGTAGTGTATAACACGTAAAAGAATTAATTCTTTCATTATTTAATTGTGCTTATAATGATTTTTTATTATTATATTTCATAAGAACAGTCATAGTACTGTTGATTAAAAGTAATATTATCAACAGTTTAATAGACACATCTTACAGACACCAAGAGCAAGGAGATACTTAAGAATTATTGTTAATTGTGGAGTTTATGAATATTTGAGAATGCCTTTTCAAATCAAAAATGCACCTTCACACTTCCAAAGAATGATGAATGAAATTTTCCCTGGAGAGCTTTCAGAAGGATGGTTAATCATTTACATTGATGACATTATTGTCTGTTCCAAAACTTGGGAAGAACATATGTACAGATTATCCAGAGTTTTGACAAAAATCCAATCTGTCAACATGAAAATTTCCCTAAAAAAATACCATTTTGGATTTAAAGAGTTTAAAGCACTGGGACATCTAATATCTGGTTTACCCCTTGGAATTGACAAAATCAAAGTTGCAGCAGTATTGCTGAAACCTATGCCTTAGAAAAAGAAAGAAATTAAGTCATTTTTGGGGCTTGCAGGATATTACAGGCAGCATATTAAAGATTTTGAATCCATAGCAAGACCTCTTCATAAATTATGTGACAAACACACAGTATTTGAAATGACTGTTGACAGGGTCAAAGCCTTTGAATTTCTGAGACACACCTTGACCACTGCTCCACTCTTACTGATGCCAGACTTTAAGCTGCCTTTTAAGCTTTATATTGATGCATCAGTAGATGGACTTGGGGCTGCACTTCATCAAGTCCAAATTATCAATGATAAACCTGTGGAAGGACCCATATGTTTCATTTCCAGGAAAATAAAACCTACTGAAGCCAGATAAGGGGAAAGTCAGATGGAGTGTTTTACGGCTTGTTTGGGCTTTAGAAAAACTCAATTAATTTCTGGAAGGATGTGTTTTTGAAGTAATAACAGATTGTACAGCTGTTAAATCACTTTTAAACATGGAAAAACCCAACAGACATATGCTCAGATGGCAAATAGCCATACAAGAGTATAGGGGCAATAGGACTATTGTTCATGAAGATGGGAATATTAATAAGAATGCAGATGGACTGAGAAGATTTCCATTACCAAAAAATCTTGATAATCCTGCTTATTTTCCAGAAGAAGCTTCCCCACAGATCCCAATATAAGGAATAAGTGTTACAAACTTGAACACCACCTTCTTTGAAGAAGTAAGAAACAGTTACACTCAAGATAAGAGTTGTAGCATCTTATGCCAATTACTTAACAAAGACTGTAAAGAAAACACTCTAATACATGCCTTGGATGAAGTATGGAAAAAATCTTATGATGAGGGAAGGTTTCATCTACTAGATGGTATATTTTACCACAGGACCAAGAACACATGTGTCATGAGAGTTGTGGACAGGTAATTAATCAATCTTGTACTGAAAGAATGCCATGAAAGCCCCTTTTCAGGACATCTGTCTGAAGACAGAACAAGAGAGAAAGTGAATACCTGCATATGTTGGCCAATGTGGCAGAAGGATGTTGCAGAGTATTGCAAAACCTGTGACAGATGTCAAAAGGAAAATAAATCCACAGGCAAAAGACTTGGAAATATGATAAAAATCCAAAAGCCCAGCAGACCTTGGGAAGTTGTCCATATGGATTGGGTAACTGGCCTACCACCAGGAGGTTACAGAAGCTACAATTCTTGCCTAGTGATTGTAGACAGATTCAGTAAAGCTCCAATATTTTTACCATGTCACAAAGATGATACAGCCATGGATACAGCTCTTCTAATATGAAATAGAGTAGTTTCATGGACTGGCATATTCACAAATATCATTAGTGACAGGGATCTTAAATTCACTTCAGCACTGTGGACCAATCTTCACCAATTATTTGGCACTAAATTGGCTTTCTCTACAGCCTACCACCAACAGACTGATGGTCTAGCTGAAAAAATGATACAAACCTTGGAAGACATGGTGAAAAGACTTTGTGCATATGGAAGGCCTTGAATTCAAAGATTCTGATGGATTCGCTCATGATTGGTGTACTCTTCTACCAAAATTAGAGTTAGCATATAAGACATCAATTCATTCCAGTACCAATCAAACTCCTGCTATTCTAGAAAAGGGAGGGAATCCAAAGTTACTCCAAGATTCTTGAAGGAAAGATTTGGTTGAGATATATCCTACAGCTTCCAGCTTCAAAGGAGTGCTAGACAGAGCTAGAAAGCATGCAGTAAGATTCATGGAATACTCATTTGCATATGCTAAAGACAAATGGGACAAATCACATGCCACTCCAGATTTCAAAGTGGGGGATTTAGTACTAGGATCCACCACCAACTTCAATAACATCAAAGGATGTAAAAAGCTCAAAGAATCCTTTGCAGGACCTTTTTTTATTAAAAGCCTTCTTGGAGAAAATGCTGTTGAAGTAGAATTATATGAAGAGCTTAGTAATAAGCATCGTACATTTCCAGTGAGCTTGATAGAGCCATATAAATCTAGTGATGCTGAAATGTTTCCCTTGAGGAATTAAGTTCCCCAAGTTATACCTCCTATTGAGACATCTGGTATTAAGAAGATCACCAAAGTTCTTAAACAAAGAAAATTGAGAACCAAAAAAGTAAGGGAATACCTTGTTAGGTACAGTGACCCAACTTGTGAAGATGAATTGTTAGAAGAAAAGGACATACCTGAAGCGACCAAACTTCTTGGAACATTCACACATACTAGAAATAACAATATTACAAAGTAATATTTTTTCTAAGGGGAGGGACTGTGAGCCTTAGAGGTATTTTCATATACCCAAAAGACCACAAACAAAAATTAATATACAAACATAAATAAAGTAAATTTATTTATATTATTAAAATAAAAAATTAAAATATGAATATGAATTGCTATACATAATCGAAAAATTTAATTATAATTTAAAAATAAAAATACATTAAATTTGAAAATTGTAAAAACACATTTTTACTTGAAAAAATTAAGTAAAAATGAATTTCTAACAAAATTAACCAAAATAAAATAATTTTAGAAAAAAGTTAAATAAATTTTATCATAGCTTTTTATCTAACAAATAAACAAATGGAATTTATTTCACCATTGGATTCCTTATGAAAAATTAGGTGGGGTCACCTCTGAGTGAAATATTTGTACCTCAACTCTACATAAGCTTAAATTAAGTTTTTTGTATTTTCTGTATAAAAGTTAAAAATTCTCAAAACCCCAATATAATTCACATCACATGTAGTGTTAATCAGCAATTTTTGTGTTAAAATTGAGGTGTTGTGTATATTTTAGAGGTTATGAGGAATGGAAGTATTTTCAATTGAAATCAATCGAATTGTCAAAATGTGTGTGTGTATTACATAAGAGGCGTCAATTATTACAGTATTATACTGTAAAACTCAATTGAATTACATATGTAAATTGTAAGTATAATACATGATGAGGAATTAAAGGAAAAAATAAATTGGATAGATTAAATTTGGGGGGAAAAGGAAATCTATCCCTAAGGGGGAGCCAGACCCCCAAAGTCCTTGCTGAAAGGCGTGAGATGTCGAAATCCACCCAAAAGTTCATCATTTTTTGCCTGGAATGGAGTCACAGGGTCTGTGACTCAATTGATGATGAGGTTTTGATACCAACTGGGGTAGTTTTAGCTGTTGCCAAGAGGGTAAAACTACCCTTAACATAAAACAATCTTAGTAAAAACAGTTTTAACTGGTTTCTAAACCCCTTACACTCATTCTGACGTGTTTTGAAGGGTCTAGGCCAGGTATTAATATAGTAATGTCTGATTTACGGGTCTAAAATGGCTAAAAATAGCAAAAAATGGCTTAAACCAGCCCTTTTTTGGTCTAAACCAGGGTTCAATGATGCCATAATTAGCTTTTCTGTTGTCAGACTGTTTTTCACGACTGAAAAGAGTAAATTTTTTTTTTGGAGTAACAGAATTGATGGCTATAAAAGAATGTCTTCTTTGCCCCACTTATCTTTTCCTTTTATAATTAGTTCAAAAACTGTTAACCCAATCAGTAAAAGATTCAAACCACCCTTTTCATATCATTTAAACCTTTCAACAATGTTAAAAAACCATTACCAATATTCTTTGTAACTCTTAGAATCATTTTTACCCCTGAACCACCCCAAAAGTGAATTAAAGCATCTTTCATCATTGTTAACTTTGTCACTTAGTTTCCAAGTTCACTCTGGTCAATTTTGGGCATGTTTTCTCTTCAAATATCTTTTTAAAGACTTTGTTCTTTTATTAGTTTCTTGCAGCGTTTTGCTCAATTAATTCCAATTGCAATTGCTCTTGAAGAAATTTCTTTTGTAGCCTTAAATATCTTTTGTAGAGTATTTTTGGATAAATCTTTGTTGTTGGTAAAACAATAAATATTTATTATATTATCTTTTTATACTTACAAATTTAAAAACAATAAAACTGGTGTGTTTTTTTCAAAAATACTATTTCCTACTATTTTTAAATAATTTTACCTTATTCAAATTTTGAGGACAAGAAAAGTACTTGATATTTCATCAAAGTTTCATAACCACACCTTACAGACTGGGTTGCCAAAAATGGAAGTGATTTTGGATGAAGTTGGCCCATGGATACCATTGGTGCAAACTGGAGAAGAGATGGGTGGAGGCATGGACTTGTCACAAATAAAAGAAGCTAAGGTTGACTGAACAAGGTTAGCTTTGGGAAAACTGGCAGCTGGAAGAGAGATAGCCGCAGGAGTTGTAGTGGCTTGCCGTGTTTGACACAATTAATTACATAACAGATCCCACTATAAAAAACGATAATGGATTCTTGACCATTATTGGACGTATTAATAAAAAACACTAAATTCAGGATTAAAACTCAAGATAAATATTAAAAAAATAAAATAAATGAATAACTAAATAAAAAAAATCAAAAGAAGCAGAAGAAAGAGAAGAAAGAAGGACGGGCTGCTCCGGAATGATGCCCTGAAACTCAGGCATGCAACGGCATTACATCCCTAACCCTGCCAAACGCTTTATTAAAAAATGTATATAAAAAAAGAAAAGAAAAGAGAAGTTAATAGAATGAAAAGTCACAGAAAAATCATACATAACGTACCGGCAGAAAGGATGTATGGCTAATAATGAGGATTGGCATTATCAAAAACGGTCACGACACAGAAATAAATAGGTGTGGAGTCATTAAAAAAAAGATACAACAAATAAGATAGAATAAAAGAAAAGAAAAATATGATAAACGGAAAGTAAAAAAAACAGGGGAAAAGTTTGCAAATAAATTAATACATAATATATATATATATATAATAATAATAAAACAAAAAAATAGCAAAAATGAGATTAAGCGGGCAGAAGGAACAGCACCCACAGCTAGAAAACAAAGTCAAACACTTCAAATTTGAAGTATTCAAACTGGCTCACTTCAAAAAACAAAATAAAAAAATAAAAAAAAGAAGATAGATACATAGTATTATCTTTTTATCTTATTTGTAATCAATATTCTCAATAAAAATTGCTTTATTGTTATTCTTTTAATGTATACAAATAATCTTACTAGATATAAATTTATACATCTATATACAATACTTTATGATTATTTTATCCTGATTTTTTTTTCATCTTAAATTCTTATTCTTGAAAAAGAATTCTACTTACAGTATACTTTTGCTAAGATCCTTAGCTTTATTTATTTATTTCATATTTTAGCTTTGTTATTATCATTTTATATAATCTATATATTTTATTATTTTTTTTTTAATAAAATCTCATCAGAAAGCATTGCTACAAGGGAGGTCCTTGATAAGACCCTAAACTGTCTAAGTCATTTTTTATCAAAGAAGCTTCAAGCATTCAAGCTGTGGTCCTTGATAAGACCTTAAACTGTCTAAATAGTTCTTTTATAATACTTATTCAAAATAAAGAATCAAGAAAGGTTACTGAGTATGACCTTAAACTGCATCATCAAAGGTCCTAGATAAGGCCTTAAACTGTCTGAATCTCTATTTTATCTTTCATAAAGACAATACAACAAAAAATTCAATTTCAGAAAAGGTCCTAGATAAGACCTTAAGCTGTCTAAATCCTTTATTTTCGAGATTAACTGACAGAATTACTTCAAGAAGAGGTCCTAGATCAGACCTTAAAATGTCTGAATCATTACTTTATCTTTTATCAATACAAATAAACAAAAATAAACTCAAGAAAAGGTCCCTGATAAGACCTTTAACTGTCTAAATCATATTTCTCATCAAGGAAACCTGAAAAATTCAAAGAAGAGGTCCTGGACATGACCTTAAACTATACCAATTTCTGTTTTATTATTAAGTTAAATATTATATGGCAACGCTGGGGGAAACAATTGATTAAAAGCAGTTATTAGTACCTGGAAGGACTTTTATCAAATGGAGAGGGAAATTACCCTAAATCAATACTAATGATATAGGACAACATTAACATGGATAAAAAAACAAACAAGAAGAAATAACAGGGTCCAAATCAAATAAGAAGATATGGAGATGCAAAATCAATATAACAAGCAAAAAATGGAATTATGAACTGAATTTTTTGAAATAAAAAATTTGAAGGAAGGAAATTCTCACTTATGAAACCAAGATACTATACTTGAAACTGGAATGCAGCGGACAGCATTAAATGGAGAGGGGGATGTGGTATTCCATACTTTTTCACCAGTTTCAAGAAATTTTTTTGAAAGTTAAAAGTTGGAAAAATCAAGATCACATTGGCTATGTCAGCCTGTGACTCAAAACCAGAGCACAAGCATGACAGCCAAAATACCATAAACCAATGGTATAGCCAAGATACCACCAAAACATGAAGCTGAGACAAATCATCTCAAAAGGTATCAAAAGAAAGAGGAAACTCACCTCTTCCTGAAAATATAAGTCCCATCACCATAGGACAAGAAATAACAAAGTTATTCCTGCTCAAAGATATTGCTGAGCATAAACCTTAATTTTCACCTCTCATCTAAAATCTAGAAGGAGAGGCTCAACCCCATCAAATGGGTATTCAGAATGAAGCTCTAAGCCAGGGCTATCCAATGGTACCAGCCAAACTGAGCTAGCACCAATATTACTGGAGTTATGGTCAATTTCAGGCCAAAGAAGGGTGAACAAAACATTCACCTCTCATCTAACTTCTACAATTTTAGTGTGAGATACCTAAAGTGGGGTCTTTTTGGAAAGAGCACAATCAGGACTATCTGATGATGCCACCCACTTCCCCATATCTCAACTACTGCAGAGGTTATGGGGCAAACAAGCTCAATACAGCTTTTAGCGCAAAACACGCAAATGAACAAAAATCTTGTACATGGGATAACTTTGCCATATTTAATGAAACCCATACCAAATGAGGTACCATTGTGTAGAGCTCATACAAGGCTACACACTGAACCAATTTTGAGGTTGATATCTCAAGAATTGACAAAGGTATGGCTGTTTTAAGGTCAGAATCCCACCTGCTGTCATATACAGCCTTACCATGGGATAATATCCCATAACCATGTATATGAGGTGTCAAATAGACAAGGAAGCATGTTTTTACTTCAATACCTCATATGTCAGTCAATACTGGGGTCCCCCACAGTTTATATACAGAATTCTACACGTCATACACGTCAGAATCAGGCTGTGAGGTCCCCAGATGAAACTTTTCACCCTGTATTGGTGAAAACCGCCCAGATGTGGTTTCAAAACCACATCTGAGCCCAATACAGAGTATACAGGTTTTTTGCAAACCACAAGCCTGTCCTGGGGAGTGAAAAATCTTCACTTCCTCTACGTGGAAAGGTCTAACAGCCTTTCCACCCCAATTTCAGGATAAAAGGAGGGCTTTTCAAAGCCAAATCATCTCCTCATCCTGCTCTTGAATAACCTACGTAGTAAACTGTCAAAAACAGTTTTACTCTTGGTTGATAATCAGGTATAATTATAGTTTTAATTATTGTAACCCAACAGATAAAGCTGCACCCAGGGCTTTCAACAGCGCTCACCACCACTATATCCAATATAGTAAAGCCCTTTATATCTTAAATTAAATATCTTTTAAGCTTTATAACTCTTTTTAAGAACTATTTTACCGTGTCACAAACATAGAAAAAGTTGTATTTAGCCTATATACCCTTCTTCATAGTTTCATCCTGACATTTTGGGGGCCTGGTCATGTTTTAAATCTTTTTTTGGACCTTCTAAGTAAGTCTTTTCTCTTTTTATGACTTATTAACAAGTGTTTTATCTTTTTTTAGGCGTAATTTCTCTATTAAAATATATATTTTATATATTTTTATCCTTTTCTTTAAATATACTCATATTATAAGAGTATTATTCACGTGGTTAATACCCACTGAAAATAACTATTTCTGGAGTGTTTTGTATATAAAAACACATAAGCCATCAATAGGTCCTGTATTCTTGACTGAATAAGGACACCTCTGACTGAAAAAACATCAGTTGAGGCATGGTTATGTGTATTGTTAACTCAATAACACTTATACAAAACCACTTGTACAGAATACACTTGAAAACCGCAAGTGTCTCTGTGGGATACTGGCACACAAACAGTGTGACAGGGTACCAGAAGCTGTAATTCTGACGTGGAATTGTTGATTCAATTACACTGTCATTATACAGGGCAAATTGTAGTAACATACAAGCCCAGAGGCCAATCTTAGATGTGCAAAACCAGCATCTTTAAGAAGTCTTAACTGACATAAGCCCTCTTTTTTCCCTGCCTTGATTCAGTGGAAGAAAATTACATCCCACTTGAGACCCAGTCACAGGCCAACACACCAGTGACACCCTCAGAACCAGAGGGCAGCAAAGGCAAAGGAAAGAGGCACAGTGAAGGTCTCATTACAGCAAAGAAGTGGACACCCATAACCACTCAGAGGAGTAGAAAACCACGAAACTCTGCTTCAATACAAGGTAAACCAACCTTAACCACTTGTACAGGAAAGATTACAATCATTAACCCAGTTGTAACTTCCAAAGGCAAACTGCCCAGCTCAGCAGACAATAAATTTGTACAGGGCACAGTCAAAGGTAAATACCCTAAGAACATAAAGTTTTTGACTGCTTGCAAACACTGATATGTCCCCTGCATACCTCAGAGACCTTGGCTTCCAAAAGAACCAACCAGAGGACAGAGAAGGCTTGTCCAGAACCAGAAGACCTGGAAGAAGACACCTTGGACACAGTGGTGGATGGAAAAACAATGAGGGAGATAATATCAACCTTGCCATTCACACTCCAATTCAACAAAGACCTCAAACCAGAGGACTGGAAGGATATGGATCAAGTTCTTCAGATACACCAACTCCTAAAAGATTTATTTCAATGGAGCATGGACAACAAGAGGTTCAACCTAGCAACTCACTGGGCAGAACTTGGATCAAGTTGCCAGAAGATCTGTCTCAAAGAGATAGACTTCAAAGACCTGATGGTAATCACCAAAGGTTGGAATCCTACCAGGCAGCACAGACTCCTGGAGGCAAGGGCACAGAGGATAAGGGAGAATCAAGCCACTATCCTAGCTATAGAAGAACAGTTAACCCAGACAGGGCCTACTCATATTCCTTCAGGTTCACAAGGAGCAGGCCAAATCAGCTCTCCAGTGGCTTCACACCATTCAGAAACCAGCAGATCAGTGGCCAAGAGTCACCATTCTTCACAATTCCAGGAAGTTTCCAGGAGAAGACAAGGAAACAAGGGCAAGAGCAAAGCCTCCTTCAACCAGAGGAGGAAAGAATCAGACCCCATGATCCAGAAGCTGTTAGATTTGGTAAAAGAAGTACACAAGAACCAGAAGTAGTTGTAAACCACTCTAGAATCAGTAGTCCTAGTAATAGAAACATTACCCCCACTCAGACTGAAAATAACATTGTCACATCTGAGAGTAACATCAACAGTGATACACTGTGGTTACAAATGTCCCAATATGCTGAACAATCTGAAAAGCAGTTTGCAGAAATTAAAGCTAGCCAAGAGAGGATGAGACAAACTCTAGCCTCCTTGGAACAAATAGTTAAGAATCTTCAAGAAGGATATGCTCAACTAAGCAATGCCTCTGAAGAAAGCAACAAAAGACTGAATATAGTCTTTGAAGAACAACACCACAGCACAAGGGACAGGGAGTGTCTGGATCAAGACATTAACAAATTGTTTAATGCCTATCATAGCTTGAAGCCCCAACCACAAGGCCAAGCTATGGAGAATCCATATCAACCAGATGACATCAAACCAGATGCCATGTTGTTGAATAAGGCAAGATCTCCATCACAATACCAGGATGGAGATGGCATGTCTTATTCAGAGAAGGAAGCCTTGAAACAGCTTCCTGAGGCCTCAAACTGGCCCAAATTCTCTGGATCAGGAGAATATGATCATATGGAACTCACAGATTATATTGATGGACTCTTCATTGATGTACCAAGCATACCAGACTACTGGATCACTGCTAGATTGAATACTGCATTTAAAGGTCATGCTAGTATATGGTACACAGAAATGAAAGAGATCCATGGCAGGAGAAACTGGCCATGGTGGAAGAGTCAAATCATCCAAAAGTACAGTAATGGAACTTGGATATGGCAAAAGACCATGTCATTTTAAAATGACAAGTACTCTGTGGACAAAGATCCATATGAGTGGTGTCTTAGACAGTCTAAAAGACTTAAAGCCATTGATCCTCAGATGAACATCCAAATGAGGAATCACAAGCTTCTGACACAACTGCCAGGAGAACTAGAGCATGCAGTAAAATGCAGATGCAACCAAAATTGCACTCTAGATGACATAGCCAACACCTTACAAGACATAAGGAAGAGGACTAATATAGGGAAATTCACCCCATATAGAAGCAGCAGTTTCAAAGAGAAACAACCACTCAGGGTAGAGTTTAAAGACAAACCCAGAGAAAGAGTGTCAGAAGTGACAAAGAAGAAAAACTCTTGCCACAATTGTGGTTCAACAGACCACTATGCCAACAACTGTCCAAAGGCAAAGAAAAAAGTCTATGCCATAGAGAAAGTCCCTGAAGAAGAACCTCCAACAGAGGATTCTGAATCAGACTCCATGGGTGATGCCATCAGAGAACCATCTGATGATGACCAAGACCCAAGAGAGGAATTTTTAGTGGAATACCAAGAGGAAACCCCACTAGAAATCCAGGACATACAGTTGGAAGCAGGCATGCCACAGGACACTGCTAATAAAAACTTGTGCAAACATACACAAGATGCACAAACATTCCTGGTTACACCAACCAAAGGAATGGCATATATACATGGAACAGCCACAAAAATGACTGTTTGTATTGACAATGCTCAGCATCCACTGATCATTGATAGTGGAGCACACTGCTCCATAGTGGCCAGAAACTATCTGGATACCCACTTCCCAAACTGGGAAAAACAGATCTTGCCCACTAAGGCAAAGAACTTTAAAAGTGCATCAGGGAAGATGAATTCCATTGGGACAATTATCAAAGAGATAATTATACCCCACAGGAAGGGTAATATCAGACTCAACCCAGAGTTTGTAGTGCTTTATGATGCCCACATCCAAGGGTTTTTACTGGGAACAGATTACCAGAGGATGTATGGCATAGACATTTACAACAGTAAAAATAGGCACATCACCATTGGTACTAACAAGGAAAAGAAATTTTCACTTGACATATACCAGATATCTTCTCAAGATCCACTAGAAGAACTTCTGAAGGAATTCAGAGAGGGACAGTTTAGCACTACCCTCACCAGTAAACAAAAACTAAGTCTACTGAAGATGCTGAGAAAGAACAGACCAGCATTTGTCATTGGTGAAGAACCATTAGGCAAGATCAAAGGCCATGATATAGAACTATATCTGGATGTGGAAAGGCCTTATCCACCCATGCTGAGGAGACCTCCTTATCCAGCAAGCCTGGAAACCAGGAAAGAAATTGAGAAAAATATCAATGAGCTCCTGGATATGGATGTTATCAGAAAGATTGGACACAATGAAATAGTGGAAATCACCACTCCTGTCCTTATCACCTGGCATGATGGCAAGTCTAGATTGTGTGGAGACTTCGGAGCCCTGAACAACTACACAAAAGCAGACAGGTACCCTATACCAAGGATACCTCATGCCTTGGATAAGCTGGCCAAAGCTAAATACATAACCAAGATGGATTGTATGAAGGGCTTCCACCAAAATGGAGTTAAACCAAACTCCATGAAATTACTCAGAATTATATGCCATATGGGCATATATGAGTACACCAGAATGCCATTTGGCATCAAGAATGCACCAGCCCACTTCCAAAGGATGATGGACACCATATTTCAAGATGAAATAATGGAAGGCTGGATGGTAGTATATATTGATGATATCATTATATACTCAGAGACATGGGAAGACCATGTACATTACATAGACAGAGTGCTAAGTAAATGTACACCCATCAATATGAAAATTTCACTTAAAAAGTGTAATTTTGGCCAACAAGAGCTACTAGCTCTAGGACATAAAGTCTCAGGCCTTAGTCTGGCAATGGACCAGAACAAAGTAGCAGCAGTATTGCAAAAGCCAGTACCAAAGAACATCAAAGAGATGCAATCTTTCCTTGGGTTTGCTAGCTACTACAGAAACCACATCAAAGGTTTTGCCCACATAACTAGTAGTTTATACAAGTTATGTTCAAAAGATGTAGTTTTTGAAATCACAAAGGAAAGAAGGGATGCATATGAGAGGATCAAATATGAACTCACTAATGCACCTGTGCTCATCTTACCTGACTTTGAACTACCATTCAAGTTGTACATAGATGCAGCATGCAGCCAAGGCCTAGGAGCAGCCCTTCACCAAAGACAAATTGTGGATGGTGAACCAAGAGAAGGAGTAATTTGCTACATCTCAAGGCAGCTGAAAGATTCAGAAGCCAGGTATGGGGCCACCCAGACTGAATGTCTATGTCTAGTCTGGGCTCTAGAAAAACTCCATTATTATTTGGAGGGTGCAGTCTTTGAAGTCTACACAGACTGCACAGCCTTGAAGTCTTTACTAAACATGAAGACAACAAATAGACATATGCTGAGATGGCAAATAGCCATCCAGGAGTATAGAGGGAACATGACCATCATATACAAAGAAGGTAAAAGCCATACCAATGCAGATGGCCTCAGCAGATGGCCACTGGACAATGTCAAGAGCAATCCAGCTTATGACCCAGAAGTTGCAGCCAAAATCCCTATCCATTTCATGGAAATAGATAGGAGGAGGAACTTCAGATTTTCTGAATGGGCACCAGGAAATGGTACCCTTGACAGTGGAAACACTGTCTCAGAGGGGACAGAAACTCCCATACTGGGAATAAGCTCCTCAGAACTGCACAATGAATTCTTCAGTGCAGTACAGAAGTCTTATGCCAAACACAAACAGTGTAGCATACTACTCCAACTCCTTCAACAGAAGTACAGGAGTCCAGAACTGGAAACCCAGCTGGAAGAACCCTGGTTGAGGGCCTATAAGGACAATAAATGTTTTCTTATAGATGGCCTGCTCTACCACAGGGAAAAGCACACAAGTGCACTCACAGTAGTAGACAGAGACCACATCTCATTGATCCTACAAGAATGCCATGACTGCCCCTATATGGGACACATGAGTGAAGACAGGACCAAAGAGAGGGTAGCAAGCACAGCTTGGTGGCCCAAGTGGGAACAAGAGTTGAGTGAATACACCAACACTTGTGAAAGATGCCAAAAAGCAAATAGGAAACATGGGAAGAAGTATGGGTTACTTCAACACATAGAAGAACCCAAGCACCCATGGGAAACAATCAACATGGACTGGGTTACAGGACTTGTCCCAGGAGGCAAAGAAAACTACAATGCCTGTTTGATCATAGTTGATAGGTTCAGCAAGAGAATGAGGTGTCTACCATGCCATAAAGAAGACACAGACATGGATACTGCTCTGATGTTTTGGAACAACATCATATCCACCTGTGGAGTCCCTAAGATCATTATTAGTGATAGGGACCCAAAATTCACATGTGAATTCTGGACTAACTTATATGACATGCTTGGCACCAAACTTGCTTTTTCCACAGCTTACCATCCACAAACAGATGGCCTAGCTGAAAGGATGATCCAAACAATGGAGGACATCCTCAGAAGATTCTGTGCCTATGGCATGGAATACAAGGACCATGAGGGATACACCCATGATTGGGTTACCCTCTTACCAGCAGTCCAACTGGCTTATAATACAAGCCAGCACTCCACCACAGGTAAAACACCTGCACTATTGGAGAAAGGGTGGAATCCCCTGTTGCCTGTGGATCACTTGAAGAAAAATCTCCTGACTATCCACCCCACAGCCAAAGACTTCCATGATATGTGGAAGAGGGCCTGTGACACAGCTGCCAAATGCATAGCTGAGGCAAAAGAATACAATAAGCAGAGGTGGGACAAATCACATATGGAACCTGACTTCAAGGAAGGGGACCAGGTGTTAGTGTCTACACTGAACTTCAACAATCTCAAAGGACCTAAAAAGATGAGAGTCTCATTTGTAGGACCTTTCACTATCATTAAGTTGATAGGAAAAAATGCAGTAGAAGTCAAACTCACTGAGGAGTTTTCAAGGAAACATCCAGTCTTTCCAGTGAGTTTGGTCAAACCATACTGCCAGACAGAGGAGGACAAATTCCCCTCAAAAGAACCCCACACCACAAGAGATAGTGGAAGTGGAAGACTCCCCTGGACCTGTGAGTAACATCATCAGGGCCAGGAAGATCAGACTCAATGGGAAGGATCAAAGACAGTACTTAGTCAGATTTAAGAACCAGACAGCTGATAAGGACAAATGGTTGGCAGAAGATGCCATACCAGATGGGAACCTTCATTTAAGGAGATTCAGAGCGTTTAAGAGGACTGAACAGTCTCATCAATGATGAGCCTTTTTTAGAGGGAGGGTATGTCAGCCTGTGACTCAAAACCGGAGCACAAGCATGACAGCCAAAATACCATAAACCAATGGTATAGCCAAGATACCACCAAAACATGAAGCTGAGCCAAATCAGCTCAAAAGGTATCAAAAGAAAGAGGAAAATCACCTCTTCCTGAAAATATAAGTCCCATCACCATAGGACAAGAAATAACAAAGTTATTCCTGCTCAAAGATATTGCTGAGCATAAACCTTAATTTTCACCTCTCATCTAAAATCTAGAAGGAGAGTCTCAACCCCATCAAATGGGTATTCAAAATGAAGCTCTAAGCCAGGGCTATCCAATGGTACCAGCCAAACTGAGCTAGCACCAATATTACTGGAGTTATGGTCAATTTCAGGCCAAAGAAGGGTGAACAAAACATTCACCTCTCATCTAACTTCTACAATTTTAGTGTGAGATACCTAAAGTGGGGTCTTTTTGGAAAGAGCAAAATCAGGGCTATCTGATTATGCCACCCACTTCCCCATATCTCAACTACTGCAGAAGTTATGGGGCAAACAAGCTCAATACAGCTTTTTGCCCAAACAAAAATCTTGTACATGGGATAACTTTGCCATATTTAATGATACCCATACCAAATGAGGTACCATTGTGTAGAGCTCATACAAGGCTACACACTGAACCAATTTTGAGGTTGATATCTCAAGAATTGACAAAGGTATGGCTGTTTTAAGGTCAGAATCCCACCTGCTGTCATATACAGCCTTACCATGGGATGATATCCCATAACCATGTATATGAGGTGTCAAATAGACGAAGAAGCATGTTTTTACTTCAATACCTCATATGTCAGTTGATACTGGGGTCCCATACAGTGTCTATACAGCATTCTACGCGTCATACACGTCAGAATCAGGCTGTGAGGTCCCCAGATGAAACTTTTCACCCTGTATTGGTGAAAACCGCCCAGATGTGGTTTCAAAACCACATCTGAGCCCAATACAGAGTATACAGGTTGTTTGCAAACCACAACCCTGTCCTGGGGAGTGAAAAATCTTCACTTCCTCTACGTGGAAAGGTCTAACAGCCTTTCCACCCCAATTTCAGGATAAAAGGAGGGCTTTTCACAGCCAAATCATCTCCTCATCCTGCTCTTGAATAACCTATGTAGTAAACTGTCAAAAACACTTTTACTCTTGGTTAATAATCAGGTATAATTATAGTTTTAATTATTGTAGTCTTTTATTATTGTAACCCAACAGATAAAGCTGCACCCAGGGCTTTCAACAGCGCTCACCACCACTATATCCAATATAGTAAAGCCCTTTATATCTTAAATTAAATATCTTTTAAGCTTTATAACTCTTTTTAAAAACTATTTTACCGTGTCACAAACATAGAAAAAGTTGTATTTAGCCTATATACACCTTCTTCATAGTTTCATCCTGACAGGCTAATAAAGGAAGTAACCACTGAAAAGACATTTTTAAAATCACAAAAGCACAGTGATAGAAGCAATAGCATGGAGGAAAGGAAGAATTTAGCATTAAGAATAGAAATAAACAGAATATTTATATAATTGAATGAATAAGAAAGGAATAAAAAATTATGGATTTATACAAGAAAACTTACATATAAGCCTTACAGAATCAACAATATAGGATTAATACATACAGAAAACTCAAAGGTTACATGCGAAAAGTAACATTGTAACATTATATCCACCCTAAATCCATCAGGAAGATTATATTACTAAGAATCAGAATAATCAAAAATACAGTTCATGTGACAAAAGGATCATCTGACAGTATCAAATCCAACTAAATACATGAAGATCCACTAAGAACTTGAAAATTACACACAAATACAGGAGTCCAAATAAGGCTTATGCAGTCCACATGCATAAGATCTGGACATTAAAAAGCCACAGGATCATCAAATTGAAGTTAATTCAAATTCAACTAACTGCATGCAAGTAAAAAAAACACTAAAGACAGAACTTCTCAGCCATTACAGTCATCATATCTTACAGCTCATAAGCTATCCCCACCTTACACAGCATGATCACCTGGGATTAAACAAATATTATAAACAAATTATCCAAGGGCTCATTCACATGACACCATCTTCATCCTTTACTCACCAGCATTAATTTCTCAAGGCTGTGAAAGCTAACTAAAGCAGTATAAAAGGAGAAGTAACGTGATATTTTTTATTAAAATCCCCACCAAGCAAAACATCTTAATCTTAATTTTTGCCAAACAAATGGATAAAATATCTCAATCATATGACACCATTCTCAAATCTTACCCACCAGAAATAATTTCTCAACTCTGTGAAAGCTTACTAATGCAGTGTAACAGATAGGTCATCTGACTTTTGTTACAAAATCCACACCAGAAAAATTACCTCAAAGGGAAAGAATGAAGTTTTACATGGAGAGCCCATGGGTACTTCTTACAACATAAAAGGAGGCCTCTCTGTCTCATTTTCTCCTCTTCTACTCATGAAATATAATTAGTTATATACTAAGAAGGAGAATAACTATTCATCCCTTACTAGTAGGTTAATCTAGAAATAATAATTATTAACATTACATTACATTAAGAGTGATCTATATATAGCTGTAGTTAAAAGTAGGTCTGCCTATATTATAAATTAATCTACTAGTAAAATACTCATATTCAACAAAATATTTATATTATACTCTTTGCATTAGGAGAAAAGCTATATTATTATTACTATAACCAAATCAATCAAAAAAATACACACTAGTAGCTTCTTATTGTCTAATAACATCCCTCTTATCATCAATTATCACTAGTATAAGTAGTAATTAATCTATCAACCTTCACCAGTATCTTTGAAACCTATATTGGTGTTATAATTTATAATTTTTAAATACTTATTAGCTATCACTATTATTATTATCACAATTATAGTTAGCACATTATCAAGATTAGTTATCAACTACAACTATCTAAAACCTTAAACAATATTATTACATATTATCACTTATACTAAATATTCTCATATCAAACTATTATTCATTAAACAAAAAATTAACTCTAACACAATAAACAACTTAAAATCACCAATCACTAGTATTATATCTACTATTTATTTTACTCAATTATTACTTTATTATCCTAAAAATCACCTACAAATTTATCTTTTGAAATTATTTTATCATTAGTCTGATTATTAAATAGGTCTGATAGAGACTACTGAAAAGTCTTCTCTAGTTGTAAAGCCACAATCTTAAATATTGATTTGTGAGCTCTGTAGGGAGATTGTTTAGTATATCCAGAGGGGAAGCTAAAACACCATTAGCACCCTTGGTTACAGGATTATTTCAGCAATTCAAAACTGTTTACCTGTGATTTCCCCCTCAAGGACTTCCTTATCCAATCCCACAATAAAAGGAGTTCTACAATATGTTTCCTAGCAACTGGGCTGTTTTTAGATAGGAATTCTTCTCTTCACAGGGGTTCTTGGAAAAAAGAGTATTCTGAAACTTAGTGAATGAGACTTTATTTGAAGAAGCTTCAAATAATTGAACACATAGGTTAGAAACCAATATAAATGAACACAGGTCACCCTTTTGGAAGTCCATAGGAATGTATAATTGGGCCAATTGAGAAAATAACTGGGTAAAACTGAATTACTCAAGGGTCTGGGGAAATAAAGGAAACCTTGATTGAATTATGCATTTTATAAAGCCAGTTTTTAAAGGGGAGTGAATTAATATTTGAGCTTTAAAACTTCTTTGAACTTCTTTTCAAATGTTTCATGGGTTCCTCATAGCCTTTCCCCCATGGGAATGATGATGGAGCTAGATAGTAATGGCCTTAATGATTTATCTGACCTTTATTTATGGATTATTTTCTCTTTCTGCTCAAATAAGACTCTGAAAGCTTTGAGGGGATTAAGGTCCTTGCCACCAGAAAGCCACCCAATAAAAAAAATTGATTCTTGACCACAACAGAAAAAAAGAAGGACCTTCTTTCAGGTCCCTTAATTTAGCTTCATTGTATCTCTGTTAGTATGTCTGTTATGTATCAGGATTATCTCAGTCTATCATTTCTTTAATTTCTAAAATACACTACCTGTACTTCAAATGAAGTTTCTTTTGTAATATTGTTACTTTAGTTTAGATTTCTTTGATTGAAGATTGTTCAAATCTCAACAGCAGAATTTCACTTAAATTTCAATGTAGTGAAAAAGGGGTATTTTCTTTTAGGTCTTATGCTGTATATGTCTTTAATCTCTTTCAAAATTATGAATGATAGCCTTTTTTATTGGATTTTCTTCAAATAATTGTCTGTATCAATGATTTTTTTCAAGATAATTCTTTATAGAAAACTACTTCATCCATAATTAAAGATCCAAAATAAAGAATGTTTCAAGGATTTGTACAAATTTAATGCAATTTGATATTAATTAGTTGTATCTGGAAAGAATATATCATATATACTATTTCTACAAAGCCAAACTAACAATAAACTTATTTTTGTTGAAAGAATACCTCAATAGAAATAATTTAGCTTCATAGAATAGTTAGTTTCTTTAAATTTCAAAACATCAATTTATTTTTCAACTTCCAAATCTTCTATAATTCACAATCAGCAATATAAAATGAAATTATTCATCTCTTTAATTGACAATCTTACTTGAAATTTCTCTGACATAAAGAGCTATAAAAACATTACTATTTTCTATCTGGTTACTCAAATCAATCAGGAAAAATAAGCAAAATATATTCTGAAGAGTGGTTGTTGAAGGCTTACTGAAAGGAAGCTAATTTCACACCATAAAGAAAACTGCAATTAATAAGGTGCAGTTGCAAGTTTTTTCTATGAAACTCTTAATATAAATACTTATTATTAAGAGTACTATTACTGTACTCAAATGAAAATGGATGATAATTTAATATTATAACCAAAAATATAGATATGATTCTTAATATTAATAAGTGTTACAATGACTCTATTATATAGTAATACAAAGGCTATAGCTATGAGTGTGACACGAAATGAATACTCAAAATGAAGTAAAAGGGCTTTACTTTAATAATATAGTGGTGATGAATATATTGAAAGACTTGGTTTTCCCAATTATTTGTTGAGTTACAACAATTACTATGATAGTTATCTATAGACAATACTAAGAGGACTGCAGCTTTTGACAGCTTTAATAAAAACAGGATAATTTCTTATTTTAGTGAGGAGAAGACCTCTTTTTATTGTAAGCCAGGGTAGTGGTTGGTTATATACCTTTTTAAAAAGCTACAGAGTGAAAGGTTTTACCCCTGCCTATAACCTGTAGTCCCAAAGGCTCAATACAGCCTTTTCATGAGCTGAAATGAAGTTTTGAGACCACAAGCTCCCATTTTTACCCCATGAAGGCACCATGAGCAGATTTTCTACACCTGACGGAAGGTGTTGAATTTGGAATTTGACATGGGAGATAGATTGGATGCAGGTTGGAGATAGGAAAGACATTCAATTTAGAAATAGAATTTTTGGAAGAAATTAAAGCGACATATGCAAGCCATAATGTATCAATTCAGTTGGCTCAATTGAAGTGTTTGGTTAGGCTTGTCAAAGCTCAATAAATCAAAAATATATTATTCAAAGACTTATTTCAAGTTCTCCTTTGTTTTGATCTCTTTTATTACTTTTTATAGAATTTTTTACAAAAATAATTCAGCTTGTGGAGTATTTCTTTTATATTGTTATATGTGAAATTCAGCTTCCATGTTAATTATCTTCAAAGCTCACTTATTGAAGCCCACAGATAAGTAATATTGAAGCTGGAACCCCTCAAGCTTCAAAAAAGCTTTAAATAAATGATGAAGGCTTTGGAGGAGTTGGGACTTTCTTCAAAGATAGATATTATAAATAATATACCCTATCATTGAACTGTTCAATCTCAATTAAAAGGTGTATTTTCAGAAATCATATTTCTTATTTTTTTCCTCTGTTTAAAGGAGGAGTTTAATTAAAATCAAAACATTATTTCAAAATCTATGGAAAACAGTCATTTCAAGGAGATGCTTACAAAAATGAGGTGTATATTGAGTTACTATACCACTGTTTCAGCCCATCAGCTTCCTGAGAGGAGTTCTTCACCTTGTTAATAGATTAAATGGCTATTCAAAGCTCAAAAATGGGGACCTTTTTGTTATAAAAATTCACAGTCTTCAATAATAAAAAACTTCAATATTCATATAAAGAAATTATTAATAAATGAATTCTAACTATTCACAACTATAAAAAACATTCATTTCTTTAATTGTTTTGAGCATTATATATTTTCTTTATTGAAACCAAGTGATATAAAATTTGTATATTATTCTGGAGAAATCATCAAGTCTGATTTAACCAGCTTTATCCAGTGAATTAGTTCCATATGTAGAAAAACCAACATTATTTGGGGTAGTATTGGAAGGAAATTAGGGAAGTATGTGTATAAAAAAATGAAATAAAGCTCAATTAATGAAACCTTTTGTGGGAATCTTAAGGAAATTTGATCTTAATGCATTCATATGGTTAAATATTAATTTCATAAATTTTAAATCATTTAAAAACACTAAATCAACACAGATTTCTATTTAATGTATTTTTTTACCATATTTCCTGGGTTATATAGGTTCTCCCAGTTTTTACCTTGATTTCCTAAATATTAAAGCAATTTCAATTTTTTTGAAATTCTTATGATATATGGACCGCTCTCCATGCACTGAAAGCTTGGAACTGTATATGAATCTGGTGGGTTGATAATTTGAATCATTTAAACATGAATTTTCAACATTCCAAATACTAAACAATAAAAATCTAATATTATCAAGACTAAGTCAGAGAATGATTCTTTGAATTTCTTTAGAGTAATATTTCCTCAATTGTCTGAGGAACACCTCTATAGACTTCCATTAATCATTGAATCTAATCTGATATTCATTTTCAACAGAAAACTAAAATAATAAGAAACTCAGATTAATGAATAAAAAAAATTCAATTAGTTATTATGAAGCAAGGGGAATGCTATATAGTCTTAAATCAAAAAAATGAGAAGTGGGTTCTTTCAAAAATTTCTTTTTCAAAAAATATGTAACAGGATTCTGGGAGGTTGAAAATCTGGAATTACTTTGATAAATCTATAAACACCAAAATAATGATAGATTGAGAACAACCAGCTGTTTAGAAAGTGTATTTAGGAAAATTATATATAAATCTCTTTAAACTGCTTTTAAAAGATGATAGGAAAATATTTCTTGTTTTCATTTTTTATTTATTCTTGATTAAAGGGTTGAGAATTTTTGCAAGGTAGCATTCAATGCAAGGAGACCACATAAATAAGTAAAACCCTTTTTGGAATTAAGCTTGATTTAGCACAAATATCACTTCAGATCAATGTCAAGTCATAATAAAAAAATTCTCTGAATCATGTTTCAATTATTCAGTTGTAAGTATGAGGAATTTACCTGGAAATTGGATTTGTTTTTATTAGTTTTTGATGGGAATCTGTGAGAATTGTATATTCACAAATTGATAAGCCAATGAATAAATATTATTTAGATATAATGGATTAATTATTAAAATAAATGATGAATTATATTATTTGATCAATACGCCTATGATAAAGATTTATTGATAATTCTGTTTGAAAATGAAATAGGATGCTGTGTGTCACAAGGGCTCTTGGACAGAAAACAAGAGTGGCCTGGCACTCAGGAATCAAGGGCTAACTTGGAAGGCTCCAAAAGGATAAAAGAGATAAAGCAGAATGAATTTCTTTAAGAAGGATAAGAGTAATAATAAGGACAAGTATGCCAAAGATAAGAAAGAGCAAGTGAAGCCAATGGCCAGAGAAATAAGAAAGCCAAAAGTCAAGAAGCCAACCAAGTGAATCCCCAATTCACTGTTTCAACCTGCCAGAAAAGGAAATGGAATTAGTAAAGGATATGAGAACCAATAACCACTGACAGGCAAAGAAGAAAGGGTGCAAATGACTGACTTAAGAATATCAGTATTTACTATAATAAATGAAAAGAAAATAAATCCAATATATTAATTAACTGGGGAAAAAGTCCCCAGGTGATGAAAGATGGCCAGTATATGTGACAAACTGAGAGGCTGATCCTGGAAGGTGTATCATCCGGCTTTATTGTCTGAATTGGGTCAACACAGTCCTGGCCATCTTGAGAATTGAACTGTGTGATTGTGTGAGGTTTGACTATGAAACAACAAGTAAAAATGACTAATATTTTACTTATTGTACTATGAATGTCCTTATAAATGAAATAAATAAGATAAAAATAATTATAATAATAAAGAGTTATTATAATTATGGCGCAAAAATAATTATATTATTAAATAAATATGATAATATAATAAAATAATTAATATATTCAATGGCACTTTATTATTGTTACAAACAAATAATAAAGGCGTAAAAAATCTTTTTTATTAATAAAAACCAATTAATAACAATAATATTACTAATATTAAAGTTATAAATTAATATAAATACTATTTATCTTAATTAAAGAATTAATAAAGTAATAATAGAGAGAAAATTATTATAATAAGAGAAAATAACCTACTTTTAATACTTAATATAATAATTTTGAGATATTCTATGCCAAAAAATGTAAATACAATTTATCCAAATCATATTTACAACAAAAATAGAGAAAATTACAAATAGTCTTGATTTTTACGTGGAAATGAGATTTTATAGAGATTTTTAGCAAAAACAATTAAATAAATGATTTAATCACGTAAAAATTGATGATTATAATAAGATGATCTTTGTTATTTAATAATATAAGAGTTTTATATATAAAGAATAAAGATATTACCTTTTAATTTTATTGATTTAATGTTT
This sequence comes from Austropuccinia psidii, assembly GCA_023105745.1. Lineage (NCBI taxonomy): Eukaryota > Fungi > Basidiomycota > Pucciniomycetes > Pucciniales > Sphaerophragmiaceae > Austropuccinia > Austropuccinia psidii. Next base: position 44,518,634 of record JALGQZ010000001.1, read on the forward strand.
TTGATGCGTCTGAGGGGAAAACAGAGTGAAAAGTGCTCTATTTATAGTAAATACTTCCCTCTTAGAGTCCAACAGGCTTCTAGTGGACGTATACTGATCATATCCACTGGAATTGATCAATAATTTAAGGTTTGGTGATGATTACATCATGATCAAACCATATTACATCATTATTACGCCATTATTTAGAGTGATCACTATAACTCTAAGTTTGATGACGTCAAAGGCTTGGCAGAACACCAAAATTCATTTATTTTATTTGTTTTAATCATAAACTAATAGTATTCACCAATTTTATCACCCATATGACTGTTAAACTTAATTTAAGGTGACAGTGAGTGATCATAAAGGATCAAATTAAGCTCAAGCTTTGATCCTTAATAACTTTTAAGATTTACACGCTAAAGCAATTCAAAGAGTGAATTATAATAGCTTGGCATAACCTTATTATGCTTCCAAGAGCATTTCATTACATCATCAAAACTCTATTTTTGATGATTTTTCTTGTAACTCATCTTTTCTGTCAAAATTTAATATTTTAAACTTCAAACTATGATTTCAAGGGGTTATACCTTGAATATTATAATAATAAATACATCATTCTTCACGAATGAACTATTAGAATCCAATTGTCTACTTTTGCTAATTTTGGACCACTTTCACAACAAAGTGGTCAACAGCTCTGTTGATTTCAATCAATAATTCCTTACAGGTTTTAACCTTGTTTATAGCTTGTGAAATAAACTTCATTTCTTTATTCCTACAGTAATTACGTGATGACTTTATTTTTGGTTCATCACTGTATCATGCATAATTCAAGAGATATTAGCTAAAATCCTTGAATATATGTGTTGACCAAAAAAGTGCATATATTCAGGTTAATTCCTTAAGTATTGATTTTGAAGCTTAGCTTCTTAATTGTTTTATATGTGGATTTTTATGGAGAATCCAATGGTACCATTCAGCTCACATGTTTCTTCATTGTGCTTTGAGATAAATAAGGATTTGTGTTTTTTATAAGGTATTATTACTTATAACTTATTAAATATTGACTTTACAGATATCCCATAAAAATGGTATATGTGTATTTTACCATGGGGAAACCAATTGTATAATTTATTTCCCATTTTTATTAATTGGTTTTTAAGTTAAACCAAGTTTTATGCCAATTTATGGTGTTTTTGTAGTTTTAAGGTAATTATCTTTAATGTATAATTATATTAAATATTTTTTGTGACCTTTTTGGGTATGTGGTCATATCTCAAACGTTCACATTCCCTACCACCAAAAAAGATTGTACCACAATCTGATATGTGTAATCAGGGTATCATCCACTGTCCTACCTCTTCAATAAACTTTGTTAGTCTTGAAGCTCAATAATGCTTAGCTTTTCTATTTTTCAGGCTTTATTTCATGTCTGAACCTTCTTAGTAGTTTATCAGCATTTGTTATATCTTTCTCATGTAGCCATTCATCTTCTTGAGTTGAATTTCTATACCCTAAAAGGTATTCTCTTTCTTTTTTGTTTCTTGTCCTTCTTTCTTTAAGGACTTTTACTATTTTCTTTTCCTCTCCTTCTTCCAAGGGGGGAATTTCAAGTGGGGGTTTATTTCTTAGTGGAAATAAATCCTTGTCACTTGAGCTGTAAGGTTTTATCAGACTTACAGGGAAAGTTGGTTGTTTGTTCATTAGTTCACCTGTGAGTTCCAATTGCACAGCATTGGGTCCATGGAGTGCTTTTATCATAAAAGGTCCTGAAAAGGAATCTTTTAATTTCTTTGGGCCTTTTATGTTATTGAAATTAAGGGTTGATACTAGGACCAAGTCTCTCATTTCAAAATCAGGTGGCTTATGACTTTTATCCCATCTTTCCTTTGCATATTTGAAAGAATCTTGCATACATCTGTTTGCATGGTGTCTTGCCTTGTCAAGCATTATCTTAAAACTGCTTGCTGTTAGATGTATATCCACTAAGTCCTTTTTGAGGGTATCATAAGGAAGTCTTGGATTCAAACCTTTTTCTAGAATTGCTGGTGTTTTGCCAGTAGAAGAATGAATTGATGTTTTATATGCCAGTTCAAGAGCTGGTATTAGTGTACACCAATCATGGGTAAAACCATTAAAATCTTTGAATGCTAGCCCATAAGCACAGAATCTTCTGATCATGTCCTCTAAAGTCTGTATCATTCTTTCTGCTAAACCATCAGTTTGAGGATGGTAAACTGTTGAGAACGATAATTTTGTCCCAAACAAGTTATGGAGATTTGTCCATAATGCTGAAGTGAACTTTGGGTCTCTGTCACTTATAATATTCTGGAATAAGCCTGTATGGCTAATAACTTTATTCCATATCATTATGGCTGCGTCCATAGCTGTGTCATCTTTATGAAATGGTGGAACATGGTGGCTTTGCTATACTTATCAACCAATACTAGGCATGCATTACAGCTTCTGTCTCCTCCTGGAGGTAATGCTGTTACCCAATCCATATGAACTATTTCCCAAGGGGATTTTGGTTCTTGGATTTGGATCATCATTCCAAATTTCTTTCCTGTGGCTCTGTTGGCTTTTTGACATCTGTCACAGGTTTGGCAGTATTCTATAACATCTTTCTTCCAATTTGGCCGCCAAGAGCAGGTTTTCACCCTCTCTAGTGTCCTGTCTTCTGAAAGGTGTCCAGCTGCAACACTATCATGAAACTCATGTAAAATAGTATTATCAGGGTTCTATCTGTTAAGGCCATAGCACATGTGTGTTTTGTTCTATGGTAAAGGATTCCATCAAGGAGGTGGAATCTTCCTTCATCATATGCCTTTTTCCATGTTTCATCTAGTTTTGATGAAAGTGATGGGTCTTTGCAGTCTTTCATTAGAAGTTGGATTAAAATATGGCAATTTTTGTCTATCTTATAGCTTTCTTTCACTTGGTTAAAGGATTTTGTGCCAATGTCTGTAACACATATTCCTTCTATATGGTGTTCTTCTTGTGGTACCCATTCTGGATTGTCAGGGGTATTTGCTAGAGTCCATCTGCTAAGACCATCTGCATTTTCATGAATATTTCCAGATTTATGAACAATAGTCATATTTCCTCTATATTCTTGGTTAGCAATTTGCCATCTCAGCATATGTCTATTTGGAGTTTTCATATTTAATAGATATTTTACAGCATTACAGTCTGTAATCACATCAAATACTGTTCCATCCAAGTAGGAATGTAATTTTTCTAAAGCCCACACTAAGCAGAGGCATTCCATTTGGCTTGCTCCATATCTTGCTTCTGTTGGCTTTATCTGTCTTGAAATAAAACAAATTGGTCCTTCCACTGGTTTATCATTGATAATTTGTGTCTGGTGTAGTTCAGCACCCAGTCCTTCTCCACAAGCATCAATGTAAAGTTTGAAGGGTAGTTTCCCATCTGGAATTAGAAGAAATGGGGCATTTGTTAAGGAATTTTTTAATTCTTCATATGCCTTGACTCTTTTGTCTGTCATTTCATAGACTGTTTGTTGGTCACATAGCTTATACAAGGATTTGGCAATTTTTGCAAAGTCCTTTATATGCTGTCTATAGTAACCAGCAAATCCTAGAAATGATTGCATTTCTTTTTTTGTTTTGGGAATTGGTTTAAGTAGTACTGCTGCTACTTTGTTCTTGTCTATGCCTAGACTAAGTCCAGATACAACATGTCCTAGTGCTTTCAATTCACTGTATGCAAAATGACACTTTTTCAAGGAAATTTTCATATTCACTTGGACTATTTTTTGTAGTACCCTTTCTAGTCTTGTAAGGTGATTTTCCCAAGTTTCTGAGCAAACTATGATATCATCAATATAGATAATTAACCAACCTTCTGATAATTATTCAGGAAATATGGTATTCATCATTCTTTGATAATGGGAAGGTGCATTTTTTATGCCAAATGACATTCTTAAGTATTCAAAAATTCCACAGTGGACTATTATCCTCAGTAGTTTCTTGGCATTGTCTGTTAAGACATTTTGATGAAAACCCTTTAAGGCATCCATGGTTGTGATGAACTTAGCTTGTGACAATTGTGTCAATGTCTCATGGATCCTGGGTATTCAATACCTGTCTGGAATGGTATAGGTGTTCAGGGCTCTGAAGTCTCCTACCATCCTTTATTTTCCATTATGCCAAGTTATAATGACAGGGGTAGTGACTTCTACCTGTTCATTATGTCCTACCTTTCTTAATACTCCAAGGTCCATTAATTCTTTAATGTGTACCTCTAAGGCCTCTCTAGCCCTTGGACTAGCTGGGTAAGCAGGTCTCCTTAGTAAAGGTGGGTAAGGTTTTTCCACATTAAGAATTATATCCACTCCATGTCCAATTATGGCACCTAGTGGCTCTTTGTCAGTTGCAAAGGCATTTTTGTACTTAAATAAGAGGTCAATCAATTTTTCTTTCATTTTTTCTGTTAATTCTTGATTGAATTCTGCCTCTTTAAGTTGTTCAGATATAAAAAGTTCATTTTCTGGAATTTTTTCTCCATTCTTAATAACTGTGATTTGTTTTTTGTTATTTAAGAAGCCAAACGTTTGTCTTTTGTTGTCTCCTATGGTAAAATATCTATCCTTTTGGTTAGAGATATCTATACCATAAGTTGATAATTAGTCATTCCCAAGTATGAAGTGATTACTAGTACAGTTGTCCATTACTACAAACTCTACTTTAATTCTGACACATTGTGAGGAATGAGGAAAAATTAGTGTTAAATCAATTATTACAAGGGGCTTCATGCTCTCACTTGCACTACTAAATTTGACACCTTGTATTGGCATAAGTTTTTCTTGCCAGTCTGGGACAATGGTTTTTAAATAACTTTTACCAACACAGGTGCAATATGCTCCTGTATCTAAGTTAGCTTTTCCTTCTTGGTTATCAACCATAACAATACTTATACTTGATTTTCCAGCTGTATATTCCATTCCTCTTGCAGGTTTGGTTCTATACATTTTGGCATCTTGTATGTTTGTCAGGTTTGTGTCAGATGTCCCAAGTAGTCGTAAGTTTGAGTTAACATCTAGTACTTCATAAATTATATCAATATTATCAATTTGTGCATTAACTATATTGATTTCATCACTTTCAGAACTTTCTGATTCTTCTGTCTCTTTTTCAGAGTCAGATTCCTCTTCTTTGTCATTGTGGTTTTCTGTTTCCACAATTTCATTAATCTTTGCCTTTTTAAGGCAATTATTGGCTAAGTGTCTAATACCTCCACATTTATGGCATTTTCTTTGCTCATTATTGTTGGATGTATTGGGCTTGTAGGATTCTTTTGATTTATATGTTTTGATAAATGGTTTATTTGGGCTTTTAATGTCCAATTTCTTCCAAGTCCTGCTGCTTTTTGTTCTTGTCACTATGTCTTCTAGTGCATTAGTGTACTCTTCTGTGGAGCATGGTTCTATACACCTGCTTCTTAGGGCATGTTCTAGCTCTCCTCCACATTTCTTGAGTATTTTCATATGCACCATTTTTTGTGACATTTCTGGGTACAATGCATTAAGTCTTTCAGCTTGTTTCAAGAACCAAGTTAAAGGTTTGTCTTTGTCTGGGTCAAAGAAAGAATTTTGAAATGCATTTTCTATTCTGTACCTGCAGGAATCATTAGCCCACTTGGTGATTATTTCTTGTTTCCACCAAGACCAGGTATTTTTTCCATTTGTTTGCCTTATGCCATAATACCATCTTTTTGCAGATTTATCAACAATGAATGTAATCTTGCAGTGATTAATTCATCTGGTATGGCATAATCTTCTTGTAGTGTGGAGCTCCTTTTGGTGTGGGATTGGATAAGGCAGTCCTTGAGGGGGAAATCACAGGTAAACAGTTTTGAATTGCTGAAATAATCCTGTAACCAAGGGTGCTAAGGGTGTTTTAGCTGCCCCTCTGAATATACTAAAAAATCTCCCTACAGAGCTCACAAATCAATATTTAAGATTGTGGCTTTACAACTAGAGAAGACTTTTTAGCAGTCTCTATCAGACCTATTCAATAATCAGCCTAATGATAAAATAATAATACTAATTTAGATAAAATAATTTCAAAAGATAAATTTGTAGGTGATTTTAGGATAATAAAGTAATAATTGAGTAAAATAAATAATAGATATAATAGTACTGAGTGGTGATTTTAAGTTGTTTTCTTTGTTTAAGGTATTTTGTTTTAATGGATGATAGTTCAATATGACAAATTTAGTAATAGTGATAATATATAATAATATTGTATGATAGTTTAAATAGTTATTGTTGGTAAATAATTTTGATAATATGAGAAATATATTTTGTGATAATAATAATAGTGATATAGATTTTTTTTTAGTGAGAAGAGTATAATATAAATATTTTGTTTGAATAAGAGTATTTCACTAATAGATGAACTTATAATATAGGCAGACCTACTGTTAACTACAGCTATTTATAAACCACTATTTAGTGTAATTTAATAATAATAATTTCTAGATTAACCTACTAGTAAGGGATGAATAATTATTCTCCTTCTTGGTATATAATTATTTGCATGAGGAAAGAGGAGAAAAATGAGAGAGAGAGGCCTCTTTTTATGTTGTGAGAGGTACCCATGGGCTCTCCATGTAAAGTGTTATTCTTGCCCTTGAGGTAATTTTGCTGGTGTAGATTTTTTGTAACAAAAGTCAGATGACCTATCTGCTACCATGTATTAGTAATCTTGCAGAGCCTTGAGAGATTAATGCTAGTGTGTAAAATTGAGAATGGTGTCATATGACTGAGATATTTTTTCCATTTGTTTGGTCAAAATGAAGGTTGAGATGTTTTCCTTGGTGGGGATTTTTGATAAAAATATCAGGTGACTTCTCTTTTGCACTGCTTTAGTCAGCTTGCATAGCCTTGAGGAATTAATGCTGGTGAGTTAAGGATGAAGGTGGTGTCATGTGAATAAACCCCTGTATAATTTGTTTGTAAGATTTATCTAGTTCCAGGTGATCATGCTGTGTAATGTGGGGATATCTTGGGTTTTAATTCTTGATTACTGTAATTGCTGTGTGGTTTACAGTTTAGTGTATTCCCCTTGCATGCAGCTGGTTGTAATTGAATTGAGGTGTATTTGATGATTCTGAGGCTGTGTACTGTACAGATCTTATGCATGTGGACTGCATAAGTCTTATTTGGGCTCCTGTATTGTTGTGTAATTTTTTAAGTTTTTAGTGGATTTTCATGTATTGAGTTAAATTGGATACTGTCATATGATCCTTGTGTCACATGCACTGTATTTGGTTACTGTAATTCTTGGTAATATAATCTTCTTGATGGATTTAGAGTGGATATAATGTTACAATGTTACTTTTCCTATGTAATTTTGAGTTTCTGTATGTATTTAGCCTATTGTTGATTCTGTAAGGCTTATATGTAGGTTTTGTTGTATAATTCCATAAGATTAGATTCCCTTATTATTTATTGAATTGTAGAAATATGTTGGTTATTTCTATTCTGAATGCTGAATTCTGCCTTTCCTCCATTCCATTGCTGCTATTACTGTGTTTTTGTCACTTAATAATGTCTTCTCAGTGGTGAATTCCTGAATTGGTCATTGTGATCTTGATTTTTTTCCAACTTTTAATTTTCAAAAAAATTTCTTGAAACTGGTAAAAGGTATGGAATACCATAGTAGCATGTCAATTGTCTTGATAAATGACATGTGGTCATATTCACCTTCTCCTGTGAATGTTAGCCATTCTTTCAATTGAGGTGCTTCCTTCATTAAGACTTGGTTGTTGTGTTGGTGACTCAAGTCTGTTATGAATGGATTTGTTAACTCCTCTTTTGGTTAACAGGGCTTCTTATGTGAGAAAATGGTGTTGATAACTTTGGCATATTTAAATTAGCCTCATTAATTTTATCCATTTTTTCAGTAATAAGCCTTATTTCACTTTGAATGTCATCTTTCAGATGCATTCTTGCTTCATCACTCTTTTCCACATGGTCCAAGAGTAATTTTTGGTGTGATGAAGTCTTTTCTTCAAATTCTTCTACAGAAATACTTAATTTGTTTCATTTTTCTGTAAGATTGTCAATACTCACATCATAATTGATTGTCAACGTTTTTTCTTTGATATCACTTATGTATTTGTACAACTCTTGCTTTCCTTGTATTAATTTCTGAGTATTGTCAATCAATACATTTGGTTTATTATTTTCAATCATAAATTTTATGTTATCAATTTTTTTTCTTATTTTGTGCAACAAGTTTCGTTAAAGATGATAAGCTATTATTTATTTCTTGGAAAGATAATAAACTATTTTTAATGTCTTTAAGAGGTAAAATACTATTTTTAAGTTCTGTTAAAGTATTTACAACATCAGGAGAAAAGGTTATTTCTTTGGGAAATGGGATTGTCTCATTCTTTGTTCCTCTTTGTCTTTGAATTCCATCAAAGTTCTGGCCATGTTGAAGACATTGTCCATGGCATCTTTTTGGATTTTGGGAATCCTGTAGCTTGGGGAATATGGTTTTCTCCAATTCTTTTTCTTGTTCTTCTTCCCTTCTTGGGGAAGTGGGTTGACTTGGGGCTTGCTGGTAGAAGCTACTGGGGCTTCTTCCTTGGTTGCCTCCTTCTTTTTGGCATGATACTCCTTGATCTTTTTGATTTGAGGTTTGGATGATAGTGGTTTACATCCATTGGAGTATCTCACTATTTCCTCCTCTTTGAGGAACTTTTTCAGGATGTGCCAGGAGTTCATCACTCCTTGGTGTATTTGAGGCAACATTTCCCAATCTTTGTCCTTGTACACTGTGTAGTACTGTTTGTATTGGGTCATGTAAATGTCTATTTGAGCCCTCTGAATGTGATTTGTACCTATTTGAGTTACTCATACTTAGTTCCAATTCAGGTTCAGATATCATGGGCATTTCTGGGACTTGCCTTTGGGATAAGGCACTTCCTTGTGTGGATTCTGTTCCACTGGGGATATTTCCCTTCCTCTTCCCTTTTGAGGAATCAATTCTACCTCTGAGTCCAGCTCCATCTGATTGGATGGAGTATTGGGAGCCTCTTCTGGTAGTCATATTACAAGAAAAAATAAGAAATAAGAGGATTTCAGAACAGGAATACTCTTATGGCAATTTATAAATGAGGTACTCACCTTCAGAGTCCTGAATAGTGGGTCCTGGAAAGTCCAATTTCTTGGCTTTCTTTTTCTTAGTGATTATTGGTGTTGGAGAACTTTTACAAGTTTCTTCCACCAATCTTTCAACAGTGGCTTGGTTGTCCTCTGTTGGGTGGTCTTCAAACACTAAAAGAGACAAATAAATATAAGTCTTTTATCTAAAGTGTTATTTGGTGGTAAGATATGGCAATTTTCCACGTAAAAATTGCTTGTATATCTTTTTTTTATTAAAAAAATGAAAATAATTAAAGAAATGAAATTAAAATGAATAAAATAACTTTCTTATTGGTTTTTAATATTTTTATTATTTTTTAAGTTTTTATTTTTAAAGAATAAAATAAAAATGAATATGATTCTTTTATCAAATTAATTCATAATATAAAATTATTTTTAACTTTAAAATATCTTTTTCAATCACTAGAGTCACTCAAAGAAAGTTTTTGCAAGTCTAAGGATGTGAAAAACCATGTGTAAGACGGTACAATTGCTTTCCAAATGCCTCAATAGCTTTTAAAATCAATAAATAAAAAATTATTATATAATTTTATGATTATAAGTATAATTTATCATTGGATAAGCCCAATTAGAATCTTTTTACAGGTCTTTGAGAGTAAATATCACGGCCAGGCCCCCAAATGTAAGGTTTGACTATGAAACAATAAGTAAAAATTACTAATATTTTACTTATTGTACTATGAATGTCCTTATAAATGAAACAAAGAAGATAAAAATAATTATAATAATAAAGAATTATTATAATAATGGCGTAAAAAAGATTATATTATTAAATAAATATGATAACATAATTTATATTATAAAATATAATATAATAAAATAAATATATTAATATAAAATAATTAATATATTTAATGGCACTATATTATTGTTACAAACAAATAATAAAGGCGTAATAAAAAATTTTTATCAATAAAAAACAATTAATAACAATAATATTACTAATATTAAAGTTATAAATTAATATAAATACTATTTATATTAATTAAAGAATTATTAAAGTGATAATAAAGAGAAAATTATTATAATAAGAGAAAATAACCTACTTTTAATACTTAATATAATAATTTTGAGATATTCTACGCCAAAAAATGTAAATACAACTTATCCAAACTGTATTTACAACAAAAATAGAGAAAATTACAAATATTCTTGATTTTTACGTGGAAATGAGATTTCATAGAGATTTTTAGCAAAAACAATTGAATAAATGATTTAATCATGTCAAAATTGATGATTATAATAAGATGATCTTTTTTCTTTAATAATATAAGAGTTTTATATATAAAGAATAAAGATATTACCTTCTAATTTTATTTATTTGATTTTTTTGATGCCTCTGAGGGGAAAACAGAGTGAAAAGTGCTCTATTTATAGTAAATACTTCCCTGTTAGAGTCCAACAGGCTTCTAGTGGACGTTTACTGATCATATCCACTGGAATTGATCAATAATTCAAGGTTTGGTGATTATTACATCATGATCAAACCATATTAGATCACTATTACGCCATTATTTAGAGTTATCACTATAACTCTAAGTTTGATGATGTCAAAGGCTTGGCAGAACCCCAAAATTTGTGTATTTTATTCGTTTTAATCATAAACCAATAGTATTTACCAATTGTATCACTCATATGACTGTTAAACTTAATTTAAGGTTACTGTGAGTGATGATAAATGATCAATTTAAGCTCAAACTTTGCTCCTTGATAACTTTTAAGATTTACAGGCTACCGAAATTTAAAGAGTGAATTCTAATAGCTTGGCATAACTCTATTATGCTGCCAAGAGAATTTTATTACATCATCAAAACTCTATTTTTGATGATTTTTCTTGTAACTCATCTTTTCTGTTAAAATTTAATATTTTAAGCTTCAAACTATGATTTCAAGGGGTTATACCTTGAATATTATAATACAAAGTACATACCTCTTCACGAATGAACTAGTAGAATCCAACTGTTCAATCCTTTTTAAGTTTGGACCACTTTCACAACAAAGTGGTCAACAGCTCTGTTGATTTTAATCAATAATTCCTTACAGGTTTTAACCTTGTTTATAACTTGTGAAATAAACTTCATTTCTCTATTCCTACAATAATTATGTGATGAATTTATTTTTGGTTCATCACTCTATCATGAATAATTCAAGAGATATTAGCTAAAATCCTGTAATATATGCATTGACCAAAAAAGTGCATATATTCAGGTTAATTCCTTAAGTATTGATTTTGAAGCTTAGCTTCTTAATTGTTTTATATGTGGAAATTTATGAGAAATCCAATGGAACCATTCATTTCACATGTTGCTTCATTGTGCTTTGAAATAAATAAGGATTTGTGTTTTTTATAAGGTATTATTACTTATAACTTATTAAATATTGACTTTACAGATATCCCATAAAAATGGTATATGTGTATTTTACCATGGGGAAACCAATTGTATAATTTATTTCCCATTTTTATTAATTGGTTTTTAAGTTAAACCAAGTTTTATGCCAATTTATGGTGTTTTTGTAGTTTCAAGGTAATTATTTTTAATGTATAATTATATTAAATATTTTTTGTGACCTTTTTGGGTATGTGGTCATATCTCAAAGGTTCACAGATTGAATTCCCATAGTTTAATATGAATTGGCCTGCATGGGCCAAGGACATACAGGTATAATTGATTGCTGCCTGTATGGACCAACTGAGTTGCCCAAGGAGTATTGAAGTACTTTCTGCATTGACAGCTGATCAAATGATGAATAACCTCTGAGAATGGCCCTTGAATTAATTCTGAAATAATTGGCAACCCAACTCCTGCAGGGCCAGGTGGTTGGGGTCCTTGAATAGTCTTCTGATAGCTGCCATGGATTGCCAGACTGATGAGCTGAAGAGTCCTCCTTCAACATGGGTGTTGGATTTTGGGACCTTTATTTGGAATCATTGAATTTGGTCCTGAAAACGTCATCATTGAGCTTCTCAGCAAAAATGGTGCATAATGGTATATAATACCATATAGGCACCACTCCTGCAACCTTGAGTATGGGGTGCATGGAGGAATGGGAGGAATCCCCCTTAAGTTGAGAGGAAGGACTGAGCTGAGCTCATCTGGTGGCCTCTGGTGGTTACCAGAGGCCATGGTGGTCCTTGGCCAAAATGGGTCTTGAGGGTCTTCATGGCCATTTTGGGGCTAAGAATGGCTCAGGTGGGCTCAATTGTGTTTTGGGACGCACCTGGCCTTGGGGGCTAGGGGTTTCCCCCTTCAGCCCATGGACCGCGGGCCGTAGAGGCCAGAGGGGGCCTAAATGGCCCAAAAAGGCCATTTAGGCCCTAGACCCCCTAATGAAAAGGGGTGGTCCCAGGATGGTGGTTATGGCTAGGGGGCCCTGAACCCCCTAGGAGACAAAAGGACACCCCTAGGCCCAAAAACCAAGATAGAGACCTGGGGGTTGGAGATATTGAAATTGGCCAGGGAGGCCAATGATGGCAGGATATGGCCTGATGCCATAAAAGGCCAGAGAAAGGTTATATGGCTAAAAGGCCATAGAACACCAAAGGGGGCCAATTGGCCACAAAAGATATGGTGTGGACAATTGGCCCCAACTTGGTCCCAGGCTAAATTTCCCAACACCCATGGAGGAGGGTCATTACTCTTGGTCGTTACAGTACCCCCCTACCTTGAATGGTGAGCTCCTGAGCACCAAGATAAGGTAAGAGCCTTTTGAGTCTGTTGAGATGGATTGGGTGTAGTGATTCCAGAGGTATTGATTCTTGAAAAGAAAATTTTGAGCTAATACTGATGATGGCATATGAGATGGGGTTGACATGGTATTCTCTTGACATTTTGCTTTGAAAATGTTGAAAGATTGATTTTAGCGTAAATTTTGGGATTATTGATTTTAATGAAGAAAAGTTTAAGGAAATACAAAGAAAGAAGATAAAGAATAAAGAACAAAAGGTGAAAGAAAATTTTGAGGAGGATTCCAATCTTCTTCACAGATTTTGACATTTGATTTTGAAAGTGGCCAAGGACCTGGAAAACAGAATTTGATGCCAGGTGCTCACAGAGTGGCCAAGGTGATGTTTTGAGATATTGTAGACCCCTCAGGGAAGTGCACACCAGGAGAGGAACTTACTTTTGGTAGTTACCACTCCCTCCAGTGCCATAAATAAAGAAAAATCTTGTTAAAGGAATGTGTTGAATGGACCATTTCTTGGAAAGGAAATAAGAAAAGGAATGGTCCATTTGCACAAGTGTAAATGGCCATAAATTGGAATTGATTTTGAAGCCAGGCCAAACATCTGTGCCAAATTGCAAAGTGCTCACAGAGTGGCCAAGGTGATTCTTAAAACAAAGAAGAGTAGAATACCCCTAAAGGTGCATACCTGGAGTGGGACTTACCTTTGGTAATTCCTCTCCCCACCAAGAACCATAAAGAATCAAGCTTTTGAAGAATTGGGTCCTGGTTTGTCAGGATGTAAAGAATGAAAATCTTTGACGAGTTCAGGAAAATTCTTCAGGTCTTCAGTTGTTTCCCAAGTGGATCTTTCTGAGTCTTGACTGAAACCCTTCCATTCCACCAGATGACATAATTTTGCTCTCTTGAGCTTGAATCCAGTATTTGCAAGACTTCCAATTCCTCTTCTTCTTCAATGATGATTGGAGGAGCAGGCTCACAATGCCAATTTGGGATTGTTGATGTCTTGACTGGTTCCAAGAGGGAAATATGAAAGACTGGGTTGATGGATTTCCATTTAGGTGGTGAGCATGAGTACTGACTTTCTTCAAGATTGGAAATGGACCCAACCATCTTTCAGACAGTTTTTTAGTGGTTCTAGTTTTTTTTTTGTTCTTGGAGGAAAGCCATACCATGTCACCAGGATTGAAATCAGGTGGACTTGCTCTACTTTTATCTGCATACCTCTTAAACTGGTTTATGGCAGCTTCAAGTTCTCTCTTGACATCTTGTTGTACTGATTGGATTTTTGTTGATACCTTTCCAGCAGGATTGTCTTGAGTGATGTGAGCTTAATAAAATTTTGGATCTCTTCCATAAACAGTGAAAAACTGTAATTGCTTGGTTGAAGAGTGGTCAGAATTATTGTAGGCAAATTCAGCCAGAGGGAGCCAGGTGTTCCAATCATCTTTATGATAAATGACATACATCCAAAGATACTGTTCTAGCATCTGATTTACGCTCTCTGTATGTCCATCAGTTTCTGGATGGTGAGCAGTTGAAAGATCTCTTGAAATCTTGAGCTGCTGACAAAGATTGGTCCAGAAGGAAGAACCAAACAGAGGACCTCTATCACTGACAATGCTTGAAGGAGGGCCATGCTTTGAAAAGATATTATTGATGAAGAAATGGGCCAAATCTCTTGAATTGATTGAATACCTTGTTGGAATAAAAACTACCATTTTTGAGAATCTGTCCAGTATGACAAGGATTGAGTCAAATGAGTTGGACAGTGGCAATTGAGCGATGAAATCCATTGAAAGACAAATCCAAGGACCACTTGGAAATGGGATAGGTTTGAGGAGTCCAAACTTCTTATGATGAATATTCTTGTTTCTTGAACACTATTCATAGGTTGAGACATAATAAGTGATAAATTGAGTCATGCCGGACCGGTGAAAATCCCGCTTGACAAGTTTTGAAGTCTTTTCTTGGCCAGGGTGTCCAGCTAGAGGAGAGTCATGACGCTTTTGAAGAATTCTGAGTTGGATTGTGAGGTCATTTGGGACCACCACCCAATTTTTGAATGAAAGGAGCTGGGAAGAGAAATCATGAGAATAATCCTGAACAGATTTACCTTGGCCCAATTCTTGAAGGATACTTCTGTACTGAGGATCTTGCCATAACTTCTTCTTAATTGATTCAATCAAATTCAAAAAAGATTCCACCTTGACTGCAAAATATCTTGAGGGTTGAATTTTGTCTTGCTTAATGAGTTGTTGAAAATTCATTGGATTCTTGGTGATGAAATCCTCCCCCCTCTCTGGACAAACGTTGTCCCGACGTGATAAGGCATCTGGAAGAGTAGCTAGGCGGCCAGGGCGGTAATTGATTGAAAAATGAAATTCAGAAAGGAATTCAGCCCAGCAGGCTTGACGGTGAGTAAGGACTTGTGAGGACATGTAGTATTGAAGAGAACTGTGATTGGTGAGAACTTCAAAAGGGGAAGAAAGAGACAGAAAAAAAGCCCTCCAGCGCTTGAGAGCCCAGACTATGCCAAGGAGTTCCTTGTCATGAATCTCATAGTTGAGCTCAGCTGTTGAATGCAATGGGATGTTTTCCTGAGTCAGAAACCTGACTCAGTAAAGCAACCAAGGCATAATCGGATGCATTGGTCTCTACAATGGTGGGTAGAGAAGGATTGGAGCGGTGGTGAAAGCCTCTTTGAGTTGGTGAAACTGACTGAGAGCTTCCTCATTGAGGGGGAAACAGGAATTTTTCTTGAAGAAACTGGTGAGTGAACTGATCTTCTTTGAAGAATTCTTGATTAAACAACAGTAGAAGTTCGCAAAGCCAAGGAATGATTGAAGAGCCTTGAGGCTTCTTGGAGTACGCCAGTTGAAAATCTGCTGGACCTTTGTTTGGTCCATCTTGAGGCCTTCAGAAGAAACAACATAACCACGATAATCTACACTGGAAACCAGAATAAGGAACTTTGAATCCTTAGCAAAGAGGTTATTGGCTCTGAGTCTGCAAAAAAAAGTGGACACATGAGTCACATGTTCTTCTGCAGATTTGGAGAAGACCATAATTTCATCCAAATAAACCACAGCATACGCATCAATAAGATCTTGGAAAATATCATTGACAAGATTTTTCAAGGAGGCAGGAGCATTGGTGAGCCCAAAAGGCATAACCAAGTACTTAAAACTGCCATGTTTAGTTCTAAAAGCTGTCAAATGCTCATTACCCTCCATGATTCTGAGAAGGTTATATGCACCACGAAAATCAATCTTGGAGAAGATAGAAGAACAATTAAAAACATTGAGAAGCTGATTCATAGGAGGAACAGGATACTTGTTCTTCCTAGTAACAGCATTGAGTTTGCGGTAATCAACACACAAACGAAGACACCATCTTTCTTTTTGACAAAGAGGTCAGGTGCTCCTGTTGAAGAGGAGCTTGGCCGGATGAAACCTTTCTCTACATTCTCTGAAATTTAGGCCCTGAGTGTACCTGACTCTTGGTTTGATAAAGAGTAGATCACCCCAAATGGAGGTAGAGACCCCTCCAGCTCAATATGATGATCACAGGTGCAGTGAGGAGGAAGTTTTTCTGCTTTCACCTTGGAGAATACATCCGAGTACTGGTGATAAACAGAAGGAACAACCTTCATCATGGCTTCTATTTCTTCTGGCTCTTCCTCTTCATCCCACAAATCCTCCAGGGAGTCATGATAAGATGAAGGAGGAAGGTCCTTATTCACAAAGAAGAGATGAATTGAAGATACAGAATTATCTTCTCCAACATCTTGAATCTCTTTGAAGACTTCATCTCTAGATGATATTAATGACTGATGGGAATGAAGGGAAGCAATATGAACAGAAGATGGAAATGATGGTGTTCTAGAATCACCGGCCAGAGCTGCACATAATTTGGCAGAAGATAAGTCATTACTGAAAGAAATAGAAGGATCATAATAGTCCTTTCGATCAGCCTTTGTTTCCAATCAATAGAGCACTTAAAATGATTAAGAAAGTCAAATCCCAATATGAGGTCTTCTCACTTGGGAGTATCAATGACTCAAACGTCCCATTCAAAGCTTGGGAAGGAAGGGAGCTCAACCATATATTTAGTATGGTGGGTCACAAATAAAGACGGGGACTCAGAGGAGTCCAAAATCATAAAAGGAATCGTCTCTGGGAGTTCTGACATGGTAAATGAGTACTTGTGAACAAACTACTTTGCAATAAATGAGTTGGTAGCACCAGAATCAATGAGAATACTGCAAAAAACATCAGAAAGAGAAGAAAAGACAAAAAACTTTAAAGAATTCTTGACACCAGTATTCAGAATGCACAGTTGTGCTCTGGAAGGGTATCAGTGAATACCATTGAACACAACATGATCTTCACTCAGGATTTTCCCTGGCTGGGAAAATTGCCAGAGGGTTGGGTAAGTTTGTTTTGAGGCCTTTTGAAACAGGACTCAAGACTATGCTTCCCACCACAATACGTACATAAGCCCTCCTTGATTCTTCTTTCTTTTTCAGAATTCATTAGCTTAAAGTCTTTATTCAATGAAGAAGAATGGGGCTTGTCCCTCCCCTGACAATTCTTCTTTTTCTTATGACTTGGACTTGAAGAATTTTGAGGATGAGAATAGTTTGACTTTGAGGCTGCAGGCATCTTCTCTTGATCATGATTCTTCTCCTTTTGCCTCTCATGGTACCTGGTATCAAGCTCCAGGGTAATATCCATTAAATCTTGAAGAGAATCAATATTTGAAGGATGGGAGGCCAACCCTCTCCTGAAATGATAAATGAGAGCCCTTTCACCCCAATCCCTGATTATTGAAACTAAGCTTCTGAAATCAGAAATGTATAGAGATGCATGCCCACCTTCTTTCATTCTCAACAAATCCAACTCTGCTTCAGCTTTTCTGACTTCATTCGTGTCACCAAACAAAG
Source organism: Austropuccinia psidii (assembly GCA_023105745.1). Taxonomy (NCBI): domain Eukaryota; kingdom Fungi; phylum Basidiomycota; class Pucciniomycetes; order Pucciniales; family Sphaerophragmiaceae; genus Austropuccinia; species Austropuccinia psidii. The sequence continues at coordinate 44,536,453 of JALGQZ010000001.1, forward strand.
TGAAGAGTTGATATTCAAACAATGTCCAAGAGCTGAGAAGGTAGCTTGGTTCTTGATTAGGGAGATTGTAAAGATAAGGCTCAATCCATTTTTCAGCCCTGTCAATAAGAAATGAAGTGGCATAAAGAACTTTCTTTCTGTCTTGAGAGAAATTTGCTGGATAATTATGAAAAATTAATTTACAAGACTGAATAAGGCTTCTGAATTTGAAGGGCTGAGTCCCATTAAAGAATTCTGGTGCCTTCATAGATGGAGTCTTGAAGGCTGGTGGTCTTGATTATTCAGAATAACAAGCTTCTTGAAGATTGGAAACAATTTGAGTCATTTGCTGCATAATGGCCAATAAAGATGGTTCAGATTGATGAGAGACAGGCTGATCAGACAGGTCTAGAGCTGGTCTTCTAGTACGTTGAGATTCCTGAAAAGGAGCAGGAGCAGTGTCAGTACCTTCAGACTCTTCCTCTTCCACAGAATTCTCCTCCTCTGTGAGCCTTAGAGGTATTTTCATATACCCAAAAGACCACAAATGATAAATTAAGATACAAATATAAATAAAATAGCTTTATGCATATTTTAGAAATAATTGGAATATAAATCCAAATTTATATTTAAAAATCACAATTTAACTATAATTTAAAAATAAAATTACAATAAAATTTAAAATTATGAAATTATATTTTTACTTGTAAAAATTAAGTAAAAATGAATTTTTAATAAAAATTGTGAAATTAAAATATTTTCAATAAAAAGTTATATAAGATATATTTCAAATTTTTATCCAATAAATAAAAATAAAGAAACTATCACACCATTAGATTCCTCATAAAAGATAAAGTGGTGTCACCTCTGGATGAAATTTCAGTAACTCAACTCTAAATAAGCTTAAATTAAGTTTTTAGTGTTTTTTGTACAAAAGTATGAAAATCCTTGAAAACTGGATTTAATTCACACCAAATGTGGTGTTACCCATCAATTTTTCTGTTAAAATTGAGGTGTTGTGTTTAGTTTAGAAGTTATGAGGAATTGAAGTATTTTCAATTGAATTCAATTGAAATATCAAAATGTGCACGTGTATTACATAAGTGAACTTTAATTTACATATGAGGTATCAATTATTATAGATGTGTAATCAAAAAACTCACTTGAATTACATGTGTAAATTATAATCGTATCAAATGATGTGGAATTAAAGAAAAAATAAATTGGAAAGACTAATTCTGGGGGGGAAAGACACTCTAGCTCTAAGGGGGAGCTAGACCCCCAAAATCCTTGATGACTGGAATGAGATTTCAAAATTCACGCAAAATTTCATTACTTTTGGCCTGTAATTGAGTCACAGGGTGTGTGACTCATTTGATGATGAGGTTTTGATACCAACCAGGGTAGTTTTAACTGCTTCCAAGAGGGTAAAGCTACCCTCAAGTTGAAACAGTGTTAGTAAGAACAGCTTTAACTGGTTTCTACGCCTCTTGAACACATTCTGACGTGTTTTCAAGGCTCTAGACCAGGTATTGCTATAGTAATGGCTGATTTAAGGGTCTAAAATGGCTAAAAATAGCAAAAAATGGCTTAAACCAGCCCTTTTTTGGTCTAAACCAGGGTTCAATGATGCCATAATTGGCTTTTCTGTTTTCAGACTGTTTTTCACGACTGAAAAGAGTAAAGTCTACTTTTGGAGTAAGAAAATTGATAGCTATAAAAGAATGTCTTCTTTGTGCCACTTTTCTCTTCTTGTAAAAATCTTTTCCTTTTATAATTAGTTCAAACACTGTTAAACCAATCAATAAAAGATTCCAACCACCCTTTTGGTTTCATTTTAAACCTTTTAACCACATGAAAAAATTATTATAATCATTGTTTGTAACTCTTATAATCATTTCTACCCCTGAACCACCACAAAAGTGAATTAAAGCATCTTTCATCACTGTTAACTTTGTCACTTTTGTTTCCAAATTCACTCTAGTTACTTTTGGGCATGTTTGCCCTTTAAATATCTTTTTAAAGACTTTGTTCTTTAATTAATTTCTTGAAGTTCTTTTCTCAATTAATTCCAATTGAAATCGCTCTTGAAGAAATTTCTTTTGTAGCATTAAATATCTCTTGCAGAGTATTTTTGGATAAATCTTTAGTGTTGGTAAAGCAATAAATTCTTATTATATTCTTGTTTTATACTTAAAAAGTTAAAAGAAATAAAATTGGTGTGTTTTCTCTTCAAAAATACTATTTCATACTATTTTTAAATAACTTTACCTTATACAATTTTTGAGGACAGGAAAATTAATTGATATTTTATCAAAATTTCATGTCCACACCTTACATCCTCCTCTTCATCATCTTCACCTGGAACCTTGATACTGGTTCTTGAAAGTCCTGGAAAACTGCAAATTAGTCCTGAGAATGAGCTTGATCTCCTTGGCCCTCTTCCTTCCTTCCTGGATGGTGCTGCTCCTTCCATAATAGGTCCTCTGTCTAATTGGGCCCTCAGTTGCAGAACTGCTGGGGTTCCGTCAAGAGGAGCTCTTGGATTTGGAGTAAGAGCAGCTTGAGTTCTGGCCTGAGATCTGGTCTGTCTTGCAGGAGGTGAATGCTGGATAAGCATGATTTCAGGAAAAAATGAATTAAAATGAATTAAAATGAATTAAAATAATAAGAATAAAAATTTAAATGGATAACTTGAGGCAATTGAAAGTGAGAGCTTGAAGGAAAAACAGATAAAATCTTGAAGTGAAAAAATGAATCCAATAAGAATCTTCAAGTACGTCAATCAATCAAATATCAAATAAAGTCTTGAAGTAAATAAATCAGTCAATCAAATCAATCAAAATAAAGTTCTTGCAGAAAATCAGTCAATCAAATGAATTATTGAGTCAAAATCGATTTATGTCAAATTTCTTGATGTGAGTAATCAGCAAAATCAATGAAATATTCAGGTCAATCAATTTACTTGAAGTCAATGTCATTTATGTCAAATCAATATCAAGTGAATTCTTCCTTTAAAATCAAAATTCTTGAAGAAATAATCAAAATGAATCCTGAAGTGAAGAAGGTGTCTGAATTAATCTGATGAGCAATTTGAGAATCAAAAGAAAAAAGGCGCCTGAATTATGATTAAAATGAGATTTAAAAAGAAGATAGATAAAAAATGGGTCAGTTATCAATTTTCAAGAATGAATATTGAATGAGAGAAGATTGAGAAGTGACAAAGAATCATTAAGTTCATAAGCTCTAAAGAGTCATAATTTCCATGAATGAAAGAATGAAAATGATAAAAGAATGAATGAACAGAAATGAAAAGAAATGATTAGTTAATTAATATAATGTCACAGGGGATCTTGGAAAGAAAACAAGAGTGGCCTGGCACTCAGGAATCAAGAACTCACTTGAAAGGCTCTAAAAGGATAAAAGAGATAAAGCAGAATGAATTTCTTTAAGAAGCATAAGAGGAAGAATAAGGAAAATTATTTCAAAGATAAGAAGGATCAAGTGAAGCTAATGGCCAGAGAAATCAGAAATCCAAAAGCCAAGAAGCCACCCAAGTGAATCCCCAATTCACTGTTTCAACCTGCCAGAAAAGGAAATGGAATTAGTAAAGGATATGACCACCAATATCCACTGACAGGCAAAGAAGAAAGGGTGAAAATGACTGACTTAAGATTATCAGTATTTACTTTAATAAATGAAAAGAAAATAAAGATAAATATAAATCCAATATATTAATTAACTGGGGAAAAGCTCCTCAGGTGATGAAAAGTGGCCAGTGTATGTGAAAAACTGAGAGGCTGGTCCGAGAAGGTGAATCATCTGGCTTTATTGTCTGAATTTGGTCAATACAGTCCTGGCCATCTTGAGAATTGAACTGTGTGATTGAATTCCCACAGTTGAATATGAATTGGCCTGATTGGGCCAAGGACATACATGTATAATTGATTGCTGCCTGTATGGACCAATTGAGTTTTCCAAGGATTATTAAAGTACTTTCCGCCTCTACAGCTGATTTAATGATGAATAACCTCTGAGAATGGCCCTTGAAATAATCCTGAAATAATTGCCAACCCAACTCCTGCAGGGCCAGGTGGTTGGGGTCCTTGAATAGTCTTCTGATAGCCGCCATGGATTGCCAGACTGATGAGTTGAAGAGTCCTCCTTAAAAATGGGTGTTGGATTTTGGGACCTTGATTTAAAATCATTGATTTTGGTCCTGAAAGCGTCACCATTGAATTTCTGAGCAAAAATGGTGCATGATAGTATATAATACCATATATGCACCACTCCTGCACCTTGAGTATGTGGTGCATCGAGGAATGGGAGGAATCCCCCTTAAGTTGAGGGGAAGGACTGAGCTGAGCTGATCTTGTGGCCTCTGGTGGTTACCAGAGGCCATGGGCTGAAAGGTGGTCCTTGGCCAAAATGGGTCCTGAGGGTCTTTATGGCCATTGTGGGTTTGATGGGATTTGGGGACAGGAATGGCTCAGGTGGGCCCAATTGTGGTTTGGGACCCAGCTGGCCTTGGGGGCTAGGGGGTTGCCCCCTTTGGCCCCTCTTGGTCTCATTGGATTAGGCCAAAAGGGGCCTGATCGGGCCACAAACGGCAGGCCGTAGAGGCCGTAGGGGGCCTAAATGGCCCAAAAAGGCCATTTAGGCCCTAGACCCCCTAATAAAAGGGGGTGGTTATGGCTAGGGGGCCCAGAACCCCCTAGGAGGCAAAAGGACAACTCCAGGCCCAAAAACAAAGATAGAGACCTGGGGGTTGGAGATATGGAAATTGGCCAGGGAGGCCAATGATGGCAGGATATGGCCTGAGGCCATAAAAGGCCAGGGGAAGGTGATATGTCCAAAAGGCTATAGAAAACCAAAGGGGGCCAATTGGCCATAAAAGATATGGTGTGGCCAATCGGCCCCAACTTGGTCCCAGGCTAAATTGCTGCAACACCCATGGATGAGGGTTGTCAGGATGATACTATGATAAAGGTATAACTAGGCTAATTACAACTTTAACTGTGTATGTGACACGGTAAAAAAATGATTTAAAAAAGATTTATAAGAGTTTATAATGAGATAAAAGGGTTCTACTATTGAGAAATAGTGGTGGTGAGCGCTATTGAGAACCCTGGGTGCAGGCTTTATCTGTTGGATTACAATAATAAAGTCTACAATAATTAAAGATTATAATTATACCTGATTATTTAACCAAGAGTAAAACTGTTTTTGACAGTTTACTACGTAGGTTATTCAAGAGCAGGATGAGGAGAGGTTTTGGCTGTGAAAAGCCCTCCTTTTATCCTGAAATTGAGGTGGAAAGGCTGCTAGACCTTTCCACGTAAAGGAAGTGAAGATTTTTCACTCTCTATGACAGGCTTGTGGTTTGCAAACAGCCTGTATACTCTGTATTGGGCTCAGATGTGGTTTTGAAACCACATCTGGGCAGTTTTCACCAATACAGGGTGAAAACTTTCATCTGGGACCTCACAGCCTGATTCTGACGTGTATGACACGTAGAATGCTGTACAGAAACTGTATGGGACCCCAGTATTGACTGAAATATGAGGTATTGAATTAAAAACATGCTTCTTCGTCTATTTGACACCTCATATTCATGGTTATGGGATATTATCCCAAGGTAAGGCTGTATATGACAGCAGGTGGGATTTTGACCTTATAATGGTCATACCTCTGTCAGGTTTTGAGATATCAAGCTCAAAATTGGTTCATTGAGTAGCTCTATATGAGCTCTACACAATGGTACCCAACTTGACATGGTTATCATTAAATATGGCAAAGTTATCCCATGTACAAGTATTTTTGTACATTGGCGTGGTTTGGGCAAAAGCTGTATTAAGCTTGTTTGGCCAATAACTTCTGTTGTAGTTGAGCTATGAGGAAATGGATGGCACCATCAGATAGCCCTGATTGTGCTCTTTCCAAAAAGACCCCACTTCAGGTATCTCACACTAAAACTGTAAAAGGTAGATGAGAGGTGAATGTTTTGTTCACCGTTATTTGGTCTGAATTTGACCATAACTCAAGTAATACTGGTGCTAGCTCAGTTTGGCTGGTACCATTGGATAGCCCTGGCTTAGAGCTTCATTTTGAGTACCCATTTGATGGGGTTAAGCCTCTCCTTCTAGATTTTAGATGAGAGGTGAAAATTAAGGTTTATGCTCAGCAATAACTTTGAGCAGGAATAACTTTGTTATTTCTTGTCCTATGGTGATGGGACTTATATTTTCAGGAAGAGGTGAGTTTCCTCTTTCTTTTGATACCTTTTGAGCTAGTTTGGCTCAGCTCCATGTTTTGGTGGTACTTTGGCTATACCATTGGTTTATGGTATTTTGGCTGTCATGCTTGTGCTCTGGTTTTGAGTCACAGGCTGACAAGGGTAATTACTCAAGGTTGTGACGCTGTGGAACCTTTCAAAAATTCAAAAATATAATCAACCTCAAACTTAAGAAAATCTGAATATGACTCAAGATAAATATTTTTTTTTGATTTTTTTTGAGATAATAATATGCTTTATGGGAAAATATCACTCGCAAATTAAATGAACTTGTATTTATTTATAAATTAAAAAACACTTTCATTTTGGATAGGTATAATTGGAATAATATTAGATTCAACGACTACTCAGATAGGTATTTCAATTATTTGTTTTAAATATGAATATCACTTCATTTTAACATTTAAAGAGAAAAAAGATACATAAAAATCATTCAAATACTTAAAAAATGCTTTTTTAAGAAATAATATATGAAAAATGATGGTTCTACCTCAAAAAAAATGAAAGATAAGATCATTTATGAGTAGTTAATTGAGCTTCCTTTCTTATTAAAAGAAAGTTTTTCTCATATCTTTGAAGAAAATGAATGGCAAAAACTTCTTTTCTGCTGCTCAAACAAAGTTTTCTTATCCTTTTTTTAATCATTTTGAGTTTTCTTATCCATGTCTTGTGGTGAAATTCTATTTGGGTTTTTTGCTTGATTTTGGAGTATTTATGTGCTTTTTTAATTTGACTTATTTTTTTATTATAATTTGAAATTGGCTTTAATTTACTTTTATTCTTGGTTTTTGGATCAAAATTTAAGTAAAAGGCCTTTACAAGGACTGCTCCTATGAAATGTTTTCTATATGTCAATTTTGTTGCAGTACAGGCATTGCAATGGCTGCTTATGTAATGTTGTTGATGATCGTCAAAAATTTTACAGTAGCTGCCATTACAGAAAGTCTACTCCAGTTTCCTTTTTATTTTATTTATTTGTTCCAATAGAAGGTGCTCTAAAACATAGAGCCTGCCACTTCTCTCTTGAATTGAGAAATAGAACATTCAACCATGCAAGAGTAAGGGAATTCATCTTAAAAAAATGCAAATTCTTATTTTGATAATAAAAGTTGATGAATATAATTAATGGAAAAATAAATGAAAAAATAGAAAAGATAAAAATGATACTTGATTTATAATAATTTTGATCAATAAATAAAATAATATATACAGCTTGTTTGTATTTTTTGGGAAAACAATTTATTCAAACATATTAGAAAGCCTTTATCTGTTCCTTCTGAGGTTTCAGAGCTTTGAATATATAAGAAGAAATTTGTTTTATCAAGTCAGCTTCTTCAAAATAGGATTCAGTCTAAAAAGGCTGGTTTTAATATTGGTGAGCCATTTTTTGAAACAGAAATAAGGATTAATATTTCTACCAAGTAATAAAAAGTGATTAATCAAGACAGATAAAGGCTTTTTTATATTGAAGAATGGTTTTCAATCCTTTTGAATCTGAAAATTAGGATTTTTTCAATTTAAAAGAATTTTTTGTATTCAATTTTTTATGTTAAAAAGTATTAAACTCAAAATTAAAAGTATTTCAACACAGTATATCATATAATTACTTAATCCAGTTTAAAAAAGGGAGAAAATATGATATTTTCCTCATTGTTCCTGTGAGCCTGTGAGGTAAGTATAACATACCCATAAGGCCACAAATGATTTCATATACAGGTGATTTAGTCTTCAACAGACTTTTCAATTTAATTTAAAATACAAAGTAACAAAGAATAAGTATGAATTTTTTTTGGATAAACAAAGTTATAAATATTATGTCATTTTTGGATTCTACACCAAAAATAACCTAGGATACGCCCATAGGGTGTTATACCCAAAAAAGCTTATTTCTTATGTTATTGGAAGATTTAGGAATCTCACAGTACTAATGTAAATTTTTTAACATTTTTTTAAAATAGTTAAGTTTAAGCTTAAGTAAGCTTAAATTTAAAGTTGCATAAGGTTTATGCAAACGTACCAAAATTTTAGTTAGAATTGAGGTGTTGTGTATATTTACTGAATTGGCTGAGGATCTGCCATACAGAATGTAAATGCTGCGTGAGCTCAATTTACAAGGGTTTAAGGCCATAGTATGGCTTTCAATAGATAAAAGGGCAAAATCCATGCCAAAAATTGAGACAAAGGAAAAAGACCAAACAGAGCTGGGGTACCCAACTTTTTGGATCTGAAATGATCCAATTAAGGTTGTCCACCTGTATTGAAGGATTTACAACCTTATTTAAGCTCTAAGATTAGACCTTGATCCAACCTTAAATTTTAAACTGGTTTTATCCCAAATTAGACAGGAATTTCAACCTGCCACAGGGTAAATCCCTATATGCAGGCTTGAAATTAAGGTTTTAAGAACTTTACAAACTTAATTAAGCTCAAAAAGCTTAAATAAGCTTAAATATTTATGGTTACAAGCATTAAAACCTTATCAAAAAATAGGGTTTAGTGTGTATTGCTATTTTATGTGGAAAAATAGCAATAACTTCAAAAATTCATTAAAACTCCAATTCTCAATGGATTTGCTTGAAAATTTCATACAGCTTACAATTTAATATTATCTATATATAAATTGAATTTTAAGTATCTTTTATAAACAGATTTCCTGGGTAATTAGCCTGGAAATTTACTCTTTTAACTATACTTAAAGTAAATTAATATTTCTTTCAAAATTAATTAAAAATTGAGTTTGAGGGATTTCTGCTTGAAACTCTATTTTTAAGTCTCTCATTTGATGAACTTTAATATAAATAAACTCATTTTATCTTATAAATGAAGATAATTAAATTAAATGAGGATTAAAGTTACTTGGAGTTAAGAATAGCACTGGTAACTTTAAATGGGAATTAAAAATAAGTCACCTTAAGTTAAGAACCTTATTTTTAAACATGGGTTTTCAGATTTTACCTTAGCACGCCCTCTCTATCCATAATGATTCATGAGAGCTCCTCTGTAGACATCAAAAGAGTCTTTTCATCACTGTTTTTGTCCGTCATCAATTATCAATCCAATCATATTAGACATCTAAACATGTAAAGTTTTATTATATATAAAATCTTATTACTAAATATTTCTTAAGTATATTATTCTTCATAAATCTTAAATTATAAGAATTCAAATCATAGAAATTAGATTATTGTTGTAATCACTTATGATATATTTTATTTCATAAGATTATTGTCTTTAAAATATCTTTTGAAATCCACAAATTCCTCTCAAAAACTCTTTAATAATAATTCTTATCATAAAGAGTTGTTTTATCTTTAAAAATATTGATTTTAGGAGTTTTCTTAACTTATAATTATTATTCAATATAATAACTGTTGTTGTTTGACTTGTTGTATTAAATTAATATTATAAGTAAGTTTTCTATAAAATTCTATATCTTTTTTATCTATTATTAGTTTTTTTTTATATATAGAATTTTTCTATCAGAATTCTTTCTGCACAGTGTGTGTATTAATTCTTTTATAAATAATATTTACATATTATTTATAAGTGGTTAAAAATTCATATCTTCCACATTTAATTGTCTCATTAAGAGCTTTACACTTCTTATTGTTATAATTGTCAGTGACTATAAAAATAATAGAATAATTATAATTTATTATAATTATTCTATTTTCTTTTTATTATTATTTTATATAATAATAATTAAATTTATTTTTTTATCTAATTATTTTTAATAATTATATATAAATTTGTGGTTATAATATTTTATTATATTCGATTTTTCTACTGAGGACAGTCATAGTGCTCTTGATATTGTTACTATTATCAATAGTTTCATAGACAAGCCTTACATTTGGGGGCCTGGCCATGATTTTAACAAATATTTGGGACATAAATCACATTTTAGACCTTATTTTATTGTTTTTTGACGTAAAATTGCCATATTTACTTGAATATTGGCATTTTTGGGACTTGTCCCTTATACATAATCTTTATAATATTAATAAAGTTATTTTTTTCTTCAGAATACTGTTTCAAACAGTATACTATTGAGTGACTTAGAGTAAATTTCTTTTGTCTAACCAGTGGCGTTTTCACATCACAGACTTTAAATTTATTCTTTGAGGTATTCTAGTATAAAGTGAATAATAATACAATTTTGATTAATAACTTATTAATTGAATAAATATTGTTTCTTCAAAGAAAATATAAAATCAAATTAAAAATTTAAGAATTGAAAAAATTTACTCAAAACATTTTTTCTTTAATCTTAGAAGTTTTTCTTTATTTTTTTGATGTAATTTGCCATAAATTACATTAAGACAACTTTGTCCAATAAGTTGAGTTTATAAGTTATTTTTATTATTTAAAATAACTTATATTTTTTTCTAGTGTAATCCGTCTGAGAAAGTTTTTCAGACTCTGAAGCCTCAGAGTCTTGTATTGAAATGCAAACTAGCCCAGCACCAAGGGGTTTGATTACTAAAGAACCCTTTAAAGGTCCAGCAGGTGAATTCAATCCATTTCTTAGTCTTAATTACTTTATATTTACATGGAATGACTCCTACTAGAGGTGGAAGTAGCTACTCCATCCAATAAAATGGATCTGTACCAGGACATTTCAGTCATAAATCAAAAAGACAAGAATGTCAGCCCAGAGGAGAGGATAAAATGGAGGATTCCAGAACTTCCACCAGTTCCCAAAGGTTAGCTGGCACCTTTGACACTCTTATTGAGAGTCCAGAAGCTGACATAACTGCTATTGCTGTTCTTAGACCTGAATCACTTTCAACAGGCAACAATAGAGATATACCAGTCTCAGTACAAGAACTGATTTATGGCAGCAAAACAGAAAGAGTGGCAACTTCTCCCAAGTCTTTGGATAGGCACCATGAGCTCATATCTTCAAGTTAAGAATTTCATTGGGCCAGAAAAGACAGAAGAACTTCTGAAGGGTTTGACACCCATGTCTTGCAAAGGACAAGTCCAACAGATCAACGCTTGGTTGAAAAGCCAAAGCATGTTATCAGAGTACCAGAAGAGGAATTTGGCCCAAGGGCAGCTCCCCAAGCCTCAACAAGTTACAAACAAGCCCAAGCAAACCCCAAAAACCAAACAGAAGGGCAAGCAAGAGACAAAGGGAAAGGCAAAGCCCAAGTGGAACAAGCCTTACCCACAGAACTACAGGATTCTCAAGAAAGCGAAGACAGCCATGGACAATGTGTTCAATATGGCATGAACTCTGATGGAATTCACAAACAAGGAAGAGGAAAGATTGAACCAATCTTTTCCAAATAATTAGACCTTGTAAAGCTTGTAAACCAAATTGAAACTTGCAACAAAGAAATTATAACAAAGTTTAAAACATTTGAGTATATCCAAAAACAGTTGGGTAATGAGATACTTCAAGTAAAAGAGTAACCAAAGACCATTATTGGCCTTGAAAATGTTAATAAAGACAATATTTTGTCTTTGATGCAAATTTGTGCAAGAATTGAGTCTAAGGTTACCTTACTCAATCAACCAGATGACAATTCTATTTCTTTTATAACTAGACAGCTAAAAGAATTAAGAATACAAGTTGAAAACTTGGAAAACTCAACTGGGCACAATGCAGCTCTTTTCCAAGAGCAATTGGAAAAAAGTGATAAAGCAAGACTAGAATTAAAAGAAGATATTCAATCAAGTATTAATAATATATCACTGAAAAGGGATTTGCCAAGACAGTCTACACCAATTCCTGACAGAAAGGTGCCAAACTTGAGTAATAACTTACATTGTACAATTTCAAGTAATGCAGAAGTGGAAACTGCTTGCAATTTTAAAGACATTCCAAGATTAGAGGAATGGTCAACCTTCAGTGGTTAAAGGGAATAAAATGATATGGAATTTATGAAAACAATTGATATGTTTGAAGAAGACTTTAACATACCAGATGAATACATAAGTGCCAGATTACACTCATTGTTTACCAAATCAGAAATGAAATGGTATTACAAAATGAGACAAGACCATAGTAAACATTCTTGGCCTTGGTGGAAGGAAGAAATTATTTCCAAATAGGCAAATGATTCCTGGAGATTCAAAATGGAGAGTTATTTTGAATGAGCAATGTTTAATATTGAGAGGGACAGGCCCATGTCTTGGTTTCTTAAACAAAAGGACAGATTAACTGCCCTTCATCCTGATATTTCTGAAACAATTGTACATCAAAGGATATTAAGAAAGTGTGGTGGTGACCTTGAGCATGCTATAAGAAGCAGATGTATTGAGCCTTGCTCTACAGAAGATTATATCAATTCAATGGAGGACATCACAACCAGAACAAAAATTGGAAGGAATTGGTATAAACACCCAATGGACAACAATAGCAGTGGGAAACCAATTTCAAAACCCAATAAACCACATTACAAAGCTCCTTTTAAATGTCATAAGTGTGGAAGTTCATCTCATTTGGCTAATAATTGTCCCAAAAAGACAAGAATCAATGAGATATAAATTAAAAAAGATGACACAAAAGAAACTAATGATGTCCCTGTACATGGAAGTGATTTTGAGCTTTCTGAAGAGGAGTAATTGCCAGATGAACTTAGTATAGAAAATATTAATGTTTCCTTTGAAGTCACAGAAGTGCATACTCACTTACCACAGTACAGTGATGAATGTATGGATCTCATACATGTGCAAGATGCTGAAATGCAGAAATCCAAACCAGCCAGAAGTAAAGGTCATACAGCTGGATCATCTTGTATCACTAATATTGTGATAAACAACAGAGAAACCAAGATACATCTTGACTCAGGTGCTTTTTGTACTTTTTTTGGAAAGAATTGTCTTGACAAGATTCATAACAATTGGCAAGACAATTTAATGCCAATTGAAGGTATAAAATTCAGCAGTGCCAGCCAAAATATGAACCCCTTGCGTATATTTGAAGCAGCAATGATATTCCCTCATGCTACAGGAAGTATTAGATTAAAAGTTGAATTTGTTGTTATGAATAATTGTAATTCACAACACTTTATACTTGCAAAGGATTATCTCAAAAATTATGGTATTTATCTTAATAATCATAAAGACAGATATTTCACTATAGGGGAAAATAAAAGGCAAAAATTTGCTTTTCCTTCAAGAAGAAGAGAAATAACTGTCATTAGACAAGTAAAAAATGTTAATAAAGATAAATTTGTCTCAGATCAATTAATTGAAGCACAAATTAGTCCTGAATTAACACCAGAAATGAAGGAAGAACTTATTGAAATCTTATTTCAAGACAGGGAAGCCTTTGCTTCTGATAATGAACCACTTAGGGATATCAAAGGCCATGAAGTGGAAATTATTCTTAATGTGGAAATACCTTACCCTCCACTTTTGAGAAGACCAGCTTACCCAGCTAGCCCTAGGGCCAGAGAAGCATTAGAAAGTCATATTAATGAACTAATGAAACTGGGAGTTCTTAGAAATGTTAGACACAATGAAGAAGTAGAAGTCACAACTCCTGTAATCATTACTTGGAATAATGATAAATCAAGGATGGTTGGTGATTTTAGAGCACTGAATACCTAAACTATTCCATACAGGTATCCAATCCCTAGAATCCATGATAATTTAACCCAATTATCCAAAGCAAGAATTATTACCCCTATGGATGCTCTTAAAGGCTTCCATCAGAATGTTTTGACACCTCATGCTAGGGAATTATTGAGTATTATTTCTCATTGTGGTATTTATGAATACTTGAGGATGCCTTTTGACATTAAAAATGCACCCTCTCGCTATCAAAGAATGATGAATACCATTCCCCAACATGAATTATCAGAAGGATGGTTAATTATTTATATTTATGACATTATAATTTGTTCAGAAACCTGGAAATTACATTTAGAGAGACTTTCAATAGTACTTAAGAAAATTCTTCAAGTGAACATGGAAATATCTCTTAAAAAATGTAATTCTGGGTTTCATGAGTTAAAAGCTCTAGGAAATGTAGTCTCAGGACTGAGCCTTGGTGTTGATAAAAACAAAGTGACTGCAGTTTTGTTGAAACAAATTCCCCAGAATAAGAAGAAAATGATGTCTTTCTTAGGGTTTTCCAGTTATTACAGGCAACACCTTAAAGATTTTACAAACCATGCCAGATCTTTGTACAGAATTTGTGATCAGAAAACTGTCTTTGAAATGACACAGGAGAGGATTAAAGCATATTAAAAGATCAGATATGCCTTGACCAATGCACCATTACTACTGATTCCAGATTGGAAACTTCCTTTCAAGCTGTATATTGATGCATGTGGTGAGGGCCTAGGTGCAGCTCTGAATCAAGCTCAAACTGTCAATGACAAACCTTATGAAGTTCCAATTTGTTTTATTTCAAGACAAATCAAAGCTACTGAGGCCAGATATGGAGCCAGCCAAATGGAGTGCCTTTTCCTTGTTTGGGCTCTGGAGAAACCTCATGATTATCTGGGTGGTAGTGTGTTTGAAGTGATTGCTGATTGTAATGCAGTAAGATCACTTCTTAACATGAAAACTCCAAACAGACACATGTTAAGATAGCAGATTTCTATACAGGAGTATAGAGGCAATATGACCATAGTACATAGATCTGGAAACATTCACAAGAATGCTGATGGCTTAACTAGATGGGAATTACCCAATACACCTGACAATCCTGCCTATGTTCCCATAGGTGTAAAACCTAAAATTCCAATGGAAGGAATTCACATCACAGATGTTGGAACAGAATTCTTTGAAGAAGTTAGAGAGAGCTATAAGCTGGATAAGAATTGTCATATTCTTACTTCTCTACTTGAAAAAGATTGCAAAGAGGCAGATTTGTCTAATTCTCTGGATGATATTTGTAAAACATTTTATCACAATGGAAGATTCCATTTATTTGATGGTATCTTATATTATAGATCTAAACACACATTTGTCATGGTCCTGTGTAGTAGAATGTTAATAACACAATACTGCTAGAATTCCATGATAACATTTATTCTGGACATCTGTCTGAAGACAAAACAATGGAAAGAATTAATACATATTCCTGGTGGCCATTTTGGAGAAAAGATGTCATCGAGTACTGTCACAGTTGTGATAGATGTCAGAAAGCCAATAAAGCTACTGGTAAAAGATTTGGTTTAATGATTAATATCCAATAATCAAGTACCCCATGGGCAGTGGTTCAGATGGACTGGGTAACTGCCTTACCACCTTGAGGTGATAAACGTTTCAATGCATTTCCTGTCATTGTAGATAGATATAGCAAAACACCAATCTTTTTACCATTTCATAAAGATGAAACAACTATGGATACAGCTCTTTTGATTTGGAATAGAGTCATATCCCATACTGGTCTCTTCAAAAATATCATCATTGATCGAGACCCAAAAATTCACATCAGCCTTATGGACTAATTTACATAGGATTTTGGGTACAAAATCATCATTCTCAACAGTATACCATCCACAAACAGATGGGTTAGCAGAAAGAATGATACAAACCCTTGAGGACATGATCAGATGATTTTGTGCTTATGGCCTGCATTTTAAGAATTCTGATGGCTTTACCAATGATTGGTGTACTCTTATACCAGCATTGGAATTAGCCTACAAGACCTCCATCCATGCTTCAACAGGCAAAACTCCTGTAATGTTGGAAAAAGGATGGAACCCTAAACTTCCAGTTGATACTTTGAAGAAAGATTTATTTGATATTCATCCAACTTCTCAAAGCTTTAAGTTATTGCTTGATAAAGTGAGGAATCATGCAAATAAAAGCATTAAGGATGCCTTTGAATATGCTAAACAGAAATGGTATAAAAGTCATAAAACCCCAGAATTCAAAGTAGGGGACTTAATACTAGTTTTAACCTTGAAATTTAATAATATCAAAGGTCCAAAGAAATTGAAAGATTCCTTTTCAGGACCATTTATTATTAAAGCCCTTCATGGGGCAAATTCAGTACCAGGAGAACTTTCAGGGGAATTGGAAAAAAACATCCAACTTTTCCTATTAGTCTGGTAAAGCATTACACTTCAAGTGATAAGGAATTATTTCCTTTGAGAAATGAAACACCCTTAGAAGTACCTCCACTTGCTCAGAGTGAAGAGAAAAAATTACTAAAAGTCTTGAAAGAAATAAAACTTAGCAGAAAAAATGAAAGGGAATACTTGGTCAGGTACAGAAATCCACAAGATGAAGATGAATGGATTGTAGCAGAAAATATATCTGATGCCCAAAAGTTTCTCATAAAATTCAGACATGAGAGAAGACCAATTCCTCAATAAAACATCTCAATTGTGTTCTTTACATACTTGAGAGTATAGGTAGAGAGGTTGGACAGTGGATGTTCCCCCCAATTAAATTGGGGTTATACTACTAAAATAAAATTGTGATACAATTGGTTTTTTGGTGGTAGGGAATGTGAGCCTGTGAGGTATGTATAACATACCCATAAGGCCACAAATGATTTTAAATACAGCTGATTTAGTCTTCAACAGACTTTTCAATTGAATTTAAAATAAAAAATAACAAAAAATAAGTATACCTTTTTTTTGGATAAACAAAGTTATAAATATTATGTCATTTTTGGATTCTACACCAAAAATAACCTAGGGTATACTTATACGGTGTTATACCCCAAAAAGCTTATTTCTTATGTTATTGGAAGATTTAAGAATTTCACAGTACTAATGTAAATTTTTTAACATTTTTTTAAAATTGTTAAATTTAAGCTTAAATAAGCTTAAGTTTGAATTTGCATAAGGGTTATGCAAACCTACCAAAATTTTGGTTAAAATTGAGGTGTTGTGTATATTTACTGAATTGGCTAAGGATTTGCCATACAGAATGTAAATCCTGCGTGAGCTCAATTTAAAAGTGTTTAAGGGCCTAGTATGGCTTTAAATACATAAAAGGGCAAAATCCATGCAAAAAGGTCGGACAAAGTAAAAAGACCAAACAGAGCTAGGATACCCAACTTTTTGGATCTGCAAGGATTCGATTAAGGTTGTCCACCTGTATTGGAGGATTTTCAACCTTATTTCAACTTCAAGATTAGACTTTGATCCAACCTTAAGGTTTAAACTGGTTTTATCCCAATTTTAACAGGAATTTTGAGCTGCCAAAGGGTAAATCCCAATATTCAGGCTTGAAATTAAAGTATTGAGACCTGTCAAAGCTTAAATAAGCCCAAATTTTAAGGTTAAAAGCATTCAAACCTTGTCAAAAGTCAAGGTTTAGTGTGTATTGCTATTTTATGTGGAAAAATAGCAATAACTTCAAAAATTCATTAAAAATCCAATTCTTAATGGATTTGCTTGGAATTTCACACAGCTTAAAATTTAATATTATCTATGTATAAATTGAATTTTAAGTATCTTTTATAAAAAGATTTCCTGGGTAATTAGCCTGGAAATTTACTATTTTAATTATACTTAAAACAAATTAGGATTTCTTCAATAGTTCATTAAAAATTAATTTTAAGAGATTTCTGCTTGAAACTCTATTTTTAAGTTGCTCATGTGACTAACTTCAATATAAATAAACTCATTTTAAATTCAAAATTAAAATAATTAACTTAAATGAGGATTATAGTTACTTGGAGTTAAGAATAACACTGGTAAATTTTCATTTGAATTAAGAATAAGTTACCTTAAGTTAAGAACCTTATTTTTAAGCATGGTTGGTCAGTTCTGACCTAAGCACGGACTCTATATCCATTATTAATCATGAGAGCTTCTCTGTAGACATAAAAAGAGTTATTTCATCACTGTTTTTGTCCATCATCAATTATCAATCCAATCATATTAGACATTTAAACAGGTAAAGCTTTATTATATATAAAATCTTATTATTAAATATTTCTCAGGTATTTTATTCTTTATAAATCTTAAATTAAAAGAATTGAAATCATAGAAATTAGATTATTTTTGTAATCAATTATAATATATTTTATTTTATAAAACTATTGTCTTTAAAATATCTTTTACAATCCACAAATTCCTCTCAAAAACTCTTTAATCATAATTTTTATGATGAAAAGTTGTTTTATCTTTAAGAATATTGATTTTTGGCATGTTTTTAACTTATAATTATTATTTAATATAATGACTGTTGTTGTTTCACTTGTTGTATTAAATAAATATTATAAGTAAGTTTTCTATAAAATTCTATATCCTTTTTATCTATTATTAGTTTTTTTATATAGAAATTTTCTATAAGAATTATTTCTGAACAGTGTGTGTTTTAATTCTTTTATAAATAATACTTTTATTTCAATTATAAGTGGTTAAATATTTATATTTTCCATGTGTAATTGTCTCATCAAGAGCTTTACACTTCTTATTATTATAATTGTCAGTGACTATTAAAATAATAGAATAATTATAATTTATTATAATTATTATATTTTTTATTATTATGATGTTATATAATAATATTTAATTTTCTTTTATATATAATTATTTTTAATAATTATATTTAAATTGGTGGTTATAATATTTCATCAAATTATATTGTTCTACTGAGGACAGTCATAGTACTCTTGATATTGTTACTATTATCAAGAGTTTCATAGACAAAACTTACACTGGCTCTATTTGATGTCTTTTGTCCCCCTTAGCTATTTTCACATCAAAAAAGCAATTCAGGCTTCAAGACTGATATTTAACATGGGTCTACAAAACCTGTATCTAGAAATACAAGAGTTGTAAGTGCAACAAACAAGCATAACACTATTCTTAGTGTATATGTAACATGTTCTTTATTACATTATCATTATTTTGGCAAGAAATTGAGAAAAAACAAACTTCAAATTTTATGTAGTATTGATGATGTGGTGTTAAAGTATTTGGCGAATTAACACCTCATAGAGCTAATTTGATCTTATTTTCACTATGGCCTTACCCAAGGGGAATTTTTGTGTAGAATCCAAATCTGGCCTTAGATACATGCATTCACTTACAAACAAAAAATGTATTAATCCTTTCTTAAATAAAAATGATAAATTTTGGATATATGCATGACTTATGCGTTATGCATAGTTCAAAAGTTATTTGTATATCAACTGTGGCTTATTTGGGTATGTAAAATTCACCTCAAGGCTCACATATTCTCAAGTTCATACCATCAAATTTTGCAATGAGTTGACAGGCCATGTTTTGTTTTATTTGCTGCTGCCCATCTATTGCAATGCTCTGACTAGAAATCTGAAGGTGTGAAAAAATTAGAAAGCAATCTATTAACTGTAATAATGTTGGCCATCATGGGATGAGAAACAAAGTTTTTTGGAAATTAAATTGAATACATGGATGACACAATTGCCTTTCTTGATGTTTGGATGATCATTTGTTGGAAGTGTCTTAAGAAAAACCAATAATAAAATTAGTACAAAATTCACAACATTAAATGGAGAGACTTACTCAAAATTGCATCATGACAGATGGAGAATTGGTCACCACAGAACAGATATTATCAAACAATACTTGATTGTTGGCCAGGCACTCCTTGACTACTTGGTATATAATCTTTGAGGTATATTGTTTGCAATTTAGGTCAAGTATATCAGCTAACTTCTTAATATCTTTCCCTCATAATAGTAAAAGCACATGGATATAATGTTCAAAAATCTTGCTCCATCTGTCAAGTGATAATGTCATGCCTTGACATTTTGAAAGTTTAGAAGCAACTTGTAACTCATGCTTGGGGTGAATCAGATGTAATTTTGAATTGCCAATAGAGTGGTGGGTTGGAAGTCTTTATGGTGATGGCACCAATGCTTTCTGATAATCTTGAAAATAGTAGTTGTTAAGGAATTGAAATGGTATGTTTGAAACAATGAGAGCCTCTGAGAGCATCTCATGCAACTCTTGTGTTTTGTGGTGACTAAATGCTTTGAAGTACAAAAATGAAGAAGCTGAGTCAGAGTGAGGTCTTTTTGATGGGATGTTGCATTTGATTTCTGGTCAATTTGAAACATATCCCATGCATCTGATCAAGAGTCATCTTCAGAGCCACTTGTCCTGTATTCTTTCAATACACAGGTGAGGTATTCCATCTTATTATGTGGACTCATTTTTCTGAAACCATCCTTGATGTGAGTGAAAAGGCAATGAGGCCAAGCCCTTGGTGTGAATCTCAAAAAGGGTGGAATGGAGGAAATCACAAAAAGGAAAAATAAGTGAGTGACATAAGTTGACAACTGAATGAAGACAGCACTAAAAAAGGAGGAAAGGAGGCATAATGGAGAAAAAGAGACAACAGATCAAGTCCCACAATGGAAAAGGAGACAACAGATCAATGATGGAAAAACAAGAAAGAAAAATTGAAATTTTCAAAACTAAAGGGGAAGTTGGGATCCCTAAGGCTGTGGATAGGCTGGGCATGCCACCCCCACTTTTTGGAACCTGGCACATGGCTGGCATGCTGCATTGTACCTGCCAGCCACCCTGTACCCCCTTGGTGGGGTGCTCCAACTCTGTTGATCCACTTCCCCGACCCAGAGTTCAAGTCCCTCTCCAGGCTGCTTCCCCACTTTCTCTTTCTATGCCATAAGTCACTCACATAGGCTCTTCTGCTCTTGTTGATAAAACCATGCCAAAATCCACCAACCACATTTTGGCCTCAAAATCCAAGCACTCTGCGCTTTCACGCTTGAGCAGTCCTGGCTCCAGCTTCTTTATCGCCAGGCTGATATCGAAAATAACCAAGAATGTCAATTCAGTCACTCAGCCAAGAGGACGATCATGGTCGTAAAACTCCCGATTCTCTCTTTAGCATCGAGTCTTGGGAGATAGCCTCAGATAATCTATCACACCTTCTAGAAGATCGTATTGAAACCACTCCCAAGGAACCGCCAGCGAACCACCTTTTGGATCATCCAGCCGTGAAGCCGGCCTTTTATTTCGGCACCACCCTTTCAATCGTACCCGTTCTGCCCGTTCAAGGGCTTTATTATCTACCGAATTTGATTGATGATACCACAGAGCAGGAATGGATGACAGATTTGGCGTATTTGAATTGGTCCGACAATCCAGCCAACAATCAAATGATGTTCTTTTCACGTCCAACTGTAACCCTAGCAAACGGCTCTCAAGAACCCATAGTGTCACATTCCTTCCTCAATTGGCCAACCTTCCTGATCGGCCTTATCAATCGGCTTCCCGCACTTCTTCTTACTGCCAATCCTGAAAACTTGGGCGGCTTGAACGATTTGCTCATTGGACCTTCCAAATCAACTTTACCATGGCAGGCAATCATTAATCTATATCGCCCAGGAGAAGGAATTGAGCAACACGTCGATATGATCGACCGATTCGATGATGTCATCTTGGGTATTTCCCTAGGCTCTAATACTGCGATGAAATTCCAGCCCTTGGGCGAGAAAAACTTGAATACAAATCAAGAGCTATATTTAGAGCAACGCTCTGGCTATTTTCTTTCTCATGATGCTCGTTTCAATTGGACACATGGTATTGAACGAAACAAGGTTTACGATTTAGTGCATGATATTCCTAATAATGAAACAAGAACAATTAAACGAGCAAGGACTCGAATAAGCATAACCATCAGAAGACTTAAACCAGAGGCAGATCTTTTGAAAAGTTGATGTTTCCCAATCCCAAAAATATACGTTGTAGTTAATTGTAAGTCTTTGTAACTTAATTGTATAAAAAAATTTCAAACCTCTTAAATAAATAAGGTCTGGCCAATGGTGTTCAAAAACTTGATGGATTTTCAACCTTAAAATATCTATTTCAAATGCAATGTGAAATTGTAAGAGTTTTTTTTGTTAATATTTCTAAAACCTAAATATTGCGTTTTGACTTATGAAAAAAAGAAGTATTTAATATATATATAAGTATATATAAAAGAATTCAGCTTTGATATTTTTTTTTTAATATTTATTAAGAAGAAATAGATGATTTAATTAAGGATGAATTAAACTTATAGCCTTTTGGCTAATTAAGAATTAAGTGTTTTGATTATTGAAAAATAATAAGAGATAATAAAATGGATTATGGATTGATTTTAAATTAAAAGTACAATTTAACTAGATGTATATCTGTTTTGTTAAGCTAAAACTTTTGCTTTATTGTATCTTTTTTTTTCAAAAAGAAAATACAAGTTGTAATTTCTTAAAATAGATATGATTGAATTTCAAAAATGAAATTAAAACTGCTATTCATTTCACCCCACTTATTTTTTTTTCTAAAATAATAGTAAAAATAGTTATTCATGATTTAGAATTTAAAAAAGGTACAAAATAAGAATCAAAATTAAGATGTTCATTTTCTATTATGTATTCTTTTTGAAAAAAGATGAATTTATTGAATTCAATTGAATACCTTATATTGATAATAAAGATATGTTGGAATCTGTGATAAAAACCACTATGAGCTAGCAGTCTTTCGCTCAGACACTATCAATGAGTGTGCCTAAAATACGTGTCAGATGACTGGCCACAGATATCTCTATCCAACGGTTTATGTCAATACCTCTATAAATAACTCTTATTCCTGATATCCTCCAAAGGGCATCATCAGAAAACCTTTGTATTCTTTCTCTTTACTAAGATTACTCTCACTCTTAAATTATCCCTCCTACAACGTGTTGTGTGTTGTGGTGCGGTAAGAACTCTTAAACATGTCATGCTATTAACAGCAACATTCTTATTCTTTACCTTGTTTTATTACTAGTGCTATGTCAAGGGATTACCTTGTTATTTCTCAGTCTTGTTATTTTAGTTATCACATTTGTACTATCCTTTAGGTACTTCAAGTATTTTCTATGTTCTCACTTATCTAATGTTACTGAAAAATATCTTTAGTTTATATTTTGAACTTAGCAAGATATAGATAAATAAATGAAATGAATTAATATCAATTGAAATGTAAATTTTAAGAATTGACTTCAAATTAAAATGTGTTTGTTTATAATATATATAAATTAATAATAAATCAAGATGGAAATAATGTCGGTGAATGTATGTGGGCCTTTGAGATATGATCACATATCCAAAAAGGTCATAAAGCAACTTTGAAATACTTATTTTAATAATAACACATGAAATTATTATCTTAAAATAAGTAAAAATGCCTTAAAAAAGCAAAAAAAACCTTGATTATCACAGAGACAAATTGTCACAGGGGCTCTTATGGAAGCAAGAGTGGCCTGGCACTCAGGAAACAAGAACTCACTTGGAGAGCTCCAAAAGAATAAAGGAATAAAAGAATATATTTCTTGAAAGAAGAATAAAAGGGTAAAGACAAGTATGCCAAAGATAAAAGAAGAGGAAGCCAATGGCCAGGATAATAAGAAGCCAAAAGCCAAAGAGCCAACCAAATGAATCCTCAATTCACTGTTTTAACCTGCCAGAAAGAACAATGGAATTAGGAAGGATATGACCACCAATATCCACTGACAGCAAAGGAGAAAAGGTGCAAATGACTGCCTTAAGGTTATCAGTATTTACTTTAATAAGGTAAAAGAAAATAGGGATAAAAATAAATCCAATATCTTAATTAACTGGGGAAACAGTCCCCAGGTGATGAAAGGTGGCCAGTATTTGTGAAAAGCTGAAAGGTTGATCCTAGAAGGTGAATCATCTGGCTGTATTGTCTGAATTGGGGAAATATAGTTCTGGCCATCTTGAGAATTGAACTGTGTGACTGAATTCCCATAGTGGAATATGAATTGGCCCAATTGGCCCAAGGCCATACAGGATGCTTGATTACTGCCTGTATGGACCAATTGAGTTGTCCAAGGAATGCTTAGTACTTGATGCCTTGACACTGATTGAAAAGATTGATAACCTCTGAGAATTTCCCTTAGAATAGTCCTGATGAGAAAATGAAAACCTAACCTCTGCAAGGCCAGGTGGTTGGGGTGCTTGAATGATCTTCTGGTAGCCACCAGGGAATTGCCAGACTGAATAGCTGAAGAGTCCTCCTTCAAAATTGGTGATTGACTTGGAACTTGATTTGGGATAACTTAATTTGGTCCTGAAAATGTGACCATTGGATTGCTGAGAAAAAATGGTGCATAAAGGTATATTATACCATATATGCACCACTTGTGGAACCTTGAGTACAGGGTTCATTGAGGAAAGAGAAACCTTTCCCTCGATGTGAGGGGAAAGCTTTCTGGGAGCTGAGCTGGTGCCCTCTGGTGGTTTCCAGATGCCATGGACAGAAAATGGTGTCCATAGAGGTTTTGGCCGTTTTTGGTCCTGAGGGTCTTTTATGGCCATTTTGGGTTGGATGGAATTTGGGACCAAATATGGCTCAGGTGAGCCCACCTGGCCTTGGGGGCTATTGATCTGCCCCCTTGGCCCCTTTTGGCCTCATTGGATTCAGGCCAAAAGGGGCCTAAATGGCCCAAACCCCCATAATAAAAGGGGTTGGGCCAAGAGCCCTGGAGGTGGCTAGAGGGGCCATAGGCCCCTAGAAGATTGCAAGGACACCCCCAGGCCCATAAACAAGGGTAATGGCCTGGGGGTTGGTGTGGTGGAGAGTTGGCCAAAAGGACCAACCAAGGGAGGATATGGCCTGAGGCCATAAATGGCCAAGAGGCTATAGAGTACCAGATGGGGCCAATTAGCAATAAATGATATGGCATGGCCAATTGGCCCTAACGTTGTGGGAACTCCTTTTGGTGTGGGATGAAATAAGGCAGTACCTTGAGGGGGAAATTATTGGTAAGTCTGTTTTGAATTTCAGAATTGTCCAATAACCATGGGTGCTAAGGTGTATTAGCTGCCCCTCTAAATAATACTGAATAGTCAGCCTACAGAGAATCACAAAATAAAATAAGATTTGTGGCTTTAACAGATAGAGAAGACTTATCAGCAGTCTCTAAATCAGACCTATCAATAACACTACAGTAAAAATTCTGATCTAAAATTTCTGATAAAATAAACACTAGATTTTTTTACTTTATTTTAATAAAAGTGATGATAATATATATATATATATATGTTTTGGGTTTCTGTTATTTTAATGAAACTAATAAGAATATTTTTTTTTGTTTTTTTTTTTTTAAGAATGATAAGAATATATATATTTTTTATGGTTTTAGGTTGATTATAATGATTTTTTTTTGATATGAGTACTAATAATAAGACTACTGGATTTGATTCTTTTAGGATTTTTTTTAATACTGGGTTTTATATCACTACTACTTTTTTTTAATAATACTAAGCCACTGAGCAAGGCTACTGAGCTTTTTACTACGTTAATACTACTATTCTTCACTAATACTAAGCTACTGAGCAAGGCTACTGAGCTTTTACTACGGTTATACTACTATTCTTCACTAATACTAAGCTACTGAGCAAGGCTACTGAGCTTTTCACTACTAAAACACTACTACTATTCTAGATATCCTGCTAGTTCAGGGATGGCTATGATCCTGGATAGTGGGAACTTGTTCCATGATGATGGGAAAAATGAGGGAGAGAGGACCTCTATTTATAGCTTTTGGGCCTCCATAGAGCTTCTCAAAATAGGGTACTTAGAAAAAATCATAGCTGAGAGGTTTTAGCTAGTGAGACATGTAGTTTTGGTGTAGCAGCGTGTTTGCTGAGAGAATTATGCTGGTGGTGCTTTTTCTTATCAAGATCATGTGATGTATTTGAGATAATTTGGCTGGTGAGATTTTCTTTTTATCAAAGTCATGTGAGGTCATTGAGATAATATGGCTGGTGATGTTTTCTTGAAGGTGGGGAAAGTATTTTTTTGTTTCTATTTTTTACGTATTTTATGAGAGAATTATGCTGGTGGTGCTTTTTCTTCTCAAAATCATGTGATGTATTTGAGATAATTTTGCTGGTGAGACTTTCTTTTTGCCAAGAAAGTGGAGAAAATACAGCTCCTGACAATTGAAATTTCTTCTAGTCATATGATATATATGAGAAAATTATGCTGGTGTTTCTGTTCCTTATCAAAATCATGTGATGTCTTCGAGATAATTTTGCTGGTGACACTTTCATTTTTGGTGACTTTGTTATGTATTTTCTGAGAGAATTATGCTGGTGGTGCTTTTTCTTATCAAAATCATGTGATGTGTTTGAGATAATTTGGCTGGTGATGTTTTCTTGAAGGTGGGGAAAGTCTTTTTTGTTTCTATTTTTATGTATGTTATGAGAGAATTATGCTGGTGGTTCTTTTCCTTATCGAAATCATGTGATGTATTTGAGATAATTTGGCTGGTGAGTTTTTCTTTTTGCCAATAAAGTGGAGAAAATACAGCTCCTGACAATTGAACTTTCTTCTAGTCATATGATATATATGAGAAAATTATGCTGGTGTTTCTGTTTTAGTATTGTATCATTTCATATGGAGATTGCATCATTTCTATCAAGTTTGCTGCGTGCCATTATTACTAAGCAAACATTTCTTCTTGGAAAATATATTGTAATTTTATGCATAGCCTTGAGGTATTTCTTCTTTCAATTGAATCAAGGTGGGGAAAATACAGCTTCTGATGCTTTGGTCTATTTTCATATACCTTTATTTAGATTAACTGCCTTTAATGACATAATTTGTTATTGATGATGCAATAAGGTGGATATATCCTTTGATACTATACTGTTTTGATAAGATCTTGAGGCTGTGTATTGTATATTTATTTTTGAAATTTGTAGTTGTAATGTGTAAATATGTTTTGCGTAATTGGTTTTATTATCTTTTTTTTTATTTTGTTTTATTGGTAAGCTTGAAACTGGTACTAATGGTATGGAATACCACATCCCCCTCTCCATTTAATGCTGTCCCCAGCATTCCAGTTGAAAAGCTTGCCAATATCAATCATATCCATTTTGATCAATTTCTTCTCCCTCTGATATTAAATCTTCTTCTTCAATTTCTTCACTGCTGTCATTTTCTGACTCTGTACTTGATTCAACTTTCTTTCCTCTGGGATAAAACCTCTTGATGTGACTTTCTGCAAATTTTCTTGTAAGTTTAGTGCCATCCAATTCTTCAAGCTCATAAGGTCCATTATTAATTTGCTTTATGACTCTATAAGGTCCATTCCAACGGTTCTTGAAGAGTAAACCCCACTGTGACTCAAGTGGTTTATTATAAACTAATACCAAGTCCCCTGGTTCAAGTGGATTTCTCAGTCTATGTGCCATCTTTTTGTCCAAATATTGAACTGATTTGTGTCTTGAATCTCTTAACTTCTCTGCTGCTGCTAATCTTGTTTCTTGTTTTGCCACAATCTGTATGGTTCTTGCCTCCAATAGTTCTTCTAGTTGGTGTTTTCTTTTGATTGAATATTCCTCATTAATGTCACCTTGAAGTCTTCATTATTCACCTTGGTTGTTAATTTTGATATCTTCATTTTCTTTATTTTGTTGATTCCTTGATTTTACTTTCATATTCAGCCCTCTGGTGTGCTACCCCTGTAGTTTGAGTCATACAAAGACTATTTTCAGCCTTCAGGTTGCTACCCTGTAGTTTAAAGTCATACAAGGACTAATTTTAGCCTTCAGGTTGCTACCCTGTAGTTTAAAGTCATAAAAGGACTAATTTTAGCCTTCAGGTTGCTACCCTGTAGTTTAAAGTCATACAAGGACTAATTTTAGCGTTCAGGTTGCTACCCTGTAGTTTAAAGTCATAAAAGGACTAATTTTAGCTTCTTTATTTGATCTGACCTTTTATCCTTAATTTTAATCACAACAGTTTATTTTATTTATTTTTGTTATTATAAATTTTTTTTATGTTGAAAAAAAAGATTTTTTTTTTTTTTTTTTTTTTTTTTTTTTAAAAATTATTTTCTGTTGAAAAAAATATTTTTTTTTTTTATGTTGAAAAAAAAATTTTTTTTTTTTTTTTTTTTTTTTTTTTTATGTTGAAAAAAATTTTTTTTTAAGAGTGATCAAATTGATGAGTTATGTTGAATGACTTTTCAATTTGAGGAGTGAGGTTACATTTTCAAATGGTGTAGTGGTTACACTACAAACATAATGGTGACGTTTCATGTGAAACGTCACCCTGACCTTTCAGCTGTCACACGACAGACCCAGCCTGTATTTTGCCAGGGTCTTTGACAACCCCAGCGGCAATTTTGTAAACGTCATTTACCTTAAAAACACCCAAAACATCAAGGATGGGCTGTTTCTATAACAAATCAATTCAGGATCCGATTGATCCTGTCAACCACCTCTCCTGTACCTTTAGGCTCCTCAAGTTTCCAAGGCTCTTCTTATCTCTTAATGACCATGTAGCCTCACCACCCTATCCGTATGAGGTTTTATTTCTCTTCACACAGGGTCCACTGCTTTTATGAATTTCCATAAGTACTGCACAAGATCAGAGCCGTTGCATTCCCCCACTCATTTTTCTACTATTTCTAAAAAAGTAATATACAACAAACCTTACAAATCTTTCACTGTCGTTGAAACTAATAAAAATCAATCAATATCATCATCGCAATGGAATACATCCAACCCACTAATACAGAAACTAATCAAAGCCCAGCACCACAAGCTTCCCAAATTGACACTTTCTTGTCAAAAGGAAAGTGAACTGATTGTTCGAAGGAGAAGATACAGTTCAAGAAAAGGGATCGGATTGGATGGTGGAAAAGGTGGTAGTAGCAGGAACGATGTGGATTGTGGAGTGTCTGGAAGTGACGTTTACAAGATTGCCGCTGGGGTTGTCAAAGACCCTGGCAAAATACAGGCTGGGTCTGTCGTGTGACAGCTGAAAGGTCAGGGTGACGTTTCACATGAAACGTCACCATTATGTTTGTAGTGTTAGTGATTCCGGGTTGCTTTCCACTTTCATCAAATTTGAAACGGGTTCAATTCCCCCCTCTGGCAGTAATTCTGCTGCCGGACCTGTCAGTTTCTGGAATAGGGTAACCATGCTGGGTAGCATATTCTGAGCCTTGAGCAAGCTTAGTGATGCAATTTGGTATCGTTGTGTTCCTTGAGTCTGTCAAACAAAATTGATCTTTGGAAACTTGTTGTGATTGAGGGTGCTCAACCTTGATCATGATTTGAGAAGTACTTATTTCAATTTCCTTATTTAAAATGCTGGAAGGATGCGTGCTTGTCAAAGATTGGCTAAACTCATTAATTTGGGGCTATAAGAACGTCATCCAGTATAAATTGTAGTAGCCTTTTGATGAGCTGAATTATTTTCTGTATTGAAGTGTTCATTTTATGACCGGCGGTCATAATTTGACATTTTAAATTCTTTGATCTTCCTTTTCTGTATCTGAATAGCCTAGCTTGTTTGGTTGATTTTCCCCCCATGTCTTGATATAATTTTCTTGATTTTAGGCCAAATTATGACCGGCGGTCATAATTTTGACATTTTGAACTTCTTCTATCTTCTTTTTCTGTATCTGAATGGCCTAGCTTGTTTGGTTGGTTTTTGTTTCTTCTTGTTTTCCTTTCCATATTTTATCTCTTCCTGTCTCAAAGAACCAAATTATGACCGGCGGTCATAATTTTGATATTTTGAGCTATCTATATCTTCTTTTGCTGTTTCTTCACACCATCTTTTCATTGTTGTTTTTTTTTAAAAAAGAGAAATAACATTAATAAAGGCATATGGGCCCACACTTCCCTAAACTTGTGCCATTTTTTTTATGAGGTGGCATAAGAACAGATAACCACCCCTGTTTTTTTTTTAAAAATAAAATCATGATACTTGTACATTGAAAAAAAATGTCTTGGAAAATGTTGAGTTGAAGTCCTTTGTTGAATACTGATTTATAGCCTTGAGTGATAAGATACTTGCAAAAAAATTGAAAAAACTGAAATTCCTCTTTGATAAGGCAGGAGGTCACTGCCCTGAATTATGGGAATGTTGAAAAAAGTTTTTTTTATGTTTTTGAATGATTTGAAATTCCTCTTTGATAAGGCAGGAGGTCACTGCCCTGAATTATAAGAATGTTGAAAAAAGATTTTTTTTATGTTTTTTAATTATTTGAAATTCCTCTTTGATAAGGCAGGAGGTCACTGCCCTGAATTATAAGAATGTTGAAAAAAGATTTTTTTTTATGTTTTTTAATTATTTGAAATTCCTCTTTGATAAGGCAGGAGGTCACTGCCCTGATACTGATACAGATATGAAAAAAATTCTCTTTTTTTTTTTTTTTTTTTTTTTTTAGGTTATTTTTTATTATTATTTTTGCTATTTTTTATGGTGGTTTTTTTTTTTTTTTTTTTTTTTTGAATTGGAGATTGAAATTGGATTACTTCAGTTGTTATTGAGAAATATTCAACCTTCTGTTGTGAATTACTGAAAGACATATGTCCTTCAATATTTCTCCAAAGATCTTGTTGTGTTGTTTTCTTTGTGTATTTCCTTTCCATTCAGAAACAAAACCTTTGACTTCATGAATAAACATGTACCCAAAATCACACCAGCAAAGAGTTCCTCCCAAGATTTCCAAACCATCTAGATTCAAATCTTCTTGAGCCCATAACATTTTGTGATACAGTCCTTCTATTGTCATTTGATAATATCCATAAGGCTTCTTCCAGTAAGGATTTCTTAAATTTCCTTTGATTCCAATAGTGGTTAGTAATTCCAGAAAATCAACATTTGTAAGATTTGATCCAGGTAGTTCTGAAATATATTTGGTTTGAATTATTGATGAATCTAGCTCATAATCATACAGTTCCTTAAATGTTATTATTGGAAGTATTATGTAATCTTCCAGTCCTTCATATTCTGGTATGTCTTCCTGTATGCCATTTTGATTCTGGGAGTCATTTGGTAATTCAGATGTAATTCCTTTATTTTGATTAAATAGATCAGTTGCGCTTGAAAAGCAGAATATTTGATCATAGGCACGATTAAATTCTTCTAGAATGCTAAGTCCAGCTAGCCTTTGTGTATTTTCTGATAACTCTCCTTCTTCTAGATCTTCAAATATTCTTCCTTGCTTATATTTATCTTCCAAATCTTCATTATTTTGTTGGTATAACTTCAAGTCATCTTCTGATTCTGCTGTTTCCATTTTTTTATCAATCCTCTTTTGAATATTTCTATCCCAAACTTGATCCATTTTGTCTTCAGTAATTATGGCACTTTCCTTTTCCAATTCTTCAAATTTTCTTTTTGCCAATGGATTGATTATGTCATTTTTTATTTTTTCAGTATCACTAATGTACCAAGCTTTCTCCTGAAATAAATTTGAATAATCTTCTGCAATTCCTGAGGAATTTGCTTCAGGTGGCTTCAGATCCATTTTAAATTTCTTCTGTGGGCTTTCTACTTTATCTTCTTCATTCATACCACTTAGCTCAAGTGCTAGCCATTTCTCTGGGTCTTCTATGGCCATGTCCAAATTTCTTCTCATCTTCTTCAGTTCCATTTTTATTTTTTCTATTGCTTCACTATCTTCTTCCTTCAATTCATCCTCTTCTGGATCCTTCCCTTTAGATTTTGTTTCAGTTTGAGGTGGAATACTTTCTTTAGATGAAGATAATATGCTTGACTTTTCTTCATCTATTATCTGGTTGAAATTTTCAAATACTAAGAAGTCCAGGTAGGTTTTCTCTTCACTTTCAAAAGTGACTTCAAGATTTTTAATTTGACCAATTGGCTTCAAAAAGTTATCTGTTGATTTTGATGTGTAAGGGCTGATTTTTAATTCTGCTTTAAGGGCCATTTCCTGAGTTATAACATTCAAGTCATTTTTTGCATCAAAAATAGCTGAGAAGGGTATTTTGTTTGCTCCAAGAAATATTGTCTTCACTATTGTTGAAGATTGACTTTCTGTTTCCTCGGTTTCTTTTCTTTTGGATGATTCTGCTCCATGTATTGACCATTTTCCGATCTCTGAAGATGCACAAAGCTCCATACCTCTTGGTGGAGAAATTTCCCAACCCATAGCTTGAGGGTTACATATTGGTAAGCATAATTGACGTCCATCTTTCTCTGGATAACTAAATATTTCCCCTTGCTTGTGTGAAAATTCCAATTTAACATTATTATCTGCTAAAAATGGTTTTCCAAGTATGGTGTGTACAGCTCCTTTTTCTATGAATAAATGAATTTCTTTTTCTTCTCCTGTTATCATAGTAATTGGTGTAAATTCTGAGAGTCCAACCAAGGATGTGGTATGTCCACCAATTCCTCTGAGATTCATATTGAGCTTTCTACTTGTAAGTGAGGCTTGAATTGCAATTTCCTCTGGTATTATATTAATTTCTGATCCATTATCCACCAATGCCATTGTAGGATATTCTTCTCTTCCAATAAATACTTCCATAAATCCAAGTGGGCATGCATAATGTAATCTTGGGGTATCATAGTCCCGTAGCTTTACTGAAAGTAGTCTTTCTTGAATATTTGACGTATTGACTGATTTTATTGCTTCTTTTTCCTGGGTAGTTAAATTTTGTAGTTTATCAATAAAGGTTGGTGACATTGATAATATTTCTTCAAGAGTAAGATTTATCTTTTGTTCAAGTATTCTCTTCATCACATGTTCAATTATTATCTTTGGGTTATTGGGTGTAGTTTTTACCTTGTTTTTTAATTCCATCTTTTGTGAATCCTGTCTAAGTACCTCCTTATTCTTTTCCTTGGAAATTATTTCAATATCATTATCTACTTCCTTTCCTTCTTGTGTTTTCTTGTATTTTGTTGGAATTAGAACTCTTATTTCTTCTTTGGCCTCATCTTCCTCATGGTAGGAACCTGGTATCTTCTTTTTAAAGGGTTTGTGTGTTTCATTTTTATCCTCTTGCTGGTTTGGGTTTTGATTTTCCTGTCTTGCAGCTCTTTGCCTTGTCTGTCTAAGCCCAACATTTATTTGAATATTTTCATTTGCTGGTGATATTTGAGGAGGTTTCCAGTTTCCCCATTCTTCTATTTGAGCTATAGCTGCTGCCTTCTCACCTTTACTTTCCTCAATTACTGTTGTTTCTTGCTTCTTTTGGGGTGGATTTGATTGTTCCATCATTTTCTTTGTAAAATCCTCCTGCTCTTTGGCAAAATGTCTAAGAAATTCTTTTGCAGATTTAGGGCCTTCTGTGGGTACTCTTTGAAAATTGGGAAAAAGATATGTTCCTCCACGCTTCAAGACAATTCTTTTCTCCAAGTCTTCTGTGAGGTGATTACATCTTATTGCAGAATGTCCTTCTTCTAAGCAGTAATAGCACTTCAGTAGCTGTCTTGGAGCCATTTGTGCTGGAACATATGGTTGATAACCAGAAGATATGGGTAGTA
This sequence comes from Austropuccinia psidii, assembly GCA_023105745.1. Classification (NCBI taxonomy): domain Eukaryota; kingdom Fungi; phylum Basidiomycota; class Pucciniomycetes; order Pucciniales; family Sphaerophragmiaceae; genus Austropuccinia; species Austropuccinia psidii. The sequence goes on from JALGQZ010000001.1 coordinate 44,569,936, forward strand.
AAGGATATCCTGGCCTGAGTGGCTGTGAGTTTTGTGTAACTTTCTGATCTTGATTATTGCCTGCTTGTATTTTATTTGGAGATTCAACTACTTCTGAAAGGTGTTTGAGCTGATTCAATACTTGCTTAACTGATTCCTTCCCAGTATCCTTTGATTGATGCCCTTGCGGCTGAGGATTTTGAATTTTTTGGGTAAGATCTTTCCTTTGCTTTAAGACTTCTTCCCAGCTTTCCTCTTCAAACCTAGCTTTCTTCTCTTGTGACTTTGGTTGTGAAAATTCCTTCTGTTGAATTAAGACTTTGGCTTCTAAATCTTGTTCAATATATAACTTTAAGATTTCCAATCTTGGAATAATATAACCACCATCCAAAGCTTGCACCATGGCCTTATCTTTAATCATTTCTTTGTAAATAGACTCTTGAACACTTGAGGAAAGACTGGCCAAAATTTCTTGATTGTGATTGATATCTCCTTGTATATATTGGTACCTTCTGAGATAATTAATAATGGATTCATATTCACCAATGAACTTTTTATATTGGGTCATATTTCTAATTCCTCCTTCTTGTTGAATCTTTGTAAATAATTGAGTAATTGAGGACAGCTTGTATCTTCTTTCAGGTGACACTGTTCCCCATCTCCTCTTCATATCCAATTTTAATTGCTCCCAATCGCCAGTTTCATATCCAGGCATTCCTTCAATATGGTAGCTAATTTCTTGATCTTTAGTCCAAAAGGATATCTGTCTTGCTATATCCCTTCCACTTGCTCCTTCAATTTCTGCTATATTTTCTACTCTTTTAATAAATCTTTCCACTTCCTTTCCATCAAACCATAAATTATAATCCTTTGGTCTGATCTTGACAATGGGTGTATTGTTTCGTGGGATTTCTTGTTGCAATGGGCTTGAAGCCTGTGCATGAATATTAACCCGCTTTGGTAGAGTATTTGGTCTTTGTGAAGTGAATGGAGTTGATGAGGCCATAGGCCTTGAAAATGGTGATGGTGACCCTTCTTGTCTAAAGATTCTTGGCATGCTCGTAGTTTCTTCCATTGGGCTGTTTTCTGCGGTAAAACTTGACTCTTTCCTTTTCCCTTCTTTTTTAGAGAGTTCAATTAATTCTTGTTGCATTTCCAACATTCTTTGATGAAGTCTTTCTACATCAGAAATATCTTCTTGTCCTTGCATAGTCTCTTCATTTATTATTTCTTCTTTGGATTCATCTGGATTGTGTGGTATCTTTGATGATGATGCTGAATCCATATTGATATATTCTTTGTTGATTTTCTCTTTTTCACTTTTCTTTTTAATTTCAAATATTTCCTTGAGTAATTTCTGAAAATATTCTGTAACTATCTTTTGATCTTTCTTCTTAGTTCTTGGTGTACCAACTGGTATACTATAATCTATAGGTGATTCTTCTCCAGGTGGTGTTTCTCCTCTTTTTGGATAATAATAATGAAATGATTTTGTTGAAGCACTTGATGGTGACAATGATTTAGAACTTTGTGGTTTTTCTGATTCCAGATTGACTTGATAGGTGCTTGAAATTTTTTATTGATAAAAGGCTTTTTTTTTTATATGGACTAAATTTGAATTTTTTTTTTTTTTTTTTTTTTTTTGATAATTGACGGATTATTGATGGTTGAAGTTGTTGTTGGCCACTGTTGGGACACCAGATGTGGGAACTCCTCTTGGTGTGGGATGAAATAAGGCAGTACCTTGAGGGGGAAATTATTGGTAAGTCTGTTTTGAATTTCAGAATTGTCCAATAACCATGGGTGCTAAGGTGTATTAGCTGCCCCTCTAAATAATACTGAATAGTCAGCCTACAGAGAATCACAAAATAAAATAAGATTTGTGGCTTTAACAGATAGAGAAGACTTATCAGCAGTCTCTAAATCAGACCTATCAATAACACTACAGTAAAAATTCTGATCTAAAATTTCTGATAAAATAAACACTAGATTTTTTTACTTTATTTTAATAAAAGTGATGATAATATATATATATATATATGTTTTGGGTTTCTGTTATTTTAATGACACTAATAAGAATATTTTTTTTTGTTTTTTTTTTTTTAAGAATGATAAGAATATATATATTTTTTATGGTTTTAGGTTGATTATAATGATTTTTTTTTGATATGAGTACTAATAATAAGACTACTGGATTTGATTCTTTTAGGATTTTTTTTTAATACTGGGTTTTATATCACTACTACTTTTTTTTTAATAATACTAAGCCACTGAGCAAGGCTACTGAGCTTTTTACTACGTTAATACTACTATTCTTCACTAATACTAAGCTACTGAGCAAGGCTACTGAGCTTTTACTACGGTTATACTACTATTCTTCACTAATACTAAGCTACTGAGCAAGGCTACTGAGCTTTTCACTACTAAAACACTACTACTATTCTAGATATCCTGCTAGTTCAGGGATGGCTATGATCCTGGATAGTGGGAACTTGTTCCATGATGATGGGAAAAATGAGGGAGAGAGGACCTCTATTTATAGCTTTTGGGCCTCCATAGAGCTTCTCAAAATAGGGTACTTAGAAAAAATCATAGCTGAGAGGTTTTAGCTAGTGAGACATGTAGTTTTGGTGTAGCAGCGTGTTTGCTGAGAGAATTATGCTGGTGGTGCTTTTTCTTATCAAGATCATGTGATGTATTTGAGATAATTTGGCTGGTGAGATTTTCTTTTTATCAAAGTCATGTGAGGTCATTGAGATAATATGGCTGGTGATGTTTTCTTGAAGGTGGGGAAAGTATTTTTTTGTTTCTATTTTTTACGTATTTTATGAGAGAATTATGCTGGTGGTGCTTTTTCTTCTCAAAATCATGTGATGTATTTGAGATAATTTTGCTGGTGAGACTTTCTTTTTGCCAAGAAAGTGGAGAAAATACAGCTCCTGACAATTGAAATTTCTTCTGGTCATATGATATATATGAGAAAATTATGCTGGTGTTTCTGTTCCTTATCAAAATCATGTGATGTCTTCGAGATAATTTTGCTGGTGACACTTTCATTTTTGGTGACTTTGTTATGTATTTTCTGAGAGAATTATGCTGGTGGTGCTTTTTCTTATCAAAATCATGTGATGTGTTTGAGATAATTTGGCTGGTGATGTTTTCTTGAAGGTGGGGAAAGTCTTTTTTGTTTCTATTTTTATGTATGTTATGAGAGAATTATGCTGGTGGTTCTTTTCCTTATCAAAATCATGTGATGTATTTGAGATAATTTGGCTGGTGAGTTTTTCTTTTTGCCAATAAAGTGGAGAAAATACAGCTCCTGACAATTGAACTTTCTTCTAGTCATATGATATATATGAGAAAATTATGCTGGTGTTTCTGTTTTAGTATTGTATCATTTCATATGGAGATTGCATCACTTCTATCAAGTTTGCTGCGTGCCATTATTACTAAGCAAACATTTCTTCTTGGAAAATATATTGTAATTTTATGCATAGCCTTGAGGTATTTCTTCTTTCAATTGAATCAAGGTGGGGAAAATACAGCTTCTGATGCTTTGGTCTATTTTCATATACCTTTATTTAGATTAACTGCCTTTAATGACATAATTTGTTATTGATGATGCAATAAGGTGGATATATCCTTTGATACTATACTGTTTTGATAAGATCTTGAGGCTGTGTATTGTATATTTATTTTTGAAATTTGTAGTTGTAATGTGTAAATATGTTTTGCGTAATTGGTTTTATTATCTTTTTTTTATTTTGTTTTATTGGTAAGCTTGAAACTGGTACTAATGGTATGGAATACCACAACGTGCGTCAGGTTAGAATTGCCACAACACCCATTGAGGCAGGTGATTATTTGTGGTTGTGACAGTACCCCCCTACCTTGAATGGGGAGCTCCTGAGAGTCAAGATAAGGTACAAGCCTGTTGAGGCTGTTGATACAGATTGGACATACGTATTCCAGAGGTATTGAATCTTGAAAGGAGTTTTTTAAGACTGACAAAGAGGTGGTCATATGAAATGAGGTTGATTTGGTCTTCTTTTGACATTTGGATTTGAATTTTTGAAGAATGAGTTGACCTAAAGATTGGCATAAAAGTTATAAAAAAGAAGTTTTGGAAAATATAAAGAGATAAATATAACAAAGAAATTTGAAAATAAGAGAAAAGAACAAATCAAAGAAAAAGAATCTTGAGGGGGGATTCCAATCTTCACCACAGATATTGACAGTTGATTTGAGATGGCCAAGGACCTGGAAAGACAGGATTTGATGCCAGGTGCTCACAGAGTGGCCAAGATGATGTTTTGAAAGATTGTAGACCCCTCAGGGAAGTGCACAGCAGGAGAGGAACTTACTTTTGATAGTTACCACTACTGCCAGTGCCATGGAGTAAAAAAGATTGATGAAAGAATGTATTTAAAAGTAATGACTTGGAAAAAAGGATTAAGAAGAAGGATGGTCCATTGCCCCAAGTGGAAATGGCCATAAATTGGAATTTTATGTTGAAGGCAAGGCCAGAAATTTGTGTCCAAAATTGCAAAGTGCTCACAGAGTGGCCAAGGTTATGCTTACAACACAAAAGAGTAGAATACCCCTAAAGGTACATACCAGGAGTGGGACTTACTTTTGGTAACTCCTCTCTTCACCAAGCACCATAAGAATAAAGCTCTTGAAGAATTGGGGCCTGGATTGGCAGGATAAAAAGAATGGAAATCCTTGACAAGTTCAGGGCAATTCTTGAGTTTTTTGGCCGGTTCCCAAGTGGATCTTTCTGGGTCTTGACTGAAACCTTTCCATTCCACCAGATACCAAAATTTTCTTCTCTTGAGCTTTGAATTCAGAATTTGAGAGATTTTCCATTCCTCTTCTTCTTCAATGATGATTGGAGGAGGAGGCTCTTGATGCCAATTGGGGACTGTTGATGTCTTGACTGGTTCAAGGAGGGAAATATGGCAGATAGTATGGATGGATTTCCATTGAGATGAAAGCTTGAGGTGGTAGGCATGAGTATTGAATTTTTTCAAAATTGGAAAAGGACCCAACCATCTTTCAGACAGTTTTTTGGTGGGTCTGGTTGATTTGGTGTTCTTGGAAGAAAGCCATACCATGTCACCAAGATTGAAAGCAGGTGGACTTGCCCTACTTTTATCTGCATACTTAGGCCTCTTTATGGAAACTTCAAGTTCTCTCTTGAAATCTTGCTGTACTGATTGTATTTTTGTTGATAACTTTCCAGCAGGAGTATCTTGAGTAATGTGAACTGAGTCAAATTGTGGATCTTTTCCATAAAAAGTGAAAAACGGTGATTGTTTTGTTGAAGAGTGGTCAGAGCTATTGTAAGCAAATTCAGCCAGAGGGAGCCAGGTGTTCCAATCATCTTGATTATGGCTGAAATACATCCAAAGGTACTGTTCTACTATCTGATTTACCCTCTCTGTCTGTCAATCAGTTTCTGTAAGGTAAGCAGTTGACAGATCTCTTGAAATCTTGAGCTGCTGACAAAGATTGGTCCAAAAGGAAGAAAAAAAAGGGAACCTCTATCACTGACAATGCTTGAAGGAAGGCCATTCTTTGAAAAGATATGCTTGATGAATAAATGGGCCAAATCCAATGAAGTGATTGAAGACATTGTTGGAATAAAAACTACTATTTTTGAGAACCTGTCCACTATGACCAAGAGTGAATCAAAAGAATTGGGCAGTGGAAGTTGAGTGATAAAATCCATTGAAAGACAAATCCAAGGACCATTTGGAATTGGAAGAGGTTTGAGGAATCCAAAGTTCTTGTGATGAATATTCTTGTTTCTTGAACACTGTTGACAGGATGAGACATAATCCTTGATGAATTTAGTCATTCCGGACCAGTGGAAATCCCACTTGACAAGTTTGAAAGTCTTCTCTTGGCCAGGGTGCCCAGCTAGAGGAGAGTCATGACACTTTTGAAGAATTCTGAGTTGAATTGTGGGGTCATTTGGGTTCACCACCCAATCTTTGAAGAGAAGAAGTTGGAAAAAGGAATCAAGAGTGTAATCTTGCACAGATTTACCTTTTCCTAATTCTTGATGAATACTTCTGTACTGAGGATCTTGCCATAATATCTTCTGAATTGAGTCAATAAAATTTGAGAAAGATTCCACCTTGACTACAAAATACCTTGAGGGTTGGAGTTCTTCTGGCTTAATGAGTTGTTGAGAGTTCATTAGATTCTTGCTAATGAAATCCTCCACCCTTTCTGGATAAATGTTGTCCCAACGTGATAAAGAATCTGGAAGAGTAGGGAGGTGGCCAGGGCAGTAAGTGATTGAGAAGTGGAATTCAGAAATAAATTCAGCCCAGTGGGCTTGATGGCAAGTGAGTACTTTTGAAGACATGAAGTATTGAAGAGAAGAAGGATTGGTGAGAACTTCAAAAGGTGAAGAAAGGGAAAGAAGAAAAGCCCTCCAGCACTTGAGAGCCCAGACTATGCCAAGGAGTTCCTTGTCATGAATCTCATAGTTGAGCTCTTCTGGAATAAGCTTGCGGCTGTTGAATGCAATGGGATGTTTTCCTGAGTCAGAGACCTGACTCAGTACAGAACCCAAAGCATAATTGGATGCATTGGTCTCTCCAATGGTGGGTAGAGAAGGATTGGAGCGGTGGTGAAAGCCTATTTGAGTTGATGAAACTGACTAAGAGCTTCCTGATTGCGGGTGAAAAAGGAATTGTTCTTGAGGAAACTGGTGAGTGAACTGATCTTTTTGAATCATTCTTGATGAAACAGCGGTAGAAATTGGCAAAGCCAAGGAAGTATTGAAGAGCCTTGAGGTTTCTTGGAGGTGGCCAATTGAGAATATGATGGACTTTTGCTTGGTCCATTTGAAGGCCTCCAGAAGAAACAGCATAACCTAAATATATCACACTAGAAACATGGAATAGGCACTTGGAGTCATTAGCAGAAAGGATATTGGCTCTGAGTCTGGAAAGAACAGTGGACACATGAGTGACATGTTCCTCCTCAGATTTGGAAAAGACCATGATGTCATCCAAATACACCACAACATAAACATCAGAAGAACTTGGAAAATATCATTGACAAGATTTTGAAAGGAGGCAGGAGGATTGGTGAGCCCAAATGGCATGACCAAGTACTCATAACTGCCATATTTAGTTCTAAAAGCTGTCAAATGTTCATCACCCTTCTTGATTCTGAGCAGGTTATATGCACCACACAAGTCAACCTTGGAGAAGATAGAAGAACCACTAAAGAAATTGAGAAGCTGATTCATAGGAGGAACAGGATACTTGTTATTTCTAGTCACAGCATTGAGTTTGCAGTAATCAACACACAAATGGAGGCCACCATCTTTCTTTTTGACAAAAAGGACCGGTGCTCCTGTTGAAGAGGAGCTTGGCCGGATGAAACCTTTCTCTACATTCTCTGAAATGTAGGCACTGAGTGTATCTGAATCTTGGTTTGATAAAGAGTAGAGACTCATCCAGCTCAATATGATGATCACAGGTGCAGTGAGGAGGAAGTTTTTCTGCTTTCACCTTGGAGAATACATTGAAATATTGGTCATAGACAGAAGGAACAACCTTCAACACAGCTTTGACTTTGTCTGGCTCTTCCTCCTCATCCCACAACTCCTCCAGGGAGTCATGATAAGATGAAGGCGGGAGGTCCATATTCCCAAAGAAGAGATGAAGTGAAGCTACAGAATTATCTTCTCCAACATCTTGAATCTCTTTGAAAACTTCATCTCTATAAGATAGTAATGACAGATGGGAATTAAGGGAAGGAATATGGACAGAAGATGGAACTGATGGTGTTCCAGAATCACCAACCAGAGATGCACATGATTTGGCAGAAGAAAAGCCATTACTGAAAGAATTTGAAGGATCAGAATAGTCCTTTTTATCAGCATTAAAGGTGATCAGTCCTTGCCCCCAATTAATAGAAGGATTAAACTGATTAAGAAAGTCAAAGCCCAATATGAGGTGTTCTCCCTTGAGAGTATCAATGACTAAAAAACCCCATTCAAAGCTTGGGAATGAAGGAATCTCAACCATATATTTAGTATGGTGAGTCACAAATAAGGAAGGGGACTCAGAGGAGTCCAAAAGTATAAGAGGAATCTTGTATGGGAGTTCTGACATAGTCAAGGAATACTTGTGAACAAACTGCTTTGAAATGAATGAGTTGGTAGCACCAGAACCAATGAGAATACTGTAAAAAACATCAGAGAGAAGAAAAAACAAAGAATTTAAGAGAATTCTTGACACCTGTATTCAGAATGCACAATTGTGCTCTGGATGGAAAACAATGAAGACCATTGAACACAACATGATCTTCACTCAGGCTTTTCCCTGGCTGGGAAAATTGCCTGATGGTTGGGTAAGCTTGTTTTGAAGCCTTTTGAAACAGGACTAAAGACTATGCTTCCCACCACAATAGGTACATAGACCCTCTTTGATTTTTCTTTCTTTTTCATAATTCATTAAGTTGAAGTATTTATTCAGCAAAGCAGAATGGGGCTTGTTCCTCTTCTGATGACTTGAGCTTGAAGAATTTTGAGGATGAGAAGAAATTGACTTTGAGGCTTCAGGCTTCTTCTCTTTTTTCCTCTCATGGTACCTGGTATCAAGCTCCAGGGTAACGTCCATTAAGTATTGAACAGAGCCAATTCTCGAAGGATGGGAGGCCAACTGATCCAAAATCCTGTATGGCAATCCCTTCCTGAAATGATGAATGAGAGCCCTTTCACCCCAATCTCCAATTCTTGAGAGCAAACTTCTGAGATTGGCTATGTACAAGGAAACATGGCCACCTTCTTTCATCCTTAGAGAATCCAATTCTGCTTCAGCTTTTCTGACTTCATTTTGGTCCCCAAATAAAGTAAATAGTTGAGATTCAAACAATTTCCAAGAATTGAGAAGGTAATTTGAGTCTTGATTGGTGAGATTGGACAGATAAGGCTCAATCCAATTTGCAACCCTGCCAATGAGAAATGAGGTGGAATAGAGAACCTTCTTTCTGTCTTGAGAGAAGTTTGCCAGATCATTATGAAAGATTAACCGGCAAGACTGAATGAAACTTCTGACTTTGAAGGGATGAATTCCATCAAAGCATTCTGGTGCCTTTATATATGGAGTCTTGAAGGCTGGTTGTCTTGATGACTCAGAAGATGAAGCTGCTTGAAGATTGGCCATAATTTGAGTCATCTGCTGCATAATGGCCAATAAGGATGATTCAGACTAATGAGAGACAGGCTGATCAGACTGGGATAGAGTTGGTCCTCCAGTACCTTGGGGTACTCGTACAGGAGCAGGAGAACCTTCAGTACCGTCAGACTCTTCCTCTTCCACAGAATTCTCCTCCCCCTCTTCACCATCTTTGCCTGGATCCTTGAGAATGGTCCTTGAAGTTACTGGGAATCCGCCAACTACTCCTGAGAATGAGCTTTATCTTCTTGGCCCTCTTCCTTCCATATGAGGTTCTCTATTCAATTGGGCCCTCAGTTGAGGAACTGGTGGGGTGCCATCAAGAGGAGCTCTTGGAGTTGGAGTAAGAACAGCTTGAGCTCTGGCCTGAGATCTGGTCTGTCTTGCAGGAGGTGAATGCTGAATAGGAATGATTTCAGGAATGAAATTGAGTTAAATGAATAAAAAAAAATAAAAATTTGCTTGAAATCCAAAGTCAACAATCAGATATTGAGGAATATCAATCAATAAAAATGAAATCTTGAAGTAATCAATCACTAAAAGTCAAATGAAATCTTCAAGTCAATAAATCAATGTAACAAAATCAATCAAAAACCAAAATCTTGCAAAATCAATCAATAAAATGAATTCTTGAGGAAATATCAATTTATGTCAAAAAATATTGATGTGATAAGATCAGCAAAGTAAATGAAATCTTCAGGTCAATTAATTTTCTTTAATTCAATATCAATTATATGTCAAATCAATCAATCAAGTTGATTCAAGTGAAGTCTTCCTTAAAATCAAAAAATTGTTGAAGAATGTTTCAAAATGAAACTTGATATGAAGAGTTGTGTCTGAACAATCTTGATGAGCAATCTGAAAAAATCAATTGAAAGAATAAGATGATTCCTGAGTTACGAATGAAATTAAATTGATGATTTGAAATAAGATTTTGAAGAGAAAATAGAAATAAAAATTGGGTCAGCTTTCAATTTTCAAAATGAAGAATGAATTAGAGAAAATTGAGAGGCAACAAAGAATCATAAAGTTCATAAGAGTTAAAAACTCAGAATTTGGATGAAGTGAGTGAATCAGAATGATAAAAGTATGAATGAACAGAATGAAATGAAATTATGAGCTAATTAATATAATGTCACAGGGGCTCTTATGGAAGCAAGAGTGGCCTGGCACTCAGGAAACAAGAACTCATATGGAGGGCTCCAAAAGAATAAAGGAATAAAAGAATATATTTCTTAAAACAATAATAAAAGGGTGAAGACAAGTATGCCAAAGATAAAAGAAGAGGAAGCCAATGGCCAGGATAATAAGAAGCCAAAAGCCAAAGAGCCAACCAAATGAATCCTCAATTCACTGTTTCAACCTGCCAGAAAGAACAATGCAATTAGGAAAAGATATGACCACCAATATCCACTGACAGGCAAAGAAGAAAGGGTTCAAATGACTGAATTAAGTTTATCAGTATTTACTTTAATAAATGAAAAGGAAATAAGGATAAAAATAAATCCAATATATTAATTAACTGGGGAAAAAGCCCCCAAGGAAGAAAAGGTGGCCAGTATATGTGAGAAGTTGAAGACTGATCCTGGAGGGTTGATCACCCACCTGTATTGAATTTTTTGGGTCAATACAGATCTGGCCATGTTTGGAATTGAGCTGTGTGACTAAATTTCCACAGTGGAATATGAATTGGCCCAAAAGGGCCAAGGCCATACAGCTTGCTTCAATACAGCCTGTATGGACCAATTGAGTTGTCCAAAGAATACTGAAGTACTTGATGCCTTGACAGCTGATTGAAAGATTGATAACCTCTTGTAATTACCCTTTGAATAAACTCAAAAAGAAAATACAACCTGACTCCTGCAGGGCCAGGTGGTTGGGGTCTTTGAATGGTCTTCTGGTAGCTGCCTAGGATTGCAAGACTGAATGACTGAAAAGACTTCCTTAAGAGTGGGTGATGGATTTGGGGACTTGAATGGAAAAGGCATAATTTGGTCCTTAAAACATCACCATTATATTTCTGAGCAAAATTGGTGCATAATGGTATATTATACCATATATGCACCACACCTGAATCCTTTAGTAAAGAGTACATTGGTTAAGGAGAGTTCTTCCCCTGAATTGAGGAGAAAGCTTTCTGGACTTAAGCTGGTGGCTTATAGTGGCTGTCAGAGGTCAGAGGCTGAAAGTGGCCAAAATGTGGTTCTTGGCCAAATTGGGTCCTGGGGACCTTTTGGCCATTTTTGGGAATATTGAGATTGGGGGCCAGAATTGGCTCAGGTGGGCCCACCAGGCCTTGGAGGCTGGTTGTTTCCCCCCTTTGGCCTCATTGGATTGAGGCCAAAAGGGGCCTAATGGTCTCATGGACCACAGGCCATAGAGGCTATAAGAGGCCTAAATGGCCCAAAAAGGCCATTTAGGCCTTAGACCCCATAATCAAAGGGGCTGTGCCAAAGGTCCTAGTGATAGCTAGAGGGCCAAATGGACCCCAGTCCCAAAACAAAGTTATTGTCCTGGGGGTTGGTGAGGGGGAGAATTGGCCAAAAAGGCCAATGGTTGCAGGATATGGCCTGAGGCCATAAGTGGCCAGTGAAAAGTGATATGGTCCAAAAGCTATAAAGCACCAAAATGGTCCAACTGGGCATAAAACTGATGACATGGCCAATTGGCCATAAAATGAGGTCAGGCTATATTTGCCGCAAACACCTATTGGGGGTGATTACATGTGGTTGTGACACGGTATTCCCTTTGGGGAATACTGTGAATGAGGATATGCAATGACTGCTTTATGGCATCATTGGTTTTCAAGATTAACACTTGTTCTTGAGCCTTGATGAATCCTCTGGATGACGTGATGCCTTGTGACTTATGGAATGTTGGAATAACCATCTTATATGGTCACCATTGTATTTCTGGAAAAAAAAGATGCATAAGGGTGTATAACACTATTTATGGCACTTTTGGTTATTTATGGATGAAAGTGGCCAAAGGTCTTTGAAAGGGTGCCAGGAGGATCATGCCTGAAAGTTGGGCTTTGGGTGGCTTCAGAGGTTTCAGAGTGTTCTGGAGTGTTTTGGATATTTCTGGTTTTTTGGCCAAAGGCAGCTTATACAGTCTTGAAACTGTATTTGGGGAAAGTGTGCAAATATGTGAAAGTATTTCATTTAACCCCCAAAAGGTCTGATATGGGTATTTGGGGATATTTTTCATAATACAATAGGAAAGTGGAATAATTGGGCTATATGTCCAAAATGCGCAAAAGTGTGAAAATTTAACAAATCTGTATTCAAATCTTACAAAGCCAAATACAGGCTTTTTGGGCTGTATTTTACCTTTTGACTGGAAAATACCAAAGGTTCCCAAAAGAAGAATAATGGCAAGGAAGGGCCTGATGATGTCAAAGGGGCCAGGGTGGTCCCAGATGGTGAAATGGCCATAAAGGGCCAACAAATATAAAATGGCCAATTTGGCTAAGGATGATGGATATGGCCAAATTTCCATAAAATGTATATATAATTGATATGCCATATGGACATCCAAGAGGGTAATTTCCATGGTTGTTAGAGATTTAAACAAACAGTTTATTGAAATACATGTGGATTGCACAGGTTTATTTCATGACTCCAATGTGTATCAGCATATTTATTTAGAACATCAATATTTTATCTCAGATTCAGTTTCTGAAAGCCCTAATAAAATAATTTCAGATTATAAAGTACTTGGGGACACTTACTGAAAGTAATCACACTTTGAGGACCTTACTGGAAATTTAATTAGTCAAAATTGTGTGTTACATTGGGATATTGAAGTGGTGGTGGTCTTCACTAAGGCAGCTGAGTAAGATATAAAGAGGTTTGTAAGCTGGGAGTAAGCCCTGTTATCTTAAATAATTTTTTTTTGATGATCAAGATCCCCTGGAGCTGAAGCATATCAATCAAAATAGTCATTTATGTCCTGCTTTTGTTATCAGGAATAGTATAAAACAGTTATTATTTTTCAGGTTCAAGACATAATGATATAATATATCAAAAATCTTTTAAAAAAGGAAATTTAGAGTTTTTTGCAGTGATTATTAATTCTGAATTATCTTTTTAAGCCTTGAAAATACAAGAATAGAATTTCCAAGTGGGTTGGTCATTTGAGAACCTGTAACAGTAATTTTTTTAATCATATCTCTTCATAAATCTTTATAATTGATTTTTGGCTTGAAGATCTATTTTTTGAATATTATTTTCCAAAAGAAGATAAATCATGAGAAAACTCAAATAATATTCACAATTGGTTTTGTCTTTTGAATTTCTTTCATACTGCTTATTCAAACTGATTTTAACATTAAATTTTTGAGGCTTTAAATTAATAATCTGCTTACAAAGATTGAAGAATCTGTTATAAATATGAGAAAAACAGCTCAAATGATCGATTGATTGCTTACTTTCAACTTCGGCTTATGTTTTTTAGTCTAATGTGATATTAATTTTGTTTTTTTCAGAATACTTCACAGCTCTGGAGCTTTATTTGAGAATTCTAATTCAGATTTGAAGCCATGAAAATGAATTCTATGGCTAGTTTATCAAGATGGATTTGCAGCTTTCTGAAATTCATCTTTTTGACTAAAGAAGAAAATACCATAATTTAATAAATTCATATCATTCTAATCTACATGAAACTAATAATAGAGGCCGTTTTGTGGCTAGAATTACATTTGAGAAGGATTTGAATTTATCTTCTGTATGCCATTATTGCTACCTGAAGTTTGAAATATTTTATTCATTCATGAGGCTTTAATTTCCATATCTTCCACTTTTTAATAGTAAAATTATCATTTATTTAATTAATTCATCAAAATACTTAAGCCTTTTCCTTTAGTTATTATCCTTGTTCATTTTTTTCATAGTTAGATTAAGCTTTATTGCATATAGTACAGCCAATATTCCTTTATCATATCCCTGTCCAGAAATAATTACCCTCAAAGTAATACCTATAATCCTTTGTATTGTGGCTCTATCTGGTCTATTACTAGCTGATTTGTTTAGAAATTCTGGGTTTTTAAAGATGTGAGATATTGAATTATGCATCGTTTATTATTGCTTTCAATAAAGAAGTACTGGAAAGAAAGATGGATTTGTCTCATATTGTATTAAATAAAATTTATTGTATGCATTACTTATTGGAAGACTAGGACATAAAGAATGCAATATATTTTCACTTATTGATACTGAGTTACTACTCTTTAGCTTTTGATTCTTTGAAGTTGATTATATTCAATGCATCTCTAATTCTCATGAATCAAAAAATATTTTTTTTTGTGAATAAAGTGTATTATGGTTGATGTTTGATGATTAAATGCAATAATATTGATTCATCTGATGGATTCAAGGTTTTTTCTAAACCATTCCATCATGATCTAGGTCTAATTAAGTATCATTTGAATTGTTATTGATAGTTATTTCTTTTATTAATATTGAATGAAATGATTTTGAAGTATCTTAGGATGAAATAAATTTACTTATGAAGAACCATGCTATTATGAGATAAACTCAATTTATAAGAATAGGAATTGAAATAGAGATTTCTATTGAAGGTTTGATCTCTTTTTGAAATCGAAAGAAGAAAGGTACTAACTTCTTGATGGGGATTTGAATAAGAGCATGGAAACAGTATTGTTGAAAAATATTAATCTTTACCATATTATTGGTTATTATGTGCTGAAAAGTAATTACTTAATTATCAGAATAATCATACATGATGAATAATTATCCTTTGATAATTGATTTGAAAATAACAGTTTTTCTTCTGAAAAGATAAATTAATATTAAAAAGATAAAATTATTTTCAAAGCCAAATAAGTCACATGAAATCAATAAAAAATCAACTCTAAAGTTATTTGGGATTCATTTAGAAATAATTTTAATACAAAGTGACATGTTAATGGAGGATTGGAAGTCTTTCTTGTTGATGAAATGGTAGCGATAATATAGAAATTAGTTTTTCAAAAAAACTTACTGCTTTCCTAAAAAACATGACTGTCATAGAAAATACGATAATCCACATATTGAAAGTGACCATCGTACTATAAAAACCCAACCCCCAATTTAATCAAAAAAAGAAAAATAATTTTTTGTGCTATCAATTTCTGAAAAAATACATTTTTTAAGAAAATTTAATACCAAATAAATGTACTTGAAGGGTTTCTTGTTTCAGATTTTTGATGAGAAGAAAATTATGTGGGAAAAGTTTGATTTAAAGAGAATGAATTTGAATTTTAATTTGATGAAAAGCCCAATTTGATATGAAAAGATCTGATTCTGATTAATTAAACTGAAAATAAATGTAAAAATGGTTGAAAATTAGAATTAACATGATTAAAATGAATTTGAAAGGGAAAGAATTTGTGAAATTATTAACTCGGAAGAAATCAATTTCAAAAAGAGTTGATTTGAAATATTTTGGAAATAGCCATTTGAAAAAGAAATATGAAGAAATAATTTATTTTAGCGAATTGAAATTAAGCTCGTTGGAAAATACAAAAAGAAAGGAACTCAAATTGAAATAAAATTTTACTTTTTTTTATTAAAAATCTTTTCTTCATTTCCTCAATTGAAAATCTCAGATTCCTCATTTTTCTTGTGCTTGCACAAATTCAAATGGAATGAACATTTTAAAATCAGTTCTTTTTGAAAAACTATCTTTCCAAATTCCAAGTAAAAGAATTTATGAGGATAAAAATTCATTCATTATTTTTTCTTTCTGATCTTTGATCAGTTGGGTTGAAATTTTCTAGCATATTATGTTTTTCAACTGGGTCAATAACAAATATATTTACCTATAAAAAATCTGTGTATAGATTGAAAAATGACTTCAATTTATGGTTATTTCACAAACCAAATAAAAAAGACGCATTTCAACTGACGCAAACCATATGGAAAGCCTTTACTTGTAATCTATCAAAGAATTTCCCCAAATACCTTTGTGGCAAGCGTTGGACCAGCTGGGGGAATGTCATTATAGAAAGATTTCTGTGATAAAAAGAGGTCAGATGACTTTTTTCAGTCCTTTGAAAACCTTTTTATCAGATACAAAATGTCTTTATCACACATAGGTAAGATTTATGCGAACTAATACTTAATAAGATAGAGTCATGTTTAGCTAGAATATGCACTCTTGGGTTAATGTTCCGGGTCTAATTAATAGAGCTAAAGATGTTGCTTTAAAGTGAGTAGAGCAGAGTAAGACGAAAAGGCAATAATTCTGAACATACTGGCTTATTTATAATATACCTAAACAATAATATAGTTTTCTTTAAACTGTTGCTTACGTTGAGTCTGCTGAGATACTTGAGAAATTAGTTAAAGAAAGAGACAAAAGAATTGCATATTTGTTAGATGAAACATACACATGAAGAATAAACAAACTAGTTTTGTTTGATAGACACAATAAATCACAGTTTAATCTCTGCGAGTGATAATGAAAAGATATTTGATAGGGTTACTATTAGAGTTAGTAGTACAAACGAGGTTTTGAGAAATAAGAATGGATTAGTTGAAGTTGATGAAGAGACGGATTCTATGAGAAAAGAGAGTCCTTTGTGAAAAAGGAGATGCTTAAGAAGCCTATAATGTAATGATCTGCTGTGGAAGCATGACAGAATTGGGATTTTATACACAGCTTTTTTTATCACATTTTTGATACTTCACCAAATTTCTAAAATTTCACAGCTTCGGGACCCACGTTTTGTTAGGGAATTTTCTGTCCCGACCCCTCAGGGGGCTCCTACAGCCTTCGTGACCCGCAGAATGAATCCCACTGTCTGTAGGGAGGTTCAAAGTAATTTTTGACACCCCAGGGCCCAAATGGCCATAACCCCGGGGAATCCAAAAATGGGCATAAGTTATATTGCTACCTCTCAGCCAACCATAAACCTCCAAAACTCTAAGTATCCTCCAGGCTTGAATTACACTAAGGGGAAATATGCCTTACTGATTGACCATCACTCCCAAACTCTCAAGAAAACCTTATCATTAAAATGAATCATTTTTCCATTTTGTTTCAGTCCTGGACACCCAAATCCCTTAAAATAAGCATAATATCATGATTCCACATCTTTCTGGGTTAATCATCCTCTTCCACTCTTATCTTCTCATTCTTCAACTATGGAAATTCTTTCAAAAATAACTACTTTGAGAGATCAAGTGAAAGTGTCAATAGTTGAAGTCAATCAATACAGGACTCTCACTTCATTCAGACTTTTTCATTGAGAATGCCATATCCCCTCAGCTTAATCCTGTTCATGGATCTTCAATACAATGGAAAAAAATGATACAAGATAGGTTTTCAAGGTAAAAAAGCTCATTAAATAATGATCAGCTCAATTCAGCCATACAAACTACATTAAAATAAACCTGTATGGTATTGAACCTTTTGGTCAATTGCAATACATCTAGTTAATTTCCGAATCTTTGAAAGGTATTTTCCCCAAATAATTCAATAAAGCTGTGTTTTCAACCTGAAAGGATAAGATTTTCACCTTTTCACATAAAGTAACCACTCCTTTATTCCCTGGGGACATTTACACATTTAATTAATCTACTGGATTTATTTCTATAGTTTATTTTGTTTTATCTTTTGATATTGAATACTGATAATATTAGTCAAGTCATTTTCACCCTTTTCTTGCCTTGTCATTGGATATTGGTAGTCATATCCCTCCTAATTTATCAATGCCCTCTTAGCAGGTTTGAAAAATGACATAAGGATATGCTTGGTTGCTCTTTGGCCATTTTCTCCTTTCTTCTTACTATCTATAGACCGCATCCTTGTTAAAGAAATAGAATCCATATTTTTTTCTTCAATTATTTTGAGTCCATCCAAGTGAGTTTCTATCCACTAAGCTCCAGGCAACTCTTGTTTTCACCAAGAGGCCCTGTGACATTTAATAATGAAATACCAAAATTACAGCTTATTCATACATATTTTAATACTTAAGCCATCCCCAAATTGGGTACTGATAAGTTTGATCATCTTAAATAAAAATCCATGTTTTAAATGTTTCACAAGGGATTCAATTATAAATATCCTTCAAAAAGTAAGTGGGATGAGATCACTCACCTCCAAATTGGTATATTTTTGCTCCTCATGATTTCAATCTTAATCATTACCCTGAAGATGAATTTTTTTTGGTAGGAATTATGTGAGCCTTTGACATATGACCATATATCCAAAAAGGCCACAGCAAAATTTCCGTAATAATTATCTCAAAGACTAGTAAAAATACCATAAATAAGTACAAGCTCTAAATTAAATCATAATATAATGGGTAAACTTGTGAAATAAATTACACCATTAGGTTCATAATGGTAAGATACACATATGTCATTTTTATGGCATATCTGAAAAGTCAATAATTACTGAAGTATAAGTAATAATACCTTAGAAAAGGTATAAAACCTTATTTAACTCAGAAGCCGGCCAAGCATCATGTGAAATAAGTTGTACCATTGAATTCTTCATAAACCTCCACATATAAAACAATTATAAAGCTATTCTCTAAAGTCAATACTTAAGCAATTAAGCTGAATATATGCACTTTTTTGGTCAATGAATATATTCAGGGTTTTTAGCTAATATCTCTTGAAATATGCAAGATAGAGAGATAAACGAAAAATGAAGTCACCATTTAATTACTGTGAAAAAACAGATATAGACTTTATTTCACAGGCTATAAACAAGGTTAAAACTTGTAATGGATTATTGAATAAAATCAATGGATCTGTTGACCACTTTGTTGTGAAAGTGGTCCAAGCTTAAAAACAAGTAGAAAGTAAGATTCTACTAGCTCATATGGGAAGAATGATGGAATTTTTTATAATAATATTCAAGGTATAACCCCTTGAAATTATGGTTTGAAATTCAAAATATTAAGATTTGACAGAAAAGATGAGTTACAAGAAAAATCATCAAACATAGAGTTTTTATGATGTAATGTAATTCTCTTGACAGTTTAATAAGGAAATAACAAGCTATCAAAATCCACTCTCAGAAGAGCTTTAGCGTGTATAACTCAAAAGGCATTAATGATCAAAGTTTAAGCTTAAATTTGATCATTTAAGATCAATCACTGTACTCTTATTTTAAGTTCAACAGTTATATAAGTGATAGAACTTGTGAATACTATTACATTAGGATTAATACTAATAAAATTCACAAAGATAAGGCTTCTTCCAAGCCTATGATGTAATCAAACTTAGAGTTACAGTGATGACTCTAAATAGTGGCGTAATAGGGAGATAAGATGGTTTGATCATGATTTAATCATCACTAAACCTTAAAATACTGATCATTTCCAGTGGATACCATTAGAACATGTCTACTAGAAGCCTACTGGACTTCAGAAGGGAGGTATTACTATAAATAGAGCTCTTTTTAATCTATTTTCCCCTCATATGCATCAAAACATTGAAAAAATTAAATCAAAAAGGTAAAATCTTTATTCTTTATATATAAATCTTTTATATTATTAAAGACCAAAGGCAATCCTATTATAATCATCATTTTTAACGCAATTACTTCAATTGTTCTACTGTTTTGCTATATTTCTCTTAAAAATCTCAAATCTACGTAAAATCAGGGAAATTTGTAATTTCACTTATTTTTAATTGTAAATACAATTTAAATAAGTTGTATTTATATTATTTGGAATAAATTTATTGAGAATTATTATACTAAGTGTCAAAAGTAGGTTATTTTCTCTTATTATAATAATTTCTCTTTATTATTGCTTTTAATAATTCTTTAATTAATATAAATAGTGTTTATATTAATTCATAACTATAATATTAGTAGTATTATTGTTATTAATTGTTTTTTATTAATAAAAAGCAATATTTTACGCCTTTATAATTTGTTGGTAACAATAAGAAAATGCTCTAAAGTATATTAATTATTATATATTGATATATTTATTTATTATATTATTTTTTTATATAAATCATATTATTATATATATTTAATACTATAATTACTTTTTACACCTTAATTATAATAATTCTTTATTATTAGAATTTTTTTATCTTATTTACTTTATTTATAAGGATATTCAGAGTAAAATAAGTAAAACATTTGTAATTTTTACTTATTTTTTCATAGTCAAACCTTACAAATTATATTTGGCTTGGTACCAAGAAGAACATCTAGTTAAACATAGAAAAGACACTCTTTTCAGCTTTTCAGAATTTTTTGATGCCTTTTTTTATCTTTGCATATATATTTTCACCAGTATCATTTTTTATTCTTTAGCTAAGTCATATTTTTTTATTATGTTTTCCAATGATCTCTCATACTTGTAGCTGTAAGATGAATCCTGTTGGATGAATAAACTATGACTTCAAATTCCATCCATTGGAATCCATTTTTGTTTCCTGAGGGAGGCTTCTCAGCTGGAGGTAAATCTATTTCTCCAAAGAGTAAATTGTAATTTGATTTGATCTGAAGGAAATTGATTATATATAGATTATAAAAATTATCTAAATATCCTGAATTATGTGCAAGGGCTGTAACTTTTTTATATTGGATGATTTGGTGGTTTTTCTGACAGGAAAACTTCAATGAGATCTAGGAGGCAAAAAGAATGTTTTTTCCAAGGTCATTTTTGAGATTAAAATTTAACATTCCAACCCAAAATTATTTATAGTGATAAATTAAGAATGAATCTGGAATTAATTTGGTTCTTTTATACTACTTTGATATTTTAATTTGGAAACAGAATGGAGAACAGGAGGATTATTTAGAGGCCTGTAGAGCCAGACAAAAAAAAGCAGGATATCTTGATTAGGTTTCAAATATGAAATTCTTTATTTTCACTAGGATAAAGTTTAAAGAGGATCCCTTGTCATCCAGCTGAGAAAGGGGCCTCATTTGAAATAACTGGGTCCTAATTGTTTAAGTTATCCAATATACTGCATTGGAAAAGGTGGTTTCTGGACGCTTGAGACACCCTAAGATCAATATAGCTTTTATCAGATAAACAAAATACTCCTTGATATTATTATAATAAACTGTTATAGTTATTATTCTTGTAGATATTCAATTTAAATTATATTCATAGTGAAACTCTGATTCTATCATAATAAATTATTTTTTGTATTCATGATTGATTTGAATCTTTGTTTTACTGTTCAAGAAGTAGTCTTTTTCTTTTTTATGCCAATATTTATGTGTATTCCTAATTTATGGGAATAATATATATCAAGCTGGTAATTGAATATAGGTATTTAACTTTACTTAATAAGGAATTAATGTAAGAATATTCAAAATAAACTATGATAAATCTCCCTTGTTTCTATATTTCATTAATATATATAAGGCAGAAGATATATCTTGACCAAATTGTCAATTCAGAAAAGTAATTTCAAGTTTGGTGTTAATCTTATTTTGTTTATTCTAAAATCTCTAACAAGAATAATTCTATCTATAAAGGAATGAGTGCATAATATTATTTCTAAAATCAAATTAATAAGTATAATACCCTCACAATGGTTTGCCTCCCGTTTTTCATTCAAAAGATACTTAGGTAGTTCATAAAAATATCTATCCTTTAAAAAATTCAAAATTTGAAATTAAAAATAAATTCAGTGATTTTTTTTGAAACTTGTATTCTCTAACTTTCTATTTCTAACTTGAAATAAAATGTGTCATTTACTAGATTTAATTTCTCTCTAGCATATTTTTCAAAAAGAACTTGTTGAAAATAAAACAAATTTTAATTTAAAAATTTAAGAAAAGAAAACCAAAAAAGAAAATTGTTGTTTCATCAAAAATAGGATTAAAAGAGGTTCAGCTCTTGAGACCTTTAAATTATTTCTTTGTAAAATAGTTTTTTTTAAATAATCTTGAGATTTATTTGAAAAATCTGTGAAATATTGAATAGAGGAGACATACAATGTCAAGCTGAGTCTATGATGAAGCTTTAAGAGGACTAATTAAAGCTTTAAATATGACTGTGACATGGTTATAAATATTAAAAATAAGGGTATTTGAAGTATAATAATAGTTTATCATAAATATAAAAGGGTTTTACTATTGAAGAATAGTGGTGGTGAGTGCTGTTGAAAACCCTGGTTGCAGCTTTACCTGTTGGTTACAATAATAAAGACTACAATACTTAAGATGAGAAGTATACCTGTTTATTTTCCAATAGTAGAACTGTTTTTTACAGTTATACTACATAGGAATTCAAGATCAGGATGAGGAAATCTTTTCTGGCTCTGAATAGGCCCCTTTTTATCCTGAAATAGGGTGGAAAGGCTGCTAGACCTTTCCATGTTGAGGAAGTGAAGATTTTTCACTCTCTAAGACAGGCTTGTGGTTTGCAAAAGGCCTGTATAGACATTATTGCACTCAGATGTGGTTTTGAATCCACATCTGGGCAGTTTTGACCAATACAGGCTGAAGATTTTCATCTGGGGACCACCCAGCTTGATTCTGACGTGTATGACGCATAGGATGCTGTACAGAACCTGTATGGGACCCCAGTATTGAATGAACTATGAGGTATTGAAGTAAGAACAATCTTCTTTGTCAGTTTGACACCTCATAATCATGGTTATGGGATATTATCCCATGGTAAGGCTGTATTGGCCAAACTGTGGGATATTGACCTTAAAGCCGCCATAACTTTGTCAGTTCTTGAAATATCAGCCTCAAAACTGGTTTGGTGTGTAGCCCTGTATGTGATCTACACAATGGTATCTTATTTGGTATGGCTATCATTCAATATGGCAAAGTTATCTCATGTACAAGATTTTTGTAAATATGTGTGTTTTAGGCAAAAAGCTGTATTGGGCTTGTTTGCCTCATACCCTTTGTTGTAGGTGAGATATAGGAAAATTAATGGCACAATCAGATAGCCCTGATTGTGCTCTTTCCAAAAAGACCCCAATTTAAGTATCTTACACTAAAACTGTAGACGTTAGATGAGAGGTGAATATTTTATTCACCCTTATTTGGCCTGAATTTGACCATAACTTCTGTAATACTGGTGCTAGCTCCGTTTGGTTGGTACCGTTGGATATCCCTTGCTTAGAGGTTCCTTTTTCATACCAATTTGATGGGGTTAGGCGTCTTACTCTGTATTTCAGATGAGAGGTGAAAATTAAGGCTTCTGCTCAGCAACAGCTTGGAGCAGGAATAACTTTGTTATTCTTTTTCCTATGATTATGGGCTTGTATATGTGGAAAGAAGTGAGTTTCCTCTTTCTTTTGATACCTTTTGAGCAGATTTGGCTCAGCTCCATGTTTTGGTGGTATCTTGGCTATACCATTGGTTTATGGTATTTGGCGGTCATGCTTGTGCTCTGGTTTTGAGTCACAGGCTGACATACCCTCCCTCTAAGAAAGGCTCATCATTTATGAGACTGTTCAGTCCTCCTAGAGGCTCTGAATCTTCTTAAATGAAGGCTACAATCTGGTATGGCATCCTCTGCCAACCATTTGTCTTTATCAGCTGTTTTGTTCTTGAATCTGACTAAGTATTGTCTCTGATCCCTACCATTAAGCCTGATCTTCCTGGTCCTGATGATTTTATACGCTGGTCCAGGGGAGTCTTCCACCTCCAGTATTTCTGGTGGTGTGGTGTTCTTCTTCCTGGAGGGCAATTTACCCTCCTCTGTTTGGAAGTATGGTTTGACCAAACTCACTGGAAACACTGGGTGTTTCCTGGAGAACTCCTCTGTGAGTTTGAACTCCAATGCATTCTTCCCTATCAGATTAATACTAGTAAAGGGCCCTACAAATGAGTCTCTCATCTTCTTAGGTCCTTTGAGATTACTATATCTTAGTGTAGACACCAGCACCTGGTCCCCTTCTTTGAAGTCAGGTTCCATGTGTGACTTGTCCCACCTCTGCTTATTATACTCCTTTGCCTCAGCTATGCATTTGGCAGCTGTGTCACAAGCCCTCTTTCACATTTCGTGGAAGTCTTTGGCTGTGAAGTGGATTATTAGAAGATTTTTCTTCAAGTGTTCCACAGGTAAAAGGGGGTTTCCACCCTTTCTCTACCAGTGCAGGTGTTTTTCCTGTGGTAGAGTGCTGACTTTTATTACAAGACAGCTGGACTGCTGGTAGAAGGGTAACCCAGTCATGGGTGTATCCTTCATGGTCCTTGTATTCCATGCCATAGGCACAGAACCTTCTGAGGATGTCCTCCATTGTCTGGATCATCCTTTCAGCTAGCCCATCTGTTTGTGGATGGTATGATGTGGAAAGTGCAAGCTTGGTCCCAAGCAGGTCATACAAGTTGTTCCAAAATTCAGATGTGAATTTTGGGTCCCTATCACTAATGATGATTTTAGGGACTCCACAGGTAGATATGATGTTATTCCAGAATGACAGAGAAGTATCCATAGCTGTGTCCTCCTTATGGCATGGTAGACACCTCATACTCTTGCTGAACCTATCAACTATGATTAAACAGGCATTGTAGTTTTCTTTGCCTCCTGGGACACGTCCTGTAACCCAGTCCATATTGATGGTTTCCCATGCGTGTTTGGGTTCTTCTATATGTTGAAGTAATCAATACTTCTTCCCATGTTTCCTATTTGCCTTCTGGCATATTTCACAAGTGTTGATGTATTCACTCAACTCTTGTTCCCACTTGGGCCACCAAGCTGTGCTTGCTACCCTCTCTTTGGTCCTGTCTTCGCTCATGTGTCCCAT
The DNA here is from genome assembly GCA_023105745.1 of Austropuccinia psidii. NCBI lineage: Eukaryota > Fungi > Basidiomycota > Pucciniomycetes > Pucciniales > Sphaerophragmiaceae > Austropuccinia > Austropuccinia psidii. The sequence goes on from JALGQZ010000001.1 coordinate 44,594,831, forward strand.
GTAGGGGCAGTCATGGCATTTTTGCAGGATCAGAGAGATGTGGTCCCTGTCTACAACTGTGAGTGCACTTGTGTGTTTTGCTCTGTGGTAGAGCAGGCCATCTATAAGGAATAACTTATTATCCTTAGAGGCCCTCAACCAGGGTTCTTCCAGCTGGGATTCCAGCTCTGGACTCTTGTACTTTTGTTGAAGGAGCTGCAGTAATATGCTACACTGTTGGTGTTTGGCATGAGACTTTAGTACTGCACTAAAGAATTTGTTGTGCAGTTCTGAGGAACTTCTTCCCAGTATGGGAGTTTCTGTCCATTCTGAATCAGTGTTTCCATTGTCCAGGGTACCACTTCCTGGTGCCCATTCAGAGAATCTGAAGCTCTTCTTCCTATCTATCTCCATGAAATGGATAGGGGTCTTGGGTGAAACTTCAGGTTAATAAGCTGGGTTTCTTTTGACATTATCCAATGGCCATCTGCTGAGGCCATCTTCATTGGTATGGCTTCTACCTTCTTTGTATATGATGGGATGGTCATGTTCCCTCTATACTCCTGGATGGCTATTTGCCATATCAGCATGTGTCTATTTGTAGTATCCATGTTTAGTAAAGACTTCAAGGCTGTGCAGTCTGTGTAGAATTCAAAGACTGCACCCTCCAAATAATAATGGAGTTTCTCTAGAGCCCAGACTAGGCATAAGCATTCTGTCAGGGTGGCCCCATAGCTGGCTTCTCAATCTTTCAGCTGCCTAGAGATGTAACATATGACTCTCTCTCTTGGTTCACAATCCACAATTTGTCTCTGGTAAAGGGCTGCTCCTAAGCCTTGGCTACATGCTGCATCTATGTATAACTTGAAGGGTAGTTCAAAGTCAGCCAAGATGAGCACAGGTGCATTCGTGAGTTCATATTTGATCTCCTAATATGCATCCCTTCTTTCCTTGATGATTTCAAAGACTACATCTTTTGAACATAACTTGTATAAGCTACAAGTTATGTGGTCAAATTTCTTGATGTGGTTTCTATAGTAGCTAGGAAATCCAAGGAAAGATTGCATCTCTTTGATGTTTCTTGGTACTGGCTTTTGTAGTACTGCTGCTACTTTATTCTGGTCAATTGTCAGATTAACACCTGAGACTTTATGTCCTAGAGCTAGTAGCTCTTGTTGGGCAAAATTACACTTTTTAAGTGAAATTTTCAGATTCATGGGTGTACATTTACTCAGGACTTTGTCTATGTATTGTACATGGTCTTCTCATGTCTCTAAGTATATAATGATATCATGAATATATACTACCATCCAGCCTTCCAGTATTTCTTCTTGAAATATTGTGTCCATCATCCTTTGGAAGTGGGCTGGTGCATTCTTGATGCCAAATGGCATCCTGGTGTACTCATATATACCCATAGGGAATATGATTCTGAGAAACTTTATGGAGTTTGGTTTGACTCCATTCTGGTGAAAGCCTTTCATACAATCCATTTTGGTTATTAATTTGGCTTTAGCCAGTTTGTCCAGGGCATGAGGTATCCTGGGTATAGGGTACCTGTCTGCTTGTGTGTAGTTGTTCAGGGCTCTGAAGTCTCCACACAACCTGGACTTGCCATCATGTCAGGTGATTAGGACAGGAGTGGTGATTTCCACTATTTTATTGTGTCCAATATTTCTGATGACATCCATGTCCAGGAGTTCATTGATGTGTTTCTCAATTTTCTTCCTGGTTTCGAGACTTTCTGGGTATGGAGGCCTCCTGAGCATAGGTGGATATATTCTTTCCACATCCAGATATAGTTCTATATTATGGCCTTTAATTTTGCCTAGTGGTTCTTCACCAATGGCAAATGCTGGTCTATTTTTTCTCAGCATTTTCAGTAAGCTTAGTTTTTGCTTAATGGTGAGGGTAGTGCTAAACTGGCCCTCTCTGAATTCTTCAGTAGCTATTCCAGTGGGTCATGGGCATAAAGTTGGTATATATCAAGTGAAAATTTCTTTTACTTGTTGGTACCAATTTTAATATGCCTGTTTTTACTGTTGTAAATATCAATGCCATAAATCCTCTGGTAATCTGTTCCCAATAGGAACCCATGGATGTGGGCATCATCAAGCACTACAAACTCTGGGTTGAGTCTGATGTTACCTTTCCTATGGGGTATAATTATCTCTTTGATAATTGTCCCAATGGAAGTCATCTTCCCTGATGCACTTTTAAAGTTCTTTGCCTTGGTGGGCAAGAGCTGTTTTTCCCAGTTTGGGAAGTGGTTGTCCAAATAATTTCTGGCCACTATGGCGCATTGTGCTCCACTATCAATGATCAATGGATACTGAGCATTGTCAATACAGAAAGTCATCTTTGTGGTTGTTCCATGTATATGCTCCATTCCTTTTGTTGGTGTGACTGGAAGTTTTTGTGCATCTTGTGTGTGTTTGAACAAGTTCTTGTTGGCAGTGTCCTGTGGCATGCCTGCTTCCAACTGTATGTCCTGGATTTCTAGTCGGGTTTCCTCTTGGTATTCCACTGGGAATTCTTCTCTGGGGTCTTGGTCATCATCAGATTGTTCCCTGGTGGCATCCTCCATAGAGTCTGATTCATGATCCTCTGTTGGGGATTCCTCCTCTGGGACTTTCTCAATGGCATAGACTTTTTTCTTTGCCTTTGGACAGTTGTTGGCATAGTGGTCTATTGGACCACAGTTGTGACAAGAATTTTTCTTCTTGTCCATCTGTGCCACTCTTTCTTTGGATTTGTATTTAAACTCTACCCTGAAAGGTTGTTTCTCTTTGAAACCTGTAAGGTTTGTCTATGAAACTCTTGATAATAGTAACAATATCAAGAGTACTATGACTGTCCTCAGTAGAAAAATATAATATAATGAAATATTATAACCACAAATTTAAATATAATTATTAAAAATAATTATATAAAAAAATAAATTTAATTATTATTATAATAATATAATAATAAAAAAAAATATAATAATTATAATAAATTATAATTATTCTATTATTGTTATAGTCACTGACAGTTATAACAATAAGAAGTGTAAAGCTCTTAATGAGACTATTACACGTGGAAAATATAAATATTTAACCACTTATAAATAATATAAATATTATTTATAAAAAGAATTAAACACACACTGTGCAGAAATAATTCTTTATAGAATAAAATTCTATATAAAAAAAACTATTACTAGATAAAAAAATATATAGAACTTTTAGAGAAAACTTACTTATAAGATTTATTTAATACAACAAGTTATAAAACAACAGTTATTATATTAAATAATGATTATAAGTTAAAAACACGCCAAAAATCAATAAAATCAAAGATAAAACAACTTTTTATACTAAAATTTATGATTAAAGAGTTTTTGAGAGGAATTTGTGGATTTTAAAAGATATTTAAGATGATAATTTTATATAATAAAATTTATTATAGATGATTACAACAATAATCTGAATTCTATGACTTCAATTCTTTAATTTAATAAACAAAGAATAAAAATAACTTAAGAATTACTTTTAATAATAAGATTTTATATTTAATAAAATTTTACCTGTTTAAATTTCTAATATGATTGGATTGATTATGAATGATGGACAAAAACAGTGATGAAAAGACTCTTTTTATGTCTACAGAGCAGCTCTCATGATTCATAATGGATGTAGAGGGCGTGCTCAGGTCAAAACTGAAAAACCATGCTTAAAAATTAAGTTCTTAACTTAAGGCAACTTATTTTTACTTCCAATTTAAAGTTATCAGTGTTATTCTTAACTCCAAGTAACTTTAATCCTCATTTAGTTTAATTATTTTAAGTTTTAATATAAAATAAGTTTATTTATATTAAAGTTCATCACATGAACAACATAAAATCAGAGTTTCAAGCAGAAATCTCTTAAACTGAATTTTTAATTAATTTTTAAAGAAATCATAATTTTCTTTAAGCTTAATTAAAAAAGTAATTTTCCAGGCTAATTACCCAGGAAACCTATTAATAAAAGATACTTAAAATTTAATTTATATATTGATAATATTAAATTCTAAGCTGTGTGAAATTTTCAAGCAAATCCATTAAGATTTGGATTTTTAATGAATTTTTGAAGTTATTACTATTTTTCCACGTAAAATAGCAATACACACAAAACCTTAAGTTTTGATAAGGTTTTGATGATTGAAACCTTAAAGTTTTAAGCTTATTTAAGCTTTTTAAGCTTGATTAAGCTTTGAAAGTTCTTAAAACCTTGATTCCAAGCCTGCTTATTGGGATTTACCCTCTTGGCAGCTTGAAATTCCTGTCCAATTTAGGATAAAACCAGTTTAAACCTTAAGGTTGGATCAAAGTCTAATCTTAAAGTTTAAATAAGGTTGAAAATCCTCCAATACAGGTGGACAACCTTAATTGAATCCTTGCAGATCCAAAAAGTTGGGTACCCCAGCTCTATTTGGTCTTTTTCCTTTGTCCCACCTTTTTGCGTGGATTTTGCCCTTTTATTTATTTAAAGCCATACTATGGCCTTAAACCCTTTTAAATTGAGCTCACGCAGGATTTACATTCTGTATGGCAAATCCTTAGCCAATTCAGTAAATATACACCACACCTCAATTTTAACTAAAATTTTGGTAAAGTTGCATAAACCTTATGTAACTTTAAATTTAAGCTTAATTAAGCTTAAATTTAACAATTTTAAAAAAATGTTAAAAAGTTACATTAGTACTGTGAGATTCTTAAATCTTCTAATAACACAAGAAATAAGTGTTTTTGGGTATAACACCCTATGGGTGTACCCTAGGTTATTTTTGGTGTAGAATCCAAAAATGACATCATAATTATAACTTTGTTTATCCAAAAAAAAGTTATACTTATTTTTTATTATTTTTTATTTTAAATTCAACTAAAAAGTCTGTTTAAGACAAATTTAATTGTTTATAAAATCATTTGTGGCCTTATGGGTATGTTAAACATACCTCACAGGCTCACAAAACCACTGCGTTTATATGGGGTGAATTTCCCTACATTAGTCCTTTTCCTAACCTCTTGTAAGGTATTGCAAATTTCATCTAAAGTGTAATTGTGGTTAAATCTGCATTTTACTTCATGATCTAGTTCTCCTGGCATTTGTGTCAGAAGTTTTTGATTCCTCATTTGGGTGTTCATCTGAGGATCAATGGCTTTGAGTCTCATAGATTGTCTGAGACACCAATCATATGGATCTTTGTCCACAGAGTATTTGTCACTTTCAAATGACATGATTTTCTGCCATATCCAAGTACCATTGCTGTAATTTTGGATAATTTGACTCTTCCACCATGGCCAGCTTCTTCTGCCATGGATTTCCTTCATTTCTGTGTACTATATACTAGCATGTCCTTTAAATGCTGTATTGAGTCTAGCAGTAATCCAGTAGTCTGGTATGCTTGGTGTGAGCCTTGAGGTTTATTTTACGTACCCAAATAGGCCACAATTATCTTAAAAAGAAATTTTGAATTATGCACAACTCATAAGTCATGAATATATCCAAAATTCAAAATTTCAATTTCAGAAAAGATGAATAACTTTTTATTGAGTAAGTAAATCCATGGATTTAAGACCAGATTTGGATTCTACACGAAAATTCACCTAGGGTAGCCCCATAGAGTGAATAAGCTCAATTTAAGTATTTGAGGTGGTAAAATGGAAAATAATTCAATACCACATCATTAATACCACATAAAAGATCCGCGAAAATTTTTGTTTTTCTTGATTTTAAGCCAAAATAATGGGAAAGTCAGAAATCCCATGTTACATATACACTAAGAATAGTGTTATGCATGTTTTGAGCACTTAATATCATGGTATTCTTAGATGGACTTTTGGTACACCCATAGTGGATATCTCACTTTAAGCTTAATTTTCTATTTTTACATGAAAAATAAGTAAGGGGGACAAAAGACATCAAAGAGAGCCAGGGTACCCAACTTCTGAGGCCCCAGAGGCGTGGATAGCTCCAGAGCATGGATCCATGGCTCATCTTGGCCCAATTGGTAAACTAAAACTCTTTGGGAACTTGGTTACCAAGTTACACCTACTGTAATCATAAGAAAATAGCAAATAACCTGCTATTTTGACGTGCCAAGGAGGTAATGAGCTACTTAGACTCCTGTAACCACGTCAATTCTTGATGACTTTCCATGACTAGAGCCTAAAAGAGTAATTAAAACCCTTTTGGGACATATATTCATTGATTTACCTCATAGCAACCAGCAAAATACTGCTATTTGCAATTCTACGTAGAAATGAGGTAAAAACTTCAAAAATTCATTCAAAATACAATTCTTAATGAATCTTTCTGAAGCTTTCAGGACTAATAGAGAACTGTATTATCTATGGTACAACCAAAAAGAATTATGGTTTTACTAGTAAAATTAAAAGATTACTTACAGTCCATTTTTGGCCATTCTACGTGAAACACTGAATCTTCAAAAATTCACAGTAATTACAACCTGTGATGAAATTGGCAATAACATTGATAACTTTGAGAAATAAATGATTATTTTAGAATAAAAGAAGATTTACAGATGTTACTCCTTTTATTCTTAACCATATTGGGGTTGGTAGTCACGTAAAAGCATCAATTAAGTAATTATGATAATCTTACGTGACAACTGATGATGCAATCAATAATCCAAAAGGGTTTATTGTTTTCTCACTCACTGGTTTTTCAGTTTGCTCCATGGCACGCCTCTGTGAGCTGTTATTGACTTAAAAGAGGCCTCCTCTTGCTGTTTTTTCCAGGAATCATCTTATCAATTTATTAAATCATTATTACCAACAAGTAAGTATTAGTTACAGCTATTCTTAAGTGTTTTAAATCTTTCAGAATCAATCAGAAAGACGTGAAATCATAGAATCCAACTATATATTGTTGTAATCCTGCTATAAATCATTTTGATCTCTTAAATCCACAATTCTACGTCAAATTTCTCTACTTTTATCTATCAATAAGTTCTTTGGAGTATTAGTGAGTCATTTATCTTTAATTCTTAAAGTTTTTCTCTAGTAATAGTTTTCTTCAAGAATTATCTTTATAACTATTCTTGTAAAAGATAATTATATATTAAAATAATTTTATTATTTTAATAAAAGAAGTTTTTATTATTAAATTCTTCTTGTAATTGATTCTTGTAGACAATTACTTCTCACAGTTATAATCACTAGTAGTGTATAACACGTGAAAGAAATAATTTTATAATTATTTAATTGTGGTTATAATAATTTTTATTATTATATTTCATAAGAACAGACATAGTACTGTTGATTAATAGTAATATTATCATCAGTTTCATAGTCACATCTTACATTTGGGGTCCTGGCCGTGTTTTTTTGAACCTTGTACCCTTAATTAATATATTTTTAAGTTCTAAAATATATTAATTTAATTTTTTTTTTCAATTTAAAGAAATTTTTTTTTTTTGAAATTGTCTTTAAATCTTATTTCATTGAGGAATTTGGTTTAATTTTGCACTGTTTTTACGCGTGGCTTTTTCACATCCAAAAACTTATAAAATTATTCTTTGAGTTACTCTGACTTAATTTTTTATTCAAATTCTTAAATTTTAATACCTTTTTCTTTGAAAAGAATATTTTTTTAATATCAAAAAATAATAAAACTTATAAAAAATCTTTTAAAAATATCTTAAATCATAAAAAATAATTTCTTTTATCATATTTTTTCTTTAAGTGTCTTTAATTAAATACTGTGCACCTGGAAACAGACTCATAAAAGATACATCACTAGTCCTGAATCTTCAGAAGCAGAATCTGAAGAAAGTATTGAGGTGAAAATTGCTAAAAGAGGCACCTTATTTAACTCAGAAAAGAATAAATTACCACCAAAAGGTGTGTTTTTATCTTTATTTTTACTCTTTATCCTTAAATTGACGTAAAAATGGTGCATACCAGAAATGGAAGCAACTATTCAGTCCAACCAGATGGATGTGGACAAGGAAGAGGCAAGACCAAATCCAGAAGTGCCAAATCTTCCACAAGAAAGACACATCTGGAGGATGCCAGAGTTGCCCCCCATTCCCCAAGGTCTGTACCAACAGATTTTGACGTGAATTCTGAGCCTGAACTAATTCATGATATTATTTCCAGGGCTGAACCATTTCCAAGTGGCAGCAATAGAAATATATCAATGCCAGTACAAAAATTGGTTCAGAGCAGCCAAGGAAGAAGAGTGGGAAATATGCCCAAGCCTTTGGCAGGGGGCCATGAACTCCTACTTACACATCAAGAGCTTTCTGGGTCAGGAGAAGACCATAGAACTCTTAGGAGGTTGGAGCCCCCTGTCTTGCAAAGACAAGGTCAAAAGGATAAAGAATTGGTTGAAGAACCAAAGTCTTTTATCCATAGACCAGAAGAAAGAGTTGGAAATGACTCCAGCTTTGGAGACAGAGGCACCAGTGGCGTCTACCAGCTCCAAACCAGCTCCAGAAGTGTCCAAGGACAAGCCCAAGGGACCTCAGAAGAGGCAGAAAGGTCCCAAGAACCATCAAGGAAAGGGCAAAGGCAAAGCCAATTGGCACAGACCTTACCCACAAGGGTACAGGATCCCCAAATTGGAGCCTTCAGCCATGGACAGTGTCTTCAATATGGCCAGGACTCTGATGGAATTTACAGCCAAACAGCAGGAAAGGATGAACAGAAACTTTCCACGGAAACAATTGGTGTACAGACTAGTATTAATGTAGAAATTGGTAAACTTGATGGAAGATTAACCAAAATTGCATCAGATATAGTTGAATTAAAGAAAAATGACAAGAAATACATTGAATTGCACCAAGTGACAAATGCCAAACTTGACTCAATTACCAATTCTTGCAAAAGAATTGAAAACATGTACCAAGATCAGCATGATGAGATGGAAGATCTTTCCATTTTTAGGGTGAATGATCAACTTACAACTCTACAAGACCAAGTCTTGAAGATAGTTGAGAATACCAATCAATTTGCTATACCCTTAGCAAAAAGTGACAGTGAAAGACAGAAGTTGAAGAATGAAATAATTGCAAGTGTGGAACAAATTCATAAGAATCATGAACCACATATGCCAAGACATTTTACACCTTTAACTGAAGAAAAACTCTCTGTTAAAGAAAGTCTCACCCCATTCTTAGCAGAAAATGCCTACTCTGCAAGAGATATTCCCAAAATAGAAGAATGGCCAACATTCTCTGGTGAAGGAGAATACAACCATATTGAATTCATCAGGACTATTGATATGTTGCAAGAAGACTTTAATATACCTGATGAAATAATAGTGGGAAAATTACATTGTCTGTTTACCATAACTGCAAAGAAACGGTATTACAAAATGAGGATTGATCATGGTAAACATGATTGGTCTTGGTGGAAATCTGAAGTGATCATCAAATGGGCCAACAATTCTTGGAGGTTTAAGATAGAAAATGCGTTTGAGAGTGCCATTTTTAACTCAGAAAAAGATAAACCACTTACTTGGTTCTTCAAACAAAAAGACAGATTATCTGCTTTACAACCAGATATGTCTGACACTATGATTAATATGAAAATATTAAGAAAGTGTGGAGGAGATTCGGAACATGCTATCAAAAGCAGATGTGTGGAACCCTGTTCAACAGAAGACTACATTAATGCTATGGAAGATATCATTGCCAGAACAAGAATTGGTAAGACTTGGTCTAAAATCCCAACAGAATCCAAGATGACCTCTAAGATTCCCAGAGAGGATAAGAGACCAAAAAAACCTGTCTTAAAGTGTCATAAATGTGGAAGCACTTCACATTTAGCCAACACTTGCACTAAGAGGACAAAAATAAATGAGGTTCAAGTCATTGAGGACATTCAGTGTACTGGAAAACAGGAGGAATCTGATCAAGACTCTTCAATCTCTGAAGATACACCAGTGGAGGACTATCCCATTGAAAACATCACAGCTTTCTTTGAGGTCACTGAAGTACATACTCATTTGCCACAGTATAGTGAAGATTGCTACAACCTGATTAATGTTCAGGATGCCAGAATGTGTAAAACCAAACCTGCTAGAGGAAAAGGTTATACTGCTGGAGCATCTTGTATCACATCCATTCTGATGAATGATGTTGAAGCCAAAGTCAATTTGGATACAGGATCATTTTGCACTTGTGTAGGCAGAAATTACCTCCAAGCTATACTTCCTGAATGGAAAAACCATCTATTACCAATAGAAGGTGTACAATTCAGTAGTGCCAGTACCAATATGTACCCTTTGGGTATATAAGACACTATTCTTGTATTTCCCCATCCAACAGGAAGTATAAGAATGAAAGCTGAGGTTGTAGTAATGGACAACTGCACATCTCAACATGTCATTCTTGGAAATGATTACTTAAGTATTTATGGTATTGATATCAATAACCATAAAGACAGATATTTCACAATTGGAGAAAACAGAAGAAAGAAATTTGCTTTCTCCAATATGCCAAAGCAAATATCAGTAGTATCTTCTGAGAAAGATACGTATAAGGAAGAATTTGTGACCACACAACTTGTTGAAGCACAAATTAATCCATCATTGTCACCAGAAATGAGGAATGAACTTATTGATGTGTTATACACATACAATACTGCATTTGCCTCTGATAATGAACCATTAGGTGCTATAAGAGGACATGAAGTTGATATTACTCTTAATATTGACAGACCATATCCCCCAGTACTTAGAAGACCAGCTTATCCAGCCAGTCCCAGAGCTAGAGAGGCCTTGGAAAAACATATCCAAGAGTTAATCCAACTTGGTGTACTAAGGAAAGTAGGCCATAATGAGGAGGTTGAAGTGACAACACCTGTTATCATTGCTTGGCATAATGATAAGTCAAGAATGGTTGGAGATTTTAGAGCTTTGAATACCTACACAGTTCCAGATAGGTATCCAATCCCTAGAATCCAAGAAGCTTTGACTCAATTGTCTAAAGCCAAGTATATAACATCAATGGATGCATTGAAAGGCTTCCATCAAAATGTTTTGACACCTAAAGCTAAGAAATTACTTAGAATTATCACTCACTGAGGTATTTATGAGTATCTTAGAATGCCATTTGGCATTAAGAATGCTCCATCTCATTATCAAAGAATGATGAATACCATCTTCCCCACAGAATTGTCTGAAGGATGGCTTATCATTTATATTGATGATATTATTATATGTTCTGACTCATGGTCTTTGCACCTTGAAATACTTGCAAAAGTACTCCACAAAGCTGCAAAAGTGAATATGAAAATTTCACTTAAGAAATGCAACTTTGGTTTTGAAGAACTTAAAGCATTAGGACATGTTGTTTCTGGTTTAAGCTTGGGTATTGACAAAAATAAAGTGGCAGAAGTGCTACTTAAGCCAATACCCCAGAATAAAAAAGAAATGATGTCTTTTCTTGGATTTGCTAGTTACTATAGGCAACACTTGAAAGACTTTGCAATTCTACCAAATCACTCTATAGAATCTGTGATCAACAGACTGTATTTGAGATGACACAGGAGAGAATTAAAGCTTATGAGAAGATAAAGAAAGCCCTTACAGAAGCACCTTTACTCCTCATGCCTGACTGGAATATTCCTTTTAAGTTGTACATTGATGCATGTGGAGATGGATTAGGGGCAGCCCTACATCAAGTCCAAATTATTGATGACAAACCTACAGAAGGACCAGTTTGTTATATCTCAAGAAAAATCAAACCAACAGAAGCCAGATATGGTGCAAGCCAAATGGAGTGCTTATGTTTGGTATGGGCACTTGAGAAATTACACTATTACCTTGATGGCAGTGTTTTTGAAGTGATAACTGACTGTAATGCTGTAAAATCACTTCTTAACATGAAAACTCCCAACAGACATATGTTGAGATGGCAAATAGCCATTCAAGAATATAGAGGAAACATGACTATAGTTCATAAAGCAGGAAACATTCACAAGAATGCTGATGGACTTAGTAGATGGGCTTTAGCCAACACTCCTGATAACCCAGCTTATGTACCTTTGGAAGCTGAACCACAGATTCCAATTGAAGGAATTAACGAAACTGATATTGGGACTGAATTCTTTGAGGAAGTCAGAGAATCTTATAAACAAGACAAGAATTGCCATATCTTGACTTCTTTATTAGATAAAGACTGCAAGGACACATCTTTAGTTAATGCACTTGATGAAGTTTGGAAAAATTCCTATTCTGAAGGAAGATTTCACTTGTTTGATGGGATCATTTACCACAGAACAAAACATTCTTGTGTTATGACATTTTGCAGTAGATTACTTATCAATACAATTCTTCATGAATGTCATGATAGTATCTACTCTGGACACCTGTCAGAAGACAGAACACTTGAAAAAGTGAAGAACTGTGCATGGTGGCCATCTTGGAGAAAAGAAACCATTGAATATTGCCATACCTGTGACAGATTCCAAAAAGCAAACAGGAGTACAGGCAAGAAATTTGGCCTTAGATCCATATTCAAAAACCAAAATCCCCATGGGAGGTTGTTCACATGGATTGGGTCACAGCACTTCCTCCAAGTGGTGACAGAAGTTATAATGCTTGTTTAGTCATAGTAGACAGATATAGCAAAACTCCCATATTCTTACCATGTCATAAAGATGACACTGCTATGGATACAGCTCTTCTTTTATGGAGTAGAGTTATTTCTCATACAGGATTATTTAAGAATATCATAAGTGACAGAGATCCTAAATTCACATCTGCATTTTGGACCAATCTTCATAGATTGTTTGGGACTAAGTTATCATTCTCTACAGCATATCACCCTCAGACAGATGGGCTAGCAGAGAGGATGATTCAAAATTTAGAGGACATGATCAGGAGATTTTGTGCTTATGGATTAGAATTCAAAGACTCAGATGGCTTTACCCATGACTGGTGCACTCTGATACCTGTAACCACCATCCATCAGGGGTAAGGGTATTGTCACAGGGGCTCTAGTGGAAATACAAGAGTGGCCTGGCACTCAGCAATCAGGGAACTCACTTGGAAGACTCCAAAAGAAATAAAGAATAAAAAGAATAAGAATGAATTCCTCTAAAGATATGCAGGTACAAGATGAGATGCAAAGAGGAAAAGGAAGCCAAGTGGGCAAAGAGCCAACCAAGTAAGTCCTTAATCACTGTTTCAACCTGCCAAAAATGAACAATGGAATTAGTAAGGATATGACCACCAAATATCCATTGACAGGCGAAGAAAGATAAAGAGAAAGGTGCTAAATGACTGACTTAATAATATCAGTATTTGCTTAACTAGAATGAAAAGAAAATAGAGATAAAATAAAATCAAAGTATATTAATTAACTGGGGAAAAACCCCCCAGGGTGGAAAGGGTAGCCGGTATATGTGAAAAGTTGGGAGCTTGAGTTCTTCAGGCTGAAAACTGATCTGTATTTATCCTTGAGGCTGTATTGATTGTTTTGGGAATAGATACAGCTGGCTAATATTGAAATTGAATTGGGTTGAATGAACTTCCCATGCTTGAAAATGAAATACAGTCCTTGGTGGATCCAGACTGTATTGAAATGAATATGGTTGCCAAGATGGATTGAGTGGAGCTTTGACACTTGACAACTTCTTTTGGCACCGCCTCTTGAATACACTTTTGAGAATGAATTGAAAGTATTCCATTGGAAGGAATACTTGGAGTGAGAATAACCAATGACTGCTTGATGGCGTCATTGGTCTTTGACGCTGAAACACTTGCTCTTGAGCCTTGATGATTCCTCTGAATGATTGGGTGCCTTGATGATGTGATGAGATGTTGGAATGTTGAAATGACCATTTGATATTGCCACCATTGAATTGCTGTTGAAAAATGGTGCACAATGATGTATAACATCATTTGTGGCATATTGGATCATTGACAAGAAGATTACGTCCAAAGGTCTTGAGATGGAAAGGCAGAGGGGAAAAGGATGGCTGTGGTGACTTCAGAGCTTGGAAGGTGTTTCTGGACCTTTTGGGGTTTTTGGCCATTTTTGGGTTCTGAGCCAAAACTGGCCCAAAAGGCGGGAAAGTGTCTTTTGGACACTTTGCGTCAAAGTGCGCAAAAATGCGCAAAATGCGCAAAAGTGCGCAAAGTGCGCAAATGCGCAAAATGCGCAAAAGTGCGCAAAGTGCGCAAATGCGCAAAAGTGCGCAAAATGCGCAAAAATGCGCAAAAGCGCATTATGAGCCCAAAGGGCCAAAAACAGCCATTTGGGCCATTTCCCCTGGTTTTGAGGGAAATGACCAGAAATACCCATTTGGGCATAAATTGCCGCTATGGGTTCTGGATTGAGGTGAAGGCCCATGAAGGCCCCAAATCAAAAATGGCCATAAATGGTGCATAACATGATGACGTGGCCATATTGGCCACTGGTGATGGATATGGCCAATTGGCCATAAATGAACTGTGGCTTGATATGCCATATGGGGATCCAAGGAGGTGAATTGCCATGGTTGTGACAGGTATTCATTCATACACCCACTCAAACACCCCAAATCAGCAAATCCAGTATCTGCATCAGCATTCAGTTTCAGCAATCTTCATTCTGAAACATGCATACAGCTTGGTACATCCATACAGCCTGTCAACACCTGTACAGGTTGGATTCACCCAATACAGTTTCAATACACCAATATGGAACTGTATGATCACTCAAATACACCACACCTCTTGTACAGGTTCTGTAAGGCCGTACAGGACCTGTATTGGCCAGACTCAATTCAATCATCAATTATTCTCATGAAAATTCTTCCTCTGGATCAGGGCTGGTGATTCTCACATATACCAGCCCCTCTTTCTCCCCCCTGGGGACTTTTCCCCAGTTAATTAATTTAGTTTATTTATTATTTTATAATTATTCTTATCCTTATTTTGGGTATTATAATTATTTGATTTTAAGTTAGTCTTTGCCTTTTCTCTCTTTGCCTGTACAGTATGAGTTGGGTGGCCATATCCTTATTAACCCTTCTCTTTCCATCCTGACAGGTTGAAACAGTGGACTTGGACTTGTTTGTGGTTCGCTCTTCTATTTCTTACTCTTATTTCTTGTTGCTGCTTTTCTGATATTTATTCTTTTAGCAATTCATCTTTAAAACTCTTTATTGTGTTCCTTCTTACCATATCTTTGAGCCCTCCATAAGTGAGTCCCAGTTTACTGAGTGCCAGGCCCTCTTTGCTTTGAAGAGCCCCTGTGACATTAAATTAATTAACTCATATTTGATTCTTTCTTTTCATTCATTTATATTCATTTCTCTCATTCATCAATTATGATTTTTTTTATGATTTAATGATCTTAATGATTATGATTTTTCTCTTTCATCAATTTTCATCTCATTCATTTCATTCTTACGAAAATTGATTCTTTTTCCTTTCTTAATCATTGCTGACCATTTCATCACTTAATTTTATTTTTATCAATCAAATTTTTCTGTGTTCTTATTCAGGTTTTATCTAGGAATTATTGATTGGTTTAATTGATTGGATTATTCATTGGGATTCATTTGGGTTATTGATTCAGGATTTATTGGATTTATTGACTTTGAACTCTCAAGATATTGATTGATCCTCAAGAATTGATTTTGAATATTGAATTGATTTCTGAAGATTTTGAACTGATTGATTGATTCCTCAAGACTTGATTTCATATTGAAGACATTTATTGATTGATTATTGATTGAATATTGATTGATTTATTGATTTACTCAAGATTATTGATATTTGATTTGAATTGATTTTGACTGATTGAATTGATTTGACTGTTGATTGAATTTGATTCCTCAAGATTTGAATTGATTCCTCAACATTCATCAAGATTTATTGTGATTGATTTGGCCAAATTTGATTATTCTTCTTAATACCATCAAGTTATTTTAATTCCTTTCATAATGCCAGTTAAGCATAGTCCCCCAGCAAAGAATACTAGATCCCAAAGAATTCAAGCTGTTCTCACTCCTACAGCAAGGGCTCCTCTTGACCGCACACCATCAGTTCATCAACTGAGTGCAAATTTGGACAGAGGACCACCAATGGAAGGAGCAGCACCCTCAAGAAGAGGTGGAATGAAATCTAGAAGATCAAGATCTTTCTCTGGACTTTTGGGTGGCTACCCTGGCATGTCTGAAGGTGCAAGAGCAAGACAAGGGGAAGTTGAAGATGAAGAGGGGTAAGAGTCTGTGGAAGAGGAAGATTCTGGGGAAACTGAAGTGGCAGATGCCTTGGCAAATGCTCCAGAGGTGCCTCAGGGTTCTAATCTAGCCCTTTCTAGTCAACCTCTTGTCTCTCAAACTGATCCAAGTCTCCTCAAGATGATGGAGCAGATGACTCAATTCATGGGGCAACTCACTCAAGCAGTTGCCCCCAGGGACAATTCCAAAGCCCCTGCTTTCAAGACTCCATCCATGAAGGCACCTGATTCTTTTGATGGTACTCAAGCTCATAAATTGAGAGGATTTATCCAATCCTGTCAATTAATCTTCCATAATGATCCAGCAAATTTCTTCTCTGACAGGAAGAAAGTTCTTTACTCAACTTCTTTTCTCACTGGTAGAGCTGGAAACTGGATTGAACCTTATCTCTCAAATATTTCCAATGAAGACCCTTCCTACCTCCTCAATAATTGGCCATTATTTGAATCTCAATTATTCACTCTTTTTGGTGACCCCAATGAAGTCAGGAAAGCTGAACAAGAGTTGGACAATTTGAGGATGAAGGAAAGTGGTCATGTATCCTTGTACATTGCAGATTTCAGAAGCTTAATGTCAAGAATTGGAGATTGGGGAGAAAGAGCTTATATCTATGTTTACAGAAGAGGATTGGCATCAAGATTATTGGAGCAGTTGGCTTCACACCCTGGAACTTTTGATACTCTTCAAGAACTTATGGATGTCACTTTGGAATTAGACACAAGATTTCATGAGAGACAAAAAGAAAAGGGTGGCAATCAACAAAAGAAGCCTCCTGTCAATGGATCCAATCAATCTAGACCTCCTCAAAACTCATTTTCAAAGAGGCCTCATCAGAAGAAGAATAAGAAGGGCAAGCAATTTCAGCCTTCAAAGGACAAGCCTCACTCTGCTCTCCTCAATAAGGACAATAAGTTAATTGGTTCTGAAAAGGAGAGGAGGATTCAAGTGGGGTTGTGTACTTATTGTGGTGGCAAGCACCCAATTGAAAAATGCTTCAAGAGACCTCAGAACAAGCCTGGGTCATCATCAAGAGGCTTCCCTAGCAAGCAGGGAAAAGCCTGAGTGGGAATCATGATGTGTTCAATGGTTCTCACTTATTTCCTTCAAGAGCACAATTGTGAACTCTGAATACTAGTTTCAAGAAATCTTTAAAATTTCTTATTTTATCTTCTGTCTCTGATATTTTTTATAGTATTCTCATTGATTCTGGTGCTACAAACTCTTTTATTGCAAAGAATTTTGTTCTCAAGTACTCATTGACTCTGTCAGAGCTCCCTGAAAAGATTCCTCTTTTCATTTTGGATTCTAATGAATCCCCTGCCTTGTTCATCACCCAACATACCAAGTGGGTAGTTGACTTGCCTTCCTTCTCAAGCTTTGAATGGGACTTCTTTATCATAGATTCACCCAAGGGAGAAGACCTGATATTGGGATATGATTTCCTTTACCATTTTAATCCCATTATTGATTGGAAAAATGGATTAATCACCTATGATTCTAGTCATAAGGATTCTAGTGGTATTATTCCTTCTACTAGTAATGACTTAGCCACTGCTGTCAACAGTGTTGCTCTGGCTGGTGAACTTAAGACACCTTCCCTTCCTTCTTCTGTCCATATCCCTTCCATCATTCCCTCTCAGTCATTACTTCCATTAAGAGATGAAGTCTTCAAAGAGATAAAGGATGTTGGAGAAGATGTTGCCATATCTTCACTTCATCTCTTTCAAGGGGATATGGACCTTCCTCCCTTATCTTTTCATGCATCCCTGGAGGAGCAGTGGGATGAGGAGGAAGAGCCAGAAGAAATTGAAACTGTGTTGAAGGTAGTCCCTTTTTCTTATCACCAATATTTAGATGTATTCTCCAAGGTGAAAGAAGAGAAACTTCCTCCACACCGCGCCTGTGATCACCATATTGAATTGGAGGGTCTTCTACCTCCAATTGGTGTTATCTACTCATTATCAAATCAAGAGTCAGAAACACTGCGGGCCTACATTTCAGAGAATGTAAAGAAAGGTTTCATAAGACCAAGCTCCTCTTCAACAGGAGCACCTGTCCTTTTTGTCAAGAAAAAGGATAGAGGTCTTTGTTTGTGTGTTGACTACCGCAAACTCAATGCTGTCACTAGGAAGAACAGATATCCTGTTCCTCCTATGAACCAGCTCCTTACCATATTCAACGGCTCCACTATCTTCTCCAAGATAGATTTGCGTGGTGCATATAACCTTCTGAGAATCAAAGAGGGGGATGAGCACTTAACTGCCTTCAGAACCAAGTATGGTAGTTATGAGTATTTGGTCATGCCATTTGGTTTGACCAATGCTCCGGCTTCTTTCCAGAATCTTGTAAATGATATATTTGAAGATTTCTTGGATGTGTTTGCTGTGGTCTATCTAGATGATATTATGGTATTCTCAAGTTCTGAGGAAGAACATGTCAAACATACGACCTCTGTCCTTCAAAGACTCAGAGAAAATAATTTATTTGCCAAAGCCTCCAAGTGTGTATTCCATGCCTCAAGTGTGGAATAATTGGGCTATGTTGTTTCAAGGGATGGCCTCAAGATGGATTCTTCAAAAGTTCAGCAAATCCTCAATTGGCCTCAGCCCAAAAACATCAAAGCTCTTCAATCCTTTCTTGGCTTTGCCAATTTTTATTGTCGTTTTATTAAAAATTATTCCAAAAAAATCACTTCTCTCACTTCCCTTCTCAAAAAAGATTCTCCTTTCATCTTCAATGAGGAAGCTCTTAGTCAGTTTCAAGCACTCAAAGAAGCTTTCACCTCTGCTCCTATCTTATCCCATTTCAATCCATCTCTACCTACTATTGTAGAGACTGATGCTTCTGATTATGCATTGGGCACCGTACTGAGTCAGGTGAATGACTCTGGAAAGCATCCCATTGCATTTGATAGTCACAAGCTCTTACCAGCTGAACTCAACTATGAAATTCATGACAAGGAACTCCTTGGCATAGTTTGGGCTCTCAAGCGCTGGAGGGCATTTCTTCTTTCTCTTTCCAATCCTTTTGAGGTCTTGAAATACCACTCTTCCTTGCAGTTTTTCATGTCTTCCAAAGTTCTTACTTGTCATCAGGCCTGTTGGGCTGAATTTCTCTCAGAATTTCATTTCACTATCACTTACCGCCCAGGCAGGCTGGCCACTTTGCCAGATGCCTTGTCACGTCGGGACGACGTGTACCCAGAGAGGGGGGTGGACTTCATCAGCAAGAATCCTCATAATTTTCATCAAATACTTAAGCAAGATGGAATTCAAGAGTCAAGATTCTTCTCAATCAAAGTGGAAATTTTCTCAGATTTAGTGGACAAGATTCAAAAAGAAGTATGGCAAGACAAAGATTATAAAGAAATACTCAAGCAACTAGCAAGAGGTGAATCAGTTCCAGATTATTCTCTTGAACCTCAAGCCAAGTTATTATTATTCAAAGATAGGGTAGTAATCCCAAGCAATGAAGAACTTCAACTCAATATTCTTCAAAAGCGTCATGACTCACCATTGGCTGGCCATCCTGGCCTGGAGAAGACCCTCAAGCTCATCAAGAGGGATTTTTATTGGGCTGGCATGAATCAATTCATCAAGGACTATGTGTCCTCATGTCAGCAATGTTCAATAAACAAGAACATTCATCACAAGAAGTTTGGATTACTCAAGCCTCTTTCAATTCCGTCTGGTCCTTGGAATTCATTATCAATGGACTTCATCACTCAATTGCCACTGTCAAACAACTTTGATTCAATTCTAGTAGTTATGGACAGATTCTCAAAAATGGCAATCTTCATTCCAACTTATGGCACAATCACTGCTCTGGATTTAGCTCAAATCTTCATTAGTCATGTATTTTCCAAGCATGGACTTCCAGTCAGTATTGTCAGTGATAGAGGATCCTTATTTGTTTCATCATTTTGGACTCAATTGTGTCAGCAGCTCAAGATATCAAGAGATATTTCAACTGCTTTTCACCCTGAAACAGATGGACAGACAGAGAGGGTAAATCAGATACTAGAACAGTACCTTCGGATGTATGTCAGCTATCATCAAGATGACTGGTACACCTGGCTCCCTCTGGCTGAATTTGCCTTTAATAATGCAGAACATTCATCAACCAAGCAATCACCTTTTTTCACCATTTATGGAAGAAATCCCAGCTTTGACTCAATCCATATTTCTCAAGACTCACCTGCTGGAAAGTTATCAACAAAACTCCAATCAGTACAGCAAGTTGTCAAAGAAGAATTAGAGTCAGCAATAAGGAGATTCAAGAAGTATGCAGATAGAAATAGGGCAATTCCACCTGATTTCCAACCTGGGGACAAAGTATGGCTGGCTTCCAAGAACATCAAGACAACAAGACCCACCAAGAAATTATCAGAAAGATGGTTGGGACCCTTTGAAGTTCTTAAGAAGATTGGCAGCCATGCATATCACCTCAAGTTGCCTCAGCAATGGAAGACAGTTCACCCTGTATTCCATGTGTCCTTATTAGAACCAGAAAAGCATTCAACTATCCCAAATCGTCATCAATTGCCGCCACCACCAGTTTTAGTGGAAGAGCAAGAAAAAAATGGGAAGTGGCTCAGGTTCTGGACTCAAAACTCAAAAGAGGTAAACTATGGTATCTTGTAGAGTGGAAAGGATTCAGTGAAGACCCAGAAAGAACCACTTGGGAACCATCTTCCAACCTTACCAACCCACCAGACCTTGTCAAGGATTTCCATTCATTGTATCCAGACAAGCCTGGTCTAAATACCTCAAGAGTTTGATTTATGGTGCTTGGTGGGGAGAAGAAGTTATGAAAGTAAGTTCCTCTCCTGGCATGCACCTTTAAGGGGGTATTCTACCCATATGTTGTTGTAAGCATCACCTTGGCCACTTTGTGAGCACTTGTCATTTCTTTGGACAGGTTCAGGAAGCATACAACATCAATACCCTCCATTTGGACCTTATCAAGATATGGCCCAATGTTTTCTTCTTTATTTTTCATTTCTTTCTCTATTTATCATTTCATTTTATGCCAATCATCATAATTCAAGACATTCATTACTTCAAGTCATTTACGGCAATTCATTTCAGAAGTCATTTATGGCAATTCATCTCAGAAGTCATTTATGGCAATTCTTTTCAATTTTATGGTGCTTGGTGGGGAGTGGAAGTTATGAAAGTAAGTTCCATCTCCTGGTATGCATCCCTGAGGGTTCTACTTCTTGTAAAACCTCACCTTGGCCACTCTGTGAGCATCAAAATGCTTGGTTTTCATTTTTTCAGACACTTTTGGCCAGAATCAAGCAACTCACCACAAGAAGGACCAACCATCAGGACTTTTTCTTTATTTCTTTCTTTACTCTCATTTTCTCTTATTCCTTTATTTTCTTCTTTCTTTACTTGTATAATTTTCTTTCTTTTATTTCTTTAAAGCAGCAGAATCCCCTCCCCAAATCATGTATTGGGAGGTTCCATTATCTTTTTTATTTTTTATTTTTTAGTAGTTATAAGAGTGGGGATAGAAGTCAAACCAAACACAAACAAGGAAAAGGAAAACTAGTTATCTCTACCCAAGTCATCAAAAGTTCTCTGGAAATCATTTATCAACTCATCTTCATACCAGGCAAATTTTGCAGCCATCTCTTCAGAAGCAGTACCTGGAATAGTCCTGTCATTGGCATACATAATCACCTCTCTGCTATTTCTATCAACCCTCCTGAATAATCTGGCCACAGCATCTTGATTTTCACTAGCCGCGTTGGGATCTTCTCTGGTAACCCGGATAGGCCAACGTTCTCTTCTTTGAAAAACTTGAGGGGCAGGAAATGGCAAAGGAGACAATCCATCGCTTCTTCTGCTGGAGCTGGCCACAGGTTGGAGTTGACGGGAGGTGTTTATGGGTGAGCCTCTGGGCTGTTGAACTGGAGATGGTCTTACTGCTGGATTCAAGGCAGGCCTGGTGTATGGGAAGTAGTTGGTGAAGGAGGAGGAAGGGTTGTAGGAATGGAAGCAAGCATTGGTTGGAAGGTTCTTGGAGTGCTGGGAATCACTTGGCTTTGGAATCTGGTGTTGGAAAGAGGTTGAGAAGAGGAATTGCTGGATGGATGGCCACTTGAATGAGGAATAACTTGAACTTCTTCACCATCCAACTCATCACTTCCTTCAGCATCTGGATCTGTTGGGGAATCAACAATTCTTCTTAGTTTTTTCACTACTTTCACCACTCCATCAGCATTGGTCCTTGAAATTGGGATTTCTGAGCTGTAGTGTATGGGCCTACCACCAATTGGAATGGGCCCTCCAACATTAGTCCATCTGGCCACATCCCTCTGCCTGGAACCAGTCACTACATCAAAATATCAGCATCAATTCAACCAAGAAATGCAAATCACTCACATTGAGAAAATCCAGAAGTGGCATCAGGGGTAGGTTCCTCAAGAATGGGGAATTCCTGCCCATAAGGCCCATCCTTCCTACTCCATAAGTGCCTCCTGACCTGGGACAAAGTTGATCCGGTACGGCGGCATGGCTTCTTCTCAATAAAGCAGAAATGGAATTTTGACGATCGAGGATTGTAATGTTGAAAGCAATCCTTACCCCTGGCCAAACACTCAGTACAGGCAGGATCAAGAACTTCAACTGCTCTGAACCCATCATATGTTTGGGAGGGGTCAAAATGGCCAGAAGACGCCATGGAGGGAGAAGACAATCGACTGAAGACGCCAGAACCATGAAGAACAGACGGTGGCGGTGCAGAAGGGGAAGATTCAGTGAGTTCAGTCAGTTTGGAACTCATAACTGAAGAATATGCAAGCAGAAGATTCAAGACGTCAGAATCAATCCACTCCACATCAAGAAAAAAGAAATTTGACTCAAGGAAATGGGGCCATAACTCAATTATGCCCCACCTCAAAGCCTCTAAGGTGAAGGTTCACACCCCTTTGGGGCTGAACTCATCACCCAGGGCCTCCCCTGCAACTTTGGGGGAGGCCAAGATCTTGATTGTCCTGGACCCCTTCAATGGGTCCAGTGTCACAGGGGCTCTAGTGGAAATACAAGAGTGGCCTGGCACTCAGAAATCAGGGAACTCACTTGGAAGACTCCAAAAGAAATAAAGAATAAGAATAATAAGAATGAATTCCTCTAAAAGATATGCAGGTACAAGATGAGATGCAAAGAGGAAAAGGAAGCCAAATGGCCAAAGAGCCAACCAAGTAAGTCCTTAATCACTGTTTCAACCTGCCAAAAATGAACAATGGAATTAGTAAGGATATGACCACCAAATATCCATTGACAGGCGAAGAAAGATAAAGAGAAATGTGCTAAATGACTGACTTAATAATATCAGTATTTGCTTAACTAAAATGAGAAGAAAATAGAGATAAAATAAAATCAAAGTATATTAATTAACTGGGGAAAAACCCCCCAGGGTGGAAAGGGTAGCCGGTATATGTGAAAAGTTGGGAGCTTGAGTTCTTCAGGCTGAAAACTGATCTGTATTGATCCTTGAGGCTGTATTGATTGTTTTGGGAATAGATACAGCTGGCTAATATTGAAATTGAATTGGGTTGAATGAACTTCCCATGCTTGAAAATGAAATACAGTCCTTGGTGGATCCAGACTGTATTGAAATGAATATGGTTGCCAAGATGGATTGAGTGGAGCTTTGACACTTGACAACTTCTTTTGGCACCGCCTCTTGAATACACTTTTGAGAATGAATTGAAAATATTCCATTGGAAGGAATACTTGGAGTGAGAATAACCAATGACTGCTTGATGGCGTCATTGGTCTTTGACGCTGAAACACTTGCTCTTGAGCCTTGATGATTCCTCTGAATGATTGGGTGCCTTGATGACGTGATGAGATGTTGGAATGTTGAAATGACCATTTGATATTGCCACCATTGAATTTCTCTTGAAAAATGGTGCACAATGATGTATAACATCATTTGTGGCATATTGGTTCATTGATAAGAAGATTACGTCCAAAGGTCTTGATATGGAAAGGCAGAGGGGAAAAGGATGGATGTGATGGCTTCAGAGCTTGGAAAGGTGTTTCTGGGCCTTATGGGTTCTGAGCCAAAACTGGCTCAAAAGACGGGAAAGTGTCTTTTGGACACTTTGCGTCAAAGTGCGCAAAAGTGCGCAAATGCACAAAATGTGCAAAAGTGCGCAAAATGCGCATTATGAGCCCAAATGGCCAAAAACAGCCATTTGGGCCATTTCCCCTGGTTTTGAGGGAAATGACCAGAAATACCCATTTGGGAATAAATTGCCGCTATGGGTTCTGGATTGAGGTGAAGGGCCATGAAGGCCCCAAATCACAAATGGCCGTAAAAGGTCCATAAGATGATGACGTGGCCATATTGGCCACTGGTGATGGATATGGCCAATTGGCCATAAATGAACTGTGGCTTGATATGCCATATGGGGATCCAAGGAGGTGAATTGCCATGGCTGTGACAGTCCAGGCCATATATGGTGAAAATTTGGGAATGGGCCATTTCTGGGCCCCTTGGTCACCCTGGGTCCCCAGGGGCTCCATTTTGGTCCTGGGGGCCTCCAATAGCCCCCACGGCGTACGGCCCGCGGACCGTAGGACCCCAAAGACTCAAAAAGGCCTATTATGGCCAAAAATCAAAAAAAATGCCCCAATCACTAAAACACCCAACAAGGCCAAAAAGGCCATAAAAAGCAAATTGCATCAAGATCACTGAGGATGGAGGCCACAGCCCAAAAAAACACTTGGAGGGCTGTCTGAGGCCACTTCCTTGGATAATGGGGACAAGACCCCTTGGAGGAAATTTTCATTCATTCATTGGATTAAGTCTGGGCCAATGAGTACAAGTCATATACTCATTGGGCACCATTTTTTGAGCACAAGTGCTCAATGGCCTTTATTCTGGGATATATCCCAAGGCCACATCCCAAGGCATGGCTGATTGAATCAAAAGAAAAGAATGGCATATTCTGTAAGGAATACTCACTCAAGCTTGGAAAAAGGGGGGAATCAATTGAATTTGGCAGGGAAGAAGTAATGAAGGATTTTCAGGATAATGGTCAAGAGGAAAGAAAATTAAAAAGAAATTTTTTGAAAAAATGTGGGGATATTGAGATGCCACTCAACAGTGGCAGGGTATTATGGTGTTCAGGAGCCCACCAGTT
The DNA here is from genome assembly GCA_023105745.1 of Austropuccinia psidii. Classification (NCBI taxonomy): domain Eukaryota; kingdom Fungi; phylum Basidiomycota; class Pucciniomycetes; order Pucciniales; family Sphaerophragmiaceae; genus Austropuccinia; species Austropuccinia psidii. Next base: position 44,620,207 of record JALGQZ010000001.1, read on the forward strand.
TCAAGAGGGGGATACTGTAACAACCATCCATCAGGGGTAAGGGTATTCATTCATACACCCACTCAAACACCCCAAATCCGCAAATCCAGTATCTGCATCAGCATTCAGTTTCAGCAATCTTCATTCTGAAACATGCATACAGCTTGGTACATCCATACAGCCTGTCAACACCTGTACAGGTTGGATTCACCCAATACAGTTTCAATACACCAATATGGAACTGTATGATCACTCAAATACACCACACCTCTTGTACAGGTTCTGTACAGCCGTACAGGACCTGTATTGGCCAGACTCAATTCAATCATCAATTATTCTCATGAAAATTCTTCCTCTGGATCAGGGCTGGTGATTCTCACATATACCAGCCCCTCTTTCTCCCCCCTGGGGACTTTTCCCCAGTTGATTAATTTAGTTTATTTATTATTTTATAATTATTCTTATCCTTATTTTGGGTATTATAATTATTTGATTTTAAGGTAGTCTTTGCCTTTTCTCTCTTTGCCTGTACAGTATGAGTTGGGTGGCCATATCCTTATTGTAAGGTGTGGATATGAAACTTTGATTAAAAAATCAAGTACTTTTCCTGTCCTCAAAATTTGTATAAGGTAAAATTCAGTTAAAAATAGTATGAAATATTATTTTTAAGAGAAAACACGCCAATTTTATTGTTTATAACTTTATTAGTATAAAACAATAATATTATAAAAATTTATTGTTTTACCAACAATAAAAAATTATCCAAAAAATACTCTACAAGAGATATTTTAAGGCTACAAAAGAAATTTCTTCAAGAGAAATTTCAATTGGAATTAATTGAGCAAAGAACTGCAAGCAATTAATTAAAGAACAGAGTCTTTAAAAAGAATATTAAAGAGAAAACACGCCCAAAAGTGACTAGAGTGAATTTGGAAACAAAGTGACAAAGTTAACAGTGATGAAAGATGCTTTAATTCACTTATGGGGTGGTTCAGGGGTAAAAATGATTATAAGAGTTACAAACAATGATTATAATTATTTTTTCACGTGGTTAAAAGGTTCAAAATGATTTAAAAAGGGTGGTTGGAATCTTTTATTGATTGGTTTAACAGTTTTAAACTAACTAATAAAAGGAAAAGATTCTAACATGAAGAGAAAAGTGGGGCAAAGAAGACATTCTTTTATAGCCATCAATTCTCTTACTCCAAAAGTAAAATTTACTCTTGTCAGTCGTGAAAAACAGTCTGACAACAGAAAAGCCAATTATGGCATCATTGAACCCTGGTTTAGACCAAAAAAGGGCTGGTTTAAGCCATTTTTAGCCATTTTTAGCCATTTTAGACCCTTAAATCAGCCATTACTATAGCAATACCAGGCCTAGAGCCTTCAAAACACGTCATAATGTGTGTCAGAGGCGTAGAAACCAGTTAAAACTGTTTTTACTATGATTGTTTTATCTTAAGGGTAGTTTTACCCTCTTGGCAACAGCTAAAACTACCCCAGTTGGTATCAAAACCTCATCATCAATTGAGTTCACAGACCCTGTAGCTCAATTCCAGGCCAAAAGTGATGAACTTTTGCATGAATTTTGACATCCCACGCCTGTCAGCAAGGAATTTGGGGGTCTAGCTCCCCCTTAGAGCTGGAGTTCCTTTTTCCCCCCAAATTTAATCTTTCCAATTTATTTTTCCTTTAATTCCTCATCATGTATTATACTTATAATTTACATATGTAATTCAATTCAATTGTACAGTACAATACAGTAATAATTGACACCTCATATGTAAATCAAAGTTCACTTATGTAATACACGCGCACATTTTGACATTTCAATTGAATTCAATTGAAAATACTTCAATTCCTCATAACTTCTAAACTAAACACAACACCTCAATTTTAACACAAAATTTGATGGTTAACACCACATGTGGTGTGAATTAAATTGAAGCTTTGAGGATTTTCAACCTTTGTATTGAAAATACTAAAAACTTAATTTAAGCTTATTTAGAGTTGAGTTACAAGAATTTCACTCAAGGGTGACCCCACCTGATTTTTTATGAGGAATCCAATGGTGAAATAATTTTCATGTGTTTATTTATTGGATAAAAAGTTATAATAATTTTTATTTAACTTTTTTCCAAATTTATTTATTTTTTCACAATTTTGTTAAAATTTCATTTTTACTTAATTTTTTCAGGTATAAATGTAATTTAAAGTTACAAAATTTTATGTATTTTTATTTTTAAATTGTAATTAATTTTTTATTTTTAATATAATTTTATATTTATATTTTGATTTTTATTTTAATAATATAAATAAATTTATTTTATTTCTATTAATATGTTATTTTTGTATTTGTGGTCTTTTGGGTATATGAAATTACCTCTAAGGCTCACATTCCCTCCCCCTAAAAAAGAATATTACTTTGTAATATTGGTGTTTCTAGTGTTTCTGAATCTCCTGAGGAGTTTGGTAGCTTCTGGTATATCCTTTTCTTCTAACCATTCATCTTCACAAGTTGGGTCACTGTACCTAACAAGGTATTCCCTTACTTTCTTGGTTCTTAATTTCCTTTCTTTAAGAACTTTGGTAATTTTCTTAGTACCAGATGTCTCAATAGGAGGTATAACTTGGGGAATCTTATTCCTCAAGGGAAATTTCTCAGCATCACTAGATTTATATGGCTTTATCAAGCTTACTGGAAATGTAGGGTGCTTATTGCTAAGTTCTTCAGATAACTCTACTTCAACAGCATTTTCTCCATGGAGGGCCTTAATCACAAAAGGTCCTGCAAAGGAGTCTTTCAGCTTTTTACATCCTTTGATGTTATTGAAGTTAGTGGTGGATACAAGAACTAGGTCCCCCACTTTGAAATCTGGAGTTGCATGTGATTTATCCCATTTGTCTTTAGCATATGCAAAAGAGTCCTCCATGCATCTCACTGCATGCCTCCTAGCTTTGTCTAGCATTCCTTTGAAGCTAGCAGCTGTGGGATGTATTTCAATTAAGTCTTTTCTCAAGGAATCTTGGGGTAACTTGGGGTTCCATTCTTTTTCTAGAATAGCAGGAGTCTGATTGGTACTGGCATGGATTGATGTTTTATATGCCAATTCCAGTGCTGGCAACAGAGTACACCAATCATGGGTAAATCCATCACAATCTTTGAATTCAAGGCCATATGCACAAAATCTTCTCACCATGTCCTCTAAGGTTTGGATCATTCTTTCAGCCAAGCCATCAGTTTGTGGGTGGTAAGCTGTAGAGAAAGACAGTTTAGTGCCAAATAATTGGTGAAGATTTGTCCATAGTGCTGAAGTGAATTTGGGATCTCTATCACTGATGATATTTGTAAATATTCCAGTCCATGACACTACTCTATTCCATATCAGAAGAGCTGTATCCATGGCTGTATCATCTTTGTGACATGGTAAAAAGATTGGAGTTTTACTGAATCTGTCCACAATTACTAGGCAAGCATTATAGCTCCTGTCACCTCCTGGTGGTAGGCCAGTTACCCAATCCATATGGATAATTTCCCAAGGTCTGCTTGGTTCTTGGATTTTCATCATATTTCCAAGTCTTTTGCCAGTGGATTTATTTGCCTTTTGGCACCTGTCACAGGTTTTGCAATACTCTGCAATATCTTTCTGCCACATTGGCCACCATATGCAGGTCTTCACTTTCTCCCTTGTTCTGTCTTCAGAAAGATGTCCTGAAAAGGGACTATCATGGCATTCTTTCAGTACAAGATTGATTAGTGACCTGTCCACAACTGTCATAACACATGTGTGTTTTGTTCTGTGGTAAATTATACCATCTAGTAGGTGAAATCTTCCTTCATCATAAGATTTCTTCCATACTTCATCCAAGGCATGTGTAAGAGAGTTGTCCTTACAGTCCTTGTTAAGTAATTGGCATAAGATGCTACAATTCTTATCTTGAGTGTAACTGTTTCTGACTTCTTCAAAGAAGGTGGTGTTTAAGTCTGTAACACTTATCCCTTCTATTGGAATTTGTGGGGAGGCTTCTTCTGGTACATAAGCAGGATTATCAATATCATTTGGTAATGGCCATCTGCTTAGTCCATCTGCATTTTTATGAATATTGCCATCTTTGTGAACAATAGTCATATTGCCCCTATATTCTTGTATGGCTATTTGCCATCTAAGCATATGTCTGTTGGGTGTTTTCATGTTCAGAAGTGATTTAACAGCGGTACAATCTGTTATTACTTCAAAGACACATCCTTCTAGAAAGTAATTTAGCTTTTCTAGAGCCCAAACAAGGCATAAACACTCCATTTGACTTGCTCCATATCTGGCTTCAGTTGGTTTGATTTGCCTAGATATGAAACATATGGGTCCTTCTACAGGTTTATCATTTATGATCTGAACTTGGTGAAGTGCAGCACCTAGCCCATCTCCTGATGCATCAATATAAAGCTTAAAGGGCAGCTTAAAGTCTGGCATCAGTAAGAGTGGAGCAGTGGTCAAGGCTTGTCTCAAAGATTCAAAGGCTTTTACTCTGTCAACTGTCATTTCAAAGACTGTGTCTTTGTCACATAGCTTATAAAGAGGTCTTGCTATGGATGCAAAATCTTTAATGTGTTGCCTGTAATACCCTGCAAAACCCAAAAATGATTGAATTTCTTTTTTGTTTTGAGGCATGGGTTTAAGCAGTACTGCTGCAACTTTGTTTTTGTCAATTCCAAGAGATAAACCAGATACTACATGCCCTAGTGCTTTAAGCTCTTTAAATCCAAAATGGCATTTCTTTAAAGAAATTTTCATATTGACAGATTGAATTTTTGTCAAAACCCTGGACAATCTGTACATATGTTCTTCCCAAGTTTTGGAGCAGACTATAATGTCATCAATGTAAATGATTAACCATCCTTCTGAAAGTTCTTCAGGGAAGATTTCATTCATCATTCTTTGGAAGTGTGAAGGTGCATTTTTGATACCAAAAGGCATTCTTAAATATTCATAAACTCCACAATGAACAATGATTCTCAAATACTTTCTTGCTCTTGGTGTTACCACATTCTGATGAAATCCCTTAAGAGCATCCATAGTGCTTATATATACTGCTTGAGATATTTGAGTGAGGGCAATCTGGATCTTTGGAATTGGGTATCTGTCTGGAACAGTATAAGTGTTCAGAGCTCTAAAGTCCCCAACCATTCTAGATTTTCCATTATGCCAAGCCACTATGACTGGTGTAGTTATTTCTACTTCTTCATTGTGGCCTACTTTTCTTATTACACCAAGGTCTAAAAGTTCTTTAATATGGCTTTCTAGTGCTTCTCTTGATTTTGGACTTGCTGGATATGCAGGTCTTCTTAAGAGTGGTGGATAAGGTCTCTCAATATTAAGAGTAATATCAATTTCATGACCAATAATTGCCCCTAGGGGTTCTTTATCTGAGGCAAATGCTTCTTTATGGTCATATAAAAGAGAAAAGAGTTCATTTTCTTGTTTATCACTCAAATGAAGGCTTATTTCAGCTTCATTTAAGTGTTCAGACTTGAATTTCTCTAACTCTAAGTTGACTGGTGATCCTTTGTTTACTGTAATTTGTCTTTTAAATGGTAAAAAGGCAAATTTTTGGCGCTTATTGTCTCCAATAGTAAAGTATCTGTCTTTGTTGTTGTGTAAATCTATGCCATACATGATTAAATAATCATTTCCCAATATGAAATGGGTACTGGAGCAATTTTCCATAACAACAAATTCAACAGTGATTCTTAAATTTCCATTGATATGTGGAAATATGACACTAGTCTCAAATATTCCCAATGCTTTCATTGGGTTACTTGCACTATTGAATTTTATGCCATCCATTGGCAACAATTGATCTTCAAAGTTTGGTACACAAGTTTTAAGAAAAGATTCACCAACACAAGAGCAGAAGGCTCCTGGGTCAAGCAAACGTTTAGTGGGTTTGTTGTCAATCACCACTTCTGTTATACAGGAGTTACCAGCTGTATAACCTTTTCCTCTGTTTGGTTTGGTTTTCATGAGTTGTGCATCTTGGATTTTTGATAAATCAAGTTGACCATTGCTTAATTGTGGCAAGTGGGAATAAGATTCCATGATGTCAAAAGTGGCATTGATATTTTCTATATCTTTTGAAGATTCAGAAAATATGGATGACTTGTCATCTGAATTTTCTTCAATTATGTCATCTTTTTCAACATCAGGTTCTTTCTCCACATCAATTTCATTGATTTTCCCTCTCTTTGGACATGTATTGGCTAAATGAGTGGTGCTTTGGCAAATATGGCACTTTCTGACTGTATCTGCAGATTTATTTTTAATATTATTAGAGTTTTCTTTGGGGTTTTTGTCCACAGAATCCTTCCAAGGTGTATTAAACCTTGTTTTGAGATTCACCCTACTGGAACCAATTCTGGTTCTTGTGGTTACTTCCTCTAATATATTGATAATGTCTTCTGCTGAAGATTGTTCAGTAGTCCTGCTCTTGACAGCATGCTCTAAGTCACCTCCACATTGTCTTAGAATTTTTCTATGAATCATGAATTCTGACATGTCAGGGTATAATGCTGTTAACCTGTCCTTTTGTTGACAAAACCATGGTAAGGCTTTGTCTTTATCAGCATTAAATTTGGCGGATTCAAAGGCTGTTTCAACTTTAAACCTCCATGCATCATTGGCCCATTTGTTGACAATTTGGGTTTTCCACCAAGTCCAACTCTGGTGTCCATGTGCTTGTCTCAATTTGATATACCATCTGTGAGCTGATTTGGTAAACAAGGTGTTAAACCTGGCTGTTACCAATCTGTCTGGTAATTCAAAATCTTCTTTGATCATGTCAATACCTCTGATAAATTCCATATGGTCATATTCTCCTTCACCACTGAAGTGAGGCCATTCCTTAAGTTTTGGAACTTCTTTTAATAGTGCTTGGCCCATTGATGGTTCCAAGTTATGAAAAGAGGTAGAAAATTCATCTTTTAACTGTGAATTTTCTCCATCCAATACTTGTGGATTGGGAATTCTTGCACCCTCATTCTGGTTCAGAGGTGTAGACATTCTTGGTAAGGTGTTTAGCAGTTGTTCAATATTATTCATTTTACTGTTGTTACACCTTTGAGAATTTTTTAACTCATGTTGTAAGCTTTGTATAGAGTCTATGACATTCTTTTTATGTTCATCCTCTTTATATGTAAGCTCATTCCATAACTCTGTTTGTCTAGTATTATCAGATATAACTTCATTTAATTTCATTGTTAATTTTGATATTTCCTCTTTTGAGGTATCAAAATCCTTTTTCAAGGCAATTGTATTTGTCTTTACTTCAGCAAATGCTTTTGAAATATAATCCAGAGTCTTTTTATTGTCCTCTTTGATAGTACTAATGGCATGTTTTATTCTTGTCTCAATTATGTCATCAATATTGAGTTTAGAATATTTTTCTGTTAATTCTTTAATAATTGCAGATTGTTCATTTATCTTAATGCCAAAAGAAGTATCATTATTGGAAGTTTTAATTGTTCTTAAAACCTTTTCAAAACACATAAGTGTTTCATTGATTTGGCACAGGCTCAAGTTGTTTGTTTTAATGTTGTTACAAATGGATTCATTTTTATCAGAAAGATGTTTTTTCACGTCATTTATAGCATCATACAACTCTGGGATGGAATCAAATATATCAGAAATCATTTCTGGAACTTTAATCTGGCTTCCTCCTTCTTTTGTAATTCCATCATGGTTCTGGCCATCTGAAATACATTTTCCATGGCATCCTGCTGAATCTTTGGGATCCTGTAGCCCTGGCTGTAAGGTTTTGGAGCTTGTGCCTTCCCTTTGCCCTTGTTTGGAGTTTGTGGCTTCTTTTTCACGTTGGAATTGCTGCTGCTGGCCACTGGGGCTGTTTTTGGAACTGGTTTGGGTGGTGGAGGGTTGTTTTTCCTCCATTCTAGTGTCAAAAGCATCATGTTTTTCCTCTCCATCAATGGATGCCATCCATTGAGCAATTTGCAAGTGTTGGGATGGCCCAAGAATTTTCTTACTGTCAGGTAAGAATTCATGCAATTCTTCCACAGGTCTGCAAGGATCTGGTACTCTTTGAATTGAAGTGCATTGTTGTATGCACTGTGGCTGGCTTTGTATATGTCCACAGAGGCCTGTTGTGGCGGTGTCAGCTCTTTTTGAAGGTAAAATAGTATTATCAGCTTCAGAATGACCCAATTTAGTTGTTTGGAAGTCATCAACTGACCCTTTTCCTTCTGTACCTGATTGGCCTCTGCCATAATCACGTCTATTACCTTTTTGGGAGCTGCTTGAGGGGTTGTAGCTGGCTCCTGACCTGGTTGAAGGCATAATTATGGTTAAAAAAGGTTTAAAATAGTATTTTTACGTCAAAAACTTACTATTGGCCAAATTTTTAGCTTTCTGAAGTGTATTACTTATATCCAAGTTAATTAATTCAGAAGATATTGGTTCAGGTTGATTATTTTGAGTCACAATAACAGTACTATTATGATCAGAATTAACAGTACTGGCAGGGATAATGCTGGTTACTGTTGAGGCTGTTTCAATGTTTTCTTGTCTTACCATGTTGTCAGACACTAAAATTAATGAAAAAGCCAATTAATTAAGTAAAAAAAAGGTTATTTCAAAAAAGAAATAAAAATATAAGCCTCACTTATAATATGAAAAAAAAATTATTTTTAAGGATTTTTTGGATTATAAGTATTTTTTATATGTTTTTAAATTTTTCAATATAAGAAAAAAGATTTAAAAAGAGTAAAAAAAAATATGTCACAGGTAAAATATCACGGCTGGGCCCCCAAATGTAAGGTGTGGATATGAAACTTTGATTAAAAAATCAAGTACTTTTCCTGTCCTCAAAATTTGTATAAGGTAAAATTCAGTTAAAAATAGTATGAAATATTATTTTTAAGAGAAAACACGCCAATTTTATTGTTTATAACTTTATTAGTATAAAACAATAATATTATAAAAATTTATTGTTTTACCAACAATAAAAAATTATCCAAAAAATACTCTACAAGAGATATTTTAAGGCTACAAAAGAAATTTCTTCAAGAGCAATTTCAATTGGAATTAATTGAGCAAAGAACTGCAAGCAATTAATTAAAGAACAGAGTCTTTAAAAAGAATATTAAAGAGAAAACACGCCCAAAAGTGACCAGAGTGAATTTGGAAACAAAGTGACAAAGTTAACAGTGATGAAAGATGCTTTAATTCACTTATGGGGTGGTTCAGGGGTAAAAATGATTATAAGAGTTACAAACAATGATTACAATGATTTTTTCACGTGGTTAAAAGGTTCAAAATGATTTAAAAAGGGTGGTTGGAATCTTTTATTGATTGGTTTAACAGTTTTAAACTAATTAATAAAAGGAAAAGATTCTAACATGAAGAGAAAAGTGGGGCAAAGAAGACATTCTTTTATAGCCATCAATTCTCTTACTCCAAAAGTAAAATTTACTCTTGTCAGTCGTGAAAAACAGTCTGACAACAGAAAAGCCAATTATGGCATCATTGAACCCTGGTTTAGACCAAAAAAGGGCTGGTTTAAGCCATTTTTAGCCATTTTTAGCCATTTTAGACCCTTAAATCAGCCATTACTATAGCAATACCAGGCCTAGAGCCTTCAAAACACGTCATAATGTGTGTCAGAGGCGTAGAAACCAGTTAAAACTGTTTTTACTATGATTGTTTTATCTTAAGGGTAGATTTACCCTCTTGGCAACAGCTAAAACTACCCCAGTTGGTATCAAAACCTCATCATCAATTGAGTTCACAGACCCTGTAGCTCAATTCCAGGCCAAAAGTGATGAACTTTTGCGTGAATTTTGACATCCCACGCCTGTCAGCAAGGAATTTGGGGGTCTAGCTCCCCCTTAGAGCTGGAGTTCCTTTTTCCCCCCAAATTTAATCTTTCCAATTTATTTTTCCTTTAATTCCTCATCATGTATTATACTTATAATTTACATATGTAATTCAATTCAATTGTACAGTACAATACAGTAATAATTGACACCTCATATGTAAATCAAAGTTCACTTATGTAATACATGCGCACATTTTGACATTTCAATTGAATTCAATTGAAAATACTTCAATTCCTCATAACTTCTAAACTAAACACAACACCTCAATTTTAACACAAAATTTGATGGTTAACACCACATGTGGTGTGAATTAAATTGAAGTTTTGAGGATTTTCAACTTTTGTATTGAAAATACTAAAAACTTAATTTAAGCTTATTTAGAGTTGAGTTACAAGAATTTCACTCAAGGGTGACCCCACCTGATTTTTTATGAGGAATCCAATGGTGAAATAATTTTCATGTGTTTATTTATTGGATAAAAAGTTATAATAATTTTTATTTAACTTTTTTCCAAATTTATTTACTTTTTCACAATTTTGTTAAAATTTCATTTTTACTTAATTTTTTCAGGTATAAATGTAATTTAATACTTACAAAATTTTATGTATTTTTATTTTTAAATTGTAATTAATTTTTTATTTTTAATATAATTTTATATTTATACTTTGATTTTTATTTCAATAATATAAATAAATTTATTTTATTTATATTAATATGTTATTTTTGTATTTGTGGTCTTTTGGGTATATGAAATTACCTCTAAGGCTCACACTTATTAACCCTTCTCTTTCCATTCTGAAAGGTTGAAACAGTGGACTTGGACTGGTTTGTGGTTGGCTCTTCTATTTCTTACTCTTATTTCTTGTTGCTGCTTTTCTTATATTTATTCTTTTAGCAATTCATCTTTAACACTCTTTATTGTGTTCCTTCTTACCATATCTTTGAGCCCTCCATAAGTGAGTCCCAGTTTACTGAGTGCCAGGCCCTCTTCACTTCGAAGAGCCCCTGTGACAATACCTGCATTAGAATTGGCATACAAGACATCAGTCCATTCTTCCACAGGACAAACTCCTGCTATGTTAGAGAAAGGATGGAATCCAAGACTTGCAGCAGAAACACTGAGGAAAGACTTGATTGACATTCATCCTACAGCTTCCAGCTTCAAGATAATGCTTGATAAAGTGAAACATCATGCAAAACAAAGTATGGATGATGCTTTTGATTATGCAAAACAGAAGTGGGACAAGAGTCATAAAGTACCAGACTTCAAAGTAGGGGACTTAGTTTTAGTTTCAACCTTGAATTTTAATAATATCAAAGGCCCAAAGAAACTTAAAGACTCTTATGTAGGACCTTTTGTTATTGTTGCTTTACATGGAACCAATGCAGTTCAAGTGGAATTGAGTGGTGAATTGGAAAATAAACACCCCACCTTTCCAGTCAGCTTGTTAAAACCTTATCAACCAGCTGATAAAGAATTGTTTCCTTTAAGAAACCCAACTCCTTTAACTGTACCACCTGTGGAACAGAATAAAGACAAAAAGATAAAGAAAGTCATTAAAGAAAGGAGACTTAGGGGTAAAAATCAAAGAGAATATCTTGTCAGATATAGAAATCAAGTACATGAAGATGAATGGATGGCAGAATCAGAAATACCTGACTCAGATAAACTCTTAAGAAGATTTAGACATGAAAGAAGGCCACAAGCCTGAATATGTCTATAAATGTGCTTTAAATTACTTGATCTGAGTGATGTGAAGAGGTTGGACAGTGGACATTAACCCCCTTTGGGGCCTTATTCTTTTATCACCAATACAATTGTAGGACAATTTTATTTTTTGGTGGGAGGGAATGTGAGCCTTGAGGTATATTTTACATACCCAAATAGGCCACAATTATCTTAAAAATAAATTTTGAATTATGCACAACTCATAAGTCATGCATATATCCAAAATTCATCATTTTCAATTTCAGAAAAGATGAATAACTTTTTATTGAGTAAGTAAATCCATGAATTTAAGACCAGATTTGGATTCTACACAAAAATTCACCTAGGGTAGCCCCATAGGGTGAATAAGCTCAATTTAAGTATTTGAGGTGGTAAAATGGAAAATATTTCAATACCACATCATTAATACCACATAAAAGATCCGTGAAAAATTTTGTTTTTCTTGATTTTTAGCCAAAATAATGGGAAAGTGAGAAATCCCATGTTACATATACACTAATAATAGTGTTATGCATGTTTTGAGCACTTAATATCATGGTATTCTTACATGGACTTTTGGTACACCCATAGTGGATATCTCACTTTAAGCTTAATTTTCTATTTTTACGTGAAAAATAAGTAAGGGGGACAAAAGACATCAAAGAGAGCCAGGGTACCCAACTTCTGAGGCCTCAGAGGGGTGGATAGCTCCAGAGCATGGATCCATGGGTCATCTTGGCCCAATTGGTAAACTAAAACTCTTTGGGAACTTGGTTACCAAGTTACACCTACTGTAATCATAAGAAAATAGCAAATAACCTGCTATTTTGACGTGCCAAGGAGGTAATGAGCTACTTAGACTCCTGAAACCACGTCAATTCTTGATGAATTTCCATGACTAGACCCTAAAAGAGTAATTAAAACCCTTTTGGGACATATATTTATTGATTTACCTCATAGCAACCAGCAAAATACTGCTATTTGCAATTCTATGTAGAAATGAGGTAAAAACTTCAAAAATTCATTAAAAATACAATTCTTAATGAATCTTTCTGAAGCTTTTAGGACTAATAGAGAACTGTATTATCTATGGTACAACCCAAAAAAATTATGGTCTTACTAGTAATATTAAAAGTTTTACTTACAGTCCATTTTTGACCATTCTACGTGAAACACTGAATCTTCAAAAATTCACAGTAATTACAACCTGTGATGAAATTGGCAATAACATTGATAACTTTGAGAAATAAATGATTCTTTTAGAATAAAAGAAGATTTACAGATGTTACTCCTTTTATTCTTAACCATATTGGGGTTGGTAGTCACGTAAAAGCATCAATTAAGTAATTATGATAATCTTACGTGACAACTGATGATGCAATCAATAATCCAAAAGGGTTTATTGTTTTCTCACTCACTGGTTTTTCAGTTTGCTCCATGGAACGCCTCTGTGAGCTGTTGTTGACTTAAAAGAGGGCTCCTCTTGCTGTTTTTTCCAAAGAATCATCATCTTATTATCATTTTATATCATTGTTACCAACAAGTAAGTATTAGTTGAACTATTCTTCAATGTTTTAAATCTTTCAGAATTAATCAGAAAGACGTGAAATCATAGAATCTAACTATATATTGTTGTAATCCTGCTATAAATCATTTTGATCTCTTAAATCCACAATTCTATGTCAAATTTCTCTACTTTTATCTATCAATAAGTTCTTTGGAGTATTAGTGAGTAATTTATCTTTAATTCTTAAGGTTTTTCTCTAGTAATAGTTTTCTTCAAGAATTATCTTTATAATTATTCTTGTAAAAGATAATTATATATTAAAATAATTTTATTCTTTTAATAAAAGAAGTTTTTATTATTAAATTGTTCTTGTAATTGATTCTTCTAGACAATTACTTCTCACAGTTATAATCACTAGTAGTGTATAACACGTGAAAGAAATAATTTTATAATTATTTAATTGTGGTTATAATAATTTTTATTATTATATTTCATAAGAACAGACATAGTACTGTTGATTAATAGTAATATTATCATCAGTTTCATAGTCACATCTTACACTTGGTACATCAATTTAGAGTCCCTCAATATAATCTATGAGCTCCATATGATCATACTCTCCAGTTCCAGAGAATTTGGGCCATCTTGAGGCCTCAGGAAGCTGTATCATAGCTTCCTTTTCAGTATAAGACATATTATCTCCATCCTGGCATTGTGATGGAGATCTTGGTTTACTAATCAACATGGAATCTGGTTTGATGTTATCTTGGTAATATGGATTATCCATAGCATGGCCTTGTGGTTGGGGCTTCATGTTATGGTAGACATTAAACAGTTTGTTTATTTCCTGATCCAGACAATCCCTCTCCCTTTTGCTGTGGTGTTGTTCTTCAAAGACTATATTCAGTCTTCTGTTGGTTTCTTCAGAGGCTTTTCTCAATTGAGTGTGTCCTTCTTGAAGAGTTTTGACAATCTTATCCATGGAGGCTGTTAAAGCTTTCATTCTCTGATAGGCTGTTAAATCTTTCATTCTCTCATGGCTGGCTTCTAATTCTGCAAACTTTTTTTGAGTTTGCTCAGAAAATTGGGACATTTGTAACCATAGTGCATCACTATTCAGGTTACTCTCAGGTGAGACAGTTTTATGTTCAATATGAGTGGGTGTAATATTTCAATTAAGGGGACTACTGATTCTAGAGTGGTTTACAACGACTTGTGGCTCTTGTGTACTTCCTTCACCAAGTCCAACAGTTTATGGATCATTGGGTCTGACTCTCTCTGCCTTTGGGGAAAAGAGGTCTTGTTTTTGCCCTTGTGTCCTTGTCTCCTCCTGGAAACTTCCTGGGAGTGTGAAGAATTGTGACTCTTGGCCACTGACCTGTTGATTTCTGACAGGTGGAAAGCCACTGGAGAGCTGATTTGGCCTGCCTCTTGGGAGCCTGAAGGAATCTGAGTGTACCCTGTCTGGGTCAGTTGTTCTTCTATAGCTTGGATAGTGGCTTGATTGTCCTTTATCCTGTTTGCCCTCACCTCCAGGAGTCTGAACTGCCTGGTGGGATTCCAACCTTTGGTGATTATCATAAGGTCTTTGAAGTCTATATCTTTGAGACACATCTTCTGGAAACTTGCTCCAAGTTCTGCCCAGTGAAATGCCAGGTTGAACCTCTTGTTGTCCATGCTTCATTGAAATAAATCTTTGAGGAGTCGGTGGAGCTGAAGAACTTCATCCATGTCTTTCCAGTCCACTTGTTTGAGGTTTCTGTTGAAATGAAGTGTGAATGGAAGGGTTGATATTATCTCCTTCATTGTCTTTCCATCCACCACTGTGTTCAAGGTGTCCTCTTCCAGGTCTTCTGGTTCTGGACAAGCCTTCTCTGTCCTCTGGTTGGTTCCTTTGGAAACCAAGGTCTCTGAGGTATGCAGGTAACATATCAGTGTTTGCAAGCAATAAAAAACTTTATGTTCTTAGGGTATTTAACTTTTACTGTGCCTTGTACAAATTTGGTGTCTGCTGATTTGGGCAATTTACCTTTACAGGTTACAACTGGGTTAATTATGGTAATCTTCTCTGTACAAGTTGTTAAGGTTGGTTTAGCTTGTATTGAAGCAGAGTTTTGTGGTTTTCTACTCCTCTGGGTGGCTATTGGTTTCCACTTCATTTCTGTGATAAGGCATTCACTGTGCCTCTTTCCTTTCCCTTTGCTGCCCTCTGGTTCTGAGGGTGTCACTGGTGTGTTGGCCTGTGACTGGGTTTCTAGTGGGATATAGTTTTCTTCCACTGAATCAAGCAGGAAAAGAGGGCTTATAGTCAGTTAAGACTTCTTAAAATGCTGTTTGCATGTCTAAGAATGGCCTCTGGGCATGTATGTTACTAAAATATGCCCTGTATAATGACAGTGTAATTGAATCAACAATTTCACATCAGAATTACAGCTTACTTTACTATAATGGATATAGTGGTGGTGAGCGCTATTGAAAGCCCTGGGTGCAGCTTTATCTGTTGGGTTACAATAATAAAAGACTACAATAATTAAATTTATAATTATACCTGATTATTAACCAAGAGTAAAACTGTTTTGGACAGTTTACTACGTAGGTTATTCAAGAGCAGGATGAGGAAAGGCTTTTGGCTGTGAAAAACCCTCCTTTTATCCTGAAATTGAGGTGGAAAGGCTGCTAGACCTTTCCACGTAGAGGGAGTGAAGATTTTTCACTCTCTATGACAGGCTTGTGGTTTGCAAACAGCCTGTATACTCTGTATTGGGCTCAGATGTGGTTTTGAAACCACATCTTGGTGGTTTTCACCAATACAGGGTGAAAATTTTCATCTGGGGACCTCACAGCATGATTCTGACGTGTATGACGCGTAGAATGCTGTACAGAAACTGTATGGGACCCCAGTATTGACTGACATATGAGGTATTGAAGTAAAAACATGCTTCTTCGTCTATTTGACACCTCATATTCATGGTTATGGGATATTATCCCATGGTAAGGCTGTATATGACAGCAGGTGAGATTTTGACCTTAAAATGGTCATACCTCTGTCAGTTTTTGAGATATCAAGCTCAAAATTGGTTCATTGAATAGCTCTATATGAGCTCTACACAATGAAACCCAACTTGACATGGTTATCATTAAATATGACAAAGTTATCCCATGTACAAGTATTTTTGTACATTGGCGTGGTTTGGGCAAAAGCTGTATTAAGCTTGTTTGGCCAATAACCTCTGTTGTAGTTGAGCTATGAGGAAATGGATGGCACCATCAGATAGCCCTGATTGTGCTCTTTCCAAAAAGACCCCACTTTAAGTATCTCACATCAAAACTGTAAAAGGTAGATGAGAGGTGAATGTTTTGTTCACCCTTATTTGGTCCGAATTTGACCATAACTCAAGTAATACTGGTGCTAGCTTGGTTTGGCTAGCACCATTAGATAGCCCTGGCTTAGAGCTTCATTTTGAATACCCATTTGATGGGGTTAAGCCTCTCCTTCAGGATTTTAGATGAGAGGTGAAATTTAAGGTTTATGCTCAGCAATAACTTTGAGCAGGAATAACTTTGTTATTTCTTGTCCTATGGTGATGAGACTTATATTTTCAGAAAGAGGTGAGTTTCCTCTTTCTTTTGATACCTTTTGAGCTAATTTGGCTTAGATCCATGTTTTGGTGGTATTTTGGCTATACCATTGGTTTATGGTATTTTGGCTGTCATGTTTGTGCTCTGGTTTTGAGTCACAGGCTGACATTTACAGTAAGAGGTGTCCTTGTTTAATTCAAAATTTGGACTTTATTAATGGCTTTGATGTGTTTTTATATGCAAAACACACCAAAAAGAGGCTTAAAGTGGTTATTGTCCACATATTATTATCAATAATAATTTCAAGACTACAATACTTGAAATTATATGTATACCTGTTTATTTTACAAGACTAGAGCTTTTTTTGACAGTTATACTACATAGGAATTCAAGAGCAGGATGAGAAAACCTTTTCTGGCTGTGAAAAGGCCCCTTTTTATCCTGAAATGGGGTGGAAAGGCTGCTAGACCTTTCCACATAGAGGAAGTGAAGATTTGTCACTCTCTAACACAGGCTTGTGGTTTTCAAAAGTCCTGTATAGCCTGTATTGTGCTCAGATGTGGTTTTGAAACCACATCTGGGGTGTTTTCACCAATACAGGGTGAAGATTTTCATCTGGGGACCACACAGCTTGATTCTGACTTGTATGACACATGGAATGCTGTACAGAACCTGTATGGGACCCCAGTATTGAATGAACTATGAGGTATTGAAGTAAGAACAATCTTCTTTGTCAGTTTGACACCTCATAATCATGGTTATGGGATATTATCCCATGGTAAGGCTGTATTGGCCAAACTGTGGGATTGTGACCTTAAAACAGCCATAACGTTGGGAGTTCTTGAGATATCAACCTCAAATCTGGTTTGGTGTGTAGCCCTGTATGTGATCTACACAACGGTACATTATTCGGTATGGTTATCATTCAATATGGCAAAGTTATCCCATGTACAAGAATCTTGTACATATGCGTGTTTTAGGCAAAAAGCTGTATTGGGCTTGTTTGCCTCATAGCTGTTGTTCTAGGGGAGATATATGGAAATGAATAGAAGCATCCGATAGCCCTAATTGTGCTCTTTGCAAAAAGCCCCCAATTTAAGTATCTCACACTAAAACTGTAGAAGTTAGATGAGAGGTGAATATTTTATTCACCCTTATTTGGCCTGAATATGACCATAACTTCTGTAATACTTGTGCTAGCTCAGTTTGATTGGTACCATTGGATAGCCCTGGATTAGACCTTCCTTTTGAATACCCATTTGATGGGGTTAGGCATCTTACTCTGTATTTAAGATGAGAGGTGAAAATTAAGGTTTATGCTCAGCAACAACATTGAGCAGGAATAACTTTGTTATCCTTTGTCCTATGATGATGGGACTTGTATATTTGGAAAGTGGTAAGTTTCCTCTTTCTTTTGATATCTTTTTGAGCAGATTTGGCTCAGCTCCATGTTTTGGTGGCATCTTGGCTATACCATTGGTTTATGGTATTTGGCTGTAATGCTTGTGCCCTGGTTTTGAGTCACAGGCTGACATACAAAAAATAGGAAAAAATAGCAATAATGATTATCTTCAAGGCAAAAGTTGAATTGAATCACTCATTAACCACACAAAAGAAGAAGGGATTTTCCAAGGCACTAAGAGATACATAACTGATTGAATCATCTCCTCATTAATAAACAAGATTTTATGGGTATTCACTAGTATAACCTTGATGGATTGAGCTTATGAAAACACAAATTATGATGATTAAAACTTTCATATCAATTTGTTCCTGAATTATAATAATTTTCATGAGCCTTGTGTAATCTTATTCGAAATAATTATTTATTTGGAAATTATTTTTCCAGAAAGAAACTCTAGGTGTGAGAATTTGAGATATGACTTCATATCCAAAAATGTCACAAAACAAATTTAAAATATTTATCATAATAATAAGAATTAAAATTATTATCTTGAAATAAATAAGAATTCCATAAAAAGGAATAAATTATTAATTATCTCTGAATTTAATGAATGAAAATGTAAAATAAAATACACCATTATAGTAACCATGGCAAAATGAATATATAAAATATTTATGCAATATCTGTAAAGACAAGACTTCCTGAGAAATAAGTAAAAATGCCATAAAAAGGCATAAATTCTTTACTATATCAAAGACCAATGAATCAAAATATAACAGTAATTGCACCATTGGATTCTCCATAAATGGTTACACACATATAGTTTCTATTTCATATCTGTAAATTCAATACTTAAGGAAATAACCTGAATATATGCACTTTTATGATCAATGCATATATTCAAGGTTTTTAGCTCATATCTCTGGAAATATAAATGATAGAGAGTTTAATAAAAGTTGAAATTACCACATAATTACTGTAATAATACAGATATAAATGTTATTTGACAAGTTATAAAAAAGGTTATAACTTGTAAGCACTGATTGAAAAAAATTGTTATAGCTGTTGACCACTTTGTTGTGAAAGAATTCCAAAATTGCAAGAAAGTAAATATTTAAATCCAAATAGCTTATACGGAAATAATGATGTAATTTTTATTATTATATTCAAGGTAAAAACCCTTGAAATAATGGTTTGAAGTTTACAATAGTAAATTATAACAGAAAAGATGAGTTACAAGAAAACTCATTAAAAATAGTTTTTTGATGATGTAATAAAGTTCTGTTGAAAGTTTAATGATTACATGTCAAGCTATCAGAATGAACTCTTCTAATGGCTGTAGCATGTATAAATAAAAATTTATCAATGATCGAAGTTTAAGTATAAACTCATCATTTAAGATCACTCACTGTAATCTTAATTTAAGCTTAACAATCATATAATCTTTAAAAGTGTTTAATACTAGTTTCTTATTATTAAAAATACAAAAATAAAAGAAGTTTAGTCTTCTTCCAAGATTATCATGTCAGAAAACTTAGAGTTACAGTGATAACTCTAAATAATGGTGTAATAATGAGATAAGATGGTTTACTATGATGTAATGATCACTAAAGCTTAAAATACTGAAACATTCTAGTGAATACCTTCAGTACATGTCTACTAAAAGGCTTCTGGACTCTAGAAGGGGGTAATTATCTATAAGTAGAGCTCTTTTTACCTCTATTCCACCCTCAGATGAAACAAAAAAATTAAAAAAAAGGTAATTTCTTTATTTTTAATACATAAATCTATTATATTATTAGAGAAAAAAAGATCCTCTTTATTTTAAATGTTAATCTTGAAATGATTGAATCAGTTTTTGAACTTTTTTTTGTTAAATTTCTCTATAAATCTCTAATTCCACATAAAAGCCAGAATATTTGGAATTTCTTTTATTTTTGATTTCCAATACAATTGTCACAACCACAAAGACTGACCCTGCTCCATTGGTGTTGTGGCAATTCCAACCTGGGACAAAGTCAGGGCCAATTGGCCACACCATATCTTTATGGCCAATTTGGCCCCTTCTGGTGCTCTATGGCATTTTTAAACATATCAATATTCCCTGGCCTTTTATGGCCTCAGGCCATATTCTGCCATCATTGGCCTCTCTGGCCAATTCCCATATCCCCAACCCCCAGGCCTCTATCTTTGTTTTTGGGCCTGGGGAGGTCTCTTTGTCTCCTAGGAGGTTCTGGGTCCCCTAGCCCTCATCATAGGTTCTGGGCCAACCCTTTTCATTAGGGGGGTCCCTGGCCTAAATGGCCTTCTTGAGCCATTTAGGCCCCCTACAGCCTCTATGGTCCGCGGTCCGTAGACTATGTACTGCGGTCCATGGGCCATTTAGGCCCCTTTTGGCCTAATCAAATGAGGGCAAAGGGGGCAGTCCATTAGCCCCCAAGGCCAGGTGGGTCCCAAACCACAATTTCGCCCACCTGAGCTGAATTTAGCCTCAGAGCTCATCAAACCCAAAACGGCCATAAATCACCATAGCACCCATTTTGGCCCAGGATCACAATGGACCACTTTTTAGGAATGGCCTCTGGTAACCACCAGATCAGCCCAGTTCAAGCCTTCCAATCCTCCATGCACCCTGTACTCAAGGTTTCAGGAGTGGTGCATATATGGTATTATATACCATTATGCACCATTTTTGCGCAGTAATCCAATGGTAACGTTTGCAGGATCCAATTCCATCTTTCCAAATCAAGCTCCCAAAATCCAATGCCCATTTCAAAGGAGGATTTCTTAACTCATCAGTCTGTCAATCCATGGAGGAAATCAGAAGACCATTCAAGGATCCCAATCACCTGGCCCTGCAGGAGATGGGTTGGCAATTTCATTAAGGATTATTCCAAGGGCATTCTCAGAGGTTATACATCACTTCAATCAGTTGTCAAGGAATCAAGTATTTCAATACTCCTTGGACAACTCAATTGGTCCATACAGGCATCAATCAATCAACCTGTATGTACTTGGCCCAATTGGGCCATTTCATATTCCACTGTGGGAATTCAATCACACAGCTCAAATTTCAAGATGGCCAGATCTTTGTTGACTCAATTTGGGCAATACAGCCGGTGACTCACCTTCCAGGATCAATCTTTCAACTTTTCACATATACTGGCCACCTTTCAGCACCTGAGGACTTTTTTCCCCAGTTAATTAATATATTGGATTTATTATTAGTTTTATTTTCTTTTACTTTATTAAAGTTAATACTGATAATCTTAAGTCAGTCATTCAACACCTTTTCTCTTTTCTTCCTTGCCTGTCAGTGGTTATTGGTGGTCATATCCTTTACTAATTCCATTCCCTTTTCTGGCAGGTTGAAACAGTGAATTGAGTATTCACTTGGTTGGCTTCTTGGCCTTTGGCTTCTTATCTTTTCTTTGATGTTTGGCATACTTTTCTTTCCCCTTCTTCTTCTTTAAAGAAATTAAATCTTTATTATTCCTTATATCTTTTGGAGCCCTCCAAGTGAGTTCTTGATTCCTGAGTGCCAGGCCCTCTTGCTTCCATAAGAGCCCCTGTGACATTATATTAATTAACTCATAATTTCTCTTCTGTTCATTCATTAATTTCACTTAATCAAAATTATGACTCTTCAATGTTTTATGATCTTATGATTTATTCATCACCTCTCAATTTTCTCTCATTCCTTTCTTCATTCTGAAAATTGAAAGCTGACCACAATTTTATCTTTTGTTTCTCTTTTTTAAATCTTATCTCATTTTTATCTTCATTCAATTCATCAAATCCTTTGTATCCAGGCGTCATTATTGAGATTCAAATTGATCTTTATTATCATTCAGACATGCCTTCACATTTGATTTATCCAAGAAGATTTCACTTGATTTTGTTTTTGACTGATTGATTTGACATAAATTGACATTTACTTCAAGATAATTGATTTACCTGAAGGCTTTATTGATTTTGCTTGTGAACCATTGAGATATGACCACATACCCAAAAAGGTCACAAGAAATATTTAATATAATTATACATTAAAAATAAGGACTTTTAAAATACAAAATTACCATAAATTGACATAAAACTTGGTTTAACTTAAAAACCAATGATTAGACATGTGAAATAAATTATACCATTGGATGCCCCATGGTAAAATACACATATACCATTTTTATGGCATATCTGTAAAGTCAATATTTAATAAGTTATAAGTAATAATAACTTATAAAATACACAAATCCTTATTTATTCCAAAAGCCAATGAGACAACGTGAGAAATACATGGTACCAGTGGACTCTCCATAAAATTCCACATATAAAACAATTAAGAAGCTAAGCTTCAAACTCAATACTTAAGGAATTAACCTGAATATATGCACTTTTTTGGTCAACGCATATATTCAGGGATTTTAGCTAATATCTCTTGAATTATACATGATAGAGTGATGAACCAAAAATAAAGTCATCACGTAATTACTGTAGGAATACAGAAATGAAGTTTACTTTACAAGTTATAAACAAGGTTACAATCTGTAAGGAATTATTGATTAAAATCAACAGAGCTGTTGACCACTTTGTTGTGAAAGTGGTCCAAACTTAAAAAAAAATTGGACAGTTGAATTCTACTAGTTTATTTGTGAAGAATGATGTATTTTTTATTATAATATTCAAGGTATAACCCCTTGAAATCATAGTTTGAAGTTTAAAATATTAAATTTCGACAGAAAAGATGAGTTACAAGAAAAATCATCAAAAATAGAGTTTTGATGATGTAATGAAATGCTCTTGGCAGCATAGTAAGGGTGGGCCAAGCTATTAGAATTCAGCCTCTGAATGGCTGTAGCGTGTAAATCTTAAAAGTTATCAAGGATCAAAGTTTGAGCTTAATTTGATCATTTATGATCACTCACTGTAACCTTAAATTAAGTTTAACAGTCATATGAGTGATAAAATTGGTGAAAAATATTAGTTTATGATTAAAACTAATAAAATTCACATATTTTGGGGTTCTGCCAAGTCTTTGACATCATCAAACTTAGAGTTATAGTGATAACTCTAAATAATGGCATAATAATGATGTGATATGGTTTGATCATGATGTAATCATCACCAAACCTTAAAATATTGATCGATACACGTCTACTAGAAGCCTTTTGGACTCTAGGAGGGAGGTATTTACTATAAATAGAGCTCTTTTTACTCTGTTTTCCCCTCAGACGCATCAAAAACATTAAATCAATACAATAAAAAGGTAATTTCTTTATTCTTTATATATAAAACTCTTATATTATCAAAGACCAAAGATCATCTTATTATAATCATCAATTTTGACGTGATTAAACCATTTATTTAATTGTTTTTGTTAAAAATCTCTCTAAAATCTCATTTCCACATAAAAAATCAAGAATATTTGTAATTTCTCTATTTTTTGTTGTAAATACAATTTGGATAAGTTGTATTTATATTATTTGGCGTAAAACATCTCAAAATTATTATATTAAGTATTAAAAGTAGGTTATTTTCTCTTATTATAATAATTTTCTCTCTATTATGCTTTTAATAATACTTTCATTAATATAAATAGTATTTATATTAATTTATAACTTTAATATTGGTAATATTATTGTTATTTTTTTTTTATTAATAAAAAACAATTTTTTACGCCTTTATTATTTGTTTGTAAAAATAAGAAAGTGCCTTTGAATATATTAATTATTTTATATTAATATATTTATTTTATTATATTATATTTTATAATATAAATTATATTATCATATTTTATTAATAATATAATTATTTTTACGCCATAATTATAATAATTCTTTATTATTATAATTATTTTTATCTTATTTATTTCATTTATAAGGACATTCATAGCACAATAAGTCAAATATTAGTGATTTTTACTTATTGTTTCATAGTCAAACCTTACATTGCTGATTTTTTCATATCAAGAATTTGACATAAATTGATTTGCCTCAAGAATTCATTTTGATTGATTGATTTTCTTCAAGATTTTGATTTCAAATTGACTTGACATTTGATTTTGATTTATTTGACTTATTTGATTCATTGAATTCAAGTTTTCATTTGAGATTTAATTGATTGATTTACCTGAAGATCTCCTTTGATTCATTGATTATTGATTTTTCCTCAAGATTTGGTTTGATTTGATCCTCAAGACTATTTTGGTTTTGCCACAAGTTGTTTATTCAAATTTTGGTTCTTTTCATTTAAATTTTATTCTTATTCAATCATGCCACTCCAACATTCACCTTGCGCAAGACAGACAAGATCTCAGGCCCGAACTGAAGCTGTTCTCACTCCAACCCCAAGGGTTCCTCTTGATGGTACCCCAGCAGTTTCTCAACTGAGGGGCAAATTAGACAGAGGACCCATTTTAGAAGGAGAAGCACCATCCAGAAAGGAAGGAAGAGTTCCAAGAAGATTGAATTCTTTTCAGGAGTAGTTGACGGTTTTCCAGGCATGTCAAGGACTACGTTCAGAGGTCCAGGTGAAGATGGTGAAGAGGAGGAGGAGAATTCTGTGAAAGAGGAAGAGTATGATGGCACTGAGGCTTCTCCTGCTCCTGTGGGAGCACCTTAAGGCACCAGAGGACCAACTTTACCCCTGTCTTATCAGCCTGTCTCTCACCAGACTGAACCATCCTTATTGGCCATCATGCAGCAAATGACCCAAATTATGGCCAATATTCAAGCAGCTGCATCTTCTGAAGTTTCCAGACCACCAGCCTTCAAGACTCTATCTATGAAGGTGCCGTAATGTTTTGATGGGACTCAACCCTTCAAATTCAGAAATTTCATTCAGTCTTGTCAGCTTATTTGTCATAATGACCCGGCAAATTTCTCTCAAGACAGAAAGAAGGTTCTTTATTCCACTTCATTTTTAGTTGACAGGGCTGCAAAATGGATTGTGCCTTATCTTTTCAATCTCACTCATCAAGACTCAAGTTATCTTCCCAATTCCTGGCCATTGTTTGAATCCCAACTCTTTACTTTATTTGGGGACCCAAATGAAGTTAGAAAAGCTGAAGCAGAGTCGGATGGCCTTAGAATGAAAGAAGATTTCCATGTTGCCCTATACATTGCTGATTTCAGGAGTTTGGTTTCAAGAATTGGAGATTGGGGTGAAAGGGCTCTTATTCATCATTTCAAGAATGGTTTGGCCTCCCATCCTTCAAATATTGATTCTCTTAAAGACTTAATGTACGTCAGGCTGGAACTTGATACCAGATACCATGAGAGGCAAAAGGAGAAGAATCATTGTCAAGAGAAGAAGCCTGAAGACTCAAAGTCAAACTCATCTGATCATCAAAATTCTTCAAGCTCAAGTCATAAGAAGAATAATTTTCATTCTCAAAAGCAGGAGAAGCCCCATTCTTCCTTGTTCAATAAGGACTTCAAGCTGAAAGGTTCTGAAAAAAAAGAATAATAAAGGAGGGCTTGTGTACGTATTGTGGTGGGAAGCATAGTCTTGAGTCCTGTGTCAAAAAGCCTCAAAACAAGCTTATACAACTGTCAGGCAGTTTTCCCAGCCAGGGAAAATACTGAGTGAAGATCATGTTGTGTTCAATGGTCTTCACTGTTTTCCATTCAGAGCACAATTGTGCATTCTGAATACTGGTGTCAAGAATTCTCTTAAATGTTTTGTTTTTTCTTCTCTTTCTGATGTTTTTTAGTGCTACACACTCATTTATTGCAAAGCAGTTTGTTCACAAGTACTCATTTACTACGTCATAACTTGCAGAGAAGATTCCTCTTATCATTTTGGACTCTTCTGAGTCCCCTTCCTTATTTGTGACGCACCATACTAAATATATGGTTGAGCTCCCTTCCTTCCCAAGCTTTGAATGGGACTTTTTAGTCATTGATACTCCCAAGGGCGAAGGCCTCATATTGGGCTTTGACTTTCTAAATCATTTTAATCCTTCTATTGATTGGAGGAAACGGCTGATCACCTTTAATGCTGATCATAAGGACTATTATGATCCTTCAAAATCTTTCAGTAATGACTTTTCTTCTGCCAAATCATGTGCAGCTCTGGTTGGTGATTCTAGAACATCATCATTTCCATCTTCTGTCCATATTCCTTCCATAAATTCCCCTCATTCATTACCATTACCTGGAGAGGAAGTCTTCAAAGAGATTAAAGATGTGGGAGAAGATAATTTTGTATCTTCACTTCATCTCTTCTTTGGGAATATGGACCTTCCTCCCTGGAGGAGTTGTGAGATGAAGAGGAAGAGCCAGAAGAAGTAGAAACCGTGATGAAGGTTGTTCCTTCTACTTATCACCAATATCTTGATGTATTCTCCAAGGTGCAAGCAGAATAACTTCCTCCTCACCATGCCTTTGATCATCATATTGAGGTAGAGGGATCTCTAGCTCCAGTTGGGTGATCTACTCTTTATCCAAATAAGAGTCAGATACACTCAGGGCCTACATCTCAGAGAATGTAGAGAAAGGTTTCATCTGACCAAGCTCCTCTTCAACAGGAGCACCTGTCCTCTTTGTCGAAAAGAAAGATGGTGTCCTCTGTTTGTGTGTTGATTACCACAAACTCAATTCTGTTACTAGGAAGAACAAGTATCCTGTTCCTCCTATGAATCAGCTTCTCACTTTTTTTATGGTTCTTCTATCTTCTCCAAGATTGATTTGCGTGGTGCATATAAACTGCTCAGAATCAAGGAGGGTGATGCACATTTGACATGATTCAGAACTAAATATGGCAGTTTTGAGTACTTGTTTATGCCATTTGGGCTCACCAATGCTTTTGCCTCTTTTCAGAATCTTGTCAATAATATTTTCCAAGATCTGCTTGATGTTTATGTTGTGGTTTATTTGGATTACATTATGGTCTTTTCCAAATCTGAGGCAAAACATGTCACTCATGTGTCCACTGTTCTTTCCAGACTCAGAGCCAATAACCTTTTTGCTAAGGCTTCAAAATCCGTATTTCATGTCTCTAGTGTAGAATACCTTGATTATGTTGTTTCTTCTGAAGGTCTCAAGATGGACCAAGCAAAAGTCCAGAAGATTCTCAATTGGCCACCTCCAAGAAACTTCAAGGCTCTCCAATCCTTCCTTGGCTTTGCCAACTTCTACCGCCATTTCATCAAGAATTATTCAAAGAAGATCCATTAACTCACCAGTTTCCTCAAGAAAGATTCCTGTTTCCCCGTCAATGAGGAAGCTCTCAGTCAGTTTCACTAACTCAAAGAGGCTTTTACAACTGCTCCAACCCTTCTCTACCCACCATTGTAGAGACCGATGCATCCAATTATGCTTTGGGTGCTGTACTGAGTCAGGTCACTGACTCAGGAAAAAATCCCCTTGCATTCGACAGCCGCAAGCTTATCCCAGAAGAGCTCAACTATGAGATTCATGAAAAGGAACTCCTTAGCATAGTATGGGCTCTCAAGCGCCGGAGGGTTTTTCTGCTTTTGAAGTTCTCACCGATCATTCCTCTCTTCAGTACTTTATGGCTTCAAAAGTCCTTACTTGCCGTCAAGCCCGCTAAGCTGAGTTCCTTTCTGTATTCCTTTTCTCAATCACTTACCGTCCTGGCCGCCTGGCTACTCTTCCAGATGCCTTATCACATCGGGACAACGTCTATCTGGAGAGGGGGGAGAATTTAATCAGCAAGAATCCAATGAACTTTCAACAGCTCATCAAGCAGGATGAAGTCCAACCTTCAAGATATTTTGCAGTCAAGGTGGAATCTTTTTCAAATTTGATTGATTCAATTCAGAAGGCTCTATGGAAAGATTCTCAGTACAGAAGTATCCTTCAAGAATTGGGAAAAAGTAAATCCATTCAGGATTATTCTCTTGATTCCTCTTCCCAACTTCTTCTCTTCAAAGATTGGGTGGTGGTCCCAAATGACCCCACAATTCAACTCAGTATTCTCCAAAAGCGTCATGCCTCTCCTCTAGCTGGACACCCTGGCCAAGAGAAGACTCTCAAACTTGTAAAGCGGGATTTCTACTGGTCTGGCATGACTCAATTAATCAAGGATTATGTCTCATCCTGTCAACAGTGTTCAAGAAAAAAGAATATCCATCATAAGAAGCTTGGACTCCTCAAACCTTTTCCAATTCCAAATGGTCCACTGTCCAACTCATTTGACTCAATCCTTGTCATAGTGGACAGATTCACAAAAATGGTGGTTTTCATTCCAACAATGTCTTCAATCACTTCACTAGATTTGGCCCATTTATTAATCAATAATATATTTTTAAAGCATGGCCTTCCTTCAAGAATTGTCAGTGATAGAGGGCCTCTCTTTGTTTCCTCCTTCTGGACCAATCTTTGTCAGCAGCTCAAGATTTCAAGAGATCTGTCAACTGCTTACCATCCAGAAACTGATGGACAGACAGAGAGGGTAAATCAGATACTAGAACAGTATCTTTGGATTTATGTCAGTTATCATCAAGATAATTGGAACACCTGGCTCCCTCTGGCTGAATTTTCCTACAATAATTCTGACCACTCTTCAACCAAGCAATTGCCGTTTTTCACTGTTTATGGCAGAGATCCACAATTTGAGTCAGTTCACATCACTAAAGATACTCCTTCTGGAAAGGTATCAACAAAATTCCAGTCAGGACAGCAGGAACAAGAGAGAACTTGAAGTTGCCATAAACCGGTTTAAGAGGTATGCAGATAAAAGTAGAGCAAGTCCACCTGTTTTCAATCCTGGCTACATGGTATGGCTTTCTTCCAAGAACATCAAATCAACCAGACCCACCAAAAAACTGTCTGAAAGATGGGTGGGTCCTTTTCCAATCTTGAAGAAATTCAGTACTCATGCTTACCACCTCAAGCTCCCATCTCAATAGAAATCCATCCACCCAGTCTTCCATATTTCACTCTTGGAACCAGTAAAGACATCAACAAGCCCAAATCGGCATCAAGCACCTCCTCCTCCAATCATCATTGAAGAAGAAGAGGAATGGGAAGCCTCTCAGGTACTGGATTCAAAGCTCAAGAGAAGAAAGTTATGGTATATGGTGGAATGGAAAGGTTTCAGTCAAGACTCAGAAGGATCCACATGGGAACCAGCTGAAAACCTCAAGAATTGGCCTGAACTCATCAAATATTTTCATTCTTTTTATCCTGACAAGCCAGCACCCAATTCTTCAAAAGATTGAATTTTTATGGTGCTTGGTGGGGAGAGGGATTACCAAAAGTAAGTCCCACTCCTGGTATGCACCTTTAGGGGTATTCTACTCTTTTCTGTTGTAAGCATCACCTTGGCCACTCTGTGAGCACTTTGCAATTTGGACACAGATCTTCTGGCCTGGCTTTCAACATCAATTCCAAATTATGGCCATTTTTGCTTGGGGAAAATGGACAATTCCTTTCTTATTTTCCTTCCCAAGATATTATCCCTTCAACACATTCATTTATCAAGACTTTTCTTATTTATGGCACTGGTGGGAGTGGTAACTACCAAAAATAAGTTCCTCTCCTGGTGTGCACTTCCCTGAGGGGTCTACAATCTTTCAAAACATCACCTTGGCCACTCTGTGAGCACCTGGCATAAAATTCTGTTATCCAGGTCCTTGGCCACTTTCAAAATCAATTGTCAAAATCTGTGATGAAGATTGGACTCCCCCTCAAAATTCATTTTCCTTTTGATTTTCTTGTTCTTTATTTATATTTGTATTATTTCACTTTTCTCTTCTTTATATCTTCTTAAATTTCTTGTCTTATAAATCTTAATGCCAAAATCATGTCTTCAACATTTTTAAGCCAAATGTCAAGAGAAGACCAAGTCAACCTCAATTAATATGCAAACGCTTTTATCGGTTCAAAATTCTTCTTTTCAATATTCAAATACCACTGGAATCCTTATGTCCAATCTGTCTCAACAGCCTCAACAGGCTTCTACCTTATGTTGGTGCTCAGGAGTTCACCATTCAAGGTAGGGGGGGTACTGTCACAACCACAAAGAATGACCCTCCTCCATTGTTTTTGCAGCAATTCCAACCTGGGACCAATTGGCCATACCATATCTTTATGGCCAATTTGGCGCCTTCTGGTTCTCTATGGCATTTTTGGCCATATCAATATTACCTGGCCTTTTATGGCCTCAGGCCATATCCTTCCATCATTGGCCTCTCTGGCCGATTCCCATATCCCCAACCCCCAGGCCTCTCTCTTTGTTTTTGGGCCTGGGGGGGTCTCTTTGTGTCCTAGGGGGTTCTGGGACCCCTAGCACTCATCATAGGCTCTGGGCAAACCCTTTTCATTAGGGGGTCCCTGGCCTAAATGGCCTTCTTGAGCCATTTAGGCCCCCTACGGCCTCTATGGTCTGTGGGCCATAATCACAATCCACAGTCCATGGGCCGTTGAGGCTCCTTTTGGCCTAATCCAATGACGCCAAAAGGGGCCAAAGGGAGAGGCCCATTAGCCTGCAAGGCCAGGTGGGTCCCAAACCACAATTGGGCCCACCTGAGCCAAATTTGGCCCCAAATCTCATCAAACACAAAATGGCCATAAATCACCATAGGACCCATTTTGGCGCAGGATCATCATGGACCAATTTTCAGCCCATGGCCTCTGCAAACCACCAGAGGCCACCAGATCAGCTCAGCTCAAGCCTTCCCCTCATCTTAAGGGGAATCCTTCCACTCCTCCATGCACCCCGTACTCAAGATTGCAGGAGTGGTGCATATATGGTAGTATATACCATCATGCACCATTTCTGCTCAGTAATCCAATGCTGATGCTTTCAGGATCCAATTCCATCTTTCCAAATCAAGGCTCCAAAATCCAATGCCCATTTCAAAGCAGGATTTCTTAACTCATCAGTCTGGCAATCCTTGGCGGAAATCAGAAGACCATTCAAGGATCCCAATCACCTGGCCCTGCAGGAGATGGGTTGGCAATTTAATTAAGGATTATTCCAAGGGCATTCTCAGAGGCTATACATCACTTCAATCAGTTGTCAAGGCATCAAGTATTTCATTACTTGTTGGACAACTCAATTGGTCCATACAGGCGTCAATCAATCAACCTGTATGTACTTGGCCCAATTGGGCCGTTTCATATTCCACTGTGGGAATTCAATAACACAGCTGAAACTTCAAGATGGCCAGATCTGTATTGACCCAATTTGGGCAATACAGCCGGTGACTCACCTTCCAGGATCAGTCTTTCAACTTTTCACATATACTGGCCACCTTTCAGCACCTGGGGACTTTTTTCCCCAGTTAATTAATATATTGGATTTATTATTATCTTTATTTTCTTTTAATTTATTAAAGTTAATACTGATAATCTTAAGTCAGTCATTCAGAACCTTTTCTCTTTTCTTCCTTGCCTGTCAGTGGTTATTGGTGGTCATATCCTTTACTAATTCCATTCCCTTTTCTGGCAGATTGAAACAGTGAATTGAGGATTAACTTGGTTGGCTTCTTGTCCTTTGGCTTCTTTTATTATCTTTGGCCTTTGGCTTCTTATCTTTTCTTTTATCTTTGGCATACCTGTCTTTTCCCTTCTTCTTTAAAGAAATTAAATCTTTATTATTCTTTATATCTTTTGGAGCCCTCCAAGTGAGTTCTTGATTCCTGAGTGCCAGGCCCTCTTGCTTCCATAAGAGCCCCTGTGACAACAATTTGAATAAGTTTTATTTACATTTTTAGGTGTAAATTGATTTAAAATTATTATATTAAGTGTCATAAGGTGGTTATTTTTATCTTTTCTAAGTATTTCCATTTCATTCTTATTTTTACTAGTTTTTCTATGAATATAAGTAGTATTTATACTAGTACATGACTCGAATATTCGTAATATCATTGTTGAAGATTGTTTTTTATTGTTAAATAACTATTCTGTATTCCTTTTCATTTGTTTTCAACAATAATAAAGTGCCCTAAACATATAAATTCTTAAATATTAATATATTTATTTATATTCTATTATTTTTTTTATCCAATAATATAAATATTTTACACCATAATTACAAGAATCCTTTCCCCTCTTCTTTAATTAAATAAGGAAATTAATAGTATGATAAGTAAAATATTAGTAATATTTACTTATTATGTAATAGTAAAACCTTAAATTAAGAATAAATAAAGAATTATTATTTTTATGTTACAAATTTAAATAATCTTAGTATTTATTTTAAAATATAGCTTAGGTTGTTGTTAAACACACATAGGCCATCACATGATTTTACCAATTTATGGTCAAAACACCTAATGTTATGCTAAAAACATGTAAGTGGCCTATTTTTCTAAAAAACCATTCCTCAGGCTTAGTTTTGAGATTTTTTTTAATTTATTTTCCATATTTCTTTGGACATGGGATGTGAATATTGCCAAATTTTCTATTAGGCTTTTTCCCATTTCTCCAATTTGTTCAATTTGGCAGGATTGCCTATGTTTTTAAAAAATTAATTAAAAATGGTCCCAATTATGAATTTCCCTCATTTTACTTTAAAATAAAAGGAAGAACCTTGAGAATACATACCCAGAAACCCCACATTTAGTGATTCATTCTGAGTGGGATAGTTGTAGGCCCAAAAAGTTTTTTTTAATGTTTTTTGTTCATGTTTGTAAGTAAGTTGAAAATGCCATTTATGAAGTCAATGTAGTTAAAAATCTACTCTATGGCATTAGTGGAAGTTAAAATTCCATTTAGGGCATTAACAGTCCCATTAATGGAAATAAGAGTTCAATTTAAGGCATTAACAGTGCCACAAATAGCATCAAAAATGATATAATGAGGCCATAAATGGCATTAAAAGTGCATTTATACCATTTATGGAATTATTCACAGAGCCATAAATGGAATCAAAAACAGCATGAAAATGAAATTTATGTCATCAACAATGTCATAAATGGCATTGACAACAGCATACCAATTCCATTTATAGCATCAAAAGGCATCAAAAATTACATGGAGATGCCATAAATTGTTTTAACAGTGCCATTTATGGCATCAACAGTAACATCATAATGCCATTTATAGAATTGAAAATGCAATAAACGCAATCAAAAATGAAATACAAATGCCATAAATGGGCTTTTACCCAATAAAGGTTCCTTTTAGCTAAATTTCCAATAAAAAACACCCCCTATGTGCTTTTACCAAAAACCTACATGTTTTTACCAATTTATGGCAAAACCATTTAAGGGAATGCTTTTACCAAATTTCTTGGGTGAATTTACTAACACCATATCATTTATTGATATAGGTAAAATCACTCAGTAACCTCATTGAATTCTTGGATAATATTAATTAAATATTTCCCCGGAGTGATGTATTTCTCAATAAATCCATTTTAAAGAACAATACTCTCAAGAAATTTGGCTATTTTTTGAATTGAGTATCTCTTTTTGATAATTTATTTATTGTGACTAAAGTCTAAAATCGGTTGGATATTATTTTTATTCATATTTGAGAGAAATCCGGCATTAGAATGGCATCCAAATTTTCATTCAGGAAAGGTATTTTTTGGAGTTTTTATTAAGTATGTGATTGACTTCATATGAGCAGAAGGTGTATTTTGAGAACTAGTGTGTCAGGTTGACTCTATTATATAGCTTTATAAATATAATAAAAGGCTATAAATTTAATTTCGACACGAAAACAATGATGAGAACTAGGTGGTAAGATGATTAAAAGCTGATGGTCCAGGGTGTTGGGGCCTACTAAGGATTATTAGTGATGGTGAGCTCTTCTGAAAGCCCTTTGTGCAGTGTTTATCTGTTGGTTCACAATAATAAACCCTAAAATAATTTCAATTCTAATTCTAACTATTTAATTCTAAGGGTAACACTTCTTGAAGAAGCTATATCATGTAAGAATCCTAAGAAAAAGATTATAGATTTTCCTTTTGGTGAGGAAAAGGCTCCTTTTATCTTGTTCTAGGGTAGTGGGAGGTTGCTTACTTCGGAACACAGCCACAGAGTGAAACCTTTTGCTACTTTGCGCTGGTGTTTTGTTCTATACACTGAATACAGACCTATATTGGGTGGAAATATGGTTTTAGAACCACAATTTGTCATTGTTACCCTATAAAGGGTGAAGATTTTCACCAATGGAGTTTACAGGTGTGTTCTAATGCTTCTGATGTGTCAAAACCTGTACATAGAATTCCTTTAGGACTCTTTTTTTTCAGTTTATGAGAGATCAAAGAATAAACCACATTTAATCCAATTGATTAGCTGTTGATTTAATTATATGGACAGCTGTCCCAAAATAAGATCCCCTAATGGTTAGTGTGGGATGATAATCTTAAAACCTGAATATTTTTGTCAGTTTTCAAGATAGAGAGCTCAAAAGTAGCTCCTTTTGTAGGCCTTGATGCGGTGTACACAATGGTTCTTCATTTTTTTATAGCTATTGTTAAATAGGCACAGTTACACCAATTGTAAATTCCATTATCAATTTGTGGATTTGTTATGAATCCTGAATTGAGCTTGTTAGCTCCATAACTATTATTCTACATGAGCTATGAGGAAATTGTTGGAAAATAAGAAATCCCTGATTTTTCTCTTTCCAAAGAGACACAATCTCAGGTATCTCACACTAAAGCTGTAGAAGTAAGATTAGAAATGAATATTTTGTTCACCCTTATTTGGCTTATTTTTATCCATAGCTTTTGTAGTTTGACGCTATCTCAATTTGGCTAGTACCATTAGATATCCCTGATTGAGGGCTCCAATTTGAGCAAAAATTTGATAGGGTTCTACCTCTTTCTCCGGATTTTAGGTGAGAGGCAAAAATTAAGGTTTATTCTCAGTTAGTGCTTTGAGCTGGAATAACTCTTTCATTCCTTATCCTATGTTTATGGGAGTTGCATCTTTGGAAAGAGGTATCTTTCCTCCTTTTTTGATGCCTTTTATGGGATATTTTGGCTCAGGTAACTTTTCAGTGTGCATTTTGCTCTACCATTGGCTTATGGTATTTTGGTGTTGTGCTTGTGCTATGGCTTTTAGTCACAGGTTGACATAGTGGTATTTATTTTTGGAAGAACTTTTCCAATTGGCTAAACTTTGAAATTTTTGATTTCCCATAATGAAAAGATGAGCTTTGTTGATACCTTCGGTTATCAATTTTTTTAGTTGTAATTTCTCCCACCACATTAAGTAATTTATGTTGAATTAGAAAGGAAGATTAATCATGACCTAGGGGGGAAAATGGAGTCAAAAATAATATTTTATTTGAGTATTTTTTTAACTTTAACATCTAAAAGGAGCGCAGATTTCTTCAATAATTAAATTATCTATTCCAGAATTTTTCTTACTAGGAGGGTAATATAAATTGACTAAGCTACCTGTTGTGTATTTTGGAGGGTTTTTGGCTGGTTTAATCTTTCCATTAATAATGGAGTGAAAGAAGGCTATAGCCTCATTTGAAATCAAACTCCAAGACTATTGTGACTTTAGAGCTGAGTTTCAAGCTGGAAAAGAAGATTTTCCCTGTATAGAGTAATCTTCTCTCAGAATAAGGGTAATCATAATTTGATTTGGAGTCAGTGACCATTTCAAAGTCTCTATGAACCATGATGATTAATTTCATTTGAAATAAGTAATATATTTCTGCAGGAAACGATTGTGCCTTAGCTACAAAAGAAATGTAATAAAATAGGAATTCCAAAGTGGAACTTCTGGAAATTAGTATAATAGTAGTAATTACAATGAGAATAGCTTGAAGCCAAATTGTAGCATCATATCTAAATAAAAGGAAAAAGAAGGAGAAGAATTCAAAACTCTAATTATAGAAACATCTGGGTTGAAATAATATAGATTCTTCCCTTGAAATATATATTTATTACCTGGTATTATTACAAAATATAATATAAAATAACATATATATTGATAAAAAAGTTTAGCTAGCTTATTTGGCTATAATAGACCACTATGAAAGAGAGTATGAAGTAATAGACTACTATTAAGATTAAAATTTAGAAATTTCAAGTCTTGACTTGAGTAGAATAATTCATAAGACAGCTTAAGAATATCCATTGATAATTTTATGTATCCTATTGAATAAATGAAGTCAATGGGTTATTTTTTTGCTCCCACATTTAATATTATCAATATTCCCTGTAACACCATCAAGAGGGTTGAGTCTAATTTCTACCAGTTCCCTGATAATTCTTTATATCCTTACTACCTTTTCAGCTCAGCTGTTTCTATCATATATTACAACATTATTTCAGAAATATCTATGTTAGATATCAGAATTTATCAAATGAAAAAAGAAGAAAAGTATTTAATAAATTACTAGCAGATCTCATCATTTCAAGATTTTTCTATGAGAATATTGATAGTATTCCTATTGATCAAAAGTACTAGTTCTGTTATGACAAGATATAATAAATAAATAAATTTTAGCCACAAATAAAGAATTTATTACTTTCTCTTTTGTTTTAATTGTTATGAACTACTAGTGATTATAGAAGTAAGAAGTATTTTTCTATCAAAATCAATTACAATAATAATTAACAAAGAAACCTTTTATGAAAAAAATATGGAATTCTTTTAATTAATAATTATCCTTTTCAAGGGAAATTATGATGAATTCTTGACAAAAAAACTACACAAATTGGAGAAAATGTTTTATTAATATGATGAATCACTTACTAATACTCCAAATATACCTTAAAAAGATTAAGAAAAGTGATTTGAAATATTATTTGTTGATTAAAAGGATAAAGGTCTTGGCTAAGGAAGTAATACAGACATTAGATAAAGAACTCCATTGGTAAGAGTAATTGTTTTTGATTTCAAATAATCCTGGTTTATTTGTAAAAATAATATTTTATAAGAATGACTAATAACTTATTCTGAATGATGGCATTCAAAATACAATTATTAAGCTCAATTATAATGCTAAATTTGGAAAAACAGAAACCATACACCTCTTTTAAGTATAAAAAAGCTTGTAGGGGTGTTCCAAGGTTCTTAATAACAAATAAATTAGTAAGGAACCATTTAAATATTTCCTTAATGACAAAATCACTTTTTTTCATGTAAAATTATCATACTTACCTAGTCAAGTGATCCCATGTAGTTACCAACCCATTTATGGTTGAGAAATAATAAAGTTAACTCAGTAAATCTTCTTTCTTTTCATAATTAGAATTT
This sequence comes from Austropuccinia psidii, assembly GCA_023105745.1. Classification (NCBI taxonomy): domain Eukaryota; kingdom Fungi; phylum Basidiomycota; class Pucciniomycetes; order Pucciniales; family Sphaerophragmiaceae; genus Austropuccinia; species Austropuccinia psidii. Next base: position 44,657,415 of record JALGQZ010000001.1, read on the forward strand.
CTTTCTCAAACCTCTGATTTTTATTGGAAGTTTCCACACAGGCTGTACTTTCTGTCAACCTTCGAAGATTTGGTATTTCAAATTGAATAATCAAAAATTGACTGTAGAGAAAACTTTTAATTTGAATGATTAAGTCATGATTATTTTGGCTTTTAGGGCTTGATATAACTCTCTCCATTATTCTTGTATTTTTCAGAGATTTTAATTGATAATTTTATCTTTAAAAGTATTTTTAATTTTTACCTCACTTTGTATGTGGTGCGAGTATGTAGTATAGTGGCAGTTGATTGCCATGGGGTAATTCCATGAATAATATTCCTAAAATTGTTCTAATTAATAGTTTTGGGCTTATAAATTAAAAATCCTTGGTAAAAGCACATGATTACAGTAGTAAGAGCTGCTCATTATCTCTTTGGAATATCAAAATATCAGATTATTTTCTATTTTCTCAGGACTTAATAGGACTTAGCCTTAGTAGCAATCTTCCAAAAAGGTTTTGATTGAATAATTAAGTAAAGATCAGATTTTCAGCCAAGCTTTATGACTGGCTAGGCCTCACATGTCTCAAAAATTGGGTTACTTTTGCTCTCTTTGATGCCTTTTTCCCCCTTTAGCTATTTAATTTCAAAAATAGTAATGTAAGGTCAAATCCTGATATTCACTATGGGTTTAGCAAACCTTTATGCAGCAATGAATCATTTTCAAATTCCATAAAAATGAATAAGACTAATCTTAGTGTATAGGTAGCATGGAATCTTCAGATTGCCATTATTTTGGAATGAGAATTCAAAAAACAAAATTTTTCACAAAACATTTATGTGGTATATATGATGAGGTCTAGAATTATTTTCCATATTTCCACCTCATGTAGTTTATTTCAGGTTATTCAACCTATTCCATTACCATAGGTATATTTTTGTTGAGAATTAAAATCTAGCCTTAAATCCCTGGATTTTCTTGCTCAAAAATTGTCATCCAGATTTTATTTATTAAAAAATCATTGATTTTTAGAATGCACATAAATTATGGTTTTTTTCATATTTTAAAATTTATCTTAGAGCTAATTGTGGCCTATTTGGGCATGTAAAGCTTACCTCAAGTCTTACAATACTAATATGAATTCATGATAAATACATCAAGGAGTCGTGATTTTTAATTTCGGGAATCACCAAAATTTCCTAAAGAACCTAAATCTTATCAAATTGGGAATCTTTTAAATATGATTAAAATCAACAAATACATCCTTGACATGAAAATCTATCAAAATAATGAAATAATTCCATAATACAAATATGATATTATATTTTTGAAAGGCACAACTAGAAGCATAGAATATACTAGGAAGTTGTAAGTTATAAATAATTAAATAATACTTTTTAGCCCAATCTTGATATTGATATGATCCTATTAAAGCAATAATGATTTTTCTTGAGATACTATATAGTGTTTTCAGTTTTGATTTATTTACAAGAGTGAAATATTTATTTGACTTTACACATAAAAAAGGAAAAAAACCAAATGAACCAAAGTAAGTATTTCAAATTCTTTTTAGATACCAGTGTATCAAAAGTGTCACCAGTATAAATTACAAGGAAATAAAGAATAAAAGATTCTTTGAATTTAAATATTCTTTATTCTTAATAAAACAAGAAGATTTATTCAAGAAAAAATATCAATGAATACTAATACTTTTGATAATCTTGTTGACTTCATCATCATTTGATATATTGTTGTAGGACATCATCAATATTCATCTATTATTTTAGGTTTGAGAATAATTCATAAAAAATCCATTTAGGACCAGCTTATATGACTTTTAAAATATAATTTTTTCAATTCATTTTGTTTTCCTGTGAATATTATCATTTGAAGCTCTAATTTTACTGCATTCCCTATGACAGGTATATCATAAGGGGTAAGGATCTCAGGCCTTTTAAACCAAAAAATGCTTACTAGAAGTAGAAAGATATGGGTTTTTAGGAAGTAGAAGAGGATAAAGGAAAGCCTATAGAGAGAGAGAAAAAACCTTCAGGTAGCTATTGGACTTTAGATACAATTGCTATTCCAAGGCAAAGGATGTCCACTCATGGAAGTGTTCCAAACTGTAAATAAGCTACATAATAGTTGAGACTTGGAGTTTATTACATTATGAAAACTCTTGATATCTCTTATTTTACATAATCAATATTTTAATTGAGCTCTTTTAGGTTCAGTGCATATATTTTACAAGGATCAATGGGTTTTTTATTAAGTAAAGAATTATTCCAATGTATTTTCTGAATATATTAAGATAACTTATACCTTAATTAAATTTGTGTAGAAGTTGGATATACTTTTCAATTAATGGTTTTGGAATATTGTCTTAGGTAATTTGATCTCAGGAGTCAACTTTAAAACTAATTTTTTCAATTTCATTTTGTCTTTTCTACTTAATTGTAGAAAAAATTATTTAAAGTCAGGATTTTGGGTATTGAATGTGTTTCTAGTCCAAAATTGGGTGATATTTTTTTTATAGTCTAGCAGACTAAGGGAATGAATTATGAACTTATATTATTTATAAGAAAAAGTAGTGGTAAACTATATAACAGAAGAATGAAAAAAGATATATCAAAATTAAATGAGCTCAAAATAAGAAAAATTGGTATTGGTGTTGAATGGTTATGCATTCAAGGATATACCTGTTGGTACTACTACACTAGCTTTGATGTCTAAAATAGCTACAATCACCAGTTTTTAAGTTCATAGACATATATAGTAATAGCATAACATAAAAAATATATAAATGACATACTTAAGTTATTTTTGGTGTTAAAAATTAGTGCATCACTCGATACATTGACTTTACCTTCACTATATTCTATTACCACCCATGAAGTGTTGTCAATAAGAACTCTGGCCCTTTGAGTCACATTGATCAGAAATATTTTATATGAAAAGAAACAAAAAATAAAATCATTTTATAAAATGATTAAAAACTCTGATTATTTGGTATAGTTCTTCATTAAGACTAAGGGAAATATAAGAAAGTATTTATAAGGTGTGTCACAGCTTAAATGATGTTATTTAAAAGAAACCAAGTCAAGCAAAGAGCATAAACTTACCATATCTTTGTCTGAAATGAAAATTGAAAGCTTGAACCTTGTCTAATAAGATACATCTTAGAAAATATTCATTTCTACTATTTTGGTTAAATATATCATTTGAGAAAACATTGTACTCCTTCAAAGTTCTGGCCAAGAAAATAAACAGAGAAAATGTGAATTTTGGATCTTTTCCCATCAAATCTTATCATATTTCAGGTCTTCAATAGCTCCAGGTGTGTTCAGAATGGTTGTCTTTCTCTTACTTTAGGATCAAGTTATTAATAAATTTTAATTAAGTTGCTTTTTTAATCATCAATTATTGACCAAACAGCCTTGAAAATAAGAGAAAAACTAGTCTTTATATCAGTTAGATCCATTATTCTTACCTCAGATGAAAATTTGTCATGGGATAACTGGTGAAAGGTGGGGGATCAAAATAAATTCCAGCTCAGGTTGTGAAAAAAAATTGAGGTTCACACATCTCCATGAGATCAAACATTTGTAAGGTGAACAGGTTTATGATAGAAATTTTAGGCATTGAATTGTTTTCACTCTTTAATTGAGAGAAGTTCCTTTCTCATGTGGTAGGATTTATGTTTGTAATAGTAGCAACCGGTGCACTTTTGCAATCCAAAAACTACTTAGTGAGGGGAGAATTTTTTGGGTTTCAAAAAATTGGTAATGCAATAAACAAGAAATTGATAAGAAATTATTCCAGCTAATAAGACCACATTAAAATTTCCTTATTTCTCTCAAAAAATTCCTCTTGGAAAAAGGTTCTGGCTTATTGGAAGCACTTCAGGCGTCGTCAAGAATAGTTCAAGGGGCGTAAAAAAATATTTTTTGACGTTCTGATCGCGAGTCTTTTGCGCATGACTTGATGGGTTAATTTCAGGAGGTCTTCTTACAACAGCTTTATTGCTTGGTGATTTTAAAAAAACGTGCGCGCAAGAAGTATTGATGTTAAAGCAGCTATCCAATATAAATGGTCCTTAGAGAAGTTGATAAACAGAAAAGAAGCAGTTTTTTTTTGATCATTTGTCGAATTTGTGGTTTCGAAAATTCTTTTTTTCATGCTAAGAATTTTGAGAAATAAAGAGGAAAACTTACTGTAGCCTTTTCCAATCTTATCCCGTGTGATTTATGCTTTGAATTAGTCCAGTTGGCGGAATTGACCGGAGATTTCTGCTTTTGGGTTATGTTGGCGCTCTGCAATTTTTCAGGAATTTGCAAGCTCATAGGACGGGAAGCCTCCCAGTTGGCTTCCACTGTCAAGTTTAGTGACATGTCCTTTAGGAGAGGCAAGTCACCGACGGTCTGACAGCTTGTTTGAGAATCCCTTGCATCGAGAAGGGACCTTGCCGCGAGGCTGTTTATTGCTCCGGGCTGCTTCCGAGAGGTATCTCAGCATATCTTATGGAAATTTGAAAAAGAACCGCTACTGACGAGAGGTTTATATTCTTTTTCAGCCGATTGCGTGCAAGAAAAATGAAAAATTGATGTGAGAAAAAATATCAATTGATAACTAAACTTGTTCTGAATATGCATTTTTCGAAAAGGAGGTGTGAATTTTTGCGCCTTGTAGTCGGTAAAAAATTGACTCAATTACTCTTAATCGGCCAGCTACAGTAGCTGTTGCACCGTTGCAGAGTGAATAAAATTGGTCGAAAAAATGCTAGTGTTCTCAGGCAAGCGAAGATTTCCACCGAAGTAACGAGTCCGAAGAAATTTAAGAAAAAAACCATCAAAAAGAAAAGCACAAACAGTTGAACTCCTCCACTCAGAAGGATTCAGCTTATACCTTGATTACAGCGGAATACAGCTTTCTTAGCAAACGCCAATCCATCGTTGTAGGTTCCGCCTTTCAAGGAGGAAAGATTGGCGGAAATTAGAAAGGTTTCTCAGCGTATTGGTATCTCAGTCACAGCATATCAGCAAGAGCCTGTGCCAAGTTGCCAACTGCTTGAATCGTTCTGAAAGATAATGATCAACCAAGCAATCAGAGTCCTTTGTAGTCAAGGCAGCAATCTATCTGTACTAATGAGCTTCTGGCACAATCAGGATTACCTTGAGAGTATTCATTGGGTTTCTCGTTGCGAGACAGGATCATAATGATCAGTGTTGCTCGGATAGATTGCAGCTAAACTTACGTCGTTGGTTAGATCACTTCTGGCCAGTGATGCACCTTTTCAAATCTAGCGCAGGTACAGCCAAAGAGTGCGCCAATTCCACACCAATGACAGTCTCTTCTGCCTCTTTAAAGTTGGATTGGATACGTTGTTTGATACTATAAGAACAACTTAAAGCCATGATAAGGCAGTGAAGAGCACAAAGCAGCCTGAATGACTAGCATGTAAAATTACTTTTGAGGGGCTGCGAGAAGCCATTTGCCCACCTAACACTGGATCAGCACACTAATTCTGATGAAAATTTCGGAGATGTTATGATTGAAGAGTAATTTCAAAATACATGAATATGTGTCACCGCAACTGCGTCTTGTAAACCTTATTAGAGATACGTTGTAAACCAGTCATAACTGATTGACTGGCTGGTTGTCTCCAAACCTTTGGTGTCTAAAGTAAAACCAGTCCAGTCGGAAACCTTTTATTACCATACTAATCCAGTTGTAACCAAACACAGTTATTATATTTTATTTGTATCTACTTTTGCTTTTACCTATTGTATTCTATGTACATCTTTATAAATCATGTACAATAGCTAAGAAGTTGTTATCTCATCCAACTTCTTAGCTATCTTATTCTTTGTCTCTGATTTTTTCTTTCTCACTGAGTGTGAGCCTTAGAGGTATTTTCAGATACCCAAAAAGACCACAAATAATAAGTCAAGATACAATTATAAATAAAATAAATTTATTTATATTATCAAAGAAAAAATTAAAATATAAATATAAATTTATACACAAAAATGAAAATTTAATTATAATTTAAAAAGAAAATTATATTGAAATTTAAAATTGTGAAAACATATTTTTACTTGAAAATATTAAGTAAAAATGAATTTTCAACAAAAATGCCAAAATTGAAATATTTTTGGAAAAAACTTAAATAAAAATTATTATAACTTTTTATAGTAAAAATAAACATATGAAAATTATTTCACCATTGGACTCCTCATGAAAAACAAGGTGGGGTAACTCAACTCCAAATAAGCTTAGATTAATTTTTTAGTATTTTCTGTACAAAAGTTTAAAATCCTCAAAACCTTAATTTAATTCACATCATGTGTGGCTCTAACCATCAATTTTTGTATTAAAATTGAGGTGTTGTGTGTAGTTTAGAAGTTATGAGGGATTGAAGTATTTTCAATTGAAATGTCAAAATGTCCGCATGTATTACATAAGTGAACTTTAATTTACATATAAGTTATCAATTATTACAGTGGTTTACTGTAAAAAATCAATTGAATTACATATGTAAATTATAAGTATAATACATGATGAGGAATTAAAGAAAAATAAATTGGAAAGATTAATTCTGGGGGGGGGAAAGGAACTATAGCTCCAAGGGAGAGCCAGAGCCCAAAAATACTTACTGACAGGCATGAGATGTCAAAAATCCACACAAAATTTCATCACTTTTGGCCTGGAATTGAGTCACAGGGTTTGTGACTCAATTGATGAGCTTTTGATACCAACCAAGGCAGTTTTAACTGTTGCCAAGAGGGTAAAACTACCCTTAAAGTAAAACAATCATTGTCAAAACAGTTTCAACTTGTTTTGACATCTCTTACACACATTATGACGTGTTTTTAAGGCTTAAAAACCAGGTATTACTGTAGCAATGGCTGATTGAAGGGTCCAAAATGGCTAAAACCAGCCCTTTTTGGCTTGAACCAGGTTTCAATGATGCCATAATTGGCTTTTCTGTTGTCAGAGTGTTTTCCACGACTGAAAAGTGCAAATTTTACTTTTGGAGTAAGAAAATTGATGGCTATACAATAATGTCTTGTTTGCCCCACTTTTCTCTTCATGTTAGAATCTTTTCCTTTTGTAGTTATTTTTAAAACTGTTGAAAACAATCAACAAAAGATCCAACCCACCTTTTTGAAATCATTTTAAACCCTTTAACCACATGAAGAAATCATTATAGTCATTTTTTGTAACTCTCATAGTCATTTTTACGCTTGAACCACCCCATAAGTGAATTAAATCATCTTTAATCACTGTTAGCTTTGTCACTCTGGTCACTTTTGGGTGTATTTTCTCTTTAATAATCCTTCTGAAGACTCTGCTCTTATATCAATTGCCTGAAGTTCTTTGCTCAATTAATTCCAATTAAAATTGCTATTAAAGAAATTTCTTTTGTAGCCTTAAAATCCCTTGTTGTCAGGCTGAGTCTATGATGAAGCTAATGAAGGCTAATTACAAGCTTTAACTATGACTATCACATGGTGAAAATTATTGAATTTTTTTTGATGATAATAAGGGTTGACAATGAGGTATACAGGGATTTACTATTGAGGAATAGTAGTGGTGAGTGCTGTTGAAAGCTGGATGGTTTGACTATGAAACAATGAGTAAAAATTACTAATTTTACTTATTGTACTATGAATGTCCTTACAAATAAATTAAATAAGATAAAATATAATTATAATAATAAAGAATTATTATAATTATGGCGTAAAATAATTATATTATTAAATAAATATAATAATATAATTTATATTATAAAAAAATAATATATATAAAATAAATATATTAATATATGATAATTAATATATTTGAAAGCACTTTATTGTTTTACCAACAAATAATAAAGGCGTAAAAAAATTGTTCTGTTATTAATAAAAAACAATTAATAACAATAATATTACCAATATTAAAGTTATAAATTAATATAAATACTATTTATATCAATTATAGAATTATTAAAAGTAATAATAGAGAAAGATTATTATAATAAGAGAAATAACCTACTTTTAATGCTCAATATAATAATTTTGAATAAATTTACACCTATAATTGTAAATACAACTTATTTAAATTGTAGTTACAATAAAATTTCAGAGAAATTACAAATTTTCTGGATTTTACGTGGAATTGAGGTTTTTAAAAGAAATTTAAACAAAACAATTAAATAATTGTAATAATCACATCAAAGATGATCTTTGGTCTTTAATAAAATAAAGGTTTTCTATATAAAGAATAAAGAACTTACCTTTTTATTTAATGATTTAATGTTTTGTAAGCGTCTGAGGGGAAAACAGAGTAAAAAGAGCTCTATTTATAGTAAATACGTCCCTCTTAGAGTCCAACAGGCTTCTAGTAGACGTGCACTGATCATTTCCACTGGAATTGATCAATATTTTAAGGTTTGGTGATGATTACATCATGATCAAACCATATTATCTCATTATTACGCCATTATTTAGAGTTATCACTATAGCTCTAAGTTTGATGCATCAAGGCTTGACAGAACCCCAAAATTTGTGGATTTTATTATTTGTAATCATAAAATAACAGTATTCACCAATTTTATCACTCATATGACTGTTAGACTTAATTTAAGGTGACAGTGAGTGATCATAAATGATCAAATTAAGCTCAAACTTTGATCCTTCATAGCTTTTAAATTTTACACTCTACAGTAATTCAGAAAGTGAATTCTAATAGCTTGGCAGAACCTCATTATGATTCAAACAGGATTTCATTACATCATCAAAACTCTATTTTTGATGATTTTTCTTGTAACTCATCTTTTCTGTTGAAATTTAATATTTGAAACTTCAAACCATGATTTCAAGGGGTTATACCTTGAATATTATAATAAAAAATAGATCATTATTTAATAATAAACTAGTAGAATCCAACTGTCTACTTTTTTTAAGTTTGGACCACTTTTACAACAAAGTGGTCAACAGCTCCATTGATTTTAATCAATAATCCCTTACAGGTTTTAACCTTGTTTATAACTTGTGGAGTAAACTTCATTTCTGTATTCCTACAGTAATTACGTTATGACTTTATTTTTGGTTCATCACCCTATCATGCATATTTCAAAAGATATTAGCTAAAATCCTTGAATATATGCGCTGACCAAAAAAGTGCATGTATTCAGCTTAACTCCTTAAGTATTGACTTTGGAGATTAGCTTCTTAATTTTTCTATGTGTGGACTTTTATGGAGAATCCAATGGTACCATTCATTTCACATGTTGTTTCATTGGTATTTGAAATAATTAAGGATTTGTGTTTTTTATAAGGTATTACTACTTATAACTCATTAAATATTGACTTTACAGATATGCCATAAAAATGGTATATGTGTATTTTATCATGGGGAATCCAATGGTATAATTTATTTCACATTTTTATTCATTGGGCTTTAAGTTAAACCAAGTTTTATGCCAATTTATGGCATTTTTGTAGTTTTAAGGTAATTATTTTTAATGTATAATTATTTTAAATATTTCTTGTGACCTTTTTGGGTATGTGGTCATATCTCAAAGGTTCACATTCCCTACCACCAAAAAAGATTGTACCACAATCTGATATGTGTAATTAGGGTATCATCCACTGTCCTACCTCTTCAATAGACTTTGTTAGTCTTGAAGCTCAATGATGCTTAGATTTTCTATTTTTCAGGTTTTCTTTCATGTCTGAACCTTCTTTGTAGTTTCTCAGCATTTGATATATCTTTCTCAAGTAGCCATTCATATTCTTGAGTTGAATTTCTATACCTTACAAGGTATTCTCTTTCTTTTTTGTTTCTTGTCCTTCTTTCTTTAAGGACTTTTACAATTTTCTTTTCTTCCCCTTCTTCCATGGGGGCAATTTCAAGTGGGGGTTTATTTCTTAGTTGAAATAACTCCTTGTCACTTGAACTGTAAGGTTTTATCAGACTTACAGGGAATGTTGGGTGTTTGTTCATCCATTCACCTGTGAGTTCCAATTGCACAGCATTGGGTCCATGAAGTGCTTTTATCATAAATGGTCCTGCAAAGGAATCTTTCAATTTCTTTGGACCTTTTATGTTATTGAAATTAAGGGTTGATACTAGTACCAACTCTCCTGTTTTGAAGTCAGGTGGTTTATGACTTTTATCCCATGTTTCTTTTGCATATTTGATAGAATCTTGCATACATCTGTTTGCATGGTGTCTTGCCTTGTCAAGCATTATCTTAAAGCTGCTTGCTGTTGGATGCATATCCACTAAGTCCTTTTTGAGGGTATCATAAGGAAGTCTTGGACTCCAACCTTTTTCTAGCATTTCTGGTGTTTTTCCAGTAGAAGAATGGATTGATGTTTAATATGCCAGTTCAAGAGCTGGTATTAGTGTACACCAATCATGGGTAAAACCAACAGGATCTTTGAATTCTAGTCCATAAACACAGAATCTTCTGATCATGTCCTCCAAGGTCTGTATCATTATTTCTGCTAAACCATCAGTTTGAGGATGGTAAGCTGTTGAGAATGATAATTTTGTCCCAAACAAGTTATGGAGATTTGTCCATAATGCTGAAGTGAACTTTGGGTGTCTGTCACTTATAATGTTCTGGAATAAGCCTGTATGGCTAATGACTTTATTCCATATCATTATGGCTGTGTTCATAGCTGTGTCATCTTTGTGACATGGTAGGAACATGGGAGTTTTCCTATACCTGTCAACTAATACTAGGCATGCATTGTAGCTTCTGTCTCCTCCTGGGGGTAATGCTGTTACCCAATACATATGAACTATTTCCCAAGGTGATTTTGCCTCTTGGATTTGGATTATCATTCCAAATTTCTTTCCTGTGGCTCTGTTAGCTTTTTGACATCTGTCAAAGGTTTGGCAGTATTGTGCAACATCTTTCTTCCAATTTGGCCACCAAGAGTAGGTTTTCACCCTTTCTAGTGTTCTGTCTTCTGAAAGATGTCCAGCTGCAACACTATCATGACACTCATGTAAAATAGTGTTTATCAGGGTTCTATCTGCTAAGGCCATATCACATGTGTGTTTTGTTCTATGGTAAAGGATTCCATCAAGGAGGTGGAATCTTCCTTCATCATACGCCTTTTTCCATGTTTCATCTAATTTTGTTGAAAGTGATCGATCTTTGCAGGCTTTCATTTGAAGTTGGCTTAAGATATGGAAATTCTTGTCTATCTTATAGCTTTCTTTAACTTGGTTAAAGAATTCTGTGCCAATGTCTGTAACACATATTCCTTCTATATGGTGCTCTTCCTGTGGTACCCATGCTGGATTGTCAGGGGTATTTGCTAGAGCCCATCTGCTAATACCATCTGCATTTTTATGTTTATTGCCAGATTTATGAACAATAGTCATATTTCCTCTGTATTCTTGGATAGAAATTTGCCATCTCAGCATATGTCTATCTTGATTTTTCACATTTAATAGAGATTTTACAGCTACAGTCTGTAATCACATCAAATACTGTTCCATCCAAGTAATAGTGTAATTTTTATAAAGGCCACACTAAGCAGAGGCCTTCCATTTGGCTTGCTTCTGTTGGCTTTATTTGTCTTGAAATAAAACAAATTGGTCCTTCCACTGGTTTATCATTGATAATTTGTGTCTGGTGTAGTGCAGCACCTAGTCCTTCTCCACAAGCATCAATGTAAAGTTTGAAAGGTAGTTTCCAATCTGGAATTAGAAGAAATGGGGCATTTGTTAAGGAAATTTTCAATTCTTCATATGCCTTGACTCTTTCTTCTGTCATTTCATAGACTGTTTGTTGGTCACATAGCTTATACAAGGATTTAGAAATTTTTTCAAAGTCCTTTATATGCTGTCTATAGTAACCAGAAAATCCTAGAAATGATTGCATTTCTTTTTTGGTTTGAGGCTTTGTCTTAAGTAGTACTTCTGCTACTTTATTCTTGTCTATGCCTAGACTAAGTCCAGATAAAACATGTCCTAGTGCTTTTAGTTCACTGTAAGCAAAATGATAATTTTTCAAGGAAAGTTTCATATTCACTTGCACTATTTGTTGTAGTACCCTTTCTAGTCTTGTAAGGTGATTTTCCCAAGTTTCTGAGCAAACTATGATATCATCAATATAGGTAATTAACCATCCTTCTGATAATTCTTCAGGAAATATGGTATTCATCATTCTTTGATAATGGGAAGGTGCATTTTTTATGCCAAATGGCATTCTTAAGTATTCAAAAATCCCACAGTGGACTATTATTCTCAGTACTTTCTTGGCATTGTCTGTTAAGACATTTTGATGAAAGCCCTTTAAGGCATCTATGGCTGTAATGAACCTAGGTTGTGACAATTGTGTCAATGTCTCATGGATTCTGGGTATTGGATATCTGTGAGCCTTGAGGTATATTTTACATACCCAAATTGGCCACAATTATCTTAAAAAGAAATTTTGAATTATGCATAACTCCTAAGTCATGCATATATCCAAAATTCATCATTTTTAATTTCAAAAAAAATGAATAGTGTTTTATTGAGTAAGTAAATTCATGGATTTAAGGCCAGAGTTGGATTCTACACAAAAATTCACCTAGGCTAGCTCCATAGAGTGAATAAGCTCAAGTCAACTCTTTGAGGTGGTAATATGGAAAATACTTCAATACCACATCAGCAATACCACATAAAAGATCGGTGAAAATTTTTGTTTTTCTTAATTTCACACCAAAATAATGGGAATGTGAGGAATCCCATGTTACATATACACTAAGAATAGTGTTATGCATGCTTTGAGAGCTTAATATTATGGTATTCTTACATGGACTTTTGGTACACCCATAGTGGATATCTCACTTTAAGCTTAATTTTCTATTTTGACGTGAAAAATAGGCAAGGGGGACAAAAGACATCAAAGAGAGCCAGGGTACCCAACTTCTGAGGCCTCAGAGGCATGGACAGCTCCAAAGCTTGGATCCATGGCTGATCTTTGCCTAATTGGTAAACTAAAACCTTTTGGGAACTTGGTTACCATGTTACAACTACTGTAAATCATAAGGAAATAGCAAATAACCTGCTATTTTGATGTGCCAAGGAGGTAAAGAGCTACTTAGACTCCTGTAACCATTTCGATTCTTAATGACTTTCCATGGGTAGACCCTAAAAGATCAATTAAAACCCTTTTGGACTTGTATCCATTGATTTACCTCATAGCAACCAGTTAAACACTGATATTTACAATTCCATGTAGAAATGAGGTAAAAACTTCAAAAATTCATTAAAAATACAATTCTTAATTAATATTTCTGAAGCTTTCAGGACCAATGGAGAACTGTATTATCTATGGTACAAACAAAAAGAATTACAGTTTTCCTAGTAAAACTGAAAGGTTTACTTACAGTCCATTTTTGACTATTCTACGTGAAACACTGAATCTTCAAAAATTCACAGTAATTACAACCTGTGATGAAATTGGCAATTAAATTGATAAATTTCAGAAATCAATGATTATGTTGGAATAAAAGAACATTTACAGATGTTACTCCTTTTATTCTTAACCATATTGCGGTTGGTAGTCAGGTAAAAGCATCAAATTAAGTAATTATGACAATCTTACGTGACAAAAGATGATGCAATCAATAATCCAAAAGGGTTTATTGTTTTATAACTCACTTGGTTTTCATTTTGCTCCATGGCACGCCTCTGTGAGCTGTTGCTGACTTAAAAGAGGCCTCCTCTTACTGTTTTTTCCAAAAATCATCTTATTATCATTTTAAATGATTATTACCAACAAGTAAGGATTAGCTATAGCTATTCTTAGAGTGTTTTAAATCTTTCAGAATCAATCAGAAAGACGTGAAATCATAGAATCCAACTATATATTGTTGTAATACTGTTATAAATTCATTTTGATCCTTAAAATCCACAATTCTACGTCAAATCTCTCTATCTTATCTTTCAATAAGTTCTTTGGAATATTAGTGAGTGATTTATTTTTAATTATTGAAGTTTTTTCCATAAAATTAGTTTTATTCAAGAATTACTATTATAATTATTCTTGCAAAATATAATTATATATTAAAATAATTTCATTATTTTAATAAATGAAGTTTTATTATTAAAATCTTCTTGTAATTGATTCTTGTAGACAATTAATCACTCACTGTTAAAATCACTAGTGGTGTTCAACACGTGAAAGAAATAATTACTTAATTCTTTAATTGTTGTTATAATAACATTTTGTTATTATATTTCATAAGAACAGTCATAGTACTGCTGATTAATAGTAATATTATCATCAGTTTCATAGACAAATCTTACATTGGGGGGCCTGGCCGTGTTTTTTGAACCTTGTACCCTTAATTGATATATTTTTAAGTTCTCAAATATATTAATTGAATAATTTTTTCTTTCATTTTAAAGTTAAAATAATTCTTATTTTTGAGATTGTTTTGGAGATCTTTCCATTGAGGAATTTGGTTTGATTTTATACTGTTTTTACATGTGGCTTTTTCACATCCAAAAACTTATAAAATTATTCTTTGAGCTACTCTGAATTAATTTTCATTCAAAATCTTAAATTTTGATTTTTTTTCTTTAAAAAGAATAATTTTTTTAATACTAAAAAATATAAAACTTATAAAAAATCTTTAAAATTTTTTAAAAGAGTATAAAAATTCATTTTTTCTCTTTTATAATTGTTTTCTAGTGTCTTTAATAAAATACTGTGAAGCTGGCAACAGACTCAGTAAAAGATATATCACTAGTCCAGAATCCTAAGAAGCAGAATCTGAAGAAATTATTGAGGTGAAAATTGCTAAAAGAGGCACCTTATTTAACTCAGAAAAGACTAAATTACCACCAAAAGGTGTGTATTTTTTCTTATATTTTCACCTTTTATCTTTAAATTGACGTGAAAATGGTGCATACCAGAAATGGAAGCAACTATTCAGTCCAACCAGATGGATGTGGACAAAGAGGAGGCAAGAACAAATCCAGAAGTGCCAAGTCTTTCACAAGAAAGACACATTTGGAGGATGCCAGAGTTGCGCCCCATTCCCCAAGGTCTGTACCCACAGATTTTGATGTGAATTCTGAGCCTGAACTGATTCATGACAATATTTCCAGGGCTGAACCATTTTGAAGTGGCAGCAATCGAAATATAAAAATACCAGTACAAAAATTGGTTCAGAGCAGCCAAAGAAGAGGAGTGGGAAATATGCCCAAGCCTTTGGCAGGGGGCCATGAACTCCTACTTACACATCAAGAGCTTTCTGGGTCAGGAGAAGACCATATAACTCTTAGGAGGATGGATCCCCCTGTCTTGCAAAGACAAGGTCAAAAAGATAAAGAATTGGTTGAAGAACCAAAGTCTTTTATCCATAGACCAGAAAAAGGAGCTGGAAATGAATCCAGCTTTGGAGACAGAGGCCCCAGTGGCGTCTACCAGCTCCAAACCAGCTCCAGAAATGTCCAAAGACAAGCCCAAAGGACCTCAGAAGAAGCAGAGAGGTCCCAAGAACCATCAAGGCAAGGGCAAAGGCAAAGCCAATTGGCACAGACCATACCCACAGGGGTACAGGATCCCAAAATTGGAGCCTTCAGCTGTGGACAGTGTGCTCAACGTGGCGAGAACTCTCATGGAATTCACAGCCAACAAGCAGGAAAGGATGAACAGGACCTTTCCACGCAAATAGATCATGTACAAAGAGGTATTAATGTAGAAATTGGTAAACTTAATTCAAAGTTAACTAGAATAACATTGGATATTAATGATTTGAAAAAACATGACAAGAAATATTCTGAATGGTATGAATTGACAAATGCCAAATTTGATTCAATTATCAATGCTTGTAGCAGAATTGAGAGTACATGTTAGATTCAGAATGATGAAATGGAAGATCTTTCTATTTTTAAAATGAATGATCAACTTAAAATTCTACAAGATCATGTCTTGAAGATAGTTGAAAATACCAATCAGTTTGCTACACATTTAGCAAAAAGTGACAGTGAAAGGCAGAAGTGCAAGAATTAAATCATTGCAAATGTAGAACAAATTCATAAGAATTATGAACCACATATGCCAAGACATTCTACACCTTTGACTGAAGAAAAACGTTCTGTTAAAGGAAGTTTTACCCCACTTTTAAGAGAAAATATTGTCTCTGTTAAAGATATTCCCAAATTGGAAGAATGGCCAACATTCTCTGGTGAAGGGGAATATAACCTTATTGAGTTCATCAGGGTTATTGATATGTTGCAGGAAAACTTTAATATACCTGATGAAATCATAGTGGGTAAATTACATTGTCTGTTTACCAAGACTGCAAAGGAGTGGTATCACAAGATGAGGATAGATCATGGGAAACATGATTGGTCTTGGGGGAAATCTGAAGTAATTACCAAATGGGCAAATAATTCTTGGAGGTTTAAAATGGAGAATTCTTTTGAAAGTGCCATCTTTAACTCAGAGAAAGATAAACCACTTACTTGGTTCTTCAAGAAAAAAGACAGATTATCTGCTTTACACCCAGATATGTCTTACACTATGATTAATATAAAAATATTCAGAAAGTGTGGAGGAGAACTGGAACATGCTATCAAAAGCAGATGTGTAGAACCCTGTTAAACAGAGGACTACATTAATGCAATGGAAGATATCATTACCAGAACAAGAATTGGTAAAATTTGGACTAGAATCCCTATGGAATCCAAGATGGTCCTAAAGATTCCCAGAGAAGATGAAAGACCAGAAAGACCTGTCTTGAAGTGTCATAAATGTGGAAGTACTTCACATTTAGCAAACACTTGCACCAAAAAGACAAAAATCAATGAAGTTCAAGTCATTGAAGAAATTCAGTGTACTGAAGAGAAAGAGGATTCTGATCAAGATTCTGCAGTCTCTGAGAATACACCAGTGGAGGACTATCCCATTGAAAAAATTAAAGCTTTCTTAGAGGTCACAGAAGTCCATACCCACTTGCCACAGTACAGTGAGGATTGCTGCAACCTGATCAATATCCAGGATTCCAGAATGTGTAAAACAAAACCTGCTAGAGGAAAAGGTTACACTGCTGGAGCATCCTGTATCACATAGGTTTTTATGAGTGATATTGAAGCCAAAGTAAATTTTGATACAGGGGCATTTTGCACATGTGTGGGAAAAGATTATCTCCAAGTTATACTTCCTGAATGGAAAAACCATCTATTACCAATAGAACGTGTGAAATTTAGTAGTGCCAGTAACAATATGTACCCCTTGGGTATATTAGACACTAATCTTGTATTTCCACACCCAACAGGAAGTGTAAGGATGAAAACTGAGATTGTGGTAATGGATAATTGCACATCTCAGCACATCATTCTTGGAAATTATAACTTAAATAGTTATGGTATTGACATCAATAACCACAAAGACAGATATTTCACAATTGGGGATAACAAAAGAAAAAAATTTGCTTTTTCCAATATGCCAAAACAAATATCTGTGGTATCTTCTGTTAAGGATACTTATAAAGATGAATTTGTGTCTAATTGACTTGTTGAAGCACAAATTAATCCATCATTATCACCAAAAATGAGGAATGAACTTATCAATGTGTTATACACATACAGTGATGCATTTGCCTCTGATAATGAACCATTACGTGCTATAAGGGGACATGAAGTTGATATTACTCTTAATATTGACAGACCATATCCTCCAGTACTTAGAAGACCAGCTTATCCAGCCAGTCCCAGAGCTAGAGAAGCGTTGGAAAAACATATCCAACAGTTAATCCAACTTGGTGTACTAAGGAAAGTAGGCAATAATGAGGAAGTTGAAGTAACAACACCTGTTATTATTGCCTGGCATAATGATAAGTCAAGAATGGTTGGAGATTTCAGAGCATTGAATACCTACACAGTTCTAGATAGGTATCTAACCCCCAGGATTCAAGAAAACTTGACTCAATTGTCTAAATCTAAGTATATAGCATCAATGGATGCATTGAAACGCTTTAATCAAAATGTTTTGATGCCTAAAGCTAAGAAATTACTTATAATTATCACTCACTGTGGTATTTATGAGTATCTTAGAATGCCATTTGGCATTAAAAATGCTCCATCCCATTATCAAAGAATGATGAATACCATCTTTCCCACAGAATTGTCTGAAGGATGGCTTATCATTTGTATTGATGATATTATCATATGTTCTGATTCTTGGTCCTTACACCTTGAAAGACTTGCAAGGGTACTTCACGAGGTTGCAGAAGTGAACATGAAAATTTCCTTCAAGAAATAAAATTTTTGTTTTGAAGAACTCAAAGCATTAGGAAATATTTTTTCTGGTTTAAGCTTGGGTATTGACAAAAACAAAGTAGCAGCACTGTTACTCAATCCAATACCCCAGAATAAAAAGAAATGATGTCTTTTCTTGGGTTTGACAGTTATTATAGGAAAAACTTGAAAGACTTTGCAATTCTAGCCAACTCACTTTAGAAAATCTGTGATCAACAGACTGTATTTGAGATGACACAGGAGAGAATTAAAGCTTAGGAGAAGATAAGGAGAGCTCTTACAGAAGCACCTTTACTCCTCATGCCTGACTGGAATATTCCTTTCAAATTGTACATTCATGCATGTGGAGATGGATTAGGGGATGCCCTACATCAAGTCCAAATTATTGATGACAAAACTACAGAAGGACCAGTTTGTTTTATCTCAAGACAAATCAAACCAACAGAGGCCAGATATGGTGCAAGCCAAATGGAGTGCTTATGCTTGGTATGGGCACTTGAGAAATTACACTATTATCTTGATGGCAGTGTTTTTGAAGTGATAACTGACTGTAATGCAGTAAAATCACTTCTTAACATGAAAACTCCAAACAGACATATGTTGAGATGGAAAATCACCATTCAGGAATATAGAGGAAACATGACTATAGTCCACAAAGCAGGAAACATTCACAAGAATGCTGATGGAATTAGCAGGTGGGAATTAGCCAACACTCCTGATAACCCAGCTTATGTACCTTTGGAAGCTGAACGACAGATTCCAATTGAAGGGATTAACATAACTGATATTGGGACTGTATTCTTTGAAGAGGTCAGAGAATCTTATAAGCAGGAAAAGAATTGCCATATCTTGACTTCTTTATTAGATAAAGACTGCAAAGACACATCTTTGGTCAATGCACTAGATGAAGTTTGGAGAAATTCTTATTCTGAAGGAAGATTTCACTTGTTTGATGGGATTATTTACCACAGAACCAAACATTCTTGTGTAATGACATTATGTAGCAGATTGCTTATTAATACGATTATTCATGAATGCCATGATAGCATCTACTCTGGACACCTGTCAGAAGACAGAACACTTGAAAAAGTAAAGAACTATGCATGGTGGACATCTTGGAGAAAAGAAACCATTGAATATTGCCATACCTGCGACAGATGTCAAAAAGCAAACAGGAGTACAGGCAAGGAATTTGGACTTATGATCAATGTTCAAGAACCAAAATCCCCTTGGGAAGTTGTTCACATGGATTGGGTCACAGCACTTCCTCCAAGTGGTGACAAAGGTTATAATGCTTTTTTAGTCATTGTAGACAGATATTGAAAGACTCCCATATTCTTACCATGTCATAAAGATGACACTGCTATGGATACAGCTCTTCTTCTGTGGAGTAGGGTTATTTCTCATACAGGGTTATTTAAGAATATCATAATTGACAGAGATCCCAAGTTCACATCTGCACTTTGGACCAATCTTCATAGATTGTTTGAGACTAAGTTATCATTATCTACAGCATATCACCCTCAAACAGATGGGCTAGCAGAGAGGATGATTCAAACTTTAGAAGACATGATCAGGAGATTTCGTGCTTATGGGTTGGAATTCAAATACTCAGATGGCTTTACTCATGACTGGTGCACTCTGATACCTGCACTAGAATTGGCATACAAGACATCAGTCCATTCTTCCACAGGACAAACTCCTGCTATGTTAGAAAAAGGATGGAATCCAAGACTCCCAGCAGACACACTGAAGAGAGACTTGATTGAAATTCATCATACAGCTTCCAGCTTCAAAATAATGCTTGATAAAGTAAAACATCATGCAAAACAAAGTATGAATGATGCTTTTGATTATGCAAAACAGAAGTGGGACAAGAGTCATAAAGTACCAGACTTCAAAGTAGGGGACTTAGTTCTAGTTTCAACCTTGAATTTGAATAATATCAAAGGCCCAAAGAAACTTAAAGATTCTTATGTAGGAGCTTTTGTTATTGTTGCCTTACATGGAGCCAATGCAAATCAAGTGGAATTGAGTGGTGAGTTGGAAAATAAACACCCCACTTTTCCAGTCAGCTTGATAAAGCCGTATCAACCAGCTGATAAAGAATTGTTTCCTTTAAGGAAGCCAACTCCTGCAACTGTTCCACCAGTGGAACAGAATGAAGACAAAAAGATAAAGAAAGTCATCAAAGAAAGGAGACTTAGGGGTAAAAATCAGAGAGAATATCTTGTCAGATATAGAAATCCAGGACATGAAGATGAATGGCTGGCAGAATCAGAAATACCTGACTCAGATAAACTCTTGAGAAGATTTAGACATGAAAAAAGGCCACAAGCGTGAATATGTCTATAAATGTGCTTTAAATTACTTGATCTGAGTGATGTAAAGAGGTTGGACAGTGGACATTAACCCCCTTTGGGGCCTTTTACTCTTTGTACCATTGATAAAATTGTAGTAAAATTTTATTTTTTGGTGGGAGGGAATGTGAGCCTTGACATATATTTTACATACCCAAATAGGCCACAATTATCTTAAAAATAAATTTTGAATTATGCATAACTCATAAGTCATGCATATATCCAAAATTCATCATTTTTAATTTCAGAAAAAATGAATAACCTTTTATTGAGTAAGTAAATCCACGGATTTAAGGCCAGATTTGGATTCTACACAAAAATTCACCTAGGTTAGCTCCATAGAGTGAATAAGCTCAAATTAACTCTTTGAGGTGGTAATATGGAAAGTAATTCAATACCACATCATCAATACCACATAAAAGATCCGTGAAAACTTTTGTTTTTCTTAAATTCACGCCAAAATAATGGGAATGTGAGGAATCCCATTTTACATATACACTAACAATAGTGTTATGCATGCTTTGAGAAATTAATATCATAGTATTTGTACATGGAGTTTTAGTACACCCATAGTGGATATCTCACTTTAAGCTTAATTTTCTGTTTTGACGTGAAAAATAGGCAAGGGGGACAAGAGACATCAAAGAGAGCCAGGGTACCCAACTTCTGAGGCCTCAGAGGCGTGGACAGCTCCAAAGCTTAGATCCATGGCTGACCTTGGCCTAATTGGTAAATTAAAACCTTTTGGCAACTTGGTTACCATGTTACAACTACTGTAAATCTTAAGAAAATAGCAAATAACCTGCTATTTTGACGTGCCAAGGAGGTAAAGAGCTACTTAGACTCCTGTAACCATGGCGATTCTTAATGATTTTTCATGGATAAGCCTCAAAAGAGTAATTAAAACCCTTTTTGGACTTTTATCCATTGATTTACCTCATAGCAACCAGTTAAACACTGATATTTACAATTCTACATAGAAATGAGGTAAAAACTTCAAAAATTCATTAAAAATACAATTCTTAAGGAATCTTTCTGAATCTTTCAGGACCAATGGAGGACTGTATTATCTATGGTAAAACCAAAAATAATTTCAGTTTTACTGGTAAAATTAAACATTTTACTTACAGTCCATTTTTGACTATTCTACTTGAAACACTGAATCTTCAAAAATTCACAGTAATTACAAACTGTGATGAAATTGGCAATAAGATTGATAAATTTGAGAAATAAATGATTTTTTTTGAATAAAAGAAGATTTACAGATGTTACTCCTTTTATTCTTAACCATATTGGGGTTGGTAGTCACATAAAAGCATCAAAATAAGTAATTATGACAATCTTATGTGACACCAGATGATGCAATCAATAATCCAAAAGGGTTTATTGTTTTCTCACTCACTGGTTTTTCAGTTTTCTCCATGGAACGCCTCTGTGAGCTGTTGTTGACTTAAAAGAGGCCTTCTCCTGCTGTTTTTTCCAAAAATCATCTCATTATCATTTTAAATCATTATTAACAACAAGTATTAGTTATAGCTATTCTTGAAGTGTTTTATGTCAGGATGAAGCTATGATAAAGGTGTAAATAGGCTAAATGAAACTTTAACTATGTTTGTGACACGGTAAAAATAGTTTAAAAAGATTTATAAGGGTTTAAAGATAATTTAATTTAAGATTAAAAGGGCTTTACTATATATGATATAGTCGTGGTGAGCGCTGTTGAAAGCCCTGGGTGCAGCTTTATCTTTTGGGTTACAATAATTAAGATTTAGAATTATACCTTATTATTAACCAAGAGTAAAACTGTTTTTGACAGTTTACTACATAGGTTATTCAAGAGCAGGATGAGGAGACAATTCTGGCTGTGAAAAGCCTCCTTTTTATCCTGAAATGGGGTGGAAAGGGTGCTAGACCTTTCCACGTAGAGGAAGTGAAGATTTTTTCACTCACTAGTACTGGCTTGTGGTTTGCAAACAGCCTGTATAAGCTGTATTGGGCTCAGATGTGGTTTTGAAACCACATCTGGGCAGTTTTCACCAATACAGGGTGAAGATTTTCATCTGGGGACCTCACAGCCTGATTCTGACGTGTATGACGCGTAGAATGCTGTACAGAAACTTTATGGGACCCCAGTATTGACTGACATATGAGGTATTGAAGTAAAAACAAGCTTCTTTATCCATTTGACACCTCATATTCATGGTTATGGGATATTATCCCATGGTAAAGCTGTATAGGACAGCAGGTGGGAATCTGACCATAAAACAGCCATACCTTTGTCAATTCTTGAGATATCAGCCTCAAAATTGGTTCCGTGTGTAGCCCTGTATGTGCTCTACACAATGGTACCTCATTTGATATGGGTATAATTCAATATGGCAAAGTCATCGCATGTACAAGACTTTTGTACATTTGCGTGGTATAGACAAAAAGCTGTATTGAGCTTATTTGCCCCTTAATTTTTGTTCTAGTTGAGCTATGGGGAAATATATGACACCATCAGATAGCCCTGATTGTGCTCTTTCCAAAAAGACCCCACTTCAAGTATCTCACACTAAAACTGTAGAAGTTAGATGAGAGGTGAATGTTTTGTTCACCCTTATATGCCCTGAAATCGACCATAACTCCAGTAATATTGGTGCTAGCTCAGTTTGGCTGGTACCATTGGATAGCCCTGGCTTGAAGCTTCATTTTGAGTACCCATTTGACGGGGTTAAGCCTCTCCTTCTAGATTTTAGATGATCGGTGAAAATTAAGGTTTATGCTCAGCAATAACTTTGAGAAGGAATAACTTTGTCATTTCTTTTCCTATGGTGATGGGACTAATGTTTTCAGAAAGAGGTGAGTTTCCTCTTTCTTTTGATACATTTTGAGCTGATTTGGCTCAGCTCCATTTTTTGGTGGTATGTTGGCTATACCATTGGTTTATGGTATTTTGGCTGTCATGCTTGTGCTCTGGTTTTGACTCACAGGCTGACATTTTAAATCTTTCAGAATCAATCAGAAAGACGTGAAATCATAGAATAGAACTATATATTGTTGTAATACTGTTATAAATTCATTTTGATCCTTAAAATTCACAATTCTACATCAAATCTCTCTATCTTATCTTTCAATAAGTTCTTTGGAATATTAGTGAGTGATTTATTTTTAATTCTTAAAGTTTTTTCTCTAAAATTAGTTTTCTTCAAGAATTACTATTATAATTATTCTTGCAAAAGATAATTATTTATTAAAATAATTTTATTATTTTAATAAAAGAAGTTTTATTATTAAAATCTTCTTGTAATTGATTCTTGTAGACAATTACTTACTCACTGTTAAAATCACTAGTAGTGTTGAACACGTGAAAGAAATAATTATTTAATTATTTAATTGTGGATATAATAACATTTTGTTGTTATATTTCATAAGAACAGTCATAGTACTGCTGATTAATAGTAATATTATCATCAGTTTCATAGAAAAATCTTACAATATCTGTCTGGAATGGTATAGGTGTTCAGGGATCTGAGGTCTCCTACCATCCTTGATTTTCCATTATGCCAAGTTATAATGACAGGTGTAGTGACCTCCACCTGTTCATTATGTCCTACTTTTCTTAATACTCCAAGGTCCATTAATTCTTTAATGTGTACCTCCAAGGCTTCTCTAGCCCTTGGACTAGCTGGGTAAGCAGGTCTCCTTAGTAAAGGTGGGTAAGGCTTTTCCACATTAAGAATTATATCCACTTCACGCCCAATTATGGCACCTAGTGGCTCCTTGTCAGTTGCAAAGGCATTTTTGTACTTAAATAAGAGGTCAATCAATTTTTCTTTCATTTTATCTGTTAATTCTTGATTGAATTCTGCCTCTTTGAGTTGTTCAGATATAAAAAGGTCCTTTTCTGGAATTTTCTCTTCATTCTTAATGACTGTGATTTGTTTTTTGTTATTTAAGAAGCCAAACGTTTGTCTTTTGTTAACTCCTATGGTAAAATATCTGTCTTTTTGGTTAGATATATCTATACCATAAGTGATAAGTAGTCATTTCCAAGTATGAAGTGATTACTAGTACAGTTGTCCATTACTACAAACTCTACCTTAATTCTGACACATTGTGAGGGGTGAGGAAAAATTAGTGTTAAATCAATTATTCCAAGGGGTTCATGCTCTCACTTGCACTACTAAATTTGACACCTTGTATTGGAATAAGTTTTTCTTGCCAGTCTGGGACAATGTTTTTTAAATAGCTTTTACCAACATAGGTGCAATATGCTCCTGTATCCAAGTTCACTTTTCCTTCTTGGTTGTCAACTATAACAATACTTATAACTGATTTTCCAGCTGTATATCCCATTCCTTTTGCAGGTTTGGTTCTGTACTTTTTGGCATCTTGTATATTTGTCAGGTTTGTGTCAGATGTTCCAACTTGTGGTAAGTTTGAGTTAACATCTAGTACTTCATAAATTATATCAATATTATTAATTTGTGCATTAATTATATTGATTTCATCACTTTCAGAAATTTCTGACTCTTCTGTTTCTTTTTCAGAGTCAGATTCCTCCTCTTTGTCATTGTGGTTTTATGTTTCCACAATTTCATTAATCTTTTCCTTTTTGAGGCAATTATTGGCTAAGTGTCCAATACCTGCACATTTATGGTATTTTCTTTGCTCATTATTGTTGGATGTATTGGGCTTGAAAGGTTCCTTTGATTTATCTTTTTTGATAAATAGTTTATTTGGGCTTTTAATGTCCAATTTCTTCCAAGTTCTGCCAATGTTTGTTCTTGTAACTTTGTCTTCTAGCGCATTGATATACTCTTCTGTGGAGCATGGTTCTATACACCTGCTTCTTAGGGCATGTTCTAGCTCTCCTCCACATTTCTTAAGTATTTTCATGTGCACCATTTTTTGTGACATTTCTGGGTACAATGCATTGAGTCTTTCAGCTTGTTTCAAGAACCAAGTTAAAGGTTTGTCTTTGTCTGGGTCAAAGAAGGAATTTTAAAATGAATTTTTTATCTCGTACCTCCGGGCATCATTAGCCCACTTGGTGATTATTTCTTGTTTCCACCAAGACCAGGTATTTTTGCCATTTGTCTGCCTTATGCCATAATACCATCTTTTTGCAGATTTTTCAAACAATGAATGTAGTCTTGCAGTGATCAATTCATCTGGTATGGCATAATCTTCTTGTAGCATGTAAATTGGCTTTATAAATGACATGCGGTCATATTCACCTTCTCATGTGAATGTTGGCCATTCTTTTAATTCAGGTATCTCCTTCATTAACACTTGGTTATTGTCTTGGTGACTCAATTCTGTTATGAATGGATTTGTTAATTCCCCTTTTTAGTTTAACAGGGATTCTTATGTGAGAAAATGGTGTTGAGAACTTTGGCATATTTGAGTTAGCCTCATTAATTTTATCCATTTTTTCAGTAATAAGCCTTATTTCACTTTGAATTTCATCTTTCAGATGCATTCTTGCTTAATCACTTTTTTCCACATGGTTCAAAAGCAATTTTTGGTGTGATGAAGTCTTTTCTTCAAATCTTTCTACAGAAATGCTTAATTTGTTTAGCTTTTCTGTAAGATTATCAATGCTCACATCATAATTGATTGTCAAAGTTTTTTCTTTGATATCACTTATGTATTTGTAAAACTCTTATTGTCCTTGTATTAATTTCTGAGTATTATCAATTAATACTTTTGGTTTATTATTTTCAATCATAAATTTCATGTTATCAATTTCTTTTTTATTTTGTAGAACAAGTTTTGTTAAAGATGATAAGCTATTATTTATTTCTTGGAAAGATAATAAGCTATTTTTAATGCCTTTAAGAGGTAAAATACTATTTTTAAGCTCTGTTAAAGTATTTACAACATCAGGAGACAAGGTTATTTGTTTGGGACATGGGGTTGTCTCATTCTTTGCTCCTCTTTGTCTTTGAATTCCATCAAAGTTCTGGCCATGTTGAAGACATTGTCCATGGCATCTTTTTGGATTTTGGGGATCCTGTAGCTTGGGGAATATGGTTTTCTCCAATTTGTTTTCTTGTTCTTCTTCCCTTCTTGGGGAAGTGGGTTGGCTTGGGGCTTGCTGGTAGAAGCTATTGGGGCTTCTTCCTTGGTTTCCTCCTTCTCTTTGACATGATACTCCTTGATCTTTTTGATTTGAGGTTTGGATGATAGTGGATTCCATCCATTGGAGTATCTCACTATTTCCTCCTCTTTGAGGAGATTTTTCAGGATATGCCAGGAGTTCATCACTCCTTGGTGTATTTGGGGCAACATTTCCCAATCTTTGTCCTTGTACACCATGTAGTACTGTTTGTACTGGCTCATGTAAATGTCTATTTGAGCCCTCTGAATGTGATTTGTACCTGTTTGAATCACTAATACTTAATTCCAATTCTGGTTCAGATATGATGGGCATTTCTGTGATTTGCCTTTGGGATAAGGCAATTCCTTGTGTGGATTCTGTTCCACTGGGGATATTGCCCTTCCTTTTCCCTTTTGAGGAATCAATTCTACCTCTGAGTCCAGCTCCATCTGATTGGATGGAGTATTGGGAGCCTCTTCTGGTAGTCATATTTTAAGAAAAATAAGAAATATGAAGATTTCAGAACAGGAATTCTTCTTATGGCAATTTATAAACAAGGTACTGACCTTCAGAGTCCTGAATAGTGGGTCCTAGAAAGTCCAATTTCTTGGCTTTCTTTTTCTCAGTGATTATTGGTGTTGGAGAACTTTGACAAGTTTCTTCCACCAATCTTTCAACAGTGGTTTGGTTGTCCTCTGTTGGATTGTCTTCAAACACTAAAAAAGACAAATAAATATAAGTCTTTTATATAAAAGTGTTATTTTTGGTAACATATGGCAATTTTCCACATAAAAATTGCTTTTATATCTTTTTAAAAAGTGAAAATAATGAAAGAAATGAAATTCAAATGAATAAAAGAACTTTTTTATTGGTTTTTAATATTTTTTAATATTTTTTATGTTTCTCCTTTCAAAGAATAAAATAAAAATGAATATGATTCTTTTATAAAATTAATTTAGAATATAAAATTATTTTTAATTTATAAAATATCTTTTTTAATCACTAGAGTCACTCAAAGAAAGTTTTTGAAAGTCTAAGGATGTGAAAAACCACGTGTAAGACAGCACAATTGCTTTCCAAATGCCTCAATAGCTTTTCAAATCAATAAATATAAAATTATTATATAATTTTATGATTATGATTATAATTTATTATTGGATAAACCCAATTAGAATCTTTTTAAAGGTCTTTTAGAGTAAATATCATGGCCAGGCCCCCGAATGTAAGGTTTGACTATGAAACAATAAGTAAAAATTACTAATATTTTACTTATTGTACTATGAATGTCCTTATAGATAAGTTAAATAAGATAAAAAAATAATTATAATAATAAAGAATTATTATAATTATGGCGTAAAATAATTATATTATTAAATAAATATAATAATATAATTTATATTATAAAAAAATAATATATATAAAATAAATATATTAATATATGATAATTAATATATTTAAAAGAACTTTATTATTATTACCAACAAATAATAAAGGCACAAAAAAATTGTTTTTTTGTTAATAAAAAACAATTAATAACAATAATATTACCAATATTAAAGTTATAAATTAATATAAATACTATTTATATCAATTATAGAATTATTAAAAGTAATAATAGAGAAAAATTATTATAATAAGAGAAATAACCTAATTTTAATGCTTAATATAATAATTTTGCATAAATTTATTCCTGGAAATGTAAAAACAACTTGTTTAAATTGTAGTTACAAGAAAATTTAAGAGAAATTACAAATTTTCTTTATTTTACGTGGCATTGAGGTTTTTAAGAAAAATTTAAACAAAACAATTAAGTAATTGTAATAATCATGTCAAAGATGAAGATTATTATAAGATGATCTTTGGTCTTTAATAATATAAAAGTTTTATATATAAAGAATACAGAAATTGTCTTTTTATTTAATGATTTAATGTTTTGTAAGCATCTGAGGGGAAAACAGAGTAAAAAGACCTCTATTTATAGTAAATACCTCCCTCCTAGAGCCGCAAAGGCTTCTAGTAGACGTGCACTGATCATATCCACTGAAATTGATCAATATTTCAAGGCTTGGTGATGATTACATCATGATCAAACCATATTATCTCATTATTACGCCATTATTTAGAGTTATCACTATAACTCTAGGTTTGATGACGTCAAGGCTTGACAGAACCCCAAAATTTGTGGATTTTATTAGTTTTAATCATAAACCAACAGTATTCATCAATTCCATCACTCATATGACTGTTAAACATAATTTAAGGTTACAGTGAGTGATCATAAATGATCAAATTAAACTCAAACTTTGATCCTTAATAACTTTCAAGTTTTACACGCTACAGAAATTCATAGAGTGAATCCTAATAGCTTGGAATAACCTTATTATTCTTCCAAGAGAATTTTATTACATCATCAAAACTCTATTTTTGATGATTTTTCTTGTAACTTATCTTTTCTGTCAAAATTTAATATTTTAAACTTCAAACCATGATTTCAAGGGGTTATACCTTGAATATTATAATACAAAAAAACATCATTCTTCACTAATTAATTAGTAGAATCCAACTGTCCACTTTTTTTAAGTTTGGACCAATTTCACAACAAAGTGGTCAACAGCTCCATTGATTTTAATCAATCATCCCTTACAGGTTTCAAGCTTGTTTATAGCTTGTGAAATAAACTTCATTTCTGTATTCCTACAGTAATTACGTGATGACTTTATGTTTGGTTCATCACTCTATCATGCATATTTCAAAAGATATTAGCTAAAACCTTTGAATATATGCGTTGACCAACAAAGTGCATATATTCAGCTTAACTCCTTAAGTATTGACTTTGGAGATTAGCTTATTAATTTTTTTATGTGTGGAATTTTATGGAGAATCCAATGGTACCATTTATTCCACATGTTGTTTCATTGGTATTTGAAATAATCAAGGATTTGTGTTTTTTATAAGGTATTATTACTTATAACTCATTAAACATTGACTTTACTGATATGCCATAAAAATGGTATATGCATATTTTATCATGGGGAATCCAATTGTATAATTTATTTCAAATGTTTATTCATTGGTTTTCAAGTTAAACCAAGCTTTATGCCACTCTATGGCATTTTTGTAGTTTTAAGGTAATTATTTTTAATGTATAATTATTTTAAATATTTCTTGTGACCTTTTGGGGTATGTGGTCATATCTCAAAGGTTCACACAAGCCCTTGGTGCAATAATTATCAGTTCATTCACTATAATAACTACTACAATAATTAATATTATAATTGTAGCCTGATTATTTTCCAAGACTATAACTGTTTTTGCAAGTTTTACTATGTAGAAATTCAAGAGCAGGATTAGTAAGCCTTATTTGGTGGAGAAAAGGCCCCTTTTTATCCTAATCTTGGGTGGAAAAGTATTTTAGAACTTTCCATATAAAGGAAGTGATGAGTTTTCACTTTCAAGGACTGGCTTGTGGTTTTCACAAGGCCTGTATAGCCTATATTGGGCTCAGATGTGGTTTTTAAACAAAATCTGGGAAGTTCTCACCTATACAGGGTGAAATTTGTCATCTGGGGACCACATAGCCCTCTTCTGATGTGTATTACATGTAGAATGCTGTACAGAACCTGTACAGCGCCCCAGTATTGGACAAAATATGAGGTGTTGAAGTATAAAAAAGCTTCTTTGTCTCTTTGACACCTCATAATCACATCTATGGGATATTATCCCACAGTAGGCTGTATTGGTTGTACTGTGGCATTTTGACCTTAAAGCTGCCGTAACTTTGTCATTTTTGGAGATATCAAGCTCAAAGTTGGTTCATTGTGTGTCCATGGATGTTTTCTACACAATGGCACCTTGTTTGATATAGCTATCATTAAATATGGCAAAGGTATGCCATGTACAAGAGTTTTGGTATGTAGTTATGATTTGTTTAAAATCTTTAAGGAGCTTGTTTGCCCCATGCCTTTTGTTCTAGATGACATATGGGGAAATTGATGGAGCCATCAGATAGCCCTGATTGTTACCTTTCCAAAAAGACCCCACTTTAGGTATCTCACACTAAAACTGTAGAAGTTAGATGAGAGGTTAATATTTTATTCACCCTCATTTGAACTTATTTTGGCCATACCTCCTGTAGTTCTGGTGCTAGCTCATTTTGGCTAGTACCATTGGATAGCCCTGACCTAGAGCTTTAATTTGAATACCCATTTGATGGGGTTAAGCCTCTTCCTTTGGATTTCAGATGAGAGGTGAAAAATAAGGTTTATGCTCAGCAACCACCTTGAGCAGGAATAACTTTGTAATTCCTTGTCCTAGGATTATGGGACTTGTTTATCTGGAAATTGGTGGGGTTCTTCTTTTGTTTGATACCTTTTGAGCTGATTTGTCTCAGCTCCATGTTTTGGTTGTATCTTGGCTTTACCATTGGTTTATGGTATTTGGCTGTCATGCTTGTGCTCTGGTTTGAGTCACAGGCTGACATACCCTCCCTCCAAAAAAGGCTCATCATTAATGAGACTGTTCAGGTCTCCTAGAGGCCCTGAATCCTCTTAGGTGAAGGTTCCCATCTGGTATGGCATCCTCTGCCAACCATTTGTCTTTATCTGCTGTCTGGTTTTTAAATCTGACCAAGTATTAAATTTGGTCTTTACCATTCAGTCTCATCTTCCTGGCCTTCATTAATTTTGTCACAGGGCCAGGGATGTATTCCACTTCCACTATTTCTGGTGGAGTGGGATTTTTCTTCCTAAAGGGGAACTTATCCTCCTCTGCTTGGAAGTATGGCTTAACCAAACTCACTGGGAATACTAGGTGTTTCCTAGAAGATTCCTCCATTAGTTTGACCTCCACTGCATTTTCCCCTACCAGCTTAATGATATCTAAGGGCCTTAAAAATGAGTCTCTCATCTTCTTTGTTCTCTTAAGATTTTTGAAGTTGAGTGTGGACACTAACACCTGGTCCCCTTCTTTGAAATCAGGTTCCATGTGAGATTTGTCCCACCTCTGTTTATTGTATTTTTTTGCCTCAGATGTGCATCTAGAAGCTATATCACAAGTCCTTTTCCACATATCATGGAAGTATTTGGCTTTTAGGTGGATAGTAAGAAGGTTTTTCTTCAGGTGATCAACAGGCAATGGGGGTTCCACCGTTTTTCTACCAGTGAGGGTGATTTCCCTGTGGTGGAGTGCTGGCTTGTGTTGTTAGCCAGCTGAACTGCTGGTAGAAGGGTAACCCAGTCATGGGTGTATCCTTGGTGGTCTTTGTATTCCATTCCATATGGACAAAATCTCCTGATGATGTAATCCATTGTTTGGATCATCCTTTCAGCCAAACTATCTGTCTGTGTGTGGTAAGCTGTGGAGAATGCAACTTTAGTACCAAGCATGTCATACAAGTTGGTTCAAAATTCTGATGTGAATTTTGGGTCCCTATTACTAATGATAATTTTAGGCATTCCGCAGTTGGATATTATTTTATTCCAAAATAACAAGGCAGTATCCAATGCTGTCTCTCCTTGTGAAATTTTAGGAACCTCACACTCTTGCTGAACCCATCAACTATGATCAGGCAAGCATTGAAGTTTTCTTTGCCCACTGGGACAAGTACTGTGACCAAATACATTTTGATGGTTTCCCATGGGTGTTTTGGTTCTTCTATGTGTTGAAGTAGCCCATACTTCTTCCCATGTTTTTGTCACAGCCAAGGAGGCAGGGGCATTTCCAATCATCATCAGCAAATCATTATATCATGGATACCCTTCAAAACCCAATCAGCAAGGGGGTTTCATTCAAGACTCTCCAAATACAGTTTTCATACAGGCAAGATCCAAATACAGTTTCAAACCTCAATACAGTTTCATACAGGCAAGACTCAAATACAGGATTCACCAAATACAGGCCTGTAATCAATACAGGCGCAAATACCTGTATTGACTGTATAACCTGTATTGGATTCACCAATACAGGATTCAATCCCACATCCAACTTCTTCCAGCATACAGACAAGTATCTCAACACTCAAACTCCAAGGCTGGTATTTCTCACATATACCAGCCCCTCTTCACCCACCTGGGGGTTTTTCCCCCAGTTAATTAAAATAGTTGATTTATTATTTAATATTATTTTATTCTCACTTTTGGAATATTATTCTATTATTTATTAAGTTAGTCTTTGCCTTCCCTCACCTGTTCAGTAGAGTCCTGGTGGCCATATCCTTTATTAATCCTTTTCTCTTTTCTGAACAGGTTGAAACAGTGACTCAGGATTATTTGTGGTTGGCTCTTTATTATTGCTTTTGTTTTGTCTCTCTTATCTTTTATGCTTATTATTTTATGACTAGGAATTTATCCTCTTACTCCATTACTCTTATCATTTGAGTATTTTCTTCTGAGCCCTCCATAAGTAAGTCTGTTCACTGAGTGCCAGGCCCTCTTCATTTTAGAAGAGCCCCTGTGACATTATTTTAATTAACTCATAATTGCTTCTTTCTTTTCATTCATTTTATTCATTTCTCTCATTCCTCTATTATGATCTTTTAACGATTATGAACTTTAATGATTTTATGATTTTCATCAATGTTCATCTCTCTCATTTCATTCTCATGAAAATTTATTCTTTCTAATTTCTCTATTCTGCTGACCAATTCACTTTATTCTCTATCATCTTCATCTCTCTTTTGTTTGAATTCAGGTTTATTCAGGTTTTATTGCTTGGAATTAGTTGGGTTAATTGATTCATCATTCAGGGTTATTTGATTTGGGGTATTCAGTGGTTTTGATTGAAATTTCTCAAGATTATTGATTGATTGATTGATTGTTCAAGACATTGACTTCACCTCAAGATATTGATTGAATTTTGATTGATTTGATTTGATTGACTTGATTTGATTCCTCAAGAAAGCTGATTTATCCTCAAGATTTGATTTAATTGAATTGATTTTTGAAGATATTGATTGAATTCCTCAAGACTTAATTGATTTGATTTTGATTGACTTGATTTGACTTATTGATTGAAATTGATTATTCATAAGAATTTGACTTTGTCATCTTCACTCTTCAAGATTTATTCATATTGATTCACTTCAAGACTGTTTATTGATTCTTCAAGATCATCAAGATTCTCATTTAATTTGATTTGGTCAAGCCTTAATTTATTCAAAGTATCATCAAGTTTTTATTCATTCTTCTTTCATAATGCCAGTTCAGCATAGCCCACCAGCCAAGAATACAAGATCCCAGAGACATCAAGCTGTTCTCACTCCTACACAAAGGGCTCCTCTTGACCGCACACCATCAGTTCATCAACTGAGTGCAAATCTGGACAGAGGACCACCAATGGAAGGAGCAGCACCCTCCAGAAGAGGAGGTGTGAAGTCTAGAAGATCAAGATCATTCTCTGGACTATTGGGTGGTTATCCTGGTGTTTCTCAAGGGCCTAGAAGTAGATTGGGGGAAGCTGAAGATGAGGAGGGGGAGGAGTCTGTGGAAGAGGAAGAATCTGAGGAGACTGAAGTGGCAGCTGCCTTGGCAGGTGCTACTGAAGCTCCTGAGGCTCCAAATCTAGCCCTTTCTAATCAACCTTCTGTCTCTCAAGCTGAACCAAATTTCCTCAAGATGATGGAGCAAATGACTCAGTTTATGGGACAACTCACTCAAGCAGTTGCCCCAAGGGACACTTCAAAAGTCCCTGCATTCAAGACTCCATCAATGAAGGCACCTGATTCTTTTGATGGTACTAAAGCTCATAAATTGAGAGGATTCATTCAATCCTGTCAATTAATCTTTCATAATGACCCAGCAAACTTCTTCTCTGACAGGAAGAAGGTGCTTTATTCAACTTCTTTTCTTACTGGTAGAGCTGGCAAATGGATTGAACCTTACCTCTCAAATATCTCCAATGAAGACCCTTCTTACCTCCTCAATAACTGGCAGTTGTTTGAAACCCAGTTATTCACTCTGTTTGGTGATCCCAATGAAGTCAGAAAAGCTGAACAAGAGTTGGACAATTTGAGGATGAGGGAAAGTGGTCAAGTTTCCTTGTACATAGCTGATTTCAGAAGTTTAATGTCAAGAATTGGAGACTGGGGGGAAAGGGCCTATATTCATGTGTATAGAAGAGGCTTGGCATCAAGATTGTTGGACCAATTGGCTTCTCACCCTGGAACTTTTGATAGTCTTCAAGAACTCATGGATATCACCTTGGAATTAGATACCAGGTACCATGAGAGGCAGAAGGAAAAGGGCAGTCATCAAGAGAAGAAGCCTCCAATCAGTGGATCCAACTCCTCCAAGCCTCCTCAAAGTTCATCATCAAAGAAGCCTTATCACAAGAAGAATAAGAAGGGGAAGAATTTTCAAGTGTCCAAAGACAAGCCTCATGCTGCTCTCCTCAATAAGGACAATAAATTAATCGGTTCTGAAAAGGAGAGGAGGATTAAAGAAGGCTTGTGCAATTATTGTGGTGGTAAACACCCATTTGAAAAATGCTTCAAGAGGCCTGAGAATAGGCAAGGGTCATCAAAAGGCTTCCCTAGCAAGCAGGGAAAAGCCTGAGTGGGAATCATGATGTGTTCAATGGTTCTCACTTATTTCCTTCAAGAGCACAATTGTGCACTCTGAATACTAGTGTCAAGAAATCTTTAAAATTTCTTATTTTTTCTTCAATCTCTGATATTTTTTATAGTATTCTCATTGATTCTGGTGCTACAAACTCCTTTATTGCAAAGAATTTTGTTCTCAAGTACTCATTGACCATGTCAGAGCTCCCTGAAAAGATTCCTCTTTTCATTCTGGATTCCAGTGAATCCACTTCCCTGTTCATCACCCATTATACCAAGTGGGTTGTTGATTTACCTTCCTTCCCAAGCTTTGAATGGGATTTCTTTATCATAGATTCACCCAAGGGAGAAGACCTAATATTGGGCTATGATTTTCTTTACCATTTCAATCCCATTATTGATTGGAAAAATGGATTGATCACCTATGATTCTAATCATAAGGATTCTAGTGGTATTATTTCTTCTACTAGTAATGACTTATCCACTGCTGTCAACAGTGTTGCTCTGGTTGGTGAACTTAAGACACCTTCCCTTCCTCCTTCTGTCCATAACCCCTCCATTTTTCCCTCTCAGTCATTACTTCCATTAAGAGATGAAGTCTTCAAAGAGATAAAAGATGTTGGAGAAGATGTTGCTATATCTTCACTTCATCTCTTTCAAGGGGATATGGACCTTCCTCCTTTATCTTTTCATGCCTCCCTGGAGGAGCAGTGGGATGAGGAGGAAGAGCCAGAAGAGATTGAAACTGTGCTGAAGGTAGTCCCTCCTGTTTATCACAATTATTTGGATGTATTCTCCAAAGTGAAAGCAGAGAAACTTCCTCCACACCGTGCCTGTGATCATCATATCGAACTGGAGGGTCTTCTACCTCCAGTTGGTGTTATCTACTCTTTATCAAAGAATGAGTCAGAAACACTGCGGGCCTACATTTCAGAGAATGTAGAGAAAGGTTTCATCAGACCAAGCTCCTCCTCAACAGGAGCACCTGTCCTTTTTGTTAAGAAAAAGGATGGTGGTCTCCGTTTGTGTGTTGACTACCGCAAACTTAATGCTGTCACTAGGAAGAACAGGTATCCTGTTCCTCCAATGAATCAGCTTCTTACCGTCTTTAACGGTGCTACTATCTTCTCCAAGATAGATCTGCGTGGTGCTTATAATCTCCTGAGAATTAAAGAGGGGGATGAGCATTTAACTGCCTTTAGAACCAAATATGGCAGTTATGAGTATTTGGTTATGCCATTTGGCTTAACCAATGCTCCAGCTTCTTTCCAAAATTTTGTGAATGATATCTTTGCAGATTATTTGGATATTTTTGTTGTAGTGTACTTAGATGATATTATGGTCTTCTCTAGCTCTTTGGATGAACATGTTAAACATGTGGCCTCTGTTCTCCAAAGACTGAGAGACAATAATTTGTTTGCTAAAGCCTCCAAGTGTGTATTCCATGCCTCAAGTGTGGAATACTTGGGCTATGTTGTGTCAAGTGATGGCCTCAAGATGGATTCTTCAAAAGTTCAACAAATCCTCAATTGGCCTCAGCCCAAGAACATCAAGGCCCTCCAATCCTTCCTTGGCTTTGCCAACTTTTATCGTCGTTTCATTAAAAATTATTCCAAAAAAATCTCTGCTCTCACTTCCCTTCTCAAAAAAGATTCTCCCTTCATCTTCAATGAGGAAGCTCTTAGCCAGTTTCAGATACTCAAAGAAGCTTTCACCACTGCTCCTATCCTCTCTCACTTTAATCCTTCTCTCCCAACTATTGTAGAGACTGATGCCTCTGATTATGCCTTGGGTGCTGTACTGAGTCAGGTGAATGACTCAGGAAAGCATCCCATTGCATTTGATAGTCGCAAGCTCTTACCAGCTGAACTCAACTATGAAATTCATGACAAGGAACTCCTTGGCATAGTTTGGGCTCTCAAGCGCTGGAGAGCCTTTCTCCTTTCTCTTTCTGATTCCTTTGAGGTCTTGACAGACCATTGTTCTCTCCAATATTTTATGTCCTCTAAAGTCCTTACTCGTCGTCAAGCCCGTTGGGCTGAATTTTTGTCTGAATTTCACTTTGTTATCACTTACCGCCCAGGCAGGCTGGCCACTTTACCAGATGCCTTGTCACGTCGGGACGACGTGTACCCAGAGAGGGGGGTGGATTTCATCAGCAAGAATCCTCAAAACTTTCATCAAGTTCTCAAGCAAAATGAAATTCAAGAGTCAAGATTCTTTTCCATAAAAGTTGAAATGTTTTCAGATTTAGTTGATCAGATCCAAAGACAAGTATGGCAAGACAAAGACTATAAGGAGATCCTCAAGAAATTAGCAAGAGGAGAATCAGTCCCAGACTATTCTCTTGAACCTCAAGCAAAATTATTATTGTTCAAAGATAGAGTAGTCATTCCAAGCAATCATGAAGTTCAATTGGACATTCTTCAAAGGCGTCATGACTCACCGTTGGCTGGCCATCCTGGCCAGGAGAAGACCCTCAAGCTCATCAAGAGGGATTTTTATTGGGCTGGCATGAATCAAATCATCAAGGACTATGTGTCCTCATGTCAGCAATGTTCAAGAAACAAGAACATCCACCATAAGAAGTTTGGATTACTCAAGCCTCTTCAAATCCCATCTGGTCCTTGGAATTCTTTATCAATGGACTTTATCACTCAATTGCCCTTGTCAAGCAACTTTGATTCAATTTTAGTAGTTGTAGACAGGTTTTCAAAAATGGCAATATTTATTCCAACTTATTCAACAATCACTGCACTGGACTTAGCTCAAATATTCATTAATCATGTCTTTTCCAAACATGGTCTTCCAATCAGTATTGTTAGTGATAGAGGTTCATTATTTGTTTCATCATTCTGGACCCAATTATGTCAGCAGCTCAAGATATCAAGAGATCTTTCAACTGCATTTCACCCTGAAACAGATGGACAGACAGAGAGGGTAAATCAGATTCTAGAACAGTATCTTCGGATGTATGTCAGTTACCATCAAGATGACTGGCACACCTGGCTCCCTCTGGCTGAATTTGCCTATAATAATGCAGAACATTCATCCACAAAGCAATCACCTTTTTTCACCATTTATGGAAGAAATCCCAGCTTTGACTCAATCCATGTTTCTCAAGATTCACCTGCTGGAAAGTTATCAACAAAACTCCAATCAGTACAGCAAGTTGTCAAAGAAGAATTAGAGTCAGCAATAAGAAGATTCAAGAAGTATGCAGATAGAAATAGAGCAATTCCACCTGATTTCCAACCTGGGGACAAAGTATGGCTAGCCTCCAAGAACATCAAGACAACAAGACCCACCAAGAAGCTCTCAGAAAGATGGTTGGGACCTTTTGAAGTTCTGAAGAAGATTGGCAGCCATGCATATCACCTCAAGTTGCCTCAACAATGGAAGTCAGTTCACCCTGTTTTCCATGTGTCCTTGTTAGAACCAGTGAAGCAATCAACTATCCCAAATCGACACCAATTGCCACCACCTCCAGTAATAGTGGAAGAGGAAGAAGAATGGGAAGTGGCGCAGGTTCTGGACTCAAAACTCAAGAGAGGTTCATTATGGTATTTAGTTGAGTGGAAAGGATTCAGTGAAGACCCAGAAAGAACAACTTGGGAACCAGCTTCCAACCTTACCAACTCTCCAGACCTTTTCAAGGACTTTCACACTTTGTATCCTGACAAGCCTGGCCCAAATGCCTCAAGAGTTTGATTTTATGGTGCTTGGTGGGGATTGGAGTTTATGAAAGTAAGTTCCTCTCCTGGCATGCACCTTTAAGGGGGTATTCTACCCAAATTTGTTGTAAGCATCACCTTGGCCACTTTGTGAGCACTTGTCAATTTTTTGGACAGATTCAGAAGGCCTTGCAACATAATACCCTCAAGATTTGGACCTTTCATCAAGATTTGGCCCAATCTTTTCTTTTATTTTCTCTTCTTTCTTCAATCATGCCATAAATTATCTTTCAAGACATTCATTATCAAATTCATCTTATGGCATATTTCAATTTTCATTATGGTGCTTGGTGGGGAGTGGAAGTTATGAAAGTAAGTTCCATCTCCTGGTATGCATCCCTGAGGGGTCTAATTCTTGTAAAACATTACCTTGGCCACGCTGTGAGCATCAAATTCTTGGTTTTATCTTTCAGAACATTTTGGCCAAAATCAAGAATCTCACCACAAGAAGGACAACCCTCAGGAATTTCTTATTTCTTTCTTTATTCTCTTTTTCTCTCAATTCTTTTTCATTTTTATTTTTTATTTTTATTTCTTTTACTTGTATCTTTTATTTTTTATTTTTATTTTTCCATTTTTATTTCTTATTTCAAAAAGCAGTAGTCATCACTCCCATATCACGTTTGGGGAGTCAATTCATTCAATAATCAAAGAGCAAAACACTAGTAATGGTAAAGACCACCTACAGATAATCCTCATCAAAACTTCTTCAAGTCAGCCTTGAACTCATCTTCAAGTCAAAATTTCAAATTCAAGACCAAGAGATTTATGGACAATTGCAAGTCAGCAAGGCATTTATGGCAATTGACCAGTCAAGAAGGGGATAAGAAGAAAGAAATTCAAGAAGAAATCAAGAGCAAGAAGAAAACTGTTTCAAATGGCCCAATTGGCCAATTTCATGATTTTATGCACTTTGGCGCAAATGGCCATATCAGACCTCAAAGCTTCAAAATTGCTCCATTTTATCATTTTTCATCAAAATATGCTTAATTATGCATATTGGCAAATTTGCGCATTTTGCGCAATTTTGCGCATTTGCACACTTTTGCGCAAATTTGCGCATTTTGCGCATTTGCGCACTTTTGCGCAAAAGGCCCTTTTTTCTTGTCAAAAGCCTTCAAAAGGCCTTTTTGGCCAAAATCATTATAATTGCGCATTTGCGCACTTTGCGCAAAATTTGCGCATTTGCGCATTTTTGCGCATTTTGCGCAAAAATGCGCAAAATGGCCAAAACCCACTTTTAGGCCATTTTCTCACAAAAATTCAGTTTTTTCATCATTTTCACCAGTTATGCCACATATGGCATATTTGCGCATTTGCGCATTTTGCGCAAAAATTGCGCACTTTGCGCATATTTGCGCATTTTGCGCAAAAATGCGCAAAATGGCCAAAACCCACTTTTAGGCCATTTTTTCACAATAATTCAATTTTTCATCAGTTTCACCAAATTATGCCAAATATGGCATATTTGCGCATTTGCGCATTTTGCGCATTTTTGCGCATTTTGCGCATTTTTGCGCATTTTGCGCATTTCTGCGCAAATTGGCCAAAAACCCATTTTTTCACATTTTCAGGGATTTTGGCCAGGACTACTCATTTAGTCCAAAAATTTCAAATGTTGGCCACCTTATGCCAACACTCTAAATTCAAAATTATGATGATTTCAAGTGGTCTTGGGACAAAAAAACTCAAATCAACCACCTTTCAAAAGCCATGAGGACTCAAGAAAGGTTGATGAAGACACTCAAGACAAGATTAAAGGAATTTTTATGAAGATTGAAGGCAGTTTGAATGAAACAGAGGAAATTCAGCATCAAAATCAAGGGGAAAATACCTACAAATAGTTAAATGAAGATTGGTTTGAGTATTGATTGAAGAAGAAGTTTTAAGGGGAAAATCTTAAGGAATTGGGGAAAAGAACTGTTTGAATTGATTGCAAGCTCATCAAGACTCACTATACTTATGGTGCTCAGAGCTCACCACTTTCAAGAGGGGGATAATGTCACAGCCAAGGAGGCAGGGGCATTTCCAATCATCATCAGCAAATCATTATATCACGGATACCCTTCAAAACCCAATCAGCAAGGGGGTTTCATTCAAGACTCTCCAAATACAGTTTTCATACAGGCAAGATCCAAATACAGTTTCAAACCTCAATACAGTTTCATACAGGCAAGACTCAAATACAGGATTCACCAAATACAGGCCTGTAATCAATACAGGCGCAAATACCTGTATTGACTGTATAACCTGTATTGGATTCACCAATACAGGATTCAATCCCACATCCAACTTCTTCCAGCATACAGACAAGTATCTCAACACTCAAACTCCAAGGCTGGTATTTCTCACATATACCAGCCCCTCTTCACCCACCTGGGGGTTTTTCCCCCAGTTAATTAAAATAGTTGATTTATTATTTAATATTATTTTATTCTCACTTTTGGAATATTATTCTATTATTTATTAAGTTAGTCTTTGCCTTCCCTCACCTGTTCAGTAGAGTCCTGGTGGCCATATCCTTTATTAATCCTTTTCTCTTTTCTGAACAGGTTGAAACAGTGACTCAGGATTATTTGTGGTTGGCTCTTTATTATTGCTTTTGTTTGGTCTCTCTTATCTTTTATGCTTATTATCTTATGACTAGGAATTTATCCTCTTACTCCATTACTCTTATCATTTGAGTATTTTCTTCTGAGCCCTCCATAAGTAAGTCTGTTCACTGAGTGCCAGGCCCTCTTCATTTTAGAAGAGCCCCTGTGACAGTTTTCTATCTGCCTTCTGGAATATTTCACAAGTGTTGATATATTAGCTCAACTCGTGTTCCCATTTGCGCCACAAAGCTGTGCTTGTTACCATTTCCTTGGTCCTGTCTTCACTCATGTGTCCCATATAGGGGCAGTCATGGGATTCCTACAGGATCAGTGATATATGGTCCCAGTCTACTACTGTGAGTGCGCTTGTGTGCTTCTCTCTATGGTAGAGCAGGCCATCTATAAGGAAGCACTTCTTGTCCTTATAGTGCCTCAACCTGGGTTGGTCTAGCTGGGATTCCAGTTCTGGTCTCCAGTACTTCTGTTGAAGGAGTTGAAATAATATGCCACACTGTTTGTGTTTGGCATATGTCTTCATTACTGCCATGAAGAGCTCATTATGCAGCTTTGAGGAGCTTATTCCCAATATGGAAGTTTTTGTCCCTTCTGATTCAGTGTTTCCACTGTCTGGGGTACCACTTCTTGGCGCCCATTCAGAAAATCTGAAGTTTTTCCTCCTATCTATTTCCATGAAATGGATAGGAATCTTGGCTGCTACTTCAGGGTCATAGCCTGGGTTGCTTTTGACATTTTCTAGTGGCCATCTGCATTGGTGTGGCTTTGGCCCTTCTTGTATATGATGGTCATATTGCCTCTATACTCTTAAATGGCTATTTGCTACCTCAAAATGTGTCTGTTGGTAGTATTCATATTCAAAAAAGACTTCAACACTTTGCAGTCTATGTAGACTTCAAAGACTGCACCCTCCAAATAATATTGGTATTTCTCTGAAGCCCAGACTAAGCATAGGAATTCAGTGTGGTTGGCCCCATACCTGGCTTCTGAATCTGTCAGTTTCCTAGAGAAGTAGCATATTACTCCCTCTCTTGGTTCACCATCTACAATTTGTCTCTGGTGAAGGGCCTCCCCTAAGCCTTGCCTACAGGCTGCATCTATATATAACCTGAATGGTAGTTCAACGTCAGGCAAGATGAGCACAGGTGCATTAGTGATTCATGTTTGATCCTCTCATATACATCCTTTTTTCCTTGGGAATTTCAAAAACTACATCTTTTGAACATAACCTGTATAGACTACTAGTTATGTGCGCAGAATTTTGGAGGTGGTTTCTGTAGTAGCTAGCAGACCCAAGGAAAGATTGAATTTATTTAATGTTCTTTGGTACTAGTTTTGGCAGTACTTCTGCTATGGTATTCTGGTCTATGGCCAGACTAAACCTGAGACTTTGTGGCCTAGTTCCAGTAATTCTTGTTTGCCAAAATTGCACTTCTTAAGTGAAATTTTCAGATTGATGGGTGTGAATTTACTTAGGACTCTGTCTATGTACTGAACATCACCTTCCAATGTCTCTGAGTATACAATGATCTCATAAATATATACTACCATCCAGCCTTCCAATATTTCTTCCTGAAATATTGTGTCCATCATCCTTTGGAAGTGGGATGCTCCATTTGTGATGCCAAATGGCATCCCAGTATACTCATATGTTCCCATATGGCATAGGGCTATGTTCTGGTGAAAGCCTTTCATACAAACTATCTTGGTTATGTATTTAGCTTTTTCTCGGGCATGAGGTATCCTTGGTGTAAGTGTCAGCCTGTGACTCAAAACCAGAGCACAAGCA
Organism: Austropuccinia psidii; assembly: GCA_023105745.1. NCBI lineage: Eukaryota > Fungi > Basidiomycota > Pucciniomycetes > Pucciniales > Sphaerophragmiaceae > Austropuccinia > Austropuccinia psidii. The sequence goes on from JALGQZ010000001.1 coordinate 44,700,798, forward strand.
TGACAGCCAAAATACCATAAACCAATGGTATAGCCAAGATACCACCAAAACATGGAGCTGAGCCAAATTAGCTCAAAAGGTATCAAAAGAAAAGAGGAAACTCACCTCTTTCTGAAAATATAAGTCCCATCACCATAGGACAAGAAATAACAAAGTTATTCCTGCTCAAAGTTATTGCTGAGCATAAACCTTAATTTTCACCTCTCATCTAAAATCTAGAAGGAGAGGCTTAACACCATCAAATGGGTATTCAAAATGAAGCTCTAATCCAGGGCTATCTAGTGGTGCTAGCCAAACTGAGCTAGCACCAGTATTACTTGAGTTATGGTCAAATTCAGACCAAATAAGGGTGAACAAAACATTCACCTCTCATCTAACTTTTACAGTTTTAGTGTGAGATACTTAAAGTGGGGTCTTTTTGGAAAGAGCACAATCAGGGCTATCTGATGGTGCCATCCATTTCCTCATAGCTCAACTACAACAGAAGTTATTGGCCAAACAAGCTTAATACAGCTTTCGCCCAGACCACGCCAATGTACAAAAATAGTTGTACATGGGATAACTTTGTCATATTTAGTGATAACCATGTCAAGTTGGGAACCATTGTGTAGAGCCCATACAGAGCTATTCAATGAACCAATTTTGAGCTTGATATCTCAAAAACTGACAGAGTTATGACCATTTTAAGGTAAAAATCCCACCTGCTGTCATATACAGCCTTACCATGGGATAATATCCCATAACCATGAATATGAGGTGTCGAATAGACGAAGAAGCATGTTTTTACTTCAATACCTCATATGTCAGTCAATACTGGGGTCCCATACAGTTTCTGTACAGCATTCTACGCATCATACACGTCAGAATCAGGCTGTGAGGTCCCCAGATGAAAATTTTCACCCTGTATTGGTGAAAACCTCCCAGATGTGGTTTCAAAACCACATCTGAGCCCAATATAGGGTATACAGGCTGTTTGCAAACCACAAGCCTGTCCTAGAGAGTGAAAAATCTTCACTTCCTCTACGTGGAAAGGTCTAGCAGCCTTTCCACCTCAATTTCAGGATAAAAGGAGGGCTTTTCACAGCCAAAATCACTTCCTCATCCTGCTCTTGAATAACCTACGTAGTAAACTGTCAAAAACAGTTTTACTCTTGGTTAATAATCAGGTATAATTATAAGTTTTAATTATTGTAGTCTTTTATTATTGTAACCCCACAGATAAAGCTGCACCCAGGGCTTTCAACAGCGCTCACCACCACTATAACCACTATAGTAAAGCCCTTTAAATTTATTTTTAATCATCTCAGAAACTTCTTAAAGCATTTTTTACCGTGTCACAAACATAGTTTGAGTTGTAAATAGCCTACATTACCACTCTTTCATAGTTTCATCCTGACAGTAAGATACCTGTCAGCTTTTGTGTAATTATTCAGAGATCTGAAATCCCCACACAACCTAGACTTGCCATTGTGCCAAGTGATAAGGACAGGAGTGGTGATTTCCACTATTTCATCGTGTCCTATCTTCCTGATGACATCCATGTCTAGGACTTCATTTATGTGTTTCTCAATTTCCCTCCTGGTTTCCAGACCTGCTGGGTATGCAGGTCTTCTCAGCATGGGTGGAGAGGGTCTTTTCACATCTAGATATAGTTCTATATCATGCCCTCTGATTTTTCCTAAGGGTTCATTACAAATGGCAAATGCTGGTCTATTTTTTCCCAGAATTTTCAGTAAACTAAGCTCCTGTTTTCTGGTGAGGGTAGTGCTGAATTGGCCCTCTGAACCAATTCAGTAGCTCTTCCAGAGGGTCATGGGTAGATATTTGGTATATATGAAGTGAAAATTTCTTTTCCTTGTTTGTACCAATGGTAATATGCCTATTTCTACTATTGTAAATATCAATTACATACATATTCTGGTAGTCTGGCCCCAGTAAAAACCCTTGGATGTGGGCATCATCAAGCACAACAGACTCTGGGTTGAGTCTGATATTACCTTTCCTGTGGGGTATAATTATCTCTTCAATAATTGTTCCAATGGATGTCATATTCCTTGATTCACTTTTGAAACTCTTTGCTTTGGTTGGTAAGAGCTGTTTTCCCAATTCAGATGGTGGTGATCCAGATAATTTCTGGCCACTATTGAGCAGTGTTGTGGAACTCCTTTTAGTGTGGGATTGGATAAGGCAGTTCTTGAGAGGGAAATCACAGGTGAACAGTTTTGAATTGCTGAAATAATCCTGTAACCAAGGGTGCTAATGGTGTTCTAGCTGCCCCTCTGAATATACTAAACAATCTCCCTACAGAGCTCACAAATCAATATTTAAGATTGTGGCATTACAGCCAGAGAAGACTTTTCAGCAGTCTCTATCAGACCTATTCAATAATCAGATAAGTGACTTATAGGTTAAAACAGTATAAATTATAATTTTCAAATAATAATATAAGATGATTTTAAGGGTAAAACCTTAATAGTATAAGAGGTTTATCTAATATAATAGTAATAATATATATTTTAAGGGGTAAGCTCAATTTAATGTTATATATGCTATAATACTTAATGGTTTGAGAGGGTAATTGGTAATATAATATGATAATAATACCTTTAATAATTTATTGGTAAGATTTTGTTCAATATAGAGAGGATGTTTATCAAATATATAGAAGATATAATATAATGTAAGGGTAGAGGTTTTTATATATAATAATATATAGCTTTAAGGTTGGTTTTTTTAATATGAAGATATAATAAGACTATTTTTCCTTTTTAATGCAAAGGTTATGGGGATAAACTCAATATTATGAGTATTATTGATAGTATTATAATTATAAGACTAATAATTTAAACATAGGGTGGATTAATAATATTAGGTAGACCTTCTGTTAACAACTGTTAATTAGAAATCACTATGAATTAAACTTATAAGTCTATAATACTTTAATAAAATAACTAGATTATCCTACTAGTAAGGGATGAATAGTTATTCTCCTTCTTGGTATATAACTAATTGGATTCATGGGGAAAAGAGGAAAAAATGAGGGAGAGAGGACCTCTATTTATATTCTTTGGGCCATCTATAGAGGCACTCAAAAACAAGGGACTTAGAATTTTTCACTTCTTTTGGCTGGTATAATTTTTTATGGTGGTGAGATACCATCTGTTTGGTTTTTTGCACCAAATTATGTATGATTATATAATCTGAGATGTTTTTGCTGGTGAGGAATTTTGAGATGGTGTCATTTGATCAAGATTGTGAGCCTGTGAGGTATGTATAACATACCCATAAGGCCACAAATAACTTTATACACAGTTAAAATTGTCTTCAACAGACTTTTTAATTGAATTTAAAATAAAAAATAACAAAAAAAAGTATAACTTTCTTTTGGATAAACAAAGTTATAAATATTATGTCATTTTTGGATTCTACACCAAAAATAACCTAGGGTACATCCATAAGGTGTTATACCCAAAAAAACTTATTTCTTATGTTATTAGAAGATTTAAGAATCTCACAGTACTAATTTAACTTTTGTAACATTCCTTTTAAAATTGTTAAATTTAAGATTAAATAAGCTTAAATTTAAAGGTGCATAAGGTTTATGCAAACTTACCAAAATTTTAATTAAAATTGAGGTGTGGTATATATTTACTGAATTGGCTAAGGATTTGCCATACAGAATGTAAATCCTGCATGAGCTCAATTTAAAAGGGTTTAAGGCCATAGTATGGCTTTAAATAAATAAAAGGGCAAAATCCACGCAAAAAGGTGGGACAAAGGAAAAAGACCAAATAGAGCTGGGGTACCCAACTTTTTGGATCTGCAGGGATTCAATTAAGGTTTTCCACCTGTATTGGAGGATTTTCAACCTTATTTAAACTTTAACATTAGACTTTGATCCAACATTAAAGTTTAAACTGGTTTTATCCCAAATTAGACAGGAATTTCAAGCTGCCAAGAGGGTAAATCCCAATATTCAGGCTTGAATTGAAGGTTTTAAGAACTGTCAAAGCTTAATTAAGCTTAAAACCTTAAGGTTACAAGCATTGAAACCTTATCAAAACTTAAGGTTTGGTGTGTATTGCTATTTTATGTGGAAAAATAGCAATAACTTCAGAAATTCATTAAAAATCCAATTCTTAATGGATATGCTTGAAAATTTCACACAGCTTACAATTTAATATTATCTACATATAAATTAAATTTTATGTATTCTTTATAAATAAATTTCCTGGGTAACTAACCTGGAAATTTACTCTTTTAATTAAAGCTCAAAGAAAGTTATAATTTCTTTAAAAATTAATTTAATATTGAGTTTAAGAGATTTCTGCTTGAAACTCTATTTTTAAGTTGTTCATGTGATGAACTATGATATAAAGAAGTTTCTTTATATTGAAAACTTAAAACAATTAGTTTAAATGAGGATTAAAGTTACATGGAGTTAAGAATAACCCTGTTAGCTTTAAATTGCAATTTAAACTAAGTTACCTTAAGTTAAGAGCTTTAATTTTAAGCATGGATTTTTCAGTTTTGACCTGAGCACGCCCTCTATATCCATTATTAATCATGAGAGCTGCTCTGAAGACATAAAAAGAGTCTTTTCATCACTGTTTTTGTCCATCATTCATCATCAATCCAATCATATCAGAAATTTAAACAGGTAAAGTTTTATTAAATATAAAATCTTATTATTAAAATTATTCTTAACTTATTTTATTATTTATTTATTAAAACCAAAGAATTGAAATCATAGAATTTAGATTATTGTTGTAATCACCAATAATATATTTTATTATATAAAATTAAATCATCTTAAATATCTTTTGAAATCCACAAATTCCTCTTAAAAAATCTTTAATCTTCATTTTTATTATAAAAAGCTGTTTTATCTTTAAAATTATTGATTCTTGGTGTGTTTTTAACTTATAATTATTATTTAATATAATAACTGTTGTTGTTTGACTTGTTGTATTAAATAAGTATTATAAGTAAGTTTTTCTCTAAAGTTCTATATTTTTTTATCTAGTATTAGTTCTTTCATATAGAATTTTTATTCTATAAGAATTAATTCTACACAGTGTGTGTTTAATTCTTTTATAAATAATATTTATATTATTTATAAGTGGTTAATATTAATATTTTCCACGTGTAATTGTCTCATTAAGAGCTTTACGCTTCTTATTGTTATAACTGTCAGTGACTATAACAATAATAGAATAATTGTAATTTATTATAATTATTATTTTTATTATTATTATTATATTTTTATAATAATAATTAAATTGATTTTTTTATATCATTCTTTTCAATAATTATATTTAAATTTGTGGTTATAATATTTTGTTATATTATATATTTCTGCTGAGGACAGTCATAGTACTCTTGATTTTGCTACTATTATCAAACGTTTCATAGACAAACCTTACATTTGGGGGCCTGGTCGTGATTTTAACCAATTTTTGGGACATAAATCATATTCTAGACCTTATTTTACTATTTTTTGACGTAAAATTGCCATATTTTACTTAATATTGGCTTTTTTGGGACTTATCCCTTATAAATAATCTTTATAATATGAATAAAGTTATTTTTTCTTAAAAATATTGTTTGAAACAATATACTATTGAGTGACTTGGAATAAATTTCTTTTGTCTAACTAGTGGCTTTTTCACATCACAGACTTGAAATTTATTCTTTGAGTTATTCTAGTATAAAGTGAGTAATAATACAATTTTGATTAATAAACTTGTTAATTGCATAATTATTATTTCTTTAAAGAAAATAAAAAATCAAAGAAAAATTAAAAAAAAATCTCTACTAAAAACATTTTTTTCTTTTATCTTAGACATTTGTCTTTATTTTTGACGTAATTTGCCATAAATTACATTAAAACAACTTTATTAAATAAGCTGAGTTTATAAGTTATTTTTATTGTTTGATAAAATAACTTATATTTTTATTTTTCTCTAGTGTCATCAATTAGAGACAGCTCTTCAGACTCTGAAGCCTCAGAGTCTAGCATTGAAATTCAAACCAGCCCAGCACCAAGGGGTTTAATAACCAAAGAACCCTTTAAAGGTCCAGACAGTGAATTCAATCCACTCTTACTCTATTTTGTCTTAAAATTGACATGCAATGACTCCTACTAGAAGTGGAAGTAAATACTCCATCCAATCAAATGGATATGGACCAGGACATTCCAGTCACAAATCAAAAAGACAAGAATGTCAGCCCAGAGGAGAGGCACAAATGGAGGATTCCAGAACTTCCACCAGTTCCCAAAGGTTAGCCAGCACCTTTGAACCTCTTATTGAGAGTCCAGAAGCTGACATAACTGCTATTGCTGTTAGACCTGAATCATTTCCAACAGGCAGCAGTGGAAATTTACCAGTCTCAGTACAAGAACTGGTTTATGGCCGCCAAACAGCAAGAGTGGGAGCTTCTCCCAAGTCTTTGGATAGGCACCATGAACTCTTATCTTCAGGTGAAGAAATTCATGGGGCCAGAAAAGACAGAGGACCTTCTGAAGGGTTGGACACCAATGTCTTGCAAAAGACAAGTCCAACAGATAAAAGCTTGGTTGAAAAACCAAAGAATGTTATCAGAAGATCAGAAGAAGAAGTTGGCCCAAGGCAAGGAAAACATCCCATTGGAAGCTCCCCAAGCATCCACCAGCAAAAATGCGCCTCAACAAGTGCCAAAAAAGCCCAAGAAAGCCCCAAAGACCAATCAGAAGGGCAAGCAAAAGGAAAAGGGAAAGGGAAAGCCCAAATGGAACAAGCCTTACCCGCAGAATTACAGAATCCCAAACAAAGAAAAGACAGCCATGGACAATGTGTTCAACATGGCAAGAACTCTGATGGAATTCAAAAACAAGGAGGAGGAAAGATTGAGCCAATCTTTCCCAAAGAGAGAGATCTTGTTAAGCTTGTAACTCAGTTTGAATCTTGTAATAAAGAAATTATAACAAAGTTTAAAACATTTGAGTATATCCAACAAAAGTTGGTTAATGAGATAATACAAGTTAAAGAACAACAAAAGACCATTATTGGCCTTGAAAATGTTAATAAAGACAATATTGTGTCTTTGACGCAAATTTGTGCAAAGAATTGAGTCTAAAGTTAATTTGCTTAATCAACCAGATGACAATTCAATTTCTTTTATAACTGGACAGTTAAGAGAATTGAAATTACAAGTTCAAAACTTGGAAAATTCAACTGGTCACAATGCAGCTCTTTTCCAAAAACAATTGGAAAAAAGTGATAAAGCAACACTTGAATTGAAAGAAGACATTCAATCAAGTATTAATAATATATCACTCAAAAATGAATTGCCAAGGCAATCCACACCAATTCTTGACAGAAATGTGATTAATGATTTACATCATACCATTTCAAGTAATGAGGTGGAACCTGCTTGCAATTTCAAAGAAATTCCAAAATTAGAGGAATGGCCAACCTTCAATGGTGAAGGAGAATAAAATAATATGGAATTTATGAAAACAATTGATATGTTCAAAGAAGACTTTAACATACCAGATGAATACATAAGTGCCATATTAAACTCATTATTTACCAGATCAGCAAAGAAATGGTACTACAAAATGAGACAAGACCATGGTAAATATTTTTGGCCTTGGTTGAAAGAACAAATTATTTCCAAATGGGCTAATGGTTCCTGGAGATTTAGAATGGAAAATTCTTTTGAAGAAGCCATTTTTAATATTGAGGGGGACAGGCCCATGTCATGGTTTCTTAAACAGAAGGACAGATTAACTGCCCTTCATCCTGATATGTCTGAAACAATGGTACATAAAAGGATATTAAGAAAGTGTGGTGGTGACCTTGAGCATGCTATAAGAAGCAGATTTATTGAGCCTTTCTCTACAGAATATTATATCAATGCTATGGAGGACATCACTACTAGAACAAAAATTGGAAGAAATTGGTCCAAATCCCCAATAGACAATAAGACTAATGGGAAACCAATTTAAAAACCAAATACGCCACAAGACAGACTTCCTTTGAAATGTCACAAATGTGGAAGCACACCTCATTTAGCAAACACTTTCCCAAAAAAAGACAAGAATCAATGAGATAAATGCTGAAAAAGTGGAAGACACAAAAGAAACAACTGATGTATCTTTACATGAAAGTGATTCTGAGCCTTCAGAAGAAGAAGAAGTACCAGAAGAGCTTAGTGTAGAAAACACTAATGTTTCCTTTGAAGTCACTGAATTACACACTCATTTACCACAGTATAGTGATGAATGTATGGATCTCATACACATGCAAGATTCTAAAATGCAAAAAACCAAACCTGCCAGGGGTAAAGGTTATACAGCTGGTTCATCTTGTATCACTAATATTGTGATAAACAACACAGAAGCCAAGGTACACCTTGACTCAGGTGCTTTTTGCACTTGTGTTGGAAAGGATTATCTTGACAATAATTATACCAATTGGCAAGACAAATTAATGCCAATTGAAGGTATAACATTCAGAAGTGCTAGCCAAAATATGCACCCCTTGGTTATATTTGAAGCAGCAATCATATTTCCTCATCCTGCAGGAAGTATAAGATTGAAAGTTGAAATTGTTGTTATGAATAATTGTACTGCACAACACTTTATACTTGGGAATGATTATCTCAATATTTATGGTATTGATATTAATAATCATAAAGACAGGTATTTCACTATAGGGGAAAATAAAAGACAAAAATTTGCTTTTCCTCTAGAAAAAAGAGAAATTACTGTCATTAAACAATTAAAAAATGTTAATAAGGAAAAATTTGTGTCAAGTAAATTGATTGAAGCACAAATTAGTCCTGAATTAACACTGGAGATGAAGGAAGAGCTTATTGAAATTTTATTTCAATACAGGGAAGCCTTTGCTTCAGATAATGAACCACTTGGGGCTATAAAAGGCCATTAGGTGGACATTATGCTTAATGTGGAAAGGCCTCATTCGCCACTATTAAGAAGACCAGATTACCCAGCTAGCCCTAGCGCTAGAGAAGCATTAGAAAATAATATTAATGAACTAATGAAACTGGGAGTTCTTGAAAGGTTGGACACAATGAGGAGGTAGAAGTCACAAATCCAGTAATCATTACTTGGCATAATGATAAGTCAAGGATGTTTGGTGATTTTAAAGCACTGAATACCTATACTATCCCAGACAGGTATCCAATCCCTAGAATTCATGAGACTTTGACTCAATTATCCAAATAAAGATTCATTACTTCCATGGATGCTCTAAAAGGCTTTCATCAGAATGTTTTGACACCTCATGCTAGGAAATTATTGAGAATAATTGCTCATTGTGGGATTTATGAGTATTTGAGAATGCCTTTTGGTATTAAAAATGCACCATCTCATTATCAAAGAATGATTCATACCATCTTCCCACATGAATTGTCAGAAGGATGTTTAATCATTTATATTGATGACATTATCATTTGATCAGAAACCCGGCAATTACATTTAGAGAGACTTTCATTAGTACTTAAGAAAATTCTTCAAGTGAACATGAAAATATCTCTTAAAAAATGTAATTTTGGGTTTAATGAGTTGAAAGCTCTAGGACATGTAGTCTCAGGACGGAGCCTTGGTGTTGACAAAAACAAAGTGGCTGCAGTTTTACTGAAACAAATGCCCCAGAACAAAAAAGAAATGATGTCTTTTTTAGGGTTTGCCAGTTATTACAGGCAACACCTTAAAGATTTTTCTATGCATGCCAGATCATTATACAGGATTTGTGATCAACAAACTGTTTTTGAAATGACACAGGAGAGGATTCAAGCATATGAGAAAATCAAGTATGCCTTGACCAATGCACCATTTTTATTGATGCCAGACTGGAAACTTCATTTCAATCTGTATATTGATGCATGTGGTTAAGGCTTAGGAGCTGCTCTTCCTCAGGTTCAAATTGTCAATGACAAACCTTATGAAGGGCCGATTTGTTTTATTTCAAGACAAATTAAACCTACTGATGCCAGATATGGAGCTAGTCAAATGGAGTGCCTTTGCCTTGTTTGGGCTTTGGAAAAACTTCATTACTATCTTGATGGTAGTGTGTATGAAGTAATTATTGACTTTAATGCAGTAAAATCACTTCTTCACATGAAAACTCCAAACAGACACATGTTAAGATGGCAGATTGCTATACAGGAGTACAGAGGCAATATGACCATAGTACATAAAGCTGGAAATATTCATAAGAATTCTGATGGCTTACATAGATGGGCATTACCAAATACACCTGATAACCCTGCCTATGTTCCTACAAGTGCAGAGCCTCAAATTCCAATTGAAGGAATTGATATCATGGATGTTGGAACAGAATTCTTTGAAGAAGTTAGAGAAAGCTATAAGCAAGATAAGAATTGTCATATTCTTACTGCTCTACTTGACAAATATTGCAAAGATGTAGCCTTGGCTAATTCTCTGGATGATATTTGGAAAACATCTTATGATAATGGGAGATTCCATTTGTTTGATGGTATACTATATCATAGATCTAAACACACATGTGTCATGGTCCTATGTAGTAGAATGTTAATTAAAGCCATACTACTAGAATTCCATGATAACATATATTCTGGAAATATGTCTGAAGACAGAACTATGGAAAGAATTAAGACATGTGCCTGGTGGCCATCTTGGAGAAAAGATGTCATTGAGTACTGTCACAGTTGTGATAGATGCCAATAAAGCTACTGGTAAAAGATTTGGTTTAATGATCCATATTCAAGAACCAAGCACCCCATGGGAAGTGGTTCACATGGATTGGGTAATTGCCTTACCACCTGGAGGGGATGAAAGTTACAATGCATGTCTTGTTATTGTGGACAGATATAGCAAAACACCAATCTTTTTACCATGTCACAAAGATGACACAGCTATGGATACAGCTCTTTTGATCTGGAACAGAGTAATATCCCATACTGGTCTCTTTAAAAACATCATTAGTGACAGAGACCCAAAATTTACATTAGCCTTATGGACTAACTTACATAAGCTTTTGGGTACAAGACTATCATCCGCAAACAGATGGACTGGCAGAAAGAATGATTCAAACCCTTGAGGACATGATCAGAATATTTTGTGCTTATGGGCTAGAGCTTAAAGATTCTAATGGCTTTACCCATGATTGGTGTACTCTTATACCAGCATTGGAATTAGCCTACAAGACCTCCATCCATGCTTCAACTGGCAAAACTCCTGCAATGTTGGAAAAAGGATGGAACCACAAACTCCCAATTGATACTTTGAAGAAAGATCTGATTGATATTCATCCAACTGCATCAAGCTTTAAGTTATTGCTTGATAAAGTAAGACATCATGAAAATCAAAGCATGAATGATTTCTTTGAATATGCTAAACAGAAATGGGATAAAAGTCATAAGACCCCAGAATTCAAAGTAGGGGACTTAATACTAGTTTCAGCCTTGAACTTTAATAACATTAATGGCCCAAAAAAATTGAAAGATTCCTTTGCAGGACCATTTATTATTAAAGCCCTTCATGGGACAAATGCAGTACAAGTACAACTGTCAGGAGAACCGGAAAACAAACATCCAGCTTTCCCTGTCAGTTTAGTAAAGGATTACACTTCAAGTGATAAGGAATTATTTCCTTTGAGAAATGAAACACCCTTAGAAGTACCCCCACTAGATCAAAGTGAGGAGAAAAAGGTACTAAAACTCTTGAAAGAAGGAAGACTTAGGGGAAAAAATGAAAGGGAATACTTAGTTAGGTATAAAAATCCACAACATGAAGATGAGTGGATTGTAGAAAGCAAGATAGCTGATTCCCAAAAGTTTCTCAGAAGATTCAGACATGAGAGAAGACCAATTTCTCAATAAAGTTTGACTTGTGTGCTTTACATACTTAGAAAAGTATAGGTAGAGAGGTTGGACAGTGGATTATACCCCCCCAAATAACTTGGGGGTATACTACAAAAGAAAAATTGTGGTACAATTTTTTTTGGTGGTAGGGAATGTGAGCCTGTGAGGTATGTATAACATACCCATAAGGCCACAAATAGCTTTATACACAGTTAAAATTGTCTTCAACAGACTTTTTAATTGAATTTAAAATAAAAAATAACAAAAAATAAGTATAGCTTTTTTTTGGATAAACAAAGTTATAAATATTATGCCATTTTGGGATTCTACACCTAAAATATCCTAGGGTACATCCATAAGGTGTTATACCCAAAAACACTTATTTCTTATGTTATTAGAAGATTTAAGAATCTCACAGTACTAATGTAACTTTTTTAACATTTTTTTTAAAATTGTTAAACTTAAGCTTAAATAAGCTTAAATTTAAATTTGCATAAGGTTTATCCAATCTTATCAAAATCTTAGTTGAAATTGAGTTGTGGTGTATATTTACTGAATTGGCTACGGATTTGCCATACAGAATGTAAATCCTGCGTGAGCTAAATTTAAAAGGGTTTAAGGCCATAGTATGGCTTTAAATAAATAAAAGGGCAAAATCCACGCAAAAAGGTGGGACAAAGGAAAAAGACCAAATAAAGCTGGGGTACCCAGCTTTTTGGATCTGCAAGGATTCAATTAAGGTTGTCCACCTGTATTGGAGGATTTTCAACCTTATTCAATCTTTAAGATTAGACTTTGATCCAACATTAAAGTTTAAACTGGTTTTATCTCAAATTAGACAGGAATTTCAAGCTGCCAAGAGGGTAAATCCCAATATGCAGGCTTGAATTGAAGGTTTTCAGAACTGTCAAAGCTTAATTAAGCATAAAAAGCTTAAATAAGCTTCAAACTTTGAGGTTACGAGAATTAAAACCTTATCAAAACTTAAGGTTTGGTGTGTATTGCTAGTTTATGTGGAAACTTAGCAATAACTTCAAAAATTCATTAAAACTCCAATTCTTGATGGATTTGCTTGAAAGTTTCACACAGCTTACAATTTAATAATATATAAATATGAGTTAAATTTTAAGTATCCTGTATAAATAAATTTCTTGGGTAATTAGCCTGGAAATTTACTCTTTTAATTTAAGCTCAAAGAAAATTATAATTTCTTTAAAAATTAATTGAAAATTGAGTTTAAGAGATTTCTGCTTGAAACTCTATTTTTAAGTTGTTCATGTGATGAAATTTAATATAAAGAAGTTTCTTTATATTGAAAACTTGAAATAATTAGTTTAAATGAGGATTAAAGTTACATGGAGTTAAGAATAACCCTGTTAACTTTAAATTGGAATTAAAATTAAGTTACCTTAAGTTAAGAACTTTAATTTTAAGCATGGCTTTTTCAGCTTTGACCTGAGCACGCCCTCTATATCCATTATTAATCATGAGAGCTGCTCTGAAGACATAAAAAGAGTCTTTTCATCACTGTTTTTGTCCATCATTCATCATCAATCCAATCATATCAGAAATTGAAACAGGTAAAGTTTTATTAAATTTAAAATCTTATTATTAAAATTATTCTTAACTTATTTTATTCTTTATTTATTAAAATCAAAGAATTGAAATCATAGAATTTAGATTATTGTTGTAATCACCAATAATATATTTTATTATATAAAATTAAATCATCTTAAATATTTTTTAAAATCCACAAATTCCTCTTAAAAACTCTTTAATCTTCATTTTTATTATAAAAAGTTGTTTTATCTTTAAAATTATTGATTTTTGGTGTGTTTTCAATTTATAATTATTATTTAATATAATAACTGTTGTTGCTTGACTTGTTGTATTAAATAAATATTATAAGTAAGTTTTTCTCTAAAGTTTTATATTTCTTTATCTAGTATTAGTTTTTTATATAGAATTTTTATTCTATAAGAATTAGTTCTACACAGTGTGTGTTTAATTCTTTTATGAATAATATTTATATTATTGATAAGTGGTTAATATTAATATTTTCCACGTGTAATTGTCTTATTAAGAGCTTTACACTTCTTATTGTTATAACTGTCAGTGACTATAACAATAATAGAATAATTATAATTTATTATAATTATTTTTTTCTTTTATTATTATATTTTTATAATAATAATTACATTTATTTTTTTATATAATTATTTTTAATAATTATATTTAAATGTGTGGTTATAATATTTTGTTATATTATATATTGCTACTGAGGACAGTCATAGTACTCTTGATTTTGCTACTATTATTGTCAGCCTGTGACTCAAAACCAGAGCACAAGCATGACAGCTAAAATACCATAAACCAATGGTATAGCCAAAATACCACCAAAACATGGAGCTGAACCAAATTAGCTCAAGAGATATCAAAAGAAAGAGGAAACTCACCTCTTTCTGAAAATATAAGTCCCATCACCATAGGACAAGAAATAACAAAGTTATTCCTGCTCAAAGTTATTGCTGAGCATAAACCTTAATTTTCACCTCCCATCTAAAATCTAGAAGGAGAGGCTTAACCCCATCAAATGGGTATTCAAAATGAAGCTCTAAGCCAGGGCTATCTAATGGTGCTGGCCAAACTGAGCTAGGAACAGTATTACTTGAGTTATGGTCAAATTCAGACCAAATAAGGGTGAACAAAACATTCACCTCTCATCTAACTTTTACAGTTTTAGTGTGAGATACCTAAAGTGGGGTCTTTTTGGAAAGAGCACAATCAGGGCTATCTGATGGTGCCATCCATTTCCTCATAGCTCAACTACAACAGAAGTTATTGGCCAAACAAGCTTAATACAGCTTTTGCCCAGACCAAGCCAATGTACAAAAATACTTGTACATGGGATAACTTTGTCATATTTAGTGATAACCATGTCAAGTTGGGTACCATTGTGTAGAGCCTATACAGAGCTATTCAATGAACCAATTTTGAGCTTGATATCTCAAAAACGGACAGAGTTATGACCATTTTAAGGTCAAAATCCCACCTGCTGTCAGATACAGCCTTACCATGGGATAATATCCTATAACCATGAATATGAGGTTTCAAATAGACGAAGAAGCATGTTTTTACTTCAATACCTCATTTGTCAATCAATACTGGGGTCCCATACAGTTTCTGTACAGCATTCTACGCGTCATACACGTCAGAAGCAGGCTGTGAGGTCCCCAGATGAAGATTTTCACCCTGTATTGGTGAAATCCGCCCAGATGTGGTTTCAAAACCACATCTGAGCCCAATACAGAGTATACAGGCTGTTTGCAAACCACAAGCCTGTCATAGAGAGTGAAAAATCTTCACTTCCTCTACGTGGAAAGGTCTAGCAGCCTTTCCACCTCAATTTCAGGATAAAAGGAGGGCTTTTCACAGCCAAAAACCTTTCCTCATCCTGCTCTTGAATAACCTACGTAGTAAACTGTCAAAAACAGTTTTAATCTTGGTTAATAATCAGGTATAGTTATAAACTTAATTCTTGTAGTCTTTATTATTGTAACCCAACAGATAAAACTGCACCCAGGGCTTTCAGCAGCGCTCACCACCACTATATTTCCATAGTAAAGCCCTTAAAATCTCAATTCAATCACCTTTTATCAACCTTTTATCTTTAAAAATCTATTTTTTACCGTGTCACAGTCATAGTTTTAGTTGTAAATAGCCTTATTACCTCTTCAACATAGACTCAGCCTGACATTTTGGGGGCCTGGCATGTTTTAAATCTTTTTTTGGACCTTATAAGTAAGTCTTTTCTCTCTTTATGACTTATTAACCAGTGTTTTATCTTTTTTTAGGCGTAATTTCTCTATTTGAAAACATATTTTATATATATTTATCTTTCTTTATATATATACTCATATTATAAGAGTATTTTTCACGTGGCTAATACCCACTGAATATAACTATTTTTGGCGTGTTTTGTATATGAAAACACATAAGCCATCAATAAGTCCTGTATTCTTGACTGAATAAGGACACCTCTGACTGAAAAACCATCAGTTGAGGCGTGGATTAAGTGTATTGTTAACTCAATAACACTTATACAAAAACCACTTGTACAGAATACACTTGAAAACCACAAGTGTATCTGTGGGATGCTGGCACACAAACAGTGTGACAGGGTACCAAAAGCTGTAATTCTGACGTGGAATTGTTGATTCAATTACACTGTCATTATACAGGGCACATTGTAGTAACATACAAGCCCAGAGGATAATCTTAGACGTGCAAAACCAGCATTTTTAAGAAGTCTCAACTGACATAAGTCCTCCCTTTTCTGCCTTGATTTAAGTGGAAGAAAATTATATCCCACTTGAGACCCAGTCACAGGCCAACACACCAGTGACACCCTCAGAACCAGAGGGCAGCAAGGGCAAAGTAAAGAGGCACAGTGAAGGTCTCATCACAGCCAAGAAGTGGACACCAATAGCCACTCAGAGAAGTAGAAAACCACGAAACTCTGCATCCATACAAGGTAAACCAACATTAACCACTTGTACAGGAAATATTACAATTATTAACCCAGTTGTAACTTCCAAAGGCAAACTGCCCAAGTCAGCAGACAATAAATTTGTACAAGGCACAGTCAAAGGTAAATACCCTAAGAACATAAAGTTTTTGACTGCTTGCAAACACTGATATGTCCCCTGTATACCTCAGAGACCTTGGCTTCCAAAGGAACCAACCAGAGGATAGAGGAGGATTGTCCAGAACCAGAAGACCTGAAAGAGGACACCCTGGACACAGTGGTGGATGGCAAAACAATGAGGGAGATAATATCAACCTTGCCATTCACACTCCAATTCAACAGAAACCTCAAACCAGAGGACTGGAAGGATATAGATCAAGTTCTTCAGATCCACCAACTCCTCAAATATTTATTTCAATGGAGCATGGACAACAAGAGGTTCAATCTAGCAACTCACTGGGCAGAACTGGGATCAAGTTGCCAGAAGATCTGTCTCAAAGAGATAGACTTCAAAGACCTTATGGTAATCACCAAGGGTTGGAATCCTACCAGGCAGCACAGACTCCTGGAGGCAAGGGCACAGAGGATAAGGGAGAATCAAGCCACTATCCTAGCTATAGAAGAACAGTTGACCCAGACAGGGCCTACTCAGATTCCTTCAGGTTCACAAGGAGCAGGCCAAATCAACTCTCCAATGGCTTCACACCATTCAGAAACCAGCAGATCAGTGGCCAAGAGTCACCATTCTTCACAATTCCAGGAAGTTTCCAGGAGAAGACAAGGAAACAAGGGCAAGAACAAAACCTCCTTCAACCAGAGGAGGAAAGAGTCAGACCCCATGATCCAGAAGCTGTTGGATTTGGTAAAGGAAGTACACAAGAACCAGAATTAGTTGTAAACCACTCTAGAATCAGTAGTCCTAGTAATAGAAACATTACCCCCACTCAGACTGAAAATAACATTATCACATCTGAGAGCAACATCAACAGTGACACACTGTGGTTGCAAATGTCCCAATATGCTGAGCAATCTGCAAAGCAGGCTGCAGAAATTAAAGCTAGCCAAGAGAGGATGAGAAAAACTCAAGCCTCCTTGGAACAAATAGTTAAGAATCTTCAAGAAGGATATGCTCAACTGAGCAAAGCCTCTGAAGAATTCAACAAAAGACTGAACCAAGTCTTTGAAGAACAACACCACAGCACAAGGGACAGGGAGTGTCTGGATCAAGACATTAACAAATTGTTTAATGCCTATCATAGCTTGAAGCCCCAACCACAAGGCCACAAGAACCAGAATTAGTTGTAAACCACTCTAGAATCAGTAGTCCTAGTAATAGAAACATTACCCCCACTCAGACTGAAAATAAAATTGTCACATCTGAGAGTAACATCAACAGTGATACACTGTGGTTACAAGTGTCCCAATATGCTGAACAATCTGCAAAGCAATTTGCAGAAATTAAAGCTAGCCAAGAGAGGATGAGACAAACTCAAGCCTCCTTGGAACAAATAGTTAAGAATCTTCAAGAAGGATATGCTCAACTGAGCAAAGCCTCTGAAGAATTCAACAAAAGACTGAACCAAGTCTTTGAAGAACAACACCACAGCACAAGGGACAGGGAGTGTCTGGATCAAGACATTAACAAATTGTTTAATGCCTATCATAGCTTGAAGCCCCAACCACAAGGCCAAGCTATGGAGAATCCATATCAACTAGATGACATCAAACCAGATGCCATGTTGTTGAATAAGGCAAGATCTCCATCACAATACCAGGATGGAGATGGCATGTCTTATTAAGAGAAGGAAGCCTTGAAACAGCTTCCTGAAGCCTCAAACTGGCCCAAATTCTCTGGATCAGGAGAATATGATCATATGGAACTCATAGATTATATTGATGGACTCTTCATTGATGTACCCAGCATACCAGACTACTTGATTACTGCTAGACTGAATACTGCATTTAAAGGTCATGCAAGTATATGGTACACAGAAATGAAAGAAATCCATGGCAGAAGAAACTGGCCATGGTGGAAGAGTCAAATAATCCAAAAGTACAGTAATGGAACTTGGATATGGCAAAAAAACATTTCATTTGAAAATGACAAATACTCTGTGGACAAAGATCCATATGAGTGGTGTCTCAGACAGTCTAAAAGACTTAAAGCCATTGATCCTCAGATGAACATCCAGATGAGAAATCACAAACTTCTGACACAACTGCCAGGAGAATTAGAGCATGCAGTGAAATGCAGATGCAACCAAAATTGCACTCTAGATGACATAGCCAATACCTCACAAGACATAAGGAAAAGGACTAATATAGGGAAATTCACCCCATATAGAAGCAGTAGTTTCAAAGAGAAACAACCTTTCAGGGTGGAGTTTAAAGACAAACCCAGGGAAAGAGTGGCAGAAGTCGCAAAGAAGAACAATTCTTGTCACAATTGTGGTTCAACAGACAACTATGCCAACAACTGTCCAAAAGCAAAGAAAAAAGTCTATGCTATAGAAAAAGTCCCTGAAGAAGAACCTCCAACAGAGGATTCTGAATCCGACTCTATGGGAGATGCCATCAGAGAACCATCTGATGATGATCAAGACACAAGAGAGGAATTTCTAGTGGAATACCAAGAGGAAACCCCACTGGAAATCCAGGATATACAGTTGGAAGCAGGCATACCACAGGACACTGCCAACAAGAGCTTGTGCAAACACACACAAGATGCACAGACATTCCTGGTTACACCAACCAAAGGAATGGCATATATACATGGAACAGCCACAAAAATGACTGTGTGTATTGACAATGCTCAGCACCCACTGATCATTGACAGTGGAGCACATTGCTCCATAGTGGCCAGAAATTATCTGGATAACCATTTCCCTAACTGGGAAAAACAGCTCTTGCCCACTAAGGCAAAGAACTTCAAAAGTGCATCAGGGAAGATGACTTCCATTGGGAAAATTATCAAAGAGATAATTATACCCCACAGGAAGGGTAATATCAGACTCAACACAGAGTTTGTAGTGCTTGAAAATGCCCACATCCAAGGGTTTTTACTGGGAACAGATTACCAGAGGATGTATGGCATAGAAATTTACAACAGTAAAAACAGGCACATGACCATTGGTACCAACAAGGAAAAGAAATTTTCACTTGATATATACCACATATCTTCACAGGATCCACTAGAAGAACTCTTGAAGGAATTCAAGGAGGGACAGTTTAGCACTACCCTCACCAGTAAACAAAAACTAAGTTTACTGAAGATGCTGAGGAAAAACAGGCCAGCATTTGCGATTGGTGAAGAACCACTAGGCAAGATTAAAGGCCATGATATAGAACTATATCTGGATGTGGAAAGACCTTATCCACCCATGCTGAGGAGACCTCCTTATCCAGCAAGTCTGGAAACCAGGAAAGAGATTGAAAAACACATCAATGAACTCCTGGACATGGATGTCATCAGGAAGATTGGACATAATGAAATAGTGGAAATCACCACTCCTGTCCTGATCACCTGGCATGATGGCAAGTCTAAATTGTGTGGAGACTTCAGAGCCCTGAATAACTACACAAAAGCAGACAGGTACCCTATACCAAGGATACCTCATGCCTTGGATGAGCTGGCCAAAGCCAAATACATAACCAAGATGGATTGTATGAAAGGCTTCCACCAAAATGGAGTTAAACCAAACTCCATGAAGTTGCTCAGAATAATATGCCATATGGGCATATATGAGTACACCAGGATGCCATTTGCCATCAAGAATGCACCAGCCCACTTCCAAAGGATGATGGACACCATATTTCAAGAAGAAATAATGGAAGGCTGGATGGTAGTATATATTGATGATATCATTATATACTCAGAGACATGGGAAGACCATGTACAATACATAGACAGAGTGCTAAGTAAATGTACACCCATCAATCTGAAAATTTCACTTAAAAAGTGTAATTTTGGCCAACAAGAGCTACTAGCTCCAGGACACAAAGTCTCAGGCCTTAGTCTGGCAATTGACCAGAACAAAGTAGCAGCAGTACTGCAAAAACCAGTACCAAAAAGCATCAAAGAGATGTAATCTTTTCTTGGGTTTGCTAGCTACTATAGAAACCACATCAAACACTTTGCCCACATAACTAGTAGTTTATACAAGTTATGCTCAAAGGATGTAGTTTTTGAAATAACCAAGGAAAGGAGGGATGCATATGAGAGGATAAAATATGAACTCACAAATGCACCTGTGCTCATCTTGCCTTACTTTGAACTACCATTCAAGTTATATATAGATGCAGCATGCAGCCAAGGCTTGGGAGCAGCCCTTCACCAAAGACAAATTGTGGATGGTGAACCAAGAGAAGGTGTAATATGTTACATCTCCAGGCAGCTGAAAGATTCAGAAGTCAGGTATGGAGCCACCCAGACAGAATGTCTATGTCTAGTCTGGGCTCTAGAAAAACTCCATTATTATTTGGAGGGTGCAGTCTTTGAAGTCTACACAGACTGCACAGCCTTGAAGTCTTTACTAAACATGAAGACTACTAATAGACACATGCTGAGATGGCAAATAGCCATCCAGGAGTATAGAGGGAACATGACAATCATATACAAAGAAGGTAAAAGCCATACCAATGCAGATGGCCTTAGCAGATGGCCACTGGACAATGTCAAAAGCAATCCAGCTTATGACCCTGAAGTTGCTGCAAAAATTCCTATCCATTTTATGGAAATAAATAGGAAGAAGACCTTCAGATTCTCTGAATGGGCACCAGGGAGTGGTACCCTTGACAGTGGAAACACTGATTCAGAAGGGACAGAAACCCCCATACTGGGAATAAGTTCCTCAGCACTGCACAATGAATTTTTCAATGCAGTGCTGAAATCATATGCTAAACACAAACAGTGTAGCATACTACTCCAACTCCTTCAACAAAAATACAGGAGCCCAGAACTGGAAACCCAGCTGGAGGAACCCTGGTTGAGGGCCTATAAGGACAATAAATTCTTCCTTATAGATGGCCTGATTTATCACAGAGATAAGCACACCAGTGCACTCACAGTGATAGACAGAGACCACATCTCTTTAATCCTGCAGGAATGCCATGACTGCCCCTACATGGGACACATGAGTGAAGACAGGACTAAAGAGAGGGTAGCAAGCACAGCTTGGTGGCCCAAGTGGGAGCAAGAGTTGAGTGAATACATCAACACTTGTGAAAGATGCCAAAAGGCAAATAGAAAGCATGGGAAGAAATATGGGTTGCTTCAACACATAGAAGAACCCAAACACCCATGGGAAACCATCAACATGGACTGGGTCACAGGACTTGTCCCAGGAGGCAAAGAAAACTACAATGCCTGCTTAATCATAGTTGATAGGTTCAGCAAGAGCATGAGATGTCTACCATGCCATAAAGAGGACACAGCCATGGACACTGCTCTGTTATTTTGGAATAACAGCATATCCACCTGTGGAGTCCCTAAGATCATAATTAGTGACAGGGACCCAAAATTCACATCTGAATTTTGGACCAATTTATATGACATTCTTGGCACCAAGATTGCTTTCTCCACAGCTTACCATCCACAAACAGATGGCCTAGCTGAGAGGATGATCCAAACAATGGAGGACATCCTCAGGAGGTTCTGTGCCTATGGCATGGAATACAAGGACCATGAGGGATACACCCATGATTGGGTCACCCTCTTACCAGCAGTCCAACTGGCTTATAATACAAGCCAGCACTCTACCACAGGAAAAACACCTGCACTGGTAGAGAAAGGGTGGAATCCCCTGTTACCTGTGGATCACTTGAAGAAAAATCTTCTGACCATCCACCCCACAGCCAAAGACTTCCATGATATGTGGAAGAAAGCCTGTGATACTGCTGCCAAATGCATAGCTGAGGCCAAAGAGTATTACAAGCAGAGGTGGGAAAAATCAAATATGGAACCTGACTTCAAGGAAGGGCACCAGGTGTTAGTGTCTGCACTGAACTTTAGCAATCTCAAAGGACCCAAGAAAATGAGAGACTAATTTGTAGGGCCCTTCACTATCATTAAGTTGATAGGGAAGAATGCAGTAGAGGTCAAGCTCACTGAGGAGTTTTCTAGAAACACCCAGTCTTTCCAGTGAGCCTGGTCAAACCATACTTCCAAACAGAGGAGGATGAATTCCCCCCAGGAAGAAAAACATCACTCCACCAGAAGTAGTGGAAGTAGAAGACTCTCCTGGACCTGTGAGTAAAATCATCAGGGCCAGAAAAATCAGACTTAATGGGAAGGATCAGAGACAATATCTAGTCAGATTCAAGAACCAGACAGCTGACAAAGACAAATGGTTGGCAGAGGATGCCATACCAGATGGGAACCTTCATCTGAGGAGATTCAGAGCCTCTAGGAGGACTGAACAGTCTCATCAATGATGAGCCTTTTTTAGAGGGAGGGTATGTCAGCCTGTGACTCAAAACCAGAGCACAAGCATGATAGCTAAAATACCATAAACCAATGGTATAGCCAAAATACCACCAAAACATGGAGCTGAGCCAAATTAGCTCAAAAGATATCAAAAGAAAGAGGAAACTCACCTCTTTCTGAAAATATAAGTCCCATCACCATAGGACAAGAAATAACAAAGTTATTCCTGCTCAAAGTTATTGCTGAGCATAAACCTTAATTTTCACCTCTCATCTAAAATCTAGAAGGAGAGGCTTAACCCCATCAAATGGGTATTCAAAATGAAGCTCTAAGCCAGGGCTATCTAATGGTGCTAGCTAAACTGAGCTAGCACCAGTATTACTTGAGTTATGGTCAAATTCAGACCAAATAAGGGTGAACAAAACATTCACCTCTCATCTAACTTTTACAGTTTTGGTGTGAGATACCTAAAGTGGGGTCTTTTTGTAAAGAGCACAATCAGGGCTATCTGATGGTGCCATCCATTTCCTCATAGCCCAACTACAAAAGAAGTTATTGGCCAAACAAGCTTAATACAGCTTTTGCCCAGACCACGCCAATGTACAAAAATACTTGTACATGGGATAACTTTGTCATATTTAATGATAACCATGTCAAGTTGGGTACCATTGTGTAGAGCCCATACAGAGCTATTCAATGAACCAACTTTGAGCTTGATATCTCAAAAACTGACAGAGGTATGACCATTTTAAGGTCAAAATCCCACCTGCTGTCAGATACAGCCTTACCATGGGATAATATCCTATAACCATGAATATGAGGTGTCAAATAGACAAAGAAGCATGTTTTTACTTCAATACCTCATATGTCAGTCAATACTGGGGTCCCATACAGTTTCTGTACAGCATTCTACACGTCATACACGTCAGAATCAGGCTGTGAGGTCCCCAAATGAAAATCTTCACCCTGTATTGGTGAAATCCGCCCAGATGTGGTTTCAAAACCACATCAGAGCCCAATACAGAGTATACAGGCTGTTTGCAAACCACAATCCTGTCATAGAGAGTGAAAAATCTTCACTTCCTCTAAGTGGAAAGGTCTAGCAGCCTTTCCACCTCAATTTTAGGATAAAAGGAGGGCTTTTCACAGCCAAAAACCTTTCCTCATCCTGCTCTTGAATAACCTACGTAGTAAACTGTCAAAAATAGTTTTACTCTTGGCTAATAGTCAGGTATAGTTATAAACTTAATTATTGTAACCCAACAGATAAAACTGCACCCAGGGCTTTCAGCAGCGCTCACCACCACTATATTTCCATAGTAAAGCCATTAAAACCTCAATTCAATCACCTTTTATCAACCTTTTATCTTTAAAAATCTATTTTTTACCATGTCACAGCCATAGTCTTAGTTGTAAATAGCCTTATTACCTCTTCAACATAGACTCAGCCTGACAATTATCAAGAGTTTCATAGACAAACCTTACAAAGATATTGCACCATATGTTTGGTATATTGCACCATTTCTGAATCTTTATTTATATTTTAATTAACCTTTAATAGTATTATGCACAGCCTTGAGGGAATTGAGCTGGTGAGTAATTTTGAGAGGGTGTCATTTGATCAAGATATTGCACCATATGTTTGGTTTGTTGCACCATTTCTGGGGGAATGAGGTGATTTTGTGCAGCTATTGCACCATAGGTCTGTGCACTGTTTAAGCTGTAGGTGGAGAATGCTGTATATTGTGAGGATTCTATTTGTCCTATATGAGTTTTAATTTTTCTTCATTTAAATTTAATTCTGTTTTTAATTTATATTTACTGGCTTATCAGGTGGCTGTGCTTGTGTTTCCACAAATATGCTTTGTAGTTTAAGGTTTTGATGGGTTTTCCTTGCATAAATTAATTGATTTTTCTTTGTTCTGTCTTGTGACTGTTGTTTAATAAAGTTTGCATTTATTATTTATTGAGGTGGCCTCAGCTTAATAACTGCATTGCTGAGTAATCCAAAGGTTGAGCAGAGCATGGGTAACTTGAGTGTTACACTACCCCTTTCACTGGTAACTTTAACATTTCTTTGCTAGATTTTCCTCTGCTTTTCTTCATTTTATTGTTATTCTTTTAATCAAATAGACCATTCTTTCCTGAATTTCCTTATGGGATTATACATACTGATGGACTTCAATCCATTATATTGCTTAATTACCCTATTATCATTGATTAATTATTGATTTTTCTTTCTTCAGTCTTCAAATTATAGTCCTATAGATGAAATTCCACTTGAAACTGGGCAATTAAGGTATGGAATACCACATCCCCCCTCCATTTATTGCTGTCCCCAGCATTCAAGTTTCAAGGGAAATATTTTGGGTATATTTAGCCATATTTTATTTCTTTAAATATTTATTCTATTAATTTCAAGTGATATTCTCTGTTGACATTTCTTTATATTAATTTTGAACCTCCATGGGTTGCTCCTTGTATTGTCTTCTTTGTTGAATTTATTTTGATTTAATTTTATGCTTTTGTTATATTGTCTATTATTCTTGTTTATTGATTTTTTTTTTGAAACCTTTTTTTTATTATTAGAAATTATGTAATTTTGTTCTTCCAAATTTAGTATACTAATGTAGATATGAGTTAATAAGATATTTCCAGCCCATTGATTGAGTTGATTGATTCTTTTGGAATTTTGAGATATGTGATTCTGATTTATGAGTTGATTCTTTTTTTTTGTGCAAAGAAGATTTTTAATATTGAAACAAGTTTGTTAATGAATAATGATGCAGTTTAAGGTCATACTCAGGACCACAGCTTGAGTTATTTGAGGTAATAATTGATAAAAAAAATAAAGAATTTATTCAGACAGTTTAAGGTCTTATAAAGGACCTATTCTTGAATTAATTTTGTTGATAAGATATAAGAATATTTGGACAGTTTAAGGTCTTATCTAGGACCCCTCCTCTTTTTATTTTGTTTTCCTGATTGGATTGTTCTTTCTTGTTGTTTTTTTTTTTCTGAAATTAACCTCAAATGGTAGGGCCATCCCCTCTCCATTTAATAGCTATACCATCATTTCCACTTTTTGATAATAATGACTTTAATTCAATATTGATTTATAATGTTTTTTTTAATAGTCATGTATTAAAGAAATAATAATATAGTAATAGTTAAATAATAATAAATAAGAATAAATAGTAATAAATAATAATAATAATATAATTAAGTAATAAAAGATACTAATAAAATGATATCAAGTAATATAAATGTTAAAAAAAAGTATAATAATAAGGTATATTATGTAATTGCTTCTGAGGATAAACTAATTTAAGGTCATGGTAAACCTCTTGTATCACTTTTTTATTTTCATTTTAAGTATATTAATTATTATTAATGGTGGGTGGCTTGTTTATTGCTATTGAAGGCTAACACCCCCTCTCCATTTAATAATTTCACCATAATTTAAATGTATTTATTCTATTTTATTCTTTATGATAATAAATTTACTTTAATTCAAGATAAATAATAATAATATATTGAACTTAATTTAAATAATAATAATAAGTTTAATTTAATTTAAATAATAATAATAATATTAGTTTTGTAATAATATATTTAATTTAATATGAATAATAATACATCTTAATTTAATATAAATGATAATAATAAATCTAATATAATATAAATAATAATAATAATCTTATTTTTTATTATTATTTTTTGAAGTAGCTGGGTGTGGATGCTTCAAAATAAACCAGCTCTACTTCTTATCTCCACTTGCCACCGTTTTCTTTTTCTTCTCTGCTCTTTTATTTTATTTTATTATTATTATTCTTATTTTATATTTTAATTGTATATCTATATATATTTTATTCTATTTTACTTTTGATTAGGTTTATATATATATATATATATATATAGTTCTACGCCTCTGTTTGTTTGTCTGTCTTAGTATTTCTTTTGTCGCTTGCTTTTTTCCAATGAACTTATTGCTCAAATTCCCTTCGACACCACTTGAATCACGATCCGCCACCATTTGGCTTTTTTCTTTTGCTTCGTCTGTCTTCCGTTTTCCATGGCTATCTTTAACGTTACGCCCTTTTGGAATGTTTTTTTAGTTGACAATTGATTTCATCTAGGTGAGTCACCAATTCTTTTGTTTTGCTTTTCTATCTCCGTTTACTGCATTAACTACAGCTGATATTTGTCCTTTATTATCCTTTTTTGCTTGGTCTTCTTTTTTTATTTTTTTATTTATTTTTTGTTTTCCCCAAAGGAACAATCAAACTGCACGATTGCATTGAGAAGCCTTGGAGTTTGATAGATGGGAAAGTAAGGTGATTTTGGTACATTTTTTTACTTTAATTTGACATTAACTATTCCCTCCTTTGTTTCCTTCCATTCTCTCCCTTTTATCATTATTGTTATTCTATTTATATATATTTTTTAAAAAATAGAACTAATAAAAAAATGTCCTCCTTTGCCCTATCTATTTATATCGACGAAAATGGTTGCAAAGTTATTGCTATCTTCCACGGTCGCTATTGATATACTATTCACTGCATCCAAAACACCAGTCCAAACGTGAAAACGCCCAGTATTTCTCCACCTACCACCATTACGTCTTTCTCTGGATCCACCCTTGCTTGGCCCACATCCAACAATCCGTTACCCATGACCAACGGACATCTGTCTCCTCCTGCCTTGGCTGGAGGCGTTGCTTCTCGACCAGTTGCTACTTCTGCCAATAATCCCGCTCCTGATAGTATATCCATTTCCGCCACGACAGACTCCGATCCTCCCTCCGAGTTACAAGAACTCTTCAATGTCTTAAATCGTTTATTCCGCCGCTATTGCCGCAATTTTTACGATTACGTCCAAAATCATCCCAATAATGTGGGCGATTAACAATCCATATCTGGTCTTCGTGCTTCCTTGCAAGCCTTAATAGAAGTGTTAAACAATTTGGCAGAGTGAGTTTATTTGTTTAATTATTTACACCATTTTCTCTTCTTTTAATGTGGTTGGATATCTTTGTTAGTATCTTCAATGACGAAGATGACACTGAAGAGTAAACAAATATTAACCTCTGGACCAAGCTATTTTGGCAAGAATTCTACTTTTTATTATCTTCTTCATAACTTATTATAGCTTTTATATATATATATATTTTATTTTTTTGGAAATAGGAAATGAAAGAAGAATAAATAAATAAAAAAATTTAAAACAAATAAATAAAATAAAAGAAAAAAAGCAAATAAGAAAAGCCCAAAACTTAGGTTGTTACGGAGCTACTTTCAATTTCTGTGCGCGAAATATGGTAAAGAATTGAAATAAATGAAAAATACTATTTAAACAATTTCCCCCTTTTTTTTGTTATATTTTTTATATTATATTTCTTTTGTAATTTATAAATTGAAAAGATATTTGAAATTATTTCTTTGGGAAATGATTATGATATAAGTCATTAAAGTAAATGTATCAATGAATTCAGTCACCTTGATTAATTATTATGTTTTCTAAGTATTGGTTAAGTTGAATTAACTTAAGAATTAATTCCCAAATAATATAAAGATAAATTGACTAAAATTCTCAAAATGAAATTAAAGTTTTAATTAATCTTGCAACTCAATCAATATAGAATTGATTGAATTTGTGCAAAACATTTTCCTTTTTGTTTTTTTTAATTGAATTTGAAATTGAGTTAAACTTTTAATTTGACCAAATAATATAAGATCAAATTATTTAAGATTTTGAATTTTTAAATCAAAGGTTAACTTGTTTGGTTAATCCAATCAATGTATTATTGATTTAATCTATGAAATTTATTTATTTATTTTTTATTTTTTTAAATTGAATTCTAAATGGGGTCAAATGGTTGATAAGATGTATACTTAAAGTTTGCATAGCTTTCAGTATATAAAATACTTGAGGGCTAAACTGTGGGTGGAAGAAACTTGCTCCATCTTTAATATAAAAGGAGGTGCTTGATATTGAATATTGATGAAGATAAATTTATATAATAAAATGGAAATTCCCCAGAATTTCATCTCAAAAACTTAAATCATAAAGGATGGACTTAAGAAATAGACACCCACTCTAATTTTTTAGTTGAGTATTTTTTTTTTTAGAATACATAAGATAGCATGGAATAATGATACTGATACACTTGAAACTCTTTTTTTTATTGATATTATTTTTTTTTATATTTTTAATTATTTTCTTTTTATATATTAGATTTCTTTATAGATATTTGAGACTGGAATAAGACTAAATTTTATGAAATAATAAAGGAAAATGTTGAATTATAATAAAAAAAGTCATTGATAATATGAAAATTTGTTGTCAAGACCTTTCTTGAATTTGGCCTTCTTAGCTGTAAGCTCATTTCTTCTTTCTTCATTGAGATATTGATCTTCAAAATATTCATTATTATCAAAGTAATCCTGGATAAGCTTTCCATTTCTATCATTAGTTTCTGTCCAATCCTCTTTTTGTGTTGAGGTCTTATATTGCCTTGCCAAATGGGCCTGCAAGCTTGGGAATATCTTTGTATTCTGAGTAATCCAAAAAATATTCCTTTTCTTCCTTAGTCTTCTTCTTCTTTTTGCCACTTTTATCTTTGATTTTATTTGATTCATTCTTCTTTGGGGTACTAATATCCTCCAACCACTTGACATGTTGGTTTGAACCTTCATAGTTGTTCCTAGGATTATCATTATTTTGTTCAACAAGGTTGGCATTTCTAAGAGGTTGCCAATTTGTATAACCTTCCAAAGGAAATTCTTCTTCAGTAAGTATAAATTTATGTTCATCTTAAGCTTCTTCTTGTATTTCCATTTGACAAAATAATCCTGTTTCCTTCTCATATTCTGATTCAGCAAGATTTTTTTCTAAGATAATTGGTGAGTGTGTTGTATTTTTTATGTATTCATTTCTGGTATGGTTCCTGATAGACTGAAGTTTTTTGAATCTTCAACTAATTTTGTATGTAATATTAAAGTTATTATAAGCTTCCCCAGAGGATTTTTCTTCAGGGGGTAAGGCTTTTTGTTGCTTTAATTCCTGTTGTATGTCAATTTGTAACAGTGAATTGATTGAATTTTGGTATATTGACTCATCCATGTTAGCTTCATTGATATTCTGAACTTTACTAGAACCACATTCTATATATTTCTTTTGAGGTATAACAAGGGAATTCTATTCTTAAAGGTTCCTCTTCTAGACAAAAGGTTATACCTTTTACTTGATTCTGGTCATTTCTATCTTCATGTGAAACCTCTTCTTTGAATGATATGTTATTCTATGAGTTATCCCCTTCTTCTGGGAAGTTACTCTTCACTGAAGTGATCTGAGAGTTTATATTGGAAATATTTATGATACTTCTATCTTCTAAGATTGAGGGTGGGCTTGCAACCTTCTTGATGTGATCACTTGAATTGGGTTTACTGAATATGGTAGGTATGACTAAAGATTCTGTATTATTTTCTTTAATTTTATTATTATTATTTGAATTGGACTGACTCACTTTAATCTTCTTAATTGAATTGATGATAATATTGTTAATTAAAAATTTTACTTCAAAGTGTTTGGCCTTTTCACTTTTGTAAGTATCCTTCTTTAAAGAGCCTTTTTATTCATTTTCAATCTCAGAGTTTGACTCTGAAATAAAATTTGCTTTTATTTAGGTTCCAATAAATTCTCCAATGATTTTGATTTTTGTGTGAATGATTTTCTCATACTCTTGATTCCTTTTGAAATTGAGTTCAATGATCTTAAGGGTGTGAACTTCTTTGAGGACTTATCATAAAAAACATTTTCTTTGAGATTAAAACTACAGTTGTTACTTTCGGTATGAGTTTCTTCATTGGAAGTCTGTTTTGATTCCCTAAAAATTTCACTATGAACTTCCATTTTCTTGGTCTCATTGATGTCAGAAATGAGTAAATTCTCTTCTGTATAAGGCATATCAACTTCTTTCAATTCAGGTTTGTCAGATAAACTATGTGATCTTAATTTTTCTTTATTTATGGTATTGTCAGTTTTTCTCATTTCCTTGTGATACTCCTGAGGATTTATCTCTTGTGAATGTGTTCTATCTTGAATAATTTGTTCAGTCTTTATGGAAAATTCCTCCTTCATTTCCACTTTGTCTTTGGATTCTTTCATTTCTTCACTATCAAAACTTTGATGAGGACTTTTCCCTGAATGTGCTTAATTTTTGGATCTTGACTCTTTTTCTATTGGTATTTCTTTCCAATATTCCAATTTAGAAACTGCACATGTTTCCATTCCTGCTGGTGGTTCTTCTCTCCATCCTACTTTCTGTGGTAAACAAAGCCTTCTTCCATCTGGCTCTATGTAACTAAATATTTCCCCTTTTTGTTGAGAAAAATCTAGTCTTATGTTATTATCTGCAAGGAAAGGCCTTCCCAATACTGTGTGAACTTCTCCTCTTGCTACAAAAAGATGTATATTTCTTTCTTCCCCAGTGACTAAAGTGATTGGAGTAAATTCTGCTAATCCAACTATTGAGGTACAATGCCCACCAGTTCCCCTTAAATTCATGTTGAGGCATCTTGTGGTAAGTCCTGCTTTGATTTCTGAATCTTCTGGTATTATATTTAATTCTGATCCTGTATCAACTAATGCCATTATTTCATGTCCTTCTTCCCCAAATATACTTGCATAAATCCCAATGGACAGGCATAATGCAATTTTGGCTGTTCATAATTACCCAAATGATGAGTTATGAGTTGGGTTTGAATTTCTTTTGTATCAATTGAATTAATAGATTTTTTCTCTTCCTTTGAAAGGTTCTTTAATTGATTAAAAAACTTTGGTGACATGACTAAAATTTGTTCCAAGGTAAGATTTATTTTCTGATCCAATACCTTTTGGATAATTTGTGCCATAATTTCTTGAATATCTAATTTCTCCTCATTTATGTTTTTCCTTTCATTGACTTTCTTGATTAATCCCTGGGTATTTTCAGTTTGATAAATTTTATGTTCCTGTGAAGCTATATTATTTAGATTTTGCACCATTTGAGGCTTCTTATATTTGGCTGGAATAATTGTTTTCTCTTCTTCCTTTTCCTCATCTTCAACATAAGCTCCAGGTATATTTGGTCTTTTGTTTATTGGTGTTTTCACTTTTGAATGTGATCTTAAAGCATCTTGATTGGTATTTTCTGCTCTTGAGTTTCTTTCTTTATTATTTCTTAATCCATAATTATTTAAAAGTGGCTCATTGGCTGATGAAATAGTTGGTGGCTTCCAGCTTCCCCAGTTTTCAACTTTGGCTATAGCAGTTGCACTATCATCTTTCTTTAATTGTATTATTTTCATTGGATTAGGTTTGGGTAGTGCTTCTTTAGCTTCATCTTATTTCATTTTCTTTGTGAGTTCTTCTTTCTCTTTTGCAAAATCATCAACTAACTTCTTTGGAGCTATTTTACCATCAGTTGCAACTCTTTGCCAATTGTGTTTTGAAAATCCACCTCCTTGTCTTCTGACCCATTTCCTATTTTGATCTTCAAAGAGGTAGCTGCATCTATTCACTGAATTTCCTTCCTCAAGACAGTAATAACATTTGACATACAGTTTTGGTATGCTTTGTGCTGGTGCATAGAGAACATGCCTTTGTGAGAATGGAGGTAAATCATTCCTTGGCTTGCACTGTTGATTATTGAATTGATTATTGGTAACCCCTCCAATTTGAGGTTTGGATAGACTTTTCAATTCTTCCAGTTCAGTCATAAATTTCTTGAAATCTTCATTTTCCCCTTGTGCCTGCTTTCTAGTTTCCATTTTTTGCTCTTTGAGTGTGAGCCTTGAGGTATATTTTACATACCCAATTAGGCCACAATTATCTTAAAAAGAAATTTTGAATTATGCATAACTCATAAGTCATGCATATATCCAAAATTCATCATTTTTGATTTCAGAAAAGATGAATAACCTTTTATTGAGTAAGTAAATCCATGGATTTAAGGCCAGATTTGGATTCTACACTAAAATTCACCTAGGGTAGCTCCATAGAGTGAATAAGCTCAAGTTAACTCTTTGAGGTGGTAAAATGGAAAATACTTCAATACCACATCATCAATACCACATAAAAGATCTGTGAAAACTTTTGTTTTTCTTAAATTCACGCCAAAATAATGGGAAAGTGAGAAATCCCATGTTAAATATACACTAAGAATAGTGTTATTCATGTTTTGAGCACTTAATATCATGGTATTCTTACATGGATGTTTGGTACACCCATAGTGGATATCTCACTTGAAGCTTAAATTACTATTTTGACGTGAAAAATAGGCAAGGGGGACAAAAGACATCAAAGAGAGCCAGGGTACCCAACTTCTGAGGCCTCAGAGGCGTGGACAGCTCCAAAGCTTTGATCCATGGCTGATCCTGGCCTAATTGGTTAAATAAAACCTTTTGGGAACTTGGTTACCATTTTACAACTACAGTAAAACTTAAGAAAATAGCAAATAACCTGCTATTTTGACGTGCCAAGGAGGTAAAGAGCTACTTGGACTCCTGTAACCATGTCAATTCTTAATGAATTTCCATGGATAACCCTCAAAAGAGTAATTGAAACCCTTTTTGGACTTGTATCCATTGATTTACCTCATAGAAACCAGTGAAACACTGATATTTGCAATTCTACGTAGAAATGAGGTAAAAACTTCAAAAATTCATTAAAAATACAATTCTTAATGAATCTTTCTGAAACTTTCAGGACTAATGGAGTGCTGTATGATCTATGGTACAATCAAAAAGAATTTCAGTTTTACTAGTAAAAGTTAAAGGTTTACTTACAGTCCATTTCTGACTATTCTATGTGAAACACTGAATCTTCAAAAATTCACAGTAATTACAACCTGTGATGAAATTGGCAATAACATTGATAACTTTGAGAAATCAATGATTATTTTGGAATAAAAGGAAATATCCAGATGTTACTCTTTATATTCTTAACCATATTGGGGTTGGTAGTCACATAAAAGCATCAATTAAGTAATTATGATAATCTTACGTGACAATGGATGCTGCAATCAATAATCCAAAAAGGGTTATTGTTCTCTCACTCACTGGTTTTTGAGTTTGCTCCATGGCACGCCTCTGTGAGCTGTTGTTGACTTAAAAGAAGCCTCTTCTTGCTGTTTTTTCCACATCATCATCATCTTATTATCATTTAAATCATTGTTACCAACAAAGTAAGTATTAGTTACCGCTATTCTTAAGTGTTTTAATCTTTCAGAATAAATCAGAAAGACGTGAAATCATAGAATCCAACTATATATTGTTGTAATACTGTTATAAATCCATTTTGATCCTTAAATCCACAATTCTACATCAAATCTCTCTATCTTATCTTTCAATAAGCTCTTTGGAATATTAGTGAGTGATTTAAGTTTTTTTCTAAAATTAGTTTTCTTCAAGAATTATCATTATAATTATTCTTGCAAAAGATAATTATATATTAAAATAATTTTATTATTTTAATAAAAGAAGCTTTTATTATTAAAATCTTCTTGTAATTGATTCTAGTAGACAATTACTTGCTCACTGTTAAAATCACTAGTAGTGCTTAACACGTGAAAGAAATAATTCTTTAATTATTTAATTGTGGTTATAATAATATTTTATTATTATATTTCATAAGAACAGACATAGTACTGTTGATTAATAGTGATATTATCATCAGTTTCATAGTCACATCTTACATTGAGGGATTCAGTAATTTCCTTCATCTTATTAAAAGCTTCATTCATTCCTGGAAAAACCTCTTCCTTGAAGTGAAATTTCTTTTTATTTTCAGTAACATTCCTTCCTGTATCTCTTGATGATGAGAATCTTTTGGTTACTAATATTCTGGCTTCCAATTCTTGTTCAATGTACTTCTTGAGAATCTTCATAGGTGGTATAAGGTATCCTCCATCTTCAGCTCTAACCATGAAATTATCTTTGATCATTTCCTTACTTATGGCTCATTTAATATCAGCTGAAAGACAGTTAAATAGATCTTCATGGAACATGTTATCTTGAGGAATATACCTGTATCTTAAGAAGTAACAATAGTTTCATATTCTCCCACAAATTTCTTATATTGTGATAGACTACCAATTCCTCCATCTTCTTGAGTATCATTAAAAAGCTTAATTAGTGATTCTTTTCTGTATCTTCTTTCAGGTTCAACTCTGCCCCATTTTGTTATAAGATCTTTCTTAAGCTGTGTCCAATTTTCTTCTTCATAACCTGGCATAGCTTCAATTGCATCACTAATTCTTGGTTCTGTAGTCCAAAATGCCATTTTCATTGCTAGGTATTCATCTGTTGCTCCTTCAATTTGAGCTATTCTTTCCACTTTCCTGATAAATTTCTCTACTTCTTCTCCATAGAAATTTAGATTGTAATCTTTTGCTTTAGTTTTAACTACAGGTCTTTCTTGTCTTGGAGCTTTCTGCTGTAATGCACTTGGATTATTAGGTGTAGTGACAAAATCTCTCCTTGGAATATTTTGAGCTCTTGGTTCTGTTACTGGAGTAGAGGTTGCTCTAGGACCAGGTGTAGGTGATATTGGTGAGTCTTCAGGCCTAACATGCCTTGGTAATGTGGATTCACTTGGACTAGCTCCAGGTGTAAAAGATGTTTTTTCTATTCTTTTTTCCTTTCTTTTTGCTTTTTGTTAACAATAGATCTTGCATTTGTTTCATAAGACTTTGTATTTGTACTGTTTAATCTTCCTCTTCACTTTCTTATGCATACTGTCTTTCTACAGTATATTCAAGTAATGGTGGTAAGTCAGATGTTGATTTTCGATTCATTTCTACTTGGTAAACTGATCCTTTAAATTCTTTTGTACTTTGCTTGTTTTTCTTTGCTTATTGAATTAACTTGAAGAAAAATCTCCTTAATTCTTCCTTTTCCTTCTGTTCTGTTCTTGGTGCTGCAATGAGTAAATCAATATCCTGAGGTGTTTGATTTTCTAGTGTTCTTTCCTTTACTGGGTAATCAAAATGGTATGACTGATGTGATGATTGTGAGGGTGATGATGATTTGGAATGGTATTTGTTTCAGGTTCCAGATTGTATAGATATGTTGATGGTTAATTCTTCATAAATGATGACTTTTTTTTGAGATAGGTTGGTTTGATTATCTCCTGATTTGATGATTGACTGATTATTGAATGTTGAAGTTGAAATGGCCACTGTTGGGACACCAGATGTGGAACTCCTTCTAGTGTGGGATTAAATAAGGCAGTCCTTGAGGGGGAAATCACAGGTGAACAGTTTTGAATTGCTGAAATAATCCTGTAACCAAGGGTGCTAATGGTGTTTTAGTTGCCCCTCTTAATATACTAAACAATCTCCCTACAGAGCTCACAAATCAATATTTAAGATTGTGGCTTTACAACTAGAGAAGACTTTTCAGCAGTCTCTATCAGACCTATTCAATAATCAGATAAGTAACTTATAAGTTAAAACAGTATAAAATATAATTTTCAAATAATAATATATGATTATTCTAAGGGTAAAACCTTAATAGTATAAGAGGTTTATTTAATATAATCGTAATAATATATATTTTAAGGGGTAAGCTCAATTTAATGTTATATATGTTATAATACTTAATGGTTTGACAGGGTAATGGTTAATATAATATCATGATAATACCTTTAATAATTTATTGATAAGATTTTGTTCAATATAGAGAGGATGTTTGTTAAATATATAGAAGATATAAGATAGTATAAGGGTAGGGGTTTTTATATATAATAATATATAGTTGTAAGGTTGGTTTTTTTAATATGGAGATATAATAAGAATATTTTTCCTTTATAATGTAAAGGTTATGGGGATAAACTCAATATTATGAGTATTATTGATAGTATTATAGTTATAAGACTAATAATTCAAACATAGGGTGGATTAATAATATTTAGTAGACCTTTTGTTAACAACTATTAATTAGAAATCACTATGAATTAAGCTTATAAGTCTATAATAATTCAATAAAAGAACTATATTATCCTACTAGTAAGGGATGAATAGTTATTCTCCTTCTTGGTATATAACTCATTGGATTCATGGGGAAAAGAGGAAAAAATGAGGGAGAGATGACCTCTATTTATATTCTTTGGGCCCTCCATAGTGGCACTCAAAAACAAGGGACTTAGAATTTTTCACTTCTTTTGGCTAGGATAAATTTTTATCGTGGTGAGATACCATTTGTTTGGTTTGTTGCACCAATTTATGTATAGCTATATAATCTGAGATGTTTTTGCTGGTGAGGAGTTTTGAGATGGTGTTATTTGATCAAGATATTGCGCCATATGTTTGGTATATTGCACCATTTCTGAAGCTTTATTTATATTTTAATCAAACTTTAATACTATTATGCGCAGCCTTGAGGGAATTTAGCTTGTGAGTAATTTTTAGAGGGTGTAGTTTGATCAAGATATTGCACCATATGTTTGGTTTGTTGCACCATTTCTGGGGGAATGAGGTGATTTTGTGCAGCTATTGCACCATAGGTCTGTGCACTTTTTGAACCATAGGTGGAGAATGCTGTATATTGTGAGGATTCTATTTTTCCTGTATGAGTTTTAATTTTTCTTCATTTAAATTTAATTCTGTTTTTAATTTATATTTACTGGCTTATCAGGTGGCTGTGCTTGTGTTTCCCACGATATGCTGTGTAGTTTAAGGTTTTGATGGGTTTTCCTTGCATAAATTAATTGATTTCTTTTTCTTTCTGTCTTGTGACTGTTGTTTAATACAAATTTAATTTATTACTTATTGAGGTGTCCTCAGCTTAAAAACGGCATTGCTGAGTAATCCAAAGGTTGAGCAGAGCTTGGGTAACTTGAGTGTTACACTACCCCTTTCACTGGTAACTTTAACATTTCTTTGCTAGCTTTTCCTTTGCTTTTCTTCATTTTATTGTTATTCTTTTAATCAAATAGACCATTCTTCCCTGATTTTCATTATGGGATTATACATACTGATGGACTTCAATCCATTATATTGCTTAATTACCCTATTATAATTGAATATGTATTGATTTTTCTTTCTTCGGTCTTCAAATTATAGTCCTATAAATGAAATTCCACTTGAAACTGGGCCATTAAGGTATGGAATACCACAGTGTGATCCACTGTCAATGATCAAAGGGTGTTGAGAATTGTCAATACAAACAGTCATCTTTGTTGCTTGCCCATGTATTTATGCCATTCCTTTAGTTGGTGTAACTAGGAATTTCTGTGCATCTTGTGTGGGTTTACACAAGTTTTTATTTTCAGTGTCTTGTGGCATGCCTTCTTTTAACTGTATGTCCTGAATTTCTAGCAGTTTTTCCTTTTGGTACTCAACTAAAAATTCCTCTCTTGGGTCTTGATTTTCATCAGATTGTTCTCTGATGGCATGAACCATAGATTCTGATTCACAATCCACTTTGGGGGATTCCTCCTCTAGGATTTTCTCAATGGCATAGACTTTCTTCTTTGCCTTTGGACAGTTATTGGCATAATGGTCTGTTGAACCACAATTGTGACAAGAATTCTCCTTCTTAGTCACCTCTGCCACTCTTTTTCTGGGTTTGTCTTTGAACTCCACCCTTAAAGGTTGTTTTTCTCTGAAACCACTGGTTTTTATGGGAATATTTCCCTATATTTGTTCTCTTCCTTACATCTTGTAAGGTATTCGCAATGTCATCTAGAGTGCAATTTTGGTTGCATCTGCATTTTACTGAATGCTCTAGTTCTCCTAGCATTTGTGTTAGGATTGGGTGATTCATCATCTAAATATTCAATTGAGGATCAATGGCCTTAAGTATTTTAGACTGTCTAAGACACCACTCATATTGATATTTGTCCACAGAGTATTTATCATTTTCAAATGACATGGTATTTTGCCATGGCCAAGTACCACTACTGTACTTTTGGATGATTTGACTCTTCCACCATGGCCAGTTTCTTCTGCCATGGATTTATTTCATTTATGTGTACCAAATACTAGCATGTCCTTTAAATGCTGTATTAAATCTGGCAGTAATCCAGTAATCTGGTATGCTTGGTACATCAATGAAGAGTTCATCAATATAATTTATGAGTTCCACATGATCATATTCTCCTGATCCAGAGAATTTGGGCCAGCTTGTAGCCTCAGGAAGCTGTTTCAAGGCTTCTTTCTCAAAATAAGACTTATTATCTCCATCTTGGTATTTAGATGGAAATCTTGCTTTGTTCACCAATAAGGCATCTGGTTTGATGTCTTCTTGGTGGTATGGATTCTCCAAAGCATGGCCTTCTGGTCAGGGCTTCATGTTTTGGTAGACATTAAAAAATTTGTTTATATCTTTATCCAGAAAATCCCTTTCCCTTTTGCAGTGATGTTGCTCTTCAAAGACTTTATTCAGTCTTTTGTTGGTTTCTTCAGAGGCTTTGCTCAATTGAGCACAGCTCTCTTGGATGGATTTAATTTTAGCCTCTTGTAAGATTTGATTTCTTTGCAACCTTTTATTTATTCTCTTGAAATCATCAAGTGATTCTTGAGTTTGCACTGAAAATTGGGAAATTTGTACCCACAGTTTATCATTGTTCAAGTTACTCTCAGGTGTAACACTAATGTGTTCTCTCTGAGTGGGGTGATATTTTTATTAGTGGGGCTACTTATTCTAGAAGTATTTACAACTATTTCCGGTTTTGTGTCCTTCTTTCACAAAGTCCAACAGCTTCTGGATCATTGGGTCTGACTCTCTCTGCCTTTGGATAAAAGAGATCTTGTTCTTGCCCTTGTATCCTTGTATTCTCCTGGATACCACCTGGGATTGTGAAGAATGGTAAATTTTGGTTACTGATCTGTTGGTGCCTGAATGGTTTGAAGCCACTGGAGAGCTGGTTTTGTGTCACAGGCGCTCTTATGGAAGCAAGAGTGGCCTGGCACTCAGGAATCAAGAACTGACTTGGAGGGCTCCAAAGGATATAAGAAATAACAATGATTAAATTTCTTTAAAGAAGAATAAGGGAAAAGACAAGTATGCCAAAGATAAAGGGAAACGATAAGAAGCCAAAGGCCAAGAAGCCAATCAAGTTAATTCTCAATTCACTGTTTCAATCTGCCAGAAAAGGAAATGGAATTACCAAAGGATATTACCACCAATATCCACTGACAGGTGAGGAAGAACAAGAGAAAAGGTGCTGAATGACTGACTTAAGATTATCAGTATTAACTTTAATAATGTAAAAGAAAATAAGGATAAAAATAAATCCAATATATTAATTAACTGGGGAAAAAGTCCCCAGGTGCTGAAAGGTGGCCAGTATATGTGAAAAACTGAAAGATTGATCCTGAAGGTGGATCACCGGCTGTATTATCCGAATCGGGCCAATACAGTTCTGGCCATATTGAATTTGAGCTGTGTGATTGAATTCCCACAGTGGAATATGAATTGGCCCAATTGGGCCAAGTACATACAGGTTGATTGATTGCTGCCTGTATGAACCAATTGAGTTGTCCAAGGAGTATTGAAATACTTGATTCCTTGACAACTGATTGAAATAATGTATAACCTCTGAGAATGACCCTTGAGATAATCCTGAATGAATTTCCAAACCAACTCCTTCAGGGCCAGGTGATTGGGATCCTTGAATGATCTTCTGATTGTGGCCATGGATTGCCAGACTGATGAGTTAAAGAGTCCTCCTTCAAAATGGGCATTAGATTTTGGGACCTTGATTTGGAAAGATGGAATTGGGTCCTGAAAACGTCACCATTGAATTGCTTAGCAAAAATGGTGCATAATGGTATATAATACCATATATGCACCACTCCTGCAACCTTGAGTACGGGGTGCATGGAGGAATGGAAGAATTCCCCTTAAGGTGAGGGGAAGGATTGAGCTGAGCTGATCTGGTTGCCTCTGGTGGTTACCAGGGGCCATGGGCTGAAAAGTGGTGCATGGTGATCCTGGGCCAAATTGGGTCCTATGGTGGTTTATGGCCATTTT
This sequence comes from Austropuccinia psidii, assembly GCA_023105745.1. Lineage (NCBI taxonomy): Eukaryota > Fungi > Basidiomycota > Pucciniomycetes > Pucciniales > Sphaerophragmiaceae > Austropuccinia > Austropuccinia psidii. Next base: position 44,741,626 of record JALGQZ010000001.1, read on the forward strand.
GGTGCCATGGTGATTTGTGGCCAAACTTGGCTCAGGTGGGCCCAATTGTGGTTTGGGACCCACCTGGCCTTGGGGGCTAGTGGGCTGCCCCTTTGGCCTCATTGGATTAGGCCAAAAGGGGCCTAATTGGCCCACAAACCCTGGACCGTGGACCATGATTACGGCCCATGGGCCGTAGAGGCCATAGGGGGCCTGAAAGGCCCAAAAAGGCCATTTAGGCCAGGACCCCCCTAATGAAAAGGGTTGGCCCAAAACTACTGATGGGGCTAGGAAACAGAGAGAACCCCCAGGTCCACCACAAAGATAGAGCCCTGGTGGTTGAGGATATGGGAATTGCCCAGGGAGGCCAATGATGGCAGGATATGGCCTGAGGCCATAGAGAAACAGAAGGGGCCAAATTGGCCATAAAGATATGGTGTGGCCAATTGGCCCCAACTTGGTCTCAGGTTGGAATTTCCGCAACACCAATAGAGGAGGGTCATTCTTTGCGGTTGTGACAGTTTTTTCTACTCCTTGTGAGCCTGAAGGAATCAGATTAGGCCCTGTCTGGTTCAGATGTTCTTCTTTAGCTTAGATAATTGCTTGATTCTCCCTTATCCTGGTTTCCCTCTCCTCCAGCATTCTGAACTGCTTGGTGAGATTCCTACCTTTGGTGATTACCATAAGGTCTTTGAAGTCGATCTCTTTGAGGAATATCTTCTGGAAACTTGTTCCAAGCTCTTCCCAGTGAGATGCTAGGCTGAACCTCTTCTTGTCCATGCCCCATTGGTAAAGTTCTTTGAGGAGCTGGTGGAGCTGAAGAAATTGATCCATATCCTTCCACTTCTCTGGTTTGAGGTTTCTGTTCAATGGGAAAGTGAATGTCAGAGTGGGTATAATTTACCTCAATGTCTTTCCATGCATCATTGTGTCCAAGGTGTTCTCTTACAGGTCCTCTGGTTCTGGAAAAGCTTTTTCTGTCCTCTGGCTGGCTCCTTGGGACTCCAAGTTTCCTGATGTATACAGGTGACATATCAGTGTTTGCAAGCAGTCAACAACTTAATGTTCTTGGGGTATTTACCTTTTACTGTACCTTGTAAAAATTTATTGTCTACTGATTTGGGCAATTTGCCTTTCTAGGTTACAATTGGGTTAATTATTGTAATCTTCCCTGTACAAGTGATTAAGGCTGGTTTACCTTGTATTGAGGCAGGTATTTGTGGTTTTATACTTCTTTGAGTGGCAATTGGTGTCAACTTCTTAGCTGTCATTAGGCCGTCATTGTGCCTCTTCCCTCTGGTTCTGAGGGTCTCACTGGTATGTTGGCCTGTGACTGGGTTTCAAGTGGTATGAAATTTTCTTCCACTGAATCCAACAGGAAAAAGAGGGCTTATTGTCAGTTAAGACTTCTTAAAGTTCTGTTTGCACGTCTAAGAATGGCCTCTGGGCAATATATTTCTATATTGTGCCCTTGTATTATGACACTGCAATTGAAATTAACAGTTAAATGTCAGAAATAAAGCTTATGGATATCTGGTACACTGTTTGTATACCAGTATCTCACAGATTAACTTGTAATTAGCAAGTATAATCAAAGAAGTGGTTCTGTAAAGGGAAATTGAAATTATCAATATACCCAACCACACCTCTAATACTGTTGGTTTGACAGTAAAAGGTGACCTTTTTAATTAAAAAAGGACAGTATTGATGGCTTAAACTCCTTTAATACGTAAAAAAAGCCAAACAAATAAATTCTTTGTGGTGATTAAATTGTAATCAACCATGCTACAAGGAAATTAACATAGAAAAACACAGTGGTATATTGTCATATAACACTCAAAAAAACAAATATAAGATAAGTTTTATATTTTCTTTTAGAGAATTTTTATGCCTCAAAAAAGAAACAATAGTTTCATAATTAAGAAAATAAAAAAAATACTCAATTTTGGTGTAAAAATGGTCCAAAAATCTAAAAAAACATGGGGAAAAGGATTAAAAGAGTTTGTTTTGATGATAATAAGGGTTGACAATGAGGTACAAATTGATATTATGATTATAGCCTGATTATTTTCCAAGAGTATATCTGTTTTTGACAGTTGTACTACTTAGGAATTCAAGAGAAGTATGAAGAAACCTTTTCTGGTGGAGAAAAGGCCCCCTTTTATCCTAAACTTGGGTGAAAAAGTCTTCTAGACTTTTCCATGTAAAGGAAGTCAAGACTTTTCACTTCCAAGGACCTGCTTGTGGCTTTCACAACGCCTGTATAGCCTGTATTGGGCTCAGATATAGTTTTGAAACCACATCTGGGCCGTTTTCACCTATACAGGGTGAGAATTTTTACCTGGGGACCACATAGCCCTCTTCTGACGTGTATTACCTGTAGAATGCTGTACAGAACCTGTAAAGGACCCCAGTATTGTCCAAAATATGAGTTATTGAAGTCTAAACAAGCTTCTTTGTGTGTTTGACACCTCAAAATAACAGGTATGGGATATTATCCCACAGTAAGGCTGTATTGGTCTAACTGTGGTATTTTGACTTTGAAACTGCCATAAATCTGTCAGTTTTAGAGATATCAAGATCAATGTTAGTTCATTGTGTAGCCATTAATGTGCTTTACACAATAGTACCTCATTTTATATATATATCATTAAGTATGGCAAATGTATGACATGTCCAAGAGTTTTTGTACATATGTATGATTTGCTTAAAATCTGCATGGAGGTTGTTTTACCCATAAATTTTGTTCTAGATGAGATATGGGTAAATGGATGGCACCATCAAATAGCCTTCATTGTGCCCTTTCCAAAAAGACCCCACTTTAGGTATCTCAGACTAAAACTGTAGAAGTTATATGAGAGGTTAATATTTTATTCACCCCTATTTAACCTTATTTTTGCCATAACTCCAATAGTTCTGGTGCTAGTGTACTGTAAAACCTCAATTGAACTACATATGTAAATTATAAGCATAATACATGATGAGGAATTCAAGAAAAAATAAATGGGAAAGAATAATTCTGGGTGGAAAAGCAATCTTGGCTCTAAGGGGGAGCCAGACCCACAAATTCCTTGCTGACAGGGGTGAGATGTCAAAATAAATGCAAACATTCATCAATTTTGGCCTGGAATTGAGTCACAGGGTGTTTGCCCCAATTGATGATGAGGGTTTGATACCAACCAGGGAAATTTTAACTGTTTCCATGAGGGTAAAACTACCTTTAAGGTAAAAAATCATTGTAAAAACAGCTTTAACTGATTTTGACTTCTTTTAAACACATTATGACGTGTTTTGAAGGCTCTAGACCAGGTATTACTATAGTAATGGCTGATTTAAGGGTCCAAAATGGCTGAAACAAGCCCTTTTTTGGTTTAAACTAGGCTTCAATGATTCCATAATTGGATTTTCTGTTGTCAAAGTGTTTTCTACGACTGAAAAGAGAAAATTTTATATTTGGAGTAAGAAAATTGATGGCTATAAAATAATGTCTTCTTTGCCCCACTTTTATCTTCATGTCAGAATCTTTTCCTTTTATAATTAGTTTAAACACTGTTAAAAACAATCAATAAAAGAATCCAAAAACCTTTTCAAATAATTTTAAACCTTTTAAAAATGCGAAAAAATTATCATAATAACTGTTTGTAACTCTTATAATCATTTTTACCCTTGAACCACCCCATAAGTGAATTAAAGCATCTTTCATCACTGTTAACTTTGTCACTCTGTTTGCAAATTAACTCTGGTCACTTTTGGGTGTGTTTTCCCTTTAATAATCCTTTTGAAGACTTTGATCTTATAGTAATTGCCTGCAGTTCTTTTCTCAATTAATTCCAATTGAAATTTCTCTTGAAACATTTTCTTTTGTAGCCTGAAAATCTCTTGTAGAATATTTTTTCGATAAATTTTTATTGTTGGTACAACAATAAATCTTTATAATATTATTGTTTTATACTTATCAAGTGAAAACAAAAAAATTCATGTGTTTTTGCTTAAAAATCTTATTCCATACTATTTTTAATCAATTTTACCTTATAAAGATTTTGGGGACATGAAAAGTACTTGATTTTTAATCAAAGTTTCACATCCAAACCGTACACTGAGCATCTTCAGGTTATAGGCCCAGCACCATCACAAAATTAAAAGAATAAGGTATAGAAATATCAGAGCAAAAAACTATCAACCATCTTCAATATATTTATTTCAACATGAATGAATCTTTGAATCCTCCTATTTCCTCACTCTCAGATATACAAGGATTAGGTAAGTTAAACCCCTTTAATTTCTTCACATGGCAAAGAGGAATTGCTTCATCTCTTGGCATGAGGAATCTCAGAGAAATTCTAATTAAACCTCCTAGTACTATAAAAGCCAATCATAACTATTTTAAAAAGAAAGATATGGTCTATTATTTTATAGTAGGGCATCTTGATGATGAACGTTATGAGAAATTGGTTTCTGAGAAAGATGAGGAACCATATAAACTCTGGAATACCATTAAGGAGCACTATGCCTCCTCCCCTGGTGAGAGATTGCATCACATTTTTGGAAACTATTTAGTATCTGATTCCCTGCTTCCTTCTCTGGCTTTTCCAAAGCTATTTCCTCCTTTTGCTCAACTCTCAAGTTACTCCAAGGCCTTTCTCCTAGTCTCTTTGCATCTGATATAATGGTGCAAGCTCTAGCCTTTTATCTCCTCTGACTCCTTCCTGAAGCCTGAAGACATGCTTTCACTGCAGCCTTTCACTCAATTAAAAGTATCTGTGAAAATTTCAACTGTATAAGAACTATTCAAAGAAGTCAAACTTGACATACTAAGATGATTTGGAACTTAAGATCAAACCTTGGCAGAACTTCAGCTATGTCCTAAACCAAAAAAGGGCGTTTTGACAAAGGAAAGCACAATCCTTTATCTAATCATTCCCAAAGTGATTTCTTCCAGTTATTTCCTGTGAAACAAGAAGCCTATCATAGTAGAAGAAATGATAGGAATCAACAAGAAACAAGTTCTTCCCTGGCAGTTTGCAATGATCTCAATAATTTTCTGAATAAAAAGGTACTGGATAGTGGCTGCTCCAACACTATAGCTCCTACCTCTGATCTCTTCTCTAATATCATACTGTGAGCCTTAGGCACAAACAAAAAATTAATATACAAACATAAATAAAATAAATTCAAATAAAAATTAAAATATAAATATGAAATTATGTACAAAATCAAGAACTTAATTATAATTTGAAAATAAAAATACATTAAATTTGAAAATTGTAAAAACACATTTTTACTTGAAAAAATTGAGTAAAAATGAATTTTCAACAAAATTACCCAAAAGAAAATAATTTTGGAAAAAAGTTAAATAAAATTTATCATAACTTTTTTAACTAACAAATAAACTTATAGAATTTATTTCACAATTGGATTCCTTATAAAAAATCAGGTGGGGTCACCTCTGAGTGAAATTTTTGTAACTCAACTCTAAAAAGCTTAAATTAGGTTTTTAGTATTTTCTGTATAAAAGTTGAAAATCCTCAAAATCTTAATTTAATTCACATCACATGTAGTGTTAATCATAAATTTTTGTGTTAAAATTGAGGTGTTGTGTATAGTTTAGAAGTCATGAGGAATTGAATTATTTTCAATTGAATTCAATTGTAATGTCAAGATGTGGGCATGTATTACATCAGTGAACTTTGATTTACATATGAGGTGTGAATTACTACAGTAGTTTACTGGAAGACTCAATTGAATTACATATGTAAGTTTTAAGTATAATACATGATGAGGAATTTAAGGAAGAAATAAATTGGAAAGATTCAATTTGAGGGGGAAAAGGAACTCTAGCTGTAAGGAGGAGCCAGACCCCCAAAATCCTTGCTGAAAGGCGTGAAATGTCAAAATCCACGCAAGTTTTCATCACTTTTGGCGTGGAATTGAGTCACAGGGTCTGTGACTCAATTGATGATGAGGGTTTGATATCAACCAGGGCAGTTTTAACTGTTGCCAAGGGGGTAAAACTACCCTTAAGATAAATAAATCTTAGTAAAAACACTTTTCACTGGTTCCTACGTCTCGTACCCTCATTCTGACGTGTTTTTAAGGCCCTAGGCCAGGTATTGCTATAGTAATGGCTGATTTAAGGGTCTAAAATGGCCAAAAATGGCTAAAAATGGCTTAAACCAGCCCTTTTTGGTCTAAACCAGGGTTCAATGATGCCATAATTGGCTTTTCTGTTGTCAGACTGTTTTTCAAGACTGACAAGAGTAAATTTTACTTTTGGAGTAAGAGAATTGATGGCTATAAAAGAATGTCTTCTTTGCCCCACTTTTCTCTTCATGTTAGAATCTTTTCCTTTTATAATTAGTTTAAACACTGTTAAACCAATCAATAAAAGATTCCAACCACCCTTTTAATATCATTTTAAACCTTTTAATCACGTAAAAAAATAATTATAGTCATTCTTTGTAACTCTTATAATCATTTTTACCCCTGAACCACCCCAAAAGTGAATTAAAGCATCCTTCATCACTGTTAACTTTGTCACTTTGTTTCCAAATTCATTCTGGTCACTTTTGGGTGTGTTTTTTCTTTAAACATCTTTTTAAAGACTTTGTTCTTTAATAAATCTCTTGCAGTTCTTTGCTCAATTAATTCCAATTGAAATTGCTCTTGAAGAAATTTCTTTTGTAGCCTTAAATATCTCTTGTAGAGGATTTTGGATAAATCTTTATTGTTGGTAAAACAATAAATTTATATTATATTATTTTTTTATACTTACAAGATTAAGAACAATAAAATTGGTGTGTTTTCTCTTTAAAAATACTATTTCTTACCATTTTTAAATAATTTTACCTTATACAAATTTTGAGGACAGGAAAAGTACTTGATATTTTATCAAAGCTTCATATCCACACCTTACATTTGGGGACCCAGCCATCATATTTTAACTGTGACATATTTTTTTACTCTTTTGTAATCCTTTTTCTTATATTGAAAAATGTACAAAACATATAAAAAATACTTATAATTCAAAAAATCCATAAACAAATATTTTTTTCATATTAAAAGTAAGGCTTATACTTTGCTTTTTTGAAATACCTTTTTTACTTAATTAATTGGATTTTTTCATTAATTTTAGTGTCTGACAACATGGTAAGACAAGAAAACATTGAAACAACCTAAACAGTTACCAGAATTATTCCTGCCAGTACTGTTAATTCTGACCATAATAGTACTATTATTGTGACTCAGAATAATCAACCTGAATCAATTTCTGCTAAATTGATTAACTTGGATATAAACAATACTCTTCAGAAAGCTAAGAATTTGGCCAATAGTAATTTTTTGACATAAAATTACTATTTTAAAGCTTTTTAATCATAAAATATTCCTTCAACCAGATCAGGAGCCAGCTATAACCCCTCAAGAAGCTCCCAGAAAGGTCATAAACGTGATTATGGCAGAAGCCAATCAGTTACAGAAGGACAAGGGTCAGTTGATGACCTTCAAATTAATAAATTGTGTCATTCTGAAGCTGATAAAACTGTTTTACCTTCAAAAAGAGCTGACACTGCCACAAGAAGCCTCAGTGGACATTTACAAAGCCATCCAGAAGGCTTACAACAATGAATTGCAGCACAAAGAGTACCAGATCCTTGCAGATCTGTGGAACAACTGCATGAATTCTTACCTAACTGTGAGAAAATTTCTGGGCAATCCCAACAATTGCAAGTTACTCAATGGATGGCATCCATTGATGTAAAAGAAGAACATGATGCTCTTAACAGCATAATGGAGGGAAAACAACCCTCCACCACCCAAATAAGTGCCAAAAACATCCCCAGTGGCAAGGAGCAGAAATTACATAATGAAAAAGCAGCCAAAAGCTCAGAACAAGGGCAAAGGGAAGGCACCAGCCACAAAACCTTACATCCAGGGCTACAGGATTCCAAAGATTCAACAGGATGCCATGGAAAATTTATTTCAGATCACCAGAACAATGATGGAATTACAAAAGAAGGAGAAAGTCAGATTGAAATATAAGAAATGATTTCTGACATTTCTTATGCTATCCCAGAGTTGTTCGAAGGTATAACTGATGTAAAAAGTCATATTTCTGATTAAAATTCATCAATTTTTAACAATCTTAAAACAAATAACTTGATTCTGAGCCAAATCAATGACCACTTATATGTTTTGAAAAGGTTTTAAGAACAATTAAAACTCCGAATAATGATATTTTTTTGGCAATAAGATAAATGAACAATCTGCCATTATTAAAGAATTAACAGACAAATATTCTAAATTCAATATTGATGACATGATTGAAACAAGAATAAAACAAGCCATAAGTACTATCAAAGAGGATAATAAGAAAGCTCTCGATGATATTTCAAAATCAGTTACTGAAAGTAAAGACACATATAATTGCCTTGAAAAAGTGTTTTGATACCTCAAAAAAGGAAATATCAAAATTAACAATAAAGTTAAATTAGGTTATCTCTGATAATACTAAACAAACAGAATTATGTAATGAGCTGACATATAAAGAGGATGATCATAAAAAGAATGTAACGAGCTCTATACAAAGCTTGCAACATGAATTAAGAAATTCACAAAGGTGTAACATTAGTAAAATGAATGATATTGAGCAACTACTAAACACCTTACCAAGAACTTCTACACCCCTGAATCAGAATGAGGGTACAAGGATTCCCAATCCAAAATTATTGGATATTGACAATTCACAGTTAAAAAATGAATTTTCTAATTCTTTTTATAACTTGGAACCATCAATGGGCCAAACACTCTTGAAAGAAGTTCCAAAGCTTAAGGAATGGCCTCACTTCAGTGGTGAAGGGGAATATGACCATATGGAATTTATCAGAGGTATTGACATGATCAAAGAAGATTTTGAATTACCAGCCAGATTAGTAACAGCTAGATTTAAGACCTTTTTACCAAATCAGCTCACAGATGGTATATCAAATTGAGATAAGCACATGGACACCAAAGCTGGACTTGGTGGAAAACCCAAATTATCAACAAATGGGCCAATGATGCTTGGAGGTTCAGACTTGAAACAGCCTTTGAATCTGCAAAATTCAATGCTGATAAAGACAACAATTTACCATGGTTTGCCCACAAAAAGACAGACCAACAGCATTATACCCTGACATGTCAGAGTTTATGATTCATAGGAAATTTCTAAGAAAATGTGGAGGTAACCTAGAGCATGCTGTCAAAAGCAGGTGTAAGTTTGTGACTCAAAACCAGAGCACAAGCATGACAGCCAAAATACCATAAACCAATGGTATAGCCAAGATACCACCAAAACATGGAGCTGAGCCAAATCAGCTCAAAAGGTATCAAAAGAAAGAGAAAACTCACCTCTTTCTGAAAACATAAGTCCCATCACCATAGGACAAGAAATAACAAAGCTATTCCTGCTCAAAGTTATTGCTGAGCATAAACCTTAATTTTCACCTCTCATCTAAAATCTAGAAGGAGAGTATTAACCCCATCAAATGGGTACTCAAAATGACGCTCTAAGCCAGGGCTATCCAATGGTACCAGCCAAACTGAGCTAGCACCAATATTGCTGGGGTTATGGTCAATTTCAGGCCAAAAAGGGTGAACAAAACATTCACCTCTCATCTAACTTCTACAGTTTTAGTGTGAGATACTCGAAGTGGGGTCTTTTTCGGAAGAGCACAATCTGGGCTATCTGATGGTGTCATCCATTTCCCCATGGCTCAACTAGAACAAAAGCTATGGGGCAAAGAAGCTCAATACAGCCTTTTGCCTATACCATTCAAATTGACAAAACACTTGTACATGCAATGGCTTTGCTATATTGAATGATACCCATATCAAATGAGGTACCATCTTGTAGAGAACATTCAGGGCTACACACTGAACCAATTTTGAGGTTGATATCTCAAGAATTGACAAAGGTATGGCTGTTTTAAGGTCAGATTCCCACCTGCTGTCATATACAGCCTTACCATGGGATAATATCCTATAACCATGAATATGAGGTTTCAAATAGACGAAGAAGCATGTTTTTACTTCAATACCTCATTTGTCAATCAATACTGGGGTCCCATACAGTTTCTGTACAGCATTCTACGCGTCATACACGTCAGAAGCAGGCTGTGAGGTCCCCAGATGAAAATCTTCACCCTGTATTGGTGAAAACTGCCCATATGTGGTTTCAAAATGACATCTGAGCCCAATACAGGTTATACAGGCTGTTTGCAAACCGCAAACCAGTACTAGAGAGTTAAAAAATCTTTACTTCCTCTACGTGGAAAGGTCTAGCACCCTTTCCACCACATTTCAGGATAAAAAGGGGGCTTTTCACAGCCAGATTTGTCTCCTCATCCTGCTCTTGAATAACCTACGAGTAAACTGTCAAAAACATTTTTACTCCTGGTTAATAATCAGGTATAATTATAAATCTTAATTATTGTAGTCTTTTATTATTGTAACCCAACAGATAAAGCTGCACCCAGGGCTTTAAATAGCACTCACCACCACTATATCATATATAGTTAAGCCCTTTTAATCTTAAATTGAATTATCTTTAAGCCCTTATAAATCTTTTTAAACCATTTTTACCGTGTCACAAACATAGTTAAAGTTGTACTTAGCCTATTTACACCTTTATCATAGTTTCATCCTGACATTTTGGGGGCCTGGCCATGTTTTAAACATTTTTTGCACCTTATAAGTAAGTTTTTTCTCTTATTTTCTATTTTTTGACAATTGTTTTATATTTTTTAGGCGTATTTTCTTTTCAAATATATATTTTATATATCTTTTACTTTATTACTCATATTATAAGAGTACTTAACACGTGGTTAATACCCACTGGAACCTTTATTTTTGGCGTGTTTACATATAAAAACACATAAGCCATCAATAAGTCCTGTATTCTTGATTGAATAAGGACACCTCTGACTGAAAAACCATCAGTTGAGGCTTGTTTAAGTGTATTGTTAACTCAATTACACTTATACAGAGCCACTTATTCAGATTACACTTGAAAACCCCAAGTGTATCTGTGGGATACTGGCACACAAACAATGTGACAGGGTACCAAAAGCTGTAATTTTGACGTGGATTTGTTGATTCAATTACACTGTCATTATACAGGGCATATTATAGTAACATACAAGCCCAGAGGGCAATCTTAGACGTGCAAAACCAGCATTTTTTGAGAAGTCTTAACTGACATAAGCCCTCTTTTTCCTGCCTTGATTCAGTGGAAGAAAATTACATCCCACTTGAGACCCAGTCACAGGCCAACGCACCAGTAACACCCTCAGAACCAGAGGGCAGCAAGGGCACACGAAAGAGGCACAGTGAAGGTCTCATCACAGCCAAGAAGTGGACTCCAATAGCCACTCAGAGGAGTAGAAAACCACAAAACTCTGCATCAATACAAGGTAAACCAACCTTAACCACTTGTACAGGAAAAATTACAATTATTAACCCAGTTGTAACCTCCAAAGGCAAACTGCCCAAATCAGCAGATAACAAATTTGTACAAGGCACAGTCAAAGGTAAATACCCTAAGAACATAAAGTTTTTGACTGCTTGCAAACACTGATATGTCCCCTGTATACCTCAGACACCTTGGCTTCCAAAGGAACCAGCCAGAGGACAGAGGAGGCTTGTCCAGAACCAGACGACCTGGAAGAGGACACCTTGGACACAGTGGTGGATGGCAAAAAAATGAGGGAGATAATATCAACCCTGCCATTCAAACTCCAATTCAACAGGAACCTCAAACCAGAGGACTGGAAGGATATGGATCAAGTTCTTCAGCTCCACCAACTCCTCAAAGATTTATTTCAATGGAGCATGGACAACAAGAGGTTCAACCTGGCAAGTCACTGGGCAGAACTTGGAGCAAGTTGCCAGAAGATCTGTCTCAAAGAGATAGACTTCAAGGACCCTATGGTAATCACCAAAGGTTGGAATCCTACCAGGCAGTTCAGACTCCTGGAGGCAAGGGCACAGAGGATAAGGGAGAATCAAGACACTATCCAAGCTATAGAAGAACAGTTAACCCAGACAGGGCCTACTCAGATTCCTTCAGGCTCACAAGGAGCAGGCCAAATCAGCTCTCCAGTGGCTTCACACCATTCAGAAACCAGCAGATCAGTGGCCAAGAGTCACCATTCTTCACAATTGTAGGAAGTTTCCAGGAGAAGACAAGGAAACAAGGGCAAGAACAAAGCCTCCTTCAATCAAAGGAGGAAAGAGTCAGACCCCATTATCCAGAAGCTGTTAGATTTGTTGAAAGAATTACACAAGAACCAGAAGTAGTTGTAAACCACTCTATAATTAGTAGTCCTAGTAATAGAAACATTACCCCCACTCAGACTGGAAATAACATTGTCACATCTGAGAGTAACATCAACAGTGATACACTGTGGTTACAAATGTCCCAATATGCTGAACAATCTGCAAAGCAGTTTGCAGAAATTAAAGCTGGCCAAGAGAGGATGAGAAAAACTCAAGCCTCCTTGGAACAGATAGTTAAGAATCTTCAAGAAGGATATGCTCAACTGAGCAAAGCCTCTGAAGAAACCAGCAAAAGACTGAATATAGTCTTTGAAGAACAAAACCACAGCAAAAGGGACAGGGATTGTCTGGACCAAGACATAAACAAATTGTTTAATGTCTACCATAACTTGAAGCCCCATCCACAAGGCCAAGTTATGGAGAATCCATATCAACCAGATGACATCAAACCAGATGCCATGTTGATGAATAAGGAAAGATATCCATCACAATACCAGGATGGACAGGGAATGGCTTATTCAGAGAAGGAAGCCCTGAAACAGCTTCCTGAGGCCTCAAGCTGGCCCAAATTCTCTGGATCAGGAGAATATGATCATATGGATCTCATAGATTATATTGATGGACTCTTCATTGATGTACCAAGCATACCAGACTACTGGATTACTGCTAGATTGAATACTGCATTTAAAGGTCATGCTAGTATATGGTACACAGAAATGAAAGAAATCCATGGCAGAAGAAACTGGCCATGATGGAAGAGTCAAATCATCCAAAAGTACAGTAATGGAACTCGGATATGGCAGAAGACAATGTCATTTGAAAATGACAAATACTCTGTGGACAAAGATCCATATGAGTGGTGTCTTAGACAGTCTAAAAGACTTAAAGCCATTGATCCACAGATGAACATCCAAATGAGGAATCACAAGCTTCTGAAACAACTGCCAGGAGAACTAGAGCATGCAGTAAAATGCATATGCAACCAAAATTGCACTCTAGATGACATTGCCAACACCTTACAAGAAATAAGGAAAAGGACTAATATAGGGAAATTTACCCCATATAAGAGCAGTAGTTTCAAAGAGACACAACCTTTCAGGGTAGAGTTTATGGACAAACCCAAAGAAAGAGTGGTAGAAGTGGCAAAAAAGAGGAATTATTGTCACAATTGTGGTTCAACAGACCACTATGCCAACAACTGTCCAAAGGAAAAGAAAAAAGTCTATGCCATTGCGAAAGTCCCAGAGGAAGAATCTCCAACAGAGGATTCTGAATCAGACTCCATGGGTGATGCCAGCAGAGAACCATCTCATGATGATCAGGACCCAAGAGAGGAATTTCTAGTGGAATACAAAGAGGGAACCCCACTATAAATCCAGGACATACAGTTGGAAACAGGCATGCCACAGGACACTGCTAACAAGAACTTGTGCAAACACACACAAGATGCACAAACATTCCTGGTTACACCAACCAAAGGGATGGCATATATACATGGAACAGCCACAAAAATGACTGTTTGCATTGACAATGCTCAGAACCCACTGATCATTGATAGTGGAGCACACTGCTCCATAGTGGCCAGAAACTATCTAGATACCCACTTCCCAAACTGGGAAAAACAGCTCTTTCCCACTAAGGCAAAGAACTTTAAAAGTGCATCAGGGAAGATGACTTCCATTGGAACAATTATCAAAGAGATAATTATACCCCACAGGAAGGGTAATATCAGACTCAACCCAGAGTTTGTAGTGCTTGATGATGCCCACATCCAAGGGTTTTTACTGGGAACAGATTACCAGAGGATGTATGGCATAGACATTTACAACAGTAAAAATAGGCACATCACCATTGGTACTAACAAGGAAAAGAAATTTTCACTTGATATATACCAGATATCTTCTCAAGATGCACTAGAAGAACTTCTGAAGGAATTCAGAGAGGGACAGTTTAGCACTACCCTCACCAGTAAACAAAAACTAAGTTTACTGAAGATGCTGAGAAAGAACAGAGCAGCATTTGCCATTGGTGAAGAGCCATTAGGCAAGATCAAAGGCCATGATATAGAACTATATATGGATGTGGAAAGGCCTTATACCCATGCTTAGGAGACCTCCTTATCCAGCAAGCCTGGAAACCAGGAAAGAAATTGAGAAACATATCAATGAACTCCTGGATGCGGATGTCATCAGGAATATTGGACATAATGAGATAGTGGAAATCACCACCCCTGTCCTAATCAGCTGGCATGATGGCAAGTCTAGACTGTGTGGAGATTTCAGAGCTCTGAATAACTACACAAAAGCAGACAGGTACCCTATACCCAGGATACCCCATGCCTTGCATAAACTGGCAAAAGCCAAATACATAACCAAAATGGATTGTATGAAAGGCTTCCACCAAAATGGACTTAAACCAAACTCCATGAAATTACTCAGAATAATATGCCATATGGGCATATATGAGTATACCAGGATGCCATTTGGCATCAAAAATGCACCAGCCCATTTCCAAAGGATGATGGACACAATATTTCAAGAAGAAATACTGGAAGGCTGGATGGTGGTATATATTGATGATCTCATTATATACTCAGAGACATGGGAGGACCATGTGCAATACATAGACAGAGTAATAAGTAAATGCACACCCATAAATCTCAAAATTTCACTCAAAAAGTGCAATTTTGGCCAACAAGAGTTACTGTCTCTAGGACATAAAGTCTCAGGTCTTAGTCTGGCAATTGACCAGAATAAAGTAGCAGCAGTACTGCAAAAACCAGTACCAAAAAGCATCAAAGAGATGCAATCTTTTCTTGGGTTTGCTAGCTACTATAGAAACCACATCAAAAGCTTTGCACACAGAACTAGTAGTTTATACAAGTTATGTTCCAAAGATGTAGCTTTTGAAATAACAAAGGAAAGGAGGGATGCATATGAGAGGATCAAATATGAACTCACAAATGCACCTGTGCTCATCTTACCTGACTTTCAACTACCATTCAAGTTATATATAGATGCAGAATGCAGTCATGGCCTAGGAGAAGCCCTTCACCAAAGACAAATTGTGGATGGTGAACCAAGAGAGGGTGTAATATGTTACATCTCTAGGCAACTGAAAGATTCAGAAGCCAGGTATGGGGCCACCCAGACTGAATGGATATGTCTAGTCTGGGCTCTAGAGAAACTTCATTATTATTTGGAGGGTGCAGTCTTTGAAGTCTACACAGACTGCACAGCCTTGAAGTCATTACTAAACATGAAGACTACAAATAGACACATGCTGAGATGGAAAATGGCTATCCAGGAGTATAGAGGGAACATGACCATCATATACAAGGAAGGTAAAAGCCATACCAATGCAGATGGCTTTAGCAGATGGCCACTGGACAATGTCAAAAGCAATCCAGCTTATGACCTTGAAGTTTCATCCAAAATCCCTATCCATTTCATGGAAGTAGATAGGAGGAAGAACTTCAGATTTTCTGAATGGGCACCAGAAAGTGGTACCCTTGACAGTGGAAACACTGATTCAGAGGGGACAAAAACTCCCATATTGGGAATAAGTTCCTCTGAACTGCACAATGAATTTTTTAGTACAGTACTGATGTAAGGTGTGGATATGAAACTTTGATTAAAAATCAAGTACTTTTCCTGTCCTCAAAATTTGTATAAGGTAAAATTCAGTTAAAAATAGTATGAAATATTATTTTTGAGAGAAAACACGCCAATTTTGTTGTTTATAACTTCATTAGTATAAAACAATAATATTATAAAAATTTATTGTTTTACCAACAATAAACATTTATCCAAAAAATACTCTGCAAGAGATATTTTAAGGCTACAAAAGAAATTTCTTCAGGAGCAATTTCAATTGGAATTAATTGAGCAAAGAACTGCAAGCAATTAATTAAAGAACAAAGTCTTTAAAAAGAATATTAAAGAGAAAACATGCCCAAAAGTGACCAGAGTGAATTTGGAAACAAAGTGACAAAGTTTACAGTGATTAAAGATGCTTTAATTCACTTCTGGGGTGGTTCAGGGGTAAAAATGATTATAAGAGTTACAAACAATGATTATAATGATTTTTTTACGTGGTTAAAAGGATTAAAATGATTTAAAAATGGTGGTTGGAATCTTTGATTGATTGGTTTAACAGTGTTTAAACTAATTAATAAAAGGAAAAGATTCTAACATGAAGAGAAAAGTGGGGCAAAGAAGACATTCTTTTATAGCCATCAATTCTCTTACTACAAAAGTAAAATTTACTCTTGTCAGTCGTGAAAAACAGTCTGACAACAGAAAAGCCGATTATGGCATCATTGAACCCTGGTTTAGACCAAAAAGGCCTGGTTTAAGCAATTTTTAGCCATTTTAGACCCTTAAATTAGCCATTACTATAGCAATACCAGGCCTAGAGCCTTCAAAACACGTCAGAATGTGTGTCAGAGACGTAGAAACCAGTTAAAACTGTTTTTACTATGATGGTTTTATCTTAAGGGTAGTTTTACCCTTTTGGCAACAGCTAAAACTACCCCAGTTGGTATCAAAACCTCATCATCAATTGAGTCCACAGACCCTGTAACTCAATTCCAGGCCAAAAGTGATGAACGTTTGCGTGAATTTTGACATCTCATGCCTGTCAGCAAGGATTTTGGGTGTCTAGCTCCCCCTTAGAGCTGGAGTTCCTTTTCCCCCCAAATTTAATCTTTCCAATTTATTTTTCCTTTAATTCCTCATCATGTATTATACTTATAATTTACATATGTAATTCAATTCAATTGTACAGTACAATACAGTAATAATTGACACCTCATATGTAAATCAAAGTTCACTTATGTAATACACGCGCACATTTTGACATTTCAATTGAATTCAATTGAAAATACTTCAATTCCTCATGACTTCTAAACTATACACAACACCTCAATTTTAACACAAAAATTGATGGTTAACACCACATGTGGTGTGAATTAAATTAAGGTTTTGAGGATTTTCAACTTTTGTATTGAAAATACTAAAAACTTTATTTAAGCTTATTTAGAGTTGAGTTACAAGAATTTCACTCAGAGGTGACCCCACCTGATTTTTTATGAGGAATCCAATGGTGAAATAGTTTTTATGTATTTATTTATTGGATAAAAATTTATAATAATTTTTATTTAACTTTTTTCCAAATTTATTCATTTTTTCACAATTTTGTTAAAATTTCATTTTTACTTAATTTTTTCAAGTATAAATGTAATTTTATACTTACAAAATTCAATGTATTTTTATTTTTAAATTGTAATTAATATTTTATTTTTAATATAATTTTATATTTATATTTTGATTTTTATTTTAATAATATGAATAAATTTATTTTATTTATATTAATATGTTATTTTTTATATTTGTGGTCTTTTGGGTATATGAAATTACCTCTAAGGCTCACAACAGAAGGCTTATGCCAAACACAAACAGTGTGTCATGCTGCTACAGCTCCTTCAACAAAAGTACAGGAGTCCAGAACTGGAATCCCAGCTGGAAGAACCCTGGTTGAGGGCCTATAAGGATAAAAGGTTCTTCCTTATAGGTGGCCTGCTCTACCACAGAGAGAAACACACAAGTGCACTCACAGTGGTATACAGAGACCACATCTCCTTGATCCTGCAGGAATGCCATGACTGCCCCTATATGGGACACATGAGTGAGGACAGGACTAAGGAGAGGGTAGCAAGCACAGCTTGGTGGCCTAATTGGGAACAAGAGTTGGGAGAATACATCAACACTTGTGAAAAATTCGAAAAGGCAAATAGGAAACATGGGAAGAAGTATGGGTTACTTCAACATATAGAAGAACCCAAACACCCATGGCAAACCATCAACATGGACTGGATTACAGGGCTTGTCACAGGAGGCAAAGAAAACTACAACGCCTTCTTGATCACAGTTGATAGGTTCAGCAAGAGCATGGGGTGTCTACAATGCCACAAAGAGGACACAGCCATGGATACTGCCCTGTTATTTTGGAATAACATCATATCTACCTGTGGAGTCCCTAAAATCATCATTAGTGATAGGGACCCAAAATTCACATCTGAGTTTTGGACCAACGTGTATGACATGCTTGGCACCAAGCTTGCTTTTTCCACAGCTTACCATCCCCAGACAGATGGCCTAGCTGAGAGGATGATCCAGACTATGGAGGACATCCTCAGAAGGTTCTGTGCCTATGGCATGGAATATGTAAGATGTGACTATGAAACTGATGATAATATTACTATTGATCAAGAGTACTATGTCTGTTCTTATGAAATATAATAATAAAATATTATTATAACCACAATTAAATAATTAAAGAATTATTTCTTTCACGTGTTAAGCACTACTAGTGATTTTAACAGTGAGAAAGTAATTGTCTACAAGAATCAATTACAAGAAGAATTTAATAATAAAAACTTCTTTTATTAAAATAATAAAATTATTTTAATATATAATTATCTTTTGCAAGAATAATTATAAAGCTAATCCTTGAAGAAAACTATTACTAGAGAAAAACTTTAAGAATTAAAGATAAATCACTCACTAATATTCCAAAGAACTTATTGAAAGATAAGATAGAGAGATTTGACGTAGAATTGTGGATTTAGAGGAGCAAAATGAATTTATAAATGTATTACAACAATATACAGTTGATTTCTATGATTTCACGTCTTTCTGATTGATTCTGAAAGAATAAAACACTTAAGAAAAGCTTTAACTAATACTGATATAAATGATTAATAAGATGATGATGATATGGAAAAAAACAGCAAGAAGAGGCTTCTTTTAAGTCAACAACAGCTCACAGAGGCGTTCCATGGAGCAAACTGAAAAACTAGTGAGTCAGAAAACAATAAACCTTTTTGGATTAATGATTGCATCATCTGTTATCACGTAAGATTATCATAATTACTTAATTGATGCTTTTACATGACTACCAACCCCAATATGGTTAAGAATAAAAGGAGTAACATCTGTAAATCTTCTTTTATTCCAAAATAATCATTGATTTCTCAAAGTTATAAATGTTATTGCCAATTTCACCACAGGTTTTAATTACTGTGAATTTTTGAAGATTTGGTGTTTCACGTAGAATGGTCAAAAATGGACTATACGTAAAACTTTTAATTTTACTAGTAAAACTGTAATTCTTTTTGGTTGTACCATAGATAATACAGTTTTCCATTGGTCCTGAAAGTTTCATAAAGATTCATTAAGAATTGTATTTTCAATGAATTTCTGAAGTTTTTACCTCATTTCTACGTAGAATTGCAAATATCAGTGTTTAACTGGTTGCTATGAGGTAAATCAATGGATACAAGTCCAAAAATGGTTTTAATTACTCTTTTGGGGCTTATCAATGGAAAATCATTAAGAATTGACATGGTTACAGGAGTCTAAGTAGCTTTTTATCTCTCTGGCACGTCAAAATAGCAGGTTATTTGCTATTTTCTTAAGAATTACTGTAGTTGTAACATGGTAACCAAGTTCCCAAATTGTTTTAGCTTACTAATTGGGCCAAGATCAGCCATGTATACAAGCTTTGGAGCTGTCCACGCCTCTGAGGCCTCAGAAGTTGGGTACCCTGGCTCTCTTTGATGTCTTTTGTCCCCCTTGCCTATTTTTTACGTCAAAATAGTAATTTAAGCTTAAAGTGAGATATCCACTATGGGTGTACCAAAAGTCCATGTAAGAATACCATGATATTAAGTGCTCAAAACATGAATAACACTATCCTTAGTGTATATGTAACATGGGATTTCTCACTTTCCCATTATTTTGGCGTGAAATTAAGAAAAACAAAAATTTTCATGGATCTTTTATGTGGTATTGATGAGGTGGTATTGAAGTATTTTCCATTTTACCACCTCAAAGAGTTTATTTGAGCTTATTCACTCTATGGAGCTACCCTAGGTGAATTTTTGTGTAGAATCCAAATCTGGCCTTAAATCCATGGATTTACTTACTCAATAAAAAGTTATTCATCTTTTCTGAAATCGAAAATGATGAATTTTGAATATATGCATGATTTATGAGTTATGTATAATTCAAAATTTCTTTTTAAGATAATTGTGGCCTATTTGGGTATGTAAAATATACCTCAAGGCTCACAGAATACAAGGACCATGAAGGATACACCCATGACTGGGTTACCCTTCTACCAGCTGTCCAACTGGCTTAGAATACAAGTCAGCACTCTACGACAGGAAAAACACATGCAGTGGTTGAGAAAGGGTGGAATCCGCTGTGGGAACTCCTCCTGTGTGGGATAAATGAGGCAGTACCTGGAAGGGGAAATTACAAGAAAAAGTTTTGAATTTCTTTTATGCTTGTAACCCTTGCTCTGCTTGTGTGCTAGAATACTCTAGACTTCCCTTCCTAATAATGCTGAATTATCTTGACTTGAGTTCCACAATCAATTTATTTATTTGATGGTGGCTGGGTCAGAAAATTATATTCAACAGACTCTGATCAGACTTTGATTGATTTTTAAACAACAGTTATTTAAAGACAAGTTGATAACACTAATATAATAATTTGATAAGTAATAAGAGATATCTTGAGTTGGTTTCTTTTTTAAAGGTTTTTTTATGATGATTTGGGATAACACAGATTTGAATTTTAAATAAGTATGATAAAGCTGTTGAAAAACAGGGATAAGTATTGATAGCTTGATAATAAGGATAAAGGTAACTGAATATGGTATGAGTATTTTTTATAGAATGATTCTAATAGTAAAACTAATAATATTGATATGTTTTCTGAAGTTGATATTTTTTAATTTAGAAGCCAATTTGGTTCACTGTTTAATAATACTTTATTATAAATCACTAAGACTGTACTAATAATAAAAGACATTTGTTTTAATGGAGGGGCATTTTCCCTAAACTAAATATAATTATGATAAAACTATTTTTTAATAATAAGGGGCCTTTTCCTCTTATTATATATTACTATGATAAAAGCTATATTTTTTTTTATTAATAAAGGGGCCTTTTCCCCACAATTAAATATAATTATTTTCTAGATTAATGTAATAGTGAGGGATGAACTCTGGAAAAAATAAATTCAAATTACATTTCGAGAAGAAGCATGAGTTTTGAAAAATGAAAATTTGAATTATTTATACTCTCCAGGGTTAGGGTTGGTGAGAAAAGAGTCCACCTTGAATTAAGGCTAACTTGTGGTGTCATATCGATTAAATCTTCTAGAATGTTCCTGGGTTTTTTGTTTTTTTTTATATTAATCCAAACTGACAAAATGGTATGGAATACCACACCGCTGTTGCCTGTGGATCACTTAAAGAAGAATCTTCTAACCATCCACCCCACAGCCAAAGACTTGCAGGATATGTTGAAGAGGGCTTGTGTTACAGCTGCCAAAAGCCTATCTGAGGCAAAAGAATATAATAAACAGAGGTGGGACAAGACACACATGGAACCTGACTTTAAGGAAGGGGACCAGGTACTAGTGTCTACACTGAACTTTAATAATCTTAAAGGACCCAAGAAAGTGGGGGACTCATTTGTAGGGCCTTTCACTATCATTAGGCTGATAGGAAACAATGCAGTGGAAGTCAAACTTACAGAGGAATTTTCCAGGAAGCACCCAGTCTTCCCAGTAAGCTTGGTCAAACCATACTTCCAAACAGAGGAGGATAAATTCCCCTCCAGGAAGAAGTACCCCACACCACTTGATATAGTGGAAGTGGAGGACTCCCCAGGACCTATGAGTAAGATCATCAAGGCCAGGAAGATCAGACTTAATGGAAAGGATCAAAGACAATACTTAGTCAGATTCAAGCACCAAACAGCTGATAAAGACAAATGGTTGGCAGAGGATACCATACCAGATGGGAACCATCATCTATGGAGATTTAGGGCCTCTAGGAGGACTGAACAGTCTCATCAATGATGAGCCTTTTTTAGAGGGAGGGTATGTCAGTGTCACAGGGGCTCTTCGAAGTGAAGAGGGCCTGGCACTCAGTAAACTGGGACTCACTTATGGAGGGCTCAAAGATATGGTAAGAAGGAATACACTTAAGAGTGTTAAAGATGAATTGCTAAAAGAATAAATATATGAAAAGAAGAAACAAGAAATAAGAGTAAGAAATAGAAGAGCCAACCACAAACAAGTCCAAGTACACTGTTTCAACCTGTCATAATGGAAAGAGAAGGGTTAATAAGGATATGGCCGCCCCACTCATACTGCACAGGCGAAAAGAGAAAAGGCAAAGACTAACTTAAAATTAAATAATTATAATACCCAAATATAAGGATAAGAATAATTATAAAATAATAAATAAACTAAATTAATTAACTGGGGAAAAGTCCCCAGGGGGGAGAAAGAGGGGCTGGTATATGTGAGAATCACCAGCCCTGATCCAGAGGAAGAATTTTCATGAGAATAATTGATGATTGAATTGAGTCTGGCCAATACAGGTCCTGTACAAGAGGTGTGGTGTATTTGGGTGATCATACAGTTTCATACTGGTGTATTGAAACTGTATTGGGTGAATCCAACCTGTACAAGTATTGACAGGCTTTCTTGATGAACCAAACTGTATGCATGTTTCAGAATGAAGATTGCTGAAACTGAATGCTGATGCAGATACTGGATTTGCTGGTTTGAGGTGTTTGGGTGGGTGTATGAATGAATACCCTTACCCCTGATGGATGGTTGCTACAGTATCCCCCTCTTGAAACTGGTGGGCTCCTGAACACCATAATACCCTGCCACTGTTGAGTGGCATCTCAATATCCCCACATTTTTTCAAAAAAAATTTCTTTTTAATTTTCTTTTCCTCTTGACCATTATCCTGAAAATCCTTCATTACTTCTTCTCTGTCAAATTCAGTTGATTTCCCCCTTTTTCCAAGTTTGAGTGAGTATTCCACTTCAAAATATGCATTTCTTGTCTTCTGATTCAATTAACCATGCCCTTGGAATGTGGCCTTGGGATATATCCCAGAATAAGGACCACTGAGCTCTTGTGCTCAAAAGGAATGATGCCCAATGAGTATATGAAGTGTACTCATTGGGCAAGGCTTAATCCATTGAAAAAATTGAAAAAATTTCCTTCAAGGGGTCTTGTCCCCATTATCCATGGAAATGGCCTCAAACAGCCCTCCAAAGTTCTTTTGGGCTGTGGCCTCTACTCTGATGAATCTTGATATATCATGATTTTTATGGCCTTTTAGGCCTTTTTGGGTGCTCTGTTGAAAATGGTCGTTTTATGATTTTTGGCCATGTTTGGCCTTTTTATGACTTTGGGGTTATTGGAGGCCCCCAGGACCAAAATGGAGCCACTGGGCCCAAATTTTCTGGGGACCCAGGGTGACCAAGGGGCCCAGAAATGGCCCAATCATAGATTTCACCATACATCGCCTGGACCCATTGATGGGGTCCAGGACCATCAAGATCCTGGCCTCCCCAAAGTTGCAGGGGAGGCCCTGGGTGATGGGTTCAGCCCCAAAGGGGTATGAACCTTCACCTTAGAGGCTTTGAGGGGGGCATAATTGAGTTATGGCCCCATTTCCTTGAGGTCAACTTCTTTTTCTTGATATGGAGTGGATTGATTCTGACGTCTTGAATCTTCTGCTTGCATATTCTTCAGTTATGAGTTCCAAGCTGACTGAGCTCACTGAATCTTCTCCTTCTGCACCGCCACCGTCTGTTCTTCATGGTTCTGGTGTCTTCAGTCGATTTTCTTCCCCTTCCATGGCGTCTTCTGGCCATTTTGATCCCTCCCAAACATATGATGGGTTCAGAGCAGGTGAAGTTCTTGATCCTGCCTGTACTGAATGTTTGGCCAAGGGTAAGGATTGCTTTCAACATTACAATCCTTGATCGTCAAAATGCCACTTTTGCTTTGTCGGGAAGAAACCATGCCGCCGTACCGGATCAACTTTATCCCAGGTCAGGAGGCACTTATGGAGCAGGAAAGATGGGCCTTATGGGAAGGAATTCCCCATTCTTGAGGAACCTACCCCTGATGCAGCTTCTGGATTTTCTCAATTTGCGTTATTTGCATATTTTGGTTGAATTGGTGCTGATATTTTGATGTAGTGACTGGTTCCAGGCAGAGGGATGTGGCCAGATGGACTAATGTTGGAGGGTCCATTCCAACCAGTGGTAGGCCCATACACTACAGCTCAAAAATCCCAATTTCAAGGACCAATGCTGATGGAGTGGTGAAAGTAGTGAAGAAACTAAGAAGAATTGTTGATTCCCCAACAGATCCAGATGCTGAAGGAAGTGATGAGCTGGATGGTGAAGAAGTTCAAGTTATTCCTCATTCAATTGGCCATCCATCCAGCAATTCCTCTTCTCAACCTCTTGCCAACACCAGATTCCAAAGTCAAGTTATTCCCAGCACTCCAAGAACCTTCCAACCAATGCTTGCTTCCATTCCTAAAAACCTTCCTCCTCCTTCACCAACTACTTCCCACACCACCAGGCCTGCCTTGAATCCAGAAGTAAGACCATCACCAGTTCAACAGTCCAGAAACTCACCCATAAACACCTCCTGTCAACTCCAACCTGTGGCCAGCTCCAGCAGAAGAAGAGATGGATTGTCCCCTTTGCCGTTTCCTGCTGCTCAAGTTTTTCAAAGAAGAGAATGTTGGCCTATCCGGGTTACCAGAGAAGATCCCAACGCGGCTAGTGAAAGTCAAGATGCTGTGGCCAGATTGTTCAGGAGGGTTGATAGAAATAGCAGAGAGGTAATTATGTATGCCAATGACAGGACTATTCCAGGTACTGCTTCTGAAGAGATGGCTGCAAAATTTGCCTGGTATGAAGATTAGTTGATAAATTATTTCCAGAGAGCTTTTGATGATTTGGGTAGAGATAACTAGTTTTCCTTTTCCTTGTTTGTATTTGGTTTGACTTCTATCCCCACTCTTATAAATACTAAAAAATGAAAAATAATGGAACCTCCCAATACATGATTTGGGAGGGGATGCTGCTGCTTTAAAGAAATAAAAGAGAGAAAATTATACAAGTAAATAAAGAAAGAAAAATAAAATAATAAGAGAAAATGAGAGTAAAGAAAGAAATAAAGAAAAATCCTGATGGTTGGTCCTTCTTGTGGTGAGTTGCTTGATTCTGGCCAAAAAGTGTCTGAAAAATGAAAACCAAGCATTTTATGCTCACAGAGTGGCCAAGGTGATGTTTTACAAGAAGTAGAACCCTCAGGGAGGCATACCAGGAGATGGAACTTACTTTAATGACTTCCACTCCCCACCAAGCACCATAAGATTGAAAATAATTGCCATAAATTACTTCTGAGATGAATTGCCATAAATGACTTCTGAAAAGAATTGCCGTAAATGACTTGAAGTAATGAATGTCTTGAATTATGATGATTGGCATAAATTGAAATGATAAATAAAAAGAAAGAAAGGAACATTTGGCCATATCTGGATAAGGTCCAAATCGGAGGTTATTGGTGTTGTATGCTTCCTGAACCTGTCCAAAGAATTGACAAGTGCTCACAAAGTGGCCAAGGTGATGCTTGCAACAACATATGGGTAGAATACCCCCTTAAAGGTGCATGCCAGAAGAGGAACTTACTTTCATAACTTCTTCTCCCCACCAAGCACCATAAATCAAACTCTTGAGGTATTTGGACCATGCTTGTCTGGATAGAATGAATGGAAGTCCTTGACAAGATCTGGTGAGTTGGTAAGGCTTGAAGCTGGTTCCCAAGTGGTTCTTTCTGGGTCTTCACTGAATCCTTTCCACTCTACAAGATACCATAAATTACCTCTTTTGAGTTTTGAGTCCAGAACCTGAGCCACTTCCCATTCTTCTTGCTCCTCCACTAAAGCTGGTGGTGGCGGCAATTGATGACGATTTGGGATAGTTGAATGCTTGACTGGTTCTAATAAGGACACATGGAATACAGGGTGAACTGTCTTCCATTGCTGAGGCAACTTGAGGTGATATGCATGGCTTCCAATCTTCTTCAGAACTTCAAAAGGTCCCAACCATCTTTCTGATAATTTCTTGGTGGGTCTTGTTGTCTTGATGTTCTTGGAAGCTAGCCATACTTTTTCCCCAGGTTGGAAATCAGGTGGAATTGCTCCATTTCTATCTGCATACTTCTTGAATCTCCTTATTGCTGACTCTAATTCTCCTTTGACAACTTGCTGTACTGATTGGAGTTTTGTTGATAACTTTCCAGCAGGTGAGTATTGAGAAATATGGATTGAGTCAAAGCTGGGATTTCTTCCATAAATGGTTAAAAAAGGTGATTGCTTGGTTGATGAGTGTTCTGCATTATTATAGGCAAATTCAGCCAGAGGGAGCCAGGTGTACCAGTCATCTTGATGATAGCTGACATACATCCAAAGGTACTGTTCTAGTATCTGATTTACCCTCTCTGTCTTTCCATCTGTTTCAGGGTGAAAGGCAGTTGAAAGATCTCTTGATATCTTGAGCTGCTGACACAATTGAGTCCAAAATGATGAAATAAATAAGGATCCTCTATCACTGACAATACTGACTGGAAGGCCATGCTTGGAAAATACATGACTAATGACAATTTGAGCTAAGTCCAGAGCAGTGATTGTTCCATAAGCTGTAATGAATATTTCCATTTTTGAGAATTTGTCCACGACTACTAAAATTGAATCAAAGTTGTTTGACAGTGGCAATTGAGTGATGAAGTCCATTGATAATGAATTCCAAGGACCAGACGGAATTGCAAGAGGCTTGAGTAATCCAAACTTCTTGTGATGAATGTTCTTGTTTCTTGAACATTGCTGACATGAGGACACATAGTCCTTGATGAATGGATTCATGCCAGCCCAATAAAAATCCCTCTTGATGAGCTTGAGGGTCTTCTCCTGGCCAGGATGGCCAGCAAATGGTGAGTCATGACGCTTCTGAAGAATATTGAGTTGCAGTTCTTCATTTCTTGGGATTACCACTCTATCTTTGAATAATAATAACTTGGCTTGAGGTTCAAGAGAATAATCTGGAACTGATTCACCTCTTGCTAGTTGCTTGAGTATTTCTTTATATTCTTTGTCTTGCCATACTTCTTTTTGAATCTTGTCCACTAAATCTGAGAAAATTTCCACTTTGATTGAGAAGAATCTTGATTCTTGGATTCCATCTTGCTTAAGTACTTGATGAAAATTTTTAGGATTCTTTCTGATGAAGTCCACCCCCCTCTCTGGGTACATGTCGTCCCGATGTGACAAGGCATCTGGTAAATTGGCCAGCCTGCCTGGGCGGTAAGTGATAGTGAAATGAAATTCTGAGAGAAATTCAGCCCAACAGGCCTGATGACGAGTAAGAACTTTGGAAGACATGAAATACTGCAAGGAAGAGTGGTCTGTCAAGACCTCAAAAGGATTGGAAAGAGAAAGAAGGAATGCTCTCCAGCCCTTGAGAGCCCAAACTATGCCAAGGAGTTCCTTGTCATGAATTTCATAGTTGAACTCAGCTGGTAAGAGCTTGCAACTATCAAATGCAATGGGGTGCGTTCCTGAGTCATTCACCTGACTCAGTATGGTGCCCAATGCATAATCAGAAGCATCAGTCTCTACAATAGTAGGTAGAGATGGATTGAAATGGGATAAGATAGGAGCAGAGGTGAAAGCTTCTTTGAGTGCTTAAAACTGACTAAGAGCTTCCTCATTGAAGATGAAAGGAGAATCTTGTTTGAGAAGGGAAGTGAGAGAAGTGATTTTTTTGGAATAATTTTTGATTAAACGACGATAAAAATTGGCAAAGCCAAGAAAAGATTGAAGGGCCTTGATGTTTTTGGGCTGAGGCCAATTGAGGATTTGCTGAACTCTTGAAGAATCCATCTTGAGGCCATCACTTGAAACAACATAGCCCAAGTATTCCACACTTGAGGCATGGAATACACACTTGGAGGCTTTGGCAAACAGATTATTGTCCCTCAGTCTTTGGAGGACAGTGGCCACATGTTTGACATGTTCCTCCTCAGAACTGGAAAAGACCATAATATCATCTAAATAAACCACAACAAACACATCCAAAAAATCTGCAAAGATATCATTTACTAGATTTTGGAAGGAAGAAGGAGCATTGGTCAAACCAAATGGCATGACCAAATACTCATAACTACTATATTTGGTTCATAAAGGAAGTTAAGTGCTCATCCCCCTCTTTGATTTTCAGAAGGTTATATGCACCACGCAAATCTATCTTGGAGAAGATAGTGGAACCGTTGAATACGGTAAGGAGCTGGTTCATAGGAGGAACAGGGTATCTGTTCTTCCTAGTGACAGCATTGAGTTTGCAGTAGTCAACACACAAACGAAGACCTCCATCCTTTTTCTTGACAAAAAGGACAGGTGCTCCTGTTGAAGAGGAGCTTGGTCTAATGAAACCTTTCTCTACATTCTCTGAAATGTAGGCCCGCAGTGTTTCTGACTCTTGATTTGATAATGAGTAGATAACACCAATTGGAGGTAGAAGACCCTCCAATTCAATATGGTGATCACAGGCGCGGTGTGGAGGAAGTTTCTCCACTTTCACCTTGGAGAATACATCCAAATATTGGTGATAAGCAGGAGGGAATACCTTCAACACAGTTTCAATTTCTTCTGGCTCTTCCTCCTCATCCCACTGCTCCTCCAGGGATGCATGAAAAGATAAGGGAGGAAGGTCCATATCCCCTTGGAAGAGATGAAGTGAAGATATGGCAACATCTTCTCCAACATTCTTTTCTCTCTTTGAAGACTTCATCTCTTAATGGAAGTAATGACTGAGAGGGAATGATTCAAGGGGTATGGACAGAAGAAGGAAGGGAATGTTTCTTAAGCTCACCAACCAGAGCAACACTGTTGACACCAGTGGCTGAGTCATTACTAGCAGAAGGAATAATACCACTAGAATCCTTATGACTAGAATCATAGGTGATCAATCCATTTTTCCAATCAATAATGGAATTAAAATGGTAAAGGAAATCATAGCCCAATATCAGGTCTTCTCCCTTGGGTGAATCTATGATAAAGAAGTCCCATTCAAAGCTTGGGAAGGAAGGCAAGTCAACTACCCACTTGGTATAATGGGTGATGAACAAGGCAGGGGATTCATTAGAATCTAAAATGAAAAGAGGAATCTTTTCAGGGAGCTCTGACAGAGTCAATGAGTACTTGAAAACAAAATGTTTTGCAATAAAAGAGTTTGTAGCACCAGAATCAATGAGAATACTATAAAAAATATCAGAGACAGAAGAGAAAATAAAAAATTTTAAAGATTTCATGACACTAGTATTCAGAGTGCACAATTGTGCTCTTGAAGGAAGTAAGTGAGAACCATTGAACACATCATGATTCCCACTCAGGCTTTTCCCTGCTTGCTAGGGAAGCCTCTTGATGATGACCCAGGCTTGTTCTGAGGTCTCTTGAAGAACTTTTCAATTGGGTGCTTTCCACCACAATAAGTACACAACCCCTCTTTAATCCTCCTCTCCTTTTCAGAACCGATTAATTTATTGTCCCTATTGAGGAGAGCAGCATGGGGCTTGTCCTTTGAAGATTGAAATTGCTTGCCCTTCTTGTTCTTCTTCTGGTGAGACCTCTTTGAAGATGTGTTTTGAGGAGGCCTAGATTGATTGGATCCAATGACTGGAGGCTTCTTCTCTTGATTGCCACCCTTTTCTTTTTGCCTCTCATGATATCTTGTGTCTAATTCTAAAGTGACATCCATAAGTTCTTGAAGAGTATCAAAAGTTCCAGGGTGAGAAGCCAACTGATCCAATAATCCTGATGCCAATCCTCTTCTGTAAGCATGGATATAAGCTCTTTCCCCCCAATCTCCAATTCTTGACATTAAGCTTCTGAAATCTGCAATGTACAAGGAAACATGACCACTTTCCTTCATCCTCAAATTGTCCAACTCTTGTTCAGCTTTCCTGACTTCATTGGGTTCACCAAACAGAGTGAATAATTGAGATTCAAATAATGGCCAATTATTGAGGAGGTAGGAAGGGTCTTCATTGGAAATATTTGAGAGATAGGGTTCAATCCACTTTCCAGCACTACCAGTGAGAAAAGAAGTTGAATAAAGAACTTTCTTTCTGTCAGAGAAGAAATTTGCTGGATCATTATGGAAGATTAATTGACAGGATTGGATAAATCCTCTCAATTTATGAGCTTGAGTACCATCAAAAGAATCAGGTGCCTTCATGGATGGATTCTTGAAAGCAGGGGCTTTGGAATTGTCCCTGGGAGCAACTGCTTGAGTGAGTTGCCCCATGAATTGAGTCATCTGCTCCATCATCTTGAGGAGACTTGGATCAGTTTGAGAGACAAGAGGTTGACTAGAAAGGGCTATATTAGAATCCTGAGGCACCTCTGGAGCATTTGCCAAGGCATCTGCCACTTCAGTTTCCCCAGAATCTTCCTCTTCCACAGACTCTTCCCCCTCTTCATCTTCAACTTCCCCTTTTCTTGCTATTGCACCTTCAGACATGCCGGGGTAGCCACCCAAAATTCCAGAGAAAGATCTTGACCTTCTAGATTTCATTCCACCTCTTCTTGAGGGTGCTGCTCCTTCCATTGGTGGTCCTCTGTCCAAGTTTGCACTCAGTTGATGAACTGATGGTGTGCGGTTGTCAGGATGATACTATGATAAAGGTATAACTAGGCTAATTACAACTTTAACTGTGTATGTGACACGGCAAAAAATGATTTAAAAAAGGTTTATAATGAGATAAAAGGGTTCTACTATTGAGAAATAGTGGTGGTGAGCGCTATTGAGAACCCTGGGTGCAGGCTTTATCTGTTGGATTACAATAATAAAGTCTACAATAATTCAAGATTATAATTATACCTGATTATTTAACCAAGAGTAAAACTGTTTTTGACAGTTTACTACGTAGGTTATTAAAGAGCAGGATGAGGAAAGGCTTTTGGCTGTGAAAAGCCTTCCTTTTATCCTAAAATTGAGGTGGAAAGGCCGCTAGACCTTTCCACGTAGAGGAAGTGAAGATTTTTCACTCTCTATGACAGGCTTGTGGTTTGCAGACAGCCTGTATACCCTCTGTGGTTTCAAAACCACATCTGGGCAGTTTTCACCAATACAGGGTGAAAATTTTCATCTGGGGACCTCCCAGCCTGATTCTGACGTGTATGACGCATAGAATTCTGTACAGAAACTGTATGGGACCCCAGTATTGACTGACATATGAGGTATTGAAGTAAAAACATGCTTCTTTGTCTATTTGAAACCTCATATTCATGGTTATGGGATATTATCCCATGGTAAGGCTGTATCTGACAGCAGGTGGGATTTTGACCTTAAAATGGTCATAACTCTGTCAGTTTTTGAGATATCAAGCTCAAAGTTGGGTCATTGAATAGCTCTGTATGAGCTCTACACAATGGTACCCAACTTGACATGGTTATCATTAAATATGACAAAGCTATCCCATGTACAAGTATTTTTGTACATTGGCGTGGTCTGGTCAAAAGCTGTATTAAGCTTGTTTGGCCAATAACTTCTGTTGTAGTTGAGTTATGAGGAAATTAATGGCACCATAAGATAGCCCTGATTGTGCTCTTTCCAAAAAGACCCCACTTTAGGTATCTCACACTAAAACTGTAAAAGTTAGATGAGAGGTGAATGTTTTGTTCACCCTTATTTGGTCTGAATTTGACCATAACTCAAGTAATACTGGTGCTAGCTCAGTTTGGCTGGTACCATTGGATAGCCCTGGCTTAGAGCTTCATTTTGAATACCCATTTGATGGGGTTAAGCCTCTCCTTCTAGATTTTAGATGAGAGGTGAAAATTAAGGTTTATGCTCAGCAATAACTTTGAGCAGGAATAACTTTGTTATTTCTTGTCCTATGGTGATGGGACTTATATTTTCAGAAAGAGGTGAGTTTCCTCTTTCTTCTGATACCTTTTGAGCTAATTTGGCTCAGTTCCATGTTTTGGTGGTATTTTGGCTATACCATTGGTTTATGGTATTTTGGCTGTCATGCTTGTGCTCTGGTTTTGAGTCACAGGATGACATACCCTCCCTCTAAAAAAGGCTCATCATTGATGAGACTGTTCAGTCCTCCTAGAGGCTCTGAATCTCCTTAGATGAAGGTTCCCATCTGGTATGGCATCTTCTGCCAACCATTTGTCTTTGTCAGCTGTCTGGTTCTTGAATCTGACTAGATATTGTCTCTGATCCTTCCCATTGAGTCTGATTTTTCTGGCCCTGATGATTTTACTCACAGGTCCAGGAGAGTCTTCTACTTCCACTATTTCTGGTGGAGTGATGTTTTTCTTCCTGGAGGGGAATTTATCCTCTTCTGTTTGGAAGTATGGTTTGACCAGGCTCACTGGAAAGACTGGGTGTTTCCTAGAAAACTCCTCAGTGAGCTTGACCTCTACTGCATTCTTCCCTATCAACTTAATGATAGTGAAGGGCCCTATAAATGAGTCTCTCATTTTCTTGGGTCCTTTGAGATTGTTAAAGTTTAGTGTCAACACTAACACCTGCTCCCCTTCCTTGAAGTCAGGTTCCATATGTGATTTGTCCCACCTCTGCTTATTATACTCTTTGGCCTCAGCTATGCATTTGGCAGCAGTATGAAAGGCTTTCTTCCACATATCATGGAAGTCTTTGGCTGTGGGGTGGATGGTCAGAAGATTTTTCTTCAAGTGATCCACAGGTAAAAGGGGATTCCACCCTTTCTCTACCAGTGCAGGTGTTTTTCCTGTGGTAGAGTGCTGGCTTGTATTATAGGCCAGTTGGACTGCTGGTAAGAGGGTGACCCAATCATGGGTATATCCCTCATGGTCCTTGTATTCCATTCCATAGGCACAGAACCTCCTGAGGATGTCCTCCATTGTTTGGATCATCCTCTCAGCTAGGCCATCTGTTTGTGGATGTTAAGCTGTGGAAAAAGCAAGCTTGGTGCCTAGCATGTCATACAAATTGGTCCAAAATTCAGATGTGAATTTCGGGTCCCTGTCACTAATTATGATCTTAGGGACTCCACAGGTGGATATGATGTTATTCCAAAATAACAGAGCAGTGTCCATGGCTGTGTCCTCTTTATGGCATGGTAGACATCTCATGCTCTTGCTGAACCTATCAACTATGATTAGGCAGGCATTGTAGTTTTCTTTGCCTCCTGGGACAAGTCCTGTGACCCAGTCCATGTTGATGGTTTCCCATGGGTGTTTGGGTTCTTCTATGTGTTGAAGCAACCCATATTTCTTCCCATGCTTTCTATTTGCCTTTTGGCATCTTTCACAAGTGTTGATGTATTCACTCAACTCTTGCTCCCACTTGGGCCACCAAGCTGTGCTTGCTACCCTCTCTTTAGTCCTGTCTTCACTCATGTGTCCCATGTAGGGGCAGTAATGGCATTCTTGCAGGATTAAAGAGATGTGGTCTCTGTCTATCACTGTGAGTGCACTGGTGTGCTTATCTCTGTGATAAATCAGGCCATCTATAAGGAAGAATTTATTGTCCTTATAGGCCCTCAACCAGGGTTCCTCCAGCTGGGTTTCCAGTTCTGGGCTCCTGTATTTTTGTTGAAGGAGTTGGAGTAGTATGCTACACTGTTTGTGTTTAGAATATGATTTCAGCACTGCATTGAAAAATTCATTGTGCAGTGCTGAGGAGCTTATTCCCAGTATGGGGGTTTCTGTCCCTTCTGAATCAGTGTTTCCACTGTCAAGGGTACCACTCCCTGGTGCCCATTCAGAGAATCTGAAGGTCTTCTTCCTATTTATTTCCACAAAATGGATAGGAATTTTTGCAGCAACTTCAGGGTCATAAGCTGGATTGCTTTTGACATTGTCCAGTGGCCATCTGCTAAGGCCATCTGCATTGGTATGGCTTTTACCTTCTTTGTATATGATGGTCATGTTCCCTCTATACTCCTGGATGGCTATTTGCCATCTCAGCATGTGTCTATTAGTAGTCTTCATGTTTAGTAAAGACTTAAAGGCTGTGCAGTCTGTGTAGACTTCAAAGACTGCACCCTCCAAATAATAATGGAGTTTTTCTAGAGCCCAGACTAGACATAGACATTCTGTCTGGGTGGCCCCATACCTAGCTTCTGAATCTTTCAGCTGCCTGGAGATGTAACATATTACACCTTCTCTTGGTTCACCATCCACAATTTGTCTTTGGTGAAGGGCTGCTCCCAAGCCTTGGCTGCATGCTGCATCTATATATAACTTGAATGGTAGTTCAAAGTCAGGCAAGATGAGCACAGGTGCATTTGTGAGTTCATATTTGATCCTCTCATATGCATCCCTCCTTTCCTTGGTTATTTCAAAAACTACATCCTTTGAGCATAACTTGTATAAACTACTAGTTATGTGAGCAAAGTTTTTGATGTGGTTTCTATAGTAGCTAGCAAATCCAAGGAAAGATTGCATCTCTTTGATGTTCTTTGGTACTGGCTTTTGCAGTACTGCTGCTACTTTGTTCTGGTCAATTGCCAGACTAAGGCCTGAGACTTTTTGTCCTAGAGCTAGTAGCTCTTGTTGGCCAAAATTACACTTTTTAAGTGAAATTTTCAGATTGATGGGTGTACATTTACTTAGCACTCTGTCTATGTATTGTACATGGTCTTCCCATGTCTCTGAGTATATAATGATATCATCAATATACACTACCATCCAGCCTTCCATTATTTCTTCTTGAAATATGGTGTCCATCATCCTTTGCAAGTGGGCTGGTGCATTCTTGATGCCAAATGGCATCCTGGTGTGCTCATATATGCCCATATGGCATATTATTCTGAGTAATTTCATGGATTTTGGTTTAACTCCATTTTGGTGGAAGCCTTTCATACAATCTATCTTGGTTATGTATTTGGCTTTGGCTAGCTTATCCAAGGCATGAGGTATCCTTGGTATAGGGTACCTGTCTGCTTTCATGTAGTTATTCAGGGCTCTGAAATCTCCACAAAATCTAGACTTGCCATCATGCCAGGTGATTAGGACAGGAGTGGTTATTTCCACTATTTCATTATGTCCAATCTTCCTAATGACATCCATGTCCAGGAGTTCATTGATATGTTTCTCAATCTCTTTCCTTGTCTCCAGACTTGCTGGGTAAGGAGGTCTCCTTAACATGGGTGGATAAGGCCTTTCTACATCCAGATACAGCTCTATATCATGGCCTTTGATCTTGCCTAATGGTTCTTCACCAATGGAAAATGCTGGTCTATTCTTCCTCAGCATCTTCAGTAAACTTAGCTTTTGTTTACTGGTGAGGGTAGTGCTAAACTGTCCCTCTCTGAATTCTTTCAGAAGTTCTTCCAGTGGGTCCTGAGAAGATATCTGGTATATATCAAGAGAAAATTTCTTTTCCTTGTTAGTACCAATGGTAATATGCCTATTTTTACTGTTGTAAATATCTATGCCATACATCCTCTGGTAATCTGTTCCCAGTAAAAGTCCTTGGATGTGGGCATCTTCAAGCACTACAAACTCTGGGTTGAGTCTGATATTACCTTTTCTGTGGGGTATAATTATCTCTTTGATAATTGTCCCAATAGAGGTCATCTTTCCAGATGCACTCTTAAAGTTCTTTGCCCTGGTGGGGAAGAGTTCTTTCTCCCAGTTTGGGAAGTGGTTATCCAGATAATTTCTGGCCACTATGGAGCAGTGTGCTCCACTGTCAATGATCAGTGGGTGCTGAGCATTGTCAATACATACAGTCATTTTTGTGGCTGTTCCATGTACATATGCCATTCCTTTGGTTGGTGTAACCAGGAATGTTTGTGCATCTTGTGTATGTTTACACAAGTTCTTGTTGGCAGTGTCTTGTGGCATGCCTGCCTCCAACTGTATATCCTGGATTTCTAGTGGGGTTTCCTCTTGGTATTCCACTAGAAATTCCTCTCTTGGGTGTTGATCATCATCAGATAGTTCTCTGATGGCATCTCCCATAGAGTCTGATTCAGAATCCTCTGTTGGAGGTTCTTCTTCAGGGACTTTTTCTATAGCATAGACTTTCTTCTTTGCTTTTGGACAGTTGTTGGCATAGTGGTGTGTTGAACCACAATTGTGACAAGAATTCTTCTTCTTTGCCACTTCTGTCACTCTTTCTCTGTGTTTGTCTTTAAGCTCTACCCTGAAAGGTTGTTTCTCTTTGAAACTATTGCTTCTATATGGGGTGAATTTCCCTATATTAGTCCTTTTCCTTATGTCTTGTAAGGTATTGGCTATATCATCTAGAGTGCAATTTTGGTTGCATCTGCACTTTACTGCATGCTCTAGTTCTCCTGGCAGT
Organism: Austropuccinia psidii; assembly: GCA_023105745.1. NCBI lineage: Eukaryota > Fungi > Basidiomycota > Pucciniomycetes > Pucciniales > Sphaerophragmiaceae > Austropuccinia > Austropuccinia psidii. The sequence goes on from JALGQZ010000001.1 coordinate 44,778,191, forward strand.
TGTGTCAGAAGTTTATGATTCCTCATTTGAATGTTCATTTGAGGATCAATGGCTTTAAGTCTTTTAGACTGTCTAAGACACCACTCATATGGATCTTTGTCCACAGAGTATTTGTCATTTTCAAATGACATGGTATTTTGCCATATCCAAGTTCCATTACTGTACTTTTGGATTATTTGACTCTTCCACCATGGCCACTTTCTTCTGCCATGGATTTCTTTCATTTCAGTGTACCATATACTTGCATGACCTTTAAATGCAGTATTTAGTCTAGCAGTAATCCAGTAATCTGGTATGCTTGGTACATCAATGAAGAGTCCATCAATGTAATCTATGAGCTCCATATGATCATATTCTCCTGATCCAGAGAATTTGGGCCAGTTTGAGGCCTCAGGAAGCTGTTTCAAGGCTTCCTTCTCTGAATAAGACATGCCATCTCCATCCTGGTATTGTGATGGAGATCTTGCCTTATTCAACAACATGGCATCTGGTTTGATGTCATCTGGTTGATATGGATTCTCCATAGCTTGGCCTTGTGGTTGGGGCTTTAAGCTATGGTAGGCATCAAACAATTTGTTGATGTCTTGGTTCAGACACTCCCTGTCCCTGCTGCTATGGTGTTGTTCTTCAGAGACTTTGCTCAGTTGAGCATATCCTTCCTGAAGGTTTTTAACTATCTGCTCCAATGAGGCTTGAGTTTTTCTCATCCTCTCTTGGGCAGCTGCAAATTCTGCAGCCTGCTTTGCAGATTGCTCAGCATATTGGGACATTTGAAACCACAGTGTGTCACTGTTGATGTTGCTCTCAGATGTGATAATGTTATTTTCAGTCTGAGTGGGGGTAATGTTTCTATTACTAGGACTACTGATTCTAGAGTGGTTTACAACTACTTCTGGTTCTTGTGTACTTCTTTTACCAAATCTAACAGCTTCTGGATCATGGGGTCTGACTCTTTCCTCCTCTGGTTGAAGGAGGCTTTGTTCTTGCCCTTGTTGCCTTGTCTTCTCCCGGAAACTTCCTGGAATTGTGAAGAATGGTGACTCTTGGCCACTGATCTGCTGGTTTCTGAATGGTGTGAAGCCACTGGAGAGCTGATTTGGCTTGCTCCTTGTGAACCTGAAGGAATCTGAGTAGGCCCTGTCTGGGTTAACTGTTCTTCTATAGCTTGGATAGTGGCTTGATTCTCCCTTATCCTCTGTGCCCTTGCCTCCAGGAGTCTGTGCTGCCTGGTAGGGTTCCAAACCTTGGTGATTACCATAAGGTCCTTGAAGTCTATCTCTTTGAGACAGATCTTCTGGCAACTTGATCCCAGTTCTGCCCAGTGAGTTGCTAGGTTGAACCTCTTGTTTTCCATGCTCCATTGAAACAAATCTTTGAGGAGTTGGTGGATTTGAAGAACTTGATCCATATCCTTCCAGTCCTCTGGTTTGAGGTTTCTGTTGAATTGGAGTGTGAATGGCAAGGTTGATATTATCTCCCTCATTGTTTTGCCATCCACCACTGTGTCCAATGTGTCTTCTTTCAGGTCTTCTGGTTCTAGACATTCCTGCTCTATCCTCTGGCTGGTTCCTTTGGAAGCCAAGGTCTCTGAGGTATGCAGGGGACATATCAGTGTTTGCAAGCAGTCAAAAACTTTATGTTCTTAGAGTATTTAACTTTGACTGTGCCTTGTACAAATTTGTTATCTGCTGATTTGGGCAGTTTGCCTTTGGAGGTTACAACTGGGTTAATAATTGTAATCTTCCTTGTACAAGTGGTTAAGGTTGGTTTACCTTGTATTGAAGCAGAGTTTTGTGGTTTTCTACTCCTCTGAGTGTCTATTGGTGTCCACTTCTTGGCTGTAATGAGGTTTTCACTAAGCCTTTTTCCTTTACCCTTGCTGCCCTCTGGTTCTGAGGGTGTCACTGGTGTGTTGGCCTGTGACTGGGTTTCAAGTGGGATGTAGTTTTCTTCCACTGAATCAAAACAGGAAAAAGAGGGCTTATGTCAGTTAAGACTTCTTAAAAGGCTGGTTTTGCACGTCTAAGAATGGCCTCTGGGCTTGTATATTATTACAGTATGCCCTTGTATGATGACAGTGTAATTGAATTAACAATTCCACGTCAAAAATACAGCTTATGGTGTCCTGTCACACTGTTTGTGTGTCAGTATCCCTCAGATACACTTGTGGTTTGCAAGTGTATTCTGTAAAAGGTGGTTTGTATACAAGTGTTATTGAATTAACAATACACCTGACCACGCCTCAACTGATGGTTTTTCAGTCGGAGGTGTCCTTATTCAGTCAAGAATACAGGACTTTATTAGTGGCTTATGTGTTTTTATATGCAAAACACGCCAAAAATAATAAGTTACTGTGGGTGTTAACCACGTAAAAAATACTCTTATAATATGAGTATGTATAAAAAAAAGGTAAAAAATATATAAAATATATATTTTTAAATAGAAATTACGCCTAAAAAGGATAAAACAATGGTTAATAAGTCATAAAACAGAGAAAAGACTTACTTGTTACGTCCAAAAAGAGTCAAAAAACATGGCCAGGCCCCCAAAATGTCAGGATGATACTATGATAAAGGTATAACTAGGCTAATTACAACTTTAACTGTGTATGTGACATGGCAGAAAATGATTTAAAAAAGTTTTATAATGAGATAAAAGGGTTCTACTATTGAGAAATAGTGGTGGTGAGCGCTATTGAGAACCCTGGGTGCAGGCTTTATCTGTTGGATTACAATAATAAAGTCTACAATAATTAAAGATTATGATTATACCTGATTATTTAACCAAGAGTAGAACTGTTTTTGACAGTTTACTACGTAGGTTATTCAAAGGCAGGATGAGGAAAGGCTTTTGGCTGTGAAAAGCCCTCCTTTTATCCTTAAATTGAGGTGGAAAGGCTGCTAGACCTTTCCACGTAGAGGAAGTGAAGATTTTTCCCTCTCTATGACAGGCTTGTGGTTTGCAAACAGCCTGTATACCCTGTATTGGGCTCAGATGTGGTTTTGAAACCACATCTGGGCAGTTTTCACCAATACAGGGTGAAAATTTTCATCTGGGGACCTCACACCCTGATTCTGACGTGTATGACGCGTAGAATGCTGTACAGAAACTGTATGGGACCCCAGTATTGACTGACATATGAGGTATTGAAGTAAAAACATGCTTCTTCGTCTATTTGACACCTCATATTCATGGTTATGGGATATTATCCCATGGTAAGGCTGTATCTGACAGCAGGTGGGATTTTGACCTTAAAATGGTCATAACTCTGTCAGTTTTTGAGATATCAAGCTCAAAGTTGGTTCATTGAATAGCTCTGTATGGGCTCTACACAATGGTACCCAACTTGACATGGTTATCATTAAATATGGCAAAGTTATCCCATGTACAAGTATTTTTGTACATTGGCGTGGTCTGGTCAAAAGCTGTATTAAGCTTGTTTGGCCAATAACTTCTGTTTTAGTTGAGCTATGAGGAAATGGATGGCACCATCAGATAGCCCTGATTGTGCTCTTTCCAAAAAGACCCCACTTTAGGTATCTCACACTAAAACTGTAAAAGTTAGATGAGAGGTGAATGTTTTGTTCACCCTTATTTGGTCTGAATTTGACCATAACTCAAGTAATACTGGTGCTAGCTCAGTTTGGCTGGTACCATTGAATAGCCCAGGCTTAGAGCTTCATTTTGAATACCCATTTGATGGGGTTAAGCCTCTCCTTCTAGATTTTAGATGAGAGGTGAAAATTAAGGTTTATGCTCAGCAATGTCACAGGGGCTCTTGGAAGAAGAGGGCCTGGCACTCAGGAATCAAGAACTCACTTGGAGGGCTCCAAAGATAAAAGAATAATAAGAATGAATTTTCTCTAAGAAAGAATATGGGAGAAAACAAGTATGCCAAAAGATGAGATAAGAAAAAGATGAAGCCAATGGCCAAAGATACCAAAGAAGCCAAAAGCCAAGAAGCCAACCAGGTGAATCCTCAATTCACTGTTTCAACCTGCCAGAAAAGGAAATGGAATTAGTATAAGGATATGACCACCAATATCCACTGGACAGGCGAGGAAATAAAAGAAAAAGGGTGCTGAATGACTGACTTAAGATTATCAGTATTAACTTTAATAAGGTAAAAGAAAATAAGGATAAAAATAAATCCAATATATTAATTAACTGGGGAAAAAGTCCCCAGGTGCTGAAAGGTGGCCAGTATATGTGAAAAGCTGAAAGATTGATCCTGGAGTTGGATCACCGGCTGTATTGTCCGAATCAGGCCAATACAGTTCTGGCCATCTTGAATTTGAAACTGTGTGATTGAATTCCCACAGCAGAATATGAATTGGCTCAATTGGGCCAAGTACGTACAGGTTGATTGATTACCGCATGTATGAACCAATTGAGTTGTCCAAGAAGTATTGAAATACTTGATGCCTTGACAACTGATTGAAAAGATGTAATACCTTTTGAGAATTGCCCTTAGAATAACCCTGAATGAAATTGCCAACCCAACTCCTGCTGAGCCAGGTGATTGGAGTCCTTGAATGGTCTTCTGATTGCCGCCATGGATTACCAAACTGATGAGTCCAAAGGTTCTCCTTCGAAATGGGCGTTGGATCTTGGTACCTTGAGTTAAGAAGGTTGATTTGGGTCCTGAAAACGTCACCATTGAATTGCTGAGCAAAAATGGTGCATAATGGTATATAACACCATATATGCACCACTCCTGCAACCTTGAGTACGAGGTGCATGGAGGAATGAAGCAATCCTCCCTTAAGTTGAGGGAAATGCTTGTTGAGATGATTTGGTGGCCTCTGGTGGTTGCCAGAGGCCATGACGGTGAAGTTGGTCCATGGTGGTCCAGGGCCAAAAATGGGTCCTACGGGATTTATGGCCAAAAATGGATCCAAGGTGTTTTTGGTCCAAGGGATTGGTGGCCAAAAATGGCTCAGGTGGGCCCAATTGTGGTTTGGGACCCACCTGGCCTTGGGGGCTAGGTGGCTGCCCCCTTTGGCCCCTTTTGGGATCATTGGATTAGGCCAAAAGGGGCCTAATCCGCCTACGGACCGCGGACCGCGGCTTACGGACCGTACGGACTGCGGACCATGGACCGCGTATTACGGCCCACGGACCATAGAAGCCGTGGGGGGCCTAAATGGCCCAAAAAGGCCATTTAGGCAAAAACCCCCATAATGAAAGGGGTGGCCAGGAAACCAATGAAGGTGGCCATGGGGCCTGGAAGCTCCTAGAAGATAAAGGGACCCCCCAGGCCCAAAAACAGTGATGGAGGCCTGGGGGTTGGTGAGGTGGAAATTGGCCAAGAGGACCAATGACGCAGGATATGGCCTGAGGCCATACGTGGCCAATGGAATGGGTTATGGCGTAAGAGCCATGGAACACCCAAAAGGGGTCAATTGGCCATAAATGATGTGACATGGCCAATTGGCCCCAACTTGGCTCCAGGTTGGATTGCCGCCGCCATCAAGGAGGAGGGTCAAAATACGTGGTTGTGACAAGCAATAACTTTGAGCAGGAATAACTTTGTTATTTCTTGTCCTATGGTGATGGGACTTATGTTTTCAGAAAAAGGTGAGTTTCCTCTTTCTTCTGATACCTTTTGAGCTAATTTGGCTCAGCTCCATGTTTTGGTGGTATTTTGGCTATACCATTGGTTTATGGTATTTTGGCTGTCATGCTTGTGCTCTGGTTTTGAGTCACAGGCTGACAGCGGTCAAGAGGAGCCCTTGCTGTAGGAGTGAGAACAGCTTGAATTCTTTGGGATCTAGTATTTTTGGCTGGGGGACTATGCTGAACTGGCATTTTGAATAAAATGAAATAAAACTTGATGGTATGAGAATAATAATCAAAACTGGGCCAAATCAATCACAATAAAATCTTGATGAATCTTGAGGAATCAATTCAAATCTTGAGGTGAAATCAAATTCAATCAACAATCAAATCAATTCAGCAATCAACAATCAATTCAAATCAAATATCAATAATTTCGAGTAAATCAACAATCAATTGGGTGATCATACAGTTTCATACTGGTGTATTGAAACTGTATTGGGTGAATTCAACCTGTACAGGTATTGACAGGCTGTATTGATGAACCAAACTGTATACATGTTTCAGAATGAAGATTGCTGAAACTGAATGCTGATGCAGATACTGGATTTTCTGGTTTGAGGTGTTTGAGCGGGTGTATGAATGAATACCCTTACCCCTGATGGATGGTTGTTACAGTCAGCCTGTGACTCAAAACCAGAGCACAAGCATGAAAGCCAAAATACCATAAACCAATGGTATAGCCAAGATACCACCAAAACATGGAAATGAGCCAAATCAGCTCAAAAGGTATCAAAAAAGAGAGTAAATTCACCTCTTCCTGAAAAGATAAGTCCCATCACCATCGGACAAGAAATAACAAAGTTATTCCTGCTCAAAGTTATTGCTGAGCACAAACGTTAATTTTCACCTCTCATCTAAAATCTAGAAGGAGAGTACTAACCCCATCAAATGGGTACTCAAAATAAAGCTCTAATCCAGGGCTATCCAATGGTACCAGCCAAACTGAGCTATCACCAATATTGCTGGAATTATGGTCATTTTCAGGCCAAATAAGGGTGAACAAAACATTCACCTCCCATCCAACTTGTACAGTTTTAGTGTGAGATACTTGAAGTGGGGTCTGTTTGGAAAGAGCACAATCAGGGCTATCTGATGGTGTCGTCAATTTCCCCATAGCTCAACTAGAACAAAAGGTATGGGGAAAAAAAGCTCAATACAGCTTTTTGCCTAGACCATGCAAATGTACAAAAGTCTTGTACATGGGATAACTTTGCCATATTGAATGATACCCATATCAAATGAGGTACCATTGTGTAGAGCACATACAGGGCTACACACCGAACCAATTTTGAGGTTGATATCTCAAGAATTGACAAAGTTATGGCTGTTTTAAGGTCAGATTCCCACCTGCTGTCATATACAGCCTTACCATGGGATAATATCCCATAACCATGAATATGAGGTGTCAAATAGACAAAGAAGCTTGTTTTTGCTCCAATAACTCATATTTTAGTCAATACTGGGGTCCCATACAGTTTCTGTACAGCATTCTACGCATCATACACATCAGAATCAGGCTGTGAGGTCCCCAGATGAAAATCTTCACCCTGTATTGGTGAAAACTGCCCAGATGTGGTTTCAAAACCACATCTGAGCCCAATACAGGTTATACAGGCTGTTTGCAAACCACAAGCCAGTACTAGAGAGTGAAAAAATCTTTACTTCCTCTACGTGGAAAGGTCTAGCACCCTTTCCACCACATTTCAGGATAAAAAGGGGGCTTTTCACAGCCAGATTTGTCTCCTCATCCTGCTCTTGAATAACCTACGTAGTAAACTGTCAAAAACAGTTTTACTCCTGGTTAATAATCAGGTATAATTATAAATCTTAATTATTGTAGTCTTTTATTATTGTAACCCAACAGATAAAGCTGCACCCAGGGCTTTCAACAGCGCTCACCACCACTATATCATATATAGTAAAGCCCTTTTAATCTTAAATTAAATTATCTTTAAACCCTTATAAATCTTTTTAAACCATTTTTACTGTGTCACAAACATAGTTAAAGTTGTACTTAGCCTATTTACACCTTTATCATAGTTTCATCCTGACAGCAGGACTACTGAACAATCTTCAGCAGAAGATATTATCAATATATTAGAAGAAGTAACCACCAGAATAAAAATTGGTTCTAGTAGGGTGAATCTCAAAACAAACTTTAATACACTTTGGAAAGATTCTGTGGACAAAAACGACAAAGAAAATTGTAATAATTAGAAATATAAATCTGCAGATACTATCAGGAAATGCCATATTTTCCAAAGCACCACACATTTATCCAATACATGTTCAAAAAGGGGGGAAATAAATGGAATTAAAATTGGAAAAGAACCTGATATTGAAAAAGATGATGTAATTGAAGAAAATTAAGATGATAAATCATTAATATTTTCTTAATCTGCAAAGGATATAGAAAATATCAATGCCACCTTTGACATCATGGAATATTATTCACACTTGCCACAGTTGAGCAATAGCCAACTTGATTTATCAAAAATTTAAGATGCACAGTTAATGAAACCCAAACCAAACAGAGGGAAAGGCTATACAGCTGGTAACTCCTGTATAACAGAAGTTATAATTGACAACAAGCCCACTAAGCTACTACTTGATCCCAGAGCATTCTGCTCTTGTGTAGGTAAATCCTTTCTTGAGACTTGTGTACCAAATTTTAAAGATCAATTGTTGCCAATTGATGGCATAAAATTCAATATTGCAAGTACCCCAATGAAAGAATTGGGAATATTTGAAACTAGTTTCATATTTCCACATATGAGTGGAAATTTAAGAATCACTGTTGAATTTGTTATTATGGAAAATTGGTCTAGTACCCATTTCATATTGGCAAATTATTATTTAATCATGTATGGCATAGATTTACATAACAACAAGGATAGATACTTTACTATTGGCGACAATAAGCGCCAAAAATTTGCCTATTTACCATTCAAAAGACAAATTACAGTGAACAAAGTATCACCAGTCAGCTTAGAGTTAGAGAAATTCAAGTCTGAACAGTTAAATGAAGCTGAAATAAGCCTTCATTTGAGTTATAAACAAGAAAATGAACTTTCTGCTCTTTTATATGACCACAAAGAAGCATTTGCTTCAGATAAAGAACCCCTAGGGGAAATTATTGGTCATTAAGTTGACATTACTCTTAATATTAAAAGACCTTATCCACCACTATTAATAAGACCTGCATATCCAGCAAGTCCAAAATCAAGAGAAGCTCTGGAAATGCATATCACAGAACTTCTAAACCTTGGTGTAATAAGAAAGGTGGGCCACAATGAAGAAGTAGAAATACCTACACCAATCATGGTGGCATGGAATAATGGAAAATCTAGAATGGTTGGGGACTTTAGAGCTCTGAACACCTACACTGTTCCAGACAGGTACCCAATACCTAAAATCCAAATTTCCCTCACCCAAATATCTCAAGCAGTGTATTTAAGCATTATGGATGCCCTTAAAGGATTGCATCAAAACTTAGTGACACCAAGAGCAAGGAAATACTTGAGAATTATTGTTCATTGTGGAGTTTATGAATATTTTAGGATGCCTTTTGGAATCAAAAATGCACCTTCACAACTCCAAAGAATGATGAATGAAATCTTTCCTGAAGAGCATTCAGAAGGATGGTTGATCATTTACATTGATGATATTATTGTCAATCATAAGACTTGGGAAGAACATATGTGCAGAGTATCCAGAATTTTGACCAAAATCCAATCTGTCAACATGAAAATCTCTTTGAAGGAATGTCATTTTGGATTTAAGGGACTCAAAGCACTAGGACATGTGGTATCTGGTCTATCCCTTGATATTTCCAAAAATAAAGTTGCAGCAGGCTTACTGAAACCTATGCCTCAAAACAAAAAGGAAATTAAATAATTTTTGGGTTTTGCAGGATATTAAAGGCAACACATTCAAGATTTTGCATCCATAGCAAGACCTCTTTATAAGTTATGTGACAAAATACACAGTATTTGAAATGACTGTCCACAGAGTAAAAGCCTTTGAATCTTTAAGACAGGCCTTGACCACTGCTCCACTCTTAATGATTCCAGACTTTAAACTTCCCTTTAAAATTTACATTGATGCATCAGGGGATGGGCTTGGTGCTACACTTCACCAAGTCCAAATTTTAAATGATAAACCTGTTGAAGGGCCCATATGTTTCATATCCAGGCAAATAAAACCAACTGAAGCAGGATATGGAGCAAGTCAGATGGAGTGTTTATGCCTTTTTTGGCTTTAGAAAAACTCAATTACTTTCTGGAAGGATGTGTTTTTGAAGTAATAGCAGATTGTACTGCTATTAAATCACTTTTAAACATGAAAACACCCAACAGACATATGCTCAGATGGCAAATAGCCATACAAGAGTATAGGGGAAATATGACTATGGTTCACAAAGATAGGAATATTCATGAAAATGCAGATGGACTAAGCAGATGTCCATTACCAAATAATATTGATAATGATGCTTATGTGCCAGAAGAAGCTTCCCCACAGATCCCAATAGAAGGAATAAGTGTTACAAACTTGAACACCACCTTCTTTGAAAAAGTAAGAAACATTTGGACCCAAGATAAGAATTTTAGCATCTTATGCCAATTACTTAACAAAGACTGTAAATACAACTCTCTAATACATGCCTTGGATGAAGTATGGAAAAAATATTATTATGAAGGAAGATTTCACCTACTGGATGGTATAATTTACCACAGGACCAAGGACACATGTATCATGACAGTTTTGGACATATCATTAATCAATCTTGTACTGAAAGAATGCCATGACAGCCCCTTTTCAGGACATCTGGCTGAAGACAGAAAAAGAGAAAAAGCAAAGACCTTCATATGGTGGCCAATGTGGCAGAACAATGTTTCAGAGTATTGCAAAACCTGTGACAGATGTCAGAAGGCAAATAAATCTACAGGCAAAATACTTAGAAATATGATCAAAATCCAAGAACCCAGAAGACCTTGTGAAATTGTCCATATGGATTGGGTAACTGGCCTACCACCAGGAGGTGACAGAAGTTATAATTCTTGCCTAGTGATTGTAGATAGATTCAGTAAAACTCCAATCTTTTTACCATGTCACAAGGAGGATTCAGCCATGGATACAGCTCTTATAATATGGAATAGAGTAGTGTCATGGACTGGCATATTCACAAATATCATTAGCAACAGGGATACCAAATTCATTTCAGCACTGTGGAAAAATCTTCACCAATTATTTGGAACTAAATTTTCTTTCTCTACATCCTACAACCCACAATTTGAACCTTTGAGATATGACCACATACCCAAAAAGGTCAGAAGAAATATTTAAAATAATTATACATTATAAATAATTACCTTAAAACTACAACAATGTCACAAACAGGCATAAAACTTGGTTTAACTTAACAAACAATGAATAAACATGTAAAATGAATTATACCACTGGATTCCCCATGGTAAAATACACATATACCATTTTTATGGCATATCTGTAAAGTCAATATTTAATGAGTTATAAGTAACAATACCTCATGAAAAACATAAATCCTTAATTATTTCAAATACAAATGAAGCAACATGTAAAATAAATGTTACCATTGGATTCTCCATAAAGGTACACACATAAAACAATTAAGAAGCTAATCTCCAAAGTCAATACTTAAGGAGTTAAGCTGAATATATGCATTTTTTTGGTCAACGCATATATTCAAGGATTTTGGCTAATATCTTTTGAAATGTGCATGATAGAGTGATTAACCAAAAATAAAGTCAATACGTAATTACTGTAGGAATACAGAAATGAACTTCATTTTACAAGTTATAATCAAGATTAAAACCTGTAAGGGATTATTGATTAAAATCAATGGAGCTGTTGACCACTTTGTTGTGAAAGCGGTCCAAACTTAAAAAAAAGTAGACAGTTAGATTCTACTAGTTCATTCGTGAAGAATGATGTGTTTTTAATAATAATATTCAAGGTATAACCCCTTGAAATCATGGCTTGAAGTTTAAAATATTAAATTTTGACAGAAACAATGAGTTACAAGAAAAGTCATCAAAAATAGAGTTTTGATGATGTAATCGAATGCTCTTGGAGGTGTAATAGGGATATGCCAAGCTATCAGAATCCACTCTCAGAATAGCTGTAGCGTGTATAACTTCAAACTTATTAATTATCAAAGTTTAAGCTTAAATTTGATCATTTAAGATCACTCACTGTAATCTTATCTTAAGCTTAACAGTCAAATAAGTGACAAAACTGGTGAATACTATTAGAATATGATTAATACTAATAAAATCCACGAAGTTTAGGCATCTTCCAAGGTATGATGTCATCAAACTTGGAGTTATAGTGATAACTCTAAATAATTGTGTAATTATGAGGTAAGATGGTTTGATCATGATGTAATCATCACCAAACCTTGAAATATAGAGCAATTCTAGTAAAAAGCATCATTACACGTCTACTAGAAGCCTGTTGGACTCTGGGAGGGAGGTATTTACTACAAATAGACCTCTTTTTACTCTGTTTTCCCCCCGGACACTTACAAAACATTAAATAATTCAATAAAAAGGTAATTTCTTTATTCTTTATATATAAAAATTTTATATTATCAAAGACAAAAGTTCATCTTATTATAATAATCATCTCTGAAGTAATTATTACAATTATTTAATTGTTTTGTTTAAATTTCTCTTAAAAACCTCTATTCCACCTAAAGTCAAGAAAAACTGTAATTTCTCTTGAATTTTTGTGTAACCACAATTTAAATAAGTTGTATTTACATTTTTGGCATTAAATTATTCATAATTATTATATTAAGCATTAAAAGTAGGTTATTTCTCTTATTATAATAATTTTCTCTATTATTACTTTAATAATACTATACTTGATATAAATAGTATTTATATTAGTTTATAGCTTTAATATTAGTAATATTACTGTTATTAATTGTTTTTTATGAATAAAAAACAATTTTTTACTCCTTTATTATTTGTTGGTAACAATAATAAAGTGCTTTTAAATATATGAATTATCTTATATTAATATATTCATTTTATTATAATATATTTTTATAATATAAATTATATTATTATATTTATTTAATAATATAATTATTTTATACCATAATTATAGTAACTCTTTATTATTATAATTATTTTTATCTTATTTCTTTTATTTATAAGGACATTCATAGTACAATAAGTAAAATATTAGTAATTTCTACTTATTTTTTCATAGTCAAACCTTAAATTTGAGGGCCTTCCCATGATATTTACTCTAAAAGACCTTTAAAAAGATTGTAATTGGGCTTATTCAGTAATAAATTACAATTGTAATCATAAAATTATTATATAATTTTATATTTATTGATTTTAAATATTATTGAGGTATTTGAAAAGCAATTGTACTGTCTTACACGTGGTTTTTCACATCCTTAGACTTGCAAGAACTTTCTTTGAGTGACTCTAGTAGTTAAAAAAAGATATTTTATAAATTAAAAATAATTTCATCTTATAAATTAAATTTATAGATAATCATATTCATTTTTTTTATTTTATTCTTTAAAAATAAAAATATAAAAAAAAAAAAAAATTATAAATAAAAACCAATAAAAAAAAGTTATTTTTTATTCATTTTAATTTCAACTATCGATTTATTTTCATTTTTTAAGATATAAAGGCAATTTTTTACGTGGAAAATTGCCATATCTTACCAAAAGTAGCACTTTTTATATAAAAGACTTACATTTTTCTGTCTTTTTTGTGTTTGAAGACAATCCAACAGAAGAAAACCAAATCACTGTTGAAAGATTGGTGGAAGAAACTCGTCAAAGTTCTCCAAAACCAATAATCACTAAGAAAAAGAAAGCCAAGAAATAAGACTTTCCAGTACCCACCATTCAGGACTCTGAAGGTGAGTACCTCATTTATAAATTGCCATAAGAAGAACCCCTGTTCTGAAATCCTCTTATTTCTTATTTTTCTTAAAACATGACTACCAGAAGAGGCTCCCAATACTCCATCCAATCAGATGGAGCTGGACTCCGAGGTAGAATTGATTCCTCAAAAGGGAAAAGGAAGGGCAATATCCTCAGTGGAACAGAATTCACACAAGGAAGTGCCTTATCCCAAAGGCAAGTCCCAGAAATGCCCATGATATCTGAACCAGAGTTAGAACTAAGTATGAGTGACTCAAACAGGTACAAATCACATTCAGAGGGCTCAAATAGACATTTACATGATCCAGTACAAACAGTACTACACAGTGTACAAAGACAGGGACTGGGAAATGTTGCCCCAAATACACCAAGGAGTGATGAACTCCTGGCACATCCTGAAAACGTTCCTCAAAGAGGATGAAATAGTGAGATACTCCAATGGATGGAATCCACTATCATCCAAACCTCAAATCAAAAAGATCAAGGAGTACCATGCCAAAAAGAAGGAGGCAACCAAGGAAGAAGCCCCAGTAGCTTCTACCAGCAATCCCCAAGTCAACCCACTTCCCCAAGAAGGGAAGAAGAACAAGAAAAAGAATTTGAGAAAACCATATTTCACAAGTTACAGAATTCCAAAAATCCAAAAGGATGCCATGGACAGTGTATTCAACATGGCCATAATCTTGATGGAATTCAAGGACAAGGAAGAACAAAGAATGAGACAACCTCATTTCTCAAAGAAATAACCTTTTCCAAAGATGTTGTAAATACTTTAACTGAAATTAAAAATAGTATATCACCTCTAAACAAAATTAAAAATAGTTTATTATCATTACAAGAAATAAACAATAACTTATCTTCTTTAACAAAAACTGTTTTACAAAATAAAAAAGAAGTTGACAACATTAAGTTTATTGTTGAAAATGATAAACCAAAGATTTTGATTGATAACACTCAAAAATTAATACAAGGACAACAAGAATTGTATAAATACTTAAAAGATATCAAAGATAAAACTGTGACAATCAATTATGATGTGAGTATTGACAATCCTACAGGAAAATTGAACAAACTAAGTATTTCTGGAGAAACATTTGAAGAAAAGACTTCACACCAAAAATTACTGTTGGACAATGTGGGAAAGAGTGATGAAGCAAGAATGCATCTGAAGGATGACATTCAAAGTGAAATAAGACTTATTACTGAAAAAATGGATAAAATCAATGAGGCTAACTCAAATATGCCAAAGTTATCAACACCATTTTCTCACATAAGAAGCCCTGTTAAGCCAAAAGAGGAATTAACAAATCCATTAATAACAGACTTAAGTCACCAAGACAATAACAAAGTCTTAATGAAGGAAGCACCTGAATTAAAAGAATGGCCAACATTCATAGGAGGAGGCTGATATGACCACATGTCATTTATCAAGACAATTGACATGCTACAAGAAGATTATGCCATACCAGATGAATTAATTACTGAAAGATTACACCCATTGTTTGAAAAATCTGCAAAAAGATGGTATTATGGCATAAGACAAACAAATGGCAAAAATACCTGGTCTCGGTGGAAACAAGAAATAATCACCAAGTGGGCTAATGATGCCTGGAGGTACAAGATGGAGAATGCATTTGAAAATTCTTTCTTTGACCCAGACAAAGACAAACCTTTAACTTGGTTCTCAAAACAAGTTGAAAGACTCAATGTGTTGTACCCATCAATGTCACAAAAGATGGTGCACATGAAAATACTTAAGAAATGTGGAGGAGAGCTAGAACATGCCCTGAGAAGCAGGTGTATAAAACCATGCTCCACAGAAGAGTATATCAATGCACTAGAGGACATACTGACAAGAACAAGAATTGGCAGAACTTGGAAGAAATTGGACATTAAAAGTCCAAAAACGCCATTTATCAAAAAAGATAGATCGAAAGAAGCTTTCAAGCCCAATACATCCAACAATAATGATGTGAGCCTTAGAGGTAATTTCATATACCCAAAAGACCACAAATATAAAAAATAACATATTAATATAAATAAAATAAATTTATTTATATTATTAAAATAAAAATCAAAATATAAATATAAAATTATATTAAAAATAAAAAATTAATTATAATTTAAAAATAAAAAATACATTAAATTTTGTAAATATAAAATTACATTTATACTTGAAAAAATTAAGTAAAAATGAAACTTTAACAAAATTGTGAAAAATAAATAAATTTGGAAAAAAGTTAAATAAAATTTATTATAACTTTTTATCCAATAAATAAACATATAAAATTTATTTCACCATTGGATTCCTCATAAAAAATCAGGTGGGGTCACCTCTGAGTGAAATTCTTGTAACTCAACTCTAAATAAGCTTAAATTAAGTTTTTAGTATTTTCAATACAAAAGTTGAAAATCCTCAAAACCTTAATTTAATTCACACCACATGTGGTGTTAACCATCAAATTTTGTGTTAAAATTGAGGTGTTGTGTTTAGTTTAGAAGTTATGAGGAATTGAAGTATTTTCAATTGAATTCAATTGAAATGTCAAAATGTGCGCGTGTATTACATAAGTGAACTTTGATTTACATATGAGGTGTCAATTATTACTGTATTGTACTGTACAATTGAATTGAATTACATATGTAAATTATAAGTATAATACATGATGAGGAATTAAAGGAAAAGTAAATTGGAAAGATTAAATTTGGGGGGGGAAAGGAACTCCAGCTCTAAGGGGGAGCTAGACCCCCAAAATCCTTGCTGACAGGCGTGGGATGTCAAAATTCACGCAAAAGTTCATCACTTTTGGCCTGGAATTGAGTTACAGGGTCTGTGGACTCAATTGATGATGAGGTTTTGATACCAACTGGGGTAGTTTTAGCTGTTGCCAAGAGGGTAAAACTACCCTTAAGATAAAACAATCATAATAAAAACAGTTTTAACTGGTTTCTACGCCTCTGACACACATTCTGACGTGTTTTGAAGGCTCTAGGCCTGGTATTGCTATAGTAATGGCTGATTTAAGGGTCTAAAATGGCTAAAAATGGCTAAAAATGGCTTAAACCAGCCCTTTTTGGTCTAAACCAGGGTTCAATGATGCCATAATTGGCTTTTCTGTTGTCAGACTGTTTTTCACGACTGACAAGAGTAAATTTTACTTTTGGAGTAAGAGAATTGATGGCTATAAAAGAATGTCTTCTTTGCCCCACTTTTCTCTTCATGTTAGAATCTTTTCCTTTTATTAATTAGTTTAAAACTGTTAAACCAATCAATCAAAGATTCCAACCACCACCTTTAAATCATTTTAATCCTTTTAACCACTTGAAAAAATCATTATAATCATTGTTTGTAACTCTTATAATCATTTTTACCCCTGAACCACCCCAAAAGTGAATTAAAGCATCTTTCATCACTGTAAACTTTGTCACTTTGTTTCCAAATTCACTCTGGTCACTTTTGGGCGTGTTTTCTCTCTAATATTCTTTTTAAAGACTTTGTTCTTTAATTAATTGCTTGCAGTTCTTTGCTCAATTAATTCCAATTGAAATTGCTCTTGAAGAAATTTCTTTTGTAGCCTTAAAATATCTCTTGTAGAGTATTTTTTGGATAAATGTTTATTGTTGGTAAAACAATAAATTTTTATAATATTATTGTTTTATACTAATAAAGTTATAAACAATAAAATTGGCGTGTTTTCTCTTAAAAATAATATTTCATACTATTTTTAATTGATTTTTACCTTATACAAATTTTGAGGACAGGAAAAGTACTTGATTTTTAATCAAAGTTTCATAACCACACCTTACATTTGGGGGCCCAGCCGTGATATTTTACCTGTGACATATTTTTTTTTTACTCTTTTTAAATCTTTTTTCTTATATTGAAAAATTTAAAAACATATAAAAAATACTTATAATTCAAAAAATCCATAAAAAATAATTTTTTTCATATTATAAGTGGGGCTTAAATTTTTATTTCTTTTTTTGAAATATCCTTTTTTTTTCTTAATTAATTGGCTTTTCATTAATTTTAGTGTCTGACAACATGGTAAGACAAGAAAACATTGAAACAGCCTCAACAGTAACCAGCATTATCCCTGCCAGTACTGTCAATTCTGATCATAATAGCACTGTTATTGTGACTCAAAATAACCAGCCTGAACCAATATCTTCTGAATTAATTAACTTGGACATAAGTAATACCCTTCAGAAAGCTAAAAATTTGGCCAATAGTAAGTTTTCTGACGTAAAAATACTATTTTAAGCCTTTTTAACCATAATTATGCCTTCAACCAGATCAGGAGCCAGCTACAACCCCTCAAGCAGCTCCCAAAAAGGTAATAGACGTGATTATGGCAGAGGCCAACCAGGTACAGAAGGAAAAGGGTCAGTTGATGACTTCCAAACAACTAAAATGGGTCATTCTGAAGCTGATAATACCATTTTACCTTCAAAAAGAGCTGACACCCGCCACAAGAAGCCTCAGTGAACATATACAAAGCCAGCCACAAAGCTTACAACAATGCACTGCAGTACAAGGAGTACCAGATCCTGGCAGATCTGTGGAAAAACTGCATGAATTCTTACCTGACAGTAAGAAAATTCTTGGGCCATCCCAACACTTGCAAATTGCTCAATGGATGGCATCCATTGATGGAGAAGAAAAACATGATGCTTTTGACACTGGAATGGAGGAAAAACAACCCTCCACCACCCAAACCAGTGCCAAAAACAGCCCCGGTGGCCAGCAGCAGCAATTCCAACGTGAAAAAGCAGCCACAAACTCCAAACAAGGGCAAAGGGAAGGCACCAGCCCCAAAACCTTACAGCCAGGGCTACAGAATCCCAAAGATTCAGCAGGATGCCATGGAAAATGTATTTCAGATGGCCAGAACCATCATGGAATTACAGAAGAAGGAGGAAGCCAGATTAAGGTTCCAGAAATGATTTCTGACATATTTGATTCCATCCCAGAGTTGTATAATGCTATAAATGACGTGAAAAAACATCTTTCTGATAAAAATGACACCATTTGTAACAACATTAAAACAAACAACCTGAGTCTGTGCCAAATTAATGAAACACTTATGTGTTTTGAAAAAGTTTTAAGAACAATTAAAAATTCCAATAATGATAATTCTTCTAACAATAAAATAAATGAACAATCTGCCATTATTAAAGAATTAACAGATAAATATTCTAAATTCAATATTGATGACATAATTGAAACAAGAATTAAACAAGCCATAAATATTATCAAGACAGATAACAAGAAAGTCCTTGATGACATTTCAAATTCATTTACTGAAGTAAAGACATATATCATTGCCTTGAAAAAGTGTTTTGATGCTTCACAAGAAGAAGTATCAAAATTATCAATGAAATTGAATCAAGTCACTGCTGATAATACAAGACAGACAGAGTTATGGCAAGAACTGACACATAAAGAAGACATGTATAAAATTGAAGTAATAAATTTAATACAAAGCTTCCAACATGAATACAGAAATTCCCAAAGGTGTAGCAACAGTAAAATGAATGACATTGAACAAATACTGAACACCTTACCAAGAATGTCTACACCTCTAAATCAAAATGAGGGCACAAGAATTCCAAATCCACAAGTATTGGATCCTGATAATTCACAATTAAAAAATGAATTATCCACTTCTTTTCATAACTTGGAACCATCAATGGGCCAAGCACTCTTGAAAGAAGTTCCAAAACTTAAAGAATGGCCTCACTTCAGTGGTGAAGGAGAGTATGACCATATGGAATTCATTAGAGGTATTGACATGATCAAAGAGGATTTTGAATTACCAGACAGATTGGTAACAGCCAGGTTTAACACCTTGTTTACCAGATCAGCTCACAGATGGTACATCAAAATAAGACAAGCACATGGACACCAGAGTTGGACTTGGTGGAAAACCGAAATCATCAACAAATGGGCAAATGATGCTTGGAGGTTTAAAGTTGAAACAGCCTTTGAATCTGCCAAATTTAATGCTGATAAAGACAGAGCTTTACCATGGTTTTGCCAACAAAAGGACAGATTAACAGCATTATATCCTGACATGTCAGAGTTTATGATCCATAGAAAGATTCTGAGACAATGTGGAGGTGACTTAGAGCATGCTGTCAAAAGCAGGACTACTGAACAATCTTCAGCAGAAGATATTATCAATATACTAGAAGAAGTAACCACCAGAACCAAAATTGGTTCTAGTAGGGTGAATCTCAAAACAAGGTTTAATACACCTTGGAAAGATTCTGTGGACAAAAACCCCAAAGAAAATTCTGGTAATATTAAATATAAATCTGCAGATACAGTCAGAAAATGCCATATTTGCCAAAGCACCACCCATTTAGCCAATACATGTCCAAAGAGGGGGAAAATCAATGAAATTGACATTGAAAAGGAACCAGATGTTGAAAAAGAAGACATAATTGAAGACAATTTGGATGATAAGTCATCCATATTTTCTGAATCTTCAAAAGATATAGAGAATATCAATGCCACTTTTGACATCATGGAATCTTATTCCCACTTACCACAATTGAGCAATGGTCAAGTTGATTTATCAAAAGTTCAAGATGCACAACTTATTAAGACAAAACCAAACAGAGGAAAAGGTTATACAGCTGGTAACTCCTGTATAACAGAAGTGGTAATTGACAGCAAGCCCACCAAACTTTTGCTTGACCCAGGAGCCTTCTGCTCTTGTGTTGGAAAATCCTTTCTTAAGACCTGTGTGCCAAATTTTGAAGACCAATTGTTACCAATTGATGGTATAAAATTAAACAGTGCAAGTAACCCAATGAAAGCATTGGGAATCTTTCAGACCAATATCATATTCCCACACATAAATGGGAATTTAAGGATCACAGTTGAATTTGTTGTTATGGAAAATTGCTCTAGTACCCATTTTATATTGGGAAATGACTATTTGATCATGTATGGGATAGATTTACATAATAACAAAGACAGATACTTTACAATTGGGGACAATAAGCGCCAGAAATTTGCCTTTTTACCATTTAAAAGACAAATTACATTAAACAAAGTATCACCAGACAACTTAGAGTTAGAAAAATTCAAGTCTGAACAGTTAAATGAGGCTGAGATAAGCCTTCATCTGACTAATAAACAAGAAAATGAACTTTCTTCCCTTTTGTATGACCACAAAGGAGCATTTGCTACAGACAAAGAACCTCTGGGAGCAATTATTGGTCATGAAGTTGACATCATTCTTAACATTGAGAGACCTTATCCACCACTCTTAAGAAGACCTGCTTCTCCAGCAAGTCCAAAATCAAGAGAAGCTCTAGAAATTCATATCAAAGAACTTCTAGACCTTGGTGTAATAAGAAAAGTAGGCCACAATGAAGAAGTAGAAATAACTACACCAGTCATAGTGGCGTGGCATAATGGAAAATCCAGAATGGTTGGGGACTTTAGAGCTCTGAACACTTACACTGTTCCAGACAGATACCCAATACCAAAAATCCAAATTGCCCTTACTCAAATATCTCAAGCAGTGTATATAACCACTATGGATGCCCTTAAAGGATTCCATCAAAATGTGCTAACACCAAGAGCAAGAAAATACTTGAGAATTATTGTTCATTGTGGAGTGTATGAATACTTAAGGATGCCCTTTGGTATCAAAAATGCACCTTCACACTTCCAAAGAATGATGAATGAAATCTTCCCTGAAGAACTCTCAGAGGGATGGTTAATCATTTACATTGATGACATTATTATCTGTTCAAAGACTTGGGAGGAGCACATGTACAGATTATCAAGAGTTTTGACAAAAATCCAATCAGTAAACATGAAAATCTCCTTGAAGAAATGTCATTTTGGATTTAAAGAACTTAAGGCACTAGGACATGTTGTATCTGGTTTGTCCCTTGGAATTGATAAAAACAAAGTTGCAGCAGTATTGTTAAAACCCATGCCTCAGAAT
This sequence comes from Austropuccinia psidii, assembly GCA_023105745.1. NCBI lineage: Eukaryota > Fungi > Basidiomycota > Pucciniomycetes > Pucciniales > Sphaerophragmiaceae > Austropuccinia > Austropuccinia psidii. The sequence continues at coordinate 44,799,746 of JALGQZ010000001.1, forward strand.
AAGAAGGAAATTCAGTCATTCTTGGGTTTTGCAGGATATTACAGGCAACACATTAAAGACTTTGCATCCATAGCAAGACCACTTTACAAGTTGTGTGACAAAGACACAGTATTTGAGATGACTGTTGACAGAGTCAAAGCTTTTGAATCTCTAAGAGAAGCATTGACCACTGCTCCACTCTTACTGATGCCAGACTTTAAATTACCTTTCAAACTGTATATTGATGCATCAGGGGATGGACTAGGTGCTGCACTTCACCAAGTTCAGATCATAAATGACAAACCTGTAGAAGGACCAATATGTTTCATATCCAGACAAATCAAACCAACTGAAGCCAGATATGGAGCAAGTCAAATGGAATGTCTATGCCTTGTCTGGGCCTTGGAGAAATTGAACTATTTCTTAGAGGGATGTGTTTTTGAAGTAATAACAGATTGTACAGCTGTGAAATCACTTTTAAACATGAAAACACCTAACAGACACATGCTCAGATGGCAAATAGCCATACAAGAATACAGAGGCAATATGACTATTTTTCATAAGGATGGGAATATTCATAAGAATGCAGATGGACTAAGCAGATGGCCATTACCAAATAACATTGATAATCCTGCTTATGTTCCAGAAGAAGCTTCACCACAAATTCCAATAGAAGGAATAAGTGTTACAGACTTGAACACCACCTTCTTTGAAGAAGTCAGAAATAGTTACACTCAAGATAAGAATTGTAGCATCTTATGCCAATTACTTAACAAAGACTGTAAAGACAACTCTCTAATACATGCCTTGGATGAAGTATGGAGGAAATCTTATAATGAAGGAAGATTTCACCTACTGGATGGTATAATTTACCACAGAACCAAGCACACATGTGTCATGACAGTTGTAGACAGGTCATTAATCAATCTTGTACTGAAAGAATGCCATGATAGTCCCTTTTCAGGACATCTTTCTGAAGACAGAACAAGAGAGAAAGTGAAGACCTGCATATGGTGGCCAATGTGGCAAAAAGATGTTGCAGAGTATTGAAAAACCTGTGACAGATGCCAAAAGGCAAATAAATCCACTGGCAAAAGACTTGGAAATATGATGAAAATCCAAGAACCAAACAGACCTTGGGAAATTGTCCATATGGATTGGGTAACTGGCCTACCACCAGGAGGTGACAGGAGCTATAATGCTTGCCTAGTAATTGTGGACAGATTCAGTAAAACTCCAATCTTTTTACCATGTCACAAAGATGATACAGCCATGGATACAGCTCTTCTGATATGGAATAGAGTAGTGTCATGGACTGGGATATTTACAAATATCATCAGTGATAGAGATCCCAAATTCACTTCAGCACTATGGACAAATCTTCACCAATTATTTGTCACTAAACTGTCTTTCTCTACAGCCTACCACCCACAAACTGATGGCCTGGCTGAAAGAATGATCCAAACCTTAGAGGACATCGTGAGAAGATTTTGTGCATATGGCCTTGAATTCAAAGATTGTGATGGATTTACCCATGATTGGTGTACTCTGTTACCAGCACTGGAATTAGCATATAAAACATCAATCCATGCTAGTACCAATCAGACTCCTGCTGTTCTAGAAAAAGGATGGAACCCCAAGTTACCCCAAGACTCCTTGAGGAGAGACTTAATTGAAATACATCCCACAGCTGCTAGCTTCAAAGGAATGCTAGACAAAGCTAGAAAGCATGCAGTAAGGTTCATGGAGGACTCTTTTGCATATGCTAAAGACAAATGGGATAAATCTCATGCAACTCCAGATTTCAAAGTGGGGGACCTAGTTCTTGTATCCACCACTAACTTCAATAACATCAAAGGATGTAAAAAGTTGAAAGACTCCTTTGCAGGACCTTTTGTGATTAAGGCCCTCCATGGAGAAAATGCTGTTGAAGTAGAGTTAACTGAAGAACTTAGCAATAAGCACCCTACATTTCCAGTGAGCTTGATAAAACCATATAAATCTAGTGATGCTGAGAAATTTCCCTTGAGGAATAAGGTTCCCCAAGTTATACCTCCTATTGAGACATCTGGTACTAAGAAAATAACCAAAGTTCTTAAAGAAAGGAAATTAAGAACCAAGAAAGTAAGGGAATACCTTGTTAGGTACAGTGACCCAACTTGTGAAGATGAATGGTTAGAAGAAAAAGATATACCAGAAGCTACCAAACTCCTGAGGAGATTCAGACACACTAGAAACACCAATATTACAAAGTAATATTCTTTTCAGGGCGAGGGAATGTGAGCCTTAGAGGTAATTTCATATACCCAAAAGACCACAAATATAAAAAATAACATATTAATATAAATAAAATAAATTTATTTATATTATTAAAATAAAAATCAAAATATAAATATAAAATTATATTAAAAATAAAAAATTAATTATAATTTAAAAATAAAAAATACATTAAATTTTGTAAATATAAAATTACATTTATACTTGAAAAAATTAAGTAAAAATGAAACTTTAACAAAATTGTGAAAAATAAATAAATTTGGAAAAAAGTTAAATAAAATTTATTATAACTTTTTATCCAATAAATAAACATATAAAATTTATTTCACCATTGGATTCCTCATAAAAAATCAGGTGGGGTCACCTCTGAGTGAAATTCTTGTAACTCAACTCTAAATAAGCTTAAATTAAGTTTTTAGTATTTTCAATACAAAAGTTGAAAATCCTCAAAACCTTAATTTAATTCACACCACATGTGGTGTTAACCATCAAATTTTGTGTTAAAATTGAGGTGTTGTGTTTAGTTTAGAAGTTATGAGGAATTGAAGTATTTTCAATTGAATTCAATTGAAATGTCAAAATGTGCGCGTGTATTACATAAGTGAACTTTGATTTACATATGAGGTGTCAATTATTACTGTATTGTACTGTACAATTGAATTGAATTACATATGTAAATTATAAGTATAATACATGATGAGGAATTAAAGGAAAAATAAATTGGAAAGATTAAATTTGGGGGGGGAAAGGAACTCCAGCTCCAAGGGGGAGCTAGACCCCCAAAATCCTTGCTGACAGGCGTGGGATGTCAAAATTCACGCAAAAGTTCATCACTTTTGGCCTGGAATTGAGTTACAGGGTCTGTGGACTCAATTGATGATGAGGTTTTGATACCAACTGGGGTAGTTTTAGCTGTTGCCAAGAGGGTAAAACTACCCTTAAGATAAAACAATCATAATAAAAACAGTTTTAACTGGTTTCTACGCCTCTGACACACATTCTGACGTGTTTTGAAGGCTCTAGGCCTGGTATTGCTATAGTAATGGCTGATTTAAGGGTCTAAAATGGCCAAAAATGGCTAAAAATGGCTTAAACCAGCCCTTTTTGGTCTAAACCAGGGTTCAATGATGCCATAATTGGCTTTTCTGTTGTCAGACTGTTTTTCAAGACTGACAAGAGTAAATTTTACTTTTGGAGTAAGAGAATTGATGGCTATAAAAGAATGTCTTCTTTGCCCCACTTTTCTCTTCATGTTAGAATCTTTTCCTTTTATTAATTAGTTTAAAACTGTTAAACCAATCAATCAAAGATTCCAACCACCACCTTTAGATCATTTTAATCCTTTTAACCACGTGAAAAAATCATTATAATCATTTTTTGTAACTCTTATAATCATTTTTACCCCTGAACCACCCCAAAAGTGAATTAAAGCATCTTTCATCACTGTAAACTTTGTCACTTTGTTTCCAAATTCACTCTGGTCACTTTTGGGCGTGTTTTCTCTTTAATATTCTTTTTAAAGACTTTGTTCTTTAATTAATTGCTTGCAGTTCTTTACTCAATTAATTCCAATTGAAATTGCTCTTGAAGAAATTTCTTTTGTAGCCTTAAAATATCTCTTGTAGAGTATTTTTTGGATAAATTTTTATTGTTGGTAAAACAATAAATTTTTATAATATTATTGTTTTATACTAATAAAGTTATAAACAATAAAATTGGCGTGTTTTCTCTTAAAAATAATATTTCATACTATTTTTAATTGATTTTTACCTTCTACAAATTTTGAGGACAGGAAAAGTACTTGATTTTTAATCAAAGTTTCATATCCACACCTTACAAATGAGCAAAGAAAATGCCATAAATGTGGAGGTATTGGACACTTAGCCAATAACTTACTCAAAAAGGCAAAGATTAATGAAATTGTGGAAACAGAAAACCACAATGACAAAGAAGAGGAATCTGACTCGGAAAAAGAAACAGAAGAGTCAGAAAGTTCTGAAAGTGATGAAATTAATATAATTAATGCACAAATTAATAATATCAATATAATTTATGAAGTACTAGATGTTAACTCAAACTTACCACAAGTTGGAACATTTGACACAAACCTGACAAATATACAAGATGCCAAAATGTACAGAACCAAACCTGCAAAAGGAATGGGATATACAGCTGGAAAATCAAGTATAAGTATTGTTATGGTTGATAAACAAGAAGGAAAAGTGAACTTGGATACAGGAGCATATTGTACCTGTGTTGGTAAAAGTTATTTAAAAACCATTGTCCCAGATTGGCAAGAAAATCTTATGCCAATACAAGGTGTCAAATTTAGTAGTGCAAGTGAGAGCATGAAGCCCCTTGTAATAATTGATTTAACACTAATTTTTCCTCACCCCTCACAATGTGTCAGAATTAAAGTAGAGTTTGTAGTAATGGACAACTGTACTAGTAATCACTTCATACTTGGAAATGACTACTTATCAATTTATGGTATAGATATCTCTAACCAAAAAGATATATATTTATCATAGGAGACAACAAAAGACAAAAGTTTGGCTTCTTAAATAGAAAAAAACAGCCCACAGTCATTAAGAATGAAGAAAAAAGTCCAGAAAAGGAACTTTTTATATCTGAACAACTCAAAGAGGCAGAATTCCATCAAGAATTAACAGAAAAATTTATTGACCTCTTATTTAAGTACAAAAATGCCTTTGCAGCTGACAAAGAGCCACTAGGTGCCATAATTGCACATGAGGTGGATAAAATTCTTAATGTGGAAAAGCCTTACCCGCCCTTACTAAGGAGACCTGCTTACCCAGCTAGTCCAAGGGCTAGAGAAGCCTTGGAGGTACACATTAAAGAATTAATGGACCTTGGAGTATTGAGAAAAGTAGGACATAATGAACAGGTAGAGGTAACTACACCTGTCATTATAGCTTGGCATAATGGAAAATCAAGAATGGTAGGAGACTTCAGAGCCCTGAACACCTATACCATTCCAGACAGATATCCAATACCCAGAATCCATGAGACATTAACACAATTGTCACAAGCTATGTTCATTACAGCCATGGATGCTTTAAAGGGTTTTCATCAAAATGTCTTAACAGACAATGCCAAGAAGCTACTGAGGATAATAGTCCACTGTGGGATTTTTGAATACTTAAGAATGCCATTTGGCATAAATAACGCAACTTCCCATTATCAAAGGATGATGAATACCATATTCCCTGAAGAATTATCAGAAGGATGGTTAATTATCTATATTGATGATATCATAGTTTGCTCAGAAGCTTGGGGAAATCACCTTACAAGGCTAGAAAGGGTACTACAAAAAATAGTGCAAGTGAATATGAAATTTTCCTTGAAGAAGTTTCATTTTGCATATAGTGAACTAAAAGCACTGGGACATGTTGTATCTGGACTTAGTCTAGGCATAGACAAGAAGAAATTAGCAGCAGTACTACTCAAGGCAATGCCTCAAACCAAAAAAGAAATGCAATCATTTCTAGGATTTTTTGGTTACTATAGACAGAACATAAAGGACTTTGAAAAAATTGCCAAATCCTTGTATAAACTATGTGATCAAGAACCAGTCTATTAAATGACAGAAGAAAGAGTCAAGGCATATGAAGAATTGAAAAGTTTATTAACAAATGCCCCATTTCTTCTAATGCCAGATTGGAAACTACCCTTCAAACGTTACATTGATGCTTGGGGAGAAGGACTAGGTGCTGCACTACACCAGACACAAATTATCAATGATAAACCAGTGGAAGGACCAATTTGTTTTATTTCAAGACAGATAAAGCCAACAGAAGCAAGATATTGAGCAAGCCAAATGGAATGCGTCTTCTTAGTGTGAGCTTTAGAAAAATTACATTATTACTTGGATGGAACAGTATTTGATGTGATTACAGAATGTAATGCTGTAAAATATCTATTAAATATGAAAACTCCAAATAGACATATGCTGAGATGGAAAATTGCTATCCAAAAATATAGAGGAAATATGACTATTGTTCATAAATCTGGCAATATTCATAAAAATGCAGATGGTCTTAGCAGATGGGCTCTAGCAAATACCCCTGACTATCCAGCATGGGTACCACAGGAAGAGCACAATATAGAAGGAATATTTGCTACAGACATTGGCACAGAACTCTTTAACCAAGTTAAAGAAAGCTATAAGATAGACAAAAATTTCCATATCTTAAGCCAACTTCTAATGAAATACTGCAAAGACCCATCACTTTCATCAAAATTAGATGAAACATGGAAAAAAGCATATGATGAAGGAATATTCCACCTCCTTGATGGAATCCTTTACCATAGAACAAAACACACATGTGTTATGACCTTAACAGATAGAGCCCTCATAAAAACTATTTTACATGAGTGTCATGATAGTGTTGCAGCTGGACATCTTTCAGAAGACAGAACACTAGAAAGGGTGAAAACCTGCTCTTGGTGGCCAAATTGGAAGAAATATGTTGCAGAATACTGCCAAACCTGTTACAGATGTCAGAAAGCCAACAGAGCCACAGGAAACAAATTTGGAATGATGATCCAAATCCAAGAACCAAAATCCCCTTGGGAAATAGTTCATATGGATTGGGTAACAGCATTACCCCCAGGAGGAGACAGAAGCTATAATGCATGCCTAGTATTAGTTGACAGGTATAGCAAAACTCCCATGTTCCTACCATGTCACGAAGATGACGCAGCTATGGACACAGCCATAATGATAAGGAATAAAGTCATTAGCCATACAGGCTTATTCCAGAATATTATAAGTGACAGAGACCCAAAATTCACTTCAGCATTATGGAAAAATCTCCATAGCTTGTTTGGGACAAAGTTATCATTATCAACATCTTACCATCCTCAAACTGATGGCTTAGCAGAAATAAGGATACAGACCTTGGAGGACATGATCAGAAGATTCTGTGCTTATGGACTAGAATTCAAAGATTCTGATGGTTTTACCCATGATTGGTGTACACTAATACCAGCTCTTGACCTGGCATATAAAACATCAATCCATTCTTCTACTGGAAAAACACCAGGAATTCTAGAAAAAGGTTGGAATCCAAGACTTCCTTATGATACCCTCAAAAAGGATTGAGTGGATATACATCCAACAGCAAGCAGTTTTAAGATAATGCTTGACAAAGCAAGACACCATTCAAACAGATGTATGCAAGACTCTTTCAAATATGCAAAAGAAAGATGGTGTCACAACCATGGCAATTCATCCCCTTGGACTTCAATATGGCATATCCATGCCATGTCCAATATATGGCAATTTGGCCATATCCATAAATCATTGGCCAAATTGGCCATCTCACCTCATTTGGCCTTTTATGGCCATTTCATCATCTGGGCCCAACTTGGGCCCTTCACCGTCATCAGGCCGTTCCTGGCCTTTCTCTACTTTTGGGCAATTTTGGTATTTCCCAGTCAACAGGGGAAATACAGCCCAAGAAGCTGTATTTGGCTTTTAATACAGTTTCTGCGCATTTGCGCACTTTGCGCAAATACAGTTTTAAGGCTGTATGGGCTGTATTTGGCCAAATACCTCAAAAGACACTCTGACACCTCTGAAGCTCTCCAAAACCAATTTTCACCAATATCCTCCTGGCGTCATCTCTAAAGACTTGTGGCCATTTTCAACCTCCAATAACCAAAATGCCATATATGGTGTTATAAACCATCATGCATCTTTTTTCAGCAGCAATCCACTGGCAGCAATATCATCTGGTTACTTCAGCTTTCCATCAGGCCATCCAGTCACGTCATCAAGAGGATTCATCAAGGCTCAAGGGCAAGTGTCAAAACCTCAAATACCAATGACACCATCAAGCAGTCATTGGTTATTCTCACTCCAAGTATTACTTCCAAGGGAATACTGTCAATTCATTCTCAAGGTGTATTCAAGAGGCAGTGCCAAAAGAAGTTGTCAAGTGTCAAAGCTCCACTCAATCCATCTTGGCAACCATATTCATTTCAATACAGTCTGGATCCATCAAGAACTGTATTTCATTTTCAACCATGGGAAATTCATTCAACCCAATTCAATTTCAATATTAGCCAGATGTATCAATTCCCAAAACAATCAATACAGCCTGAAGGATCAATACAGATCAGTTTTCAGCCTGAAGAACTCAAGCTCCCAGCTTTTCACATATACCAGCTACCCTTTCCACCCTGGGGGGTTTTCCCCAGTTAATTAATATACTTTGATTTATTTTTATCTTTATTTTCTTTTCATTTTAGTTAAGCAAATACTGATATTATTAAGTCAGTCACTTAGCACCTTTCTCTTTCTCTTTCTTCGCCTGTCAATGGATATTTGGTGGTCATATCCTTACTAATTCCATTATTCATTTTTGGCAGGTTAAAACAGTGATTAAGGACTTAATTGGTTGGCTCTTTGGCAATTTGGCTTCCCTTTCCTCTTTTGCATCTCATCTTGTACCTGCATATCTTTTAGAGGAATTCATTCTTATTATTTTATTCTTTATTCTTTTGGAGTTTTCCAAGTGAGTTCCCTGATTGCTAAGTGCCAGACCACTCTTGTATTTCTATCCAAAAGCCCCTGTGACATTATATTCATTAACTCATAATTTCTTTTCATTCTGTTCATTCTTTCTTTATAATTTCATTCACTCATTTCATTGAAATTATGATTCTTTTACGCTTATGAACTTAATGATTCATCGTCACCTCTCAATTTTCTTTCATTCATTCTTCATTTTGAAAATTGAAAGCTGACCCATTCTTATTTTTTTATTCTTTTTAAAATCCTTTTCAAATCATCAAATTTTGATTTCATTCATAATTCAGGTGTCATCTTAATTTTCTTTGATTTTCAAATTTTTCATCAAGATATTCAGACACATTATTCACATCAACATTAATAATTGATTCATTCTTCAAGAATTTTGGTTTTTAAAAAATAATTCACTTGATTTTGATTGATTGATTGATTTGACATATTTGATATTGACCTCAAGAAAATTGATTGACCTGAAGATTTCATTGATTTTGCTGATTTTTTCACATCAAGAATTTTGACATAAATTGATTTTTCTTCAAGATTTCATTTGATTGATTGATTTTTGCAAGATTTTGATTTTGATTGATCTGATTCATTGATTTATTGACTTGAAGATTTCATTTTGATTTGATTCATTGATTTACTTCAAGACATTGATTCGATTTTGACTTCAAGACTTCATTTGATGTAGATTTATTGACGTACTTGAAGATTTTTATTTGATTCATTGATTTTCCTCAAGATTTAATTGTTGACTCTTTTCACTTCAAGCAAATTTTGATTTTAATTCATTTATTTCAATTTTATTCCTGACATCATGCCTGTTCAACATTCACCTCCAGCAAGACAGACAAGATCTCAGGCCAGAGCTCAAGCTGTTCTCACTCCAACTCCAAGAGCTCCTCTAGATGGGACCCCAACAGTTCCCCAACTGAGGGCCCAATTAGATAGAGGACCCCGCATGGAAGGAAGAGGGCCCAGAAGATCAAGTTCATTTTCAGGAGTAGTTGGCGGATTTCCAGGAGCTTGAAGGACTATTTTCAAAGGTCCAGGTCAAAATGGTGAAGAGGAGGAGGAGAATTCTGTGGAAGAGGAAGAGTCTGATGGTACTGAAGGTGTCCCTGCTCCTGTGGAGGCATCCCAAGGTACTGGAGGGCCAACTCTAGCCCAGTCTAATCAGCCTGTCTCTCATCAGTCTGAACCATCTTTATTGGCCATCATGCAGCAAATGACTCAGATTATGGCCAATCTTCAAGCAGCTTCATCCTCTGAAGCATCAAGATCACCAGCCTTCAAGACTCCATCTATGAAGGCACTGGAATGCTTTGATGGGACTCAGCCCTTCAAAGTTAGAAGCTTTATTCAGTCCTGTCAATTTATTTTTCATAATGATCTGGCAAACTTTGCTCAAGACAGAAAGAAGGTCCTTTATGCCACTTCATTTCTCATTGGCAGGGCTGCAAAATGGATTGAGCCTTATCTTTCCAATCTCACCAATCAAGACTCAAATTACCTTCTCAATTCCTGGCCTTTATTTGAATCTCAACTCTTCACTCTATTTGGCAACCCGAATGAAGTCAGAAAGGCAGAAGCTGAGTTGGATTCTTTAAGAATGAAAGAAGGTGGGCATGTATCCTTATACATTGCTGATTTCAGAAGTTTAGTCTCAAGAATCAGGGATTGGGGTGAAAGAGCTCTCATCCATCATTTCAGGAAGGGATTGCCATCCAGGATTTTGGTTCAATTGGCCTGCCATCCTTCAAGAATTGACTCTCTTCAAGACTAAATGGACGTTACCCTGGAACTTGATACCAGGTTCCATGAGAGGCAAAATGAAAAGAGTCATCATCAAGAGAAGAAGCCAGAAGCCTCAAAGTCAAGTTATTCTCATCCTCAAAATTCTCCAAGTTCAAGTCATAAGAAGAAGAAGAATTTTCAGAAGAGGGACAAGCCCCATTCTTCTTTATTGAATAAAGATTTCAAGAGCATGAACTCTGAAAAAGAAAGAAGAATCAAGAAGGGTCTTTGTGCCTATTGTGGTGGGAAGCATAGTCTTGAGTCCTGCTTCAAAGGGCCTCAAAACAAGCTTACCCAACCGTCAGGAAAATTTCCCAGCAAGGGAAAAGCCTGAGTGAAGACCATGTTGTGCTCAATGGTCTTCACTGTTTTCCATCCAGAGCACAATTGTGCATTCTGAATACTGGTGTCAAGAATTCTCTTAAATCCTTTGTTTTTTCTTCTTTTTCTGATGTTTTTTACAGTATTCTCATTGATTCTGGTGCTACCAACTCATTTATTGCAAAGCAGTTTGTTTACAAGTATTCATTGACTACGTCAGAGCTTCCAGAGAAGATTCCCCTCATCATTTTAGACTCCTCTGAGTCTCCTTCTTTATTTGTTACTCACCATACTAAATATATGGTTGAGCTCCCTTCCTTCCCAAGCTTTGAATGGGACTTTTTAGTCATTGATACTCTGAAGGGAGAAGACCTCATATTGGGCTTTGACTTTCTTAATCATTTGAATCCGTTTATTGATTGGAGGCAAGGATTGATCACCTTTAATTCTGATCATAAGGACTATAATGATCCTTCAATTTCTTTTAGTAATGACTCTTCTTCTGCCAAATCATGTGCAGCTCTGGTTGGTGATTCTAGAACACCATCATTTCCATCTTCTGTCCATATTCCTTCCATTGATTCCCATCAGTCATTACTATCATCTAGAGATGAAGTCTTCAAAGAGATTCAAGATGTTGGAGAAGATAATTCTGTATCTTCACTTCATCTATTCTTTGGGAATATGGACCTTCCTCCTTCATCTTATCATGACTCCCTGGAGGAGTTGTGGGATGAAGAGGAAGAGCCAGAAGAAATAGAAACTTTGATTAAGGTTGTTCCTTCTGTTTATCACCAATAATTGGATGTATTTTCCAAGGTGAAAGCAGAGAAACTTCCTCCTCACCGCGCCTGTGATCATCATATCGAGCTGGAGGGGTCTCTACCTCCAGTTGGGGTGATCTACTCTTTATCAAACCAAGAGTCAGATACACTCAGGGCCTACATTTCAGAGAATGTAGAGAAAGGTTTCATCCGGCCAAGCTCCTCTTCTACAGGAGCACCTGTTCTTTTTGTCAAAAAGAAAGATGGTGGCCTCTGTTTGTGTGTTGATTACCGCAAACTCAATGCTGTTACTAGGAAGAACAAGTATCCTGTTCCTCCTATGAATCAGCTTCTCACTGTTTTCAATGGTTCTTCTATCTTTTCCAAGATTGATTTGCGTGGTGCATATAACCTGCTCAGAATCAAGGAAGGTGATGAACATTTGACTTGTTTTAGAACCAAATATGGTAGTTATGAGTACTTGGTTATGCCATTTGGGCTTACCAATGCTCCTGCTTCTTTTCAAAATCTTGTCAATGATATTTTTTATGATCTTCTTGATGTTTATGTTGTGGTTTATTTGGATGACATTACGGTCTTTTCCAAATCTGAGGAAGAACATGTCACTCATGTGTCCACTGTTCTTTCCAGACTCAGAGCCAATAACCTCTTTGCTAAGGCGTCCAAATGCCTATTCCATGTTTCTAGTGTAGAGTATTTAGGTTATGTTGTTTCTTCTGAAGGCCTCAAGATGGACCAAGCAAAAGTCCAGCAAATTCTCAATTGGCCACCTCCAAGAAACCTCAAGGCTCTTCAATCATTCCTTGGCTTTGCCAATTTTTACCGCCATTTCATCAAGAATTATTCAAAGAAGATTAGTTCACTAAAAAGCTTCCTCAAGAAAGATTCCTGTTTTCCCCTCAATGAGGAAGCTCTTAGACAGCTTCATCAACTCAAAGAGGCATTCACCACTGCTCCATTCCTTTCTCATTTCAATCCTTCTCTACCCACCATTGTAGAGACTGATGCATCAGATTATGCCTTGGGTGCTGTACTGAGTCAGGTCTCTGACTCAGGAAAACATCCCATTGCATTTGATAGCCGCAAGCTTCTCCCAGCTGAGCTTAATTATGAGATTCATGACAAGGAACTCCTTGGCATAGTCTGGGCTCTCAAGCGCTGGAGAGCTTTCCTTCTTTCAATTTCTTCCCCTTTTGAAGTTCTCACCAATGATTCATCTCTTCAATATTTTATGTCTTCAAAGATTCTCACTCGCCGTCAAGCCTGCTGGGCTGAATTTTTATCTGAATTCCATTTCTCAATCAATTACCACCCTGGCCGCTTGGCCACCCTTCCAGATGCCTTGTCACGTAGGGACGACATTTACCCGGAGAGGGGGGAGGATTCCATCAGCAAGAATCCAATGAACTATCAGAAGATAATCAAACAAGATGAAATTCAAGCCTCAAAGTTTTTTGCAGTCAAGGTGGATTCATTTTCAAAATTGATTGATTCAATTCAGAAGGCAGTGTGGCAAGATTCCCAATATAGAAGTGTCCTTGAATATTTGGGTAAAGGTAAATCTGTCCAAGATTATTCTCTTGATTACTCTTTCAAACTTCTCCTTTTCAAAGATTGGGTGGTGGTCCCAAATGACCCCACAATTCAACTCACACCGGGGCGAATCTCGTGTCAATCGTCGGCGATTGACTTCACGTCAAGCAAATGTCAAGCAGGATAAAAGTCAAGCGAACGTCAAGCGAAAATCAAGCGAACGTCGAGCACACGTCACACTCTGGTCTTACACCAAATCCTGTGACATCCAATATAATATTGGTTCCCCTGTGCCTTCAACTCAGATTCCTCACCACCTGATCATCCCACAACCATCCGATGATTGGTAAAAATTACACCAGACCCGCCTGTTTGCACACACACACATCAAAGATGTCCTTCAGCCAGTCTTGATGTAGGCGGGGGGTTTGACTTCACCAGGTCATCCATGAAGTGTGCGTGTGCATGCGCGGGGGCGGGTGCGTGGGCGTGTGCATTGGCGCGTGCGGGTGGGTTTGCGTGTGCATTGGCGCGTGCGGGTGCACATGCGGGTGCGGGTACGCAAAAGCCGATTCCGCTTCCAACATGATGATGGCGCAGTTAGAAATTTTGGATGCTGTGAAAGGTGAGTGTGTGGGTCATTTGATCATTGGACTTGGCTTATTCACACTGTACCCAATGTCAAAATAGTAAGTTCTTTGTGGCAATGTGAAATAATGGGCTTTGCTTGTCACAATGGCATGTCTCTGTCACTAAATTTTGAGGCAATTATTTCACTAGCAAAATTGCTAATGAATCTGAGAGATTTGCATTTTTGTAGACTAAATATCATGAAATAACGGCTTTATCATTACAAGCAGTCCACATGACAGAGCTTTGTTATCATACAATCCCCAGTTACCTTCTATTTCTTCTTCTGATATAATCAAGTGTCCATCATCAAAACCAACAGCTTTATAAATATTGAGATACGGCCAATCTGGTAAGAAATTCACATCAATCTTCAAAGTTTTTAAGATCAGAAAGTTATTCTTCAGTATGCTAGATGGCTCAGAGACTTTAAAAATGCTATTAATAATACCAAATTGTCGTGAGTTGCCCCTCAGAAAACATATCACACTGTTGCTGACATTTTTGGATTCAGTTGAAAATATATTGTTCCCAATATTAATGTTTGAAACTGGAAAATACCAAGGTGAGACAATCCTTGAAGTGGGAGGACTTGTGGGTTGCACGGTAGTGTCTAAGCTGATCCAATCAACTATTTCCCTTGTTGCATGAAAATTCTGTAAGTACTCAACCAGGCAATCATAATTTTCTTGGTCATGGCGGGATGGTTTGTTATATTTATGGTCATTGAACAGGGCAGGTGGCTGTGATTCAAAAAGCTGTTTTATTTCACATGGCATGGATGGGGATTTCAGGAGAACGGAAAGGTTGGAACATCAACAGATATGTTGAAGTAAGGTTTTATCTATATCATCTATTCAGAGTTGCAAAAAGTTAGTCTTATTCAGTTCAGGTGTTTAATCAATGTGAATATATTGATCTTATTAATTGACGTACATATCTTGTTATTTGTTGGCATCTTTGCAAATACTCCAATCAAGCGCTCATAACCCCATGTGGCTGAGGCTTGTGCTGGGCCCCAACGTTGGAAGAGTTCGGGAATATGATCAGCAAAATGATGATTTGGTTTACTTTTCTGTTTTGGGAACAGGTGTTGATTGGAAAGGCGGAATTTTTTCCAATTTTCAGCAAATGCAGTCGCATCATCTATTGAAACAGTCCAGCTTGTGGCAATGTTGATAGCACTAATCAAATGGAATGTATTCTTGGCTAGTTCATTTGCAAGTTCTTCTGACTGACCCATTTTTCTTTGAGTGTTGGCAGATTGGTGTGCATCTCATGACATCTGTTGACTGAGCATTAGAAATGGAATATAGACCTTATATAAGAGAGCCCATTCAGCGGCTTTTAAGCTACCATGAGAGGGGGAACCCATGTTGCGAGGTACTCTTGTCCATGATGAGGGAATTATTGTCTCAGATATGATTTGACAGAGATGCTCAAGAGCCTCACCCTTGATCTGGTGATCACTCAGTGCAGTGATATCCAATTCAGAGGGTATTTCAGAAGTGGGGATGTAATCAGCATCAAATGAAGGAATCTCCGCAGAGCCACTAGATGGATGTTCTGTGTTAGGGGTGGGCATTGGGAAGTAGATTTTTTGGGTGGAAGTAGTGGGGAGTGGCTCATTTATTATTTTTGCTGCGTCTCTTCTCAGGGAGCGGGCCTCTCTCAATGTTATTTTATCAAGAGAGCTGTTGGAGGTCTTGGAATCTGAGTCTGAACTGTTGGTGTCATTGGATTTCCTGCGGGACCTGAAGTAAATTTTTGATTTGGACTCTGGAATGCACAATTTGAAAGTTGCATGATCCTTCAAAATTCCAAGTATTAAATTATGCATTATGTCAAGATTAACCATTCTGGTTGCATCCCAATACGGAAGGTCTTCCAAAATTGAATATCGCACTCCATACTCAGAGAAAATTGCTTGTCTTTGTTGTGGGGTTGCCCGAAGCCATTTGGCAATGGTTGATTTATGACTTTGGTATGAGCGCTTGTAGTGAAATTGAGGACCAATTTCTTCAATTTGAGCTTTGTGAATGGTGCAAAAATTACAAAAGTGGTTTCCTGAATGGGAAATAAATCCAGTAAGCTTGCGCATGGAAACCACATCCGCAATGGCTGTGAGGATGGCAACACGGATAAAGGATCCTGATGGACCTGTTGAGGTGGGTGCAAAATGGTAACCTTGCCATAGCTCTTTGAGCTCGTTGATGAGTGGCATGAATAGATAATTCAATTTAAGCGCAGTTGGCTCCTTCGGACCAGGGATGATTCCTGCAACATAGACATTCTCGGGCTTCAATCTTTCACTTGGGGGGAGATTAAGACAAATAAGCATGATAGGTCCAATGCTAGCCAACCGGGTTGACTTTCCATGTGCATTAAACCAGTCCACATATATGGAGAAGGCCAATGCACCAGGAATGGACATGAATGGGGGGTCATGGATATTTCTAGTGCCAGTGAAGCGTCTCCAGACCAATCCATCCCAGACGTCACGTTTTGGGGAATCTTTGGGAGTTTGGGATTGTTGATGTTGATGCAGAATGTCCATAATTCCAGCCCGCTGGAGAAATCTGGCAAGCCAATTTTTGAATGGTTGATAAATGAAATGTTTTCTTGGTATAAATTTTTGCTTCATGTTGGTTGTGTTTTGGGTGTGGGGTTCAGATGAATAGATGAATTTGCCTAATGATTGTGTGCAAGGGGGATCATGATCATTTGGGTCATTATGGCGTTGACAGTGGGGTTGGTCAGTTGTGACTGATTCAGTAAGGCCATTAATAGAGAAACATTGAGGACAACATATATAGTTTTGAATCACTGGCTCCAATTGGAGATGTTCAAATATGGTACTCAGATCTTGAGGTATATGGAATGCGGGAGCGGGGGGACCAGCTGAGCTTGAGATACTGGACTTGATCAGCAGGTTCAGGGCGGGGTTGAGTATGCGTGAAGCCCTGCGGGGTAAATTATACCTTAATGATAGAATGGCAGATATTATCATTCCTAGGTCTTGTGGGGGAAGGGTTTGACTGCCACTATATGGTTTCTGTGCAGTTGAATTGAGACCCGCTGGAGTTGTGAAAGTGCTTTGGGTCAAACGTGAATAATCAGCTGGGAAGATTTTATCCAATAGAATTTGTGGGCACCCAGATCCTGATGCAGAAGTAGGGATGTTTGGAAGAGATTTGGGTGCAATGGTTGATTTGAGCTTTTTAATGTGCTGTTTATATTGGAAAGGTGTGAAGGCAACTCCTTGCCTATAACCCTCAGGGGAAGAGTGTGTTTGAGTTGAGCAGTGTTGACACATGCATATACGCATTGAGGAATAGGGCCGGGTTGTCATTGTTGCAGGAATTGGGAGTACGGTTGGTTTGTGTATAAATATCTATGATTGATGTGAAAGTGTTTAGGAGTGTTATTAATTGGAAATAAAATTCAGTGATTATTTATGAAGGGGGAGATGATTTGAGCCAGCTGAGGATTTTATCCCATTTGTAATGGTGCATGAGCTGCAGTGGATAAAGTTTAACATGTCTCATCTGGATGGCAGAATTGGTTAGGTGTTTAATTGGGTAAAATGCCATGCTGCTCAATGCTCATACATATTCTAGTTTATTTACACATTGTGATAGTGCGGGCTTGACCATTGAGGGGGTTCCATTAGTGAAGTGTTACCATTGAATTGAGGGGATTAACATTTAATCCATGTACGCTGGCACGCCATCGTACATGGTTTAAACCTTATTACAGACATAACTATATAACTCTATTACATAAGGGGTTGGAGTGCAGCTAAAGTCTTGGTATTTGGTTTGAGTGCGGCGGGCTTTGAATCAGTTGGAATGTGATTTGGATTGTCTTGCCTTTCGTGAAAAGGTGATGTCTCTTTTGTGGGTAAATCCTTCATGAATATACCCCTTTACAGATGTACAATGTTGTGGAATTTCAATGCATATATTGGCAGTTTGGATAATTCACAAAATGTGACAATGGGGAGGCGGAAATGTTACCAAATATGATTACTTATGGATGATGGGTCCCCTTTCAGATCAAGGAAATATCACATTATATGCTGGTAGGCCGTGCAGGGTGGTTTCCGACAAAAGCGGAGGAGCTCAAGAGGAGGCAGGGAGGATTCTCCTCAAAAGAGTCTTATCCGACTTCCACACAACACTTAGTTCCAACTATTCATAGAATTTCTCTATTCTAAATTTGAAAAGATTTCATCTCATATCACTCTATTTTATCATAATACTGAGGTGTTTTATCTAGTTAAAAATATTAGTGTACTTTTTCGGCCCTTATGTCATCTTTCAAGTCACATAAATCCCGTTCAAGTTCTGTTCATGACTCAAATAGTGAATCTAGCATAGAATATGTTCAAACACAGTCACCATTGAGTCCCAACATTCCTCTCACAACCCCTATTGCATCCTCAATGAATGTATCAGGTCTTAACATTGATGTGGGCAATCCAAAGGCTCCAACTTCAATCACTTGGTCGATCCCAAATATTTCTGTCACTCCAATTCCCCCGAATCCCACTAATACACAAATTCATGTGTCTCAGGTGCCAGAAGGCACACCTCAAATCTTCTCACACGCTAATCCCCAATCAAAATTTCCACGTGAGTTCCTCCTTAATCCCGGTCAGAATCCAGTCCCATCCCAGGATCCCTTTGGCCAAAGTAAACAGCCAACCCTCAATATTCCATCAGGACCTCAGGTTCATGTGGGTGATGAAAGGCGCGTGGTTGGGGGGCGACAAAAAAGACCTTTGGAAAATGTAACTTGGAGCGGTCTGTCGGAGGGAAATCCAGGATTGACGCTTCATCAAAGTAAGTCATTTGAATTTTGGAGTAGAAACTTATTCACAATTTGATATGTTTGTTTCATGGGTTAGATATGGCACCTAAAGGCAAGTCAGTCCGATCTCAGGAGCCAATTGAAGATCGTGAGGATGACCAGTCTTCATTAATGTTTTGATGTGTTAACTGATGATTTTCATGGCAGGGGATGAACTTTATGCGTCTTCACCTCTGGTCCATAAAGAGAAAGTCACTGGACGTCATCATCCATATGCCTCCAAACCAAGAACGGGTCATGCCAGTACATCAAGAGAAAGAATTGTGGATGATGAGGATGAGAACATGTCTCCGACTCAAAGTGCAAGAAATGATGAACCAAGGAGGGACAATTTCACAGCGCATGAGCAAGGCACTCAATCAAATAGTGAGTTCACCCATCCTCAGCTGGGCCTTGCCCAGAGTATGCTTGAGCAATTGGAGGTCAGACAGCAAAGGAACCAGGCCCGCAAAGCTCACAATGTGGCGAAACGTGCAAGCCAGAAGGAGCAACAAAAATGGCTGAAGGCAGAACTTCCAGAGAATGTCCATGGAATGAGATCAGCAGTACACGCACATTGCCTGTTCCTACTCAAAGTTAGGGATAAGGATTTTTCCTCACTACCAGCACCACCCAGCACAGAAGAGCGTGAAATTGCAATTCAAGTGGCTGGTCATCTCGGTTATGTCCCCAAGGATGTTTTCAATGAGCCATCAACACAGGTTCAGTCTCAGGGTTTCCAAAGCTACTGCGAAAATGAGCTCCACAAGCTAGGACTAAAGCGATTCACTTGGGACTGGGAGAGCTCATGGCAACATCCGTTCAACGAGCTGATGTCTATGGTGTTTTACCGTACATTCCGTCTTGCACTTGTCAGCACTGAGTATCATCACTACTGTTCAAACAAGGATCATAACAACTATGGGGTCGTGGCGGCTTTAATGGAGCGATATTTCACTTATTTGAAAAGAGAATGGAAGTCTATTCAAAAGGATGCGGAGTATTTGGTAAAAAAGAAGGAGAATCAAAAGCTCGCAAAGATTTGTCAAAGAGTTAGTTACTGTATCTCTTCTTCATTGTGGACCAAGTCTGATGATGATCTACTTGATTATGTGCAGACCTGTGAGTGCCGTCGTGAATGGTGTGATACGGCTAAATTTCCCATTCTAGCATCACAATTCAATGACCCTTGAGTATGCTCAGATACTGAGGAGGTACTGGAAAATGGCCGTCAAGTTTACCGCAAAGTGGGATTACGCTGGCACTCCCAGTTATCTAATGATTTGGTATTGAAAATGGATAGAGACATAGAGTTTTGTAATCGGATTAAAAAAAAGGGTAAAAAAACTATTGATAGATTGCCAGAATTACGATCGACAGATGATGGTGATATTCCGGAAGGCCTATCATTTCAGGTATTTGATCAAGATTGGCTCAAAGGCTGTAGTAAGATGCAGACTAGTGCCCTCAAGATACTTGACATGCCAGTTATTAGGCCGAATGGTGATGCTCTGCAATAACTTAGTAATTTGTCACGGTATAGCACTGTGACAAATTAAAATTTTGTGAATTATTTGTGCAGGTGTAATAAAATCTGATTATTATCTCTTAAGGATGCAACAACTTGCTAAATATGTTAGAATATAGACAATATGAATTGAAATGTATCACCGTCTCCCTTAGCAATAATACTCTATTGCTCATTTTCATTGAGGAAATATTGAAGAAGTTCGATCCAGCTCATGGTGTTCATAATTGTGGACCTGTGCCAGAGTCAACAGGAGTTATCAACTTTGTCAATCACAAATTATATAATATCAGTAAGGCTCACGCAGTTAATGATTTTTTCTTTTCTTGGACCTATTGGTGATTGGAATATGGCATTCCCATAAGGAAGGATTTCAGAATAGTAATACAATCAAGTGAAAGATGTGCTTGAAAGGTACCTTCCGCATGTTGACCTCAACTGAATGAGGAGTGATATAGTGGATGACCTGTACAGGTCGTTGTTGGCCAATACGATGTAGACGATCAACAGCCTGAGCCTCAATGGCTGGGTTCCAATTGGGCTCCTGGAAATGTGGATGTAAGGGTCCGAAAATCAGGGGAAAATTTTGGGGGGCCCCTCACCATTAAATATACTATATTAGCACAAGTTATATTGAGGCCAGTTCCAGCCGCGGCAATGGATGCAATGAGTACTTCACATTCAGGATTATTGAAGAAATTCTCAAGCGCCTTGTCCTGTGCTCGTGGTGTAATTGTTCCATCAATTCGTGCTGCAAGGATAGAGTGATGGGCAAGAGCAATACCGATTCTACAATATAAAAAAGTCAGATGGAGTCAATTGGTAATGGATGCATATTAGAATTAACGCACAAATCTAGAAATTGGGTCCATTGGGTATAAACCACCGATTTGGTTGGACCACACCTTGTTTGTTTGCTCTTCATTAAGCTTTGTAGGAGTTGTGCAATTTTACTACTCATCATGAATGTTTCCACATCCACAATAGTTCGTGTGATTGTTGGGGAGTTATCCTGAGTGCTCCTGCCCTCGGGGTCTTCCAACTCCGCCTCCGCAATTGTGTTAAGCATGATGTGATGGTTACAACATATTTGCAGCTTATTAATATTTCTGAAAAACTCTCCTGGTACTTTGCTTTTGGATGATAGGAATTCTTCATATAATGTGGAATATTCTTGCTGCATGGTCGGGTTGAGTGGGAGCAGCTCATAATGATGGGTAATAGTGGGGAGGGATTCGAGATGTGTGGTTTTGGTGCGGCGCAAACTTAAATGCCGCAATGCCAAATGCAAAATATCATTGCAACCTTTTGAAAGACTACTCAGGATGAATGGTGACCAGTTATCTTGATCGGCGCTCTGGGGTTGAGTGATGAATGATATTATGCCCAAAAGGTCATAAATGGTGTTGTGAATAGGTGTGCCCGTTAAACATATTCGACGGGATGAAAGGAGGCTATTAATGGCACGGTGAGTGGCAGTGTATTGAAAGCGAATATAGCTATAAGAGGGGGCAAGGGTTATTGGATATAAAAGGTAATTTGAATCATTTAAGCTCAGCCACTCACTGTGCTTCATCCAAGATTATACGATGCCAATTGATTTGAAAAATGAATGATGTAGAGGGATTGGTTTGCTTAAATTCTTGGGTGATAGTATTGTAAGAAGTGATGATGATATCATATTTTAAAATGTCGGCTTGGGATAATGAGTGACGAGTGGGACCATGGTAGATTTTGGCATGCAGTGCTCCAGCCTGAGCATGCTTGGATATTTCTGATTGCCAGTTGGTAATTAAGCGAGGGGGGCAGATGATCATGGTGGGCGTGGAGCGATGGGGGTTTGCAATCATCCACTCCTTGGAGGTACCAATTAGAGCAATGGCCTGAATGGTTTTACCTAATCCCATATCATCCGCAAGCAGTCCTCCAAGAGGGGTATTGGTCGAAAGGGATTCAAATGAGCTAACGACCTTGTTTGTAATGATGTGCCTGGCATTAAAAGTAGATCCTGGGGGTGAGGTTGCCCAAAGGTTACGGGCTGATTGGCCATTGGGGATTTCTTGATCCCAGAGAAAAGCTAGTCCGGTCTTTTGATGAGGGAGGAGGGGGGTTTGAATAATGGCATGGGGCGGGGTTATCATGGGGAGGTCTGATCCACTGGGTAATTTTATCAGTTTTTGCTTGGAAATAAATGATGAAACAGCAGGATATGAAGCAGGCGTCGAGTTTGAAGCGGGAAATGTTGGAGTAAAGAGTTGACATTGACAATGAGTAGTACAGTCATATTCTTTGGGCATTTTAAGCTTGAAATCTTGTGTTCGAAAGGTTTCCATTATGAATAAAATGTTTGGATACCATGTGAAGAACATCAATGCTAGATTGGGTTTCTGAGATGAGGAGGGATCATTTGCATCAGTCATAAATACTCCCTCAACGAATAATATTTGAGTAGGATTGGATTGGCAATTTTCAATCCATGCCCCACCAGGACCACAGTGCATGAACGTTTTTGGTGCCCCAAGGAATGGTATCAACGTTTGGGAAAGGGTTCCCGGGAGAGAGCCAATAGCATGCTGGTGATTGGAGAGATATACAAATATGTTGTGCTGATTGTGCCATAGGATAATCCAAGAACCTAAGTGGGAATTCTCAGGCTTTAAGGTTATATCACTATTTATTTGAATACAAATATTAATCATCCCAATGCAAAGTGGTTGTGAAGGGGTTGACATGATGGCTATTTTAAATTATTTGGGGACAGTTGGGATATATATGATCGGGAAGGGTTAGCTAAAGGGAATGAAGAGGAATAAGTGCAGGTGGGGAACTTATATGAGTGGCAGCAACAGGCCAAAAGGGGGATGGCCTGTGGTTATGTGCATGGTCTTGATGGGGGTGGGGGTCTTGGGCTGATAATTTTCATATCTGATTTGGGGCATATATCAAGGCAAGGTGGCCAAAATGTGGGTGCACCATTATGACTGCTGGATCTGCAGCAAGTGACGAAACCTTTGGTGGAACAAGGTTGACATTAGCATATCCGAAATTGGGTGGGTTGTAGCAACTTATTGTGGAGGGCATATTAGAGGCATGCAGTCATGTTTGCTGGTGTGACAGCGAACATGGATGCATATCTTCCCCAGGTCAATTCTCGCACAGGGACCTACTGGGCAATGTTGGCAGTTTCAAAGGGCAATCTCACTGTGGGGATGTTTGTGTGTGGGTGGGTGAGATATGTTCGGTGGCATGCCACCGAACATGACTTTGGTTTTGCCTGAAGTTTTTTGCTGACTGATGCCTACTGGGCTTTCAGGGGGGAATGTGTGGGATGATCAAAGGGGGCGCCAGCCGTGAGCCGTGATCCACATATACATTCACCCCTATTGCGTTTGAGGCGAGTACTAATCCACCAAGATTGGCATCCGGGTCTTTGCCTCACGCGCGTACAAAACTCCGGAGAAAGAGGCCACATGCCCAAGGGATTTTTTGGCTGCAAGCCAGGTGCCACAACTTGCGCGGGGCATGTGAGAACGTGAAGAAAATGACCCGCGGTGGGAGATACCCACGCAAACATGACCAGCCTCAGCAATCATAGGCTGGGATTATTCTAATGTGGATGAGGCTGAAGCAAATCCACACTGATTGGCCTCAGGTTTCCACGCGCAAGCGGGTGAGCATCTGCAGTCAAGCTGACAACCCGACCAAGAAAATAGGCAGTTGGAAGACTGGCAGTAAAATGTCTTCCAGGCGTGTGAAAGTTGCCTGTGTATGACCCATCGGGGGTGCGTATGAAAGCATGTGGCTGCCCGACAATGAACAAGCGGGCCAGTCATCGTTTGCCCCAACAATGGCACCGGAGTGAATCAACTCTTTGTGTATGACCCAAATATTAAGTCATCCCATTATGACCCACTTACATTAACTTGGATTACATGCGCATCTGTGCCGTAGTTAGGCAGAGCTGTCCAACAAGGTGCATCAAAGGGATGCAGGTGAGAGATATGACTCGATGGCTTGATGTGATTGCATGTTACATTGTTGAACAGCTTTTGCTCTGCCCCGCAGCATACATTTACAAAGGTGTACTGCGTACTACAGCGCCTGTACTGTACAGATCAGGAAGGTGTAATACTACTTGAGCCTGCATGCATATAGAAAATGTGCATGCACCTTCCGATCGTTTGCATTTACGTAGCTCATGTGCCACATGCTCAGCATTGCTTTTCACCCGATTTGCACACGCAAGCTGAGCATGTCATGGTCAAAAGCACCGTGTGAAAGTGCTCAGTAAAGCCATGGAATGAACTAATTCTGCAATAGCTCACTGGAAGGCTCAGTTTGGAGCACTTCACCAAAGCGTGTGAAATGCTGCACCTGGCTGAAATGTCATCCGATGCTGTGCCAAATGCTCAGAGTGCGCGCATACAAAAACGACTGAGCAATGGCTCAGCATGGTGCATTTGATATTGTTATATCTATAGCTCAATCACTGTGCAATTCCAATGTTCAGCCACTGAGCATTTCAATTATGACCCGAAACCAAACCTGAGCAATGGGTCGAGGCAAGCTCACGCTGTATTCACTTGTCTTACAGCCCCCCCCTTTGTTCACATACTATTACCAGGCCATATGGCCGGTAATCTTGCCGCGGTCACTTGTGACCAAATGCACCGGGTGCTTTTCTGCATGGGTCACTTGTGCATTGCACCCACAATGCACATTCAACAAGGGCCTCACGACCACCCTCCTGGGTGATCGGGTGGCAATTTAAGGAAACAAAGGGGATTTGACTCAGCTTGACAATTCAATAAATTGCAATACTCAGCCAGACCCCCATTGTTCTTCTGCCTCACGCGAGCATTTCACTTCCCAGTTGCAGCATTCGCTGAGACTCAGCTTCAATTTTGCCCACACGCCTTGAAGCTGAGACTTTTGCGGGTGCTGAAACTGCTGAGATCGTCTCAGCTTCACCATGGTATAAAAGATCATCTTCACACGACATGCACTTCACTTTCTCTCTCACCCGCTCCACTTCGTTCAACCTCAACCGCGTTTGTCCTTCTTGTGCGTATTCCCCCTCGTCTTCCTGCCTTTCCAGTCTTTTCTTTCGCACTCGACTAACCCCACTCCCCTTCCTGCTCGCTTTTTGTTTTTCCTGCTAATACTTTCAGAACCCCACTTCTATCTACTTTGTACGTTTTCTCAAATTAAACTTTTGTCAACATTATGATCCAATATTAATAATTCCCTTTCTTCACGACTCTCTTCTAGACTTTTAAAAACCTCCTACTAGCGCTTTTTTAATTTGAATTCCGTGTTAAAATTATAAATCATCGTATGTCTTCCTTTTCTTTCTTGATTGCTTACTTTCTATTCAGTTACTAACCTGTTTTGTTTTGTTTTTAGATGTCATGCACATTATGCACCAAGCGGGGTATCCCCTGCATTCGTTCCTCGACGACGACCGACGCTTGTGATGCTTGCCGACAAGCACACAAGAAATGTTCGTTCGTTGTCCGCCCCTTCCGACCCTGCGGCCAGAGGAGTTCCCGCCCAAGACGCCCTTGCCAGGACTCCTTTGTGGCCGATGATGATGAAACCATTTCCGAGCGGGAATGGACCCCGGGACCCCAAACAGGCCAGCGGGAACGATTCAGGACGATTAGCCCAGTCCCCTCAAGCATTGATTTGTCCACCCCCCCTCCTAGGCCACCATCCGATGGTCACTTCACTCCTCGACCTGAGCGAAGTTATTATCCGGCCAATGAAGGATGGCGATGAAAAGAGGACATTCGAGCTTGGGCTGATCGTCACCGATGGGATTCAAACGCCAAAGTAAGTTTTCTTTCTCCTCCTTATCTCATTTATCTTCATGCAATAATACTCACTTTTTTCCATTACTCATAGAACCAAACCCCCCAAATCCCCCCCGACAAGACTCTCCCGTTCCTACTTTGCCTCGCGAGCAAACCCCGCGGCAACCAACTCCAGGCCCGAGTGGCACCCGATGGTCTGAGGACTTATTCCGCGGTAAGCAGCCAACTTTCTCTTTTCTCATTTTCACTTTCGCATCAAGCTAACTGACTCTTCCTCCTTTTGTAGAAGCCTCCCAGCATGATGAGCCACCTATTCCTGGCCCGAGTCCATCCTCCGAACCACCTGAGGACATTGCGACTCGTGAGCCTCAACCTGAGGTGGCTCCTACGCAATCAACGGGGGAACCTTTTGGTAAGTCCCTATTTCACTTTTTTAACTCAACTCAACTTTTCCTCACCCCTCCTTCGACCATCTCCAGCTCGTCCCGCCACTCCCCGCTCGATTATCATCATCGACGATACGCCAGTCGGATCACCCCCTCCACCTTCTTCTTCACCGACTCCGCCACCTTCCCCTCCTGTTGCCCCTCCCACCACTCCTACCCCAGTTCCTTCCCCGGATATCCCTCCCATTGCCGCCGAGAACCCAACCGCCTCCTCCCCCCTGGTGCCAAGCTCCTCTCATTCCTACAATGACGCTCGCCAGGAATTCACCAACCTGCGCCCGATACTAATGATTCCTCAAGCCATCATCCACGAATCGATCAACCAAATCTTGTTGGAGCATCGTTGGTTGCTCCACATGATTCCTTTCGTGGATGCAACTCATCGAAATGAGATGCACCGGGAATTCCGGGAGGAACTAAACTCCCTCCTTGGCGAGGCGATGGAGGCTTATCCAATGGAGGACATCACCGGGATAGTCTCAAAATTCTTAGAAAAATAAAATCCACAAAAAAATCGTATTCTTTCCTCTTTTTACCTTTTGTAATACACTCCTTTAGATAAATTTTTTGTATTCAATGAAAGATATTTTCAATTTCTCTTACGTTCTTTGTTCACGTGAATTTATTATAATTCCTCAATGATTCATATTTACTATTGTGTGAGAATAATTTTCGTAAGTGCCCCACCAAAAGTTTGAGTTAGTATTTGTATGTGTGAAAATCTTTTGCCAAAAATGCGCCAATAGTCACCATTCCTGCCTCCTATATTTTCTTCCTCCATTGTTTAGAGCCATATCAAATCTTAACTGTAAAAAAGCGGGAGGTTCCGGCATGTGAGCAATCCACTCCAGATTGATGAGAAATTGCCGTTCCTATGGTCACACGCTA